>JAWZYU010000026.1:55243476-57737976 GCA_038380435.1 Ryuthela nishihirai
AAGATTCCTATTCAGCATTTAAAAGTCACTGAACCCCTTTCATTCGATTAGCATACTATAATAAATAAATACCCCCTCAAGCAGCTGCTTGCCACAGAGGTCTGACAGGAGCCTGTCAGTTTATATGCCAAAGTAGAAGATCTGAGAGGATGGCAGGACCTCAGCAGAAAAACAACACATACAACCATGCCTTATCCGGGCTCGAACCCAGGTCCCTTAGATCAGTAGCCAAGCGCGCTAACCACTCGGCCATGGGACGGCTAGCATACTATATCTAAAATTATTCCAAAATACAATCGATTTTGTTATGCAAGGTATATAATTTTTTAGTTATGCAATCACTTTTCTTTTTAAACACAGTTATTTAACCCCACTTACGATTAGTCCACAAATTACATTCTAAATGAAACCTTCGTAGCATCTTTTTCATAAAACAGAAATGGAGTTTACAATGATATCTAATGCAGTAAGGGTGTAATAAGGACAACAAACTATTGAACTTCTTTATATTCCCTGCTACTGAAGAATAAACTAAGGCTTCATTTTTTTAACACCTACCAAAACGGGAGGAAAATGTTACATTCCATTACAAAATCATCTGTCACGTTATATACCTCCCTATTTTTTTCAGGTAGAGGGAGTTTGCCGTTCCTCATTTGGCGGAACTTCTGGAAAGAAAATCTCCCGACGAAAAATTTCAAAATGCAAAATATATATAGAAAACGACATTTTACATAAACTTAATTACGTAACACAAATTTAAATTTTGTAACGTAGCAATTTAAAAACGTGCTGCCTTGAATAGAATCAATTAAATAATATCATTGTTTTATCAAACTTTTCTAAAGTTCAAAGTGAATATTTAAAGATTTCATTGTGATCTTTAATTTCTCGTCACATTTTTCCATTAAATGCATATTTTAGAAGTTATAGAGGTTCCAATTTACGCTTAATTTACGCTTACAGGTTGAAGCTTACAAGTGGCATAACACGGAAGGTTATTGTTAAATATTCCAGCTTCCGCAACTATTTCAATACTAAAAAAAATATATTTTGAAAATTCCGTATTTAAACAGATTTGATTATGATCTTAAATTCATCCTCTGTCATATTTTTCCAATAAATGTATGTTTTATAAATTATACAGCTTCCAACTTAGGTTCTCACCGGCATAAAATGGAAGATTATAGTTAAATATTCCACCTTCCGCAACTATTTAAATACTAAAACGACACTGTTGAATAACGATATTTATATAGATTTTAATTGACCTATAGTCACATTTTTCCATCAAGTGCATGTTTTAGAATATATACAGTTTCCACTTTCTCTCTGGCATACTACGGAAGATTATTGTTAAATATTTCAGTTTCCGCAGCTTTGTAAATACTAAAAGAATATTGTTCAAAAATGATAGTTAAAAATATTTCATTCTGATCTTTAATTTATCTTCAGTCACATTTTTCCATTAAATGCATATTTTACAAGTTATAAACCTTCCAATTTAGGTTTTCTTACATAACGTGGAAGATTGTGAAATATTCCACCTTCCGCAACTACTTAAATACTAGAACAATAGAGTCTAAAAATCGATATTTAAAAAGATTTCACTAGGGTCTATAATTCGTGTGCAGTCACATTTTTCCATTAAATACATTTTTTAACAAGTTATAGAGCTTCCACTTTCTCTAGGTGCGGGGGTATTACGCCAGCCTAGTAATCTGTGGTTCCCAGGTTCGAATCTGAGCAGGGTCAGAGGTGAGACTTATCTCCGCAAAACTTCCCGACCTGGACAGGGTAGGTAGGGGACACTGATGGGCTTGGAAAGTCCGCCGTCCGTCGGATGGGACGTTAAGCCGTGGCACTGTGTGCGGGAGAGCCATACCCTGTGCACGTTAAAGAACACGCTGGATGGCCTTGACGGGAGCTACCATCTGTCTCCCAACAGCTGTTCCGATGGGTACCCTTCCCCAACCTTTTCTGAGTCTTTGGGGTCCTTGTGACCTGGTCATTTAACCCATGGTGATGAAAAAATTGCCGCTCACAGGTAAAACAACCAACCCAATTCCACTTTCTCACTGGCATACCACTGAAGATTATTGTTAACCATTCCAGCTTCCGCAATCATTTAAATACTAAAAACAATATTTTTGAAAACCGATATTTAAAAAAATATTTGATTATGATCTTTAATTTATCATCAGTGACATTTTTCCATTAAATGCATATTTTAGAGCTTCCAAGTAAGGTTTCTCACTGGCATAACAAGGAAATTCTGTAACCGTTCGGTAGGATACCTGAAAAGCATAGGAAATGAATAACGTCCGTATTGCAGCCAAAATAAAGTGGTCGACACCGACAAATAGCGGTTAACTATCAATTTTATATCCCATAATCAGAATAATGTGCTGCATACTATTTGTTGGTTTGAAACCGACCGAAATTTCATAGCTGTTAGGCTAAAAAGTGTAGAATTAGATTACCTCTACTCTAAACTAATTATTCACTACAAAGTTACTTACCTGAAGGAAAATATAAAAGAACCACAAACACTTCACGAATATTATTTAACTTGATTTATCTGATACTATTCGAGCAGCAGAGTTGTGGGTTACAGAAGGACAGGCCGACGGTATTTATCAACCGCACGGGCCTTGCCTATGGCTGCTTATTTTACTCAAATCTGTTCGCGATAGGCAAAGCTCTGATAACTGCAAACCCTCAAAAAAGATGACTTCTTCGCCATATTTTAATAGCTAACGCGGCAAATGGAACAGCGAGAAAAGCGTTGGACGATTTCAATAATAGGCGAATGACATCTGACAAGTGACGATTCAGAATGCATTGTTTGCACAATCGCAAGGAAGTGACATTTACACTGTTTCGTATTGCCAACAGAGGAGTTTGTTTACTCTTCCGCACTTACGTTTTTCGATACCTTATATACCAAATTTACTAAAAATTAAGGAGCAGTAATAAGACGCATTTCTTTTAATCTAGTACCTCTTTCAAAAGTTTTTCGGATTCACCGTGAGTATCTTAAATATCTCTTTTCGGGGAGGAAAAACAAAGCAGACAGGCTACTGATGCTCTTCTAGGATAAGAGTGCATAACGATAGGTTGTATAGAGCAACAACAATTTTTTTTCCCAAGCGCTGTACACCTAGAATATTAGCCAAAGTCATTTTACGTCGGTCGCCGGGTTCCATTCCATTTTTAGTAAATAAATAAAGGAGCATTTCCTTTGGTGACAAAACCTGCAACGGTTCTAGGTATCTGGAACAAAAACTATATATGTAAGGTACGAATTTTTGACCATCGTCAGAGTATACTGGTAACACTCGACACGTTCGAAATGCCAATTCCAGCTTTTTCTGCTCTCAAGGGTTCGGTTGTTTTACCTGTGAGCGGCATTACTTTTCACACCATGGGCTAAATGGCCAGGTCTCAAGGACCTCGAAGGTTGGGGGAGGGGACCCACTGAAACAGCTGTTGGGAGACAGATGGTAACCTCCCGTCAAGAGCATCCAGTGTCTTTAACGTGCACAGGGTATGGCTCTCCCAGACACGGGGCCACGGCTTAACGTCCCATCTGATGGACGACGGCCTTTCCAAGCCCATCGGGGCAGCAGCGGACAGTTTTGCACAGATAGGTGTCAACGCTGACCCAGCTGGTACTCGAACCTGGGAACTGCAGATTACGAGCCTGGTGCGCTACCTACTGAGCCCAATCAAGGGCATACAGCGTGTTTAACATGTACAGGGTATGGATGTCTCCCACACACGGATCCTCATACGAGCTTCCATTTCAAATGAAATTCGTAATTCTTTGCTGTCCGAACACGTAGTAACTAGTAAATTTCTTCTATTTTGAGGGGAAAGTAAACGAAGGTTGTTAGTTTTATGGACAGCAGCATTACCTAGTTAACGAGTTTTCATGTGACATGGATCTTGCTGCGTTCGGGCCTTACGTTCCTAAGATTTAACATAAACTGGGCCGCATGTAAAATAAAAAAATATATTTTTTTGGGGAGGGGGGGGGGCATTTATTTCCTGCATAGGTCAACCATGAGTTAACTTCACAGCGACTTTGCAAACCTGTTGGTGTTTCCTTTTTCATTCGCAGAACAACGGGATTAAATCTTAACGTTGACCGAAGTGTGACTCGATCCTCAAAATTTCAGATTCGCAGCATGGACGCCTAACGACTTGACCACTGCTTCTTCCATCTTTACTCCTTCTGACCGCATATGTTTTGAGATTGTATTTAGTAATGCGGCAGACCTTATCCTATAAAACATGATATCATATCCGTGATGATTTAATTTCTGTAAATTGGGTGTCTCCACGGTGTCACAATTGTTAGTAAAACCTGTAAAGTTTTATAATTAAATTAATAAATCGTAGTTATTTGAGCTCAAACGAAACAGTGCAATGGTATGTAATTTCCAGCTTCAATATTACATTGCATTCGCATTTTATAAATATTAATATTACTGGAATTTTACATTATTACTATTAATCATTGCTCACTATAGGTCGATTCCTGTGTACGTTAAAATTACTTAACGTGGTCTAATAAACTACAATACGGAAAAGAAGAAATGCATTGAGACTAGAGTTAAAGCGAAAACGTTGTTGCTATCGTTACTAAGGGCGCACGCGTTATGTTCTCTACCTGCACTTGCCATTGCAAAATATTTGACTAATCGTAAAAGAGATAGAGCAAAAACCGTTGCGAACGCGGTAAAAAGGAAATATTTCACTAGAAATACATTAACACCACTTCCACGAATTTCGGTCGTTTGGCACTGAACGTGGTACGTATGAGAAAGTACATAACTTGAGACACGTTTGTACATTCAGGTTTCAAAACTTTATGCAACGCTGTTATAATATTACCACATACTATATCTGAATATCAATTTAGAATACATCTTTTTTTTTGGTGTTGGGAAATGGCAATTTTTTTTCTAAAACTTTTACTTATTTTAAGCATTCCTAAGAAGAAATAAAATCCTCTGTTTCTCGGCTAAAAGGGATAAATAGGCAAAACCTAAGCCCAATGACTCTTGTTTCAACAGATTGTTTAAACAATAATATTTAATTTTGCGGTTATAAATATAAAGAAAATTTATTTATCAACTCAAGCATCTGGTTGTCACAGAGGCTATGTTATACGCCGTAGTTGAAGGCATCATCCGGCATAAAAGCAACCGAAACATCCGGTCGTTACAAGTGGTTCGAACACCTTGGATTGGCAGCTAAGCACGCTAACCACTGGGCAACGGATATTGTAATAAGCACATTTTTCTAATCTTTACGTGGTTTTAATTTAATGAATATTCTTTATTAGGGGTAGCTTCTGAGGAATGATTGGAAGTAATTTAAGGATCTGCCTTGTTTACACATATTCACTCAGGTAATAACCTTATCTGTTCAGTAAAACAGTACAGCGCCAGACTTAACGGTTGACTTCGCAATCAATAGTGTGGGATAAATTGTAGAATGCAAAACTGAAATATTACCGCAAAACGATTAAGCCTAGCCACTTTTTCTTTTATTTCCTCAATTAGGTGGATTATTTTGATTCAAGGAATTAAATAACCTTATTCGTGACAGAAATGCAAATTACGAAGCAAAAGACGTATCCGGTTTAACGATTCGAAAAGCATTGTTGTGTCATCGATTATTTAGCACAGGTCTGTTTTCTTCCATTCGCTTTAATCGTGAAACTAACAATGTATCATTTACTAGTGAATATAAAACTTCGGTTTTCAACTGAAATAAATTTATTTGGTTATTTAGATAGGGTTATTTGTGTTATTAAGAACCTTCCGGGAGTCTTCGAAACGACACTGAGGAGTCATTTCTGCAGAAAAGTTTAGTCGAAATAAGAATTCCTCAATTACGAATAGTTATGGAATATAACGGACTCCTTTATCACGGCATAATACTGTTGCAGTAACGTTCACTTCAGTGAACTCTCATTACGACGGATGTTATGCAAATATGCCTTTACAGAAACCATCGGTGTTCGCCTTTCTAACCGATATAACGATGGGGTGTTTAACGTAAATTAATCAGAACTTTGAGTCTAGTGGGAATCGACCCTGGGAATTGCATATTCTGGAAAGTTGGAAAAGTTCCCTCTGTTTAAACTTCCTTTCTCACCATCTTTGCTATCTGTGTGACCGCTAATTACTAAATATTTTAGAAACGAAGATCATCGAACATATTTACCACTGGGGATCTCCATCAAATAACCAAATATAGCCGAACGCGACAGAGTAACGCAATTGAAGTACGAAAAACTTTCCTCACTAGACTCTCTAAAATAAAAAGATATCCTACCTATAACATACAGGAGCTACGTATCGCCATAAAAAAGTATCATATATCGTCATAAAAAATGAATAAAATTACGAGTTACAATAACATTCTGAAATGTGCCCGCCTTAATAATGAATTGTATAAAACACAGAGATGACGTCAGCAACGCGGTTTCGGCTGCTTCCAGAGATAATTCCTATAGTATGCATGTATCGAAAAAGTAATTCTAATGTGTCATGAACGCCATACAAGGAAAATATATAACGAAAGAAACATTCATATTCCAATGTTCATCTCAATACATATTTTCTCCTGAGGTCAATCGCAACACGTAGGTCAATGATCAAGAAATCGGAAACATTTCCGATTCTTTCATGAATTCAGTAGCAAATAACAGACCCACCTCAAAACCTTATACAATATCATTTGCATTTGACATCTGTAACACCTACACAAGATATCTCTAATCTCGATTATAAATCTCGTTAAAATTACCCCACCAATCACTCTAAATCGGAATATTTATTGACATAGTCTACCTTTAGCATAAAGAGCATTTTTTTTTAAACACTTGAAACGTTGAGGAAAACGTTTATGGTGCCATGCAGTTCCATTCCTAATTTTCTATCTTATTATATCATGACGTGCACATAAGTGTTAATTTTGATTTGTCAGCCACAACAAAAATATTAATCTTGATATTATTATTCGAAAAAAAAAGAGTTTTTACCGAAAATGAATTTTCAAATACCGGAATTTTCAAAGCTTTAACGATGGGTAATCATATGAATGGCTGCTACCAACTAAAAAGCCCTGCAATATCGCAGTCCATCACTAGAATCTCACCCGAAATATATTTAATAAAAAATTGTTTATACCCTCTACCTCCTTCCACTGTGGATGGTAGTAGTGTAAGATAAATCATCCCGTCGATTTCTCATCACACAGAAAAAATAGCTTGCAATACGAAACTTCCAACTTTTTACTACGGCTTCGCAATGTTTCGTCTGTACCTCTACCTACCTTACACAAGCATTTTCAATTTTCTCTAGAAAAATATTTATTACGTAACAGATACATCGAAATATTTCACTTCGCAGATATTCCTTCCACTAAAGTAGCAATATTATGATTTACAAAAGCATTTGTAAAACTTGAATATGCATCTAATATACAAAATGTACTGGCAACACAAGGAAAGAGTACTGCGGACGTCATCTCGGTGTTTTACCTACTTTATTACTAACCCTTATTCACATGCCACACTAATTTTAGTGAATTCATTTATTTCCGATGCCGCCATTTTTTTTTCTCACCAATCTATTTTTAACTTCGAATTTTATATGAGATACTAACGTTATTTCCCGCCCTCCGTGTGGGGCGGGGGTGGCTCAGTCGGTAGCGCGCCAGGCTCGTAATCTGTAGTTCCCAGGTTCGAGTCCCAGCTGGGTCAGCGTTGAGATTTATCTCCGCAAAATTCCCCGCCCTGCCCACGGTCAGTAGGGGACACCGATGGGCTTGGAAAGGCCGCCGTCCGTCGGATGGGACGTTAAGCCGTGGCCCCGTGTGCGGGAGAGACATACCCTGTGCACGTTAAAGAACACGCTGGATGGCCTTGACGGGAGGCTACCATCTGTCTCCCAACAGCTGTTCCAGTGGGTCCCCTCCCCCAACCTTCTCTGAGCCTTCGGGGTCCATGTGACCTGGCCATTTAGCCCATGGTGTGCAAAAAAGTGCCGCTCAGAGGTAAAACAACCCAACCCAACCCGCCCTCCGTGACCGAGTGGTTAGCACGATTAGCTACTAATCTAATGGACCTCTGTTCGAGCACCAGGTAAGGCACAGATGTCTGCGGTCTCTTTCTGCTGAGGTCCCTTCATCCTTAGCATTTGTACTCTGGCAGTATTAAACTGCCACGCTCATATCAGACCTCTGTGGCAAGCAGCTGCTTGAGTTGGTATTTATTTATTGCGTTATTTCGAACCATAAAATAATGCTAAAAATGACATCCATTACGTACGCAGAAATGGATTTCCACTGCTTAATAACCACCCACCAATATTTATATTTGCTTTCTCGAAGTCTGCTCGTGTAGCCAACTATTTCATATTTCACTACAAGAATACCTTTTTAATTCATACTTCGGTCAAACGTGCAGTAAAATAAGTTATTAATTATGTTAACTTTTGAAACAATAGCAAAGGTTTCAGAGTAAAATACTACACTGCACCGAAGAAACATTCTGTTCTCCTCAAACCTTTTTCCCAACACCGAAATTTTAAATGTGTCGTAACTAATTATTATTTTCGAAACAAGAAATTCAGCTACAGATTGTCGCACATTAAAAAAAATGAGATCACTTCCTCAGAATAAAAGTCTACGGCGTGAAACAGAAGAAAACAAAAGGTAAATAAGAATTACAAATGATATCGCGAAAACACGGACGTGACGTCACCAGTGGTATGTCCAGTGTTGCCACCATAATTTCTATAATATCTTTGAAAACCAAAGTATATAAATCAAAACACTTCTAATCCTAAAATATTAACTGGTAGTTATTTCTTTTTCTAATTTTGGTAAATATTTTTATAATATTCTGAAATATTTAAATAAAATCTTAATAAGTAAATTATTTTGAATGTTATTAAAATAAATTAAATTAACTTTAACTTATCTTAAACCAATGAAAGGAATTGCTTGTTTAGGCATATTTAATTTCGCTCTTTTTGTTGAAGACTATCCAGACAGGAGGTATCTAGGTGGCTTTCACGGTACGCGTTTCCCTGTGGTGTCCAACGAGAAATTCATAGATCGAGGCTAGGTGCGAATCTCTTACGTATGTCATAGGCAACTTTGTCCTTAGGGGTAAAGAATGCTTTTTCCTGTGTTCCCAAAGGACAAACCTGTGGTTTAATCTAAGGCTTCTATTACACATTTCGTTGTACTGTACATTACCTTCTTCTTAGGTCTGAACAATGCGTTTCCGTGTAGTGGGTAAATTATATTTTTATCGCCAAGTTGACATTTCTTGCGTTCGTTACGTCACCCTATCAGCTCGATATATCTGTTGCGAATATCAGACGTTGGTTTCGAACTTCGTCCAAGATAATGGGTCAAATAGATGGAAAGCCTGTACATAAAAAAACTGCCGTTTGATCATTTACGATATAGAAATATTTCTACGCATACTGTAACGACAAATAGCAAAATGAAGAAATCAAAAATTAAGCAAAGAATTTTTTTTCTTCGGACAACCATTAGTTCTACTGAGCGAGCTTTACAAAATCCGAGCCGAAATGAAAGGGGTTGTTAGTGGTAGACAGCAGGGCCGCCGACAGGGGGGGGGGCAAGGGGGACTAGTGCATAGGGGCCCATCAGCAATAAGGGCCCGTCAGATTAAGTGACCCTTACTTTTTCTTACAAAAATTATTCTTAGTTAGGCTATATATTGATCCTATAAAATTCCATAAGAATGTTATTTGTTATAATATGCTTTTAAAAAGAAACACTAGTTGGATTATGACATTATCTCATTAATAGTAGTTGAACGAACCATTTCTTAACATCTTTTGTCCGCGTTAACTTACAGCATTTGCTTGTATTTTCCCTGTTAACCACCCCACCTCTGCAGCAGTAGCAACAGCTGGACTCTCCCAAACCCAACCTGTGCGATATTGTTCATGTTTCGAGTTCCATCTCTGTGGTTTGTGTGTCAGTGTTGCAAATTATAACAGTTTAAAAGTCTCTTGTCGGCACATTTAGTGTTGAATCTGCTATTATGCTAATGTGAAGTTTAACAAATATTGTTGCCTATTTTTCAGTACTGACAATTAAAAATGAAGTCTCGCAGAATTGCATAGTTTTCCTCCATGATATGTTATGTAGCCTATATTAAATTTACTCAAAAATCCTAAATCTTCCTGTGAGCTTTGCAAAACATGTTCCCTAAAATAAATTCTAAAAAGTTTTATGTGACACAAACTGTGTAGGCCTATGTTTTTGCATGCCTGACTGCGCAACAGGCTTTTTTTCCTCTGAATGTCATCATTGTGTCCAGAATAATTGCTATTAATGATTTGTAAAGATAAAAAGTTTTCAAGGGGGGGCCCGAGCATAATATTACATAGGGGCCCATAAAATCTCTCGGCGGCCCTGGTAGACAGCGACAAATAGCGTTTAACTATAAAATTTATATCCCATAATCAGAATAATGGGCTGTATAGTAGCTCTCGGTTGAAATTTCATAACTCTCATGCTAAAAAGTGGAAAATTTGATTACCTCTACTGTAGATTAATTATTCACTACAAAGTTACTTACCTGAAGGAATTTATAAACGAACCACAAACACTTTATGAATATAATTAAACTTGATTCACCTGATATTTTTTCGAGCAGCAGAATGGTGGTTTAGAGAAGGACATAGGGAATACAGTCCGTGTGTATTTTTTAATCGCATAGACCTTGCCAATGGTTGCTTATTACACTGTAATGTGTTCCCGGTACGCAAAGCTCCAAAAATCTCAAAAAAAAAACTCAAATTATATCAATTCTTCGCCATATCCATACGCTAACGCGGCAAACGTAGCAGCAACATAGCCGCTTGATATAAACTCATAAACTGACGTAATAATTTTTTTTTACCTTGCAATAATAGAGTAATTGACGCCGAACAGAGTGACGTTGAAGAATGCACTGTTTGCTCACTCACAGGAAGTGACTTTTAGTGTTTCGCATTGCGAACACAGGTGTTTGTTTACTCTTCCCCATTTGTATTTTTCAACTTCTTGTTTACGAAAATTACTATGAATTGTGGAAGAGAAATAAGACGCATTTCTTTAAACATAGTGCCTCTTTCAAGCCTTTTTCGGATTCACGGTGAGTATTATTTCTTCAGGATATTTAATAATTATACCTACAAATAATAATCCTCACTTTATATCAATGAGGTGGGGTAAGATAAGCCATGACGCTTATTCCTAGTTTCTTCCCAACAAATCGATACGTACAACAAAATATATGTTGAAAAGGTATATAACATACTAAATTATGAATAATTACGGTTAATGTTGAAAAAGGTTACCTTGCTTGTAACATTGTGACGTTTTGAACATTTAAATTATTCATAATTTCAAGCTATTATTTCATTCGGTAAAAGTTTCACAGGTGATTGAAAGATTTAAGGTCCTAACGAGTGTAAAACGAAATTTCTTCCCTCCCTCGCATAAGTGGTTCTTTTACTTATGAGCGGCAGTTTTTCGCACATATAGGACAAAATGGCCACTCCACAAGGACTCCATGCAGTCAGCGAAGGAACCCACTGCACCACATCTGTTAAGAGAGAGATGACAACCTCAGGTCATGGCCATCTAGCGTCTTATTTAATAGGTGCAGGGTATATTTCTCCTACACACAGGGACCATGGCTTTACCTCACAACCGACGGCCTTTATAGAAACAATCGGTGTTCTCCTTTCTAACCGATATAAGGATGGGGTGTTTTAATAAATCAAAACTTTGGGTATAGTGGGACTTGACCCTGGGAAACACATATTCCTATCTTGCGGCAATACCTAACCGTCCATCCCCTTCACTTTAATGATAGCACTGCCGATCGTATGTCTTTTGATGGCATTTCTAATAGCAATGCGGAAGAGCGCTTAGTACGAAAGCCGATATTGTTACTATGCGACGACGTATATATTTATACGTAACTGTGGGTCTGGACGCTGTCACAGGTACTACTCGAACCAGAAAAAAATGCACAGCAAGAGAAACCATAGTAGTTATTAGCTCCTTAACGGAAAGAAACTCTGCCGAGGCATGGTGTCTCAGTTGGTAGCGCGCCAGGCTCGTAATCTGCAGTTCTCAGGTTCGAGTTCATCTCCGCAAAACTGCTCGCCCTGCTAACGGTCAGCAGGGAAAACCGATAAGTTTGGAAAGGTCGCCGTCCGTCGGATGGGATCTTAAGCCGTGTCCCCGTGTGCGGGAAAGCCATACCCTGTGCACGTTAAAGAACACGTTGCATGGCTTTGACGGGAGGCTATCATCTGTCTCCCAACAGCTGTTCCAGTGAGGCCCCTCCCCCAACATTCTCTGAGCCTTCGGGGTCCTCGTGACCTGGCCGTTTAGCCCATTGTCTACAAAAATAATTGCCGATCACAGGTAAAACAACCAACTCTGAGCGCTATATGATATCATATGCATTTTATTCTATGCAATTCTAGTCAGATATTCAAATTGATTCTGTTTACATTTAAAAGCATCCAGCTTACAAAGATGTTTATTCGTATGCATCACATCACATTCCTGCTATTGTATTTTCTAAAATTTGTTTCAGAATGTTTCTCAACTTTTAATAATAAATAAATAAATAAATAAATACCCCCTCAAGCAGCTGCTTACCAGAGTGGACTGACAGTTTATATGCCATAGTAGAAGGTCTGAGAGGATGGCACGCCCTCAGCAGAAAAACGACACAAAACAGCCATGCTTTACCCTTAATAATTTGGACTCGAACCCAAGTCTCTTAGATCAGTAGCCAAGCGCGCTAACCATTCAACTTTTAAGAAAAAAATAAATCCTTCTTAATAAACAATAGGAATAATCTAATTCAATGCACCCAATTCTGTTTCGAATTCTGACACGATAGATAGGTTCCCGAGAAAACCGTGTAAAGAAATAAACCTTTAAAAAAAAATACAGTGCGTATGAAAATATAGATATGAAAATCTTTAAGTATTCATTTGATTTTTATTAATTTAAACACATTTTTAATTATATAAATGTTACTTATCTCGTATAATAGTGGAAGTTAAAATTGAGTGGTGACAAAGAAAAATGGCGGCATGAGAAATAAGTCAACTCCTAAAATTAGTGCTGCCTGTGAATGCAGGTTAATAATAAAGTAGCAAAAACACCGAGATGACGTCAGCAGTACTGTTTCGTTGTGTTGCCAGTAGATTTTGTATAATATATTACAGGCACGTTGAAGTTTTAAAAATGCTTTTCTTAATCATAATAATGTTACTATTTTAGGTATATTTTTATATTATGTTTCGATCATCTCAGGTACGTAACATGCATTTTTATTTTTCTACAGAGAAGAAAAATGGTTATATAAAATTTCGGAGAAATATAGACGAAACATTGTGAAGCCGTAGTAAAAGTTGGAAGTTGATACTTTGTGTTTCGCATTGCAAGCTTTTTTGAGTTGTTCCACTGGATGTTTTTTCTCACCCTCGTACGATCCACGCAGGAAGTAACCATTCTTTTGTGAGGAAGTAACCCTTCTTTTCCTTAATATATTTTGGGTGAGATTTTAGTGATGTACTGCGATGTCGAAGGGCTTTAAGTAGGCAGCAACCATTTATACCTTTACGAACCGATAAAGCTTTGGAAATTCCGGTTTTTGAAAAGTCGTTTTCGGTAAAAACTTTGGTATTTGCGAGTAATCTGAAGATTGATATTATTGTTTTGGCCCAGAAATGAAAATTAACAGTTAGGTGCACGTCGTGCTGTAGTAAGATAGAATATTAGGAATGGATTTGCATCGCACCTTAAGCCTTTTGCCAAATGTTTGCAGTGTTTAAAATTTATGTTTATGGTGAATAAATATTTCGTTTTAGAGTGAATGGTGGGGTAAAACTTATTTATTGAGAGATGAAATAAACAGTTGCAATTATCTTCCTATAAATAGGAATTGAGTACGAAGTATTTGTGTTGACACGAAATAGGGTTCCCATTAATTGTAGCTATGGAAATGGCGTTTGTTGAACTACGTTATTTGCGTTTATAGAGTTAAGAACGATAGGATAATTTTACAAATGCCAAGATGCAAAATAATTATCCGGTGCAATACACTAATTATTTTATGAAGACTAAAACTGAAATCTAAACGTGATTTGAAGTTTCATGTCAACTTTGCGTTTAATATTTTTTTTTTCGCGTGTTAAATATTCCAGCGTTCATCATTTATATATTACGGCAACCAACGTTTTTATATTCGATATTACACGTATGGCGTATAGGTGTGAGAGATATCTAATGCAAATGATATCGAATAAGATATTCGGCTACTAAGGTATTATGGCAATGTCACCTTTTATTTTGTCCATCAGATAGGTTTTGTGAGTGACCTCAGGAGAAAATATGTTTTGGAAAATGTATTGAACTGAATAATCAACTGTGATTTCACAATATAGTTCTGTTGTGTGGCTTTCACGAGACACTGAAAATGCTTTTCCTCTTCACATTATAGAAATTATGCTGGAAAGTTACCGAAACCGCGTTGCTGACGTCATCTCTGTGTTTTCTCCAATTTATTATTAAGGCGCACACATATTTCAGTTTGCTTATTTATGGCAATACGTAGTTCTTACACGGTACACGTGGGATATTTTATCCTTTAACGATTCTAGGCAAGGAAAGTTTTCGTTATTCGATTATCTTTGGTTATCTGATGGCGATCCCACTGCTACGTTATGTTCGATAATATTCGTTCCTATAATATTCACCAATTGACTTCGCCGAGGTACGAGAAATAGTGAGAAAGGAAGCTTAAAGAGAGAGAACTTTGTTGCGGACATGGAGAGGTGTCACTTCCTTCGAAGTCGGAAAACAATAAAATCAATAATGTTGTCAGACGTCAGCAAAGAATTATTACGATTACTTTCAAACAGTATACAGTTAATGAAATCTGTTGAAGTCAAACGTACGTAGTAGCGTCGACATTTTTCACGTTTTCTTCTAGGGAATCGAAGATTAGTTGTGGTTAGAAAAATAAGTCGTCTTTTAAGTCACGGAGGTAGGAAGATGATATTTTAATGATATCGTATATGTACGATGACCATACGTCCTTTATTTAAGAGGACAGTCCTTTATTTCACTGCTCTGTCCTTTAGATTTATTTTTTTTCTAAAATGGCGATTTTTTTTCCCTTTTTTTTCGTGAATTAAAATAGTAAACTGGATATTGGCGCGCAGTAGATGGGTTTAAATTTTTAAATATTTCACCGATAAACAGGAATCTTTTAAAAACATTTTAAAAAACGTTGAATTTAGCTTATGTATCCCTTGATTTAATGTCCTCACTGAACGAGTATTTTGATTAGCGAACAATATGTGGACCAGTGAAAAAACGAAATGAAAAATCGGAACATTTATAGCATGCATTTATACCAAATTCAACTTTCATATGAAATGTATACAGTTTTATGAAATTTTAAAACAAAAACCTGATTTATTAACCCTTCCAGTGTCCAGAACGTATATATCCGTTCTTAGTACAATAAAAAAAATATTAAAAAAAATTAAAAATTGCCATTTTAAATTCCGTTAATAGATATCTTATGAAATATATAATTTAAGCTTGATACATAATATTTTCTTCTTTTTTTGATGCATATTTTATTAAACTATGACATAAATAATTTGTTAAAGCCATCTGTTTGCCATTTCTTAGAAGTTATATAAGGTATCGCCAAAATGATAACATTACTCTGATAAAGAAAAACGATTAAAAAAAAATAAAAATTGCCATATTAAATTTTGTAAATAGATATAAAAATATGTAATTTAAGCTCGATAAATAATATTTTTTTTTATTTGATGCATATTTTATTAAACTATGACATAAATAATTTGTTAAAGCAATCTGTTCGCCATTTCTTAGAAGTTATATAAGGTATTGCCAATTTTTTAACATTACTCTGTGCTGAAATAATACCCTAATTTAAGCTCAGAAGTTTGATTTGAACTATTATCAACACAAATTTTTCTTTAAAGCTTTAAAAATCTCCTGATAATTAACAAATAACTGCTACTTTTTAAAATTGGAAGTAATTATTAAATGTGTACCTTTTTTGGTATATCACTGTAAAAATTGTTATTAAAAATAATATGTTAGTCTAGTATTCGACTTTTTTACTTTAATAAAATTCAGAATTAAATTTTTTAATTGGGT
The DNA here is from genome assembly GCA_038380435.1 of Ryuthela nishihirai. Classification (NCBI taxonomy): domain Eukaryota; kingdom Metazoa; phylum Arthropoda; class Arachnida; order Araneae; family Heptathelidae; genus Ryuthela; species Ryuthela nishihirai. The sequence continues at coordinate 55,259,770 of JAWZYU010000026.1, forward strand.
ATAATACATGAGCTATTTTTGTTGATTAGTCATTTATTAAAACTATTCCAAGTGTGACTTATTTATTGGACTGCAAAAAACCTGGACTTTTTCTCATATTTTAGTATGGAGAAAAACATTTCAAAATGGAAGAAATGTTTTCTTTAAACAAGAAATTTTTTTTTGTTCATTTAGAAATAAATAGCCATTCTATTCATATGCGTTATAATCAATTCTATTTGCTTTTTTTTTTTATAAATTTTTATTTCAGTTGCAAGATACATTTTTTTTTTACTACACGACTGTAAAAAAGTCCTATTAAATTGAAACATATGGTCTTTTTTGTTAAATATTTTACTTTCGAAAAATCCAGAATTAAATGTTAATTAATTTGGTATCCTCATCTTCAAGCAGTCATGGGCTACGGAGGTCCAACCAGACCGGGGAATTTAGTTCTCCATGCAAGTCTATCCTGAGCTACATCTACTGCATCTGGCCACTGCACACGAATTCTAACAAGGTCCTGTTTGACATTGTCTGCCCACCGCATCCTAGGTCTCACCTTCTTTCTGGAGTCTTTAGGCACACTGTTCATAACCCTATTCGCCAATCTATAATTATCCATACAGGCAACATGGCCAAACCAACGGAGTCTCTCTCTACACAATATGCTGCTTAAAGGAGGTTGCAAACTCCTTTGCCTAACCTCATCATTAGTTACAAAGTTGAACCATCTAATGCCCAAGATATTGCGTAATCATCTGGAATCAAAAGCATCTAGTTTCCTGTTTTCTTGTTTACAAAGTGTCCAAGTTTCACTACCATAACTAACCCTAGAAAGAAGCAAACTGTTATACAGTCTAAGTTTAGTCTTTAGGTGTATACGCCTATTTCTCCACACTCTTCCTAGATTCTTAAAAGTCACGGCAGCAATCCCTATTCATCTGTTAATCTCATGCCGCACATCACCAGTATCTGTTACATAGCTCCCAAGATAATTAAACTGCTCAAGACTGCAACCATTCAGATTAACTGAATCACACCTGCCTGACCAAATTTCATCACTTTAGTTTTCTCTCTCTTTATTACCTAATCTACTCTACTACCAGTCTCATCAACAGCTCGAATGAAAGAGTTTATCTCATCAACATCATTTGCCAAAAGGGCTAAATCATCAGCATAATCTAAATCAGAAATTTTCGTATCTCCAATCCATTTAAGGCCAAAATCTTTCCCTTGAAGTGAATTTCGCATAACATAATCAATAACCAAGCTAAAGAGAAAAGGAGACAAAATGCACCCTTGTCGAACACCAGAAGTAATGCTAAACCAATTGCTTCAAGCCTTACCAACTCACACACGACTCAGTGTTATTATAGAGAGCTTTCATTATGTTAACTAACTTGTCTGGTATACCATATGATTTCACAATCAACCACAAATTATGACGATCAACAGAGTCGAAAGCTTTTTTGAAATCAACAAAGCTAGCAACCAAAGGTTTCTGAAACTCTAAACATTTATCAAGAATGCCTAAGTGAAAATATCTGATCCACACATCCCCTACCACTTCTGAATCCACATTGCTCATCACGCAATTGACTGTCAACCAGATTCTTAATTCTATTAAGCACAATCATGGAAAGAACTTTACCTGGAACAGAGAGTAGGCTGATACCCTTATGGTTATCACAAGAACTGCGATCATCTTTTATGAAAATAAGGATAATAATAGCTCTGGTAAAATCCTTAGGAACCATGCCTTTATCATAAAAGATATTCAGAATTTCAGTCATCCAACTGGTAACCGAAACATTCCCAGTTCTGAGCATTTCTGTAGTAATTTCATCTACTCCTGGGGATTTATGAAGTTTAAGCTAAGTAACCTATCATGGTGAGCTTTGGCTATCACTGAGTCTTTCAGAGCTTCAGTATTAAAAACAAATTTTTTAACCCTAGCACAACACTTTTTAAGTTTAAGTTGCAAGACACTTTTAACAAGATAATGGTCAGATCCAATTTCAGCTCCCCTATATGACCTGGTATTCCTAACAGAAGTAGCCCATTTGCTGTTAATTAATATATAATCAATCATATTCTTATGCAGCACATCGGGTGAAACCCATGTGTACTTATGTATGTTGCGGTGTTTGTAATAAGTGTTAGTTATTCTGAATCCATTGAGTTTACTTACCTGAAGGAGACGCTGCCCATTGCTATTGCAGCTACCAAATTACCACACTGTCACTACATGCAAACATCACATAAGAGAATACAAAAAAATTTTTTATCACACATGGACCCAGAATTGGATACAACACACTAGAGATAAAAAGCACATTCAGAGTCACAATAGCACCCTCTCCAAATACACTACATCTTAACTATCTATCCAGAAGGACCCAAACAGCAATACACAGACTCCGAACTGGCAGAGCGAACATCAACAAAGACTTATTTATGAGTAGAAAAATACATTCTGCATTCTGCCCAAACTGCTAAGTGATAGAGGATATCCCCCACTACCTACTACACTGTCAAATATACAACACACAAAGACACACCCTCTATCACAAACTTGCTACACTTGGAGTCACCACATTCACCTAATAGACCATCCTAAACCCCACCCATACAAAGGCAAAATCACATTTCAGGGCCCTGGCCCATTTCACACAAAGTACTGGCAAAATCCTTTAACCTTCCAACTTCCTGCAGACTCTCCATCTCAATATGTGAAATATGACTCTCCTCCCTGCAGACACCTCCTACTCAAAAGATCCATTGGACACCAAAAGATCCAAAGGGACAAAAAAATCCAGTACAGGGACAAAAAAGATCCATTACAGGGACATAAAAGAAGCATTTTAGACACATTACTGCACCACCTTATTTCCCTAGTGCAATTGTATTGATGTTTTCAAATATATATATATACATAATTATACTCTGTGACAATAGACTACAACTCCCAAAGTACTCTTTTTCAAAAATGATTACTAGTGGTGGCAAACCATCTGCCTGACCAATTTTCATCACTTTAGTTTTCTCTCTGTTTATAACCAAACCTACTATACTACCAGTCTCATCAACAGCTCGAATGAAAGAGTTCATCTCATGAACATCATTTGCCAAAAGAGCTAAATCATCAGCATATCTAAATCAGAAATTTTAAGATCTGCCGATCATTTTAGGCCATCCTTAATTGTAAGAGATTCGGGGCGGTTTTGAATATTTACCTTGCACCCTTCTTACCAACTTCCGGCCAACATGGGCCACACAGTGATCACACTCGCTACAATTTTCACTCCCAGAAGAATTTTACTTCAAACCTCTCCCCTTCCCACCCCCTTGCCACAAAACTACGACGCAGCACTTCTTTGGCACGAAACTTCAATCACCTCCTTCATTATTAGGCGGCCTGCGGCCAAAAGCCTATCGCCAACATGTAGGGTCGCTAGCACTTCACTCTACTGGTCCCTACTTTTTGACGCACACAAAAAAACTTTTTCTCGTAGACCAGATGATAAAGGGGCCAAGGTCCCTTTTACAAAATGGTCCAGTTTTAAAAGAAGGATGTTAGACTCTAACTATACAGGACCTCTACAACAATCCATCAAGCACTGCCCTCTTGTGTTTAAACCGTTAACATCTTCACATTTTTGTTTCTTATTGCAAAGTAAAAACGTTAAAGCTCCTATGGGGACTGGCGAATTGATTCGATACCAGCCAGGATCATGCAATTTTTTTAAGCCTAAATTACCATTCCTACTTGTGCCATCTGATGGACTGTTGAAGCCGTAACCCATTCATGCGAGATTTGCCACCTATTTGTCTCAACTTATTCCTGTAAAGCAAGTTTTTCTGCGTAACTCCTCGAACCGTGAAGTATGAGTGCGCACTGATCGTGTGTCTCACCGTGAAGTATAAGTGCGCACTGATCGTGTCCCCTTCTTTGACCCGTTGGGGGTGGAGATAGGTCAAAGTCAAATCCCTAACTGCTTCTCATTCAGCACAAAATATAAATAAATAAATACCCCCTCAAGCAGCTGCTTGCAACAGAGGTCTGACAGGAGCCTGTCAGTTTATATGCCATAGTAGAAGGTCTGAGAGGATGGCAGGACCTCAGCAGAAAAACGACACAAACAGCCATGCCTTATCCGGGACTCGAACCCAATTCCCTTAGATCAGTAGCCAAGCGCGCTAACCACTCGGTCATGGGACGGCAGCACATCCGAAGACAATAATTTTCAATGACACAAAATTGGAAACGCCCTGTCGAAACAAAGACTTGAATTAAAAAGATATTTTCTTTTAATTTTTTTACGAATAAAAAAAAACGTATATTAAATATTTTTGAAAGGCATCTTTATTTCTAAACATTTCTAATTTAGTGAAAATTAAATTACCAACGCTTGTGAAGACAATTCTTAAGCAATAGCGGCTGTTTACGTTACTGACATCCTTCATGATGGCCGCCGGTCGTTCAAGTCGCCTGAACTTTCCAAAACGGTTGCGCATACTATCCTAGGAAATACATATTTTTTGCTCTATTCTATCTCGTTGTCGGACTCCAACTGCAAAATGCCTAACCGTAGTCGTAATGAAAAGATGGCGACTGCTGTGTATTTAGAGCATTATCTGGATAGTAAGTGGTTTAAAGTTGAGTTATTATTTGAATGGTTTCATATCTTATAAATATAAAGTTATTTAATTTGTTTAACATCGGTTTGATTATTTTTAGTATAATGGAAAAGGACAATATGCGAATTTGAAATATGCCATAGTAAATTATTAGGTTTCGTAAATTAATACTATCTGATATACTCCAAATAAGTAATGGCATTAAAGCGTTTAGAAGTACATATATGCTGAGAAGTTATCTGCCACTCTGGTTAGAAAGCTTTGCAGCTACCATTAAATTTCCAGTAAAGTGGGGGGGGGGGAGGTTTCAGTCTCATTGAAATACTTGAGTCTGTATTTTGCATGCTGCCTTAGAAAATAGGATGTTGAAACCCCAAGGAGAGGTGGGAGTGGAGAGTTATAACCCCTAAACCTTGGATAGTACAGCACTGAACCTATGCAGTGCTGTGTTTAATCAGTTTCAGGGCATGTGACAGTCTTGGTTGTGCTTGGAGCAAAAAAAGTTATGCTTTATATAATAGTAAGCTTTTGCACATAATAATAGAAATTACTATGTAATAATGTGAAATTATTCTCTGAGTTAAAATTACAGTTGGGGCAAATGCCTTTCTTATTCTTTGGCATGGTTCAGCCACAGCGAAAGCTGAGTAAAGGGGAAGTGAAACATGTCCCCAGCAACGGCATGAAGTATAAGTAGTAAAAGGTCTTGTGAACCCTCGTGATGCATTTAGCTGTCATCATGTGCAAAACTATGCAAAACAGGCCATTTGCTTTGGAGACACATGTTTGATGTGTTAGCAAATCGCAAAGTACTGTTCAAAGAAATTTAGATTTCTTGTTTGTAAGCCGTCCCATGGCCGAGTGGTTAGCACGCTCGGCTAGTGATCTAAGGGACCTGGGTTCGAGCCCCGGATAAGGCATGGATGTATGTGTCATTTTTCTGCTGAGGTCCTGCCATCCTCTCAGACCTTCTACTCTAGCATATAAACTGACAGGCTCCTGTCAGACCTCTGTGGCAAGCAGCTGCTTGAGGGGGTATTTATTATTTTTATTTATTATAAGACTACTTTTCTACTCAAAAAATAAATCGAAAACCACGTATGGATTTTTGAACTATTAGGAACAGTAGGTTATGTAAATTTAATAAATATAGTCTATTAGGAAGATTTTTAAATGCATTACTCAATCTAAGAAAAAATTTCAACGTAAGTACTAACTGCTAGTACTGTGGTAGGTGGTGCTGCTGTCAGTCCGTAGTGAGGCATGCATTTTTATGATTTAGTCATGTCACCTTACCCTTTACCTAGCTTTGGCCAGAGCTTTTTAGATAGGAACGAACCTTGGTGCTGGATAGCAGTGTTTGGAAAAGAGGGAACTGGTTCTGCAGATGACTGCCATTGGTTTCTAGATTCTCTCAGTGAAATTATTTAACCCTTCAAGATCCAGCCTGAAAAAACAAAACAAACAGCCAACAAAAAAAATTAACTTTAGAACTTTTTTGTCAAATAACTAATGAAAGGAATTATGGCATGTTATATGTGAAAACAGCATTTAATTGTGGATTTCATGAAAATATTTAACAAAAATGATCACATATTTAATTTCAATAGGGTTTTATTTAGAGTTGTATATTGAAAAAAGCAGGTAACAATGCAAATAAAATTTTATTGAAAAAAAAATTAATAGACAAAAAATAATTATAATGTATGTGAAAACAAGAGAAATTACTTTCTGAATAATAAAATAAATATTTATTTAAAATAAGAAAATTACTCTCTTTTTATAATTTTTTTCTCTTGGTACTTACTGTACTGAGAAAAGTTTGCTTTTTTCTATCTGTGCCATGTCAAACAAAGGCAACTTTAGAATTTTATTTTATAACAAATTACCAACCAAACAGAAATAAGCCATATTCCAAATTAAATAGAAATCTAAATTCTGTGAAAATGAAATATTAAACAACATTACAAACATTTTTACAGTGATTACTGAAAAAGAGAACTTGCTAGGCAAATATGACTTAATTTTGGTCAACAAAACAAATGAAAACAGTTAAATTGCATATCAATTGAAAGAAAATTTCTTTTAAAATAATATGATAAAAATTCCTTAAAGCTTAACATATTTTTATCATTTGTTTATATATATACACACACACACACACAAAGAACCTTCTTGCTCAGAATTTAATTAAAAAGGACTTATTCTCTGTCATTGAGCAATAAAATTTGAAAGTTTATCCTTCAAACTATTTGCATGTTAAAAGGCAAATTGTTTGAAGATAAACTTTAAAATTTTATTGCTCAACAACAGAAAATTTTAAGTCATTTTTATTTGTTTATATATGTATTTCATTGTAATACTTTAAAATGGGCCACAATTGCACAAGGTGAGTTTGCACTCTTCATGCTAATGGGATTTTCATTCCTGTTTATAAGAGTATTAGAACACTTTCATGACTTTTTTCTGTAGGTGGTACATTTTGTGGATTTTGGCAAAATGACAAACAGTACTAAGAATAAAAAATTTCAATATCCTCAAAGAAGTGCAACCAAGAATATAATGGGAGGGTGATGGTAAATTTTTTTTTAAAGTATTCATTATAAGTAATGATTTCTCTGAAATAAAGTCTGCGAAAGGAAGGGTGAGTGGATTGAAATGCTCTTGACAAAATTGCCATCTCAAGTGTAAAAGGACTCATTTCAATGCCAAGGAAATCCTTTTTGCTTCCATATTCGACATTCATTCTTAACAAAATGATAAAAGTTTTTTCGACTGGAAAAACGAGAGGTAGTAAAAAAGAACCTAAAGTGATGTTATTAAGTAAAATATCCATCCACAGAAAAAGTTGCAAGTTTTCTTTATCATAAAAAACTGCTGATGTATCATAACTCCAAAATATCAATAATAATATATAAATCTATAGAAATAAAATTGGGCTATATCTATAAAAATGAAGGTTTGATTATAAAGCATAAATAAAATGCTGACAATTGAAAAGATATCCACTGTTGAGAAAATCTAGATGACACTATGCAGACACTGCATATGAATTGCTAGCATCTGCTTTGAATTCATCATGCTATGGATTATTATATATTATTATTATTAATCTGCATATTGTTGAGTCATGACCTAATTTACACTGCATAATTTTACATGTATATTATTTTAATAGTGGGAAAGCATGCACTGAATGCTGGGATAAATGATGAAAACAATTCTAGAAATAGTAAAATAGGTTTAAGGCAGAAAAGAGAATGAAAGCAAAATAATACACATATGTGCTTTGTAATTGTTTCCAAAATCCTCTGATTTTAAAAATGGCAGTTTATGCAATAAATAGCAATCACTTTTTTAACAGCTATAAATCAATAAATATTTTGTGGAGAAAAATTTAGTTGGCATCAGCCAATTTTTTTTCACAAAATATTTATTGATTTATAGACATTTATGGTTAATTTTCGTGAGAATTTTAAGAAAAACTTAGTTTGAAATAACTAACCCTTCCAGGGTTCCTCCTGAAAAACTAGTTTACATCCAGAGGCCCAGCTATTTTTTCATTCTGATGAGCCAAAAAAAATTTAACTTACGAACTTTTTTTTCCCCAAATAACTAATGAAAGGAATTATGTTATGTTATATGCCAAATTAATCAGCATTTAATTCTGGACTTTCTGAAATATAAATGTTTTTGCAAAAATGATAACTAGTTTTACTTAAGAGGATATTTTCAGTCACTTAGGAAAAAATGCATCTGGCAATGCAAATAAATATTTATTTTAAAAAATCTAATAGACATAAATAATTATGAAGGACATGAATAGAAAGGCAATTTTTATTTCTGAATAAGAAAAGAAATATATTTACTTGAAGCAAAAAAATTACTCTGTTTTTGTAATTTTTTTTCTTGGTACCATACTATAAAAAATTACAAGCATTTTGCCAACAGTGCTGAGTCATTTTAAACAAGTCAACTTTGGAATTTTTTTAAAAAACCAACCAATTTTATAAAATTGCCGATTTTATTGAAATTTGAAAAAAAATGCATAAAAATTTCCTTTTTTGTCTTCATATCATTTAATTATACATATACAGTATTTTAATTGTTTGGCATTCTCAGATAAATATTAAAAAATTGCATTGATTGTCAAATAATAGCCAAGTATATTAACAAATAAAATAAATTATTTCTCGGCTTGTAAGAGACCAGATAGACAGATAAAAGTCAGATTCTTAAAAATAATCTTAAATTTCTCTTTTCAGGGAGGAACGATAATAAACATCACCAAGGTGTGGGTCTGCTTCTCAGCAGACACGCTAGTGATGCCTCTTCTAGGATACAAGTGCATTAATGAAAGGTTTCTTACAGCAAAATTTCAGACGAGCATTAAAGACTTGAATGTTATCTGCTGTTATGCCCCCACTGAGGATGAGGATGAGAACAATAGGTTTTATGGGCAACTTCAGGATATTTTGAATTCTGTCAAGAAAGGACATGTTACCCTTGTCCTTGGTGACTTCAGTGCCAAAGTTGGTACTGACTCTGACTTTTGGGGAGGGGTGATAGGCCCTTTTGGTATTGGTAGCTGCAATGGGCAATGTCTCCTACGGGTAAGTAAAATCAATTGTTTCAGAATAACTAACACTTATTACAAATACCGCGACATACATAGTACCCCTTGGTTTCACCTGATGGGCTGCATAAGAATATGACTGATTATATATTAATTAACAGCAAATGGGCTAGTTCTGTTAGGAATGCCAGATCATATAGGAGAGCTGAAATTGAATCTGACCATTACCTTGTTACAAGTGTCTTGCAATTTAAACTTAAAAAGTGTTGTGCTAGGGTTTAAAATTTTACCTTTAATACTGAAGCTCTGAAAGACCCAGTTATAGCTAAAGTTTACCATGATAGGTTACTTAGTCATTATGACAGTCATGGTATGCTTACTACTGAAGTTGAGGGAGAATGGGACCATTTTAAACAGGCTTTTTTGGAAACTAACAGTACACTCTTTTAGGGAAAAAGGAGCAGAAGAGGCAGAATTATCTGAGTGATAAGGCACTTCAGCTTATTTCAGAAAGAAAGAACTGCAGGAATGTCCTTAATCAATACCCTACTAGTCCTAATAGAAAGCATTACAGAGAACTTAATAAACGTGTAAAAGATCAGTTAGCGCCGATAAGAATCTTTGGCTTGATGGTTTGACTGACAAAGCCGAGGAAGCAGTTAGACAGCACAACAGCAGAGAGCTGTACCAGATAGTTAATGTTTTGTGTGGTAGAAAACAGACAGGTATACAGGGACTGAAGGATAAACAAGGTAAGGTTATAGGTGAGGATTCTGTCATGGCTAGGTGGGCTGAGCATTTCAGTGATGTTCTAAACAATGTAGTTACTTCTACTCTCATTGTTTGCAATGATGATAGATGCATTGGTGGCTGTATACCAATCCCCAGTGATGATGCACAGAACCGGCCAGGTCTAGCACCTAATGTCCGACCCCGCCTTCTCGTGGTGCAGGCCGTTAGTACCTTTCAAAAGAGATATTCTCTTTTGGAAGGGAACGGAAGGGGAGGGCTGCCAGTTCAGTATGGCCTACTGATCTGGTCATCTATGGCCACTTTTTTCTTTTTTTTCAACCCTGCTGAGGAGTGGTCAACTTCACAGGGTCCTGGTGCTGACCATTTATACCTACTAGACTGGACTTGTTTATGGATTTGAGCTTGATTATGGATCCTGGACTTGCTACACTGGTGGGCCTCTGTTGAGGGAGAGTCTGCCGCTGTGTTTTCTGTTTGCTTCTGGGTTGCCAGCTCTAAGTGAACAGAGGCACGGGATACCTTATATCAGCTGGTGGATAATCCTAATCAGAGGCCATCACAGGTACCTGAACCTTACTTAGCTAGTTGGGCATCGTCAAGCCTAAACTGGAGTAATGTGTCTCAGGCAGGCCATATGGTTCTTGAAAAAGTCCACTTGAAAAGGTGGTGCCTGAAGTTCCTACCAGCATCGGTGACTTCAGCCTTTAGCGGAGGAGGAACAGGTCTTTGTCCCATGCCTGCGATCAGGGGGCTGTTTGATATTGTTGGCCCTACCAATCTCAATAAACCTAATTTCTTTAAAAATTCTACTAATCATTTTCTCTCTGCAGGAATGTGGAACGTGAGGACATTACATAGAGATTATTCTCTTGATGTCCTCATGCAGGAATTCCAGCGCTATAACCTAGATATTCTAGGCTTGCAAGATGAACAGATGGTCCAGATGATTGTCCAGATGAACAGGTAAATGTGAGATATTTAAAAATAACTTTAAATTTCTCTTTACAGGGAGGGAGGATGGAAAGCATCACCAAGGCATGGGTCTGCTGCTCAGCAGACATGCTAGTGATGCTCTTCTAGGATATGAGTGCATTAATGAAAGGTTTCTTACAGCAAAATTTCAGACAAGCATTAAAGACTTGAATGTTATCTGCTGTTATGCCCCCACTGAGGATTCTGATGAGGATGAGAAGGATAGGTTTTACAGACAACTTCAGGATATTTTGAATTCTGTCAAGAAAGGAGATATTACCCTTGTTCTTGGTAACTTCAATGCCAAAGTTGGTACCGACTCTGACCTTTGGGGAGGAGTAATAGGCCCTTTTGGTATTGGTAGCTGCAATGGCAATGGGCAACGTCTCCTGCAGGTAAGTAAACTAAATGGTTTCAGAATAACTAACACATATTACAAACACCGCGACATACATAAGTACACATGGGTTTCACCTGATGGGCTGCATAAGAATATGATTGATTATATATTAATTAACAGCAAATGGGCTAGCTCTGTTAGAAATACCAGGGCATATAGGGGAGCTGAAATTGGATCTGACCATTACCTTGTTAAAAGTGTCTTGCAACTTAAACTTAAAAAGTGTTGTGCTAGGGTTAAAAAATTTACCTTTAATACTGAAGCTCTGAAAGACCCAGTTATAGCTAAAGCTTACCATGATAGGTTACTTAGTCATTATGACAGTCATGGTTTGCTTAATACTGAAGTTGAGGGAGAATGGGGCCATTTTAAACAGGCTTTTTTGGAAACTAACAGTACTCTTTTAGGGAAAAAGGAGCAGAGGAGGCAGAATTATTTAAGTGATAAGGTACTTGAGCTTATTTCAGAAAGAAGGAACTGCAGGAATGCCCTTAATCAGTACCCTACTAGTCCTAATAGAAAGCATTACAAAGAACTTAATAAACGTGTGAAGGGTCAGTTAGCTACTGATAAGAATCTTTGGCTTGATGGCCTTGCTGACAAAGCTGAGGAAGCAGTTAGACTGCACAACAGCAGAGACCTGTACCAGATAGTTAATGTTTTGTGTGGTAGAAAACGAACAGGTATACAGGGATTGAAGGATAAACAAGGCAAGGTTATAGAAGGTGAGGATTCTGTCATGGCTAGGTGGGTTGAGCATTTCAGTGATGTTCTAAACAATGTGGTTAGTTCTACTCCCATTGTTTGCAATGATGATAGATGCATTGTTGGCTTTAATGTTGGCCCTATAACACAATCTGAAGTTAGTTTGGCTATTTCTAAACTTAAACTTTATAAATCCCCAGGGGTTGATGAAATTACTACGGAAATGCTTAGAGCTGGGAATGTTTCAGTTACCATTTGGATGACTGAAATTTTGAATAACATTTATGATAAAGGCATGGTTCCTAAAGATTTTACCAGAGCTATTATTATCCCTATTTTCAAAAAAGGTGATCGCAGTTCTTGTGATAACTATAGGGGTATCAGCCTACTCTCCGTTCCAGGTAAAGTTCTTTCCATGATTGTGCTTAATAGAATTAAGAATCTGGTTGACAGGCAATTGCGTGATGAGCAATGTGGATTCAGAAGTGGTAGGGGATGTGTAGATCAGATATTTTCACTTAGGCAGATTCTTGAGAAATGTTTAGAGTTTCAGAAACCTTTGGTTGCTAGCTTTGTTGATTTCAAAAAGGCTTTCGACTCTGTTGATCATCATAATTTGTGGTTGATTGTGAGATCATATTATATACCAGACAAGTTAGTTAACATAATGAAAGCGCTCTATAATAACACTGAGTCGTGTGTGAGAGTTGGTAAGTCTTGTAGCAATTGGTTTAGCATTACTTCTGGTGTTCGACAAGGGTGCATTTTGTCTCCTTTTCTCTTTAGTTTGGTTGTTGATTATGTTATGCGAAATACACTTCAAGGGAAAGATTTTGGCCTTAAATGGGCTGGAGATACGAAAATTTCTGATTTAGATTATGCTGATGATTTAGCCCTTTTGGCAAATGATGTTGATGAGATGAACTCTTTCATTCGAACTCTGTTGATGAGACGTAGTACAGTAGGTTTGGTTATAAACAGAGAGAAAACTAAAGTGATGAAAATTGGTTAGGCAGGTTGTGATTCAGTTAATCTGAATGTTTGCAGTCTTGAGCAGGTGTCACAGTTTAATTACCTTGGGAGCTGCGTAACTGATACTGGTGATGTGCGGCATGAGATTAACAGACGAATAGGTATTGCTGCCGGGACTTTTAAGAATCTATGGAGATTGTGGAGAAATAGGCGTATACACCTAAAGACTAAAATTAGACTGTATAATAGTTTGGTTCTTTCTAGGGTTAGTTATGGTAGTGAAACTTGGACGCTGTGTAAGCAAGATAACAGGAAACTAGATGCTTTTGATTCCAGATGCTTACGCAGTATCTTGGGTATTAGGTGGTTTAACTTTGTAACTAATGATGAGGTTAGGCAAAGGAGTCTGCAACCTCCTTTAAGCAGCATATTATGCAGAGAGAGACTCCGCTGGTTTGGCCATGTTGCCCGTATGGATAATTATAGATTGGCGAATAAGGTTATGAACAGTGTGCCTAGAGGCCTCAGAAGGAGGGGGAGACCTAGGATGCGGTGGACAGACAATGTCAAACAGGACCTTGTTAGAATTGGTGTACAGTGGCCGGATGCAGCAGATGTAGCTCAGGACAGATATGCTTGGAGAATTAAACTGCGCGGTCTGATTGGACCTCCGTAGCCCATGGCTGCTTGAGGATGATGATGATGATGATAATGATGATAACACAGTCTGAAGTTATTTTGGCTATTTTTAAACTTAAACTTCATAAATCCCCAGGGGTAGATAAAATTACTACTGAAATGTTTAGAGCTGGGAATGTTTTGGTTACCACTTGGATGACTGAAATTTTGAATATCTTTTATGATAAAGGCATGGTTCCTAAGGATTTTACCAGAGCTATTGTTATCCCTACTTTTAAAAAAGGTGATCGCAGTTCTTGTGATAACTATAGGGGTATCAGCCTACTCTCTGTTCCAGGTAAAGTTCTTTCCATGATTGTGCTTAATAGAATTAAGAATCTGGTTGACAGTCGATTGTGTGATGAGCAATGTGGATTCAGAAGTAGTAGGGGATGTGTGGATCAGATATTTTCACTTAGGCAGATTCTTGAGAAATGTTTAGAGTTTCAGAAACCTTTGGTTGCTAGCTTTGTTGATTTCAAAAAGGCTTTCGACTCTGTTGATCATCATAATTTGTGGTTGATTGTGAGGTCATATGGTATACCAGATAAGTTAGTTAACATAATGAAAGCTCTCTATAATAACACTGAGTCGTGTGTGAGAGTTGGTAAGGCTTGTAGCAATTGGTTTAGCATTACTTCTGGTGTTCGACAAGGGTGCATTTTGTCTCCTTTTCTCTTTAGCTTGGTTATTGATTATGTTATGTGAAATTCACTTCAAGGGAAAGATTTTGGCCTGAAATGGACTGGAGATACGAAAATTTCTGATTTAGATTATGCTGATGATTTAGCCCTTTTGGCAAATGTTGTTGATGAGATGAACTCTTTCATTCGAGCTGTTGATGAAACTGGTACTAGAGTAGGTTTGGTTATAAACAGAGAGAAAATTAAAGTGATGAAAATTCGTCAGGTAGGCTGTGATTCAGGTAATCTGAATGGTTGCAGTCTTGAGCAGGTGGGGGCGGGGGTGGCTCAGTCGGTAGCGCGCCAGGCTCGTAATCTGTAGTTCCCAGGTTCGAGTCCCAGCTGGGTCAGCGTTGAGATTTATCTCCGCAAAATTCCCCGCCCTGCCCACGGTCAGTAGGGGACACCGATGGGCTTGAAAAGGTCGCCGTCCGTCGGATGGGACGTTAAGCCGTGGCCCCGTGTGCGGGAGAGCCATACCCTGTGCACGTTAAAGAACACGCTGGATGGCCTTGACGGGAGACTACCATCTGTCTCCCAACAGCTGTTCCAGTGGGTCCCCTCCCCCAACCTTCTCTGAGCCTTCGGGGTCCATGTGACCTGGCCATTTAGCCCATGGTGTGCAAAAAAGTGCCGCTCAGAGGTAAAACAACCCAACCCTTGAGCAGGTGTCACAGTTTAATTATCTTGGGAGCTATGTAATAGATACTGGTGATGTGCGGCATGAGATTAACAGACGAGTAGGGATTGCTGCCGGGACTTTTAAGAATCTATGGAGAGTGTGGAGAAATAGGCGTATACACCTAAAGACTAAAATTAGACTGTATAATAGTTTGGTTTTTTCGAGGGTTAGTTATGGTAGTGAAACTTGGACATTTTGTAAGCAAGACTAGATGCTTTTGATTCTAGATGCTTACACAGT
This sequence comes from Ryuthela nishihirai, assembly GCA_038380435.1. Classification (NCBI taxonomy): domain Eukaryota; kingdom Metazoa; phylum Arthropoda; class Arachnida; order Araneae; family Heptathelidae; genus Ryuthela; species Ryuthela nishihirai. The sequence goes on from JAWZYU010000026.1 coordinate 55,275,054, forward strand.
ATCTTGGGCATTAGGTGGTTCAACTTTGTAACTAATGATGAGGTTAGGCAAAGGAGTCGGCAACCTCCTTTAAGCAACATATTGTGCAGAGAGAGACTGTTGGTTTGGCCATGTTGCCCGTATGGATAATTATAGATTGGCATATAGGGTTATGAACAGTGTGCCTAAAGGCTTCAGAAAGAGGGGGCGCCAAGGATGCAGTGGGCAGACAGTGTCAAACAGGACCTTATTAGAATTAGTGTGCAGTGGCCAGATGCAACAGATGTAGCTCAGGACAGACTTGCTTGGAGAACTAAATTGCATGGTCTGGTTGGATCTCCGTAGCCCATGGCTGCTTGAGGATGATGATGATGATTTTTAAAAGATTGCTATGCATGTTTTTTTTTTCTTGGTATGCCATGATAATTTTGGATTCTGAGAAGTATGCCACTGACTTCAAAAGTTGAGAAGCACTGCTCTAAAGTATATAGTAGCTAATAAAGAAGCCCTAAAGACTATTATATTTAAGACATCCACATTGAGTGGCTTGAAAACAGCATCTTTCACAATTCTTTCCAAATACTGTGAACTATTGATACTTGCATATAACAATTGCCTATTCTCTGAAGTTAACAGAGATTTTTTGTATTTCATGATAAATATGTTTATGATTGGTAACTTACTGTAGAATGATTATGTGTGCAAAATTACTAAACAATCATCATCAGTTTCATCAATATTTTAGCAAATATCGATAAAGCTGAAGACTTAATTTTTTGTGACGTGCAAAAACTCTCTGGAAACAGCAGTTCTCAATAAGATACAAGATGTTGTTTCTATACAATAGTCCTTACCTGGTCTAGCAGTTAGCATACTTGACTACTAAGACCAGCAGGCATGTCTCTTGTGTAAGTGTTTATATGTTGTATGAGAAACCAGGACAAGCCAAATAATAGTATAACTTTTAGGTTATTCCTGTCCTTTGTGTAGAGAAGTACCTTTTTCTTTTCCTTCCTTTTATAATATAAGTTAGTCAGCCACTATATAAGTTATTGAAACACTTTGTTTCCCTTATTAGCAGACATACAAGATAGGGAATTGGGCACCATCTTGTGTGTCTGCTATTAAGGGAAACAAAGATTGCTTCCAACCAGTGTCAAACTTATTATAAACATGTTATATAAAATGTAAAGTACATTGCCAAATTTGATTTTGTAAGAGATGCCAGCCCAAGATATTTTGGTGTCCTCATCAAATTTTACTATTGCAAGTAACTTTATTTTTGCTGCCCCCATTATGTTTACTTTTTACCACTCCAAGTGACTTTAATTTTGCTACCCCCCCCCCCCCCCCCCGCTCCAAAAAAAAGTTTTCCTACCTCATGAATTTGGTTTTTTTGCTGTTACAACTGATTTTTTTTTTCCACCTCAAATTGTGCCATTTTTGTTGTCTTAAACAATCTCATGATTTTTGTGACTCAATATATATTTATTCCTCTAGATTTGAAATAAAATGCAGTTAAATCATTAGTGACAGTTTTCAAAATTGCTACGTTCATAAAGTTATGTAAAGACTTCAGTACTGTAGTTTGAAATGAAATTAGAGCAAGCCCATTCAGTTACTAGTATGTCACCCTTAAAAATTTTCTGCCCAAGAGACTGATAGGAATGCTTGCACTGTTGGGCTGGCCCTAATGAAACAACATAAACAAAATGTTTTCTCATTGGTCATTAATGAATTTCTCAATTTTTGTGTTGTTTGGTTATTTTGCTGTAAGAGATAGACAGAAATTATTTTGTTTATGTTGTTTCATCAGGGCTAGCCCAACAGTTTGAGAGTTTGTTATGATAAAAAAAATATGCTGCAAGTTGGAGCCAGGAAGATTCTGCAAAATATTTGAGCTCTGACTACAGCAGAAAATAGCTGCTGAACTTGAATGCCTGTGCTTCAAGCACAGGCATCTCTGCTTGTGCTACTTCCATGGCAGCAGTAGGAGTTACCTGACTCCTCGTGGTAGAGGCAAAGCTGACTGAGGAGTCAAACAGGCACCTATTGCACACAGCCTTTTTATGCAGTGGGGTTGTCACCAGGGAGCTCAGAAGAGGGATCTTCTCAAATTTGATGCTAGCCATAGAGTGGACAGGACTACGGGCTTCCCTCTTCTCGCAGACAAACTTCCTGGAGTGGCACCCAGAGAAGGTGACAGCAAATGGGCTAGTTCTGTTAGGAATACCAGATCATGCAGGGGAGCTGAAATTGGGTCTGACCATTACCTTGTTAAAAGTGTCTTGCAACTTAAAAAGTGTTGTGCTAAGGTTAAGAAAATTACCTTCAACATTGAAGGTCTGAAAAATCCAGATATAGCCAAAGCATACCATGATAGGCTACTTAGTGATCTGACAATCGTGTTTTGCTTACTTGAGGAACAATGGGATCAGTTTAAAGAGGCTTTTCTTGAAACCAACAGTACTCTTATGGGTAAAAGGGAACAGAGGAAACAAAATTATTTGAGTGATAAGGCTATGGAACTTATTTCTGAAAGAAGGAAGTGCAGAATTAATATGAATCAACATCCTACTAGTCCAAACAGAAGGCATTACAATGAGCTTAATAAACATGTAAAGGATCAGTTAACAGCTGATAAGAATCTTTGGTTTGATAGCTTGGCTGACAAAGCAGAGGAAGCAGTTAGCACACAACAGCAGGGGGTTGTACCAGATGGTTAATGTTTTATGTGGGAAGAAACAGACAGGCACATAGGGATTGAGGGATAAACATGACAAGGTGGTTGAAGGTTCTGTGATGGCTAGGCGGGCTGAGCATTTCAGAGATGTTCTAAATAATGTGATTGTTTTTACTCCCATTGTAACTAGGATAGATGCGTTACTAGCTTTTATGATGGCCCTATATCGCATTCTGAAGTCGCATTGGCTATCTCTAAATTAAAACTGCATAATCCCCAGGGATGGACGAAATCACCACTGAAATGCTTAGAACTGGGAACATTTGTGTTGTCACATGGCTGGCTGAAATTTTTTATGATAAAGGTTTTATCTATTTTTATGATTTTACTAGAGCTATCATTGTCCCAATTTTTAAAAAAGGTAATCACAATTCTTGTGATAATTATAGGAGAATTACTTTACTTTCTGTTCCAGGTAAAGTTCTTTGCATGATTATACTTAATAGAATTAAGAATTTGGTTGATGGACTACTGCATGATGAACAGTGTGGATTCAGAAGTGGTAGAGGATGTATTGATCAAATATTTTCACTTAGGCAGATTCTTGAGAAATGTTTAGAGTTTCAGAAACCTGTGGTTGCTAGCTATATAGATTTCAAAAAGGCTTTTGACGCTGTTGATTGGCATAATTTGTGGTTGATTATTAGATCATATGGAATACCTGATAAGTTAGTGTAATGAGAGCTTTCTATAATAACACTGAGTCGTGTGTGAGAGTTGGTATGTCTTGCAGCGATTGGTTTAGCATTGCTAGTGGAGCACAAGGGTTCATTTTGTCTCCTTTTCTCTTTAGTTTGGTTATTGATTATGTAATGTGAAATTTTTGCAAGGGAAAGATTTTGGCCTTAGATGATCTAGAGATTTCTGATTTAGATTATGCAGATGATTTGGCCCTGTTGGCTACTGATGTTGATGAGATGAATTCATTCATTAGGGCTGTTGAGACTGGTAAAGAGTAGGTGTGGTGATAAACAGAGAAAAAATTAAAGTGATGAAGATTGGTCAGGCAGATGGTGCTTCAGTTGCTTTGAATGGCTGTACTATTGAGCAAGTGTCTCAGTTTAATTATCTTGGGAACTATGTAACAGATACTGGTGATGTTATACCATGAGATAAATAGAAGAATAGGGATTGCTGCTGGGACTTTTAAGAATCTAATGAGAGTATGGAAAAATAGGCTTATACACCTAAAGACTAAAATTAGGCTGTATAATAGTTTGGTTCTTTCTAAGGTTAGTTATGGTAGCGAAACATGAACCCTTTGTAAGCAGGATAACAAGAAACTTGATGCTTTTGATTCTAGATGCTTACACAGCATCTTGAGCATTAGGTAGTTTGACTTTGTAAGCAATGATGAAATTAGTAGAGTCATCAGCTTCTTTTGAGCAGCATATTGTGCAGAGGGAGACTGCATTGGTTTGGCCATGTTGCCCACATGCATAGCTGCAGATTGGCAAAGAGGATTATAACAGTGTGCCTAAAGGTATCAGAAAAAAGGATGCGATGGGCAGACAATGTCAAACAGGACTTTGTTAGAATTGGCCTAGAGTGGCCAAATGCAGTAGCTGTAGCTCAAAAGAGAATGTCTCGAGAGGAAAATTACACAATCTGGTTGGAACTCCATAGCCCATGGCTTCATGAGGATTTTGTATGTGGGTACACAGTCATATCAGATGGCTTCATGAGGATTTTGTGTGTGTGTGTGTACACAGTCATATCAGATGGCTTCATTAGGATTTTGTATGTGTGTGTGTGTGTGTGTACACAGTCATATCAGAATAATATGACCACCCTCGGAATCACAGTGTACCTACCCAGGCACATCACAGAGTGTATATGACAAGGTCAAGCACACAGAGGTATAAGCGGCCGACCGGCCAGGACAGATGAGCCATAGTGTTTAACGTGAGCACAATGGGCTGTTGTGAACACAATGACGCACAATAGACGTTCAAAAAGGAATGATCATTGGCTATTGCGCCAAGGATGAAAGCATCTCGGAAACAAGACTTTGTGGGCTTTTCACGAGGCAGCAATGTCTCCGTTCTCCCTTGGCCAGCAAAATCGCCCAATCTCAATCCCTTAGAGCACTTGTGGGACCATTTGGATCAACAGGTTTGGCGTGCGAACCCATAACCATGTCATCTCCGGAACCTTTGCTCTGCTGGAGTCCAAATGGGCACGTGTGCCTCTGTCAACCTTCCAGGGCTTTTGTTGTGTCCATGCCACGCCGTCTCGGTACTGTCATCTGGGCCAAGGTGGTTATTCCCATTATTAGGTATGTGGTCATATTATTCTGATATCACTGTGTGTGTGTCTGTCTGTCTGTGTGTAAACAGTTATTGAATATTTTAATTTACTAAGACTCAACTTCTAAAACAATTCTAAAAAAAACTACACACATATATAATTGTGTTCCCTGAAAAAAATTATCAAAACCTGAATTGTGTTTAATTTTAGTTACTAAATGCTGATTAAAATGTTAGAATTGTAGTAAAAAAATTTACTTGTGTTTACTCTCTTACACATTTTTTGACAATTAACAGGCAAAGTTGGAAAATTCAATTATGGCTCAATTGAAACATATCCAAGCCTAAAGCCATCTATTCTCTTTCAAGCATGAGCCCAGCTAGGCCTTACTGTATCAATGAAAGAGTTTTTTTTTTAAATTTCAATTTACATTGTTTTCAATAAAAAACATTCTTTAAATATTAATAGAATTCATGTTACATTTATATATTGCTAAGAAATGTTTCAAATTAGAATTAAGAGGCATTAAACTGTATTTAGCTATATGTGACTCTTGAGCATCATTTTGTTCTTCTTTATCACTGGGTCTTTTAATGTTAATTTTAGAAAGATGTTCATTTAGAAATTCACAGAGCCCGATCTAACAAATGGGAAAACTCCTTTCTGTATTTCTGGCAGAAACAGTAGTTAATTTTCCAGACGATTCACAAAACATCATCTGAGTAAACATAGGCATGACCCTTTGAGAAAATTCACAACTTGAGTATTCTCAGGCATGACACTGAAAAGGTTAATTATAAAAATTATATGAAAAATATTCTTCAGATGTATTAAAATGTGCCTGCAGTGAAGGAATATAGCAACCAAAGGATTCAGCCTTGATGTAATGAATTTACCTTGTAGTTTTATTATTGTTATTATTTCAATAACTGGTTTACATCCTTGCAAATGACGAGCTGTCATTTTGGTGAAGGGTCTAAAGGTGCATCGCCAGAGTACTTAAATGCATTTTAAGACCTTTATCTATTTTGTTCCTTTTGTATTCCTAATAGTTGTAAAGGAATTTTTGTATAATCATTAGTTATATGTGAATCACACTTACATATTAATGTGTGACATTTTCTCACCTTCAAAATTTTCAGGCTTGGAGACTCTACCTTCAGAACTGCAAAGAAATTTCACTTTAATGCGAGACCTGGATACTCGTGCTCAAGGTATTGTTGGTATGCGTATGTAACTTAGTTTTAACAAGTGCTTGGAAGATCAAGGTTTTTTTTAGTTAATTTACATGATAAATAATTAAAATTGAACTCTGATATTTATATATATATAAACATATAGAATGAATGTAGTGTGTCAGGTAATCCAATAATTGTATGTAAGATCACTTAATGCTTTATATAAATGAATGGTAAATATAGGGTGTGATGCCCCATCGTTCACTTTTGCTTTACCTTAACCAGTTTTGTTTAATTTACGTTATATTTATCATTTTGCGGATTTTTATTTCCTTTTTGGCATCACAGCACTTGTTTCCAAGAGTTGTGAGTTGCACATGCGCAACTCCGATCTTCCGACTGTCCCGCTAAAACGCGTGCCAAGGACACGCCCCCTCTTGCGTCATAGCTTGTGTCGTTCGTCATTTTATGTTAATGTCTTTCCCGACATGCATCCGGCTCTTGTTTTAAACCGGTGACCTGCGAGTCGCAGTGAGTGCACGAGCAGTTAGTGCAGAGGCACTAAGCACAAGTAAGCACAAGGTGCGTGTAGCACAGGAGTGAGGAGAAGAGTGTTGATGTCTTGGTGAGTTGAACTATTTTGGAAATAAATCTGTTTGTTATTTTAAACCTTTTGAGTCTGTACAATTTTTTCTCTTGAGCAACGTGAATTTAAGTTTTGATAATATTAAATCTTAAAATTGACAATCATTTTTTGATTCTTACTCATTAACGCTCGCTGGCATTTTGAACCCTACTTTAAACTTAGTCTACTTTTTTGGCAATTTGTTAATTATTGCCTGGCGCCCGGATCAGCTATCCAGAGCATTAATCAAATTGGATCAAACTTTAAAGCATTATTGCATTTATTTGGAGCGTTACAAGGGGCTCCCTTTATATATTCCATTAATAAGTCCTTAAGCATTATGTTGCTCTTTCTGGAGTAAAGCTTAAAGGAATATGATGTTGAAAGGGAATTTCTTTTAGAATGAATTGAAGAAACTTTTCCAGCATATGAAGCACTTAGATATATGAAGAACTTATGTAAGGGCTTGCCATCTTAAATTTGTTGAAATTCAACTAGAATTGCATTTTTTGATATGCTCTTAATTCTTTGAGGTTTCTAGCTCAATGAGATGATATCTTTGAGATCTATGATTAGCTAGAATAGATAAAATCAGACTGGAAGGATACTACAAAAAAGAAAGCTTTTAATAAAAAATGGTGCATGTCTTAGTAAAATGTATAAAAGAAGTATGTAAGTCATGAAGTTATGTAACATATATCCTTAATTCAGTGGTAAAGTATCACAGGAGATATCCTGTAGACATGGAACACATGAAATAATCTGAAAAAAAATTGGTTTGCCCTGAGTGGAAATGAACTCACAGCTCCCAATAGCCCGACCAGGTTACTGGGAGCTGTGGCTGAGAGCTGAGCCTTCAGCTAGTGTGACTTGTTAACTTTCCTACATTTTATATATGCCATATCCACCATAAATCAGGTAGGTATGATATATTGGTGTTAATTTTTTTACTTTGGGTTTATGGTTGTTAGGAATTTAGTGGCATATTCCAGGTTGAAAACAGTAGGTAGTTCATAATTATAATAAGTACGTTGATTGAGATTGATGTGGATGATTGTTTTTTCACTATATGATTGTTTAAAAAGAGTTGGCTGTATTGATGATGGTAGTTTGGAAAAGTGGTATAGCTTTCTTATTGTGGACTAGATGGAAGTACAGTAGCTGAATAGAATATTCTGCATTATATTTTTTTTTGTTTATCAGGTTTTTGCCATTCATACCAATATAGCCATATGGTAAGTGTGTAGTTTCCCAACAGGATATTTTAATGGTAATAAATATCCCCTCTTATTGAAATATACTTGTCTCTATTTTTGAAAATTACATGTTGTGTGTTTAAATAAATTTGATGGGTGCATTATAACTAACATTTTAAGTATAGTTTGAAGCTGTTAAATATGTTGAATTTGTATATTTTATATTCTTTATTGTTGGTCACTAGAAATGTTTTGTGACACAGATGTATGAACAATCATCATCCTCAAGCAGCCATGGGAAATGGAGGTCCAACCAGATTATGCAATTTAATTCTCCAAACACATCTGTCCTGAGCTACATCTGCTGCATCTCACCACTACAGACCAATTCTAACAAGGCCCTGTTTGACATTATCCACCCACTGCATCCTGGGTCTCCCCCTCTTTCTGAGGCCTTTAAGCACACTGTTCATAACCATATTCACTAATCTCTATGCATATAGGCAACGTGGCCAAATCAGTAGACTCTCTCCACAATATACTGTTCAAAGGAGGCTACTGACTCTTTTACCAACCTCATCATTACTTACAAAGTTGAACCACCTAATTCCCAAGATACTGCATAAGCATATAGTTCTTTGATCTTTAACAGCACCAACTTCCGTATTATCTTATTTACAAAAGGTCCAAGTTTCACTACCATAACTAACTCTAGAAAGACTAAAACTATCATACAGTCTAATTTTAGTATTTAGGTGTATACACCTATTTCTCCACATTTTGCATAGTATTTTAAAAGTCCCAGCAGCAGTCCCTATTCATCTGTTAATCGCATGCCGCACATCACCAGTATCTGTTACATAGTTAATTTAAAGTAAAGACTTCTGTTCAATACTGCAACCATTAAGATTAACTGAACCACAACCTGCCTGACCTATTTTTATCCCTTTAGTTTTCTCTCTGTTTATCACCAAACTTTACTACTAGTCTCATCAGTAGTTCTAATGAAAGAATTCATCTCATCATCATTTGCCAAAAAGGCTAAATCATCGGCATAATCCAAATCAGAAATTTTCAGATCTCTAGACCACTTAACCCTTCCAGTGTCTACATCGTCTGTTTATGTTCGCAGAATCCGAAATGAGGGGCCAAGGACGTATTTATCCATTTTTAGTACAACAAAACAATCGATTTTTTAAAAATGAAAATTGTCATAATTTTTTTATATATTGTTATGACAGATGAATGTGCTACAGTGAATTTATGATAAACATGTCTTGAACGCTCGTGTATGTTTCCGCTTGAGAATTATTTAACCAACAAATTGGAATGCAGAACCTATCTGAAAAAATAGAAAAAATAAAATTGTTATGTTGGAGTTGTGGATATTCGAAAGGAGGCATAATTAGTTTCAGTATGTACAAGATGGGTGTATAAAGGGAAGAAGTATTTTTATAAGGTGATTGTGCGGAAGGTTGATTAATTTATTGGTGTGGATCGTGTTGGTAAGCTGGTAAAGGAAAAGAAGAATTCATTGTCTTGTGCGTCATCAACATCTGAAAATAATTGGTTCTGAGAAACCAGTATACTTAGCCGCAGTTTTGAAGTACTTGAGGATTAAAACCTAAGAAGGAAGTCATTTTGTGTATAGTTATTTAGTTATTGGTAAGGTTATTCTCCAGATATTGCAAGTATTCACATATGTGATAATAAGATTTAATCACGAATGTGCTGTGGTAGATAGTTTAAAACATTTAAAAGCACAGTTTTTTGGGAGCAGGTCTCAAAAATGAGAGAGTGCTTTACATCTTATATGCTAGTTATAAGTTCTGCCTTAAGATTACCCTTAGTACTATACAGCTTATCCCTGTGGCTCTTGTCACCTAAGAGCCGCTGGAAAAGAATATATAGAAAAAGACATAATTACCATATTTTGCTGGTACAATTGCATTTTGCAAACATTTGCAAGAGATCGTTAATTATGCTACCAGTCCGGTTTTAATGGAGTACACAAACAGTTGCTATGCTGGTATATTTGCTGTGCAAAAAACCGTGCTTTTAAATGTTTTAAACTATCTACCACAGCACATTCGTGATTAAATCTTATTACTATTTTAGCTGTGTGATCTCTTAAGTTTAATTCACATATGTGATTCTCATTAGGTTAAAAATTTGTTAACACATAAGATAAACATTGGTATCTTTAGTTTATGTTCATGTTTTTAGCCATACTTTTGTGTTAAATCACATTATTTTAGATTTATTGTTACTAGTTGTTATTTTTGAACTCGCATTAAGTTTTCATCTGCTTGAATTCTTATCAATATATATCATAAAAATATAGGCTTGAAAAATAATATTTTGTTTTTTAATTTGATGCATATTTTATTAAACTACAATATAATTAATTTTATAAAGCCATCTGATTGCCATTTCTTAGAAGCACTAAACAGTATTGTGATTTGCTTGTTAATGTTCCTACTTGCTGAAGCAACCTTCTGATTTAAGCTCACAAGTTTGATTTGAACCATTATCAACAAATTTTTTCTTAAATTTTTGAAAATCTCCTAAAAATTAACAAAAAAGCTGCTATTTTTAAAAACGGTAGATTTTGGAAGTAATTTACAAAGTACATACCGCCATTTTTTTTTACGTTTCACACTCTTTTCCGTCATAAACCTATTTCAGTATTCCAAAATTATTTTTATCATTTTTCCCAGCATTCTATGCATCTTTCCCACCTTAAAATCGAAACTGAAAGCAAATACATCCATCTTAGAAATTCTGGTTGCAACTGCATTTAATTAGTTATGCTTCACTGAGGCAAACAAGAAGCAGATGGCTGACATATGCTATCACTGTTCCGTGTGTTTTAAGTGGCTCCCATAGTGTTTGGATCCAACACATTGGATGTGATGCCCTATCGTTCACTTTTGCTTTACCTTAACCAGTTTTGTTTAATTTACGTTATATTTATCATTTTGGGGATTTTTATTTCTTTTTTGGCATCACAGCACTCGTTTCCAAGAGTTAGGAGTTGCGCATGCGCAACTCCGATCTTTCGACTGTCACCCGCTAAAGCACATGCACAAGGACATGCCCCCTCTTGCGTCATAGCTTGCGTCACTCGTCATTTTATGTAAATGTCTTTCCCGGCGTGCAACATGACACGTTCGGCTCTTGTTAAAAGTCTGATGACATGTGTTGTCACATCAGCACATAGTAAGGAGCATAGTGAGATAGCACAAGTGAGAGCACGTAGCACAGCGCACTGTAGCGCAGAGAGCATAAGCATGTAGCACGGAAGAGTGCTCAGTTAATGTATCTTCTTCATTGAAGTTTTGGTGAGTGATTTTTGGAAATAAATTTGTTTGTTATTTAAACCTTTTGAGTCTTTACTGATTTTTTCTCTTGAGCAACGTGAATTAAGTTTTGATTATATTTAGATATTTAACTTGACAATCATTTTTGGATTCTTACTCATTAACGCTCGCTGGTATTTTGAACCCTAATTTAACTTATTCTATTTTTTTGGCAATTTGTTAATTATTGCCTGGTGCCTGTCGCAGCTATCCAGAGCATAAAACTAATTGGATCAGAAAAAGGGTCCAAACTTAAAAGTATTTTGCATTTCTTTGGAGCGTTACATGGATACCCTTTGTAAAATTAATATTTACTTTTTTATATTTAAACCTTTTTTTTAGCATTTTTAGCATAGCATAGCGTTTTTATTAGCATTGCATTAGGCTATATGTTAATTTTTATTTTATTATTTATTACTTTTCCAGTAAAACTTTGATCTGGTATCATTTTCTGAAAATAAATGGCCTTGGATATGGAGGCAAATTCATTTCTGTAGATTTATTTCCGTTTGTTAGCAATCTTTCAATCGGCTGATTTATCGGTCTTAGATGCTAGATCGGAGGCCAGCTTAAAAGTTGTTCGGATATTTTATTTAACATCCCATTAGGTTATATGTAATTTTTCTTTTATTATTTCTTGTTTTTTTTTTAGTAAAAAAACTTTAGAACTTGTACTGTTTTCTGAAAATGAATGTCTTGGATATGGAAGCAAAATAGACTTCCTATGGGAATCAGCCGTCATGTGGGAGAGCAAATTCGGGAAGACTTCCCCTTCACTAAATTCACTGTGAACATTCACTTCCCTCCCCCTTTAGAAAAATTTTTTATTTTTTTTAAATTACGAGTTTTTATGTTTATATTGAATGATTTTAAAGGCAATCCCCCCCTCAGTATCTTGGTTGTGCCACACAACGATATAACACTGTTTGTTTTTTTGCTTTAGTGCACAAACCTTTCTGCACTTAGCCAAGAGTGCCAAACTTCAACACCCAAAGAAAAAATTCATAATGTTTAGCAAAAAAAGCAGCGAAGAAAGTTTTTTTCTATTTCATAACCAGCTCATAAAATAACATGAATATAAGTCCAAGTCACTGGCCATTTTTAAAATATACGATACTGAAAAGAATCATTAAAGGAAATAAAAAACATATTTTAGGTTGAATATTATATTATTTGGGAGGAAATTTCCTTTCAAAAAATATATGTAATTTAACTATTTTTATTCATCAGGTTTTCCTAAATGAAGCCTTAATTGTATAGTGCAATTAAGTTCGATTTATTCTAAAGTTGACTTGCTTATCTGACAGCACAATTGGCTAAAAGCCTGGAATTTTCTCAAAGTATGTTACCGAGAAAAAAAATTGCAAAATGAGAGAATATTTACTTGAAACGAAAAAAATTTTTTTTCGTTATTCAGAAATAGCCTTTCTATTCGTGTGCATTATAATCATTTCTGTCACAGACCCTATTTTTGTTGCCAGAGATAGGCCACTTTTTATGTTGCCAGATGCATTACTTTACTACATGACTAAAAAAATCGTGTTAAAATAAAACTTGTCTTTTTTGTTAAATACTTTATTTTTAGAAAATCCAGAATTAAATGCTGATTAATTTGGCATATAATATGCCATAATTCCTTTCATTAGTTATTTGCAAAAAAGTTTTAAAGTTAATTTTTTTGGCTGACCATAGGGAGAAAATAGCTTGGTTTCTGAATGGAAACTTTTTTAGGCTGGACACTGGAAATGTTAAGCCCAAAATATTTCTCTTGCAGTGAATTTCACATAACATAATCAATAACCAAACTAATTTAACATCAAGAGAAAAAGAAATAAAATGTACCATTGTCGAACACCAGAAGCAATGCTGAATCATTTGCTACGAGCTTTACCAACTCTCACACATGACTCAGTATTATTATTATAGAGAGTTTCATTATGTTAACTAACTTGTCTGGTATGCCATATGATCTCATGATCAACCACAAATTGTGATGATCAACAGAGTGAAAAGCCATTTTGAAATCTACAAAGCTAATATACAAAGGTTTCTGAAACTAAACATTTCTCAAGAGTCAGCCTAAGTGAAAAAATATGATCTACACATCCTCTACCACTTCTGAATCCACACTGCTTATCATGCTATTGTCCATTAATCAGATCCTTAAATCTATTAAGCACAATCATGCAAGTAACTTTACCTGAAACAGAAAGTAGGTTGATACCCTTATAGTTATCAAAAGAACGGCAATCACCTTTTTTTAAAAATAGAGATAATAATAGCTGTGGTAAAATCTTAGGAACAATGCCTTTTTCATAAAAGATATTCAAGATTTCAGTCTGCTGTATGGTAACAGAAACATTTCCAGCTCTAGTAATTAGACCAGCTATAGTAATTTCATCTATAGCTGGTGATTTATGAAATTTAAGTTTAGAAATAGCCATAAATAACTTCATACTGTGATATAAGGCCAACCTTAAAGCTAGTAATGCATCTATCCTCATTACAAACAATGGGAGTGTAACTAACCACATAGTTTAGAACATATCTGAAATGCTCATCCCACCTAACCATGACAGAATCCCCACCTTCAATATCCTTCAATCTCTGTATACATGCCCGTTTTTTTTTTTCACACAAAATATTAACTGTCCTGTACAGATTTCTGTAGTTATGCTCCTCAGCTTTGCTAGCCAAGCCATCTAACCATGATTTTCCAATCATCTGCTTCTAACTGATCATTTATACATATATTAAGTTCTTTGTAATGTTTTTTGTTAGGACTAGTAGGGTGTTGATTAAGAACATTCTTGCAGTTCTTTCTTTCCAAAATAAGCTCCAGTGCCTTATCACTCAAATAATTTTGCTTCCTCTTCACCTTTTTTCCTAAAAGAGTACTGTTAGTTTCAAGAAAAGCCTGTTTAAAATAGTCCCATTTTCCCTCAACTTCAGTAATGAGCAAACCATGCTTTCAGAGCTTCAGCATTAAAAGTATCTGTTTTAACTTTACCAAACACTTTTTAAGTTTAAGTTGCAAGACACTTTTAACAAGATAATAGTCAAATCAAATTTCAGCTCCCCTATATGGTCTGTTGTTCCTAACGGAACTAGCCCATTTGCTGTTAATTAATATACACTGGCGGAAATTGAAAAAAGAACACCCAGAAGGAATTCCTTTAGGAATGTTATAATAATATGTTAATAGTTAAGGGCAGGAGAAACCGTGATCCAAGATTGAAAGTCATTGGATGAAATATTGACATCACTGAGGACAACAACATGCAAATGTATGCAGCACATATTTAAGGACTAGGGCATGAAGGAAGAAGTTATTCGTCTTGTGTCATGTTGTTCAGTGCTCTTTGAAGAAGCTACCATGCCTGGATGATGCAGGCACCAACATTTGTTCAGTTAGCGGAGTTTGAGCAAGGTTGTATAGTTGGTCTTTGGGAAGCAGGTTGGTCTGTTAGTAGTACAGCATTTATTGGAGTTAGGATTGCAATGTTAATGTCATTACCATTTTGAGCTGAAATCACAGTAATTTTCTTTCAGAGAGCCTTGGATGAATCTACGTGAGCTTCCTGTTGCAGTAAGTGGCATTATGATCCAGAATGTTCAGGTGAGATGGCAAGCTGCATAGGTGGTAGTGCACCTTTCTGGCAATCTCTCATGACTGTCAAGAGTGAAAAGATAAATGGTCCAACATATAAAACACTACAAAACATCAAGTACCCCAAGGTGAGAAAGAGTGCTGCAATGTTATACCACCCTTGCAAAATCTCATTAGTGTGATTGTAGGAAAGCTCATCATTCCAACATTAGTAGTAATACAGACAGTCATCAGTGTTCCACAATCTGAGTCTTTCTCCCAAGATGCAAATTACGTCTTTAAGTAGGCAAAGCCTTAGTCACTGTATATTTCAACTTTATGCTTTTCACTATCATGGAAGACTGGAAGAGGTGAAGAAGAATGAGGAGGCTTTCCTTCAGAATAGAAGGTCACATAATTTTCTCCTACAGACATTAGACCTTACAAACTGAAGTTGGTCCCACTGGGGTCAAAAAAACAGATTGCCTGTCCTTCTTGAATGGTGGTCTCTGATCCTTATACCGCTAATGGATCCAATGACTTAAGCTTCCAATGACATGGTCACTGGCTACTCTATTTTTGAAAACCTTTGTCTGCAGGTTATTTTAAATCAAATATCTACCCATTGCTCTTAGACCTGAGATAGCAACATTCCTCCAATGGAATTTTCATCAGTTCTATAAAAATCTTGATGACATCAAGTTCTCCATCAGGCATATGATAGTTGTGGGTTGCTTGTCATTTACCCTCTTTTTTTTCTCATTTGGCACATTATGGCCTTAGTTGCTAATGCATCATAAAACCCCAAACAACAAATCAGGCATATGAGCCCATCTGCTTCCAGGATGTAATTTGCAAGGAATCAACAGTTCCATTATCTGTCATTTTTCCTTTGTTCACTTGAACAGGGATGGAAATGGCCCAGCTCACAGAAGGGTTGCCATCTTGTAAGCTACCATTTGTCCATTCAAGAAAAATACCCCTCATCACCACCCAAAGAGTTCAATGGCTCCCAAAGAAGTTGTCATTCACCTCTTTGGGAAATTCTCACCGAGTGTATATTCTATTATTCCTTAGAAATTCTATCTTCCAAGATGACCTAGATGGTCTTGGCTTGCAGCTGATGTCCCATTTTTTCTTATGGGGTATTTCAATGGGCACAATCTTCTTTGTGGCAGTACTGGTACCAATGGGAATGATTGGGTCCATAGGCACTGGCTCGGGAAGCTGCCTCACTCTCTCCCTGTTGCACATTGGTGTCAGTATGTATTATCACTTCCCAACCCACACTTTTACTGCCATTGCTGTTGGCTTCTGCTCCTCCTCAATTTTGTCACTCATTATGAGATTAGTTGAGAACAACCGATATAGAAATGATCACTTCCCTTTTAAATGTAACATCTCTCTTGGAGGTTTGTGTTACAGTGAAGGACAGATTGGGCTGACCAGAGTGGTTTCAAAATTCTCTGTCACTTCAAGTCTCACAGCCAGAAGCCCAACAATGCTCCAATGACAGTAGATTGTATCATCCATACAACTACCACCACCACCATTCAGACTTTTATGTGATTTCTTTGTTTTATTTTATGAAACTGTATTAAGAGTCTCAACTGCACAGCAACTTAAAAGGTACAAGGCTTTTGAAGGTAGATCTTCCAATACTGTTAGAATTTATGTTATAAGGCATCACTTACAACAGCATTCCAACAGTACTGACAGATTAATTTCTGGTCCTTGTAGCGATTCATCCCAAAATTTAAACTTATAAGCACTTTAAAGTACTTAGCTCTGTGGCACCACAAAAAAAAAAAATCCAAATCCTTAGCTTACCGACAACCAGTAAAGCATCAAATTTCAACATTGGTAGCAAATTCAGCATCTCCTGTAATAGGATTCCTCCATGTTCGGATCCTTCACTTACCTTTAGGGACCATGGGAACTGAAAAATTTTGAACTGTCATCTATTAAAGACAACTACTTCTTCAATACCTCCTTGTGAAATCATATACTATGGTATATTGATTTATTTTGTAAAACTTGAGGCAATTACAATAACTTTTGATACTAGGTATTATGGATATTTAATTGAAGTACCTCTAAATTATTTAACAGTGACATAGAGAATTAAATCCAGTTAATGTAAGAAATATTTTCGATTCAAAAATATGTAAATAACCATACAGCATAGTTATTCAAGAAATATTCTTACATGTAAAGTAAATCACAAAAAGTTTGAAAGAACAAATGTTTCACTGAACATTCACTAGATAATATGTCTTAAGTCAACACCATTGTTATTCATCAAGTTTATTAAAACTTGATGAATAATAATGTTAATATAATGATGTTAATATAATAATGTTATAATAATATTAATGATAATGATGTTAATATAATAATGATGTTAATATTTTAGTGCTCTTGATAAGAAAGGGGGACAGCATCAGACTTGGAAATGTCCCCTCTATTGGATGGGATATTAAATTGTGATCCTCAGGTGCAGGAGAGCTATATCCTATGCATGTTAAAGGACATGCTGAATGGCCTCATGGGAGGTTTCCATCTGTCTCCTAGAGGCAGGGTGGCTGAGTTGGTAGTGTGCCAGGCTCATAATCTACAGTTCCCAGGTTCTAGTCCCAGCTGGGCCAGCACTGAGATTTATCTCTGTAAAATTCCCCTCCCTGTCCTCAGCCAATAGGGGACACTGATGCACTAGGAAAACCGTGGTCTGTCTCCCAGAAGCTCCTCCAACCTACTCTGTCTCCTAACAGCTTTTCTGCTCCAAACTACTCTGAGTCTTTGGAATCTTTGTGACCCGTTCATTTACCCCAGTGTGTGCAAAAAAAAAGTACTGCTCAGAGGTGTAACCTAATCCAATGTTCGTCTTTTAGAATATACTTTGTTAATTTTTGTTGTTTACATGAACACTTTACACCCATTATTGTTGATTTTTTGTGGTTATAGAATTTTTTGATATGCTTTAAAATATTTAATAGTGTCATAGACATAGAGGATTAAAGATTTTAATTACTGTATGGCTCTTCTGTAATTTTTTGATAGTCTCAGTAACTGATGCACTATAAAACCTCAACTAACCATCACCATTGGGACATTGTTTCTAAAATATTCATCATCATCATCCTCAAGCAGCCATGGGCTACGGAGGTCCAACCAGACCACGCAGTTTAATTCTCCAAGCATATCTGTCCTGAGCTACATCTGCTGCATCCGGCCACTGCACACCAATTCTAACAAGGTCCTGTTTGACATTGTCTGCCCACAGCATCCTAGGTATCCCCCTCCTTCTGAGGCCTCTAGGCACACTGTTCATAACCCTATTCGCCAATCTATAATTATCCATACGGGCAACATGGCCAAACCAGCGGAGTCTCTCTCTGCACAATATGCTGCTTAAAGGAGGTTGCAGACTCCTTTGCCTAACCTCATCATTAGTTACAAAGTTAAACCACCTAATACACAAGATACTGCGTAGGCATCTAGAATCAAAAGCATCTAGTTTCCTGCTATCCTGTTTACAAAGTGTCCAAGTTTCACTACCATAACTAACCCTAGAAAGAACCAAACTATTATACAGTCTAATTTTAGTCTTTAGGTGTATATGCCTATTTCTCCACACTCTCCATAGATTCTTAAAAGTCCCGGCAGCAATCCCTATTCGTCTGTTAATCTCGTGCCGCACATCATCATTATCTGTTACATAGCTCCCAAGATAATTAAACTGTGACACCTGCTCAAGACTGCAACCATTCAGATTAACTGAATCACAGCCTGCCTGACCAATTTTCATCACTTTAGTTTTCTCTCTGTTTATAATCAAACCTACTCTACTACCAGTCTCATCAACAGCTCGAATGAAAGAGTTCATCTCATCAACATCATTTGCCAAAAGGGCTAAATCATCAGCATAATCTAAATCAGAAATTTTCGTATCTCCAGCCCATTTAAGGCCAAAACCTTTCCCTTGAAGTGAATTTCGCATAACATAATCAATAACCAAACTACAGAGAAAAGGAGACAAAATGCACCGTTGTCGAACACCAGAAGTAATGCTAAACCAATTGCTACAAGCCTTACCAACTCTCACACACGACTCAATGTTATTATAGAGAGCTTTCATTATGTTAACTAACTTGTGTGGTATACCATATGATCTCAAAATCAACCACAAATTATGACGATCAACAGAGTCGAAAGCCTTTTTGAAATCAACAAAGCTAGCAACCAAAGGTTTCTGAAACTCTAAACATTTCTCAAGAATCTGCCTAAGTGAAAATATCTGATCCACACATCCCCTACCACTTCTGAATCCACATTGCTCATCATGCAATTGACTGTCAACCAGATTCTTAATTCTATTAAGCACAATCATGGAAAGAACTTTACCTGGAGCAGAGAGTAGACCCCTATAGTTATCACAAGAACTGCGATCACCTTTTTTGAAAATAGGGATAACAATAGCTCTGGTAAAATCCTTAGGAACCATGCCTTTATCATAAAAGATATTCAGAATTTCAGTCATCCAAGTGGTAACCGAAACATTTCCAGCTCTAAGCATTTCTGTAGTAATTTCATCTACCCCTGGGGATTTATGAAGTTTAAGTTTAGAAACAGCCAAAATAACTTCAGATTGTGTTATAGGGCCAACATTAAAGACACCAATGCATCTATCATCATTGCAAACAATGGGAATAGAACTAACCGCATTGTTTAGAACATCACTGAAATGCTCAGCCCACCTAGCCATGACAGAATCCTCACCTTCTATAACCTTACCTCCTTCAATCCCTGTATACCTGTCCGTTTTCTACCACACAAAACATTAACTATCTGGTACAGCTCTCTGCTGTTGTGCTGTCTAACTGCTTCCTCGGCTTTGTCAGCCAGACCATCAAGCCAAAGATTCTTATCAGCAGCTAACTGATCTTTTACACATTTATTAAGTTCTCTGTAATGCTTTCTATTAGGACTAGTAGGGTATTGATTAAGGACATTCCTGCAGTTCTTTCTTTCCGAAATAAGCTCAAGTGCCTTATCACTCAGATAATTCTGTCTCTTCTGCTCCTTTTTTCCTAAAAGAGTACTGTTAGTGTCCAAAAAAGCCTGTTTAAAATGATCCCATTCTTCCTCAACTTCAGTAGTAAGCATACCATGACTGTCATAATGACTAAGTAACCTATCATGGTAAGCTTTGGCTATAACTGGGTCTTTCAGAGCTTCAGTATTAAAAGCAAATTTTTTAACCCTAGCACAACACTTTTTAAGTTTAAGTTGCAAGACACTTTTAACTAGGTAATGGTCAGATCCAATTTCAGCTCCCCTATATGCCCTGGTATTTCTAACAGAACTAGCCCATTTACTGTTAATTAATATATAATCAATCATATTCTTATGCAGCCCATCAGGTGAAACCCATGTGTCTTATGTATGTCGCGGTGTTTGTAATATGTGTTAGTTATTCTGAAACCATTGAGTTTACTTACCTGTAGGAGACGTTGCCCATTGCCATTGCAGCTACCAATACCAAAAGGGCCAATCACCCCTCCCCAAAGGTCAGAGTCAGTACCAACTTTGGCATTGAAGTCACCAAGAACAAGGGTAATATTTCCTTTCTTGACAGAATTCAAAATATCCTGAAGTTGTTCATAAAACCTATCCTTCTCATCCTCATCGGCATCCTCAGTGGGGGCATAACAGCAGATAACATTCAAGTCTTTAACGCTTGTCTGAAATTTTGCTGTAAGAAACCTTTCATTAATGCACTCATATTCTAGAAGAGCATCACTAGCGTGTCTGCTGAGAAGCAGACCCACGCCTTGGTGATGTTTATTGTCATCCCTCCCTGAAAAGAGAAATTTAAGATTATTTTTAAGAATCTGACCTTTATCTGTCCATCTGGTCTCTTGCAAGCCGAGAATATCTAAATTATAATGGTGGAATTCTTGTGTGAGGACATCAAGAGAAAAAGCTCTGTGCAGAGTCCTCACATTCCAACTACCTATGGAGAGAAAATGGTTAGTAGGATGTTTAAGGAAACTATGTTTATTGAGAGAGGGAATGCCGACAATATCAAACAGCCCCCTAATCGCAGACATGGGGCAAAGACCCGTTACCCCACCACTAAAGGCTGAAGCCATCTACACTGGAAGACTTCCTCCAATGTAGAATTTGACGATGCCAATAGAAGCAAAGAGTTCAGGTGCCTGCGATGACCTCTGCTCAGGATTATCCACCAGCTGATAAGCATATCCTGTGAATCTATTCACTTGGGGCTGTCAACCCACAAACAAACAGAAAACACAGCGGAAGATATTTCCTCCACAGAAGCCCACCAGTGCAGCAAAATCAGGATCCATAATCAAGCTCAGAGCCATATATCTGTCCACTCCAGTGGGTATATATGGTCAGCACCAGGACCCTGTGTGGTTGACCACTCCTCAGCAGGGTAGAAAAAAAAGAAAAGTAGCCATAGTTGTCCAGATCAGTAGGCCACACTAATCTGGCAGCCCTCCCCTTCCGTTCACTTCCACAAGAGAGTATCTCTTTTGAAAGGTACTAACGGTCTGCACCACGAGAAGGCGGGGTCGGACATTAGGTGCTAGGCCTGGCCGGTTCTATGCATCATCACGGGGGATTGGTGCATAGCTCTCCTTCCAGTGACTACCTAGCTACCATTTACAGACCTCTAAAATATTAGTTCTTCATTAAAACAAGAAAATGGCTGCTATGTATATGAATTTATTGCTTATCTCAAGAGAATATGGATAAGATGAGTAATTTGCATGCATAGACTGAGTTTTTCAGAATACCAGAAAACTGTATTTAAAAAAATCAGTTTTAGTAGCCTTATAAAAATTAATTTTCCGAGGATGCTCTTTGCAGTAATTCAAATTTTGTGATATATTGCACCAAAATGAACACTACAATGTTGTAAATAAAATGTGACATTTTGTAAAATTCTATGACAGAAGAAATGTTTTTAGGTAAATTGATTGGAAATGCACTTGTTATAGAATGTAAAATAGAAAACACCTGATGCTCAGTGCAGAATTTAATTTAAATTGCATTATATGAATTTAAAATGCAATCCAATTTTTTTTTTCATTTTCAGATGAATTGAAGGTTATTGACAAATTAGCCAGTGACTACCTGAAAAATGTTCGTAATTTGACCCCAGAACAGAGATCGGAGCATATGGATAAAATACAGAAGTTGTTTAAAAAAGCTCAAGATTATGGAGATGACAAAGTTCAGTTGGCAATGCAAACTTATGAAATGGTAAGTTTTTCAAGTGTTACTTCATTTTAGAACTTTATAAAACTCCCTGAAGTGACAGTTGGTGTGTATAAACAGATATTATGTAAGATGAAAAAATTAAACTATCCAAGATTTTAGTGTGGAATCTCCTGGTTATGCACAAATTACTCTCCCATTGCTGTAATAAGTGCTTTGGTTTTTGTATTCCTATAAATAATAAAATATACCTTTTAAGCAAGTAATTTATAAACCTGCTTGAGGGATAATTGCTTGCCACAGAGGTTTTGACAGGAACCTGAATATCATATGCCATAGAGATCTGTAAGGAAGCTTCAACAGAAAGAAAATGCAAAAAGAGAAATATCTGCTCTATCTGGGGCTTGAACCTAGGTCCCTTCAATCAGTGGTCGGTCACATTATCTCTCGACCTTAACCACTTGATCTAAATAGTGCAATAAGTGGCAATCTAACATACATCCTGTAACATTATATAAGCAGGCACTAATTGCTGCTGTCTTAGCAGACATATTTAAATCGACGTTAGAGTGCTGATTTAATAGTTGATTTGGGATATGTTGAGCTTATTTCATTGTTTATTATCTGCATACTCATTGTATATGCTTCCATCTATTGGCAAATATAAATGCCGTTTGTGGCTAAAATTGCCTGAATAGTGCCAAATGAAACATGAAAGGAATGTTCAAAGCACTAATTAGAGGAGGTCTTGATCGGCGGCCAGTAGCTCAGTGGTTTAGAGCACCTGACATGTTATCAGGAGGTCCGTGGGTTCATGTCCCACCCAGCTCGGGACAATTTTTCCTCTAATATTTAAATTGACATTAGAGTGCTGATTTAATAGTTGATTTGGAATACATCGAGCTTATTTCATTATTTATTATCTGCATACTCGTTGTATATGCTTCCATCTATTGGCAAATATAAATGCCGTTTGTGGCTAAAATTGCCTGAATAGCGCCAAATGAAACATGAAAGGAATGTTCATAGCGCTAATTAGAGGAGATCTTGATCGGCGGACCGGTAGCTCAGTGGTTTAGAGCACCTGACATGTTATCAGGAGATTGTGGGTTCATGTCCCACCTGGCTCGGGACAATTTTTCCTCTAATATTTAAATCGACGTTAGAGTGCTGATTTAATAGTTGATTTGGAATATGTCGAGCTTATTTCATTGTCTTAGCAGCTACCAGTAGAGCAACTGGTTTCTAATAAGATTCCACAATCAACTTGAGAAGACAGCTTCATGTATTTTTTATACTTGCCTGATATCTAATATAACTAATTTTATTGAGAAACTAAATGTCAGACAGATAAATTTTAATATTCAGCACATAATCATATTATACACCAATATCCTATAAAATGATTAAGTCATCATCATCATCCTCAAGCAGCCATGGGCTACGGAGGTCCAACCAGACCACGCAGTTTAATTCTCCAAGCATATCTGTCCTGAGCTACATCTGCTGCATCCGGCCACAGCACACCAATTCTAACAAGGTCCTGTTTGACATTGTCTGCCCACCGCATCCTAGGTCTCCCCCTCCTTTTGAGGCCTCTAGGCACACTGTTCATAACCCTATTCGCCAATCTATAATTATCCATACGGGCAACATGGCCAAACCAGCGGAGTCTCTCTCTGCACAATATGCTGCTTAAAGGAGGTTGCAGACTCCTTTGCCTAACCTCATCATTAGTTACAAAGTTAAACCACCTAATACCCAAGATACTGCGTAAGCAACTAGTTTCCTGTTATCTTGTTTACACAGCGTCCAAGTTTCACTACCATAACTAACCCTAGAAAGAACCAAACTATTATACAGTCTAATTTTAGTCTTTAGGTGTACACGCCTATTTCTCCACAATCTCCATAGATTCTTAAAAGTCCCAGCAGCAATACCTAGTCGTCTGTTAATCTCATGCCGCACATCACCAGTATCGGTTACATAGCTCCCAAGGTAATTAAACTGTGACACCTGCTCAAGACTGCAACCATTCAGATTAACTGAATCACAGCCTGCCTGGCCAATTTTCATCACTTTAGTTTTCTCTCTGTTTATAACCAAACCTACTCTACTACCAGTCTCATCAACAGTTCGAATGAAAGAGTTCATCTCATCAACATCATTTGCCAAAAGGGCTAAATCATCAGCATAATCTAAATCAGAAATTTTCGTATCTCCAGTCCATTTAAGGCCAAAATCTTTTCCTTGAAGTGAATTTCGCATAACATAATCAATAACCAAGCTAAAGAGAAAAGGAGACAAAATGCATCCTTGTCGAACACCAGACGTAATCCTAAACCAATTGCTACAAGCCTTACCAACTCTCACACACGACTCAGTGTTATTATAGAGAGCTTTCATTATGTTAACTAACTTGTGAGGTATACCATATGATCTCAAAATCAACCACAAATTATGACGATCAACAGAGTCGAAAGCCTTTTTGAAATCAACAAAGCTAGCAACCAAAGGTTTCTGAAACTCTAAACATTTCCCAAGAATCTGCCTAAATGAAAATATCTGATCCACACATCCCCTACCACTTCTGAATCCACATTGCTCATCACGCAATTGCCTGTCAACCAGATTCTTAATTCTATTAAGCACAATCATGGAAAGAACTTTACCAGGAACAGAGAGTAGGCTGATACCCCTATAGTTATCACAAGAACTGCGATCACCTTTTTTGAAAATAGGGATAATAATAGCTCTGGTAAAATCTTTAGGAACCATGCCTTTATCATAAAAGATATTCAAAATTTCAGTCATCCAAGTGTTAACCGACACATTCCCAGCTCTGAGCATTTCTGTAGTAATTTCATCTACCCCTGGGGATTTATGAAGTTTAAGTTTAGAGATAGCCAAACTAACTTCAGATTGTGTTATAGGGCCAACATTAAAGCCACCAATGCATCTGTCATCATTGCAAACAATGGGAGTAGAACTAACCACATTGTTTAGAACATCACTGAAATGCTTAGCCCACCTAGCCATGACAGAATCCTCCCCTTCTATAACCTTACCTAGTTTATCCTTCAATCCTTGTATGCCTGTCCGTTTTCTACCACACAAAACATTAACTATCTGGTACAGCTCTCTGCTGTTGTGCTGTCTAACTGTTTCCTCGGCTTTGTCAGCCAAACCATCAAGCCAAAGATTCTTATCAGCAGCTGACTGATCTTTTACACGTTTATTAAGTTCTCTGTAATGCTTTCTATTAGGACTAGTAGGGTATTGATTAAGGACATTCTTGCAGTTCTTTCTTTCCGAAATAAGCTCAAGTGCCTTATCACTCAGATAATTCTGCCTCTTCTGCGCCTTTTTTCCTAAAAGAGTACTGTTAGTGTCCAAAAAAGCCTGTTTAAAATTATCCCATTCTTCCTCAGCTTCAGTTGTAAGCATACCATGACTGTCATAATGAAGTAACCTATCATGATAAGCTTTGGCTATAACTGGATCTTTCAGAGCTTCAGTATTAAAAGTAAATTTTTTAACCCTAGCACAACACTTTTTAAGTTTAAGTTGCAAGACACTTTTAACAAGGTAATGGTCAGATCCAATTTCAGCTCCCCTATATGCCCTGGTATTCCTAACAGAACTAGCCCATTTGCTGTTAATTAATATGTAATCAATCATATTCTTATGCAGCCCATCAGGTGAAACCCATGTGTACTTATGTATGTCGCGATGTTTGTAATAAGTGTTAGTTATTCTGAATCCATTGAGTTTACTTACCTGTAGGAGACGTTGCCCATTGCCATTGCAGCTACCAATACCAAAAGGGCCTATTACTCCTCCCCAAAGGTCAGAGTCGGTACCAACTTTGGCATTGAAGTCACCAAGAACAAGGGTAATATGTCCTTTCTTGACAGAATTCAAAATATCCTGAAGTTGTTCATAAAACCTATCCTTCTCATCAGCATCCTCAGTGGGGGCATAACAGCAGATAACATTCAAGTCTTTAACGCTTGTCTGAAATTTTGCTGTAAGAAACCTTTCATTAATGCACTCATATCCTAGAAGAGCATCGCTAGCGTGTCTGCTGAGAAGCAGACCCACGCCTTGGTGATGCTTATTGTCTAACCCCCCTGAAAAGAGAAATTTAAGATTATTTTTAAGAATCTGACCTTTATCAGTCCATGTGGTCTCTAGCAAGCCGAGAATATCTAAATTATAATGGTGGAATTCTTGTGTGAGGACATCAAGAGAAAAAGCTCTGTGCAGAGTCCTCACATTCCAACTACCTATGGAGAGAAAATGGTTAGTGGGATGTTTAAAGAAACTATGTTTATTGAGAGAGGAAATGCCGACAATATCAAACAGCCCCCTAATCGCAGACATGGGGCAAAGACCCGTTCCCCCACCACTAAAGGCTGAAGCCATCTACACTGGAAGACTTCCTCCAATGTAGAATTTGACGATGCCAATAGAAGCAAAGAGTTCAGGTGCCTGCGATGACCTCCGCTCAGGATTATCCACCAGCTGATAAACATATCCTGTGAATCTATTCACTTGGGGCTGTCAACCCACAAACAAACAGAAAACACAGCGGAAGATTTTCCCTCCACAGAAGCCCAGCAGTGCAGCAAAATCAGGATCCATAATCAAGCTCAGAGCCATATATCTGTCCAGTGGGTTTATATGGTCAGCACCAGGACCCTGTGTGGTTGATCACTCCTCAGCAGGGTAGAAAAAAAAAGAAAAGTAGCCATTGTTGTCCAGATCAGTAGGCCACACTAATCTTGCAGCCCTCCCCTTCCATTCACTTCCACAAGAGAGTATCTCTTTTGAAAGGTACTAACGGTCTGCACCACGAGAAGGCGGGGTCGGACATTAGGTGCTAGGCCTGGCCGGTTCTATGCATCATCACAGGGGATTGGTGCATAGCTCTCCTTCCAGTGACTACCTAGCTACCATTTACAGACCAGAAGCTCCTAGAAGTAGGTTATGCAAATAAAAATATGCAAAAAAGTCTTTAAAGAGAAAATAGCATAAAAACAAAATGCAGAGACGAATTATGCAACTCACCACATTCAGTATGTTGTTACCACTGGGTACTGAACATCCTGATATAGTCACTGCAGATTGATTTATTTTTAAACTTTATCATAATTTTTTCAAATAGAATCAACAGGTAAATATATATTATAAATTTAAATGTTATTTTTAATATTTTATTAGAAACAATTAAAAGACTGTATTCCTATTTGGAAAATTTTTACACCTTTTACCATTGCACCAAAGTTTACTTCCCAGGTCTGTAGAATTTGAAGATGATACTGATTAAAACCGATTAATGCTGCTCTGACATGGAAAGGGTTAACAAAATGTGGGGAGAGTGGAAAAATAGGTGTATATACCTAAAGACTAAAATTTGCTGTATGATAGTTTGGTTCTTTCGAGGATTTGTTATGGTAGTGAAATGTGGACTCTGTAAGCAAGATAACAAGAAAGTTAATGCCTTTGATTCTAGATGCTTATGCAGTATCTTGGGGATTAGATAGTTTGACTTTATAAGTAATAATGTCATTTGGCAAAGGAGTTACGACCAGATCTGAGTATCACATAGTGCAGAAAGAGACTGCTTTGGTGTGGTCATGTCCATACGTATAGCTGCAGATTGGTGAAGAGGGTTATAAACAGTGTGCCTAAAGGCTTCAGGAAAAGGAGGAGACCTAGAATGTGGGCAGACAATATCAAACAGGACCTTGCTAGAATTGGCCTGAAATGGTCAAATGCAGCAGCCGTAGCCTGCCCACCAAATTAAAGCCACCTGGGTTGGTGCTTCACCAAAAATAATCAAGGAATAATAAGCGAATTTTCAATTTACTATTCATAATTTCCCATATCTAAATAAATGTAATATCATTTTTATATTCGTTTTGTAATCATTATTTGCCATGTTATATAGACAGTCACAGCATTTACTTCGTGAATCAGAGCTATGCCATTTGTTTAATTTATGCAGTGCATTTTTTCCATTACAGCCACTATCCATAATTTTAACATTATCTGTTGTAGCAATTGCATAAATGTTATGTGCTGAAATGCAATAGAAATGAACTGCAGGAGGTTGGTTACTGATTTAAGGTGGCCTGTGACACTTGATTGGCTGAATTCTTCCAGTGCAACCAAGAGTATATTTTATTTTAGTGAAAATCTTCATTTGATTGTGAGAATCCTAAACTTCTAGCAAGATATATTTGAACTGAACTTGAACTGGTTTGTCAGCTTTTTATTTTGCTGAAAAGAAATATGTATGAACCGTTTAAGAACATCGTATATGAAAATGTAATAATACATTTTAACAAGACATTTTGTTATCAATGGCTTTTGACTGCAACCTAGCTAAGCATTGATTATAATCGTAGTATACATTTGAGAAACAATAAAAAATAATTTTAGAAACATTAGAGTATTAATTTAATCCACTATTAAAGCTGTAGTACAATTTAAAAGTACATTAAAAGTTTATCATAAGGATGAAGTGTGCTTTAACAAAGTTTGTTGATCAAGCTATGCTACTAAGACCATTGCTTTATGAATTTAGCTTTTCAATGGGCTTAGTAGCATAGTTCGATCAATAAACTTTGTTAAAGCACACTTGATTCTTATGGTGAACTTTTAATGTTCTTTTAAATTGTACTACAGCTTTAATCGTGGATTAAATTAATACCTATTGTAGCTGTGTTTAATTTTATTTATTGAATCATTAGAGTAAAAAAAAGTTTTTAAAAAGAAAGTCTGCTAAAATATTGACCAAAAGCCAATCTCTGCAGTTCCCTGGGGTTTTTCTCTGGTTTGACACCAGTACCAGATGCTATCATAATGGATTTTTTTTTTTCAGTCTTTTTGTTTATAATTTATTTTAGAATAAACTACTATGAGTAATTCAGCTTAAGATAATATATATTTATAATCGGAACAGAGTGAAAATAAAAGTAAATCTATATAACTAGACATATTTTTAACAAATAGTTTTTAAAATACCATTAGAACAGAGGAAAAATACACACATATATAATTAAAAAAATAAATATCCCCTCAAGCAGCTAATTGCCACAGAGGTCTACCAGGAGCCTGTTCATTTAATTCACCACAGTAGACGGTCTGTGAGGATGGCGGGACTTCAGCAGAAAGACAATTCAAAAATCCATACCTTACCTGGGGCTTGAACCCAGGTCCCTTAGATCAATGCTAACCACTCGGCCACATAAGTTATTATACAGGAATGGCAAAATACTGAATTGAAAAGAATTAGAATGCGTTTCTAAGTTTGTCTTTTTCTGAAAATTTTTGCTCAATAATTTGTTTCAGGAATAGTTAAAAAAAAGAATATATATATTCATTTTGGGATGTCCTTTCAGTTTAATTCAATATCAGTCATCTCCCTCAAAATTTCTCCTATAGCCAGACCCTGCCTGTGCTAGTCAAAGTGTCCCACTAAAAAGTTTAGTCACGGGCTGCCACTGCAGATTTGGAGAATGAAATTACATAGTCTGGTTGGATTATATAGCCCTTGACTGCATGAACATTTTGTATGTATTATGTGTATGTGTAATATTTCTTTCTTTGTTTTAGAGGTTTTAAAAAAAATCTTGAAAAATACACGAAATGCATAAGTTTAATCATTTTTGCCTCTATTTATTCATATTAGCATTCTCAAGTGGGAGAGTGTGGCATCCAGCCGTACATAAAGAAAATAAATCATAAAGCACAATTAGCTGGCCCATTGTTAATCTCTTGATCAAAAGATGGGCATCTCTACCATTGGATTATACTATGGGACTGGTGCACTTTTAAATAAAAATAATAAGTATATAATAAAAATTCCTCCAAGCAGCTGCTTACCATAGAGGTCTGACAGTTTTGCCTTTAGAAAATGAGCTTGTCAGAACAGCATTGCTATGACATAGATCATCCTTTCCCAAAGTCCTGTGGCCTGGTGTGCAAAGAAAAGCCTGGATGTACCAGTTCTTAGAAAATGTACAAATAATCATCTGATCCTATTATTATTATTGTTCAACTACACAACTGGTTCCCAACTCATTATTCCATAGTATCTTCTTAGTTTTCCCTTCGTAGTTGTTTAAAAGCTATGAAGTGCACACACACATACACACAATAAATGACTGATTGCTATAAAATTAAAGTAAAAATTTATTTTTGTAATAAATATTTTTTACATACAGTCGAACTTGGGTTATAACAAGCACCAGGGGACTAACAAAATATCCTCATTATAACCATTACTCACTATATCAGTGATGAGTTAAATCTACCTCCTATTTTTTTAATTCTCAATACCTTGATAAAAAGATTAAAAAAAAGAAATATTAGAGAGAGAAAAATAATATAATTACATACCTACATATTATTTGTATTAATATACTTGTATAAACTACATTACACTTAATACCAAACACGATTTGAATTAAGTCTTTTTATTTATGAATCTTAAAGTTGATATTTGATTTAAAGATTTCACTCTAATATTTCTCCAATTTCCCCTAAAACACTCAACACATTAAAAGTCTCATTTTTCATTTCTAACTGATTTTACAATTGTGGTGGTGTTCGGGTAAAGTGGGGGAGCAAGGCCAGAGGTAGGTAGAATACAGATTAAAGAACAAGGTTACGTCATAAACCAGCCTGTAATGCAATGCAGGTGGTCATTAAAGCTAAGTCACCCATTTCATTTTTGTCTATTCCAAGAATTGGGTACTATTTCTGATTACCTGAGCAATTAAGAATGTTTGCATGTTTCAATAGTTACCAAAATTTGTACGGTATATCCATGTAGTACGCTTGTTGTAAAAGTGAGCAATTGTATAGGAATACACATAAAAATTATTATGGTTTTTTGCTCATTACAGCCATGATCTTGTTATTTCCATGCTCGTTACAACCAAGTTCAACTGTGTTTATATTTTTTGGGTCACGATAAAAGGTATCGAGAAAACCAGTGCTCAGCTATATAAGATTCGAGAAACCTTGACTTAGATAATTCTGTGAAATCACATACACTTGTGAAATTCATGACTTATTGTGATAATAATTTATCTAATAATTATCCATTATATCTAAGCTATGCAGTTTCAGTGCTCAACAGTGTATTTGTCCAATGCAAAACTATGATACAACCAATTATTGAGGACAGACAATCATCAGTCACTATTTTCTAAATTGGACTCCCCCCCCCCCCCACCCTCAAATGCAGTTTGGAATGACACTGATATTTGTATTTATAGAAGCTGCTGTTTGCAAATAAAGTTGACAAGGTATTTAACAGGAATGTATATCTGAGCATATTCATTCAGCATGTGAAACATACTAAATGAGATTTGAAAGAAAAGAATGTTTAGGCAGTACATGCACTGGCAGAAATTGAAAAAAGAACACCCAGAAGGAATTCCTTTAGGAACATCATATTATAATACGTTAATAGTTAAGGACAGCAGAAACCATAATCCAATATTGAAAGTCATTGGATGAAATAATGACATCACTGAGGATGACAACATGCAAATGAATGCAGTGCATATTTAAAGACTATGGTGTGAAGAAAGAAGTTATTCTTCTTGTGTCGTGTTTTTCAGTGCTCTTTGAAGAAGCTATCACGTCTGGATGACACAGGTGTGCAACATTTGTTCAGTTAACGGAGTTTGAGCTAGGTCGTATAGTGGGTCTTCGGGCAACACGGGGCGGGGGTGGCTCAGTCGGTAGCGCGCCAGGCTCGTAATCTGTAGTTCCCAGGTTCGAGTCCCAGCTGGGTCAGCGTTGAGATTTATCTCCGCAAAAATATCCCCGCCCTGCCCACGGTCAGTAGGGGACACCGATGGGCTTGGAAAGGTTGCCGTCCGTCGGATGGGACGTTAAGCCGTGGTCCTGTGTGTGGGAGAACCATACCCTGTGCACGTTAAAGAACATGCTGGATGGCCTTGATGGGAGGCTACCACCTGTCTCCCAACAGCTGTTCCAGTGGGTCCCCTCCCCCAGCCTTCTCTGAGCCTTCGGGGTCCATGTGACCTTGCCATTTAGCCCATGGTGTGCAAAAAAGTGCCACTCAGAGGTAAAACAACCCAACCTTCGGGCAACACAGAGTTACGGACACATGAGAGGATCGATGTATCAGGAGGGTGGCAGAGGGGATGGCTATGGCATCACAAATTCGATCCTCTGTCATACCAAGGATGTCTACAATTATGATACAAAATCGTCTTTTGGAAACAGGACTACAGTCACTGTTACCACTGTCACCTCGTTACTGTCGAGCACGTTTGCAGTGGTGTCAAGAATGAGTTCATTGGAGGGAAGAATGGCAGTCTGTGGTCTTCAGTGATGAAAGCCGATTCATTCTGCTTAAGAGCATTACATGTCCGAAAGTAACAAGGTGAGCAGCTTCTTCCATTGTGCATCCGCCAGCGATACACAGGGCCCATGCCAGGGATCATGGTGTGGGGAGTGATTAGCTATCACTCTCCTATGTGTCTGTTGTTTGTACAGGGTATGCTGAATAACAATAAGTACATCAGTGACATCATACAGCCGGTCGTCCTGCCATATTTGTGTGTAATCCCAAATGTGATATTCCAGCAGGATAACACCCACCCACACTCCGCCCGGGCAACTCAACATGCTTTTCAGGCAGTGCAACAACTCCATTGGCCAACACACTCTCTGGACTTGTCTCCAATCAAGCATGTCTGTGACTGGATTGGACAAAAACTCTTTTGTGTACCGCGACAGGCAACAACCATCGCTGAATTACACATCCAAGTTGAAAGCGCATGGAATGGTATCCCCCAGCTGATATCCAGCATTTGTATGACTGATTGCATGTCAGATTGGAGGCTTGTATTGTTGCTCGAGGAGGTTCAACACTTTATTAAAATGTGCCTTCTGTAAAATGCAATACTCATTCAAAGGCAAAATAAACATTGATTCACTTCACACATGTGATCACTGTCCTTTCTCGACAAGTTGTTTCTACTAAATAAATCTCATAGATTATCCTTCAATTGTTAATGGTGTTCTGTTTTCAATTTCTGCCAGTGTATGTATGATGATGATACTGAAATGGTAAGAGATTACAGCTATTTATAACTATATGAATATACTCATAATGTATACTCATATGAAGACACAGATTAGAGATTTAGAGACTTGGACTGGCACTCTTAGCTGAGCCAATGGTAGTTGCCTTAACCAAAATAAACAGTATATAGTCCTTGCCTTTTTATCAAAATCTAGAACAAAGTTAATCAGTTTTGGAATATAGTACATCATTCTCCAGGACTCTGGATCAGGGATATCTCATTCGGGTGGTGCATCAGGCTCGTAATCTGTAATTCTCAGGTTCGAGTCTCTCCTGGACCAGCATTGAGATTTATCTCCACAAAACTCCCCACCCTACCAGGTCAGTAGGAGACACCAATGGGCTTGGAAAGATTGCCGTACGTCAGATGGGATGTTAAGTCGTGGCCCCAAGTATGGAAGAGAGCCATACCCTGTGCACATTAAAGAATGCACTGGATGGCCTTGATGAGAGGTTACCATCTGTCACCCAACAGCTGTCCAACCCCCTCCCCCAACCTTCTCTGAGCCTTCTGGGTTCTTGTGACCTGACCATTTAGCCCATTGTGCGCAAAAAAGTGCCGCTCAGAGGTAAAACAACCCAACCTCCAGGACTCTAACCCTTTTCTAAAAGTAAATATATTAGTTGAGCTTTCTGTATTTTCGACTCTATCATAAACTATCAAAATACATACATTTCAAAAATGTTGAAAATGTCAAGTTCTAGTTGCTTCCCTTAAGAAATTTTAATCATATAGAGAATCTTATTTTAAATATTAACTGAAAAAATGATATAACATTGACATTGTAAGTCTCCTATAAGCAGGGGAAACAACCTGTCTTCCCTTGCATGATGTGCCTCTGTATATACTATTGTGATAATAATTTTAATTCCTTGCTTGATGTGCCTCTATATGTACACTAGCTGAGTGCATAGCATTCATTATGAGTATTATCTGGCACAGTAGAAATGGCTGAAGATCATACCCCACATCTAATGCATCTTGTTCTATTGCTTTAGCTGCTGTTTATGCTGACATAATCAAGTACTTAGATAATAGCATCCAGTGCTTTTATCTATATATTTCATGAAAAATAAAATCTTTATTGAAACTTATTACTAAATTTTGGAGTTTCCAAAATTTATATCAGAAAGTATAAAAATGGAAGCAATGAAAAATGTTTTAAAAGGAAATTGATAATTCTTCTTCTAGGTTGATAAGCATATCCGACGATTAGATGCAGACTTGGCAAGATTTGAAGCTGACTTAAAGGATAAAGCTTTAAATATGCATTCCACAGATTCTGATAGCTCTCATAAAAGTAAGTAAATATGTTTGATATTTTAACAGGGCTATAGCCAGCATTTTATTTCAGGGATTGATGGAAAGATCCAGAAACAAAATGCACAAGAGCAGCACTTGAACTATTATTGCCAATGGGCACAAACTGAGCATAGAATATTTAAGAATGATACCTGGGATTAAAATGCACAGAAAGGGTTAATAAAGCCTATTATATTGGGGAATTTTAAGAACTGTCTATTCCCCTAAAATGTTCCTGGAATAAATTCTTACCTGCATTAAATAATGTAACTTTTAATTAAAGAATGAACTGAGTAAATATGACTAATAATTTTTTCTCATTTGCATGATTGAACTCTATCTGCCTAGATTAGTGACTTGAAGTATGAAAGTGAACTTGAAATGACAGTGATCTATGCTAACAGGTGCACCTATATTACACTACATATTTTTGATTTTGGTATATATTAAAAGTGGGTACAACCCTAAATTATGTAAATCATATCCATATTTGAAATGTCAGTTTTTCAGGAAAAGTTGTAACAAACATTTGACAAAATATTATACAAATGTTCTCTTAAATCAATCTTAAGTTTTTAAAAAATACTCTCTTTTTGAAAGTATAATACAGTAGAACTTGGTTATAACGTGCATGTTTTATACAATACCTAGTCTATAACGTTAAAAAAATTAATAAAAATATTGGTCCCCACAAATTCCCACCAATTGTGCATTCTTAAAATCCCAAAAGAAAAAAGAATAATGCTGTCTAAGAGCAGTGGCTGGGTTGTTTACTGCATGGTAGAAAAAGTGACTTGGGATTTTCCAAGTACAGTAATCAACTGCATTCACTAACTGAATGGAAAGCAATAGCTGTTTGATGGAATGAACAAAGCACTAATGGGTGTGGGATTTCCTCCAAAACACTTCTTTAATCCACAGGGAGAAATTTTTTTATTCTTCTGCAGTGGACAAACCTGTGACTTTGTGTAGTGTTTTCAACAGGCGTTTTTTAATTTAAAAGAGAGGGGAGAAATTTTAATTGTCCTTCTCCGAAATTACATTGTCTAAATACTTGGTGTGTGTATAAAGTGTGTTCAACCAGACATCTCTCCTACACTCATCATCTCTTCATTTTCTTAGTGTAAATCAATGTTAGATTCTTGCTCATATTGTGAAACCTGCAAAATTTTTAAGTTATTTTCTCATATCCATGGCTTGCCATGAGAGAAAAGTTTGGACTTTGGAGGATAAAGTTAAAATTATAAAGAAGTTGGAAAATGGTAAAATGAAAGCCAATGTATGTCATGAGTTTGGTTTAATTAACTGTGTGTACAATATGGAAATCTAAAGTAAACTTAACAATTCCTATGAACAAAATGGATCATTAATTAAATAAATACAGAAGACCTGGTTAAAGCATTGCTGAAATGGTTCAGGCAACAAGAGTTCAAATGTTCCTTTAAATGGTCCTCTTCTGATGGCAAAGGTAGAAGAACTGGCTATACTTTTAAAAAACTAAGAATTTGTGTGTTCGAACAGTTGGATCAATCATTTTAAACTGTGCCACAATATTGTTTTTGAGAAAATCTGTAGAGAGGCCAAAAATGTAAATGAAGAAACATCAAAAGAATGACTTAGCACAGTCTGGTTGAAAGTTTGCACTTCCTTGGCATGGAAATCAGTCTTTGTGTGGGAGAGCTATTTCGGGAAGGGTTTTTAACCCCTCCCCCCTTAGAAAATTTTCATTAAAAAAAAATGTTGTTTTATGTTTAAATTGAATGATTTTAAGAGCATTCCCTAGTATCTTGGCTATGCCACTCTGACGATATAACATTTTTTTTTTGCTTTGGTGCACAAACCTTTCTGTACTTAGCCAAGATCACCAAACTTCAACACCTAAAGAAAAAATTCATAATGTTTAATAAAAAAAGGCAGCAAGAAAGTTTTTTCCATTTCATAACCAGTTTAGAAAATCCCACGAATGTGAGAAGTCCAAGTCACTTTGTATAACACTGGCCGTGTTTAAAATATACAATACTAAAAGGAATCATTAAAAGAAATAAAAAATGATGTTTCAGGTTAAATATTATATTATTCAGAAGGAAATTTCCTTTCAATTAATATAAAATTTAATTATTTTTATTCATCAGGTTTTCCAAAATTAAGCCTTAATTGTATATTAGGATCTTTTTTTTTTCACCATATCATATTGAAAAAGGCTATTAAAATCAGTATGCTTGTAAATTTGTTTATATTATTTATTTTTATAAAATTCATAATTAAATTCTGTTTAATCTGGTATATAACACGACTTATTGATAAGTTATTTTTTTTTCATTCTAAAGTTGACTTGCTTATCTGACTTAACACAATTGGCTAAAGCTTGGAATTTTATTAAAGTATGGTACCACGGAAAAAAAGGGGGGGGGGGGGGGGGCTCAGTCGGTAGCGCGCCAGGCTCGTAATCTGTAGTTCCCAGCTGGGTCAGCGTTGAGATTTATCTCCGCAAAAATTCCCCCGCCCTGCCCACGGTCAGTAGGGGACACCGATGGGCTGGGAATGGCCGCCGTCTGTCGGATGGGACGATAAGCCGTGGCCCCGTGTGTGGGAGAGCCATACCCTGTGCACGTTAAAGAACACGCTGGATGGCCTTGACGGGAGGCTACCATCTGTCTCCCAACAGCTGTTCCAGTGGGTCCCCTCCCCCAATCCTTCTCTGAGCCTTCGGGGTCCATGTGACCTGGCCATTTAGCCCATGATGTGCAAAAAAGTGCCGCTCAGAGGTAAAACAACCCAACCCACGAAAAAAAATTACAAAATGAAAAAAATATTTGCGTGAAACAAAAAAATTAATTTCTTTTGTTATTCAGAAATAGTCTTTCTGTTCATGTGCATTATAATCATTTCTGTCTATTAGTTTTTTTTTTAAATAAATTTTTATTTGTGTTACCAAATGCATTTTTTTACTACATGACTCTGAAAAAGTCGTATTAAAATAAAACTAGTCAACTTTTTTCTTAAATATTATATTTTAAGAAAATCCAGAATTAAATGCTGATTAATTTGGCATATAACATGCCATAATTCCTCTCATTAGTTATTTGGCAAAAAATTCTAAAGTTAAATTTTTTTTTTTGGCTGAGCCTAGGGAGAAAATGGCTTAAATAGCTTGGGCTCTAGATGGAAACTAGTTTTTCAGGCTGGACACTGGAAGGGTTAAGAACCTATGGCGGGTATGGAAAAAATAGCTGTATACTCTCAAAGACTAAAATTAGGTTATGTAAGAGTTTGGTTCATTCTAGGGTTAATTATGGTAGTGAACCCTGGACTCATTGTGAGCATGATAACACAAAACTCGATGCCTTTGATTCTAGATGCTTTATCCAGTATCTTGGGCATTAGGTGGTTTTATTTTGGAAGCAATAATGTTGCTAGGCAAAGGTGTCAGCATCTACCTCTGAGTAGCATATTGTACGGAGAGAGAGACTGTTTTTCCATGTTGCCCATATGCATAACTGTAGATTAGCAAATGTCAAAACACAGTGTCAAATAGGACTAGTTACGATTAGCATACAGTGGCCTAATGCAGTAGCTGTAGCTCAAAATTGATGTATTTGGAGAAGTAAATTACAGTTTTCTTAAACCTCCATATCACTTCCTTCTTTATGGCTTTCTTAAGGATTATGTATGTATGTAATGCATATTTAATGTATGCGCTCACTGGTCAGCAATGGCAGCGTGCACGGCAGGCATTACCCAAACTGAAATTATTCTCCACTGCATTCTCTGTGAGACAGTGCCATTGAAGCATTGATTGTGCAGTGTCTCATAAGGAATGCAGGGGAGAATATTTTCAGTTTTGGTAACATCTGCCGTGCATGCAGCTGTTGCTGACAAGTGAATACGTACCCTTTCACTGACATGGCTTTACTTTAGCACCTCCCCCCCCCCCCCCTGTGTAGGAATGGACCTATCTGTGGCACTGGTGATGGCTCAAAGTTGGGAATGCCCAATATATGATTATAGGGCACAAACGGTAATCAGTTTTCATGTAACTTCAAGGAAGAATGGGTTGACTTTGTGATCTTTCCAATATCAGACATGGCATAATTATGGGGGCAAATGTTCAGGTAATAGTATCTCAACAGTCATCATGGTGAACGATTCCTGTTCTGTCAGGGGCGGGGGTGGCTCAGTTGGTAGCACGCCAGGCTCATATTCTGTAGTTCCCAAGTGGGTCAGTGTTGAGATTTATCTCCACAAAATTCTCCGCCCTGCCCACGGTCAGTAGGGGACACTGATGGGCTTGGAAAGGCCGCCGTGCATCGGATGGGACTTTAAGCTGTGGCTTCAAGTCTGAGAGAGCCATACCCTGTGCACGTTAAAGAACATGGTGGATGGCCTTGATGGGAGGCTACCATCTGTCTCCCAACAGTTGTTCCAGTGGGTCCCCTCCCCAACCTTCTCTGAGCCTTCAGAGTCCATGTGACCTGGCCATTTAGCCCATGGTGTGCAAAAAAGTGCCACTCAGAGGTAAAACAACCCAACCTTGTTCTGTCATATCACGAGTCTACTGTAACTAGTTCAACAGCAATCGAATAACCAGCCCATGGTTTCACATGAAATGTGTAATCAACAGCTCTGGTAAGTCTTGTGTCCCATCTAATAACAGAGCAGCAATGCAGCACAGTGGCCTAGCTAACCACCCAATACAACATTGTAATGACAAGACCAATATCCATATGGACTATGCTGGTCATAGCTCATATGGGCTTTGATAGTTGATGGATGTCACCAGTACTCATGTACAGCATATTGCAAACTGGTTTTAGGAATGTGACAATGAATTCTCTGTTCTACCATGGCCGCCCTGGTATGTTTTTGGAATGTGGCAATGAATTCTCTGTTCTACCATGGCCGCCATGGCTACCATCACCAGATCTCAAACCAATTGAGCATGTTTAGAACCTACTGGAAAAGGAGATTCGATGTTTCAACACCCACCTGGCACTGTGTAGGCATTACAGGACATAATGTGGAATGCATGGGTAGCACTACCATAGGGCAAACTGCAATGCCTTATGGAGTTCACGCTTCAACATGTACAGGCTGTATTATGAGCAAAAGTTGGACTCATGAGGTATTGGGTAGATTTTGCTAAAGCAAAGCCAACTTTATATATAAAGTATATATAAAGGGTCAGTTCATGGAAATTCGTCATACGGCTGTTACCATATGATGAATTTCCGTGAGCACAACATACCAAACATATCCTGACTACAAAAAACTTAAACAGACTCATGAAACCACATCAGTAAAGGTACTAACAGTAAAGGTAACTTTGTTCATTATGGCACAAGCCATAATGAACAAAGTTAAGAACAACAGAGATAAAAAATTAAAAACAGTAGGCACCTATAAAATTCCTATCATTAATCAAATTACAGGACTAAACACACCTTACATATGAAAAACCAGACACTCATGTGAAAAGAATTCTCCAAGCACAAAAGAGATATTAAAAATAAGAAATTGCAAAAAGTGCAGCATATCAAAATGAAGTACCAGATTTTCAAAATGTAGAAATACTAGCAAACCCATGGACTGAATAGCAACTTAATCTCTTGGAAATATATGACATATGCAAAAATAGAAATAATTTCTGCAATGATGAAATAATATCTCCCCCCACACCCCTGGAAATTATTACTAGACAATGAAAAAAGAAAACCTTAAGTAAGATCGACTCGTCCATGGCCCAAAATTAACCAGTCACCTGCACATACAGACCCTTGAATTACAGCTGATAAGTAATCTCTGCCTTTCATCAACCATCCTGAAGAAGGTATTATGAATGCTGTGAAGCATGGTAGAATAGTATAACATCAAGATTCTTATTTTGTTTTAAAGGTTTCTAAAAGATTATGATTCTCTCTACAGCATACATTTAATGAAATAGTATTATCTTTGGATGAAAAGTGCAATGTTAAACTGTGAATGAATAATGTGCCCACAGAATGAAGCATTTGCATTAAGATTGCTATCCTACAAAACAAAGTATGGATATTTGCCATCAGATTTTTAATGACTTTTAATTATGTTAAATAGTTAAAAAGTGCATTTTTAGAAACTATTTTTAGGGTCTTTTTACCTTTAGATATCCAATGGACTTGGAAAGGCTGCCATCTGTTGGATGGGACATTAAGCCATGGTCCCTTGTGTAGGATATACCTTGTGTATGTTAAAGAACATGCTGGATGGCCTTGATGTGAGACTACCATCTACCCAACAATTGTTGTCCCAGCTGGATCAGCATCGAGATTTATCTCCTCAAAACTCCCTGCCCTGCCCATGGTCAGTAGGGGACACCGAATGGCTTGGAAAGGCCGCTGTCTGTTGGACAGGATGTTAAGCTGTGGCTCCATGTGCAGGAGAGCCATACCCTGTGCACATTAAAGAATACAGTGAATGGCCTTAACGGGAGGCTACCATCTGTCTCCCAACAGCTGATCCAGTGGATCCCCTCTTCCAGCCTTCTCTGAACATTCAGGGTCCTTATGACCTGGTTATTTAGCCCATTGTGTGAAAAAAGTGCCCCTCAAGGGTAAAACAACCCAAAACAACAACCTTTAGATATCCACAGCAATTTGGGATTAATTCTTTGTGTGCCCAAGCCAGGTTTACAGTTTTCACTTTTCTGATTCTAGTGGTGCAAGATTTCATAGATCAAGATGATAAATTTTAATTGTTTTTTAACAGATGTCATCACTTTTTCTTAATTGCTTCTAAACAAATGTTGATATATATTTTTTTCCTGTTGATTCCACTTGAAAAAATAAAATAAAGTTTAAAAATAAATCTATTTGAAACTGCATTGATTATATGCTATCCTACATATGCCATGCGTATAAATGATTGTTACCTGGAACTTCTGAAAGAAGTAATCACAAGAAAGTTCATATTACTATTAAGTCACTGTAAATAGTATCAAGTGCCAATGATTTAGTTTATGCCTTTATTAAATTTGAATATTCATGACATTCCAGTTTTAGAGGAAAAATTGTTTCGAGCTGGGTGGGATATGAACTCATAACCTCCTGATGACATGTCAGGTGCTCTGAATACTGAGCTACTGGCCACTGATCAAGACCTTCTCTAATTGATGGTAGGAACATTTCTACCTATAGCACACAATCACTGTGTCTTCAGCTGATCATAATCTCAGGTTAATTACAATATCATGAAGATGGAAAGTATATACTACGAGTATAAATTAAAAAATAAATAAATACCCCCTCAAGCAGCTGCGTGCCACAGAGGTCTGACAGGAGCCTGTCAGTTACTATTGATTAAATTTGAATATTCTCAACATTCTGTTCGACAGACAAGGGAAATATCACTATCAATGATAGAGTGATAGTTCCCTTGCCTATTATGCCTTTATTTTGTCATACGCTATGTAGATTATCAATTGATTTCCATTTGCAGTATTCTGATTCTACTTATTGCTGTAGCAGAGTTATAATGCTTTCTAAACTTTTAGTGTAAGATATCAATTTTATTACTTCCAAAAATTGAGTCATCCAGGAACTGTGCACATTGCTTTATCAATATTTTAACAGACTTTTGATTTTAAATTCTTTTTTTTTTACTCTCGTGCTTCTGGAGTTATTTTTTTATTGCTTATCAAATGTATATTGTGATTATAAAGAATAATTAATTTAGAACAATTGAAAATTAAAATTCTAGTGATCTCTAATGGCGGATATCGGAAGAATCATAAGATTAAGCAATTAGCCTAAAAGTGCGATTTTTATTTATTTTTTTTTTTTCCAAATGCAGGACTTGTTTTAGCAATACTTTTAATTACATTTTAACCAAATACACTAATTACCATTAGGAAATTGTTTTTAAAGCAAAATGAATGCATTATGACACTATTTTTCTTAGTCTTAGTTTACTGATCACCAAAATCTAAGCATATGCATTATTTGTATAAATGATTAAAAAATGTAGAAAAAAATTTAATAAATGAAAGATTTAAATATTAATAGAAATGTTATGAACTATTTATACAAAAAAATTAGAAAAAAGGAGAAAAAATAGTTTTTATTTAAAATTTTATTGAAAAATGTAGTAATATGTTTGCATTGTTAAAAACATACTTAGAAAAATTAAACTTTTCCTTCCAGTTTTTGCCATTTTGCTAATTACAAATTCTTTTTCTTTTGATATGTAACATGACACTTTCCCTTCATTACTTACTTTAGGATGAGGTTCAAACATTCTGCATTTTATTTTCTGAAAACATTTTAAAATTACTTGGCCACCAGAATGAAACCAGTTTTAAAAACCTCACACTTTAAGCATTTAAAGGGAATGGCTGGTGACTGCTATCAACAAAGTCTGTTGTAACAGACTTTTGGGCAACAGTCACTGTTAACATCTCAAATGAC
The DNA here is from genome assembly GCA_038380435.1 of Ryuthela nishihirai. Lineage (NCBI taxonomy): Eukaryota > Metazoa > Arthropoda > Arachnida > Araneae > Heptathelidae > Ryuthela > Ryuthela nishihirai. The sequence goes on from JAWZYU010000026.1 coordinate 55,318,111, forward strand.
AGTCTGCCATATAACAATCTATCGAGATCCTTCTCCACGTACTCAACTCTTCTTCATGTGTGCTTCAAGAGAAATAATCACAGTAGATCTGGGATTTTAAATCCATAAAAGTTGAATACTCAGTTTCCACATTTTCATCCTATTTAGATTGCCATAATTATTCTTCTGCAACATTTATAGTATCCTCCCAAATTTCATTTTTCTCCTTTGTCACTCTTATCTTGATATCACCTTTTATGGCTGCTTCTTGGAGTAAAATTCCTTGGACTTCGTTGTTTGTTCAGTGAAAAGTTGTACACCTGTCAAAGCTATAACAGGCTTAATATCAGTTTCCAAGTATTTATTATGAAATTGAAATTATTTACTGTTGATTGAATTTACTACTATTTACTGTTTTTTTTTTCACTCATATTGAAATCATAAAATTAGCAAAATGAATGTAATTTTTTTTAAAATGCACATAGCAATTATAAATTCAAAATGGCAATTGTTGATGTGCAGCTGATGTACCTAAGAACGGCTACTGAAAACATGAAAATGGCAGAAATGTGAAAAAACTTCAATGATATAAGAGGTAGAGTTATAATTGGAAAACAGTTGGGTTGTTTTACCTCTGAGCTGCACTTTTTTTACATATAATGGGTTAAATGATCAGGTCACAAGAACCCCAATTGCTGAGAGAAGGTTAGGGGCAGAGGACCCACTGGACAGCTGTTAGCAGACAAAAATTGTACCCTCCCATCAAGGCCATCCAGCATGTTCTTTAACATTCACAGAGTATACAGCTTTCCCACACACACATCCATCTGATTGATGGCAGCTTTCCAAGCCCATCAGTGTCTCCTACTGATTGAGAGCAGGGACTTTTGCAGAGATAAATGTCAACTTTGGCCCAGGTGGAACTCAAACCAGGGAACTGGCATGCTACTAACTGAGCCATACCTGCCCCTTGTTAAACAGTAGTCAGGAATAATGTTCAAAGAAATGATAAGGGTGAAATTCCTGTATTAGAAAAATATATTTGTAAAGAGAGTAGAAGATAAAGAATTTCGGTTTATCCTTTCAGAAAAAGGGCGTAAAGGTTTAGAAAAGATTGAGAAGAAAAAAGGACGAAGAGGAGCTTCATCTGATGATGAAATTCCAAAATCAGTGAGGAAAAAGATGAAAGGACAGCCAGTACAGTAAGTTTTTAATATAATTCCACGTGGGCAAAAGTAAATACTGTTGTAAATAAGAATTAAGCTTCTTTCACCCCTTTGCTGTTACTGCCAAAAGCATTATCAAATGGGCAAAATAAGTATATTTAAAAAATATATATATTTATGTTGCTTAAATTTCTCCAAGTCCAGATATATGAAAGATGCTAAAAATATAAGAAAGTATTATTGAAGTCATATTAATTGGTAGACCCATAGTTTATTTCAGCTTTTTCCTAAACAGTTAAAATAACTGTAGCAATTATTATACAGTTAAAGTAACTGTATAATTTTAGGCAAGAATTAAGAACTTTCATCAACATTCATTGTCAGTAATAATTGTATTCATGGCTGTCTTAGAATAGGTAGATTAACATAAGTAGCAACTTAAGACAAATAGATTCACTTACTTATGAGTAAATATCCTAATATTTCAACCCCTTCTGGGGTCATCATCCAAGGAGGTTGAATCTTTGTTGGAACTTCCTTTTTTTATTTGTAGAAGTGGTTGCCAGATCAGGAGTGACAAAATTAATTGTACATCATTCATGGCACCATCTGTTGACTGTATTAGTAATCCTTCTTCCGCTTTTCTTATTAATGCAGTATTTTCTTTTTTAATTATTGTTGTTGTGTTCCAGTCTATTTTATGATTAATTTTTTCTACATGTCTGTCCAGTCCTGTTTTATTTTGTTTGTTTTTTATTGCAGCTTTGTGTTCTTTTATTCTTGTTTCTAATGTTCTCTCTGTTTCTCCGATGTATGGTTTTTTACACTTGCATATTACTTTAAAAATTATTCACTTTCTCTGTATGTATTTTTTTCTTGCTGTTTGATGTTTGGGGTGTATTTTTTATTTTCTTGTCCAGATCTGGTGCTATTCTTATATTGAATATATTGCTCACTCTTTGGATTTTTTTCAAAAAGACCTTTATGATAAGGCAGTTTTTAGTAAGGTACAGTTTTTCTTTAGATTCATTTAATTTATCTACTTTTGATTTTTTTATCCTTCGGATGAAATTAGCTGGAGCAAGGTTTTTTTCCCAGTTTTTTTAATTTGTGTTATTGTTTGTTCTTCCTCTGTGTTTTGTATTTGAATTTCCTTTATTGGTCGATTTTTTTATATATATATATGTTGGGTGGTTAAAGTGATAGTCTAATATTTTTCCTGTATTGGTTGGTTTTTTATAATTAGTAATTGAGATTTTTTCATGTATCTTTATAGCGTGATATCTAAGAAGTTGATGATTTTTTCTTTTCCTATTTCTATTGTAAATTTTAAGTCTTTTTCCAATGAGTTGTTTTGTTTAGGTTATCAATTCTATCTATTGTTTTTAGGTTTCCAACCAGTTCTATTGTCTTTTTTTTTAGTAGAGTGGGAGGTGGTTCTATCCATTGTGCAGTTTTTTTCGAATGAATTTTTCAATATTCACCAATGGTGTTTTTTTTTTGTCTACTCCAGATTTTTTCTCTTTATATAGTTTTATTGTTCTGTACAGTTGTGCTGTTCTCATATTTATCTGGTTTAAAGTTTTCACTTCGTATTTTTTTTTATATCTTTTTTTGTTTTACAATGAGATTATTGAGTTTTTCACTGTATATTCTGTTGGATCTTTTATTTCTGTATACTGTGGTTTCTTTAATTCCTCTTCCATTTTCTCTGTGTAATCTTTTCTGTACATGATGGCTGTTGTTCTACTTTTGTCTGCTTTCAAAGCTATTAGGTTATCATTGTTTTTAAAAATTTTTAGGGCTTGGTGTTCTCCTTTTTGAGATTTTTTTTTATTTCTTGTAATTAAGTTTATATTTTTTTAAATATTTACTTATTCATTTCTGAGTTTTTCGCTTTTATTACAATCAATTTTTTCAAGATTTTGACAAATATTTTCTAAATAGATTGCTAGGTTTCTTTTGTTTGGAGATTTTTTGTCTAAAGCCCAATCCTTTATTTAGTGCTGTAATTAAATCCACAGGTAGGGTCTCATTTGTAAGATTAAATGTATGTTCTACTTTTTTAATTATTTCATTGTTCTCTCTAGTTATTTTGAAAATTTTTTTTTTCTCTTTTCTAAGTTTCTATGATAGCATTTATTTTTCTATTTAATGCTATATTATTAATCCAATTTATGAGGTTATTGTTTTATAATCTTCAGATATTATTGCCAAATTGTTTTCAAGCATGTTTTTTTTCTTCTAAGTTGATTTTTCTTATCTTTTTGTACTTCTTATTTATTGTCAATTTCAGGTTTTTTATTTTTAAACAATTACTTTTTCTCATTATTAATAATGCTTTTTAAATGATTTGGTAGTCTAAGGGATGCAGGAATAAAATTATCTACCTTACATTCTTTAAGGAACTTCAACTGATGTAATGTTTTGTCCAAACTGCAACAATGGATAGAACTATCTCCCACTCTCCCAAAAAACTCAATAGAACTGGTTGAAAACCTAAAAATAATAGAAAGAATTGATAATCCCATAATTGCAAGTTATGATGTGGAATCCATGTATACCAATATTAATACAGATATTCAAAAAAATGTCCCCAAAGAAAAATTAGAAGAAAAAGTAAATGACAAAAAAAAATCATTTTAGAAATAGAGGCAATTTTGGACTTACTGAAATTTACATTGGATAACGATTTCTTCCAATTTCAAGATAAATTTTACAAACAAAATCATTGATTAGCTATGGATCATCATTTACTCCATATCTTTATATATTATAAGAAAATTGCTTAATAACATTTTTTTTTTGCTCTTTTGTGTACTTCATCACCTTTGTTACTAAGAAAGAGTAGAAAAGGGACATAAAGTGTAAATCGGGAATATTGCACCGGAGGCAATATACCTCAAATACGGAAGCAATGGTTGGCATTGGCACCACCCTAGGAATATTTTAGTTTTTTAAAGTGTAATAACGTCTAGAAATCATGACAATGAAACTTGACAGTTATTTTAAGTTATTTTAAAGGTATTCTGATTTTTAACATAGGTACACTTACCTAATATGCAGAAATACAATAATAAATTGTAAAATTCAAATAAAAGAAAATTGTAAAAATCCACTATGAGGCCAAGACTGGTTGAAAGATGATTTAGGATCTTCTGTCAGCCTTGACTAGTTGCCCCAAATAAAGTGGAACAGTAGGGGGTAACATACATCAACTGGTGTGCAGAGTAGTTTTTTTTTTGCGTTTGTCTTGATTCCTTTTGTTTTTGTACATAGGTGCTAAAAGCTTTAAAAGGGAAAGATAGCAGTTTGATTTTTAAAACATGTGATGATTGGCCCTTTTTTTTATGAATAAAACCAAAACATTTTGAAAGCTAGAATGAAGATATTGGCAGATATCATCATCATCATCCTCAAGCAGCCATGGTCTACGGAGGTCCAACCAGACCGTGCAATTTGGTTCTCCAAGCAAGTCAATCCTGAGCTACATCTACTACATCTGGCCACTGCACACCAATTCTAACAAGGTCCTGTTTGACATTGTCTGCCCACCGCATCCTAGGTCTCCCCTTCTTTCTGAGACCTTTAAGCACACTGTTCATAACCCTATTTGCCAATCTATAATTATTCATATGGGCAATATGGCCAAACCCTCTCTGCACAATATGCTGCTTAAAGGAGGTTGCAAACTCCTTTGCCTAACCTCATCATTAGTTACAAAGTTGAACCACCTAATGCCCAAGATACTGCGTAAGCATCTGGAATCAAAAGCATCACGTTTCCTGTTATCTTGTTTACAAAGTGTCCATGTTTCACTACCATAACTAACCCTAGAAAGAACCAAACTATTATACAGTCTAATTTTAGTTTTTAGGTGTTTACCCCAATTTCTCCACACTCTCCATAGATTCTTAAATGCCCCAGCAGCAATCCCTATTCATCTGTTAATCTCATGCCGCACATCACCAGTATCTCTTACATGCTCCCAAGATAATTAAACTGTGACACCTACTCAAGACTGCAACCATTCAGATTAACTGAATCACAGCCTGCCTGACCAATTTTCATCACTTTAGTTTTCTCTCTGTTTATAACCAAACCTACTCTAGTACCAGTTTCATCAACAGCCTAATGAAAGAGTTCATCTCATCAACATTATTTGCCGAAATGGCTAAATCATCAGCATAATCTAAGTCAGAAATTTTCGTATCTCCAGCCGATTTAAGGCCAAAATCTTTCCCTTGAAGTGAATTTCGCATAGCATAATCAATAACCAAACTAAAGGGAAAAGGAGACAAAATGCATCCTTGTCAAACACCAGAAGTAATGCTAAACCAATTGGTACAAGCCTTACCAACTCTCACACACAACTCAGTGTTATTATAGAGAGCTATAATCTATTGGATTTACGAAGGTATTTTACAGGAGAATAGAAGCAGCAAGCTATGGTAGTCAACTGCCACAGGAAGAGTTGTAAATCTCAATGCTTATTGGATTAGCTGTTAGACATAAATATTTAGGTTACATATGATAAAGTTAGCTGTCCCATGGCTGAGTGGTTAACGCGCTTGGCTACTGATTTAAGGGACCTGGGTTCGAGCCCTGGATGTTTGTGTCATTTTGTAACGCTCCAAACAAATGCAAAATACTTGAAGTTTTTATGCTCCGGATAGCTTAGACGGGCGCCAGGCAATAATTAACAAATTGCCAAAAGTAGAATAAGTTGATAATAAGTTGATTTAGGGTTCAAATACCAGCGAGCGTTCATGAGTAAGAATAAAAAAATGATTGTCAAGTAATATAAAATAATCCTTAATTCGCGTTGCTCAAGAGAAAAAACTGTACATACTCAAAAGGTGTATAACAAAACAGATTTATTTCCAAAATAATTCAACTCACCAAGACATCAATGAAGAACACATAACTCCAACTCCTGTGCTACACGCACTGTGCTTGGTGCTACGCACCTTGTGCTCGTGCACTCCCTTGTGCTTTGCTTCTGCTTATTCTTATGCTACTGCTTAAGTGACTCGTAGGTCACCGGTTTTTTGATGTGAGGCCGGCGCATGCCGGGAAAGACATTAACATACTATGACGAACGACGCAAAAGCTATGACGCAAGAGGGGGCGTGTCCTTGGCACGCGCTTTAACGGTACAGTCGGAAGATCAGAGTTGCGGCGCATGCGCAACTCCTAGAAACTTGGAAACGAGTGCTGCGATGCCAAAAAGGAAATAAAATCCCCAAAATGATAAATATAACGTAAATTAAACAAAACTGGTTAAGGTAAAGCAAAAGTGAACGATGGGGCATCACAACTCCCCCTTCCAAAGGGAGTCAAAAGATTTGACCTAACAAATTTTGACGAGCTATTTTGAATAAAGGACACATCTTACATCATTTACACATGGCTGAACATAAATAAGTAAAGCATAAGTATGCTAGTGCAAATTTTGATATGACGAAGTATTCTCACTTTGACACAATTTTCCAGCACAACCAAAGGTACCTCCTCCCTTTTCCTCCTGACAAAAATATGTAATTAACAGCTAACCTAGTATACTTCCATACCAGTGGCTGTGACAGTTAACTGTATACTAGCATCGGTCTAACTAGTATCACATTCTGATACAAACTCGAAATTGGCATATCTTGAACTGTACAGAAAATAACAGGTTAATGAACTCCTAATCTTCCTTAGATTCTAATTGTTAAATATATGAAAAGAGGAAAAAATTCATTACAATTGTTGTTAGCGGGGTGATAACTTCCGCTTTTCCCCTAACCACAAAAAAGTATGTGACAGCTAAATCTTCACCTAAATCACATAAAAAAACGGGTAATCGAACACCGTTATCTCCTCCTAATTACATTCAAATACGCAAAGCTAAGAAAATTCAAAATTTACAAACAAGCGGGAATGTAATCATCCACTAATTCTTCTTCTATTCACAGAAATCGCGATCTAGCTGAAATAAAAAATCATTAATTACCTCCCCCTTCAGAGCTAACGTCCCCCTCCCAAAGGAGTTATGCTGGTAACAACTCGGTTATCAGACTATGCCATTTGGGGACAGCTCCAAAAAGGTACACAAAAAAAACCACAAAATTCTGCAGTCATCATCATGATCATCATCTATATATACCAATAAATACTGCCAATGTCATCCCAAAAATACGTATCATTGACACATAAATATCACTGATGACACTGAACAGATTTAAACACATATACATAAATCGTATCTAAGAATAAAGAAAAAAGAGTGTGAATAATTTATAATATACGATGATAACATTTCATCGAATAACTTTTACATGAATCTCCTTTTTTTTTACATAAATTCACTTTGGAATGCACGTTATTTTACAATACAAATTCTTAAACATAAAAAATATTAAATCACTAATTCTCTTTCACTCTTCTCATTCATATCCAGAAACATTTTACAATTTCTAAACTTTACAATATCGACTTACAAAATTTTTCAGCTATCAGTCAGCTGAAACGAAAAAAAATCTACAAAAATACATTTTAGCTCATGTAAATTCAATAACTAGAACTTCGATGAACAAGAAATGCAAAAAAAAATTCTATTCACAGAGTATAAACTCGAACTACAATAAATTCACTTTTCAAAAATAAATATCGAACTCTAAAGTTTCAACAAGAAATTAAACATCGCTAACTATATAATTCACAAGGCTTCTACTTCGTCTTCATCTATTCCAGAAAAAAAAACAGAGAACATTTTATAACTCAATCAAGTGCCAAGTGAAAGAAAAATATACTTAAATTTCATTGTTGGCACTCTGTGGCGATAAATCATCTAGTCCGTTTCCGATAACATCCTTCCATCGTCGTTGGGTGGCTTCACGTAAAGTTGTTACTGAAGATCTTGTTCAAGTCAAGTCGTCGCTGTAGATCTCTCTCATGACGTCATCTTCCCGATGTTCGCTGCCGGTTGTCGCTCTGCACGCTCTGGTCGTTTCGTCGGCTTTTCGTTGCTCCATGCAGATTTTTGAAGAACCTTTTCTCGTACTTTCTAGGCTTATTGGTGTCCGCCTCCAAATGACGCTTTAATAGTTGAGGACCTCCAGACTTGTCAGGAATACTTGCGGTCGGCACAACTTCTTGGTTGGTTTTTTCTTCTCTTAAATCAGACTCAAAATTATTTTCATCGTTATTACTTCCTTTTAAAACTTCTACTTTAAAAACCTTTTCAAAAATGGCTTTCTCATATGGTTGTTCTACTTCACAAACTTCGTTATTTAAACTTTCATTATTTGCACTAATGGGACATTTTATAGGTGCTTCTGAAATAATCTGTTCTGGACCACAAGGTAAGTCAAAAAGTCCACGGGACTGCGGTGCACTGTCAATCGACATTCGTCATTATTATCGTCGCAAACTTGTTCCTTAGCAAACTGAAGATCGACTTCTGTATCGTTTTGATCTGTTACTTTAGTTACTTCGTGGCAATCAGTAACAAAAGGTAATGCCATAGTGGCAAGGCATAACTCCTGAGAGAGCTTTTCTTGAGGAACCTTGGCCTCTCACTTCAAAGATCCCGATGAAAGTTTCCCGAATTTTCATTCCTTTGATAGCAGTATTTCTCACTGTGTCCTAGTCGGCCACAAAAATTACAGTTGAGGGTTTCTCTAATGTGTTTAAACAAAGTTTTAGGTGTAGTGTTATGGTTCTAAGCTTGACGTGACACAAAGTCTCTACTACGTTCATATTCTATAGTTCTAGGCGCGTTCGGCACAAATTATCGGGACCGTGTAACTTCCGGTCGTGCTGGAGTCATTCTATGCGACTCAACCAGATATCGCTGCTTTGGCAGGAATGGCATCCATTGTTGGTTAAGTGTATTTTCTGCAGATTGTCTTCTTGCAGTGTATTGCCGAGCCAATTTGACTAACTCTGAAATTGAATTCACATTTCGTACTTCTAGGAATTCTCTAATGGGCAAAAGCAATTGAGACAAAATGCAATTTACGATATCAATTTCAGCGGCATCAGCATCGTACAGCTGGTATAACTCTACTGTACCCCATATAAATTTTTCTATGTCATCTCTTTCCCTTTGTCTTCGTGAAAACAACTCTGTAGCTAGTTCTGTAAAATCATTATAAGCCGGATATATGTCCATGATTTCGTTTTTAAATTCTTCCCAAAGTTCTATGCCATGACGACATCCTACGTTATTCCACCATTGCTTAGCACATCCAATTAGGCAAGATACTGCTAAAACAACTTTTTTGTTGCTTGGCACTTCATGTAAACGGAAGTGCTCCTCCATGGACTTGACAAATGTCCACGATGACGGACGTTTCGAACCGTCGAACCTTATCTCAGGTAAAGGCCAATTAACATAAGGACTATAGTTAATGGATGGGTTGGCAAATCGTCGTTGTGGCGGTTGAAAATACTCTGTTCTATCGCTTGCTTCTGACGGAACAGAAAATGGAACCTTACGTTCAAAGTTTCTTCGTTGGTGAACTGACGTAGCATTGTCAGCAAATTTAGGGGTTGTTGTCGTTCCCCTTTTCTCCCCGATTATCATCAAGCAGATTCATTAGCGCTTCTGCTTCCATCATTACATCTTGCAATCTACCCTTTACTCTTTCTATGTCGGGAATCATTATGGCGGAATCGGCCATATTGTTAGCCGACATGTTTAGCGGTCTGCCGAAATTTTGAATTTTCGAAAATTTGAAAACCTTTTTTAATCTTGAGCAGCACTCAAAGGTACTGCTATACAACAATACTAAAGCTATAACTAAGCTTACAAAAATATAAATTTGCTTATCAAAAAAAAAGATTTTTCTTATCGTGCCTACATACGTGTGTGCCCGGACACTTCTAATCATTACATACAACAAATATCTTAAATATTCAGCAATATCTACGCTGAAACTTCAGTACCTTTGAATAATACACAAAAAAAATGTTAAGCTACTTGCTCAACAAAAATTTTCGGCTTAAGCTGCCGTTAAATCTATAACTAGTACATACAACTACTGAGCTCAAAAAATTTACTATCTTTGACAATCATACAAAATTTATCCACAAATATATATACTATCTTTAAATACTGGCGAGTCCCTGTTCGCTGCGCCACTTCTTTTATTGTACTCTGTAACGCTCCAAACAAATGCAAAATACTTGAAGTTTTTATGCTCCGGATAGCTTAGACGGGCGCCAGGCAATAATTAACAAATTGCCAAAAGTAGAATAAGTTGATAATAAGTTGATTTAGGGTTCAATACCAGCGAGCGTTCATGAGTAAGAATCAAAATGATTGTCAAGTAATATTAAATATAAAAAAATCGTTAATTCGCATTGTTCAAGAGGAAAAACTGTACAGACTCAAAAGGTTTATAACAAAACAGATTTATTTCCAAAATAATTCAACTCACCAAGACATCAATGAAGAACACAACTCCAACTCCTGTGCTACACGCACTGTGCTTGGTACTACGCACCTTGTGCTTGTGCACTCCCTTGTGCTTAGCTTCTGCTTATGCTACTGCTTAAGTGACTCGTAGGTCACCGGTTTTTTGACATGAGGCCGGCGCATGCTGGGAAAGACATTAACATACTATGATGAACGACGCAAAAGCTATGACGCAAGAGGGGGCGTGTCCTTGGCACGCGCTTTAACGGTACAGTCGGAAGATCGGAGTTGCGGCGCATGCGCAACTCCTAGAAACTTGGAAACGAGTGCTGCGATGCCAAAAAGGAAATAAAAATCCCCAAAATGATAAATATAACATAAATTAAACAAAACTGGTTAAGGTAAAGCAAAAGTGAACGATGGGGCATCACAATTTTTCTGCTGAGGTCCTGCCATCCTCTAGGACCTTCTACTCTGGCATATAAACTGACAGGCTCCTGTCAGACCTCTGTGGGAAGCAGCTGCTTGATGGGGTATTTATTTTTTATTTATTTTTGATAAAGTACTACATTTTTTATTACACTTGTGTATCATATATAAATGAGTTTTATAGCTAGCTTGATTAAAAAAAGGTTATTGTTTTCACTTTGCCATCTATGTATCATTATGTAAGAATTCTTGCTTTTAGGGATAAATGAAAAATTCTTTTTGAGTTTGGTACTAATGCAATATTAGAATTTTAAATTATTGCAATATTCAGAAAATGCAATTTTCACTGTATAGATGGCTCTAAATTTAGAAAATGTATATTGGGAAAGATTTGAAATATTGGTGGTAGAATTTGCTACATTGACAGCAGCAAATGTTGCCTCCTGAATCCCAGGTGATGAGGTTATGGATTCACAAACTTTGTTTAAGGACTATTACCAAAAAATATTATTCAAAACATGACTGCCCCGTTTCAGGACATTCATATTTTTTTATTCAGAATTAAATGCTCTTTTGATATTTGACAAGGTATATTTCTGTTCATCAATTATTTAGGAATATGTTTCAGTTCCAAAAAAAAAATCTTTTTTACTGCATTATTCTAAAAAATAATTCAAGTTAACCACTTACTGTTCAGAATTTAATGCTTGTTCTTTTGTATATAGCATAACATACTTCTCTTCACTAGCTCTTTCAGAATAACATTTCAATTATTGTTTTTTCTGCTGATACCACTTAAAAAATAATTCAGCCATAAGCCAGAGTTTATTGTTAAAAATTTAGTGCCTTTTAAAAGTTAATACAATTGAACAAGCATTTTAATCATAAAAAGAAGGGGTGGGGGTGGCTCAGTCGGTAGCGCGCCAGGCTCGTAATCTGCAGTTCCCAGGTTCGAGTCCCAGCTGGGTCAGCGTTGAGATTTATCTCCGCAAAATTCCCCGCCCTGCCCACGGTCAGTAGGGGACACCGATGGGCTTGGAAAGGCCGCCGTCCGTCGGATGGGGCGTTAAGCCGTGGCCCCGTGTGCGGGAGAGCCATACCCTGTGCACGTTAAAGAACACGCTGGATGGCCTTGACGGGAGGCTACCATCTGTCTCCCAACAGCTGTTCCAGTGGGTCCCCTCCCCCAACCTTCTCTGAGCCTTCGGGGTCCATGTGACCTGGCCATTTAGCCCATGGTGTGCAAAAAAGTGCCGCTCAGAGGTAAAACAACCCAACCCATAAAAAGAAATTAGCATCATAATTGAAGTATACAAATTAACTAAATAACTTAATGGTTATTAAAATGATGGAAAGGCAAAAAAAAAGTGAGATTTGCTAAATAGATCCCCCACCACCATTGTGGGCCATTATACAGATTCAGAAGCTTATCAGAATCATCTTTTAGTGAAGTTACTTTTAATAAATTCTGGAAAACACTTGTTGGAACAGTTTGAGTGTAAGAAAACAGTGAAACCAGCATACATTTCTGTTTTGATATTTGGAGAAATGGAAACTAAATTGTGTCAATCAAAAACAATAACATTATTTGGCCACTGAATCCAGTGAAATTGAGGCTGTGCTTATCTTTTTCTTACATGTGACATATTTCTATCAGTTTGTCAGTTTACAAGGCCTTTGTGTTGATCTTGGTGGAACTGTATTACTCTTTTAATAGCAAAAATTATTACCATTATGGCATATGGCTTGCAATTTCTTTCAAATTTGTTTGTTATAAGAGTGCCAATTGCTTTCATGCTGATCACTGTTTTTAAAATTCAGGAAAAAAAACATCAACAGTAAATATATTGGTATAAAAAAAATATCAGCTTATCCATTACTGTAGGAATAAGAAGCAGATTATGCTAAAATTTCCATTGCTTTTAGCTCAATTGTTGTAAATGTATAATCATTCTAATGATGGCATCATTTAGGTTTTAAAATACTCTGCAGAAGGGGGAAAAGAATGGATATTCATGCATTTGGTTTGTAAGAAATAAAAAAAAAGTGATTGCTAATATTTATAAAATTAAGATTTTTGGATTTCCAATTTATGAATATATAACTAGCATAAACCATTGCATATATATGGGGGGAACTGTTTTTAAACAGACTCAAATATAGTTTGAATCAAATATAGAATCTTTACTACCTTTGTTCTCTTATAGACCTGATATTACTACTCTTCCTACTCTCACTATTACACATCCTTCTGATGTACTTGACATGCCTGTGGATCCCAATGAGCCAACATACTGTCTCTGCCACCAAGTTTCCTATGGGGAGATGATTGGTTGTGATAATCCAGATGTAAGTGGAAATATACTTTGTTTTCTATTTACTGATATTACTTCAAAGTATTTCATTGTTCAGCCATCAAAATTTCACAAATGTTGTTTTAATATTGCTAAAAAAAAAGTTGTATTTGTAATTTATAATTTTAGTGATCTGCATAAGTTATGTAGTTAGTTGAAAAGATAACTTAAAGTTTTTGAGAGTAGAGGTAAATTTCGATTTATTCTCATTAATACAAAAAATATGCCTGCTTAGTGTGTGTCACAGTTCTTTAGCAAATTGTATGCCTCTGTATACTTGATTAAAATAACATAGTATGTCCATTAAAATAAATTCCTTTTAGTAAAAAAATTTGTTAACATTGAACTTTTTTTACACTTCTGGCAAAAAGAAAAAGGTTGGCTGGTATAAACACCCAACCTTTTTCTTTTTGGCTTTTTTTTTTTCAACAATCACAAAGATTTTGAAAGATGTTGATGTAGTCAGAATTTGAATAAGTATAAAAAATAATAATTTTTTAAAGCCTCAAATTGTGAGGGAGGAAAAAGTGCATATATAAATATGAAATAATATCTTTTTGAATGCTCAGGATGCATTTCTAGAGAAAAAAAAATAAGCTTTCAATAGGGTCACTGTAACATACATAATATAGAGATATAGATATGTTCCCAATAGTTATTTTTTACTTGTGAGTGACAAATAATGCTTATTTAGTTGCTTACCATTGATTCAAAAATAAACTGTGGCATGTGCAAATGAATAGCACAATGAATATCATTAAGTCTTGAAACTGTTTCAGTTAAGTTGATGAACTATAGCATAATGTAAAATGATACCAACATTTTAAAAAATGAAATAAACTGTTATTTGCTGGGGGTTGATGATATACATGGTTTGCAAGTAATCTGTAATAACTGCAGTTCATTTCTTAACCCATAAAGTACTAGAACCCAAAAGTTTGCTGGGATCAAAATTACTACAGTGCTGGTAGATGTAATTCATTGCATAAAAGAGCTTCATTGCACATTAAGTATTTACAAGAGAAATCGGCAATTTAGCTTTACATACTATATATTACATAATACTTTTTTTGAATTGGATCTGAAAAATAAATTTCGAAATAAAAGATTTCCTGTCCATTTATTTATCCAATTATTTGAAGAAATATACTAATTCAGTGCTTCCCAACTGGGATTCTGCAAATAGTCTTTCAACTGGGATTCTGCAGAAATTTTATATGTTTTTCTAGCTCATCTCTCAGCATGCAATAGCTATGAAAGTTTTCGTTTTGATTTGAATTGTGGTGTGTTGTGATCGATATTTCATATAAAGATCAACCAGAATATTGCATTCTTTAATGGAAATATTTAGGGGCTTTCCTGTCTTCTTTGGTGGGAGAGGGGGGGGGGGGAGCTTTCCTGATTCAGAAATGGAATATCGATTCCAAGTGAGTATAATATTAGTGTGATATAAATACTTTTCTACTTCTAGAATTATATTACTCCTCAAATCTATACTGAAATTAGAAAGAATTATTATTTGGAACTTTAAAGGAAATAAAATCATTGGATGTGCATAACCTCCAAAGGCAGTATAACCACAGGAGGTATCTGATTTTGATATAATAAAAAATTCAATTTTTAAAAGATAGGACTTATTTTAGTACTATTTTAAATTAAGCTAACATAATTTCATAACTAGCATTAAGAAATTGTAATTTTGAAATTAAGTTTTACCTTGTTGTTAAGTTCAACTTTTCCATAGCAATATCTAATGCAAATTGATCTGGAAGAGTTCGATCAAAATTTCAGTGGTTAAAATAAACTTTATTTGCTTTGAAATATTTCTTGTTTAATTTTCTTACATCTTTTTACCCCTAGATTAAGTTAACTCTATAAACACTGGGTGCTGGACTAGTCACCTGGTATTGTGACAAACAATCTGCTCATTGACACTAATGGGGTAATTGATGGTCGTAGATCGGTGCAGTGAAGTTTAAATAGTCATACTTGCATTTTCTTCATTCTTCTAGAGGTAGCTTCCATCGGTTGTTCAAGGAGGACAATTCTGAGTTGTGAGCTATTCTTGGTAGCAGATGTTTTCACAGGTCCAGTATTTTTGCCTTCTCACTTGGTGATAGAATTCTTACGTGCAGTGGTGTAGCATTTTGCTTTTTCTGTGGTATGAGTCACTGCGTGTCACCCAGAATTGTCCGCTTTGAACAACCGATGAAGCTACCTCTAGAAGAAAGTAGAATATGCAGGGTATGACCATTTAACCTAAACTTCACTGCACCAATCTACAATAATCAGTTACCCCATTAGTGTCAATGAGCTGATTGTTTGTTGCGATATGAAGTGACTAGTTCAGCACCTTCAGTGTTTATAGAGTTAATTTAATCTATCTTTAATTCATCACGCTGTGTTTTTACCTTCATATTTTCTCTTTGCTCCTTTTTAGTTATATATTTTCTGATTTTTATCTTGTTTTTAAAGCAAAATAAATTTTTTGTAACACTATTTGTTTTGAGTGTGCTGATTCGCAAAAATCCAAGTATATATATTGTTTGCATAAATGACCAAAAAATTAAAAAATATTAAATGAAAGATTTAAGTAATGATAGAAATAAATTACTTATATTAAAGTACTTAAAAATATAGCAAAATTAATTTTTGTCATTTTGTTCCACAATTAAGGGTTTTCTTTTGATATGTAGTAGCCATCCCATGGGTGAGTGGTTATGTGCTTGGTTACTGATCAAAGGCACATGGGTTCGAGCCCCAGGAAGGCATGGATGTTTGTGTTGTCTTTGTTCTGTGGTCCCGCCATCCTCACTGACCGTCAATGGCATATAATCTGATAAGCTCCTCTCAGACCTCTGTGGCAAGCACAGTTGCTTGAGGAGAACGGGTATTTTTTATTTATTAATATGTTTTTTAGTTATTTTTGTCTATTGGTTTTTAAAAAAATAAATTCTTACACGCATTACCAGATTATCATCATCCTCATGCAGGCATGGACTACGGAGGTTCAACCAGACCGTGCAATTTAGTTCTCCAAGCATATGTGTTCTGAGCTACATCTAACAACTTCTGGCCACTGCACACCAATTCTAACAAGGTCCTGTTTGACACTGTCTACCCACTGCATTCAGGTCACCTCCTCTTACTGAGACCTTTAGGTACACTGTTCATAACTCGATTCACTAATCTATAATTATCCATATGGTAATCTATAATTATCCATGGTCAAATCAACGGAGTCTCTCTCTGCACAATATGCTGCTTAAAGGAGGTTGCCAACTCCTTTGCCTAATCTCATCATTATTTACAACATTGAACCACCTAATGCCCAAGATATTATGTAAGCATCTAGAATTAAAAGCATCGAGTTTCTTATTATCTTGATTACAAAGCATCCAAGTTTCACTACCATAATTAACCATAGAAACAACTATTATACAGGCTAATTTTAGTCTTTAAGTGTATACGTCTATTTTTCCACACTCTATAAATTTTAAAAGTCCTGGCAGCAATCCCTATATGTCTGTTAATCTAATGCTGCACATCACCAGTATCTGTTACATAGCTCCCAAGATAATTAAACTGAGACACTTGATCAAGAGTGCAGCCATTCAAAGCAACTGAAGCACCATCTGCCTGATCAATTTTCTTAACTTTAGTTTTCTCTCTGATCGAATGAAAAAGTTCATCTAATCAACATTATTTCCAAAAGGGCCAAATCATCAACATAATCTAAATCAGGAATTTTCAGATCTCCAGACCATTTAAGGCTAAAATCTTTCCCTCACAGTGAATTTCACATAACATAATCAATAACCAAACTAAAGAAAAAGGGAAGAACACCAGAAGTAATGCTAAACCAATTGCTTCAAGCCTTAGCAACTCTCACATATGACTCAGTGTTATTATAGAGAGCTTTCATAATGTTAACTAACTTGTCTGGTATACCATATGATTTCACAATCAACCACAAATTATGACGATCAACAGAGTCGAAAGCCTTTTTGAAATCAACAAAGTTAGCAACCAAAGGTTTCTGAAACTCTAAACATTTCTCAAGAATCTGCCTAAGTGAAAATATCTGATCCACACATCCCCTACCACTTCTGAATCCACATTGCTCATCATGCAATTGACTGTCAACCAGATTCTTAATTCTATTAAGCACAATCATGGAAAGAACTTTACCTGGAACAGAGAGTAGGCTGATACCCCTATAGTTATCACAAGAACTGCGATCATCTTTTTTGAAAATAGGGATAACAATAGCTCTGGTAAAATCCTTAGGAACCATGCCTTTATCATAAAAGATATTCAGAATTTCAGTCATCCAAGTGGTAACCGAAACATTCCCAGCTCTAAGCATTTCTGTAGTAATTTCATCTACCCCTGGGGATTTATGAAGTTTAAGTTTAGAAATAACCAAAATAACTTCAGATTGTGTTATAGGACCAACATAAGGCCACCAATGCATCTATCATCATTGCAAACAATGGGAGTAGAACTAACCACATTGTTTAGAACATCACTGAAATGCTCAGCCCACCTAGCCATGACAGAATACTCACCTTCTATAACCTTACCTTGTTAATCCTTCAATCCCTGTATACCTGTCCTTTTTCTACCACACAAAACATTAACTATCTGGTACAGCTCTCTGCTGTTGTGCTGTCTAACTGCTTCCTCGGCTTTGTCAGCCAAACCATCAAGCCAAAGATTCTTTCTTATCAGCAGCTAACTGATCTTTTACACGTTTAATAAGTTCTCTGTAATGCTTTCTATTAGGACTAGTAGGGTATTGATTAAGAACATTCCTTCAGTTCTTTCTTTGCGAAATAAGCTCAAGTGCCTTATCACTCAGATAATTCTGCCTCTTCTGCTGCTTTTTTCCTAAAAGAGTACTGTTAGTGTCCAAAAAAGCCTGTTTAAAATGATCCCATTCTTCCTCAACTTCAGTAGTAAGCATACCATGACTCTCATAATGACTAAGTAACCTATCATAGTAAGCTTTGGCTATAACTGGGTCTTTCAAAGCTTCAGTATTAAAAGTAAATTTTTTAACCCTAGCACAATACTTTTTAATTTAAGTTGCAAAACACTTTTAACAAGGTAATCGTCAGATCCAATTTCAGCTCCCCTATATGACCTGGTATTCCTAACAGAACTAGCCCATTTGCTGTTAATTAATATATAATCAATCATATTCTTATGCAGCCCATCGGGTGAAACCCATGTGTACTTATGTATGTCGCAGTGTTTGTAATAAGTGTTAGTTATTCTGAAACAATTGAGTTTACTTACCTGTAGGAGACGTTGCCCATTGCCATTGCAGCTACCAATACCAAAAGGGCCTATCACCCCTCCCCAAAGGTCAGAGTCAGTACCATCTTTGGCATTGAAGTCACCTAGAACAAGGGTAATATCTCCTTTCTTGACAGAATTAAAAATATCCTGAAGTTATCCATAAAACCTATCCTTCTCATCATCATCAGCATCTCAGTGGGGGCATAACAGCAGATAACATTCAAGTCTTTAATGCTTGTCTGAAATTTTGCTATAAGAAACCTTTCATTAATGCACTCATATTCTAGAAGAGCATCACTAGCGTGTCTGCTGAGAAGCAGACCAATGCCTTGGTGATGCTTATTATCTTCTCTCACTAAAAAGAGAAATTTTAGATTATTTTTAAGAATCTGACCTTTATCTGTCGATCTGGTCTCTTGCAAGCTGAGAATATCTAAATTATAATGGTCGAATTCTTGTGTGAGGACATGAAGAGAATAATCTCTGTGAAGATTTCTCACATTCCAACTACCTGTGGAGAGAAAATGGTTAGTGGGATGTTTGAAGAAAGTGTTTATTGAGAGAGGGAATGCCAATAATATCAAATAGCACCCAAATCGCAGGCATGGGGCAAAGAGCCGTTCCCCCACCAACTAAAGGCTGAACTACACTGGAAAATTTCCTCCAATGTAGAATTTGACCATGCCCGTAAAAGCAAGATTCATGTTCCTGTGATGACCTCTGCTCAGGATTACCCACGAGCTGATAAAACGTATCCTGTGAATCTATTAACTTGGGGCTGTCAACCCACAAACAGAAAACAGCGGAAAATTTTCCCTTCACAGAAACCCACCAGTGCAGCAAATTCAGGTTCCGTAATCAAGCCCAGAGCCTTATTTCAGTCCAGTCTGGTAAGTTTGTATGGTCAGCACCAGGACTGTGTGGTTGACTACTGCTCAGCAGTATAGCTAGGTAGTCATTGGAGAGCTATGCACCAATCCAGTGTGATGATGCATTGAACTGCCAGGCCTAGCTCCTAATGTCCAACCCCACCTTCTTGTGGTGCAGGCCATTAGTACCTTTCAAAAGAGAATACTCTCTTATGGAAGTGAGTGGAAGGGGAGGGCTGCCAGATTAGCATGGCCTGCTGATTTGGACAACTATGTCTAGTTTTATTTATTTTTTTTTTGCCAGATACATACTATATATTACATAATACTTTTTTTAATTGGATCTGAAAGATAAATTTCAAAATTAAAGATTACCTGTTTTTGTTAAATATTTTTTTCTTATAATATCCAGAATTAAATGCTGATTAATTTGGCATATAACATGCCGTAATTCCAATTGTAATGAGGATAGATGTATTGCTGGGGATTTTTCTGTTGTCACATGGCTGATTGACATTTTGAATATTTTTTATGATAAATAAAATAAAATAAATAAATACCCCCCCTCAAGCAGCTGCTTGCCACAGAGGTCTGACAGGAGCCTGTCAGTTTATATGCCAGAGTAGAAGGTCTGTGAAGATGGCAGGACCTCAGCAGTAAAACAACATAAACGTCCATGCCTTATCCGGGGCTCGAACCCAGGTCCCCTGGAGCAGCAGCCAAGCGCGCTAACCACTCGGCCACGGGATGGCTTACTAAATGTGTGTGATAATTACATGGGAATAGTTTGCTTTATCTGACAGGTAAAGTTCTTTGATTTATTGTGCTTAATAGAATTTGGTTGATGAACCATATGGATTCAGAAGTAGTAGAGGTATTGATGAAATGTTTTCACTTAAACAGATTCTTGAGAAATCTTTATGATTTTAGAAACCATTTAATTCATTAGCAGAAATTGGAAAAAATAAATTTCTTTTCTGGATTAAAAATGGTGTAAAGTCCACCACATTCAGCAAAATATATAAATATTACATTGTGGAAACAAATTATCAGCTGATGGTTGTTTTAGTGGTTAGAAGATCACTCTGGCATGTATCTAGAGTGTTGGTTTCAAATCCCGCACCATCAGCGATAGTTTTTTTCCACATAATTATTTACTGTGATTACTAGCTTTATTGATTTCAAAAAGGCTTTTGACTGTTTAACATCATAATTTGTGTTCATTGTGAGATTGTATAATATACCTGACTAGTTAGCATAATGATAACAGCACAGTCTTGTGTGAGAGTTTGTAAGAATTAAAGCAATTGGTTTAGCATTGGTAGTGAAGTTTGACAAGGGTGCATTTTGCCTCCTTTTCCCTTTATTTGACTATTGATTATGTTATGCAAAATTCACTGCAAAAGGAAACATTTCGGCTTTAAATGGTCTAGAGATTTGAAAATTTCTTATTTTGATTATGGTGACAATTTGGCTTTTTTTGGCAAATAATGTTGAGATGAATTCTTTCATTAGAACTGTTGATGAGACTGGTAATAGAGTAGTTTTGGTGCTAGAGAAAAAACTAAAGTGATAAAAATGGGTCAGGCTGGTTGTGCTTGTTATTTTTGAAGGGTTGCACCCTTCATCAAGTGTCTCAATTTAATTATGTTGGGAGTTTTGTAACAGATATTGCTGATGTAATGGAAAAATATGGATTGCTACTGGGACTTTTAAGAAACTTATGTTTGGAAAATTAGGTATATACACCTAAAGATTAGAATTGGGCTGTATAATAGTTTGGTCCATTGTAAAGTTAGTTATGGTAATTAGACTTCGACCTTTTGTAAGCAAGATAACAGGAAAAGTTGATGCCTTTCATCTAGATTCCCAGTATCTTGGTCATCCGATGGTTTGAATTTGTAAATAATCGTGAGGTTAGAAAAGGAGTTAGAACATATTGTGTACAGACTGTGTTGGTTTGGCCATGTTGCCCACATACATAATTAAAGATTAGCAAACATGATTATGAGCAGTGTGCTTATAGGCTGTAGAAAGGGGGGAAACCTAGGATGCAGTGGGCAGACAATGTGAAACAGGACCTTCTTAGAGTTGGCCTTCAATGGCCAAATGCTGCAGCTCAGGACAAACATGTTTGAAGGACCAAATTGTATTCTGGTTGGACCTCTGTAACCCATTGCTGCTTGAGGACAAGTGCAGACACGTGTATGTTACAGTTTACAGATCTTCCTAGTTGATTGCCTACAAATTGTTGCACTAAAGCAAAAAAAAATATCTTCACAGTGGCACAGCCAAATACCTTTTCTGGGTATTCAAAATGTTTTTGAAGTGTTGGGTTTCTCACAATGCATTCAATTATAGCAAGATAATTTTAAACATTTTTCAGTAGAAAAAAGAACTGACTTTATCTTGCAGTAACTAACAGTTATGTTACATACTAAATGAAAGAGCATTTCATTCTGAATTATAAAATAAAACGAAGATTACTGAAGACTTTTTTTTTAATTAGTTAACCCTTAAAATATTTGAAGAGAGTTTAGTGATGGGATGAAATCAGGGCCGTAGCGAAGGACTATGGTTGAGGGAGGGGGAGAGAAATCAAAAATTTTCCGACTCGAAATTCAAATTTTGCCAACTGAGCAAAAACTGAGCAAACTTGCTGGATTTTCGCTCGGGAGGTGTGTGTGGGGGGGGGAGGATTTCACTTCCAGTTTTGCCAACTGGCCATTATTTCACGACATAATTCCAATATTTACATCTCGTCTGAATTTTAGCAAGTCAGTCCCAAATGAAGGGAATGTTTCCCTTCATTTGACCAACTCTCCTTAATTTCACAAAACTAATCCCAATCCTTGCATCTCCCCTAAATTTGCCAAATCACTTCAGAATTTTCAAACTTCTAAAGATTTTGCCAAATTTTCTTGTAACGCTCCAAACAAATGCAAAATACTTGAAGTTTTATGCTCCGGATAGCTTAGACGGGTGCCAGGCAATAATTAACAAATTGCCAAAAGTAGAATAAGTTGATAATAAGTTGATTTAGGGTTCAAATACCAGCGAGCATTCATGAGTAAGAATAAAAAAATGATTGTCAAGTAATATAAAATAATCCTTAATTCGCGTTGCTCAAGAGAAAAAACTGTACAGACTCAAAAGGTTTATAACAAAACAGATTTATTTCCAAAATAATTCAACTCACCAAGACATCAATGAAGAACACATAACTCCAACTCCTGTGCTACACGCACTGTGCTTGGTACTACGCACCTTGTGCTCGTGCACTCCCTTGTGGTTAGCTTCTGCTTATTCTTATGCTACTGCTTAAGTGACTCGTAGGTCACCGGTTTTTTGACATGAGGCCGGCGCATGCCGGGAAAGACATTAACATACTATGACGAACGACGCAAAAGTTATGACGCAAGAGGGGGCATGTCCTTGACACGGACATGTGTTTTGACGGACACATGTTGACACAGACATGACACAAGTTTCTAGGAGTTGCGGCGCATGCGCAACTCCTAGAAACTTGGAAACGAGTGCTGCAATGCCAAAAAGGAAATAAAAATCCCCAAAATGATAAATATAACGTAAATTAAACAAAACTGGTTAAGGTAAAGCAAAAGTGAACGATGGGGCATCACAACTCCCCCTTCCAAAGGGAGTCAAAAGATTTGACCTAACAAATTTTGACGAGCAATTTTGAATAAAGGACACATCTTACGTCATTTACACATGGCTGAACATAAATAAGTAAAAGTATGCTAGTGCAAATTTTGATATGACGAACTATTCTCACTTTGACACAATTTTCCAGCACAACCAAAGGTACCTCCTCCCTTTTCCTCCTGACAAAAATATGTAATTAACAGCTAACCTAGTGTACTTCCATACCAGTGGCTGTGACAGTTAACTGTATACTAGCATCGGTCTAACTAGTATCACATTCTGATACAAACTCGAAATTGGCATATCTTGAACTGTACAGAAAATAACAGGTTAATGAACTCCTAATCTTCCTTAGATTCTAATTGTTAAATATATGAAAAGAGGAAAAAATTCATTACAATTGTTGTTAGCGGGGTGATAACTTCCGCTTTTCCCCTAACCACAAAAAAGTATGTGACAGCTAAATCTTCACCTAAATCACATAAAAGAACGGGTATTCGAACACCGTTATCTCCTCCTAATTGCATTCAAATACGCAAAGCTAAGAAAATTCAAAATTTACAAACAAGCGGGAATGTAATCATCCGCTAATTCTTCTTCTATTCACAGAAACGCGATCTAGCTGAAATAAAAAATCATTAGTTACCTCCCCCTTCAGAGCTAACGTCCCCCTCCCAAAGGAGTTATGCTGGAACTCTTTGCTCGGTTATCAGACAATGGAACTCTTTGCTCGGTTATGCTCGGTTATCAGACTAGGCCATTTGGGGACAGCTCCAAAAAGGTACACAAAAAAACAAAATTCTGCAGTCATCATCATGGTCATCATCTATATATACCAATAAATACTGCCAATGTCATCCCAAAAATTACGTATCATTGACACATAAATATCACTGATGACACTGAACAGATTTAAACACATATACATGAATCGTATCTAAGAATAACGAAAAAAAGAGTGTGAATAATTTATAATATACGATAACATTTCATCCAATAACTTTTACATGAATCTCCTTTTTTTTTTTACATAAATTCACTTTGGAATGCACGTTATTTTTACAATACAAATTCTTAAACATAAAAAATATTAAATCACTAATTCTCTTTCACTCTTCTCATTCATATCCAGAAACATTTTACAATTTCTAAACTTTCCAATATCGACTTACAAAATTTTCAGCTATCAGTCAGCTGAAACGAAAAAATTACAAAAATACATTTTAACTCACGTAAATACAATAACTAGAACTTCGATGAACAAGAATGCAAAAAAAAAATTCTATTCACACAGTATAAACACGAAATACTTTCACTTTCCAAAAATAAATATCGAACTCTAAAGTTTCAACAAGAAATTAAACATCGCTAACTATATAATTCACAATAAACTTCTTCTTCGTCTTCATCTATTCCAGAAAAAAAACAGAACATTTTATAACTCAATCAAGTGCCAAGTGAAAGAAAAATATACTTAAATTTCATTGTTGGCACTCTGTGGCGATAAATCATCTAGTCCGTTTCCGATAACATCCTTCCGTCGTCGTTGGGTGGCTTCACGTAAAGTTGTTACTGAAGATCTCGTTCAAGTCAAGTCGTCGCTGTAGATCTCTCTCGTGACGTCATCTTCCCGATGTTCGCTGCCGGTTGTCGCTCTGCAGGCTCTGGTTGTTTCGTCGGCTTTTCATCACGCTCTTGACGTCGATGGAACAGCTGAATCTGGCTTTGTCAGTCTTTGTCCTGTTGTGTGCAGTAGGTGATAATCTAATCTGTTCTTTTCTCTTCTGCTTGGTAAAGGTTCATCATCATCATCAGAGCCATCTTTCTCCTGGGTTTGTTGTGGAGCATCTACTTCTGATCTAGAAAATTCTATAGATGTTTTATATATCTTTATGTTCACAACATTAAAGTATCCTACTGAGGCATTAGTGGTCATATTGGCCAATTCATACAGAAGTGGAGAAAGTTTCTTCCTTATAACATATGGTCCAGCATATAATGGTGCAAATTTCTTGATGAATCCTCTTTCTTTATCACTCTTATGATGTGTTTTAATCAAGACCTTATCACCTACTTTAAATTCCATATGTCATCGTCTTTTATTATAATCCTCTCGTTGCTTTTGTTGTGCTCGTAGGGAATTATCTTGTGCCTTTGAAATGGCTCTAATATGCTGTTCCGTTCTAAACTCAATGGATTGTGGAGATGCGGGTTGGCCAATGAGTCTGTCCCAGGGTAATGTTAGTTCTCTTCCAAGAAATATCCGTGAAGGCGTGAATTTGGTGGTTTCATGTAATGAAGTGCCTAAAGCAAAAGAAAACTGTTGCAAATATTTATCCCATGTACTATGTCTATTTTCAACGTAAGCAGCTATCATTCTGCCAATATTTCGATTAATTCTTTCTGTCAAATTTGATTGTGGATGATATGGAGTTGTATATATGTGTTTTATTTGGAACGTTTCACATACTTCAGCAAGCACATTGGAAATGAATTGGGGCCCATTGTCCGAAACTATACTCTTGGGTACCCCGTATCTGCATATAAATTCATTTACAAATTTCTTTGCTACGATTGTTGCTGTTGCATTTCTAACAGGAAATATTTCGACCCATTGCGAAAAATAATCTACTAAGACCAGAATATATTGGGATCCCGCTTGTGTTTGTGGATATGGGCCCATTAAATTAATGCCAACTAATTCCATGGGTTCATTGGAGATCGAGCTTTTCATAAGACCACAAGGACGGTTTTGATCGAATTTCGTGGTTTGACAAATTAGGCATGTTTCTACATTGGTTTTTACGTCTTTTTTCAAAGCTGGCCAATATGATCTTTTGGCCACTTTCTGATAGGTTTTCCGCGTACCTAAATGTCCAGCTGAAGGTACATCATGTAATTCTCGGAGTACGTACTCTTTTAAATTCTTGGGAATAAATGGGCGATAACTGCCTGTTTGACTCGGTCGTCTGCAGTAGTACAAAATATCGTTAATTAATCTGAAATGTCTGGCTCTTCCAACAATACTTGAAGCTATACTAGGATCTAGAGGTAATTCATCAGTTTTCAAATAATGATACACGTTTCCATATTCTAAATCTCATTGTTGTTCAGTAATTAAATGATCCTTGTATTCGATGGGAACTATTGTGGCGAGTGAGGGAGCAAAAGGCTTATCTTCGAGCTCTGGCGTAACTTCTGCCGGCCACACGGGAGCATGGGATAATGCATCTGGTAGCTGATGTGCACTTCCCTTTCGATGCTCGACCTTGAAATTAAATTCTTGTAGGCGTAATGCCCAGCGCATTAGACGACCTGTTAGATTGGTAGATGTCTGTAACCATTGTAAAGCAGCATGGTCAGTAAAAATAGTAATGTTGGATGTGTCTAACTGTACTTTAAATTTTTCTAGAGCCCATATTACGCTTAGACATTCTTTTTCAGTCACTGTATAGTTTCTTTCAGTATGACTCAAAC
Source organism: Ryuthela nishihirai (assembly GCA_038380435.1). Lineage (NCBI taxonomy): Eukaryota > Metazoa > Arthropoda > Arachnida > Araneae > Heptathelidae > Ryuthela > Ryuthela nishihirai. The sequence continues at coordinate 55,344,764 of JAWZYU010000026.1, forward strand.
TGCGACTGGCATACATGATAACGTGTTCACAATTGTCATTCTGTACTTTGCTCAGCACGGCGCCGAGACCGACATCGGAAGCATCAGTGTAGATGTAAAAAGGTTTGCCTAACTGTGGCAAGGCCAACACGGGAGCATGACACAATGCATCTTTTAATGTCTGAAATGCTGTATCGCAAACAGGTGTCCAGTGAAACTGCTTTCGACATAATTCACACAAAGGTTCGGCCAAATTAGCAAAATTGGGTACAAATTGTCGGTACCATCCACACATTCCTAAAAATTTACTAAGTTGTTTCGAATTGCGTGGTGTGGGAAATCGTTCTATGGCTTCGACCTTATTAGGTAATGTTCTTACTCCATCTTTATTAACATTGAAACCGAGGTATTGAACGTCCTCTCGGAGAAATGTGCATTTGGACAACTTTATGGTGAGTCCGGCCTCTCTTAACCTTGCAAATACCAAATTCAAATCACGTAGATGCTCTGAAAAATCAGTAGAAAAAATGACTGTCGTCTAAGTATACTTCACAAATTTTTCCTTTTAGGTCACCCAGAACTACGGACATAAGATGTTGAAACATGGCGGGTGCTCCTGATAAGCCAAATGGTAAGCAACGAAATTGGAATAATCCATCTTTTGTGAGGAATGCTGTTTTGGGTCGATCTGGTGGATATACGGACACCTGCCAATATCCTGAAGACAAATCTAGTATGCTAATAAATTTCTTGCCAGCCAGTTGTGTTAGTAGATTCTGAATAATAGGTAGTGGATATCTGTCGGGGACTGTAACAGCATTTAATTTTCGATAGTCTACACAAAATCTCAAATCACTAGTTTTCTTTTTAACGAGCACGACCGGTGAAGCCCAAGGGCTAAAACTTGGCTCTATTATCCCATCCTCTAACATTTCTTTAATTTGTGTTGAAATTATCTCTTCTTTACTGGAAGGATAATTATATGGTTTGCTGTAAACAGGTCTATTATTGCCGGTGTCGATATGATGTTCTAAAATCTGACATCTACCGGGCTTGTTGTTAAAAAGTTCGTAATTAGCATTGAGCAGAGTTTCTAACTTAACTCTCTCGCTATTTCCCAAATGAGCGTTGTCAGCATGTTTTCTAATGTCTGATTTTATCTGATCGATATCAAGTTTTTCTTTCATTGTTGCTTTTAATGAAATAGTATTGTTGGCAAAATCAAATTCAATCAAGTGTTTCCGTATCGCATCTATTCCTATTAAAGTCATATAATAATTCACTTATTACTAAGAATTCAAGTCTTATCTCCACATTATTTAAGTGATAGGTAACTCAACAGTTCCTTGCGGAAAACACTGCTTGGAAGCACAAGCTAAGTTCAAAGGTCCACCGGACCACGGCTGCAAATTCAGTTTACAATTTTTCTGAATTTTATCCCATACTTTCTTATGTAGACATGTAAGATCAGCTCCTGTATCAATGCGAGCTATGAATTCTGTCTTATCGTGATAAAGCTTCACGAAAGGTAAATGTAAGACATTATGTATACCCACAGTAGCAAGACTTAACTCATGAGAGGGCTTTTCTTGAGGAACTTTGGCCTCTCGCTTCAAAGATCCCGATGAAAGTTTCCCGAATTTTCATTCCTTTGATAGCAGTATTTCTCAGTATGCCCTAGTCGGCCACAAAAATTACAAATGATAGTTTCTCTCTTTTGTTTAACCAAAGTTTTAGGTCTATGTTATGGTTCGAAGCTTGACGTGGCAAAAAGTCTCTACTAAGTTCATATTCCATAGTTCTAGGCGCGTTTGGCGCAAATTGTCGGGACCGTGTAACTTCCGGTCGTGCGGGAGTCATTCTAAGCGACTCAACCTGATATCGTTGCTTTGGCGGGAATGGCATCCATTGTTGTTTAAGTGTATTTGCTGCAGATTCTCTTCTTGCAGTGTATTGCCAAGCCAATTTGACTAACTCTGAAATTGAATTCACATTTCGTACTTCTAGGAATTCTCTAATGGGCAAAAGCAATTGAGACAAAATGCAATTTATGATATCAGTTTCAGCGGCATCAGCATCGTACAGCTGGTATAACTCTACTGTACCCCATATAAATTTTTCTATGTCATCTCTTTCCCTTTGTCTTCGTGAAAACAACTCTGTAGCTAGTTCTGTAAAATCATTATAAGCCGGATATATGTCCATGATTTCGTTTTTAAATTCTTCCCAAAGTTCTATGCCATGACGACATCCTACGTTATTCCACCATTGCTTAGCACATCCAATTAGGCAAGATACTGCTAAAACAACTTTTTTGTTGCTTGGCACTTCATGTAAACGGAAGTGCTCCTCCATGGACTTGACAAATGTCCACGATGACGGACGTTTCGAACCGTCGAACCTTATCTCAGGTAAAGGCCAATTAACATAAGGACTATAGTTAATGGATGGGTTGGCAAATCGTCGTTGTGGCGGTTGAAAATACTCTGTTCTATCTCTTGCTTCTGACGGAACAGAAAATGGAACCTTACGTTCAAAGTTTCTTCGTTGGTGAACTGACGTAGCATTGTCAGCAAATTTAGGGGTTGTTGTCGTTCCCCTTTTCTCCCGATTATCATCAAGCAGATTCATTAGCACTTCTGCTTCCATCATTACATCTTGCAATCTACCCTTTACTCTTTCTATGTCGGGAGTCATTATGGCGGAATCGGCCATATTGTTAGCCGACATGTTTAGCGGTCTGCCGAAATTTTGAATTTTGGAAATTTTGAAAACCTTTTTTAATCTTGAGAAGCACTCAAAAGGTACTGCTATACAACAATACTAAAGCTATAACTAAGCTTACAAAAATATAAATTTGCTTATCAAAAAAAAGATTTTTGTTATCGTGCCTACGTACGTGTGTGCCCGGACACTTCTAATCATTACATACAACAAATATCTTAAATATTCAGCAATATCTACGCTGAAACTTCAGTACCTTTGAATAATACACAAAAAAAATGTTAAGCTACTTGCTCAACAAAAATTTTCGGCTTAAGCTGCCGTTAAATCTATAACTAGTACATACAACTACTGAGCTCAAAAAATTTACTATCTTTGACAATCATACAAAATTTATCCACAAATATATATACTATCTTTAAATACTGGCGAGTCCCTGTTCGCTACGCCACTTCTTTTATTGTACTCTGTAACGCTCCAAACAAATGCAAAATACTTGAAGTTTTTATGCTCCGGATAGCTTAGACGGGCGCCAGGCAATAATTAACAAATTGCCAAAAGTAGAATAAATTGATAATAAGTTGATTTAGGGTTCAAATACCAGCGAGCGTTCATGAGTAAGAATCAAAATGATTGTCAAGTAATGTAAAATAATCCTTAATTCGCGTTGCTCAAGAGAAAAAACTGTACAGACTCAAAAGGTTTATAACAAAACAGATTTATTTCCAAAATAATTCAACTCACCAAGACATCAATGAAGAACACATAACTCCAACTCCTGTGCTACACGCACTGTGCTTGGTACTACGCACCTTGTGCTCGTGCACTCCCTTGTGGTTAGCTTCTGCTTATTCTTATGCTACTGCTTAAGTGACTCGTAGGTCACCGGTTTTTTGACATGAGGCCGGCGCATGCCGGGAAAGACATTAACATACTATGACGAACGACGCAAAAGCTATGACGCAAGAGGGGGCATGTCCTTGGCACGCGCTTTAACGGTACAGTCGGAAGATCGGAGTTGCGGCGCATGCGCAACTCCTAGAAACTTGGAAACGAGTGCTGCGATGCCAAAAAGAAAATAAAAATTCCCAAAATGATAAATATAACGTAAATTAAACAAAACTGGTTAAGGTAAAGCAAAAGTAAACGATGGGGCATCACATTCTCAATTCCAGTCAACTATCCTGAATTTTACAAACCCAATCCCAATTATCATAACTCGCCCATATTTTCCAAGTGGATTCGAATTTTGCCAAGCAAACTGCCCTTCATTTTGTTAAGTTTCCTCAATTTGTCCAGCACTCCTTAATTTCACAAAATAAATCCAAATTTTCACAAATCGCCTATATTTTACCAAGTGGATTCGAATTTTGCCAACTCGCCATAATTTTGCCGAAAAAAATCACAATTTTTACAGCTTCTGTGAATTGGCCACGTCACTTCGAATTTTATCAACTCTCCTTAATTGCACAAGAAAGGCACAATTTTCACAACTCCCCTGTATTTTACCAAGTGGCTTAGAATTTTGCCAAGAGTTCTTGGTTTTTACAACTCTCCTTATTTCACAAAACCAATCCCAATTTTTACAACTCACCTGTACTTTACCAAGTGGTTTCCAGTTTTGCCAACCTCCCTAGATTTTGCCAAGTTTTCTCGATTTTGTCAATTCTCCTTTAATTTCACAAAAACAATCCCAATTTTCACAAATCGCCCATATTTTACCAAGTGGATTCGAATTTTGTCAAGTTTCCTTGATTTTGCCGTCTCGCCACAATTTTATAGAAAAAATCCCATTTTTACATCACACCTAATTCTTGCAAAGTCACTCTAAATTTTGCCATCTCCCCAAGATTTGCCAACTCTTCTAGATATTGCAAAGTTGCCTCGATTTTGCCAACATACCATAATTTTACAGAAAAAAGATTGCAATTTTTACATCTCACCTGAATTTCGTCAACTCTCCATGATTTTGCCAAGTCACTCCGAATTTTTCCAACTACCCCTAGATTTTGCCAACTCGCCATAATTTACAGAAAAAAATCCAAATTTAAGTGGCTTCGAATTTTGCCAACTGCTCTAAATTTTGCATCTCTCCATTTTCCAAACTGCCTTAGATTTGCCAAGTTGCCTCGATTTTGACAATTACGCTTAATTTTCCAAAAAAAAATTACAAATTTTCACAACTCACCTAGATTTTACGAAGTCGCTTTGAATTTTGCCAACTCCGAGCTTCTTTGCGGGGGGGGGGGGCTCCCCCCATCCCCCCATGGCTATGCCCCTGAATAAAATGTTACTAAGGGTATTATTGATCCTCACATTGAAATTGTATTTCAAAGAAATCATTAGTTGACAAGTTTACATTAAATCGTTAATAATACTATGTTCCTCCATTTTTTGTTTTGTCAAGTTCCTACAATGTTATCAAAGCTTCCTGCTTTTATGTGGATTATTTTGTACAGTTTACCCTTTAAGGGGTGGGGGTTGGCTCAATTAGTAATGCACCAGGCTTGTAATTTGTAGTTCCAAAGTCCGAGTCCCAGTTGTTGAGATTTATCTCTGCTAACCCCTCAGCCTGTCTTTGAACAGAAAGGTGACATTGATGGGCCTTCAAAAATACCGCTGTTCATCAGATGGGATGTAAAGCCATATCCTGTTCATGCTGATGGAGGCTACCATCCGTCTCCTAATAGCTGTCCGGTGGGTAACCTTCCCCCAATCTTCTCTGGGCCCATTGTGTGCAAAAAAAAGTGCTGCTCAGAGGTATAACAACCCAATCTCTGTTAAAGAATAATCATGTGAATAGATCTGTAAAATATGGTAGCTATGATATAAATGGGAAACCTGTCAAGGTGTCTTTTGAAGACATCCAAAATTGCCTGTGTTGTGTATGGTAAAAAAAAGTGAAATTTCCAAAATCTACAGTTACGTAACAGTAACTATGCTTATTCAGAATTACTCTTATTGCATTAAATATAATTCTGTTCATTGGCTATTTAATGGTATTGTTTCGATAGTCTCTTTTTTTTTCCCGATACCCTTAGAAAATGTGGCATTTCACTGAGTTCATTGTTAAAACTCAAGTGTAAAAATTCACCCCAGTCATACTTTGCCCTAATATAGCATAAATAGTTTAAAATAGTGAATCTTTAATAGAAAAAGTGCTGAAAAAAACTGAGTTTTGTCACTAATACAGTGATTTCTGTTTAAACCCTAAATAATGTGTTGGAACTCCATTCCAAGGCCTTGCACAATTTCTGATTTCTTTGGACTGTGCAACAGTAGTCGCATTTAAATCGTTCAGAAAAAAGAAAAATCTCCCTTGGCTTGTAATAATTTTACTCAAAGTAACAATGATTGGAATGCCATGAAACTTGGTTCCAGTTTCATGCAGAACTGTTTTTCCCTCCATTTAGCATATGAGCATAAAGCATTAAGTTTGCTTGTAAGCATTTTTCGTTTCTGTTCCAAGAATTAAAAGCTTAGAATTTTGCAGGTGTTATACCTTTCAATGGAGTATTAGTGTAGAGCAGTCATGGGCAACTTATGGCCACTTCTGAAGTAGCCAGCAAATATTGCTACACTAGGGGAATTCCAATTTTTTTCTTTCTTTCCTAATTTACTTTTACACTGCTTTTGAAAGTGTTGTTTAATAGTCTAAATTTAATTTATGAACATCAACACACATGAGACTTTGTGCATATTCAGTTCCTGATTAAAGAACTGAGCTCTCACCCAAAGACACTACTACATCAGTAAACATTTTAATTATGAAAGTAATCAAGGCCAACATAGAAAAGAAGAAACATTTGAGAGACTTATGGCCACATTAAATACACAAAAATATTTATTTACCCAAAGGTATGCTATTGTGTGTGCAAGTTTTGTTATTAGTGAGAATATTACAAAAATTATTCTGACGAATTTGACAACAGTTGGATGTTTGTACAGAGAGTAAAAATGATAACCTAAGTTTATCCTGCAGAGTCGTAATCAGGTGTATTGATGAACTTTCTGCTAACATAGAAAATACTTTTACAGAGCTTGCATTGAAATTTGAATATTTTTCTTTGGCTCTTGATGGAAGTATCGATGTTTCTAACACATCTTAATTGGTATGTGGAGTTGATGTTAATTTCTATTAAAGTGCGTTTCATTTTTATCTAATTATCCTGTTTACTTTCAATTTCTTGTATATTTAATCATGATTTTCATTAAAATTATAAAAAGAACATGCTCCTTTTTGAAACAAATATATATATATATATGAAAATTTAATTGTTTTACTCATGTTGTATACTCAGGGCATTGGATATGGGGAAGGGAATAAGTTTAGAGTGTTTAATGCAATTAGTAAGGTTTTGGCCTATGGCACTCTGAAAAATCCTCATCTGTCTTACTGATGAGAAAAGGTTGCCCATCCCTGGTATAGAGAATAAGGTTTTGGATAATCATACAATATGCAGTAATTTCAATGAGATAGGTAAAGAATCTAAATTCGGCTAATAAATTATTTCAACCATGGAAATTAATGGTATTGATGTACATTTCAAGTTTCATTGTGTTTTAGTGTATCTGTGTCTATATTATTTTTTGTTTGTTTGCAGTGCCCAATTGAATGGTTTCATTTTGCATGTGTTGGCCTCACTAGCAAGCCAAAAGGGAAATGGTATTGTCCTAAATGCTCTGCAGAAAGGAAAAAGAAATAATGTAGAATAAAAATTGGTATTCTTAAAATCTCAAATGAATTTCATAAAAAAGACTTTTGAATGTCATATGAAGAAACATTACCTCATTGTATATTGACATATTTTAAAACGCATGATTTTTTTTAATGTATAATTGTTATCAAAATGTAAATAAACTTTTTACAAATATTAATGTCTCTTTTTAAGAGAATGAGTAGAATCCCAACAATTAATATTTTTCACCTATTTAAAATCTGTTGCATCATTGCTCTGAATATGTAATGCAGTAAAAATTTCTTACAGCATATACTTCTTCTAGAATTATTTTGTTCAAAGAACATTCAAAATGGATGTTATGCTTTTCTGTTTAAGTACATAATGACAATGAAAAACCACTTTCATATTTACCTTCTAAACCAAATTTTTTATAAATTTTGTTAAACTGCAGTCACTGCTCTAAAATTTAATAATGAAAAATTATCAAGTTGTTTAGATATACAAAAACGTTTGAAGAATATTAAAAAGATTTTAATTTTGCTACATCACATGAATTTTTACTTTTCATAATAATATCTGCATTTCTAAAAAAAAATTATTTTCACATTTGTATAACATGAAGATATATGAGAAAACGTTTTCTAATAATAAATAGTATTGTTTGACTTATGGAGTAAATTGCATAAAGCATAAATGAATGCCTTCAAGACACTTGTTAAGCAATACAAGGATATATATATATAACATCCATTATTTTTCCATTAACATGATGGCAAGATTAATTATTTTGAATCCCGCATTCAACTCCTTTTATACGAAAAAAAAAAAAGATAAGCAGTTTTAATCAGTATTGATTACTGATTTAAAATTGGGTTATATAATATGGGCAAAAAAAAAGGATGGATTTAAGATTCGATCTGGCACCATTTTCACCACTGGATGATATAAATATGGTTTAACAGATTTGGTCATGTGGTCATAAAAATTTTTTTAAAGTTTTTGAGCTGTTTTGATGCCTAGAAATAGAACAGCAGGCTTTGCATTAAATACTTTTAATTCCTGAGCATTGTCCTAATCGGAAAATGTTTAAATGAAATTAGTATTTTTGATATCAGACTATAACTAAATACTAAAATATATTATTATTTTATATTGCAGTTCTTACTAATTGCAAAAAAACTAGACAATTGAGATGGGTTTGGGCTCAGGCCTTGTCTGGTTAGAAATAGATGACTTTGGACTACCTAAATTTCTAATTTTTTTGTAAAAAAAATAAGCAAAAACATTTTAAATAATTTCTTTTAATTATAATTTCAAACTTTTAATCAATAGCAATTAGATATAAGCATCATTCAACCTATTTATAGTATTTTTCTCATTAATGAATCACTCAGCTATTATGATGCTACCTAAGAATTTTTATTTTCTACAAATTGTACTATTTTTCATTCCAAAATAGCATTAAGATTCCAGTTTTGCCTTTGAATAATTAAAATTATTTTAAAGTTTGCAATAGCCTATAATAAGAAAAAAGTGGTTTAGCAGTATGCATTTCTGTGCGTATGTTTTATGTGTCAATAAAATTGTTGAACACAGGTACAATAGTTATTGAAATGGTTCCAGCTCGGATGGACTAAATAATTTCAAACTGAAACAAAAACTTGAGCCTGAACTCGCCTCTATTAGACAAGTGTGTTGTAATGAACGGTTAAAAAAATCTTGCTGTAACTTCACATTTATGTAGTTGAAAAACGTGGTGCCATACAGCATGAATATGCTAGAAAAAGATTGTACAATACTTGCCCATCTATGACATCTCTATTGGAAAACAACTGAAAATTAATGATGTCTGCACTGAAGGGTTGATAATTTCTTTTCATTATAAACTTCCCCCATTTCCCTTGTTAAGAACCTTATAGCTAGCTCCCCTCTTAATGTAGGTACAATAAGACTGCAAATATAATGGGAGATGGAAACACAAACAAGGAAACAAAATACTTATGTGGAAAAACTGTTGGCGATGGTGTGAGATTCAAAATTGCGACTCTCCAGCGAAAAATATAAAGGTCACAATGTAGAAACAAATTATTGGCTGATTGTTGGTTTAGTGGTTAGAACACTCTGGCATGTATATAGAGAGTCGTCAGTTTTAATCCCGCACCGTCGGCTTTTTTTCCCACACAAGTATTTATTGAATTCTACACACACCAGCTACTGAATTAGAAACCTTTATTCAATACAGAGTTGAACCTCCTTTAGCCCGAATTGCAGCATGTATGCAGTTTGACATAGATTCCACAAGGTGTTGGAGTGTCTTTGCATCTCCAGCATACCAGGCGTTCACCAGATAGTCTAACTACTCGTATCTGGGCTTTGTAGTGGCCAGGGAAGATGGTGGAAGTCGCTATCATGCTCGCTGAACCACTCCTGAACACATCTTGCGTGATGGAGTGTAGCATTGTCGTCCATGAAACAACCCACCTGCTGGATAAAAAGTCAACATTGCAGGATGGACTTGATTGGCAACAATGTTCAGATAATCCTTGGAGGACATCTGACCTTCCAGCCAGTGCTGGATTAAGGCCAACTGATGCCCTCTCGTCCCTTCCATTGCTTAACTGACAAGATATTAAGACTTCAAACTTTTAAACTTTAGTCACTCACCATACCAAAGAAAACGATTTTTTTAACAATTCAGATTAAACTTGAACACATCAAATAAGGACAATTACTAAAAAATTCGACTAAAGTCGAATCATTTTCACTGCCCCAGTGTGGCAGTGAAAGATCTGAGAATTAAAGGCATGATAGCTAGGGGGAAAAACTCTGTGGTGCCCTCTTCCCTTGATGCCCTAAGCATGTGCTTATTTTGCCTAATGGTTAATCTGGGGCTGCTTTCAGCAATATCAGAGGACCTGTTCCGTACCAAAAGAACATGATACCGCCTCCAGAACATTGAGTTGTGTTTACTAGGCAAGCTGGGTCCATTGCTTCATGGGGCTCCTGCCAAACTCTGCCTACTGTCGATACAGAACAAGGTATACTGTGACTCTGGACCACATGACTTTTCTCCGGTGTCCAGTCATGATGTTCCTGACCACTAGAACTTTCCAGTTCTTCACAGAAATCGGTGGTTTCTGTATAGGCATGCTACTGCTAATACTGATCTTCAATTCCCTGTGCATGATTCGCTGAGATATGGGTCGTTAACAGCCTTCATTGAATGCTTCGGTCAATTGCTGCACACAGGGAGTCCTGTTCCTCCGTACAAGCATTCTTAGATCATGGCGATTATCGTTCCTGACAGATTGTCACGCCACACATGCCTCTTAGACAAGCAATGTGGGCTATTTTCCACTGATTAAAAACCCGAGATACCTCACCTTTTGAGAAACCAGTCAGCTTTGCTGTTTTTAAAATCGTTGCTCCAGCCAGACAGGCACCTACAATAAACCCTTTATCGAACCCTGAAAGATCCTTTGCTTTTCCCATTGTGATCAACACTATTGACGAGCAGCAGTCTTAAATAGTTGCCTAGATCACGTGGTGATGCATGTGACCACGTATTTTGCATGCATGCGAAAGTGACTATATACATTTGCATAAAGGTTTTCTAATTGAGTGGCCGCTGTGTGTGTATCTACAGGTAATATGTGTATTTACTATGGATAGGAAACTGAATTTTCTAACACCCACCTGAAATATGTGTAAAAAACAGTCATCTTAAAAAACAAATGGGTCTGATCTATTTATAGATACATCCCTCAAAAAAAAAGGGGGAGCGGGGTGTAGTGTTTCTAGTTTAAGTGCCTTGGCAATCCCCAAATGATATATTACAGAGAGGGTGAAGATTGTGTAAGAGTTGTGGCTCGTATTTTCTTCTGCTTCTTTAAAAAAACGGAGTTAATCTTTCACCAAAACAATAAAGCACTTCGCTGTTGGAGATATTTAGTTTTTATTACATGTTTACACATGGCTTGACTAGCTATAGTTATGCCTGCTACATCACTGTACCTTTCACTTATGCAAAGGGAGGTATCTTACCCTGAACAGTCTCATAACTTTAATTCCAAAGGAGAAATTAATCTGAGATAACTTAATTCATCTCAAGGGCGATCTTCACCACTCATCGTCTTTCTCTCTAGGTCCAGCAGAATCCTCTTCCAATGTTGACAAATCTCGTCCAATGTTCACACTGTCCAACAGTCAAACTCCACTGCCGCGCCTCTCGCATTCCTCAGTATTCACGCAGCCTTTTCTCTTCCAACTCACTGCTCAAGGTTTCGAGGGCGAAGGACGGGTGTCCCTAGCTGTAACAGTGACTGGTCACTCTCTGAGACCCCCCCCCCCCCCTGCTGTCTACATTGCCACGGTACTATGCTGAGCCTACACGAAACTAATATAATGAAAATTACATAAAGAACAAATATTTACTATTCTAATTACAATGGGGGAAGCGAGGCCCTGGCCTCACAGGGGTACTACTTAGTTTTCCCACTGAAGTTGGTCTGCACTGTTGGGTTGTTGTTGGGTTGTTTTACCTCTAAGCAGCACTTTTTTGCACACCATGGGCTAAATGGCCAGGTCACATGGACCCCGAAGGCTCAGAGAAGGTTGGGGGAGGGGACCCACTGAAACAGCTGTTGGGAGACAGATGGTAGCCTCCCGTCAAGGCCATCCAGCGTGTTCTTTAACGTGCACAGGGTATGGCTCTCCCGCACACGGGGCCACGGCTTAACGTCCCATCCGACGGACGGCGGCCTTTCCAAGCCTATCGGTGTCCCCTACTGACCGTGGGCAGGGCGGGGAATTTTTGCGGAGATAAATCTCAACGCTGACCCAGCTGGGACTCGAACCTGGGAACTACAGATTACGAGCCTGGCGCGCTACCGACTGAGCCACCCCCGCCCTGGTCTGCACTTGCAAGTACACATGATTGATCCTTAAAATGCCAGAAGACGATTTGATTGAAGACTGGATTGACACTTGATCATGATTGAAGACTTCAAATGCCTAAAGACACTCTATTATTTAATACATAGTTCCCTGAGAGCTTTGCTGCAAGTTTTTTCTATTTTCGTTAAAACAAATTTCCCTTTTAAAAGTTTATTTCAAATGAAACATGGAAATAAATTGCATTGCGTACAATAAGGCCAAGTTTTGTCAGTTACTTCAGGATAAAATTCTATAGCTCAAAGTTTAATGCTGAGCAGAAATGATGAATAATCCAGCATTTTAAGGGCTAATAGATATGTGATGATACAGAGGTAAGGAGGATAATTATGAACTTTTAATTAAAGAGTGAAAAGAACATTTAACCTTTGATATCCACTATCACATTGTGAGCAGGATTGGGAGGGGGGAGAGGTAGCAAAGATAAATCTTAATGCACACACAATTGGGACTTGAACCTGGAAACACCAGATTACAAACTTGGCTCTGTACAAAGCGAATGAATCCCAGCACCTTATCAAGAAAGGATATTATTATGCTGGGTGAATTAAGGTTAGTACTGACTGTGATTTTTGGGCAGGGGTGATAAGTCCTTTGTGCATTGATATTTGTAGTAAAAACGGGAGTATCTTCAGGTATGCAAACTTAATGGTTTGAAAATAAGTTACAAATACTAGGAATGGGCTTCACCTAATGGGTTGTCTAGGAATACTATAGATTATATATTAAATAACAGAAAATGAGCTGTGTTATGAATAGTAGATCGTTGAGAAAAGCCAAAATTGGATCTGACCTATAACCTTTATTAAAGATGTGTTGAAACTGAAGCTTAAGACATGTTAGTTCTAAGGTTAAAATAATATTTAAAGTGGGATCGGTTTAAAGAAGCTATTCATAAAACCAACAGTACTTGTCTAGGTAAAAAGCAAAGGAGAGTTATCTGAGTGATAATGCAATAGAACTTCTGAAAGAAAGGACTTTAGGACTAAAATGAATCAACATTCTAATAGTCTTTACAGACATCATTATAGAGAGCTTATTAATAAACGTCTGAAAAATTGTGTGCAGGAAAAGCTATACTGCACAACAGAGTTGTGCAAGATAGTCAATGTTTGACGTTAGGAAAAAATTACTGGCATTGAGGAATAAAAATGGCAAGGTTTATTAAAAGTGAACATTCTGTCATGGCAAGATAGGCTGACAATTTTACAAATGTTATGGATGTTCGTGTTGTTTTTCTGCTGAGGTCCTGCCATCCTCTCAGACCTTCTACTCTGGCATATAAAATGACACGCTCCTGTCAGACCTCTGTGGCAAGCAGCTGCTTGAGGGGGTATTTATTTTTTTATTTATTATGAGTAATATGGTTAATTCTACTCCCTTGTTGCATTATATCGGTAGTAAAAGCATTATTATATTTAATGTTGGGCCTGTATCATAATTTAACCTTTTGACGGCGGCGCGTTTCTCAGCAAACTCTGCTGTAGCGGCGCATTTTGCGCCAAATTCTTTCAGAGGGGTAGGAAGAGGCGAGTACCACTCCCAGTTTCCAATGACCCTCTCCATTCATTAGTTAATCCTCTTAAGTGCTCCCTCCTTGTTGTTGTTGTTGTTGTTTTACCTCTGAGCGGCACTTTTTTGCACACCATGGGCTAAATGGCCAGGTCACATGGATCCCGAAGGCTCAGAGAAGGTTGGAGGAGGGGACCCACTGGAAGAGCTGTTGGGAGACAGATGGTAGCCTCCCGTCAAGGCCATCCAGCGTGTTCTTTAACGTGCACAGGGTATGGCTCTCCCGCACACGGGGCCACGGCTTAACGTCCCATCCGACGGACGGCGGCCTTTTTAAGCCCATCGGTGTCCCCTACTGACCGTGGGCAGGGCAGGGAATTTTGCGGAGATAAATCTCAACGCTGGGACTCGAACCTGGGAACTACAGATTACGAGCCTGGCGCGCTACCGACTGAGCCACCCCCGCCCCCAAGTGCTCCCTCCTTGGTTGCTTCTGGGCATACCGTGTTGTGAGTGCTGTTTCTTGTGTTTCCTCAATAATAAGAGCTAGTTGCATTTACAGAATATATACAGATACTGGACAAAAAAAGAAACATTTCCATGTTATCTCAATAATGTTCAGAGCTCAATAGCTTTTTTAAAATGATTTTTAATGAGAAATAGATCTAGAGTTAAATTAAAATCTCAGTTAAATCTATCTAAATCTCGATTTTGAACAATATTAGTTCAACTGTTCCAAAATTATGAAAGCTGGAATATTTAACATGCTACGAAAAAAAATTACCCCAAAATTTAATTCAAACATTAAAACAGGTTAAGAGATCGGAGATCAAATTTGACTCTCCCAGTGTTCTTGGAGAGCTAAATTGCACGGTCTGGTTAGACCATGGAGGTAGGAAGATAAGAGGAGGAGCCCTAAGCACTTGAAAATGATGCTTCGGCGACTAGGCGGCAGCCATGTTGTTCTATTCAAAACATTGATCAGTAGTATAGGTGAGTAACGAAGTGTTGCGCTATAAAAAATTTAATTTTTTTCGGCATTTGTATTACGGCAGCCTGTTCAGCTTACGGCTGCACGAATCGCCCTTCAAAAAAGATACCAGGAATTACCTTTCATCGTTAAGTTTGTCATTTTTATAAAAGTTTAAATAATTATATAATGATACAAGCAACTTCGTGTTGGAATTACGCCGCTATGAAATCGGTTTTATTTCGAGTTACAAACCTCGATTCTTCACCAGATTTTTTTTTAATTTTCTTCGGATTGTACTCAGTGATAAATGTGAAGATGTACTTCTTATATTGATTGATTGATTTTACGTTACACTTATTTGAGAATTCCTTCTGCAGGCTTTCTCAGTTAAAAACTTTTGTTGGCTGTAATTGAATATTAGTGTGTATTCTATTTAATGGATGATGAATTTACATACTTTTAAATAGAGGTGATTAAAATATGAAGGAGTTTCTTTTTTGTTTTTTATTTTATTTTAGGTGGAAGTATTAGATATTATTTTGTTTAAATGTTTCAGTGTTTAAATTCCTCTCCATGATTTAATAAGTTCAGTGTAAGAAGGGAAAAGTAAATTACAATAAAGTATTTTCATAAGGTGAGAAATATTATCTTTCTTTTTTTTTTTTTTCAAATTTGGATAGCATTTAAAGGTTTTGTTTAAATGCCCCCTTTTTTTCTTGGATTGGAGTCTTATATTTTTGAATTTCTTTTTAGATTAATTTAATGTATATGGTGTAAATTGTCATAGGTGAGTGACAGCGATCATTAGTTAGGGAGAAAATTTCTCAAATTGTTTAAATAATTTTAGTTAAAAGAGGAGAGGAGAGTGTAATGCTTTTCTCCTTTTCGTTAATTCTCCTGATAGGGTTCTAATTGTCCCTTTTAAGGTGAACACTGAATTTATTTAATTATGTATGGATTTCAAATAGAGCGAGTTTATTGCTTGTAGTTATTTTATTTTTACTTTGGTTGAGGGGTAGGTTAGGCGTACATGAAGATAGGTAGGAGAGACTGAGGAGTCAGGCACTGAGATGTCGGGTTCAAGCCACTGTCTGGAACGTTGCCTTTTTTTTTTTTAATGGATATTATATTCCCTTCACCCTGTGGATATATTTTTTTCCTTTTCTTTATATTTTTTTAATTTTTTATTATTTTTACTTAGTATAATTTTTAGTTGCTTTTTTTTCATATAGTTTTTTCATATATTATTTTGAAATTTTCCTTTGTGGCTGAGGAAGGATGTATTTCAATCCTTATGAGATTTTTTTTTTGAGAGATTGTAATAATTGTGTATTTTGTATTGATTTTTAACTCTGGTTGAGGGAGGAGAATAAGCATGAGATGGGGGAGAGATGTGAAGCTGAGGTTACAAACATAGAGCTGGTGGGTTCGAGCCACCATCTGGGGCTTTTTTTTTGTATAAATATATATATTTTTTTAGTTCGTTTTTTTTACTTCTTATACTATTGGCTTTATTCAGTTTTGTTAAGCAATTTTTTTTATTTTTGTGGAATGAGAATTTTTTTAAACGTAAAACATCTATTTTCTGAATCTTACAAATGTGATTTTTTTTCAGTTTAAATGCTGCTATTGCATATAATGTTTAGTGTTTTATCCATAAAATGTGTTCTACTGTTTTCAGTGCAGTATAAATAAATTTTCAGAATCTGGTAATTGTTTGTTATTGTCGTATTCAACGAAATACATAAATAGTTCTGCTATACAGTAATTCTGTATTTAAATATTCATTGCACTGAAAAAAAAATATAGATTCCAAATAGCTTAAATGGGCTTTCTCTTAGTCGTAAAAAAATAATCTTCCCGTATATAACGCACAGTAAAACTGAGTATAACACCTGAAAAGTAGGCTTGATTGCAGCGGCAGACGGTTTGTTTTGAATGCAATAATATGGCTACCGCCCTGCTGCCTAAGCATCATTTTCCTTGGACAGGGAAAGCGCGTTAGGGCGTCTCCTTATCTTCCTACCTCCATGGGTTAGACCTCCGAAGCCCATGGCTGCTTGAGGATGATGATGATGAATTTTTTATCTGTTTCAATGTTGAAATTAAATTTTGGAGTCAATTTTTTGTAGCCTATTAGGCATTTTAGAGTTCATGCCTATTTGAATATTGAACAAATATTAATTAAATCGAGATTTAGATAGAGTTGTTGATATTGTTGCGGATTACAAAAATGGATAGCCACTGAGCGTGAGTATTAAAAGCTATATTTCAAAACCAAATTCAATACAAGGTAAATTGTTACAAAGGAAATATGGATGAAGTATCTTATTAACAAATTAACTATTAACATGCACAAGTCATCAATCTTCCTGCGTGAGCACACAACATCAGCTCTGTGTATTTTACTAAATACTACCTTTTACTTGATTTACCAGGTCACCCGAAGATCTTCACTCGTAAACCAATTCTCGTCCTGTGCTAATAACTTTTCACACACTAGCCGAACAAAAAGACAGTCCGTGTAGACATTCGAAGTTAGCCATAAAAGTTCCCACTTTTATACTTCCGCGTATACACAACACATCAAGTTACTTCTTGATACTTAACGATAAAAGATCCCACTTTTATCCTTCCGCGTAAACACAACACATCAAGTTACTTCTTGATACTTACGCGCACTGTCTCAGAACAGCTCACCGTCCATTTTCGAACTCACCGACCGTTACAACACAACAACCGTTACAATACAAAACGACCGTTAACGCTCCACTCTTCTTCTCCAAATTCTCCCAAAGTTCTTATTCGTTGGCTGAAACTTTTTGCTTTCGGTTGCCAGATTCCTTCTGTCGTAACACTGCCCCCTTCCTAGGTCTTGTTCGTCCCGAACAATTCTGGATTCCAAAGTTTCTTCAGTTCTTCGATGAAACGGGGTCAAACGATCCACGTGAACCACCTTGCACTTTGTAGCTGGACGTCGACGAATGCGATATTCCACGTCTGTGTCAAAATGAAAGCGAATCTCATTATGACTTAGATTTCTTTTCTGACTGAAGCCTCGTCCACAAATATAATACGTGTAAGGCCTATAGCCCTTGTGAACACGTTTATGTCTCCGCAGGGAGAAGAATCGACTAAGAGTTTTCGTGCAAAACCTGTAAAAAGTTTTCTTCTTTGTCGAAAGTTTTCTTCTTTGGATTTTTACTTCTATCAACAGTAACAAGGAATGAAAGTCATTAGTGACATAAAATCTAGGGAGGAGTTTCATCCTCCAGTCTGACCCTTTTGTCAGTTGACTTTCCCTTAATTCAGAACTGTCGTGATGAACCTTCAGCCATATTTCACCTGATTCCATTTGATCCCCAAGGTGCTTCACAAATATAATATCAGCTCCATAATTCTTTTTAGCTCTTCGGTCCATCTCCTCCTTCCATACTCTTGCTAGAACTGCAGCTTCTAATCCGACAACCTTACCTGTTTCTCCTGTATAAGTGAAATCAGTGATGTGTCGGGCTGCTAGCAATATTTTTTCTGTTTTACCTTCACATAGCCAGCTTGCAACATCTTCAGATACTCCTTGTTCTATTAACATGTTATGAAACTTGTTCAAAGCATTGCCGTTATGCAGAACCTTGCAGACACGTGATGCTTCATCTACCCTATTATCCACAATGTTCACCAAACGCAGAAGTTCTCCTCCTAACTCTTCGACGAGCTCTTGCAGTTCCAAGGATCCGTTACCAAGGAAACACTGAACAGCTTCCATCACTTCCAGAGAGTTGTCAACAGAGTTTTCAAGAGGTGAATCCATGTTGCTGATAACAGCTGAACAACTCAAACTCTTCATTCCACGAGCTTGTGATGCTGCAACCATTTTCTTAACTAAATCAACAGCAACATCTTCTGTACTGATGGGATCAATAGCTCCTTTTCCGAATTCATCATCATAAACCAAAGCGCACACTCCTTCAGCCAGCTTTTTGGACACAATTGAGCATCTCATTAGAGGAACGCTATCTACGGTAGCCGTCAGATCCTTGCAGCGGTAAATCTCCTTATCTGTTGGCACCAGCTCCTCTGTCTGTCCTACGATGCAGCATCCGACGTCTTCCATCATCTGCTCGATTTTATCTTTAGTGCAGTCGACTGTGAAGCCAGGGATGGATTCCAATTTGTCCAGAGTATCTCCCGTCAATTGGAGAGCACGACCGGAGATCATAGGGACCTTGAGACCTAAAGCAGCAAGTGCAGGAGCCAAGACAAAACTCACTTTGTTGCCGACACCTCCTGTGCTGTTTTTATCTACCATCCGATGGCGCCACTCGGGTCTCCAGCAAAACACATGACCCGAGGAGGTCATAGTTGCTGTTTCTTCCGAATTCACTTTCTTGGAGCTCTCATTGTAATTAGCCAGGGACATATCAGTCATGATTGCCAAATTGTTCATTCTGGAGATCAGCGACGAGTTCTGTAACATGATATTGTCCACTTTAGAGCTCTTGTAATCGTGATAAAACTTTTCTATATCCTTATAATCTAAATGGTTATAATGTCCAAATCTGCGCATTGACTGTTCAGAAAAGAAATTCAGCATGGTTTCGTTGAGATTGTCTGAGGGCTTTACTTCTCTCTGATCGTAACTCTGAGGCTTAGTTTCATCCAGAAAGTTAGTCTTTGAAGTACCGTCTCTGCCTGAAGCTCTTTTACTAGCATCACCTGTTATGCTTCTAAGCCATTCTTCGGAATTCCTCTTCCTTAAATCCCCACTTTCTATAAACGATTCAAGTGTGGCTATATGCTTCGGAAAAATCTCTCCGACTTCCCCGGTAATGACGCAGGGCACTTTGTATCTATGATGAATGGACGCCTCTTCTTTACTCGGACCACTCTGCGAAACGTAAACTCTGTTTCGTTCCCCCTCATTACCACTCGTTACTCTGCCTTTGCGATAATTGTCCATGACACATTTTGCTGACGGCGAGGAATAGAATACCTTTCGTGTGGATCTCTCTTCAGATCGTGCCAGACTTGTATACCTAGGTATTTTGAAGTGCAAAGCGTACTGTATAGTCTCACAGCTCTCTGATCTGTGTGATTGTTCTTCACAGTTCCTAGACATGTCACCAGCGACATAGACACTCTGCCATGCATTACCAGTAGTTGCGTGGTCAAAGGCATTATCTGCGCTATCTCTACGATTCTTGATTTCCAGTAGCAGATCCACATTTTTATATGCGTTGCCTTTCTCTTTTTCTTTTCCATGTTTACAATCTAACTTAACACTATCAAGATCATCTTTTTCACTGACAAATTCAACATTTAAACTATTGCATTGTCTATTGAGTTCGGTTTTATGATCCTTGAAGTGATCAATAATCTTACCAACTTGAGAAGCCACTTCAGCTCTCATCTCAGTATTTTGTGCGGCCATTTCGGCTTTCAAATCATCTATTTTATCGCTTTGGGCAGCTATATCACCTTTAATCTCAGTATTTTGCGCGGCCATTTCGGCTTTCAAATCATCTATTTTATCGCTTTGGGCAGCTATATCACCTTTAATCTCAGTATTTTGCGCGGCCATTTCGGCTTTCAAGTCATCTATTTTATCGCTTTGGGCAGCTATAGCACCTTTAATCTCAGTTTTTTGTGCGGCCAGGTCACCTATTTTGTTAGCCATATCGGCTTTCAAGTCAGTCATCAGCGTAGTCATATCGGCTTTGAAGCTATTTATCAACTTTACTAATTCATCCATACTTCTAGTTAACGGCATTCAATTAAATAATCATAATCCCACTTCTGACACCAAATGTTGCGGATTACAAAAATGGATAGCCACTGAGCGTGAGTATTAAAAGCTATATTTCAAAACCAAATTCAATACAAGGTAAATTGTTACAAAGGAAATATGGATGAAGTATCTTATTAACAAATTAACTATTAACATGCACAAGTCATCAATCTTCCTGCGTGAGCACACAACATCAGCTCTGTGTATTTTACTAAATACTACCTTTTACTTGATTTACCAGGTCACCCGAAGATCTTCACTCGTAAACCAATTCTCGTCCTGTGCTAATAACTTTTCACACACTAGCCGAACAAAAAGACAGTCCGTGTAGACATTCGAAGTTAGCCATAAAAGTTCCCACTTTTATACTTCCGCGTATACACAACACATCAAGTTACTTCTTGATACTTAACGATAAAAGATCCCACTTTTATCCTTCCGCGTAAACACAACACATCAAGTTACTTCTTGATACTTACGCGCACTGTCTCAGAACAGCTCACCGTCCATTTTCGAACTCACCGACCGTTACAACACAACAACCGTTACAATACAAAACGACCGTTAACGCTCCACTCTTCTTCTCCAAATTCTCCCAAAGTTCTTATTCGTTGGCTGAAACTTTTTGCTTTCGGTTGCCAGATTCCTTCTGTCGTAACAATATCGTTAATTTATCTTTAAATATATTTTTCATTAAAAAGCATATATCGAAGAGTTGTTAAGGTCAGAATGTGATATTCTGTTGAGATAATATGAAACTGTTTCCATTTCTCTGTCCTGTACTTGTATTCAGACACGTGCATAGGATTTAGTTTCCAGTGGGGGAGGGGGGTCTGCGAATAAGAGTAAAATATTCCTTCTGACGACAGGAAATTTTTGAATGATATTCTATGCGGAATAAAATAAAATTTTGTAGTTTTCTTTTCAATCTGTTTTTAGTGTCGGACTTAAACTATTAGGTTAAAACAAAATATACAAAACAATTGTTTTCGATTTCAAACCTTTTGGACAAGTTTGAGGTTTCGTACATGACCGAATTTTCGGGGGTTGGGGGGAGGTCTCTTGGTATGTTACTCTTTGGTATATCCCTGTCTATATTTATCACATTATTTTCGTTATGCTGTCTTCGATAATACTAGTTTTTTGAGCATGTCACTGATATTTAAATTTGTGAATTAAAAAAAAAATTAATTAAAACTGATGCATTGCAAAAAAGAACAATAAATGTTCAGATTTTTGCGGATTTTCTCTATTAAATCTTGTGCTTCAAAGAGTGGGAAGCAGAAAATTTTTATCCACAACTTAATTTTAGGCGTATGCAATAGTGAGAAATAATATATTTCCAAAGATATTTTCAATAAAGATATTTCCAAAAATAATGTTTATTTTTCATTCTCATAATATTTGATGAACATAATTCGATATACTTCATTAGGCACTCTCTTTATCTGTTCTGAGACATATTAACTTTACCTTTCCACACAAATGTTCCGACTCATTTTAACCCATTATGCTCCCGTATTACAAAACCATGCAACTCAGATGAAAAGTAAATATATTTTCCCTCTCTTGTGTGCGTGACAAATTGCCAAAGTGTTAAATTCTTGATGAGCATAATTATCAAATTTTATCATCTTGCTCTCAATATTATGTTTTGGACTAGGCTGATGTAAAAATACCCTAAAGACAGAAGTTTCTCTGATTTTTTTTTCAATATTAAATATTTTTTTTCTTAGTAGAGAGGAGCAAAACACAAGGAGAAACCTCACACGACTACATTTCATATAAAATAAATAATTATCCCTCAATCAGTTACTTGGCACAGAGGGCAGACGAGAGTCTATTAGTATAATATTCCACAAAATGGAGTATGAGGTATGCGAGACCTAAGCAGAAAGACGAGAAACCTCCATGGCTTATCAAAGGCACGAACCCGCATTTCCCTCGGCCAGTAGCTGACAATGCTAACTACTAAGTCACAGGCTTCCAAGCATATAGTAAATAAATGGATGAAGGATATAGTAATAAAAAAAATACCCCCTCAAGCAGCTGCTTGCCACAGAGGTCTGACAGGAGCCTGTCAGTTTATATGCCATTGTAGAACGTCTGTGAGGATGGAGAAAACTCAGCAGAAGTAGCTGATTGATCATGAAAAACGACACATACATCCATGCCTTACCCAAGGCTCGAACCCAGGCCTTTTAGATCAGTAGCCAAGCGCGCTAACCAGTTGGTCACAGGACTGCATAATAATAAAGGAAATATTAATAAAGAGGGTTGACCAATAAATGCTATTTGTAAGCAAATATGACTGTAAAAACTAAATTGGCATAGTAGGGTTTTATTGGGTCTAATAAGGATACTCACTCATAAACGTAGTTATCTGTACTGTCAGATATTGTATGGTCTCTTTTTCATGATGCCCAGTTAGATTTTATTGTAATTATTAGAAAATTACCTTATAAATATTACGCAACTTTCATGCTAAAGATTACATGTGTTCTAATACAAATGATTTGCATTTTATATTTACAGGCAATAGATAAAATATTTTTATCTCTTAGTTTTGTTTGAAAAATAATGATAAGAAATTATTTGTTTGCCATCCTGTGGCCACCTGGTTAGTGTGCTTGGCTACTGATCTAAGGGACCTGGGTTCGAATCCCTGGTAAGGCATGGATGTATGTATCGTTTTTCTGCTGAGATTTTCCTATCAGATCTCTGTGGCAAGCAGCTGCTTGAGGGATTTTTTATTTAATATTTATTCGAAAAATATTATTATGAAAATATATTTACTTTTCATCTGAGTCGGAAATGGTAAATATTTGCGACAAAAATGTAACATATCAAATTTCGAAGAAATTAATATTCCCCTGCAGCAGTAACAGAGCTACGATAGCTCAGGCACTGAAATTGCAGAAGCAACACTTTCTTAAAATGAAATTTTCCAAGACTATATTTCAAATTAAATATTTTGATTCACATGTAATAATCTAAAATATATTTTAGGTATTGTGTCTGTATCAGCCATTTTGATTTTCCAAAATCATTTACAGCACTATCAGTATACAGCTTCCTCTTATCATAACTTAATGCTATAAATGCTTGCCTCCCAATTACTTATCATACGTCTGGGAAAAAAATCCCTTGAAAAATGGAATTTGTCCTCTGCCTCTAGAAAAAAGGGGAAGAGAAATTATATATATATATATTTTATTTGCGACATATAGGACAGAGCAGAATCCTAGCTTTTACAGGCCTTCTCATACAAGGACATGCCCTGCTAAGACAAAGTCACTGCTGACCACTGCCTTAGTTAGAGCTAACACAACACACAAAGTTTGCCTTGCCGGAACAGTCGCTAGCTGCCTAACCACTATGCCAGTTATGGCATAACGAATAATATTGGAATCGATTATAACGAGCTGTTACGTAAAATTAAAACTTGTTGCATAAGGAATATCGTTTACTACATATTTTAAACAGTTGAACTGAATTAAGGACACGACCAAACTTGTTAAAAATTTTCTACTACGTAATAATTTGTAACTTAACCCCTCTCCCCCCCCCCACCATCATTTTTTTTCTATATCTGGGTTCCTTTGAGCAATAGGGCCAATCTACATTTAACAAAAACAATTTTATGCAATCTTTCATTATACGAAAAAAAGATCCGAAGTTAGCACTTTAATGAAAACAGTTACTTCCGTATACATCAACAAAGCATTAGAGAGCTGGAAAATTGATGTTGCTAGGACAGAGAAATGGGATTTTTTTATTATATCACCACTGCATTTGCAGAATATTGAAGAAAAATCTCCAGTGGAATAGTATTTTTATGAAAAACACAATTGTATAATTACACGATGTTCCGTTAATTAATTTAGAAATATAAATTTAGCAATTGTCTTCATAAATTATGAGCTTCAATCAAAATCGGCAAAGTTTTATTTAATTTCTGGGGTCCTAATTCATCTTGAATTTCTTTTTCCGTTAAATCTCTGCACTTTGGCATGATAAAGCACAAAATAATAACTCTGACGAAAGGGAGTAAATATATATATAATATAAACATTCGGAAAAACTAAACAGAACTGAGGAACAAGTAACCAAACTCAAAGGCTGAACTAAAAGCTCAGTTGTGGCTCCTCTCCATGCTTTCATTGTAACAGGAAACAAACTCTTTAGCCGGGACCTATTGTATATATCGTCGCAGCACTGCAGGCGGTACGGGGTAACTCCTTCTCTTTACGCCGCCAGCAGCCTTGATTTTCATCCCCCCATGAAGAGCTCCAAGAGTGTCCCAGCCGCTGAGCAGGCACGGAAATGTGTCGGGACAGATGCTGTCCCAGCCGCTGTGAAAAGGCTAAAAGGAGTTGGCTATCTCAAAACTAAAACTAGGAAAATTCCCAGGAATAGGTAAAATTACTACTGAAATGCTTAGAACTGGGAATGTTGTTGCATGGTTGACTGATATTTCAAACATTTTCTTCGATAAAGCTATATCTGTAAGAACTAGAGGTGTTATTATTCCTTCTTTCCAAACTAGAAGAATAACATTCCTCTGGTTAATATGGAACTCTCGTTGGCAAAGAGAATTAAATTTTTAGCTCTCTCCTAACAGCAGAATCTGGAACTAGTGGATAATTTAAAAAATGTAAACATATCTGATTAGAATCTGTCCAGTCAAAATAATTCTACATTATCTCTTAAAACAAAAATGTCGTTTTTCCTAACCTCATTGCAAGTAAGAGGACAGATCACTGCATCCAATGCAAACCCTTTTGGCTAACATACTCTACTACGCGAATTTTAAATTCCTAGCATGAATAGATAAATTGTTTACAATAGCTGTTTAGATTTTGCCAATTTTCAACCTAATGTCCTTTAATGGTAGAAATTAAAACTATTGGAAGATTCAGAAAATGTGAATCTCAATATTTCATTAGCACCTATTCGAATGATATTTCCATTTATCTCTTAAAGCAAAAAATTTGA
This sequence comes from Ryuthela nishihirai, assembly GCA_038380435.1. Taxonomy (NCBI): domain Eukaryota; kingdom Metazoa; phylum Arthropoda; class Arachnida; order Araneae; family Heptathelidae; genus Ryuthela; species Ryuthela nishihirai. The sequence goes on from JAWZYU010000026.1 coordinate 55,370,373, forward strand.
ATCTACAGATGGACAAATTATGAAGTGAGAATAGCTTATTTTATCAAAACAAGCTAGAAATGTAAATTACTAGGAAAAAAAAAGAAACAAAATAATATAATAGTTCATATAATGCTGAGCAAAAATAAGCTTTCCTTTTTATCATCTTTTATACCCAGAGAATTTTTTACTAAAAATTCCTATGTAACTTTAAACTTTCTGCAATAAATAAATAGAAAATTAATTACGCATCCAATTACAGGGCCGTCAGTCTGCTTTTAGTTCCTGCAAAGTTTTTGCCTTATTATATATATTTAATAGACTTAAGCATTTGGTTAATGAACAACTTCAAAATGAACAGTGCGAGTTCAGAAGTGAAGGCCAGTGGAATGCCCAGAAACTTCCAATAGGGATTATAGTTTTTTGAAAAGCTTGAGACTCATTTGGTGTACTTGAATTTCTGTTTTGAGGGCTGCCTCAGAAAATTTATGATAGTGAAGCCGTCAAAAGGTGGGGAGGGAATTATATCTCTCCCCTCCTGAGTACACCACTGATAAAGGCTATAGAGATACTTTTTGTTTAGACAGATTCTTGAGAAATGTTCAGAATTTCAAACACCTGTGGTTACTAGCTTTGTAGATTTCAAAAGGGCTTTTCGATATTTTATTTATTTATATTGTTTTGGGCCTGTAGATCATCATAATTTGTGGTGAGGGTGTTGGTAAAGCTTGGAGTGATTGGTTTGACATTACTACTGGAGTTTGGAAAGGGTGCATTTTGTCTTCATTCCTCTTTATTATTATTATGAAGATTATATTCGATTATTATTATGAATTATTATTATCCAATTATGAAGAATTCAATGCAAGGGTGAGAATGAATCTTTATATGGAAATATAAAGATTCATTCTCACCCTTGTGAAAATATCTAATTGAGATTATGCTGACAATTTGATATTTTTGGCAAATGATGTTGATGAGACTAGTGATAGAGTAGGTTTGGTGGTCAAATATAAACAGAAGAATATAGCATTGCTGCTATGATTTATGAGAATTTGTATGCCCAGTGGTTAGCGTGCTTGGCTACTGATCTAAGGGACCTGGTTTCGAGTCCCGGGTAGGGCATAGATGTTTGTGTCGTTTTCCTGTTCAGGCCTCACAGACCTGCTATGGCGTATAAAGTGGTAGGCTCCTCTCAGACCTCTGTGGCAAGCAGGTGCTTGAGTTTTTTTTATTATTATACACTGGTGTTCAAAATTAAAGGATAATCGACAAAAACACACAACTACTGCAGACGATATAATACGAGTCATTACTGCCAGATGAAACGGAGTGATGACTGTTAGCCAACTGTCTTTGGAGCTTGCAGAAGCTACAGGAACGCGAGTTCAAGGCATACTGTTCACAGGAAACTTCGTGAACAATGCCTTTATGCTAGAACACCTGTTGTGTCCCTCTGAGTTCTTTTAAAGTGGAGTCGCCATCACACTTGGAGTCCAGACAAGTGGGCGCATGTTATGTTCACGGATGAATCGTGACTCATTTTAAGTAGATTTGTATCTGGAGAGAACCATAGACCTACAACAGTAACTCGAACATCAGAGAAAGGGGCTATTCTGGTGGCTGTGGCATAATGGTTGGGGCAGGAATCACGACCAGGCATACAGACCTGCACATCTTTCAGAGTGGCTCTGTTACTGCCCTGCAGTACAGAGACGAGTTCCCGAACCCATGTCAGACCATTCCAAGGAGTCATCAGTCCAGATTTTATTCTTATGGACAATAACGCCTGCCCTCATTGAGCTCATGTGGTGGAGTTTTTCGAAGAGGAAGATATTCACCCAATGGAGTGGTCATCCAGATCCGACTTCTATCCCATTGAACGTGTATGGGATGCTCAAGGAGACGCACTGGAGCTTGCCGCATTTGTCGAGAAGGGGTCATTAATCCCTCAGGACCTCATCAATACCTTCATAAACAGTACGAATCATCATCATTGAGCTGCATGGCTATTGGGGTGTGGTGTGACCATATTCTATATTAACATACCGCATGTCGTACGTAACAGACTATTGTTCCATGGATTACTCCTTCATCTCAACTGCACGATTATGATCTTAATGCATGCACATTATATGATTATGAATTTCTTCTGTTTGATTTACATTTGTAATGCAATAATTACATCTTTACTAAATTTCTTTGCATTCTCTTAAAAATACCTAGTTATGTACGAATTTATACATTATTCTTTAATTTTAAGCAGCAGTGTAGTTCGATACTTCCTAAAGTTAGTTATGGTAGTGAAATTTGGACCTTTGCAAGAAAGATAACAAGAAACTTAATATTTACTCATATTTTATGCTATCTTTGGTGTTTTCAGTAGGTAAGGAATGAGATTAAGTAACTATCAGGTGGGCAAAAAAGTTTGTGCCATTTCTTTGAAGGACATAATGGGCAAGGAATATGGAAAGCAAAAATATTTTATTTTGAAAAATATTCTCCGTTAGAATCAGTAACCTTTCCCAATATAGTAGTAGGTTATAAATTCCTCTCCTACAGAATTCCTTGTCCTTTGAAAATTTTTAAAACTCGGTTTCTAATGACTCTTGATTATGGAATTCCTGGCTGTGCTAGTGTCTAGAGATATAAAAAAAGTGATAATAATGAGAAATGTCCAGTGAATATGGTGCAGAGTTTTCCAGTGCCGTTTATCTTGTTTTGGGCAAGAAACATAACTCCCTTAGTTTACTACCAGTGCAGGTTCTTTTAGATCAGGGCATTGTGAACTCTTTGAAGCTGCTCTGAGCACACTTTCCCTGCGATTAACCCAGCAGTGACAGCTCAAAATGTACAATACCAGACACATAATAAAACTTTCTATTGACGGAGTGATGGCTTGATCATGTGTGGAATTGGTTCACCTGGTGACAACCAATGATGAGTTTGTTAAGGGTTGTTGTACTTAATCGAATTTTCATCATGTCACTAATTAGTCCAAGAAAAGCTCCAAGTTGTGATGAGAAAGCAGCAACACGCAGACAGACGATCTTTGTTCTTGTTTTCCTCGAAGAGTTAGTGGAGAACTGATTTACTCAGTTTATAAACTTTACCGAGGGTGTGTAAATGTAAGTGAATGATTTCTTTGCTAACATTCAAGTTTTCTGCCAGAATCACACTCAATTCATCAGTAACATCAGAACAGTTAGTCATCTACTACCAGCGGCATCTTTAAGTCTCATCTCCTGATTAAATTTTTGGAACCATTTTCTTGCTGTGTTCACTAATTGCATCCTGCCCAAAAACAGTGCATATCTTGGAAGCAACTGCCATAACATTATAGCCAAGTGTGAACTCATATAGCAAACATCCTCAAATTATCTGTAGATGGACAGCCATTATTTTTAATGTTCACTTGTTTTCCTAACAGTATCTAAAAATGTGCACACCATCTGATGCACTACTAACTGTACTTCTGACTTATATTAGCAGATGGGTGCCATTCTCCATTTTGCATTTAAAAACAATTAAAAAAAATACTATGTGAAAATGGCATGAACGTTTTGTTGGAAGAGACTATGTTGATTTGGTCCTGTTGACTGTAGAACTATAGATTAGCCAATGAAGTTATGAACAATGTACTTAAAGGCCTCAGAAAAAAAGAGACCTAGAATGCAGTGGACAATGTCAAGCAAGTCCATGCAAAATTATCCTGCAGTAGCCAAATACAATAGCTGTATCAAGGATAGATGTATTTGGAGGACAAAATTACAGTCTGGTTGGACCTCTGTAGCCCACAGCAGCTTGAGGATTATGAATGCTTCTCTGATATAATTCTTGTTACTCTTAAGTGAACTACAGTTAAAACATTGAAAAAATAATATTTAAGTATCTAGTTTTATAGTGACTAATATAGAATGTAATTACTATTACAAGTTCAAACCTTCAAATTTAAAATGAGATATATTTAGTAAAGTTGTAAAAACATTCAATCTCTAAATGCTGTCTTAATTATCATACATGACTTCCTTTCACTGTTAACAAGATTCTCCCCTACTTGGGTGATCCTTAATTTTTAAATAAATGCAAAGAAAATTTATATAACAAAATATAGTTTTATGCAGCCTGTTTAGCAGAGCACATTTTTACAGAAGTACTAACAAAACATCCTTATTCAATAACTACTATCTTTGCCATTAACCATAATAATGTCTTTCAACTGTTTTTATTCTGTGAGCATTCATCAAAATTTGCTAACCACTACGAAATCAACATTTCCCATTGTAACCAAAGATATTTTGCTTATTTTTTTACTTAGTGAAATCACTGATAAAATGAATAATCAATCACAATAAAACTTTGCTTTTTTGAACATATTTATACATATTTCATTACATATTAAGTATATATCTATCACTTCTTTAAACATAATTACATTTCACTTTACACATTTGTCTATAAAACTAATTTTACAGAAACATCTGAAAATACCAGAACAGTATAGTTACCAAATTATAATGGTTATCAAAGTATGTTTATGTCCAAAGACATGCATGATTCTGCACTTCAGGAAAACTCCAAGAAATAAAATTATTAATAAAATTTCATTATTGATAGAATGCCTTATTCAATTGACTCTTGTTTGCTGAGTCGTATAAAATGTTCAAAACATTTTCTACTTTAAAAGAAGACTATAAACCACCACCACCAGCTGTTTTATCACCTAGAACATAACGATAATAAAATTGGTTCATCTGCTCTAGGAAAATAAATGTTAACACAGTATGTGGTCCTAGTCGAGCATAGTAAGGAGTGAAACCTTTCCATAAGCTGAAAAAGCCTTCCTTTCGAATGACTTGGATCAATACATCCTACAAAAATATAAAGAAATTGTAAATTTTTGCACATATATATAATTAAACTGAGCATAAATATAAATGTTAATATAAATTGTTATTCTATCATACATTGCAATCTTTGCAATTTATCACCATTTAATCTATCCAAATTTATGATTACATTTATACTCACATACACTTAATATTTCAAGACACCCACTCACCTAATCAATCAATAAATCCTTGAGTAGCCATGAGATATGGGGGTTCAATCAGACTGTGCAATTTAGTCCCCATCTGTATTTATCAGTGTTGGCAAATGAAGAAATGTTTCGTTATGCTTTTCCTTACAGCCAAAAAATTTAATGTTTTTCATTATAGCAGAATTTAAATTTTGCTATAGCATTAACATTATTCGAACTTCACAGTTCCCACTGTCATGGGTTTAGATCCTAATTGGCTCAAAACAATGAATTATTGTGAATATGAATGAATATTAAAAATACTTAGTTTTCTGACTAGTCATTTTATTCACATTCTGATGACAAAGTTTTTTATATTATTACATAATTAATATCCACTTGCAGCGCTGATTCTTTACAAAAGAACTGTGTTACATAGTGGGAGGGTCGGTCAAGCACTACATGGCGTGTTACCTAGAAGGATTGGGGGAGGGGAGTCTATACAAAATACTATACTATAGTCTTACACAAAATTTTATCAAACTTGCTACCTGTTTTGAAATCCAAAACAGTTGTCTTTGCATAATTTTGTTTTAGCCCATACTATATGTCCGACACTAAAAATAAAACCATATAAAAAAAACAACTATAAAATTTTATTCCATATATTTTCATTTTAACCTTTCCTGTCCAATGGTAAATTTTAGTAATGGAAAACCCTGCTCAAGTGTTATTCAAGAATAACAATTAATATCGAAAATCAAAAAATTATATTTGTGCGGTTTTATGAGTTCTGTGTTTACACAAGAAATATTCAACTGAGTATGTAAATGTTACAATGGGTTGGGTTGTTTTACCTCTGAGCAGCATTTTTTTGCACACCATGGGCTAAATGGCCAGGTCACATGGACCCCGAAGGCTCAGAGAAGGTTGGGGGAGGGGACCCACTGGAACAGCTGTTGGGAGACAGATGGTAGCCTCCCGTCAAGGCCATCCAGCGTGTTCTTTAACGTGCACAGGGTATGCCCCTCCCGCACACGGGGCCACGGCTTAACATCCCATCCGACAGACGGCGGCCTTTCCAAGCCCATTGGTGTCCCCTACTGACCGTGGGCAGGGCGGGGAATTTTGCGGAGATAAATCTCAATGCTGACCCAGCTGGGACTCGAACCTGGGAACTACAGATTACGAGCCTGGCGCGCTACCGACTGAGTCACCCCTGCCCCATGTTACAATGGATCAAAGTTGATTGATCCTTGATAACTGACCTAAAATGTAGTAGTCTTTCATGTACAGGCTTATATGTCAGTGAACAATCCTCTATTTTCCCTTCATCATATGTTGTGATAGATAGCATGTGCAGGCTGATGAAGAGAATAATAGTGATGCATCTGCTGGCTGACAAAGAGGGTTGGTCAAGCACTCCGACCCTCCCACTATGTAACACAGTTCTTTTGTAAGGAATCAGCGCTGCAAGTGGATATTAATTATGTAATAATATAAAAAAACTTGTCATCAGAATGTGAATAAAATGATTGGTAAAGAATGTCATAGTGACGTATATGCAGGCTGACAAAGAGGTCCTAGTGACATGTGCAGAACCATCACCATGAGCTGCTCTTGAAGCCTGCGACTTGAAAGTAGCCTCCTTATGCAGCTCACATCCAATAAAATGTTCGACACCTTTGCACTAGCCCAGGGGTTGGTTGGTTGGTTGGTTGTTTGGGTTTTAATGGCGCATTAGCAACTAAGGCTATAATGCGCCATACGAATGTCCAGAAGAAAAAAAGATAAAAGTCGTGTAACCCTTAACCGAATTTTAAAAGAAATCACAAACATATACTAAGAATGTAAAGCAATAAAAGAAACATAATTGATAACAAGAAACAAATGTATAAATAAGTTATAAATATAAATGTAACCCAGGTGTAAGCAACCTGGGTTAAATATTGGAATAAAACTATATTCGAGTAAAATATCCTGTAAAAAGTAAAAATTCAAATACAGCGTTAAAACAACAATGATCTGCTAACAAATGTCCGAGTGTAAGAGGCTCGGACGTAAAATCATGAAAATTAAAAAACAAACGCCTTTCAAAGTTAAAACATGGACACGATATTAAAATGTGTTTGATGGTTAAAATGGTGTCACAAAACTCACACTTAGGTACGTCGTCCGCCCGTAAGAGAAACGAATGTGTAATAAACGAATGACCTAAGCGGAGCCGAGCAAGTACAACTTCCTCCTTGCGATTCCTGCGGTAACAAGACTGCCATGGTTTGATGAGAGGTTTGATCTCAAAGAGCTTGTTTGTAAGCTGTTCCGACCAAGATCTCTGCCACCGTGCCCGGAGCTCGATGGTAAAACGCTGCCGGAAATCCAGATATGGAACCGGCAACGGAGAGTGGGACAGGGGCGTGGCTGACTTGGCAGCAGCATCTGCCAAGTCATTGCCCCTGATACTGACGTGACCGGGCACCCAACAGAAATGGATGGTGGTGGTGGCTGCCAGACGATGTAGCTGCTGGCGGATCTTAGTAAGAACAGGGTGAGGCCGATGCCTCACCGAGATCAAAGCCTGTAGCGAGCTAAGCGAGTCGGTGTAAAGCACACACCGACGATGATGCTTAGTCGCCACGTGGTCCAAGGCGAGGCTGATAGCGTGCAACTCTGCAGTGAAGATGGAACACTGCAGTGGGATCTGGTCTGCAATGATTACATCACAGCAGACCATGGCTGATCCCACCGAAGTGCCGGACTTCGAGCCATCTGTAAAGACAGGCAAGAAGTCCGGGTGCTCAGCACGATGGCTGGCAAAGAGTTGCCGGTACACACAGTCGGGTGTAAAGGCCTTCCCCGTCCTGCACAGGGAAAAATCGCAGGTAGGGGAAACAGCGAGCCATGGTGGAAGTGGCTCAGCTGTCGACTGTGCAACGCTATCGAGACTGGTGTTGATGTCTCTGAGGTAGCCTCGGACTCGCAAACCAAAAGGACGAATGGCAGTCGGCCGATTATTGTAAAGCATTTCCCACTTCGGACTGAAAACGCAGTCCCAAGTGGGATGGCCAGGCAGGGATCGCAATTTAGAAGCATATTGTAGGGACAACTGCTGACGGCGAAGAGATAAAGAAGGTTCGTCGGTCTCAACGTAAAGACTCTGGACCGGTGAGGTGCGGAAGGCTCCCGTGCAAACACGGAGAGCCTGATGATGGAGGGGGTCCAGCACCTTCACCACTGAATCCCGGGTCGAGTCGTACACCTGGGATCCGTAGTCCAGTTTCGATCGGACAAGTGCACGGTACAGGCGGAGCAAAGAACATCGGTCCGCCCCCCAAGAAAGGGAGGAGAGGACCTTGACGATGTTCAATGCCCGCGTGCACTTGGACCTGAGATGACGTATGTGTGGTAAAAAGGTCAATTTCCGATCGAATATGAGACCGAGAAACTTGGTCTCCGCCACAACTGGAATGATGTTACCCCCGAGCCGCAGCTCGGGATCCAGGTGAAGATTACGCTTGTGGCAAAAGTGCACACAAGCGGTCTTCTGTGGGGAGAACCGAAACCCGTTTGCCGTCGCCCAAACCGAAAGATTGTTCAGGGCAATTTGCAGTTGTCTTTCAATGACCCTCATGCTGGAAGATGAGCAAAAGATGCTAAAGTCATCAACATAGAGGGCATTGCCTACGGATGGAGGAAGTTGTCTAGTTATGGAATTAATCTTGACAGCGAAAAGCGTAACACTCAGAACGCAGCCTTGTGGCACCCCCTGTTCTTGGGGGTACGGCCGCGACAGAGTGTTACCGACACGGACACGAAAAGAGCGTGTCGATAAGAAGTTGGAGATGAAGATCGGCATGTGACCTCTCAAGCCGAAGCTGTGGAGGTCACGAAGAATGCCGAATCTCCAAGCCGTGTCGTACGCTTTTTCGATGTCGAAGAAAATTGACACCAGGTGCTCTCTACGTAAAAAAGAATTCCTGATAGCCGATTCGAGGCGTATCAGGTGGTCAAGAGTTGACCGTTGCCTGCGAAAGCCACACTGGGTGTTGGAAAGAAGGTTGTGGTGTTCTAAATACCAGATGAGTCTGGCATTTACCATTCTTTCCAACACCTTGCACACGCAGCTCGTCAATGCGATGGGACGATAATTAGAAGGAATCTTGGGATCTTTCCCTGGCTTGGGGAAGGCCAAGACGATGGCCTCCCGCCAGGAGTCCGGAAACTGCTCCTCGAGAAAAATGCGATTGAAGAGATGGAGCAGCCGATCCTTACTCGATGGTGAAAGATGTTGGAGCATGGCATAATGGACATTGTCCGGCCCTACAGCAGAGGCACGAGAAGAGTGCAGAGCAAGGCGAAGCTCCTCCGCTGTGAATGGCCTGTTGTAAGGCTCCAGGCCATTCGAGTGGAAAGACAGCGGAGAGCGCTCCGCCCTGCCCTTCTGGGCCAGAAACTCGGGGGAGTAAGAGGAAGACGAAGAGATGGAGGAGAACGACTCCCCCAGAGTGTCGGAAATTGCTTTGGGATCAGCAATTGCCTGTCCATTGTGCTCCAGGATCGATAACGAGTGGGACGTGTAGTTCCCACTCATCTTCCGGACTTTATCCCACACGACCTTAGAACTAGTCGTGCGGGTGATGGATGACGTATACTTGATCCAAGATTCCTTCTGGCTCTGGCGTCGGACGAAACGTGCTTTCGCCCTGGCGCGTTTCAAATTTTCAAGGTTGGGGGACGTCGGATATCTCCGAAACACCCCCCAAGCCTTGTTCTGAGCCTTACGAGCTGCGGTGCATTCTGGATTCCACCACGGTTTCGGAAAGCGAGGAAACCGTGTAGAAGTTTGAGGAATCGTTGATGCAGCTGCATCTACGATACAGTCCGTTATCTCCGCTACTGCCACATTGATTGGCTCCTGGCTGACAGAGTAGTCGTCGAGCTCAGAGAGCAGCTCGAAACCACCCCAGTCAGCCCGATCGAGCCTCCACCGTGAGACGCGTGAAGGGCTGCAAGGCCCCCCACGGGAGATGGTGCACACCACGGGGAGGTGATCGCTTCCGTACGGGTTGTCCTCGACCTCCCATGTAAAGAGTGGAAGGATCGAGGAGGAGCAGATGGTGAGGTCAATGGCAGTGAAAGTGCGGGTTGGGGAGTGAAAGTAAGTACTGACACCGGTGTTCAACAGGGAGAGAGAAGGATCCACGAGCCACTGCTCCAGGACACCGCCCCTCCCGTTGGTGTCAGCACTGCCCCAAAGTGGACTGTGTCCGTTGAGGTCCCCCATAATGAGGAAGGGGGACGGCAGCTGCGAGACGAGATCATCAAGGTCTTCCTGGAAGACGATGCTCCCAGGTGGAAGATATACAGAGCAGACAGTCAGTGAGAACCCCACGAATAGACGGATGGCTACCGCCTCTAAGTTGGTAGTGAGGGGTACGACCTGGAATGGAGAATGGTTGCTCACGAGGATGGCGACACCCCCGCGAGCTGGACCATCTCCATCCCGGTCCCGGCGAACTAGTGAAAAGTGCCGGATCGTGGGATCTGTGACTGGCTGCAAGTGTGTCTCCTGCAGGCACACACAGATGGGCTGGTGTGCCTGAAGGAGGGCCTTGATGTCGTCAAGATTCCTCTGGAATCCACGACAATTCCATTGTAGGAGTGTGGCTATCTCAGGACTTAGAAGAGTGGGCGGACGACGAATTCCTATTCAACTTCACCGCCGCAGAGGACGGTTTAGTGAATAGGGGGCGGTCGGTATCCATGTCCTCGGAATCGTCCGAGGGACATGGATCGGTGACCGCTCTTTGTGGCGCTGTTATTTTCTTTTTCGGCCCCGGTGGGGGCCCCTTCGGTTTTGAAGGTCTTGCTGTCTGAGGACGGGGAGGAGGAGGCCTTCCAGTGGAGGTGGAAGGCTGTGTTGCAGGAATGGAAACCGGGGTTGATGTCGAAGTCGACACCACCCTCGGTCTCGCCTGCGTGAGGAGGTACTTCGCAGCTGGCGAGAAAGACTCAGTAGGTGGTACACTGATGTCGGTCTGCACCGCAACCGAAGTCATTGGAACGATGGACTTTCCAATGACTGCACTGGCATAGGAAACCTTGCCAGGTGGGGCGGGCGGTGCAGCAAGCTTTCTCGCTTCAGCATACGAGATGTTGTTGATTACTTTGAGGCGTTGTACCTCCTTTTCCTCCTTCCACTTCGGACAGTCGCGGGAGTACGCCGGATGTTCGCCACTGCAGTTCATACAGCATGCCTTTTCTGCTGTGCAGTCAGGATCGAGATGATCCTTACTGCCACAGCGAGCACAGGTGGGCTTGCCCCTGCATGCTGTGCGGGCGTGACCGTATATCTGACACTGAAAACAGCGCAGAGGGTTTGGGATATACGGCCGAACCTCACAATGTAAATAACCTGCCTTGATGTAAGAAGGCAGGCGTGGCGTATTGAATGTCACAATCAACACCCGGGTGGGTGTTAATTTCCCATCACGGCGTGTCGAAACCCGGTGGACCGCTGTTACTCCTTGAGGTGTGAGCTCCGAGAGGATTTCCTCCTCAGTGACTTTGAGGAGGCCCCACTCGGTGATCACACCCCGAGAGGAATTCAAAGTTTTATGGGGAGTGACTTCGACAGCCACCCCACCAATTTCTTTGACTTTCAGGAGCAGTTCAGAATGTTTCGAACAAGCGGTCTCAACCTGCAAGTCGCCAGATCTTAAGCGCTTGACGGATTTCGGCTCTCCCGCAAGACCTTTCAAACCTTTATTGACAAAAAATGGGGACATGTCCCCAAGTACCTGATCACCCGTGGAGTGGATGATCAGGAACTTTGGGAACGAAGACACAGACACAGAAGAAGACGGCAGTGATAACGTAGACGAAGAAGACGGGGGTTCATGTCGAGCCCTCTTGTTTGCAATGATCGAATTTTCCTCACTCTCTCTCATGTTTATTTTAGTGTGGTTCAGTGCCCGCTGTCCCCACCCTCCACGGAGCCCAACAAGGGGACGCCCAGTCGGGCGCCAGGGCTACGCAGGCACTATACCCACACAGACAGTGAGCCAAGCCCTCACAAATAAATACAAAGAAAATAAAAAGAGAAATGTGCAGAACAAAAACGTTCTACACAAATGAAACAAAGCGTAAAATAAGAAAATCGTGAATGGCCAAACTGGCCTCACAAAGAAAAGATAACGACAAAATGAAAATAAGTTGTGAGGAAACTTGTAAACCTGTACCCGGACCGTGGGCAAGGTTACTCACCGCTCTGCACGGTTGACCCTAGCAGGACCTGCCCACCAGCCGATTGCTCCTGGGGGGGCCACCCCAGGAGCTCCCGTTTACCGGAAGCAGAGGCCAAAGCAGTGTATAGCAGAGGCCCCGGAATCCACTGCCCAGCCCCGCGACAGACAGGCTCCCCAATGGCAAGATGGCCAATGGGGACCACGCCAGTCATGAGCTGAGGAGAGAAGACGGGGACCCCCGAGCAACTGCCAGGATCCTCCTTTCCCGGGACACGGGTCTCCGCGCACGGCAAACACGCGGGCGAGCGTTTAGGACCCTGCGAAGGTAACCGAGCCAGCGGAACCTTCACAGGGTGGTCCCCCTCACCGCGTACAGGCGCTCACACCGAGGGGGGGGGGTAGCCCAGGGGGGTTGGGAACTTGGTGACTCTGAGCACTCTGAAAATGGCTCTTGATGGGTTCAATATTCAACTCTGAAATTTTTTTAATGATTTTCATTAAAAACAAGAACTAGAGCAGGCTAAGCATAATAATAATAAATATAATATATATAACTTCACCCGGAATAGATATTGATGCCCTATAATTATCACAAGAACTGTGATAACTCTTCTTGAAAATGCATAATAATACCTATAGTAAAACCCTTAGAAACAACCTCTTTATCTCAGAAAATATTCAACGCTATATTCAGAATCATTCCCAGCCATATGTATTACAGTAGAAGCCATTCATGCTGCTCAAGGTTAGTTCAAGAAATTCAAAGGTGGTGACACCAGCCTTAAAAGCAAGCCGTGATCAGGATGGCCAATATCAGTAGTTGCAACATTCTGTGACACACTGTTGAAGCTGATCCACCAACAAGACTGTCAGGATCTCATCCAAACTTTGTTGCTCACAAGCAATTATAGTGTGGCATCTGCAAAACGTCAATAAGGTAGCCAAGAGCTGCTGAAGTGTTCCACATGAACTGACTACTGAACGAGCAAACTGTCACACTGAAGTCAGCAAGAAATTCCTCTTTAATCCACACGACCACTGTTTCGTCAAGCAAATTGTTACATGTGATGAAAAATGGATCTTTTTCAACAATCCAAACACCCAAAAGCAGTGGCTTGACTCAGGCAGACTACATTTCCTGTCCCAAAGAGGGGATGATATGAAATGAAGGTAATGTGTTTGGTGGAATTTTGAGGGCATAGTGTACTTCAAACTGGTTCACAATGGACATGCCATCAGTGCTGACCTCTACTTAGCACAAATGGAGCATGTGCACTTTGTGATGCTTTAATGCTACCCAGAATTGGTAAACAGACATCAGGTACTCCAATAAGATAATGTAAAACTACACACTGCACTTTAGATCAAAGAAAAACTTTGAGAACTGACATTTGAGCTTCTTCCTCACCCAGCATATAGTCTGAACCTAGCTCCTTCCATGGCTCATTTTCTTCAAGGTAAGCAGTCCCAAACATTTCAGGAAGTTGAAAATGTATGTTGGGAGTTTTCACCTTTAAGGACTAAGCATCAGTGGTGTACTGGGCAGTGATAGATTCTTAATTTAAAAAAAATGTGCTTAGGACATATGTCAAAAGTGATGAATTAGTGCAAAACGTAAAGGAATGGATTTTAAGTCTCAGGGCAGTGTGTTAAGCCTTCAAGCCAGTGGCAGTCTCAAAGTGTGTGTGTGTGTGTTGGGGGAGGAGGTGGAGTTTGACCTATTCAGGTCCTAAGCTACATGAAGTATAAAAGCCCCCCCCCCTCCCCCCCCAAAAAAACAGCCGAAATATATATTTATTATTCTGACTGAAGGAAACGTTAAAAAACATGAGACTGATATTTGTGAAAACATTCTACTATATTTGGTATAAAATGATGAAATGCATGACACAGTGAAATTTTAAATGCATAATTTCAGGGCTTTCATATTGTGAGGTCCTAAAACTGCCATACAAGGAGTCAGAGAGAACCTTTGCCCCATTCCAATGAGTTTTTTTTTCACTCCCCCCCCCCCCCCCCAAAAAAAAAAAAAACTTTTATAATATACTATTTTATGTCTATTAATATGAATTTTAACCCTAAAAAATTCAATTTTAAATTTAGACCTTTGGCTGTTAAATGATTAACTGACTAATATTATTTGCCCCTTACTCTGATGTTATAAATTGGCAAATTTAAATTTAACAGGCAATAAATTTGTAAGCTGAAACCAAATTGTAAGGTAAAAATTATTTATGCAGAAAAATCAACAGATATGTGACAATTTTTGAAATTTAACTAAATAGCATATAAGTTTTCTTTTTAATTCAAATACTTAAATGCAATGATGGTACCCAAATGTGGTAATTTCTTTGGAATTATTATTTAGAACTATATCAAAACAGATCGTTATTACCTTTCATCAGAGAAAAGAAAACTTATTCATTTTATTGAGTGTCAGATGAGTTAGAATAATGATAGCCTTGCAAGATTTTATTCTCCGATATGTTCTCTCAGTTCCAATTGTCCCCCCCCCCCCCCAAAAAAAAAAAAGAACAGAAAGGAATAAGAATATGAAATCCAATTTAACACAATGTTGGATTGGGGGGAATAGATTTTCTGGATATTGGCTGTTTCAGTTTCCTGTATTGTGTTCCTTTGAGTTTGATTATTTCATTCAGTATGAAAAAAATCTTCTAGAAATTTTGCTTTATTGAGGGTTGAATTAAGGAGAATATTAGCAGTCCATTGCAGTTCATAATGCAGTCTTTTGATTTTTGATTGTCTCCTTTAAAAGAAACGGATTTTGAGAAAAATTCATTACAGTGAAATATTGGATTATAGAGAATAGATGTCATT
Organism: Ryuthela nishihirai; assembly: GCA_038380435.1. Classification (NCBI taxonomy): domain Eukaryota; kingdom Metazoa; phylum Arthropoda; class Arachnida; order Araneae; family Heptathelidae; genus Ryuthela; species Ryuthela nishihirai. The sequence goes on from JAWZYU010000026.1 coordinate 55,385,457, forward strand.
ATTGACTGAGTTGAGTTCCAAACAACTTTGTTTTACAGACTGCCAGAGAAGTGTTGGCTTTGTTTGGTAACAGCAAATATTTTACAATTCAGTTTAATAATTTAAAATTATCTCTGTTTCCTGTTTCTACCGAATTGTCATACCCTCTGAATTGTCATATCCTCTAAATTATCATCCTGCAAGTTGTCGCCCACAAAATTGTCATAGACCAGATATATAGTGTGTATATATATCCTGTGTATAATATCCTGTGTGTCTTTTCTGTTGAGGAGGGTAACCAACAAATAAGAAACCCCAGTGGTAGATTCTCCTTCAACAGATGTCCACCAGTGCATAAAGTCCAAAATAAAATCATAGTTGGCATGCAGTCAAATTTGTTAACGGGACTAGGATTAAAAGAACTACCTTTAAATCTTCCAGAGCCATCAGTGCTATAATGCATATCAAATTTCAGCAGATCAGAAACATAGGTGCTGGTCAGTCTTGCTATTACAACAAATGAAACATTGTTGTTTAAAAAAAGTCAAAATTATTTTACCTTTGATTGATAAAAGTAGATAATTCAAACTTCTAAAACAATACGTTTTCCATTTTGTGCAGATTTCATTAAGATACAATATAAATAATTACTTCCAGTGCTCTGATTGCCATTCCATAGATATGATGTACAGAAATGCCACTTTCAATTAATAATTATGCACCATTTTGAAACACCCTTTCATTTAAGCTCAAGAGATTATTTTGAATTATTGTCAACACATTTTTCTACAATTATTTCTTACTATTCATCCCAGCATTCATCACAGTTTCCCAAGAGTGAAACCAGAACTACATTTGTGCTGGGGATTAACTATGTAAACTAAGTCACAGCCAAACAAGGTGCAGATGCCAGTAATTTAAAATACATACAGTACATGCTTGCATATAGCATCATCCCAATTTCCACAAGTGGATATCTTTTCATTCTTTCAGTTAGTATTTTATTTATACTTTTATAATCAAACCTTCTATTTTATTTCAATTTCTGTATATTTATATGTGATTATCATTTTTTGGCATTATGCTACACTATATGATCAAAGTATCCAGACACTCCTCATCCACAATCTCTCAATAACAGGAAAGGAATTAATATTGCATTGGCCCACCCTTTGCTGCATCACAGCCTCCACTCTACATGGAAGGCTTTCCACTATATCTTGGTACGTTGCTGCAGGAATTGTCTGCCGTTCTGCCACAAGAGCATTAGTGAGGCAGGTCACTGATGTTGGGTGGGTCGGCCTGGCTCACAGTTGGCATTCCAATTTATTCCAAAGGTGTTCCATGGGATTAAGATCAGGGCTCTGTGCAGGTCAGTTAAATTTTTTCACATTCATCTCTCTCAAACTATTCAGTTCCAATCTCATTCCAACTATTTAGTTAACATGATATTCCTGTATATATAATGCTCAAATGACTTTGGAGCTAATAACTAAAAACTGTTCCATGGTCAATGAAGACAGTTTGCCACATAATTTCTTCAACTACAGCCTCCATGTTTTATGTTCCTCTTATAAAGAATATATCTCATAAGTGGGAAGCAACATCAACATCAATTGGTAATAGCATAACTTCCTTTTTTGAATTACCATCAATACAAACTAAAAAACTTTTATGTACAGGACTCTTCTTTAGTTACTGAGCATCACTCAATTACAATGTTACTACCAATGTCACAAGAGCAATGAAATTAGGTAACATTTAAGAGCTTTTAGTCATTAGCTCAAAAGGCATTTAAATATTACACAGTCATAACAGAATAATATGACCACCTACCTAATAATGGGAATAACCACCCTTGACCCAGCAGCGGATGACAGTGGTGAGATGGCGTGGCATGAATGCAACGAGACCCTGGAAGGTTGTCAGATTCGGACCTATTCGGACTCCAGCAGAGCACAGAGGTTCTGGAGATGATGTGGTTGTGGGTCCGCACACTGAACCTATCGATCCAAATGGTCCCACATGTGCTCTATGGGATTGAGGTCAGGCGATTTTGCCAGCCAAGGGAGAATGGAGACATTGCTGTTGTGTTCCTAGAACCAGTCATGCACCATCTTAGTGACATGGCAGGGCGCATTGTCCTGTTGGTAGACATCATTACCACCAGGGTAAACATCCAACATGAAGGGATGCATGTGGTCAGTGAGGATGGACAGGTAGCCAATGGTGTTCAGGAACCCATCCAGTGGTACCAGCAGTCCCATGTCATAGCAGGAAAACATCCCCAGACATGCACACTGCCACCGCCGGCCTATACTTGGCCAACAAGCATGTCTGAGTGTTGGTTCTCATGTGTCTGATGCCATATCCACCACCGCCTGCCACTTCTGTGGTGTAGAAACCTCGATTTGTCAGAGAAGGAGTCCTGTGTGAACTGCAGGGGTCATTGCCGATGGACCTTGGCTAACATGGGTGCCATTACACAGTGTCAACTCCGGAGACCCATGCGAAACAGAGTTCACTCTATTCTTATTGGGGACACATACCTGGGTACCCCAGGGTTCATTTGAGTGGTCAATTGCTGCATTGTTGTGCGTTGATTGCCGTTTACCAGTCGATGCTCTCCTTTGGGGTCAATGGCCTTTGGGGCCACAGTTATGACATCTGGAGGTATTCGGTATGCCAGCGGTCCATTCTTGGTACACCCTTACTACAGCACCTCGTGAACAGCCCATGAAGTCTTTCTCCACAAAGTGTTTCTGAGATGCTTCCACCCTTAATGTGGTAGCTGATGATCATTCCTTTTTGAACGCCCGTCAAATCATACCTCTGCCCACGTTACACACTATGGCTCATCTGTCCTGGCTCGCAGCTTATATCTCCATGTGGTCGACCTTGTCATGTGCACTCTATGATGTGCCTGGGCAGGTACAGTGATTCCGTGGGTGGTCATATTATTCTGATACGACTGTGTACATATACAGTATTAACCTGATAGTTTAACAACTGGTTAGGGTAATCAATTTACTAATCAATTAGATTAACAACCAGTTTGACCAAACCAATGTAAACTGTCTGAATAACACTACTGAGAAAGAACAAGGATCTTTTCAATATTGAAAAAATTTAATATGCAAATGCTTGTAAAATTTATAGAAGATAAATAGTTGTAAAAATTAATCATAAATGCTATGAGACTCTTTTACAGTTTCATTTTGGAAAATTTCTAAAGGTAATAATGAATCTAAATATAATTTTTTTTTAATAAAAGAGAGATTTACATAGTGTGAGAGCATTCATTATAAAACATATTTTACATTTTGTGTTTACAATGATTTATAATGTAGTTAAATAAGTATGCACTTGCATTTTGCATTAAATGCACTTGCATTTTTTTTTATGTTCTTTTTTTAACCATTGGAAATAGCAACTTGGTTACTGAGCAGTGACTATTGTCACTCAACAAACTGATAATTTTCCTGCAATAACTTCATTTTATAATTCAAACTGTTGTAACCTATAAAATACATAAATACAGTTTGTTTCCTCACCATTATGCATATAATTTTACTCTGCATTTTTTTAATCATGCTAAATAAGGATTTTGTACTTACCCCTGCTCCCCTGTATTCAGGAACACCATCAATTATCTTCATGTTCTGTATTCTACAAAACCACAGGAAATAAATATTAAGTATAAATTTTATCATCAACTATAGTTGCTTATTATCATAAAACCACTTTTCATAGATGGATATCAAATACTTATACAGGTATCTCAAAAATATAGGTACAAACTTTTAGGGGAGGTAGATAACATCTAAAGGAATGAGAATTGCATAGGAACCCATAACCGGAAACGTCAACGTAAGTCAATAGTTCATCAGTGCGATAGAGGGGAAATTACAGATTTCCTCATTCGAGCGGTAGTCAGCTGACGAAGAGCATGCAAAGGTATTCGAATAGGGAACTGGCAGACATGCACTTAGTGTATGGAATAGCTGAGGACAACGGACGAGCCGCTCAACGAATGTATCAAAAACGCTTCCCACACAGACATGTACCGGGCCACCGTTTGTTTGCGCGTGCGCATCAAAATTTGTGTGATTATGGGTTATTAAGAGGTAGCAGAAGTCCTCACTTCTACTACCTCTTAATAACCCATAATCGCACAAAGGCCATGATCGACGTGCTCCCGCCATGGAAGAAAGTTGTTGGATGCCGTGGAGACTAATCCTAGTACCAGCACAAGTGCCATTGCCTCTGCCTTAGGAGTGTCTCGTTGCAGTGTACAGCGTGTTTTGCACGGTGAGTCCTTACACCCCTTTCATCTCAAAAGGGTTCAGTTACTTCTCCCCATAGATCATCCTGCACATGTGTGTTTTGCGCAGTGGTATCTCCAAGAAAGTGCCCAAGATGTGAATTTCTCAGCTTATGTTTTGTTTACTGATGAGGCCAGTTTCACTAGGGATGGTGTATTCAATCAGCACAATGCGCATTTGTGGGCTCACGAGAACCCCCATGGTGTGCATACCCATGCAGCACATCATTTCACAGTAAATGTGTGAGCAGGTTTGGTCAGCGACTGCTTAGTGGGGCCATACCTTTTACCATCCCGCATGACCTCCGCAAAGTATCTGATCTTTCTGGAACAAGTTCTACCAGGCTTACTTGCCCATGTTCCAGCAAATGTGAGACGCAACATGTGGTTTCAACATGATGGGGCGCCTCCCCATTATGGAAGGTGTGTTCATGTGCATTTGGAACATGTCTTTTGGGCAACGATGGATTGGGCGTGCTGGACCAGTTGCCTGGCCCCCACGCTCACCTGATTTAACGAGCGTTGATTAATTTCTGTGGGGAGCCCTCAAAGCTACTGTGTATGAATCGCCTGTGGAGTCTGACATGGATCTCGTGGCAAGGCTCATCTGCACTGCTGCTACTATCAAAGAAACTCCAGGTGTGTTTGACCGTGTCCGGCAATCAATGCTCCGTCGGTGTTGCGTATGCATCGCGTCTCATGGTGGAAACTTTGAGCATCTGCTGTAACATTATGAAATGTATCACCTAGTACGCCATTTGTAATAATTATGTCCAATAAATGTTTTCCCATTAATCACTGTCTTGTGTCCTTTCAGATCTTGTACCTCTGCTACCACTTTCCCATGACGTTGACGGTTGCAATTCCTATGCAATTCTCATTCCTTTAGATGTTATCTACCTCCCCTAAAAGTTTGTACCTATATTTTTGAGACACCACGTATATTCTCTAAACGAATGAACAAGTGTTTAAGCAAAAAAAAAATGTTTTAAGCTATAAGTGTGCTTAGGTAATGAATAAGGCTGTTTAACAATAAGTGAATGTTTGGAATTTGAAAATTTTATCTTGGAACAATGTAAAATAATCTCATTATATATATTAATATTGTTCTTCTAATATGCCCAAAACTTGTTGCCAATCAAATTTAATTGCTTAAAACAGCATTGTAAACCCACATTATTCTCCTGAAATTCTTTTTAGAATACGGTTTTATGAATTATTTAAACTTTCAGCAAAGAATGTAATTGGTATGCTTTCTATTTCAACTTAAAATAGTGAGAGTTAAAAAGGGGTAGGCTAAGATTTGGAAACTTAACATATGCATGCCACAGGATGACAGTCTTTATTGAAGTGTGATGCACGATCCAAAACAAATGTTTATGCACTACATAATACAAAAATTATTGGGGAGTGGCATGATCCAAAATGGGCACTAAACATATATGACACTATCCAAAATAAACGAGAAAAAAATTAATTTGGTATGAGTCATGAAAAGCTTGCTAACCCTTATTCTAGACTAGGGAGTCTCAAACCATAAAGGGACCAAATCAGTTTACTTTATTTTAAATAATAAAAAATAAAAATAATAAAATAAATACCCCCTCAAGCATCTGCTTGCCACAGAGGTCTGACAGGAGCCTGTCAGTTTATATGCCATAAATAGAAGATCTGTAAGGATGGCAGGACCTCAGCAGAAAAACAACACATACATCCATGCCTTACCCGGGGCTCGAACATAGGTCCCTTAGATCAGCAGCCAAGCGCACTAACCACTCGACCATGGAACGACTAATAAGCAAAACATAATTACTTATATAATTGTTGTATTATTTAAATATTACAGACTTTTATGAGGGGCATTCAAGAAGTTCTTGACATGCATATGTAGAACAAAAACCATTACACTTACTACAACAAAACTTTTACTGTCTTTCAAAATACTCCTCCTCCAGCATCTATGCAAAGTTGCAGACGTCTACACCAGTTCTGGAACACTTGATGGCATTCCCGTTGGGGAATACTCTAACTGTGAATGAATGCATTTTTCAAAGTCTTGCACCCTTGTAAAAAGGCTTCCCAGCATGTTCCTTTTTAATTATTGGAAGCAACCAAAAATTGCATAGTGCAAGACTGGGTGAATATGCTGGATGGGGTAACTATGTGATTTTTTCCTGCTCCAGACAGATCATAACTTGCTGGGTTTTGTGAAAACTGGCATTGTCATGAAAGGGGAGAATCCTTGACATATATGCTGTTGGATGCTTCTTCTTCATCTCCCTAACCATTTTGGGCAAAACAATGTTGTAATATTGGCCATTTATAATATTTTTTTTAAGATAAGGTGTCCACAGCTATCACTCCTTGGAAATTGAAAAAAAATTATGAACAACCTCTTCCTTGTGTGAAAGTATTGTCGGAGGATTTGGGGACAAAGTTCATCTTCAGCAACCCACACATAGTTGTCGACCTTTCTGGGAGTTGTATACTAATGAAACCATGTCTCGTCACTTGTGACAATATCTGTTAAACATTTGGGCCACTAGGTTCAAACATTGCCAGCATCTCCTTGCACAAGTTGATTCTAGCCTTTTTTTGCTGTTCTGTCAGTTTGTGGGGTACCCATTTGGCACAGATCTTTCGAAACTTTAAATGCTGATGAATAATTATTTACACACTGCCATCTAAACTTATTACCTGAATGGTGATGTGTGGGTTTTCCTTAATGAGTTCATGAACAGCAGCAATGGTTATCTCGTTCACAGCCTCCTTTGGTCTTCCTATATGAGAGGTCTTCGAAGCTTTGCCTCCTTCTCTGAATTTGCACATCCATCTTGTAACAGTGCCATATGAACAGACGTGATCCCCATATACTTGTGATAAATCGGCATGAATTGTACACAAGCTACATCCTTGTGAAAATGTAAAATCTTTCCCCATTCTTTAGTAGGCTCCATAGCAACAATGCACAGATTTTGCAGACCAAACTTTATGCACCACCAAAGAAGACAGAAATGATGACATAGCCATCGTTTTTGATACCTAATAATAAATTTAGACATGCTTTCAAACAAGTCATGACCATTAACTTAGGAGGAATTAATACAAATCTACAGACACATGCCAAGAACTTTTTGAATGCCTTCCACAACACCAAATTTTCATTTGTAGTGGCTCCATCTTAAGCTGAATCCAACCATATCCTCCATACTCATGAGATCATTGAAGTCAAACGAAGCTGGTAAACTGCAGTTTGCTACCATCATAGAATATGTGTTGCTTGTGGGCTGCACAAAATGACTTCATGGGCAACATTTTGTGGCACTTGATCTAGACAAAGCAAACGCAGGTGGTTTACATCAGAAATTAAAATAACAGACTAAATTTATTTTGGAGCATGAGATGCACAAATTTATGAAGTAAGAAAAATTCAGTGAGAGATGGGAAAGAAAAAGCTAAATTTGATCATATTTATGAAAAAACTTAGAAAGGTAATGATAGGAAATTTGAGGAAATTGCTGCATTTCTGAAGTGGAACAGAAAAGCAGTAAAAAACAAAAGGTGGAGAACACTAATCACTATCAATAAACAAAACACTAAGCACTGAGAAGAAACAAAAGACTGATTAAAATAAGGCTGAACCTATAAATTTATTGTTTAACCTCTAAGTGGTACTTTTCTGCACACAATGGACTAAATGGCCAGATCACTAGGGCTCAGAGATGGGTACATGATCTATCTGTCAGTTGTTAGGAGGCAGAATAGAAACTTCTTGTCCAGCCATCTAGTATGTTCTTGAATATGCAAAAAGTACAAATCTTCATTGCTCAGGGTTAAGGTTTAATACCATACAAAGGATGGAACCCTTTCCCAATCTATTGGTGCCCATTTCTCAACCGAGGGTAGAGAGAGGACTCGAGCACTTGGGAACATAGGTTGCAAGCCTAACACACCACTGACTAAGCCAACCCACATGCAGAATCTACGGAAATAATTATAATTGGAGTTTGGGGACCAAATGCTGTCAATTATGATTTGCAGAAAAAATTAAAATAAATCAAACTTGTAAAAAATAATGAATCCATTTTCTAGAAGATTGGAATGCACTGGTTAGAAGAGTAGAAAATACAGTTCAAAGATTAGAAGGGATGCTAATGGCGAAATATTATTTACTCATTCCCTTTCCATTCTGTGACATTTCTCACTCTCTCCCATTTCATTTTATTCATTTCTTCATTCACCCTGATATATATATATTGATTCACTTTTAATTGCCCAAGTGATAGTTATTTCTCTACTCTGCTCCCTTCTTCCTTATAATGTTTATCAATGTGTTATTTCCTTGTAGTGACAAATGTATTATTATCTGTTTCTATTATCTTCTTGACCTTAATTACTCATTGTCCTTGATATTGGTCCCATACCTATACCTTCAAATTAATACTTTCTCTAACTATGATAAAAAAGGATTTTCAGGTAAAATTAAAAGAAATCAAAAGTGTGAAGGAATAACGAATATGTTCTGTAAGAGATGGAAATGCAAGTGTTGGAAGAGAAGAAAATAGCACAGGAAATAACTTTTACATGACTCTTTAAGTGGTACAATGGTATTGTATTGGCTCACAGTGACCCTGCACTGCTGGAGTCCAGATTCAAATTTTAGGCTGAGAGCATGGCTTGTTTTTCATAATTTGCATGTAAGTTGTTGGCTTGCAATAAAAAGTGCATGCAAATAGTCTTTTGTGGGGAGAACCAAAACACATTTGCCATATCTTTAGGGAAGTTTGAAGATGTTATTCGATGATTCTCGTGCTTGAAAATAAAAGCTAAAATCAGCAACATAGAGAGCATAGTCTACAGTCAAAGGAAGTTAGTTGTCTAACAATAAAATTGATCTTGATAGTGAACAGTATAACACTCAGAATGAAGCCTGGAGGAATTTCTAGAGGGTAAAGCAGTGACAATTAGAGTGTTGCTGGCACATACATAAAAAGGACAAGAAATTAATAAAAGTTAAAAGAATGTCGAAGGCATGGAGGTCACGAAGAATGTTGAATCTCCAAGCTGTGTCATACATTTTTTTATATGGAAGAAAACTGATATGAGGTGCTCTTGTCATAAAAATAAATTCCTGATAGCTGTTCAAGGTGTAGCAGGTGGTCTATCATAGACCATTGTGTGTGAAAGCCACACTGGATATTGGAAAGACAGTGATTGGTCTCTAAATACCAAATGGATCTGGCACTGACCATTTCTTCCAAAGCCTTGCACATGCTGTTCAGCAACACAACTGGATGATAATTGGAAAGAATATTGGGATCTTCTCCTGGTTTGGGGAAGATGAAGGCACCAGCCTTCCACCAGGAGTCCAGAAACTGCTCCTCAAGAAAAATGCAATTAAAAATTTGGAGGAGCAGAGTCTTACTTGATAGTGAGAGATTTTGGAGCATGGCACAATGTACATTCACTAGCCCAAAATAAGATGCAAGTGCAGAGTTCCTTCACTGTAAATGGCTTGTTATAGACCACCAGGCTATTCAAATGAAAGGACAGAGGGAAAGTTTAGCCTTCCAAAAAGATTCCTACAGAGTATTGGCAACTGCTTTTAGATCAGCAATTGCTTCCCCATTGTGCTCAAAGATCAATAAATAGTGGGGCATACAGTTCTCACTTATCTTCTGTATTTTATCCCACATGACCTTAGAATTGGTTGTGTAGATGTAAAATGTATACATATAGCATCATTCTGTACAAAAATTGAGGAATTTTTAGAGTACTGTTCCTTTGACCATTTTCGATTTGATGAAATTTGTCTCATTAAAGCCTCAGTAAGGAGATGCTGAAAACAATTTTCTATTCAGTCTTAAGATCTTTCTCTTCCTTATGTAGAGGTCATTTAAGGTTAGTGGATAGCCCAAAGTTCAAAATGTTAAGGGCTATTAAAATATTTTACAATTTTAAAAACTATTAAATTTAACTAAGAGAGTAAAAATAATTTCTTAATCAGTGAAAGATGTTTCCAAGAAGTAATAATCCATGTTCTAAAGAGTTTGTATGTCTGTTTGTTCAAGAATTCCTCCTATACAGTAAGAGCTAGGATCACCAAATTCGGTATACAGATTCATCTCATAGTAACTTAGCGAAACATAAGAGTTTGAACACATAAAATTAAGCTTCTTACAAAAAATGGATTAATACATAATGATAAGCAATGGTAATGTGCTCTTAATAATAGCTGTTGTATGCAACAGGGTACAACAATGTGCACTGACATAACAATTAGGTCATGTTCACACAAGACTTGCACTTCGACGACATTCAATTGAGGCTATTCAATAGATTAATATCATTTTAACAGTTTTTGAACAGTTTTCAGCTTTAGACATCTCGAAGATATTTTTACTTTTTGATACTTTTGGACTCTTCACTCTCATAACATTCCAAATAACTCGAATGCCTAATCAATAATTTCGTATAAGGATTCCCCCATCCCTTTGACACTCCTTATTGCATTAACAAAATCCAAGCCTTTACCCTTAATGGCAGTCGATTTCGAACATAATGCCTCTTTTTGCCACAAATATATAAATATTAGCTGTATTTGTTAAAAGCTTATGTTGCTTATGCTTCAGTAAAGATGACTTTACATGCTCTTGATAGTTTTACTGTCTTATGGTTTTTGAACTAAAACTTGATTATGTTAGTTTTCAAAGAGACCTGTTAACAGTATTCAAGGAATTCCCTAAACTTCCTTATTAAAAAACAAGATTTCCTAAACAATTACAGAGCCTAACCAGTTACATCTGAAATGCATGCAACTTATGTGGGGGAATATTAAGTGCTAGTTCTAATTATGTGCCCTACTTTTTGCCTCATGAAAGAGGTGAAGAGAAATCTCTCACAGAGTAGATCTTATCGAATTAAATATAAAATGAAGGCTTGATACTTTGAATCATTTGCTGTACAGCAAACCCTCACCAGCCAGTTTTTCCAACTGTAGATCTGAGATTACACAGTTTTATATTTGTGCAACAAAAGTTTACAGTCTGTGATTTTTTTATTTATATGCAGTTCAATGTGAAAGTGTCCCTTCACTTTTTGTACCCTTGAAAAGTGAGGGAGTTACTAACTGCTGTTGCTTCTGTGCTTTACTATCATAATGCCCATGCCCTTGAATGCCTGTCTGTGGCCATACCAAGGAGTTTTCAAACTTTCCAACCTAAAGTAGGGTAATTAAGATAATTGTCAGAAGGGGTTTGTCCTGGACTAACTGAAGAAGTGTGTTTGTAAAAGCTTTAAAATGAAAGACCACAATAATTACTGCTTTCACCTCTGATAGATCATAGGAGCAGATATAGTGGGTAGTGCAGAAGGAGGGTAGTTGTTTGTACTCCACCCTCTCAATAACACACTTGCCAGTAAAACTGTGTTGCACATGGATGTCATTGCCTATGTAGATTTTTGCATTTTTGACTAACATTTATTTTTCTTGTATGTATTTTGGTTGTTTTCTTAATACTTACCTTATTTTTTTTCATAAATTAACATTTATTTTATTATTTTTAGGGCCTTTAAATATCGCAGTATAAAATGAAGATGCAACTTAAGAGGCTAGTCCACATTTTGTGTATTATTTTGTTATGTTCCATCACTTTGTTCTAATCTTTATTTTTTTTTTTCATATTTTATTATCAACCTTATATAAAAAAATACCCCCCTAAAGCAGCTGCTTGCCACAGAGGTCTGACAGGAGCCTGTCAGTTTATATGCCATAGTAGAAGGTCCGATAGGATGGCTGGCCCTCAGCAGAAAAATGACACAAACAGCCATGCCTTACCCGGGGCTCGAACCCAGGTCACTTAGATCAGTAGCCAAGCACGCTAACCACTTGGCCATGTTTATTGTTTTTATATTAAGTAAATTGAAAATAAAGCTACTGTTTTTTTATATATATTTTATTGCCATATTTATTGTTTTTCCCCTAACCCTCCTATTTTCCATTGGACCTTAGTCTTGCCAACTGTGGTACTTTTTCAGGAAACTAACCCCCATGGTTAGCACCTCAGGTTTTACTATATGTTGACATGAGCAATGTTGGGCAATTCTTCTAGTCATAAATATAATCATATTACATAATAGGTGCAATTCGAAATGGACAAATGAAAGGGCAGGCAGACGTGTGATGTCATCAGTGCCAGAAATTGGCAGTTTCCCTGTGGTTCCACAGCTACTTGAGCAATCAGTCACAAATTTGGTGGGGTGGTCCCATTTAGTTCTAGCCCTGTTGGGATAACAGATCAGGTTCCTAGCTGCCATGGATTGGGAATGATCCCTCTAAAAGTGTCCAAAATTTATGGAGGCTCTGCCATCACTTACTTTGCAAATGGAGTAGTATGTTGTGACTAGTACATATGGAAAGCTGTGAATGAAGCTATCAATGGGTTTATATTTGACTCCAAATATTTTGGCAGAATTTAATTGTAGCTGGAGTAGTAGATCAGTGGTGTAAAGCTGTGAATGAACTTATCGATGGACATATGTTTTGCATCAAATTCTGGCATGGGTTTAAACTAATAAGTTTATATAAAGTATCCTAAATATTAAAAAAACAACAGCAAACTGACTATACTCTGGTCAACGCTTTGTTTTATTTATGTATATTTCATACATGTAAATCATTTTCACAAGAAAAATAAAACAATGCACAACAGAGAGAAACAAAAAAAAAAGGTTCATCCATTATGCACCTGGAGCATTGCCCCACCAAATATAATCACAAGAAACAATAAACGAATTTCAAATTATGACAAATTATGTATACTAAATTTGAAATTCGCTTATTGTTTCTAAATCTAAATCAACATAATATTTTTATATTTGTTTTGTAATCATTACTTTTTGTGTTATGTAGAAAATCACAATATTTACTTTGTGAATCATGGCTATGATGTCTACTTTAGTTTATAGGAATTATTCCATTTTGGACACCATCCAGAATCTTAATATTATTTATTTACAGTAATTACACAATAAGCATGTACTGAAATACAATAGCAACGAACTGCAGGAGGTGGGTTACCAATTAAAGATGGCTCATGAGATTTGATTGATTCAACCAAAACTATCAATAGTCATAATTTGTCATATCTAAATCAATATAATATTTTTATTTGTTTTGCAATCATTATTTTCTGCTGAGCTAATCTCAATAGGCCTAAACTTTCCTAGCACTACTAAACATGAACTGGGTGGCTGCCAACTTTTTATTTTACCAAGATAGGATATTTATATATGAACAGTTTAAGAACATTAAATATGAAAAAATATGTTGAACATTTGGGTCTACAATGGAATACTAATAACAACATTTTAACAAGATGATCTTTAAGCAATGCTTAGGTCAGTTATTTTTAATGATTCTCTCTGTTTATTTCATATTCAGATTTGAAATTTTATTTCTACTAACCAATGTAGCATTCCCTACACACCCTCATCTAGCATTATGTTTTCCATCTTGAGTCCCATAGCTATAAGTAAGAGTTCCCAATATTCTCACTTTCTAAAAGCATGCACTCATGCAGTGTAACATTCAGATACTGCTAAGTACCTGTTATATCATCTCCAGTTAGATGAAGTCAGAGTTGCTAAATCAATTAGAGTATCATTACAGCTAGTTTTTCTGTAAAAGTTTAGCATTGAAGAGCAAACTTTTCTTAAAGCAAGTTTTTGGAGAACTTTTCCTATACTCACCATTTTTTATACTGTTTTGAAATTTAATTAGAAATTTGGGCTGTCCATGCCTTCTAACATAAGAATGATTTCATAAATAAAATTAATATTTTAGTTTTGTACTCTTACTGTTTCTTGCATATACGAGTTTGGCTTTTTTGAAGGTTTTTGGAAAAGGTTTTACTTTTAAGACTTCAAAATTTACAAGTTGAAAAAAAAAGTTGAAATCTAAAATACAGTTTCAGTATTTCAGATCCTAGGAAATACATGCTCCATTTTTTGAAAAGTTTAATTTGCTCTTTTTGCACACAAAACACCATACTGGTAATTCTGCATATTTCACATGGTTTTTATACAAAAATTGCACTTTTTTATTATTAATCTATAGGATAGTCACTGTGTATACTGAATGTTTGGATAAAATAGAGGGAAATGTTTTATAACTGTATTTATATGTTTATGTGTAAATCCATAAGTGTATCTCCCAGATTACATAATTTCATAATTTTAGAAAGTACAACCTCACATTTTAATGTTATATAATATAAATTTTCAATGTTCAGACATTTATTAATCAGTCACATTAAATAAAACACAGATTGAAAAAAGTATACACTATCTATTATGAGGAGAAGTTATTTATTACTTTTTTAATTCTGCTACTTACCTGGTTTTAGCTATATCTACTGGCATTGATGCAGCTGTAGTGATTAGCCCACTAATCATACTAGCAACAAAATGACACATTATATTATCTCGAAAATAACCTGTAAGTAAGAAGATAACAAATTTCTTTTAAAGTTAAAGTTAATATAGTAGTCCTATCTCAAAATACATAAAAAACTTCATTTTTTCAAAAATAGTAATTCCAAGTTTAGAATTTTTAATATTCTAAAAGAGTAGGTTTTGAAGTTAATAAAGAATGAACAATTTTTAATTTATTGCCCTTACAATGTGTAATAACATAAATATGTGGAATTCCCATTCTAGCAGCCATTAAAAGCAGTTTTATAAAAATACCATAGAAAAGATCTGTGAAGTAGTAGAGACATGAAAAAAAAAGTGTGATCACTGAAGTAAATTGTGAAAGAAAATGACAATACCAGAAAGTCCACTGCCATAGCAAGTTGAATTGTTTAGACATATGGTAGCCTTCTTCTACAGTAAAACAACAAAAAATGCATACGCATTTATAATGCAATAAAAAAAATTGTGTATGGTTATTATATATTTGTGTATTATTGGAAAATTTAATGTATCTACATTTTTCAGTTGCTCATCACTGACAAGAAAAACAAATCACAGTTTCCCCAACCAAAAGCAACTTTAATTTATGGACAACATCCACTTGTCCTGTGTCAAAGTGTTTGATCAGCTTTCATTTGGTAAAAGTTGCTGAGTCATGCAAAGCAAACTGCTTTTTCAGTTTGCTCTCGATAGTTGGTGTGATATTGGTTTTGTAACTTTGTGCAGATAAATTGCCTTTTTGTGACACAAAGCTGTTTTGTTTGTGTTAATAAATAATACAGTACGTGTTTTTGTGTGTTCATAATGGCCTTGAAGTCAGAAAATCAAGCATGCTTCTTTCAGTATTAGTAACAAATGAGAGGATAACTGAAAGTTAGAAACTGGTCTACTATTGATTTGACCTGTGATAAATTTCATGTTGCTAAACACACTTCATCTAATACTAAAAAAAAGTAAAGATGAGGTAAAGCAATTTGTTTTTTTATATTCGTGTTTCTTGAATGAAACATATGCTGATTATGTGAGAAACTGTACAGAAGGAAGTTCCTGGAATAGGTGATAGTGGTGCTTGAGTAGCCTCATTGGCGACAAGAAGGAAAAGGAATTGTACAACATCAGGAGCTACACAAAAGTCAGCCATTTTTAACTGGACCAAAGATTGGCTGGGCACAAGATGCTTCTTCCATTCCTTCCTAATGGATCCTCTTTTAAAGAGATGTGGATCTGACTTTGAGGTGTTGGAACCAAAAGATTATCACAAAGCTAAGTTGATAGCAGAACACTTCCATGCTACAGAAGACATTGTAGAATGGCTGAATTCAAATGAGAAGGATCCCGAATTTCGAATTCTGACTGAAGAGGAGATTGCCCAAAACGTTTCAGCTACTTCCTTGGAATACAAGACACTAATAAAGAGAAAACAATATCTGCCACATCAAGGGCCACTATGAGTGCTTACATCGATGATATATGTTTTGTCTTGGGAGGGACCATATCCGAACTCATGGAACTCTTACACAGATTGAATAATGTAATTCCCACCTAAAATTCACCCACAAACTGGAAATTGATAGCAGCATAGCATTTTTGAATATTGCAATTCAAAGATGTGAGAACTTCATAAGCATTAGTTTCCTGTAAACCCATCTTCATCCCTAATTTTATTCCCCCAGAGGCAGTCTACCCCAACTCTCATAAAAAGTCAGCATTTAATGAGTTATTTTTAAGAGCTCTCAGATACTGCTTAACAGAAGAACTTCAAACAGAAATAAAATACATTAAGGATACAAGGGAGATGAGCATGATATTTAGACAAGTTTATGGAAGCAATTTATCATAAAATTCAGAGGCAATTTAAAAGCACTCAGACAGCCCCTTTTGCCCAACAACCCAATATTAAATATACTGTAGCATTTCCATATTTACCCCAGTTATTGAACATTCTAACTACTATCATGAAGCAATACAAGTTCAAAATATTCATATCTATCAGAAATAATATCTCAAACATGGTGAGGAAAGATCACGATCAACGAAAACCAGCAGGTTGGTTGTTTAGGGTTTTATGGCATCTGAGGCTATAATGCGCCAAACACATGTCCAAATACAAGATAAAAGTCATAGAACCCTCAACCAAATATTAAAAATAAACTACAAATAAAAACACATATTGTAAAACAATAAAAGGAAATATATTCAACAACAAAGAACAAATGAATAAATATCATATAAAGATAAACATAAAATTACCCAGGTGTAAGCGACCTGGGTTATACATAGAACGTAAAAGATGGTAAAATCAAAGTCGCATAAAATATCCAGTATATCGTAAAAATTCAAATATAGAGTTAAAACAACAATTTTCTAATAACAGATGTCCGAGTGTAAGGGGCTCGGACGTAAAATTATGAAAATTAAAAAACATATGTCTTTCAAAGTTAAAACATGTACATTTAATTAAAATATGCTTAATACTTAAAACAGTATCACAAAACTCGCACTTAGAAGTCGTCCGCTCGTAGAAGAAACGAATGACCTAAGCGGAGCCGAGCAAGTACAACTTCCTCCTTGCGATTCCTGCGATAACAAGACTGCCATGGTTTGATGATAGGTTTGATCTCAAAGAGCTTGTTCGTAAGCTGTTCTGACCAAGATTTCTGCCACTGTGCCCGGAGCTCGATGGTAAAACGCTGCCGGAAATCCAGATAAGGAACTGGCAATGGAGAGTCGGACAGGGGCGTGGCTGACTTGGCAGCAGCGTCTGCCAAGTCATTGCCCCTAATCCCGACGTAACCGGGCACCCAACAGAAATGGATGGTGGTGGTGGCTGCCAGACGATGTAGTTGCTGGCGGATCTTAGTAAGAACTGGGTGAGGCTGATGCCTCACCGAGATCAAAGCCTGTAGTGAGCTAAGCGAGTCAGTGTAAAGCACACACCGACAATGATGCTTAGTTGCCACGTGGTCCAAGGCAAGGCTGATAGCGTGCAACTCTGCAGTGAAGATGGAACACTGCAGTGGGATCTGGTCTGCAATGATTACATCACAGCAGACCATGGCCGATCCCACTGATGTGCCGGACTTCGAGCTATCTGTGAAGACAGGCAAGAAGTACGGGTACTCAGCATGATGGCTGGCAAAGAGTTGCCGGTGCACACAGTTGGGTGTAAAGGCCTTCCCCATCCTGCACAAGGAAAAATCGCAGGAAGGGGAAACAGCAAGCCATGGTGGAAGTGGCTCAGCTGTCGACTGTGCGATGCTATCGAGACTGATGTTAATGTCTCTGAGGTAGCCTCGGACACGCAAACCAAAAGGACGAATGGCAGTCGGCTGATTTGTGTAAAGCATTTCCCACTTCGGACTGAAAACGCAGTCCCAAGTGGGATGGCCAGGCAGGGATCGCAATTTAGATGCATATTGTAGGGACAACTGCTGACGGTGAAAAGATAAAGATGGTTCATCGGTCTCAACGTAAAGACTCTGGACCGGTGAAGTGCGGAAGGCTCCCGTGCAAACACGGAGAGCCTGGTGATGGAGGGGGACCAGCACTTTCACCACCGAATCCTGGGCCAAGTCGTACACCTGGGATCCGTAGTCCAGTTTCAATCGGACAAGTGCACGGTAGAGGCGGAGCAAAGAACATTGGTCCACCCCCCAAGAAAGGGAGGAGAGGACCTTGACGATGTTCAATGCCCGCATGCACTTGGACCTGAGATGACGTATGTGAGGTAAAAAGGTCAATTTCCGATCGAATATGAGACCGAGAAACTTGTTCTCCACCACAACTGGAATGATGTTACCCCCGAGACGCAGCTCAGGATCCAGGTGAAGATTATGCTTGTGGCAAAAGTGAACCGAAACCCATTTGCTGTCGCCCAAACCGAAAGATTGTTCAGGGCTATTTGCAGTTGTCTTTCAATGACCCTCATGCTGGACGAAGAGCAAAAGATGCTAAAGTCATCAACATAAAGGGCATTGCCTACTGATGGAGGAAGTTGTCTAGTAATTGAATTAATCTTGACAGCGAAAAGTGTAACACTCAGAACGCAGCCTTGTGGC
This sequence comes from Ryuthela nishihirai, assembly GCA_038380435.1. Lineage (NCBI taxonomy): Eukaryota > Metazoa > Arthropoda > Arachnida > Araneae > Heptathelidae > Ryuthela > Ryuthela nishihirai. The sequence continues at coordinate 55,404,294 of JAWZYU010000026.1, forward strand.
ACCCCCTGTTCTTGAAGGTATGGCTGCGACAGAGAGTTACCAACACGGACACGAAAAGAATGTGTCGATAAGAAGTTGCAGATGAAGATCCGCATGTGACCTCTCAAGCCGAAGCTGTGAAGGTCACGAAGAATGCCGAATCTCCAAGCCGTGTTGTACGCCTTTTCGATGCCGAAGAAAATTGACACCAGGTGCTCTCTTTGTAAAAATGAATTTCTGATAGCCGATTCGAGGCGTATCAGATGGTCAAGAGTTGACCGTTGCCTGTGAAAGCCACACTGGGTGTTAGAAAGAAGGTTGTGATGGTCTAAATACCAGATGAGTCTGGCATTTACCATTCTTTCCAACACCTTGCACACGCAGCTCATCAACGCAATGGGACGATAATTTGAAGGAATCTTGGAATCCTTTCCCGGCTTCGTGAAGGCCAAGACAATAGCCTCCCGCCAGGAGTCCGGAAACTGCTCCTCGAGAAAAATGCGATTGAAAAGATGGAGCAGCCGATCCTTACTCGATGGTGAAAGATGTTGGAGCATGGTATAATGGACATTGCCCAGCCCTACAGCAGAGGCACGAGAAGGGTGCAGAGCAAGGCGAAGCTCCTCCGCTGTGAATGGCTGTTGTAAGGCTCCAGGCCATTCGAGTGGAAAGACAGTGGAAAGCGTTCCACCCTGCCCTTCTGGGCCAGAAACTCAGGGGAGTAAGAGGAAGATGAAGAGATGGAGGAGAATGACTCCCCCAGAGTATCGGCAATTGCTTTGGGATCAGCAATTGCCTGTCCATTGTGCTCCAGGATTGATAACAAGTGGGACGTGTAGTTCCCACCCATCTTCCGGACTTTATCCCACACGACCTCAGAACTGGTCGTGCGGGTGATAGTAGACATATACTTGATCCAAGATTCCTCCTGGCTCTGGCATCGGACGAAACGAGCTTTCGCCCTGGCGCATTTGAACTTTTCGAGGTTGGGGGACGTCGGATATTTCCGAAACACCCCCAAGCCTTGTTCTGAGCCTTACGAGCTGCGGTGCAATCTGGATTCCACCACGGTTTCGGAAAGCGAGGAAACCGTGTAGAAGTTTGAGGAATTGTTGATGCAGCTGCATCTACGATACAGTCTGTTATCTCCGCTACTGCCACATTGATTGGCTCCTGGCTGACAGAGTGGTCATCGAGCTCAGAGAGGAGCTCGAAACCACCCCAGTCAGCCCGATTGAGCCTCCACCGCGAGATGCATGAAGGGCAGCAAGGCCCCTAACAGGAGATGGTGCACACCACGGGGAGGTGATCGCTTCCATAGGGGTTGTCCTCGACCTCCCATGTAAAGAGTGGAAGGATCGAGGAGGAGCAGATGGTAAGGTCAATGGCAGTGAAAGAGCGGGTTGGGGAGTGAAAGTAAGTACTGACACCGGTGTTCAACAGGGAGAGAGAAGGATCCAGGAGCCACTGCTCCAGGACCCTGCTCCTCCCGTTGGTGTCAGCACTGCCCCAAAGTGGACTGTGTCCGTTGAGGTCCCCCATAATGAGGAAGGAGGATGGCAGCTGCGAGACAAGATCATCAAGGTCTTCCTGGAAGACGATGCTCCCAGGTGGAAGATATACAGAGCAGACAGTCAGCGAGAACCCCACAAAGAGACAGATGGCTACCACCTCTAAGTTGGTGGTGAGGGGTATGACCTGGAATGGAGAATGATTGCTCACGAGGATGGCGACACCCCCGCGAGCTGGACCATCTCCATCCCAGTCCCGGCAAACTAGTGAAAAGTGCCGGATCGTGGGATCTGTGACTGGTTGCAAGTATGTCTCCTGCAGGAATGAAAACCGGGGTTGATGTCAAAGTCGACACCACCCTCGGTTTTGCCTGCGTGAGGAGGTACTTCGCTGCTGGCGAGAAAGATTCAGTTGGTGGTACACTGATATCAGTCTGCACCACCACCGAAGTCATTGGAACAATAGGCTTTCCAATGACTGCACCGGCATAGGAAACCTTGCCAGGTGGGGCGGGCGGTGCAACAAGCTTTCTCGCTTCAGCGTATGAGATGTTGTTCATTACCTTGAGGCATTGTATCTCCTTTTCCTCCTTCCACTTTGGACAGTCATGGGAAGTACACTGGATGTTCGCCACTGCAGTTCACACAGCAGGCCTTTTCTGCTGTGCAGTCAGGATCAAGATGATCCTTACTGCCACAGCGAGTACAGGTGGGCTTGCCCAGGCATGACTGTATATCTGACACTGAAAACAGTGCAGAGGGTTTGGGATATACGGCCGAACCTCACAATGTAAGTAACCTGCCTTGATGGAAGAAGGCAGGCGTGGCGTGTTAAATGTTACAATCAGCACCCGGGTGGGTGGCAATTTCCCATCATGGCGTGTCGAAACCCGGTGGACCGCTATTACTCCTTGAGGTGTGAGCTCTGAGAGGATTTCCTCCTCAGTGACTTTGAGGAGGCCCCACTCGGTGATCACACCCCGAGAGGAATTCAAAGTTTTATGGGGAGTGACTTCAACAGCCACCCCACCAATTTCTTTAACTTTCAGGAGCAGTTCCGAGTGTTTGGAAAAAGCGGTCTCAACCTGCAAGTCGCCAGATCTTAGGCGCTTTACAGATTTTGGCTCTCCCGCAAGACCTTTCAAACCTTTATTCACGAAAAATGGGGACATGTCCCCAAGTACCTGATCACCCGTGGAGTGGATGATCAAGAACTTCGGGAGCGAAGACACAGACACAGAAGACAATGGCAGTGATAACGTAGACGAGGAAGACGGGGGCTCATGTCGAGCCCTCTTAGCTGCACTGATCGCATTATTTTCATCATTTTTGTTTTTTGTGTGGTTCAGTGCCCGCTGTCCCCACCCTCCATGGAGCCCAACAAGGGGACGCTCAGTTGGGCGCCAGGGCTACGCAGGCACTATACCCACACAGACAGTGAGCCAAGCCCTCACAAAAAAATAAAAGGAAAATAAAAAGAGAAATATGCTAACGAAAGAAACAAAGCGTAGAATAAGAAAATTGTGAATGGCCAAACTGGCTTCACAAAGAAAGGATAACGACAAAAGGAAAATAATCTGTGAGGAAACTTGTAAACCTGTACCCGGACCGTGGGCAAGGTTACTCACCGCTCTGCACGGTTGACCCTAGCAGGACCTGCCCACCAGCTGATTGCTCCTGGGGGGGCCACCCCAGGAGCTCCCATTTACTGGAAGCAGAGGCCAAAGCAGTGTATAGCAGAGGCCTCGGAATCCGCTGCCCAGCCCTGCGACAGACAGCCAATGGGGACCATGCCAGTCATGAGCTGAGGAGAGAAGACGGGGACCACCGAGCAACTACCAGGATCCTCCTTTCCCGGGACACAGGTCTCCACGCACGGCAAACACGCGGGTGAGCGTTTAGGACCCTGTGAAGGTAACCGAGGCAGCGGAACCTTCACAGGGAGCGTACAGGCGCTCACACTGAGAGGGGGAAAACCAGCAGGCAGAATTTATATGATTACATTAAATGACACAACAAAGTATTGCAAGAAAAAGACAGATATGTATGGGAAAAACCTTCAAAAATTTCAAATTCACCTGGAGGTGCACAAGCAGGACTACCGAAACAATTTGCAACTTACAGCTCTCAAGCAAACTGCTATTACTAATGGGATTATCTTGTTGTTTGACATGGCCAAAATACTGAGCTCACCCTCAACTAAATACCAATTTAAAATACTGGAAGATCTACTCATTTATATCAATAGAAATTTTATATGCAACACAGAAATAATACTGCTCCCTTCAGTTGGAAACTATTACTGGAAGGGATGGACAAACTGCTCATTTAACTACATAACTACACTTAGCACATCTGCTGAACCACAGGCCCTGCTAACTTAGACCAAGGATGGCACTCTGATGCTAACATCAGAAACCACAAGAATAAAAAAAGGGGGGAGGGGGGATTTGAGTGATAGGGAGAACAAAATGTCAAACAGAAAAATACTGAACAGGGAGGACTGCCCAACACAGCCTGCAATGCACTTCTGAATCATCCCCCTATTCATGCCCGGTCTGAATCATGACTTTGGCAACCCCATGTAGCCCACATGTGCATCCACTAATTGAGTGCATTGCATTCCCAATACATCCAACTGCAAAGGACAGTGCTTGCCTGATGGCATACCAAACTGGACAGCAAGAAATGCATAGCAATACCTAGTCACAAGTATCTTGTGTAAGCAATCAGCTCAGTACACTAATAGGAGTGTGAAGTTTAGAATCCTCAGACACCCAGTAACTCATGCCACAGCAACTACCACAGAGGCAGCATATTACTTATTAAAACACCACAGCACAAAAGAACTCTCAGTCACCAACAAGTGAGAAGCAGCAACACCGGACCTGTGAAAGCACCAGTTCCCATGAGGAACAGCACATATTCCTGCTTTTCCTCCTTGTACAACTGAAGAGGCTGTCTCAAGAATGCAGTAGTAAAACCAATGCAGATATGGCTAATTACCCTGAACTTCACTGCACCAATATACAATTATCAGTTACTCCATTAGTTGTCAATGAGCCTTTTTTTCTCACAATAATAAATGATTAGTATAGTTTCTAGTATTTATTGAGTGATTTTAATCTTTATTTAGATTGGTGGTTTTTATCTATCTTCTTATTTGCTTTTCACTCATCATTTCTGATTTGTTGATTTGTCAAAACAATTGTTCCACTTTATCTTTCAAATGCAATGGAGACTTAATGATTTATGTGTTAAACGAAAGCTTGTAATGCAGGAATGAACCCCCATGCTTTCTCCCCCTTTAAAAATGGGAAAATACAAAAACAATTGTTATGCTATATCCCCAGAACACAAGTGCTGAAAGCAGCAAGCTATGGGCCAATGAAAATATGTGACATAGGGGAATGTTACACGCTAAAATATTTCCACTCTTCCATCTTCCACCCCTAAAAAAGGGGAAATATGAAAATGATTGCTCAGCTATATCTTTAGAATGCAACGGCCGAAAGTAACAAGCTATGCATCAAATGAAAGCTTGTGATATGGGAAATGTTACAGATAAAAAAACACACCCCATTTCTTCCCCCCTAAAAAAGGGGAAATATGAATACATTGTTCTGCATTTCTTCCAAATCTAAGGGCTAGGAGTTAGGTATCGAATGAAAGTTCATATGAGGACAACGTAATAATGTGTGGCAATCCCGGTGTTCTGCAATACAGAGACTGCACTACACCTTAAGGGAGTTGCCACGAAACCACAATCCACTAGCCAGGGTACTTTCTGTTGTAGATCTTGCCTTCTTAGATCTGTCTTACTGTGGGAGAAGACCTGTGGAAGAGAGAGACCTTACTTTTCGAACAAGTGACTTGACTTTGAATGCCTCATGGCCGATGAGGATATATTTTTTGTATGAAAGAGGACCCAGACAAGAAATATATTATTAATGAGTCAATTTAACTTATTAATAGCTTTAGAGCTTGTGACATTTCTAAATGTCATGGGCTACCTTAAATGTGACTCTAAAAACAGGGGGAGAAAAAATGTGGTCAATGTTTATGAGTCACATATCATATGAAAGTCTCTCAAGGTAGGTGTTTTTAGTAACAAAGAAAAAATATAAATAAATTAAAAAAATTAAAATATATCTATCTTCCCATATGCACCCTAAAAAGCAAAAAATAAAACTAAAGCATACTGATGACCAATCAGTCATTGAATTCGTATTCACAAGAGTGCAGCACCCTATCTTCCTTTGAAGTGAATATGAATTCAGTGATTGACCTTTGATATGTTTCAGTTTTATTTTCTACTTTAAGGACACATATGGCAAGATAGGTATTATTAAAAAAATTTAATTTATTTATATTTTTTACACTTACTTAAATATTTATAGTGCACTATTGGATTCTTATACTTTTACCGAATTTGTTAATAACATTAAATTGGTTAAAATAACATTAAAAAAGGAGTTAAAAAGTATCAAATACAGTGTTTTTAACCCCTTCAGTTTCTGTGTTGAATTGGAATTAACATTTCAATTTCTGCTTATTTCTAGTTGGGCTCAAACATTTCTTTTTATAAAGTGATGTACTCAATTTTTAAGTTGTTGAAGAAGTAGCTGCAAGACACTATAACAAGTAAAATGTGACTGTATTGTTTTCAAAAATATATTATTTGTGGTGATTAATTCCATTGTCCAATGCAGCCAATATGTCAAAAAATGAGTGTGTAAAGGGTTAAAAACCAAGAATAGCTGTCAATAAAAGGTTGCTTCCCCCCCTTAAATTCTGATGTTTTTATTTAGGATAAGTTTAATTCCTAAGTTTTTACATTTAGGCTTATATTACATATTGCCAAAATACATAAAAGTAGCATTAAATCTGTATTATAGAGGTTACCTGAAGACAATAATAACTGCTTGGCTTGTGAATATGATGCTAATTGTGCAGCATTAACAACCATTGCTCGTCCCACAGTTGGAAGACAGCCCTTAAAAAAAAAGCAAGAAAAAATATTCTTTGACATGCTAGAAAGAGCATAATAATTTAAACTTTATTACAGAATACACATCATAATATTACACATCTTTTATGCACTACAGTAATAGTAGACGTAATTACATATATCATTTAATATGCATTTGTTAATATTGATGATTTAATGTAATGAACCTATATTAAATCATCAATATTAACAAACGGCTTCATACTGATGATTTAATGTAATGAACCTATATACAAATGGTTCAGAAATATTGCTCTACACATTATTCTGAAAAACCATTCTCCAAACAACTAGCATCTTGAATCATTTCAAGTAATAGCAGATGTTTAGAGCAATATATTAACACAACTTCCAACTCTCTACATTGACTGCTAGTGGTCTATATATAAAATTAAAGTCACTGCTAAAGCCTGTCATTTAGTGGTATGAGCACTAGGTATGATGAAACAGCATTATGATAGTATGTATCCTGTAATACCCACAAAATAGTACAGTGGACACATCATATTACATTTGCTCACTGACTTAGTGTTGATGCACATAATATCAATGGACATGAAAATGTACAAGGATATAGTGAGAAATTTGCATACTGTTGCCTTTAGTTGATGAAGCTCTTGGTGTTTTCCATTAATGCTCGCTTTCTGTAACCCAAAATGAACAGCAGTGTGGATAACTGTATTGCTGTTACCTTTACTTGGTGCTTTTTGATCTGCATTCATGAGTCATGTTCATCCAGGATAAGCTTTCTGCTATCCACTGCTGCTTCTGTGCACTCTTGCAGATATTTCTTCTCTTGTTCTACTTAGGCAGACACCACTTTTCAAATATTTTTTGGAATGTGCAGCATATCTGCTGTCTCTGCTCAAAGTACTGACTATGAAACTGGGCAACAATGATTAACCCACTTCAAAACTGGGGGCTCAATGGCTATGCTGTACTTTCCTGACGGATGTTTATTCGTTTAGTAATCTTCAGTCATGTGGTTCAAAATTTTCATATAGTTGTTAAGACTGTAAGGAATAGCTAGGCATGGAGAATTGTGCACCATTCCCACTAATAATGCACAGAACTTGACTAGACATAGTATACAAACTCTGGCTTCTCATGTGCTGGCTGTTCATACATTTCAAGGAAGATATTCTCCCACTGAAGGAGAGAACTACTAGGATAAGGTGGTGTATTGATATGGCTCTAAGACTTTTTTGAAAAAATTTTTTTACCACACTGCTAAAAAAACTTCAGAGGATCTCAATGCTGATCATTTAAATCACAAGGTATTTCAATTGTTATGAGTAATAAATTATCACAGGAAAAGTCTGTAGATAATGAACACTTGAATTTTCAATATTGGATACTGAACTTGTATGGCTCTCCCATACAAGGGGCCACAGCTTTATGTTCCATCTGATGGATGGAGGTCTTTCCAAGCCCATCAGTGTTCCTTACTGACTGAGGGGAGGGAGGTTTTCAGAGATAAATTTAAACACTGGCCCAGGCGGGACTAGAACCTGAAAACTGCAGATTATGAGACGTCTCCTACAGTAAGTAAACTCAATGGATTCAGAATAACTAACACTTATTACAAACACCATGACATATATAAGTACATATGGGTTTCACCCGATGGGCTGCATAAGAATACGATTGATTATATATTAATTAACAGCAAATGGGCTAGTTCTGTTAGAAATACCAGGTCATATAGGGGAGCTGAAATTGGATCTGACCATTACCTTGTTAAAAGTGTCTTGCAACTTAAACTTAAAAAGTGTTGTGCTAGGGTTAAAAAATTTACTTTTAACACTGAAGCTCTGAAAGACCCAGTTATAACCAAAGCTTACCATGACAGGTTACTTAGTCATTATGACAGTCATGGTATGCGCTTACTACTGAAGTTGAGGAAGAATGGGTCGGGTTGTTTTACCTCTGAGTGGCACTTTTTTGCACACCATGGGCTAAATGGCCAGGTCACATGGACCCCGTAGGCTCAGAGAAGGTTGGGGGAGGGGACCCACTGGAACAGCTGTTGGGAGACAGATGGTAGCCTCCTGTCAAGACCATCCAGCATGTTCTTTAACGTGCACAGGGTATGGTTCTCCTGCACAAGGGCCACGGCTTAACGTCCCATCCGACGGATGGCGGCCTCAAGCCCATCGGTGTCCTCTACTGACCGTGGGCAGGGCAGGGAATTTTGCGGAGATAAATCTCAATGCTGATCCAGCTGGGACTCGAACCTGGGAACTAAAGATTACGAGCCTGGCGCACTACCAACTGAGCCACCCCTGCCCCAGGAAGAATGGGATCATTTTAAACAGGCTTTTTTGGACACTAACAGTACTCTTTTAGCAAAAAAAGGAGCAGAATTATCTGACTGATAAGGCACTTGAGCTTATTTCGGAAAGAAATAACTGCAGGAATGCCCTTAATCAATACCCTACTAGTCCTAATAGAAATCATTACAGTGAACTTAATAAACGTATAAAGGATCAGTTAGCTGCTGATAAGAATTTTTGGCTTGATGGCTTGGCTGACAAAGCCGAGGAAACAGTTAGACAGCACAACAGCAGAGAGCTGTAACAGATAGTTAGTGTTTTGTGTGGTATAAAACGAACAGGTATACAGGGATTGAAGGATAAACAAGGTTATAGAAGGTGAGGATTCTGTCATGGCTAGGCGGGCTGAGCATTTCAGTGATATTCTAAACAATGTGGTTAGTTCTATTCCCATTGTTTGCAATGATGAGAGATGCATTGGTGACTTTAATGTTGGCCCTATAACACATTCTGAAGTTATTTTGGCTGTTTCTAAACTTAAACTACATAAATCCCCAGGGGTAGAGGAAATTACTACTGAAATGCTTAGAGCTGGTAATGTTTCGGTTACCACTTGGATGACTGAAATTCTGAATATCTTTTATGATAAAGGCATGGTTCCTAAGGATTTTACCAGAGCTATTGTTATCCCTATTTTCAAAAAAGGTGATCACAGTTCTTGTGATAACTGTAGGGGTATCAGCCTTCTCTCTGTTCCAGGTAAAGTTCTTTCCATGATTGTGCTTAATAGAATTAAGAATCTGGTTAACAGTCAATTGCATGATGAGCAATGTGGATTCAGAAGTGGTAGGGGATGTGTGGATCAAATATTTTCACTTAGGCAGATTCTTGAGAAATGTTTAGAGTTTCAGAAACCTTTGGTTGCTAGCTTTGTTGATTTCAAAAAGGCTTTCGACTCTGTTGATCATCATAATTTGTGGTTGATTGTGAGATCATATGGTATACCTGACAGGTTAATTAACATAATGAAAGCTCTCTATAATAACACTGAGTCGTGTGTGAGAGTTGGTAAGGCTTGTAGCAATTGGTTTAGCATTACTTCTGGTGTTCGACAAGGGTGCATTTGGTCTCCTTTTCTCTTTAGCTTCGTTATTGATTACATTATGCGAAATTCACTTCGAGGGAAAGATTTTGGCCTTAAATGGACTGGAGATAGGAAAATTTCTGATTTAGATTATGCTGATGATTTAGCCCTTTTGGCAAATGATGATGAGATGAACTCGTTTATTCGAGCTGTTGATGAAACTGGTAGTAGAGTAGGTTTGGTTATAAACAGAGAGAAAACTAAAGTGATGAAAATTGGTCAGGCAGGCTGTGATTCAGTTAATCTGAATGGTTGCAGTCTTGAGCAGGTGTCACAGTTTAATTATCTTGGGAGCTATGCAACAGATAATGGTGATGTGCGGCATGAGATTAACAGATGGATAGGGATTGCTGCCAGGGCTTTTAAGATTCTATGGAGAGTGTGGAGAAATAGGCGTAAACACCTAAAGACTAAAATTAGACTGTATAATAGTTTGGTTCTTTCTAGGGTTAGTTATGGTAGTGAAACCTGGACACTTTGTAAACAAGATAACAGGAAACTAGATGCTTCAGATTCCAGATGCTTATGCAATATCTTGGGAATTAGGTGGTTCAACTTTGTAACTAATGATGAGGTTAGGCAAAGGGCTGGGTTGTTTTACCTCTGAGTGGCACTTTTTTGCACACCATGGGCTAAATGGCCAGGTCACATGGACCCCGAAGGCTCAGAGAAGGTTGGGGGAGGGGACCCACTGGAACAGCTGTTGGGAGACAGATCGTAGTCTCCCGTCAAGGCCATCCAGCGTGTTCTTTAACGTGCACAGGATATGGCTCTCCTGCACACAGGGCCACGGCTTAACGTCCCATCCAACGGACAGCGGCCTTTCCAAGCCCATCGGTGTCCCCTACTGACCGTGGGCAGGGCAGGGAATTTTGCGGAGATAAATCTCAACGCTAACCCAGCTGGGACTCGAACCTGGGAACTACAGATTACGAGCCTGGCGCGCTACCAACTGAGCCACCCCCGCCCCTTTTGCCTGTTTGAATAATTATAGATTGGTGAATAGGGTTATGAACAGCATGCCTAAAGGCTTCAGAAAGAAGGGGAGACCTAGGATGCGGTGGGCAGACAAGGTTAAACAGGACATTGTTATAATTGGTGTGCAGTGGCCAGATGCAGTAGATGTAGCTCAGGATAGACTTGCTTGGAGAACTAAATTGCACTGTCTGGTTGGACCTCAGTAGCCCATGGCTGCTTGATGATGATGATGATGATGATGATGATGATGATGATGATGATTGAGCCACCCTTAGTTAAGCAGGACAGTGTGCAATGATACATAATGTAGAGTCAATAGTTATAAAGATAAATAGTGGAAGTGTAATATTCAATGACCTGGGAAGTGTAAATTGCAACAAAGTGATTTTTGACAAGAAGAAAACAATACAGTGCATCAACAGAAGGAGAGTAAGCAACTTTCATGATGGATAATACCAATGGTGGCTCATGACCAAAATATTTGTTGGGGCATATGACTAACACAGGCAGGGCCCAGACAGAAAATTTTTTGGGGGGGAGATGCCCAATAGTAATTATTGAATTGATTATTATTACTGAACTGAGCTGGACTAAAAAGATGTTCCATAATGTATATATTAATTTTTTCCAGCTTTAAAATGCATTATTTAGTAAAATAAAAAAAAAAAAGGAAATTGGAAAGGCATCCTTGTTCTTTCTATTTCAATTCAATAGTTTTTTTTTTTCCTCCTCTAAAATAATTACCCATATATGTATAACTCCTCTCTATTCAAGTGGCATTTAAAAAAATATTGTGAAAAATATATTTAATACATAAATTTACTATACTACTCACAAAAATTAGGGGATATTTCAAAATGAATATGAAGCAATAATATATCCCCTAATTTTTGTGAGCAGTATATTTACTCTTTCTGAATATAAATTTATATTTATCATTTTAAACTGAATTACTTGTAATAAATTATCACTTGAACAATTGTCTATTTTGGTTATACTTAATTTTAAATATTAATTTATAATATACACCAAAGAGCCAAAACATTATGACTAGCGCATCTTTATGCAAATCAAAGCAACTGCAGTTAAATGACGGCACATGTGAAGATTATGAAATAGTATAAATAATACCTGTTACAGAGCTCTGTTAATCAGTGTTATTCTTGTTCTTCAGATGGGAAATGCAGCGGACTTAAGTGAGTTTGACAAAAGGCCAAACTGTAATGGCCAGATGACTGAGTCAGAGCATTTCCGAGACAGCAAGGCTCAGTAGTACCTTCAAAAAGTGGTTGAGGAGGGAAATACCATGAACTGCTGGAAAGGTGTGAGCTGACCACTGCTCATTGATACTAGAGGTGAGTGAAGGCTATCTTGTATGGTATGAGCTAACAGAAGGGTACTGTGGTGCAACTCACCCGTAATTTGAATGCTGGTGACGGGAGTAATGCATCACAACACACAGTACATCGAACCCTGCAGAAAATGTAGCTGTGTAGCTGCAGGCCGCTCTGAGTGCCCATGCTAACCTCAGTTCACCATCAAAAATGTCTACAATGAGCACGTGAGTATCAATACTGGACCTTGAATGATTCGAAGAAGGTCGTCTGGTCTGAAGAATCTCATTTCCTGTTGCACCATGTGGACTGCCAGGTATGTGTGTGTCGTTTACCAGGGAAAGCACAGGATGCACCATGGGATGAAAACAAGCTGGTGGAGGAAGTGTAATGCTTTGGGAAATGTTCTGCTGGGGAACCCTGGGTCCAATCATTCATGTGCAGGAAACTATAACATCTACCACTTACCTAAATATCGTTGCAGACCAGGTACATCCTTTCATGGCAATGGTATATCCTCTAGTAGTGCCTTCTTTCAGCACGATAATGTGCCATGCTACACACCGCGGATTGTTCGAGAATGGTTCGTGGAAGACTTCCAGGTATTGCCCTGGCCTCCAAATTCCCCAGACATCAATCCAATCGAGCATCTGTGGTTTGTGTTGGAACAGCATATCCGAACTACAGCAGCTCAACCACGTAACTTACAAGAGTTAAAGGATCTGCTGGTAATGTGTTGGTATCAGATATCACAAGACACCTTCATAAACCTTGTAGTGTCCATGCCTCACCATGTAAGAGCTGTTTTGGCAACACGTGGAGGACCAACATCATATTAGGCAGGTGGTCATTTTGGCTCTTCAGTGTATGTATAAATATATATCACTACCTATTAATTTATTTTAAAATGAACTGTAAAAAATGATATGGTAATAAAATGAATTATAAAAAAAAAAATCTGAGACAGCTGGCATTGAACGACCTTGGAGTTACAAGTCAAAAGACAGGGCACTGAACCAACTGAGCTAAACATTGCTGACCAAATGTCTGTTAAAATGTGTTATTAGCATTCCATTGTAGACCAAATTATCAACACATTTTATACTCAAAAGTCGGAGTTGGGCATGCGCAACTCCAACTTTTGATTGACAGTTGCTAATGTGCATGTTAAAGACACGCACCCCTTCCGTCATAGCTAGTGCATGATCATCAGATTATGCAAATGCAAAATTCTACTTGAATTTACCCAGCGCACAACACATACGTGTCAGTTGTACGCCGCATGTAATACTAAGTGACGTTAGGTCATGGAGTCAGTAGTAATGTAGAAATGATAGTAGATGGAGTCAGACAGTGATGAAAGAGTTAGTAAGGAGTAGAGTGTCAAACAGTAATGTTAGTAGGAAGGTAGTGATGGAAAGTAGTAATGATAGTGGAGAATGAGAATGATGTTAACTGAAAAGTTTGTAAGTTTTGGAGATGTATAAATGAGTTTTTATTTGCTCAGACTATATTTGTATATCATCATGTGAGTAGATAAACTTTGTTATATGAATATTTTGATTTTGCTATTTCTTCTCTTGAGCAATGATAATTGATTTTTGATTAAGATGTAATTTTAAATATTTGACAATCTTTTGATTTCTTACTTAATAAGTAACACCCATATACTTAACGAACCCTCATTTAACTTTATTTGGCAAGGTTAACATTGACTGGTGCCCAATATGCTATCTGGAGTTTTAATTTGGATCAGTCAAAAGGTCCAAAGAGAAGAGGTTTAATAATCTTTTGGAGCATTACATTACCTGCTGCAGTTCATTGCTATTGTATTCAGTACATGCACATTTGTGTAATCACTATAACAGATCAATCAATAGCAAATATACAGATTACCTGTTGAAATAGAATTCAAGAAAACTTTTGTGGAAAAAATGAGTTTTGCCAATATGCAGGATTTGAACCCACTTCTCCTAATTAATGCTGGTTATTTTAACCAGTAAATTAGTAGACTCCATCATTTATCTGTTAATATGACTTATAAATCTTGCCTATCTTCTCATTCATGATGCCACCTATGATCTGAAGAGGCAACTTTATTCAATATCGCCCTGAATAAGATGTAAATTAGGAAGTTCACTCACACTAAAATGTGTTATTAATGCAAGAAACAATCAATAGCAAATACACCGATTACCTGTTGATGTAGAAATGACACAGTATTTTTTGAATTCTATGTCGACAGGTAATCTGTGTATTTGCTACTGGTTGATTCTTGCATTAATAATACTTTAGTGTGATTGACTTCCTAATTTACATCTTATTCAGAGCAATATTGTATATAGTTGCCACTCCAACTATAGTTGGTGTCACGGGTTGAGTTATTTTACCTCTGAGTGGTGCTTCTTTTGCACATAATGGTGTAAATGGCAGGTCACAAGGATCGGAGAACGTTGGAGGAGGAGACCCACTGGACAGCTGTTGGGAGATAGATGGTAGCCTCCTTATGAAGGCCATCCAGCATTCTTCAACATGCACAGGTAGGGCTCTCATGCACATGGGACCATGGCTTAATATCCCACCTGATGGATGGTAGCCTTTCCAAGCCCATTAGTGTCCCCTACTAACTGAGGACAGGGTGGAGAGCTTTGTGGAGATAAGAACTACAGATTACAAGCGTGGCACGTTAACAACTGAGCCACCCCAGTCCCCTTAGTAGGTGTCATGACTGACAAGGTAGGAAAGATTTATAACTCAATTAGAGCACAAATGACATAGCCATTGCTAGCTTAGTGGTTAGAATACTCAGCATGTAACTGGGAAACATGGGTTTGAGTCTCATGCATCAACAAAATATTTTTTCTGAAAAAGTATTACTATAATAGGTAATATTAAGATTCTGAGTAGTGGCCATAATGGATAAATTGCATTGTATTATATAAACTAAAACAGATGACTTAGCACTGATTCATAAAGTTAATGCTGTTATTGTCTATATATACAACACAACAAATATTGATTACAGAACAAATATACAAATGATATCTTGATTTAGATATAATAAATAATGAATATTAATCTTAAAAATCCATCCGTAGTAAATACACAGATTACCTGTAGAAATAGACTTCAACATTAGTTAATATTTCTGAAAAAAATTTATCGCCAACATGGCGGAATCAAACCCGCAACTCTCCAGATTCATGCCAGAGCGCGATGCATTGGACGAGAAAATCTTTCAGAATAAGACCTTATAAATCTTTCACCGAGATGTGGTGGATCTGACGCTATCTATACTCCAGGAGAGGTAACTTTTTCCAATTGTTGCTACTGATTTAGATGTCAATGAGAAGGTTGATCACACTCAAGCATTTATTAATCTTAAAAATCCATCCATAGTAAATACACAGATTACCTGTAGAAACAGACTTCAACATTAGTTAATATTTCTGAAAAAAAATTCATCGCCAACACAGAGGAAATTGAACCCACAACTCTCCAGATTCATGCCAGAGCATGCTACCATTACACCACGCATCGGACAAGAAAATCTTTCAGAATAAGACCTTATAAATCTTTCACTGAGATGTGGCAGATCTGGCGTGGATTTTTAAGATTAATAAACGCTTGATTGTGATCGACCTTCACATTAACATCTAAATCAATAGCAATAATTGGAAAAAATTGCCTCTCCTAGAGTATAGATGGCACCAGATCCCAGACATCTCAGTAAAAAATTTATAAGGTCTTATTCTGAAAGATTTTTTCGTCCAATACATGGTGTAGTGGTAGCGCACTCTGGCATGAATCTGGAGAGTCGTAGGTTCAATTCCCGCCATGTCAGCGATAAATTTTTTTCAGAAATATTAACTAATGAATATTAAATTTGAAATTCGTTTATTATTCCTTGTGATTATTTTTGGTGGGGCAGTTCCCAAGGTGGCCTATGGATGAGCCACCCCTGGACAATACACCATATTAAGGACAAAGAAAAGTTGAATTAATGAACCAAAATTTGAAAATCAGGTAACAAATGCAAAAAGGGATAAAGGCCAAAAATGGCAAGCAAAGGATCAATGGTGGTCTTGAAACTTTTGTGGAAAATATGACTGCTTGGACAATTTGTAGTTTAACTCTTAAAGTGTCAGGTTTCTGAACTAGTCTCACTCTGGTGGCCAGGTTAATTTTAAAGTGTTTTCAGAAAATAAAATGCACAATTTTTAAACAACATCCTGAAGTAACTAATGAAGGAAAATATATCATGTTATATATTAAAAGAGCATTTAATGGTGATTGATAAAATAGAAAAAATTCGAAGGGGTAAAAAGAGGTTGGTTAAACTTTTTAAACACTTTTGTAAAATACTGCAAAATTTTAGTGAATTTTTTTTTTCGTTTTTAACTGCAGTAAATTTTTCTGTTTTTTCTAAATTATTTTTATTTTTCTAATATAAATAGTTCATAAATTTCTATTAATGTTTATGTCTTTCATTTATTTAATTTTTTTCTAAATTTTTAAGTGATAAAAATCTAAGCAATGCATAATGCACTTGCTTAGATTTTCTGACAATCAGCAAACCAAAGCCTAAGGAATGTAGTGTCAAAAAAATTAATTTTGCTTTAAAAACAAGATAATTTATATTAAAACTAAAAAAAAAATCTAAAAATAGATAAAGAACTGTATAAAAAACCAAATAATATATTTCAAAGCATTTAAAGTTTAACTGAAGTGCTGAAATTGAGAATGAATTGTTTCAGTATAAAGCTGCATAAGTACAATAGAAAAGTCAAATTTTAAAATTCCAGGAAAATTTTTGACTAAAAATAGCAATTTCCTAACGTTAATTTAGTGTATTTGGTTAAAAATTTAATTAAAAGTATGACTAAAGTCCTAACTTTTAATTTTTTTTAGGTTAATTGCTAAATCTTAAAATTCTTTCAATATCTGCCATTAGAGATCACTGGCAGTTTTATTTTCGATGGTTTAAATTTTTTTTCTAAAATCAAAGTATATATCCATGAAACAATTAAAAAATTCTAGAAGAAATTAAAGTAAAATCACCATTTTTAAAAAAAGGTTGCTAAAATATTAACCGAAAGTGATGTGTGTAGTACCCAGATGATCAAGTTCCAGTAATAAATATCTATTTATAAAATCACTATCTTAAACATTAAAAGTTTAAAAAGAATTACAACTCAGTTAGCATAGTACGTAGGTAAGATACCAGAAATCAAAGCCAATCAATAAACTACCTATGGTACAGCAGAATAAAGAAATAAACTAAAGTGTTACTACTTGATGCTACTTATGGTGACTCAACATGTGCATATGTTCACTGCTTCCTCAATTCAATTTATTTTTAAACTTTATCAGAATATTTCAAGCAGAATCAACAGGTAAAAAATATATGTCATGAATGAAATTTTATTTTCAGCACTTCATCAGAAACATTTAAAGAATGCCGACTTCTGTTAAAAAAATTTAAATTAGCATCTTATACTATGAAATGGTAAACACTTCATGCACTACCAGAATCAAAAAAGTGAAAATGGTAAAATTAACTAATGAATATTAAACTAAATTATTAACTAATGAATATTAAATTCATTAGTTAACGCGAGCATCAAAACTGGACCATGAATGATTGGAAGAAGGTTGTCTGGTCAGCTTGGATACACAAAGTTTAATGCAATAATATTTAAAAGAAATGAACTAGTGCAAAAGCTCTAGCACCTAACTTATATGTAGGGACAAAATAATCAGCTTTGAATATCTGGCTCCTCAGATAATCAACATCTACATTAGAAAGTTGCCAGCAGCAATTACTGATGAGTTGATTTTAACTACCCTCAAAGACACTGGGAAATCAACTAGTTTCTGCAGGAATCTGGAATTCACCACCGAAGTTGCAATAAAAATGGGAACCAAGATTCTGCAAATGCAGATAGGTGCAAATTCCTACTTAGGTAAGAGCTGGCAAGTTTAAAACACTTGTCTAGCACCCAGGGCAGATAAAAAAACTATTATTTCTGTTCATTGCCTGGATTTTATTTGCAGCATTTGTTGGGAGAGTCAACATCACTCACTAATGCATGAACAATTGTGAGCAATGTGCAACATCAACTCACAACAAGGGTTGTTCTAGGTTGCTTTGCCTATGGGTACTTTTTGCACATAATACACCAAATGTCCAGGTCACAATGATTCAGTTCTTACCTGCAACTGTCAATTTGCTGACAGTTGCAGCATTACATTTTCTTCCAGAAAGTAGTTTTGTCATTAACAACAGATAGCACCACTATCGTACTGTAGAGTGAAGTTAGAATTCCAAACGCTTATCTAATAGTAGTTCAAAGTAAATATAATATACAAATTAAAAGGTTGTATCTTCTTTCTAATAAATGTCAGTGGTTTTAGAGTATTTATACTGATGCTTCTAGGGTTAATATTTCATCTGATGGATAGCAACCTTTCCAAATCCATCAGTGACCTCTTTCTCACTGAGGCCAAATGGAAGTTGCAGTTGGGACTTGAACCTATGAACAGAAGATTGTGAGCCAAGCATGTTATCGACTATTCTACTCACAACAAGGAACTGAGGCATAGAGCCAATGAACACTAAAACCAATTCAGCAAAGCTTGAATATGATGGGAACCTGTTGTGCCTGTTGATACATTGTGCAAGATTTATACTATTTATTGTTAATGTTACACATTTAGCAACAAGTTTTTTTTTTCAGTTTAATTTTAACATTTAAAGGATTTGGGTTCAAGCCCTGAATAAGGCATGGATGTTTGTGTTGTTTTTCCTGATGAGGTCCCACCTTCTCACAGACCTTCTGTAATGCGGCAGATAAACTGATAGGCTTCTGTCAGACCAGCAGCTGCTTGAAGGGTTATTTTATTTTCTAACATTTAAATGTATCCTTCCAAAGTACTTGCAGATTAACATCATGTGTTGTAAGCAATCATCCATGTGTCAAGTTGCCAAGGAGTGAACATCTTCACAGCCATCTACCATTTCTGCCAGATCGGTATTTCATAGCTTTTCTCCTCGAGGCAAAATGTTCATAACCCCAGTCTGTATCACACTTACTCTGGTTTAGAAGCACTGCCAAAGCTATTATGGATACTCATAGGACAAAGGAAATAAAGAAGAAAATGGAGGCAAGCAAATGAGCACAATGAAAGTATTAGGGACACAGTAAGCAATAACCAAGATTTGAGTTAAGGTATTGCTAAAATAAGTCCTACCTTTCAAAAATTGTGCCTTTAGGCTAACTGTTTAATCCCATTATCAGCCATTAGAGATTTCATTTTCAATCATTTCAAATTAATTATTCTTTATAATCGCAGTATACATTTGAGATGAATAAAAAATAATTTGAGAAGAATGAGAGTAAAGAAAAAACATCTTCAAATTGAAAGTCTGCTAAACTATTGGCTGAAAGTGATGTGCATACTTCCTGGAATACACAATTTCTGGTAGTAATAAAATCAATATCTTAGGTTAACTGTTTAGAAAACATTAAAACTCTGCTACAGTGGGAAGGTTAGAATAATGGAAATCACAACCAATCAATAATATATGTACGGGACAGTAGGATAAAGGCATAAACTAAAATGTCACTAATGGATGCTATTTATGGTAACTGAACATGCATATACATTCACTGCAAACTCAATAGAGATTTAGTTTTAAACTTTTTCATAATTTTTTTAAGTAGAATCAACAGGTAAAAAATATATATCATAGATTTATTTTTTTTATATTTGATTAGAAACAGTTAACAAAACTGCTGATTCCATTCAGAAATTTTTATTTTACAACCTTATACTATGGGAATGCTGTTTATTTCTCAGGACACTTTAATTCAAAAGATGAAAATGATTAATCCTGCTCCAACAAGGAAAGAGTTAACGAGCTTTCATTAAAATCAATGTGAGATCATAGTACATAATCAGTAATGCACATAGGACAAATATATCAGAAACCAGACAAATGTACACCCTATTAGAGCATAATTAATGTAATGGATAACACTCAAGACAATCCATATTTCATCATGAGATATAATTTTAACTAGAAAGAATGTATATTGCCTCTGGCGCATATGAGAATCTCGTTTTCAAAGAGAATGAAGTTTTTCATTTACCTATTCTTCCACTCCTTAAAAGTTTTAATTTGACTAGTGAATAATGGT
This sequence comes from Ryuthela nishihirai, assembly GCA_038380435.1. Taxonomy (NCBI): domain Eukaryota; kingdom Metazoa; phylum Arthropoda; class Arachnida; order Araneae; family Heptathelidae; genus Ryuthela; species Ryuthela nishihirai. The sequence continues at coordinate 55,424,731 of JAWZYU010000026.1, forward strand.
AAAATACAAATAGTATTTTATTAGTAATTATACAAAATAAAAGTATTCATCTTTTAATTCTTAAATTTAAAAAGTAGCATTTTCCACACCTTTCTCAGAAAATTGGGTAGATTATTGCTGTCAGTGGAATATCTCTAGAAAGGCTACCACTGAAATTTCAAATTTATATTATATATATATTATTTGTAAAATTTGTTAACAGCTCTGCCATTTCCATATTTAGTGATCTGTAAAGAGCCGTCCCATGGCCGAGTGGTTAGCGCGCTTGGCTACTGATCTACAGGACCTGGGTTCGAGCCCCGTGTAAGGCATGGATGTTCGTGTTGTTTTCTGCTGAGGTCCTGCCATCCTCTCAGATCTTCTACTTTGGCATATAAACTGACAGGCTCCTGTCAGACCTCTGTGGCAAGCAGCTGCTTGAGGGGGTATTTATTTTTATTTTTATTTTAAAGTTATATACATATTAAAACTACCTAAGTATTTGAAAAATGCAAATTATAATATTTCATTAGTACCAATCCAACTAAAATATATAGCTCATTGTTTTGTATTATCGCTCATTGTTTCCAATGGAAACTTCATAACGTTCACATTCCCCATAAAAATTTCAAATTTCTATCATTAATACATTATTGTAATATTAGCTTTAAATCAGGAATTTAATTTTTTCCACCATTAGAGGGCACAATTATAGTACTCAAAAGATTCTGACAATGCGAATCACAATGTTTTATCATATCCTATCTAACACAAAATATAATTTTTCATTTACACCAAAGAGCCAAAACATTATGACTACCTGCCTAATACGATGTTGATCCTCCACATGCTGCCAAAACAGCTCTTACCTGGTGAGGGATGGACGCTACAAGATTTCTAAAGTTGTTTTGTGGTATCTAGTACCAACACATTAACAGCAGATCCTTTAACTCTTGTAAGTTACATGGTTGAACCTCCACAGATTGGATATGCTGTTCCAACACAAACTACAGATGCTCGATTGGATTGATGTCTGGGGAATTTGGAGGCCAGGGAAAAAACCTGGAAGTCTTCCACATGTTCCATAAATCATTCTCGAACAATCTGGGGTATGTGGCATGGCGCATTATCCTGCTGAAAGAAGGCTCTACTAGAGGATATACCATTGCCATGAAAGGATGTACCTGGTCTGTAATGATGTTTAGGTAGGTGATACACGTCCTAGTTTCTTGCACATGAATGACTGGACCCAGGGTTTCCCAACAGGACATTGTCCAAAGCATTACACTTCCTACAATGGCTTGTTTTCGTCCCATGGTGCATCCATCACTTCCCCAGGCAAACAACGCACACATACATGGCTGTTCACATGGTGCAACAGAAAATGAGATTTATTGGACCAGACAACCTTCTTCCAATCATTCACGGTCCAGTTTTGATGCTCGCATGCCCATTGTAGGGTAGGTACTTTTGAAGGTGAACAGAGGTTAGCATGGGCACTCAGAGTGGCCTACAGCTATGCAGCTCCATTTTCAGCAGAGTTCGAATGAACTGTGTGCTGTGACACATTACTCCTGTCATCAGCATTCAAATTATGGGTGAGTTGCACATAGCATTCCTTCTGTTGGCTCATACCATATGGGATAGCCTTTGCTCATCTCTAGCATTGATGAGCCATGGTCGGCCCACACCTTACCAGTGGTTTGTGGTTTTCCCTTCTCGGACCACTTTTTGGAGATACTAACCATGGACAGTGAGCACCCTACAAGCCTTATCATCTCGGAAATGCTCTGACCCAGTTGTCTGGACATTACAATTTGAACTTTGTTAAACACACTTAAGTCTGCTGCCTTTCCATTCTGAAGAACAAGAATAACACTGATTAACAGAGCTCAGTATCAGGTGTTATTTATATCATTTCATGACCTTCACACGCGCCATCGTTTATCTGCAGTTGCTTCGATTTGCACAAAGATGCACTGGTCATAATGCTTTGGCTCTTTGCTGTATGTCTAAATACAAACAGTTATCTGCTAAAACAAAAAAGTTTTTTCCACCCCCTTGGGTCAAAGCACCAACTCATTGTTGACAGTGGAAATTTCATCACCTTCATATTCCACCACCTAAATTTCAGTTTTCTAGCATAAATATATTGTTTGCAATATTCATTTGAAATCTTTGGAATTTACAAAATTTTTCATTGTTAGAGGGCGAAATTATAGTTTTTGGAAGATTCTGAAAGATCAAAAATAATATTTCTTTAATTCCTATCTAAACTGAAAAAAAAAAAAATTCATTTATCTCTAAAACTTATCTGCTAAAACAGAAGAGTTGTGTTTTCCCACTCCCCTGGGTCTAGAGTGCCAACTCTTGTTGACAATGGACATTTCGTGACCTTTTCATATTCCACCACCAAAATTTCAAACTTTTATCATAAATACATTGTAATATGCATTTGAAATTTTCGAAATTTGAACTTTTTCTATCATAGAGGGCATAATGATAACTTTAGAGAGAATCAGAAAGTGCATATTGTAATATTTCATCAATACCTATCCAACACAAAAAGAATTTTCAATTTATCTTGGTAAACAAAAAAGTTCAATGTATACAGATGGACAAACAGAAGACAAAGCAAAATTATTATCTCGTTTTCTTTGAAAATGAGAATAAAACACACGAAATATATGGGGGATGGAAAACACACGAAACAAACTTTACATAGCTTACAGTAACAGTATAAAATAGTTTTAGAAATCTATACAACTGAATAACTAATACAGCAATTCTAAGCTAGAACATGAAACTACTACATACTCTCCAAAGAGTAAAAAGACCTTCTTCTCGTGTAATTCGTATCAAAGCATCAAATACATTTTTGTATCCTCTTCTTTCTGCAGGTGGTGACCTAAATAGCAAACATATTATTAAGTGAAATACTTCATGATTGCCAAAGTTCTCTAACCATTACACATGAAAAACTGCCTTCTACTTACCTTCCATCTGCTGTCATACGGATCAATGATATTTCAGCAGGTGTTCCAACAAATGCTCCAACAGCACCAGCTGCCATGCCAATGGCTGCTTTCATAAAAAATCCAGGTGGTTTCCCATCAGCCCTGAAATGATCAGTGCATTTAAACCTCATATAATAAAAGAAATATTGAGAAAAAAATTGAAATATAATCAATATATAATTCCAACTTTAGTATAAGAACTCTATTTTAATGATTGATCATAAGCTTTTACTCTATGATATGATTATCAGACTGGTGATTCTCTATGCTTCACCCATATGGGCGAATACTACACCCACCAATATTCGTAAAATTCAGGTCTTACAGAACAAGATTTTGAGAACTGCAGTCGATGCTCCCTGGTTTGTCACTAATAGACAACTTCACAAAGACCTGGGTATAAACAATATATATACACATATAAAACGCACCTCAAAAAGATTTTTTGAGGCTGTAAGCAATAATCCCAATGAGATTATTTCTTCTCTGATTCATTAAGATCATACTGTTTTGAACAAGTACAAGAAACCTAAAAAGGTAGTGTTCTCTGAGGAGACCTACCCGTTTTAGGTTTCTTATATAATTTTACTGCTATTTTTAGCTTTTCTTATGTTTGCCCTTAGGGGCCCACCTAAGGGTGTTTACTTATATATTTTGTTCTTACTCATGCCAAATAAGCATATCTTTCTGATGGAGATGGTTAGGGGTAAAATTATTACCCAGTACATCGAATATGATTATACGATCTACGAATATAAGAACTATCAAGATCTTCTCTACAAAAACTGCAATTACAAAAATGCAGAATTAAATACATTGCAAAATGGTTAACATGAAAGTCAGGGGATCAGTGTATATATTTGATGTTAATAGCATATTGATGAATGCATTGCATTGTGTTGACTTCTAATGTTATTTCATAGCCTACACTGTATTTTGTGGGAAAGATCGACTTAAGTTTGAATGAGACCTTTATTGATGAAAGAACTGGGGTCTGAGTACATTACTCTTCATTGTGAATGCTATTCTGAATCAAGGATTAACTAGGTCAAAAATCTGAATGGAATGCAGGAAACTTCTGCCATAATTGGCAAACAAAATCATTAACCTGCCTCCCAGGTGTCAAGTCTAACACATTAGTGTATTTACAGATATTGTTAAATAACTAATTAGCAAGAAATTAAAAGCTGTTAAAAATTTATCAAACAGTGTTTGGATTATGTTTGATGATCCTCTACAAATTTTGTGTTATCCAAGGAAGTTCAAATAGAAATTTATTCCTCGGGCCACAGAAAATTTTCGTGTTAGATTTTTCTCTTATTATTCCGTTTTGTGTAAAAAACCATTTATGCAAATAAAAGCATTGTTACTGGAATGGACCAAATTTTTTTATTTGTTAACCAATATTTCACCTTATCTGTTTTTGCATTAAGTGTTTTCAGCTATATTAATTTACAAGGGTTTAGGAGTATATTCTAGGCTCACGAGGAAAATAAAAGAAAATTAATACCCCATCCCCACAAATTATAAAAATAAAACCAAAATTATAAAGTTTCGGTTTCATAATGGTCTAGGAAATTAATAATAATGTAAATAGTCTAGGAAATGCAAACCAGTTTTGTTTTACATGATGTTAGACTTCATTTTACACGATACATGTCTTTTTATGTATATAAATATAATACATATAGTAAGAGTGGCATAATATCACAGAAGACTATTATTAGACTGTTATCCCAAAGTGAAAATCAATTAAGTGTTTTAAGTCGATATCATTTATTTTCAAGGATAAATAGATAATAATAAAAGAATAATAGTAATAAAATATTATGATAATAGTAATAGAATAAATAGACCACTAAAATTGTACTCTTGCCATTGAAATGCAATCTGTCTCAACATCTTAATGAAATAAAATCTGCTTTGGATCAGCAGCAAGATCTTACTTTTACAGACTGAATTCCTTCAGACTAGTAAAAATGACATTTTATCTGATTGTTTAGTAGCAAGTTTAAATTTACAGTCCATTATAGACATTAAATACTGTTTATTTATAAGTACACTGCTAAATAAAATATCATATAAACACTAATTTTATAAATGCTAAATTTATAATTTATATTCAGTTCATAAATATCCTTCCTACAAATTTTGTCACTTAAATTTGAAGTGTACATCTATATTAATGAGTATATTTAATGACCAAAAAGAAATGTATAAGAAATATAAGTATTAGGTTAAAATAATAAACATTAATGTTTATTATTACTGCTGAACTGAAATTTGAGATATTATGTATAAATAAAACATTAATGTATGCTTTTTTTAACCATTACAGTGCCGGGTTTCTGAAATTGAACTCACTGTGTTGGCCAGATTTAAAGTCTTTTTCAGAACATAAAATAAATAGCTTCAGAACCTTATCCTGAAGTAACTAATGAATGGGAATATGTCATGTTATATACCTAAAGAAAGAGCATTTAATAGAACTTAATAAAATGGCAAAAATTCTAAGAAATAAAAATGGCAAGTTAAATTTTTAAGCATTTTTTTAAACATTGCAAAATTTTATTGTTTTTTTTTTCCATTTTATCTAAAGCAAAATTTCCAAAATATATAATTTTTCCCCACTTTTTTCTAATTATTTTATTATTCTAATATAAATAGTTCACAATATTTCTATTATTGCTTAAATCTTTCATTTATTTTGTTTTTTTCTAAAATATTTAGTCATTTATTATATGCATAACGTGTAATGCATATTCTTAGACTTTTGATCATCAGGAAACTCAAGCCTAACTAAAGCAGTGTCATAAAAATCATTTTGCTTTAAAAACAAGATAATTTAAATAAAAATCGAAAAATATATCAGAAAAATGATAAAGAACTATGAAAAAATTCAATAAAATGTTTTAAAGCATTTAAAGTGCAACTGGAGCACTGAATTCGAGAATGAGTCACTTTATTATAAAGGGGCATAACCGCTATGGAAAAGTTTAATTCTAAAATTATGGCAAAAATTTAGGCTAAATATCGCAATTTCATATACTTAATTAGTTTATTTGGTTGAAATGTAATTAAAAGTATTGATAAATAAAATTCTACCTTTTAAAAATTGCACTTTTAACCCTTTGCACTTGAGAGGTGACACTCAGTTGCCACTTGGTTTAATGCAGCAACTCAAATGGTGACAGATGTGACAATAACTGTTTTATAAACAGATATCTTTCCTCTTTACATTTTAGATGTGTAAATCTATTGTCTATGTGCACTTCATAGAAGAGCATTGTGTTTAATGAAAAATATTATATTAAACTGTCTGTCTGACATCCTTATGAGTATATGATGTTAAACAGTATATGATAAAGAAACCTATAAAAATGAAAAATAGGTTTATATGACCTCACACTTACTATTATGTTTCAGGAAATATGAAATATGCACTTACGTAAATTTTTCGAAAAGGGTTGAATAAACACCCATACGAACTGTTGTGTATGATGCTTGTCTAAGCAATCCAGCAGATAATCTATTGAGAGAAATATGAATAAATTTATTACATTTTATGGCTGAAAGAATACTACATACATTTTCTACCATGTTCATTTATCTTTACTAAAAACATTGGGACAAACAAAAAATACTTATTTATGAACCATATAGAATGAAACCAAGACACTGCATTTAATCACAACTGCTCTTTTTAATTTGTATCAGACCTACAAAGCTCCTAACTTATCTGTAGGTTAAAACAGAATAAATGACCATGCCATCCTGGGACTCAATCTCAGTAGTTGCAATGTCACTGTGAACCCATGCAATGCCACTGCACCATCAACATATTTAATACTTCACTCTAATTGTACTCGCCTTGTACAATGTATACTTTGTATATGACAATTACAAATTTACCATAATCTAATTAAATTGAAAAATATTTCTTGAATAAAAATAAATTATATATTCATCTTCCTTTTCATTCACATTACTTTATTTTCTAGTACAGGTATCAAGCTGTCCTGTGGCTGAGTGGTTAGTGCGCTTGGCTACTGATTTACGGGACCTCGGTTTGAGCCCTGGGTAAGGCATGGATATTTGTGTTGTTTTTCTGACGAGTTCTCGCCATCCTCACAGACCTTCTACTGTGGCATATAAATTGACAGGCTGCTGTCAGACCTCTGTAGAAAGCACTGCTTGAGGGGGTATTTATTTTTATTTATTTGCAGGTATCAATGTTAAACACCTATTGTTTTGCTCTGCAGACTGTGTTAAACAACTATTGTTTTATTAAACAACATAGATGTCGTCACCAATGAGATCTTCAGAAACACCTACACATAGCTTATCGATCGACATGGGAATGAAGTCACCAGACAATGACTGGATGATTTATTGCAAAGGAGTGCCAACAATGAAAATTTAAGTATATTATTATTCTTCCACTGGGCACTAATTATTTAGGATGTTTTATTTCTTTTCTCTGGAAAAGATGAAGACGGGATGATTGAAGATTATTCGTTGTTGTTTATACTTAGAGATTTTGAAATGCTTAATTTAGTGTTGAAACTTTGGTGTTTTAGATTTTTTTTAAGTGAATTTATTATTCAAAGTTTATAGTTTGAGTATATAATGTGAAGTGATTAGAATTTTTTTATGCATTCTTGTTCATCTGAAGTTCTAGTTGAACCATAAAGAGTTATATATTATATTAATGTGATTTCAAGTGTAATTATAAATTTTTGTAGATTTTTTCGTTTCAGCTGACTGAAAGTTGAATTGAGTGTTGTAAGTTTAGGAATTTAGGAATTATAAAATGTTTATGGATGTGAATGATGAGAATGAAAGAGAATTTAGTATACAGTGATTATATAAGTAGCATTTTAAAGTGAATTTTTCATATGCAAAGTGTGTTTTCATGTAAAATTTAGATGGAATTGTATTGGATGGAAATGTTAGCATCATATATGATAAATTATTGATACAGATTTTCTTTACTCTTAGATACGATGTATATATGCTTTAAACCTGTTCAGTGTCATCAGTGATATTGATGTGCAATGATGCGTAATTATCGGGATGACAGAGGCAGCATTTGTTTGCATATATATGAGCTAACCGTGATGTCTTGAAGTTTTATACCCTTTAAGAGTGTCCCCAACAGCAAAGTCTAGTTTAACTGAGACAGTCACTAGCAAAACTCCTCTAAGCATTTCCTTTGGGAGGAGGAAGTAAAGCTCAATGAAGGGAGGTAATTAATGCTATTTTTATTTCAGCTAGCTCACAATTTATTGTGTTTAGGTGAAGTTGTAGCAGATGATTACACTCCTGCTTGTTTGTAAAATGAAATTATTATTAGTCTTGCATGTTTGAGGAGGATTTAAAGGTGTACCAACACCAGTTTTTTTATGTATGGCAGGCACGAAAGAAGATTAGATTTTCCATATTTGATTTTGTTAGGGGAATAAGTGGAAGTTATGCACCCCGCTTGATGCATCTGTATTTATATTCTGTAAAAGAGCAGAATTTGATGTAATTGAATTTTTCTTTAACCTTTTTAGAAGTTAAGCAGGTTAGGAGTGATATTAACAAAGCTTTTTTGTAAAGGTTATAGTATGCTCTTTTGGAATTGTATCAGAATGTAATACTAGTTAGACTAAATAATGCTAGTATGCAGTTAACAGCCACAGACATTGGTATGTATTTACAATAGGTAGCTATACACCATGCTAGGAGGAGGTACCTTTGGTCAAAATGGAAGATTTTGTCAATGTGAGAGTAGATAGTCTTATTAAAATTTGCATATGCATACCTATTAGTTTATTTATGTTCAGCAATATGTAAACAGAATCATAACATAATCAATAACCAAACTAAAGAGAAAAGGAGACAAAATGCACCCTTGTCAAACACCAGAAGTAATGCTAAACCAATTGCTACAAGCCTTAACAACTCTCACACACGACTCAGTGTTATTATAGAGAGCTTTCATTATGTTAACTAACTTGTCTGGTATACCATATGATTTCACAATCAACCACAAATTATGACGATCAACAGAGTCGAAAGCCTTTTTGAAATCAACAAAGCTAGCAACTAAAAGTTTCTGAAACTGTAAACATTTCTCAAGAAATGCCTAAGTGAAAATATCTGATCCACACATCCCCTACCACTCTTCTAAATCCCCATTGCTCATCACGCAATTGACTGTCAACCAGATTCTTAATTCTATTAAGCACAATCATGGAAAGAACTTTACCTGGAACAGAGAGTAGGCTGATACCCCTATAGTTATCACAAGAACTGCGATCACCTTTTTTGAAAATAGGGATAATAATTGGTCTGGTAAAGTCTTTAGGAACCATGCCTTTATCATAAAAGATATTCAAAATTTCAGTCATCCAAGTGGTTCCCAAAACATTCCCAGCTCTAAGCATTTCTGTTCATTCACCATGTGTTCCAATTGCAATTCTTATATTTAATGATCATTTTACCTTCAGCATTCCAATCCACATATACTTTTACAATAGCTGCTCTGTAGCAACTGATGGGAGATACAGTTTCTGAGATGAAAGTACCAACACACATGGCATCAACATTCATGTTTCTTCCAAATTTTGATAAATACTTTCATTTTCCCATTATTTGTATCCCTCTTTGATTCATACATCTTACAAACTTCACCATAGACTTAATGCTGCTATTGTTGTCTTAGATCAGTTTTATTCTGTTTTCACAGTTTATAATTCAGCATAGAGTGTAGGATCATAGTTTGACAGCTGCTGGATATATAGGTACCAACATGTTTGCAGTTAAAAGTACACTGGTTTCCATATATTAAGGAAAATCCCAAAGTTAAGCCAATGGAAAGCTAATGTCAAAGCTCTATAACTTTTAAAATAAGTTTTTTCGTTTTGAAAAATGTGATTGCCGATAAAGATCTCAATCAAATAAATCAGTATCTCGATTTTCAACAATATTCGTTTAGTATTTAATGAGTTATGGAAGTATGAATATTTAACATCAGCAATGCCAGTCTTAAGAAACTTATACAAAACTGAAGAATATTGAAAGAATTCTTTACACAAAGTTCTAAAATACAAACTTATTTTAAACACTTTGATACAATACTTATTACTAAGTTTTAATTAACTTCTGAAATCAATTTTTGTGGCTGGCATTGTTATCGTTAAATATTCAAACTTCCATAATTCATTAAATGCTGAACGAATATTGTTGAAAATTGAGATATTGATTTATATGATTGAGATCTTTATCTGCAATCACATTTTTCAAAACAAAAAACTTATTTCAGAAGTTACAGAGCTTTGAGGTTAGCTTCCCATTGACTTAACATAGGGATTTTCCTTAATTTATGGAAACCAGTGTATTATAGCTTTTAATGCAAAATATTTTTTGAAATATATAAATCTATTAAAATAGGTAAATATTGCTGCTACCAATAATTTGCACATGATTATAACCACATACCACCACTAGTCAATGACTGTACCTACCCTACATAAAGTCCTGAGAAGCCTTCATTTTTAACAACACTTCTTATAGCATGCAAGCTAGTTTTGTGCTCTTTAGCTTTTCCTCCTTCTCCTATAAATAGTCATATTATGAAATAAATATATAATAAGCTACTATAAGATATAATAAGCTACTATAAGATAGCATCAATTACATTTCACTAGTAAAGCAAATATATTTTTTTCCAGTTTCATTTAACCACTTAAGTAATTTTTACACTGAAATACTGTCATCTATTGGCAACTCAATATCATCAAATCCCCCTTTTAAAATGTTAATATAAATTATGTTACAAAAGCTAAACATGGTTGCTATGCATTATTTTAAAAGTTAACTAAAAAATATTTTACTTAATCATTAAACATTTATTTAATCATCTTAACATTGAATAGACACTGGCAACCCTGGACCTCTGGCAATGATGGTATCAGGGATGGCAGAGGCAGCATGCAGCCTCTCCCAGTCCTCAGATCCATCAGTGTAGATCTCAAAACATCTCTCATATCGTGCAATGACATAGGAGGTGGAGAGAAGTCTGACGAACACTGAATCTGAGTCGCTCTTTCGACCTAGAGAAGGGACAGTGACATCGATCATAAGATTACTGTTTCTCTAGGGTGGAAGGTCAGGGAAGAGTGTATTGCCAGCAGTGGAGCTGGCAGGGATGACTTGGTCGTAGAAGTCAGTAGCAGATACGGCAATGGGAGAGTTTGGCCTCTCTTGCAACATCCTGAGAAGCCAGTGGTTAAAGTGGAGGGAATGGAGCCTTGAGAGATGACACAGTATATTTCTCTTCTGGTGCAGGCAGAAAGGCATGTCATCAGTATCTGCAATGACAGATGCATTTGGTGTGTTAGGGCAGAGTCCAAGACAGAAGTGCAGAGATATAGTGTTCATAGTGGCCAACTTGCTCAGCAGTGAAGCAGAGGCATTGCTCAGAAGGTGATTGCTGTAATTGATGTGGGAGAGGATCAAGTGCCAGTACAAGACCAGGAGAGTCTTGCAGGAACTACCCCAGTGGGTACCAGCAAGGAAAGATAGCATATTTCTTTGTGCAGCGGCAACTGTCTTAAGATGCTGGATTTGAGGTCCCCAGCTCAGCCAGCTGTCCAGGACCACACCAAGGAACTTATGCTGATGAACAACCTTGATGTGGTCTGGCCCAAGCATGAGGCCAGGGAAGGTGGGTGGAAGGCATCTACTCAAGAGAACCATGGCAATAGTCTTATCAGTGGAAAGGGTGAGGCTTAGGTTGTTGAAGAACTTGACGACTGTGGCCACAGCTCGACTCGTCATGAGCTGAGCATAGTAGGGGTCCTGGCTAGGAACAAGATGCAGATATCATCTGCATAAATGGAAATACCCACTCTATTCCCGATTTGAGAGGGTAGGCCTGACAGCAAGATGTTCAGTAACATTGGGTTGAGGACACCCTTCTTGAGGTACTCAATGATTGATGGTGTGGGAGGTGCTGAGCGAGTTGCCCAGCTTCACACGAACTGTCTTGTTGGAGAGGTACGCTGTGATCCCGTGGATGATATTGCCTCTGAGGCTGATATCCTAGAGCCTGCAGAGAATATCCGAGTGGGACAAGGAATCGAATGCCTTCTGAATGTCAAAGAAGACAGTGACAGTAATCTGTCCCTTGGACAGTGCCTGATCAGCAGCAGAGGTGAAACTGATGAGATTGTCAGATGTGCACCTCCTTTTGTGGAAACTCAAGAGGCTGTCAGGGAGGAGGCCATTGGACTCTAGATACCATTCCAGGCATCCAAGGACCAGTCTCTCTAGGATCTTGCAGAGGCAAGATGATAGAGCAATGGGCCTGTAAGAGGACAGCTCAGTGGTGGGTTTTCCCTGCTTCAAGATTTGCACAATATGTGTTGCCTTCCATGACTCAGGTACTGTGCATGTAGTCCAGGAGTGATTGAAAGCTTTAAGAATTCTTTCTGAAACTTTCTAAAATGTAGAGTTGAGGGCACTCCGCACACTGCAGGCTTTCATTTAGCATAAATATCATTACACTCGATCTCCTTCCCCACTGGGAGTGCCAGAATCATAATCTGTAGTTCCCAGGTTTGAATTCAAGCTGGGTGAGCATTGAGATTTATCTCTGCAAAACTCCCTGCCCATGGTCAGTAGGGGGACACAGATGGGCTTCTTTAGGCTGCCATTTGTCAGATGGAACATTAAGCCATGACCCCATGTGCAGGAGAGCTATACCCTGTGCATGTTAAAGAACAAACTGGATGGCCTTGATGGGAGGCTACCATTCGTCTCCCAACAGCTATTCTAGTGGTCCCCTCCCCCAACCTTTTCTGAGCCTCTGGGGTCCTTGTGACTTGCCATTTAGCCCATTGTCTGCAAAAAACTGTTGCTCGGAGGTAAAACTACCCAATCCGCCTCTCCGGTTAAAATTTTCTTCTCTTTTCAGGAAGGTATGAAATGGACATAGTTTGAAGTACCCATAATCCTCCCCACGTCAGAAGTTTCTAAACCAAAAACCAGAATTTCTTCCCTTAGACAATCGAACTTTTTAATCACTTCTTATCCACCAGAGTTCCTCGGACACAATTTGCCAGGCACATGTAGCTTTATAGTAAAAGAAAATTAACTATGGTCTAAGGTGCATTAAAAAAATGTAAAGATACAGAAAAATTATTATTATTAAACAAAACTGTTTATTACTTAACATAATATTTAAAACGTTTATTAATTATCTGTACATACTTTTGTTAGCTTTCACATATTTTTCAAATTAAATTAATGATTTTACCTTCCAATACGAATTTAGATTTTGAAGCTTTCAACAAAGTATCTCATGTTTCACTCATGCTTAATTACAACGATTTCAATATCCATATAAAATAGTGAACTCTTAATTAAAAATAACTAAAATTTTATTGCTCAATGACAGAGAATTTTAAGTTATTTTTAATTAATTCCCGAACAAGAAGGTCCTTTTAATTGTGTAAATAATAACTTAACCTTATTCTAAATCCTTCGGAAAACACCTTTATCATAAAAAAATACTCAAAATTTTAGTCAGCCATGCGGCAACACAAACATTCCCAGTTCTAACAATTTCAACCATGATTTCATCCATCTCTGGGGATATAAGCAGTTAAAATATAACCACTCAATGCTGAAGAGAGTATGTTAATTTCCTTGAATAAATTTGCAACAAAAAATAAACAACAGTTACTTGATAGTGTGTAACTGCTTTGATATGTTTTGGGTTTATGACCCAACCTTGTCATTTGGGACTGTTCCCACTCTACCTACCTCTCCAAGTGTCTGGTGTCTGGCCCTGCTCACCCACTTTACTCAAACACTGCCACCTACAAAATCAATTACCCTTCCATCAGACACATGTCTACTAACAAAAAAAAAAGGTCTCTAGATTCACAAAAAAGTCAAGAATTGAGAATTAAAAAAAAGGAGGTAAATATAACTCCTCACCGATATAGTGAGTAATGGTAATAACGAGGAAATTTTGTAAGTCCCCTGGTTTGATTGTATATATGTCTATAGGATACGAAGGTACTCAATGCTGAAGAGAGTATGCTAATTCCCTTGTGTAAATTTGCAACAAAAAATAAATATCAAAGTTACTCGATAGTGTGTAACTGCTTTGATATGTTTGGGGTTAGGTACGGGATTACAGAATTTTTACAAATTATCAAAATCACTGACTTCTATGCAAATATCATGAGAAGGTTTCACGTGTGCAAATCTAATAATCTTTATGCTTGCAGTGCTTTATTTACATTTGTTTATAAAGATGTTTTTTCATATATATATATGATCATCTTGAAAAAATAATTTTTTATTACAGAACTCCTCCAAAAAAAATTATCGGTGAGGCTACTTGTTCACTTTATTGATTTTTTTTTTCAGCTTCTGAACAGACTGAATATTGAAAGACAAATACAGGATATCCAGGATGAACTTATTAATAAGAAAAATTAATAACTTCACTTGTAATGACGATATGTGCATTCTGTTTGCGCCAATAAATGTGTAAACACAGAAAGTTTTACAAGAGTGCTGATGGCCAGTAGGCGATGCATGCACAGTGAGGCAAGATGATATAGCTGCAAATGGCACCTTTCACACCTCAGCAGAAAGTGCAGTGCTGTTATTGACTCGCAGAATTTAGTTGGTTGGTTGTTTTGGGTTTTATGGCGCATGGGCGACTAGGCCATAATGCGCCAAACAAAAGACAATATAAAAGACGTGTAACCCACAACCAAATTTAAAACAAATGAGCTAAATAGTAAAATGGTAAAATAACAAAGAACAAGTGTAAAAATACAAAGTAAAACAATAGAATACCAGGTGTAAGTGACCTGGGATATACACACAATGTATAAGGTGGTAAAATCAAAATCCAGTAAAATATCCACTTGAAAAATATAAGTTAAAACAATCCCAGGTGTAAAAGACCTGGGCTACGCAGAATTTAAGTTTCCTCTGAAAGTGCACAGGATGTTTCATAAACCTTTTGCAGGGTAGAAAGAGCCGACTGAGAATGCCATAAAAGAAATGGTACCTGTTGAAAAGAAATTGCCTATTTTCATGGAAATTTTGAGCATCAAAATGCTGGTGGAACACCAAAGATGATACTTAAGAGTGTGGTAGCCATCCAAATGGTGTTTCAGCCAAATCTGTTTCACATGTTGGTTCACAGCTGGGGATTCCAAAGTCTACAGTTCACGATGTGGTGCACAAAAGGCTGAAACTTTGTATGTATAAACTGCAGCTGGTACAAAAGTTAGAGCAATGTGATCGCAAGCTCCATTATTACTACATGGACAACTATGTGATGAAAATGGTATTGCCAATTGAAAATGAAAGTGACTGTGATGAGGTGACTTTCCATGTATCGGGGTTGGTAAATCAATATAATTGTCACATTTGGGGATTAGTTGTCCAGACTCTCATGAGTCACAACAGTCCAAATCAAAACTTAATTTGGGACTGTTGTGCTCATGAGCACAACAGTCCCAAATTAAATGTGTGGTGCAGCTTGACTAAAACCAACATCATTGACCCATTCTTCTTCTGTGAGAGGTCTGTAACCAGAGCAGTGTACCTGGATATGTCAGAAATTTTTGCAGAACCCCAGATTCCCTATGGCTATGTTTATCAACTAGACATTGTGCCACCTCTAGTTGGATAAGCATAGCCATCAGAAGAAAAAAAACTTTGGGCCAAGTCAAAGAGTTCCTCGACAAACTGTTTCAATTCACATGGATTGGGCAAGGGACCCAATTCCTTGGCCATCCAGGTCCTCTGACTTGACACCTTGTGACTTCTTTCTCTGGGGATATGTCAAAGACAAAGTGTACAGTACCCCAGTAGCAGAATGTGGTTGAACTTCGCATGCAGATAGTTGTTGCTGTTGCCTCCATGACTTCCCAAATGCTCATCAACACTTGGGCAGAAGTAGAATACCGTTTGGATGTTTGTTGCACCATACATGGTGCACACATTGAAATCTACTGATCACCACTGAAACTTGGGAAGTATTCCTCCTGGCTGACAAAACCACATGCATGTACGTAAACTACAAAAAATTTCTCATGTTTCTTTATCGATCAGTTTCATCCTTGGAAACCTGTATATTTGCAAACAGAAAATAAGGAATCCTTGGTCTAGCTTTAATTTAGAGAAAGAATTGCTGAGTCTTTTTTACAGCAAGGAAGACCTGAACTGACTAGAAAGAGGATGGGATATACACTGGGAAGGAAGATGCTAATGTAGAAAAAAGAATACCACATCCTCAACATCTTCCATGGCAGAGAATAATGTCATCACTTCACCTTCCAGAAGAATCAGAGCAAATAATGTACCTCAATGCAAAATTCAAGTGCAAAAAGCACTAAAGCCCATATTTGTTGTACATTTAAAAGACTTTTGTATTACTAAAAAATAAACTGCATTTTGACATATCATTACATGGAATTAAATTGTTACGAATGAACACAGTGAGTGAATAAATAAACAATATATTTCTCAATTCTCACTGTTAAGAGATTTGTATCCTGTGTTGTAGCAAGAGATGCAAAAACGATTCTGTGGTGACAGTTCGTTTTACATATCATGCAGTTAAAGGCTTAGGTATATTTACTACCATAAGAGAATGATCCTTGGCTGGTGGGTGGTATATCCGCTGTAGTTGCTGCATGCTCTAGTTGTTGGTGGTTCGGCAGTCCAATAGCATTGCCAGATGGTTGTTGGCACTGTCCAATCATACATAACTATTTAGCACATGGCAAAGATGTTTTGCAACACTTTCTGCAGGATATGCTATGGAGCATAGTTGAAGTGAAGATATGTTCTTGTGGATTTAACTGTTTGATGAGTGATAGAGGCTCATCTTCTGCAGCTTTAAACTTTTGACAATATTCTTGCGCACAATGCATTTTGTCAGTCTGCTTTGCCAGCATCTTCAGATGTTATCAACTCCTTGGCAGATAGGGTTGATATAATGTGGCCCCTCAGCAAGTTTACTGATTAAGACTATCCCTCAACTGGATGCTCTTAAAATTAAAATTTTTAAAACAATGTAAAAATAGAAATATCATACCTAAATCATTGCAAATACCTTGGAGAAAGTATTCACAATTTTTAAATTCCACATTAGATAACACAGAACATAAATTACTTACCACAGCTATAAAAAAATTAAGAAAGGATATAGTGCTAAAAGAAAAACTACCTTATTATGAACACATAAATTAGCAAGAAAAACAGTGCTGGGTTATCTTGATCACCTACTACAGAAATTAGAAACTAGATAGAGACACATACAGCATAAGTAACAAACATAATAAGAAATTAAACCTATGTGTGATAAATCTAGTAAACAACACTAATACTGACACACTACAAACAGAAATGCCAAAATTAATAACAGCAAACCAAAATTCATTAACTTATTTAACAGTTAAAAAAGAAGTATGAAGACTTAATTATTTTAGGAGCCAAGTTTGTATACTCCCCCCTCCATCCCCCCAAACCAAATACCACAGATTGAACAGATTATTAATATACTCCCACAATACAAAAAGATAAAATCCACTTTCAATTATATAGAACAATAAAACAATACAACCCCACAAGTATAACCAAAGACACCAAAAAAGACAAAGATATTAAAAGATTTTTCTTTTATAAAATAATTTCTTTTATTTAATATATAATACATCCAATTACATTGGTTTAGCCCAGTGGGCACAAATATTACAATTGAATCTTACAGAAATCCACAAGAGTTAATAACTCGCCTGTGGAATTTTATCATATTTCATACATATAATTTAAAATTTTGGCAACAATAGTCAATAAATGTCTTAAGTATTTATAAAGTAATCGAAGAATAAAATAATTTGAACAATTGGACACAAAAAATTTAATAAATGATTAAAAATTATTAAATTTATTACAAAAAAATTCTCAATGGTATCAATATCTAATAGCCATTTACAAAGATTTGAACCAAAGCTATGTCAAGTTTTTTCCATTTTTATATTGTTTGGCAAAAAATTAAATAATTTAGGCATAAGGTAAATATGTTTTTTAGTCACAGTTTTCTTAGGTAAGAATTCAATGAGATTAATAGAGTTACTGTATCTTGTGTCATAATTTGTAAATTTTATATTCTGTTCTGACCAATTTTTAAACAAATGTTTTGAGATTAAATGCATATATAATTTTCTAACTGTTAAAATATCAACATCTTTATAAAAGTTTTTAACATTTTCATATTTTCTTTTTTTTAATATGCATTTTATAATTCTATTTTGAGCTACAATTAATTTGTTAATATTAGTATAATATGTGCCACCCCAAGAAGTAATTCCATATTGCAGATACGATTTAATCCAACAATTATAATATCATTTTTAAAGTTGAAATATCTACAAATTGTCTAATAAATATTGTAACACCACGGTTATATCTTTTTAATAATATTTGCTATATGTTCCTTCCAATTTAATTTACAGTCTACATAAACACCTAAATATTTAAAACAATCAACTCCTTTAATAGGTAAACAGGAACAATTTTTACCAGTACAATGAAAAGCATGATAAAATATTTTATTATGTAGAAAATTACATTGTCTTTTTAATCTGAAATGGATATATTTTGTTTTATTGATATTTAAAAGTAATTTGTTTTATAAAAACCATTTTCTAATTTTAATCATATCTAAATTTATATTAATTATTAAAGAATTGAAATCTGTATCAGTATAAATTAAAGCTGTATCATCAGCAAAAGCAATTAAATTTCCTATTGTATCAAGTTTACATAAAGCATTTATATAAATTAAGAATAAAAGTGGTCCTAAAACTGAACCTTGAGGAACACCAAACTGCACAGTTTCTTCCATAGAAATATTTTTTTCTATTTTAACTACCTGAACCCTATCATTTAAATAACTTTTTAACCAATTATACATTCTTCCTCTAAATCCATATTTCTCAAGTTTAAATAGCACTATGTCATGTGGAACAGAACCAAAAGCTTTATGTATATCCAGAAAAACAATAGCTACTTTAAGGTTATCATTTATTCTGTTATGAACTACTGAAGTTAATTTTAAAATAGCATCCTCTGTATTTCTTTTTTCCCTAAATCCGAATTGATTTTCAGCAAAAAAATTTATCTTTGTAAGAAACTTTACCATTTTTATATTCATAATTTTTTTAAAGATTTTTGATAAATTTGATAGTATTGAAATTGGTCTGTAGTTCCCTAAATTTTTTCAATCACCTCCTTTATAAACCGGAATTACGGTAGCTTTCGTAAACAATTTGGAAAACTGCCCTCTGATATAGAAAAATTTATTAAATGACAAAGTCTTAGAAATATATGGGCATATATTTTTTTAAATAAAGGGTGATAAATAATCATTTCCTGAAGCCTTTTCTATTTTTAGTGAGTTTATTGTCTGTGTCACATCAGTTTCAGTTACATAATCAATAAAAATTGATTGTAGTGTGGAATCTAATTCTGTCAAATTATATGTTTCATTTATTGGGATCATTTTCATTAAATTCTCTACAACACCAGTAAAATATTTATTAAATATATTAACAAAAACCAAAGGATTATCATGGAAATTGTAATTTAAATTTTTGCAAATTATTTCCATAGGAAATATCTTATTTTTCTTGTAAACACCAGATAATTCATTAATAATTTCCCATTGTTTTTTAATGTTTCCAAAATTTTTAGATATTTTACTTTTAAAATAATTTGATTTTGCCTGCCTAATAAGGTTAAATTTTTATATTCATGAATTGTTCCCTCAAAATTTCATTAGAAGGTCATGCCTTTACATAATTTATACAATTTGTTCCTTTTTTCTATCGAATTTAATAACGCATCTGTAATCCAAGCATTTAATTTTTTCCGAATATGATGATTATATTTAATATAACTCGAAATTTAATTAGTTCCTGTAATTTTTTTTATAAATAAATCAAATTAAACATTTAAATCAGTATAATTTTTTTATAATTTCCCAATTGTAATATAATAATTTATTTATTAATATATTTAAATCTGTTTAAAATATTTTTTTTATAATTCATTTCAATTTTATTTGAATTCAGTTTTAAATTAATACCTAGGTAATAATGATCAGTTATATGTGTTTGAATAAAGTATTTAGTTCATTTGGGTTTGGTATTCTTACAAAAAATATGATCTAAACAGGTTTTAATAGTTTCTCTAGTTATTAAATTATTTGCTACATATAATCCTAGGTGATTAATCAAATTTATATATTTTTTGCTTATTTGATCTCTAGTTTTGATGTCTATATTCATATCACCAGTTATAACAACATAATTTTTATTTATTGTATTAAATTTACTTTCTAATTCTTCAATAAAATCTGATTTTGAATAAATATGTGATCTATAAAAGGCTAATAAAGTACAGATAATATTACCAAACTTAAATTCCATTTGTACCAAGTCTGCATTTGTGAACATAGTGTTACAAGAAATAACAATAAATTCATCTTTTATGTACACTAAGACACTTCCAGCTCTGTTTTCTAATTGGCATTTATAATAAATATTATATCCCTGTAATTTACATAATTGTATTTCATTTTCTTTTATCCAGATTTAAGTTAAAACAATTATATCTGGATAAATATCTGTAAGATTTAAAAGTAAAGAAAAATGATCAAAATTTTTACTCATATTTCTAATGTTTCCCACAATGATATTTAAACCATTTCTTCAAGTATAATAGTTTTTATCATATACATTTTCTCCTGATATGACATACATTTTACACTGATTTGTTAATAAAGAGTTTTCCAATATACTATTTGTCCGGTTAAAATTTAATTTTTTTTTTAAATTTCATCTGAAATATTCATATTAATAAACTAAAACATATATTAGTAGAACTAAATTTTAAACCTAACTAAATCATCTAAGTTTTTATTCTAAACACTTTTGCCTTTTCCTCTTTCCGGAGAAGATTTTGCCATCTCTAACCCAGACAAATTTGAAGTTTTGTTCCTGTTGTAGTTTTTTACTTTCATGTAGTAATAATTTATTTTCTACATGAAACTTGGTTCATTTATGAATATTTTATCTTCTTGAAAACCTTGATGAATTTCTTTAGCAAACAGCTTCTTTTTTATTTTCCAACGAGCAAGCCAATGATCTTTCATTTTATGAGATGCTAACTCTACAATTGGTTTACGTCGTTCTTTGTTTCTAGTAGGAACTCTATGAGCAGCTTGAGTTGGGTTGTTTTACCTCTGAGCGGCACTTTTTTGCACACCATGGGCTAAATGGCCAGGTCACATGGACCCCAAAGGCTCAGAGAAGGTTGGGGGAGGGGACCCACTGGAACAGCTGTTGGGAAACAGATGGTAGCCTCCCGTCAAGGTCATCCAGCGTGTTCTTTAACATGCACAGGGTATGGCTCTCTCCCGCACACAGGGCCATGGCTTAACGTCCCATCCGACGGACGGCGGCCTTTCCAAGCCCATCGGTGTCCCCTACTGACCGTGGGCAGGGCGGGGAATTTTGCGGAAATAAATCTCAACGCCGACCCAGCTGGGACTCGAACCTGGGAACTACAGATTACGAGCCTGGCGCACTACCGACTGAGCCACCCCCGCCCCTATGAGCAGCTTGGATATCATTACTATTTGCATCTATTTGTAATGCATTTGCAATATTTAAAACAATTTCTTCAATATTTTCATTTGCTGTCTCAGGCACTCCAACTATTTCCAAGTTTTTATTTCTGCTTATCTGTTCAAGTTCATTCACCTTCCACTTAAGTTCTTATATTTCATCATTTAAAGAGCAATTTACTTTCATTAATGTTTCGTTTTGCTTTTGAACTTCTTTCATCTGTTTGGTTAATTCTGAAAATATTTTCAAAAATTCATCTATTTTATTTGAACAGTATTAAGTGCTCTTATTGTATTCTCCAATTTCTTTTAGTAAGTCTTTCTTTATATTAGTATTACTCATTAGAAATTTGTTTTTGAAAGATGTCATATGTTTATTAATTAGATATTCATTTCTCTTCTTCAGATCTACTCTTATTTCTTTTAAAATGTTATGATCTTTATTTTCTGATTTGCATTTTTGACATCTCCATATTTCTTTTTCCCAATTTTGCATCTTTTTAAAATTTGAATTTTCAAATCTTATGCAAGAAGAATGATAAAAAAACGTCAACGACCTGTGCATTGAACGGTTTCAAGTACATCAACTATTTCAACATTACACTTACCACAAAATTCATTTTCTAAATCTGAAGATATATTTGTTGTACAACTTTTAGTTTCCATGTCAACTGTTGTAACATCACGCGATGGCACGTTCTTATGCTGCTGTTGTTTATTTGATTTAGGCTTAGAAGAGTTACTGGGAAGATTGATACATTTCGAGCATAGCCAATTCCTTTTCTTTTCTAAAGACATCTTCTTAAAATTACTTTCCTTCATTCCAACACAATAAAAATGGACATAGCTTCTACATGAACCTTTACAATGAAGAAATTCCCTAACATCACCAAAATCCAATTTACAAACTACACATATGAGAGCCATGTTAACTGAAACATAAATGCGTAAATATGAGTAATTTCCTTTGGGTTGCACAATTTCACAAAAATATACAAATTCTTTAAAAGTTCCATACTACTAGAAGCAGGTTATACAAATAAAATATGCAAAAACTAGTCTTAAAAAAGAAAATAATTAAAAAATAAAAGTGCACAGACAAATTATACAACTCACCATAACAAATATGTTGCCAGAAATGTTCTGGAATTTTTAAGAAAAAAACAATTTTTTTCTGAAAATTTAAAGAACAACATAGACTATATTACACTAGCAGACAAAACCGACTAAATAGTACTAATCGATAAAGAAGGTTGGAACACCAAAATAAATAATACTTTAAAGGAATTAAATTGTCATAAAATCACTAACAACCCCATACCTAATACACTACAGAAATTAACAAAATTAAGAAGGGATCTATTCCTACCCACTGAAATCTCTAAAGCCTGCACAAGGTGCCAAGGGTAAAGTGGCACTCATGTACCCTGATATACCCCATATGTTTATAAAAATTAAACTGCATAAATCTGACCATCCTTTCAGACCCCTAATCTCAAAAAAAAAAAATCACCAACATATAACCTCAAGCAAGCACTCTATTGCTTTTTTAAAACCTTTTTTTTTTGAACCTATGCAATATACTGCTAGTACAGCACAAGATGTCATCAGAAACATCCTAAACAAAGCACAACAATGCTTTTATTTGATGTCATTTCACTATACCCTAGCACACCAGTGCTATATGCAGTGATGCAACTGAAAACAACATGGTAAGAAAATACACCCTCAACACAACAATACTTGAGCATACATGAAGCCTAGCCACCTCATCCAACTGGTTTGTAGTAAACAGAGAAATCTGGGTTCAGACGAAGGGCGTATCCATTGGCTACTTCTCTCCCAACTTATGGCTTATGCAGTAATGAGGCATCTGGAAGAAACAGCCCTGGCAAAAAGTAAAGTAAACTGACACTATACCTACATTACATCGATGATATTTTAATATTCTGGGACCATGGCCAAGAGGAATTATATAAACTTTTAGACACCTTACCAACCATAAAGTTTACATGTGTCAATGAAACCAACCAGCAATTACCATATTTAGATATAATGATAACACATAATAATCTAAAATACAACACAACAGTGTATTAATATAAAATGCAACACAATGGTGTACAGAAAAATCCACTTTTGTATTAAATCTAATATCCACTAAATCTAACCACCCCACTTCGTATAAAGCAGCAGCCTTCAACACATATTTTTAGAGAGCACATCACTATACATCACCTAAAGCTTTACTAAGAAATGAAATTAACTATATTTACGAAATAGGTCAAGAAGGCAGCTATGAGAAATCATCCATTACAAAAATTCGTAAGGAAATCAAATGCAAACTTAAACACAGTACACAACTAACACAAGCACAACAAGCAGTTAGACCTAATTATACTATAGCTTTCCCCATACATACCAGACTTCTCACAATCACTAAATAACGTCTTAAAGAAATACAATATGAAAGCTCCTAGCTCTACAACAAATACAACAAAGAAAGTTGTACTTAATGACAGAGACAAAACTAACCAACAGACGGAATATATAACATAAAAATTGATGACCCCAACAATTACTACAAAACAAAAATAATTACATAGGGAAAAAGTATAGACAAATTGACAATCACATTACTGAATACGAAACAGACATTAAGAGAACTAGAAGAATGTATATCGCCTATGGTGCATATGAGAATCTTGTTTTCAAACGGAGGAAGTTTGTCCTTTACCACAGTATTAGTCTTTTAATTCTTAAATCTAAAAAGATTCATTTCCCACACCTCTCTCAGAAAAGTATAGATTATTGCTGTCAGTGGAATATCTCTTAAAACTAACCTCCCTAAACTACTCCTACTAATTTTAAACTAGTCCCACTAATTTTTCAAATTTCTATTCTACACATATTTGTAAAACTCAATAACAGCTCTGCCATTTCACATGTAGTGATTTATAAAGAAAGATATATATATATATTAAAACTACTAAGTATTTAAAAAATGAGAATTATATTTCATTAATACTAATCAAACTAAAAAGGAGTTTTCTAATTATCATTTTCATTGTTTCCCAATCGAAATTCCACCACCAAAATTTCATATTTTTATTTTAATACATCATTTCAATATTCGTTTGAAATTTTGGAATTTTCAACACTTTTCACCATTAGAGAAAGCAATTATAGTGTTCTAAAGATTCTAAAAGTGTGAATCAAAATATTTTATCAATTTCTATCTAACTCAAAAAGAACGTTTCATTTATCTATGAAAACAAAAATTCTGCTAAAACTAAAAAGGTTTGTTTTTCCACCTTCTCTGAATCCAAGGCACCAACTCATTGTTGGCAATTGAAACTTCTTGATCTTCACATTCCACCACCAAAATTTCAAATTTCAAACATAAATACATCATTTACAACATTTGTTTGAAATTTTAGAATTTTCTTCCACTGTTCATTATCCTCCTCCTCCTCCTCCTCCTCCTCAAGCAGCCATGGGCTACGGAGGTCCAACCACACCATGCAATTTAGTTCTTCAACCATATCTGTCCTGAGCTACATCTGCTGCATCTAGCCACTGCACATCAATTCTAACAAGGAACTGTTTGACACTGTCTGCCCACAACATCGTTGGTCTCCCCCTCTTTCTGCAGACTTTAGGCACACTGTTCATAACTCTATTTGCCAATCTATAATTATCCATAGAGGGCAACATGGCCAATACCAACGGAGTCTCTCTCTGCACAATACGCTGCTTAACCCTTTGAAGCATAGTGGTTCCACACAGAAACCACTTACTTAAATTTTTATTTCTATACGCAGACTGGTTTTACAGTGAAACCACACTTCCTACATAGGTATTAGTGCGTCATCTATTGATCTCCATCGCAAATGATGGAGTATTGATACTCCATCATTTTTCTACACATAAAGACGGCCCATACCAAATGTCATTAAAATCGGAAATAAAATCGAAATTCGTGCTTCAAAGGGTTAAAGGAGGTTGCCGACTCCTTTGCCTAACCTCATCATTAGTTACAAAGTTGAGCCACCTAATGCCCAAGATACTGCGTAAGCATCTAGTTTCCTGTTATCTTGCTTACAAAGTATCCAAGTTTCACTACCATAACTAACCCTGGAAGAACCAAACTATTATACAGTCTAATTTTAGTCTTTAGGTGTATATGCCTATTTCTTCATATGCTCTATAGATTCTTAAAAGTCCAGGCAGAAATCCCTATTCGTCTGTTAATCTAATGCCACACATCACCAGTATTTGTTACATAATAAAAAAAAATTAACCCTTCAAGCAGCTGCTTGCCACAGAGGTCTGACAGGAGCTTGTCAGTTTGTATGCCATAGCAGAAGGTCTGTGAGGATGGCAGGACCTCAGCAGAAAAACAACATGAACATCGATGCCTTATCTGGGGTTCGAACCCAGGTCCCTTAGGTCAGTAGCCAAGTGTGCTAACCACTCAGCCACGGGACGGCATACTTCCCAAGATAATTAAACTGTGACACCTGCTCAAGACTGCAACCATTCAGATTAACTGAATCACAGCCTGCCTGACCAATTTTCATCATTTTAGTTTTCTCTCTGTTTATAACCAAACCTACCAGTTTCATCAACAGCTCGAATGAAAGAGCTATTACAAACTTGCTATTACACAATTTCCAGTTTAAGTTATAAGAGCACTGCTAGAGGGACCACATATCAACCCCCTTTGCCAAGGAGCTGATAGCATCTGAAGAAGTTGGGAAAGTAGACCGACGAAATGAATTAAATAAATAAATAAATAAATACCTCCTCAAGCAGCTGCTTGCCACAGAGGTCTGACAGGAGCTTGTCAGTTTATATGCCATAGTAGAAGGAAATGCATTATGCTCAAGAATAATTGTCAAATGTGTAAAGCAGCAGAAAATGAGCCTCTACCACTCATCAAACAGTTAAAGCTACAAGAACATCTCCACATGACTGTGCCCCATAGCATGTCAGCCTGCAGCAGGCATAGAAAAACACCCCTGCCATTGTACTAAACAGATGAACATTCTGTACATCAATGGACAGTACCAATGACCACCTGGCAATGCCATTGGACTGGCGAACCACCAACTACAGTACCGCAGCAACCGAGTAAGCATCAGTAGTAACTAAGGTGGGTGTACCACCCACCAGCCAAGGATCATTCTCTCGTAATAGTAAATATACCTAAGCCTTTAACTGCACAATACATAAAAAGAACTATCACCACAAAATCGTTTTTGCATCTCTTGCTGCAACACAGGAGACATAAATCTTCTAACACTGATAATTGTGAAATAAATCATTTATTCATTACATGCAAGATTATATGTCTGTTGATTTTCTTGGAAATTCTACAACTTAACATTCAGAAACCTTTTTGATCATGATGCTGGACATGTAAGAAACAGAATCATAAGGAATGTTCCTATATGTTATTGCTATTAAATGATTTAATATAAAACTTTTCTGAAATGCAAGTAACTCTTTTGCATAAACATACACTTTGAGTCATGATGTATCCTATATGATAAATATTTTAAGCCATGGAAACCTTACTTTTACAGTGCTCCTCCCTAGAATCCTGACATTTAATCCCTCCTCAATGTAACTCTTACATTAACCCTTCTAGTGCACGGCCTGAAAAACTGGAATGAAACCACAGACCATACTATTTTTCATTGTGCTCAGAAAAAGCAAAAACACTTTAGAATGTTTTTGCCAAATAACTAACATAAATTGGTGCCTTCGGCACCTCTTGATTTCTTGACCATCACTCTGACCCTTATTTGACCTCGAATGTGAGACCGGATCTGAAAATTTCTCTTATCTGAGTTCTACTGCCTGAAATAGTCCTATTCACCAATTTTTAGCTCTCCAGCAACAGTATATTGAAATTTGACCTTTAACCTCAAATGACCCATTGCATCCAAAGTTTCACAACACCTCCGAGATCTATGATGCAAACAAACCTCCCTGAAACAATTTTTAGCTTTCTAGACTAGTAGAACTAAATTTGACCTTTGGCCTCGAAGGATTCTCCAGATCCAAAAATTCATAACATTTCTGGCATCTACAAACTGAAACACCAACCAGGCTTGACCTCTTCTTAACCTCTATTTCACCTGGAAGGATATGAGGGAGGTAAAATTTCGGATTTTTCTTGAGATCCTGGATTACTTCTAAGTGCAAATTTTCTGACTACCATTTCTGCATCTTAGAATTTGTGTGATCCCCTGTCAGATGTCAATCACTCACAATCATCTATATATTATACAGGGTGTCTCAAAAATATAGGTACAAACTTTTAGGGGAGGTAGATAACATCTAAAGGAATGAGAATTGCATAGGAACCCATAACTGGAAACGTCATGGGAAAGTGGTAACAGAGGTACAAGATCTGAAAGGACACAAGACAATGATTAATGGGAAAACATTTATTGGACATAATTATTACAAATAGCATACTAGATGATACATTTCATAATGTTACAGCTCTTAATGACCCATAATCGCGCAAATTTTGATGCGCACGCACGCACAAACGGTGGCCCGGTACATGTCTGTGTGGGAAGCGTTCTTGATACATTCGTTGAGCGGCTTGTCCGTTGCCCTCAGCTATTCCATACACTAAGTGCATGTCTGCCAGCTCCCTGTTCGAATACCTTTGCATGCTCTTCGTCAGCCAACTACCGCTCAAATGAGGAAATCCGAAATTTCCCCTCTAGCATACTGATGAACAGCGCCGCCTATTGACTCAGGTGACGTTTCCGGTTATGGGTTCCTATGCAATTCTCATTCCTTCAGATGTTATCTACCTCCCCTAAAAGTTTGTACCTACATTTTTGAGACACCCTGTATATAGCAAATTAATCAGCATTTAATTCTGGATTTTATAGAAATAAAAGATTTAACAAAAATGACAATAAGTTTAAGTTTAATAGCAATTTTTTTGTATTATAGCAAAAAAACTGCATAAGAATTTAGAAAAAAAGCACAGTGATATTAGCTTAACTAGATTAAATTACACAAAATTCATTGTTTAAAGCATGAAGTCTATGCTTTGCATATGACTTCATGCTTTAAATGCTTTGCATATGACTTCAAATGCTTTCAAATGCTTTGCATATGACTTCATGCTGCTCAGACTATGCTTTGCAAAGATGGAGTTAGTATTAATGCCATACATCAGCTATAAAATTTACAGAGAGGAATTCACCTACTTGCCATTTTTGTAAGACATTAGGATTGCTTGTTATAAATTACTTTACAATTCATAACAAGCAACCTTAATGTCTTATAAAAATGTTTTTATAAATTTTGTTCTTTAAAGTTTTGTTGTAAATTATACAGTAATTTATAACATGAAAGTTCTAACCACAAAGTTCATTTATCGTGAGGAACTTACACAGAAGGCTGTATTTGGTTATGTTAATGTTCTTGGAATGAAGTGGGAGTTTTTGCTAGTTATGCTTAACCAAAACATCCAGCAACAATAGAACATATAGTTTCTAGCTATGGAGTCATGCCAAGTTGCCTTGTAAGGTGTAGAGCTTCCAGCAGCATACCATCAGGTACAGATTGGTTCTTGCCTTTAACCCTGAAGCTCTGAAAGATCCAGAAATAGCCAAAGCATACCATGATACAAGGGTTTATAAAAATAATGGAAACATGTACTATTTGTGGAGAACATTTTATTAATAAGCTGTAGGCTCACCTCAGGAGTTCAGAACAGATGCAATTCAACATGGAATATACTTATACAAGTCATGCACATACGGTAATGGAATTTGGGACCATTCTTCCTGTAAAATAAGGCCCAACTGTGCCAGTGATGCTGGAGGTGGAAAGTGTGTCTGACCTTGCACTCTAGATATTTCCACAAATGTTCAATAATATTGAGATAGCCAGGGTAGCTGCTGTACCTTATCCTCATGTTCTGCAAACCACAACTTGACATGTTTCACACAATGTACGGGCACATTATCCACTTGAAACCAGGGATGGTCATTAGGAAACAATGCCCACAACATTGGATGCAGGTGGTCCCTGAGAATGGATTCATATGTTGTGGATGTGACATGACCTTGCAGAATAACTAATGGCCCTAAGGAATGCAATGATATGGCATCCCACAGCATAAGGGATCCACCTCCATGCTTCAAAGTCGGAACCAAACAGTCAGGATGGTACGCTTCTGCAGGTTTTCGCCAGATGTACACTCTACCAGTGATGGGAAACAATGTGCAGCACGATTCATCAGACCAGATGACACATTGCCAGTCTTAGGATCCCAATTTATATGTGCTTTGCACCACCTTACATGTTTTGTTGCATTGATGTTGGTAATCAGAGGTTTGTGGATTATAACACGGCCATAAATACCACATGATGAAGTTCTAGACGAACTGTTATGATGGAAATGGTATCATTCCAACTGATGTTCAATTCTGCTGTTATATGCAGTGCTGTGGTCTTGTGCTTCTATTATACAATCTGTGCCAATGTTTGCTTATCCCTATCTGACACCTTCGTATGGCATCCACAATTTGCACGTTTGGAGGCAATGCCCTGTCCTTTTTGATAGGAGTCATAATCTTCGATACAATTCCTTGTGTTATACCTATTTCTGCTGTTCTGGTTACTGAAGATCCTGCAAGATGCACACCAATGATCATATCTTTTTGGTCACTGAGATCTGACATTTTCGGCAATTACACCACAACAGCTGTTTGACCTGCACCAGTGGCACTGCTACATGATAGCTGACATTGTACTTCTCCCCTTTATATACCTCACATCACAGGTGATGTCTTCTCTGTGATAGGAATATGGTGCATTGTGTGTACTCCAGCTGCCGTCAGTGTTTCCATTATTTTGATAAACCCTGTAGGTTGCTTAGTCATTATGACAATTGTGGTGTGCTTACTACCAAAGTTAAGAGAGAATGGAATCAGTTTAAACAGGCTTTTCTTTAAAGTAATAGCACTGCTTTGGGCAAAGAGTAGACAAAGTTTTTTGAGTGATAAGACTACGGAGCTTATTTCTGAAAGATGGAATTGCAGGAATAATTTGAATCAACACCATACTAGTCGTAACAGATGGCATTACAAAGAGCTTAATAAATGTGTAAAGGATCAGTTAACAATGGATAAGAATTTTTGGCTTGATAGCTTGATTGACAAAGCAAAAGCAGCTAGACAACGTAACAGCAGAGAGCTGTCATCATCATCAAGCAGCCATGGGCTACGGAGGTCCAACCAGACCACGCAATTTAGTTCTCCAAGCAAATCTGTCCAGAGCTACATCTACTGCATCTGGCCACTGCACACCAATTCTAACAAGGTCCTGTTTGGCATTTTCTGCTCACCACATCCTAGGACTCCTCCTCTGAGGCCCTTAGGCACTCTTCATAACCCTATTCACCAATCTATAATAATCCATACGGGCAACATGGCCAAACCAGTGGAGTCTCTCTCTACACAATATGCTGCTTAAAGGAGGTTGCAGACTCCTTTGCCTAACCTCATCATTAGTTACAAAGTTAAATTATCTAATACCCAAGATACTACATAAGCATCTAGTTTCTAGTTATCTTGTTTACACAGCATCCAAGTTTCACTACCATAACTAACCCTAGAAAGAACCAAACTATTATACAGTCTAATTTTAGTCTTTAGGTGTAGACGCCTATTTCTCCACACTCTCCATAGATTCTTAAAATTCCCGGCAGCAATCCCTATTCATCTGCTAATCTCATGCCGCACATCACCATTATCTGTTACATAGCTCCTAAGATAATTAAACTGTGACACCTGCTCAAGACTGCAACCATTCAGATTAACTGAATCACAGCCTGCCTGACCAATTTTTATCACTTTAGTTTTCTCTCCATTTATATAACCAAACCTACTCGACTACCAGTTTCATCAACAGCTCGAATGAAAGAGTTCATCTCATCAACATCATTTGCCAAAAGGGCAAAATCTAAATCAAAATTTTCGTATCTCCAGCCCATTTAAGGCCAAAATCTTTCCCTTGAAGTGAATTTCGCATAACACAATCAATAACCAAACTAAAGAGAAAAGCAGACAAAATGCACCCTTGTTTAACACCAGAAGTAATTCTAAACCAATTGCAATAAGACTTACCAACTCTAACACATGACTCAGTGTTATTATAGAGAGCCTTCATTATGTTAACTTATCTGGTATGCCATACGACCTCACGATCAACCACAATTATGATGACAATCAACAGAGTCGAAAGCCTTTTTGAAATCAACGAAGCTAGCAACCAAAGGTTTCTGAAACTCTAAACATTTCTCAAGAATCTGTCTAAGTGAAAATATCTGATACACACATCCCCTACCACTTCTGAATCCACATTGCTCATCATGCAATTGACTGTCAACCAGATTCTTAATTCTATTAAGCACAATCATGGAAAGAACTTTACCTGGAATAGAGAGTAGGCTGATACCCCTATAGTTATCAAAAGAACTGCAATCACCTTTTTTGAAAATAGGGATAACAATAGCTCTGGTAAAATCCTTAGGAACCATGCCTTTATCATAAAAGATATTCAAAATTTCAGTCATCCAAGTGGTAACCGAAACATTCCCAGCTCTAAGCATTTCAGTAGTAATTTCATTTACCCATGGGGATTTATGAAGTTTAAGTTTAGAAATAGACAAAATAACTTCAGATTGTGTTATAGGGCCAACATCAAAGCCACCAATGCATCTATCATCATTGCAAACAATGGGAGTAGAACTAACCACATTGTTTAGAACGTCACTGAAATGCTCAGTCCACCTAGCCATGACAGAATCCTCACCTTCTACAACTTTATCTTGTTTATCCTTCAATCCCTGTATACCTGTTCGTTTTCTACCACACAAAACATTAACTATCTGGTACAGCTCTCTGCTGTTGTGCTGTCTAACTGCTTCCTCGGTTTTGTCAGCCAAACCATCAAGCCAAAGATTCTTATCAGGGCTTGATGGGTGATCTTTTACACGTTTATTAAGTTCTCTGTAATGCTTTCTATTACGACTAGAAGGGTATTGATTAAGGACATTCCTGTAGTTCTTTCTTTCCGAAATAAGCTCAAGTGCCTTATCACTCAGATAATTCTGCCTCTTCTGCTCCTTTTTTCCTAAAAGGGTACTGTTAGTGTCCAAAAAAGCCTGTTTAAAATGATCCCATTCTTCCTCAACTTCAGTAGTAAGCATACCATGAGTGTCATAATGACTAAGTAACCTATCATGGTAAGCTTTGGCTATAACCGGGTCTTTCAGAGCTTCAGTATTAAAAGTAAATTTTATAACCCTAGCACAACACTTTTTAAGTTTAAGTTGCAAGACACTGTTAACAAGGTAATGGTCAGATCCAATTTCAGCTCCCCTATATGACCTGGTATTCCTAACAGAACTAGTCCATTTGCTGTTAATTAATATATAATCAATCATATTGTTATGCAGCCCATTGGGTGAAACCCATATGTACTATGTATGTCGCGGTGTTTGTAATAAGTATTAGTTATTCTGAATCCATTGAGTTTACTTATCTGTAGGAGATGTTGCCTATTGCCATTGCAGCTACCAATACCAAAAGGGCCTATTACTCCTCCCCAAATGTCAGAGTCAGTACCAACTTTGGCACTGAAGTCATCTAGAACAAGGGTAATATCTCCTTTCTTGACAGAATTCAAAATATCCTGAAGTTGTCAGTAAAACCTATCCTTCACATCCTCATCGGCATCCTCAGTGGGAGCATAACAGCAGATAACATTCAAGTCTTTAACGTTTGTCTGAAATTTTGCTGTAACCTATCATTAATGCACTCATATCCTAGAAAAGCATCACTAGCGTGTCTGCTGAGAAGCAGATCCACGCCTTGGTGATGCTTATTGTCGTCCCTCCCTGAAAAGAGAAATTTAAGATTATTTTTAAGGATCTGACCTTTATTTGTCCATCTGGTCTCTTGCAAGCCACAAATATCTAAATTATAATGGTGGAATTCTTGTGTGAGGACATCGAGAGAAAAAGCTCTGTGCAGAGTCCTCACATTCCAACTACCTATGGCTCCGCAAAATTCCCCGCCCTGCCCACGGTCAGTAGGGGACACCGATGGGCTTGTAAAGGCCGCCGTCCGTCGGATGGGGCGTTAAGCCGTGGCCTCGTGTGCGGGAGAGCCATACCCAGTGCACGTTAAAGAACACACTGGATGGCCTTGACGGGAGGTTACCATCTGT
The DNA here is from genome assembly GCA_038380435.1 of Ryuthela nishihirai. Lineage (NCBI taxonomy): Eukaryota > Metazoa > Arthropoda > Arachnida > Araneae > Heptathelidae > Ryuthela > Ryuthela nishihirai. The sequence goes on from JAWZYU010000026.1 coordinate 55,458,733, forward strand.
CTCCCAACAGCTGTTCCAGTGGGTCCCCTCCCCCAACCTTCTCTGAGCCTTCAGGGTCCATGTGACCTGGTCATTTAGCCCATGGTGTGCAAAAAAGTGCCGCTCAGAGGTAAAGCAACCCAACCCAACTACCTATGGAGAGAAAATGGTTAGTGGAATGTTTAAAGAAACTACGTTTATTGAGAGAGGGAATGCCGACAATATCAAACAGCCCCCTAATTACAGACATGGGGCAAAGACCCGTTTCCCCACCACTAATGGCTGAAGCCATCTACACTGGAAGACTTCCTCCAATTTAGAATTTGACGATGCCAATAGAAGCAAAGAGTTCAGGTGCCTGCGATGACCTCTGCTCAGGATTATCCACTAGCTGATAAACATATCCTGTGAATCTATTCATTTGGGGCTGTCAACCCACAAACAAAGAGAAAACACAGTGGAAGATTTTCCCTCCACAGAAGCCCACGAGTGCAGCAAAATCAGGATCCATAATCAAGCTCAGAGCCATATATCTGTCCAGTCCAGTGGGTTTATATGGTCAGCACCAGGACCCTGTGTGGTTGACCACTCCTCAGAAGGGTAGAAAAAAAGAAAGAAAAATAGCCATAGTTGTCCAGATCAGTAGGCCACACTAATCTGGCAGCCCTCCCCTTCCGTTCACTTCCACAAGAGAATGATAATCAAGAGAATCATAATCTTCTCTTTCGAAAGGTAGTAATGGTCTGCACCACGAGAAGGCGGGGTTGGACATTAGGTGCTAGGCCTGGCTGGTTCTATGTATCATCACAGGGGATTGGTGCATAGCTCTCCTTCCAGTGACTATCTAGCTACCATTTACAGACCATTTACATACCATTACAGACCCATAGCTGTACCAGATAGTTAATATTTTGTGTGGGAAGTAACTGTCATGGCTAGGTGGGCTGAACATTTCAGCAATGTTCAAATAATGTGGTTAGTTCTACTGCCATTGCTTTTAATGAGGATAGATACATTATTGGCTGTAAACCTTTGGTGCCACAACCATTAAAATGCATCTCACAAAGCTTGCATTTTTGGTCATGAACGCTAAATAGCATCATTAGTAAAAAAAGTTTCTCTTCAGCATACTGCCATTAGCACAGTCAACATTATGCTTTACTGCTGACAATAATGTTTATTTTTTTCACTTCCCCTTTAACACACAGAGAGCTCCAGGCAAATTAATTGCAATGCTTACTAAAAATATGTCCATCAGTGTTCTCAATAAAATGAGGTCAGGCACCAAGGGAACATCTTTTTCACTGGAGGATTTCAGTGATTTGCAAGAAAATAGAACCATATATTTTTTTAACACCATTTTAGTATATTTCATGATTTAAAGCTCTTTAAATGTTTCTAAATTATTTTTTATCTATTATTGGATATATTTTACAAAAAGAATATGAAGATAAAAATTTTTATTTCTTAATCACATGATTGGCAACATGATAGTGAAAATGTTAGGCTGTACAGATTGGTACTTTGTGAATGCAGTTCTTGTGATAACTATATGGGTATCAGTCTACTTTCTGTTCCAGGTAAAGTTACTGCTTAATAGAATTAAGAATCTAGTTGATAGACAATTGTATGATGAGTAATCTGGATTCAAAAGTAATAGGTAGTGATCAGATTTTTTAATTTAGGCAGATTCTTGAGAAATGTTTAGAGTTTCAGAAACCTGGTTACTGGCTTTGTAGATTTCAAGAAGGGTTTTGACTCTGTTGCTCATCATAATTTTGTGGTTGAATGCAAGATCATATGGCATATCTGACAAGTTAGTTATCATAATGATGGTTCTCTAAAACAACACTTAGTCATGCGTGAGAGTTGATGGCTGGTAGCGATTGCTTCAGCATTGCTACTGGAGTTCGACAAGAGTGCATTTTTTCCCTTTTACTGTTTAGTTATGATTATGTTATGTTGAAATGTCACTGCAAGGGAAATTTTTGGGCTTAAATGGTTTAGGAATGCTGAAATGAATTCCTTTACTGAGGCTGTTGATGAGACTAATAATAGAATAGGTTTGGTGATGAATAGAAAACTAAAAGTTCCATGGACGAGTGGTTAGCGTGCTTGGCTACTGATCTAAGGGACCTGGGTTCGAGCACTAGATCTAAGGAACCTGGGTAAGGCATGGATGTTCATGTTGTTTTTCTGCTGAGGTCCTGCCATCCTTTCAGACCTTCTACTATGGCATATAAACTACTAAGGCTCCTGTCAGACCTCTGTAGCAAGCAGCTGCTTGAGGGGGTATTTATTATTTTTTATTATAAAGTGATGAAAATTGATTAGGCAAACTATGCTTCAGTTGTTTCAAATAGTTGTGCCTTGAGCAAATTTTCAGTTTAATTGTTTGGGGAGTTGCGTAAAAGATACTGGTGATGTGTGTGGCATGAAATTAACAGAAAAATAGGAATTGCTGCTGGGACTCTTAAGAATCAACAGTGTATGTGAAAATACAGGTGTATACAATTAAAGTTGAAAATTGAGCTTTACAATAGTGTGGTCCTTTGTAAAGTTAGTTATGGTGATGAAACTTGAACACTTCATAAGCAAGATAACATGAGATGCCTTATTTTTAGTTGCTTATGAAGTATTTTGGGCATTAGATAGTTTGACTCTGTAAGTAATGATGAGGTTAGGAGAAGAAATTTGCAACCATCTTTGAGCAGCATATTATGCAGAAAATGAATATATTGGTTTGGCCATGTTGCCCATATGCAAGACTACAAATTAGTGGATAGGTTATGTGAACAGTATAACTAAAGGTTTCTGAAAAAGTGGCCAACCTAGTATGTAGTGAGAAATGTCAAACAGGGCTTTGTTAGACATATTTGGAGGTTGGAGATCTAAATTACATACTCTGGTTGGACCTCTGTAATCCATGGCTGCTTAAGGATAATTTGGGTGGGTGCAGGGAGGGAGAGGACAGATGTACATATGAAATTATTAATAACAAACTTGCATATATAATTAACAACAAATTTAGGTGGTAAATTTTGATTTGTTAAATACTGATTTTGAATTATTATTTTATTCAGCTGTGAAACTTCAGAGGAGAATACTTGGGTTTTGATTATGGAAATAAGAATTATTTGTTCAATTTGAAATCCATGCATTTGATGGATACTGATAAATGAAGTAACAAAACTTAAAATTACTACAAAACATTGACTTCAATATTTAGTTACTATCATATACACTACTAAGCACATATTAGTAATACCACTTTTAATACCAGTGTATTCATTAATGAATCAAAAATAGGAATAATAACTTCTGCATTCCCAAACCATGTAACCCAAATAAACATTTCAATTACAGACCAATTTCGATTTTGTCATTTCTTTAAATGACAAAATTGAATATGAAGCATAGATTATCACACTTAAAGATAATTTTTCAGTCAAAATCAATTTTGCTTTAAAGAAGGAAAAGTATAAATCATATATTATAAATTCAATAATTATATACTTATTCATTTCAGAGCACAGATTAAAATCTGGACATGGCAGTAATTTCTATTGATATTCATAAAGAGTTTTAAAATTTAGTTGACAAAAAAATTTTGTTGCACAAATATTTAATAATCATTCTTCATGCTTTAAGTTGTGCAAGTAAGTTTATTTAACTAATTCACAGCAGCCAGTAAAAACTGAGAATATCAATATGATTTTAACAGCTGTACCTGTGAACTTAGTTTTGGGTCCACTACTATTTTTAAAGAATATTTTATGAAATTGTATACTATAGTAAAGACTTACCAAATGCATTTCAAAGAATCATCAGTGATTTCTGTTCAGCAATATGAGTAAAACTATTACTCAGTATGTTGATGATACTTTGCATACTTGTAATTACTAATATGATTTTGCAAGAAAGTTAAAAATTGAAAAGTATCTGTAATAAAAAAATAACTCTGGTTTAATAGATTACAGAGAAGAAATTCATAATTGTGAGGACATGATATTAATCAGAGATGGATGTGTGAAAAACAAGAAATGTGTTTGGTTTAATAAAACCACCCTGACGGCCGAATGGTTAGTGTGCTTGGTTGTAGATCAAAGAGACATAAGTTCGAGATTCAGATTGAACATGAATTTTCCTTGTTATTCCTCTATGATTTATTATACTGACAAGATCCCACCAGAGATCTGTGCAAGTTGCAATTAACTGCTTGAAGAGCAATTTATTATTTTGGTAAAAATATGATCAAATGGAACAAAACTATATTTAACATATAACAAGTGTGAAAAAATCCGCTGAACCATCTCCCAAAACTGAACACAGGATTGTCCATTTAAACACCAATTGCATCTTGACAGAGTATCTGATATGACCAATTCTCAGGAAGATGTAGAATCATATCCTACTCCTGTCAAAACTCAATTTTTTTTGTTAATTCTACACTGTTTTAAGTTTTACAAGGCATTTGGAGTTATTAATTAAATTACCAAAGCCATATGTATCCATTTAAATATTATTTTATATATAACTTTCTAGATAATGAGTAATATTTTGAATATGCCACTGTGAGCTTAAGTGCCAATTCATAAGTATTTTGCTATTTTTTTCCAAAAAATAAAGGGTAAAAAATTTTTTATTTAAATAAAAACACACTTTAAAATAGCTTTATTTAAAATGCATACTTAAAAATACTATCTGCCAATAATCTTTTCACTCAGATTTTTTCAACAGTTATAAATTCCAAATCTTTTAACATTTTTTGTTAATTCAGAATTTCAATTTCTTACATCTGCATATTCAGGTAGATGACCTGATATTCAGATAACAGATATCATAGACCCTGATGTTCAGGTACTTTAAAAACAATTAACAAATTCTTAAAGTGAAATATTATTTTTAAATAATAATAATTATAATTTAGAATACTATAGACTACTTGATACTGCTACAATTAAAAATAAAGTGTCAGTCAATTTGTTTTAGTGAACAATATCCAAATGTATTTCAAAGACTTACCACTCAACTGCATCCTATTTTTTATGAGATCAAGAGGCTGAACAAAGCAGGTAGCACCCATACTGTTATATAAAAATAAAATATTAGTTTTAAGTTGGAAATGAAAGTTTAAAAATCAGATATGTAGTCAAGACATTAGAACTATGCATTTACATTTTTTAATTTTTTGTCTTCAAAATTATTCAAATTTTGAAAAATTGCATTTTAACAGAGAATGGAAGAGAAAATAAAACATAAAAATATAATTTTTTTTCCAAATATGATTTTAACTACTGGAAAAAAATAACATCTGCATAAAACAAAATATACATTCATCAGGACATCATTCTGTACAATTTTTCTCATCTAAAAATATATATAGGATGTGTGATGACATAAGATCAATACTTCAGGTTCTTATTTCTGAATCAATCCAAGTCAGAAATGCTATATGAAAGGGCTTTTCACGGGGGGGGGTCCAACTGGCCCAGGTCTCGTATTTTGTGAGCATTAAAATAGCATATGTCAGATAAAGGAAATTTTCATTAAATATTTGTATTTTAGATGTAGTAAATCAATAAAAATATTAAACAAGGTCAGTAAGATTACATCTCTAGCATTGTTCATCTATCTGTTTGTGAACTGGATGGACATGGCATAACATCCTATCCGACAGACAGAACCCACCACTGTCAGCTGGGATGCATTTTCTGACTCGTGACTAGGGAATGCGTAATCTTAAAAAGAACTTCAACAATATTTATGGATCTTGCAGCATTAGAAATTCACTGAAGTAATTTTCATGTGTTCATCTTGCAATTATACACTGTGGTTTTCTTGTAACCCCTTATGTAGTAATCTAGCAGATTCAAATCCGGTGATCACAGTGGCCAATTCGGTGTACTGCTGTGCAGTGGTAGATCATCAATTTTGTCCGTGTGAGGTCAGAATTCAGACTGAATAAGATAGTAGAAAGAATGAAACATTGCCCCCAATATAAATAAAATATAAATAAAATAAATACCCCCTCAAGCAGCTGCTTGCCACAGAGGTCTGACAGGAGCCTGTCAGTTTATTTGCCACAGTAGGTCTGAGAGGATGGCAGGACCTCAGCAGAAAAACGACACAAATATCCATGCCTTACCTGGGGCTTGAACCCAGGTCCCTTAGATTTGCAGCCAAGCGCGCTAACCACTCGGCCACGGGACGGTCCAATATAAAATACTAATTAATTGTATCAACTAATAAATCAGCACTTTAGCATCGTTTTAAATTTTAGAGGAAACATTATCTTGAGCCAGGTGGAATACGAACCCACAACCTCCTGATAACATGTCAGGTGCTCTGGACCACTGAGCTACCGGCCGCCGATCAAGATCTCCTCTAATTAGCGCTATGAACATTCCTTTTACGTTTCATATAGGCGCTATTCAGGCAATTTAGCCACAAGCAGCATTTATATTTGCCAATAGATGAAAGCATGTATTACAAGTATGCAAATAATAAATAATGAAATAAGCTCGATGTATTCCGTATCAACTAATAAATCAGCATTTTAGTGTCGATTTAAATTTTAGAGGAAAAATTGTCTTGAGCTGGGTGGGATACGAACCCACAACCTCCTGATAACAGAGCACCTGACATGTTATTAGACAATTTTTCCTCTAAAATTTAAATCGACGCTAAAGTGCTTATTTATTAGTTGATATGGAATACGTCGAACTTATTTCATTATTTATTATCTGCATACTTGTAATACATACTTCCATCTATTGGCAAATATAAATACCGCTTGTGGCTAAATTGCCTGAATAGCGCCTATATGAAACATAAAAGGAATGTTCATAGCGTTAATTAGAGGAGATCTCGATCGGCGGCCAGTAACTCAGTAGTCCAGAGCACCTGACATGTTATCAGGAGGTCGTGGGTTCGTATCCCACCCGGTTCGAGACAATTTTTCCTCTAAAAAATTTAAATCGACGCTAAAGTGCTGATTTATTAGTTGATATGGAATACGTCAAGCTTATTTCATTATTTAATAATCAATTGTAATTGTGATGACTATTTATTGCTTTATTGACTTCAAAGTCAACAGATAACTCCGTGGATTTACTATTTATTGGTTAATTCATTAATAGCACTTTAGCATGAGTGATTTACTTATTTATATCTTACAAAGTGTAACATTAAAAAGTAAAAGGTGTATACCCTGATCACAGATGGCAACAGCAGCAATGATGGGAGATTGATAACTCACATTAGTGGGGAGAAAAACGGAGTTGGTGATAGTTTAGTGGATTTAGAACACTCTGGCATGAATATGGAGTGATGTAGGTTCAAATCCTACAAGTCGGCAAAACTGATTTTATCCACAAAAACTATTTATTGATTTATTGACTTTGAAGTCAACAGGTAACTTTGTGGATTTACTATTTAAATTTTAAACTGTTGTTGCTAATTAAAATACAAATTAACTGTAAAATTAGTGCATTTCATTTTTTAGGAATTAAAAAGAGAAAACAATAAAACAAAAACTGAAATAATTTATGAATTTCATACTGAAATTATGTTACAGTCCTAAAATGCAACCATATTATGTAACTAAGTGTAACAAATACATTGTGCACTACCTAAGAAAGTAGCATTAGCCTGCAATATTTTTATTACTAGACAAATTATTAAAAAAATATTTGGCAAGTGATTCAACATCAAACATTTTCAATATTACAGGCAAAAGAGCAGATGCAAAATTTATGAAAAAATAAATAAAAAAAATCACAAGAGCCATGTTTCATATCAAACTGAAGACCTTTCTAATACAAGTCAAAAACAAAACTCACCACATCAATACTTTCTTTCATTTTGTGATGTTAATCTAACTTATTTTGGCATAAAAACAAATATCCAACACTATTCACTGATACTTTCATATATCTTGTTTCATAATGCAGTTAGACTGATATTTTAAAAATAATAAATATAATTAAAGTAACTGAACTGATAGTAATTCTATTTTCCTTTCACTACTTTAACAATAATGGCATCTTGACAGAATAGCTTTTTGCCTTCAGAATGGAGCGAAAATTTCAGACAAACTGTGGTTTCCAATAGATTATACTTTCAAAAGCATCATATATCAACTTAAAGGGCTTTATTAATTTGGTTGATAGGTGGTGTGAGGAACTCAGAACCTTTATCAACTTAAAGGCCTTATCAAATTAGTTAATTGGTGGTGTGAGGAACTCAGAAACTTTGTGAATTAACTCAAATTTTCTTCCATACTGAATCACTCTGAAGCAAGTTTTTGATCCCGCCCTCATATTGATGCCATTCAATCAAACAATCACTTTATCTTGGAAAACTATGAAAATGCTGTGCCTGCAGCTGTAGTTAACCACTACAGCTGTGGGCACAGCATAATATATGCATACAAAAAAAAAAAACTTTTCAAAACTGTCATATTTTCAAAAGACTCGCAAAGGCAATAGCAAAAAAGATAAAATATATGCAAAAACTGAACTGGAGATTACTCACAGATAAACTAACACCACAATCCACAACATCAAACCTATGGAAAATTTATAAAAAAATTATACAGTGAAACTACCCTAGTCAACCCAATTCAGACATACACCCTGAAACACAACAAATCAATACAGGAAACAACAGAAGATCTGGCTCAATACTATATTAACACATCATTAAATTCAAATAATAACATAGACATGAAATACAAAAACTCAAACATCATGTACAAACTATATCACATTAAACACAATACGCACTTAAACATGCCTTTTTCATACTTTGAGTTAAAAGTAGCCATAAAAAACTTAAAAAAAGACTCAACCCCAGGCTCTGATGGCATTACCAATAAACTACTAAAAAACATCACAAAAAATGGCAAAAAACTGCTAGAATTATTCAATAAATTCTGGACCTCCCACACATATCCAGAAAACTGGTTCAATAACTACGTGATATTCATCAAAAAGGAAACCAAAGTAGCAGAAGAACTCAAATCATACCAACCAATTTGCCTAAGCTCCAACATGTTAAAATTATTTGAACACATGGTATGCAACAGATTAAACTGGCACATAGAAAAATTTAGGATTCTCAACAAAAATTGCTATGGCTTCAGACCTGGTAGAGGCACAAAAGACATTTTATTAAATCTAATAACTGATATTGAGCATGCTTTAACATACAATCATTTCCTGGTAGCAACTGTAATTGATTTTGAAAAGGCATTTGACTCAGTTTCACATCATGGGCTACTCTCAAAGATAAGAAAACTAGAAATAAATGGACATCTATATAATTTCTTATACCAACTCATAATAAAGAAACATTTTAAGGTAAAAATAGGGAACACTTTATCTAAACCATATTCCACTTACAAACAGCCTCATCCAAGGAGACATACTCTCACCACTGTTATTCAATATATATCTCAATGACATTAAATCAATTTTCACACCTGATATTACTTTTGGAACATAAGCAGATGACTTAATCTTCAGGACAACACACCATGACCGTACAACCATTCATAACAGAATACAAAACATACTTAAAAAACTCACACACTACTGCGAACAATGGAACCTAAAAATATCAACAGAAAAGACAAAAATAATATACTTCCATAAGAAACATAAATTACCAAATGATTTTAAGGTACTCATAAACGAAACACAGATTGGCATTACAAAGGAAATAAAATTTTTAGGATTACACATGAATTCCAAACTATCCTGGGATAATTACATAAAACAAGCAAAAGAAAAATCTCACAAACTATTCAACTTCCTAAGATACCTAGGTGAATCAAAATGGGGGTGCTCTATCAATAATTTACTATTAATCTATAAAACAATAATCTTACCAAAGAGCCTATATGGCATTGAACTAATAAACAATATTTCTGACACAAAACTAAAATTAATAGAAACCATACAACTAAAAATAATAAAATACTGTCTTGGACTAATACAATCAACAAACAGTCTAAATATATATGCTGAAACCTCCAAAACCCCTATTAAAAGTCATAAAAAATATCTACTATCTAATTTAATATTCAGAATCATACTAAAAAATACCGATCACCCTATAACTGAAAAACTACTAAACAATTTCAGACACAACTCTACAGAATTTCCCTGAAAAAACAACTATTGTGGTGACTTCACTTCCAACATTCCTTGTTAGCTATCTACACTATCAATCATACATGACAGGATCTCTGGCATTGACACAAAAAAAATACATACAAAATAATATTATTTTGTATGTATTCATTAAGAAATTAATGAACACGTGAAGGTCATGAAAAGGTATAAATAACACCTGATATTGAGCTCTGTTAATCAGTGTTATTCTTGTTCTTCAGATGGGAAAGGCAGCAGACTTAACTGAGTTTGACAAAGGCCAAATTGTGATGGCCAGAAGACTGGTTCAGAGCATTTCCGGGATGGCAAGGCTGTGCTCACGGTCAGTCGTGGATAGTACCTTCAAAAAGTGGTCCAAGGAAGGAAAAACCATGAACTGTCAGCAAGGTGTGGGCCGACCATGGCTCATCGATGCTAGAGATGAACGAAGCTATCTAGTATGGTACGAGCCAGCAGAAGGGATACTGTGGTGCAACTCGCCTGTAATTTGAATGCTGGTGACAGGAGTAATGTATCACAGCACACAGAACCCTGCTGAAAATCGGGCTGCATAGCTGCAGGCCACTCTGAGTGCCCATGCTAACCTCAGTTAACCATCAAAAGCACCTTCAATGGGCATACAAACATCAAAACTGGACCTTGAATAATGATTGGAAGAAGGTCGTCTGGTCCAATGAATCTCGTTTCCTGTTGTACCATGTGATGGACGGGTACGTGTGCATTGTTTACCTGGGGAAGCATTGTCATCAGGATGCACTATGGGATGAAAAAAAGCTGGTAGAGGAAGTGTAATGCTTTGGGCAATGTTCTGCTGGGAAACCTTGGGTCCAGTCATTCATATGCAGGAAACTAGGATGTCTATCACCTACCTAAAGATCATTGCAGACCAGGTACATCCTTTCATGGCAATGGTATATCCCTCTAGCAGTGCCTTCTTTCAGCAGGATAATGCACCATGCCACACTGCCCGGATTGTTTGAGAAGGGTTCGCAGAACATGAGGAAGAGTTCCAGGTTTTTTTTATATGAAGATTTCCAGGCCTCCAAATTCCCCAGACATTAATCCAATCGAGCATCTATGGCTTGTGTTGTAACAGCATATCGAATCTGTGGTAGCTTAACCATGTAACTTACAAGAGTTAAGGATCTGCTGGTAATGTGTTGGTACCAGATACTGCAAGACACCTTTAGAAATCTTGTAGTGTCCATGCCTCGCACGGTAAGAACTGTTTTATTGGCATGTGGAGGACCATCATCATATTATTCAGGTGGTTATAATATTTTGGCTCTTCGGTGTATAACGCAGAGAAGAATCCTAGACGCTTTGCTTGCTGGAACATTTGCTAGCTCTTTAACAACTATGTCATTTAAGGCATGCTGCAAACATTCAATATAAAGCTTACTGTCACACATTGTGAAAAGATGTTTGGTCCAATCAGCTAATCATTAATGCTACCACATGGTTACAGAAAAAAGATGTTGGTAATTACTTCCTAATGGTCCATGTAGATCTTTCTAAACCCATACAGTTTCTGGTATTGTTGACTACACCACAAGTAAACGGTACATCATCAGTGAGCAAAATATAATGATGCAAGTGAGGTTGTACATCAATCCAATGGCAATTTTCATCTTTATACACATTCCATTGTACTAGATACTGAAGCTTGAAAATGAGCCATTGTCTCATAAATATGAATGAATGTGAACTGTCAGTCTGGGATTTGTCATCATGGAAATATTTGCTTAATACAAAATGCTTAATAAAAGGGATATTATTAATATCCTTCAATAGCAGCAGTGGTGATGACATTGCAAAATATCATCATTTTCAAGCAAGCATGGGCTATGAAGATCCAACCAGATTGTGTGGTTTAGTTTTCCAAACACATTTGTCCTGAGCTACATCTGCTATACTTGTCACTGTAGACCAATTCTAACAAGGTCCTGTTTGTCATTGTCTGTCCACTGCATCCTAGGTCTTCCCCTTTTCTCTTTAGGCACTCTATTCATAACCCTATTCACTAATTTATAGTTATGCATATGGGCAACATGGCCAAACCAACAGTCTCTCTCTGCATAATATGCTGCTCAAAGGAGGTTGTCAATTCCTTTGCCTGGCCTTATCATTACTTACACAGCTGAACCACCTAATGCCCATGATACTGTCTAATCATCTAGAATCAATGGCATCAAGTTTCTTGGTTTCTTATTTAAAAAGCATTTAAGTTTTACCACTATAACTAACCCTAGAAAGAACCAAACTATTATACAGCCCAATTTTAGTCTTTACATGTATATGCCTATTTCTCCACATTCTCCATAGATTCTTAAAATTCTTCAGTATATGTTACATAGCTCTCAAGATAATTAAACTGAGACACTTGCTCAAGGATGCAACCATTTAGACTAACTGAACCACAAGCAGCCTGACTAATTTTCATCACTTTAGTTTTCTCTCTATTTATCATTCAACCTACTCTATTATCAGTCTCATCAACAGCTCTAATTAAAAAGTTCATCTCATCAACATCATTTGCCAAAAGGGCTAAATCATCAGCATAATCTAAATCAGATATTTTCTTCCCCTTGCAGTGAATTATGCATTACATAATCAATAACCAAAATAAAGAGAAAAGGGGACAAAATGCACACTTCTTGAACAACCAAAAGCAATGCTAAATCAATTATTACAGTCTTACCAACTGTCACATATGACTCAAATATTAATATAGAGAGCTTTCATTACATTAACCAACTTGTCTAGTGTGCCTTACAATCTTGCAATAAATCACAAATTATGACAGTCAAAAGACTTTTTGAAATTAACAAAGCTAGTAACCAAAGGTTTCTGAACCTCATAAACATTTCTCAAGAATCTGCCTAAGTGAAAAGAATCTGATCAATACATCCCCTATCACTCCTGAATCCCCACTGCTCATCATGTAATTGTCCATCAACCAGATTCTTAATTCTATTAAGCACATCATGCAAAGTACTTTACTTTGAACACAAAGTAGGCTGATACCCCTATAGTAACTACAAGAACTGCAATTTTTTTTTTTTTTAAAATATGGATAATTATAGCTAAGGCAAAATCCTTAAGAACAGTGCCTTTATCATAAAAGATATTCAAAATTTGTGTAAGCCATGTGATAATAGAAACAGTTCCAGCTCTAAACATTTCAGTAATAATTTCATCTATCACTGGGGTTTATGCAGTTTAAAGTATAGAAATAGCCAAAATAACTTCAGATTGTGATACAGGGCCAACATTAAAGCCAGTAATGCATCTATTATCATTACAAACAATGGATGTAGAACTAAACATATTATTTAGAACATCACTGAAATACTCAACCCATCTAGCTATGACCGACCCTCAAAAATAACTGTACCATGTTTATCCTTCAGTACTTGTACAGTACTTGTACACCTTCCCAATTTATCCAACACAAAACATTAACTATCTGGTACAGCTCTCTGCTGTTACATTGTCTAGCTGCTTCCTCTGCTTTGTCAGCCAAGCTATCAAGCCAAAGATTCTTATCAGCTGTTAAGTGATCCTTAACATGTTTATTAAGCTCTTTGTAACACAGTAATTAAGTATCACAGGAAAATGTTCTGGAGTCAAAGAAACACTTGAAATAATTAGCTGAAAAATATTGGTTGCCATGAGTGGGAGCTCAGGTCAACTAATTTTAGGTGTTAAGGTGAGTCTTTATTTAATTATTATTAAATATAAACTATTATTATATTATTCATGAAATAATCTGAAAGAAATTGGTCTATCATGAGTGGGATTCAAACCCACATCTCATGGAAACATGCCACTACATCATCATTGGCTAATGTTTTCTTCAGCTAGTGTGCCATATAAATTTTTCAGGTTTTTTCTATATTCGATTCACACAGTGGCACCATCTATCCAGGAAGTGGACAACTGTGTTGTCACATAGAGATGGAATTTAATATTTCTCACTCACATTCATGGCGTTAAATCAATAATTCAATAGTAAAGAATCATAGGATGTGTTCTGTAGACATGGAACTCATAAAATAATAAGCTAAAAAAATTTGGTTTGCCGTGAGTGGGATTCGAACCCACATCTCCTGGAAACATGCCAGTTATGATAACCACTACACCGCCATTGGCTAATGTTTTCTTCAGCTAGTGTGCCATATAAACTTTTAGGTTTTTTTTTTATATTTGATTTGCACAGTGGCACCATCTATCCGGGAAGTGGGCAACTGTGTTGTCACATAGAGATGGGTTGGGTTGTTTTACCTCTGAGCGGCACTTTTTTTTTGCACACCATAGGCTAAATGGCCAGGTCACATGGACCCCGAAGGCTCAGAGAAGGTTGGGGGAGGGGACCCATTAGAACAGCTGTTGGGAGACAGATGATAGCCTCCCATCAAGCGTATTCTTTAACGTGCACAGGATATGGCTCTCCCACACACAGGGCCACGGCTTAACGTCCCATCTGATGGACGGCAGCCTTTCCAACCCATTGGTGTCCTCTTACTGACTGTGAGCAGGGAGTTTTGCAGAGATAAATCCCAACGCTGACCCAGCTGGGACTCAAACCTGGGAACTACAGATTACGAACCTGGCGCACTATCGACTGAGCCACCCCCTTCCCACACACATAGAGATGGAATTTAATATTTGTCACTCATGCTTATGGCATTAAATCAATAATTCAGTAGTCAAGAATCACAGGATGTGTCCTGTAGACATGAAACTCATAAAATAATAAGCTGAAAAAAATTGGTTTTGCTGTAAGTGGGATTCGAACCCACATCTCCTGGAAACAACTACTCTCCATGTTTCTCCACTTCCCAGATAGATGAACCACTGTGCAAATCAAATATAAAAAAAAAATCCAGAAAGTTTACATGTCACACTAGTTGAAGAAAACGTTAGCAAATGATGGTATAGTGATTAGCATAATTGGCATGTTTCCAGGAGACACTGGTATAAGGAGCCCCTCACAATGGAGGCTAATTTCACCATGATCTTGTAACACCTTGAACCAGGAGACGTGAGTTCGAATCCCTCACAGCAAAACATTTTCAGCTTATTATTTCATGAGTTCCATGTCTACAGGACATATCCTGTGATTTTTTTACTACTGAATTATTATATCATAAATTATAAAAATAATATTATTAAATCTAGGGTGTTGATTAAGGATATTCCTACAGTTCTTTCTTTCCGAAATAGGTTCAAGTTCCTTATCACTGTAATAATTTTTCCTCCTATGCTTCTTTTTACCCAAAAAAGTGCCGTTATATAAGCTATTGTATTCTTATGCAGCATATCTGGTGAAACCCACATGTACTTATGTTGCAGTGTTTGTAATATGTGTTAATATTCTCAAACCATTAAGTTTACTTAGCTGTAGGAAACATTGCCATTGTAGCTACCAATAGCAAAAGGATCTATCACCCCTTTTCAAAGGTCAGTCAGTACCAGCTTTAACATTGAGGTTGCCTAGACAAGGATGCAACCATTCAGACTAACAACAAGGGCAATATTTCCTTTCTTGACAGAATTGGAAATATCCTGAAGTTGCCCATAAAATCTATCATTTTCATCCTCATTGGCATCTTCAGTGGAGGCATAACAAATAACATTCAAGTTTTTAAAATTTGCTTCAAATTTAGCTGTAAGAAGTCTTTCATTAATGCACTATCCTAGAAGAGCATCACTAGTGTGTCTGCTGAGAAGCACAGCAAATCTATGCCTTTAAGATGCTTTCCATCTTCCCTCCCTGAAATGAGAAATTTGAAATAATTTTATATAACTGATCTTTATTTTCCATCTGGTATCTTGGAAGCTGAGAATATATAGGTTATAACAGTAGAATTCTTGCATGAAGACATTAAGAGAATAATCTCTATGCAACATCCTCACATTCCCCATGCCTGCAGAGAGAAAGTAATTAGTAGCATTTTTAAAACACCTATATTTATTGGGAGAGGAAGGGCCAACAGCATCAAACAACCCCCTAATCATAGTCATGGGGCAAAGACCTGTCCCCCCACCCCTTACTAAAGGCTGAATCAATCTACATTGGAAGATTTATCCAATATAGGTTTGACAATACCCATAGAAGCAAGAGTTCAGGTACCTACAAAGGCCTCTGATCAAGATTATCTACCAGCCATTATTGACATATATGGTCACTCTTCAGCAGGGTAGAAAATAAAGTAGCCTTAGTAGTCCAGACCAGTAGGCCAAATTGATGTGCAACCTTTCCCTACTGTTCCCTTCTTCCAGAGAGTATCTATTTTGAAAGGTATAAACGGTTTGCACCAGGAGAAGACAGGGTCAACTATAGGTGCTAGGCCTGGCTGATTCTGTGCATCATCACAGGGAAATAGTGCATAGTTCTCCTTCCAGTGAATACCTAGCTACCATTTATGGATCAAAATCCATATATAAAATGCATAACTATATATTCTTCATCTGAAAATGTAAATGGAATGTTGTTTGGATTGTTTTACCTGTGAGCGACATTTTTGCACACAATGGGCTAAATGGCCAAGTCATAATGACTGCAAGAGCTCAGAGTAGGTTGAGGAAGTGGACTCATTGGACAGCTGTTAGAAGACAGATGGTATCGTCCTATCAAGGCCATCCAGCAAATTCCTTAACATGCACATGGTATGGCTCTCCTGCACACACAGGGACACAGCTTCACATCCTACTTGATTGATGGTGGTTTTTCCAACCCATTGGTATCCCCATTCTCACTGGGCAGGGTGGGAATTTAGCGGAGTCTCAATGGTGGAACTCAAAGCTGGGAACTACAGATGACAGCCTGCACGATAACTTTTGAGCCAACCCCATTCCTTAATTTGCAGACACTTTGCCAAAAAATTTCCAAATGACAATAGTCAGCACCAAGTGTGCATTGCAAATAAACAGCATTCAAGTGCTTACAAATGCAGTGATTGTCAAGTGACATCATGCAAAGACACGAGTCCTATTTTAGGTAAACCTGTTATATATTTTAATTCACAATAAATGTTCTTTCCTTTGATATATGATATAGTTGACATAGTTCTGTTCATTAATCTAGAATAAGATTCATATCAAAGATCCTGTGGGAGAGGAATTTTGGCAAGGGTTTTTACCTTGCCCAACAGGCTCCTGTCAGAACTCTGTGGCAAGCAGCTGCTTGAGGGGGTATTTATTTTATATTTTTAACTACTCCTGCTACACTGAGAAGATTTTACCCCCCGTTCCCCTTGGCAGAATATTATCATTTTTAAATACAATTTTTTAAGTTTTTTTTTATTGAATGATTTAAAAGGGTTTACTTCCTACCCCCACCCCCCAGTGTCTTGACTGTGCCATTCTGAGAATATTGATGTTGTTTTTGCTTTGGTGCACTAGCTTTTTGGCACTTTGTCAAGATGCCCAAAATTCACAACCCAAAGATCAAATGCATAATGCTTAGTACAAAATAAAGCCAAACAATTATTCCTCCATTTCATAAATGGGGCAGCATATCTCATGAATGTGCAATCAAAGTCACATTGTATGACACTAATCTATGTTTTAAATTATATCACTCTGAAAAGAATTATGAAAAGAAATAAACATATTTCAATATTATACTATTCACGAAGAAACTTCCTTTCAATTAATATGTAATTTAACTGTTTCTATTGACCAGATTTTCCAAAATTAAGATTTAATTGCATAGTCAGATCAATTTTTTGACTATATCACTAAGAAAAAGTCTGAATAAAATTAATATGCTTGCAAACTTGTTTTAAACATTTTATTTTCATAAAATCCAGAGTTAAATTCTGTTTAATATGATATATAACATGACCTATTTCTGTAGATTGCCTCTTTTTTAATATTTCTAAAGTTGAGTTGCTTATGACCTAACATAATTGGTGAAGAGCCTGGACTTTTCTCAAAGTATGGTACCAAGAAAAAACTTACAAAAAAAAAGAGTAATTTTCTTGTTTCGAGCATTTTTTTCAGAAATAATTAGCCTTTTTGTCCATGTGCATTATAATTAATTCTGTCTATTAGTTATTTTAAATAAATATTATTTGCATTGACAAATGCATTATTAACCATAACCCTAAAAAAAGTCATACTGAAATAAATCTAGTCATCATTTTTTTAAATGTTTTAGTTTCAGAAAATCCAAAGAGTTAAATGCTGATTAATTTGGCTTATAATAATATATAAAATTCCTTTCATTAGTTATTTGGAAAAAAGTTCTAAAGTTAAATTTTTTTGGTTGAGCATATTGAGCACCAGTTTTTCAGGCTGAACACTGGAAGGATTAATGAAAAATGTTAACATAATTTATTGACTTTAATCCATATTGTTTATGAGTATATATATATAAATAAATGAAAAAAAAATTATAAAATGTGTCTTCCTGTGTGCACTTTAGAAAGTAAAAAGTAAAACATACCAACAACGAAATCACTGAATTCATCTAAGGAAAATATGGCACCAGAAATCTTTGTTTGGTTGATAAGAGAAATAAACTTTGTCCCCCTATTTCATTTTGAAATTAGTATGAATTCAGCAAGGAATTTCATCATTGATATACTTAACCTTTTTTTTTACATTTAATAGCACATATAAAAAGATAGTTAATTTTTCAATTTATATATTTTATTTCTTGCTTTCTAATGGCAGCTTCACAGGATACTTTGTTACTAAAAGCACCTACCCGATTCAAAGGAAAAAACTGCTATATTACCTATGTTACTCTGCGTATAATAAGCTTTCATACGACTCACAAAAACACCACCCATTAAACTTCCCTCCTTTTTCTGTTGGGAGTAGGGAGTAGAGAAAAAGGGAGCATCTTTTGAGGTAGCCCACAACATTCTCAACATCATATACTTTCATTTGAGATATAACATGTTGCAATCAACTATTATGAAGTTTCCTTCCTCTTTTTTGGGGTGATTGGGCAAAATATTAGGTAACCTATAACATTATCCATGTCACAAGTTTCCATTTGATGTATTACTCATTGCATTCAGCCAACATTTAAAAGATACACTAGAACACACATTTCTTTTTTTTAGTGGAATAAATGGTGGTGACAAATTTTCTATGATGCTCCCAGTGTCAAGATCTTCATTTGATACATAACTCACTGTGATTGTCAATGGGTTGGGGAAGATGTGATCTGAACTATTGCAAACCAATGTTTTTTTGGAAATTCTCCCAGAAATGAACCAAAAACTACAATTTTTGAAATTGGGTATTTTGGAAGCAATTGCAAAGTAAGTTGTCTATTTTTTTTTCATTTTACTCTCTCATTTCTGCTTTAACTTATTTCAATATTTCTAAAATAATTTTTATCATTCATCCAACATTCAATGGTACTTACCCACTATGGAACCAAACCTATAACTTGTTTGTGCAATACTCTCATTGGTGCAATCTGCTGCATAAACTACATTACAGCCCAGCAAGATGCAGATGGCAGTATTTTGTAGCATGTGGGCAGATGCAGAATTTAAAACAAAAATTAAAGACTTGAATGTTATCTGTTGTTATGTCCCCCACAGAGGACTCTGATGAGAATGAGAAGGATACATTTTACAGCCAGCTTCAGGATATTTTGAATTCTGTGAAGGAGATATTTCTCTTGTGCTAGGTGACTTCATTGCTAAAGTTAGTACTGACTCTAATCTTTGGGCAGGAGTTTTAGGGTCCTCTGGCATTGGTATTTCCAATGGCAAAGGGGAACATTTCCTACAGGTAAGTAAACTTAATGGTTTGTGAATAACTAACACATACTACAAACACCAGGACATTTATAAATATATGTGGGTTGCAGAGGAATATGATGGATTATATTTTAATTAACAGCAAATTGGCTAGTTCAGTTAGGATACCAGATCATACAGGGGAGCCAAAATTGGGTCTGATCATTACCTGGTCAAAAGTGTCAAAAGTGTTTTGCAGTTGAAGCTTAAGAAATGTTTGCTAAGGTTAAGAAAATTAGCTTTAACATCGAATATCTGAAAGATCCAGATATAGCCAAAGCATACCATGATAGGCTTCTTAGTCATTATGACAATTGTGGTTTGCTTACTGCTGAAGTTGAGAAAGAATGGGATCAGTTTAACCCTTAATGTGCTGTAGCTATGTGCACCATTTTCACTTTTCCGATTCTGGGAGCCACCAATCAGTCTACTGTTTTGTAGTGAAAGGTCATAAATATTATTTTTTTTAAAACAGAAATAGGATTTTTTTAAAACGATTTCTAATCAAATCTTGAAAATAACATATCAGTCTATGATATATATTTTTTTCGTGTTGATTCTGCTTGAAAAACTTATGAAAAAAGTAAAAAGAAATAAAGTTGATCATGTACATGTTGAAATAAAGCACATGATGAATCACAGTAATAGAATCAAGTAGCAATGATTTAGTTTATGCTTTTATTCTGCCTTACCGTAATAGATTATTGATCAGTTTTTGATTTCTGGCATGTTGACCTATTTATAACTGTAGCAGAGTTGTAATACTTTTTAAACTTTTAATCTAAATTATTGATTTTATTACTACTGGAAATTGCATCATCCCATAACTTTGTTGAATGCTTTCTTCAGTCAATATTTTACAGACTTTCAATTTCAAAGACTTCTTTTTCACTCTGGTGTGTCTGGAATTATTTTTACTGCTTTTCAAATGTATACTGTGATTATAAAGAACAATTTGAAACAATCGAAAATGAAACTGCTAGTGATCTCTAATGGCAGATATCAAAAGAATCGTAGGATTATGCAATTAGCCTAAAAGCATGATTTTTAAAAGGTAGAACTTATTTTAGCGATAATTTTGATGATATTTTTACCAAATACACTAATTAACATTAGGATATTGTGATTTAACCAAAATTTTTGCAAAAATTTAAAAAATAAACATTTCCATAGTAGTTATGCAGCTTTATATTAAAACAATCATTCTCAATTTAAGTGCTTGAGTAAAACTTTAATGCTTCAAAATATTTTTATTCAACTTTTTTCCAAGTTTTTTTTATCACTTTTTTTTCCGAGTTCTTATTTAAATTATCATGTTTTTAAATTGAAATGAATTTTTTTATGACACCACTCTCCTTAGGCTTAGAGTTTGCCAATCACCAAAAATCTAAACATATGCATTATGCATTATTTGCATAAATCACTAAAAAATTTAGAAAACACTAAATAAATGAAAGATTTAATCATTAACGGAAATATTATTAGCTTATTTATATTAGAATAAAATAATTTGGAAAAAACACAAAAATAAACTTTTTTCATTTTTATTGAACTAAAAATAGAAAAAAATACAGTAAAATTTTGAAATATTTAAAAAAATGTTTATCAACTTTAACTGCTATTTCATTTTTCATAGAATTTTTGCCATTTTATAATCACAATTAAATGGTCTTTTTTTAATACGTAATCTACACTGAGTAACATACACTGAGTTGTGTGTGAGAGTTGGTATATCTTGCAGCAATTGATTTAGCATTGCTAGTGGAGTTAGACAAGGGTGCAATTTGTCTCCTTTTCTCTTTTGTTTGTGGTTAGCACGCTTGGCTACTGATCTAAGGGACCTGGGTTCGAGCCCTGGGTACAGCATGGATGTTTGTGTTGTTTTTCTGCTGAGGTCCTGCCATCCTCACAGACCTTCTACTATGGCATATAAACTGACAGGATCCTGTCAGACCTCTGTGGCAAGCAGCTGCTTGAGGGGGTATTTATTTATTATTTATTTTTGGTTATTGATCATGTTATGTGAAATTATTTGCAAGGGAAAAATTTTAGTTTAAATGATCTAGAGATTTCAAAATTTCTGATTTTGATTATGCAAATGATTTGGCCTTGTTGGTTAATCATCTGCATAATGTTGTTGATGAGATGAATTCTTTCATTAGGGTTCTTGATGAGACTGGTAATAGAGTAGGTTTAGTGATAAACAGAAAAAAAAACTAAAGTGATGAAAATTGGTCAGGCAAATGGTGCTTCAGTTCCTTTGGATAGCTGCACACTTGAGCAAATGTCTCAGTTTAATTATCTTGGGAGGTATGTAACAGATACTGGTGATGTGCAGCATGAGAAATAGAAGAATAGGGATTGCTGCTGGGACTTTTAAGAATCTGTGGAGAGTATTGAAAAATAGGTGTGTACACCTAAAGACTAAAAGTAGGCTGTATAATTGTTTGGTTCTTTGTAAGGTTAGTTACGGTAGTGAAACATGGACCCTTTGTAAGCAGGATAACAAAAAACTTGATGCCTTTGATTCTAGATGCTTATGTAGTATCTTGGTGGTTCAACTTTGCAAGTAATGATGAGGTTAGAAGGAGTCATTAACCTTCTTTGAGCAGCATATTGTGCAGAGAGAGACTGTATTGGTTTGGCCATGTTGCCGATATGCACAGCTGTAGATTGGCAAAGAGGATTATGAACAGCGTGCCAAAAGGTTTCATAACAAGGGGGAGACCTAGGATGTGATGGGCAGACAGTGTCAAACAGGACCTTGCTAGAATTGGCCTAGAGCGGCCAAATGCAGCAGCTGTAGCTCAAAACAGTCACATATGGAGAGAAAAATTAGTCTGGTTGGACCTCCGTAGCCTATGGCTGCATGAGGATTTTGCATATATGTATAGTACAGAATTTTTTTTTTACAAAAACAAAGTAATTTTCATGTTTAAAGTAAAAATTTATTTTCGTTATTTAGAAATAAATAGCCTTTCTATTTATATGCATTATAATTATTTCTGTCTATTAGTCTTTTAAAATAAAATTCTATTTGCATCGTCAGAATCCTAATAAAATGTCCTTACAACAGTCCGTATCAACAGTTACCTGCTAGGTTTGAAGTCAATAAATGAATAAATAGTTCTGTGGAAAACCTGAGTTTTCCCAATGTGCAGAATTTTATTTAATCATTCAAAAACATTTAAATCCCACATCAGCAAAGAAAATTTTTTCCACAGAACTATTTATTGATTTATTGACTTCAAAGTCAACAGATAACTCTGGGGATTTACTATTTATTGTTTAACCCTTCCAGTGTCCAGCCTGAAAAACAGGTTTCCATCCAGAGGCCAAGCTATTTTCTGCCTATGCTCAGCAAAAAAAAAACTTTAACTTTAGAACTTTTTTGCCCAATAACTAATGAAAGGAATTATGGCATTGTTTGTATGTCAAATTAATCAGCATTTAATTCTGTACTTTCTGAAAATAAAGTATTTCACAAAAAAGATGATATGTTTTATTTTAATAGGACTTTTTTAGAGTCATGTAGTAAAAAAAATGCATCTGGCAACACAAATAAAATTTAAAAAAATACTAAACTAATAGACAGAAATGATTACAATGCACGTGAATAGAATAACTATATATTTCTGAATAACAAAAATATTATTTTTTTGATTTTAAGTAAATATTTTACTCATTTTGTAATTTTTTTTTTCTCGGTACCATACTTTGAGAAAATTCCAGGCTTTTAACCAATTGTGCTGAGTCACGTGATGGAAGTCACGCAATGGAAATAGGTCATGTTATATATCAAATTAAACTGAATTTAATTATGAATTTTATGCAAATAAATAATATAAACAAATATGCAAGCATATTGATTTTAATAAACCTTTTTCAATGTGATATGGTGAAAAAAAAAAGATCGCACTATACAATTAAGGCTTCATTTTGGAAAACCTGCTAAATAAAAATAGTTATATATTTATCGAAAGGAAATTTCCTCCCAAATAATATAATATTCAACCTGAAATATGATTTTTATTTCTTTCAATGATTCTAGTATCGTATATTTTAAACAAGGCCAGTGTTATACAATGAATTAGGAATGTGACTTGGACCTCTCACTAATTAGGAATTAGAATGTGACTTGGACTTCTCCCATTCAGAGGATTTTCTGAACTGGTTATGAAATAGAAAAAAACTTCCTTGGCTGCTTTTTTTGCTAAACATTATGAATTTTTTCTTTGGGTGTTCAAGTTTGGTGATCTTGGTTAAGTGCAGAAAGTGTGTACCAAAGCAAAAAAAAACAACAAGTTATATCGTCAGTGTGGCACAGCCAAGCTACTGAGTGGTGGTGATGGTGGGGGGAGGGGGATGGCTATAAAATCATTCAATGTAAACATTAAAATTCATAATTTTAAAATTATTTTTCTAGATGGGGGAGGGGGGGCTTTCTATGTGAGTTTAGTGGAGGAGACCCCTTCCTGAAATTGCCCTCCCATATGATGGCTGATTTCTATAGAAAGGAAGTCTATTTTGCTTCCATATCCAAGACATTCATTTTCAGAAAACGGTACAAGTTTAAATTTTTTTATTAAAAAAAAAGCAAGAAATAATAAATGAAAAATTACATATAACCTAATGGGATGTTAAATAAAATATCCAAAATAACTTTTAAGCTGGCCTCCAATCTAGCGTAACTCAGAAAGATCGATAAATCAGCTGATTGAAAGATCACTAACTAAAGGAAGCAAATCTACAGAAATTAATTTGCTTCCATATCCAATACATCATTTATTTTGAGAAAATGATACTAGATCAAAGTTTTACTGGAAAAGTAATAAATAATAAAATAAAAATTAACACATTGCCTAATGCGATGTTAAAATATCCACAGCAACAAGTTATAGGCCAGCCATACAATGTAGCATAACTATGAAACAAATCAGTACTTATTGATAGGCCAAAAGATCGCTAATTTCCAAAACTAAATCTACTGAAATGAAAATTAAAGTTTAAATATAAAAAAAGTAAATACTAACATTACAAAGGGTATCCAACATGCTGGACCAAAACTGTAAAAAACACTTATAACACACAGAACAGAGATAGCATGTGTCAGCCATCTGCATATTGTTTGCCTCAGTGAAGCATAACTAATTAAATGCAGCTGCACCCAGAATTTCTAAGAAGGATGTGTTTACTTCCAGTTTCGATTTTAACAGCAGGAAAGATGCATAGAATGCTGATAAAAATAACTTGGGAATACTGAAATAGGTTTATGACAGAAAACTGTGTGAAACGGAAAAAAAAATGGCTTATAACAGAAAAGAAACATGAAAAAAGTTTATGACAGAAAGACATGAAAAAAGTTTATGACAGAAAGACATGAAAAAGGTTTATGACAGAAAAGAGTGTGAAACAGAAAAAAAATTAGGGAATACTTAAGAAAAATAAGGTAGTGGCAGATTATGCAATTTCATTATAAGCAAAAAAAAAACTCTTTTCATTAATATATGAATTTTACTTTTTTTTTTTCCATGAAGAAGATACATGAATTTTACATTTTTTCCCATGAAGAAGTAGTTACAGAAGTGATCAAAAATTTAATAATTATACCATTTTCATGCATTAAGGATGCACAATATTTTTATAAATTAATAATACTGTGTTCGTGACTGATTTTGTTATTTACAACTTATTCAGACAACATTGGAAAAAGAAGTTGTCGACCATAGATAGCACCATGTGTGACACACATATTGGGAGATTTATAAGTCCCATAAATGGATAATGACTGAGCTGACGCTCAATCATTATCCACTTATGGAACTTATAAATGATTAATAACATGATTATAATGATTATACTGATTAATAACAAAACCAGTCACGCACACAGCATTATTAATTTATAAAAAATATTGTGCATCCTTAATGCATGAAAATGGTCATAATCTTTAAATTTTTGATCACTTCTTCATGGAAAAAAAAAAGTAAAATTCATATATAAATGAAAAGAGTTTCTTTTGCTTCTAATGAAATTACATAATCTGCCACTACCTTATTTTTCTTAAGTATTCCCTAATAAGAGATTGCATATTTATCAGTGTTTTATATACACTGATCAGCCAGTTTTATATACATTAAAACCACCTCTGCATTATGCAAAGAAGCACGCATGCAGCCAGTCATGTGCAAAGCTCATGAATGATATAATGCCTGGGTTAGAGCTCTCACAGGCAATATTTTGTTTCATCTCAACATGAGAAAAGTAAAGGATTTATCAGATTTCAACAAAGGCCAGATTGTTATGGCAAGATGCCTTGGGAAGAGCATCTCCGAAACAGCAACACTGGTAGGCTGCTTACGCAATACAGTAGTTAGTATCTATCAAAGATGGTCCGAAACAGGTGCCACTTCGAGCCGTCGACAAGGCATGGGCTGCCCATGCCTCATTGATGTCAGAGGTCAGCACAGGCTATCTTGTCTTGTCCGCAGCAACAGGAGGGCTACTGTGGCTGACATTACCCATAATTTCATTTGTGGTAAAGGGCCAATGTGTCTGAACACAGTATTCATTGTAAGCTCTTGGATATGGGTATCTGCAGCTGCAGACCCATTCATGTGCCTATGCTCACAGCCATTCACTGTCGTCAATGCTTGCAGTGGGCACGTAATCATCAACATTGGACCATAGAAGATTGGAAGAGGATCGCATGGCCAGAAGAATCCCGTTTTCTGTTACACCATGTGGATGAACGAGCTCATGTGCGATGTTTATCCATGGAAGCCTTCTCACCTGGATGCACTGTGAGATGGATCCAGGTGACTGAAGGGAGTGTGATGGTCTGGGCAATATATTCTTGGGGAACACTTGGACCCATTATCCCTGTAGAGCAAACTCTGACAGCTGTCACCTATCTGAACATCGTGGCAAGTACACACCCCTTTATGGCAACTGTATTCCCTGATAAAGATGGCTTCTTTCAACAAGACAATGCCCCAAGTCACACTGCAAAGAAGATTCAGGAATGGTTCCTAGAACATGATGAGGAATTCCATTTATTTTCATGGCCCCCAAATTCGCTGGATATGAATCCTATTGAGCATTTGTGGTTTTAATTGGAGAAATGGGTAGGAGCTGCATCATCCCAACCATGTAATTTACAGGAACTGCAGGATCTTCTGTTGCAATCATGGTACCAAACACCAAGCAACACCTATCAACATCTTGTTGAATCTATGCCTCATCGGGTGAGAGCTCTTTTGGAGGCATAAGGAGGAACCTACCTCATATTAGGTAGGCGATTTTAATGTTTTGGCTAATTGGTGTATATATAATAGTTATAATAAAAGAATAATAACACCTCAAAAAACACTGGTAAAAACTGATGTACTTTATGATAGCTTCTTGTCAATAGAAGTGCGCAGATGAGATAAGCTGAAGACAAGTCAGCAAAGTTCAGTTTAATGAAGTAGTATTCACACTTACAGTTCAAATGGATGGAAATAAAAAGTGGCTTCCTGATTGACGAACTTGATGGAAATAAAATCAAACAACATTGTAGATTAACAATGATGTAGAAACGTGCACAATACTAACAGAGAATTTTTGAAGTACATCATATAATGTAGTAGACGTTTAAATTAAAATTTTTTTTATACATTATATGATGTACTTCAAAAATTCTGTTAATATCGTGCATGTTTCTACAACGATGTTGATCTGCAATGTTGTTGAATTATTACCATCAAGTTTGTCGAGTAAGAAGCCACTTTTTATTTCCATCTATTTGAACTGTAAGTGTGAATACACGTCATTAAACCGAACTTTATGGACTTGTCTTCAGCTTATTTCATCTGTGTACTTCTATTGGCAAGAAGCTTTCACAATGCACACCAGTTTTTCACAATGTTTTCTAAGGTATTATTATTCTTGTATTACACATTTCACACCCTTTGGACTTTTGAACTATTATATAATACATTGATATCAGTACTGAAACAGGCAGTTATAAGAGTTGTGCATTTTCATGGAGTGATGGGAAGGGAGGGAGAGCATTAAACAAAATGTGGATAGGACTAAAGTGGATAGGACTCAAAAAGGCTTTCGACTCTGTTGATCGTCATAATTTGTGGTTGATTGTGAGATCATATGGTATACCAGACAAGTTAGTTAACATAATGAAAGCTCTCTATAATAACACTGAGTCATGTGTGAGGGTTGGTAAGTCTTATAGCAATTGGTTTAGCATTACTTCTGGTGTTCGACAAGGGTGCATTTTGTCTCCTTTTCTCTTTAGTTTGGTTGTTGATTATGTTATGCAAAATTCACTTCAAGGGAAAGCTTTTGGCCTTAAATGGGCTGGAGATTCGAAAATTTCTGATTTAGATTATGCTGATGATTTAGCCCTTTTGGCAAATGATGTTGATGAGATGAACTCTTTCATTCGAACTGTTGATGAGACTGGTAGTACAGTAGGTTTGGTTATAAACAGAGAGAAAACTAAAGTGATGAAAATTGGTCAGGCAGGTTGTGATTCAGTTAATCTGAATGGTTGCAGTCTTGAGCAGGTGTCACAGTTTAATTACCTTGGGAGCTGCGTAACTGATACTGGTGATGTGCGGCATGAGATTAACAGACGAATAGGTATTGCTGCCGGGACTTTTAAGAATCTATGGAGATTGTGGAGAAATAGGCGTATACACCTAAAGACTAAAATTAGACTGTATAATAGTTTGGTTCTTTCTAGGGTTAGTTATGGTAGTGAAACTTGGACGCTGTGTAAGCAAGATAACAGGAAACTAGATGCTTTTGATTCTAGATGCTTGCGCAGTATCTTGGGTATTAGGTGGTTTAACTTTGTAACTAATGATGAGGTTAGGCAAAGGAGTCTGCAACCTCCTTTAAGCAGCATATTGTGCAGAGAGAGACTCCGCTGGTTTGGCCATGTTGCCCGTATGGATAATTATAGATTGGCGAATAGGGTTATGAACAGTGTGCCTAGAGGCCTCAGAAGGAGGGGGAGACCTAGGATGCAGTGGGCAGACAATGTCAAACAGGACCTTGTTAGAATTGGTGTACAGTGGCCAGATGCAGCAGATGTAGCTCAGGACAGATATGCTTGGAGAATTAAACTGCGCGGTCTGGTTGGACCTCCGTAGCCCATGGCTGCTTGAGGATGATGATGATGATGGATAGGAAAAATGGGTGTACAAAAAATCAGAAAAAAAAAATGCCTTAACTGGCAGAGTGGTTAGGGAGATAGCAACTGTTTCAGCAAGGCAAAACTTTGTGTGATGTGTAATTCTAGTTGAGGCAGTGGTCAGCAGTGACTTCGGTCTTTGTAGAGCATGTCCTTATGTGAGAAGGCCTGAAAAAGCTAGAAGTAGCTTCTAGGATTCTTCTGTCCTAAACTTTACAAATAAAAAATATATATATACTATCCCCTCAGCACACATACAAATCATTCCGGATAATTAGTATACAGAAAATAAAGGACAAAAAATATGCAATACAAATGTAATGATCTAATTATTTTCATTACTAGTATTATGAGAAAAATGAAACTTATTTTACCCAGCTAATCCACCATAAATGAAACGCATATATTTTGGCATGGTAGCTGTTTGGGCAGGTGGTTTGGAAGATGATGCCATTGTTTCAAGTTTCTAATCTGTAAAAAAAGTAAAATATGAAGTATATCACAAGAATATTTCCAAATAGAACATATTCAAAACATTCAAATCACATATTCAGAACATTTCAATTTTATAATGAAAGATAACTAAATACATTATGGATTTCATTAAAAATTCATTCTAATCATATTTGGATCCCTACTGTTAGATGGGTTGAGCAAATTATGCATATAATAATTCTTGGATAATACCAAATGTTAGGACTTCTTCCTAGCAAATGGCATCACAATAAGTTTGAGATAAAAATTAGGACCTCTTGCCCCCAATTTAAATATAGAATATTTTCCCTTTCAGTTTCAAATAATATTTTCCTTTGGCACAAATAGTCCCCAAGATTCATTGAAGATGTATCATTCACCCCCAATGAAGCTTGGGGACCATTCTTGGTATTATAATCTTGCATTCCCTTATATTTCAAACTGATATGTCTTGAATTTCATTTTTCCATTGGCCCCCATCTTTTAATAAGTTATGATTTTGTGTGTAAAAGAGAGTGAATAGAGTGGTGGTGGTGGTGGTGTGTGTGGGGAGGGGGGTTGCATGACACTCACCTAGGGCTCCAAAACTCAATTTTTTACACATTTAGTGAAATATTTCCAATCAGTATTGGATAAGGTGTTTGGCTACTGATCAAAGGGACTTGGTTCAAGCCTGGGTAAGGCATGGATGTTTGTTTTCTTTCTGCTGAGGTCTTGCCTTCCTCACAGACCTACTATGGCATATAAACTGATAGGCTCCTGTCAGACCTCTGTGGCAAGCAGCTGCTTGAGGAGGTATTTTTTTCATTTTATAATCTACTACTCATGTACAAATTTTGTATTTTTTAACTTAGGTTAGAACCAAACATAATGTGATTTTTGTTAAATATATTACAGAGAACAGATTTGTTTCATCTTTCAGTATATGCAAGTTAATGTGATACACAGTAAATTTCCTATTTATGCATTTCTGTAATCCAATTTATTTAACCAGCTGCATACATTTTTTTCATTTGAAAATTGAGTATCCCCTCCTCTATCTCTTCCTAAATAGTTGGGTCCTTCCATACAGTTATGCACCTGGGGCATTCAAGTACTTTAATCCACCACTGCTCAGCAGAGTAACAAATGCTAAGTTCAAGGTCAATCCATGTATTTCTGATCATTTAAATTTTCTTTGCCATTATTTTACAAACATAGTAATGATTTCAAATAAGGTTTAAACCCTTCCCACACCATTAAAAATTCATCAAATTTCAGACATAGTGTAACATTCAAATTTATCTTCTATTCAATTTTTTTCAACTAATCTCTATGTTGCTGATGAAGGACATACTGTATATGCATATTCAAAATCTATATACTAAGATTTTATGCATTTTATCATTTCAAAAACATTATGATTTACCATCTTGAAGACATTTTTCTTAAAGTCTTCCAAGACATTATAATGCCCTAAATCTAAATAATTAGTTGACACTCTTTGGCAAATTTTTGACAATGTTACCAACTGTTGTCCTTTAGTGCTTTTCAATTTGTGAACTGCAAATTCTATTCTACTATCACCTTATGGAATAAAAATTCCAAAATATTCAATTTAAAAATACTATAATTTTAGTTTAAAACATGTTGTTACGAGTTTATAAGGGAAGGCATTTCCATGTTTTTTCAAAATGCTGAGAGGACATAAATTTTGTGATAAAAGAGAGGACACAGAGTAATCCTAACTATAAATATGAATTGAAACAACAAAAAAATATTATTATGAAATGATTAAATGAAAACATTAGGAGGCAGAGAGGAGACCAAAAAAAGGGTAATAAATATATGACTCCTTCTGGGGCATAAGTGCAAGACACTAGGGTAGCATGCACAGATGTGCACAGAAATGTTCTATGAACATCAGTGGTTCCAAGGGAGGGTGCCTTTTACCCATACTCTGGATATGTACAAATCTTAATTTCCTATTATATTAGCAGAATTGCCTGGTATTGCTTGGGCCTTAAAGACTCAGAGTAGCAAGCTTCCAAACTTATTCTGAATGGGTGTGTGGACACTTGTTTATGTCTGGGGTGATGTCACTGCTGGCAGAAGTTTTCAGCTCCCCATAATTCTGCAGGTAATCAACCAATCATTCCAAAATTTGGTGAGGTGATCCCACTTGAATCTTGTTGCATCCAAAATTTGGTGAGGTGATCCCACTTGAATCTTGTTGCATAGGGTTCAGAGATCAGATTCCAAGCAGTTGTGGGTCAGGATTAAATTTGCCACAAGCGTCTATATCACTATATATATATAATATCTCGGGGTGCTGCCTTCATCTACCTTATGAGTAGCTAGTTGAAAGTTATGAGTGGAGTAGTATGTTATCAATGGACAGATATTTCGTGGACCACATTTGGGGAAGGGCTAATTTTTTCTGCTGAAACCCTTACAGTGCATTAAGTTACAGTGAGATAAAGCTGTAGGTGAAGTTTGATGGTTCTAGCTCTGATCATTGAGGAGTTGCCAAACAGACAGACTGTTGAATACCTGCAGAATTGCATGTAATAGACTAGCAGAATTACTCAGCCTTGATATAATGACTCAGAGTAGCAGGCATATTCAGAACATGTATGGACACTCATTTACATCTAGGATGATGAAAGTTTTCGCTCCCTATAATTTTGCAGGTATTCAACTGATTGATTCCAAATTTGATGTGATGGTCCCATCATGTCTTGGTGCATGGAGTTTAGAAGTTGGGTTGCTAGATGCCACATGTCTGAAATCTCTGAGGCAACTGCTGTTGCACATATTATTAAACAGTTCCTTACTGAATTGTAAAGCAAAAGATAGCCCAACATTCATATATTTTTATTTTTTAATCTTAGCCGTCCCATGGCCAAGTGGTTAGCACGCTTGGCTACTGATCTAAGGGACCTGGGTTCAAGCCCCGGAATTAGGCATGGATGTGTGTGTCGTTTTTCTACTGAGGTCCTGCCATCCTCTCAGATCTCCTACTGTGGCATATAAACTGACAGGCTCCTGTCAGACCTCTGTGGCAAGCAGCTGCTTGAGGGGGTATTTATTTTTTATTTTATTGTTAAAGCTTTATGATATTAGGTTTCATATTTATTTAGCACATTGTGAGGGTACAAGGTGATCACAGTTCTTGTGATAACTATAGGGGTATCAGTCTACTCTCTGTTCCAGGTAAAGTTCTTTCCATGATTGTGCTTAATAGAATTAAGAATCTGGTTGACAGTCAATTGCGTGATGAGCAATGTGGATTCAGAAGTGGTAGGGGATGTGTGGATCAGATATTTTCACTTAGACAGATTCTTGAGAAATGTTTAGAGTTTCAGAAAACTTTGGTTGCTAGCTTTGTTGATTTCAAAAAGGCTTTCGACTCTGTTGATCGTCATAATTTGTGGTTGATTATGAGATCATATGGTATACCAGACAAGTTAGTTAACATAATGAAAGCTCTCTATAATAACACTGAGTCGTGTGTGAGAGTTGGTAAGGCTTGTAGCAATTGGTTTAGCATTACTACTGGTGTTCGACAAGGGTGCATTTTGTCTCCTTTTCTCTTTAGCTTGGTTATTGATTATGTTATGCGAAATTCACTTCAAGGGAAAGATTTTGGCCTTAAATGGGCTGGAGATACGAAAATTTCTGATTTAGATTATGCTGATGATTTAGCCGTTTTGGCAAATGATGTTGATGAGATGAACTCTTTCATTCGAGCTATTGATGAGACTGGTAGTAGAGTAGGTTTGGTTATAAACAGAGAGAAAACTAAAGTGATGAAAATTGGTCAGGCAGGCTGTGATTCAGTTAATCTGAATGGTTGCAGTCTTGAGCAGGTGT
Source organism: Ryuthela nishihirai (assembly GCA_038380435.1). Lineage (NCBI taxonomy): Eukaryota > Metazoa > Arthropoda > Arachnida > Araneae > Heptathelidae > Ryuthela > Ryuthela nishihirai. The sequence continues at coordinate 55,492,197 of JAWZYU010000026.1, forward strand.
CACAGTTTAATTATCTTGGGAGCTATGTAACCGATAATGGTGATGTGTGGCATGAGATTAACAGACGAATAGGGATTGCTGCCGGGACTTTTAAGAACCTATGGAGAGTGTGGAGAAATAGGCATATACACCTAAAGACTAAAATTAGACTATATAATAGTTTGGTTCTTTCTAGGGTTAGTTATGGTAGTGAAACTTGGACACTTTGTAAACGAGATAAGAGGAAATTAGATGCTTTTGATTCCAGATGCTTACGCAGTATCTTGGCCATTAGGTGGTTCAACTTTGTAACTAATGATGAGGTTAGGCAAAGGAGTTTGCAACCTCCTTTAAGTAGCATATTGTGCAGAGAGAGACTCCATTGGTTTGGCCATGTCGCCCGTATTAATAATTATAGATTGGCGAATAGGGTTATGAACAGTGTGCCTAAAGGCCTCAGAAAGAAGGGGAGACCTAGGATGCGGTGGGCTGACAATGTCAAACAGGACCTAGTTAGAATTGGTGTGCAGTGGCCAGATGCAGATGTAGCTCAGGATAGACTTGCTTGGAGAACTAAATTGCACGGTCTGGTTGGACCTCCGTAGCCCATGGCTGCTTGAGGATGATGATGATGATGAAGGGACTTTTCCAATGATTTTCACAGAGAAATATTTGAATAGTTAATTTAATATGACATTCCTGCTTGAGATACATCTTTACAAATTCTCTGCATATGTTCATCAGTATCTTCTCTAGACAATTCATTTACACTTGGAATGTATTTCAAGTGTAAGTGAATATCTTCAATCATCTCTGTGACACTGTATTTATCCAAAAAATTCTTGTCTTTTACTCATGGTTAAAATAATAAAAAATGCTGCATAAATACCAAAAAACATGACTTACCACATCAAATAAATGTTTATAATGACTTATTATATGTAAGGTATCGTGAAGTGAAAGATGCAATGAAAATAAAAAGGATACAGTAATGCCATCTATTGAAACACACAAAAACCAACCTACTCAACTGAGCTAAAAAAATATACAATATTCATATGAAATGAAATAAAGAATATTCACCTAATAATCAAGCACCCACATGTACAATACTGTAAGTCTCAAAAGTTTCACATTGTACATTGGTAAGGAATGTGTTAATAGAGTAGTACATTATGATGCACAGAGTTACCTATTGACAGACATTTCAGAGACAGCATAATTTTGGGGTCAAAAACCTTATAGGACACTAAGTTATGGTGAGATGAAGCTGCAGACAAAGTTTGGTAGTCCTAGCTCTGACTGTGAAGGAGTTGTCAAATTAAAGTCCAAACAAAACTGGGGTTGTTGGGTTGTTATATCTCTGAGCAGCATTTTTCATTTCACAATGAGCTCAATAGCCAGGTCATAAGGACCCTGAGGGCTCAGAAAGGTTGGGAGAAAGGGACTAGCTGCTGGGAGACTACCATCTGTTTCCTATCAAGGCCTTTGAGTGTGTTCTTTAACCCTTCCAGCATCTAGCCGAAAAAACTGATTTCCATCCAGAGGCCAAGCTACTTCCTCCCTATGCTCAGCCAAGAAATATTCCAATTTTTTTGCCAAATAACTAATGAAAGGAATTATGGCATGTTATATACCAAATTAATCAGCATTTAAATTCGTTATTTTTCTGAAAATCCCAGAGGCAATCCCAATTCACCTGTTAATCTCATGCCGCACATCACCAGTATCTGTTACATAACTCCCAAGATAATTAAACTGAGACACTTGTTCAAGGGAAAAACCATTCAGAGTGACTGAAGCATCACTGCCTGGCCAATTTTCATCACTTTAGTTTTATCTCTGTTTATCACCAAACCTACTCTACTACCAGTCTCACCAACAGCCCTAATAAAAGAATTCATCTCATCAACATCATTACCAACAAGGCCAAATCATCTGTGTAATCTAAACCAGAAATTTTGAAATCTCTAGACCATTTAAGGCCAAAATCTTTCCCTTGCAAAGAATTTCACATAACATAATCAATAACCAAACTAAAGACAGAAGGAGATAAAATGCACCCTTGTTGAACACCAGAAGCAATGCTAAACCAATTGCTGCAAGCCTTACCAACTCACACACGACTCAGTGCTATTATAGAGAGCTTTCATTATGTTAACTAACTTGTCTGATATGACAATCAATTACAAATTATGATGATCACAAGAGTTATAGCTAAAGCTTACCATGTTAGGTTACTTAATCATTATGACAATCATGGTTTGCTTACTACTGAAGTTGAGGATAAGTGAGACCATTTTAAACAGGCATTTTTGGAACTAACAGTACTCTTTTAGGAAAAAAGGAGCAGAGGAGGCAGAATTATTTGAGTGATAAGGCACTTGAGCTTATTTCAGAAAGAGGGAATTGCAGGAATTTCTTGTCCTAATAGAAAGCATTACAGGGAGCTTAATAAATGTGTAAAGGATCAGTTTGCTGCTGATAAGAATCTTTGGCTTGACTGACAAGGCAGAAGAAGCAGTTAGACAGCACAACAGCAGAAAGCTGTACCAGATAGTTAACGTTTTATATGATAGAAAACGGACAGGTATACAAAGATTGAAGGATAAAGTAAGGATATAGAAGATGAGGATTCTGTCATGTCAAGGTGGGCTGAGCATTTCAGTGATTTCTAAACAATGTGGTTAGTTCTACTCCCATTGTTTGTAATGATAGATGCATTACTGGCTTTAATGTTGGCCTTATAACACAGTCTGAAGTTATTTTGGCTACTTCTAAACTACATAAATGCCCAGGGGTCGATGAAATTACTGTGGAAATACTTAGAGCTGGGAATGTTTCTGTTATCACATGGATGACTGAAATTTTGAATATCTTTTACGATAATGGGATAGTTCCTAAGGACTTTACCAGAGCTATTATTATACCTATTTTTAAAAATGGTGATTGCAATTCTTGTGAAAACTATAGGGGTATCAGCCTACTTTCTGTTTCAGCAAAGTTCTTTATATGATTGTGCTTAATAAAATTAAGAATCTGGTTGACAGGCAATTGAGTTCTACTCCCATTGTTTGTAATGATAGATGCATTACTGGCTTTAATGTTGGCCCTATAACACAGTCTGAAGTTATTTTGGCTACTTCTAAACTACATAAATGCCCAGGGGTCGATGAAATTACTGTGGAAATACTTAGAGCTGGGAATGTTTCTGTTATCACATGGATGACTGAAATTTTGAATATCTTTTACGATAATGGGATAGTTCCTAAGGACTTTACCAGAGCTATTATTATACCTACTTTTAAAAATGGTGATTGCAATTCTTGTGAAAACTATAGGGGTATCAGCCTACTTTCTGTTTCAGCAAAGTTCTTTATATGATTGTGCTTAATAAAATTAAGAATCTGGTTGACAGGCAATTGAGTGATGAGCAATGTTGATTCAGAATGTTAGCGGATGTGTAGATCAGATATTTTCACTCAGGCAGATTCTTGAGAAATGTTGTTTCAGAACCTTTGGTTGCTAGCTCTGTTGATTTCAAAAAGGCTTTTGACTCTGCTGATCGTCATAATTTGTGGTTGATTGTACGATTGTATGGCATACCAGACAAGCTAGTTAACATAAGTTGGGTTGTTTTACCTCTGAGTGGCACTTTTTTGCACACGATGGGTTAAATGGCCAGTTCACAAGGACCCCGAAGGCTCACAGAAGGTTGAGGGAAGGAACCCACTGGAATAGCTGTTGGAAAACCGATGGTGCCTCTCGTCAAGACCATCCAGCATGTTCTTTAACATGCACAGGGTATGACTTTCCTGTACACGGGGCCACGGCTTAATGTTCCATCTGACAGATGGTAGCCTTTAGTTAACATAATGAAAGCTCTCTATAATAACACTGAGTCATGTTTGAGAGTTGGTAAGGCTTGTAGCAATTGGTTTAGCATTGCTTCTGGTGTTTGACAAGGGTGCATTTTGTCTCCTTTTGTCTTTAGTTTGGTTATTGATTATGTTATGCGAAATTCTTTGCAAGGGAAAGATTTTGGCCTTAAATGGTCTAGAGATTTCAAAATTTCTGATTTAGATTACACAGATGATTTGGCTTTGTTGGTAATGATGTTGATGAGATGAATTCTTTCATTAGGGCTGTTGGTGAGACTGGTAATAGAGTATGTTTGGTTATAAACATAGAGAAAACTAAAGTGATGAAAATTAGTCAGGCAGGCTGTGATTCAGTTAATCTGAATGATTGCAGTCTTGAGCAGGTGTCACAGTTTAATTATTTTGGGAGCTATGTAACTGATACTGGTGAAGTGTGTCATGAGATTAACAGTGTACAGGAAAGTAATGGGGTAGAAATATTGAACTAAACACCCCAGAGGCGTGTAATGTTCAATAAAATTAAATAACAGATGAATAGGAATTGCTTCTGAGACTTTTAAGAATCTATGGATAGTGTGGGGAAATGGAGAGTGTGGGGAAGATGGGTGTTAAGAATCTATGGAGAGTGTGTGGAAGTATACACCTACAGACTAAAATTAGATTATATAATAGTTTGTTTCTTTCTAGGATTAATTATGGTAGTGACACTTGGACACTTTGTAAACAAGATAACAAGAAACTTGATGCTTTCGATTCTAGATGCTTATGCAGTATCTTGGGCATTTAGGTGGTTCAACTTTGTAAATAATGATGAGGTTAGGCAAAGGAGTCACCATCCTCCTTTGAACAGCATATTGTGCAGATAGACTCCATTAGTTTGGCCATGCTGCCTGCACGGATAATTATAGGTTAGCAAATAAGGTTATGAACAAATAAACACATTTAAAATAACTGAAAGTTCTCTATTGTTAAGCAGTGTAATTTTGAAGTTTATCTTTCAAACAATTTACAAATTGAAAAGGTTTCAGGAGCAAATTCAAAAGCTTTTCAGAGCAATGATAGTGGTCTATCTTCAGTGAAGTGATACTACATGGTGACGTTAGTTGTGTTAGGAACTTCTTTCCCCATATCATAAAGAGTATTCCAGTGTCTTCATTGGAGGGAGGGACAGACAAGGTCATTATATCAATTGCTTGGTTGATGATGGTTCTGTAGTAAATGGATGCACAGGATCCCAGTCTATGATAGTTGCATGTTGTACTGCCAGCTTGGCAGCAGCAGTCAATAGTTTGCTTTGGCTAATATCTGTCTGATGCTCTGTGAACCTGTGAATGTCTGGAGCTCTGAAATATCTATTTACATATATGTATAAATTAAATAGTTCAAACTTTAATATTTAAAATTTTTTTTATGGTATTGACTTCATGAACCTGATTTTATAAGTCAGGGCAACATAATGGTTAATGAAGGCAAGTGAAATATGAACTTAAGAATGAAGGATTACAGAATGAAGACTTTTTTGTAAAATGAAAGGAGGTAAATGCCCTATTTACTCCTTATTATGGGTGTTCATCCTAGCAGGATATAATGGGTTTTCATTTAACCATAAGCTAGCAGCTGGTTCTAGTGCCTTAATGTGCATGCTGCAGAAGTGCTTAGTGAAGTGGTGAAATACATATATTTTGGATTTTAACTTTATATTCTGCTATCAAATCACAACCAGCAAAACTATATGAAGCATCATACATTATGCTTTACAACACATTTCCACTAGTGTAACCAGATGTCATTTTCCAGGGACAGTCCCTGTACGAAAAACTATTCCCAATGTATAAATAGCCCCAAAAATTTTTGATTTATAAAAGATATTATGTTAATTATACGGCATGAGCAGATCTTTTACTAATAGAGCAATAGTAACAAAATAAATATCAGTCAGTAATGCTGCTGGCATAGATCATAACTCTAGAGCATAAGTATAAAATTGTGCCTGGAGTGATGATTCAAAGGAAAAGCTAAGCCAAATTAAGACTTACTAATGGTAACAAATATATTTTCAATATGTTTATAACCCACAAGTTTTTTAACGCCATTAGCATTTGGAAGATAAAACTTATACCAGATTTTATAGAGATTACTCCTAATTATAAGGGCTCACTAGCTCTGCATTATTAAAAGGCTGTACTTCTAGGGAAATCAGCATGTTTTTCGAACAGAAAGCACAAAATGCCATCTGGAGTAACTCCTAACTAAAAAACTCTTAGATACCATTGGTATAATAAACGAAAAAACTGAAACAGCTTTCAAATTCTATTTACATACATTTTAAATCATGGCACTTAAACTTTCCTAAAGCGTTGTATACTGATTACATGCATATATACTAAATAAGATTAAAAACCTATATCCGAACTATCAGGACAAAAATTACGATAAAAATGCAGTCCCATATCAGTATAAAATTCAAGAATCCAGAATACTGAAAAATCCTACGTACTGTGTAATTGAAATATATTTGTTGGAACTACCACAGATAATTATTAAAACAAACGCTATATTTACACGTGATATTTCCGATACTTATAGCGTATAGCAAACTGACTCTTAAACATCAGTGCAGCAGGTCAGTTTAGCCAAGAAAATATAAACACTTCGAAAAACACGTTACATACCGCAAAGATAAAGAAAACGAAATTAAAGTACTTAGACTTTACAACATTAATGCTGAGAATATTGTACACAATTTAAAAAGTCTACACTTGTGAAGTTTTTAACACTTTGACCTTCCCCATGTTCAAGGTGCCATGGTACGAAACCACGCCTCGTGTGTCTAGATTACATGTCACATGGGTCGGAGAGTGTATCGAACGTATATATACAAACTCGAGGACGTGCCACTCGTCCATTTTGACCTTGCGAAGGTGAAAACAGTAGGTACGGAAAGCTCTGAAGTTTGTGGATATATAGTCGTTTGAAACTAAGGTAAGACAAGAAAATATTATTTGGTATTGTTTATGATTATTTAAGTATCTATTAATGCTATATTTTAAACTGAATTGTATGGTTTGTTGATAAATTTTGGAAAATAGAGCAACCGGCATTCTACTTCACCATAGCAACAAGTAATTGACGAAATCTGTAATTTTGTTGCCTTGTATATATATTAATTGCATCGAACAATTTTATAATTGATAACGATTTTCACTATTAAATGGGTTTTCAAGAAACATAGTATAAGAGATGTAACAAACTTATATATTATGAAAATAGTTTAAAAGTCACTTTAAATGCATATTATCCTCGAAAAATCTGATATTCATAATATTTCTGTGCACTTAAAAATTTGTCCAGATTTTTATTAAAAAAATTCTAAATTTTAAGAAACTTCGTAAAAGGGGTAATATGTTATTAGTGATCATTTTACTCTAAAGAGCTCTATAATAATATATATATATCTATAATTATATATAATAAATAATTCGGCAAATTCTCATAATGTTATTTTTTATTTACTGTTCTCTTTTGGAGAGGGGGAGTAGAGAGAAAAAAAAATTTCCTTTTTACAGTAGAGGGCATCTGTAGGTCACCATAGATGATAAATGTACATTCAAGTACAGAAAAGTTTTTAACCCATTACATACTCCTTTCAAATTTGTTTAATCAAATTCAATTTTAAATTCACTGCTTTTAAATGGATTTAAAAAATGGGCCATACGTTTATTGGAGGTACACAATTTAGGAGTAAAGTGTTATTCTGTTTTACATTTAAAAATGTACCAAAAAATATGTAACTTACAATGTATGTTAGCAGCTGAAGGAAAATGTGCTGTCTTTTAAAGAATCTTGTATAAACTGATTTTTAAAAAAAAATGTAAGAGTAATGGCATTATAGATTGCAATTAGAGGATAATAAGACTGAACACAGTTTCATAGTCATCTTGGATAACTAGAATAGACTGCAGAAGAACCAAGTTCTTCACTTTTAATGATAAAAAAAAAATTTGTCAATGATCACAATATAAGATTTAACCTAACAGTAGTGCAGTGGGAAATGACATGCCCAAAATATACTGCTATAATTTGACTGTGGCTATAAACAAACTCCATGATATACATGCCTGCTACATTTGATAAAAATACTATTATTATTATTTGGAATATTTATTTATTCCACCATGAAGACTTAGCCAATATCTTGGTGCTAGTTCTCAGTTGTTTTTTTAGCACATGCTGGAAAATCATACATGGCTTCTAGCATCAAAATAAAGGCAAAATACTTTGATAGAATAAGAAATATTCCACTATTAAAATATTTTAACATATATCTCTGGCTCTTTTATCATAGAGGCCACAGTGAGACATACCCATAGTGTAAGTATGTTATATTTTGTGTTGGTCAGATGCTGAAAATTAAATGTAAGCAGAAATGAACAAATTAAACATCAAAATTTTGTTTCTGCACTCTTTCATAAGTGCTGATATTTTAGAAGACATTCACACTATGCTTTACAAATTTTGACTCAAGCTTCCCTATAATTTCTTCATTGTTCATTATTGCAATGGAAACTGAAAAGCCTTTTATGAGTAATTTGTTGACTTGAGATCTGAACATTGAAGAGCTGGATTTACTTTGTGCAGTAACAAGAATTCCTCAGCAAAACATTGCATAACCCGATATTGGTACTTATCATTTGAAAACTAACTGATAACCTCTTATCAGACTATACTACAAATAGATCAGTGATAGTACAAATCGGAGGCATAGACAGACACCCCCTCCCCCAAGATTAGTGTAATTCTTTAAAAGTAACCCGAAATATCAAAACAGTAACAGGACAGTATTACAAAACAGTATTACAGAAGTGTTGCCAGATTGGACAGGGGTTTTACATGGTATTTTGTGCAGTTTATGCAGAAGGTAAAATAAGACTAATTTCGACTAACAACTAGACCAAATGATTCTAAAACAGCATCTAATTGCAACTGTATTTCCATTCGATTAGATCAAAACCAACAAAATTGAATAATTGGATACTATTTTGTATCTGTGGTATTTAGGAATCTGATTTATGGCTGAAACTGCTTGAGATTAAGGTCTCGGATATAGAGATGATAAAAGAATACATAAACCTTTTTTTTCCCCTTACACTCATTCCAAATTCATTAATTATATCAATGAAGCCAATATCTTTTGGAGACCACAAATTGAATTTGCCGAGAAAAAAAATTAGGAAGTGGACCAGGTGGTTCTTGTAGGTCTTGAGGGAGTACTAGTCTTCTCTACCAAGTGGAATTTGCAGTGGTACATCTCTACAAAAATGGGAATGCAAAAGGCTGAGACCATCTAGCTTTTCACCTTTAAATTTTTGTTTATATTCTTAGTTATTTCTTCCCATAGGTTTCAAATACTTGGTTTAGCTGCTTATGCTAAGCAGCAAAGGGCATATCCAAGTATGAGCCAGGGCTCGTCAAGAAACGTTTAGTGCAAATGTATAACAGACTGATAGGTAACTGGAAATATCACAGAGCAGTAACAGGACTTGTTACAAAATTGTTGGCAGAGTATGGGTTTTGCCCATTAATCTAGTTTTTCACCCTAATGGAATTTAAGGCGACATTTCATTTAAGGGGTGTTTTTTGCAGTTCTTGCAGCAAAGGAAAATAAATTGTGGTGCCAAAATTTACTAACAACTAAAGACCAGTTGTGAATCCAAAGCACTGCAAAATTTAAACGGTCTTGATTGAATCGGTCCAAAATTAAACCATTTTGTGTCTGTGGTTCTCCAGAATTGGATGTAGGTTGAAATTGCTCAATGCTATGAAGACCTCATCATAAACATGAGTGGGAGAATAATATTTTTTTTTGTAACGCCCATTCCTTTCCCGTCTGAGAGCAAGAACCTTTTTAAGAGAAGGGACAAGAAGGGTTATTTTGTTTGGCCTCAGACTCAAAAGAAAGCATTTAAAAATTTAGACGCGAATTTTTTTTTTGTATTAAAGTTACTTTGGTTTTTCTTCTGAGTGGCACTTTTTCTGTACACAACGGGCTAAATGGCAAGGTCGCAAAGAACCAAGAACTCAAAGTTTGGGAAGAGACCCAATGTGCAGCTGTTAGGAGACATGGAAACCTTCTGTCAAAGTCATCAAACATGTTCTTCAACATACAGAGTATGGCTCTCCTGCTTTACAAGACCAACGTTTTACTTCCTATCCAACAGATGGTAGCTTTTCAGAGCCCATCAGCATTTCTTTTCCTAGAGCACTGTGTGGGTGGTGGTGGTGGGAGGGGGTAGCAGAGGTAAATCTACTCTGGCTCAAATGGGACTCAAACCTAGGAACTAAAGATTATGAGCTGCCACACTACTGAGCCAACCCCCCCCCCCTCTCTCTCTCTTTGATATTGGATTCAGCAGTAAAATATATAATTATATAATTTTGACTGACTAGTATCAGATAGGGCATATATTTCTTTTCTGGTGCATTACTTGCAGACCTCTATGGCATATTAAACTAACAAGCCATTAGATTTCTGCTTATATAAGGGGTAAATTTTTATATAGATTTTGTGGAATTAGAATAAACTACTTTCGTAAGTATTAATGACAGTCAGTTTTTACACTGACTAGGGGCATCAAATTTGGAAGTGTCTTGGGTATCTCTTAAGATTTGTAAGAGAGCTTAATGGAAGTTAATGATTTTGCAAACAATGAAAAATTTTTTACGACCATGAACTGAATTTGGAAAGATTTGGGAGTAAAAGATTGTAGGAAAGTGAGGGGGGGGGGGAAATTACCAGAAGGCCCTTGTAGGTCTTCAAGTAACAATAGTGGTCTTCTCTAACAGGTGGACTTTTCAGTGGTACATCTTTACAGGCATAAGTGTATAAAAGGCTGGCTTCACCTGTCTTCTCTAAAATTCCTTTAGTGGATGATTTTAGTCTACATATTTTTGTCCATTGTTTTAAAAAAATTAACTGCTGGCCTAGTAGCTAGTGTGCTTGGTGCAGATCAAAAAGATTGATTCCTCACAACTTGGATATCACCCTGATAAGGAATGGATATGTCAGGCTTGGATTAGAGTCCCCAGATAAGGAACAGATATATTGTCTTTCTGCTGAGGTTATGTTTTTTCAGACCTTGGATGTATTTAGAAATATTTAGCTTCATTTTGTGTCATATTGTTATTGTTTTCCAAAAATAAAAATTCATTAACATAAATCAGGATGGGAATTTTGTGTTCTCCTGAAATAAGATGCATTAGGTTTTAATCTAGTACTAAGAAAATTAGGCACACATCTGACAACACTGCTTAATATTACACTGGTACACAATAAGAAAATTCATTGTGAGGTTTTTAAAATAATTTTTTTCTTTCAAAACTTATATAAATATTTTTGTATATATACTATGCAAGGTCACTTCAGGCTGCCTGGAATAGGACAACTGCTCTGGTTGCAAAAAATCTTAAAGGATATTTTTACAACCTATTCTCCAAAAGATTAGAATATATTTAGCAAAGAGTGCTTTTACAAGGGACAAGGGCTACTTTGAATGAGTTTTCAAGTGTCAAAATGCTTTGCTGATGAGCAAATATTATCAGCAACAGATAAGAGCCATTGCTAATATGTTACTGAGCATGATGCAATGTGTATCCTTCCCAAGAAAATATTTTGGGGAAACCGATGTTACACGATATGCCTAAGGCGTAAAAATGTTGGAGCTGCTTTTGTGACTTAAAGTAGAAATGTTCTTCACTGAGTTGAAATTTACTAACAACTAAAGACCAGTTGTGAATCCAAAGCACTGCATAATTTAAACTGTCTTTTTTATTGATCAGTCCTGATTTGATTGAATCAGTCCAATTTTTAACTGCCAATAAGATGCCAAGAGTAAAAAATTCTAATTTTGGGCATTAAAGGAAAAAGCCAGGATTAGAATTTTTCTTAATCCTGGCAATGATGTTCTTTTCCTTTTATATGAATGCCCATTCCTGGATTAATTGGCAAACCTGACTATAAATCAGCGGGCATGTCCCTGTGCAAGTGTATGTTGTATGAGAAATCGGGAAAGGCCCAATAGCACTTTCAAGTTACCTGTCTTTTGTGTAAACCTCTTCAGCTTTTAACGCCCAAGAAATCTGAGAAAAGGGTTGTAAAGACAAAGAAATAGCACTATTTGGACTAGTCCATTTCAAAATCTGCCGTTCTGGGCGTTAAAGGGTTAAAAAGGAAAAGAGCGTCATTGCCAGGATTACAATATCTCTCGGGTGGTTATTGGAATGTGGATATTGGAGTATAATAGAATTTTGATTAATCTGCCTGTTTATGGCTTGGATAAGGAAATTTGAATAATTAAGAAAGCTTTGAAAAAAATTATAATACAGCTTAATTACAAACAATAAAGGAAATGAAGCAAAAATGCAATGTTAATAAAGTATAATGACATATATAAATTTATATTGAGTGAATTAAACCACAGTGAATAGCTATCAAAGAAGGTTAACTTCATCTTAGCACTGTAAAGGAACTACTATAAAGATGACTAATATAATTTAATCAAATATTCTTCTTTTACAGAATAGTTATTTCCACTGTAAATATTCTGAATAATTTTTCCATCCATGATGAAAGCTTTTCAAAAATATTTTAGGGTTCATTAATCAGGAAAAAAGTGCAATACCTTATTTTTTTAATTTTACTGAAAATATGGAAAATTTAGTGACCATAATCTGTTTTTCCTCTAAAAGATTTTTAATGCTATCTTAAAGGAGTTGGGGGGGGGGGGGCTATATAACTGTTTTGGTACCTATAGAAAATTCAGCACTCAACAGAGACAGGTTAAAACAGTCATCAGATAAATGAAGGTCAGTAAATTGAGGTAGCATTGTTTAACAACCTGTGCGTGCCCTCCAAGAAACTTTTCTGGCTACGCCCCTTGTACAGATTATGTATGGTTTACCATTGTAGAATTGTGGTACAGGTGTCCAGTTTGACCTGATTTATCTAGGTTTTTCCCTGACATGAAATCTTGACCAAAAATGGTAAAATCGGTCGCTGAATTCGTATTCACTTCAAAGGAAGATGGGAGCTGATTTACTTACTCAACACAATTTATCTCCATAAAATTCCCCACCCTATCCACAGTCAGTAGTGGACACCGATGGGCTTGTAAACTCCACCATGTGTCAGATGGGATGTTAAGCGTGTCCCTGTGTGTGGGGGGGGGGGGGAGCCATACACGGTTCATATTAAAGAACACCCAGGGTGGCATTGACAGGAGGTTATCTTCCAACAGGTGTCCAGCTGGTCCCCTCTGCCAACCTTCTCTGAACCTTGGGGGGGGGGGGGTCCTTGTGACCTGGTCATTTAGCTCATTGAGTGCAAAAAAATCACTCGGAGGTAAAACCCAACCTACTCAACAAAATTGCCAGCATCCTATCTTTCTCTGAAGTGACTACGAATTCATTGACTGATTGCACTATTAATATGCTTTAATTTTTTTCTACTTTTTTAAAAATTTTTTTGGGGGGTGAGGGGTGGGGGGGGAGACAGGTATTCTTAAATTTTTGAAACCTTGATTTTTATGTACTCTATAAATTTGTTTTCAGTACAAACAGCTGAAAGAGTGTAATTATTCTAGCCAAGAACGTTTTCTGAAATATATAATTTTAGGATACTTATGATATAGAACAATGTTAACTGATAATTCCATTGAACACCTAATTTTGAAAATTTCCCAGGAATTGTGAATACTCTTGGCATCTTATTGGCAGTTAAAATTCAATATTTGTTGGAGAATTATTTATGCTGCAAGAAGTTAACAAATTCCTTAAAGTTTGTCTTGTAGCTTGAATTCTAAAACTTAACTCCTTAACAGTTGCTTATATTAAAAACCTCTTATTTTCATTAAAAAAAACTCTCCAGAATTTGGAAGTAACATAACAGACTTTATGTTCTATAAAACAGAGCACAAGATACTACACTTATTATTATTAATATTCTTGGTACATTGGTTACAAAGCTTGAATTAAATACAAACTTACTTCAGAATATGAAAATTTAGCAAAATGCCTGTTTCACATATATAGATTGAAATTGGCTACCACACAGAGCTTGAATAACTAGTGCTATATAGTTTCATCAAGTCATATATTTTAATTTCTCTTTCAAATGCAATATTATGCTTTTTACATTTAATTTTATACTTAACAATTTTTTTTTTCAAAGCACTGATAAAGTTTACAAAAGCTTTATACAAAATGCAAACATTAGGCTTATCTTCCATTTGTTTTCTGTTGACTGTTATCCATTGTACACGGAATAATGCTTTCTTGAATTCTTCTGATAACAATTTTTTCAATCCTAAGTGTTGTAGAGAAATACTGAAGTTTATTACAATTACACTGGGGAACAAATTTTCATAAAAGTCATGCCTCTGAGATAAAAGTAGCCATTTCTTAAAGATTTCATGACAATGAAAATGCAAATTTGGCTACGATTTCTGAGAAATCTGCAATAGTTTCTTATATAATAGAGTAATATGTACATATGATGTATTGGTAAAACTCCACTTCTACTTCCGCTGTCACTTTGCCCGTTGCTTGTACAGCTGCTCAGAATCATTTCTGGCCAGCATCCAACAGTAGTCAGTCAGCATTGAAGTGGACCAGTTTCACTGGTTTGTTTCTCCATCGTTGCAATGTCCTGGTGAAAACATTCATTGTGCTCATCACTAACCATGCCGCAGTTGTCTGGGAAGAAATCTAAGTGGGAATGGAAAAAGTGGATCTTTAAGGACATGTTGCAGCCAAGTTTACGATACAGAGACATGTCCTTAACCAGTTTCTTGTAATTGTCTGCTTGACATTCCCGAGAAATTTAGTTGACACCAAAAGAAACTTGTCCCAAACCTTTTTCCTGTCGCCCTGAAACATTTTTGAATAGCTTGCGGATCTGAGGACTCACAAAAATTCCCTCTTTAATTTTTGCTTCGCTGAGTTGAGGGAATTTGTCAGCCAAGTACTTGAAAGCTGATTCAATCCGGTCCATGGCTTTTACAAAGTTTTTCATCACAGAGTTTGATGTGTAGAGACGGTAGCAGGATTTTGTGCATTTCTGCCAGTGCTGGGTGTTCCACATTCTTCTCTCTAACCTTCAGAGATTTCTTCTGAAGCCAGTTTCTCTTCACATAGTGCAAAGTCTTTGCTCGGCTCTCCCATTCACATAAGAAACAGCAGTACTTTGCATATCCCAGCTGCAGACCCATCAACAGAGTAACTACCTTAAAGTCACAACAGAGATACCAGCCATGCTTTCTGTATTGAAGACAGTTTAACAGCTGTTTTAGGTTGTTGTAGGTTTCTTTCATGTAGGCAGTATGTCCGACCAGAATGGATGGAAGTTGATTTCCATTATGCAGCAACACTACCTTGACTCAATTTCAAGGAGTCTATGAATAATCACCATTCTTGAGGTTAATGTTTGATTCCGAGAGCATTCATCAGGCCATCTGCATCGGAGCAGAACACAAGATTATCTTCCTCTTTGAAGTAAGGTGCAAACTGCTCATGACGAGTTTGAAATGAAGTCATTTGGACATTTTCCTTGACGATTCCATTGTTTAACTCTTGATCCAAGTAACTCTGCTTTGGCCTTGGACAGCTCCAGATCACAAACAAGATCATTCATTTCTTCTTTGATGAGAATGTGTGTTGCAGATGATGCACTGTGGCAGACGTTTGGATCATCATTAGACACTGAAGGCTGTGGAGAACCCAACGTTGATTCGCCTCCCTCCTCATCACCTGAATCGATGTAAAATTCTTTTGGAGGTTCAGGAACGGGAAGCCTATGGGCCTTTACCGAATGGAACTGGTCGGAGAGCAGATTGTATATTCGGGTACACTATTGTCCACTTCTTTTTCCTTGTGATGCCTCCAGAAACAGGTGGAACCATGCAGAAGTAGCAGTCATTTGTCTGATTGCTTGGCTCTCTCCAAACCACAGGAACAGCAAATGGCATCACCACTTTTTTGCCTTTCAGCCACTTTGGAGGATTTCTTGCACGCATACTCCAGCAAATGTGTGGGGCCAGGCCTTGTCCTGGTCCCCAATCTTCCATCCAAGCAATCAATCATCCTTGACTTCCATTGCAATCAAGAATCCAAAATATGATTGTCAAGTTTAAATATCTAAGTGTAATCAAAACATCTAAATATAATCAAAACTTAATTCACGTTGCTCAAGAGAAAAAATTAGTAAAGACTCAAAAGGTTTAAATAACAAAAATAAAACTCTTATGCCACTTCCACTATTGGAGTGATGGCCCTTTTCTGGCATGCAAACATCATTTCCCCGCAAATGTAACAAAATGTATCTTCACTAATAACACAGTTGCGAAGTATCTCTACTGCTGGATTATAAAACTGTAAGGATCATTTAATGCTCCAAAGAAATGCAAAATACTTATAAGTTTGGACCCTTTTTCTGATCCAAATAGTTTTATGCTCCGGATAGTTCAGTCGGGCGCCAGGCAATAATTAACAAATTGCCAAATAAATAAAGTTAAATTAGGGTTCAAAATACCAGCGAGTGTTAATGAGTAAGAATCCAAAATATGATTGTCAAGTTTAAATATCTAAATATAATCAAAACTTAATTCGCGTTGCTCAAGAGAAAAAAATTAAAGACTCAAAAGGTTTAAATAACAAACAAATTTATTTCCAAAAATCACTCACCAAAACTTCAATAAAGAAGATGCATTAACTGAGCACTTCCGTGCTACATGCTTATGCTCTACTGAGCTCACTCACTTCTCTCTGCGTTACAGTGCGCTCTAACTCTGTGCTACACTATGCTATGCTACTGTGACATGTTACCAGACTTTAACAAGAGCAGAACGTGTCATGTTGCACACCGGGAAAGACATTTACATAAACTGACGAGCGACGCAAGCTATGACGCAAGAGGGGGCGTGTCCTTCTGCATGCGCTTTAGCGGGTGACAGTCAGAAGATCGGAGTTGTGCATGCACAACTCCTAACTCTTGGGAATGAGTGTTGTGATGCCAAAAAGGAAATAAAAATCCCCAAAATGATAAATATAATGTAAATTAAGTAAAACTGGTTAAGGTAAAGCAAAAGTGAATGATGGGGCATCACAATCACTTATGTTTTACTTACAACTTTGGGGTAAATGGGAGTTGCTCAAGTCTTGTTCACCCTACGAGATGTCACTTGCAACTAATGATTGCATCATCTTTTGTCCGCGATCATAAAGCCGTGATGTCGTGACTCAAGTGCATTGCATCAGACAATGATGTAATACCTCCAGGGGTTGTGTGTATGGTGGGCTGATGCAATCTGGAGTTTAAAATACAGTGTTATGAAATGGTTACCTATGTACTCAATGCGGACCGAGTTGTTTATACATGACCATCTCTGTCTCTCCTAAACAAGAGCCCATCGACAAATTTTATTGTTGTTTTCGTGTTTAGCACCTCGAAATTAGTGAAGATTAGCTGTTTTCATTTCAATGCATTTTTGTGTGTTGCCCAGTGTTATCACAAGAAAAAAAATTTATGTGTAGAACAACATACTTGACAGTGCAACCAACCATTTTGAACCAATACATCACTAGGCAAGCCTATTAAGGATGCCATGTTTTGATGTTACTGTTGTCTTTAGAAGGCTATTGCTGAGTACTCCTGATCATATTCCATACCCCCATAAGCAGTTAAATTTCCTAGTTGCCAACTTTCTAGCTACCAACTTTTCATATTTGGAGGACTGATTGTAAGTATGACTTACCATACATAAGTTTTGACTTATTGCATGATTAGATTATGTACAAGGAAACTGATAATTGTATTTTTGTTTCAGAGTGTAAAGTAATGGCTAAAGTTGGAATCAATGGGTAAGTTAATATTTTTGATTATTTCATTTGATGGTGGGAGGGGGTATTTTTTCCTGTCATTTTAGAGTTGAAGTAATAATATTAGTAACTTAGCTAAATCTCTTGTATAATTTAGAACAAGTGAAAAAGCTTGCTGAAAAAATTTAGATGTGGAATAGGACGAGATTTGATGACCTTATATATTTTATGCCTCTGTTTAGCATTGATGGGCAATTTTCAAGTCTCGGTTTGAACACACAACATTTTAAGTGCATTTGTACTATTTTCATCTCGAGATTAAAGTTCTAAGAAGTTTCTTTTGCAATTTCAGATAACTGGTTCAAACTATTCACTTTTCTGGGCCCTTTCTGATTCATTTGGAACAGTGTCAACTTTATAGATTTTTTTCGAAATTGATTTAGAAGCTGTTACTTTGGGCTTTTGAATATATTAATACTTTTGAACAGTAACTTTGCATTTTATGCTGTTTTAAGGAGTATGGCAAGAATTTGTTTAATTGTTTAACCCTTCAAAATATTAGTGTAGCAGAATGTTTATACTGTACAAATTAACATTTGAATTGGAAATGAATGTTATATTCCAATTTCATACTGCATATCTGCAAAATTTTAAACAGTAAAATATTGTAGATGTTAAACTTACATGAACTTTATATAAAAAAAAAATATATAAATACCGCCTCAAGCAACTTTTTTCCACAGAGGTCTGTCAGTTTATACACCATAGCAGGTCTGAGAGGATGGTGGGACCTCTGCAGAAAAACTACGTATACATCAATGCCTTACCTGTGGCTCGAATGCAGGTCCTTTAGATCAATAGCCAAAGCATGCTAACCACTCTGCCATAGGACCTTTATTTCAGCTATGTTTTTTAGTAGTGACTATGCCTAACATTACAGGGTATGGAAGTTTGGGAAGTTCATATTAGGTGAAGTTCCATTGATAGGTCAAAAAGTAAAATCTGTGTTGACTAAATGAAAAAAAAACCTGATGGTGAATATTCATTAAACTTGTATGTCTGAAGAACTTGTATACATTGTATGCTAAATACAAAACTAGTGGGTGGAGTTCTTTAGTGCAACTTTTCAGTGTTACAAACTATAAATAAAATAAAAATAAATACCCCCTCAAGCAGCTGCTTGCCACAGAGGTCTGACAGGAGCCTGTCAGTTTATATGCCATAGTAGAAGGTCTGAGAGGATGACAGGACCTCAGCAGAAAAACTATACTGTTACCAAATTATACCATAGACAAACACTATTTCAGATTAAAGATTAAAGAATGCTTGATCAATATAAGGATATATGACAGCAATAATGTTCTGTTAAAATTTAATTTCATTACTGTTTCCTTAACACAGCAGTAAAAAAACTGTTAATATGTCTTGCTGTATTAAAGTTGTCATTTAGCAATAAAATTATTAAATTTATCCTTCAAACTATTTCTATATTTAAAGTTTTTAAGAGGTCAGAGCTCAATTACTTCAGCTGTCCTTGCTCTGAAAAGCTGAGTTTTCCCCTAAAACTTTTTTTTTAAATGCAAATAGTTTGAAGGATAAACTAAATTTTATTGCTCAATGATAGAACTTGTGAAATGACAGTTATTTTAATCATTTTCTGAGCAAGGTCTTTTTTAATTGTGCATTTGCTGTATTAACTTCCTTGACATTAGATACTTATGTTGCATTTGTAACATGACTAAATAGCATTGGTGTTTCCTCTTTGTAACATTTAATTTTGCAGATTTGTGAAGGGCTTTGATAGTTTTTTTCTTTTTGTGAAATTCAAAACTATATTCTTATGTGATAAATCTTGAAACATTAAATTCCTCAAAAAAATTGACCCACCCAGAAGAAATATGCATATGATACAAAACAATACTCTTAAAATGTAGTAGTTAAGTAACAAATAATATTTGTGGCCCAGAGTCAGTATGAAGTCTGCAGGGACCATTTCGGAAAGTATGAAGGATTTTTGTCTATACAGCACATAAAATTGCCTGAAAGGGAATGTCATATTTTGTTTGCAATGTCATGCATTTTATTTAAAGCATATGAAAAGTAAACTATTATGAAATTATCTGGGGTGGGGGTGGCTCATATCTGGGGTCATATCTGGGGCTCTTATCTGGGGTGGGGGTAGCGTGCTAGGCTCGTAATCTGTAGTTCCCAGGTTAGAGTCCCAGCTGGGTCAGCATTGAGATTTATCTCTGCAAAATTCCCTGCTCATGATCAGTAGGAAACACCGATGGGCTTGGAAAGGCCACCATTTGTCCCATGTGCAGGAGAGCCATACCCTATGCACATTAAAGAACACTGGATTGTCTTGACGGGAGGTTACCGTCTGTTTCCCAATGGCTGTTCGAGTTGGTCTGCTCCCCAACCTTCTCTGAGCCTTTGGGATCCATGTGACCTGGCCATTTAGCCCATGGTATGCAAAAAAGTGCCGCTAAGAGGTAAAACAACCCAATCTAAGAAATTATCCAATATCTAAATCGGTGCTCTTCAAATTGTTTCGTGGAACCCCGGGATTTCCTGGGGAATTTCCAACTGTTGCACAGAAAAATTCCAAGGTTTAACCTTTCCAGAGTCAGGAGGACAATAGATGTTTTTTGTACATGAAACTTTGTTTTTTTTTTTTCTGTTTGAAAATTTTCTTACATGTATCTTTTTAAAGAAACATAATTTAAGCTTGAAAATAATATTTTCTTTTTTCATATGATGCATATTTTATTAAACTACAATATAAATAATTCAGATAAAGCTATCTGATTGCCATATTTTAGAAGCATCAATATAGTATTACCAATTTAACGTTACTCTGTATTAAAGCAATTGCCTAATTTAAGCTCGCAAGTTTGATTTGAACTGTTATCAACATATTTTTCCTTAAATTTTCAAAAATCAAAAAGTAACTGAAAACTTCCATTTTTAATAACTGAAGATTTTGGAAGTAATTATGAAATATGTACCTATTTTTTGGTACACCACTGTAAAAAGTTATTAAAATTAATATGTTACTACAATGTTAACATTTTTACTTCGGTAAAATTCAAAATTAAATTCACTTTAATTTGGTAAATAACTTGATCTATTTCTGTTGATTACTTATTTATTAAAAAATATTCTAAAATTGACTTGTTTATTGGACTCTGCAACAAGCCTCAACTTTTCTCAAAGCATGGTACGGAGAAAAAAAATTACAAAACTGAAGAAATGTTTGTTAAACAAGAAAATTAATTTTTTTGTCATTCAGAAATGGCCTTTTTCTCCTGGGTTCTGTTTGTGGGTTGACAGTCCCAAGTGAATAGATTCACAGGACCTGTCATTGCAGGCACCTGAACTCTTGCTTCTGTGGGCATCATCAAATTCTTCATTAGAGGAAGTCTTCCAGTGTAGATGGCTTCAGCCCTTAGTAGTGGGGAAGCAGTCCCCATGCCTGTGATTAGGTAACTGTTTGATATTGCTAGCATTCCCTCTCTCAATAAACATAGTTTCTTTACACATTCCACTAACCATTTTCTCTCCATAGGTAGTTGGAATGTGAGGACTCTGCACAGAGCTTTTTCTCTTGATGTCCTCACACAAGAATTCCACCATTATAATTTAGATATTCTCGGCTTGCAAGAGACCACCAGATGGACAGATAAAGGTCAGATTCTTAAAAATAATCTTAAATTTCTCTTTTCAAGGAGGGACGACAATAAGCATCACCAAGGCGTGGGTCTGCTTCTCAGCAGACACGCTAGTGATGCTCTTCTAGGATATGAGTGCATTAATGAAAAGTTTCTTACAGCAAAATTTCAGACAAGCGTTAAAGACCTCAATGTTATCTGCTGTTATGCCCCCACTGAGGATGCCGATGAGGATGAGAAGGATAGGTCTGCACAGAGCTTATTCTCTTGATGTCCTCAACAAGAATTCCACTGTTTATAATTTATTCTTGGCTTGCAAGACACCAAATGGACAAAGGTCAGATTCCTAAAAATAATCTTGCTTTTTATCTTTCCTGCCTGAAAAGAGAAATTTATCTCCAAGGTATAGGTATGTTTCTCAGCAGACATAGTGATGCTTTTAAAAGCATCACTATTATATATACTATTTTAGACATAGTGTACCTAGAAAAGCACTAGTGATGCTTTTCTAGGATACGAGTACATTAATGAAAGGTTTCTTACAGCAAAATTTCAGACAAGCATTAAAGTCTTGAATGTTATCTGCTGTTATGCCCCCACTGAGGATGCCAAGAATAGGTTTTTGGAGAACTTCAGGATATTTTGAATTTTGTCAAGAAAGGAGATATTACCTTTGTTCTAGGTCACTTCAATGCTAAAGTTGGTACTGCCTCTGACCTTTGGACAGGGTGATGGCCCTTTTGATATTGGTAGTTGCAATGGGCAAAGTCTCCTACAGGTAAGTAGACTTAATGGTTTGAGAATAACTAACACAGTGAAATATAAAGTACACATGGGTGTCACCAAACAGGCTACATAAGAATGATTAATTATATATTAACAGTGAATGGACTAGTTAGGAATACCAGATCATATAGGGGAACTGAAATTGTATCTGACCATTACCATATTAAGTGTCTTGCAACTTAAACTTAAGAAGTGTTGTGCTAAGGTTGAAAAATTACCTTTAATTCTGAAGCTCTGAAAGCTTAGTTTTATGACAGTAATGATTTGCTTTCTACTGAAGTTGAGGAAGAATGGGACCATTTTAAACAGGCTTTTTTCGGCCTGTTTAAAAGGCCATTTTTTAAACAGGCCATTTTAAACAGTACTATTTTTGGGAAAAAAGGAACGGAGGATGCAAAATTATTTGAGTGCTAAGGCACTTGAGCTTAATTCAGAAAGAACTGCAGGAATGTCCTTAATCAACATCCTACTAGTCCTAATAGAAAGCATTACAGAGAGCATAATAAATGTGTAAAGGATCAGTTTAAGTGCTGAAAAGAATCTTTGGCTTGGCTGACAAAGCAAATAAAACGGATACCATAAAGCAGAGTTGTACCGATAGTCAATGTTTAGTTTGGTACAAAACGGACAGGTATACAGGGATTGAAGGATGAACAAGATAAGGTTATCCTTTAACTGCTGATATGGTTTTGTTGGAACGTAACTGCTGACATGATGTGTTTCAGACATAGCTAAGTTATGCCTTGTATTTTTAGTAATCATGTATAATTAACTTTTATCTTAATTATCTAATCTAGGAGGTTCTTAATGTGAGGTATGCAGTAAAATATTTTGGGGTACACCGTGAGAGCTCAAAAGTCGCTAGATCTAGTAACAAAGTAAAAATAACCATTGTTATACTATAACTATAGTTTATCTATCTATCTATCTATACAAGGGGTATGCCAGTTACATACACATTTCCAGGGGCTACGTGAAGCATTAAAAGGCTGAACCAGTGATCTAATCTAAGGGGTTTTCTAGCAAATATTGTCAAAAATAAAACTATTGTTTTTATTTTAGAAAAATGTTTGCCTTAATTTCTTGATATAAAAAAAAATTTTCAGGATTTTTTATTTATTTCTTGAATATAGCTAAGTACACAAACTTTAGAAACTAATTATCATAAACCTGAATAGTTACACTTTCAAGAAAAAATAGATTTATAAAAATCTAACAAAAAGCAAAAATTCTGCGAGCATATCAACAATTAACTTAATCTGCAGTGCAGTCGGAGCATTTAGTTTGAGCAACCCAGGCAAATAGGTTTTTGGCATGCTAGGCATGAGTACTGCATGCGTCTCTTCAATATAGATGGACAAATAGCACAAGTTTTTCTTGAAGAGCCTGAACTACCAAGCTCAATCCTTGAGGGTTGAGGTGGCAAATCTTTACTGAGAACCTTCTGTATGGTCATTCTTAGCTCACATGGAAGTCGCTTGTTGTACACACGTTGTTTAGCTGTGGCAATATCAGTGACTTAGCCAGACCCTTTAGAAATGCTCCTCTGGTAATTGTGGGAGCATTCTTGCAAGATTGGTACAATACGAAAGCATTGATTGCAGTCAGGTCTAAGACTTGATAAAAAAAAAATGTCGTGGACCAGCATTGTGTCAGATGACTGCACTATAGTTTGAATATTTTGTATCGATTTCATAGACTCCTTCTTTGGTGTTATTATAGTCATAGATAATACCAGGCTTTTTAGTGTTGGGTTCCACTTCAGACTTGTGACGTCAACGAGATCAATATGGCAGCCTTGTCATTTTTGGCACAAAAGACACCATAGTGTAATCTTTGGTGAATCCATTCAATACTGTTTCAGGTACTGAATGGAACTCTGTTTGGAAGGTTGAAACTCCAGTGGTATTTCTCTTATTTTTCCTTAATAAGCTAAACTTTTTTCTTTCAGTTTTTCCATCAGTTACATAGAGCTGAACCAGTTATCGGTTGTAATATTATGATTTACTTCCTTCAATTTCTTTGCACACACGAAGTATAGATTGTGTGGGAATAGTTTGTCCCTTTCTGCAAGTCCTATGCCATCAGAGTTTTTGTCGAAATAGATGTATGTATTATGTATAATACATTGTTGCATATTTGGCATGTACATTTTAAATTTGCCTCTAAATGGGATCAACAGTTCATCAATACATATGTTTGTTCCAATTGTGTAAGATTGTTTACAGTTCATCATCATCCTCAAGCAGCCTTGGGCTACGGAGGTCAAACCAGACCTTGCAATTTGGTTCTCCAAGCAAGTCGATCCTGAGCTACATCTACTGCATCTGGCCACTGCACACCAATTCTAACAAGGTCCTGTTTGACATTGTCTGCCCACTGCATCCTAGGTCTCCCCTTCTTTCTGAGACCTTTAAGTACACTGTTCATAACCCTATTCGCCAATCTATAATTATTCATACGGGCAACATGGCCAAACCAACGGAGTCTCTCTCTGCACAATATGCTGCTTAAAGGAGGTTGCAAACTCCTTTGCCTAACCTCATCATTAGTTACAAAGTTAAACCACCTAATGCCCAAGATACTGTGTAAGCATCTGGAATCAAAAGCATCTACTGTTATCTTGTTTACAAAGTGTCCAAGTTTCACTACCATAACTAACCCTAGAAAGAACCAAACTATTATACAGTCTAATTTTAGTCTTTAGGTGTATACGCCTATTTCTCCACACTCTCCATAGGTTCTTAAAAGTCCCGGCAGCAATCCCTATTCATCTGTTAATCTCATGCCGCACATCACCATTATCTGTTACATAGCTCCCAAGCTAATTAAACTGTGACACCTGCTCAAGACTGCAACCATTCAGATTAACTGAATTGCAGCCTGCCTGACCAATTTTCATAACTTTAGTTTTCTCTTTGTTTATAACCAAACCTACTCTACTACCAGTTTCATCAACAGCTCGAATGAAAGAGTTCATCTCATCAACATCATTACCAACAAAGCCAAATCATCTGCGTAATCTAAATCAGAAATTTTGAAATCTCTAGACCATTTAAGGCCAAAATCTTTCCCTTGCAAAGAATTTCGCATAACATAATCAATAACCAAACTAAAAAGGAGACAAAATGCACCCATGTCGAACACCAGAAGTAATGCTAAACCAATTGCTACAAGCCTTACCAACTCTCACACACGACTCGGTGTTTTTATAGAGAGCTTTCATTATGTCAACTAACTTGTCAGGTATACCATATGATCTCGCAATCAACCACAAATTATGACGATCAACAGAGTTGAAAGCCTTTTTGAAATCAACAGAGCTAACAACCAAAGGTTTCTGAAACTCTAAACATTTCTCAAGAATCTGCCCAAGTGAAAATATCTGATCCACACATCCCCTACCACTTCTGAATCCACATTGCTCATCACGCAATTGACAGTCAGCTGGATTCTTAATTCTATTAAGCAGAATCAATGAAAGAACTTTACCTGGAACAGAGAGTAGGCTGATACCTCTATAGTTATCACAAGAACTGTGATCACCTTTTTTGAAAATAGGGATAACAATAGCTCTGGTAAAATCCTTAGGAACCATGCTTTTATCATAAAAGATATTCAGAATTTCAGTCATCCAAGTTGTATCCGAAACATTCCCAGCTACATCAGTAGCATTTCAGTAGTAATTTCACTACCCCTGGGGATTTATGAAATTTAAATTTAG
The DNA here is from genome assembly GCA_038380435.1 of Ryuthela nishihirai. Taxonomy (NCBI): domain Eukaryota; kingdom Metazoa; phylum Arthropoda; class Arachnida; order Araneae; family Heptathelidae; genus Ryuthela; species Ryuthela nishihirai. The sequence continues at coordinate 55,518,110 of JAWZYU010000026.1, forward strand.
AAACGGCCAAAATAACTTCAGATTGTGTTATAGGGCCAACATTAAAGCCACCAATGCATCTATCATCATTGCAAACAATGGGAATAGAACTAACCACATTGTTTAGAATATCACTGAAATGCTCAGCCCACCTAGCCATGACAGAATCCTCACCTTCTATAACTTTACCTTGTTTATCCTTCAATCCCTGTATACCTGTCTGTTTTCTACCACACAAAACATTAACTATCTGGTACAGCTCTCTGCTGTTGCAATGTCTAACTGCTTCCTCGGCTTTGTCAGCCAAACCATCAAGTTTACAGTTACTGATGAATTTATTGAAAATATCTCCATGAATAATTACTGTACATAAAAATCGAATCATGTTTGCTAGCCACTAAACACCAGTAGAGTATCCTAAGTCAAAGAACAATCTGCATACATAGACCATGACAATTTCCAATAACTATTAAGATCACGTTATTAATACATGGTCCATGTATGCAAATTGTTCTTTGACTTAGGATACTCTACTTGTGTTTAGTGGCTAGCGAACATGATTAGATTTTTATGTATTTTTACAGTAATTATTCGTGGAGATTAAATTAAATATATCCTACTGTGAATAGTATTAATTAAATTATTGAAAATACCAGAGATGGCAGCAAGGGCATCAGTGTTTAGATGTTCTTGTCGTGTATATGAATTATCAAATCTGAGGCAGTTTATTAAAGTCAAATCTCTAATTTGACTTGACACAATGGGAAAATTTCGTGACCTTGTTCAATCTGTAGCAAAAATATAGTCCACGTTTTCATGATTGGACTTGAAGACCGCACTGTAGAATAATAAGCAAAATAAAGCTTTCATTTCGGTTTCACGTGTGGGTTCAAGTTAAAAATTTTTTCTACATTTTTGAATCAAGACTGATACGATAACTTATCATTTGTAAAAGTAATGATGTATGACACAAAATGATCAGGATACACCATTTCTGTCCACAAGTCTTGAATGTTTTCAAATCATTTTCCTCCTCTTCCTGGTAATTGAACATTGTTATGACTTGGAGTTCGAGAAGAACATGGAATGGGTTCTGTGGCTGACCATGTTTTCTGTAAAAATATCTGGATTCAATCTGCATATTATCTTCAGTGAATATTTGATTATTTTCATGATCAGAGTTTTACGCTCTAATTTGCTGGCCCACCTTGTGCAGGATCTTGTTCTGTAAACGTTTCTAGTGTATCATGTTGATGCGATTCCTGTGTCATAATTTATTGCAGTACATTGTTCTCAGACTGCTCTGATTCTGTTTCATGGTCTCTTTAAATATGAAAATCTGGGTCAATGATCATCCTCCAAATCACTAAAATCTCGCATTTTCACTCTCCAGCCATTCCAGAAGATGTTCCTCAAAATGTGGATTTCCTGTCTTAGTTTGTTGCAGGAAATGCCAGGTTCAGATGTCTAAAAGAAAAGAAAAAATCGTGGGCACTAATGCTGACATGTCTATGAAACACTAAGAGCGTGTACACTCTATTGCTGATGTTACGTCTAAGATATGTTGACCATAAAATCACTAATACTGACTGCGTCTCGGGGTCACCAACAGAATTCTGCAGGACATTGTTGCCGCAGTGCTAGGCAATGAACACTGACTAGGGTGCATGTGAACATAGACAGGTACTGAAAGGGACAGGACAATAGAAAGGTGCTGAAAGGGACATAACAATATAAAGAAAGAGTGCAAAGTTGTTCCACATTTTCATTGGGTGGTGTCTCCGAGATGCCCATGTCAGCAGTTAAAGATTGTAGAAGGTGAGGATTCTGTCATTAGGTGGTCTAAGCATTTCAGTATGTTCTAAACAATGTGGTTAGTTCCACTCCCGTTATTATTAATGATGATACAGTCTGAAGTTATATTGGTTGTTTCTAAACTAAAACTTCAGTATAACTACTATGAAATTATTATGGAAATGCTTAGAGCTGGGAATGTTTCGGTTACCTATGGATGACTGAAAATTTGAATGCCTTTTATGATAAAAGCATGGTTCCTAAGGATTTTACTAGAACTATTTTTATTCTTATTTTTAAGAAAGGTGATCCCAGTTCTTGTGATAACTACAGGGATATCAGCCTACTTTCTGTTCCAGGTACAGTTCTTTGCATGATTGTGCTTAATAGAATTAAGAATCTGGTTGACTGGCAATTGTGTGATGAGCAGTATGGATTCAGAAGTGGTAGAGGATGTATAGATCAGATATTTTACCTCAGGCAGATTCTTGAGAAATGTTTAGAGTTTCAGAAACCTTTGGTTACTAGCTTTGTTGATTTCAAAAAGGCTTTTAACTCTGTTGATCGTTGTAATTTGTGGTTTATTGTGAGATCATATGGTATACCAGACAAGTTAGTTAACATAATGAAAGCTCTCTATAATAACAATGAGTCGTGTGAGAGTTGGTAAGGCTTGTAGCAAATGGTTGAGCATTACTTCTGGTGTTCGACAAGGGTGCATTTTGTCTCCTTTTCTCTTTAGCTTGGTAATTGATTATGTTATGCGAAATTCACTTCAAGGGAAAGATTTTGGCCTTAAATGGGCTGGAGATATGAAAATGTCTGACTTAGGCTGATGATTTAGCTGATGATTATTGCCCTTTTAGCATTATTATGCTGATGATTTAGCCCTTTTAGCAAATGATGTTGATGAGATTCAAAAAGCTTTCGTCTGTGTTTATCATCATAATTTGTGGTTGATTGTGAGGTCATATGGCATACCAGATAAGTTAGTGAACGTAATAAGAGCTCTCTATAATTACAGAGTTGTGTGTGACAATTGGTGTGGCTTGTAGCAATTGATTTAACATTCATTGCTTCTGGTCAACAAGGGTGCATTTTGTCTGCTATTCTCTTTAGTTTGATTATTTATTATGTGAAATATTATTTATTATGTGAAATTCACTTCAAGGGAAAGATTTTGGCCTTAAATGGACTGGAGATCTGAAAATTTCTGATTTGGATTATGCTGATAATGTGATCCTTTTTGCAAATGATGTTGATGAGATGAATTCTTTTGTTAGAATTGTTGATGAGACTGGTAATAGAGTAGGCTTGGTTATAAACAGAGAAAACTAAAATGATGAAAATTGGTCAGGCAGGCTGTGATTCAGTTAACCTGAATGGTTGCCGTCTTGAGCAGGTGTTAGTTTAATTATCTTTGGAGCTATGTAACAGATACTAGTAATGTGTGGCATGAGATCAGGAGATGAATAGAGATTGCTGCTGGGACATTTAAACCTTCCATTGCCCATGTCGTCTGTATACATTCACAGAATCCAAAATGAGGGGCCAAGGACATGTGTATACGTTTTTAGTACAACAAAAAAAAAATAATAAATCTAAAAATAAAAATTGACGTTATAATTTTTTATTTACACTGGCAGAAATTGAAAAAAAGAACACCAGTAACAATTGAAGTGTAATCTAAGAGATTTAATTAGTAGAAACAACTTGTTAAGAAAGGACAGTGATTGTATGTGTGATTGAATCAATGCTTATTTTACCCTAAATAATTACCACTTTTGAGTCAATTCAAATTTTAGAGGAAAAATTGTCTTGAGCCAGGTGGGATATGAACCCACGACCTGCTGATAACATGTCAGGTGCTCTGGACCACTGAGCTACCTGCTGCTGATCAAGATCTCTAATTGACATGAACGTTTTCTACCTACAGTACATATTCCATTATGTCGCATGTAGGTGCTATTCAGGTAATCGAGCCACAAGTGGCAGATAAATGCCATATAGATGGAAAGTATATATTACAAGTATATAATTGATTAAATATTGAATAAACTCTACATTTTTGGTATATACTAAGTAGTTACCACTTTTGAATCGATTCAAATTTTTAGAGGAAAAATACATCCATCTATATGGCATTTATCTGCCGCATGTGGCTAGATTGCCTACAAGTGACATAATGGAATATGTACTGTAGGTAGAAAAGGTTCATATCAGTTAGAGATCTTGATTGGCTACTGGTAGCTCAGTGGTCCAGAGCACCTGACATGTTATCAGGAGGTTGTGAGTTTATATCCCACCTGGCTCAAGACAATTTTTCCTCTAAATATTTGAACTAAAAAGTGGTAATTACTTTGTGTATACCAGAAAAGTCGAGTTTGTTCAATATTTAAGCTTATTTGTCTTTTTTAATGAGTATTACATTTTACAGAAGGCACATTTTAATAAGGTGTTGAACCTCCTCGAGCAGCAATACAAGCTTTCAATATGTCATGCAATTTGTCATACAAATGCTGGGTATCATGCTGGGGGATACCATTCCATGCACTTTTTTTATAATAATAATCTTTATTCATGTTAGTTATAAAAGAGTTTAAACAAATGACCTGCAAAGCATTCGCTTCTCTGCAGGAGAGAGAACTTGGATGCATAATTCAGAGATGGTCGTTGCCTGCCTCAGTCCGCAGAAGTCTTTGTCCGATCCAGTCCCAGACATGCTCGATTGGAGACAAGTCCAGAGAGCGTGCTGGCTAAGGGAGTTGGTGCACTGCCTTAAGAGCATGTTGAGTTGCCTGGGTGGAGTGTTGGCGGGCATTATCATAGTGGAATATTGCCTTTGGGATTACAGTCAAATATGGCAGGCCAACCGGCTGTACAATGTTGCTGATGTACATATTGCTATTCGGTGTACCCTGTACAAAACACTAGACACATATGAGAGTGATAGCTAATCATTCCCCACACCATGATGCCCAGCGTGGGCCCTGTGTCACTGACTGATGCACGATGGGAGAAACTGCTCACCTTGTCGCGTTCGGACACGTAAATGACCATCAGATGCTCCTAATCAGAATCTGCTTCCATCACTGAAGACCACATACTGCCATTCTTCCCTCCAATGAACTCGTTATTGACACCATTGGAAACATGCTTGACAGTGGTAACTGTGCCAGTGGCATGCATGCCCATAGTCCTGCTTCCAAAAGACTATTGCGTTATCATTCTTGTCGACACCCTTGGTACGACAGAGGATCGAATTTGTGACGCTGTAGCCATCCGCTCTGTCACCGCCACCCTCCTGATGCACAGATCCTCTTGTGCATCCATAACTCTGGAACGTCTTCAAGTGTGCGAATGCTCTTCTGACCATCAATGCCACCATTGTACCACTGCAAATACCTCTCGTCCAACATGGTGTGCAATTTGATGAAAAAATCAACCTACTTCCTGAAGACCCACTATACGACCTCGTTCAAATTCTGCAAACTGAACAAATGTTGCATGTCTGCATTGTCTATGCATGCATTCACTGAACACAAGATGAATAACTTCTTTCTTCATGCCCTAGGCCTTAAAATAGGTGCTGCGTACATTTGCATGTTGTCAACATCAGTAACGTCATTATTTCATCCAGTGACTTTCAATCTTGCATCACTGTTTCTGCTGCCCTTAACTATTAACATATTATAATATGACGTTCCTAAAGGAATTCCTTCTGGATGGGTTTTTTTCCCCACCAGGTTTGAAAGATAATATTTTGTTTTTTAATTTGATGCACATTTTATTTAACTACAATATAAACAATTTTATAGCCATCTGATTGCCATTTCTTAGTAGCATTAAATGGTATTGCTGATTTGCTTGTTAATGTACCTATTTACTGATTCAACCTTCTGATTTAAGCTCATAAGTTTGATTTGAACTATTATCAACAAATTTTTCCTTAAATTTTCAAAATGAAAGCCTAAAAATTAACAAACTGCCATTTTTAAAAACTGTAGATTTTTATTACAAAGTACGTACCGCCATTTTTTCCCCCACTGTTTCATACTCTTTTCTGTCTTAAATATAATTTTGGGAATACTGAAATAGGTTTATAATTTTTTCCAGCATTCTATGCATCTTTCTCACTCTTAAAATCGAAACTGGATGTAAACACATCCTTAGAAATTCTAGGTGCAGCTAAATTTAATTACGTTTGTCTCTAAGGTAAACTAGGAGCAGATGCTATCTCCGTTCTGCATACTATAAGTGGCTCCCTTTTTTTTTGGTGCAGCATATTGGATGCCCTTTGTGAAGTTAGTATTTTTTTTTATGTTTGAACCTTGGTTTTCATTTCAGTAGATTTATTTTCATAAATTAGTGATCTTTTGGGCGATTGATAAGTATTGAATTTTCATAGTTATGCTATATCAGATGGCTGGCCTACAACTAGTTGCTGTGGATATTTTAATGTCGCGCTAAGCTATATGTTAACTTTTATTTATTACTTTTCCAGTAATACTTTGATCTGGTATTTTCTGGAACTAAATGAGATCTTGGGTATGGAAGCAAATTCATTTCTGTAAGTTAGCGATCTTTCGGGCGGCTGATTTATCGATCTTTCTGAGTTATGATACATTTGAGGCCGGCTTTAAAGTTCTTACAGGTATTTTATTTAACATCCCATTAGATTATATGTAATTTTTCTTCTTTTTTTTTTAGTAAAAATGCTTGCACCATTTTCTGAAAATGAATGTCTTGGATATGGAAGCAAAATGGAAGGCTAGCCGTCTGATACTATTTGTTAGGGAAATCGGCTGTCATGTGGGAGGGCAATTTCGGGAAGGCTTCCCTTCCACTGAACTCACTGAATGTTTAACCCCCCCCCCCCCCCCCCCCTTCTAGAAGAATATAATTTTTTTTAACATTAAGAGTTTTTATGTTTATCGAAAATTACAGAAAGGTTCCCAATGTAGTATACCCCCCCCCCCACACACACACACATAATTCCCAATATCAATACCAATATGAAAACCATTATTCAGGCCTTCACTAACGGTTATTTTAACCCTAAAATTTAGTTAACGAAATTTATAAACTTAATAAAAATATCCCACTCATTATAACTACATTTTAACCTATTCACAAAATGAAGCTTCCCTCGACACTCGCTGATTGTGAAGAGTTCTCATAATCCCACACCCTCTTCCAACTCCATTGCATTACAGCCACCCTCACATCTGCCGACCACTCCGAATCTCTGAGTTGAGCCACTGACAATTAAATTTATGGCACCCCTCCCTCGCACTCAAAGAAGGGAAGAGGTTAGCACAGTCACTAACCCTATTCCCTTCTTGAGGTGTTAGGCAATGTGTGGACCATCCTCTATCCTTATTGAAATGAACAAAAACAAGTATTAATTTTTTGACAAACCACTTCACAGTGTCCAACTTTTTAACTAAGAGATAGACCAGTCAAAAAAAAACTACGAAGCTCAAAATATTCTACCATTTGTAATGAGACACAGTACCTTAATATTTCAAATAAATTTTTTTAAGAGTCAACATTTTTTTAACATTTTTTCTTTTTTATTCCCTAATTTCTCAGGAATTAAATTAAATCAGCACACTAATTTTTTTTTTTTCACAAACTCTGCTTCTACATCAAAATTTTGGTAGTTTTTAATTTCTTCTGAGTGAAAAACTTATCTAAAACTTATATAATTTTTAAACTCTCTTTCACATCCAAATTTTTGTCAAAGAGTTACTTATTTGCTTAACCTCTCTTCATTCTAAAGTATCGTTTATCTTGTTAACCCTTCTTAGTTACAAAATTTTAAATTTAAAAACTCAAAGTGCCATTTCAGATCCCAGTTTCACTTTAAATGGTTGAATTCATAAATATTAAATTTTCACTGCTAAACATCACATTGTACTACTCTACTTGGAGTGAATTACATTTTCTTCCTGATGTCTGAATGGCCAGCACTCTTCACAACTAGTCAAGGGAATCCAGCTTGTTTTCAAATGGTAAAAATTAAATTTACGTGAAATATTCTGATGGGATATGTACGAAAATCGATTTTCCAGTTTTCACTAAATGAGTTAAAAAAAATATTTAAGCCATCCAAGAAATTCGGATTTTGCATATGTTTTAATGCAGAGTAAAACTACATTTCCAAGTGCACCATGTGCAACGAACACATGTAAAATAGATCACTGGATTAAAAAAATTGGTGGACAAATGTAGTTCATAAATATAAAAGTTTCATAGTGCTAACAATATTAAAAAGTATTTAATGCATGATTATGCTGTTTATAACTGAGTAAAATTCTTAAACTACTGTTTCAAATTACTCAAGATTATATAGTCCGGGTATAAGCTGATAGACTTGGCAATGATTAGCTTAGGGCATTTTTACACTTGTTAAAAAGTCCAAAGTAAGGTTGTAAAAAAGGTTACCATTTTATGAGTCCCGCTGGCTTCAGCTAAAAGTGCTCTTCTTAAATAATCTTCAGTAATTTTTCTTCTAGTTGACGTTTGAAGATGTGATATTAATCAGTAGAAGATTTTACAATGATATAATTGCCATGCACTTTAGATACCAGTCCGGATTTATGATGTTTGAAGCTGTTGTTTCCTTGATATTTTAGCGATAATGGTAGAATGCACAAGATGTTGATTAGCAGCTCATTTATGTTTAGGAACAGTAGGTTCACAGAAGAACTCATGATATAGCATTCAAATATAGTTCACTAACAGCAGATTCACAGTAGTGAGGAAGCACTCATTAACAGCATATTCAGTGCCGGTTTAAAACAACAACCAGTAAAAACATTAACCATTTAAGCGTTAAAATCGTAGAAGTAATCTTCAGTCTAGACTTACAAGACGACTAGTTTCGCCCCAAGTGTGGCTTTATCAAGCAATGCAAAGCGAGATAAGAGTATAAATAGTAGTCTCCCTCTATCGGTGATTCAACTGATTGCAATGCTGCTCGCGCAACAGGGATACCCTGATGCATTTGTTATGAAAATTCAAAAAACTGCTAAATTCTGTGCACAAAAAATATCGCAACCCAACCCTTCACAGTTAAAGGATAGAATTCAATATACACATACTGGGAGTATCTAAAACACTTAGAAACATTTTGAGTAAATATAATTTAGATATGCCATACACAGTTCGCAACACAATTAAAAATTTATTATATAATGGTCGCAATAAACGTAATTCAACAGGGGGGTGTACGAAATCGAAATACCCGACGCAGATGACAAATTGGGGGGGTGGGACAAGTATATTCGAAAAACATATCGAACATGCCAACAATGTATGAACGAACATCAAACGGATATTAAAAATAAAATTGATAATACTGCTTTATATCACAGACTATTATACATAATTGGATAGAAGTGGATACTTTGTCGTAAAATCTTTAGTTGCACCACCCAGCAAGTTTCAGTTGCAATATGTCGAAAAACTCTTGTTGCACAAATGGTCTTTATGCGTGTTGATCATGGAGGTTCCACCCCTACCTGCGTCGTGGAATCTCCTGTTGCGCAAGCAGCATTGTAATCAGTTGAATCACTGATAGAGGGAGACTACTATTTATACTCTTACCATCTCGCTTCGCATTGCTTGATAAAGCCACGCTCGGGGCGAAACTAGTCGCCTTGTAAGTCTAGACTGAAGATTACTTCTATGATTTTAACGCTTAAATGGTTAATGTTTTTACTGGTTGTTGTTTTAAACTGGCACTGAATATGCTGTTCATGAGTGCTTCCTCACTACTGTGAATCTGCTGTTAGTGAACTATATTTGAATGCTATATCATGAGTTCTTCTGTGAACCTACTGTTCCTAAACATAAATGAGCTGCTAATCAACGTCTTGTGCATTCTACCATTATCGCTAAAATATCGAGGAAACAACAGCTTCAAACATCATAAATCCTTACTGGTATCTAAAGTGCATGGCAACTATATCATTGTGAAATCTTCTACTGATTAACATCACATCTTCAAACGTCAACTAGAAGAAAAATTACTGAAGATTATTTAAGCAGCGCACTTTTAGCTGAAGCAAGCGGGACTCTTATAAAATGGTAACTTTTTTTACAACCTTACTTTGGACTTTTTAACAAGTGTAAAAATGCCCTAAGCTAATCATTGCCAAGTCTATCAGCTTATACCCGGACTATATAGGCTTGAGTAATTTGAAACAGTAGTTTAAGAACTTATTTAATGCACGATTATGCTGTTTTTAACTACTTTTTAATCCAATTGCTGTGTATTTAAATTCTAATATGCTAACAATATTGGTATTATAGATGCTATACAGCTGTTCAATGTAAAAAAAAAAAGAATTTGTTTAGTTCTATTGACTTTGAATGCTACTATACAATTGTATTCTGTTAAGGCACATGAATTTGTAATGTTACACAATATGATGTAAGAAGGATAAAAAGAAATTAATTTTTATGCTTAACAGCCATATAGTGTCTATAATATATAAATCAAAATCTAGCAATTCTGATTTGTTCGTAACTTCTACATCAGAGGGTGAAAACCAGAACATGTATAGAGCAAGAAATGTTTTAAGTGTTTAGCTTTGTAGTTCCCATTATTTGCTTCCACTATATTTACTGCGTGCTAACCACTCGGCCATGGTACTGATCTAAGGGACCTGGGTTCAAGCCCCAGTAAGGCATGGTTGTGTGTGTTGTTTTTCTGCTGAGGTCCTGCCATCCTCACAGACCTTCTACTATGGCATATGAACTGACAGGCTCCTGTCAGACCTCTGTGGCAAGCAGCTGCTTGAGGGGGTATTTATTTTTATTTTATTTATATTTACTGAATAATGGTTGACTGTCTGCCTTAATAAATACATTAAAAAAAAGTACCCCTCGGGCAGCTGTTTGTCATAGAGGTCTGACAGGAGCCTGTTAGTTTAATAAGCAACTATTCAGAATACATGAATACTTCACAAACAACCACAACTGAAAGTTGGTGCAATCTCTTTTCACATGCGTCCTTCCAGTTTCTGGCTGGACACACAGTGTACAGTCTGGAAAACTAGTTTCCATCCAGAGGCCAAGCTATTTTTTTCTCCCTATGCTCAGCAAAAAAAAAATTTCAATTTAGAACTTTTTTTTGCCAAATAACTTAGGAAAGGAATTATGCATGTTATATGCCAAATTAATCAGCATTTCTTGATTTTTCTGAAAATAAAATATTTAACAAAAAAGAAAAGTTTTAATAGGACTTTTTTTAGTCATGTAGTAAAAAGAAATGCATTCAAATAAAAATTTATTTAAAAAACATTAATAGATAGAAATTATTTTATTTCTGAATAAAGAAAGAAAATTATTTTCTTGTTTAAAGTAAACATTTCTTCCATTTTGTAATTTTTTTTCTCCATACCATACTTTGAGAAAATCCAGGCTTGTTGCAGAGTCCAATGAACAAGTCAACTTTAGAATATTTGTAATAAATAACTAATCAACAGAAATAGGTCATGCTATATCTGAGATCCAACTTTTCTAGACTGAATTTTTCAGTCAAAATTTGACAACTCTTTATTTTTCAAGCTTAAATTATGTATTTTTGAAAGATAAAGTAAGAGAATTTTTAAGCATGAATTTATTTTTTTTAATCCAAATTCCCTGTATTTTAATAAAACATGGCCATTTTGGACCTCTCATTTTGAATTCTGTTAACATGTATATAATCAATGTTGACCCTGGAAGGGTAAAGTAGTTCTTGATATTGAGGCACAAAACACACCAAGCACTTAAGGATTTTTAAGATTTTAATTCTGACTTCAACATACTAAACTAGTATTCCTTTGTACATAGTTTAACAACTTAGTTTTGTTATGGTACCTCTGGAGTGCAATGGCCATAACTTCATCATATATGCCAGCCATGGGCAACCTGTGGCCTGCAAATATTGCTCAGCCAAACTATTTAAATTTTTTTTTTTATCTTAAAGCACTTTGAGAATACCAAATTTTCTTTCCCAATTTACCTTTACACTGTTTTTTGAGTGTTCTTTAGTAGCCTAAATTGAATTTGCGACATCGACTCACAATATGGTAGATCAGGTTTTCTGACTATACATCAATATTTTGTGGAAAAAATTTCTCCAACATATGGAACTTGAACCTGTATCTCGCCAGAAACATGCCAGAGTATTCTACCATTGAACTAATGCCAGCTCAGTCTTTTTTCTGTTAATTTAAGACTTTAAACTCTTTGAGATTTCTGGACCAATTGTTGGTGCCATCTATGATCTCAGGTGGCAACTATTTTTTTTTTATATTGCACTGAGTAAGTTGAAAATGCATACTAAAGAATATTCTGGCATGCTTTTAGAGAGATGCAGGTTCAAATTATGTATGATGGTGAAATTTTTTCCACAAAATATTTATTGATTTATAGATGTTATAAAAAGTAAACAGGTAATGCTGCGATTGTCATTTATGTTCTGACTATACTGTTCAGCTCCTGATTAGAGCTCAGATCTCACCCAAATACTCATTACATCAATAAACATTCTAATTATGAACGTTATTGGGCCAACATAGAAAAGAAACATTTTAGAAACTTATGGCTGCATTATACACACACAAAAAAATTATTTATCCGAAGGTCTTGAGACTCTGAGCTATTGTGCATGCAAATTTTATTATTAGTGAGAAAATTGCATGCACTCCTTTACAAATTCACCATCAGAATAATTTGTGCAATATTTGACAGTTTTTGGTACATTTTGTCCAGAGGGAAAAAAATTATAACATTAGTTTATCCTGCAGAATCATAATCAAGTGTATCGATGAACTTGCTCCCTATATAGAAAACTCTTCGTGAAAGTACAGTGGTTTTTAACACAGCTTAATTAGTGGTATTTGTATACAAAATCTGTTAATTTCCATTAAAATGCATTTTATTTTTATCTAATTATGCTGTTTATTTTCAGTGTCTTATATATTTAATCCTAATTTTAAATAAAAAATTGTTTCATTAAAATTATAAAAAGTATGTGTTTCTTTTTGAAATAAACAGTGTATATGAAATTTAATTGTTTGCTCATATTGTGTACTCAGTGCATTGGACTTGGGTGGGGGGGTGGGGGGGTAAGTGTACAGTATTTAACACCATAAGTAAGATTCTAGCTTGCAGCACTATGAAAAATCATCTTGTCTGCTGATGAGAAAAAGTTGCCCATTGCTGATTATATACCATGTAATTAAAGGTACTTGCAAGCTGCATATTACAACTCTTGTCATTGTAGTACTGCAATACCTGCATTTACTGCACTTTTGATACTTAAACATTGCCCACTCCCTATAGATTGGCCATTTATTACCTGCAAAAATTAACTAGTTCTTATTGCTGATAGTGCAGAAGCACATCAAAGATATATATAACCTTGCTGAACTATTTGGATGTTCTAAAGTCGTCAAGCTGACATCTACTTCTTTGACTTAGATTGAATTATGGAATATTGTGTAATGTAAAACTTTATGTGGAGTGCATAAATGATATGTTCTAGCATATTTCATTTACTTAGAAGTGTCCTTAAATTTTATAAAGAAATGTAGTTAAACTTGTTACAATATTTCTCTAATTTTATAGTCTATTAATTGTCTTACTAGGAATGTGTCCATCCCAATTCTGAATTTAAAAGTGAATCACAATTTCTAGAGCAATTTACAAAATATAGGTCTTAGGACTTTGTAGAATGCTTAACTTTAGTTTCAAAATATATGAATTAATCATTTAATGTATTATTTCCTTTTTAATTGTAATTTTTTATAAAGCATTGTATACAAAATTTATTTGTGGCTGATTGTTTCAGGTCATGTGGTAGGCCCTCGTTTAGTCTCTTCAAAATGCATCAGCAATTGGTCATGCCCAATTTTTATTTTTTATTTTTGCATCTTCAAACCCTTGCAAGCATGGGTTTCTTTATCTGAAGAACGTGGTAGAATGAAAGGATACATATAGTAGTTGTGAAACAATCCTGAGTGGTATACAAGAAATGGTGTGAATTTTTTCATGAATTCAGAGTAATTTTGTTCCACATAGTTATACAGCAAATTCAATAGGAAAATAACAATAGATAAAATGTAGCATTAAATTTAAGTGTCTACTGCTAACCTAAATGCTAAGTGGTTTCTCCTTAGCATTAGTAAAGTGTATATTTTGGAGTTAATGATAAACAGGGCAAAATGTTCAAACTTTTAGTTTAAATTTACAGTTACCCTACTGTTAAAGCTTTATGTTGATGGCTTTAGGCCACTTTTACCAAAGATTAAACTATAGTTTGGTTTATATTTTCAATAAATGGAATTTTAATATTTACTACTGCTATATCATATGATGAAGTATTTTACAAATATATGATTATATTTTACAATATATAATTTAAACACAGCTAACGGTAATTAAAATTTAATAAAACACGATTAAGCTGTTACATTTGGTAGCACAGTGTATCACAATCCTAGCATGCTAAGCGCGTGTTATTTCCCACACAAGTTGAGGACCTAATATAATAACCAAGATATATTGTTATTTCAGTAACTTAAAAGTTGTAATCTTAAACCTATGCGAAGATACATTAGACCTTAAAGAAAACAAAGGATAGTTACCACTTTGTAGTAGCTGGTACAATTGCTTTAACATAGGCATTCACGGATGAGATGATGTAATTCTCGCAGCTCCGATGTTTATAAGCTACCAGTTCTAAGACTATGAACCAGCTGTATAATGTTGATCGCAGAAGAAAAATGTGCCACTGATGACTTCCAGAGTGTTAATTATTAGTCACCCTCTTGTCACTGCATTAGGATATAAGCTTTAAGTAGATGTTTTAATATAATAATAATTTTTAAATAGCTGTTATTTTATTAAACTGTGAATAGTTATTCTAATCTTTTATTTTCATGAAATTAGATTTGGACGTATTGGACGTTTGGTGCTTAGAGCAGCCCTTTCCAAAGGAGTAAATGTTGTGGCCATCAATGATCCATTTATTGATGTGAAGTACATGGTAAGATTTTTTTTATGATGGTGGAGATTTTCAAACTTTATCCATAAAAAATGTCATTTAGGTATTACTAAAGCATTTGTTCAAATATAAATCTTATTATTAGTAATGCAAAAACATTACTTACCTATATCTAAGATTAAATTAGATAAAGTTTCAATAAAATTCGTAATAATTTGGAAGAATTGTACTTGGTATTGTATTTGGACATTGTCTCAATAAATTAGCAACAAAACTCAAAATTAAAACCCAATTTTGTTCAAGAATTTTTAATTTGCAATCATTGATCAATCTATTTTTCATAAAATAACCCTTGACAAAATATGAATCCCATCTGTAGGAGGCCTGAGCCAGATGCCCTTTGTGTTTTCATATCCAAGGCCTTATTCATTATTAAAACTCTGCAAAAGATTTCTTGCAACAAATAGCTTAAAATGATAAAATTACCTGCAGCAACAAGTTGTAAGACAACCTAATAAGAAAACAAATTGTATCTGAAACGATTGGTAATTTTTATAAATCTCTGGAAATAAAAGTGAAAGTTTAATATAAACTATACAAAGAGAACCATTTTCTTGCAGTTTTTGACAGGAAAGCCTGCACAACAACCTTATGCATCCAATTAGCCATAATTAAAAAAATTAGCCACACTGAGCAACATCATGGCTGTCTTTGATTCCAGGAAGTAAAGAATAGCTGTTTTAGCTTATCTTTGGGGAGTTCAGAGCTGAGTGCTTGTATAAATGAAGAAAAACTCTAGAAATACTGAAATTGGTTCAGGAGGGAAGTAAAATGGAGGGGGGGGGGGGATATATGTAATTTGTAATTTCTTCCAAAACCCTCAAGTTAAGGAATTTCAAAACTTGAAGAATAAATGTTAACTGTAGTTCAAATCTAAGTTGAGATTAAATCTGAGGGTTGCTTCCACATGAAGAATAGTAAAGAAATGTAACATGGCAAAGCTGTATATTGTGTATGGAATAGCGATTAGAGCACTAGAATTTTTTTTTAATATTGTATCATAAAAGATGCACAAAATGGACAAAGTATTATTTTAGAAATTTGAATTACTTTTATAAGATAAAAAATACGATTCTTAATATAGCAGTACCTATCCAGCCCACTAAAGAGTTTTCATCTCTGAAATGAAAAAGACACTAGGTGTCAGTGAAATGAATGGAGATAAATAAGGTTCTTAAATAAGTATTGTTGAAATTGATTCGTCGCATCTATTTTTAGCCCTTTCAGTGTTTGGTTTCTGCAACTGAACTCACTGTGGTGGCCGGATTTATTTTGGTGTTTTCAGAAAGTGAAATAAACAGCTTTAGAACCTCATCCTGAAGTAACTAATGAACAGAAATATCATGTTACATACCTAAAAGAAAAATCATTTAATTGTACTTAATAAAATGGCAAAAATTCTAAGAAAAAAAAACGTTATATATTTTTTTAAACATTGCAAAATTTTACTTTTTTTTCCACTTTATCTTTAGTAAAATTTCAAAAATATTAATTTTTTGCCAGTTTTTTTTCTATATTATTGCTTAAATCTTTAATTTTTTTCTACCCTTTTTAATCATACAAATAACACATAATGCATATTCTTAGACTTTTGGTGATTGGTCAAAAAAAATTGTGTCGTGAAAATAACATAAATAAAAATTGAAAAATATACCGGAAAATTGTTAAAGAATTATGAAAATTCAATAAAATGTTTCAAAGCTGAAGAAAGATGAAAGCGATTCTTCGGGCTCTACACTTCAGGCACAATAATCTTTGCCAATCTGCAGATGTGTACAATACAGGCAACATGGCCAAACCAATGCAGTCTCTCCTGCACAAAATGCTGCTCAAAGGAGGTTGATGATGCCTCCTAACCTCATCATTGCTTACAAAGTCAAACCACCTAATTCCCAAGATACTGTGCAAGCTTATAGAATCGAAGGCATCAAGTTTCCTGTTATCCTGCTCATAAAGGGTCCATGTTTCGCTACTATACCTAACCTTAGAAAAAATTAAAGATTAAAATTGGACTTTATAATAGTTTAGGTGTATATGCCTATTTTTCCACTCTGCATAGATTCTTAAAAGTCCCAGTGGCAATTTCTGTTCTTTTAGTTACCTCATGCCACATATCATCAGTATCTGTTGCATAGCTCCCAAGATAAACTGAGACACTTGCTCAAGAGGGCAGCCATTCAAAGCAACTGAAGCCCCATCTGGATGACCAATTTTCATCACTTTAGTTTTTTCTGTTTATCATCAAACTTACTCTATTAAGTCTCAACAGCCCTAATAAGAGAATTAATCTCATCAATTTCATTAGCCAATGTGGCTAAATTTGTGTAATCGAAATCGGAAATTTTAAAATCTTGATAGCATTTCAGGCCAAAATCTTTCCCTTTCATGGAATTCTATGTAACATAATCAATAAACAAACTAAAGAGAAGGGGAGGCAAAAATGCACCTTTGCCTAACTCTGCCAGCAATGCTAAACCAATCACTACAAGCCTTACCAACTCTCGCACGTCACTTTATTATAGAGATCTTTCATATCGCTAATTTTTTGGGTATTCCATAAGAACTAACAATCGACCACAGATTATGCCAATCACCAGAGTCAAAAGCCTTTTAGAAATCTACAAAGCTAGTAACCACAGGTTTCTGAAATTCTAAACATTGCTCAAGAATCTGCCCAAGTGAAAATATTTGATCAATACATTCCCTACCACTTCTGAATTCACGCAGTTGTCCATCAACCAAATTCTTAATTCTATTAAGTATAATCATGCAAAGAACTTTACTTGGAAGAGAAAAGTAAACTAATTCCCCTATAATTATCACAAGAACTGCGATCACCTTTTTTAAAAATTGGGACAATGATAGCTCTAGTAAAATCCTTAGGAACAACACCTTTTATCAGAAAAATATTCTAAATTTTAGTTAGCCACGTGACAACATAAGTTTTCCTATCTCTAAGCATTTCGGTGGTGATTTCGTCCACCCCTGGGTATTTATGAAGTTTTAATTCAGAGATAGCCAAAGCAACTTTAGAATGTTATATAGTGCCAACATTAAAACCAGTAATGCATCTATCCTCATTACAATGAGAGTAGAAATAATCACATTGTTTAGAACATTTCTGAAATGCCCAGCCCACCTCACCATCACAAGATCCTAACCTTCAATCACCTTACCATGTTTATCTCTCAATCCCTTTGTTTCTTCCCATACAAAACACTGACAAGTACAATCTGCTTCCTCTGCTTTAGTTAAGCTATCAATCCAAAGATTCTTATCAGCTGGTAACTGATCCTTTACATGTTTATTAAGCTCATTGTAATGCCTTTTGTTAGGACTAGTAGGGTGTTGATTCATATTAATCCTGAACTTCCTTCTTTCAGAAATAAGTTTCATAGCCTTATCACTCAAATAATTTTGTTTCCTCTGTTCCCTTTTACCCAGTAGAGTACTGTTGGTTTCAAGAAAAGCCTGTTTAAACTGATTTCATTCTTTCTCAACTTCAGCAGTAAGCAACCCACTATTGTCATGACTAACTTATCATGGTATGCTTTGGCTACATTTCTTGACTGAAATTGTCTTTCAGTAATTCTCTGACCTTGGCACATTTCTTAAGTTTCAGTTCAGGCTCCTATCAGACCTCTGTGGCAAGCAGCTTCTTGAGGGGGTATTTTCTTTTTATTATGATTTGGTAGTCCTAACCAAACTAACCCATTTGCTCTTAATTAAAATATAGGCTATCATATTCCTGTGTGTGGTGGGGTGGCTCAGTCGGTAGTGCGCCAGGCTCTTAATCTGCAGTTACCAGGTTAGAGTCCCAGCTGAGTCAGTGTTGACTTATCTCCTCAAAACTCCATGTCCTGCCCACGGTCAGTAGAGGTCACCGATGGGCTTGGAAAGGCCGCCTTCCGTCGGATGGGACGTAAAGCTGTGGCCCCATGTGCGGGAAAGCCATACCCTGTGCACGTTAAAGAACATGCTGGATGGCCTTGATGGGAGGCTATCATCTGTCTCCCAACAGCTGTTCCAGTGGGTCCCCTCCCCCAACCTTCACTGAGCCTTCGGGGTCCTTGTGACCTGGCCATTTGTCCCATGGGGTGCAAAAAAGTTCTGCTCAGAGGTAAAACAACCCAACTCGTATTCCTGTGCAACCCATCAGGTGAAACTATGATGGTCCACACATTCACTTTTCCTAAACCAGTTTTGCTTTGTTATATTTATCATTTTGGGGATTATGTTCAGTTGGATTTATCACATTTCTCTCACCCAAGCTGCTAAAGGAGTTGCACATGTGCAACTCAGACTTGTGATTAACAGCCACTAATGCATGTATAAGGACACGTCCCCTTTTGCATCATAGCTAGCACGATCATCAGATTATGTAAATGTTTTTCCCAGTGTGCAACACACGTCAGTTGCATGCTGCATGTACACTAAGTGACGTTAGGTCACGGAGTTGGTAAGATATAGTAGAGAAAATGTTGGTGAGATAGGTGTGGAGAGGACAATGTTAGCTGATAAGTTTGTCAGTTTTGGAGATATTGTTTAAATGAGCTTTAGTTGCTCAGAATATTGTATTCATCAGTTTATTTGGTGAGTTTTTGTTTTTTAGAAATAAGCTTTGTTATACGATATATTTTGACTTTGCTATTTTTTTTTTTGAGCAGTGATAATTGATTTTTATTGAGATTTAACTGTAATAATTTGACAATCTTGATTTCTTACTAAGTAATGCCTATATAAATAGCAAACCCTCATTTAACTTTATTTGGCAAGATTGTCTGGTGCCTGATGCTCTCTGGAAGTTTAGTTCAACTTGGATCAGTCAAAAGGTTCAAAGTGAAGTTTAACATACTTTTGGAGCATTACAAAACCCATGTGTATTTTTAAATGTCCCTGTGTTTGTAGTACCGTATTTCTTCGATTTTTAAGACTCCATCGATTGTAAGACGCACCTTAATTTCAGTACCACCAACAGAAAAAAAAACTTTGATTCTAAGAAAACATCATAATTAAAATGCTAAAATATATCTAACAAATATTTTTATTATAATAGAATTCAGTTTACTAACAATAGTACCTATTTATCAGTAGATATGTTATTCTTCACTTCCTTCTGAATTGACATCAGAGTCTGATTCTTCTGAGCTGTCGATATCTGCATCTGAATCAATATCAATCTACTTCACATTCAGAGTTTGATTCTTCTGAGCCATCTTTATTTCCATTATCCCATAATATATAGTCTTCTGATCCATCGAGAGCGTTGGTGATGCAACATTTTTTAAACGAGTGTTGCACTCTTGTTTCTGGAATTAGCTTCCAAGCTGTTGATACCCATTCTGCCAATTTTGAAGCCGGTGCTTTCTTAATTTTTCTGGAAGGTTGTCAGTCAACAGCCAGGTTCCAAGCTCACTACAGTTCACTCACAGAGCTCCACTAAAATGAAATAACAGTGGCTTCACATTTGGACAGCACGGGGAAAATACCCATGCCACTTTATTATCCAATGAAATTGGACAATTCGATAACAGTCGAACTTGGAGGTGGTGCTTCCGCATAAAGACAAAACGTGTGGTGCCATGTGGAAAATTTTGAAAAAAAAAAAACTGATTCTAAGATGCAACCCGTTTTTAGAGACGTTTATATGGGTGGGGGGGAGTGAGTCTGAGATTCGAAGAAATACGGTAAGTGTTAGTTATTCACAATACATTAAGTTTACTTATGTGTCGGGGACATTCCCCATTTCCATTGGAACTACCAATGCCAAAGGGACCTGTACCAACTTTAGCATTGAAGTAACATAGCACAAGGGAAATTTACTTTCTTCACAGAATTCAAAATATCCTGAAATTGTCTTTAAAACTTTTCATTTTCATCAGTCTTCTGTAGGGGCATAAAAACAGATGATATTGAAGTCTTTAATTTTTGTTTTAAATTTTGCTGTAAGAAATCTTGGAAGTCATATCCTAGAAGAGCATTACTGGTGTACCTTCTTGAGAAGCAAATCTACACCTTGGAGTTTAAGATCTCGCCTTTACCTGTTCATTTGGTATCTTGCAAGCCTAGAATATCTAGGTTATGATGCTGGAATTCCTGCATGAGGACATTAAGAGAATAATCTCTATGTAAATGTGGACACTGGAAAAGTTACTTATTATTACAGCTAAATTGAAATTTGAGATAAATATGTATAAATAAAATTTTGAAAGTTTTATTAATAAGGATTTTAGAACCTACCCCTCTTTTTTTCCTCTGAAGTTGTTGGTCTTAATTTGCAAAGTGGTTTTTTCTGTCAGAACCTATATTGTGTAAATTGATGTATGTGTGTATGTTGAATATTTTTTCTGCATCACTTTTTAAATTTTTTTTTCTTTTTTAAACATAACATGGAAGTCAGACTTAAATTCCAGGAATATGGTATTTCTTCATGCAGTATTTTAGAAAATTCAAGATTAAGTTTATGCTTTAGATTTTTTTATTTTTAAAGGCCCTTGATATATTGGCATCCTTCCTCTCTCTTTAGGTATATATGTTTAAGTATGATTCAACACATGGAAGATACAAAGGAGATGTTCATGAAGAAGGTGGCATGTTAGTTGTGGATGGACAAAAGATTCATGTCTTCCAAGAGTATGTTGAATTTTCTTATTTTTAAAATGCTTGCATAATTATTTATATATATTGCATAAATTATTTCTTTGTGTAACTCTTGTATGTATTAATAGATTTCATGTAATAGCCTAAATGTGATCATACATACCCACTTCATGCTGCCTCAAGCTATGGAGGGTTCAACCAGACAGCAATTTAGTCCTCCAAAAATATGTCCAGAGTTACAGATGCTGCATTTGGCCTCTATAGTACAATTCTAGCAAGATCCCATTTGAAATTGTCTGACCACTTCATAATAGGTCCCCCCCCCCCCCCCCCCCACACACACACACTTCATAATCCTAATCACTAATCTGTTGCTATGAATATGGACAACATGGCCAAACCATTAGTCTCTCCCTGCACAATATGCTGCTCAAAGGAAGTTGCTGACTACTTTGCCTGATCTCATCGTTATTTACAGACCTAATACTAAAGATACTGTCAAAAGGACATCACTTTGCCCAAAGCAATTTAGCCCATTGCGTACAAAATAAGTGGTGCCCAAAGGTACTTCAGTACCAACTTTAGTATTGGAGTCACCTAGCACAATATCTTCTTGATAGGTTTTATGAACAAATTCAGGATATTTTGAATTCATTTGTATCGTTCTCAGTCCTTGATTGAGGCATAAAAACAGAACCTTCTTTAATCCTAATTTTAAATTTAGCTTAAGTAACTTTTAATGCAATAGTATCCTAAGAGAGCTTACAGTTTGCTAAGAAACAGACCAACTCCTTGAAGTGCTAACCATCTTTCTTCTCTGAAAAAAATTTAAAATAATTTTTAAGTATGGCCTTGTCCATCTCATCTTGCACAAGCCCAAAATATCTAGGTTATAATGGTTCAATTCCTGTTAGGATATCAAGAGAATAATCTCAAAGTATCCATACATTCCACTTGCCTATTGAAAGCAAATGATTAGTAGGATTTTTAAAGAAACTATATTTATTGAAAGCCAACAACAAACTTCTCCTATTCACAGGCATGGAGAAAAGACCTGTTCCCCCACCACTCAAAACTTAAAACCACCCATGTTAGTGCAAACTTCAAGTATAGGTATGGCAATGCCTGTAGAAGTAAGGGTTCAGGTAAGGTCTATAGAAGTAAGGGTTTATGGCCTCTGATCAGGATTAACCAGATAATATAAGGTATTGTCTGCAACCATTCAGTTCAGGCTGTCAACCTACAAACTGCAGCAGTAGATGTTTTCCCCTCATCAGTCATACTCTAAACTATTACACATTCAAAACTGTATAGTAGTACCCAAGATCCTGCGAAGTTGACCATTCCTCAGCGGGGTAGAAAAAAAAGTGACTATAGTATTCCAGATCAATAGGCTGTACTGATCTGATCATTACCTTGTTTAAAAGTATTTTGCCTTTGAAATTAAAGAAATGTGAAGATCTAAGGTGACCCAGAACTAGTCAAAACCTACTATGATAGGTTGCTTAATCATTATGACAAATGTTTTGTTTTTGAACTTAGGTTGAGAAAATGAGATCATTTTAAGTAGTCTGTGCTTGAAACTAATGCTATTCTCTGTTTAAGTGGCAAAGAATAGCAGTAAACATTTTCAATAGAAAGGAGTATGATTAGTTTTAGAGTATCTGTTTAACAAATGTTATAATTAAGACTTAGAATTAAATTATCATTAACATTCATGTTATGGATAATACCAGTTTTTAAATCATTGACGTTAGAATGGTGCTCAAGAAACTTTGTTGGTTAAGGTATTGCAGCTTTGATGCATAGTTCTTATTAAAAAAAAAATAATAAATACCCCCTCAAGCAGCTGCTTGCCACAGAGGTCTGACAGGAGCCTGTCAGTTTATATGCCAAAGTAGAAGGTCGGAGAGGATGGCAGGACCTCAGCAGCTCCCCAAGATCTTGCTAATTTGCCATAATTTTACAAAAAAAAAAATTTTCATCTTCTGAATTTTGCCAACTTCTAGATTTTGCCAGTTACCTAGATTTTTCCCAACTTGCCATATTTTACAAAAAAAATCCTGAATTTTATTAAGCCACTTAGAATTTTGCTAAGTTGTCTTAATTTTGTCAACCTTAATTTCACAAAAACGATCCAAATTTTCACAACTTGCCTGAATGTTACCAACTGGTTTTGAATTTTTCCAAATCCCTAGATTTTTCCAGTGCTTTTTACCTTATCCCTTTTATTTAGCAGAAACTGTTTAATGGAATATTAGATTTCAACCTCAAGCAGCCATGGGTTATGGAGACCCAACCAAGATTTGCAATTTAGTTCTAGTACATCTGCATCTGGCCACTGTACACCAATTCTAACAAGGTCCTGTTTGATATTGTCTGCTCCATCACATATACTAGGTCTCCCCCTCTTTCTGAGGCCTTTAGGCACATTGCTCATAACCCTATTCGCTAATCTATAATTATCCATAAGAGAAACATGGCCAAACCAATGGAGTCTCTGCACAATATGCTGCTTAAAGGAGGTTGCCAAATCCTTGACCTAACTCGTCATTATTTAAAAGTTGAACCACCTAATGCCCAATATACTGTGTAAGCATCTAGAATCAAAAGCATAATATTTACTGTTATCTTCCTTACAAATGGTCCAAGTTCCAATACCATAACTAACTCTAGAGGGAGCCAAACTATTATACCGCCTAATTTTAGTCTTAAGGTGTGGATGCTTATTTCTCCACGCTCTCCATAGATTATTAAAAGTTCCGACAGCAATCCCTATTAGTTTATTAAGGGGGGACCCCACCCTGAGCTCTCTAAAAATAGTCAAGCTTTGAGAATTTTTTTGGGTATAATAAACAATGCAATGACTCCAAACTTTTTGCATGTTGTTAAGGCATGTTTATTGTACAAAAAATTTTTTAAGTAAAAATATTGTAATGGTTGTCCTGTGGTTGATCTCTGTGCGAAAGATGCACCCTCCTGGTAGAGTGCACCGGACATCGCAGGAACATACGAGAACAAAATTATTAACAGTTTTACAAACTTTGAGACATTGGCTATAGCATAGCGTAAGATTTTTTCAAAATTCGAAAAATTGACAAAATGACTGAATTTTGAAAAAAAAAAATTTTTTTTCCTTAAAGGTACTAAATTGCTCGCTAAAAATCAAATAATTAAAATATCAAAAAAATTCTATGCTAGGTTTTAGATAATTCGTTTCTACGCATTTCAAAAAAATGTAAATCAAATGAATGGTTCCAGAGATCTGCACTCTACCAGTTCAAAAAATGTTTTGAGAAAAACTCATTTAAAGATTTAAGTAACATTTACTGTGATTAAGTAAGAATGATCAAACTATACCTAGTGGCCTTTCTACCAGGACTGACATGACCTCATATTTGTCGCTGTAACTTTGTAAGGAGTTCGAATTTTGAAAAACTGGTTCAGAACCATATTCTACACTTCATAGACTTTCGAAAAGTGCAAAAAAATATTTTTTTTAATCCTCAGGGTGGTGTCCCCCTTTAATCTTGTGCTGCACATCACAGTATCTGTTGAATAATTCCCAAGTTAATTGACCTGTGACCATTTGGATTAACTAAATCACAGCCTGCCTGACCTATTTTCATCACTTTAGTTTCTCTGCTACCAGTCTCATGAACAACTCAAAGAAAAGAATTCATCTCATCAACAACATTGGCATTAATCTAAATCAGAAATTTTCAGGTCTCTATACCATTTAAGTCCAAAATCTTTGCAGAGAATTTTGCATACCATAATCATTAATCAAACTAAAGAGGAAAGGAGACAAAATGCACCCTTGTCAAACATCAGAAGCAATGCTAAACCAATTGCTACAAACCTTACAAACTCTCACACATGACATTGTTATTATGGAGAGCTTTCATTATGTTAACTAACTGCTCTGGTAGACCATATGATCTCGCAATCGTAAATTATGACAATCAACAGAGAATTTCTCAAGAATCAGCCTGAGTGAAAATATCTTATCTACACATTCTCTACCACTTCTGAATCCACATTGCTCATCACACAATTGCATGTCAACCAGATTCTTAATTCTATTAGGTACAATCATGCAAAGGACTTTACCTCAAACAGAAAGTAGGCTGATACCCTTATAGTTATTGCAAAAACTGGGATCACTTTAAAAAAAAAAATAGGGATAATAATAGCTCTGGTAAAATCCTTAGGATTAAAAATTTCAATCATCCATATGTTAACTGAAACATTCCCAGCTCTAAGCATTTTCGTAGTAATTTAATCCACCCCTGGGAATAGAACTAAATGTTTTTTTTTTTAATAATAAAAAATGTAGTTTCTGAAAGTTAATATGCATTGAAAATGGTCTGCAGTATTTGTGTGGTTCTGGAAAAGTTTCAAATGGAATCTGATGTTTTTATTTTGTATGTTATTGTGCTGTGTATCATAAGAGTAGCAAGTAAAATTTAGATTTCAATCCTTGATCTTCAGCTTTGTTATTAGTTAGCGCGCTTGGCTACTGATCTACGGGACCTGGGTTCGAGCCCCGGGTAAGGCATGGATGTTAGTGTTGTTTTCTGCTGAGGTCCTGCCATCCTATCAGATCTACTTTGGCATATAAGCTGACAGGCTCTTGTCAGACCTCTGTGGCAAGCAGCTGCTTGAGGGGGTATTTATTTATTTTTTTTAACATTTATTACATTTTAGAAGCATAATTTGAAAATAGTAAGTGTTTATTATGAAAAATTAGTATTTTGTACATTTGAAGTTTAGTAGAACTGCAGTACAATGCTTTTTTCGAACTTTGAAAAAAAACTAGGATGAAACCAACCAGCATTCCATGGGGAAAAGTTGGTGCTGACTATGTTGTAGAATCAACAGGTGTCTTTACCACCATAGAGAAAGCAACAGTGAGTATTTTTTTAGCAGTTTTTATGTAATGTTTTGCTTGAAAATTATAATCTTAAGCAACTACTACATTACTTCCACATCAGATTTTTCCATTTATTTTTTGCTTATTTTACTTTTTCAGTTGTATTTTTTTAATGAATTTTTCACATTGATTGATCTAAAAGATAAATTTTAGTCTTGCTGAGATACTTGAAAAGAAATTTTCTATCCACTGTAAACTAACCATTCTTTTCAATTGATTGCTGAACATTAAGTTATAACTCTTATTGCAAACAAAATGCAACATTTGTACACTTTGTTTTCTCTGCTTTAAAGAACACTGAATGACCTTGATGGGAGGCTTCCATCTTCCACCTAACAACTGTTCAGCAGATCCCTTCCTTGACTTCTGAACTATTTGTGTTCTTTTGACATTGTCATTTAGATCATTGAGTGCACAGAATGCTGCTCAGCGCTAAAACAACCAAACTCAATAAAGGTGTGCATAAGAACTGGAGATAGGCTTTTAACTCTTCTGTTTCATTAAGATATGCACTTGCAAGTTACTCTGTACTAATGATTACAACAGTTATGAAGAAACAGGACTCAAAAGAGGCTGGTCCTGTATTATATTCAGGTTATGTGATGATCCATACTCTATATAGCAAAGGTCCCAAATTATGGAGGACCAAATCAGTTACCTTTCAATATATGGACAGGCTGCATTTTACTTTAAGCAATAAGAAAAGCGTAATTTATTTTATTATTTAAATGTTACTTTTAATAACAAAACACAAATTTTACTTCTGTAATGGCTTAATATTTGAATATAAATGTATTCCCATACTAGAGGGCCAACATGATGATTAAATGTCATATGAAAGCTTGTAATGTGGAGAATGTAAGCTTGTGTTGTGGAGAATGTCACAACTCTAAAATTTACTTCCTAACAAATGGAAGAATCTGAAAATCATTGTTCCGCTATCTTCCAGATGTGAGGGCAAAGTGTAATGAGTTAGGTGTCAAATGAAAGCTTGTGATTAGGAACTGTCATAAACTACCTCACGTTTCTGCCCCCCTTCCTTTCCTCTGAAAAAGGACTTGCATTTCACAGGTGGTCTGAGAGTTGCGTCTGACATGAAAGCTTGTGGTGTCAAAAGTGTTAAGGGCTACTGTAACTGCTAGTCTACATTTATGCCCCAATCTGTAATTTTCCATTTTCTCGGTTCCTCACATGGTTCTTTATACAGGAAGCTGAGTCAAGGAAGTGGTATATAAAGAAAAACAAAGATTCTGGATAGTTCGAATTTAGTGGAGTCTATACACAATTCTCAGGGATAAATGCTACAGAGAGTTTATCTGGTTTCACCACCCAAGGTCTTATCTGCTAAGTGTTAAGGACATGGTGATGCTGACAAAACCTAATGTTATCAGTCTTTGTCACTCAACTTCTACCTTGCAGAGAAAAGCAAATTACTTCAATGATTTGTAGTTAATTATTCACTGATTATTTCGGAACATTCCCTCAAAAACTACTGTATCTTTGTTAAAGTCTATTTTATTGTTATAGAGCCTCCATGCCTTTTACTATGGTGTGCCTTAGCTCACATTTCATAGCTGCAACTTTTAAATCTGTGATGTTAACATTCCCATATTTAGCACTATTTTTTTTTAAAGAATTGAGATAACCAAGAAACTTAGGTTTTTCCTGGTTTTTCATACAACATACAAATATGCACATGAATATACAACCATACTGTCCCAGGATTCGAACCCAGACCCTGATAACTGCAGCGTCCACCATGAACCAATACAATACTACTGCAGCACCAAGCAACATGCGACAACTCTTATCCAGCACTGGAGCTAGACAACTTTGTTGCAAGATTTACTTTTTATTTTCTTAGTCTTTGTTCACCATCCTTTCCACTGAGCAGCTTGCTACTTAATGATTTTATGACCTTCCATTTATAGGCCAACTCTGTGCTTTGGTGTTTCTGCAGTTATCCTTTACTGACCTCGTTCTTGGAACAATGAAAGCAGAGGCAGACTCATTCCTTCTAGCTAGCATCATTCACCTAAATACTTTTATTTGACACAATTCTCAGGGATAAATGCTACAGAGAGTTTATCTGGTTTCACCACCCAAGATCTTCAGACATTTAGACATTTTTATTTTGCATGTTACAGTAATTTATGTAGCTCCTCCATCTCTAGAAATAATATTTTATTGTACTCAAAAATATTGTAGAGAAGTGTCTTGAGAAATGATCAAAATCAACAGATAAGTGTGCAGTGAAACTTTAAAAAAAGTTGTATTCACTTATTCAGTATTTAATGTTCACTTACTACAGTGCACAACTTAAGATTATTCACTTATACAAAAAATATTTTTTAAAACTAAAAACTGCCATAGTTGCACAACTAATACAGTGAATCTAGAGCTGAAAGAATATAGATACCTTCTCTGAAGTTTAAAGTCATCTGAGATTATTGTGGGCTGATTTAATTTGTGGCAGAAATCATTCTCTTAAACACAGAAAATGTAAAGTTTTTTTGGATGAACTACGTGCTGAATATGGCAATCTGATTTTACATAGTAATATTCGCTGTTTAAGTGCTGGAAAATGCCTTGAGATTTTTAGACTTTGAAAAGAAATTCATCTTTTTCTCACAGAAGTGGGCACCGATGAAGATTTAATAGCACGTTTTGTTGATGAAAATTTTCAGATTCTTAAAATATCTGAATTATTACAGATTCTTAAAATTACAGACAGATTCTTTAAATATCTGAATAAATCCTTACAAAGAAAAGATCAAAATGTGTGCTGTCTTTATAATCATGTTACTGGGTTTAGAAACAAACTAAAATTGATGAAGTCAAATTTGCAGGAAAACAATTCAATTTGAAACTTGTAAAGAGTTCTACGAAGAAATGAAGCAACTTAGTAAAACAGTTAATTTTGAAAAATTCGTTCCTAAATTAGATATCCTAATTGAAGATTTTAATAGAAGATTTTCTCAATTTGATCTTAAGCAAAGTTTAAATTTATTCAGTAATCCATTAAATATTGATATTAGCACCGTAAATCCTAAATATCAAATGAAATTATCTGACCTTCAGGCCAACCCAATTATTGTATCTAATAGAGAAACGAATAGAATTGTTCAAACTTTTGCCTAAAGAAAAATATCCAAAAATGAAAGATTTTGGACTCCAAATTTAATTTCTATGTTCGGAATTACATATATCTGCAAGCACTCATTTTCTGATATGAAATGTATAAAATCAAGATGCAAAAACTGCGTGAAAGACACTACACTTGAACATATACTTCAGCTTGCAACAGCAAATATTGATATGGATGCAAAAGAAATTATTGCCCAACAACTACAGCCACAATGCTCCCATTAAATTTATTAAATATTTGATAAGATTTAGAAAATTTATATTGGTTTATTATTACTTACTCTTTTTTGTATAAATAAAATAATTTTTTGAGGTGACATGTACTAACTTTTCAATTAACTATCCTATTCTTTTTTGGCCCGTGAAATATTGGCAAAAGAAAAAACGGCACGCAGTTTTAGAGAAGTTGGACAGCACTGATTTATGTCATTTGAGGGTGCTAAATGTAGAAAGCTTAAAACTTGAAGTAATCCTACAAACAATATTTTATGATAGAAATTCTGGTGGTAGAATGTGTAGATCAATAACAAATATGCTTCTGTTAGTAAGATATCTGTTTAATTTCATGTGTTTAAATTGCTGTTGGACTGTTTCAGCAAGACAGCACAACATGTTGCAAGGTCCACGTGTGTTAATGTTCAAGGATGATATCCAAGCATTTGTGATTGGATTCATGTTAGGGGAGCACAAACATTTATGGGATGCAGTGTAAAGCAGCATTCACTGATACATTCCAGTGACTGAAGCCATTTTGTCCAGCTGGTACAGAATACTTGAGGACACTTTCTGTGGTTTAGTGGGGTTGATGCTACACTGGGTACAAGAAAATTATCACAGTGCCCAACATGCTATTAGGCAGGTTGCTATAATGTTATGGCTCATGAGTGTATAACTATTTACATTTTCCAGTCGTACATTAGTGTAAATTACTACTGTTAAAGCTGCAAAATTCAGAAAATGAAAAATTTCATTTTCTCTGAAAACAAGCAGCCCATATTTGCCAGAGGTGATGTTATTCTTCTAGTTAAAACTGAACTCACTCTGGTTGGTGAATTAATTTTGAAGTATTTCAGAAAACAATAAACAACTCTAACCTTATTCTGAAGTAACTAATAAACAGAAATGTCATTATAATATCAAAAGGCTTTTAATATAAGTAATAAAATAGCAAGAATTAAAAGAAAAATAACTGTAAATTTTATATGTATTTAAATGGTAAAATTATATTCAGTTCAACCAGTAAAATATAAAATATTAATTTTGGTTTTTTTCAATTTGGTATTCCAATATGTAGTGTAATATTACTTAAAAAAATTTTTTTTGGAAATATGAAAGATTTTTATTTATTCAAATAAAGCATAATGCATATGCTTTAGATTTTTTTTTTTGTAGCCAGCAAATGTAAGGCTTTCAAGTAGTGTCACAGATTTATTTTGCTTTAAAGGATTTCTTAAATATATATCTGAAGAGATTAAAAATGCATCAGGCATTTCAGAAGTTGAGTACAAAGCTACCCCTTCTTTTTACTGTTACTTCTCTTGAAGTATAACCTTGCTTTATAATTGGGCAAATATGGTATTTACCCCTTTTATGTGTACATATTTCTTATAAAGTCATGTCACATATGGATCCAGAGGATAAGAAAAATTATGCATCTGGTTTACAATATTTTTTTACATCTGCTCAACTTAGTAAGAAAACATTTCTTGTTTAAATTTCCCAATACCTGAATAGATATTAAATATTTTTTTTTAATGCATCAGCACCCAAAAAGTTTTTTTTATTGGACATATACTAGTTTGTAAGGCTATAAACTTAAACTATCTTCTTCATTTATAAATTATGCAAGATTTAAAAAAAGATTTACTTGTGGTACCAAACAAGGAGCTTCTCTTGTTGTAGATAAGCTTTTAGTAAGCCACCAAAATTTATGTTGGGTGAAATGGGACTTTGACCTCCTTTACAAAGTTTTCATAAGTAATAACAATAAAGAATGTCTGTAATTGCTATAACTCTTAACATTAAAATACTAGGAAAACTGAATTTTAAGGTACTTTATTTTTTACTACACATCTTCATGCTAATTTCAACTCTAATAGGTTCAGTAGATGGTTAGTAAGTTGTATTTTAAATGAATATTAATACATCTTCAGGCTATCCTTATTTCTTGCTGACATAGTCTATCCAGTAGTTGGTGATGACATAATGCCAGCTTCACGTGCAACTTGACCCCCATTAGTGATGTGCGATTTGATATACCTGTTTAAAAAATAGTTGTTTTAGAATTGGCTAGCTGTTGGTGTATATATTTTGCTATAAAGGAAAAATTATGAATTGATTTTAATATTTTCCTGCATTATTTGAATAGATGTGAAAACAAAATGAAAGTTTGTTTGTTCATTAGATAGCTCACCTCTGACAGCATCAAAGTGAATGTCATCAAAGTCATGAGAAGCATAGCCTATTTAAACAAGTTTTCAGTTCACAGTCTAGTTTTATGCAGAAATGCTATTTCAAACTATGATTTTTAAATCAAAAATATTGTCTTGCACATGAAACTCTGTGCATTACTATTTTTAAATACACTTTTTTTCTCATGCAATGCAGGTTACATTGACTAGAAGTATTTTATATTAGTCAATAATATATATTGCTTTAGCAGGTTTTCCCCCATGCTACCCATATTAGTTCATAATTAAAGTTCTTAACTGCAATAAAACTAGAATTTGACCCTAAAGCCATTGTTGGGAAATATATTTATTAGAGAAGAAATTTCTGGATAAAATTAATGTTAAATAACTTTAATGCAGACTTAATTGTTGAGGAAAGAAATTATTTAAATTGAGCATATAAGTATTATTTTCTAAAAGACTAAATTCTTAATTTTAAAGACCAGAGCAATGCTGGGAAAATTTCTCAGGGTTTAGTTAGTTTTAAAAATTATTAATTTGTCTAAGGTAGTGTTTCTCAACCTGTGGTTCTGCCAACCATAACTGGTGACAGATAAGTTACCTTAGTAATCCATGTCTTCAGTGGTGTACCAAAAATTTTCAAGAGTGTTTAACTCTGATTTACAGTGTTTTTTTTTAGATACACAGACATCATTCACTCCTGTCCCCTTTGGGCATGCCACTGGATGGTTTATAAAAGGTTGTGAACCAGTGGCCTATGATACTATTACTTTTTGCTTTGATTATTCACAATGCTGGGAAAATCCTCTCCCAATTGCAATTTCCTGAGCCTTGGTCAGTTATTAACACTTCCAGGATCCAACCTGGAAAACTGGAGACATCCTGGAAAATTGTTTACATCCAAGGTTTTTTTTTTTCAATCTATTTTTTCACTAGACTCTGCCAAAAAAATTTAATTTCTTTTTGCCAAATAACTAATGAAAGGAATTATGACATGTTATATCCTCTCAGATCTCCTACTGGGGCATATAAACTGACAGGCTCCTGTCAGACCTCTGTAGCAAGCAGCTGCTTGAGGGGGTATTTATTTTATTATTTTTGTATATGCCCAAATTAATAAGTGTTTAATTCTTGATTTTTTTTTATACAGCTAGTCGTTAAATATTTTATTAATATAAGGCTTTTTTTTTTAGTCATAGTAGAAAAACATCTGGCAATGCAAATAAAATTTTAAAAAAACTACGACTTTGTCTATTATAATTTTAAATAACAAAAATAAATTTTTACTTGAAACAAAAATAATTTATTGTAATTTTTTTTTATATTAGCCTGGACTTTTCACAAATGTTCACTTTTGACAACTGTACAGAGTCAAACAAGTCTGTTTTAGAATTGTTTAACAACTAATCAACAGACCTAAGTCATGTTATATGTCAAATAGAATTCCAAATTTTATGAAAAAATTTAAACAAATTTACATATTAATTTTAACAAGACTTCCAAAATCTTATTCATTTTCACCAAAACTTTGATTAATCAGTGTTTTACTGTTAAATGAGCAAGTGATAAAAAAGTAAATGTTAAAAATAATTACTACCATCTGTCTTCCTGTGCTCGTTTACGTGTTTGTGGTTTTGCAGCTGATAGAGTATGGGTTTTTTTGCATAATAATTAGTGAATTTCTGAAGAACAATGTTAACTAAGTCCAGAATTTCATTATCCTTTAAAAATTTAGTCCCTGCTGGATATAGTCCCTGTCTGGTAGTATTCCTCAGTGTTACATTTTCTTTTATCATTCTGTTCAGCCACTTACTGTCCTTGAAAGGTATCAAGAACTGAAAAATATTTTATGACTTAGTTGTTAATCGGGAAAAGTCCCAAATAAATGTTCTTGACACTCTTGTCTAAAGGTGTTTAGCAACTGCACTTTGCAGGCTTAGATAGTGAGAAATAAAATGCTACATTCATTAAATCACAGTATATTGACACTAAAGAACAAAAAGTAAAACTAGCTTCTTAAAATAGTGTTTAAAACTGTCTTTTTGTGATGCTTGCCTTGATGCTGTTCCATGCTATTGTCTGCCACTTATAGATTTACATAATAGCACACTTGCATGTCAGCGCAGTAGGATGTCAAAGCAACAATAGGAAAATAGTTTAAGCAGCAGATTTGCACCAACAAATTATGGTTTTGGTTTCATTAGTTGGTAGAGCACTGTTGAATGCTGGGATGAATGATAAATATAATTCTAGGTGTTTTGAAATTGATTTAAGGCAGAAAAGAGGGTAAAACAAATAGATGTGTATGTGATTATAATTGCTTCCAAAATCCTCAGTTTTCAAAAGTAAGATTTCAGTTAATTTCCAGTAGAATTTCATATTCTAAGAAAAATTTTATTTGAAACAATTCAGACTCGAGTTTGTATCGGTGGGTTGCTTAAATGTAGAAAAATTAAAACATACAAATTGACTTTGCCATATATCGTGTTTAAAAATAAAATTGCAATAAGATCACTTTGACCAATTATTTGTATCACAGCTTAATAAAATAATCTCCGAATGATATTGCTGAATGGGACGTCACTCCAGGTGTATCTCCAGTGACATAATTTGTTGTTCTCACTTTCCTCTCCTCTTGCTTACCAGGTGGGGTAGGATAAACATTATCGGCTGTTTTGAACCTCCTTACGATAAGCTTAGAAGCCAACCTTTGATGTTCCAACTATGTTTGCACTCTCCGGTATTGTTCCCCCTTGCGACTGCTGGATTTAGCTAGTACATTCGATGAGAACCTTATGGTTTATGAGGGCTCTGTCATTTGTCAAACACTTTAATTGCGGCCAATGGATGTTCCAGCTGCACTCAGTTAATCTCTTGCTCAGAGTCTCTCATTGCTGATGAAAG
The DNA here is from genome assembly GCA_038380435.1 of Ryuthela nishihirai. NCBI lineage: Eukaryota > Metazoa > Arthropoda > Arachnida > Araneae > Heptathelidae > Ryuthela > Ryuthela nishihirai. The sequence continues at coordinate 55,552,950 of JAWZYU010000026.1, forward strand.
TGGCAAAAAAACAAGCAGGGGGATATCTGAAATGGGTGTGACCATGGCCAAGGGAATCGTACCCTGCGCACCCAAAAGTTGCTAAGCAACATGAAATGTATGCAACAATATCAATTAAAAAAGCTTTTTAAGTTTGAATTGTCTAAGATATAGGTATGAAATTCTTTAAAAAAGAAATTTTAAAAAATTTCATGCTTTGTACTAAAAACAGTTATAGCTATTTCTGGTTCTCATTTTGGATTCTGTCATTATGTAAATTCGATGAGGATCCTGGAAGGGTCAAGAATGGTAAGTGAATTTTCTGATTTAGCCACTATTAAGGGAAAAAATGCTTTCTTCTATTAACCCTTTCAGTACTATACCAGCCCAAAATGGCCAAGATTTTAAATGGACTCATCCAATCAATGTTATTCCTTCCTCTTCACTCCCTCCTACCTGTATTTTGGGCTGATTTGGACCAGTATGGTAGAGAAAGGGTTAATGCAAGGTAGTTGAAATTAAAGTGGATTTAGCTCTCTCCTTCTTCCTACATTGGTATGTGCCTTCTAGCCTATGGTATAAATGGATGGCTGGTTGGATTCTTAAGAATTTTCCATGATTATTCAAATTTTAACCAATAAATAGTTTTTCTTGCCCCAGTTTAATAAAAGTTAAGTCTACAATGGTTCACTGTAGTTTTTTCAAATCTGTTTTTCCATTTTAAAATTTTTTTTGTTTCCTGCAGCCACACTTGGAAGCTGGAGCAAAGAAAATAATTATTTCTGCACCTTCTGCTGATGCACCTATGTTTGTTATGGGTGTCAACCATGAATCTTATGATCCCTCAATGACTGTTGTCAGCAATGCATCGTGCACTACAAATTGCCTGGCACCACTAGCCAAAGTTATAAATGATAATTTTGTGATTGTAGAAGGATTAATGGTAAGTAATGATATAAAAGTACAATAAACATTAGATTAAGTTGTAGCTCATAGTGCAGTTCTTAAATAAACTGGAGTAGGTTTTTTATGCATATTTATGTGTAAGATAACTGATTTTGTACGATACCTAAATCAATTTACAGGAAATGGTAAAAAGTCAGAATTAATATAGGAAAGGTATAAAACTAATAATTTGGTAAATATTAGATAAAAATTTTGTGTAAACCTTTTCAACTTACTTCCATTCTTGTTTCAGCATTGGTTAAAAGATCAAAGCAAGTGGAATTAATTTGGAGCTGTTAATTTCATGTTGAATTGTTTTTCAATATGTGCCATATTGTAAAATTATAGAACTTCTATACAAATTTAGATGTTCAAAACTAGATAATAATTGGTAGGACACTTCATTGGTAGGGACAAGCAGCTTGTTTCAAATTTTCTGTTTCCTTCCACGGACAGCTGTTTTGTTCAACACAATGTGGTGACTAATTTTCGTTCAATGTATTGTTTGCTCTTCTATCATTATTTCATTGTATTTACTCATTGTGAATAAATATCGTTGAAGTTGTGTTTGTTGTGGGGCAAGAGTTGGCTTGGTCTGTAGAATGCCAGACTCATTTTCTGCAGTTTAGTTTTCAACTGTGATTGCATTGAGATTTATCTATACCACTCCCCCATCCTTCCCTTGATGGTATGTTAAGCCACTATCTTTGTGCAAAAGAGCCATGCCCTCTGCAGATTAAAGAACATTCTGGATGACCTTGACTGAAGGCTTCCATCTGTCCCCTAACAATTGTTCATTTGGGTTCCTTTCCCAAACCTTTTGAGTCCTTGGGGTCTTTGTGACCTGATCATTCTTGTATAAAAAAAATGCTTGCTTAGAGGTAAAACAACCTCACTTAGCCTGCTGTTAAACTCTCCCATTTCAATTATTAACCCTCCCATTATTAACCCTTCCAGTCCCTTGAGTGGCGGTACGTATTTTGTAATTACTTCCAAAATCTACGGTTTTTAAAAACAATGTTCTTGTTAATTTTTAGGAGATTTTCGAAAATTTAATGAAAAATTTGTTGATAATAGTTCAAATCAAATGTGAGCTTAAATCAGAAGGTTGCTTCAGCAAATAGGAATGTTAACAAGCAAATCGGCAATACCGTTTAGTGCTTCTAAAAAATGGCAATCAGAAGACTTTATAAAATTATATTGTAGTTTAATAAAATATGCATCAAATTAAAAAACAGTATTATTTTTGAAGCCCGAATTATATGTTTTTAAAAGATAAAAATAAAAAATACCATTGTAATTTTTTTTTTATAAAAAATAGATTTTTTGTTGTACTAAACATATGCATATGTCATCGGCATATTTATTCAGATTCTCCAAATGTGTACAGATGATGTGGACACTGGAAGGGTTAAACTGAAGTATATGTACTGGTTTAAATTATTTGTTTCTTTAATGCTCAAACAATTTTTAATATTTGAAATGTCGTGTTTTTGTTATTCATCCATATTGACATTGATTTTTGAATAATCGCATAGAGGTCGTTTGAATATTTTATTTTTAGGCATTAAAATTTTTAAAATTTGAATGAAGTAAAATTCAAACCTCATGTTTACATGATTTCATATTAACTGCTCTGGTGTATTAACTGTTTTGAATATCGATATTTAAATCGTAATTCATGGATAAAAAATTGACAGGATGTTACAGCTGTTTGCATGTTTAAAATTATCTACATTGGAAATGCTACAAAAAAAATTTTTCTGGCAGGTTCTAAGCTTTGCAATAAATAATTTCAAGTTTGAACAAATGACTTCTTGCTATTTAATGTGATGTTTCTGGAGAAGGTTCCATTTTAAATTGCTCTGTCAGACCTCTGTGGTAAGCAGCTGCTTTAGGGGGTATTTATTTATTAATTCATTATGAATATTGGTTTTATTCTCTTTTCTGCACGTTAGGTTTGATTGTAGGACTTAGGTTTCCTTATTTGTAGAATTGTTTGCTTATACTTCAGTGTTTTAATTTTTTAAAATAAAACTAACCATCGGTGTATGAAGCAAGCATATATTGAATAAATAAATGTATTTTAAAAGATCCAAAGCAACTTCTGGAGATTGTGTTCTCTTAATTGCCTCAGTAATTATTTCATAGTTGACAGTACAGTTTCTGTAGCAAACTCAAATGTCAATATCTGGTTCTTGTGCCTCCTAATAGGGTGTTTAGCATGTCAAATCTGTCCTTTGCAGAAGATTATGGTAACTTTTTTCAAATGTTTAAGAAATTTGGTCTGAGAAACATAATTTATAGCTTTGTTTCACAACAAGCATTTCAGGAAGCTTATTATTTCCAGGGATAAGTGAAAGGTCTAAAATTAAATATTCAAAAAAATTTTAATTTATTAACTTTTTAGAGTTAAAGAACCTGAAATATTCAACAGCAGATATACCAATGATATTTTTTGTTATGGAAAAATAAGCCTTTCACAAAGTTTCTTTATTCTTTTATCTTCAGATATCTATAAATAGAGCAGTAAGGATTTTACCAGAGCTATTATTATCCCTATTTTCAAAAAAAGGTGATCACAGTTCTTGTGATAACTATAGGGGTATCAGCCTACTCTCTGTTCCAGGGAAAGTTCTTTCCATGATTGTGCTTAATACAATTAAGAATCTGGTTGACAGTCAATTGCGTGATGAGCAATGTGGATTCAGAAGTGGTAGGGGATGTGTGGATCAGATATTTTCCCTTAGGCAGATTCTTGAGAAATGTTTAGAGTTTCAGAAACCCTTGGTTGCTAGCTTTGTTGATTTCAAAAAGGCTTTCAACTCTGTTGATCATCATAATTTGTGATTGATTGTGAGATCATGTGGTATACCAGACAAGTTAGTTAACATAATGAAAGCTCTCTATAATAACACTGAGTCGTGTGTGAGAGTTGGTAAGGTTTGTAGCAATTGGTTTAGCATTACTTCTGGTGTTCGACAAGGGTGCATTTTGTCCCCTTTTCTCTTTAGTTTGGTTATTGATTGGGTTATGTGAAATTCACTTTCAAGGGAAAGATTTTGGTCTTAAATGGGCTGGAGATACGAAAATTTTGATTTAGATTTTGCCCTTTTAGCAAATGATGTTGATGAGATGAACTCTTTCATTCGAGCTGTTGATGAAACTGGTAGTCAAGTAGGTTTGGTTATAAACAGAGAAAACTAAAGTGATGAAAATTGGTCAGGTAGGCTGTTATTCAGTTAATCTGAATGGTTGCAGTCTTGAGCAGGTGTTGCAGTTTAATTACCTTAGGAGCTATGTAACAGATAATGGTGATGTGCGGCATGAGATTAACAGACGAATAGGGATTGCTGCCGGGACTTTTAAGAATCTATGGAGAGTGTGGAGAAATAGGCGTATACACCTAAAGACTAAAATTAGACTGTATAATAATTTGGTTCTTTCTAGGGTTAGTTATGGTAGTGAAACTTGGATGCTGTGTAAACAAGATAACAGGAAACTAGATGCTTATGTAGTATCTTGGGTATTAGGTGGTTTAACTTTGTAACTAATGATGAGGTTAAGCAAAGGAGTCTGCAACCTCCTTTAAGCAGCATATTGTGTAGAGAGAGACTCCACTGGTTTGGCCATGTTGCCTGTATGGATAATTATAGATTGGTGAATAGGGTTATGAAGAGTGTGCCTAAGGGCCTCAGAGGGGGAGTCCTAGGATGTGGTGAGCAGACAATGTCAAACAGGACCTTGTTAGATTTGGTGTGTAGTGGCCAGATGCAGTAGATGTAGATCAGGAGAACTAACTAGCTTGGAGAACTAAACTGCATGGTTTGGTTGGACCTCCGTAGCCCATGGCTGCTTGAGGAGGAGGAGGATGATGAGAAAAATAAATGTATCCAAACTTTTCTACTTTTGTGGGCAGGTTTTTTATTTTGTACCATTACTAGCAGAATGTGCCACTGTTTTGATCCTTAACTCAGGTTAAATTCTTTAAATTGTAGATCCACAAAACTCCTCACCCTGTGTCATCAGTGAGTAGGGGACATTGAGCTTGAAAGGGCTGCTGTCAGATGGGATGTTAAGCCATGACCTTGTGCAGGAGAGTAATAACCTGTGTATATTAAAGAACATGCTGGATGGCCATGCAGGAGGCTGCCATTTGTCTCCCAACAGTTGTCCAGTGCCCCCCCCCCACCCTTTCTCTAGCCTTCTCAGAGTCCTTGTGACCTGACTATTTAGCCCATTATGTGAAAAGTGCCACTCAGAGTTAAACAACTCAACCCATTCAACAGCTGAGCCACTTCCACTATGACTCACTGTTTTCCCATTCTATTTTTCCCTTTACAGGATGGGGAGGTTTTTACACCTGGCTGCATGTACTGGCAATTCTTTGCCAGCTACTATGCTGAGCATATGGACTCCTTGCTGCCCCCCCCCCCCCCCCAACCAAAATAGAAATTGACCTGCCTGAGACATTACTTCTGTGGACATTGCCCACCTCCCTAGAGTAAGGCTTCAGGTACCTGTTATGTCCTGTAATCAAGATTATCCACCAGCTGATGTAAGGTATTCTGTATATCTTTCACTTAGATCTGGCAACCCACAGGCAGACAGAATGTGCAGCAGTAGATTTTACCTTATAGGTCCATCAGTGCACCAAGTTTGGGGTCCATAATCAAGCTCAAATCAACCACTCAAGTGGGTTTAAATGGTCTGGGTCAGTATTGTAAAGTTGACCATTCCGCATCAGCACAGAAAAAAGTAACCACAGATGAATAGAACAGTAGGCTGCACTGATCTGGTAACCCCTTCCAGAAGAGAATATATTCTTTGAAAGGTACTAACACTGAGTAGTGGGGTGTGACTTGAGGTGCTAAGCCCGTTTGTTTCTATATCTATGCATCATCATGGGATTGGTACACCTCTCTCCTCCTGTATATGCGTAGCTACCATTTACAGACTAGCATCTCTCTGGTCTACCTGCTTTTTTAGGATCAGAATAAGAACTAGTGTCAAATATTCTCTTGCTATCATCTGTTTGACACCAAGGAAGAGAATTTTTTGTGCACCATACATCACATAACTGTTGTAAGAACATCAATGGCATTCATGAATAAGGGAAAATAGTATTCTCTATTATTCGGAATGGCATGTTGTGGGAAGATTTTTTGCTTTACAGAAATCCCTGTAAATAAGTATGCAGCATGCTACACTTAACCTACCTTTTTTTCTTTTTTAATTTTTATATTTTTCAGAATTCTCTTTTAGTATGTAATGTGACCTATTTTGTTCATTAGCCTAAAAAAGCACAATGAACTGGATGTTTTTATGCTGTGTTATTAAAATCATTGAATAATTTATAGATAGATAAATTTTGATATTTGACTAGTGATTTTCATCAGGAATGAAAAATCTTACGGTGATTCAAATATGTCTCTTCCCACAACAGGTGGCTCTTAGGATATACAGGAAGTTTTCAATTTTAATATTTTGCCAAAATATTTTATATTGTATACTATAATTTGTAGAAGATTTCATAAAAAAAAAATTCCTTTTCTTGCAGACTACAGTCCATGCTATAACTGCCACACAAAAAACTGTTGATGGCCCAAGTGCAAAAGTAAGTTTTTAGCTATTTCTCAAATATTACTCTATCCAAAGTATTTAGCTTTCATTTTGAGAGTATTAGCAAAATTAATAATTTGCTATAAAAGCAGTATAAAATTGTAAATAATTTCAGAAAGAACATGTCCTTTGTTGTATAATACCCTAATCTCTTGGCAACTTTTATTCATGATTTAACGGACAGTTAGCGACAAGTCAGTCCTATGTAAAATTTGGAGATAGTGATTCTTGAGAGAATGAATATCTGTAGTTCAGTAATAAGCACTTCAAAAGTGAAAAATAGTACGTTACCCTTAAAAACATGATAATTATGTAAGTTACACTTTAAAGAAACTTGCTGTATAAAAAGCATTATTTTTTGCCAAATTGTGCAATAAAGATGAAGTAGTATTTTGTGTATGAATCCCAGCAACCTGCTATTGAATGTATGCCTTAACAGGTTTTATATGCCCTTATTTCCCTTTGTAAAAACTTTCCCTAAAAACCATCAGTATTTATCCTTAACAAGAAGTACAGAGCAATACATCCTGCATATAATAATCATATACTCGTGCATTACAGCATTCTACAATGCATTCTACAAGTAACCTGTGTTTTCTACTATAACATTGTAGAATGCTATAGTTGGTGAAACTACAAAATTCATGTTTGAAACAGTTGGTGAGGGAGTTGTTATAAAAAAAAATACTAAACTAGCACTGCAGTAGTTCTTAATTTGTAGTTGAACTACATGACATCGACGACAGTGTATCATAATATAGTAGCTTATTGTAATTTTAAAGTAAAGACTAAATCAAGAAAAAAAAATCTGGTATTTGTAAGGTGGTCATTAAGCAAATATTACAAATGGAGTTCTTTAGCTTTTTAAGTTTCTGCAGCAAAAATGCTTCAATTTTGAAAAAAAAAAGTTGAATAATTCAAATTTTGAAAATTAAAATTTAGGCTTGGTTCAAAGTTTCTTAAAATCATAATGGCAAAACCTCTTCCTTTTTTTATACCAATAGTTTCGTGTGTTTACAGTATGTGCAAGTTTAATCTGAAAGAAATTGTAACTGCCTTCTTATTATAGTAGTTCAAGGTGTAAGTTTTGGTGAAATTAGCCTTCCAATAAGGGGCTCCCTACACCAGTCGCAACAGAAGGGCGAGATAGTGGATGCAGAAGAAACTGCCTCTCAGCTATCTCTCGAAGCTGATAAGAGTACGAGTCAGGAAAAAGAAAACATTAGACCTTGCAGAAGAGGCCAATGTTCTGAAAGAAATCAGTGACCATTCGGAAGCACATTCACTGCAGCTTCACATTGTGATGATTACCAAGAAGGGAGGTGATGGAGTAGTCGGTGGTTCTGATAGCATGAAGCTCCCGAAACAAAGCTTCTCTTTCGGCATTGTAGCGGGAGCAGTTGAGCAGAACGTGGGATACAGTCTCAGGTTTGCTTACAGCAAGTGGCACAGTTTGGACTGTAAGCTCTGCCAAGAGTGTGAAGCATAGAGTTGCTGTAGATGACACCAACTCTGAGATAAAGCAGGGTCTCCTCAGATCTGCAGAGATTACCAAAGTTAGGAGCAGTGAGAGAAGGGTCAACCAGGTACCTGAAAGAGGAACAGCTGCTGTCTTTCTGCCACTGGGCAAGACTATACTGGCTCATCAGTTGTGAGACAGAACTCTAGCAGTTGCTGAGAGAGAGAGGATAATTAGTACCCACCTCTGACTTTCCAGCACCTCCTTCACCATGTGATCAGCGAGCTCAATGCCAGGTATCCCTACATGGGAAGGAATCCACTGGAAATGAACTGTGATTCTGGGAGAAGTGACCTTGGAGCAAGTCTCCATGATCTTCTGGATGAGGACAGCTCTTGCTGTCTTGCTTCTGGAGAGCTCCCAAGGCTGACTCCATCACAGAGGATGACAAAGTTGCCACTCTCGAGGATGAAGTCATGGATAGCATGAAATTCTGCACAGGTGGAGGATGCGGGAGACGGGGAAACCTCTGGCAATGCTCGTATTTGGGATAGCAAAGGCAGAGGCAGCACACAGCCTCTCCCAGTCCACAGATCCATCAGTGTAGACCGCAAAACATCTCGTATCATGCAGTGGCAAAAGAGGTGGCGAGAAGTCTGACAGACACTGGATCTGAGTCGCTCTTTTGACCTAGAGAAAGGACAGTGACATTGATCATAAGATCACCGTTTCTCTAGGGTGGAAGGTCAGGGAAGAGTGTATTGCCAGCAGTGGAGCTGGAAGGAACGACTTGGTCGTAGAAGTCAGTGGCAGATACAGTGATGGCAAAGTCTGGCCTGTCTTGCAACTTCCTGAGAAGCTTGTGGTTAAAGTGGAGAGAATGGAGCCTTGAGAGATGACACAGTATATCCCTCTTCCGGTGCAGGTGGAAAGGCATGTCTCAGCCTCTGCAATGACAGACGCATTTGGTAGGGCAGAGTCGAAGACAAAAGTGCAGAGATATAGTGGCCAACTTGTTCAATCGTGAAGCAGAGGCATTGCTTGGAAGATGACTTCTGTAGTTGATGTGGGAGAGGATCAAGTGCCTGTACAAGACCAGGAGGGTCTTGCAGGAACTTCCCCAGTGGGTACCAGCAAGGAAAGGCAGCATATTTCTCTGCGCAGCGGCAGCTGTCTTAAGATGCTGAATGTGAGATCCTCAGCTCAGCCAGCTGTCCAGGACCACACCAAGGAACTTATGCTGATGGACGACCTTGGTGTGGTCTGGCCCAAGCATGAGGCCAGGGAAGGTGGGCTGAAGGCATCTCTTAGTAAGAACCATGCCCACAGTCTTATCGGAGGAAAGAGTGAGGCTTAGATTGTCGAAGAACTTAACGACTGTGGACACAGCTCATTTCATCTTGAGCTGAACATAGGAGGGAACCTGGCTAGGGAACCAGCTGCAGATGTCATCTGCATAGATGGAAATACCCACTCTATTCTTGAGTCAAGGGTAGGCCTGACAGCAAGATGTTCAGTAACATCGGGCTGAGGACACCCCCTTGAAGTACTCCATAATTGATAGTGTGGGAGGCACTGAGTGTGTTGCCCAGCTTCACACGAATCGTCCTGTCAGAGAGATAAGCAGAGATCCAGTGGATGATATTGCCTCTGAGGCCAAGATAATGGAGCCTGTAGAGAATATCAGAGTGGGACAAGGAGTAGAATGCCTTCTGAATGTCTTAAGAAAAAGTGACTGTAGTCTGTCCCTCAGAGACACCACCTGATCAGTAGCGGAGGTGAAGTCTGCAAGATTATCAGACATACACCTCCCTTTGCAGAAACCTGAGAGGCTATCAGGGAGGAGGCCCTTGGACTCTGGTCCTTGGAAGCCTAAAATAGTATCTAGTCTCTTGAAGATCTTGCAGAGGCAAGATGATAGAGCAATGGGCCTGTAAGAGGACAGCTCAGTGGTGGGTTTTCCCTGCTTCAAGATAGGCACAATGTATGTTGCCTTCCATGACTCAGGTACTGTACAGGTGGTCCAGGAGTGATTGAAGGCTTTAAGAAGCACAAGCAGAGCCTCAGGTGACAGGTTAGCTAACTGAGTATAGCTGATGCCGTCAGGGCCTGGGGCTGACAAGTGCTTCAAAGCCCCATTGCAGAGGTGAGTCCTGCAAGGTGATCATTATAGATCATTATAGCAAGGCTCAGTCCCATAAGAGGGCTGCTGAGCCGTATCTTGATCAGTCACCGGTGGGGCAGGAAGGGAAGAGGTGCTGCAAGAAGGCAGTGGCAGCTAAATCTTCCCCACAGAGCAAGGTTAAAGGAGGCAGGCTGCGGCTTCCCTGTCAGGTTCCTGATGAACTTCCAGACTTTCCCGGAAGGGGTGAAGACATTGATGCTGAAGCAGAAGGATCGACACCTGAACCTTTCACAGTGATTCAGGTACCTTCTGATCGCAGCATGAAGAATATCTGGAAATCTACCAGAGTGGCAGGTGTGCTTTCGGCTCGGCAGTGAATGGTGCGAAGCCGCTTATAGTGGATATCTGGAGGGGTAAGATGCCCAGGTGTAGAGATCACAATAGTGCAGCCATCAGATGTAGCAGTGAGGGCCTCTGACACTGCACTGAGATCTGTAGCATTGATGGCTGCGAGTTCTTCAGACAAGAGCTGCTAGTCAGTAAGCTTCAACGTTCTTCTCGGAGCTGCATGTTCCTTCGGAAGCAAGGAGATGTGCATTGGGAATTGGGCACTGCCCCAGGTGTCAGGGTCAACCGACCAAGCTCCATGGTGACACTCCCGCCACCCCCTCTGCCTAAGAAGTAACATCGGGCTGAGGACACCCCCTTGAAGTACTCCATAATTGATAGTGTGGGAGGCACTGAGTGTGTTGCCCAGCTTCACATGAATCGTCCTGTCAGAGAGAGAAGCAGAGATCCAGTGGATGATATTGCCTCTGAGGCCAAGATAATGGAGCCTGTAGAGAATATCCGAGTGGGACAAGGAGTAGAATGCCTTCTGAATGTCTTAAGAAAAAGTGACTGTAGTCTGTCCCTCAGAGACACCACCTGATCAGTAGTGGAGGTGAAGTCTGCAAGATTATCAGACATGCACCTCCCTTTTGCAGAAAACCCTCCGCCTGAGGTTTTGATCAATGCTGGAAGAACAGAGGGTCGGGTCAATGGAGCTGTAGGTACTCTGTCTGTAGAAAGTGGGTGAGCCATCGTTGGTGTTAAAGAGATTGTGCTGCAAGATGACACTCTTAATATCCTCCCCTTGCTGATCACTGATATCTCTACCCCAGGACGGACTGTGGGCATTACGGTTCCCACAGAGAATCCAGGGCTGAGGGCACTGTGATAGAATATCCTGTAAGGTGGATACAGGGAAGGCAGTTAAAGGCCGGATGTAACAGGATATCAGGATGATATCATGGCTGTTCAGCTGGATGCGGCATGCTACAAAATCACTGCATCAGTGGAGGGAGGAAATCACAGCAAGGAGGAGGGCTTCTTTGGATCAGGCTGACGAGCAGCTATGCTCTTACTTGTCTGCTGCAGAGGTTGCAGTGGAATCCTCGTGGCAGCAGCAAAGCTGATTGAGGGGTCAAAGAGATGCCAGCTGCACACTAACTTCTTAGGCGGAGGGGGTGGCGGGAGTTCACCATGGAGCTTGGGAGAGGGACCTTCCCAAGCTTGGTGCTGTCCAAAGAGTAGACAGGACCAAGGGCTTCCCTCTTCTCCGCAGGCAACCTTCCTGCGCTGCACCCAGAGAAGGTGGCGGCATGAGGTCCACCACAGTTAGCACAGATAGGGGGCCTAGTCTGCTTGCACTGCTTGTGGGAGTGAGGCCCACTGCAGCGCTTACACCGTACCTCTGCAATTCTTAGCAAAGTCGGTAGCGCGCCAGGCTCGTAATCTGTAGTTCCCAGGTTCGAGTCCCAGCTGGGTCAGCGTTGAGATTTATCTCCGCAAAATTCCCCGCCCTGCCCACGGTCAGTAGGGGACACCGATGGGCTTGGAAAGGCTGCCGTCCGTCGGATGGGATGTTAAGCTGTGGCCCCATGTGCGGGAGAGCCATACCCTGTGCACGTTAAAGAACACGCTGGATGGCCTTGATGGGAGACTACCATCTGTCTCGCAACAGCTGTTCCAATGGGTCCCCTCCCCCAACCTTCTCTGAGCCTTCGGGGTCCATGTGACCTGGCCATTTAGCCCATGGTGTGCAAAAAAGTGCCGCTCAGAGGTAAAACAACCCAAACTACGTCGGAGGCAAGCAGAGCTGAGGCAACACTGCCAGATGGCAAGTGGTATCACCAACAACACTCACTGCTGATGAAGCCATTGGGTAGACGGAAGAAATGTGTCTGGTCACAGATACTTTTTAAACTTATTCCTCTGTATGTTTAAGAATGAACATTTTATTTTGGGGGAAGGATCTTTTAGGAAGTAAGTGTTTTCAGAAAACAAAATCATCTAAAGTAACCCCATAGTAACTATAAACACCAAGCAGTGCAACTAACATCCAGAAAATCACCAAGCCATCCACTGATAGTAAAGAACAAGGACTGTTATCTCCAGTATAATGAACTGAAAGTACTATCAAATAGTGTCGTATAGTGCAACTAACATCCAGAAAATTGCCAAGCCGTCCACTAATAAACATGAAGAACTGAAAGTACTGTCAAATATATAAAATAATCAACAGCTGATAGCAGCAAAGGCCGAATGCCAAACGATAGTTTAAAGATGGAGTGCACCAGCAGTTACGGTGAGAAATTATTTAAATAAGCACGCACTTAAAAAAAAAAATAGAAATTTGCAAGGGAAAAAAAAAGCTTGAAACATTTGCTGGATGGCAAAAATGATGTCCAGAAGCTGAATCTGTAATAATCTGATTCTGAGAATGTTTTTAAACAGTGACTTTGTGAAGTAAATTTTAATGGCTCTTCTCATTTACACATTATTTAAATGCATGTATGTTACTGAATCAAAGATTAGTTCTAACAAATTTGTTTTGTAGTAATTAGATGTATACTGGAAGTAGCCAGTTGTCCAATTTTCAAGAACGTGAGAATTAAGTTGCTGTATACTGATCTGAGGGACCTGGGTTTGAGCCCCGGGTAAGGCATGGTTGTATGTGTCATTTTTTCTGCTGAGGTCCTGTCATCCGCACAGACCTTCTACTATGGCATATAAACTGACAGGCTCCTGTCAGACCTCTGTGGCAAGCAGCTGCTTGAGGGGGTATTTATTTATATTTATTATTATTGTAATACTTTGTAGGTTTTTTAATTTAAGTAATAAATTTTCTTATTTGTTCCTTCAGTTGTGGAGAGATGGGCGTGGTGCTTCCCAAAACATTATTCCAGCTTCAACTGGTGCAGCCAAAGCAGTTGGTAAAGTTATTCCTGATTTGAATGGGTAAATAGTTTCCTTATATTTCTTGTGTAATTAAATTAATTAATTGTAGATATGTCTAATTCAATTGTATTGGTAAAAACAGTGATTTCTGTTTAGTAACAAACTTAAAAAAAATTCCCAGTGACAATGGACCATTGAAGTGAAAAAAAGTAGTTTTAACTCTAACACATATTCTATCATAGATAGACTTGAATTTTTAACAAAAGCCAGGGGGGAATGCATAGCAGAAATATGGGACTGGACAGTTAAATATGTGGGAAGTTTGTGTTAAATGAAAATTTTCAGTCATTAAAAATGCTGTACAGAGGTTCTCGAAGGTTTAAAATCTGGTTCTAATTCTAGGTAGAAACTTCTGGCTTTCAAATGATTGAAGTGTAAAATTTCATCTGTGTAAACATAATTCTTTACAAAGCCCACAAGAAAAAAGCTTAGGGTTGTCAAATCTGTGCTTCTTGGTGGCCATACAATTGGATCTTCCATGCTAATCAGTCTGTCAGGAAATACACTAAGAACTTCCATAATATCTCTTGAGAAATGTGGCTATGTGCTGTCTTGTTGGAAACTGTTTTCATGGAGTGAACGTACAAGTACAACATTCATTGTGATGTCTTTTGTGTATTTAGGGGACAGTGCTCCCAGCATCCCCAGAATTATTTGTCTAACACCCTGTATGTCAGCTAGTTATCCTGATAACTAAATATTGTATTTGGCTGTTGTGTAAAGTGAACAAGTTATGTAGATTCTGGTTTGCATTTTTTTTTTTTCATTCAGATGTGATCTCCCTTGTAAGGTCTTGATGACAATTCATGTGACCAAGTCCCATTCAGACCGTTGCTAATATCTGTAAAAGCGAATTTTTGATTTTGAGTTTTTTAAATGTGATTAAGAAACATTATCCAAAAACTTTTGGTTTGCCAAGAATATAATAAATATTATAAAAATGTTGATAAAAAATATACTGCTTGCTTATTCGCATATTTACAATAAAATGGGGTTGAAAATTTTGATTCTTTTATTACTTAATTTTTTTATTTTTAGCTTCTGCTTCAATAGTTAATGTTTCAGCTAAACATTAAACTTTTTGCAGGAAATTGACAGGTATGGCTTTCCGTGTTCCTACACCTGATGTGTCTGTTGTAGACTTAACTTGCCGCCTTGGAAAAGAAGCAACTTATGATGAAATCAAAGCTGCTGTAAAAGCTGCATCGGAGAGCGACAATTGGAAAGGAATTTTGGGCTATACTGAAGATGAAGTAAGTAGATTTTGGTATTAATATAAAGGAAAACTTAAATTTTGCAAATTGTGAGGTAGTTCGCAAATTGTTGTGACTAAAAACATATTTCAATTTCATCCAGATTTGTTATACTTCAAAAATTGTATATCAGAATAGGCCAGTGAAATTTTAGGAAGATTTGCTAACCACCATGCCAACTGTCAGGTCTTCGTGCCATTCAGTATTTATAATTATGAACTAAATTAGCTTTATAAATAACTTTTTTTTGTCACTGCACACTGATCTCAACCATTCTATATACAGTAAAGATTTCTTGTCCTTTTGAACTTGTGCAAATAATGTTAACCTTTGACCAGTATACATTTTGTTTTTGTGTATACTATAATAATACAATATTATAACAATAATCTTCCATCTTAATTTCTTTTATTTTTCATGATGTTTTTAGAAATATAGAAATTTTTTCTACACTCAGAAGAAAAGTGGTAGGTACATGAAAAAAAATAGATTTGAAAAAACAATTCATTCCCACAAAAGAATTTTTGCCTGAAGAAATTCAATGCTATACACATTTACCATAAAAAATTCCATGTCAACTGGGATATGAAAAGAACTAGAAATTTGTAATTTTTATTTGTTTCTAATATTTTAAAGTAGAAAAAGCTAATTGGTTACTAACAGTGGCATATGCAATCAATAGCCTTATCCTCAAGGGAGGAAGGGCAGTTATAGGAGAAATTAAGTATTAAAAGAATCTACAAGCAAATGATTGGCTCTCTAAGAATTTAACAGGTGCATTAGATGACCTTCTATTCTAGATGAGCTGTGTTAAGGATAAATTTTTCCCTAACCCTATTGCCCCAACTCAGAAAGACCATCCTAGGAGAGCATATTTTATAAAAATAAGTAACTTGTGTTAAACTCATGTTATATCAGCTGTCAAAGGTCACTGCAAATGACTGAATAGTAAAAAGGTAATAGCTGAAAAAGGTGTTTAGTTGCAAAGGGTTAAAGTTTTCTGCAATACAGGAAATTTCCGTATCAGTTCAAGCAGAACTCTTTTGATACCAAATGTCAATTTTAGTGTTCCCAAGAAAATTTGCATTCTTGCTGATAGAAACAAGTTCATTTCAAAGAGTGTCATAACTGAGGTTGCTTATATTATATACTCTAAGATGAGAATTCCTGATGAAAAATTATCAAAAGCATGTTGTAACACCCTTCCTGAACAATGCGACTCAAAATCTGTCATCAGACAGCCCAAATGATTAAATGTTCAATTTTCTCAGTTTTATAGTTACTGCATGTATTCCTCTACAGACAATACAAGAAACCTTGCCAGTCACTAAATTAATACAGAAAAATTTTTTTGTAGTATCAAATCCCACATCCAATATGGTCCATATAAAATTGCATTGAAGAATTCATAACTAAAGCAAACCATAATTGCACGGCTGACACATCTATGTATTCATGGTTCACTGTTGCACAGCCTGATGCAGCAAAAAGCTGGTTAAATATTCCACGAGACTGATAATTACTCTCAGTTCCAAATTTTTTCAACTTGTGTGCAGTAATTAGGGAATATCTCCACCTTTAATTGGAACATTAGATTTGTTTCGCAGTTCTTTAGTTTCATCTGTAAATGAATCAAAAAAGGTTTCTTATAGCCTTGTTTGTGGTTCTCCTCACTTGCTTCACCTGCACCTAAAGATTCATTGTGTTATGTGATGGGCTCGTAATCTGTAGTTCCCAGGTTCGAGTCCCAGCTGGGTCAGCATTGAGATTTATCTCCGCAAAAATTCCCCGCCCTGCCCACGGCCAGTAGGGGACACCGATGGGCTTGGAAAGGTTACCGTCCGTCGGATGGGACATTAAGCCGTGGCCCCGTGTGCGGGAGAGTCATACCCTGTGTACGTTAAAGAACACGCTGGATGGCCTTGACGGGAGGCTACCATCTGTCTCCCAACAGCTGTTCCAGTGGGTCCCCTCCCCCAACCTTCTCTGAGTCTTCGGAGTCCATGTGACCTGGCCATTTAGCCCATGGTGTGCAAAAAAGTGCCACTCAGAGGTAAAACAACCCAAATGTTATGTGATTGGGAGTCCTATTCTCAGATGTCCCAGATGTTCTCAATCAGCAACAGATCTGTAAATAAGGCTGGCTAAGATAGCCTGAGAATGGCTTGCAGACACTGTTGAGCAATGTGTGTGATATGTGGTCTGTCATTATCACACTGGAATGTGGTGTTTGGCATGCTCTGAAGAAGTGGTAAGATCACATATTGCTGACCAGTTAATTTACACCCTCAATGATTGACAGTTGACTGACTGAAAGAGACAAAAAAGCCAATGAACTCTCAAAAAATGCAGCTACTCTTCCTAATATCTCCCAAACTATATACTTTTACACAAATCTTAGATAAAATTAGTGATTATTAATTATTTTTTAACAAACAACTTTTTTAAAATTAATGGTAGTTTTCAAAATAATTATCAATTTGGACTTTCTTCTAATATGCAATATACCTGTAACTTTAATATACCCAGATCATTATTGATAAAAATATTTAAATTAAGAACAGGGGTTACTACACTTAACCCATTTCTCTTTACAATTAATAAAATCAACTCTCCAAATTGCACACTTTGTCATACTATTGAATCTATTAACTATGTTATCCTAAACTGTCCAAAATATGCAACCACTCAAAATAAACTTTTTAAAGAATTAGACCTAATTGGAATAAAAGAATTTACTATATTCAATATTTTAGACCATCCAAATATAAAAATTAGGCAAAATGTTTTTAAATTAGTTGGACAATTTCTTCTTGAATCAGATTTGTGGAAAAAGATTTAAAATAACTACAACTAAAGAAAAATAGCAACTTTATATTTTTAACAACATTTCATAAATATATTACTTCAAACTTATCAACATTCTCTGTCAACTTAAAAGAATATCTGAATTCCTATTGGAGCATTGGGAAAGCTGACAACGGACCTCCCAGAGAGCTGTAAGGTATTACAATACTGACTAGAAGAGATATGGTGCCCCACATCAGAATCCCAATAGCAGGTGCTATATGGTGCATGATGTGGAAGCTCTTTTGCCAATAAATTGCCACACTCGAGTGAAGCATAGTTCTGTCACATACAAATGTGGGCCTCATCACTAAAGATGATATATCACCATTTGTCACACCTTTCAGTTTGTTGCACCACTGCAATCTGTCAAGTTTGTGTCTTCAAGTGAATGGTATTCAGAGGACACTTCCTTCCAATTCCAGCTTCACATAGGCATTGATGAATGGTATTGACAGATACTGGTGGTTGCCCATCAGCTTTTCTGTTGCTGGATATGTAAGGCAGCCAAGTTTCTGGTATTTACAGCCATGTGGTGAATCCGAATGGCAGCCTGAAACACTTTCCCTTGTCCACTGTTGCCAGCAGTAGCCAACTGTTCACATCCCAAATACATATTTCATCTCGTATACCATCCTGCTTCACATAGATCTATGACGTGACCTCACTCAAACTCGCCAAGTTTATTATGATCTAAAATCTTCTTTATCCTTTGATGGCAACCAGAGGTAAGATTTAGCATCTTTAATCTACACCTCCCACTTTTTCTCAACAACAACCTTCCCTTCAAGTAATTGTAATCAATGTCGTCTGCCACATTTTAAATGTAGCCAGATCTTTGATATATGCAAATAAAGGGAAAAACCACTCTCCTGCCCTTCCATAGTAATTTGCATAAGTGTAACTAGACTCCTAAATGGGGAATTTTTCTGATGAAGAATGTAGTTTCTTTTACATTAAACTTGTTGATTAACTATATTCTTAAATATAAAGCCCCTTCAAATGGTGATAATTCACTAAAACAATGCAAGGTTATGACTTGGGCTAAAAGATAATTTACAATAAATTATGCAGAAATAAAAATTCAGCATTTCTTGCTTGAGTTAGAGTATTATGTGAATAAGTCTACCTTATTTGTTCATTCATGTGAGAGGAACATTTTAACACACAATCTGTATTAATCTATATTCACAAAGGTTTAACCCTTTACACTTGAGAGGCGACCCTCTATCACCACTTGGTTTGATGCAGCAACTCGAATGGCGACTGAGAGGTGACAATAGCGGTTTATAAACAGATCCTTTGCACTCGAGATGTGACAATAACTGTTTTATAAACAGATATTTTTCCTCGTTACATTTTATATGTGTAAATCTATTGTCTATGTACACTTCATAGTACAGTATTGTGTGTAATTAAAATTATTATTTTAATGCCCAAAATGGCAGATTTGAAATGGACTAGTCCAAATAATGCAATTTCTTTGTCTTTACTACCCTCTAACCTTTTCTAAGATTCTGGGGTATTAAAGTGTTAAACTTAGTCTGATTTAGCGGTTATAAAAATGGAGCCAGATGATGAAATTAGTAGCAGTGAAGATGAGTTTGATTTTACGTTGTTTACATACGATTAATTTATATGTTGTAAAAAATTTCAACTTTTTAGCAAAAAAAACTTGGATTGCAAAGGGTTAAATTTTAAATTATCCATTGGCAAATAAAATGTATAATAAAATGCTATTATGCTGTTTTTAATGTTTAACCCTTCCAGTGCCCATGTTGTCTGTATACATTCACAGAATCCAAAATGAGGGACCAAGAACTTATGTATCCGTTTTTAGTACAAAAAATTGAAAAAAAAAAAAAAAAAAATTCTGTTTTAATTTTCTTCTATATATCTTGCAAAAATATGTCAGGCTTGAAAAATAATATATATATATTTTTTAATTTGCATATTTTATTAAACTACAATATAAATAATTTTATAAAGCCATCTGATTGCCATTTCTTAGAAATACTAAATGGTGTTGTCGATTTGCTTGTTAACATTTCTATTTGCTGAAGCAACCTTCCAATTTAAGCTCGCAAGTTTGTGATTTGAACTATCAACAAATTTTTACTTAAATTTTAGAAAATCTAAAAATTAACAAAATATCTATACGGCTCACAAAAATTAGGGGATATTTCAAAATGAATATGAAGGGATGAAATATCCCCTAATTTTTGTGAGCAGTATATTTTTAAAACTAGATTTTTGAAGTAATTACAAAGTACTTACTGTCATTTTTTTTCCCCCCCGGTTTCACACTATTTTCTGTCGTAAACCTATTTCAGTATTCCCAAAATATTTTATCATTTTTCCCAGCATTCTATGCATCTTTCCCACTCTTAAAATTTAAACTGGAAGTAAACACATCCTTAATTAATAGATTCTAAAAAAAAAATTCATCGCCGCCACGGCGGGAATCGAACCCGCATCTCTCCAGATTCATGCCAGAGCACGCTACCATTGCACCACGCGTCGGACAACGAATATTTTCAGAATATTGTCCGACGCGTGGTGCAATGGTAGCGTGCTCTGGCATGAATCTGGAGAGATGCGGGTTCGATTCCTGCCGTGGCGGCGATGAATTTTTTTTTTTTTTTTTTTCAGAATCTATTAATGCTTTCTTAACAGGGAATACTGTGCATTCACTTTGGATTGATTTTAACACATCCTTCTTAGAAATTCTTGTTGCAGCTGAGTTTAATTAGTTATGCTGCACTAAGGCAAACAAGAGGCAGGTGGATGACACATGCTATCTTCATTCTGTGTGCTCTAAGTATTTTACAGTTTTAGTCCAGCATATTGGCTACCCTTTGTAAAGTTAGTATTTTTTTTTATATTTAAACCTTAATCTTCATTTCAGTAGATTTAGTTTTGTAAATTAGTACTTTTTGCTAATCGATAAGTATTTATTTTTCATAATTATGCTATATTGTATGGCTAGCCTAAAACTTATTGCTGTGGATATTTTAACATTGCATTAGGTTATATGTTAATTTTTATTTTATTTATTGCTTTTCCAGTAAATCTTTGATCTGGTATTTTCTCAAAATAAATGAGGTCTTGGATATGGAAACAAATTTATTTCTGTAGATTTATTTACATAAATTAGCAATCTTTCAGTGCTATGCTACATCGGAGGCCAGCTTAAAAGTTGTTGCGGATATTTTAACATTCCATTAGGTATATGTAATTTTTCTTTTATTATTTCTTGTTTTTTTAGTGAAAAAAAGTTGAGCTTGTACAGTTTTCCAAAAATGAATGTTTTGGATACCGAGGTAAAATAGGAAATCTGAGCCATCGTGTGGGAGGGCAATTTCGAGAAGGCTTCCCCAACATTTTGCCACCTCCCCCTCTAGAAGAATATAATTTTTGTTTAAAATCATTCAATAGAAACGTAGAAACTTGTAATTTTAAAGGGAACCTCTCCCTCCTTCAGTATCTTGACTGTGCCACAC
Source organism: Ryuthela nishihirai (assembly GCA_038380435.1). Taxonomy (NCBI): domain Eukaryota; kingdom Metazoa; phylum Arthropoda; class Arachnida; order Araneae; family Heptathelidae; genus Ryuthela; species Ryuthela nishihirai. Next base: position 55,573,965 of record JAWZYU010000026.1, read on the forward strand.
AAACAATATAACGCTGTTTTTTTTTTTCTTGCCTTGGTGCACAAACTTTTCTGCACTTACCCAATATTCATAATTATATTATGTTTAATTTGGTATATAACATGACCTATTTCCATTGCTTGGTTATTTTTTTTTAAATTCTAAAGTTGACTTGTTTATCTGACTCAGCACAATTGGCTAAAAGCCTGAAATTTTCTCAAAGTATGGTACCGAGAAAAAAATTACAAAATGCGAGAAATTTTTACTTGAAATCAAAAAATTATTTTATTAGTATTCAGAAATAGCCTTTTTATTTGTGTTGCCAGATGCATTTTTTTACTACATGGCTCTAAAGTCCTACTAAGATAAAACTAGTCTTCTTTGATAAATATTTCATTTTCAGAAAATCCAGAAATAAATGCTGATTAATTTGTCAGTAGCATGCAATAATTCCTTTCATTAGTTATTTGGCAAAAAAAATTTAAAGTTGTTTTTTTTGGCTGAGCATATGGAGAAAATACATTGGCCTCTTGGGTGGAAATCAGTTTTTCAGGCTGGCCACTGGAAGGGTTAATTGTACACAATTTTGATACACTGGTTTCCATAAATTAAGGAAAATCCCTATTTTAAGTCAATGGGAAGCTAATGTCAAAGCTCCAACTTCTAAAATAAGTTTTTTAGTTTTGAAAAATGCGATTGCAGATAAAGATCTTGGTCAAATAAATCAGTATCTCAATTTTCAACAATATTCGTTCAGTATTCAATGAGTTATGGAAGTTTGAATATTTAACCATAACAATACCAGTCTTAAGAAACTTGTACAAAACTGAAGAATAGTGAAAGAATTCTTTACTAAAGTTGTAAAATACAAACTTATTTTATTAAACACTTTGATACAATACGTTTTACTAAGTTTTAATGAACTTCTGAAATCAATTTTTGTGGCTGGCATTGTTATCGTTAAATATTCAAACTTCCATTACTCAATGAATATTGTTGAAAATCGAGCTATTGATTGATTTATTTGTTTGAGGTCTTTATTTGCAATCATATTTTTCAAAACAAAAAAGCTTATTGTAGAACTTACAGAGTTGACATTAGCTTCCTATTGACTTAACATGTGGATTTTCCTTAATTTATGAAAACCAGTGTATTTCCCATAAGGTATTATAATTGCAGTTTTGTAAATGTGGCCTTTGAAGAATATAAACCATCATGAAAGACAGGGGTTTCCCAGTCTTGCCCGTATAGTCTAGAATGCTATGGAATAAGAATTTCGGTAAAAAAAAAGTTTTCTATTCATGTAGAAAAACATAGAATGTTAAGAATATTACAAACAAATATTCAACACGAAAGCATTATTTGAAACATATATATATATACTTTATTTAATCTTGCATGCATTCATAAAGGTTTTTTTGTTAAATTAATAGCTTTCTTAGACATTTGCCCACAATGATACATATAATTCACATGTGATTGGTTACAAGGCAACAAAGTCATTGGGTGAAATAATGACTAGACATACTTCTTTTGTAGTCAAGCTTAAAGTTCTTCAATGTGATTGATATATATATGTGCAGTTCTGTATTACATTACTCCCAATACCTAATAAAACTTGATGTTTTTTCAAGCATATATTTGCATTTAATTTTTAGGTTGTATCAAGTGACTTCTTAGGAGACACTCATAGCAGTATTTTTGATGCAAAGGCTGGTATATCCTTGAATAAAACATTCGTGAAGCTTGTATCTTGGTAAGTAGCAAGTTATTTCAGTGGCTTAGTTTTATTTGTGATTAAAAAAAAAAGTTGGGTTGATTCAAAGTAATGAAAAAGTGTCATTACCATGATTACTCAGTGATCCAATGATCCAGTCTATCCAATGATCTACAAGTTTGCATTATGCCATTCTTGTAGGAACTTATCATTCTAAAACTGCCTGTCAGAAATGAAGTTGTTCAGAGATTGGAACAGATAGAAATTTGGGGGGATGCATAATTTCCCAACACCAGTATAGTTGCTCTGTCTCTAATACAATATGGAGCCTTGCATTGTTCCAGTGGAACACTTTTTCTGTTTACTTGTCCTTCAACACTGCACTTAAAGCAGTTCAACTGCTCAAGTAGACATCAGTTTGTTTGGGACTGGTTTAAAAGCTTGTATGGATGATACTCCTGCAATCCCACAAACAGCATCACCTTACAAGAATGCAGTTGTGGTTTTGCTGTACCTGGGATGATTCTCCTGCTTGAAACAATGATCTTTTACAGGCAACCTTATAAACAATTCACTTTTTATCCCCTATAATCATTCTGTCAAGAAAACCATTGGCCTTTTGCCGAGCAAGCAATTAAGCACATGAAGAATAGGAATTCACCATGTTTTGGCCTGACAACTGATGTGGTCTCAAGTTTTGACACAACCCCCAACTTTTGTAGATGTTGAATGATTGAACATGATTGGTGTTCAGTAGCTGTCAATTCCCTGCTTGTCTGATGTGCATTTTTGTCAGCAGTACCTTTTTAGATGGTCATTGTTTAAGTCCACCAGCTGCTTAGAAGTTCATTTGCAAGCTGAAAATCTCCTGACTGGAATTTATACCACTGGTAAAAGGTGCTTTAAGATGACTTTGTCCCCATAAGCTTTGCACAGTTTATGCTAATACTCCTTGATACTAACACCATTTCTGAATTCATACAGCATAATGGAACACACATCTTGTGTCACCATTGTGAAATGCCTATTGCTACTTGTATGGACTAAATATAGATACAGAACGTCATGAGATACTGGATGAGATATGTGCTATCTATAAATATTTTTATGGAAAAAAAGTTTTGCAGACGAGACTTTTCCTGAATGGTGGTGAAACTATTTTTTCCACAAAAATATTTATTGATGAAGTCAACAGGTAACTGTGTGAATATTATCTACTGTTTATGTGCTGTCATTTGCATTGTTTTACAAGACTACTGAACATTTCCTTATAACCCAATGTAAATTAGCATTTCAGTATAATTAATTTTTTAAACATGAAATATCTTTTTAATCTAAAACATTTTTTTAATAATAAAATGACAAATGTTGGCTGCTGTTTGAGAAGGGAATCAAATATCTCTCACTTTAACTGTACTTTTGTTGTTGACGATATAAATAATTTGAGATATCACTAATGATTATCAGCAGTATAAGCTTATCTTCATGTAAAAGCTGTTACATTGTATTTAAATATAATAATGGATTAGAATTATTGACACACCATTTTATTGTTTATAAATCAGTAATACAGTACCCAAAAGCAACTTGGAAATGGCACTTTTACATAACCTGCAGACAAGTACTATAATTAAAAATTGTAGTATGCAGTGTCCATGGAAAAGTTTGCCACTTGGGACCAGAGATTGCCTGACACTCCAGATATTGTTTTTTGCAGACTTGTTTTTGCAACTGACTGCCAACAGTTTATATATAATCCAATAGTTTGAAATTCTGGCTCCCAGAGGTCCAGTCTAAACTTTGTTAGTAAGCTATTATTGAATACGATTACTTTGTTAATTTTGAATGGGATTGCTTGTTTGAAGTTACTTTGTTTCAAAGTGGATTCTACTTTACCAAATTCTGTTATTTTGAACTTTCACAAGTCTGTGGAATCTGGATAGTGCATGAATGAGATATTTAATCTTGCATTCTTGAGGTTTGCTTTGAAATGTTTGTAGCTGTTGAGCAACAATCACCAATTTCTCAATGTTTAGAAATATATCTAGGCATCTTGGGGTAGAGCAGTAATTCTCAATAGGGCACCACCACTCGAGCACTTAAAAATTTATGGGGGTGTTTTTTTCCCCCTCAGGAAATAGAATATTGTATGCTTCTTAAGTTAACATAGTAATGCAAGTTTTATATTGACAGAAAATTTTGTGCAAAAGGCCAATGAATTTCGAATTATTTTATTTCCACGAGTCTTTGACCCAAAAAAAGTTGGGAACTGTTAGTGTAGAGTAATGGAAGCAGTGTATTTCTCTGCCCAATTCCATATTGTTCCAATGTGCACTCAGAGTAGGAGGTCATAGATACAGTTGGCAGAAATCATTTGTGTATCCAGTTTTTCTTTATATAGGACATTTGATATTGCAACTGTATTTATTGCATGACTAGGTATTTCACTAGAATGTATTTTAAATCTCTGCTAACTTTTCACAAATGTGTACACTAATCACTACCCATATATCTGTAGATCAAGGGATGAGTGTATATTGATTTACATGGTAGATAGATTCTGGGAAAGGAGGGATAAGTTCCAAAAAAACCTTAAGAATATATCGTGTATTGAAAGTTTTATATTTACATATTTTACAAATTTCGGTCCAATAGTAAGCATTAATGTAACATTATTTTGTATTTGCTTTAATTTAGATATGTTTTGATTAATTTCTCGTACATTTATTTTTGCTCATGAAAATTACACATAATGTAGACTATCGAATTTGAAAGAAGGATATTTAGGAATAATGAAATATAAATTAGAAATTAAGTATTCGTATTAACACTTAGTGTTTGTACAAATACTTAATTTCATATTGCTTTATTTTGTAAAATTATATATTTTATGAAATTCTTACAAATGAACTATATTTAGTCTACAAAGTGAAATGTGTTGCTAAAAATGAGAAACTTTGTTTTTGCTAGACTGAAGAATTCTGACGAGAAATGTCGGACTATGCTGTTTCAGATTACAGAGAATCTACTTTTAGATGGGGAGTGACAATTACGTAGTCTATAATGGGCCAGGTACATAACATGCAGTTCGCAGCTTCAAGTCGCCTCTGTAGCAGCATTGAAATTTCTCTGCTAAACCTCGCATATTAGATACTTAAATAGGGGCGGGGTGGCTCAGTTGGTAGCAAGCCATGCTCGTAATCTGCAATTTCCAGGTGCGAGTCCCAGCTGGGTTTATCTCTGCAAAACTCCACATCCTTCCCACAGTCAGTAGGGGACACCGGTGGGCTTGGAAAGGCTGCCATGTATCGGATGGAACATTAAACCATGGCCCCACGTGCATATTAAAGAACACACGGACTACCATTTGTCTCCCAACAGCTGTTCCAATGGGTCCCGTCTCCCAACTTTCTCTCTAAGCCTTTGGAGTCTTTGTGACCTGGCCATTTACCCCATTGTGTGCAAAAAAAAAATGTTGCTCAGAGATTAAAACATCCAACAAATAGATATTTAAAACAGCCACCCTGTCTTCAGTGAGACACCATAGCACTTGAAAAGGCTACTGTTTATCAAATAGGATGTAAAGCTACGGTCTTATGCGTGCTAAAGAAACATGATGGCCTCAACAGGAGGCTTGAATCTGTCTGTAGCTCCAACCATCTCTGAACCCATGGGGTCCTAATAACCTGGTCATTTAGCCTATTTATTTTATTTATCATTTAGCCATGGGGTCCTAATAACCTGGTCATTTAGCCCTCTAAGCAGCACAAAGGTGCTGCTTAGAGGTAAAGCAACACAACCAAAAACTTGTCTTTTTTAACTGAATTTGCTCATTTATATTGGGAGCTAAAATTTTTTGTTTTAATTATGTAGTTGATCCCAAATTGATTAAATTTCATTGCTACAGTTGAGCTTTTATATACTTCAAAATATTTTTTTCAGTTCATTTAGCTCTGTTTTAAATATTTAATATGTGTGCTTTGTTGCCTGTAGAGATTAGATTTTATTTAGACAGATAATTCTTTTTTGAGTTGATTAGGTAATAATTAAATATTAATATTTGCAATTTCTGAATATCCCAAAAGTTAAAAGTACTGGGTTTGAGACTTTATATTGTATATATATGTGCGTGTACTAGCTGCAATTTGATGGTAGGAAGTGACATTTGGTGCCTGAATGAAGAGTAAGATTCTCCTTGCTCATTCAGCTGATGTGATAGTGGGGATTGGCCCAGTCTATTGCCAAACTTGTAATTCTGCAGTTCCCAAGTTAGAGTCCCAACATTGCCACTGCAGAGATTTATCTCTGCTATATTTATCTACTCGTCTGTCGATGAGAAAGGGACAAGGGACGCATGGGTTTGAAAGGCCACCATCTGTCAGATGGGGTGTTAAGTTGTGGCCACATGTGCAGGAGTCGTTTCCTGTGCATGTTAAAGAACATGCTGGATTCCCATCCAGCATGTTCCATCTCTCCAGTGCATAAGTTTCCATGACCTACTGAGCCCTTAGAGTTCTTGTAATTTGGCACAGCTCAGTGTGCAACTGCAGCTAAGATGTAAAACAACCAACCCTTTCAACTGATGCTACAATTAAATTCCAGCTGTATGTATAATGCACTGTAAGTGATATGGGCATCAAGAATATTTTTATATTGATAGGACATAAAGGTTATCAAAGTTGGATATTAATAGGTACAAGCATGAATATTGCAATTTATAAAAGCAGATGCTCTGAAGTTAAAAAAAAGTTTAAAATGTATACTAAAAATTTATTTTATATGTAGGTATGACAACGAGTATGGCTACAGCTGCCGTGTTATAGATCTCATCAAGTACATGAAGAGCAGGGATGGCTAAACTTTCTGCATTAACTGGATTTTCATTGGAGATTAAACCTAAATTATCTGTCAGCATTTTTACACTACATCACATTATTTCTAATGTTGCAGGATACATGCTTTAACTTCAAATTGTACATTGTCTGTTATTGTATATCATCAGTTAAATTTAAAACTTAGTGTTTGCCCAGTATTATACGATATATTTAAAATCCACTTTAGTTGTAGTTTATGTTCTGTTTAAATTACTGAATATATTTTACCGCATTTTTTGTTCTCAAAGTATTTAGCTTGAATCCTGTGGTACATATTGTGACTCAGTGGTTATAACAATGTCATGGTGCAGTCCCAACAAGAAATATTGCAATAGGTTTAAAAAATTTAATTACTGATATTTTTGTTAGATGTATACTTGCAAGAATAAATAGCTTCTAACAGAAATGGGTTTTCAATTTGTGAATTTTGTTCGTGCATAAATGACTCAACTTAAATACAAGGCAAACTTGGGAAATAAAAATTATATTCAGAGAAGCAATGCATTCTGTCGATTTCGCATGAAAAATTATTCAATGGAAGATGCCATAAATATTCACAAAGCTAGAGATTTAATGGGAATATTTGTATATAAATGAATCTGCAACTCCTGATAAAATGTTCTCTTACCCTTGATCTACCAGCTGACAAATTGTAAGTTAGGGAGAAAGGCTTGGACAAGGGCACCTATTGTCATTGTTTGATCAAACAAAAATAAAAGGACAATATGCTTGTGGCAAATAATGTTAATTCATAAAGTATCCAGTCGAAACTGGACTATGGAACCCAGGTTTAAGACTCCACCTGGGATTAGCTGGTGAAGATGCTGGTCCAACACCACCTAGAAGAGAAGGCCGTACCACTCATTTGTGACGGCAGAATAGATTAAGAGATGGCTTATTCTTGTTAATAGAACTTCCCATTTAGATTTTGAATATTCGCTAATAAATCGTTATCATTAAAATAATTTGTTTTCATATAATTAAAAAAAATTGCTTCCCACCTTTTTTTTTTTCTAAATTTTTTTTGGATATAACGTTTTTTTTTTCGCTTTCATTAGTATTGATAAACCATTAATTACCGTTTCCGATTATACAAATAGCTTTAAATTATTATTTAGATAATAACACTCTTTAAACATTCGGAAATTCCAAAACTTTTAACTAATTTTGCAAACTATCGATTAATGTATTGAACAGCTACTAAATTTTCACTCTTAAAGGATTCTAGAAGTGCGAAATATATTTAGAAAAAAAAATTGTTACAAAATACCACAGATATCTATTTTTTTTTCACAAATATGTATGTTTATGTAAGAGGTATAAAACATTTAATGAAAACAGTATGTTTCACTACTGCATATGTTAAGAAAAACAACCAACAAATTCCACATTAAAAAATACTTCTATTTACAATCTGAGAAAACAAATACATATAGGATACACATTACAATGAAACAAATATTTCATATCATTGTTTATTTTTAAGAAAACTGCAATTAAAACAGGAAAATTCAATCATATGGGAGAATTTTTGAGCAATATGAAGGAACTTAATATTGTGCAATACTATTTAAATTGAAAAGGAAAATTTTAAGATATTTCATTCATCCCAGTTGAACAAATGCTGATTTTTTTTAAATAGTTTAATATGAAAGCTGTTTTTAAAATGCATCACATTAATAAAAACTTTCTAGGACAACTATGACAGATAAAAAGAAAAGAAAAACTGCTTTCCCAAACCTTTTCACCCTAATGCATATTAAAACTGATTTCTTCACATAACATAGAAATTTTTATCCTTTTTGGTATCATAAACTTTATTAGAAAAAAAATTCTGAAGAAACGTGAAAGCAACATCTAAATACATGTGGTCAAAAGGTTTGAATAGATTCAAAATACAACAGAAATATAAAATAAGAGTATCATACAATGTAAAGGTCACATTGAAATATCCATATACACTCGGTGATTATGAAACCTAATTCCATGTTATGTCAATGGAAAGCTAATTTCAAAGCCATGTAACTTTTAAAAATGAGCTTTTATGAAAAAAAAATGAAATGAAGATCAATTAAAGATCTCAATATATGTTCATTAAAAAATAAAGAATTATGGAAACTGGGATAATATGAACAATGGCTGTTTAACTTATTTCAACTACTTCCCAGATCAATATTTTAATCTCAAAATAGTATTCCCATATTAAATATTATTAGTATACCCCATAGTTTCAGCAGAATATGTAACAATTACTTCAATTTTCACCAACTCTGCAGAATGCGCATTACTGTTTAAGATGTTGATATATAATAAAATATAAAAAACCTTCAAACAGCTGCTTACCACAGAGGTCTGACATGAACCTGTAAGTTTATATGCCATAGTAGGTCTGTGAGGATGGCGGAAACCCAGCAGAAAAACAACACGAACAACCATGCCTTACCTAGGGCTCAAACCCAGGTTAGTAACTAAGCGAAGCCTCTTTAAATATTAAATGAATATTATAGGAATATAGAAAATTAAGATACATTTTTAACATATATATTCAGTCATATTTTCCCATGAAATATTTATTTTAGAAAAATTCTGTATATTTTCTGTCAAAATATACAGAAAAAAATGTTTTGGTATTTTGTAAAGAGCGTATACTTAACAAGTATGGAAACATATTAAAAAAAAACATTATTCTGATCTTGACCTTCTGCAGAGTTTTTTAAATTTAAGTCATTAACTATTATGCATATTTTAACTGCCATATCTGGTGATACTTTCAAATGCTAAGAGCAACAGGGTATTTTTTCTTTATAAACAGATATTCTTACACTAAAATTTTAATATTACTTGAACTCGCTATCAGTGTAAAACCAATTATTAACAAAGAACTTGGAAGAAGAAAATATGTATCAGAACCAGTACAAGGTTTTTAATAACAGTCAATTGTCTCCCTCCAAGCAGAAACTGACATCCCCCAATGATACAGAAAACCTTATTGATCTGTTCACCAGGCTAGTTCATATGCTTATCAAACGCCCATTGGCAATCACTATCAGAAATTTAAAAAATCCTGCATTTGCAAGGCAGCAGAAGCCACAAGATATGCATATATATTAAAGAAAATCAAGGAATAAATTAACTTCCTAAATCTCCCATGGCTTTTACAAAAACCAAAGATTGACACTTAAGTTTTCTGCTTATATTGTTCTCAATTTAATGAAGGAAAAATAATATTCAGAAAATTCTATTTGCAGTTTAATGAGTTTTAGTTGATCATTTCATCCAGAAACTGGTGGTATATGTTCCTATAGAAAATTATAAATTTCAAGCTCCCACTAAGTACATGTATAACAGAAGTAATGAAATGGATTGGAAAGAAAATCGTATCATATACTGTCGCATACTGCATCCAGTACTGAATAGCTGTCCAAACAAAAGCGTCCACCACAAGTACTTCATATATTGATAAATTATATTTTTGGTTTTCTTTAATTTTTTTTTATCTTCAGGGGTCCAGCCATAAGAGTATAGTGGGAAGTGAAACTGTTGTGGAATTGGCAAAAGATCACTCAAAAGTAACACTACACAAAATTAAGAAAAAACCTACTGACAAATGCAGGTAGAGATTCCGTTTGATCATAGATTTAGCCACAAAAGACGTTAAATCAGTAAAATAAAAATGAAATAAATCTAGTAGACCCTGTACAGTAGCAGAATATAGTTAAAGGAACTGAAAATAGCTATTGCAGCTTGCATGCAATAAAATTTCCACTAAAATATTGCAAAATATTTGACACTAAAGTTAACCAGTTTTTATGTCTAAAAAACAATGGTTGAAACGATAGCACACCATTCCAAAGGGTTTTCCACCATTGTAATTATTGGGCTATAATTATTTGAAGGTGGATATGATGATGTGGAGACTTTTCCATTAGAGTGTATCATTACTTTCCAAAAGGCTTCATGCTATGGCGGGGGTGGCTCAGTCGGTAGCGCGCCCAGGCTCGTAATCTGTAGTTCCCAGGTTCGAGTCCCAGCTGGGTCAGCGTTGAGATTTATCTCCGCAAAATTCCCCGCCCTGCCCACGGTCAGTAGGGGACACCGATGGGCTTGGAAAGGCTGCCGTCTGTTGGATGGGACGTTAAGCCGTGGCCCCGTGTGTGGAAGAGCCATAACCTGTGCACGTTAAAGAACACGCTGGGTGGCCTTGACAGGAGGCTACCATCTGTCTCCCAACAGCTTGTTCCAGTGGGTTCCCTCCCCAAACCTTCTCTGAGCCTTCGGGGTCCATGTGACCTGGCCATTTAGCCCATGGTGTGCAAAAAAGTGCCGCTCAGAGGTAAAACAACCCAAAAGCTTCATGCTAACTGATGAAAATGACAACCAGCTATTTTTACCTCCCTCCAAATTTGATATTTCTTAACCTTCTTTTTAACATAAGGTACTTTAAGGTACTTGGAGACTAACCACATACACGAGCAGATGGACAATCCAAAGACTTGTGTAATATGAAAAATCAAAAAGCATGCTTTTTATAGAATCCATGTTCAATTAGTGGCTCAAAGCCTGTGGAAATTGTTTTCCAGATATTAAAGATGAATGAAGATTAATAATTTATTTAATTATCTTTATTTAACAGTTTAAATTATCTGCATTGGGTGAAATTAAGACATTGGATTCAGGACTCAATAAAATATTTACTTCAAAATATCAACCACTGATATCAAATTTGTAATATGATTGAGATTACCAAACATAAATTTTTGAATTATATTAAATCTCATAAGAGTAATTTTTAAGGTGTGAAATTAGACAATCAGCATTTTGACTTTAACACAATATCAAATTGTATAAAAATCTGAATATAATTTTTCTCAAAGTGAAAGTAACATACACAAATTAATCCACAGTACCTCATTGATTTACTAACATTTAATCACTATCAAACTCCTTAAGTATTATGATGATAATGAGTATAGTGGAAAAATTACCTTGAGCCAGGTGAGATCCAAACACATAACCACCAGACGTAGGGTTACTCGATGCCAGTGTTATAAAAGGAGGACATGCTTTCTTTGTGAAATAAAATAAGTTTTTTCGTACTAAGTTTTTTGCCAAGTACTAACAGTTGAGTCAAAAAAAGAAACAATACTCATTAAATATACTATAAAATATATGGTGCAGTGATTTTTATTCCTATTTCATAAACAATCAAAGGTTATTTCTCCTAAAGTGTCATAATGATTAGTAACTGTGCACTGTCATAAAAGGTAAACTCTCTGTTACTTCAAACTCTGACTGAGGTAGTGGTCAGCAATGATTTCAGGTTTGGCAGGGCATGCTCTTGTAATGAGAAGGCTCCTTATTGTTTTGGGCACAATATTTTTTTTAAAGTGTATTTGTGAATGCTTTAAAGGTAGTTGAACAGGCATTAACACACTGGTCATATAGCAAACATTCACTCTCCATCAGTATATGGCTACTTTAGAGGTCAGGAAGCTTTCTCCCAGTTTTCATGTCAAACATGCTGGTTTCTCTTTCAACATCAGTGGTGCAAAGTGGTGTTCACACACCTATGTATGCAAAAGAAATATTGAGAATATATACAAAAAAAACCTCTGATGAATGATAAACAGTAAAACAAAAATCCAAACACCAGGAATACTGTTCAATATACACTAAAAAAATTTATTCAGAACTGAAGACTTTTTTCCTTCGAAAGTAAAAGCTATAATTGTATTCAAAACAAGTCTATAATCAGTGTATTTTCTAAGATTTCAATAAAAATCCATGGTTAAAAGAATGAATTCTCCCAAGGAATGCACCTATTCTACCAGTAAGCTGGTTTTTCTCAATATTTCTAGAACTTCTTTTATCATATATAGTTCATCTTGAAAGCTAATGCTAACCATCTAATAGCATTCCACTGCTAGTACTAACCATAAAGTGCTTTTGGTAATGCCACTATAAGGTGATAATGTAAAATAAAATGCGAAAAATCATACCGAGCTGAAAATCATTTAAAACAACACTCTTATGAATGAACGTTTAAAGGTAAGTTTATTGTTTCAGACAATTTCTTACTGTGATTTTCAGTTTATTAGGCATAAATTTGTTTATATAGACAGCACCTGGTATTATACTAATGCTGAAAGGTATTAGGGTTGGGTTAGGTTGTTTTACCTCTGAGCGGCACTTTTTTGCACACCATGGGCTAAATGGCCAGGTCACATGGACCCCGAAGGCTCAGAGAAGGTTGGGGGAGGGGACCCACTGGAACAGCTGTTGGGAGACAGATGGTAGCCTCCCGTCAAGGCCATCCAGTATGTTCTTTAACGTGCACAGGGTATGGCTCTCCCACACACGGGGCCACGGCTTAACGTCCCATCCAATGGACGGCGGCCTTTCCAAGCCCATCGGTGTCCCCTACTGACCGTGGGCAGGGCGGGTAATTTTGCGGAGATAAATCTCAACGCTGACCCAGCTGGAACTCGAACCTGGGAACTACAGATTACGAGCCTGGCACGCTACCGACTGAGCCACCCCCGCCCTGAAAGGTATTAGGAATTGATTGGTCAGGAAGTTTACTGTTGTCGAAAGTTTCTAGAATAAACTTTTACCATTACATATCAGTAAAATCAAAATACCTCAAATTTTTATGATAATTTTTGACCCCTTCAGTTGTAAATTCCAAACCAGTGGTCAGTACAGAGGTTAAACTTTGAAGTTAACTTGAAAACAATATTTTATGCATTTATGGTGTTTAATATATTTATATTCGCATAATAGTTGAAATGACAGATATCCCCTCATATATTCTCTAATATGATTATAGAATACATATCTAACAAAATTAAAACAAAAGCTGCAGCCACATGCAATAAAGATATGGCAGTAGATTGTTTTATTATAATACACCTCGCTTATCTCATTTTAGAATGAGTGCGATTGGAAATATTTGCACTTTTAATTACTCCTTTCAATGTAGAAAAATTCTTTCTGTACTATGAAATCCTTTTTCAAAATATCTTTTCATTTATTAATCCATATGTACATTAGTGTATCCCAACCATTCTTTAATATCCACTACACCTTGATTCAGAGATATAATTATGCAGATTAATTTCTTCATAAAGCCTGTCATACCTTTATTGTAATATAGCTGATGTGTGAGGATGGCAAGACTTCAGCAGGAAAACAATACATATTCACAAAGCCAACTCTAGTTTTGAACCTAGGTCCAATTTGTATCCAAGTATACCAACAACATCAAAATAATTTCTAATACTTCTGCAGAGATTTTGTATTTAAAAGTAAGTCTTCCTATGATCTTGCCTTTGGCTCATATACGTATTTCAAGTCTAACATTATCATCATATTAGCTTATACGAGAGATTTAATTAAACTCTATGGTATATAAATATAGTCATATAACATTAAACTCTGAAACTCTCCCAACAAAAGTATCAATTTCTTAACCTACTACTGTAATCTATTAAATAAAAAGTCTGGTCACTGTGAAATATTCTTTTCTATTTAAGCATTATAACATATGCAAATTCGACATTTAAACTTTTCATCATCATCATCATCCTCAAGCAGCCATGGGCTACGGAGGTCCAACCAGACCGCGCAGTTTAATTCTCCAAGCATATCTGTCCTGAGCTACATCTGCTGCATCCGGCCACTGTACACCAATTCTAACAAGGTCCTGTTTCACATTGTCTGCCCACCGCATCCTAGGTCTCCCCCTCCTTCTGAGGCCTCTAGGCACACGGTTCATAACCCTATTCGCCAATCTATAATTATCCATACGGGCAACATGGCCAAACCAGCGGAGTCTCTCTCTGCACAATATGCTGCTTAAAGGAGGTTGCAGACTCCTTTGCCTAACCTCATCATTAGTTACAAAGTTAAACCACCTAATACCCAAGATACTGCGTAAGCATCTAGAATCAAAAGCATCTAGTTTCCTGTTATTTTGTTTACACAGCGTCCAGGTTTCACTACCATAACTAACCCTAGAAAGAACCAAACTATTATACAGTCTAATTTTAGTCTTTAGGTGCATACGCCTATTTCTCCACAATCTCCATAGATTCTTAAAAGTCCCGGCAGCAATACCTATTCGTCTGTTAATCTCATGCCGCACATCACCAGTATCAGTTACGTAGCTCCCAAGGTAATTAAATTGTGACACCTGCTCAAGACTGCAACCATTCAGATTAACTGAATCACGGCCTGCCTGACCAATTTTCATCACTTTAGTTTTCTCTCTGTTTATAACCAAACCTATTGTACTACCAGTCTCATCAACAGCTAGAATGAAAGAGTTCATCTCATCAACATCATTTGCCAAAAGGGCTAAATCATCAGCATAATCTAAATCAGAAATTTTCGTATCTCCAGTCCATTTAAAGCCAAAATCTTTCCCTTGAAGTGAATTTCGCATAACATAATCAATAACCAAACTAAAGGGGAAAAGGAGACAATATGCACCCTTGTCGAACACCACAAGTAATGCTAAACCAATTGCTACAGGACTTACCAACTCTCACACATGACTCAGTGTTATTATAGAGAGCTTTCATTATGTTAACTAACTTGTCTGGTATACCATATGATCGCACAATCAACCACAAATTATGACGATCAACAGAGTCGGAAGCCTTTTTCAAATCAACAAAGCTAGCAACCAAGGGTTTCTGAAACTCTAAACATTTCTCAAGAATCTGCCTAAGTGAAAATATCTGATCTACAGATCCCCTACCACTTCTGAATCTACATTGCTCATCACGCAATTGCCTATCTACCAGATTCTTAATTCTATTAAGCACAATCATGGAATGAACTTTACCTGGAACAGAGAGTAGGCTGATACCCCTATAGTTATCACAAGAACTGCGATCAAATTTTTTGAAAATAGGGATAATAATAGCTCTGGTAAAATCTTTAGGAACCATGCCTTTATCATAAACGTTATTCAAAATTTCAGTCATCCGAATGGTAACTGAAACATTCCCAGCTCTAAGCATTTCTGTAGTAATTTCATCCACCCCTGGGGATTTATGAAGTTTAAGTTTAGAAATAGCCAAACTAACTTCAGATTGTGATATAGGGCCAACATTAAAGCCAACAATGCATCTATCATCTTTGCAAACAATGGGAGTAGAATTAACCACATTGTTTAGAACATCACTGAAATGCTCAGCCCACCTAGCCATGACAGAATCCTCACCTTCTACAACCTTAACCTGTTTATCCTTCAATCCCTGTATACCTGTTCGTTTTCTACCACACAAAACGTTAACTATCTGGTACAGCTCTCTGCTGTTGTGCTGTCTAACTGCTTCCTCGGCTTTGTCAGCCAAACCATCAAGCCAAAGATTCTTATCAGCAGCTAACTGATCCTTTACAAGTTTATTAAGGTCTCTGTAATGCTTTCTATTAGTACTAGTAGGGTATTGATTAAGGGCATTCCTGCAGTTCTTTCTTTCCGAAATAAGCTCAAGTGTCTTATCACTCAGATAATTTTGCCTCTTCTGCTCCTTTTTTCCTAAAAGAGTACTGTTAGTATCCAAAAAAGCCTGTTTAAAATGATCCCATTCTTCCTCAACTTCAGTAGTAAGCAAACCATGACTGTCATAATGACTAAGTAACCTATCATGGTAAGCTTTGGCTATAACTCGATCTTTCAGAGCTTCAGTATTAAAAGTAAATTTTTTAACCCTAGCACAACACTTTTTAAGTTTAAGGTGCAAGACACTTTTAACAAGGTAATGGTCAGATCCAATTTCAGCTCCCCTATATGCCCTGGTATTTCTAACAGAACTAGCCCATTTGCTGTTAATTAATATATAATCAATCATATTCCTATGCAGCCCATCAGGTGAAACCCATGTGTATTTATGTATGTCGCGGTGTTTGTAATATGTGTTAGTTATTCTCAAACCATTGAGTATACTTACCTGTAGGAGACGTTGCCCATTGCCATTGCAGCTGCCAATACCAAAAGGGCCTATTACTCCTCTCCAAAGGTCAGAGTCGGTACCAACTTTGGCATTGAAGTCACCTAGAACAAGGGTAATATCTCCTTTCTTGACAGAATTCAAAATATCTTGAAGTTGTCCGTAAAACCTATCCTTCTCATCCTCATCAGAATCCTCAGTGGGGGCATAACAGCAGATAACATTCAAGTCTTTAATGCTTGTCTGAAATTTTGCTGTAAGAAACCTTTCATTAATGCACTCATATCCTAGAAGAGCATCACTAGCATGTCTGCTGAGCAGCAGACCCACGCCTTGGTGATGCTTTCCATCCTCCCCTCCCTGTAAAGAGAAATTTAAAGTTATTTTTAAGTATTTCACCTTTACCTGTCCATCTGGTCTCTTGCAAGCCTAGAATATCTAGGTTATAGCGCTGGAATTCCTGCGTGACGACATCAAGAGAATAATCTCTATGTAATGTCCTCACGTTCCACGTTCCTGCAGAGAGAAAATGATTAGTAGGATTTTTAAAGAAATTAGGTTTATTGAGATTGGTAGGGCCAACAATATCAAACAGCCCCCTGATCGCAGGCATGGGGCAAAGACCAGTTCCTCCTCCGCTAAAGGCTGAAGTCACCGATGCTGATAGGAACATCAGGCACCACCTTTTCAAGTGGACTTTTTCAAGAGCCATATGGCCTGCCTGAGACACATTACTCCAGTTTAGGCTTGACGATGCCAACTAGCTAAGTAAGGTTCAGGTACCTGGGATGGCCTCTGATTAGGAGTATCCACCAGCTGATATAAGGTATCCCATGCCTCTGTTCACTTAGAGCTGGCAACCCAGAAGCAAACAGAAAACACAGCAGCAGACTCTCCCTCTACAGAGGCCCACCAGTGCAGCAAATCCAGGATCCATAATCAAGCTCAAATCCATAAAAAAGTCCAGTCTAGTAGGTATAAATGGTCAGCACCAGGGCCCTGTGAAGTTGACCACTCCTCAGCAGGGTTGAAAAAAAAGAAATAAGTGACCATAGATGACCAGATCAGTAGGCCATACTGAACTGGCAGCCCTCCCCTTCCGTTCCCTTCCAAAAGAGAATATCGCTTTTGAAAGGTACTAACGGCGGGCACCACGAGAAGGCGGGGTCGGATATTAGGTGCTAGACCTGGCCGGTTCTGTGCATCATCACTAGGGATTGGTACACAGCTCTCTTTCCAGTTTACGCCTAGCTACCATTTTACCTAATAAAAATAACGTCAAATTAATCCATACAAGATCAATGATATTATATATATTATACAAGCATCATCATCATCATCATCATCCTCAAGCAGCCATGGGCTACGGAGGTCCAACCAGACCGTGCAATTTAGTTCTCCAAGAAAGTCTATCCTGAGCTACGTCTACTGCATCTGGCCACTGCACACCAATTCTAACAAGGTCCTGTTTGACATTGTCTGCACGCCGCATCCTAGGTCTCCCCTTCTTTCTGAGGCCTTTAGGCACACTGTTCATAACCCTATTCGCCAATCTATAATTATTCATACGGGTAACATGGCCAAACCAACGGAGTCTATCTCTGCACAATATGCTGCTTAAAGGCGGTTGCAAACTCCTTTGCCTAACCTCATCATTAGTTACAAAGTTGAACCACCTAATGGCCAAGATACTGCGTAAGCATCTGGAATCAAAAGCATCTAGTTTCCTGTTATCTTATTTACAAAGTGTCCAAGTTTCACTAGCATAACTAACCCTAGAAAGAACCAAACTATTATACAATCTAATTTTAGTCTTTAGGTGTATACGCCTATTTCTCCACACTCTCCATAGATTCTTAAAAGTCCCGGCAGCAATCCCTATTCATCTGTTAATCTCATGTCGCACATCACCATTATCTGTTACATAGCTCCCAAGATAATTAAACTGTGACACCTGCTCAAGACTGCAAAAATTCAGATTAACTGAATCACAGCCTGCCTGACCAATTTTCATCAATTTAGTTTTCGCTCTGTTTATAACCAAACCTACTCTACTACCAGTCTCATCAACAGCTCGAATGAAAGAGTTGATCTCATCAACATCATTTACCAAAAGGGCTAAATCATCAGCATAATCTAAATCAGAAATTTTCGTATCTCCAGTCCATTTAAAGCCAAAATCTTTCCCTTGAAGTGAATTTCGCATAACATAATCAATAACCAAACTAAAGGGAAAAGGAGACAAAATGCACCCTTGTCGAACACCAGAAGTAATGCTAAACCAATTGCTACAAGCCTTACCAACTCTCAAACACGACTCAGTGTTATTATAGAGAGCTTTCATTATGTTAACTAATTTGTCTGGTATACCATATGATTGCACAATCAACCACAAATTATAACGATCAACAGAGTCGGAAGCCTTTTTGAAATCAACAAAGCTAGCAACCAAGGGTTTCTGAAACTCTAAACATTTCTCAAGAATCTGCCTAAGTGAAAATATCTGATCCACACTTCCCCTACCACTTCTGAATCCACATTGCTCATCACGCAATTGACTGTCAACCAGATTCTTCATTCTATTAAGCACAATCATGGAAAGAACTTTACCTGGAAGAGAGAGTAGGCTGATACCCCTATAGTTACAACAAGAACTGCTATCACCTTTTTTGAAAATAGGGATAACAATAGCTCTGGTAAAATCCTTAGGAACCATGCCTTTATCATAAAAGATATTCAGAATTTCAGTCATCTAAGTGGTAACCGAAACATTCCCAGCTCTAAGCATTTCCGTAGTAATTTCATCTACCTCTGGGGATTTATGAAGTTTAAGTTTAGAAACAGCCAAAATAACTTCAGATTGTGTTATAGGGCCAACTTTAAAGCCACCAATGCATCTATCGTCATTGCAAACAATGGGAATAGAACTAACCGCATTGTTTAGAAAATCACTGAAATGCTCAGCCCACCTAGCCATGATAGAATCCTCACCTTCTATAACCTTACCTTGTTTATCCTTCAATCCCTGTATACCTGTCCGTTTTCCACCACATAAAACATTAACTATCTGGTACAGCTCTCTGCTGTTGTGCTGTCTAACTGCTTCCTCGGCTTCGTCAGCCAAACCATCAAGCCAAAGATTCTTATCAGCAGCTAACTGATCTTTTACACGTTTATTAAGTTCTCTGTAATGCTTTCTATTAGGATTAATAGGGTATTGATTAAGGACATTCCTGCAGTTCTTTCTTTCCGAAATCAGTTCAAGTGCCTTATCACTTAAATAATTCAGCTCTTCTGCTCCTTTTTGCCTAAAAGAGTACTGTTAGTGTCCAAAAAAGCCTATTTAAAATGATCCCATTCTTCCTCAACTTCAGTAGTAAGCATACCATGACTGATAAAATGACTAAGTAACCTATCATGGTAAGCTTTGGCTATAACTGGGTCTTTCAGAGCTTCAGTATTAAATGCAAATTTTTTAACCCTATCACAACACTTTTTAAGTTGCAAGACACTTTTAACAAGGTAATGGTCAGATCCAATTTCAGCTCCCCTATATGCCCTGGTATTTCTAAAAGAACTAGCCCATTTGCTGCTAATTAATATATAATCAATCATATTCCTATGCAGCCCATCAGGTGAAACCCATGTGTACTTATGTATGTCGCGGTGTTTGTAATATGTGTTAGTTATTCTCAAACCATTGAGTTTACTTACCTGTAGGAGACGTTGCTCATTGCCATTGCAGCTACCAATACCAAAAGGGCCTATTACTCCTCCCCAAAGGTCAGAGTCAGTACCAACTTTGGCATTGAAGTCATCTAGAACAATGCCGACAATATTAAAGAGCCCCCTAATTGCAGGCATGGGGCAAAGACCCTTTCCCCCACTACTAAACGCTGAAGTCATCTAAATTGGAAGACTTCCTCCAATGTAGATTTGACAATTAATGTTCAAACAGGAGTTCAGGTACCTGTGATGGCCTCTGCCATCTGATGATAAAATGTATTCTGTGAATCTGTTCACTTGGTGCTATCAACCCACAAGCTGACTGGAAACACAGTAGCATATTCTCCCTCAACAGAGGCCCACCAGTGCAGCAAGTCCAGGATCCTAAATCAAGCTGAGACTTATACCATCCTGGTTAGTGTACATGGTTAGCACCATGATTTTGTGCAGTTGATCACTCCTCAGCAGAGCAGAAACAAGACAAGTAGCCATAGTAGTCCAGATCAGTAGGCCACACTGATCTGGCAGCCGTCCCCTTCTGTTTCCCTCCACAAAAGAATATCTCTTTTGAAAGGTAATAATGGTCTGCATCACAAAAAGGCAGTGCCAGAGAATAGGTGCTAGGCCTAGCCGGTTCTGTGCATAATCACAGGGGATTGTTGCATAGCTCTCCTTCTAGTAACTACTACCTAGCTACCATTTACTGACTTAATAATAAACTCAATATCGAAGTTAAAAATTTTTCACATCAAATATGCATAAAAATATTGATTCACCAGTATTTTTTACGTTTATGAAGTTAATTATTATTCAGGTAAAGCAATATTACCTGAATATGCATTTATTTATGCACAGAATAAGTTTTTATATATTTTTTTTACTCAAATGAAACTGACATGTCAAGGGAAACAATTTGGAAACTCTATAACTTTAATACGTTTATTACGTTTATGAAGTTAATTATTATTCAGGTAAAGCAATATTACCTGAATATGCATTTATTTATGCACAGAATAAGTTTTTATATATTTTTTTTACTCAAATGAAACTGACATGTCAAGGGAAACAATTTGGAAACTCTATAACTTGTAAAATCCGCTTTATATGGACAAATATTGCGGAAGAGTAATAAAAGATATCAGTTAAATCTATCTAATTGTCTATTTTAAAAATATTCTGTCAGTATTTTTAAAGAGTTGAAAAACTAACTGAAATATTTACCAACAGTAATGCTACTAAAGAATCAACCACGGAATTCCAGCTACCATACGTTTTCTAATTTTTAACGAATATTGTTCAAAACTGAAGTTTGGATAGATTTTTTTCTGATCTTTAATTTATATTCATCCATATTTTTCGATACAAAGTGCACTTTAGAAGTTCCAAATTATTCCATTCACATAACATTTAAATAAATAATGAATAAAATTTCGATTGACACGACGGTGCGTTTATTATTAAAAATCCATCCATAGTAAATACACAGATACCTGTAGAAAAAATCTTCAACAATTATTAAAAACATCAGAAAAAGATTATCGCTGACGCAGCATTAATCGAACTCTCAGCTCTCTAGATACATGACATCCCTCAACATGTTAAACCATGTTTCAGACGCTTAACTCTTCCAGAATAAGACCTATAAATCTTTCTGTGAAATGTGGCGGGCCTTGCGCAATCTATACTTCAGGAAAGGCAATTTTTTTAATCGTTATTAACAACTATATTTCAGTGAAAGATTTACAAATCTTATTCTGGATGATTTTAGCATCTGATGAGTGGTTTAACAGATAGCCAAAGTTCATCTGTTGTAGCAGCCCCTGGTGTTTGGTGTGCTAGTTGTGATATCATGGAAAAGACATGTTCAGTTGGGACGAGATCCGGTGAACGCGCAGACTAAGGCAGAAGTGTCACATGGTGGCTATCCAGGAATTATTCGATGATGTGTCCCCAACCCATATGTGATTGGGCATTGTCGTGTTGGTAAATGGTAACAGAGAGACCCTGAAGATTAGGTACGACCACAGGCTCCAACACCTCAGTGATACAATACTGGCTGTTCAAAGTATCGGTAATGTGTACAAGGTGTGTGTGTAAGTGGAGTCCAATAACACCAGGGGCCAGACCTGTATGGCGCTGCATAATGCATGTCTCACTGAGCCTGTCGCCATGGTGCTGCCACATACGGATTCGTCCATCAGGGTTCTGCATACTGAAGCAGGATTCGTCTGAAAAGATGATGCAATGCCATTCGCACATTCATGCATGACATTCTTGGCACCATTGAAGTGACATACGCCTGTGTTGTGGAGTCGAAGACAACAAATCAGCCCACAGAGAGTAAGTCTGACCAGCAAATATCTCAAGGAAGAAGGTATCTAAAGAATGGGAGTGGCTTGCATTATCTCCCGATGTCAACTCAATAGAGATATGTGATAACAGGCTCTATTGAGTTTACATTCAGCCCACACAGCGACTTACTCTGTGTGGGTTGAATGGTAGCCAAAGCAATGGCCACATAACAAAGATGTCCCGATGCTGCAGACGATATCGAGCATGCGTCCAGACACTGGTTGACGTGTAACACACCCTAACTGTTGAGCTAAAGTGTTTGATGTAGCTGTACGATCATTCCAAGCCATGCGCACAAGATGTCTGTCCTCATTCGTTTGTGTGACAGGGCCGTTGAGATCCCTCACATCAATGAGTTCATTCCTCCTCTACCCACTGACGCTATTTTCTCATCCCTGTGGCAGCATTCTGCTCAATACAAGCACCATGTCTCGGTGTGATAACTCGCCTTCCCATAATCCCACAATTCTCTTTTGATCAAAGTCAGAAACCTGGTCGTATGGATGCCGTGTTCTTCAATGGGGCATACTTGATCCTTTAGTGTGCAAGAACTGCGAGTAAACACACTTCCAGTGCTTTACACCGGCTCTTTGTAACCTCCTCTTACACCACTTCCAGAGGGCGTTACTGTCACACATGATGTGCATATGTGCTGCGCTTTGAATCATATACATGTTCTCCAAAGGGCTACCCATCTTGCATATTTTGGGACAATCTGACGAGTTGTTCCTGGTGTTGCACTTTTAATGGCCAGCAATGTATGTAATTTTAATTAATTCTAGACATCTATAAAAAAATTTATACATTAATAAAATATATACACATTTTTGTATTCTTGAAACAGCATCTATAATAATAATAAAAAGGAATCTGTGGCAGCCATAACTCATAGTGAAAGCATGGTAGATGCTTCAAATTTTTACAGTGTATTTCTGTTTGTTGTCTGGATTGCAGTGCCAAATTTCAAGTCAAAAGTCCAAAAGGGGGCTTGCTAGAAACAAAATTATTTACATGCTATTCCTGTGGGAAATGGTACTTAATGTCAAATTTATTGCCATTTACTGCTCATTAATTTACTGTCAATGTTAGAGTAATAATATCATTTAAATCAGTTGCCATTACCAAATTCTCCACATTCCATTGCAGCTATGGACCTGATTTTTTAACCCAACAGAGGGGGAATCCATGTACGAAATCTGGGATTATTTGGTCAAAGAGATCATAACCACAGAGTATCAAATTCTGTTGAAATAAAGAACTAAAAATCTGTTTGCAACAACACTATGGGCTATGAGAGTGTGGGCAGACATCAGCAATGACCTGAGCAACACCAGCGAATTCTTCAAGTTGAATCTGTGCCAAAGTGTTGGGGGGAGGGCAGAACTCACAAAACCCTTAGTGCAGTAAAAAACAGGCTATATATATAAAGAGAGAGGTCCAGGCATTACCATGTGTCAAATACAAATTAAGGAAAATGTTGAAAAAGAATACAAATAGTATAGCCAATAGAGCATACCCACCTCTAGCATTAGTGTAGACCTGACAACATCAATTCATGTTCTCAATAAGATAATTTGGAGAATGGAAGGGCAATATAGCTCACTGAGCAATAAGAGCAGTCCTAAGGTCCTGGAGGGTTGGGAACGAGGTTGAATGGTGGCATGTCCATGTCATGCATTCAACCTGTCATCACATAGGTCTGTTGAGTTGACATCGGGAGATAATGCAAGCCATTCCCATTCATTAGATACTTTCTTCCTTGAGATATTTGCTGGTCAGTCTTGCTCTGTGTGGGCTGAGTTGTTTTATTTCTGAGTGGCACCTTTTTTTTTGCACAGAATGGTCTACAATGGTCACAAGGCCTCAGAGAAGGTTAGGAGAAGGGAACCCATTGGACAGTGGCTCTGTGTAGACAGACATTATTGTCCATTAGGAGGAAATCATCACTACTGCACCAGCACAAGGTTTAATGTAGGAATCTCATTCT
The DNA here is from genome assembly GCA_038380435.1 of Ryuthela nishihirai. Taxonomy (NCBI): domain Eukaryota; kingdom Metazoa; phylum Arthropoda; class Arachnida; order Araneae; family Heptathelidae; genus Ryuthela; species Ryuthela nishihirai. The sequence continues at coordinate 55,598,562 of JAWZYU010000026.1, forward strand.
GATATTCCAGAGCATTCACAGAACCTCCATCCCACGTATGGTGGTTGGTGTGGCAAACCAATGAAAACTAGTCCACACAGTCAAACCTCCATCACTAAATACACTTCTCCCATGTTATGAAAGTAGCTACAGGTTCTCATCTCTCTCCAGATTAGTATATGCCTGCTGTCTGATTATATGAAAAACTTGGACTCATCCATAAACTGAACATTACTCCATTGTTTTCAGGTATAGGCTACATAATCATGACACAATTTCAACTAGCCTGCCTTATCTGGAGATTAAAAACGTGGTGGGTTATTCAACCTCTGAGTGACACATTTTGGGATGCAATAGACTAAATAGCTAGGTCACAAAGACCCCCAAAGGTTCAGAGAAGGTGACCCACTGGATAGCTGTTAAGAGGCAGATGTAAGCCTCCTGTCAAGGCCATCCATTGTGTTCTTTAACATGCACAGGGTATAGCTCTCCAGTATATGGGGATACAACATTACATCCCATCTGACTGACAGAAGCCTTTCCAAACCCACTGGTGTCCCCTTTCTGACTAAGGGCAAGGTGGGGATTTGCAGAGATAAATCTGAATACAGACACAGTTGGAAGTTCAACCTTGGAATTGTAGATTACAAGCTTGGCAAACTACCAATTGAGCCCCCACCCCACCCTGCTCCAGAGGCTAAAGGGACACATACAATGGGTAAATAGCCATAAAGTCTGGATTTGCGAAGCCTTCTGGTTACAATTGAAACAGATACCTACTTTTCTATGGCTGTAATGAAGTCTGAATGCAAAGGTGATGCTAATGTCTCCAATTCCATTGTAACAGTAGTCCACTGTAATAATCATCTTGAGAGATCTGTAATAATCATCTTGAGAGATCTGTAATCCTTCAAGATGAGGAAAAGATTCCATTTTGGTGATCTGCATTTAACTTTTGATAAGCAGTGTAAATTACGTGGGAAGTTATTGACAAGCTATTCTGTGGCATTACATCTTAAACTTAATGTTAAAATATTTAAAAATTTAATGAATTGAGAAATACTCAAATGATATGACAGAGAAGGTCTGTGAAGTCATGTTGGTAAATGGCAACAGAGAGCCCCTGAAGATAAGATACGACCACAGGCTCCAACACCTCAGTGATGGAATACTGGCTGTTCAAAGTACCGGTAATGTGTATGAGGCATGTACGTTAGTGGAGTCCAATGGTACCTCACATCATAACAACAGGGGCGAGACCTAAATGTATATTATATATACCTGTGGCGCTGCATCATATAATGGTATATCATAACATCTATGGTGTATTTTTATATACTTTTATATACTTCACGTATATGTTTTTAAATGCTAGAAATAAGTACTTTTTTCTAACGTACTCATATATAATACACCTATGGCGCACATCATGACACATATCATAACACATATCATAACACCTATGGCGCTGCATCATGCATGTCTCACTGAGCCTGTCACTGCAGTACTTCCTTCAGTATGCATCTTCCTTCAGTATGCAAACTGAATGAACAATCTTCCTTCAGTATGCAAACTGAATGAACAATCTTCCTTTAGTATGCAGTATTTCCTTCAGTATGCTTCCTTCAGTATGCAATCTTCCTTCATTATGAACAATCTTCCTTCAGTATGCAGAACCATGATGCACGAATTCGTATATCATGGATATACGAATTCGTGCATCATGGATACGAATTCGTGCATCATGGTTCTGCATACTAAAGGAAGATTCATCTGAAAAGATGATGCAATGCCATTCGCACATCCATGCATGACATTCTTGGCACCATTGAAGTCGCATACGCCTGTGTTGTAGAGTCAATCGTACCCGAAGCAATGGCCACTTAGCAAAGATGCCCCAATGCTGCAAACAATGTGGAACGTGCATGCAGACACTGGTTGATGTGCAACATACCTAACTGTTGAGTTAAGGTGTTTGATGTGGCTGTATGATCATTCAAAATCATGCATACAAGATGTCTGTCCGCTCATTCGTTTGTGTGACAGGGCCATTGAGATCCTTTACATCAATAAGTTCACTCCACCTCTACCCACTGACGCTATATTCTCATCACTGTGACAGCATTTCATTCAATTCGATCATCGATGTCTCGGTAAGATAACTCGCCCTCCCGTAATCCCACAATTCTCTCTTGGTCAAAGTCAAAAATTTGGTCGTATGGATGCCATGTACTTCGACAGGTCATACTTGATTCTTTAGTGTGCAAGAACTGCGAGCAAACGCAATTCCAGTGCTTTACTCCGGCTCTTTGTAATCTTCTCTTATACCACTTCCAGGGGGCGTTATTCTCGCACATGATGTGCATATGTGCTGCACTTTGAATCATTTACATGTTCTCCAAAGGGCTACCCATCTTGCATATTTCCTGACAATCTGATGAGTTGTTCATGGTGTTGCACTTTTAATGGCCAGTAGTGTATTTAAAAAAAGGTTTTGAACTATTAAATATATTTCTGTATTGAGAAATACCTATACAGTAACCTTTACAATCTTAGGTGTTATATGGAAAAAATATGTTCATACAGTATAACACGTTGGTAACATGTATAAGAAATTAAACAAATATGTTTGAATAATATAATGAAAAATATAATGAATTTTTTGACAGAAACTTTAATAATGGAAACTGCAGAATGTGTTTTAGCTTATGATAACAAAAATGGCTTATGTATATTAACAATTTATAGAGCTCATGATTATTCCATAAAAGAGTTTGTGACTGAATTAAAATTAATAATATCTAAACTTAAATATAATCGGGTTATTTTAGTAGGTGATATAAATATTGATATTAACTTAATTAATAATGATGTAAATGCTTATTTAAATTTGCTTGCTTTATTTGGATTTCTTTCATACACAAATTCATATACAAGAGTGACAAATGCTTCTTACAGTTGTTTGGATCACATATTTATTAGATCAACTAATAATAGTTTAATTTTCAATTCCGCTGTTTACCAGATTGATGTTTTTGATCATTATCCCATTTTATTAAAAATTCTTAAGAATACAGTTAATTCGGAACAAAAAATCAGCAAAGAAATTTGCTATTCTTACATGAATTACAAGAAATTAAAAGATTTAATTAAAAATTTGATTTTTATATATGATGAGAATGTTCAAATAGATACAATGTATGACATTTATATAGATCAAATTAAGTCATGTATTCTACAAAGTACTACTAAGAAAAAATACTATATAAAGGATTCCAGTTCAAAGAGACATAAGCCATGGATGGCTTTGGAAATTTTGTCATTAATTAAGGAAAGAGAAGAAGCATGTATTACATAGAAAATGTACACAGTAAATTACATAGTAAATTACATAGAAAATATCTATTAATATTAAATTATAAAAAAGAATATCACAGAATTAGAAATTTGACCCTTGCAACTATAAAATGAACAAGAAATAAATTTTATATTAATAAATTTAATAAATGTAATGGGAATGGTAGACAACATTGGCAAATTGTTGATCATATACTGCTCACAAAAATTAGGGGATATTTCAAAATGAGTATGAAGCGAAGAAATATCCCCTAATTTTTGTGAGCAGTGTATTTTAAATAATAAAATAAAAAATAAACTTATATTGCCCAATGTTAGTAATTTTTAAAAACTGGTGGGAAAATTTAACAAACATTTCATAAATGTAAACAGTTCAAATTTATGTTCTAATAACTCATATTATGAATATCCTAATGATTTAATTCAACAAAAATCTATGTTTATGATAGAGACAACAGAAGAAGAAATTATTCGTATTATTTGTAGTCTTAAAACTAATAAAGCAACAGGATATGATGGTATACATTTAAAAATAATTAAAATAATAGTAAAATATAATCCTGAATTTTTAGCTGAATTAACAAATAGCAGCTTTCAAAAGGGTATTTTCTTCTCAGACTTAAAAATTGCTATTGTAAAACCTATTTACAAAAATGGAGACAAAAATTGTTTTAATAATCATAGACCAATTTCCATTCTTCCAGCCTTTTCAAAAGTTATTGAAACCATGATGAAAATAAGACTTATAATTATTTAGAAAAAAATTCCTTTTTTTACAAGTTTCAATTTGATTTTAGAAAAGGTTGAAGTACTGAACATGAGTTTACTACCAGTATTTATCAAGGGATAAATAATTCTGAAAAAATACTAGCCCTATTTCTTGATGTATCTAAAGCTTTTGATAGAGTTAGACATGATATTTTATTACAGAGATTATATTTCTTAGGAATTAGAGGAAATTTATGGAGATGATTTTAATCTTATTTATCTGACCGCAATCAAATAGTTTCTATTGATAATATTAAAAGTACTAAAATACTGATTAATAAAAGAGTTCCACAAGGATCTATATAAGGGCCTATTTTATTTTTAATTTATATAAACGATATTTTTTATCAAAATTTAAAAGGAAAATCAATTTCATATGCTTATGATACAGTTCTTGTTTACAGAAAAGGAAATCAACATGAATTATTTCTTGATATTTCTAATGACTTACATATTATTGCAACTTGGTTTAACAAAAATGGATTAAAAATTAATTCTGATAAAACATGCTTTTTGTGTTTTTCGCTCATCCCAACAAATTTTTCTTTGATAAATTACAATTTCATAGTATGCATTGTGTGAACAAAATTTCTTGTGAATGCCCTGATATTAAACAGATTACGACTACAAAATATTTGGGAGTTGTAATAGACAGCAATTTGAAATGGAAATCACAGGTTAATATGCTTGTAAATAAAATACGATTTTATTTAGTCATATTGTATTATTTAGGAAAAATGATCTCTGAAAGATTTTTAATTACTTTTTATTTTGCATGGATACAGTCTCTTATAAAATATGCTTTAACTAGCTAGGGAGGTACTTATATGAATATTATTGAATGAGTTAGTAAAGTACAATATAAATTCTTAAACGTTATGACATTTCATAATAAAATCTATATGACTAAAGTTATTAATGATTATAAAATTCTTAGTTTGAGATCATTATATATATATATACAACAGCTGTTTTTATTTTTAAAAATTCAACAATTCTACAAGTTAAATATAAAGATTTTGCTACTCGTCAATCTGGTCTTTTATTTGTAATCCCTAAAGTAAAGAAAGAAATAGCTTATAAACACTTTTTATTTTTAGCTCCTAGAATCTTTAATTCCTTACCTAAAGAAATCAGAAATGAACGTTCATATAGTGTTTTTAAATTGAAAGTGAAAAATGTTCTTCAAACATTGATTATTACTTTAAAGGTATACAATAATATTTTGTTTTTAACATAATGACACATATTTTTTGTCACTAAATACATTTCTCTGAATGTAATAATTCTTTTTGGCATCCTAAATGAGCAAAGTGCTCAAAGGTCTTCTAATATGTAACTTTTATTTTATTTATTTTATTTTATTTATTTTGTTTATATTTATTCTTTTTTGATTTGTGGTAATATTGTTTTCTGTATATATATATATATGCAAGTCTTTGTATTGTATTCTTATTTTGTTCTTATTAAATTATTACATACTTGAGATACTTTTCTGGTGTTTTGCCTTACTATTCGGCCATGAGAGTAGCACCTACCTAATCAATGGCGTCCAATGGCGCATCTTTATGAATTCTGCTTCTAAGCTTCGTTCCAGATAAAGAATGGAGCGGTATTTTCTGAAGGTCAAAGAAAGCAATCAACAAATGAAAAGAGATCACACTTACACGAATTATCTAAAGAACAACTCGCAGATGTAATTCCGCCACAGCAAATAGTTCTTCACGTTATTCTTTATATGCGAGAAATAAATACTTTTATATGCTTCACATAAATATTTTTATATGCGAGAAATAAGTACTTTTTTATAACGTACTCGTATATTATTAATTTCTTTGTCATAGAAGTGCGCAACTGAAAATGCTGGTTTTATTTTCGGAATATTGCAAAGTACACAGCGAGGCGTTATTTCTTTCACCTTATATATTTGCGACTAGAATATATTATATCGACAGCACGCTCTCATCGATCGCGGTCTGGCTTCGTATCTATGCAAATTATCCAGTTATTTACAAGTCGGCAATTTTGGCCCCCTGTAATTCCCGAGATACTTAATGGAATGGTCCCAAATTTCATATGCCAGTTTTTGTGAGCACGAGTGTAGCTATGAGCGGGTGGGTGGGGGAGGCTCCGCCCCCAAAGTAATTCGGAGTTGGCAAAATTCAAAGCTACTTTGTAAAATCTAGCTGAGTTGTGAAAATTTGTAATCCTTTTTTTGCAAAATTAAGTGGAGTTGTCAAAATGGAGATAACTTGGTAAATCTAGAGCAGTTTGGAAAATGGAGAGACGGCAAAATCTAGAGCAGTTGGCAAAATTCGAAGCCACTTAGTAAAATACAGGTGAGTTGGCAAAATCTTGGGGAGTTGGCAAAATTCGGAGTGACTTCACAAAATCTTGGGGAGTTGACGAAATTCGGAGAGACTTGGAAAAATCATGGGGAATTAGCAAAATTTAGGTGAGATGTAAAAATGGGAATTTTTTCTGTAAAATTATGGTGAGTTGGGAAAACTTCGGGAGTTGGCAAAATCTAGAGGCAGTAGGCAAAAATTTGGAGTGACTTGGCAAAATTCGGAGTGATTTCGGAAAACTGTGGGAGTTGGCAAAATTTAGGTGAGATGTAAAAATTGCAATCTTATTCCTATAAATTATGGCATTTTGGCAAAATCGAGGCAACTTCAGAATATCTAGGAGAGTTGGCAAAATTAAGAGTGACTTTGCAAAAATCGGGTGAGATGTAAAAATTGGGATTTTTTTCTTTAAAATTGTGGCAAGTTGGTAAAATTGGAATCCACTTGGTAAAATTGGAATCCACTTGGTAAAATACGGGAGAGTTATGAAATTAAGGAAAGTTGAGAAAATCGAGAAAACTTGGCAAAATTTTGGGGAGTTTGAAAAATTTGAAGTGACTTGGGAAATTTAGGAGAGGTGCATAGATTGGGATTGGTTTTGTGAAATTAAGGAGAGTTTGCCAAATCAAGGGAGTTGAGAAAATTCACACTGACTTACTACAATTCAGGCTAGGCGAGATGTAAAGTTGGACTTATTTCTGTGAAATTATTGTTATTTGGCAGAATTAGAAGTCAAATGGCAAAATGCAGGAGAGTTGTGAAAATTGCTTCAATCAACCCCCCCCACCACCACCTCACGGAGTGAAAATCTAGGTAAGAACTCGACAGAGATATTATTTTTTCAGTTGGCAAAATCTGATTTTCGAGTTGGAAAATTTTCGATTTCTCCACCCCCAACCCCTCCTCCAAGATAATCGCAGATTTTTTTTTTCATTCCAACAGCCAGTCAATTTTTTTAGCAATGCAATCCCCTGATTTCCATAGTACCGTAAATGACAAGCTGTTAAAATGCAACTCGATTATCAAATAATACATTAGGAAAATTAAAAGTGTCATTTATGGATTACAAAATATTTCATAGTCCCTAAACTGCCCCTACAGACTTAAGATTTATGATCGCCCCTGTTCTCCCTTTGTGATCTCATGTTGGGTGAAAAAATCAGGTTCCTACCTGTAATGGGATGCCTCAATAAAATAACACCTTTGGGAATGTGAAGTTTCAGGCACCGATTGGTGGCTTTCTCAACTAGATATTGCGAATGAGCAGAAGCTACGAATTGAGAATGAAGGATAAAGACGTTTTTTGAAAATATCTATTTCTAATCCCGTGGCCGAGTGGTTAGCACACTTGGCTACTGATCTAAGGGACCTGGGTTCGAGTCCCGGATAAGGCACGAACGTTTGTGTTGTTTTTCTGCTGAGGTCCTGCCATTCCCACAGACCTTCCACTTTGGCATATAAACTGACGGGCTCCTGTCAGAGAGTCCTGATCTGTGGCAAGCAGCTGCTTGAGGTGGTATATTATATATATTTAACCAGTTGTTCTAGCTATTTAGTTCATATTTTGACCTGTACATTCTGATACTACTCTTAATCTTCTGCGAAAATTCCATTTTTTTATCCCTTTATGTGAAGAAGTGTGGCAACCACACATATATTCTATTATTATAGATGTAAAACACTTGCTGTAGAAGCTTCCTACGAGTTGGGGATTGATACATTTTTCAGGCATAGATTCAGCATAGACTTGCAATGGGTCTTAAAACTGGCTGCCCAAACTTGGCCATATGGGCAGAAGCCAACATGCCTCCCCTTGACAACATCAGACACAAACTCACCTGCAAACACTACGTCAAATTAAAACATCTAAACCCCAACCACCCCACTATAGATAGAACTGAGTCTCCTACCAACACATCCCCCACTGCACAAATCATAAAGCATAAAGCAGCACCCACTATATTCAACATGGAGAAAAATCAAACCTTTCAACCCTAGATACACAATCCCCTATTGGACTATTAAAAAACCCTCCATAAATCTCACACTACCACACATCACCCAAAAATATAAACACCTCCCACAAGAACTAAAATTTGCAGCGGAACAACTCATCACAAACATTCCTACCACAGACCTCATTATATTTACAGATGGCTCCGACGTCCTACACACAACAAATGGCTCTGCTGCCTTCCACTCTACCCAACCAATTTTCTCACATATAATCAAAATGAACCATGCAGAAAACAGTACTTTTACAGAATTAGCTGCAATACATATGGCTTTAGAATGGTCCTCCACACAAAATACACACAGCATACATATTATCACTGACTCAAAATCTGCCTTACACAGCATCAACAAACATACATATAACCTATCACAAAATTACTCTCTTTTCCATATTCACAGAATTCCACACAATATAATTGCCACTCACAAAACACTAACATTCCACTGGATACCCTCTCATTGTAACATAACCCATAATGACACTGCTGACCACCTTCTAAACAAGGACACAATATCCCTACACCTAATTATCACACCCCTGAGACATATAATCATCACCTAATAGAAATCAACAAATTCTTCCACCCCACATGGACACAAAACTGGATCCAACAGGCCACAATTAAAAATACATTCAGACCCACCATTGAACAGCAATTCATCAACTACGCACTGGCAGAACAAATCTCAACAAGGAACTTTTCATGATACAAAAGGTACCATCTGCTCTTTGCACTACATGCCAAGTGATAGAAGACATTCCACACTACCTTCTACACTGCACCAAATACACAATACATAGAATTACTCTCTTCCAGACACTCACCACACTGGGATCCACTTATTTCTCAGCCCAAACAATTCTTGGTCCTATTCATAATAATATAAAAAGCCACTATAGGGTCTTGGCCCTATATATCAACAGCACTGGGAGATTCCCCTAAAGCCTCTCTGCCTCTTCAAAGGCCTCTACCTCACTTTTAAAAGATCCTTGGGACACTAAAAGATCCAGATGCCAATAAAAGATCCCCATAGGACATCAAAAGACGCATTTTGGACAACTCATTCGATAGAAACTAACTCAAAATAAAAATAAATATATATATATAGTATAAAATCATCAAAAAAATCAATCTAACTATCAAAAATAAAGTCACATAAAGAAAAATTTTATTTCTGTATTGGAAATTTTTATATCTCTCTTTAACCCAATAACTTATTGGAATCTCTCCAAGAGCATAACATCTCTATACACATTATCATACCTAATATACATATGGAATCTTAATACATCTCCCACTACCCTTTGATGGGAACCTTAAACTGCACTCCTGCCACACACCCCAAGCTCATGCCAGACCTTCCACTGGCTCTACAAAAATAAATGATGACCACCACACACTGAACACATAAATTTGATTTCCAACTCATATAACGTAGCTATATCATTTTCCTCCCTTCTCCTCCAAAAAAATGTTATCTTTATCATACTCCTTCCCATATATAAGGCTGTCACTGAGCTAAGACTTTTCCCAGATCCACCCCTGCGCAACATTTCACTGCATGGCAGGGCAACCCAATGCTAACCTCTGGAGTTAGATAAGCAACCATAAATATTTCCTCCTCCATCTTCCTGACACAGGAGTATTACCTATCCCACCGTCTCAGCTCCCCCCAGCAAAAATTTCATCCCCCTCCATGCTCTGCAACCCATCTTGGGATGACTTTAAAGAAGAGAAAAAAAAAATTATTTTCTTTTCGCCCCCCCAAAGGGATTTCTCCCTAGCAACCCAATTCTCATCTATTCCATGGACATGACCACCCTCGCCCACCCCCCATTTACCTCCCCCCATGGGTAGGGTCAATTTTGATTGACTCAAATCTACCATACCGGCAACAAACCATGGCCACAACTTCAAAAAATAACACATAACATTCGCCACTCGGAAAATTATAAAAAAAAATATATATACACTACTTCTTCCTCCATCTCTCTCATTCCCCCTTCCTCCCCTTCACATGACATACAACTGGTATTTATTCTCCTTCACCCTTCAACATCAGCCTCTCCACCACTGGGAGGCCTGCGGCCCAAAGCCCAATTGCCAATATGTACGATTGCCAGCCTTCACTGTGCCTTTTTGTCTTTGCCTTTTTCATCCGCATCCACTGCCCTTTATGCCTATGGACCTGATGATAAGGGGGCCGAGGCCCTCTTTACAAATAGGTCCAGCTTAGAAAGAAGGATGTATAAGAAGAAGAAGGTTTTCATGGTCAAGACAAAGAAGCTGCGATTGGACAGAAAAAACTCTCTCAGGGAGACTTGTCGTTCCGTTCTTTATGTGAAAGAGACTATGGTGTATATGGAATTCTGTGCCTTATTCTCTGCAATAATATTACCAAAGAATATGGTGCTACTCAGCGCGAAATCTTTTTCCGGCCGAAAGTTGATTCGCGACACTATATTATTTTCAAAATGTAATAAATTTTCCGATGAGCTAAGGTGTATTTGTATTTCAATTATAGCGATATATTAGATATATAGTAAAATGATTTTGTGGGTTGGATTCCGATTATTTTTATTGCTTGCTGCTGTTGAACTTTCAAATTCTAGAGTGCCGGTGGACCAGATATTAGGTTTAACGTATTCAAATTCCTAACAGTTTATGTTTCAAATATTTAAGAGATGTAAAACTAGTTTTAGAATTTACAAGTAGATCGGGAATATTTTTAGCTAATAGCAATATATCAATGGGTGAAACTTTAAAAAAAAATCTGGTTCATACCAGCAATTTTTATCTAAGGGTAAAAAAAATCCTTAACTAAATATGTCATAAAGGAAAATAAAGAATTGAGATCTGGCACACTTTAGTACTATATGAACCAAAATTTTGTGGCATGGCACAGGTGATGTAGTTAAATCAGTTAATGTTTTTCTTGATTTCAAATAGAAAAATCGGATGGCTGCCACGGCAACGAATTCAATATTAGTTACAGCTTTTCCTTCTATTGATAAAGTACTCTTTGAATATATTGAAGGTAAGGTTGTTTTCATATTACTATGAAGCGTAAGTCCGAGCATTGCACGATGCTCGATACATTCAACGCGAAGAGTTGAAGATACGTGTTAAAAGTTTTTTCTTTATAAGTCAGAATAAAGAAAACACTTCAAATTATGCCAATATATTAAGAGTTTTTTTTAAGATAATCGTTTTTACATACAGTAGTTACTGCTTTATGAATGCCATAAATTTGATCCAATTTTTATTGTTGAATGGTGTGCTATTTACATTTCACATATGTAATGTTCGACTTTCATGTTAATATGTTAAATTATAAAATGTGTGATCATCTGTGAGAAATGTGTGCCATGAAATTTTGATTAAAATTATTATACCCATCAAGCAGCTGCTTGCCACAATGGTCTGATAAGTGTCTGTTTAATACACTATAATGAAAATCTTTTGAGGTATGTCAGAGCTGAGCAAAAAATCAAAAACAAAATGTCCATCTCTTATCTGAGATTCAAACCCAGATCCCTTGATCCATATCAAAGCATTAATTATTTGGTCATGAGGGTACCTTATATGATGTGGGAGAGGGACCTACCTTAGGGAGGGAGGGGGGGGGGGGGTCCAGGCTGCAGTTGACAGACCTTCCTACCACCTCCAGAATTTTATTATTTTTAAATTTTTAAGTAATCTCATCATGGAAAACACATTTTAAAAAACAAGACAATTGGAAATGATGCACCAACAATCTGCATTATAAAAAAAAAAAACCCAGATTTGAATAATCTCATCAGAGAGACATCTCAAAGAACAAGAAATTCGGAAACAATGCACTGCTGATCAGTATGCATTATAAAAAATGTCCCTGGAACTAAATCTCATTGGAGACAACACTCTTTCAAAAATCAATAAAATTGTAAACATTGCACCACCGATCCGCATTATAAAACAAATCTCTGGAACTAAATCTCATCAGAAATGATAGATCTCTAAAAAGAAGGAAATCTGAAATAACATTCTGCTGTACCGAATTATAAAAAGCTTCCAAAACTAATCTCATCAGAGACAATGCCTCTCAAAGAACAAGAAAATCGGAAGCATTGCACCACCAATTGTAATGTTCCAAAAGATTGTTAAACTTTTTCTCTTTGGACCTTTTGACTGATCCAAGTTAAATTAAAACTCTGGATAGCATATCAGGTGCCAGGCAATATTAACTTGCCAAATAAAGTTAAATAAGAGTTTGTTAGGAATATTAGGATTATTAGTCACAAAGAATTCGAAAGATTGTCAAATTTTTAAAGTTATATCTTGATCAAAAATAAATTATCGTTTGCTCAAGAGAAAAAATTGCAAAGTCAAAATATTCATATAACAAAGTTTATTTTCAAAAAAATTCATGACTCGTCATATAAAATGATGAATACAAAATTAGTCTTGAGCAAATAAAAACTTATTTAAACATCTCCAAAACTGACAAACTTCTCAGTTAACATTGTTCTCATTCTCCACTATCATTACTCTACTATCATCACTACCTTCCTACTAAATCTATGACCTAATGCCACTTAGTATACGTGCGGTGTACAACTGACGTGTGTTGCACACTGGATCCTGCACTAGCTATGACAAGAGCAGGTGTGTCCTTAACATGCGCATTAGTGGCTGTCAATCAAAAGTCGGAGTTGCGCATGTGCAACTCCTTTAGCAGATTGAAATGAGAAAAAATTATGGCCAACTAAAAATAATCTTAAAAATGATAAATACAATGTAAATAAAGTAAAACTGGTTAAAGAAAAGTAAAAGTGAATGGGTGGACCATCACAACTCCCTATCCCAAAGGGAGTCAAAATTTGACCTAACAATTTTGATGAGCAATTTTGAATAAAAGGACACTTCTTGCATCAATTACATATTACTGAACAGAAATAAAGCAATAAGTATGCATACTCAAATTTTAATAAGACAATCTACTCTCACTTCGACACAATCTTTCGTCACAACCAAAGGTACCTCCTCCCATTCCTCCTAGCATGGTATATAGCTACCTATTGTAAATATATATCAATGGCTGTGGCAGTTAACTGCATACTGGCATTATTCAGTCTAACTAGTATCACATTCTCATACAATTCCAAAAGTTGCAGACTATAACCTTTACAAAAAAGCTTGTTAATATCACTCCTAATCTGCTTAACTTCTAAAAGGTTAAATAAAAATTCAGTTGCATCAAATTCTGCTCTTTTACAGAATATAAATACAGATTCATCAAGCAGGGTACATAACTTCCACTTATTCCCCTAACAACAATCAAATATGCAAAATCTAATCTTTTGTGCCTGCCATACATAAAGAAATGGGTATTGCTACTCCGTTAAATCTTCTAACTACAATCAAACTCACAAAGCTAATAATTTCATTTTACAAACAAGTGGGAATGTAATCATCTGTTAAAACTTCACTCAAACACATGAGCTAGCTGAAATAAAAATGGCATTAAATACCTCCACTCATCAAGCTTTATGTTCCCCTCCCAAAGGAGTTTTGCTAGTGATAGTCTCAGTCAAACTAGGCTTTGTCATTAGGGACAACTCTAAAAGGTTGCAAAACTTCAAGACATCATGGTCAGCTCATATATATATATAAACAAATGCTGCTAATGTCACCCGATAATTATGCATCAATATCACTGATGACACTGAATAGATTTAAACACATATACATCATATTTAAGAATACAGAAAAGCTGTATCAATAATTTATCATATATGATGCTAACATTTCCATCCAATATAATTCCATCTACATTTTACATGAAAATACACTTTGCATACAAAAAATTCACTTCAGAATACCAGATATAATCACTGTATACCAAATTCTCTCTCATTCTCATCATTCACATCCATAAACATTTTAAAATTCCTAAATTCCCAAATTATAACTTACAACACTCAATTCAGCTTTCAATGCATTGAAACGAAAAAAAATGTGCAATAGTTCATAAATACACTTGAAATCATGTTAATACAATATATAGATCTTTATGATTCAACTAAAACTTCAGATGAACCAGAATACATAAAAAAATTTCTAATCACTTCACATTATATACTCAAACTATAAACTTTGAATAATAAATTCACTTTAAAAAAAATATCCGAAACTTCAAAATTTCAGTACTAAATTAAACATTTAAAAATCTCTAGGTATAAACAACAATAAATAATCTTCAATTGTCTCCATCTTCATCTGTTCTAGAGAAAAGAAATAAAACATAAATAATTAGTGCTACAGTGGAAGAATAATAATATACTTAAATTTTAATTATTGGCACTCCATTGAGATAAATCATGAGTTTGAGATAATCCGTTGAGAAAAAAATGAACCATTTATTTCACAGAGACTTCATTCCCACATCAATCGATCAGCTAGGTGTAGGCGCTTCTGAAGATCTCACTTGTAACGCCCTCTATGTTGACTGCAATGTTACTGGTTGTTGCTCTGCAAGCTGTCCTCATCTTGTTGACATCTCATGTAGATGGAACAGCTGAATCTGGCTTTACTATCTTTTTTCCTGTTCTATGCCATAGGATTATAATCCAATCATTTCTTCTCTCGTCTGGTTGGTAGTGGTCCATCATCCTCAGAGACATTTTCCAAATTTTGTTGTGGAGCATCCAGATCATTTGAGACTTCTGATCTGGAAAATTCTATAAAACTTTATACTATTTAATATTTACTTTCAACCCTGCTGAGGAGTGGTCAACTTCACAGGGTCCTGGTGCTGACTATTTATACCTATTAGACTGGACTCGTTTATGGATTTGAGCTTGATTATGGATCCTGGACTTGCTGCACTGGTGGGCCTCTTTTAAGGGAGAATCTGCTGCTGTGTTTTCTGTTTGCTTCTGGGTTGCCAGCCCTAAGTGAGCAGAGGCATGGGATACCTTATATCAGCTGGTGGATAATCCTAATCAGAGGCCATCACAGATGCCTGAACCTTACTTAGCTAGTTGGGCATCGTCAACCTAAACTGCAGTAATGTGTCTCAGGCAGGGCATATGGCTCTTGAAAAAGTCCACTTGAGAAGGTGGTGCCCGAAGTTCCTACCGACATTGGTGACTTCAGCCTTTAGCGGAGGAGGAACAGGTCTTTGCCCCATGCCTGCGATCAGGGAGCTGTTTGATATTGTTGGCCCTACCAATCTCAATAAACCAAATTTCTTTAAAAATCCTACTAATCATTTTCTCTCTGCAGGAACATGGAATGTGAGGACATTACATAGAGATTATTCTCTTGATGTCGTCACGCAGGAATTCCAGCGCTATAACCTAGATATTCTAGGCTTGCAAGAGACCAGATGGACAGGTAAAGGTGAAATACTTAAAAATAACTTTAAATTTCTCTTTACAGGGAGGGGAGGATGGAAAGCATCACCAAGACGTGGGTCTGCTGCTCAGCAGACATGCTAGTGATGCTCTTCTAGGATATGAGTGCATTAATGAAAGGTTTCTTACAGCAAAATTTCAGACAAGCATTAAAGACTTGAATGTTATCTGCTGTTATGCCCCCCACTGAGGATGCCGATGAGGATGAGAAGGATAGGTTTTACGGACAACTTCAGGATATTTTGAATTCTGTCAAGAAAGGAGATATTACCCTTGTTCTAGGTGACTTCAATGCCAAAGTTGGTAGTGACTCTGACCTTTGGGGAGGAGTAATAGGCCCTTTTGGTATTGGTAGCTGCAATGGCAATGGGCAGCGTCTCCTACAGGTAAGTAAACTCAATGGTTTCAGAATAACTAACACTTATTACAAACACCGCGACATACATAAGTACATATGGTTTCAATTGATGGGCTGCATAAGAATATGATTGATTATATATTAATTAACAGCAAATGGGCTAGTTCTGTTAGGAATACCAGGTCATATAGGGGAGCTGTAATTGGATCTGACCATTACCTTGTTAAAAGTGTCTTGCCACTTAAACTTAAAAAAAAAAGTGTTGTGTTAAAGGTTAAAAAATTTTCCTTTAATTCTGAAGCTCCAAAAGACCCGGTTATAGATAAAGTTTACCGTGATAGGTTACTTAGTCATTATGACAGTCATAGTTTACTTACTACTGAAGTTGAGGAAGAATGGGACCGTTTTAAACAGGCTTTTTTGGAAACTACCAGTACTCTTAGGAAAAAGGAGCAGAGGAGGCAGAATTATTTGAATGATAAGACACTTGAGCTTATTTCAGAAAGAAAGAAAACTGCAGGAATGTCCTTAATCAATACCTTACTAGTCCTAATAGAAAGCATTACAGAGAGCTTAATAAACATGTAAAGGATCAGTTAGCTGCTGATAAGAATCTTTGGCTTTGACGGCTTGGCTGACAAAGCTGAGGAAGCTGTTAGGCAGCACAACAGCAGAGAGCTGTACCAGATAGTTAATGTTTTATGTGGTAGAAAAGGGACAGGCATACAAAGATTGAAGGATAAACAAGGTAAGGTTATAGAAGGTGAGTATTCTGTCATAGCTAGGTGGGCTGAGCATTTCAGTGATGTTTTAAACAATGTGGTTAGTTCTACTCCCATTGTTTGTAATGATGAAAGATGCATTACTGGCTTTAATGTTGGCCCTATAACACAATCTGAAGTTATTTTGGCTATTTCTATACTTAAATAATAAAATAAAAATAAATACCCCCTCAAGCAGCTGCTTGCCACAGAGGTCTGACAGGAGCCTGTCAGTTTATATGCCAAAGTAGATCTGAGAGGATGGTAGGACCTCAGCAGAAAAACGACACATACATTCATGCCTTACCGGGGCTCGAACCCAGGTCCCTTAGATCAGTAGCGAAGCGCGCTAACCACTCGACCATGACACTTTATAAATCCCCAGGGCTAGGTGAAATTACTACATAAATGCTCAGAGCTGGGAATGTTTCGGTTACCACTTGGATGACTGAAATTTTGAATAACTTTTAGGATAAATGCATTGTTCCTAAAGATTTTACCAGAGCTATTATTATCCCTATTTTCAAAAAAGGTGATCGCAGTTCTTGTGATAACTATAGGGGTATCAGCATACTCTCTGTTCCAGGTAATGTTCTTTCTATGATTGTGCTTAATAGAATTAAGAATCTGGTTGACAGTCAATTGCGTGTTGAGCAATGTGGATTCAGAAGTGGAAGAGGATGTGTGGATCAGATATTTTCATTTAGGCAGATTCTTGAGAAATGTTTAGAGTTTTAGAAACCTTTGGTTGCTAGCTTTGTTGATTTCAAAAAGGCTTTCGACTTGTTTGATAGTCATAATTTGTGGTTGATTGTGAGATCACATTGTATACCTGACAAGTTAGTTAACATAATGAAAGCTCTCTATAATAACACTGAGTCGTGTTTGAGAGTTGGTAAGGCTTGTAGCAATTGGTTTAGCATTACTTATGGTGTTCGACAAGGGTGCATTTTGTCTCCTTTTCTCTTTAGCTTGGTTATTGATTATGTTATGCGAAATTCACTTCAAGGGAAAGATTTTGGTCTTAAATGGACTGGAGATACGAAAATTTCTGATTTAGATTTTGCTGATGATTTAGCCCTTTTGGCAAATGATGTTAATGAGATGAATTCTTTCATTTGAGCTGTTGATGAGACTGGTAGTAGAGTAGGTTTGGTTATAAACAGAGAGAAAACTAAAGTGATGAAAATTGGTCAGGCAGGTTGAGATTCAGTTAATCTGAATGGTTGCAGTCTTGAGCAGGTGTCACAGTTTAATTACCTTGGGAGCTATGTAACAGATACTGGTGATGTGTGGCATGAGATTAACAGACGAATAGGGATTGCTGCCAGGACTTTTAAGAATCTATGGAGAGTGTGGAGAAATAGGCATTTAGCCCTAAAGACTAAAATTAGACTGTATAATTGTTTAGTTCTTTCTAGCGTTAGTTATGGTAGTGAAACTTGGACGCTGTGTAAACAAGATAACAGGAATCTAGATGCTTTTGTTTCTAGATGCTTATGTAGTATCTTGGGTATTAGGTGGTTTAACTTTGTAACTAATGAAGATGGTAGGCAAAGGATTCTGCAACTTACTTTAAGCAGCATATTGTGCAGAGAGAGACTCCGCTGGTTTGGCCATGTTGCCCGTATGGATAATTATAGATTGGCGAATAGGGTTATGAACAGTGTGCCTAAAGGCCTCAGAAAGAAGGGGAGACCAAGGATGCTGTGGGCAGACAATGTCAAACAGGACTTTGTTAGAGTTGGTGTGCAGTGGCCGGATGCAGCAGATGTAGCTCAGGACAGATATGCTTGGAGAATTAAACTGCACAGTCTGGTTGGACCTCTGTAGCTCATGGCTGCTTGAGGATGATGATGATATTGTAATATCCTATTGAGGCATTAGTGGTTATGTTGTCTAATTCATATAATAAGTTCGAAAGCTTTTTCTTTATATGTCCAGCATACATACAATCGAGCAAATTTCTTGATAAATTTTCTTTATCAATTTTATGGTGCATTTTAATTAATACCTTATCACTTGTTTTAAATTCCAAAATGTCTTTGTCTTTTGTTATAATCTTCTCTTTGCTTCTTTTGTGCTTGTAGGGAATTATCTTGTGCCTTTGAAATGGCTTGAATATGTTGTTCCATTCTAAATTCAGTGGTTTGTGGAAATGCAGGTTGACCAATGAGTCTGTCCCAGGGTAATTGTCAGCTCTCTTCCTATAAATATCTTTGAAGGCGAGAATTTAGTTGTTTTGTTAAATGAAGTGTGTAGAGCAAGGAAAATTATTGCAAATATTTATCCCAGGTAGTAGGTCTATTTTCGAAACATATGCAGCTATCATTCTTTGAATATTTCGGTTAAATTTGACTGTGGATGATATGGAGTTGTATATATGTGTTTATTTGAAACGTTTCACATACTTCAGCAAACACATTTGAAATGAAATAGGGCCCATTGTCCGAAATTATACTCTGGGTACCCCGTACTTGCATATAAATTCATTTATAGACTTCTTTGCTACAATTGTTGCTGTTGCATTTCTAATGGGAAATATTCAACCCATTTTGAAAAATAATCTACTAACATCAGAATGTATTGGGATCCCTCTTGCATTTGGGGATATGGGCCTATTAAATCCATGCCTACTAATTCCATGGGTTCATTGGAGATCGTGCTTTTTATAAGACCACAAGGATGGTTCTGATTGAATTTTGTGGTTTGACAAAATAAGTATATTTCTACGTATGTTTTTTTATGTCCTTTTTCAAAGCTGGCCAATATGCTCTTTCAGATATGTTTTATGTGTACCTTCTGATACGTTTTATGTGTACCTAGATGCCCTGCTGAAGTTACATCATGCAATTCTTGGAGTACATACTCTCTTAAAGTCTTTGGGATAAATGGACAATAGCTGCCTGTTTGAATCGGTCATCTACAGTAATGCAAAATTTCATTAATTAATTGAAAATATCTGGTTCTGCCACCAATACCTGACACTTTTGTCAAGTATTGTTGGTAGAACTAGATATTTTCAATTAATAGTATATAACAATACTAGGATCTAGAGGTAATTCATCAGTTTTCAAATAATGGTATACATTTCCATATTCTAAATCTTTTTGTTCTTTTACTAAGTGTTCCTTGTATTGTATGGGAACTATTGTGGCGAGCGAGGGAGCAAAAGGCTTATCCACCAGCTCTGGCATAACTTCTGCCAGCCACACTGGAGCATGGGACAATGCATTTGGTAGCTGATGTGCACTTCCCTTTCGGAGCTCGACCTTGAAATTGAATTCTTGAAGGCTTAGTGCTCAACACATTAGACAACCTGTTAAATTGGTGGATGTCTGCAACCACTGTAAAGCAGCTTAGTCAGCAAAAATGGTAATGTCGGAAGTGGCTAGTTGCTCTTTAAATTTTTCTAGAGCCCATAATCACTTAGGCATTATTTTTCAGTCACTGTATAAATTCCTTTCATTGTGACTCAAACTATGACTGGCATACATAATAACTTGTTCACAATTGTCATCCTGCATTTGGCTGAGCATGACACCAAAACCAACATCGGAAGCATCAGTGTAATCTTGAAAGGTTTGCCTAACTGTGGCAAGGCCAACATGGTTGCATGACATAATGCATCTTTTAATGTCTGAAATGCTCTGTTGCAAGCAGGTGTCCAATGAAACTGTTTTTGTTTTCGGTGTAACTCACATAAAGGTTAGGCCAAATTTGGCATAATCGGTTTGTACCTAATTTTTGCATATTAGGTACAAATCGATCTGGTGGATGTACAGACACCTGCCAATATCCTGAAGACAAATCTAGTGTGCTAATAAATTTCTTGCCAGCCAGTTGTGTCAGAAGATTATGAATAATAGGTAGTGGATATCTATCGGGGACTGTGGCAGTATTTAGTTTTCGATAGTCCACACAAAATCCAAATCTCCAGTTTTCTTTTTAATGAGGATGACCGGTGAATCCCAAGGGCTAAAACTTGGTTCAATTATCCCATCCTTTAACATTTCCTTAATTTGTTCAGAGATTATTTCTTTTTTACTTGGAGTATAATTGTATGGTTTACTATAAACAGGTTTACAATTGTCTGTGCTGATATGATGTTCCAGAATTTGACATCTGTCAGGCTTGTTGCTAAAAAGTTTGTAATTAACATTGAGCACAGCTTCTAACTTAACTCTCTCATTATGATCTAAATGAGCATGTTTCCTAATATCTGATTTTATCTGGTTGACATCAAGTTTTTCTTTTATTGTTGCTTTCAGTGAAATAGTATTATTAACAAAATCCAATTCTGTAAGTGTTTTCATATTGCATCCATTCATGTCAAGAAGTCATATAATAACTCATTTATGACAACAAATTCAAATCTTATTTCTACATTGTTTAAAGTGATAAGTAATTCAATAGTTCCTTGCAAAAAACACTGCTTGGGGCCACAAGCTAAGTTCAAAGGTCCATGGGACCACAGCTGCAATTTCAGTTTACAACTTCTCTGAATTTTATCCCATACTTTTTTATGTAGACATGAAATATCAGCTCCTGTGTCGATATGAGCTATGAATTTAATTTTTTCGTGATAAAGCTTCACAAAAGGCAAATCTAGAATATTATGTGTACCCACAGTGGCAAGACTTAACTCATGAGAGGGCTTTTCTTGAGGAACTTTGGCCTCTTGCTTCAAAGATCCTAATTTAAGTTTCCCGAATTGTCATTCCTTCTATAGCAATATTGCTGCATGTGCCCTGGTCGGGCACAAAAATTACATCTGAAAGTTTCTCTATTATTCATCAAAAAATTTTAGCTAGTGTTTTTAGTCTAGTGTCATTATTTGAAGCTTGATGCGGAACGTAATCTCTGCTTCGTTCGTTCTGCATTGTTCTAGGAGCGTTCGGTGCAAATTGTTGGGATGTGTAACTTCCAGTCGTGCGGGAGTCAGTTTGTGAGACTCAACCTGATAGTGTTGCTTTGGTGAGATTGCATCCATTGTTGGTTTAATGCAGTTGCTGCAGATTCTCTTCTTGCAGTATATTGCCAAACCAATTTGACTAAAGTTGAAATTGATTTTACGTTTCGTTCTTCTAAAAATTCTCTTATGAGCAAAAGTAATTGAGACATAATGCAGTTTGTTATTTCAATTTTGTCAGCATCTTACAGCTGATATAACTCTACTGTACCCCAGATGAATGTTTTGATATCATCTCCTCTTTGTCTTCCTGAAAAAAGTTCTGTAGTTAGATGTGTAAAGTTATTTGTAAGGAGGATAAGTTTCCAAAAGTTTGGTTTTAAAGTTTTCCCAAATTTTTATTCTGTGATGACATCCTATGTTATTCCACTATTGCTTAGCACATCCAGTTAAACAAAATAATGCGAAAACCACCTTGTCATTCCGGGCACTTCATATAAATGGAAATGCTCTTCCGTGGACCTAACAAATGTCCTTGATGACGGACGTTTCAAACCATTGAACCTTATTTCAGATAAAGGCCAATTAACATAAGGACTATAGTTAATAAATGGGTTGGCAACTCGTCATTGAGGCAGTTGATAATACTCTGTTCTATCATTTTCTTCCAATGGAATGAAAGATGGAACTTTACATTCAAAGTTTATATGTTAATGAACTGATGTAGCATTGTCAGAAAATTTAGTGGTTGTTGTCATTGCCCTTTTTTCCTGAGGATCTTTAAGCAGATTCATTAACACTTCTGCTTCTTTCATCACATCCTGCAACCTATCTTTTACTTTTACTAAGTCGGAGTCATAATGGTGGAATCAGCCATATTACTAGTAGATATGTTTAGCAATCTGCCAAAATTTTTAATTCAATGAAATTTGGAACTTTTTTTATCTTGAGCTGCACTCAAAGGTACTCTACAAAAATACAATAGTAAAGCTATACTAAACTTGGAAAAATCTTGCTTATCAGAAAAGTTTATCTATCATGTGTGTATGTGTGTGGACACTTATAATCTTACATACATGCAATAAAGGTCTTAACTATCAATAATAACTGCGCTGAAAAATTCAGTACCTCTTACTAATAGAAAAGTTAAGCTTCTTGCTCAACAAAAATTTTCAGCTTAAGCTGCTATTAAATCTATGATTAGTATAACCAATAAGCTCAAAAATTTGTTAACTTTGACAATCACATTAAATAACATGCAATTTATTTATATACATATATATACAATCCCTGTGTTCGGTGCACCACATTCTTTTTTTTGCTCTGTAATGCTCCAAAGACTGCTAAACTTTTTCTCTTTGGACCTTTTGACTGATACAAATTAAATTAAAATTCCGGATAGCATATAATGCTTAGCCAGTTATTGTTAACTTGCAATATTAACAATTTAAATATTAATTATTATAATATTATTTGCAATTATTCATTGCAATATTAATTGCAATGCATATTATTGCAATATATTATTATAATATTATATATTACATTAATATTATTGCAATATTGATTATTATAATATTATTTGCAATTATGGATAGCCAGGCAATATTAACTTGCCAAATAAAGTTAAATTAGGGTTCGTTAGATATATGGGCATTACTTATCACAAAAAATTCAAAAGGTTGTCAAATTTTTAAAATTATATCTTAATCAAAATCAATTATCTTTGCTCAAGAGAAAAAATAGCAAAGTCAAAATATTCATATACAAAGGTATTTCCAAAAAAATTCACAACTCACCATATAAATTTATGAATGCAAAATTAGTGTGAGCAAATAAAAACACATTTAAACGTCTACAAAACTTACAAACTTCTCAGTTAACATCATTGTCATTCTCCACTAGCATTACTTTACTATCATCACCACCTTCCTACTAACTCCGTGACCTAACATCATGTATCATACATGTGGCGTACAACTGACACGTGTGTTGACACTGGATCGTGTACTACCAATGACGCAAGAGTGGGCGTGTTCTTAACGTTAGCGCCTGTCAATCAAAAGTTGGAGTTGTGCATTCGCAACTCCGACTTTTGATTGACCAACTTAGCCACTATGTAATCTAGAGCACAACTGATAATGTGCAATTCTGCACATTATCATTTGTGCTATAGATTACATAGTGGCTAAGTATCATTGATATGTGTTTCTGTAATGCATGTATTATCAGTAACATCTTTTATCTAATATTATTTCAGGGGCATTGTAACGTAATTTTGAGTTTGTAATTCAAAATTAATTTGTACTTTTAGGTGTGCTTGATGTAAACAAAGATGAATTTCAGTCATCAGAGCATGTTTATGAAGCTGTTGGTGAGATGTTGCATGAAGTTGCAGGGAACAGTAAAAATGAAGAAGAAATTAAAGAAATATGTTCTCAGTTGTTGAAAGCATTAAAATGGTTTGTTTAATTAAGGAATTGAAAGTTTAGATAAATACTAGTAATCTGATGCAAAATATAATATCAATTCGTAGATTTTTTAAATTGTAAATTTATTGCCTGATATTAGGCTGTTGAAATTATTATGTTATTTATTTTGTATTTAATATCTACAGGTATTTTTAAAAAGATGTTTTAGACTGAGAAAGGGGCTTGGAAAGGCCACTGTATATCATAGGTATGTGCAACCCATTGCTTGCAAGCACTGTGGTGCTCTTGGAGCTGTTAAAAGTGCTTACTGATGAATTCTTGATTAATGCTCACAAGCATGATCATAATGCAAAGTTTTGTCTGCTGTTACTGATAGTGCTGTATTTGGAATTAAATACTTTAATACTGTCACACAACATTACAAAAAATTGCCAATATTTTATATTATGTTTCAAAACTAGGTAGTTTACATTTCCCATTTTTGTTACAGTAAACCCTCAATTTAATATACTTTGGATTTAACAGAGAATCATTCCAGTCAGTAGCAGACTTCTGCTGAAACAAGGGATGAAGTTCATATTTGCAAATAAGTCCAGACAATATCTGGTTGGGTATATATAATAATATATATATATAATATACCCGTTGGATATTCCCGTACAAACATTGCGGTAGGACAGTATCTTTGTTCTGTATGTGCATAAGTATTGCCTCACATCTGTGGTAATTTACTAAGACCATTGCTTGCAAGCACTGTGGTGCTCTTGGAATCTCTCTGTGTGTAATGCACATCTCTCTGTGTGTAAAGCATCATCTTGCATCCACATAATTCTACTTCAAGAGCACCACATCGCTTACAAGCACTGTGGTGCTCTTGGAGTCTCTCTGTGTGCACAATGCACATCTCTCTGTGTGTAAAGCATCATCTTGCAT
The DNA here is from genome assembly GCA_038380435.1 of Ryuthela nishihirai. Taxonomy (NCBI): domain Eukaryota; kingdom Metazoa; phylum Arthropoda; class Arachnida; order Araneae; family Heptathelidae; genus Ryuthela; species Ryuthela nishihirai. The sequence goes on from JAWZYU010000026.1 coordinate 55,623,828, forward strand.
CCACATAATTTGACTTTTACAAGTGTTAGTGTTTGTGATATTTTATAATGAAAAGAAATTTAAATCAATCATGGCTTCAAAGATAGGTGTATAAAGAAAAAGAGTAATATGAGTGTAAAACAAAAGTTAGAATTGATTGAAAAATTAGAAGAGTATACCCCAGATCAGTAGTTGTGCCACCATACTCATGTAATAATTATTTAGGACTTTCAGCTCTTTTGTAAATGCATAATTAAGTTTTGTGAGCATGTTGCTATTTTGTATAAAATCAGTAAATGTAGTAAAAAGTGTATATTAACTTGTTATTATGGGTTTTATAAAACCACTTTCACTATTTATTAAATATTTTTACTTTTACCAGTGTTTGGGGTATTTTATAATGAAAATTAGATATTTTAATTGACATTTTTATCATGATGTTTTCAACAGCAGTTTTGTAAAAATAAAAGTTCACATTCTATATTTTCACAGAATACTTGATTTTTGTTGCTTTAGTGATTAGGATTGGCTTTTTGCAAGACAGGAGCAAAACTGGCAGGAATTGTAAAAATAACAAACACATAATTTCGACTTTTTCTTGTATTAATAGTTAATAAAAGGTAGGCGTAAAAAGAAAAAGTAAATTTGAGTGTAAAACAAAAGTTAGAATTGATTGAAAAAATTAGGGGAGTATGCCAGTCACAGTGGCTCTGCCACCACATTCACATGTAATAATTATTAACAATTTTCAGCTCTTATGTAAATAATAATTATAATATATATTTTCTTAACACATAATATACCCTATTTGCTCTAGCCCAGTGGGCACAAATATTTCAATGGAAATATACAGAAATTCACAAGAGTTTGAAAACTCACCTGTGGAATTTATTAAAACTTAATATCTGATTGATCATTTTTTGGCAACATATAGTCTAAACATTTTAAGCATTTTTAAGGTAATCAAAGAACAAAATAATTTGATGAAATAGAAAGAAAAAAAGTTTAATGAATGATCAAAAAATGTGAAATTAGATTAGAAAAATAAAACTCAATATTATCAATATGTAGTAGCCATTTATGAAGATTTGAAGTAAAGCTATGTAAATTGGTTTCCATTTTTATGTTGTTTGGCAAAAAATTAAATAATTTTGATGCAAGGTAAATGTTTTTTAACCACAGTTTTCCTAGGTAAGAATTGAATGAGATTAACAGAGTTATTGTATCTTTTGTTATAGTTAGCAAATTTTATATTTTGTTCTGACCAATTTTTAAGCAAATGCCTAAAATTGAATGAATATATAATTTTCTAACAGTTAAAATATCAACATATTTATATAAGTTTCTAACACTTTCATCTGTTAATATTAGTATAATATGTGCCACCCCAAGAAGTAATTCCATATTGCAAATACAGTTTAACCCAACAATTATATATCAAAATTAAAAATAACTTAAAATTCTCTGTCCGTTGAGCAATAATGTTTTAAAGTTTGAAGGATAAACTTTAAAATTTTATTGCTCAATGACAGAGAATTTTAAGTTATTTTTAATTAATTTCTGAGCAAGAAAGTCCTTTTAATTGTGTAATTATATATAATCTTTCAAGTTGAATTATCTAATGTAATATAACCATGGTATTATAATATTTATCTTTTTAATAACATTTACTATATGTTCCTTCCAACTTAATTTACAGTCTATGTAAACATCTAAGTATACTGCTCACAAAAATTAGGGGATATTTCATCGCTTCATGTTCATTTTGAAATATCCCCTAATTTTTGTGAGCAGTATGTTTAAAATAATCAACTCCCTTAATAGGCAAGCAGGAACAATTTTGGAATGTATTGGTTTTCACCAATACATTCCAATTAGTCTTAAATCTAGGATTTACTGTACATTTAAAAATGTTCAGTTTTTTAAGTTTAAATATTGCAATATTACATTTGACAGCTCCTGGAATAAAGAGTTAAACTCCAAAAAATGTAAATACCATTATACTACTTTTATTTAGATTAGGGGATCATCAAAAATATTTGATGCTCATCAAGTCTGTCCTTGGATACCTGATGCCTAGGTGCTTGCCAGTTTGTCCTTGGACACTAAGGTGCTTGCCAAGTCTGTATTTGGATGCCTTGGTACTCTCCTCTCAAAAACATTGCAGACTTCTGGTTTACCAGATGAAATATTAATTTACATCCTTCTGTGCTGGAAAACCTTACCCTCTGCAAGTTAAAGATCACACTGGATATCCTTAATGGGAAGCTTCCATCTGTTTCTGAATGGCATCTATCCCCCTTCCCTAACTTTGATTTCTTAGGTCCTTGTGACCTGTCCATTTAGTCTATTGTGTGCTCAAATGTGCTGCTCAGAGGTAAAATAATCGCACTCCAATATCATGATGTTTTTAACAGCAGTTTTATGAAAATAAAAGTTCGCATTCTTTATTTTCATACAATACTTGATTTTTGTTGCTTTAGTGATCAGGATTGGCTTTTTGCAGGATAGGTGCAAAAATAAAAAAAAACATTTAATTTTGACTTTTTCTTGTATTAGTAGTTAATAAATGGTTTGTTTTCACAATATTATTGTTTGGACAAATAACATCTCCTGTGTTGTAACTTGGGATGATAAAACAATTATTTTAAATATCTCGCAGTATTAAGCGTAGTTATATTTACCACTATGGGAGAGTAGTTCTTGTCTGGTGCACTCACCATAATTGCTAGTAGTGCTCAGTTGATGCAATGTTCTAACTGTCAGCAGTTCACCAGTCCAGTAGCTTTTCCATGTTGTAGTTGTCACTGTCCACTATGCTCGGAATGTTCATTTGTTTAATGAATGGAGCTTGTTGTTTATCTCTGCTTACAGCAGGATGTCTTGCAATGGGGCTTTGTCATAGTGGAGTTTTTCATGAAGCTTTAAACTAGTTGCTATCAGATGGTAAAATATCATCTTCTGCTGATATAAACATTTGTTGTTGAGTATTATGCAGTTTGTTGGTTTGCTTTGCCAACATCTTCAGATGACATCAACTCCTTGGCAGATGGGGTTGATATAATGTGGTCCCTCTAGCGGGTGCTCCTATAACTTAAATCAGAAATTGTGTAATAGGAACTTCCAAGCAGGTGGGGGGGGGGTCAGATCAGTGTTATATGTTTGCCCTACATAATTATTTTTGTTTTGTAGTAATTGGTGTGGATCCTCAATTTTTATACTATATATTCCTCCTGTGAGTCTAGCTTTTTCTGTCATTAAGTACAACTTTCTTTATTGTATATGTTATAGGGTTATGTCCTTTCATATTATACTTCTTCAAGATAATATTTAGTGAATGTGAGAGACATGGTATGTATGGGAAAACTATTATATATTTCATTTTAACTGCTTCTTGTTGTGCTGGTGCTTAAGTTTGTATTTGACTTGATTATGAATTTTTGTTATGAACAATATTTCATAGCTGGCTTCTTGTCATATTTCGTAAATATAATTAATTTCATTTGTTAGTAAAGTTTTAGATGATGTGTAGTGATGTGTTCTATAAAAATAAGTGTTGAAAGCTGCTGCTTTATACGAAGTAGTAGGTTTGGTTTGATTTGGCTGATATTAGATTTGATACAAAAGTGGGTTTTCTATACACTATTGTATTGCATTTTTTGATTATTATGTGTTATCATTATAGTAATCCAGAATATTAAAATATCATATATGTAAAGTAAGTGTAGTGTCAGTTTTAGTTTACTTTTTGCTAGGGCTCTTTCTTCTGCATGTCACATTATTGCATCAGCCATTAGTTCAGAGAAAGGGAAGCCCATGGATATGCCTCTGTTTGAACCCATCTAGCCATTTGGATTAGGTGGCTAGTCCAAGGCCTCATATACGCTAAAGTACTTTTGTGGTTTGGGTTTGCCGCCTTGTGTTTTCCTTCGCATTGCTGCATCCAAACTGGTGTGCTAGGGTTTAGTGAAAGGATGTCAAATGAATGCATTGTTGTGTTCGAGCAGATACAGGTGTTTAGGATGGTTCTAACGACAGCTTGTGCTGTGCTAGCAGTATATTGAGTAGGTAGGAAGAAAGGTTTAAAAAAGTGGTAGAGTGCTTGCTTGAGGTTGTATATTGGTGATTTCCTCCTTGAGATTAGAGGTCTGAAGGGATGATCGGATTTATGCAGTTTAATTTTTACAAAAATTTTACCCCATATCCAGGTACATGGGGAGGGGGGTGTTACAAGCTTTAGAGATTTCATTGGGTAGGAATGGATCACTTCTTAACTTTGTTAATTTAATTTCTATAGTGTATTAGGTACAGGGTTGTTAGTGATTTTATGACATTTTAATTCCTTTAAAGTTTTATTTATTTTGGTGTTATACTCTTCTTTATTGATAAGTACTATTTCATTTGTTTTGTCTGCTAGTATAATTTCAATATCTGCATTGTTTTTTTAAATCTTTTAATATCTTTGTCTTTTCAATGTCATTGGTTATTTTCATTTGGTCATATCGTTTTATAGTTCTATATAACTGAAAGCAGATTTTTTTCTTTTTGTATTGCGGGAGTACAAAACTAATATAGGTTAAAAAGCATTTCATGATCAATATTATGATGCACAAAAAAATTAAAATTGTTTTGTCTGAATCATAGCATAACAAATCTTTGTATGGATAAGTGAAAAGTTTGAAAATACTCTATTGGTACTAATTTGAGGGACAAACATGGAGATCAGATATTAAGTTACAGAATTCCAAGGAGTATTACAGGATGTTGATATATTGCCAATATTTTTCTGCAAATACTGAAGCTATCACATTTTTGGAAAAAAATACTTTGGAGGAAAAGGCTTTTCCTGAAATTCAAATTTTATATCATATAGTAAGAAATTTGTATTAAGTTCTTTCAGCTTCTTATTGTTCATAATTATATTTTTACCTCTGTATATTTCGGCTGAAGTAAATACAAAATTAATTAATAAATGGTTTTGGGGACAAAATGAGTTTTGCATTTTGCCAATGCACAGGACTCGAATCCATGTCTCTCTAGATTCATGCCAGAGTGTTCTAACCAATAAACTAGCAACAGCTCCATCATTTGTCCACTGATGTAACTTATAAATCTTACCAAATATGTCGATTCTGGTGCCATCTATGATTGGGGAAGTCAATTTCTTTTTTTTGCAATGTTACTCTGAATAAGATGTAAATGAGAAAGTTCCTCATGCTCAAAGAATGTTTTTCCATAAAACTATTTATTGATTTATTAACTTCTGTGTCAACAGGTAAACTATGTGTATTTACTATTGATTGATTATTCCATTAATAATCCTTTGAGCATGAGTAACTTTCTTATTTACATCTGATTCAGAGCAACATAAAAGAAAAGTTGCCTTCCCTCATCATAAATGGCACCATGGGCAACAAGTTTCAGTAGATTAGAACACTCCAGCATGAATCTGGAGAGACATGGGTTCGAGTCCCATGCATCAACAAAGCACATTTTTCTACAAAACTATTTATTGACTTATTGGCTTCTGTATCAACAGGTAACTGTGTATTTACTATTGATGAAAATAATTGACCTAACTGAACAGGTTGTTTAAATCTTTTCTCAAATGTTTGGAAAAAATTGTAAATCTGTACAGTAGAAACACAGTAGTATACTAATACCAAAATGTCTGCACTTTAATATTGTTAGAGCAATCTTAGTGGGTGTCAGGTTCAACAGAGTCCTCATCCTTAAAGTAAAAAATTATCACTTTAATGGTTGGGCTAGGGTTTCTTGAAGAATGGTATCCAAATAAATGAGGATATATTTACTTGAGTGTTGGATCCTGTGCTTGTATGATAAAGTTCAGAAGGTTGTTTTGATGCACTTCAAATATCTACCTTTTAACAAATAAATACTATAGATGGTTGGCATCTGAAGCAGCCATTTCTCTCCCAAATTTTTTACAGCATCTTCAAGATTAAATTGTACGAAAGGATTGGATCTTTGATAGAGGTAAAATATGAATGCTGCAAATGATGTTTTAATCAATTTGTCCATAATGGTTATCAGCTGATTTTATGTGAGCACTGTGATTCTTAGCAAAATTCAACTATTAAGAACTGCAACAATTCAACAAGCACTTCAAAGATGCTGAGGTAATATGTAATCTATAATATATATCTATAATCAGTACAGCAGAACTGCAACTACTCCAATTACAAAAAAAAATTCTCCAATTTTTTGTTGAAAATGCAATTTTTATGGTATTACCCTTTACCAAAATCTGCTCCCAAATTTTACTATATTTTTACCCTTTTTGCAAAGGAGAATGCTAATGAAAGGGAAGAACTGTTTATGATTTAGCTCTTTTATTGTATTAAAGGTGCAGCTGTGTCTCCACTCCCTAATCAATGCTTGCCTATGCCTGCACATCAGTCAGAGGAAATATATGACTTCAGCTGACTGTTTCCAGACAGAACACATGGCAAAGTCCATATCTAAATTCTTTTACAGAGTTGAAGGTCATAGATTGTTTCTAAATAGGTGTTTATTGCACCTATACCCCTGGCTCTGGTCAACTAAACACTAATTGGATTATTTAGAATCGCAAACTTCAGAGTGAAAGAGGTAATACAGATTAGGGAACTTCCCTGATCTGTGGGCCATGATTGACATTGGAACTTGAATGGGTCTCATGCATTATCTGGTTGTCTAATGGGTTGATAAGGGATTAAAGCTTTTCTTTCAGTAGAGTTGATGCAAGTTGACTGCTGGGCTACTGCTCTGACCTTTTGATTGACATCAAAACTCATCTCTTTAGTTTGGTTTCAGCACTGTAGCAATGCTGTCTTTGTTCTTACCTCTGCACTTTGTCATTTGTTGTTGAGTGTAAATAGTTTCATTACTGTTTTGTGTTAATATTTTTACTATGCCTCTTAAATGTTCTTGCAATCAGAAATATTTGGCAAAATATTCCCAGTAATTTGAATATATGTAATCATCACATAAAGGGTAAACTTTTGCTTTTTGCAAATTCTGCAACTGTTTTATTAGCATCAGGCATGGAGGCCAGAGAGATATTTTACTGCATAAAAAAAAATACCCCCTCAAGCAGCTGCTTGCCACAGAGGTCTGACAGGAGCCTGTCAGTTTATATGCCAAAGTAGGTCTGAGAGGATGGTAGGACTTCAGCAGAAAAACGACACGAACATCCATGCCTTACTCGAGGCTCGAACCCAGGTCCCGTAGATCAGTAGCCAAGCAAAGAGTTATAATCATTTATGCACTTTATGTTCCCTACTGTTTATTGAAATGCATTAGGCCTTGCATTTCAATTACAAGTGAAATGCAAGGCCTATTGCATTTCACTTGTAATTTGTTGGCCGATTTCAGTTTGGTTTCACCATAACTTTGTAACCCAGCAGCTGATCACAAGAAGTATGCATGAAAATGCTACTTGGTGGCTATTAGTTGATTATTAATCAATGAATTATAGTTACATATTTATTGCTAGTTATTAATTATTAGTTTAACTATTGTGCTGTCCCGTGGCCGAGTGGTTAGCGCACTTGGCTACTGATCTACGTGACCTGGGTTCGAGCCCCGGGTAAGGCATGGATGTTCGTGTTGTTTTCTGGTGAGGTCCTGTCATCCTCTCAGATCTTCTACTGTAGCATATAAACTGAGAGGCTCCTGTCAGACCTCTGTGGCAAGCAGCTGCTTGAGAGGGTATTTATTTATTTTTTATTTAATATAAAAATGTATGTGTGCAGTGACTTGGCTGCGTGAAGCTGCATGGCAAGCTTCCATCCGTGCTTCCCATGCTGCATGGCAAGCTGCCATTGTTGACGATCCAAGCACTTTCCAAAAAAAACCTAGGAAAGGGTGCAATAATATTTGTTTTTATTCCCTCTGTGTTGTAATGCTGACTTTTGCAATATATATTGATTGATCTATTATTGACCAATATATATTGATTGAGCTGTCCCATGGCTGAGTGGCTAGCATGCTTGGCTACTGATCTAAGGGACCTGGGTTCGAGCTCCGGGTAAGGCAGGGATGTTTGTGTTGTTTTTCTGCTGAGGTCTGCCAACCTCACAGACCTACTATGGCATATAAACTGGCAGGCTCCTGTCAGACCTCTGTGGCAAGCAGCTGCTTGAGGGGGTATTTATTTATTCTTTATTATATATTGATTGATCTATTATTGATCTGGAGATGAGGCCTACTTATTGATTATTAAGTATTAGTGATTAAGTTGACTTTCATTAATATCAAAACTGTATGGATACAGCTGAGTTGGCTGTGATAGCACCATTTCCTGTGCTGCATATGAAGCTTCCCACTGCTGGCAATCCTGGTGCTCTCAAAAATTCCATAGAAAGGGCACAATAATTGTAAATGTTTACTTTTGCAATATATCTATTGTTTATCATTGTATGCAGCAGAAATAAAATATTGATCTATTGTTTATCATTGGATCTCAGCAGAAAAACAATATATATATATTGCAAAACTCAGCATTACAATATAGAGGAATAAAAACAAATATAACAATATCAGCAGAAAAACAAGATAGCATCTGAATCAATATATATTGCAAAATGCCTACTAATTTTTGATTATTTGCAATTAAGGATGATGTCTATTGTGTATTGTTGATTATTAGTGATTAAGTTAAGTTTCATTAATACTGAAAAATACATATGCCATAGATTTTTTGCACTACAAAATGTAACTAAACTGATTTAAGCTTTTTGTTAATAAGATAGGAAATTTAATTCATAATCAGTTAATTGGTACCATAAAATGATCATCACTAAACTCGAATTATTTGAAATTGGAAGGCAAATTTGTTTTCACCGTTAAACTGATCAAGGCTCACAAGATGGAAAAACTTTATTTTATGTAATATTTATTTTAATTGATAATAACTAGTAAATAATAATCTATATACATATATATATATGCATTGATTAATAATATATATATATATTACATAAATTATGCAAAATACAGGAATTTGTTAGTTTTCTTAAGTGCTCCATTTTTTTATTCTTCCGAATCGTAATTTTCATCATGCAAGGTCGGCAGCTCTTACCAGAGTGCCAACCTTGCATGTATATCGTTCAGTATAAACATAAATAAAACTTGTAATTTTTTTAAAATGAAGATTTTCTGAGAGGGGGGGGGGAGTGTACAGACCCTCCCACTCAAGGACTGATTTCTATGCAAAAGAAGTCCATTTTGCTTTCATATCCAAGACCTCATTCATTTTCAGAAAACGGTACAAGTCCAAAGATGGAAAAATCAGTAATTTACTGAAATAAATCTAGGGAAATGAAAACGAAGGTTAACACTGACTAGATTCATGGTCACATTATCCCATATCGTAGAGGAACTCTTTATGTAAACATCCACTATAGAGTCACTTTACTGCATGTGTGAGCAATAGCTAGGTCACTGCACTCAACCAAAGACTCAACAGCTTCTGCTACCATGACATACTTTATGCTGCACTGAACTTTGGGACAACTGGCTTGCTTCCTTCTTTCTAAGAAAACCTTTTTTTAGTTGCAGTTTTGATCTGAATAGTGGGAAAGATGCACAGAATGCTGGGATAAATGATAGAAATAATTGTGGGAATATGGGTAGGTTTATGGCAGAAAGGAGTGTAAAACAGGAAAGAAAAATGGTAAGTACTTTGCAATTACTTCCAAAATCTTCGATTTTTAAAAATAGCAATTTTTTATTAATTTACATGAGATTTTAAAAACTGTAAGGAAAAATTTGTTGTTAATAGTTAAAAAAACTTGTGAGCTTAAATCAGGTGATTGCTTCAGCAGAGAGTAACCAATCGGCAATACCATACAGTGCTTCTAATAAATGTCAACCAGATGGCTTTAATAAATATTTATATTATAATAATATAATAAAATATGCATCAAATGAAAAAAGAAAATATTATTTTTCAAACTTGAACTACATGCTTTTAAAAGAATACACAGTTGTATCAGAATAATATGACCACCTACCTAATGGGAATAACCACCCTTGGCCCGGATGACCGTGGTGAGATGGCATGGACGCAATGAGGCCCTGGAAGGTTGCCAGAGGCACACATGCCCATTCGGACTCCAGCAGAGCATGGAGGTTCTAGAGATGATATGGTTGTGGGTCCACATGCCGAACCTGTCAATCCAAATGGTTCCACAAGTGCTCTATGGGATTGAGGTCGGACGATTTTGCCGGCCAAGGGAGAACGAAGATATCGCTGTCGTGTTCCTGGAACCAGTCACACACCACCTTAGTGACATGGCAGAGCACATTGTCCTGTTGGTAGACACCATCACCACTAGGTTAAATGTCCAACGTGAAGGGATGCATGTGGTCAGCGAGGATGGACAGATAGCCATTGGCATTCAGGGACCCATCCAGTGGTACCAGTGGTCCCAGGTCATACCAGGAAAACATCCCCTAGACATGCACACTGCCAATGCCAGCCTGTACTTGACTGACAAGCATGTCCGGGTGTTGGTACTCGTGTGTCTGACACCATATCTGCCACCGCCCGTCACTTCTGTGGAGTAGAAACATCAATTCATTGGAGAAGACAACCTTTTTCCACTCTTCCACTGTCCAATGACGGTAGTCCTGTGCGAACTGCAGGCATTGCCGATGGACCTTGGTTAACTTTGGAGCTTTTATGCAGTGTCAACTTTGGAGACTCGTGCATAACAGGATTCGCTCTACTGTTATCAAGGACACGTATTTGGATGTCCCAGCATTCATTTGAGTGGTCTATTGTTGCACGTCGATTGCCCTTTACCAGTCGATGGAGGTGACGTTCTCCTCTGGGGTTGATGGCCTTTGGGGCTCCACAGTTATGATGTCTGGAGGTACTTGGTGTGCCAGTGGTCCATTCTTGATACACCCTTACTACAGCACCTCGCTTACAGCCCACGAAGTCTACTGTTTCCGAGATGCTTCTACTCTTGGTGTGATAGCCGATGATCATTCCTTTTTGAACGTTTGTCAAATCAATACCTCTGCCCATTGTGCTCATATTACACACTATGGTTCATCTGTCCTAGCTAGCTGCTTATATCTCCATGTGGTCGACCTTGTCATGTGCACTCTGTGATGCTCCTGGCTGGGTACACTGGGTTTCCGTGGTTGGTCATATTATTCTAATACGACTGTGTATGTCAAAGAAAATTTTCAAACTGCAATTAAAAAAAGAAAATCAAAGCTTCATGTGTTGTACAAAAGACATCTGTTGATGTCCTTGACCACTCATTTCGGATTCTGTCAACATCTATGTTCGATGGTGACCTGGGAAGGGTTAAAAAATTATATTTTTTAACAAGTCTGAAAAATTATATTTTCTTTTTTTCATTTAATGCATATTTTATTAAACTACAATATAAATGATTTGTTTAAAGCCATCTCATTGCAATTTCTTAGAAGCACTAAATATTATTGCCAATTTATTTGTTAACATCAACTAATAAATCAGCACTTTGACGTCAATTCAAATTTTAGAGGAAAAATTGTCTTGAGCCAGGTGGGATACGAACCCACAACCTCCTGATAATATGTCAGGTGCTCTGGACCACTGAGCTACCGGCCGCCGATCAAAATCTCCTCTAATTAACGCTATGAACATTCCTTTTATGTCACATATAGATGCTATTCAGGCAATTTTAGCCACAAGCAGCTTTCTATTTGCCATATAGATGGAAAGCATGTCTTACAAGTATGCTAATGATGATAAATAATGAGATAAACTTGACGATTGAACATCCACTAATAAATCAGCACTTTGACATCGATTCAAATTTTAGAGGAAAAATTGTCTTGAGCCGGGTGGGATACGAACCCACGACATCCTGATAACACGTCAGATGCTCTGGACTGCTGAGCTACCGGCCGCTGATCAAGATCTCCTCTAATTAACGCTATATGAACATTCCTTTTATGTCACATATAGGTGCTATTCAGGCAATTTTAGCCACAAGCGGCTGTCTATTTGCCATATAGATGGAAAGCATGTCTTACAAGTATGCTAATGATGATAAATAATGAGATAAACTCAATGGTTCAACATCCACTAATAAATCAGCACTTCAATGTCGATTCAAATTTTGGTGGTCAAAAGTGCTGATTTATTAGTGGATGTTGAACTGTCGAGTTTATCTCATTATTTATCATTATTTGTTAACATTACTCTTTGCTGAAGCAACCTTCTGATTTAAGCTCACAAGTTTGATTTGAATTATTATCAGCAAAGTTTTCCTTAAAATTTCAAAAATATCTTAAATATTAACAAAAAACTGCTATTTTTAAAAATGGAAGATTTTGGATGTAATTACAAAATATATATCGCTATTTTTTTTCTTCTGTTTTGCACTGTTTTCTGCCATAAACTTATTTCACTATTCTCAGAATTATTTTTATCATTTATCCCAGCATTCTATGTGTGTTTCCCACTCTTAAAATCAAAAGTAAGTAACAAGAACCTTCTTAGCCAGAGCAAGCAAGGCCAGAGTTGTTGTGAAGCTGCCTGCAGCATATAGTACGTCACAACACCTAATTATTGATCACATTTGCAGCCAAGTGCTATATGGTGGATGTTTACAGTAAATGTTCTTTTCAAACATAGGATAATGTGACCATGAATCTAGTTAGTATTTATGCTTTTATAATTAAACCTTCATTTTCATTTCTGTAGATTTATTTTATTTCTGTAAGTTATTGATCTTTTGGTTGGCTGACGTATGAATCTTTCAGAGTTTTGCTACATCAAATAGCCCATGTACAAGTTGTTGCAGGTAGTTTATTTAACATCTCATTAGATTTTATGTCAATATTCTTTGTTTTCAAGTAAAAGAACTTTAATCTTGTATCATTTCATGAAATGAATGAGGTATTGGATATGGAAGCATCAGCATCCCCTCCCCCCTCCCCGGCGAATTTTATTTTTTAAAATTATAAGTTTTTAAGTTTATATTCAACAGTTATTAAAAATCCCTCCCCCATCTTCAATATATTCGCTGTGCCACTCTGACAATATATATATATGTTTATTTTTTACCCTTGGTGCACAAACCTTTTAGCACTTAGCCAAGATTGTCAGACTTGAACACCCAAAGAAAAATTCCTAATGTTTAGTAAAAGGCAGCCAAGAAAATTTTTTTCATTTCATAAACTGGACAGAAAATCCCATTGATGTGAGCAATCCAAGTCACCTTTTATAACACTGTCTGATGTGTTAAAACATACCACACTGAAAAGAATCATTAAAAGAAATTAATATCATATTTCATGTAAATATTATATTACTTGGGAAAAAAATTACTCAGTAATAAAGTATCACAAGAAAATGTCCTGTAGACAAGAAACACTTGAAATAATTTGTTGAAAAAAAATTGGTTCTGAGTGGGATTCGAACCCACATCTCTCAGAAGCATGTCGTCATAAACCACTAGACCACAGAAACTAATCTTTTTTTTTTCAACAATGTTACATAAAATATTACATTGATGAGGGAAACTGGATATAGTGATCTGAAAATTTCTGATTTAGGTTATGCTGATGCTTCTAGTATTTTGGCTAATGTCATTGATCAGATGAATTGTTAGGGCTATTGATGAGAGTGATAATAGTGTATGTTTGGGGATTAATGGGTGAGAAAACTAAAGTGATGAAAATTGGTCAGACAGACTGTGCTTCAGTTCTTTTGAATGATTTCATCCTTGAGCAAATTCTCTCAAGATAATTTTATAAATTATCAAGATAATTTAAAAAAATATAATTTTACTTTGTGATCCTTTCTAAAGTTTGCTGTGATAGTAAATTTTGGAGTCTTTGTAAGGAGGATAACAGGAAACTTGATGCTTCTCTTTCTAAATGCTTTTGCAGTATATTGGGCATTAGGTGGTTTGACTTTAATGATGAAGTTAAGCATAGGAATGTGCAACCATTTTTAAGCAGCATATTGTGAAGAGAGAGATTCTGTTCATTTGGCCATGCTACCCATATGCAGAACTGGGGATCAGTGAATCACATTTTGAATAGTGTGCCTAAACGCCACAGAAATAGGGGGAGACCTAGAATGTAGTGGGCAGACAATGTGAAATAGGATCTGTTTGGAATTGGCCTGTAGTGGCCAAATGCTGTAGCTCAGGACAGTTGTATTTAGAGTAATAAATTACACACTTTGGTTGGATCTCTGTAGCCCATGACTGCTTGAGGATCATGTGGGTAGGTGGGTGAGTAGGTAAATATCTCTTTTAAAAATATAATTTGTAACTTTGAAAACACAAAGTGATTTGAAAATATATTTGAGAACAGTGAAAATTTGTCAAGAATTAATATGTTATGCAACTTTTAAGTGTTTTTAATATATGTATTATTGCATTTTAATAGTTTTTATGTACTTTCTCTTTATTGTTTAGTGACACTGATGATGAACTATTGGAACAAGAACATAAGACACTTAGTGCTCCTGTGCATCTTGGAAGTATGGCTGAAAGGTTTGAAACTAGAGCTGAGGAGGTGACAAGTATTTGGATGAAACAAAGGGATTCTGCTTCAGTGAGTTGTATCATTTTATCATTGACATGTTCTCAAATATATTCTTAATCAAATATTACTAATGAAGTTAAGAGATGTTGCTCACATTTTTTTCATAAACAGTTATTCTCAACAAATCTATACTCAGATGTACAAGTTGATAAGAGAATTTCTTATCCAGAGGAATATATGAAGCACAGTGAATCCTATGGGTATAAGAGGGAAGTTATAGAAAACTGGTATGGACCAGTTTAGCTAGTGTGATTATAGTGTACACCACCAAGACAGATACCTCTTCAGGATGATGCATTTTTATTAATATGAACTGAAAATATAATATTCCCAAGAGACACTATGCATGTCAGCATGGGCATTAAAAGGAGTGGCATGTTTTTCAATCAGTTTTTCCAGGGGGGAGGAGGACAAGAGGGGCAGTTCCCTCCCTGGAAATACTGATTGAAAAACTTGGTGAATAATATCAGGTGTACCAAAAATCAATGCAGTTTTTCCCTTAATGTTCCCCTCCCCCCATGCATGTCAGTGTTGAAGCTTATCATCAACCGGACCTAAGGGTAACTATGATATTGCATTCATGGAAGTACTTTTTTTTTAAGAACAGTATTCCCGGATTGAACCATGACAAGCAAATGATTAATTATTTGGACATTAACACCACATTGGTGACTGAATATATTGCTGTAGCTTACCCCCTGGGAACCAGATATTTAAGTATGTTTACCAAAAGCTCATGATTTCATTCAAATTGTTGTAACTATTTTCTATTCAGTTTAGGAGTTCTCACCAGAAAACCTAGTATTTGTTGAGTGTGTGGTATCTCTGAGAGGTTCTTTGTTGAGAACTTGCAAAAGGAGCAGTGGTACCTTGTGTCTTTCCCTTTTTTATATGCAGCACATACTTGTGTTTCTGAAGATACTTTTTCCTTGACCTAATAATTGCAGAGCTGCCAACTATTACAATTTTTTTCTCTCCTATTTTTAGGGTTTTTTCAGTTTTCATTATTATCATCATTCTTAAGCGACCATGGGCTACAGAGGTCCAACCAGACCATGCAATTTAGTTCTCCAATCATAACTGCCCTGAGCTACATCTGCTGCATCTAGCCACTGCACACTAATTCTAACAAGGTCCTGTTTAACATTGTCTGCCCACTGCATTGGGGCAGGGATGGCTCAGTCGGTAGCGCGCCAGGCTCGTAATCTGTTGTTCCCAGGTTCGAGTCCCAGCTGGGTCAGCGTTGAGATTTATCTCCGCAAAATTTCCCCACCCTGCCCACGGTCAGTAGGGGACACCAATGGACTTGGAAAGGCCGCCATCTGTCGGATGGGACGTTAAGCTGTGGCCCCGTGTGCGGGAGAGACATACCCTGTGCACGTTAAAGAACACGCTGGATGGCCTCGACGGGAGACTACCATCTGACTCCCAACAGCTGTTCCAGTGGGTCCCCTCCCCCAACCTTCTCTGAGCCTTCGGGGTCCATGTGACCTGGCCATTTAGCCCATGGTGTGCAAAAAAGTGCCGCTCAGAGGTAAAACAACCCAACCCAAAAGCCCACTGCATCCTAGGTCTTCTCTTTTTGAGGCCTTTTTTTCATAACTTTATTTGCTAATCTATAATTATCCATGCAAGCAACATGGCCAAACCAAAGGAGTCTCTCTCTGCACAATATGCTGCTTAAAGGAGGTTGCTGACTCCTTTGCCTAACCTCATCATTAGTTACAAAGTTGAATCACCTAATTCCCAAGATACTGCGCAAGCATGTAGAATCAAAAGCATTTAGTTTCCTGTTATCTTGTTTAAAAAGTGTCCAAGTTTCACTACCATGACTAACCTAGAAAGAACCAAACTATTATACAGTTTAATTTTAGTCTTTAGGTGTATGCGCCTATTTCTCCACACTCTCCATAGATTCTTAAAATTCTCAGCAGCAATCCCTATTCGTCTGTTAATCTCATGCTGCACCTCACCATTATCTGTTACATAGCTCCCATGATAATTAAACTATGACACCTGCTCAAGACTGCAACCATTCAGATTAACTGAATCACAGCCTGCCTGACCAATTTTCATCACTTTAGTTTTCTCTCTGTTTATAACCAAACCTACTCTACTACCAGTTTCATCAACAGCCCTAATGAACATCATTTGCCAAAGGGCTAAATCATCAGCATAATCTAAATCAGAAAGTTTCAGATCTCCAGACCATTTAAGCCCAAAATCTTTCCTTTGCACTGAATTTTGCATAACATAATGAATAACCAAACTGAAGAGAAAAGGAGACAAAATGCACCCTTGTTGACAAGGGTGCATTTTGTCTCCTTTTCAGAAGCAATGTGAAACCAATTGCTACTAGCAACTCTCACACACAACTCAGTGTTACCCTTGGGGGTAGATCATGTCTGAGGGCATGGAATTATTAGAGCTCTTTCCACCTCCTCTTTATCCTTAGCAGGGCTGGAACTGGGGGGGGGAGGGGGCAGCAAAGGGATAATACCTCCCCCTCTTCTCTGAGAATGCTAGTAAGGGTAAAAAATGCTAGTAAAGGGGCAAAAAAAATTATTAAACATATATATTCATTCATTTTCCAAGAGCTATAAAACTGAGGAGAAAGTGTTATACTGCAGTGGAAATCATCTCTTGTCCCCTCCCCCCATCTCCTTTTGTTGTTTCTGTCTTGATGAGTCACTACCCTTCTCCCTCCCCTCTATATTTTTCAAGATTCATGCATGATCCTCAGTATCACCTTCTTTTGCATCTCCTCTCAGTAGCCTTCTGTTTGCAGAATAAATTTTTTGTGCTTCGTTTTACTGCCCGGATTTTGAGTCATATAGAATAAATGAATTGAACAGAGCACAATTTATTAGCCACACAACATTTCTTTACTCCATTTTAGTGAAGATGAAATAGTATGACTAGTATTGATCTGTTCCCTCAACTATTGTCATGTACCTGTTGTACTCAAAGATACGGGATTTTTTTTTCACTCTTTCCCCCTGTTTGTTTTGTGTATGTTCAGTTGTAGAATGTGTATTGTGATCACCATTCTCACATGATTTCTCCAATGGAAAGTGCTCTCCCCTTTCATTAGCAGCATTTCTTCCTTTAACAAATTGGTGTGAAAACCTCTGATTATACCACAAACTTCTGTTCTTCTTATGAAGCAAATCTATGAAATGGATGCACTATTATAATTGTTATCCTGATAAATGTGGTGCCATAGATCCAAATTGGTCTCTGACAAAGAAAAAAATCGTTTCTTTTAGGTTCTTGTCTCAACAGTGAAGATCTCCATGTTACAAATCTAACATTGGTGTTCTCCTGCAACATGCATACTGGTATTCCATACTTTGTATGTTTTGAATCTGAGCCAGCCTCTCCAAGCTTGGCCTCATCTAGTGGCAATTCTTGTGATAGTTTATAGGCAGTTTAAATTTTCATGTGAAGTGCTCCAAAACTTGCCATATTTTATACAGCATATGTATTGTATCATCTAATTCAGCATTGTCACTACAATGCCAGGAATTCCAAATTTTGTCTAATTTTCTAGTACACTGATAAGAAGGGTATTTCCCTACAGAAATATAACATGCACATCTGCAAACATTCTACTTCAAGACCAACTGCTATTCAGTTCTAAAGTGCAACAGGAGATGACAGAAACATTCAAAGAAAAGTTACATGCCAAAAATGTAGATCTACATAGTACATCACTTACAGATCACTGCAAACTGTGTTAAACTATATAGCCTTTCGTCAATGTGTTATGTGGCACATCAGAAGCATATTTGGAGGAAATGCTAAGAAGTTTTACTTCTGTTCACTAGACTTCTGAAAGACTGGTACAAGCCAGATGAAACTTGTAGATTATTTTCTTTTTTTGTGTAGGAAAGTCCCTGCTTTATATAAAAAAAATTCTATAAGACTAGATTTATAGATAACATCTTGTATATATTATTGCCATGTATAGAAATGCACATATATAATAGTAGATTCTCAATTTTCAAACTTCTGATTATTAGTGTTTTAATAAGAAATAAAAAATTAACTTTATCTTATTCATTAAAGTCAATCTACTCTATAACTGCCCTAATTTTACCTTGTTCAGGGAGACAGTTATTTTCAAACATCAAAAACATTTTATCTATGAGTTCTTAAAATAAAAGATCTTTATAACTGAATCAAAATGTGTTTTACTGTAGAAATAAATCCAGTTATACACCTATCCCTCGATTTACACGGTACTCAGTTCACACAATTTTGGCTTTGCACGGTCAAAAAATGCAACCAGTTTTGATTTACACAGTACTGACTGAGATTTCCTTTCTATGTACGTCTCAGTCAGTACTGTGTAAATCGAAACTGGTTGCATTTTTTGACCGTGCAAAGCCAAAATTGTGTGAACTGAGTACCGTGAAAATCGAGGGATAGGTGTATTTTTATATGAATTTTCAGTTATATTACTGAGTAGTTGGTATGTTTAGTTACAGTGAGAAGGAACCAGGGTTGTAGCACCAGATAAGACATGAAAGTTTCTAGTGTTGTCTTTCTGCTTAAATCTTGCCATTTTCACAGATCTTCTCTGTCATACCTCTTTGGTGAGCACTGCTTGAGAAATAATTTATTTTATTATATTTATTGAGTATTTCTCAATTCATTAAATTTTTAAATATTTCAACATCAAGTTTAAGATGGTAATGTCACAGCATAGCTTGTCAATAACTTCTCATGTAATTTACACTGCTTATCAAAAGTTAAATGCAGATCACCAAGATGGAATCTTTTCCTCATCTTGAAGGATTACAAATCTCTCAAGATGATTATTACAGTGGACTACTGTTACAATGGAATTGGAGACATTAGCATCACCTTTGCATTCAGACTTCATTACAGCCACAGAAAAGTAGGTATCTGTTTCAATTGTAACCAGAAGGCTTCACAAATCCAGACTTTATGGCCATTTACCCATTGTATGTGTCCCTTTAACCTCTGGGGCAGGGTGGGGTGGGGGGCTCAATTGGTAGTGTGCCAAGCTTGTAATCTATAATTCCAAGGTTCAAGTTCCAACTGTGTCTGTATTGAGATTTATCTCTGGAAATACCCACCTTGCCCTTAGTCAGAAAGGGGACACCAGTGGGTTTGGAAAGGCTTCTGTCAGTCAGATGGGATGTAATGTTGTATCCCCATATACTGGAGAGCTATACCCTGTGCATGTTAAAGAACACAATGGATGGCCTTGACAGGAGGCTTACATCTGCCTCTTAACAGCTATCCAGTGGGTCACCTTCTCTGAACCTTTGGGGGTCTTTGTGACCTAGCTATTTAGTCTATTGCATCCCAAAATGTGTCACTCAGAGGTTGAATAACCCACCACGTTTTTAATCTCCAGATAAGGCAGGCCAGTTGAAATTGTGTCATGATTATGTAGCCTATACCTGAAAACAATGGAGTAATGTTCAGTTTATGGATGAGTCCAAGTTTTTCATATAATCAGACAGCAGGCATATACTGATCTGGAGAGAGATGAGAACCTGTAGTTACTTTCATAACATGGGAGAAGTGTATTTAGTGATGGAGGTTTGACTGTGTGGACTAGTTTTCATTGGTTTGCCACACCAACCACCATACGTGGGATGGAGGTTTTGTGAATGCTCTGAAATATCAGAATGAGATTCCTACATTAAACCTTGTGCTGGTGCAGTAGTGATGATTTCCTCCTAATGGACAATAATGTCTGTCTACACAGAGATACTGTCCAATGGTCTCCTAACCTTCTCTGAGGCCTTGTGACCATTGTAGACCATTCTGTGCAAAAAAAAAAAAGGTGCCACTCAGAAATAAAACAACTCAGCCCACACAGAGCAAGACTGACCAGCAAATATCTCAAGGAAGAGGGAATGGCTTGCATTATCTCCCGATGTCAACTCAACAGACCTATGTGATGACAGGTTGAATGCATGACATGGAGATGCCACCATTCATCCTCCTTCCCAACCCTCCAGGACCTTAGGACTGCTCTTATTGCTCAGTGCGCTATATTGCCCTTCCATTCTCCAAATTATCTTATTGAGAACATGAATTGATGTTGTCAGGTCTACACTAATGCTAGAAGTGGGTATGCTTTATTGGCTATACATTTTGTATTCTTTTTCAACACTTTCCTTAATTTGTATTTGACACATGGTACAGCCTGGACCTCTCTCTTTATATATATAGCCTGTTTTTTACTGCACTAAGGGTTTTGTGAGTTCTGCCCTCCCCCCAACACTTTGGCACAGATTCAACTTGAAGAATTCCCTGGTGTTGCTCAGGTCATTGCTGATGTCTGCCCACACTCTCATAGCCCATAGTGTTGTTGCAAACAGATTTTTAGTTCTTTATTTCAACAGAATTTGATACTCTGTGGTTCCTGATCTCTTTGATCAAATAATCCCAGATTTCGTACATGGATTCCCCCTCTGTTGGATTAAAAAATCAGGTCCATAGCTGCAATGGAATGTGGAGAATTTGGTAATGGCAACTGATTTAAATGATATTATTATTCTAACATTGACAGTAAATTAGGGAGCAGTAAGTGGCAATAAATTTGACATTAAGTACCATTTCCCGTAGGAATAGCATGTAAATAATTTTGTTTCTAGAAATTAGCATTTCCCGTAGGAATAGCATGTAAATAATTTTGTTTCTAGTTGGACTTTTGACTTGAAATTTGGCACTGCAATCCAGACAACAAATAGAAATACACTGTAAAAATTTGAAGCATCTACCATGGTTTCCCTATGAGTTATGGCTGCCACAGATTCCTTTTTATTATTATTATAGATGCTGTTTCAAGAATACAAAAATGTGTATATATTTTATTAATGTATAAATTTTTTTTATAGATATGTAGAGTTAATTAAAATTACATACACTGTTGGCCATTAAAAGTGCAACACCAGGAACAACTCATTAGATTGTCCCAAAATATGCAAGATGGGTAGCCCGTTGGAGAACATGTAAATGATTCAAAGCACAGCACATATGCACATCATGTGTGACAATAATGCCCCCTGGAAGTGGTGTAAGAGGAGGTTACAAAGAGCCGGTGTAAAGCACTTTAAGTGTGTTTGCTCGCAGTTCTTGCACACTAAAGGATGTAGTATGCCCCATTGAAGAACATGGCATCCATATGACTAGGTTTCTGACTTTAATCAAGAGAGAATTGTGGGATTATGGGAAGGTGAGTTATCATACCGAGACATGGTGCTTGTATTGAACAGAATGCTGCCACAGGGATGAGAAAATAGCGTCAGTGGGTAGAGGAGGATTGAACTCATTGATGTGAGGGATCTCAACGGCCCTGTCACACAAACGATTGAGAGGACAGACATCTTGTGTGCATGGCTTTGAATGATCGTACAGCCACATCAAACACCTTAGCTCAAGAGTTGGGGTGTGTTGCATGTCAACCAGTGTCTGCACGCACGTTTGACATCGTCTGCAGCATCAGGGTATCTTTGCTATGTGGCCATTGCTTTGCTACCATTGGCTCTATAACATGGGCGTATGCGACTGCAATGGTGCAAAGAACGTCGCGCATGGATGTGTGAATGGCATTGCATCATCTTTTCAGATGAATCCCACTTCAGTATGCAGCACCATGATGGACGAATCTATATCTGGCAGACAGGTGCAGTGAGACATGCATGATGCAATGCTATGCAGGTCCGGCCTCTGGTATAGTATGAATGCCATTGGACTCCACTCAAGCACAAGCCTTGTACACATTACTGGTACTTTGAACTGCCAGCATTACATCACTGAGGTGTTGGAGCCTGTGGTCGTACCTTATCTTCAAGGGCTCTCTGGTGCCATTTACCAACAGGATAATGCTCGACCACATGTGGCATGCATCATCCAACAGTTGCTGGATAGGCACCATGTGACACTTTTGCCTTTGCCAAGCACGTGCCTTGTACACATTACTGGTACTTTGAACTGCCATCGTTACATCACTAAGGTGTTGGAGCTTGTGGTCATACCTTATCTTCAAGGGCTCTCTGATGCCATTTACCAACAGGATAATGCTCGACCACATGTGGCATGCATCGTCCAACAATTCCTGGATAGGCACCATGTGACACTTTTGCCTTTGCCTGCGCAATCTTTCTGCCTTTGCTGGATCTGTCCCCAGTTGAACATGTCTGGTTCACGATCTCATGATGACTAGCACACCAGCAGCTGCTACAACAGATGAACTTTGGCTACGTATCGAAACTGCATGGAGTGACATTCCCCAAATACACATCCAACATCTCATCCTCTCAATGCTGGACCGTGTAGAAGAGTTTATTGCTGCTCATGGTGGCTACACAAGATACTGATTTCTTTGTATTCCACAAGTCTAACCGAGTTGCATTTGTAATCATTTGATCCTTGTAACATAAGCTATGTATTCACTAAATATGGCTTTGATATCTCTTGTCTTTCCTGGTATTGCACTTTTAATGGCCAGCAGTGTATAAAAATGGTGAAGTGGCTTTTACTCAAGAATTTTTAATTCTTACTAAATTAGCATCTGTTAAACTCTTAATGTGTTTTAATACTGTTTCTTTTTTTGATTCTATAATTATGTCATGTATCTTATTTGAATTATTTAATAGGTTGTAGATCAGAAGAAACTCGAAAAAGCTGAAGCGAAGTTGAAACAGAAACAAGAGAAGAGGGACAATGTAGAAAAGCCTGTACAAAGGTAGCTTTATAACATTGTTTACATATTTACCATAACAGTTGTTCCACAATATTCTTGAGTCTTGTGTGTGTAAAAGTTATCTCTTCCACTGCCACACCTATTATTCTCCTAGTTGGCAAATTGTTTACCTAAAGTATGGCTTGGTACCTATTTTTATATTCTTGTACATTATTTTACAGTACGCTATTTTTTTATTCCTCTAAGTTATAAATATGTGTAGGTGAAATATGCATTATAGCATGTGTAATTATTTACATTAACCTGAGGATCAGCAAACTTCTTTTAGCCACATAATTAGTAAATGTGTTTGTTCAATTTGCCACCTTATATTGAATGCTAATCCTCTTTAAAACATTATGCTCTAAACAATCAATTTTGAACATTTTTCATTACCTTACTTGTATGATTTAAATTTTGAAGTAATATATACTGAAAGGCCAATTTAATATACACACCCACCTAATAACATGTGGGTCCACCTTTCACCCTTACAACATGTAACACTCCAAAGAAATGCAAAATGCTTTTAAGTTTGGACCATGTTTCTGATCCAATTAGTTTATGCTCCGGATAGTTCAGTCGGGCGCCAGGCAATAATTAACAAATTGCGAAATAAATAAAGTTAAATTAGGGTTCAAAATACCAGCGATCGTTAATGAGTAAGAATCCAAAATATGATTGTCAAGTTTAAATATCTAAATATAATCAAAACTTAATTCACGTTACTCAAGAGAAAAAATTAGTAAAGACTCAAAAGGTTTAAATAACAAACAAATTTATTTCCAAAAATCACTCACCAAAACTTCAATGAAGAAGATACATTAACTGAGCACTCTTCCACGCTACATGCTTATGCTCTACTGAACTCACTCACTTCTCTACATGCTACTTCTCTATGTGCTTCTTACTATGTGCTATGTGCTACTCTCTGTCTCTCTGACTGTTGTGACAACATGTCACCAGTTTTTTTTAACAAAAGCCACACGTGTCGTGTTGCACGCCGGGAAAGACATTTACATAAAATGACGAGCAACGCAAGCTATGACGCAAGAGGGGGCGTGTCCTTGTGCACGTGGTTTAGCGGGTGACAGTCGGAAGATCGGAGTTGCGCATGCGCAACTCCTAACTCTTGGAAACGAGCGCTGTGATATCAAAAAGGTAATAAAAATCCCCAAACTGATAAATATAACGTAAATTAAGCATAACTGGTTAAGGTAAAGCAAAAGTGAATGATGGGGGCATCACAACTCCCCCTTCCAAAGGGAGTCAAAAGATTTTACCTAACAGATTTTGACGAGCAAATTTTGAATAAAGGACACATCTCACGTCATTTACACATGGCTGAACATAAATAAGTAAAAGTATGCTAACGCAAATTTTGATAAGACGATCTATTCTCACTTTGACACAATTTTCCAGCACAACCAAAGGTACCTCCTCCCAATCGTCCTATCAAAAATGTGTTGCAGCTATCCTATTGTAAATTATACCAGTGGCTGTGGCAGTTAACTGTATACTAGCATAATCAGCCTACCTAGTATCACATTCTGATACAAACTCGAAATTGGCATAACTTGAACTGTACAGTGAAAAGGGTTAATACACTCCTAGCTTCCTTCTAGAAAGGTTAAAGACATGAAAAGAAAAAAATTCATTACATATCTTGCTAGCGGGGTGATAACTTCCACTTATCCCCTAACCACAATAAAAAAATACGTGAAAGCTAAATTCTTCTCCTAAATCACATAAAAAAACTGGTATTCGAACACCGTTATCTCCTCCTAATTACATCAAATACGTAAATCTAAGAAAATTCAAATTTTACAAAGAAGCGGGATTGTAATCATCCGCTAATTCTTCTCATATACACATCAATCATGAGCTAGCTGAAATAAAACCATCATTAGATACCTCCTCCTTCAGAGCTAACGTCCCCCTCCCAAAGGAGTTATGCTAGTAACAACTCTGTCACCAGACTTGGCCATTTGGGGACAGCTCCAAAAAGGTACACTAGAAAACAACAACAAAATTCTGCAGTCATCATCATGGTCAGCTCATATAAATTCCAATAAATACTGCCAATGTCATCCCAAAAATTATGCATCATTGACACATAAATATCACTGATGACACTGAACAGATTTAAACACATATACATAAATCATATCTAAGAATAAAGAAAAAAAAGTGTAAATAATTTATAATATGCAACGATAGCATTTCAGCCAATCACTTTTACATGAATCTCATATTTTTTTATACATAAATTCACTTGGGAATGCACGTTATTTTACAATACAAAATTGAAAAATGAAAAAATATTAAATCACTAATTCTCTTTCACTCTCCTCATTCATATCCATAAACATTTTACAATTTCTAAACTTCCCAATATCGACTTACAAAATTTTCAGCTATCAGTCAGCTGAAACGAAAAAATCTACAAAAATACCCTTTTAAATCACGTTAATACAATATAACAACTAGAACTTCGATGAACAAGAATACAAAAAAATATTCTATTCACATTGTATAAACTTGAACTACAGTAAATTCACTTTCCGAAAATAAATATCGAAACTCCAAAGTTTCAACAAGAAATTTAACATTGCTAAGTATGTAAATCACAATAAGGCTTCTTCTTCATCTTCATCTATTCCAGAGAAAAGAGAACATTTATAAATCAATTGGCACTCCATTGCGATAAATCATCCAGTCGGGTTCCGTTGACATCTTTCCTTCGTCGTTGGCTTACTTCACGTAAAATCGTTGCTGAAGATCTCACTCATGACGTCATCTTTGCTATGTTGATTGCTTCGCTGCCGGTTGTTGCTCTGCAGGATCTGGTTGTTGTGTCGGTATCTCGTCGCTACGCTCTTGACGTCGATGGAACAGCTGAATCGGTCTTTGTCCTGTCGTATGTAATAGGTGATAATCTAACCTATTCTTGTCTCTTCTGCTTGGTAAAGGTTCATCATCATCATCATCATCATCATCATCGGAGCCATCATTCTCCTGGGTTTGTTGTGGAGCATCTACTTTTGATCTGGAAAATTCTATAGAATGGTTATAGCTCTTGATATTTACAATATTAAAGTATCCCACTGAGGTATTAGTGGTCATATTGGCCAATTCATACAGAAGAGGATAAAGTTTCTTCCTTATAATATATGGTCCAGCTTATAATGGTGCAAATTTCTTTATGAATCCTCTTTCTTTATCACTCTTATGATGTGTTTTAACCAAGACCTTATCACCTACTTTAAATTCCATATGTCATCGTCTTTTATTATAATCTTCTCGTTGCTTTCTACTTCATTAAAATTAGTTTTCCTTAAATCAGACTCAAAAATATTTTCATCATTATTAATTTCCGTTAAAACTTCTACTTCAGAAACCTTTTCATCAACTAAAACGGCTTTCTCATAAGGTTGATCTACTTCACAAACTTCGTTATCTAAAATTGCATTATTTGCATTAATGGGACATTTTGTAGGTGCTTCTTGAATATTCTGTTTTGGACTACAAGGTAATTCAAAAAGTCCACGGGAGTGCGGCTGCAATATCAATTGTCATAATTATTATCCAAAACTTGTTTCTTTGAAAATGGAAGATCGGCTTCTGTATCATTTATGATCTATTAGTTTAGTTTCTTCGTGACAAGCATTAACAAAAGGTAAAGCCATAGTGGCAAGGCATAACTCATGAGAGGGCTTTTCGTGAGGAACTTTGGTCTCTTGCTTCAAAGATCCTAATTCAAGTTTCCCGAATTTTCATTCCTTCGATAACAATATTGTTCCGTGTGTCCTAGTCGGCCACAAAAATTACATCTGAAAGTTTCTGTGTTGTTCTTAAAAAAAGTTTTAGGTCTAGTGTCATTGTTCGAAGCTTGACGTGGCACAAAATCTCTATTTCGTTTATATTCTATAGTTCTAAGCGCGTTCGGCGCAAATTGTCGGGACCATGTCACTTCCAGTCGTGCGGGAGTCATTCTACGAGACTCAACCTGATAGCGCTGCTTTGGTGGGGATTGCATCCATTGTTGGTTAAGTGCATTTGCTGCAGATTCTCTTCTTGCAGTATATTGCCGAGCCAATTTGACTAAATCTGAAATTGAATTCCTGGTTCGTACTTCTAGGAATTCTCTAATGGGCAAAAGCAATTGAGACAATATGCAATTTACAATATCACTTACAGCGGCATCAGCATTGTACAGCTGGTGTAACTCGACTGTACCGCAGATAAATTTTTCTATGTCATCTCTTTCCATTTGTCATCTCTTTCCATCTTTCCCTTTTTCTGATCCAATTAGTTTTATGCTCCGGATAGCTGAGATGGGTGCCAGGCAATAATTAACAAATTGCCAAGAAAAATAAAATAAGTTAAATTAAGCTTCAAAATACCATCGAGCGTTAATGAGTAAGAATCCAAAAATGATTTTCAAAACGTAAATATCTAAATACAATCAAAACTTAATTCACGTTGCTCAAGAGAAAAAAATAGTAAAGATTCAAAAGGTTTAAATAACAAACAAATTTATTTCCAAAAATCACTCGCCAAAACTTCAATGAAGAAGATACATTAACTGAGCACTCTTCCACGCTACATGCTTATGCTCTACTGAACTCACTCACTTCTCTACATGCTACTTCTCTATGTGCTTCTTACTATGTGCTATGTGCTACTCTCTGTCTCTCTGACTGTTGTGACAACATGTCACCAGTTTTTTTTAACAAAAGCCACACGTGTCGTGTTGCACGCCGGGAGAGACATTTACATAAAATGACGAGCGACGCAAGCTATGACGCACAGTCGGAAGATCGGAGTTGCGCATGTGCAACTCCTAACTCTTGGAAACGAGCGCTGTGATATCAAAAAGGTATTAAAAATCCCCAAACTGATAAATATAACGTAAATTAAGCATAACTGGTTAAGGTAAAGCAAAAGTGAATGATGGGGGCATCACAACTCCCCCTTCCAAAGGGAGTCAAAAGATTTGACCTAACAAATTTTGACGAGCAATTTTGAATAAAGGACACATCTTACGTCATTTACACATGGCTGAACATAAATAAGTAAAAGTATGCTAGCGCAAATTTTGATATGACGAACTATTCTCACTTTGACACAATTTTCCAGCACAACCAAAGGTACCTCCTCCCTTTTCCTCCTGACAAAAGTATGTAATTAACAGCTAACCTAGTGTCAATATATACCAGTGGCTGTGACAGTTAACTGTATACTAGCATCATCGGTCTATCTAGTATCACATTCTGATACAAACTCGAAATTGGCATATCTTGAACTGTACAGAAAATAACAGGTTAATTAACTCCTAATCTTACTTAGATTCTAAATGTTAAATACATGAAAAGGGAATTGAAAATTCATTACAATTGTTATTAGCGGGGTGATAACTTCCGCTTTTCCCCTAACCACAAAAAAGTATGTGACAGCTAAATCTTCACCTAAATCACATAAAAAAACGGGTATTCGAACACTGTTATCTCCTCCTAATTACATTCAAATATGCAAAGCTAAGAAAATTCAAAATTTACAAACAAGCGGGAATGTAATCATCCGCTAATTCTTCTTCTATTCACAGAAATCGTGATCTAGCTGAAATAAAAAATCATTAATTACCTCCCCCTTCAGAGCCAACGTTCCGCTCCCAAAGGAGTTATGCTGGTAACAACTCGGTTATCAGACTATGCCATTTGGGGACAGCTCCAAAAAGGTACACAAAAAAAACACAAAATTCTGCAGTCATCATCATGGTCATCATCTATATATACCAATAAATACTGCCAATGTCATCCCAAAAATTACGTATCATTGACACATAAATATCACTGATGACACTGAACAGATTTAAACACATATACATAAATCGTATCTAAGAATAAAGAAAAAAGAGTGTGAATAATTTATAATATACGATGATAACATTTCATCGAATAACTTTTGCATGAATCTCCTTTTTTTTTTTTACATAAATTCACTTTGGAATGCACGATATTTTACAATACAAATTCTTAAACATAAAAAATATTAAATTACTAATTCTCTTTCACTCTTCTCATTCATATCCAGAAATATTTTACAATTTCTAAACTTTCAATATCGACTTACAAAATTTTCAGCTATCAGTCAGCTGAAACGAAAAAATCTACAAAAATACATTTTAGCTCATGTAAATACAATAACTAGAACTTCGATGAACAAGAAATGCAAAAAAAAATTCTATTCACAGAGTATAAACTCGAACTACAATAAATTCACTTTTCAAAAATAAATATCGAACTCTAAAGTTTCAACAAGAAATTAAACATCGCTAACTATATAATTCACAAGGCTTCTTCTTCCTCTTCATCTATTCCAGAAAAAAAAAACAGAGAACATTTTATAACTCAATCAAGTGCCAAGTGAAAGAAAAATATACTTAAATTTCATTGTTGGTACTCCGTGGCAATAAATCATCTAGTCCGTTTCCGATAACATCCTTCCGTCGTCGTTGGGTGGCTTCACGTAAAGCTGTTACTGAAGATCTCGTTCAAGTCAAGTCGTCGCTGTAGATCTCTCTCGTGACGTCATCTTCCCGATGTTCGCTGCTTCGCTGCCGGTTGTCGCTCTGCAGGCTCTGGTCATTTCGCTGGCTTTTCGTTACTCCGTGCGGATTTTTGAAAAACCTTTTCTCGTACTTTCTAGGCTTATTGGTGTCCGCCTCCAAATGACGCTTTAATAGTTGAGGACCTCCAGACTTGTCAGGAATACTTGCAGTTGGCACAACTTCTTGGTTGGTTTTTTCTTCACTTAAATCAGACTCAAAATTATTTTCATCGTTATTACTTTCTTTTAAAACTTCTACTTTAAAAACCTTTTCAAAAACGGCTTTCTCATATGGTTGTTCTACTTCACAAACTTCGTTATTTAAACTTTCATTATTTGTACTAACGGGACATTTTATAGGTGCTTCTGAAATAATCTGTTCTGGACCACAAGGTAAGTCAAAAAGTCCACGGGACCGCGGCTGCACTGTCAATCGACATTCGTCATTATTATCGTCACAAACTTGTTCCTTAGCAAACTGAAGATTGACTTCTGTATCGTTTTGATCTGTTACTTTAGTTACTTCGTGGCAATCAGTAACGAAAGGTAATGCCATAGTGGCAAGGCATAACTCATGAGAGGGCTTTTCTTGAAGAACTTTGGCCTCTCGCTTCAAAGATCCCGATGAAAGTTTCCCGAATTTTCATTCCTTTGATAGCAGTATTTCTCAGTATGTCCTAGTCGGCCACAAAAATTACAAGTGATAGTTTCTCTCTTTTGTTTAACCAAAGTTTTAGGTCTAGTGTTATGGTTCGAAGCTTGACGTGGCAAAAAGTCTCTACTAAGTTCATATTCCATAGTTCTAGGTGCGTTCGGCGCAAATTGTTGGGACCGTGTAAATTCCGGTCGTGCGGGAGTCATTCTACGCGACTCAACCTGATATCGCTGCTTTGGCGGGAATGGCATCCATTGTTGTTTAAGTGTATTTGCTGCAGATTCTCTTCTTGCAGTGTATTGCCGAGCCAATTTGACTAACTCTGCAACTGAATTTACGTTTCGTACTTCTAGGAATTCTCTAATGGGCAAAAGCAATTGAGACAAAATGCAATTTACAATATCAATTTCAGCGGCATCAGCATCGTACAGCTGGTATAACTCTACTGTACCCCATATAAATTTTTCTATGTCATCTCTTTCCCTTTGTCTTCATGAAAACAACTCTGTAGCTAGTTCTGTAAAATCATTATAAGCCGGATATATGTCCATGATTTCGTTTTTAAATTCTTCCCAAAGTTCTATGTCGTGGCGACAACCTACGTTATTCCACCATTGCTTAGCACATCCAATTAGGCAAGATACTGCTAAAACAACTTTTTTATTGCTTGGCACTTCATGTTAACGGAAGTGCTCCTCTATGGACTTGACAAATGTCCATGATGACGGACGTTTCGAACCGTCGAACCTCATCTCAGGTAAAGGCCAATTAACATAAGGACTATAGTTAATGGATGGGTTGGAAAATCATCGTTGTGGCAGTTGAAAATACTCTGTTCTATCACTTGCTTCTGATGGAACAGAAAATGGAACCTTACGTTCAAAGTTTCTTCGTCGGTGAACTGACGTAGCATTGTCAACAAATTTAGGGGTTGTTGTCGTTCCCCTTTTCTCCCGATTATCATCAAGCAGATTCATTAGCACTTCTGCTTCCATCATTACATCTTGCAATCTACCCTTTACTCTTTCTATGTCGGGAGTCATTATGGCGGAATCGGCCATATTGTTAGCAGACATGTTTAGCGGTCTGCCGGAATTTTGGAAATTTTGAAAACCTTTTTTAATCTTGAGCAGCGCTCAAAGGTACTGCTATACAACAATACTAAAGCTATAAATAAGCTTACAAAAATATAAATTTGCTTATCAAAAAAAGATTTTTCTTATCGTGCCTATGTACGTGTGTGCCCGGACACTTCTAATCATTACATACAACAAAAATCTTAAATATTCAGCAATATCTACGCTGAAACTTCAGTACCTTTGAATAATACACAAAAAATGTTAAGCTACTTGCTCAACAAAAATTTTCGGCTTAAGCTGCCGTTAAATCTACAACTAGTACATACAACTACTGAGATCAAAAAATTACTATCTTTGACAATCATACAAAATTTATCCACAAATATATATACTATCTTTAAATACTGGCGAGTCCCTGTTCGCTGCGCCACTTCTTTTATTTGTACTCTGTAACGCTCCAAACAAATGCAAAATACTTGAAGTTTTATGCTCCGGATAGCTTAGACGGGCGCCAGGCAATAATTAACAAATTGCCAAAAGTAGAATAAGTTGATAATAAGTTGATTTAGGGTTCAAATA
Organism: Ryuthela nishihirai; assembly: GCA_038380435.1. NCBI lineage: Eukaryota > Metazoa > Arthropoda > Arachnida > Araneae > Heptathelidae > Ryuthela > Ryuthela nishihirai. The sequence goes on from JAWZYU010000026.1 coordinate 55,656,040, forward strand.
CCAGCGAGCGTTTATGAGTAAGAATCAAAATGATTGTCAAGTAATATTAAATATAAAAAAAATCTTTAATTCGCGTTGCTCAAGAGAAAAAAACTGTACAGACTCAAAAGGTTTATAACAAAACAGATTTATTTCCAAACTCACCAAGACATCAATGAAGAAAACACACTCCTACTCCTGTGCTACACGCACTGTGCTTGGTGCTACGCACCTTGTGCTCGTGCACTCCACTGTGCTACAACTTGTGCTACTCCTTCTACTACTCTACTGCTTAAGTGACTTGTAGGTCACCGGTTTTTTGACATGAGGCCGGCGCATGCCGGGAAAGACATTAACATACTATAATGAACGACGCAAAAGCTATGACGCAAGAGGGGGCGTGTCCTTGGCACGCGCTTTAACGGTACAGTCGGAAGATCGGAGTTGAGGCGCATGCACAACTCCTAGAAACTTGGAAACGAGTGCTGCGATGCCAAAAAGGAAATAAAAATCCCCAAAATGATAAATATAACGTAAATTAAACAAAACTGGTTAAGGTAAAGCAAAAGTGAACGATGGGGCATCACAATTGCCACAGTGCAATGCATTGTCCAAATGGCAAAAGTGTTTTTTTTTGTGTGTGTTTATGCAGCAGGAACATTCAAGGTCAGTAAACAGTCAAGCATGTGTGAATGCTAAATGACTTGTGGTCATCAAAATGCACATTGGTTCTCAAAGACTAAGGCATTCCTAATCATTTGTTAAGCACTTTTTCAAGTTAGATAGTTAGATATCTAGTGAAACTACATGATTTTGCATTAGTTTAGGAGATATCAACTTTGTTTCATTGATTTATCTGTTTCTTTAGGTGTTAAAATTTTGTATTTTTCTTTTTATTACAGTGCAGTGCTTATTAACAAAGAAGCCACAGCTGTTCAAGCAACAAGCAAAAAAGAGGCAAAGTTGGAGATCCGAGGCACAAATAAGAACATGGATATTAAAATTGAAAACTTTGACGTTGCATTTGGAGATAAGTAAGTACTTTTATTAAGAGCACTGAAATAAAATTAAAAGCAAGTTTCCAAGTTTTCCATCTCAACAAAACAAAGCTAATAATAATAGAGGGAACAAAAAAAAAAGAGAGTTTACAAAATGTTCATTCATATTTTTAAATTATTTAACATGTTTTCTTCAAAGATGTGAAAGGACTCTATGTGCATTTTTTTACAGTTGTATAATTAACTGTTAAAAATTGTTTAAATTTCTTATTTGGTTTTTGAGTAGTGCATTATGGTCCTTTGGATGCTTTTAAAAATCTTAACATTGACCATATGATCTATAAATAAAAGCTGTATCATGTCAATTGAACTCTTCTTACATGATCTGGCCATTGGATTTGATATATGGATAGAATGTGGTTTGCATATACTCTCTGATGCACCCAAGTTAAAAAATGGCGTACCAGTTTCTTCAGCAAGATACATGATGTCACTTGATCTTAGGTACCTGATACCATTTAATTGCCTAAGTATGAAGTATCCTAGTTATCTGATACCCTTTATACAGGGGTGGGGATGACTCAGTCTGTAGCGCACCATGCTCATATTCTGTAGTTTCCAGGTTCAACTCCCATTTGGGCCAGCATTGAGATTTATCTCTGCTAAACTCCCCACCATGCCCATGGACAGTAGGGGACACTGATGGGCTTGGAAAGGCCTCTGTCCATCAGATGGGACATTAAACTCTGGTCCCGTGTGCAGGAGAGCCATACCCTGTGCACATTAAAGAACACACTGGATGGCCTTGACAGGAGGCTACCATGTCTTCCAACAGATGTTCCAGTGGGTCCTCTCCTCCAATCTTCTCTGAGCCATTGGGGTCCTTGTGAACCTACCATTTAGCCATTGTGCACAAAAAAATGCCACTCAGAGGTTAAACAGGCCAACCCAAATATTTATACACCTAAGTATTGGGTATCTGATATTATTTATTTACATATCAGGCATCTTAGGTATTTAATACTATTTGACTGAGCACTAAATGCTATGTGTCTTTGACTTATCCTCTCTTCCCTCAGAATTATCAAATTGTATTGTAAGTGATGCAGAGTCTATGAAAAAAGATAAATGGCAAAGATTTTCTGTTGTAAAGTATGGCATTAACAAAAGGAAAAACTAGTGGCAGATCACTGCAAGGCTCAAGAAGTGCATGCTTGGGGCCTCAGTATCGCAGGGGCCTCAAAAAGAAAAAAGCTAGTTTTTTTTTATTTTTAACATTTGTTAATTGATAAAAAAATATAAAATAATAATAACAATAATAAAGGCTTTTTTTTTTCAATTCATTCATTTTAATTTGACATCCTAAAAAAAATTTTAAATATTTAGAGGAGGGCCTAAAAATCAGGTTGCACTTGGGGCCTCCAAATGCTTAATCCACTGCTTGTAAAACAATCAGCAGCAATCAGCAATACTGTCAAAAGTTCATAATGAAATAATTAGTGTTCATTCATAGTAGTTTTACCTTCATATTTCACATATAATTCAGCATCTTCGAGATTTCTTGTGATGCAAACTTTTGTCAAAGAACCCATCTATTTTTTATAAGACTTTGAAAAACCATTGAGTTTGATTTAGACAATTTCTTAAAATATTTGCACCCTGTATTTTAAATCTATCTTTGATTGAGGCTTATATCATAGGTGGAGGATATCTGCTTCATATAGTTCCATGACCTACTGAGACAACTTATAGGCAGAGTTGTTCTTATTACATCTATTTAATTACTCTAGACAACAAATTTAAACTTTTTTTTATAGCTTTGGTCAAATAGGATGTTTTAATTAATTTTGGGGTGCTGAATTCAAATATGGCTGTGAAAAATCTGCAGCATGTTCAGTTTTTTTTAAATTACAGTTTGATGTATTTCAAATTTCAATGAATATGCATATCTGGGAAATGAAAATAAAAAAAAAAAAATAAAATTTTATTAAATTGCAACTTGAAACACATTAATTAATTATATGATTACAGTGAAAAAATTAGAAACATCATAGTTATAGACCACTGAATATAAAGTAACAAATGAAATAATATTGAAATGCAAAATAAGAAAACATGAGTAAGGATCTTTTATACTTACATGAAGTTCATTTTTGTCTTTTATGTGATGAGGAATATTCCTTCTGCAAGAACCAGCAGTAGTCACACATCATTGCTGGGTCCCACCTGCCTTGGTATCTCTACTCCATGGTTCGGATATCCTGCTGAAATATTTCCCTTGCTTATCACTGACAGCTTCTAAGTTCTTGGGAAAGAAGTCGAGATGCGAGTGCAAGAAATGGATCTTCAAAGATATTCGACAGCCAAGATTTTCATAGTTTTTGTGAAGATCTTGAATGAGCTGATGGTTATTTTATTCTTTGTGATTCCCCAGAAAACCCTGAACCACAGATGTGAATGATTTCCATGCAGCATGCTCCTTCATATTCAGTTTTTCTTCAAAGACAGTATCATTCAGTAGCTTCCTGTTCTGAGGAACAACAAAGATCTCTTCTTTGAGTTTGGCATCACTTAGTTTTGGAAAATTTTCTTTTCAAGTGCAGAAACCCTTTACCAGTTTTGTCCGTAGCCACAAAGTTTTTCATAAGCCCCAGTCTGATATGTAGTGGTGGGAGCAGAACATCAGAGGGGGTCAACTAGATGGTTATACCTCACATTAATCTTCCCAGGAATAAAAAATATCTCTTCTGAATCAGTCTTTTTTTGTAGTGTTCTTTCAGGCCCTACTGTCACACAAATTTAGAAAACAGCAAAATTTTGTGAAGTCTCCTTGAAGCACACAAGCAAGAGAAATATGACTTTTAAGTCACCACATATTATCCACTAAAATGTCATATTTTATAGCAGTGAGTATTTTTTCCATGCTTTCATAAGTTTCCTTCATTCCCACAGCATGTGTCAGTGGAATGGAAGGTTTTTGGTTTCCTTTTTGCAAAAGGACAGCTTTTAAGCTGAATTTTGACGAATCTATAAATAGATGCCATTCCTTAGGGTCATGAGTTGTTCCAATTTCTTCCATCAGCCCTGAAATATCTTTGCAGAAACACAAACCATCTTGCATCTCATAATAAGCAGATAAAGTCAAATTTCTCTTTCTGAATAGAGAAACTCTGATACCCTTGGCTAGGAGATTCCACTCTTGTAGCCTTGAACCTAAAACTTCAGTTTGTTGTTTGGAAAGTCTTATGTCTCGAACAAGATCATTTAGTTAATTTTGCTGAATCAGATGAGGCTCATCTAACTTTTTTAGAGGTGTATATAGGATCAGGATCTGTATGTGCCTCAAAGTCTTCCTCTGATGAATGTGAATCCATCTCCTCCCAGTTGGTTTGAGGTGTTGGTATAGGAAGATCTTCTCCATGAGGAACTGGCCTTATGGCTGAAGACACATTTGGATATTGTATTTTGTTTTCGTTCTTTTTGGAGCCCGATACTTTAGTTAAACAAAAATAGCAATCATGCACGACTAGTTGGCTCATGCCAAGCCATTGGAACTGCAAGCACGAAATGCAGCACACATGTGGAGCCATGTTTTGTCCTGATCTCCAACATGACATCCAAAAATACAAATTATAGGCTCTCTTCACAATCTTTGTCAAAGAATGACCTTGTATTTTAAAATATAATTTCCATACACATAACAAAACTTATCTGGCACTTTAACACATCTGCGACACTACTTTTGTGCCATTTAAACACCAAAATTCACTCTTCAGCATACATCATGTGTTCCTCCTACAATGAAAACAACAAGAATGGCAGTCTGAGGTTAGGTTACTGTTACATGTTTTCTCCCACTTGGCAAACAGTGTTGCCAGCCTCAAAAAGTAAAATATCTAGTGTCCTCCCAGTTGCCTGGAGGTGTTGGTATAGGAAGATCTTAATTGGAGTCATAATGACCAATAACATAAAAACGTGACATGCTAGCCATTTTTTGATGTCATATCTGAAATCAGCACCTGAAAAATAAAAGGTAGCTACAATTGTTCATGTTATAAAAACCAGTGTTATCAAATATTATGAATCTAATTCTCTAATTAATTAAGAATGCAAAATTCAGGCATATTAAGAGAACTTAAGATTTTATTGAAAATTCAGTACTGTAGCATCTGCATCAGAAATGAATTTGTAACCAAATTACAAGTCAATTTCGAACTGGTGTGAAGACTTGATGCTGCCTTCACTCCAATTCTTTGCAGCCCTGGTGTCTCTATTAACTAGTTGAAAAAACTGCTTCAATGTGCCCATTTCTCTTCATATGTCTAAGAAGAAAGCAGAAGATAACTGTTGTGGCTTTAATGGTTATCCTAAGTGGCATAATCATTATCCAAGTTGTTTGTATCCTTATTACCTAATTTTTTTTTATTTAAATTCAAAGGCGAGTTTGCTGATGCCTGAGACTAATTTTAAACCTCAAAATATTCTGCATGGAAAATTTGCAGTGTATTTATATTTACACATGCCATTAGAGGATGGGCAACTGGGAGGATACTAGATATTTTACCCTTTGCCGCTGGCAACACTGTTTGCCAAGTGGGAGAAAACATGTAACAGTAACCTAACCTCAGACCACCATTTTTGTTGTTTACATTGTAGGAGGAACACGTGATGTACATTGAAGAGTGAATTTTGGTGTTTAAATGGCACAAAGGCAGTATCGCGGATGTGTTAATGTGCCAGATAAGTTTGTTATATGTGTGGAATTTATATTTTAAATTAAGCACCTCAACCCTCAACTCATTACAGGATGTGATGTTTCCTCAACAGGAAAGAGAAAAAAAATTGTAATTTAAACTTCTTCGATCAACTTCTGATTTCCATAAAAAAGTGAAAATTTTTGATGAAATTTTTGACTTTGGATTATGTTACTACTGTTGGTGAGGTATTCCTTGCAATGTTTTATAAAGTAAGCATAGGAAAATGTGATTTTTTTTTGCATAAAACAGAACAATTAGATTCTAACCCCTAATTTTGACCTTGCTACATTATGATCATTGCTATTGAAGATTTAGATAGATTAAATTTATATATTTAATTGAACTCAAGTGAAATTTTCTGTAAAAAGCTTATTTTAGAAGTAATGGAGTTTTGAAGTTTGCTTTTCATCGATCAAAGATTGATGAAAAGCACAAATATTTTTGGCAGGATAGAATATGTATCATATAATTTTACTTTGTTTTACTGCATTTTCTCTTTTTAAATTATTTCCAGTTTTTCACCAATATTGAAGAGTTTAAATGAAATATATGGAAAAATTTACTAACTACAATAACTAATTTGAGCAGAGCTCATGCATGCATTGTGCTACAACACAGTGCATGTATGAGCTCTGCTACCTGAAGAAATAATTTCCATCATCATCCTCAAGCACCCAAAGGCTGTGAAGGTCCAACCAGATTGTGCAATTTAGTTCTCCAAACACATCTGTCTTGAGCTACATCTGCTGCATCTGGCCGCTGCACACCAATTTTAATAAGGTCCCGTTTCACATTGTCTGCCCACCACATCCTAGGTCTCTTCCTGACACCTTTAGACACACTCTTCATAACCCTATTCACTATTCTATAGTTATGCCTACAGGCAACATGCCGAAACCAACAGAGTCTGTCTCTGCACAATATGCTACTCAAAGTAGGTAGCTGACTCCTTTATCTAACCTCATCATTACTAACAAAGTTGAACCATGTAATGCCCAAGATACTGCATAAGCATCAAGTTTCCTGTTATCTTGTTTACAAAGGGTCCAAATTTCACTACCATAACTAATTCTAGAAAGAACCAAACTGTTATACAGTCTAATTTTAAGGTGTGTACGTCTATTGCTCCACACTCTCCATAGATGCTTAAAAATCCCAGCAGCAATCCATATTTGTCTGTTTAACTCATGCTGCATATAACCAGTATCTCTTACATAGCTCCCAAGATAATTAACTGAGACACCTGCTCAAGAGTGCAACCATTCAAATTAACTGAACCACAGCCTGCCTGAACCAATTTTCATCACTTTAGTGTTCTCTCTGTTTATCACCAAACCTACTCTGCTACCAGTTTATTAGAAATGAAAAATCATCGAATATAAACAGTTCAGGAATAAACTAAATCATGAAATAGATGGAATAAAATTTAACCATTTTAATGAGAAATTAACCACACACAAAGATAATAGTAAAAAAAGTGGAGAATAACTAACAAACTTATTTGTAAAAAAAAAGGAATGATATTTAAGAAATTTGAGATAAAAATAATGTTGTTATGGATCAAGGAGTAGATGACTCTATTGACTTCCTTTCTATGGATTACCACTTTGCAATTCTTTCTTCAATTCAACAGTAAATCAAAAAGAAGTTGAAAATGCAATAAAGACATTGCCCAATAAGAAAAGTTCCGGTATAGATGCTATAACTGTTAAGCCAATCAATATTATTAGTATGTATAATATGTATAAGCCAATGAAAATTATAACTGTTAAGCCAATCAAGAGGATTTCAAATACAATTGCGCCTCTGTTAACACACATTTGTAACATCTCTCTTAATAAAAGTGTTTTTCTGCATAAATTAAAGCAATCTAAGTTATTACCACTCTATAAGAATGGAGATAAAAAAGGATGGAAAATTGTAGACTGATTTCGCTTTTACCAATATTTTTTAAGGTGATTGAAAAAGTGGTATGTAATCAATTACAAAGGTTTCTCCTGAAAAATAAAGTAATTTCAAATTATCAGTTTGACTTTCAAAAAAATCACTCAACAGAACTAGTAATATTAAATCTTAAAGAAAATATCCTGAAAAAGTTTTCAAAGTGACCAAAAAGTTTTAAGTGTGTTCATTGATATTTAGCAAAGCCTTTGACTCAGTTGATCATGCAATACTCTTTCAAAACTTAAATTTCAATGGACTATTGAATCTTAAAATTTTTTATTTTTTATCTTAAAATGGATAAAAAGCTACTTAGCAAATAGGTCACAGATAGTACATTTAAATGGTGTGAGCTCAAAGCCATCTTTCATTCATACTCCAAGGTTCAATTCTAGGACTTTTCCATTTATGCATAAATGATTTACCAAATGTTTCAGAAAAAATGAAATTATATTTGTATGCAGATGACACTGTCTTCTTAATGTCTTCTAATTCTATAACATGTACAAACACAAGTGAACACAGAATTAAAAAAAAATTCAAGATGGTTTAAGGTAAACAAATTACACATAAACTACTTAAAATCAAAATTTATGGTGTTTCACACATTGCAGATCAATGATATTGTTAAGTTAAATATAGATAGCTTTGACATTACTAGAGTTAGAGAGTATTATTTCTTAGGAATCATGTTAGACAAAAACTTAAATGAACATATAACTTACACCCGTACCCAGATTATTAGAGCTATCACCAAAAATTACAGAATTATAAACTTTATTAGCCAAGAAAATTTATTACTGCTGTATTATGCTTTTATTTACGCAACTCTGTTATATGGCAATATTGTATGGTCAAGCACATCAAAAGAAAATTTAAATTATTTTCTATTACAAAAGCAATATGTTCGCTTAATTTTAAATTTGCAGTATAGAGCACCAGTAACTTCATTCTTCAGGGAATTAAAAATTATAAATATTTTTCAGATACGAGATCTGAATATTTATAAGTTTGTATTTTTATGGGAACAAAAATTATTACCATCAATATTTGATCATTATTTCAAGAAGAGAGAGGAAATTCATTTTCTGTCAAGTAGATCCAAGGAAAATCGATCTGTACTGAAATTCAAAAAGGCTATTTGTCAAACCTCAGTTATATATACTGCTGTCTCATTATGGAATACATTACCAAATGAGTTAAATTTAATATCTAATAAAAAGTACTACATTAGTAATATTAAATGGTACCTTCTTAATATGTAATTAGGTTACCACTAGTTTTGAATTTGCTCAATCGAAATCACTTCTGTGTAGTGTTATGTGTATATAGGTTTGTTATGTAGTGTTATGTGTATAATAATATAAACATAACATATAGCTATATGTTATGTTTATATTAATTTTTTAACTGATGTTTCTATTTTTCAAATTTGTTGCATTGTGATTCCTTGGGACCTTAATAACCTATTTTTTAAGGTTTGGTTCCTTATAATTATATATGAAACTGTAATTTACTTTTTGTGAATTTCAATAAATCAGATCAAATAGGCTCAAATGAAAGAGTTCATCTCATAACATCATTTGCCAAAAGGGCCAAATCATCAGCATAATACAAATGAAAAATTTTCAGATCTCTAGACCATTTGAGCCCAAAATCTTTCCCTGCAATGAATTTTGCATAACATAATCAATAACCAAACTAAAAAGGAAAGGAGACAAAATGCACCCTTATCAAATATCAGAAACAATGCTAAACCATTTGCTACTAGCCTTACTAACTCTTGCACACGACTCAGTGTTATTATACAAGCTTTCATTATGTTAACTAACTTTTCTGGTATACCATATGATCTCACAATCAACCACAAATTATGATGATCAACAGAGTCGAAAGCCTTTTTGAAATCAACAAAGCTAGCAGCCAAAGGTTTCTGAAACTCTAAACATTTCTCAAGAATCTGCCTAAGTGAAAATATTTGATCTACACATCCCCTACCACTTCTGAATCCACATTGCTCATCACGCAATTGCCTGTCAACCAGATTCTTAATTCTATTAAGCACAATCATGCAAAGAACTTTATCTGGAACAGAAAGTAGGCTGATGGCCCTATAAGTTATCACAAGAACTGCAATCACTTTTTTTAAAAATAGGGATAATAATATCTCTGCTAAAATCCTTAGGAACAGTGGCTTTATCATGAAAGATATTCAATATTTCAGTCCATTTTTTCCCACACAAAACATTAATTATCTTTATTAGCCAATTCTCTGCCATTATGCTCTCTGCCATCATCTGCCATCCAGCTCTCTGCCATTATGCTGTCTGTTTCCTCAGATTTGTCAGCCAAGTTATTAAGCCAAAGATTCTTATCAGCAGCTAACTGAGCCTTTACATGTTTATTAAGTTCCTTGTAATGCTTTGTTAGAACTAGTATTGATTAACCCTTACAGTGTCGAGTTTCTGAAACTACTCACTGTTGTGGCTGCATTTATTTTAAAGTGTTCTCAGAAAATAAAATAAACAGCTTTAGAACCTCATCCTGAAGTAACTAATGAATGGAAATATGTCATGTTATTTATATACCAAAGGAAAGAGCATTTAATTGTGTTTAATAAAATGGTAAAAATTCGAAGAAAAAAGATAGTAGATTAAAATTTTTAAGCATTTTTTAAAACATTGCAAAATTTTACTGTGTTTTTCCACTTATCTTTAGTTAGTCTAAATTCAAAATGTTTAAATGAATATTGCAAATGATGTATTTATTGCTAGAAATTTACAATTTTGGTGATGGAATGTGAAGGTTACCAAGTTTCCATTGCAACAATAAAGTGATAATTGAAAAACTCATTTACTTGGATTGGTACTGATGAACTATTATAATTCACATTTTTCAGATACTTAGATAATTTTAATTCGTATCATTACAGATCACTAAATGTAGAAACAGCAAACCTGCTAACGACTTTTGCAAATAATTTGTATATAAAAGAAATATGAAATTTAGGTGGTAGCCTTTTAAGAGTCACTGACAGTAATAATGTACCCACTTTTCTCAGAGGGGTGTAATAAATGCAACTTTTTAAATTTAAGAAATAAAAAGTCAAATACTTTTTATGTTCTATAATTACTAATAAATTACTATTTACATTTTTCTCCAACATCCTTTAGTTCAAATTAAAATTTTAAGGAATGAAAAAGTAGGTAAAGGGAAAACTTCATTCCCTTTGAAAACTTGATTCTCATATGCGCCAGAGGTAATCTGTGTTCTTCTAGCAGGGCGGGGGTGGCTCAGTTGGTAGTACGCCAGGATCATAATCTGTAATTCCCAGGTTCGAGTCCCAGCTGGTCAGCATTGAGATTTATCTCCACAAAACTCCCACCCTGCCCACAGTCAGTAGGGGACACTGATGGGCTTTGAAAGGCTGCCATCCGTCAGATGGGATGTTAAGCCATGGCCCCATGTTCAGGAGAGCCATACCTGTGCACATTAAAGAACATGCTGGATGGTCTTGAGGGAAGTTACGATGTCTCCCAACAGCTGTTCTAATGGCTTCCCTCCCTCAACCTTCTCTGAGCCTTTGGGGCTCTTGTGTCCTGGTCATTAGCTCATGGTGTGTTCCACTCAGAGGTAAAACAACCCAACTTTCTTCTAGTTTCTGTATTTTATTTTTCTAATCTAAACAGTTCATAATATTTCTATTATTGCTTAAATCTTTCATTTATTTTGTGTTTCCTAAATTATTTAATCATTTATGCATATAACACATAATGCATATTCTTAGACTTTTGATGATTGGTAAACTCTAAGCCTAAGTGAAACAGTGTCATAAAAAAATTTTGCTTTAAAAACAAGATAGTTTAAAGATTGAAAAATTTATCAGAAAATTGATAAAGAATTATGAAGAAAAATTTAATAGACTTTTTCAAAGTATTTAAAGTTTAACTTGAAGCACTGAATTTGAAAATGAGTCCTTATTATGAATCTGCATAACTCCTACAGAAAAGTTTAATTTTAAAATTTCAGCAGAAATTTTGGTTCAAAATCACAATTTCCTGACCTTAATTAGTTTATTTATCAATACTTACTTTTCAACCAAATAAAGCCCTACCTTTTAAAAATCGCACTATGAATAATTATAATGTTTGTGACCTGCCACCATTATACATCACTAGCAATTTCACTTTTGATCATTTCTAATTATTGTTATAATCACAATATCCATTTGAAAAGCAATAAAGTAAATAAAAGAGTCTTTAAAATCGAAAGTCTTCTAAAATATTGATCAAAAGCCGATGTGTATTGTAGTTCCTGGATGATGCAATTTCCGATAGTAAAAAAAAAAATCAATATCTTTAAGTTAAATGTTTAGAAAGCATTACAGCTCCATTAGGGCTATAAATAGCACAAAATAAGGGGAAACAAGACTGATGGATAATCTAAGTACGATGCAGCCGAATAAAGACCTAAACTAAATTACCACTACTTGATACTCTGACTGAGCATGTGCATAATTTCACTGCAGACTCAGATTTATTTTAAAACTTCATATTTTTTTAACAGAATCAACAGGTAAAAAAAAATATATATATATCAGATTTAAATATTATTTTCAATATTTGATTAGAAACAGTTGGAAAAAAAATTCAGATACCTATTTGGAATTTTTTTTCCACAACCTTTTTTCTATGGGAGTGAAACTTCGATCTCCAATCACTAGAATGTGAAAGATGAAAACTTTTCTTTGGGCTCCAATATGGAAAGGGTTAAGTATATTCCTAGAGTTATTTCTTTCTAAAATAAGCTCCAGTTCCTTATCACTAAAATAATTTTGCCTCCTCTGTACCTTTTTACCCAAAAGAGTACTGTTAGTTTAAATAGAAGCTTGTTTAAAAAGTCCCATTCTTCCTAAACTTCAGTAGTAAGCAAACCATGACTGTCAATAATGACTAAGTAACCTATCATAGTAAGCTTTGGATATAACTAGGTCTTTCAGAGGTTCAATGCTAAAAGTAACATATTTAACTTGTCGTAACACTTCTTAAATTTAAATTGCAAGACACTTTTAACAATGTAATGGTCAGATCCAATTTCAGCTCCCCCATTTGCTGTTAATTAAATGTAATCGATCATATTATGGTGCCCATTTGGTGGGTTGGGTTGGGTTGTTTTACCTCTGAGCGGCACTTTTTTTGCACACCATGGGCTAAATGGCCAGGTCACATGGACCCCGAAGGCTCAGAGAAGGTTGGGGGAGGGGACCCACTGGAACAGCTGTTGGGAGACAGATGGTAGCCTCCCGTCAAGGCCATCCAGCGTGTTCTTTAACGTGCACAGGGTATGTCTCTCCCGCACACGGGGCCACTGCTTAACGTCCCATCCGACGGACGGCGGCCTTTCCAAGCCCATCGGTGTCCCCTACTGACCGTAGGCAGGGCGGGGAATTTTTGCGGAGATAAATCTCAACGCTGACCCAGCTGGGACTCGAACCTGGGAACTACAGATTACGAGCCTGGCGCGCTACCGACTGAGCCACCCCCGCCCTCCCCATTTGGTGAAGCCATGCATACTATGTATGTTACGGTGTTTGTAATAAGCATTAATTATTCTCAAATCATTAAGTTTACTAACCTGTAGGATATATTGCCCCTTGCAGCTGCTAATATCAAAGGGACTTATCTCCCGTCCTGAAAAGTCTGAATCGGTACAAACTTCGGCATTGAAGTTCCCTAGAACAAGGATAATATCTCTTTCACAGAATTCAAAATATCCTGATGTTGTCCATAAAATCTTTTTGTCTCATCAGCACCCATTCCCCCACTACTGAAGGCGAGGCCATCTACACTGGAAGACTTAATCCAATGTAGTGTTGACAATGCCCATAGTAGCAAGAGTTCAAGTACCTGCGATGGCCTCTGATCAGGATTATCCACCAGCTGATAAAGCATATTCCGTGAATCTATTCATTTGGGGCTGTCAACTCACAAACAAGTAGAAAACACGGCGGAAGATTTTCTCTCAACACAAAGCCACCTGTGCAGCAAATTCAGTATCCACAATCAAGCTCAGAGCTACTATTTCATTTAGGTTGATATATATAGTCAGCAGCAGGACCCTATGTGGTTGACCACTGCTCAGCGGTGTAGAAAAAAAAAAGTAGCTATAGTAGTCCAGATCAGTAGGCACACTGATTTGGCAGCCCTCCCTTTCCATTCCCTTCTACAAGAGAGTATGTCTTTTGAAAGATACTAACAGTCTGCACCATGAGAAGGTGGGATCGGACTTTTTGTGCTAAGCTTGGCTGGTTCTGTGCATCATCACAGGGGATTGGTGCATAGCTCTCCTTTCAATGAATACCTAATTACCATTTACAGACATTTTTGTGGTCCAATTTTAAGGGCCACAAAAAGATCCTTGTGCAACTAAATGTAATTGTTGAATATATTAATATTTTAGGATTGTTTTAACTTTTACAGTTTGATAGATTAATAATAGCTATTTTTTTTTCAGGACCTTACTGCAAAATGCAAATCTAACATTAGTATATGGACGGCGATATGGTATGGTTGGAAGAAATGGCATAGGGAAAAGTACATTGTTACAGATGATATCAAGGTAAGGGAAATTACAGCAGTTGAATATTGAAACACATTTTGCTCTCAGTTTAAAATATTTAACCTTTCCACTGTCCCTGTCGATTACAGACATTGACAATCCAAAATGAGAGGCCCAAGACAGCTATATCTGTTTTTAGTACAACGCATCAAACTTTCATTTTTTAAAATAGAAATTACTATTTGAAAAATTTCTTACATATATTTTATAAAAATACATAATTCAAGTATGAAAAATAATGTTTTTTCATTTGATTAATATTTTGTTAAACTGTGATGTAAATAATTTGTAAAGCCAGCTGTCTAATCACCATTTTTTCGATCTGATATACAGCAAAGCTGATTTACTTGTTTTTGTTTTTGTATATTGAAGCAACTTACTCATTTAAGCTTACACAAAAATTTGAATTGAACTTTTGGAAACTAATTTTTTTTAAGTTTCAAAATTCTCCAAAACATTAGTCAAAAACTGCATTTTTTCTAATTGGAGGATTTTGGAAACAATTATGTAGTATATATACACCAATCAGCCAAAACATTAAAACCACCTACCTAATATGATGCATATATATCTTGCCACCAAAAGAGCTCTCACTCAATGAGACATAGATTCAACGAGATACTGGTAGGTGTCGCTTGATATTTGGCACCATGACACAACAGAAGATCCTGCAGTTCTCATAAATTGCATGGTTGGGATGATGCTGCTCGTACTCGTTTCTCCAACTCAAACCACAAATGCTCAATAGGATTCATGTCCAGCGAATTTGGGAGCCATGGCAATAAATGGAATTCTTCATCATGTTATTGTAATCATTCCTGAACCTTCTTTGCAGTGTGACATGGGGCATTGTCTTGTTGAAAGACACCATCTCTGCCAGGGAATACAACTGTCAGAGTTTGCTCAACAGGGATAATTAGTCCAAATATTCCTCAAGAAAATATTGTCCAGACCAGTGGTTCTCAACCTTTTATGCTTCACGTACCCCCTGGATATGTGTACGTAACTGGTGTACCCCTTGTATAGATTCATAAAACTATAGTTATAGTATAACAATAGGAATGAAATAAAACTTATATATATATAACGTATATCTAGCGACTTTTGAGCTCTCACAGCGTACCCCAAAAAATTTTACCGCATACCCCCACATTGAGAACCCCTGGCCCAGACCATCACACTCCCTCCAGCCACCTAGATCCATCCTACAGTGCATCCAGGTGAGAGAAGGCTTCCATGGGTGAACATTGCACATGAGCTCGTCCATCTACATGGTGTAACAGAAAACGGGATTCGTCTGACCATGCAACCCTCTTCCAGTCTTCTATGGTCCAACGTCAATGATTATGTGCCTACTGCAAGCATTGATGACAGTGAATGGCTGTGAGCATAAGCACACGAATGGGTCTACAGAGACCCATATCCAAGTGCTTAAGATGAACTCTGTTCAGACACATTGGGCCCTTTACTACAATTGAAATTATGGGTAATGTCAGCCACAGTAGCCCTCCTGTAGCTGTGGAAAAGACGAAATAGCCTGTGCTGACCTCTGGCATCAATGAGGTGTGGCTGGCCCATGCCTTGTCTACAGCTCGAAGTGTCATCTGTTTTGGACCATTTTGATAGGTACTAACTACTGCATAGCGTGAGCAACCTACCAGTGTTGCTGTTTCAGGGATGCTCTTGCCAAGATGTCTTGCCATAATGATCTGGCCTTTGTCAAAATCATATAAATCCTTTGCTTTTTCCATGTTGAGATGAAACAAAATACTGCCTATGAGAGCTCTGACCCAGGCATTATGTATATATCATTTGCAACCTTGGCACATGACACTGATTGGCTGCACATGGCTTCTTTGCACAACGCAGAGGTGGTTTTAATGTATTGGCTGATTGATGTAATAGTTTTTTTTTTTCCATTTTAGTCATTTTACTCTCAGATTCTTACTTTAAACCTATTGCAGTACTTCTAGAATTATTTTTATCACTCAGCCCAGCATTCAATGCATCATTTTTTAAGTTTTAAACCAAAACCAAGTGAACTAGGTCATGGCAGAGTGCAAGGTACAGACCTCACTAATTACTTATATGTGCAAACCATAAATTTGGTGGTTTACATACTGTGTATTTACAGTGTTAGCCTGATTGCATTTCACATTGGATATCATCTCCATTCATTAAATTAGTATTTTATGTATACTTTTATAATTAAATCATTTTAATTTCTGTAGATATTGTTTTATTATACTTCACTAGATTTTATGTCATTATCAGTCTTTCTGAGTTATGCTACATCACTAATAATGATGATGGCCAGCTTGTTGCTGTGAATATATTTTGATTTTATTTCTGTAGCTAAATGTCGTTATTGATTGGTTACATTTCTTTGTTTCCCAATCAAAAAAAATTATTTTTCATTTCCTGAAAATGAATAAGTCTTGGATTCAGAAACTAAAAGGGCATCATTGGCATTGAAATCAATCCTGCTATGATTGGGACTGCTATGCTGAGGTGTCCTTCCCTATCAAAACTTTATTTTAAAAAAATTATTAGTTTTTATTGAATATTTTTAAAAAATTTTATCCCACCCCCAAGATCCCCAAATGTACTGTCCAAAGAAAAAATATGCCATGCCCAGAAGAAAAAAAGCAGGCAAGAAAGTATTCCTCCACTTCCATAAACAGAGCAGAAAATTCCCATGAATTATGAACAGTGCAAAATCACCTTGTGCAATTCTGGCCCATGTTTTAAAGTATTCATCATCATCATCCTCAAGCAGCCATGGGCTACGGAGGTCCAACCAGACCATGCAGTTTCATTCTCCAAGCATATCTGTCCTGAGCTACATCTGCTGCATCCGACCACTGCACACCAACTCTAACAAGGTCCTGTTTGACGTTATCTGCCCACTGCATCCTAGGTCTCCCCTTCCTTCTGAGACCTCTAGGCATACTGTTCATAACCCTATTCGCCAATCTTTAATTATCCATACGGGCAACATGGCCAAATCAGCAGCACAATATGCTGATTAAAGGAGGTTGCAGACTCCTTTGCCTAATCTCATCATTAGTTACAAAGTTAAACCACCTAATACCCAAGATACTGTGTAGAATCTAGAATCAAAAACATCTAGTTTCCTGTTATTTTGTTTACACAGCATCCAAGTTTCACTACCATAACTAACCCTAGAAAGAACCAAACTATTATACAGTCTAATTTTAGTCTTTAGGTGTAACAATGGGAAAAAAAAACTATAAACAAATAACAGAAGTGTAGTTTTAGGTGTTTTTTTTTATTTTATTTTTCAGAATGAAATTTCTTTTCCATTGATATACACTGGTAACATTCAAATTGCAACACCCAGAAGGAATGGTTGGAAGTGTTCAAATCAGCAAGTGGCTGAGTTTTGCCAAGATATGCAAATGATTAAAATACGGGACCAATCAAGCTGCAAAGTTCGCCCATATCAGCAAGAATGCCGCTACCATAGCATTACAACTAAGACTAATTTCCTTGTGAGAAAAGTCCTCCATATTCAAGCTGCAAGTTCTAGAAGGAAGTGAAATTTGTATGGAATATCAAGGCAACAGATTTGTTGACCATATCACCAGCTGAGCAAATGTGAGAAAGGACAGATTATTGGTCTCTGAGAGGCTGAATGGTCGACTCACCATATTGTGTAACATTTGTGCTGTGACAGTGCAACAGCACATCAATGCAGGCAGACGTTTTAGAGACAAAGTATGACCTCTTGTTGATCAGGATCTGAAGCACATTCCGCAACAGCCTGCTTCTCGACTGCCTGGAGATCTACCGACTCTCCGGGGTCAAGGTCAGCCCTTGTGGCTCGATCGTTTCTCCCCCGTACTGGGGGAAGTACTAACTTGTTCTACTGAGTTACAGATATCCTGAGGCTTAGCGTACTGCTCTGCCAAAGGAAGCTTACCCCTAAAATGTTCAATGAAGTGAAATAAATGATCACACCATGGGAAGACTGTTTGATCTGGCAACAAGCTTACACTGCCCCTACAGCCACTCTATCTACCTTCAGAAGAATCACAAAATGTTGCTATAAGTTATCCCATCACAATACATAGCATATCTTGAAGACTAGCAGAACTTAAAGAGGCAGGACTTCATACATGGCATCCATTGCATCACCTGCCTCTAACTAATGACCATTATTGCCAGCATCTGGAGTGGTGCTGTGTTGAGTGAACTAGAACACAAAATGGCAACATGTGGTGTTCAGTGGCAAATCACTCTTTTGTTTTAGGGTCTTTTTATCACCAGTTTCATGTATAAAGAAGATGAAGATTTTTCACAATTTTTTATTTTAGCAGATGATTCTTTGTATTTAGAGATAAATGAAAAAAAATCTTTTTAGGATTAGATAGGAATTGATAAAATATTATGATTCGCACTTTTGGAATCTTTCAAATACTATACACAGTCATATCAGAATAATATGACCACCTACCATTGCATAAACTATAGTAGTGGTATATGCAATGGTATTTAGATTAGATATATTAGTTATTCTGATACGACTGTGTAATTGCACCCTCTAACGGTGAAAAAGGTTTGAAATTTTCAGATGAATATTGAAAGAATGTATTAATGATAGAAATATGAAATTTTGCTGGTAGAATGTAAACATCATGAAGTTTCGACTGGAAACAATAAAAATGACAATTAGAAAATTATTTTTTAGTTTGATTGATAATTATGAAATATAATTTACATTTTTAAAATACTTAGTAATTTTAATATATATATAACTTTACAGATCACTAAATATGAAATGTCAGAGTTGTTATAGAGTTTTACAAATAATATGTATAGAATAGAAATTTGAAAAATTAGTGGTACTTTTTAAGAGAGATTCCACTGACTAACAATAATCTACCCACTTTTCTGAGAGAGGTGTGGGAAATGCAACTTTTTAAATTTAAGAATTAAAAGATGAATACTTTTATGTTGTATAATTACTAATAAATACTATTTGCCTTTTTCCCATCATCCACTAGCTCAAATTAAAACTTTTAAGGAATGAGACAGTAGTGAAGGAAAAACGTCATTCTCTTTGAAAACTAGATTATCCTATGTTCCAGATGTGACATGCGTTCTTCTAGTTTAAAGAATCCTTATGGTTTTTCCTATGTATCCAAAAGGATTCGATGAATTATTAGAAGCTTTTTTTATATGTGTTGGTAATAAATATACCCCATCAGTATGTGAAGTTATGTCTCTGCTGAGGTTTATGAGAGAGAAAATTATTATTGGGGATTTAGTAGGTACTTTGTAATTATAAGTTCTCATTCTATTGTTGATCGTATTGCTGATAGCTGAATAGTGCATAATGGAAAGAGGTATATGTAGCATCTTGAGATTTGTTATGTTGAACTCTGTTGATTTTATTTCTTGAGGACAGGTGAATTTTCTTTATGAAGTGATGTGGATAGTGTGTGTCTTGACACAGAGAATATATAAGTGATAATTCTTTCCTCGAAAAATTATTAGTAAAAGTCAGAGTATGTAAATGATAATTCTTTCTTCAAAGTGTTATTATTATTAAAAATATCAGATGGTGTGTAGAATGTGATTTTTGTATCAAATGACAGCTTGTAATGCAGAGTGTATTACAAGCTATAAAAAAATTGACTCATGTGCTTCCCCCCCCCCCCCTAAAAAAGAGGGAAATATGAAAACAATTGTTCTGCAATATCTCCAGAATGCAAGTGCCAAAAGTAACAAGCTATATGTCAAACAAAAGCTTGTGATTCTGGGAGTGTTATAAGCTATAGAAAAAATTGACTACCCATGCTTTCTTCTCCCATAAAAAAGGGAAAAAAATATGGAAACAATTGTTCTGCTATATGTTTCAAACATGACAGTGGAAAGTAATAAGTTATGCATTGAATGAAAGCTTGTAATGCAGGGAGTGTCAAGGCTATATGAAAAAATGACCCCCCATGCCTTTTTCACTCCTTAAAAAAGGAGAAATATGAAAATGATTGTTCTGCTCTATCTCCAGAATGCAAGTACCAAAAGTAACAAGTTTTATATCAAATGAAAGCTTGTGATGCAGGGAGTGGTATAGGCTATTAAAAATGACCCCCCCATTTCTTCTTCCCCTCCTAAAAAAGGGAAAAAATATAAAAATGACTGTTCCCCTATAACTTTGGAACTCGAGAATGGAAAGTAACAAGCTATGCTTCAAATGAAAGTTTGTGATGCAGGACGTGTCAGGCTATAAAGCATTAACCACTCCCATGCTGTCTTCCCTCCTAAAAAGTGGAAATATGGAAACAATTGTTCCACTATATCTCCACAACATGAGTGCCAAGAGTCAAAGTTCTATTTCAAGTGAAAGCATGCGACTTATATACTCCCTTGCTTTCTTCCCTGTTAAAAGAGAGGAAATGTGAAGCCATTCTTCTATTATATCTTCTGAACTACAGTTACAAGTTAGGTGTCAAATAAAGGCTCATATGAGGCCCATCATAAACTGTTTCGAAACCCCTCAATAAAAGGGAGGACTTATGTGGGAATCAACCTTAATGAGTTATATCTCAAATTAAAGCTCATGATGTCTCCAATGTCATGGGCTACCTCAAACACAACTCTGAAAAAAAGGAGAGGAAATATATGGTTGATGTTTATATCAAATAGAAGTTTTTGAAGGTAGGTGTTTTTAGTGATAATATATATATAGATAAATTAAAAAATTTAAAAAATACCTATCTTTCTATTGCTTTTTGCTTGACATCTGTCAGTTTGTGGATTTGTCAAAACAGTTGTTCCATCATATCTTTTAAATGCGATGGAGCAACTTAATATTTTATGTGTCAAATGAAAGCTTGTGATGGGAGTGTCACAAGCTATAAAAAATGACCCCCATGCTTTCTTTCCCCTGAAAGAGGGGAAAAAGGAAAACTTTTCTGCTGTATCTTCAGAACATGAGTACTGAAAGTAACGAGCTATACGTCAAATGAAAGCTGATGTGGGGAATGTCATAGGCTGTAAAAAAATTGACTCCCTATGCTTTTTTCCCCTTGTTGCCCTATATCTCCTGAACATGAGTGCAGAAAGTAACAAGCTGTTGCATCAAATTAAAGCTTCTGATATGGGGAGTGTTATAAGCTATAAAAAATTGATCCCTCCTGTGTTTTCTTCCCCCCCAAAAAAGTGAGGGAATATTGTGATGGACTCCTCCAGATGTGATGGGCTGGGTCAAATGTCAGCTGCCAGAGGACGATGAATTTGTCCCTCGATTGTCTTCACCCTCGTTTCGGTGAAATAACAGATTCGCGGGTTTTTACACCCGTACAGACATATGCCTCAGATTTGCTGCGCCAAGTATTGTGTGAAAATATGTCCAACAATTCGCAAATGAGAGTTGTACAAGGACAACACAGTTTATTTATGCTTATATACAGTTACATGTTGGGGATGCTCTCAACTCTGTAGGCCTTTGCTGCTGCAAACAATTAGACAAATGAGGTGGAGAATTGTACTTTGCAGATTCTCGCTTTACCGACCTCAAACTCAGCGAAAGGATATTTAACCTTTGCCTACAATGTGGTTCACACAGAATCCACTTCAGTTGCACAGAACTACTTGGTTCACCAAGAACTGAACTTTGATTCTCACATAGATTTGAATCCTCTCCTTACAGGTTTTGTTCGAGCAAATGCAGTGTCCCTTGACAAGTGTCCAAATATCCTTCCTGTTTGACAGCTACGCTCAAGACTGTTCTTTCCTTATTTGCGGCTCACCTCCCATGATCACACTTGTCCCCAGGCTAGTTGTAAAAAGGCCATAAAAGGCTTCTTGGACACGTCAACCCATGCAGGCTCAAACCCGAAAACATCTATGAGTCACATCCCCACAATAGCACTTCCAAGAACACACTTAATACATAAAAATATTTATAATAAAAATACAATAAAATGCAACAATAAATAAAAGTAAATAAATTAGAGGGACATGGCAAATGTGAAAACGATTGTTGCTCTATGTCTTTGGAACACAAGTGCTGGAGGTAACAACCTATGCATGAAATGAAAATTTCTAACTAGGGGAGTGCCATAAGGTATAAAAAAATTTGACCCCTCATTCTTTTTCCCCCCTAAAAAAGGGAAATATTAAAATAATTGTTCCACTGTATCTGCAGAATGCGAGTGCTGGAAGTAACAAGTTATGGGTTAAATGAAAGATTCTGATGTAGGGAGTGTCATAGGCTATTAAACATTGACTCCCATGCTTTCTTTCTCCCTAAAAAATATGATAGTCTTTCTACAATATCATCTGAATGTGAGAGCCTGACATTTACATGTAGGTGTCAAATGAAAGCTCATATATGACTGTCATAAACTATTTTGAATTTTGCCTCCACTATTCTTCTCCCTAATAAAAGGGGGCAGATATATGCGGGGTTAGATTTTAACCCTTCCATAATAAATAGGCACTTTAGCGTCGATTTAAATATTAGAGGAAAAATTGTCTTGAGCTGGGTGGGATACGAACCCACGACCTCCTGATAACATGTCAGGTGCTCTGGACCACTGAGTTACCGGCCGTCGATCAAGATCTCCTCTAACTAGCGCTATGAACATTCCTTTTATGTTTCATAATGAATGATTGATGTTGATTTGAAATACGTTGAGCCTATTTCATTAATTATTTATATCTGCATACTTGTCGTACATGCTTCCATCTATTGGCTAATATAAATGCCGCTTGTTGCTAGAAATATTGCCTGAACAACGCTTTTATGAAACATAAAAGGAACGTTGATAGCGCTAGTTAGAGGAGATTTTGATCGGCGGCCGGTAGCTCAGTGGTCCAGAGCACCTGACATGTTATCAGGAGGTCGTGGGTTCGTATCCCACCCGGCTCAAGACAATTTCTCCTCTAATATTTAAATTGATGCTAAAGTGCCTGTTTATTATGAGTTGATTTGAAATACGTCGAGCCTATTTCATTAATTATTTAACCCTTCCAGTGTCCAGGACGTCTGTATATGTTCGCAGAATTCGAAATGAGAAGCCAAGGACGTCTATATCCGTTTTTAGTACAACAACAACAACAAAAAAAAATCGATTTTTTAAAAATAAAAGTTATTGGTTTAACATTTTTTATACATATCTTATAAAAGTACATAATTCAGGTTTGATAAATAATATTTTCTTTTTTTCATTTGATGCATATTTCATTAAACTGCTACTGATCTAAGGGAACTGGGTTCGAGCCCCAGGTAAGGCATGGATGTGTCATTTTTCTGCTGAGGTCCTGCCATCCTCTCAGATCTTCTACTTTGGCATATAAACTGACAGGCTCCTGTCAGATCTCTGTGGCAAGCAACTGCTTGATGGGGTATTTATTTATGACATAAATAATTTGTTAAAGCCATCTGATTTGCCATTTTTTATGAAAAGATATAAGGTATTGCATTTGTACCATTTGTAACAATTGTATTTCTGTAAATTGTAGCTAGGTAGTCACTGGAAGGAGAGCTATGTACAAATCCCTTGTGATGATGCATAGAACCGGCCAGGCCTAGCACCTAATGTCCGACCCCGCCTTCTCGTGGTGCAGACCATTAGTACCTTTCAAAAGAGATACTCTGTTGTGGAAGTGAATGGAAGGGGAGGACTGCCAGATTAGTGTGGCCTACTGATCTGAACAACTATGACTACTTTTCTTTTTTTTCTACCCTGCTGAGGAGTGGTCAACCACACAGGGTCCTGGTGCTGACCATATAAACCCACTGGACAGATATATGGCTCTGAGCTTGATTATGGATCCTGATTTTGCTGCAATGGTGGGCTTCTGTGGAGGGATAATCTTCCGCTGTGTTTTCTGTTTGTCGGTTGACAGCCCCAAGTGAATAGATTCATAGGTTATGTTTATCAGCTGGTGGATAATCCTGAGCAGAGGTCATCGCAGGCACCTGAACTCTTTGCTTCTATTGGCATCGTCAAATTCTACATTGGAGGAAGTCTTCCAGTGTAGATGGCTTCAGCCTTTAGTGGTGGGGGAACGGGTCTTTGCCCCATGTCTGCGATTAGGGGGCTGTTTGATACTGTCGCATTCCCTCTCTCAATAAACATAGTTTCTTTAAACATCCCACTAACCATTTTCTCTCCATAGGTGGTTGGAATGTGAGGACTCTGCATAGAGCTTTTTCTCTTGATGTCCTCACACAAGAATTCCACCATTATAATTTAGATATTCTCGGCTTGCAAGAAACCAGATGGACAGATAAAGGTCGGATTCTTAAAAATAATCTTAAATTTCTCTTTTCAGGGAGGGACGACAATAAGCATCACCAAGGCGTGGGACTGCTTCTCAGCAGACATGCTAGTGATGCTCTTCTAGGATACAAGTGCATACATGAAAGGTTTCTTACAGCAAAATTTCAGACAAGAATTAAAGACTTGAATGTTATCTGCTGTTATGCCCCCCACTGAGGATGCTGATGAGGATGAGGAGAATAGGTTTTACGGACAATTTCAGGATATTTTGAATTCTGTCAAGAAAGGAGATATTACCCTTGTTCTAGGTGACTTTAATGCCAAAGTTGGTACTGACTCTGACCTGTGGGGAGGAGTAATAGGCCCTTTTAATATTGGTAGCTGCAATGGGCAATGTCTCCTATAGGTAAGTAAACTCAATGGTTTCAGAATAGCTAACACGTATTACAAACACCGCATCATACATAAATACGCATGGGTTTCACCTGATGGGCTGCATAAGAATATGATTGATTATATATTGATTAACAGCAAATGGGCTAGTTCTGTTAGGAATACCAGGTCATATAGGGGAGCTGAAATTGGATCTGATCATTACCTTGTTAAAAGTGTCTTGCAACTTAAACTTAAAAAGTGTTGTGCTAGGGTTAAAAAATTTACTTTTAATACTGAAGCTCTGAAAGACCCAGTTATAGCCAAAGCTTACCATGATAGGTTACTTAGTCATTATGACAATCATGGTACGCTTACTTCTGAAGTTGAGGAAGAATGGGATCATTTTAAACAGGCTTTTTTGGACAGTAACAGTACTCTTTTAGGAAAAAAGGAGCAGAAGAGGCAGAATTATCTGAGTGATAAGGCACTTGAGCTTATTTCGGAAAGAAAGAACTGCAGGAATGTCCTTAATCAATACCCTACTAGTCCTAATAGAAAGCATTACAGAGAACTTAATAAACGTGTAAAAGATCAGTTAGCTGCTGATAAGAATCTTTGGCTTGATGGCTTGGCTGACAAAGCCGAAGAAGCAGTTAGACAGCACAACAGCAGAGAGCTGAACCAAGTAGTTAATGTTTTATGGGGTAGAAAACGAACAGGTATACAAGGATTGAATGATAAATAAGGTAAGGTTATAGAAGGTGAAGATTCTGTTATGGCTAGGTGAGCTGAGCATTTCAGTGATGTTCTAAACAATGTGGTTAGTTTTACTCCCATTGTTTGCAAGGATGATGATGTGTTGGTGGCTTTAATGTTGGCCCTATAACACAATCTGAAGTTATTTTGGTTATTTCTAAACTTAAACTTCGTAAATCCCCATGGGTAGATGAAATTACTACAGAAATGCTCAGAGCTGGGGATGTTTCGGTTACCACTTGGATGACTGAAATTTTGAATCACTTTTATGATAAAGGCATGGTTCCTCAGGATTTTACCAGAGCTATTGTTATCCCTATTTTCAAAAAGGTGATCGCAGTTCTTGTGATAACTATAGGGGTATCAGCCTACTCTCTATTCCAGGTAAAGTTCTTTCCATGATTGTGCTTAATAGAATTAAGAATCTGGTTGACAGTCAATTGCGTGATGAGCAATGTGGATTCAGAAGTGGTAGGGGATGTGTGGATCAGATATTTTCACTTAGGCAGATTCTTGAGAAATGTTTAGAGTTTCAGAAACTTTTGGTTGCTAGCTTTGTTGATCTCAAAAAGGCTTTCGACTCTGTTGATCGTCATAATTTGTGGTTGATTGTGAAATCATATGGTATACCAGACAAGTTAGTTAATATAATGAACGTTCTCGATGATAACACTGAGTTGTGTGTGAGAGTTGGTAAGGCTTGTAGTAATTGGTTTAGCATTTCTTCTGGTGTTTGACAAGGGTGCATTTTGTCTCCTTTTCTCTTTAGCTTGGTTATTGATTATGTTATGCGAAATTCACTTCAGGGTTTTTTTTTTTCTTTGAAATTTCACTTCAAAGGAAAAGATTTTGGCCTTAAATGGAGTGGAGATACGAAAATTTCTGATTTAGATTATGCTGATGATTCAACCATTTTGGCAAATGATGTTGATGAGATGAAATCTTTCATTCGAGCTGTTAATGAAACTGGTAGTAGAGTAGGTTTGGTTATAAACAGAGAGAAAACTAAAGTGATGAAAATTGGTCAGGCAGGCTGCGATTCAGTTAATCTGAATGGTTGCAGTCTTGAGCAGGTGTCACAGTTTAATTATCTTGGGAGCCATGTAGCAGATAATGATGATGTGCGGCATGAGATTAACAGACGAATAGGAATTGCTGCCGGGACTTTTAAGAATCTATGGAGAGTGTGAAGAAATAGGCGTATACACCTAAAGACTAAAATTAGACTGTATAATAGTTTGGTTCTTTCTAGGGTTAGTTATGGTAGTGAAACTTGGACACTTTGTAAACTAGATAACAGGAAACTAGATGCTTTTGATTCCAGATGCTTATGAAGCCAGATAAGAATTATTATATTATGCCAAGATACTGATCTTGGGCATTAGGTGGTTCAACTTTGTAACTAATGATGAGGTTAGGCAAAGGAGTTTGCAACCTCCTTTAATCAGCATATTGTACAAAGAGAGACTCCGCTGGTTTGGCCATGTTACCCGTATGAACAATTATAGATTTGCGAATAGGGTTATGAACAGTGTGCCTAAAGGCCTCAGAAAGAGGGGGAGACCTAGGATGCGGTGGGCAGACAATGTCAAACAGGACCTTGTTAGAATTGGTGTGCAGTGGCCAGATGCAGTAGATGTAGCTCAGGACAGACTTGCTTGGAGAACTAAATTGCACGGTCTGGTTGGACCTCCGTAGCCCATGGTTACTTGAGGAGGAGGAGGAGGATTTGTTTATTAACATTATGCTGAAGCAATCACTTAATTTAAGCTCAGAAGTTTGATTTGAACTATTATCAACAAATTTTTTTTTAAGTTTCTAAAATCTCCTGTAAATTAACAAAATACTGCTATTTTTAAAAATGGAAGATTTTGGAAGTAATTATGAAATATGTACCTATTTTTTCAGTATACTACTAAAAAGTTTTATTAAATTAACCTGTTTCTACCATGTTCAAATTGTTTTATTTTAATAAAATTCAGGATTAAATTTTCTTCAATTTTGTATATAATATGACCTATTTCTGTTGATTAGTTATTTATTAAATCTGTTCTAAAGTTGACTTTTTTATTGGATTCTGCAACAACCCTGGACTTTTCTCAAAGTATGGTACGGAGAAAAAAATTACAAAATGGAAGAAATGTTTTCTCTAAACAAGAAAATAATATTTTTTGTTATTCAGAAATAAATAATCCTTTTATTCATGTGCATAATGATTATAATAATCATTTATATTTATTAGTGTTTTTTAAATAAATTTTTGTGTTGCCAGATGCATTTTTTACTACATGACTAAAAAATGTCCTATTAAATTGTCATTTTTTGTTAAATATTTCATTTTCAGAAAATCAAGAATTAAATGCTGATTAATTTGGCATATGACACGTCATAATTCCTTTCATTAGTTATTTGGCAAAAATGTTCTAAAATGAAATTTTTTTGGCTGAGCATACGGAGAAAATTGCTTGGCCTCTTGATGGAAACCAGTTTTTCAGTCTGGACACTGGAAGGGTTAATGAGTCATATCTCAAATTAAAGCTTGTGATGTCTCCAATATCATGGGCTACCTGAAACATGACTCCTAAAGGGAGGAAAAATGTGGTAGATGTTTATGAGTAATAATAACAAATGAAAGTTTTTGAGAGTAGGTGTTTTTAATGACGAAGAAAAAATAGAAATAAATTTAAAAAATATCCATATTCCTAAATGGGCTCTAAATAGCAGAAAATAAACCTAAAGCATATTGATGGTGCAATCATTTACTGAGTTCATATTCATTCAAAGGAAGACAGGGCATGGTCAATTTTGTTGTGTAGGTAAATTGGTGCACTATCTTTGAAGTGAATACAGTGAATTCAAATGCTGATTGTACCATTGATATGATTTAGGTTTACTTACTTCTTTATAGGGCACTAGGAAGTTAGGTAAAATAAATGGATAAAAAAATTTTAAAAATACCAATTTTCTTATTGCTTTTTGCTCATCATTTGTCAGTTTGTGGATTTGTTAAAACAGTTGTTCCATCATATCTTTCAAACACTATGGACAGACAATGATTCACATGGCAAATGAAAACTTAAGATCCAGGGAGTGCCATAGACATTAACCCCCCCCCCCCCCATGTTTTCTTACCCCCTAAAAAGGGGAAACTGTGAAAATGATTGTTCTACTGTATCTTTGGAATGCAAGGGCCAAAGTAACATGCTATGAATTGAATCAATGCTTATGACATGGGGAATGTTGCAGGTTAAAAAATCCTCCCCTTTCATCTTCCCTCTTGAAAAAACTTGTGACATGGAGAATGTTGTGGGCAATAAAAATATCCTCTCCTTGATTTTTTCCTCCACTGAAAAGCAGAAATGTGGAAATCGTTTTTCTATTATATCTTCCAAATGTGAGGGCCTACAGTTATGAGTTAGGTTTCGAATGGAAGCTCATATGAGGATTGCCATAGATTACTTCAAATATTGCCTCCTCCCAGCATTCACCATTCCCTCGAAAGGGGACAGAAATTTAGGGGGATATGCCTAATGAGCTCTATTTCAAATTAAAGCTTTTGATATCCCCAATGTCATAGGCCACCTCAAACAACAAACAACTCCAAATGAAGGGGTGGGAAAAATGTTGTCAATGTTTATGAGTCATATATCAAAGGAAAGTTTCTACAGGTAGGTGTGTTTAGTGACAAAGAAAAAGATATATAAATAAAAAAGTTTTAAAGTAAATATCTTCCTATATGCTGCCTAAAATGTAGAAAATAAACCTAAAACTTATCTATGGTGCAATCAATCAGTGAATTCATATTCACAGCAAAGGAAGATAGGGTGCTTATTTACCTACTCAACATGATTGCTGGTGCCATATCGTCCTTTGAAGTGAATACAAATTCAGTGACTGATTGCATCATCGATATGCTTTAGGTTTATTTTCTACTGTTTAGGGTGCATATAATGAGATAGGTATATTTTAGTTTATTTATATTTTTTTTCCCCAGCTCTTTTTGCTGATCTAGTTTTGAATGTTTATCCACTGATGCCAATAGCCAGATAACTGAAAAAAGATTATGTAAGATTGTTGGAATAGTTCATCGTGATCAGTTATAAATTGTTAGAAGGAAATGAAATGCCGCTTTTGATGTCTATATAGGCACAAAAGGAGCACATAATGAATTTCAATAATTTTGAAAAATAGAAAATCTTTTTTCTGTATCATTATGAATATTTCTGTATTAATACAGCTTGCTTTGTTAGTTTTTATTTTACAAAGAATTTTTAATATTTACAAGATCATTTGTAATCAACCTATATTATGCAGAGCATTTTTGTATTGGTTATTGAAAAGTAGTAGTAATTGTTGTAGGGTTATGCCAGTTTGAATTATTTCTCTAATTTGCTGTTTAATTAAAATTGTGTATTTTATAGATGTGGTGCTGCAGATAAGTTTTATGCAATCATGCCCTCTTTATGATAGCCAATTTATTAGTTTAAACTAATCTTTTACACGTGAAACCTGCATATATATTATGTATAAGTAGTGCAATAGTATGGTAACAATGGCATTATTCATCAATATCTTGTTAAATATATCATTATCCATTCAATATCAGGTTTAATTTTAAAAATTTGCAGTGGTCAGTTGAAGATTTCGTCTCATATATCAATCCTGCATGTTGAGCAAGAGGTTGTTGGTGATGATACTATAGCTCTAGACAGTGTCTTAGAGTGTGATACAACGAGGCAAAGTCTGTTACACCGAGAGAAAGAATTGGTAGCACTGATGAATGCTAAAGGGTAAGAAAAATCCCTTTTTTTTCATTAATAACATTTTATACCTTTTAAATACTAATATTTGTTTTGCAAATACTAATATTTGTTTGCATATCATTATTATGTATGCCGAGTAATCATTGAAATATGCCCACCTACCTAATATCACGTTGAGCTTTCACACAGAAAAATGCCCTGTAGCTGCCTTGGCATCAATTTTGTTAGATGTCTAAAGATGTTAGAAGGGATCCATAGCCATGTGGTCTGCAAGGTATCCCACAGTTCCTGAATGGGTAGTGGTTGCAGATCTCTAATCTCTCATCACTTTACAGATGCGTTTGATGGATTGATATCCGATGAATTCAGTGGCCATGAAAGATGTACTTTCATGGCCATCATGTGTGTGTGGCAATACAGGTTGTTACTGTGCATTCCTCAGACCACTCCTGTGCATTCTGGGCCTGATGATGCAGTATTGTCATGGAAGATTCTGTCCCTGTCTGGGAATTTGTGACATGGTGTAGTGGCCTGATAAATGTTGTTGGTAGGCTAGACCTGTCACACACTGGTCCATAAGCACCAGAGACCCCAATTCGGACTAGCAAAACATTCCCCATATCATGATACCACCAGCTTGGATAGTGGACACACTGTACAAAGGGTCCATCAACTCATGTTGTTTGCACCATACATGAAGGCATTGATCTATGTGTTGCAACAAAAATTTCACCTCATCACACTGGCATTTTTTGAATCAACTCCTTGCTTGCCCAATTGGCATGTTGCTGGTGCCGATGACTCCAGTGAGGAGTTGGTGTCTTGTGGACTTTCAGCTCTGAAACCCCATACATGCTAGAGTATGCTGTACTATCATCAGGGATATTCTGCTTGCATTCTCGACATTGTACTGTGACATCAGCTGTTCCACTGTGACCTTTCATTGAGTGCATACAAGGCAGTACATCTTTCACTCCCATGGGCATCTACCTTGCATACTTGATGATTTCATCAGCTGCAGATTACTTTGCATGTTTGCTGCCATTTTGTGAAGATCTTAACCACTGTGGGTCATAAATAACAACCAAAGTGTGCTGTTTCCGAGATTGAGGCACCTGATGTGCAAGTTCCAATTATGCCCTTGTAGAACTGTTCAGGTCCTCTCTGTGTCAGTGTTGAAATTTATCTACACTCTGCACTTGGTGAGAAAGGGGACATCAACAGGCTTGGAAAGGCTGATGTCCATCAGATGGGACATAAAGCTGTGTGCCCTTGACAAGAGAGCCATAGCATTAATGAACACACTGTGCGGCCTTGACCAGAGGTTACAATCTGTCTCCTAAGAGCTGTCCAGTAAGTCCCCTTTCCCAAATTTCACTGAGCTCTTGAAGTTCTTGTTACCTGCCCATTTAGCTCATTGTGTGCAAAAAAGTGCTGCTCAGAGGTAAAAACTCTTTCAAAACTTTGATATTTGTAACTTTTCCCATGACTGCAACATTCACACTCTGGCTTGCATGACCATCTCTGAGAGTACACTGAGCTCGAACACTGTGCTGCACCCTTTTATATTGATATCTATTGGGCTTGTTCTATTCTGGATGTTGATGGTCATAATTCAATGATCATTCAGTATATGATTTAGCATATGCTAGATTGGCTTGAATATAAGGTTACTTTGAATTTTAAGATAATTCTTGCTTAAAAACATTATGAAGTATGCTTTATTAATTGCATCAAGTAGTAGTAACTCAGCATTTTCACTACAGGCAACTCTATTCTTTCATCACTTTTGCTGCTTCATTCATAACACTGACAAAAATTATTTGAAAAATATTAACAAAAAAGAAAATGAAGTGTTTTTTTTTAGTCATAATTTTTTTATCATAGCTAGTGACTGTTGCTCTTTAAAAGTAAGTGTCAGAAATGAAATAATTTTTGAAAAACTAGGCACTAATTTGTAACTCAAAAGCATTAAATTACACTGGTTTACAGGCTTTTTATAACATATAATGTTAAATATATCATTATCAACAACAATTGTAGCTATCTTTAACTATTTTTGAGGTGCTGATTTCAGATCTGATCTAAAAAAATGGCTATCATTCACATTTTTATTGGTCATTTTGACTCCTATTAAGATCTTCCCATACAACACCTCCAGGCAACTGGAGAGGATACTAGATATTTTACTTTTTGGGGCTGGCAACACTTTGCCAAGTGGGAGAAAACATGTAACAGTAACCTAACCTCAGACCACCATTCTTGTTGTTTTCATTGTAGGAGGAACACGTGACGTACATTGAAGAGTGTGTAGACAGCACTCTTCTCTGCATGTCTGGGCTGGATTCTTTTCTATCCATGTGTGCGAGAACCTTTGTAGAAGGGTACCTGTCCCTATCTTGTGAGGATGATAACTTAGGTTGCCAAATACACAAACTCATGTATTTCAACTACGTACACTATTTATTTACAAATGCTATAACTATATACATACAGTGACT
Organism: Ryuthela nishihirai; assembly: GCA_038380435.1. Classification (NCBI taxonomy): domain Eukaryota; kingdom Metazoa; phylum Arthropoda; class Arachnida; order Araneae; family Heptathelidae; genus Ryuthela; species Ryuthela nishihirai. The sequence continues at coordinate 55,688,990 of JAWZYU010000026.1, forward strand.
GTCCACCTGGTACAGTCACTGGCCAAATACACACAGGCTATATGAGCCCCAGTGGTCCCACCGCTGGATACAGAACAAAGCTTAAAAACGAGGTGCAGACTATCCGCCTGACATCCGGACAGCTTCGTGATCCACGTGCAAGTCTCAGTTTTCAACTACCCCGCCGGATGAGGTCACGTGACCTTCGGGAATGTTAGGGTGTCTCATCCAATAGGGAACGGACATGGTCGCAGTGCCAGACTGACTCTTGTCGCCTTTCTTCACCTGGCTCCCCAAACTGGATCCACCACTGGCGCTCTATCACTAGACTAGAAAGCCTTGCCGCCAAAATGGTGATTCTTGCCTTCACTATTTCCGCTCCAGCTGCCTCGTCCCTACAGAGGAATTTTGGTGTTTAAATGGCACAAAGGCAGCGTTGCGGATGTGTTAATGTGCCAGATAAGTTTTGTTATGTGTATGGAAATTATATTTTAAAATACAAGGTCATTCTTTGACAAAGATTGTGAAGAGAGCCTATAATTTGTATTTTTGGATGTCATGTTGGAGATCAGGACAAAACATGGGCTCCACATATATGCTGCATTTCGTGCTTTGTTGACCTGAGTGAATGGTTGAAAGACAAGATAAAATCCGTGCTCTTTTGCAGTTCCAATGGTTTGGCATGAGCCAACTAGTCATTTGCATGATTGCTATTTTTTTTTAACTAAAGCATCTGGCTTTTCAAAAAAGAGCAAAATACAATATCCAAAATGTGCCTTCAGCCATAAGGCCAGTTCCTCATGGAGAAGATCTTCCTATACCAACACCTCAAACCAACTGGGAGGAGATGGATTCACATTCATCAGAGGAAGACTTTGAGGCACATACAGATCCTGATCCTATATACATCCCTAAAAAAGTTAGATGAGCCTCATCTGATTCAGCAAAATTAACTAAATGATCTTGTTCGAGACATAAGACTTTCCAAACAACAAACTGAAGTTTTAGGTTCAAGGCCACAAGAGTGGAATCTCCTAGCCAAGGGTATCCAGAGTTTCTCTATTCAGAAAGAGAAATTTGACTTTATCTGCTTATTATGAGATGCAAGATGGTTTGTGTTTCTGCAAATATATTTCAGGGCTGATGGAAGAAATTGGAACAACTCATGACCCTAAGGAATGGCATCTATTTATAGATTCATCAAAATCCAGCTTAAAAGCTGTCCTTTTGCAAAAAGGAAACCAAAAACCTTCCATTCCAGTGACACATGCTGTGGGAATGAAGGAAACTTATGAAAGCATGGAAAAAATACTCACTGCTATAAAATATGACGTTTTAGTGGATAATATGTGGTGACTTAAAAGTCATATTTCTCTTGCTTGTGTGCTTCAAGGAGACTTCACAAAATTTTGCTGTTTTCCAAAATTGTGTGATAGGAGGGCCTGAAAGAACACTACAAAAAAACTGATTCAGAAGAGATATTTTTATTCCTGGAAAGATTAATGTGAGGTATAAGCATCTAGTTGACCCCCTCTGATGTTCTGCTCCCACCACTACATATCAAACTGGGCTTATGAAAAACTTTGTGGCTACGGACAAAACTGGTAAAGGGTTTCTGCACTAGAAAAGAAAATTTTCCAAAACTAAGTGATGCCAAACTCAAAGAAGAGATCTTTGTTGTTCCTCAGAACAAGAAACTACTGAATGATACTGTCTTCGAAGAAAAACTGAATATGAAGGAGCATGCTGCATGGAAATCATTCACATCTGTGGTTCAGGGTTTTCTGGGGAATCACAAAGAATAAAATAACCATCAGCTCATTCAAGATCTTCACAAAAACTATGAAAATCTTGGCTGTCGAATATCTTTGAAGATCCATTTCTTGCACTCGCATCTTGACTTCTTTCCCAAGAACTTAGAAGCTGTCAGTGATAAGCAAGGGAAAGATTTCACCAGGATATCCGAACCATGGAGTAGAGATACCAAGGCAGGTGGGACCCAGCAATGATGTGACTATTGCTGGTTCTTGCAGAAGGAAGATTCCTCATCACATAAAAGACAAAAATGAACTTCATGTAAGTATAAAAGATCCTTACTCATGTTTTCTTATTTTGCATTTCAATATTATTTCATTTGTTACTTTATATTCAGTGGTCTATATAACTATGATGTTTCTAATTTTTCACTGTAATCATGCAATTAATTAATGAGTTTTTAGTTGCAATTTAAATAAAATAGTCACATTTATTTTCATTTCTGAGATATGCGTATTCATTGAAATTTGAAATACATCAATCCATAATGTAAAAAAAAAACCCGTATATGCTGCAGATTTTTCACAGTCATATTTGAATTTAGCACCCCAAAATTTGTTAAAAACATCCTATTTGACCAATGTTATAAAACTAATGTTAATTGACTAATAGCCTCTGAGTCAATTATTGTCTAGTGTTATCAATATCATTAGATCAGAAGTATATATGTTAAAACATAGATCATTGCTCAAGATACATATGTGTAAAATTACCAATCTTGATTTTGATTGAGTAAATTGTTTCCTGATGTTACTAGCTATATACTCTGCCGAAAGTTTGGTGTAAAATGTCTGTCCATTGATAACTTTTTCCTTGGATAATGTACTACTCCATTCATGAGGTAAATGACTGCAGCTTCCCCCCCCCTCCCCATAGATTTTGAGCAGTTGCAGTGGGTTTAATCCTCCACAACTAGAAACCCAATGTCTAAATTTTACACAGCAAGACACGAGTGGGACCACCACACTACATTTGGGGCTCATTGGCCAAGTACTAGACAGAGAGCCAGAAACTTCTGCCAACAATGACATCACCCAAACATACAATAAACACATGTCCATGCACTCTTTTGCCCATTCATAATATCATCCATTTTGTTACTTACTGTTGCATTTTGCTTGTCATTTGTTGGCTGATGTTAGTTTTGTTTCACCATAACTTCATAACCTGGCAGCTGATCACAAGAGGTATGTATTTGGATTGTGTTACATTCGAGCTGCATGAAAATGACACTCAGAGGCTATTAGTCAATTATTAGCCAATGAATGATATTTACTTATTGATTGTTAGCTATTGATTATCAGCTATTAGCTATTAGGTTAACTTTCGTTAATATCAAAAATGTATGGATGCAATGACTTGGCTGCAGGAAACCACTGCCTCTTGTGCCACATGACAAGCTGCCACTGCCAATGATCTGAGCGCTTTCCCAAAGAAAACTAGGTCGTGAATAACATTTGTTTTTATTCCCAATGTATTGTGATGCTAACTTTTGAAATATATTGATCGATCTATTATTGATCAGGGGATGATGCCTATGTATTGAATATTAATTTTTAGTGACTTTCTTTAATATCAAAAATGTATGGATGCAGTTCAGTTGGCTGTTGCAAGCACCATTTCCTTTGCTAAATAAGAAGCTTGCCAAATGATCCAAAAGCACTGCACAAAAAAATCACTAGAGAAAGGGACACAATAATTGTTGCTATTCTCACTGTATTGCAAATGTTAACAACAGATGTATTGCAAAAGTTAACCATTGGATGATGATTATTACATATTGTTGATTATTGCTGATTAAGTTAAATTACATTAACATGCTGCAGCCCATTATATCAGGTTCATGAAACCTGCATGGACAGCCATGGACCATAAATTCAGTCTTTAGTACCATAAGAAAATTAAATTTTTTTTAAAACTATTAAAGTTTAAACTTTTTTATTTTTGTATATGTGTAAAATAGACATTTCAGAGCTTCTAAAAATGCAAATTTTTTCAATTTATTTCTCAACTTGATGTGTTAGAAAATAAAAAGCTCTTTTTCTTGTTCAAACTGCTATTAGCATAGTCCAAAATGTGTTATCACTGTAGCTGCTATTTTTTATTTAAAACATTCCCTCACTAGTTGGCTGAGAGCTCCAGTGAGTTAATTGAATTATTTTGTAAACATCCAACCATCTGTGTTCACAATAAAATGAAGTCTGATGCCAAAAGAACATATTTTTTATTGTAGGTTTTCAGTGATTTATACAAAAATATAGCCATATACATTTTTGCATCTTTTTAGTATATTTTTCAATTAAAAACTTTTAGTGTTTCTAAATATATTCTCTAATAGGGTTATGAACAGTGTGCTTAAAGGCCTAAGAGGGGGAGACCTAGGGTGCAGTGGGCTGGCAATGTAAAACAGGACCTTGTTAGAATTGATGTGCAGTGGCCAAATGTAGCTCAGGACAGATATGCTTGGAGAACTAAATTGCACAATCTGGTTGGACCTCTGTAGTCCATGGCTGCTTGAGGAGAATGATTATTGTTATCAGATATCTCTTACGAAAGGAATATAAGGAGAAAAATAGATATTGCTTCGATCATGTGATAGGCAATATCATAGGAGTATGATATTGATCAGGAAACATCTGGTTTTGATTTCAAACATAGTGATCATGTTAGACTTAATGTACATATTATAATAGGCTGTACAGATCTGATATTGCAGAAGTGTTTTTGCATTTTCTTTTGCTAATGAAATATAATTTAAAGCAGGGATGGGCAACCTTTTCTCATTAGCAGGCCAGATGAGAATTTTTGAGAGTGCTGTGAGCCAGATCATTACTCCTTGCATTAAACACTCTAAATTTACCCCCTCCCCCACAGACACATCCAAAATCGATTTTCCAATGATGTCATGTACACATGTCCAATGCTGCTGAGTAGACAATATGTGTAAATAATTAAATTTTCACATGTATCTATTTATTTGAAAATGGAATGTGTACTTTTATAATTTTAATTAAATAAAAGGTTAGGATTAAATATACAAGAAATTGAAAGTAAACATCATAATTAGATAAAAGTGAAATGAATTTTAATGAAAATTAACACCGACTCCTGAAACATTGGTACTTTCATCAAGAGCCAAAGAAAAATATTCAAATTTTGATGACAAGCTGTGTAAAGGTATTTTCTATATTCACATAAGTTAATTGATCCACCTGATTATGATTCTGTGGAATAAACTTTTGCTATCATCATTCTTTTTTTCTCTGGATAAAACATACTAAAATCTGTCTGCAGGCACTCCTTTACAAATTCGCCATCAGAATCATTTTTGTAATATTTTGCAATTTTCTCACTAATAAGAAAACTTGCAAGCACAATAGCATCGAAGTTATACCTTTGGGGTAAATGAAAATTTTTTTGCATGCTTAATACATCCATAAGTTTCTTAAATATTGCTTTTCTGTTTTGGCCTTGATAACTTACATAATTAGAATGTTTCCTGATGTGTCTATTTGAGTGAGAGCTGAGCTCTTTAATCAGGAACTGAACAGTACATTCAGACAACTATGTGCAAAATCTGCTGTATGGGTTGATGTCTTTGTAAATTAAATTTAAGCTACTAGAGAACATGTTCAAAATCAGTGTAAAAGTAAATTGGGAAGGAAAAGAATGGTATTCCATCACTTGAAGAATAATAAATATAATAATAATATAAGAGGTAAAAAAAATTTATTATTTGTGGGGCAATATTTGCATTGCCAGCCACTTGAACAGTGTTCATGAGCCAGAGTTGCCCATGGCTGGGTTAAAAAACATTATGATAATATCCATATAAAGTATCCATCACTAGATGGATACTTTATATGGATATTAATCATAAAGGACTTTAATAGGAAAATCGTGTTTTTTTTCTTCTGAACTACAATATTTTATTGACTCTGAGAGTGATTAAGATGAATTCTGACTTCTCAGATTCTAAACAGGGATATCAATTTCAACTACTTCTAGAATTATTTATATTGCTTCTCAAATATATACTGCAATTAGAAAGTATAATTATTTGAAGCGTGACTGAAAATTAAATCAGTAAGACTTAAAATTATGACTTAATTCTTCCAGAGTTCAGCCTGAAAAACTAATTTACATCCAGAGGTCAAGCTATTTTTTTTTTCTCTCTGATTAGGCAAAAAATATTGACTTAACTTTTTTACCAAATAACTATTAAAAGGAATTATGGCATGTTATATGCCAAATTATCAGCAGTTAATTCTGGATTTTCTGAAAATAAAATATTTAGCAAGAATGACGACTAGTTTTTTTTAATAGGACTTAGAGTCGTGTAGTAAAAAAAAATGCATTTGGCAACACAAATAAAAATTTGTTAAAAAAAAAACAAACTAATAGACAGGAATGATTACAATGCACATTGTAACACTCCAAAAGTATGTTAAACTTCTTCGCTTTGGATAGCATCAGGCACCAGGCAGTTAATCTTGCCAAATAAAGTTAAATGAAGGTTCGCTAAGTATATAGGCATTACTCAGTGAGTAAGAATTCAAAAGATTGTCAAATTATTAAAGTTAAATCTTAATAAAAATCAGTTATCATTGCTCAAGAGAAAAAATAGCAAAGTCAAAATTTTTTATATAACAAAAAAGTTTAATTCCAAAAAATTCAAGACTCACCAAATAAACATGAATATAATATTCTGAGCAACTAAAACTCATTTACACAATATATCCCAAACTATATATGAAACTATATCCAAAACTAGATATTTCTCCCGTTTTGTAATTTCTTTCTCAGTACCATACTTTGAGAAAAAAGTCCAGGCTTTTCTCAAAGTATTTAAAATCAGCATAAAGTATCTTGTTATTTATTATTAACACATCCACCGACACATGTATGTTGCTTGCTGGGAAATACATTTGCATAAACTTAGGATCACGCACTTGTGCTAGCTATGATGCAGGGGGGGGGGGCATTAATGGCTGTCAATCAAAAGTCAGAGTTGCACATGTGCAACTCCTTTAGCATCTTGGGTGAGAGAAATGTGATAAATCCAACTGAAGATAATCTCCAAAATGATAAATATAACATAAATCAAATGAAACTGGTTAAAGAAAAGTAAAAGTAAATGGGTGGACCATCACATTAATAGAATATCTATATATTTTTAAATAACCAAAAAATTAATTTCTTGTTTCAAGTAAATATTTTTTCCCGTTTTGTAATTTTTTTCTCAGTACGTACTTTGAGAAAAAAGTCCAGGCTTTTCTCAATCGGTGTAAAGTATCTTATTATTTATTAATAATAAATATTGAGATAAACTCAGATAAACTCGACAGTTCAACATCTAGTAATAAATAGGCACTTTGATGTCGATTTCAATTTTAGAGGAAAAACTGTCTGAGCTGGGCGGGACACGAACCCCCGACCCCCCGACAAGGGCTCAGTGGCCCCAGAGCGCCTGGCGTGTTGTCAGGGGGTTGTGGGTTCGTGTCCCACTCAGCTCAGACAGATTTTCCTCTAAAATTGAAATCAACGTTAAAGTGCCTATTTATTATTAGAGTATTATTTATTATTAACACATCCATTTATCATATTATTATTATCAACAGTTATTATTTATTATCAACACAATTGGCTTTTTGCTAATTGTGTTGATAATAAATAAATAAGATTGACTTGTGTTATCTGACTTCAACTTTGGAATTAAAAAAAGAAAATTAATCAACAGAAATAAGTCATGTTATATATCAAATTAAATAGAATTTAATTGCGAATTTTATGAAAATAAATAATGTAAAATATTTACAAGCATATTGATTTTAATAAGTCTTTTTCAATATCCTTGGCTGCTTATTTTGCTGAACATTGTGAATTTTTTTCTTCGGGTGTTAAAGTTTGGCGATCTTGGCTAAGTGCAGAAAAGTTTGTGCACGAAAGCAAAAAAAACCCCAGCCTTATATCCTCACGAGTGGCATAACCAAGATATTGAGGGGGGGGGGGGGTGCTTTTAAAATCATCCAATATAAACATAAAAGCTTGTAATTTTTCTGAGGGGGGAAGTAAAACGTTCACAATGAGTTTAGTAAAAAAAATGAGTTTAGCTAAAGAAAAATTACATACAACCTAATGGGATGTTAAATATAAATTCCACAACCACTATTAAGCCAGTCATATGATGTAGCATAACTCAAAAAGATCGATAAATCAGCCGTCTGAAAGATCACTGACTTATGGAAATAAATCTACAGATGTGAATTTGACTCCATATTCAACACCTCATTTATTTTCAGAAAATGATACCAGATCAAAGTTTTACTGGAAAAGTAATAAATAATAAAATAAAAATTAACATATAACCTAATGTGACGTTAAATAAAATATCCCAGCAACGAGTTGTAGACCAGCCATCCGATGGAGCATAATTATGAAAAATCACAACTTATCGATCGGCGAAAAGATTGATAATTTGTGAAAATAAATCTACTGAAATGAAAATTAAGGTTCAAACATTAAAAAAGTAAATACTAACTTTACAAAGGGTATCCAATATGCTGGACCAAAACTGTAAACAATCCATTATGGCGCCATTTATATAACACACGGAACGGAGATATGTGTAAGTCACCTGCCTCTTGTGTAGTGAGTCATAACGTAATTAAATTCAGTTGTACCCAGAGCCTTGGGACTTAAGAAGGATGTTTTCATTTCCAGTTTCAATTTTAAGAGCAAAAAAGATGGATAGAATGCTGGGGAAAATGATAAAAATAATTCTGGGAATACTGAAATTGGTTTATGTCTAAAAGAGTAAAACGAGAAAACAAAATAGCGGTACTTACTTTGCAAATACTTCCAAAATTTGCTGTTTTTAAAAATGGTAGTTTTTGTTAATTTTTAGGAGATTTTCAAAAATTTAAGAAAATATTTGTTAATAATAGTTCATATCAAACTTGTGAGTTTAAATCAGAAGGTTTCTTCAGCAAAGAGGAGCATTAACAAGCAAATCGGTAATACCATTTAGTGCTTCTAAGAAATGGCAATCATATGGCTTTATCAAATTATTTATGTTGTAGTTTAATAAAATATGCATCAAATTAAAAAAGAAAATATTATTTTTCGAGCTTGAATTACATATTTTTAAAATATATATTTTAAGAAAATTTTCAAACAGCAGCTAAAAAAAAACGAAGTTGTATGTGTTGTACAAAAAATGTCCTTGACCTCTCATTTCGGATTCTGTCAACATCTATGTTCAACAGTGACCCGGGAAAAGTTAAAATGGTAGCAACTTTAGAAGACATCTGATTAGGACATAATAACCAAAAAAATTAATGTTTTAATGATAAAACTTTTTAGTACTATTTTTAATTGAATTGAAGTAATTCCATAACTAGCATTCAGAATTTGTAATTTTTAAGTCAAGTTTTTGCCGTTTTTGTAAAGTTCGATTTTTCCATACTAGTCGGTTTATGATGCAAATTTATCTGAAATTTCTACAGAACTTTTTATCCCCTTTTACTTATTTATTTTTCAGTTTACAGTAGTCAGGAAAAAATCTCCATTATGCATTGTTTGCCTAAATGACCAATGATTTAAAAAAAGTAAATAAATAAATGAAAGATTTAAAAAGTGAGAGAAATATTATGAATTATATACACCAAAGAGCCAAAACATTATGACTGCCTGCCAAATATGATGATGGTCCTCCATGTGCTGCCAAAACAGCTCTATATATTGGATGCTACAAAATTTCTAAAGGTATCTTGTGGCATCTGGTACCACCATGTTACCAGCAGATGCTTTAACTCTTATAAGTTACGTGGTTGAGCAACTGCAAATCAATTGCTGCAGCAGATGACACAAACCACAGATGCTCAATTGGATTTGATGTCTGGGGAATTTCGAAGCCAGGGAAATACCTGGAAGTCTTCCTTATGTTCCACGAACCATTCTTGAACAATCTGGGCAGTGTGGCAATGTGCATTATCCTGCTGAAAGAAGGCACTAATAGAGGGACATACCGTTGCCATGAAAGGATGTACCTGGTCTGCGATAATGTTTAGGTAGGTGATAGACGTCATGGTTTCCTGCATATGAACAAGCTGGTGGGAAATGTAATGCCCAAAGCATTACATTTCCTCCACTGGCTTGTTTTTTTCCCACTGTGCATCCCAGTGCCAACACTTCCCCAGGTAAATGATACACACATACCTGGGTGCCCACATGGTGCAACAGGAAATGAGATTCATCAGACCAGACAACCTTCCAATCATTCAAGGTCCAGTTTTGATGCTCGTGTGCCCATTGTAGGTGCTTTTGAAGGTTGAACTAAAGTTAGCACTGGGACTCAAAGTGGCCTGTGCCTACGCATCCCCATTTTCAGTAGGGTTCAATGTACTGTGTGTTGTGATACATTACTCCCATCACCAGCATTCAAATTACAGATGAGTTGTGCCACAGTATCCCTTCTGTTGGCTCGTACCATACAGGATATCCTTTGCTCACCTTTAGCATCAATGAGCCATGGTCGGCCCACACCTTGCCAGTTGTTTGTGGTTTTTTCCCCTCCTCAGACCACTTTTTGAAGGTACTGTGGTTGACTGTGAGCACCCCACAAGCCTTGCCTGTCTCAGAAAAGCTCTAGCCCAGTCGGCTGGCCATTACAATTTGGTCTTTGTCAAACTCACTTAAGTTCACTCCTTTTCCCATCTGAAGAATAAGAATAACACTGATTAACAGAGCTCAGTATCAGGTGTTATTTATACTATTTCATGACCTTCACACGTGCTGTTGTTTACCTGCGGGGCGGGGGTGGCTCAGTCGGTAGTGCGCCAGGCTCGTAATCTGTAGTTCCCAGGTTCGAGTCCCAGCTGGGTCAGCGTTGAGATTTATCTCCGCAAAATTCCCCGCCCTGCCCACGGTCAGTAGGGGACACCGATGGGCTTGGAAAGGCCACCGTCCATCGGATGGGATGTTAAGCCATGGCCCAGTGTGCGGGAGAGCCATACCCTGTGCACATTAAATAACACTGGATGGCCTTGACAGGAGGCTACCATCTGTCTCCCAACAGCTGTTCCAGTGGGTCCCCTCCCCAACCTTCTCTGAGCCTTTGGGGTCCATGTGATCTGGCCATTTAGCCCATGGTGTGCAAAAAAGTGCCGCTCAGAGGTAAAACAACCCAACTCGTTTACCTGCAGTTGCTTCGATTTGCATAAAGACGCGTTGGTCATAATATTTTGGCTCTTCGGTATATAAGGTTGTGAAATTCTTCAGAAAATATGGCAGAATTAATTTTTTGAAATTTTGTACTGAATTTAAAATGCAATTAAACTTTGCAATTTTCTTAAAAAAAAAAAATCAATAAATGTTTTGCAGAAAAAATTTTCGCCGACATACAGGATTTGAACCCGCACTCTCCAGAAACTCGCCAGAGTATTCTTCCAGTTGAACTGATGCCAGCTCGTCTGTTTTCCGCTAATTTTAAAGCTAAACTCTATCACTGAGATTTTCAAGCCAACCATTGGCACCATCTATGATCTTGGTTTCCATCTCACTTGGTGCAATATAAAGGTTATTTATTGAGTTGTAAAGTTTTAATCAGAATACCATTGTATTATGCCCAACTTAGGTGTTGTTAATTTTATACTATTAATGTGATAAATTTATTTTAACAATTTTTTATATTTAATCCATTTTCTGTAGTATTTATTACACTTTCAGGGTTGCGGGGAAGTTGTGGATTGTGCATTGAGCGAATGAGTTTAAAATAAACTGTGGGATATTAATGAACTGAAATGAAGAATTAATGATGTAGTGTTTTCTATTCTTTCACAAATGTGTCTAAAAATGTTAGACACAACAGTCAAATGTGTTTTAATATATATTGAGAGAAAGGTCTGTAAATGGGAGCTTGGTATTCAGTGGAAGAAGAGCTATGCACCAATCCCTTGTGATAAAGTACAGAACCAGTTAGGCCTAACACACTGAAAGTCTGACCGTATCTTCTTGGGGTGCAGGCCATTAGTACCTTTCAAGAGATATACTCTCTTGTGGAAGAGAATGGAAGGGATGGCTGCCAGATCAATGTTGCCTATTGATCTGGACTACTATAGCTACCTTTTAATTTTCTTTCTACCACTGCTGAGAAGTGGTCAACCACACAGGGTCTTGGTGTTGACCATGTGTATCAGCCTGAATGGAATAGTAGCTCTGAGCTTGATTATGAATCCTGAACTTGCTGCACTGGTGGTCTTCTGTTGAGGGAAAATCTGCCTGCTTTGTTTTCTGTTCATTTGTGGATTGACAGTCCTGAGTGAATAAATTCACAGGATACATTATATCAACTGGTGTATAATCCTGATCAGAGGCTATTGCAGGTACCTGAACCTTTGCTTCTTTGGGCATCATCAAACCTACACTGGAGAAAGTCCTATCAGTGTAGAGGGCTTAAGCCTTTAGTAGTGATGGGAACAGGTCTTTGCTCCTTTCCCTCTATTAGAGGGCTATTTGATATTGTTGAGTTGGGTTGTTTTACCTCTGAGCAACACTTTTTTGCACACAATGGGCTAAATGGTCAGGCCATAAGTACCCTGAGGACTCGGAGAAGGTTGGAAGAAAGGGACCCATTTGACAGCCATTAGGAGACAGGATGGTAGCCTCCTGTCAGGGCCATCCAGTGTGTTCTTTAACATGCACAGAGTATGGCTCTCCCACACTTGGGGCCACGGCTTAATGTCCCATCCAATGGATGGATGACGGCCTTTCCAAGCCTATTGGTTTTCCCTACTGACCAAGGGAATTTGTGGAGATAAATCTCAATTCTGGCTCTGCTGGGACTCAATGTGGGAACTGCAGATTACAAACCTGGTGTGCTACCGACTGAGCCACTCCCACTCCATGACATTGTTGGCACTTCCTCGCTTAATAAACAGTTTCTTCAAAGATTGCATTTTTTTTTCTCCACAGGTACTAGATGGACAGATAAAAGGTCAGTTAATTTAAAATAATCTAAAGACAAGCAATGCAGTGAACATGTAAGAGGGGACAAGAGACTGGATTTCATTGCAATGTAATATTTTTCCTGTCATTTCAGCGGTTTTTAAAAAATTACATAAAAACACATGAAATATGCACAAGTTCAATAATTTTTGACCTCCGTTACTCTTACTAGCATTCTCCCACCCACCCACCTACCCCTAATGTGCAAGATACTGCATAAGCATCTAGAGAATCAAAAGCATCAAGTTTCCTGTTATCTTGTTTACAAAGGATCCATGTTTCACTACCATAACTAACCCTAGAAAGAACCAAACTACTATACAGTCTAATTTTAATATTTAGGCGTATACACTTATTTCTCCACACTTTCCATAGATTCCTAAAAGTTCCAGAGGCAATCCCTGTTCGCCTGTTAATCTCATGCTGCATATCACCAGTATCTGTTGCATAACTCCCAAGATAATTAAACTCAGGCACTTGCTCAATAGCACAGCCATTCAAAGCAACTGAAGCACCATCTGCCTGACCAATTTTCATCACTTTAGTTTTTTTTTCTGTTTATTACCAAACATACTCTATTATCAGTCTCATCAACAGCCGTAATAAAAGAATTCATCTTGTCAACAGCCGTAATAAAAGAATTCATCTCATCAACATCATTAGCCAAAAAGGCCAAATCATCTGCATAATCTAAACCAGAAATTTTGAAATCTCTAGACCAGAGGTTTCCATTTGGTGGTTCGCAAACCCTTGGGGTTTTCAGTAATGGCACCTTAAACAGTAAAGAATTGTCGAATTATGTTACAAATATATTTTTCCTCTGTGACAACAAGCATATGCATGTTTTTGAAGCATTATAGGTTTGTTTCTGCTGCAGTTCGAAACTACCACGGTCTGTCAAACATTCTGCAGAAACAAACCTTATATTGCCTCTTATTGTAGTATTAAGGCTGTTCTCCAATTTAAACTTATCCTCATCTTATGTTTATAATTAGAGTTTTATATTTTAAATTATAGGTAATAAAATTTTATAGTTATAATTATATAATATAAATTTTAATTTGGAGCTTTTTTTTTAGTCATTATTACCCTGAGGGTTCGCAACACATTTTTTTGATTGAAAGGGGTTTGCGGAACAAAAAATGTTGGGAAGACCATTTGAGTACCATATTGAGAGATGGTAGACCATTTGAGGCCAAAATCTTCCCCTTGCATAGAATTCTCGATAACATAATTAATATCCAAACTAGGGAAAAAGGGACAAAATGCACCCTTGCCTAACTTCACTAGCAATTCTAAGGTAATTTCTACAAGCTTTACCAATTCTCACACATGACTCAGTGTTATTATAGAGAGCTTTCATTATGCTAATCAACTTGTCAGGTATTTTTATATGATCCAACAATCAACCACAAATTATGACATCAACAATATTTTACATTAAATTTATACATCCATGCAGTGTTAACATTTTGTGCCACACCTTGTATTTTACTGCCAAACGTTAGGTAAACAGTGGATTAAAAATATTTTTGAATAATTCCTTGGATATAGATGGTATGTTAATTTTATTCCAGATCTACCCCAGATGACAGTCAGTTGGGAATAAAACTGCAGGAAGTATATGCTGAATTGCAACAAATTGAAGCAGACAAAGCACCTGCAAAGGCATCAGTCATACTTGCAGGATTAGGATTTACTTCACAAATGCAACAAAAGCCTACAAGGTAAATTTAAATTATATTGTAAATTTAAGATTTTTACATTTAGTGATTATCTGTAAACTTTCAGCCATTCTCCAAGTTTTGTAGATAGATTTTTAATTATACCCTTCGGAAATTTTCTCTAACCTAGGGTTGCAAAAGTCTCTTGGCCTGGCTAGTTAGTTTGTATGTGCAGCTATTATACATTGAGTTGCCACTAAATTAGAGATAGGAGATGTTATCCAAATTCAGTACTGCAAGTCTCACATTTGCATGCATGCGTGGCTGAAACTCTGGTCATACATAGCAGTCAGCTTTGGCTTCCCCAAGCATTCGTCGTGAGAAGTGTAATGGGAAAGGCGTGGGATTTAGATGCATTTGACAGAGGGCAGATCGTAGGTGCTCAACAAATGGGACACTCGATATCTGAAATTGTCAATGAACTTGGATTTTCTCGTACGACAGTTTCAAGAATATTCCAGGAATATGAAAATTCGAGCTAAAAGAAAGCACCCGGACAAACTGCAAAAAAAAAAAAAACCCAGCTTTGAATGATTGTGGGCTTTGTTGTCTGATCTGCATCATATGGACTGATAGGGGCCAGACATTATTTGAAATCACATCCCATATGAATGCGGGTTCCAGCCAGGAAGTCAGTGTAGGGACCTTCAACGCTCACTTCATCATCTCAACTTCAGGAGCTGCCGACCTACGAGAGTTTCACTTCTAATGGCACGACACCAGGCTCAACACCTTGCCTGGGCTAAAAAACATTGAAACCGGACCATCAAAAATTGGCAACGGATAGCCTGGAGTGATGAATCCCGATTTAAACTTCATCCCACAGGGTATGGCTTCATTGGGCCAACCCCATGAAGCCATGGATCCTGCATGTCATGTCGGAACAGTATAAGCTGGTGGTGGCTCAGTGATCGCCTGGAGTATCTTTAGTTGGACATCTGTGGGCTCCTGGTACATGTACCGACGACTCTCAATGCATCTCAGTATGTAGAACTCATGGCTGACCATTTACACCCATTTATGGCCATCATGCATCCCAATGGAGATGGCATCTACCAGCAAGACAACTGTTGAAAGATATCTCACAGGTCCAGTTGGCTACTGCATGGTTGCAGGAGCATTCTGCTGACATTGAAATAATGAATTGGCCACTTAGAAGCCGAGATTTAAATCCCATTGTAAATCTTTGGGATACCGTCGAGCAGAGTTTTTGGGCCTGTGTCCCATCAGTGACAACCTTGAGAGAATTGTAGACAGTTCTGGAGGATGCATGAGTTGCCATACCTGTGGAACATTTACACAAGCTTATGAAGTCCTTGCCTCGTTGTGCGGCAGCCATTATCAGGGCCAGAGGAGTTGCAACACGTTACTAGGTTGCTATCCCTAATTCAATGGCATTTCAGTGTATATGTTGTGAGATGAATGTAAATTTGAATTTTGGCTCACAAGGTGAATGGGAGTTTGAAATTGGGCCATGAGGGTGCCATACCTGTGGAACATTTACACAAGCTTATGAAGTCCTTACCTCGTTGTGCGGCAGCCATTATCAGGGCCAGAGGAGTTGCAACACGTTACTAGGTTGCTATCCCTAATTCAATGGCATTTCAGTGTATAAGTTGTGAGATGAATGTAAATTTGAATTTTGGCTCACAAGGTGAATGGGAGTTTGAAATTGGGCCTTGAGGTGGATAGGTATTTAGTTTTAGGTTGTGACCAAAAACGGTCGAAAAATTCTGATCTGTGGAACAGTGAGTGAAACTGGTACTTTCTTCCTCTGATTACTTGTCTTAGTTTTGCTTTGAAATATTTGAAAAATATTGCTTAAGAAGTAAATTAGAATATATTTTCAAAGTTAAAAGCTTTGGTTTTTAATTTATGTTTCATTTCAACCAACCTCTGATGCATGGTTAGCGTTTAATATGCTGAGTTTTTTATTAATCAATTATATCTGATGGCTGAATTGATTTTGAGGTGTTTTAAGCAGAAAAGAAAAAAATAGAACGTTATCCTGAAAGAAGTAAAAACTTTTTCTGGAACATAATACGGGTAATCTTATGCAAAAAAAAAATACCCCCTCAAGCAGCTGCTTGCCACAGACGTCTGACAGGAGCCTGTCAGTTTATATGCCATAGTAGGAGATCTGAGAGGATGGCAGGACCTCCACAGAAAAACAACACACACAACCATGCCTTACCCGGGGCTCAAACCCAGGTCCCTTAGATCAGTAGCCAAGTGTGCTAACCACTCAGCTATGGGACGGCAGAAATCTTATGTATCAGAAGAAAAATAATAATTTTGAGCAGTAATAGAAATTTAAATGTAATAAAAGGCAAGTGTAATTTTTTTGCACATTTTTACCAAGTTAAAGCATTTTTTCATTTTTCTTCAGTAGAAATGTTTTAAGAAGTTTAATTTTCATTTTTAAATCATTTTGTTATTTTAATGTATTTTATAAATTTTTTGTTAATGCATAAATGTTTATTTCAACTTTTTTGATTGCTTATGCACTTTGTAGCATTTGAATTTCTAATAATCATACTATACAAATGGCAAAGTATGACTTTTTGAGTAGAGGAAGCAGTTACCAAAAGCATTGCTCAAATTACACTGGAACACCATTCTGGTCTTACAACCCCTTGAACATTGAACCTTAAGTTTCTGAAACTTTGGAACAGAATGGGTTCTAGTACTTGCTGTTTTTTGAATCACTGAGTGCAGGTAGTTCTATGCATATTTTTTAAATAAATATTTTTGTGATATTAATACTGTATACTTAGCATAGTAGCAAGAAGAGGAATTGAGGGTTTAATTTTCCCCATCTTTGGGGCAATTTATATTTAAGAAACCATTTTTTTGCCAATTTTCATTAACAAAAATATTAACAAAATAAGATTTAAAACAACTTCCAACCAAACTTCCAAGAATTTTAGATAATTTTTTGGCTATGACACTGATGATATTATGTGTAATAATTGTTTATAATTTCTGAATTGTAATATTCCCTAATTAGATGAAAACTAATTACCATTATGTTGTGCACATGAATAAAGGCACTATTATTTTAAAAAAATGCTGAACATTTATTCCACCCAATATTGAATTCTATGCAAAACATCTGTGGAAAATGCATATTTTTCCCTCAGCCAAAATCAGCACATGAAAGAAACAGTAGTATTTTGTCATTGCTAAGTGAAAGTATAAAGGATATTATGATGACAGATGGAATGTAAGATAAGGCTTCATGGCATGACCAGTCCCATGATGCTCGGAACTGGGCTGCCCAAGAAGATGTCCAGTGGCCAAAAGGAACCGCCGCCACAATAATGGACAGTAATGGCAGCAGGTAATTGGTGAGGACAACAGAGGTCACCTGATAGGTAGAAGAAGCTGGCTGCCATCATGGAACTTTGAATGAGAGAAAGAGCACTTCTCTCTCTGTGTGTGTTCTATTATACTTAGCTACAGCAGTCATGTCAGGAACTGCTATGAGGTATCCTTTGTTTAATCAGCGAAGCTGTGTCCCGCTGGGAGGCCAGTGTAGGCATGAGTTTGGTTTGCCGGATAGGCAACAATATCAGATGCAAGACCATATTATTGGTTGCCCTATTGTTGTGTATATATATATGTAAATTATGTAAATAAATATTTAATTCAAAGTCATTGTCTTGAATTCACAAACCACCAGTTTGGTCACAATTTCCTGGCAATAGTTAGACCTTGCAAGAAAGGTACCCACATGAAAGCTCACTGACCACAAATAGCATGTGTGAGGTGGCTTTCACATGCACCAAAACTGATTTCCTCTGCCAACTGAACAAAAATTGTTTGATGCCCTATCTTCATTTAAATTCATTGATATTTTTTATCATTGATTTAATCATTTGTATTGTTTACTTTTTTAGAGAGCATAAAGGTATTGTAAATTTTTAATTTACATATTTTATCAAGATCACACTGACAATATAAAGCAGGGAGTTAACTGTATAGTAAAGGTGAAGCAAAAAGCCAAAAAAAAGTTTTTTTTTGAATATGGGAATTGATTCTAAATAAATATAATCATTCTTTTTTTTAACCTTACAAAATTCAGGATAGCAAAGTTGCATAAAATTACTCAATCAGTAATCTGTTTTCTAAACTTTAGCTGAAAAAATTTCTTATCATGCATACTGTGTAAGTTTGTGATAATGGCAGCTTGCTGTAGTGCTAATTTCTTTTTTGGATTTTTCACACAATTTGATCCTGTTTTTTTTTATGGACAGATAAAATATACAAATAAAATAATAAATACATATATTAAATAATAAATATATAAATTATTAGTAAATTAAAATTAATTTAATTAAATATTAATATTATTATTATTATTAAATAATAAATATTTAATAATAATAAAAATATATAATATAATAAATATATATATTAAAATAATAAATAAAATATACAAGTAACTCATTATCTTGAAGTTCAGTGTATTACACTGACTAATTAGAAGAAAAATGTCGGGACAATTGCATTTGAAACAAAAATAACACTACTTTGTGCTTTTTTTTTTTATTTGTAATGTATGTACTGATTTCAATTTAAACAGGAAAACTGTATTTCAGCACATTAAGGGTTAAGCATACTAAAATAAGCTTGTCTTGCTTGCTTCTCCATTTCTTGTGTATTCCTTTCCATGCATGTGTGCATATCCTTGACCAAGCCTGAAAAATGCATCTTTTCTTGCATGGATGTGTTAATGAGTGAAATTTCTCTCATCTATCAAGTGAGCTAGAGAAATTATATGTACTTTTGCATGCATTGAGAAAATTTCAAATTTTCTGAGAACTTACTACATATCAGAGAATCTGAGGTTTATTTTTTGACCCATTTTTCTTGTCATTTTACTGATTCCAATTTTCATTTAACAAATTTAAACGAATATGGAAATCTTAGTTATTATTGTTAAAATTAATGAATCATGGAGTACAGATATCATCCTTTTACCATCAGCATGATGGCTGATATTTCCGGACTATCAACTTACTCTAATGGATTGGCTGCATGATGGAGATAAATAAAATGTACAACTTTCATAAACATTATTCCTAATTAAGTGTTATAAATACTTTAATGCTTTTATTGCCAATTTGTCAATTGACCTCTCAAGGACTATTAAATCTCTTGATATGCAGCAAATTATGATGATGCAGATGTGGTGCATAAGTTATATATTCTCTTTTGTAATTCGTAAATTTCCAGAATGAAATTCAACCAATAATATATTTAATCTGAGTTTTACCTAGTAACTGTCAGCCATGCTCCTCGCTGTCTTGACTAATAATTTACCCCGGGGAACTTGCTGATAATTTATCTTACTTACAAAAGACAAATCAAATATCATGGAAATAACGATTTCCTCCCCTTACCTAGCTTCCCACAAGCATCACCCACTGCATTAACTAACCATCCTTATTAGGTGCCCACATGCCGGTATGATGTTAATGTGTTTTCTTCCCACCCATCTTATATGTAAATTAAGCTCACAGGTGCAATTAGTTCCTCTGAACTGAAATACATCTGATGGTCAGACATGAAACATGTGTTTTAACAATTGGAATAGCATTATTATTACTCTCTGGCAAATATGGAATGCTCTTTTCAAAAAGAATCAAATTTATCATTTTATGACATTTTCAATTTCTAATGGTGGAAATTTGAACTTATAGATGAATCAGAATATGTGAAGTAATATTTCATTAATACCTATTCAACAAAATAGAATTTTTCATTTATTTTTTGAAACAAAAATATTGTATTTTTCAACCCCTACCTTTTGGAAGTAAGAGTGAATATGGATGTTGTCAAACATCTTGAGAACAACATTCTACTACCCATATTTAAAATTTCTAGCATGAATAGACTTTTATATTAGTCATTTAAAGTTTTGCTATTTTCAAATTTTGTGCCCTGTAATGGTGGAATATAAAACTATTTGGAACTTGAGAATCCTAATCTTTCATTAGTATGCAACCTAAAAAAAGGGTTTTTCATTTAATGCTAAAATGAAAAAGAGGAATGTCTACAGATGGACAGACAGGCAGACACAAAGTGAAAAGTATTAGCTTTTTTTTTTTTGAAAACGAAAAAGAGAAGGGTGGAAAAAGTCCTTAATTTACCACTTGTATTTGGAATGCTGAACTCTGCAAAAGCAAAACCTGAATACTTAACAAAGTGGAAGTAAAATACTTGAAGCTTTTGAAATGTACTGATACAAAACGAATAGCAGAAAATTGACAGATAGGACATGTTGAAATATTAAGGGAAATAAATGAGTCATTAATATTCTCAAAGCCTTAAAAAGAGAGAAATAGTTTGGACATATCCTGTGATGTGAAGGACTGACAGAAAGCATATTGATAGGAAGATTACTCTTCCTGCCAATACATGTTCTTTCAGTCCTTCAGGGGGGGGGGGGGGTCTCAGTCGGTAGCACGCCAGGCTCGTAATCTGTAGTTCCCAGGTTCGAGTCCCAGCTGGGTCAGCGTTGAGATTTATCTCTGCAAAATACCCCGCCCTGCCCACGGTCAGTAGGGGGCACCGATGGGCTTGGAAAGGCCACCGTCCATCGGATGGGACGTTAAGACATGGCCCATGTGCAGGAGAGCCATACCCTGTGCATGTTAAAGAACACGCTGGATGGCCTTGACGGGAGGCTACCATCTGTCTCCCAACAGCTGTTCTAGTGGGTCCCCTCACCCAACCTTCTCTGAGCCTTCGGGGTCCATGTGTCCTGGCCATTTAGCCCATGGTGTGCAAAAAAGTGCCACTCAGAGGTAAAACAATCCAATCCAAGTCCTTCAGGGGGGAAAAAAAACGAGAGGAAGACAAAGAAAAAATTGCATCATTCAAAAGAAAGTAAAAATGTAAGCGCATACCACAAAATTAAACAGAAAGCTAACAGTAAACAAGAGTGGAGAACACTGTTACTACTCTTATTACACTCGTGCAAGAGTTACTTTACACATCGGTTTTCCTTAATATTTAAAAAATATGGAATTAAAAATCAAAAAAATGAGTTATTTGTCTGATACCATATGATGAATATGTGGAGATGCTCAAAATATGCAAATGAAACATCAGTACAAAAGATACTGTCTAAAAGGTCTGTATATTGTTTGCCCACAAATTGTATCTACTTTTTATTGTTTATTCACTAATTGTATATTGCAGTGGCAGTTCATAACTGAAATATTTGGTGGGGCACTTTGACTAATGCAGAAAGAGCCCAGATGCTAGGAAAAATTTGGGGGTGATGTCTGATATCGAGTTGAACTGAATTTGATGCAAAAGATGTTCCTTAATGCATATGTTCTATTTTTCCCCAGCTATTCTTAAAATGCATTATTTAGCAAAAATTTTAAGGAAGAAACAAACTTAGAAAGGCATTCGGTCCTTTCAAGTTCAGTTCAGTTGTTTTGAGTGGCACTATTTTGCCCAATTGGCTAAATGGCCAGGCTACAAGGACTCCGATTTATCAGAGAAGATTAGGGGAGGTGACCCAGTGGACAGCTGTTATGAGACAGATGGTAGCCTCTCATCAAGGTCATCCAGATATTCCTTAACGTGTACAGGGTATGGCTCTCCTGCACATGGAGCCATGGCTTTAACATCCCATCCGATGGACAGTGGTCTTTTCAAACCCATTGGTGTCCCCTACTGACCAAGGATAGGGAGTTTTGTATAGATAAATCTAAACGCTGGCCCACCTGGGACTCGAACTTGGGAACTGCGGATTATTAGCCTGGCACACTACAAATTTAGCCACCACCACCCCATTAGTTGTATTTCATCATTCCTTTATAATACCTATATAATTATATATATATATTCCTCTCTGTTCTAGTGATATTTTAAAAAAATTGTGCAAAATATGTGTAGACAAAAGTGTGTAGCAAAATATGTATAGACTTAGGTCAAAATAGTGTTACTATTTTCTTTGACTCTGTTCTGATTATAATTTTATATTTATTATTTTAAATTGAATTAAAAAAATTATGCTCAAGCAGCTGCTTGCTTCAGAGGTCTGACACAAAAATCAGTGTCTTACCCAGGGCTCAGAACTCTGGTATCTTGGATCAGTAGCCAAGCATGCTAATCACTCGGCCACTGGGATTACTCATTGGAAAATTATCACTTGATATTTAATTTATAATACACGTTTATATTATTACATATATTAATTTATTATACAATGAATTGTGAAAAAAAGAGAGATGTAATGCAATGAATTATTTTTAAGAGATGACTGAAAAAAAAAGCTTTTATAAGGGTGGCTGGCATCAAACTTGAGATGTTTGTGTTGCAATTCAAAAAGACATTGCACTGAGCTAACCTGATACTGTCAAAACTGTTAAACCTGATTGATATGGTATTGCACTGAGCTAACCTGATACTGTCAAAACTGTTAAACCTGATTGATATGGTATGATCCAAGTTATCAGCTGTCCAGCTGGTGCCTGTTGTTGTCACTCTCATCTTTTCAACTCTTGGCTCCTAACCAGTCATTCAACTGATGTTTGTTGCTATCACTTCCCAACCTATTTTTCAATATGTATACTGTTAACACTGCTCCAGAACAGTCGCATTGCTACTTATCATAGTATTACCTGCTTGTTGTTATCACTTTCCTTACTCTAAAATAGTTGACAAAACACATGCATCAATGAAAACCACTGTTTACTTTCACATGTTACTGCATAGATGATTATAAAATATTTGCAAAAACTATCTGTACTGTCTGACGTGTTTTGGTGTGGCATTGCATCATTCACTAGGGCCATGATGTTTGTTATGCACTGTCCTTTTTAAAGTGAACTTTTACTTTGTCTCTTTCAGCTGTATTGGCAGATATCCAAACTCTAATTTTCTCATGTTATTTTTTCATGTGTGAAAAATAAAGTGTATGAAAAATAGCACATATAAAAATGAAGTGTGTGAAAAAAAATGCATGTAAAAACGAAGTGATCAACTTAGAGTTTGGCCATCTGCCAACTACAACTGAAGGAGACAAGCAGTGTGCTTTAAAAAAGACGGCACATAACAAACCTCATGGTCTTAGTGAATGGTGCAATGCCACACTGAAACGGCAGACAGTGCAGATAATTTATTGTAAATATTTTTTGATCGTTCATGTAGTAACGTGAAAGTCGAGTGGTTTGTATTTATGCATGTATTTTGTCAACTATTTTATAGTGAAGAAAGTGAAAATATTGAACAGGTAATACTACGATAAGTAGCAATGCAAACTGTTCTGGAACAATCTAATAATGACAATGACAAATATCAGTTTGTTGGCCAGTACTTAAAAGCCAACAAAGTTGAAAAAACTTGGGAGTGACAGCAACAGATACCAGCTGCACACCTGATAGCTTGGAGCACACCATGTCTATCAGGTTTGACAATTTAACCTCTTCAGTTTCAGAAGACAAGTTTTGTTCTTGTGGGATGAGAAACACAGTTGAAAACAATATGTTTTTGTGTATATAAAGTACAAATAACTGCGTGGAAAACAATAGCATATGTTGCTATCTGAATACTATTATAATTTCAATTATTTCTGTCAGTTTAATAGAACGAAAGAGTTTTAATAGTTGTGTAACCTTGATCTTGTTGAGTATTTGGTTAGTAAATTTTAAAAAAGTTTAGTCATGAAATTGCAATATTTTGTGCCTTTTGCTAGGGAATTTTCTGGTGGTTGGAGAATGAGAATAGCTTTAGCAAGGGCATTATTTTCAAAGTAAGTGTGTTTTCAGTATTTTTTCCTACTATTTGCTTCTCTTGAGCTCCTCTTTCTTATTTTAGATTTATTGTTTATATATTCATAGCTGATATGCTCATTCTACTTTTGCTTTTTCAGGCCTGATTTACTACTACTTGATGGTAAGTTAAAAAAATTTTGTTTCATAGCAATAATTGAATTAAGATTTTTTCCTTAAAACTTTCATATTTAGCCAACAATATTTCTGCATCCTGTTGATATCTTTGTATGTTTCTGAGTTTGAATTTGGTTATGTGGGGGTTTTATGGAACTTTGGCAACTAAGAATGTAGTGCACCAAACAAAAGAACACTGGAAATTTTGTTGGAGCTCTTATGAGTCTAGGAGAAGGGAAACAGTGAAGGTAAGACAAAAATGAAAGTTAAGCAATAACTGTAAAAGTTGATATAAGAAAGAAAGTAAATTTTTTATATATGTAACTAATCTCCAACTATAGAGTATTCAAATGCTTTTCCTTGCTCATGCCCTATATCAGTAGTTTGAAACTTTTTCAGGAATATACTGGTCAAGGTTTGGGTTGAAGTCTCATAACGGCATGATTGTTTGTTTGATCTGTCATAATCTGCTGATTAGCTGGCAATTTTATGTTCTGCTCACAATTTGCAATCACAAATTGCACCATCACAATTGCACAATCACAAATTGCAAAAAAAATCAAGATTTTTCTTTACCACCATTGTGATATTCTCAAAATTGCAATACTTACGTATTGCAGATATGGGCTAGATTACAATCAGTTAAAACAATAAACTTGAAGGATCAATTGCCTCTGGTAAATATAGGATAATACTGGGAGACTTGGGTCCAGATCCTACTCATAGAAAAAAAATTTTTTTTCAGCTTGCTATTTCATGAACAGCTTTTTTTTTTAATGCACTGAAACTATAAGAATAATATATCACTTCTGGATAATATTGAATACTCATTTTTTGAGAGAATAAAGTCTCATTTTCCAACTTTTTGCACCCTCTAATGGTGGAAATTTGAACTAATGGATGATTTGGAAAATGCAAATAGTAATATTTCATTAACACCAATACAACCAAAAATAATTTTATGTATTGTAATAAATTTATTTTCACTCTTCTCATGGATGTAAGAGGCCAAATTATTGCTGTTGATATAAACACTTTGACTACCACACTCCATCACCAAATTTATAGGATGAAGAGATAAACTGCCTTGCCAAATTATTATGAATGCCTACCAAATATTTTGTTGTATATATCATGTTGTATATTTAGTACATTTCCCAAACTTCAAGGTTTCCAATTATCTGCACATAGTTCTCATTGAAATGGGATATGAAGTATCGCTAGTGGTCATCTCTCTCAGTTGATGAACTGTAGAAGCTTTGTTTTGCCATACAGTTTGTGCCAACAAATGCCTGTCTCTCTGATCCTTTTTCCTCCTGCAATTGCCACAATTGGTGGATGTTTTTCGAGACCATTACCATTCTGTCCCATGATTTTCCTCTGAGTTCCACAAACTCCATTATGAATGCACTGCCCATGGCATTCCAATGGTGAGCCTTTTTTACTCATATTGCACTTGAGTTTACTTTCCACCATGCCTTTATGGCTTTTATAGGACTTCATAGTGACATAGTCTCATGGACACCTTGTGAATGGGAAGTGCCACTGACCTTTGCCCAATGGGCAAAATAGCCCACTGTATTGTGTACCCTGGTACACCGATACCAGAAAAGTGTGGCAGTCACACTAGAGCTGTGTGAAGAATATTGAAATACTATTAAAAAATAGAAATATACTGATCTGCTGATACTGGAGCAGAAATTCCATGTGCAAATAATCAATAATAATGCATTTGAATACGACATTCAACAGTGAGATTGTTAAAACAATTAAGATTCAGTAAAGGACTTAAATCGAGTGAACCATCTGCTGTTGTAACTGAAGGATTCCTGCTAGTTCCTACTTTCCATTTTAGAGAAAATACAATTCCAGTGGTTCCTTACTTTTTGATTAAAGTTAACTTGCTAAATGAAGATTAGATTACTGAGGGTGCATGCATGTTTCCTTCTACTCAGATACACATAGTAAATTTCCAATACATTCAATATTCATTTTTGTCTATTACTCTATTGTTTTGCCAAATAGGTTTACAGAAGCAAATTATTTTGTGGGACAGTCTTCCTGGGGTGCCCTGTGCTAACATATAGCAAAGTATTAGCTAGATGGATGAGAACAAATATTCACTGGATAAATCTGCTACAGCTTGTAAACATAAAAGTACTCCCTGCTAAAATAAATGGGACATTGACCAAAAGCCAGCCTTATAGGGCTGGAGCATCAATACCACAAATTCAGCAAGAATCATCTGTATCTGCCTGATCTGCTGCTGTTTGGAAAGTCCAGTGTAGATTTCCAATGGCAAAATAAAGATGATGAGGAAGGAGTTTAATCCAGGTCTTACTGGCAAAGATTTTCTTGGCAATTTCCACAAACAAGTACTCCCTATTAACAATGTTTCTAACTTGCTGATTAAAATATTGTTCATTAACTTGCATAAATAGAAATCCGATTCACTATGCCAGTCATGAGACTAATATGATGCATAGTGAATGGAGTGTTTGTTTGTGGCTTTATCTGCTTGGAATGGATTTCTTATTGATTTAATGCAGGTAAAGTTAATCTTAACATAGGATTAATCAGCTCCTTTTGTTAAATAATTACCAAGATGATGGCTTCCTTACTGCATGCTGTGATTGTCGATCAGTTGTCTCCACAGTAGAAGTTCTTACATTGTGGACATCCATACTGATGGGCTGCAGCACTTGGACGTCTCAGTTGTCTTGAAGTCTTGAGTTCTTCTCTTCTGTCCTGTTTTCAAAGTTCCCTTTCCTCTGATGAAAATGTGACAGTGTCCTCTCCTCTGACGAAAATGTGACAGTGCACATGCCCATCCTGAGGGTCTCAGTGATTCGCCCATGTAGTAATGACTGCACATGTCTTGTTCTGTGAGGAAC
Organism: Ryuthela nishihirai; assembly: GCA_038380435.1. Classification (NCBI taxonomy): domain Eukaryota; kingdom Metazoa; phylum Arthropoda; class Arachnida; order Araneae; family Heptathelidae; genus Ryuthela; species Ryuthela nishihirai. The sequence goes on from JAWZYU010000026.1 coordinate 55,716,323, forward strand.
TACAAGCAGGATGGGGGTGCATCACAATCCACATAACATGCAAAGCATAGGTGTGATTCTTGTTGCTTCTTAGTGTGACAACTTGCCTTTCACCTTCTCTCACTTCCAGTGCCTCTGGGGTTAACATGACTTCAGGTGCACTTCTGCAGTTTCATTTTATGTTCGTAGATGGTTCCTACCATGCCCTTTTGTCATCTGTTTTCGTTTTAATGTTTCCTTTGTGGTTTTTACTGTTATGAAATTAGTGTTCTTTTGGATGTTTGCCAAAATACCTCTTTTGTCTTTTATAGTGGATACAGCTTTGGTGTTTTTAGATGGGTTGCACCCATTTGGTTAGTCATTGCTTGGTCAGAATTGTGCACAAAGGGGGCACAGCACTCAGTGCCCCTTATTGGGGGCGCTGAGTCATTACAGCGCTGCCTTGACGGGAGGCTATCATTTGTCTCCCAACTGCCATTCCAGTGGTGTAATACAGACACCTGTATAAAACATTTAAAATCTGTCTCACAATCGCCATTCCAGTAGTGTAATACACCACCTGCATAAAACATTTAAAATCTGTCTCCCAACTGCCATTCCAGTGGTGTAATACAGATACCTATATGCAAACATTTAAAATCTCTCCCAACCGCCATTCCAGTGGTGTAATACAGACACCTGTATGCAAATATTTAAAATTTTCATGTAGCACCTGAAAAATTTCATTGTAGTGCCACCTTGATAAAAGGGGGGTTTTGTTGGGGGGGAGTGGAAGATTGCATAGACATCCTGTGGTAAAGGGAGATCGATGTTCGATAAAGAAAAGTTGTACTAGCATGAGCTTAAATTCAGCAATAGAATACTTATGTGAGTAAGCAAATTTGGATACATTGGTATGTTTAAAATGGTCATTTAAGTTTTGCCATTTTTCCATTCTTAGTGCACTTTAATAATGGGAAATAAAACTATTGGAAGATTCAGAATATGTGAATCTTAATATTTCATTAGTACTTATTGAATCCAAAAAGAAATTTTCATTTATGTCTAAAAACAAAAATATTTAATCTGCAAATAAATGACAGAGTAAAATAGCTCATTTTTTGAAAATAATCTAAAAAAGTATCAAAATAAGCCAGTGATTTACAGTAATTTAGATTTTAGATAATAATCTATAGTTAGAAGTTAAAAACAGGCACACCAGATATAATTTTGCACGATAATAATTGCAAAAATTGTTGCACATTGAAGGTTATATATATCAGTATGCTATAGCAGGATATTGCAGTCCATGTGGCAAGACAATGGAAGTGACACACCCAGGCGTGAACTGGTTGGTTGTTTTACCTCTGAGTGGCACTTTTTTTGCACACAATGGGCTAAATGGCCAGGTCACAAGGACCCGAAGGCTCAGAGAAGGTTGGGGGAAGAGACTCACTGGAATGGCAGTTGGGAGACAGATGGTAGCCTCCCGTCAAGGCCATCCAGCGTGTTCATTAACATGCACAGGGTATGGCTCTCCAGCACATGCAGGCCACAGCTTAATGTCCTACCTGACGGATGGCAGCCCTTCAAAATCCATCAGTATCCCCTACTGACCATGGACAGGGCAGGGAGTTTTGCGGAGATAAATCTCAATGCTGACCCAGGTGGGACTTGAACCTGAGCACTGCAGATTACAAGCCTGGCACGCTAACGACTGAGCCCCCCCCCCCCCCCCCCCCCCCCCCAAAGCATGGACTGATAAGGGGCACTGAGTGCTCTAGCATCCTGGGCCATTAGTGTCGTGGGCCCCTGGGACTTCATAAGAGCAGGATTTTTTTAATAATAATAATTGTTGTTTTACAGAAATTCCACAGAATTGGGGGCAACCTATTTTAAGCTTCACATGTGAACTCTCAAAAGCATTAGTATTGAAATTTTGAAAAAGAAACATTTTTTATTACAGCTGGGGCCCCCCTGCTACAGATGCATTCCTGGAAAAAAGTGCCAGTCTGCCCCTGGATGCACCCCCATCCCATCATTGCTTGGATGATTAGTTGAAATAAAGTGCATAATAAAATGTCTTCTTTCTGCAGAAGAAGTATTATTTCTGTATGCTCATCTTGTTGAATTGAACCTGGATCTTTTAAATCGATGTAGTTTTCATGTAATATAGATGGTATATACTAGTAAGTTATCTGTATACTGTACAGTTAGCAATATATCAAGTAAATTAAGCAGTAGAGAGTAATACAGCAGCTTGTTAATGGAATTTACTGGATAATCCAGGTAAGTATTCTTATGACTGTCTTACACAACTATCATTGGGGAGATATGTCCATGTAAGAATTTATTCAGGTGTTACATGGAGAATCAATGACAAGATTGCAATGTACAGCAATAGTGTCTCTTGTCAAAGAAAAAAGGCATTTTACTGTGTACTCCATTTCAGTCATTTGCCAAAGGTATCTTCTATTGTCTTGTCATAATGGACTACGATATTCTACCATAGCATACTGGTATGTATTACCTTCAATGTGCCACAACTCCTGCAATTATTATCATGTGTTAGCGATACACTTGTTCTTAATTTCTAACAGTGTTTCTGTAGGTGAATATGTAGTATAGACCCTATTAAAACATATTTAGACATGTTTCCAACTGTTACTAATCTGTTTTTTTTTAAATAATGTTAAAAATATTTTGAATTTTTTCTCTCTTATTTGCTGTATTACACCACCTGTATGCAAAAATTTAAAATTTTCATGTAGCACCTGAGAAATTTCATTGTATGTACCACAGTTTGGAAACCTCTGCCCTATATAATGCAAAGATGTAATCAGTATACTTTGAAATGGACTTGTGCAAAGAACTCTGCTTATGATATATAGACCCTATTTGGTCTAGTGGTTAGTGTACCTGGTGACTAAGACCAGCAGGGCATGTTCTTGCATAAGTTTGTATGTTGTATGAGAAATCAGGACAAACCTAATACAACTTCTAGGTTATCTCCTTCCTTTGTGTAGGGAAGTACTTTTTATTATTATTATTAAAAAATGTAGCAATTGTCTTGGCATAAATATGTGCTCATAATCACTCTTTTTTATTCTCTTTTTGAATTAAGAATGAGAGCAAGACAAGATTCAAAATAAGTCATGGACAGTATGAATATTACTGCTTTTTTTGTTGTGGCTGGCTCAGTTGGTAGCGTGCCAGACTCGTAATCTACAGTTCCCAATTTCAAATCCCACCTGAACTCAGCATTGAGATTTATCTCTGCTAAACGCCCACCTTGCCTTTGGTCAGAAACGGATCACCATTAGTCTTTGAAAGCCCACTATCCACTGGATGATACATGAAGCTGTGACCTCATGTGCAGGAGAGCCATACCCATTTCTCACATTAAAGAACACACTGAATGGCCTTGATGGGAGGCTTCCATCAACCTCCTAACAGCTATTCGTGGGTTCTCTTCTCCAACCTTTTCTCAGCCAATGAGCTTTTGTAGCCTGTCCATTTACCCCACTGTGTGCAAAAAAGTGTCACTCAGATGTAAAACAAGAACAGCAACAACATTCTTTTGTTTCATAAATGATTGCCATTGGTAATGAAATCCACTGGTTTCCATAAATTAAGGAACAACCTGAAAACCTGTTGGATCTGCTGCATGCAAGTCAGAAGATAGTTGTATATAAATACTGTGCATGAGAATAACAATTGAAACATGGAATAATACTTTAAATTCTCAAAATCACATATGAATACTGGCACATTGTAAAAAGGTGAAGATCAACTAAGAAAGCCCAAATGCTTCAATATGGAGTGTGTCACCTATTTTTGCAAATCAGGCTTCGCAGTGGTATTTCATGCTGTTGATACGACTGTCCAGCAGTGCTATGGGTAGTAATCTCCATTGCTCCTCTAAAGTGCTCTAAAGCTCCAGTAGGCTTGCAGGAGTGGGATTCAGGAAACCAACCTGTCTCCCGAGAGCATTCCATGTATGTTCTGTTGAAATTAGATTGGGAGATGGGCTGGCCACTCCATACAATTAATAGTACGATTCCAGATAGCTATCAACAAGGTAACAGCAGGGAGGGCAAGCGTTATCATCCTGTAGGAGGAAGGTATCACCTATTGCACACCCATATATAGTCACATAAAGGAGTCCCAAGATTTCATTCCTGTACCTGCCACCAGTGATGAAACTTATTGGAAGTACATGCAGATCTGTGCATCCACACAAGATATTCCTCCCCAACCCATGACACTATCACACTGCAGATGTCTCATTCAATGATATTTGGAGCATAATAGGTTGTTCCTGGTTCCCTCCATGTCAACTGACATCATGAATTGCTGTGCAGAGCAAATTTCTATTCATCTATGAAAAGCCCGGACTCCATTGCTCCTGGGTGCAGTTGACATGATGACTGCCCCAACTAGATGATTCCTCCTGTTCTACTGGCTGCCTAATATATAGGCACACATCATGAAGGCTTTGATGTACAGTGGTAGCTGATTTATCATTCCACTTGCTGCTATGAGGTCCAATCACAGTTGATGTGCTATTGACTTACTTTCTTTGGTTACATAACACCGGATAGAGGTCCTTCCTTGGGGTTGTTGTCATTATCCACTACTGAATCATCTGGATGCATTCTGTCCTTATTGGAATCTCTGCCAAAGTCTATGCACTACTGAATGATTCACATTAGGCCTTTTGGCAGCATCTGATTGACTTTAGCCTTCCTCAAGCCAACCTATAAGCTTGCTATCACACTTCTGATGAATGATGTCTTGGTAGACATACCCAGCAAATCTACTTTACACTTTGCAGGAGAACTAGAAAACAGCTATGAAATGTTGCTCATTTAATGTTCAACACATTTGCATGTAATGCTCATTATAGCCGTAGTTGCTAATGCGCCAATAAACCCCAACCAACCATGTAATGCTTCCAGTGCCATTCATTTGCATACTAGACATGACTTTCGTGCATTTCTATTTGAGTTTTGAAATATTGCATTTTTTTCCATTTGTTCCTTAATTTATGGAAACCAGTGTAGAATGGGAAATCGAAAGATGGTGTTGAAGAATCCAACAAACTATAACTCATACTCTAACTGTGTAGTAGTAAGATAATCTGCTTTCTGTTCCAGTGACTGTTCTTTGGTGTGTTGACTTTAATTGATGTAGCAATCAATAGAACCTGACTTCTGTCTTTTTGGAAAGGTCCTTGTTTGCAAAAAATCTCTGAGTTAGGAATGACCTCTAGGTTTCTTTGTCCTATGTGTACCAAAATAAATGTCAGGATGTGTTTGAAGCAGTAAAATCTGCATTCAAAAGCATTACTGTGTAGTAATCCATACTATGGAAATTAAGAATGCATAGAATTCAGCGATAGTAAATACATAGATTACCTGTAGATATAGAAGTCAACAATTATTCATCTGAAAAAATTTTCGCTAACCTGGTGGGACACAAACCTGCAACTCTCTTGATACATGCCAGAGTGCTCGAACCAGTTTAGAGCACTCTGGCATGTATCTAGAGAGTTGCAGTTCATGTCCCACCTCGTCAGCGATAATATTTTCAGATGAATAGAATTCAGTTCTAAGTATTGCCACCAAGGACCAACCTATTAGTTGAATGCATTTGTCTAATGGTACAGTTACTTACTTCCTTATCAGTCAAAGGGATTTCATGTAGGAGATTCACAAAATTTATGTTACATTCCTGACAACAATCGACATGTGCTTTCCACAAATAAGTTTCAAATAACCTTACAAAGTAAAATTACCAACAGATCAGTATTCTAGGGTTAAAGAAATGTAAATTCCAATACTCAAAAGCTGTATTTTTCATCTAATTAGTACATTTTGAAGCTGTTCAAACACAATCTTGTTAATGAGTAACAAGTTGAGAATGTCATTTATATTGTTTTATGATTCTGACCCATGAATTTTCTTTTTCTAGAACCTACAAATATGTTGGACATGAAAGCTATTATTTGGTTGGAAAACTACTTGCAGGTATTTGATTATTTATGGCTAAAGTAAAATCAGTTTATTCTAAGTTGAAAAAGCTTTTCACAAATATATCACATCCACTTATATATGCCAGCTTTTTTTCTAGTGACATTAGCCTTGCTTTTAAAAAGTAAAACTAGCTTTGAGTCTTTTCCCCATTAACCTTTCAGGGTCCAGTCTGAAAAACTGGTTTACATTCAGAGGCCAAGCTATTTTTCCATTATGCTCCCCTCCTCCCCCCCACAAAGGAATTAATGGCATGTTATATGTCAAATTAATCAGCATTTAATTTTGGATTTTCTGAAAATAAAATATCTAATGAAAAAGATTAGTTTTATTTTAATTGGACTTTTTTAGATTCATGTAGTAAAAAAAAAACAGCATCTGGCAATGACAATAAAATTTTATTAAAAAAAATAATAGGCAGAAATAAATATAATGAATGTTAATATAAGACTGTTTCTGAATAACAGAAATTGAATTTTTACTTGAAGCAAGAAAAATTGCTCTTTTTGTAATTTGTTTTCCTCCATCCTGTGCATTGTGAAAAGTCCAGGCATTTTGCCAACTGTGCCAAGTCAAAAAAGTTAACTTTAGAATTAAAAATAATAATAACTGATCAACATAAATAGGTCATGTTTTATACAAAAGTAATTAAACAGAATTTAATGAAATGTGATTAAGGTTTAATTTTATAAAAACCTGATGAATAAAAGTGTTAAATTGTATATTAATTGAAAGGAAATATTTTCTGAATAGTATAATATTTACCTGAAACAGGATTTTTATTTCTTTTTCTGAATATTTTCAGTATGGTATATTTTAAAACATGGGTCAGTGTTATACAAGGTGATTTAAACTTCTCACATTCATGAGATTTTCTGGCCTGTTTATGAAGTGGTGGAGTTATAATTTGTTTTCCTCCATCCTGTGCATTGTGAAAAGTCCAGACATTTTGCCAACTGTGCCAAGTCAAGCAAGTTAATTTTAGAATTAAAAAAACTAACTGATCAACATAAATAGATTATGTTTTATACAAAATTAATTAAACAGAATTTAATGAAATGTGATTAAGTTTTAATTTTATAAAACCTGATGAATAAAAAGTGTTAAATTATATATTAATTGAAAGGAAATATTTTCTGAATAATATAATATTTACCTGAAACAAGATTTTATTTCTTTTTCTAAATATTTTCAGTATGGTATATTTTAAAACATGGGTCAGTGTTATACAAGGTGATTTAAACTTCTCATATTTATGGGATTTTCTGTCCTGCTTATGAAGTGGTGGAACAATTTCTTTTCTTTATATTTACTGAACCTTATGCATTTTTTCTTTGGGTGTTGCATTTTGGTTAGTGTGTGTTGGCAAAGTGCAGAAACATTGGTGCTCCAGGGTTTAAAAAAAAAGTTGATATCATCAGAGTCCTACAGTCAAGAATTAGAAGGGGGAGGGGGTAAACATTTCTAAAATCATTCAATATAAACACAAAAACTAATGATTGTTTTAAAATAAAATATTTCTTGGGGGGGGGGGGGAGTAAAACATCCTCAATATAATAGCAAAGAAGAGATATAGTTCTAATAATGAAAAGGACTTATTCCCTATCTACTAGAAGCTGACCCACCATGCTGCAGAACTGCCAACTACACCAATTTTTTCGGATTTTCTTCAATATTTGATTTAAAATGCAAAAATCTAAATTGGTCTTTGAAATCCCAATTTTTAGCGTTTTTTTTTTTTCACTTTTACACATATTAAACTTATTTTACTTATGAAAATCTGCCACAAATTGTACAGTATTTTTACCCTTTTCCTAAAAGGAGAATGTTATGAAAAGGAAGAATTGTTTCTGATTTAGCTCTTTTGCTATACTAAAGATGTAGCTATGTCACCACTCCTCAATCTGTCCTTATTTGTGGACTCACCTACACACCAATCAGAGGAAATCTATGACTCCAGCTGATCATTTCTGGACAGAACACGTGGGAAAGTCCACACCTAAATTTTTTTGCAAACTTGAAGGTCATAGATTGTTTTTAGATGGGTGTTTATTGAACAAATACCAACTCTCCTAGCTCTCTGATCAACTAGATGTTAATTAAATTGCTTAGAATTAGAAACTTCAGAGTGAAGGAGATAATGCAGATTAGATAACATCCCTAATCCGTAGGCCATGACTGACATTGCAACTTGAATGTGTGTCATGCATGTCTATTGTTATCTTGGTTGGGCTAATGGGTTGATAAGGGATAAAACTTTTTCTTTCATTGGAGTTGAGGCACCTTTAATTATAATCAGCATGCACTTTATTTTTCCCTACCATTATATTATTTATCTTCCTACTCATTTTGGTTGTCATTTGTTGTCACCATAACTTTGTAACCCAGCAGCCGATCACAAGAGGTATGTATTTAAATTGTTTTACTTCCAAGCTGCATAAAAATGCCACTCAGAGGCTATTGGTCAATTATTAATCAATGAATGATATTTACATATTGATTGTTAATTATTAAACTATTAGGTCAGAGTCAAATTTGTGTTCTTATACAAATTTAAACTGGGACACAATGCTGTGGAGGCAACTCGTAACATCAGTGCAACCTTTGGGGAAGGTAAAGATAGTGAACAGGCAACATGATGTTGGTTCAGAAATTTTGATTGGCTAACATCAGCCTTCAAAATAAGTTTTATGGTTGATCTGAAGAAGCAATTGCTAACAATCAATTGAAGGCTTTAATTGAATCCAACATGTGTCAAACTGTATGAGACATTGCAGCTGGGCTGGACTTTGACCCTCTGAGGCCCTAAGCTATGTCAAATTTAAGAAGAACCAAAAATTCAATAGTCATAATTTATATATTTTTTTGACTTGAAGGGAGTGTTAAAAAATAAACATGAAACTGGTGAAAATCTTTGTTATATATTATAATTATTCATTTTATTTATAACTACTAATACAACTTCACGATTGCTATACGATAAAACTTGAAATATTTTTTTTTAGGCCCTAAGCTATAGCTTAGTTAGCTTATGTGTATATCCAGCTTTGCATTGCAGGCAAATTAGGTGTGCTTTATTCAAGTTTTCCAGTCCCTGGAGTCCTGGAATAGATGTGTGACAGTTGCACGCAGAAATCCCAGACATTCTGCTGTTGCAGATGTGTAGAACCCCATCTTTCTCACATTAACTATCTGCCCATGATTGAACTCGCTCATGTTTACCCATCATAACAGTCGCAGGTATGCCATACAGCAGGAAGGTGTCTGAACTATTTATAGTCTGCAATGGGCTTCAGCTAGGCGCATTATTGTGGCAGAGTAGGGCAGATTTATGGATGGGTGCAATGTGTACGTTAAATTGTGCCTTCAGTGTATATAAAAAATATCTTCAAAGTAAAGTAATTTAATTCTCTATGACACCATTAAAAGTTTTTAAGCACTTTGACACATGAACTATGCTATCAAGTATCAATAATTATTAAAGAGAGATTTACGTACCATACCGTGGAGGATGGGAAGTAACAGGAGCTTCTTGGAATGCTTTTGGTGAGAAATTTAAAATTCAACGTTCTTGCTGGCAAGTGACATCTCACTGGAGATTAAAATAATGATGACAGCTGCCAATGGTCTACCCGCATTGACAAATGAAGTAACCATTCATACTTTTGATAGCATAGAGTGCTTAAAAAGTTTTAGATCCATGACGCATGTTTCACACCATTCCTATTGGCACTTCATCAGGTGGGAAGTGAGGAACTTAATGCAGGAGAGGCAGTTGGTTGGTGAGCGGTGGGGTGCCATAAATTGTCATGTCAGTGGTTCAGCTCCGAGGATCAGAGTGGTCGGCGGTAATGCGATCTGCATATAACGGAGGTTGGGAGAGGGTCTGGGATTATGGAAAATCGCTAAGATCTGCGTATGTCAAGGGAAGCATCACTATTTGTGGGTAGTAATTCATATTTATAATGAGTGGGGTAATTTTAGTGAATTAATAAATTTTGTAAACTGAAATTTGGGGTTAAAAATAATTGCGTTACTGAGAGTCTGAATAATGGTTTCCTTATTGGTATTACTATTGGGAGTTTTTGTGTGTGGCGGGACACTCTCCTCTCTCATCACTGATCCCCATTTGCCACCTGCAATAATATACACGCACTAACCCTTTAGAACACCTCCATAATATCTCCTAAAATCGGCGATTAATGTACCCCTGCCAAACACAAAAACACCCAATAATGATACCAATAAGAAAACCATTATTCAGACCCTCAGTAACATAATTATTTTTAACCCCAAATTTCAGTTTATGAAATTTATTAATTCACTAAAATTACCCCACTCATTATAAATATGAATTACTACCCATAAATAGTGATGCTCCCCTCAACATACGCAGATCTTGGTGATTTCCCACAATCCCACACCCTCTCCCAACCTCTGTTACATGCAGATCGCATTACCGCCGACCACTCCGATCCTCGGAGCTGAACCACTGACATGACAATTTATGGCACCCCACCCCTCCTCCGTGCTCACCAACCGCCTCTCCTGTATTAAGTTCCTCACTTCCCGCCTGATGAAGTGCCGATAGGAATGGTGCGAAGCACGTGTCGTGGATCTAAAACTTTTTTAAGCACTCTATGCTATCAAAAGTATAAATGGTTATTTCATTCGCCAATGTGGGTAGACCATTGGCAGCTGTCATTATTATTTTAATCTCCACTGAGACGTTACTTGCCAGCAAGAACGTTGAATTTTAAATTTCTCACCGAAAGCATTCCAAGAAGCTCCTGTTACTTCCCATCCTCCACGGCATGGTATGTAAATCTCTCTTTAATAATTATTGAAACTTGATAGCATAGTTCATGTGTCGAAGTGCTTAAAAATATTTAACAGTGTCATAGAGAATTAAATTACTTTGCTTTAATTACTGCACTGTGTACCTCTACTGTAAAAATATCTTCAATTTTTTTAACTGTCATATTTTATATCGTTATGTACAGTGTGTGTGCATAGCATATTTATGCTTAAAAAAATCACAGTATTACTTTAATTTTGTTCTAATTTTTAACATTTTACATTGCAGACATGGGAATCTTCTCTTTTGGTTGTATCTCATGACCGCCGCTTTTTAGACACAGTAGGAACAGATATTCTTCATTTTCATTCACGACATATTGAAGGTTATCGAGGCAATTATGGTAATTTTGTGAAAACCATGACTGAAAAGTTAAAAAATCAGCAAAGAGAATATGAAGCTCAGCAACAGTATAGAGCTCATGTTCAGGTAAATATGTATCTAAGTTAATGATAATAAATGATATTTGAATTTTCAGTTTGCTAAGAAAATAAATATATTTTTTCGTTAATAGCTGATGCAATTTTGTATAGTAAATTTAGTCTAAAGGCTATATGAATATATGGAAGGATATATAGAAGGATATATAAAATAATTCTGGAGGCAAAAAATGCATGTTGAAAGAAATTGGTAATTGAGTAATATACAGGGTCATTTTAAAAGAATACCCATATTTTATTAAATAATAAAGTAACAAAAGAAGTTATGTGCCCAAAGTGTCAAGAAACCCAACTTGTTACGACAACATAGAATTAGTATCACATGTATTGTCTCTAATGTCAAATTTCCACATCACTTGGATGGCAAAGGAGGACTGATCTTGTGGCCCCCACAAAGTCCCAATTTCCCATCAATGGACTTTTGTTTTGGGGTGGGGGATAAAAAATATTAAAAACTTTTAGTTCAGAAAAAAAAAATTACAGCTTTTAAAGGAATGAATCATTGCAGTTGTTGCAAGTGTTACACCAGACACACTGAGCTTAATATGGATGGTAATTGAATATCATGCCACCACCACCACTAGTACCCATATTGAGGTCTGTTGAACACCAAATGAAACTTCAAGAGTTTTTCAACATCTTTTACACACAATTAATTTTATTACTTAATTATTTAATGAAATATAATGCTTTAAGATATGGATATTCTTTTATAATGATCCTCTATAATGTCATATGATAGGGAAAAAAAAGTTAAATCTTTTTGGTTTCTAAAAAAGATTTTTAATATTATGGTAGCATGAGGCTCTGCCTCTGTTTCCTAGATTACCAATCCTGCCAAGCCCTTCCACCCCCACCCCAGATACTCATTGTTTGCTTGCTTCACTCGCTCCTTCCAGAGTAGCGGTTCATCAGACCCCTTATCAGTAGGGTGGGCAAAGCAATGCTTTAAAGTTTCAAATGTTGCATAAAACTTAATCAAAAGTTAATATTTTGCCCATCACAATACTTATTTTTGAATTTAAACACAAAATTTATATCAAAATGTAGCCATCCCACAAAATATTTCCAGTACAGCATTATAATTCATTCAATTAGAACTATTATAATGTAATACATGAACTGTTTATTGTAACAATGCAGTCAAATTAGTCTGTGACAATATAGTGTTATTAATTAAAAATTATTTTTCAATTGCAAATTTCAACTAATAGCAATAGCCAATTGATGCAGCTATTCCAGCCAATAGTTCACAGCACACTTTTGTATATATAATTATGATTTACCTGAAATAATTGGCTGAAAAAAATTTGGTTGCCCTTAGTGGGATTCGAACCCACGTCTCACAGAAGCATGCCAGGCATCATAACCATTAGACCAATTCACTCTTTTAATTATTTGGTGCACTTAAGTTCAAGTCATCAACACTATGCTTTAAAATTTTTAATGTTGCACAAAATGTTATCAAAGTAGAAAAATTAGAAGTATTGTATCACTGTTTACTGTGATGTGTTTACTGTGAAGTTATTGTATGAACTGTTTACTGTGATGGTGAAGTTGTCAGTCAGCGAAAACTAATTTTCTCATAATCTTGTAAAATATATTTTGGCTTATAATTTCCTTTGATGATGTGGCAATTGGATTGCATTATGCAGTTTCAGAGTTAGTCTATTATTATAGTAGATAATGGAAAAATCTAATAAATTAAGATGCATAAGGTATTATAATGCATAGTGGTGGATAATAATTTTTATGGTGGATAGTAATTATACTAAAATAGTTAGATTTACTGCAACATTAAAAGTATTAATTAATTAATACTTTTAATGCAACATTAAAAGTATTAATTAATTAATACTTAATTCTCTAAAAAATACTCTTAAAAGGTATCCATTTCATCAACTGTTTTAAAATTAACATGGCAAGAATTTTAAATAACACAATACAAACAGAAAGAAAAAGATATACATACTACTCTAATAACTGTAGATGTTAGTATGCTATGAACTGAGTGCTATGAATTTATCTGAAAGCACATATGCACATTTATAGATGATGTTACCACTAAAGAATGATGCACTGATATGGACTGCATAAAGTAATAAGTGGTTTGAATCCTGCAGTAAAAAAAAAAGCCACTCTGATGCAGATATAATATTTTAAAGTGGTTGATACATCCCGATATTTAAAATTCTTGTTATATTTTTAAAATAATCAAATGATTAACTTTACTTTTTTGTTTAATACTTTTTTTATAGTACACTTCATTGTTGATAATTTTATAAATGTTACATTTAATAAGCTAAATAAAGCTGATTCATAAGCACGTGTTTCATAAAATATTACAAAATGCTGTATTTTGTAAAATAAGTTTTTAAGTGTTTTCAGAGAATTAAATACTTTTTTTTATAGTACACTTCATTATTGATAATTTTATAAATGCTACATTTAATAAACACGCGAGCTACACAAGATAAATGCAGGTTAACTCTTTCGAGAAATCCATAACTTGCTGGTTGAGTTCAGGAAAATGCTGCTTAGCATCAGCTGATTATTTATAGAACACATTATAAATTTTTTTCATTTGTATTTATCCACTTTTTTTATACATGCTTTCAAAAATTTCATGTTAAAATGAAATGCTAAGCTTTTGTTTATAAAACTGCAATTGAATTATTATTATGTTTGTATTACATTTATTTTTATAATGGTAGATATTTTTTTTAATGTATATTTGTACAAATTACATTATTTTTTGTTTATGGACTGTATTTTTGTTTAATAATAAATGCAATTTGTTCAGTCATAATATATTTCTTTGCAAAAATTGCCCATATCATTCAAAAGTATGATTACTCTCAAAATGTAAGGTGTTCAGCCTCCAATAGGCAAATTCTAGACACAAAAGTATAACACACAGGGCAAGGAATGAGCCAAGAATCACGGAAATCTGTGATTCTTGACTTGGGAATGAGACTGAAATCACATAATGTACAAGAACTGGTCTGTAGAAATATGTATTCATTAAAATTTGTATAGCAGTAGGACCAGCATTTTTTTTATTCTCCACTATTATTTTTAAGTATAACTCAAAACATAAAAGTACAGCACCAGGATTTCAACAGTAGTTCCCTGAAATTGCATGTATGGCACACATCCTGAAGGGGTTAAGAACATTTGTAAAGTACATGAAATATGCATAGTAATAGTGAACAATTGTGGCAATATATGTTAAGAGAAGTGATTTAATCTAAAGTGTTCAAGGTGTTGGAAGATCATACGAAATTAGCCTCCAATGAAGAGGCTCCCTACACCAGTCGCAACAGGAGATCGAAAGTGTTAGAATCAATAAAACATCAAATGGCATAGGTACACAGTGTGGGGAGAAAGTAGACTGAAGTAAAATAAAATATGTTGTACAATTATCATTTTGCAAGAGGCCAAGATGTGACTGGTAGTAGAGTAGGTTTGGTTATAAATAGAGAGAAAACTAAAGTGATGAAAAGTGGTCAGGCAGGCTGTGATTCAGTTAATCTGAATGGTTGCTGTCTTGAGCAGGTGTCAAAGTTTAATTACACTGTTCTACAAAAAAAAAATTTCTTTTTTCTAAGTAAGAGTTGTGCAATTCTTAAAGGTACCTAGAATATATAAAATATACCTAAAATGACCTCCAATCCAAAATTGGTGGACAAAGTGAGCAATTTAGTCATAACAGACCATTGATTAGCATTCAGAATGTTAACTAAATGTGAATATGGAATCAGTAAACTCCATAATTGCCACAGAATTTTCTCTTACCAAATCTATGCAAGATTTCTAATTCACACAGCAATCAATGTAAGAGCATTTCTGGCCAAAAAATATTTTAGTTCGATTGTTCAAATCAAATAATATGTGGGAAAGTCTATGAGTCACATTAGCTGTTGAAAAGGTTAGCTGGTGATGGTTTGGTTATCAATCATTCCTGGCATTTTATTGGGAAATGTAGGTTTGAATCCCACTCATGGTTGAAAAAATTTTTTCAGCTAACTATTTCGTGATGCATTTATGCTAGAAATTTGTAATTTTGGTGGAATAGTGAAGGTGGGGAAGTTTTTATTGGTAGCAATGTGTTGGCTCATTACGCCCATGGATGGTGGGAAATGCAACTGTTTAATTTTAAGAAATAATATGAAAACTCTTTTTTGGTTGGATTAGTACTAATGAAATATAATTTGCATTTTTGAAATCCATAAGTAGTTTTAATTTAAACAAGAACACTTTCAACTAAGTTGCAAGTAATCTGTTTTATTGTAGTTGGGGACACCAGTGGGTTTGAAAAGGCTACCATCCATCAAATGGGACATTAAACCATGTGCGGAAGAGCTACACCCTGTGCACATTAAAGAACTCACTGGATGACCTTGACAGGAGGCTACCATCTATCTCCCAACAGCTGTTCCATTGGGTTCCCTCCCCCAACCTTCTCTGAGCTTTCAGGGTCCTTGTGACCTGGCCAATTCAGCCCATGGTGTACAAAAAAGTGCCACTCAGAATAAGAGATTTCAATTTATATTCACTTCATAAACATCCTTCATTCAAATTTTATCTTCAAATTTGCTAGTGTAAGTTTGCAGAGATAAAACAACTCAGCCCAACCCACTAAAAGTTTGTTCGTGCCATTGTAGTGCAATCTTGTCTTACAACATCCTAGTAAAATGAAACCTGTTTTGGATCAGTAGTGAGATCTGATTCTTCTAGACTAAATTCTTTCAGGCTAGTAAAAACTGTTTTCTCATTTTCAGCAGCAAATTTAACTTGGCAGACTAAGTAGGCTAAATAAAGCTGATTCATAAGCACAGTGTTTCATAAAAATATTACAAAATGCTTTATTTTGTAAAATAAGTTTTTAAGTATTGATACAAATTCTTAATTTCTAATTTATATTCACTTCATAAACATCCTTCTTTTAAAATTTATCTTCGAATTTGCTAGTGTATACCAATGTTAATGATGAGTATTTTTGTGACCAAAAAGAATATATGAAAAAAATATATGAATAGTTATATATGAAAATTAATCTAAGATTTTCTGAAAAAATTTAAATAAAATGTAAAATGATGTAATATTAATGTTTATTATTACTGCTGAACTGAAATTTGAAATAAATGTGTACAAATAAAACTTTTAATGTATGTTTTATTAAAAACAAGGATATTTTTGCACCCCATCCCCATTTTTTTTCCATAAGTTGTTGGGCTTGATTTGTATGGTTTTAATATGCACAGTGGTTTTACGGAACATATCTACTATGTAATTGAAGGCTGGGTGAATAAACATATGGAAATAAAATAAAAATGAAAGTATAAACTACTGACTGAACAAACAGAGATAATATCCAATGTTTATAAAAATCATGACACTGTAGACACACAGTCATCACACATGCATCAAATCAGTGATATCTGCATCTTGTGTTATGTTCCTGCCCTGCTTGAATTGAAAGGATATCCCAGAAAATTGTAAAAATATAGAAGTTTTGAAACAGAATTAACCAGAAAAGAGCAGTACTTGGTAATTGATTTCTCTGTTGTTGTTTTTTTAAGTTTTAGGTTAACTTTTGGGATAATTTCCAAACTTAAAGATAAAATGTGTTGACAACAGTTCAAATCAAACTTATGACCTCAGATTAGAGGCTTAAGTGTGTGGCTTTATGGAGTTAAAAAGAAAGAAATACTATATTTGGATACTAAAGAATGGTGATCATAAAGTCTGAGAAGATAAGTTATTTTGTAATGCATCAAAATTGGTGCAAAACTTAACAAGTAAAAATATTTTGATGTATGAATTATGTATATAAATATATGTAAAGAAAAAAATTCAAATGGAAATTTTTATTTTTTTTTTAATTCAAGTTTCATTTCTTGTGTTATTGATCCTGAGCAGCATTTATGCTCTCAATCTCCAGAAATTAACATGCAATAGGGTGCCAATGTCACTGAAAGATAAAGAGCTTCCCTGTGAATTCTCTTCCCCCCAACTCTTTTTGGAGCCTTTCAATTCTTATGAACATAAAAATTGCTTCTGAGGAGTTAAAATAAATAAACCTAATGTTATAGAATTTGTCATCTTTGTGATAAACAGTTGTATTAAATATTTGTTTTTGTTGTTTCTAAATATATTAGAAAAGTGTGTGCAAAAGTTTTTATTTTATTTATTTTTTAATGTTTTCTTCCAAACAAATAAGTGCCATTTCCCTTTTCATAGGTATTCATTGACAAATTTAGATATAATGCTAAAAGAGCTTCATTGGTTCAAAGCAAAATAAAGATGTTAGAGAAACTGTAAGTAAAATCTTTTCAAATTATTGTATTGTATTAAACAGATATAAGAAGAATATTTTAAATAAATTTAATTTATACTTATATTTAAATACTAGGTTGTCAATTTAGATTCTTAAACTTTTTTAAATCTCTGAATGGCACCAATGATATTCTTTAGATACTACTTTTTATGTAGTATAAAAAAATCATTATAGATGATTTATATATACCATTGTTTAATGATGATTCAGCAGAATATAGGCTTTATGTTTTAGAGCAGTGGTTCTTAACCTTTTATGCTTCACATACCCCCTGGAAATGTGTATGTAACTGGCATACCCCTTGTATAGATGGATAAAACTATAGTTGTAGTATAACAATGGAAATAAAATAAAACATATTTATATACATACATTAAATTTTGTATTCATAAATTACATATATTGATAAACACAAAAAATGGCATAAACAGTTTAACAAATCTTATAAAATTATAAACATTTTACTGGGTAATCAGTGAAATGGTTGCACTTGTTTACACTTGCACAGTTCATCAATGGTTGGGGTTATCTTGCTAAGGTAGAGTCACAAGTCATCTTCAACATCCGGCCTGTTCCTATATTTATTTTTTAAAGCAGTTAAAGATGAAAAACCAGTTTCACATAAATAAGTTGTTGTGAAAGGTAACAAATATTTGACTGCAATTCTTGACAAAGTCGGATATTCTTTCTCCAATCCAAAGACTAATCAATGACTTTTTGGAATGAATGTTTTTTAAACTATTGTCACAAGATATCTCAATCAACTCTTCTTTATTGGACAATGGAAACTTACAGTTTTCCAAATCAAATGTGAAGGGGTCTCAAATCCATTCTTGCATTTCATCAGGGGGTGGAAAATACTGCCTTATAAGTGTTTTAAGAGTGCTTAAACGAATTATTATTTGTTGTCTGATGTCTTCAAAGTCTGCAATCATTTGCTCATTTTCTTTAAGAAATGAATCTAGTTGCTGAAATTTGTCACAGCTGTTCTTTTTAATTCCATTTTTCAGAGAGAATTATTTTTTATCATGGCCTCTGTTTTCTTCTCAACATAGAACACATAAACGTTGTCTCCTTGCATTGATAAGTTCAAAATATGAATTTTTTCAAAAATATCAGCTAAATATGTTAACCGTAGAAGCCATTCTAAGTCTTGTAGTCTCAAAGAAAGTCAAAATTCGTGGTCTATGAAAAAAAAAGGCATACTCCACTGTAGAGTTCTAATAAATAACACCCAATGTACTTCTGTGTGAAGCAGAAATCTTTTATGCAGGCTACCCATTTCTTCACACATAATTGAGAAAAGTTTAGACTTCAATGGTCAGGTTTTGATGAAATTAGCCATTCGTACACTTTCATCCAGAACTCTTCAAATCATTGAGGAGATATTTAGCTATTGGTGCTTCACAGTGAAGACAATAATTGAGTGAACTTACATTCAGGTGCAACTTGTTTTATACGACCTGCTAGTCCTGTGATATAACCACTCATTGCTTTTGCTCCATCAGTACATACAGAAATACAATTTTTCCATTCAAGGTTGATTTTGACAAAAAATGAATCAATCATATTAAAAATATCCTCACCTGTAGTAGAAGTTTTGAGACGCTTAGAAAATAAAATATCTTCAAATATTGCATCCTGGAATTTTCCACGCACAAAAACAAGTATGTCAACTCATCTACTTGTATGGCAAACCACAGGCTACATTGAATAGCTTTAAAATGAGTTGGTCCTTAATATTACAGGCCATATCTTTAATTCTCCTGGAAACTGACAGGAAACTTGTTTGACAAAGGAATGCCTCTTTTTGACCAAACATACAAGAAACTATTTCTTCCACTCCCAGAAGAACGAATGACTCGCCTATTATGTGAGCCTTTCCGGCGGCTATGGCAATTTGAAGGCTTACTTTGTAAGGTGCTTTAAGTGCACTTTCATTTTCTTCTACACCAGAAAAATGCTTAATTATGGTTTTTCTACTACTCAAGTCTTCCAAAAGACGTTCAAAATAGCTTAAGGGCTTATTTTTTAAATCCTCATGTTTCGTTTCAAAGTGTCACCATAAAAGAGACGGTTTCATAGAATTTGTGACAGGATTTCAGAGCAAACAACGTACTGTGGATTTAGTTCTACTAAATTTCCTGTCCATATAAAGCCAAATTGTAAATATGATTCATGATATTTACGTTTTTTAATTTTTTTTATCACTTTATTGTTTAACATTTAACATTCTTTTAGTTACTGCTGAATCCACCTCTTTACTCACGTGGGAAGATGACGCAGATGTAGAAGCAATCGGCTTCACATTACTTTTCTTCATAATTATCCATTTATCCATGTTTCAAGGCACTTTAGAAACACGTTCATTTAACTTCACAGTAAACTGAAGACTAAAAATAACTTTAGGCACAGCAAGTGAAATAAATCACAACAAATACATAGAACAGTAAGAAGGCACATTCATTCACTTAGAATGGATGTTTTGAATGGGCAATCAGGTGTTCAGGTAGGTTCGTCTCTCAGGTAGGGAAGGGGGAGGATTGACAAACGTGTGCAGACATGAACTACATCACTGCTCTTTGTCACTCAGTTCTCAGAAATTAATCAGTAGCAGTGTTGCCAACTTAGCGACTTTGTTACTAGATCTAGTGACTTTTGAACTCTCACGGCATACTCCAAAAAATTTTACCTCGTACCCCATGTTGAGAACCCCTATTTTAGAGGATTGGAATTTAAACATATAAATATAAAAAAAGTGAAACAATGACAGATGAGGGGGAGGGGGGGTTGCTCAGTTGGTAGCATGTCAGGCTCATAATCTGCAATTCTCAGGTTCAAGTTCCACCCGTGCCATTGTTGAGATTTATCTCCATAAACTCCATTGGTGCCCTTAGTGAGGAAAGGGACACCATTGGGCTTGAAAAGTCTGCTGTCTGTTGGATTGAATGTAAAGCTGTGGCTCCCATGTTCAGGAGAGTCATACCTTTTACATACTAAATAACATGCTGAATCCCAAACATTATCTGAGCCTTGGAGTCCTAGTGATCTGTCCATATGGTCCACTTTGTGCAGTGTAGTGCTGCTCAGAGGATAAACATTTAAACAATCACAGATGGATTCCCACTTCTTTTTAAAATTAACTGCATATTTTTTGTTTTTTTAAAATCTATTCTTATATATTATTCTATATTCTATATTATTTAAAATTCTACATTGGCATTTTAACAATTTAATGCATATAATACCAGTAAGAAAATTAATATGTTTACTTGTGATGAAGATTTTCGGTTGCAGGATGCTGACATTCAGTTTTTCAATGTTTGGAAAAAAAATATTCTGAGACTATAAAACAATATGTTTCAGACACAAAAAAAAGCATATATTCTGGTTTGTTAGAATAATTTCTTTTTGAAACTTCTAGGGTAATCATCAAGTGCTCTTAAATTTTCAATTGGTTGCATGTTTGTAGAAACTGGCTTTTCTTCTGTGCTGGCCTCTATTATCTAAGTTCCCCTGGCTGACTGGACATAATATGAAATGACTGTATTTGCAGTGACTGTTGCATGTTGATTATACTGGTAAAGAAATTAGCAAAGGAATCATGAAGAAGTAGAAATAGGGTGTTTCAATTAATGTACTTAGATGATTGAAATACTGAAGCAATAAAGCAAGATAATGTTAAATATGTAAAAGTTCTAATTTTGTTCTTAATAATCTTGTTAATTAAGACATGATTTCCAATGGTGCAACTTAAAACTTGTAAGAAATATCTTGGACAGATGTTAGGGTGATAATAAAATGCATCTTAAAATTTATCTTTTCAGATTGGAGTGATAATACACATAGACAAAATGTAGGCTTTTTCTTAGCAAGGATGCCAGCGATGCTCTTGTAGGCTATGATTGCATTAATGAAAGGTTTCCTATAAATAAATTTGTAACAGGGAATAAATAATATTAATGAATGTTATCTGCTGTTATGCTGTAATGGAAGATTAAAGAGAATGTGATAGATAGGTTTTATGGAGAAATTCACAATATTTTTAATTCTTTCAGGAAAGGAGACATTATTCTCCTGCTGTGTGCCTTCATTGCCAAAGTTAGTACTGATTCTGATCTTTGAAATGGAATGATAAATCCTTTTGGCATTAGAAGTTGAAATAGCAATGAATAATGTCTCCTATAAGTAAGTAAATGTAATGTTTCAGAATAACTAACACTTTAGAAATAAAGGATTTCTAAATGTGGGCTTTGCCTTATATTATACACGTGATTATGTATTAATAGTAAATAGGCTAGTTCTGTTAGGAACTTTGCTCATTGTACAGGAATAGAATTCGGGTTTGATCATTCCTGGTTAAGAATGTTTTACAGCTGAAGAATAATAAATGCCATAAAGCTAAAAGAATTACCTTTAATACTCTGAATGACCTAGAAATAGCCAAGGCTTATATGTTGCTTAGTCTCTGTAACAAATGTGGTTTGCTTGCATCAAGTTGAGGAACAGTGGGACTATTTTAAGCAGGCTGTGCTTGAAGCCTGTTCTGTTCTTGTTATCTACTAATAAATAGCACTTTGAAGTCGATTCAAAAAAATGTTTAGAGGAAAAATTGTCTTGAGCCGGGTGGGATATGAACTCACAACTTCCTGATACATGTTATCAGGAGGTCATGTGTTCGTATCCCACCCAGGTCAAGACAATTTTTCCTCTAAAAATTTGAATCGACTTCAAAGTGGTAATTTATTAGTAGATACCAAATATGTCGAGTTTATTTTTCTGTTCTTGTTATAAAGGAGCAGAAGAATCAGTCTTCTGAGTGATAAGACAACTAATAAACAGTTAAACTAGGTTTTAATTCTTTTTATGGTCAGCACTGGAAATGGGAATTATGTACTTAGGGGCACAATCAGGATGAATGAAGGAAGGGTGGTGCCACTCCACGAGGAAGCGTTTCTTGACAGTCATTGGCTA
Organism: Ryuthela nishihirai; assembly: GCA_038380435.1. NCBI lineage: Eukaryota > Metazoa > Arthropoda > Arachnida > Araneae > Heptathelidae > Ryuthela > Ryuthela nishihirai. The sequence continues at coordinate 55,738,931 of JAWZYU010000026.1, forward strand.
GTCATTTTGACATCACAGCAGGGAGACGATGGTAAACAAAGCTTATGGTAATATTGATTTTTGTTGGCAGAAAAAGTGTAAAATTGCAATTTCATTTTTTTTAACTGCCTGAGGTCTATCTAGCTATCAGAGAAATATTTATTGTTATAGATACATACTCAGTAGTACTTTATTATGTACAGTTTAATATTTTGTCAACAGCAACTGAGATACATAACTGTGGAACATCTTAAATAATCATTTTTTGAAAAAGTGTGACTGAAGACAATTTAAAGATCTGAAATCTCTTTCAACCTAGTTTTTTAACAATATTTGTTCACTATTTAGAGTTAAGTAAATTGGAATATTTAGCACCAATAATTCGAAGGTTAGTAATTGCTCTCGAAAGTTAATAAAAACAAGTTAAAATGAAACAATTACTGTTATGTTAAACTTTACTAATGCATCTATAAGTGTTTTCAGCAGTTCACGTGAAAATTAGGTTAACCCTTTGCACTTGAGAGCAACCCTCAGTCGCCACTTGGTTTGATGCAGCAACTCGAATGGCAACTGAGAGGCAACAATAACTGGTTTATAAACAGATATATTTTCTCGTTACATTTTAGATGTGTAAATCTATTGTCCATGTGCACTTCATAGTACAGCATTATGTTTAATTAAAATTATTATTTTAAGCTTGGTCTGTTTTTATTCTCACAACCACAATCTCCACATAATATCTAAGATGGCCAGTAGATCCATGAGTCATCTTAGATACCTTATGAATATTTTGTGGAGATTGTGGTGTTGGTAGTGGTTATAAAAATGAAGCCAAATGATGAAATTAGTAGCAGTGAAGATGAGTTTGATTTTACATTGTTTATGTATGATTTATTTTTATGTTGTAAAAAATTTCATGAACTTTTTAGCAAAAAGAACTTTGAGTTGCTACTTCCCTATAGTGAAAAAACCTTCGAGTTCAAAGGCAAAGGGTTAATTTTTGCTAATTTCAAATGATATTTTGCAGAACAAGCTAACTTGCTAAGTGTTTTAGTTTCCATAACTCTTGAAATACTGAATATATTTTGTTAGAAATTGAGATTTAAATAGATTTTGATTAAGTTCTTAAAATTATCTTCGGTTATATTTTTTCATAAAAATCATATTTAAGGAGTTATTGAGTTTTATATCTGCATTACTATTAACATAATGTGGAACTGTACCTAGTAACTCACCCTTTGAATGTATGTTGATATTATGGATATCATAATTGCATTATTTGTACTTCATATTGAATTACTATACAATTTGTATTAGGTGATTCTCAGAAATTATTCTGATCTTGCACTTAAAATTAAGTTCAATTGAATTAAAACACCATATCTTATTTCAACTTATCTTTTCACCAACTATGTTAATAATTATAATGAAAATAATAAAAATATATTTTGCTGCCATGACTAGTGGCTTAAATTTTGCCCCTTCCAAAAAGCATTTAATGTGACCTAATGTAAATACAGTTATCAATGTACTAAGAAAATTTTTCCTGGAGTTATTCAACAGAATTCTGAAATATTTATTCTGCTGTATCAATTTTTATTTATGTTTATTCCGCTGCTTTTGTTTTGATCTTAATCTTGTTTGTAATGCAGAGATTTTCCCCTCTGGTTTATTTAGTTTTTAATAGCAATTTGAAACTGCTGCTGTAGTTTTCTAATATGTAGACTATGACACACTGACATATGTTTTTATTCCCATGAGTCAGTACAGTATAAGCCAAGTATTTAAATTATCAATTACCTGAGTTAATGCTACTTTTTTATTGGGTACACTGTCATAGTTTTCAGAGCGATTGGTTTCTTATTCCAGCAATCATTTCATTTCCTGAAATAACAATTGTTTGGTCGAAGTAGAATCAATCATCGTAGCAAGACAATTTTTTATGTGACAGATTTGTTTTTTTAAATCTGGAATGACATCATTTAGTTTATGTTTAATAGGTAGTCCTAAGAGTTCACTTCATAGATCTTAACAGGCATCTGAAAAATGTTTATCACATATCTTGGCATGTGTGCATCAAATTTATCTTCACGCCAACACTGTAGCACCTACTTCATACTAATTTTTGCTTCTAATGGGAATGTATATGAAACATTACTTTTCTTATTCTTTGAAGGATTACTCATGTAGTTTGCTACTGCATAGTTCGGCATGATAAAAAAAATTACCTGAAAGACTTCACACAGAGAGAGAGAGATTCACCAAGTGGAGAACAAAGAAAGTACTTTAATTGTGCTCTCCTGGCTGTGACGTCATGGATGACATCACGGCCCTCTCAGTGATGAATGCCCTTGGTAAAACATGGCCTTTTGGTGCCACTGTATATATACTCACCTTGGGAACAATAAAGTACATCAGTTCTATGACTCCCCCACCATCATTAAAAACAATGAAAATAAAAATAGTTTACCCAAAGTAACACTCAAAGTAGCAGACCAAAGTGGATGGTAAAGGGTCTGCATTTTTTTTCTTCTCATCTTTAATGTTTCAACAGCTAATTTTTTTTCGTCTTTGGAACTAGTGAGATGCAATTTTATTGCATCCTACTCCATTTCCACCATTGTTTATGATGCTTTATCTTTGTTATATGCAGCATTTATTAAATTTGTGTTATGTGTGCAAAAATACAGATAGGATTTGCAGTTAAATTATTGGCTGTTATTTCGGGAAACGAAATGATTGCTGGAATAAGAAACCAATCGCTCTGAAAACTATGACAGTGTACCCAGTAAAAAAGTAGCATTAACTTAGGTAATTAATAATTTATATACTTTGCAATAGTTTAGTCTCTAATGATCATCCAAATGGTTAATTGTGCCAGTTCATTTTATTCTGCATGATAACAAGTAATGATGGAACCGAATGAATTCAGCTGTTCCCTTTAAATTTTTGCTTCTGTATTGAATATACATCTTTACAAAGGCAGGAATACAATGCAACTTCTGTCAAAAAGATCTATTGAGACTTAACTAGTATAGACTGCTGATATCAGCTATACCAGTGAGAGGTGAACTACAGCCTACAGGCAAATGCATCCTATAATTAATTAAATTCAATTTAATCTTGCCTTCAAAGTATTTGTGAATCCAATAAAAAACTAAAATAAAAATTCTCATTATACATATATAGTCTGTGTTGAATATAAATTTTTGCATCCTTAGGGTGAGTCAAGTAATGAGACAATTTTTTTCAGCTTATTGTTTCATGAGTTCCAGGTCAATAGGATACATTGTGATTCTTGGCTATTGAAAAACGGCATTTTTTTTTTGCAGTGCCTATAGTTTTGACCAGTCTTATAATATTGCACCTCACTATTGGCATGGAAATAAAGAAATTTGCCCATCACTGATCTGTATTTTAATACATAAACTAATCCCTTTGGTTCCATAAGAGACATTATGTTAATATCCTCATGGCTTTTTGTCATTAGATTAGGTCCTCTTATGGTTTTTAGTTATTTTACATGTTAATTAGGATGGGTGTTAATAAATTGATATATGAGAAGGCAATAATGCATTTCTGTTCAGGTTTGGTTATTCCTAGTTGGTTAGGGGGTGAGGTGTTGAGAAATAGCAATTAATTGACATTTGATCTTAAAGTGTTGTTTTCTTATTAAATTATGGGATATCCTGCATCTAAACTGATTTGGTATACATAATTTAGTTAATTGTTGCTTATGGTTACAATAGTCAAAGCTCTGCAAAAATATGAGTTGAATGTGGATACTTTATATTTATGGTGGTGGGCAGATGTGAAAGGTATTAAGGTAAGCATGTAAGAGGGTTTACTGTAGACTTCGGTAGTAATGTAATTTGGATAACAATGTATTAGAACATCTAAATATGGTAAACTATTGTTAGTTTCTGCTTTATGGCTGAAGTTGATTGATGGTATTGCATTATTAAGCTACTGACCTTTTTGGTTAGTGCTATCTGTGCACCTAAAATTAACCATTGAACTGTGTGGCTGTAAAAAAACAGCAAATTAACAGCTTGCCTTGCATGGTGATTACCTTCACCTACAAACCTCACATATGTTTTTTATTATCTCTCATAAGGAATTTCATTCTGCAGAGATATAGAAATGTTCATTCTATGTTAAGGAGATATCTCTGTACTTGAAATATAAACCAATACATCTTATATTCTGTTTTAGCATCTATCTTATAGATTCTTGTTACTACAGATCCTGATATGCCATTATTACCATTAATAGTTGGATCATACTGCCTTATTTCTGCTATATTTTATACCATGTCAGTGTTATAGAGGTTTATTAAATTTATAATATGCACACTGTGATTCCATTATAATAGAGCACTCTATCAAGATCTGAGGTTACTTTTGCTATCATAAAATTGAAACTAACAAGTAACATAGGTAGATGAAACTACTGTTCAAAGCTGGGAATGGTTCTGTTGTCTCATGGTTGACTGAAGTGTTGAGTATTTTCTATAATCAATATGTGTTCCTAAGATTTTACTATAGTATAATTATTCTTGTGTTCAAGAAAGGTTATTGCAGTTCTTGTGACAATTACAAAAGCATTAGTCTATTTCCTGTTCCTGACAAAGTCCTTTGCATTATTTTGTTTAATATAATTATGCATTTCATTGAAGGGCAACTTTGAGATAAACAGTGTAAATTCAGAAGTAGTAGGGGCTGCTTATACAATTTTTTTTTCAACTTGGTGGGATTTGTGAGAAATGAAAGAGAACAAAAAAACTATAATGCTAAACATAAATTATGAAAATTTGATTTTTCCAAAGTAATTCCTTTTTCTTCTATTTTAATCTCACATAAAAACAAGATTTTTGTTGCCATATAAAGCAAATGGTCGATCTATGGGAAATTGAAAAAACAGTTGACCCAATAATCATCTTCTCCTACTAAGGATTGCCATAGATACTACAGGCAAAGTCTTGAATCTTTATAATGCAAATTGCAGAATAAAAATTCAGCCATTGAACTGCACCATAAGGTCACTTAGAGTGAGTGTAGTGTTTATCCCTGTATTGCATGCAGATTAGTTATTGCCAGTCTCACTATTGTTGCTATACACTGTTCCATTCAAATGAAAATGATTTTCATCACATCATAAAATATTCTATGTATGTGCATTCTCCATCTCCATTTGTGCAAGAAAGCCCTTGGAAAGGTTAGTGAAGTGCTGGTCACCATCGGGAAACTGGTGCTAATGGTGGATCTTGTAAGGATAATGGTGAAGCACTTTTCTAAACAATTTATGCACAGTTGTTTTGGCCAGTGATGGCCAATATGCTAAGCACTGCTGCTTTCATGTGTATAACCATTGCATGTAGCATGGTAGATATCTCCTCTGCAACATCTAGAGCAATGAGTTTCCATCCTTTTCCACCTCTGGCATCTAAAGTTTCCTTTTTCCACAAATTTGATTATCATTTTCCTGAAGTATAAGGCTCTTTCTCAGTCCTTTTCTCCTTTGCTGCTCCTTTAATGCTTGTGTTGCAGTGCAGTCTTTCAGATCCAGAGACATGATTCTCATCAGTGAGAACTTCTTACATATTGTTTGGACATCTACCTTTTAATGCTTTATGCCCTACTTCTTAAAATGATATACGCTTGCTTTACCTCTGCTGTGTAAAAGTTAAATCCCTGCCTGTGCTATGAAATGTAATTATTCAAGAAGTAATGTATTTAATATTTGTAAGTTTTATTTTAATAATCTTATTAAATAATTTTCTTATGCCCATGAATTTTTTTTTACCAATTTGTGAAAGAAATTTATTTAAATTGGGCATATAAACTTTTATATTATTTATTTTTTATAAATACCTCCTCAAGCAGCTGCTTGATCACAGAGGTCTGACAGGAGCCTATTTTCTGAAAAACAGAAGACATTTAAAGACCAGAGCAACACCAGGAAAATTTACTATTCTGAAATATAACTCATTATGCTTGGCAACTGGTGGCAGGTGATTAGCTCAGTTTGGTAACACTCCACCAGGCTTGTAATATGCAGTTCCCAGGTTCCAGTCCCATCTACACCAGTGTTGAGATTTATTTTCACTTAACCTCTACCCTCAATTATAAAGGGAACACCATTAAGCTTGAAAAGCCTGTCATCCAGCTGATCTGATGTTAAACTGTGTCCTTGTGTGCACATTAAAGATATTCTGGATAGCCTTGATAGGAAGTTTCATCTGTCTCCTAACAGCTGCCCAGTGGGCTTTGGTCCTTGTGACCAACCATTTAGCCCTTTGTGTCCAAAAACATTGCTGCTAAGAGGTAAAACAACCCAATGCTTGTCAGTTGTTTATGCCTTTTCTTTTTTTATTTTATTTTTGGGGGAGGTGTTGGTGGAGGGAGAAGGGGATATACTCTTGTTTTAAGTTACAGTATTTGTATGGGTTTCCTGCTTGCTGCCCTAAGTTGCATTAAAAATTCAAGTCTGCACCTAAATAGAACCTATTTCAAACTTCATGCACATTTTCTCTGACTTTTGTAGTTTACATTTGAAATTTTGAGTAATGTTTTACATCCATGCCTCCTCTACATTCGATAGATGTGGTGTTGCATTAAAAATTCAATTCTGTACCTGTAGTAAAACTCAATTTCAAGTTTAAAATCAATTTTCTTTTTCCACTTGATTAGGAGATGGCTAATTGAGGGTCTCTGAATTTCAGTGAGAAATATTCTACTAGTATTTGGCTTGTAAGCTTCTGCACTAGTGAACATAAACTGGGATTCTGCACTCTTTCTGAGCTGGCATGTTGAAATTCTGAAAACAAAGCTAATGCAGATTTGTTTGCATTACTTCATTGAATACAAATTAAATTCTCTCCCCCCAAGAAACCCATATTTGCCAAAATTATCTTTAACTTTGTGAAGATAAACTTGTTTTAAACATAATGAAATCAAAAGAAATTGAAACAAACACTACCACGGTACCAGAGACATAAATGCCAAAGAATGATGTCTCATACCAACACCAAAAAGATTAAAAAAAAATTTAGGAAATGAAATAAGGAGTGGTTATGACTAAAATTGACAACACTGCATGTAACTAGATAGTCACAAAGAGACTGGAATATTTGAGTGATACAAAATGTCTTATATTGAGCAGGTTAAAGCCAACTGGAATATTTGAGTAATACAAAATGTCTTATATTGAGCAGGTTAAAGCCAATGACACAAACCCTATTGATGCAATAAATGCATATTTTTAGCACAAAAACATAAAGCAAATTTTATATATTTTTTATATTAGAAATACATTTTTAATGAAAGAATCAGGATACTGCATGGCCTTTTCAGTAAATATATATATCTGCATGAAATATGAGGTTCTTTGGCCTGTGAATTTTTAATGACTTGGTTGTAGCATGGAGTTTTTATGATTTATTCTTCATGTACTTTATAAAATAGACCATATATTCAATACTTTCCTGCATTACCAAATTCCTTAAAAATTATAACTTGAACTGCCACAGTTTGCAAATTGTGGTATGACTGATAAATAAAAATGAATATCTAACTAAATGAAATCACTAAAAAAAAATACATATCTTCTTATATGGACCCTGAAAAGTAGAAAATAAACCTAAAACATATATCGATGGTGCAATCAGTCACTTAGTTCATATTTATTTCAAAGAAAGATAGGGTGCTGATAATCTTGTTCTGTGGGTAAATTGGCGCCATATCTCCCTTTGAAGTAAATACAAACTCAGTGACTGATTGTGTCATCGATATGTTTTAGGTTTATTTTCTACTTTTTTTGGGCCCATATAGGAAGAAGGTATTTTTTAATTTTTTTATTTTATATTTTTTTATTTGTCACTAAAAACACCTACCTTCAAAAACTTTAATTTGATATATGACTTATAAATATCGACCACCTTTTCCTTCTTTTTAGAGACATATTTGAGGTAGCCCATGACATTGGAGACATCACAAGCTTTAATATGAGATATGACTCGTTAAAGCCTAATCCTGTGAAAATCTACTCCCCTACCCCCTTTATCAGGGGTGATAATAGTGGGGGCAAAATTTGAAATAGTTTATGACGGACATTATACAAGCTTTCATTTGACACCTAACTTGAAACTTTAGGCCCTGGTGTTCAAAGATATAGTAGAACAACTTTCACAATTCCCTTTATTTAGGGGGAAGAAAGCAGGGGGTCAATTTTTAATAACATATGACACTCCCTGCATAATAAGCTTTCATTTAATGCATAGCTTGCTACTTTCCACAGATATAGCGGAACAATTGTTTTCATATTTCCCCTTTTTATTGGGAAAGAAAGCACTGGGGGGTCAATTTTTTATAGCTATGACACTCCCCTGATCACAAGCTTAGGAGATATAGGGGGGAAATCATTGTCATATTTCCCCTTTTTAGGGGGAAGAAAGCATAGGGGTCAATTTTTTTTTATAGCCTATGGCACTCTGCACGTCGCAAGCTTTTATTTGATGCATAAATCATTAAATTTCTCCATCGCATTCGAAAGATGTGGAACAAACTGTTTTGACAAATCCACAAACCAACAAACTGACAACTGTCAAGCAGAAAGCAATAGGAAGCTAGGTAAAAATGTTATCATTTACCATTAGAATATGCTGCATTATTATCAGAACTATAAATGTAGCTTTTGATTGGCTGCCAACTGAAACATATATACCACATCAAAGACCATTAACTGGGAGAAGGAAAATCAGATTCTTTTAATCCAATTTGAGTGATGGCTTTTGTAAATGCTGTCCCTGTTATGCACCACTTTGAATGTAACAGTTCCCTCCTGCAAACGCTCATACTCATATGTACAAAATGTGATCATCCTCACAAACATAATTTAATATAGGCATTTGTTCAAAGAACAAAACCTTCGAGCAAGAAGTGTTACATCAAAGACCCCTCCAAATGTGTCGGTCTAGAGAAGTAGCGCCAGATAAAAGTAGCTTTTCTGTCAGAACTGGGTTATTCTAGTGCCATTTGATTGGGACATAAAAGAAACAGTCTACATAAACAAGAAGTAGTGTTCTTTACAGTTTCCTAGACATTTCTGCATTTTAGATACTAGAGTGTGTCAGTTTTGTAACTGAAACAGCTAACACATGATAGGTAGTTAATTTTAATTTGTTTAAATCTAGGTGAAAATTTGTCATAACTAAGTTATTGTTACATTTATTTCACTTCAGCAATCCAAACCTCGCATTTAGTTTTGCTGTCAATTTTAATTTTATATATAAGCTCACCAGACAAAAAAATTAGTCACCCGACTGAATGTCACCTTATAGTGCGTAATGCCTCCGTGCGACCGAAGAACAGCTGAAATGCTGTCTGGCATGGATGCCACCAGTGTGCTGATGTAGTGCACATCAATATTTCATCCACTCTTCCAGCAGCAAATGCCACCAGTGTGCTGATGTAGTGCACATCAATATTTCATCCACTCTTCCAGCAGCAAATGCCACCAGTGTGCTGATGTAGTGCACATCAATATTTCATCCACTCTTCCAGCAGCAAATGCCACCAGTGTGCTGATGTAGTGCACATCAATATTTCATCCACTCTTCCAGCAGCAAATGTCACATTTCGGCCAGATTGGCTGGATGGCTGGGATGGCGCTTCACTTGTTGCACCAAATAATCCCACAAGTTTTCTGTGCGATTCAAATCCGGGGATTTGGCGGCCAGTCGAGATGTTCAAAGGCTTCAGAATGCTCATCATGCCAATTCAACACACTTCGAACCCTGTGCACATGACAATTGTCGTCTTGGAAGACTGGGGTATTCTTCTGGTGTTCACTGTGGAGAGGCTGCACAAAAGGCATTGGTTGTCCAGTAGCTCCATATAGCCCTTCTGGTTCGAGTGGGACGTCACCACAACCAAAGGACCCATTTCTTTGTATGTGTCTTCGTATGTGAAACACCCCCAGAACATCACAGAGCCTCCTCCAGCTTGAACAGAAACTTGTATACAGTCTGCATGGAAGGCTTCGTGCGGCTTATGATGTACCCATCACCTTGTATCATTCAAGTACAAATACAAACATGACTCATCTGACCAGATCCAAGAGAGACTTTTGCAGTTATATCCATGGTATCACACACTTCCAAGAGTCGACAGTCCAGTCTTTGTGGCATTGTGCCTGCTGTAGCCATGTGGCCTTGTGCAGAGCTGTTAGCATGGCTCTCTTCCGCGGTACTCTGCTCTAGGTATCTATGGCATGCAGTTCTCTTCGGAATGTTCATTCGGAAACAGCTTGTTGTAAGGCCTGCATTGATTGACTGGAGTAATTCCTGCTTTGTTGCAAAGTGGTTTGCCCTAACAGTGCATGACACACTGCACAGTCTTTCTGCCGCAGTTCTAGCGATGATTAGTGGTGGGCTGCGATGTACGCCACTGCTGAAGGACCCTTTGGAAGCACATTTCAACACACCTGCAAAGGCAGCAATTTCTTGCACCCTATGCCCTATGGCTCGGCCAAACACAATAACACCTTTTTCCAATCATTCACATCCTTGGCGTGACCCATGTTTCACGGAGCGACTAACACACACGTGGCACACAACCACTTCTTGTCACTGTATGAACCCCATAGTGCACAGCTATTTGTAAGGGCGGGAGATGACTAATTTTTTGTTTGGTGAGCTTATATATATATGTAAGTTTATAATATGGGGAAATTTCTCAAGTAATTAAATAATATTAATATCATTATTACTGTATTGTCTGTAGCTTATATGATGCAGAATATTTAAAGTTCCAATTTATACATACATTACTACATGTCCCATGGCCAAGTGGTTTGTATGTTTAGCTTTTTTGGTAGAAAGAGACCTGACGTGAATCACAATAGGAAATCGTGGATGTGTTTGTTGATCATTCTGCTGAGGCCAGCATTTCTAATAGATTTTCTATGGCATAATGAACTGAGAGACTTTTGCAGTTATCTCCATGGTTGTCTGAGGGATTTTTTTAAAATAAATTGGTGAATTTGATCACATATAAAAACTTAAAAAATAATTTTATTCAGTGGAAAAGAGAAGCCATCACAGAGTGAAATGAAGTTTGTGCAAATAATTCAACTCTGTTATCATTGTTATGGTTTCAAGTGGCTTCAGTTAGTTCACATTGCAGTGGCATGTTCTAATATCTCCAAGCAAAAAAAAAAATCTTGCATTGATAAATATAACAAAAAATATGTTTTTTTTTTTCCTCAGGATTTAGTTTTGTATAATTCTGATAAAATCATGGCCCCAAATTTCTCAAAGGATGAATAGAGAATAAGAACAAAGTAAAGAACAGTTCATTCAACTCAGTAATGATGTTTACAATACTAAGGGGTCGTAGTTCATTTTCATTTTCTTAAAGCTAACATTGGGAAAAATTCCATTTTACAAAGTGTTTTTCTCTTCAAGTAAGTAAATATTCTACAACATAGAGTTTGATATTGTGCAAAATGGTAGAAGGATTTGTTAGTGATGCCAAACAATATGTAAAGAGAGGTTAGTGCTGTTCAAGACGGTAAATTCACAGGTGCACTGATTGTAATCATGACATACATAGGGCAGTGGTACATGAAAAAAAAAAATTAGAATCTCTGCTCTGTCATCTATAATGTTTTCATTAATGGATGTGATACTGGCACAATCAATATGAAACAGTGCAGTTCTAGCTATGCTATCAGCACTTTGGATCAATAACTTGGAAGGCATCCTTTTCCAACAACAAAGATATTGTCAAATTTTAAGTTGTTGAATATGTATATAAATTTTGGACAAAGCTTTTTTCTGCATTTATGCATATTATGTAAATTAAAAGAAGTATTATAAATGCATGTAACAAATAAATAAAGGATAATGTAAAAAAAATTTACAATTTTCATTTTCATCAAAAAATGCATGGAAACTGTATAGCTTTAAAACATTTCAAGAATGGATTAATTTTACAAGCTTGTTATGCATCAAATACTTTTCATAGACTTATCTAAACTTAATTGAAGATACATTCCACATAGGGTATTAGAATATTGCAATTTTACATAAGGTAGATCACCCATATAGTAAGTAGCGAGTAGTTAGACCACAGAATACTGTTGTCTAACTATTTGCCTGCAAATAATGTGGAGGGGCACTTGCTATCTTGATCTTCGAGGATGTTTAAAATTTTCTCCAGGAAATCAAGGATTGTTATCAACTCGTTGTGTGACAATTTGTTATAATACACAAATACTTCACGTGCTGAATTTCTGTCTAGTGAAAACGACCACAAAGGACTTTTAAATGTGGACATCTGCATCTATGCAGTTCATTATCTGTATGATGTTTTTCATTATTAATCCTGTAGCTTTATTTTAATTGAATGGCGTTTTACATTTAATTTTTTCATTTCTATGAAATGTTTCTAATTTATATATATTTCAGGCCTGAACTGAAACCTGTGGAAAAGGAGGTAACAGTTGTATTGAGATTTCCAAATCCAGAACATCTTTCACCACCTGTTCTTCAGTTAGATGAAGTGTCCTTCTCATACGTTTCTTCACAGCCTGTCCTTTGTAATGTAAATCTCTCAGCTAATATGGAGTCCAGAATTTGCATAGTATGTATCAAATTAATTTTATTCTATTGGTTAATTTATTCCTGTTGAAGTGCAAGCATTTTTATTCAGTTTTAGTCTACTTTTTAACATATCTTCTCGCTATCCAATTATATTAGTCTTGCAGACATATAAAAAAAAAACTCTTTCATATTTAGAAAAGGGAAAAATCATTCTTTCTTTTCATTTCTTCCTGATTAAGTCATGATATATGTTGGACATGGATGTTTACATTACCTGACTATCTATTAGATTCTTCATTAAACTTATTTATGAGGCTTTTATTTATTAACCCTTCCATTGCCAGCATGAAAAACTGGTTTCCATCCAGAGGCCAAGCTATTTTCTCCCTGTGCTCAGCCAAAAAAAAAAAAATTTAACTTTAAAACTTTTTTGCCAAATAACTAATGAAAGGAATTATGGCATATTATATGCCAAATTAATCAGCATTTAATTCTGGATTTTCTGAAAATAAAATATTTAACAAAAAAAGATAAGTAATAGGACTTTTTTATAGTTAATAGGACATTTTTAGAGTCATGGAATAACAAAAAATGCATCTAGCAACACAAATAAAAATTTATTTTAAAAAAAACTAATAGACAGAAATGATTATAATGCACATGAATAGAAAGGCTCTTTATTTCTGAATAACAAAAAAATTATTTTTTTTTTTTTTGGTTTCAAGTAAATGTTTTTCTGGTTTTGTAATTTTTTTCTCTGTGCCATACTTTGAGAATATTCCAGACTTTTAGCCAATTGTGCTGAGTCAGATAAACAGGTCAACTTTAGAATTTTTTTTAAATAACCAATCAAAGGAAATAGGTCATGTTATATACCAAAGTAAACAGAATTTAATTGCAAATTTTATGAAAATAAATAATATAAATAAATTTACAAGTATATTGATTTTAATAAGCCTTTTTCAATGTGATATGGTGAAAAAAAAAAGATCACACTATACAATTAAGGCTTCGTTTTGGAAAACTTGATGAAAAAAAAATAGTTAAATTATATATTAATTGAAAGGAAATTTCCTTCTAAATAATGTAATATTCAACTTGAAATGTGATTTTTATTTCTTTTAATGATCCTTTTTAGTGTCGTATATTATAAACATGGCCAGTGTTATACAAAGTGACTTGGACTTCTCACATTCATGGGATTTTCTGAACTGGTTATGAAATAGAAAAAAGCTTTCTTGGCTGCTTTTTTTTACTAAACATTATGAATTCTTTTTATTTGGGTGTTGAAAGTTTGACGATCTTCGCTAAGTGCAGAAAGGTTTGTGCATCAAAGCAAAAAAAAAAAACAGTATTATTTCTCCTGTGTGTCACAGCCAAGGTACTGGGAAGGGGGGAGTTGCCTTTAAAATCATTCAATATAAACATAAAAATTCGTAATTTAAAAAAAAATTATATTCTTCTAGAGAGAAGGGTGAAACGTTCATAGTGAGTGAGTTTAGCGGAGGGGAAGCCATCCTGAAATTGCCCTCCCACATGATGGCTGATTTCCATAGCAAGAAAGTCTATTTTGCTTCCATATCCAAGACATTCATTTTCAGAAAACAGCACAAGCTCAAATTTTTTTAATAAGAAAAAAGAAATTATAAAAGGAAAATTACACATAACCTAATGGGATATTAAATCAATAAATTTTTAACGGAAAAATTTTTTGCTGACATACGGGAATCGAACCCGCATCTCTCCAGAAACAGGCCAGAGTGTTCTTACCAGTTGAGAGTAAATAAAATATCCGTAACAATTTTTAAGATGTCCTCTGATATAGCATAACTTACAAAAATAAGTCTGCAGAAATAAATTTGCTTCCATGTCCAAGACCTCATTTATTTTCAGAAAATGATACCAGATCAAAGTTTTACTGGAAAAGTAATAAACAACAAAACAAAAATTAGCATATAGCCTAATGTGATGTTAAAATATCCACAGCAAGAAGTTGTAGGCTGGCCATCCAATGTAGCATAACTGTGATAAATCAATACTTATCGATCATCCAAAAGATCGCTAATTTCCAAAAATAAATCTACTAAAATGAAAATTAAGGTCTAAATATAAAAAAGTAAATACTAAATTTACGAAGGGTATCCAATATGCTGGACAAAAACAATATGGGAGCCATTTATAGCACACGGAATGAAGACAGCATGTGTCAGCCATCCGCCTCTTGTTTGCCTCAGTGAGGTTTGCCTCATATAGCTCTTGTGAACCATATGTAATTAAATGCAGCTGCACCCAGAATTTTAAAGAAGGATGTGTTTACTTTCAGTTTCAATTTTAAGAGTGGGAAAGATGCATAGAATGCTGGGGAAAATGATAAAAATAATTTTGGGAATACTTAAATAACAGAAAAGAGTGTGAAACAAAAAAAAATGGTGGTACGTACTTTGTAATTCCAAAATGTACCATTTTTAAAAATAACAGTTTTTTTTGTGAATTTTTAGGAGATTTTCGAAAGTTAAAGGAAAAATTTGTTGATAATAGTTCAAATCAAGCTTGTGAGCTTAAATCAGAAGGTTGCTTCAGCAAGTAAGAACGTTAACAAGCAAATCTGCAATACCATTTAGTGCTTTTAAGAAATGGCAATCGGATGACTTTATAAAATTATTTATATTGTAGTTTAATAAAATATGCATCAAATTAAAGAACAAAATATTATTTTTCAAGTCTGATATATATATTTTTATAAGATATATATATAAAAATTACAATGGCAATTTTTAAAAAATCTTTTTTTGTTGTTGTTGTTCTTGTACTAAAAATGTATACATACATCCTTGGCCCCTCATTTTGAATTCTGCGAACATATGCAGACAATGTGGACACTGGAAGGGTTAAGAAAACTTTTATCATTTAGCAGAGTATGAAAAAGTGAAATACATTTTGTGATAAATTCATATCTATTATGACTTTCATTCAGAGCCTTAAAACATTTCTAAATGAAAGAAAGTTAGAATTACCAAAATATTAAGAAATTTTTTAACATAAACATCTTGAGATCATTTTTTTTTATAAATGCTAATTTTTAGTGTGTTTTTTAATGGGAGAAAAAGTAACTTACTCACTTTGCTGTCTGTAGACATTAAACTTTTTCATTTCAAGATATAAATGAAAAACAAATATTATTGGGTTGGCTTAGGTACAAATAAAATATTAAGATTTTGCATTTTATAAATATGTAAATTGTACAATATGTAATACTGTAAATATTTATGTTAAAAATTAAAAAAAAATCCATGTTGAGTGTAGTAAGCAAAAGTTTACCTGAACAACAACATCTTCCCATTTCACCCTCAGAAATATAGGGAAATGCAACTTTTTTTGAGATAAGGGAAAAATTATTTCTAGGTTGGATAAGTACTAATAAAATATTATTACAAAAATTACAGTAGTGGTACACAGTGCGATAATTAAAGTAAAGTAATTTAATTCTCTATGACACTGTTAAAAACAATTCAACACCCAAAAGTAGTGTCTTCACCCAGGCCAGCCCACATTTCCTGTCCCAAAGAGGGGACGATTTCAAATGGAGGGAATGTTGTGTATTTGGTGGAATTTTGAGGGTGTAGTGCAATTTGAACTGATTCCCAATGGATTTGTCATCAATGCTAATCTCTATTCAGCACAACAGGAGTGCATGCACTCTATGATGCTTCCTTGCTACCCAGGATTGGTAAAACAGACATCAGGTATTCTTCCAGCAAGACAATGCAAAGTCACACACCACACTTCGAACCAAAGAAAAACTTGCATTTGAGCTTCTTCCTCACCCAGCATATAGTCTGGACCTAGCTCCTTCTAACTACCACATCTTTCACTCCATAGCTCATTTTCTTCAAGGTAGACAGTTTCAAGCATTTCAAGAAGTTAAAAATGGATCGTGGGAATTTTTTATTTCTAAAAACCAAGCATGGTATTGAAGAGGAATTTGAGCAACTTACCATCAGATGGCTACGAATTATTGAAAACGATAATTTATAAATAGTTTTGTGGAAAAAAGGTTTCACTGACATGCAAGATTCAAACCCATGTTTCTCCAGATACATGCCAGAGTGTTCTAAGACCACTAAAATAATGTTGACTCCATCTTTTTCCACTAATATTACTTATCAATCTCCCATGGTGACTACACCTAAACTTGGCACCATCTATGATCAGGAATGATTACTATTTCTTTTAATGTTGAACTGAGTAAGATGTAAATAAATAAGTAAGTAATTCCTTTCACACTATTAGCGTTATTAATGATTTAATAAATAATATCACAGTTACCTGTTGACTTTAAAGTCAATAAATTAATAAATAATTTTGTGGAAAAAAGATTGTATTGATTTTAGTGTGAAAAAAGAAGTGAGAGCAATAGGTGGTAAATGGTGTTCTATTACAATGGAAATGAAACTAGACATTATAAAATGAGTAAAAAAGGGTGAGAAGCAGGCTGATATAGCACATACGTTGGGCTTGAGTTGCTCTACTGTGAATACAATTTTCTAGGGCAAAAAGTGAATTCTTGAACATGTAAAGCATTCTGTGCCAAAGCAGTCAACAATAATAAGCAGAAAAAGGAATCCAGTGATTGAGGAAATGGAGAAACTTTTAAGTGTGTGGCTGGAAAATAAGCAACGAAAAGGAATGCTTTGTAGCCTACAGCTTATTCAAGAAAAAGCAACAATGTGATGCCCCATCGTTCACTTTTTCTTTACCTTAACCAGTTTTGTTTAATTTACGTTATATTTATCATTTTGGGGATTTTTATTTCCTTTTCGGCATCACAGCACTCGTTTTCAAGTTTCTAGGAGTTGCGTACCCGCAACTCCGAACTTCCGACCGTAACCGTTAAAGCGCGTGCCAAGGACACGCCCCCTCTTGCGTCATACCTCGTCGTTCGTCATTGTATGCAAATGTCTTTCCCGGCATGCGCCGGCCCATTGTCAAAACCGTGACCTGCGAGTCACGAAGAGCACTTGAGAGAAGCACTTGAGCACTTGAGAGCAGAGTTGTAGAGAGAGCAGAGAGATGTAGTAAGGTGCGTAGCACCGTGCGTGTAGCACAGAATTTAGTTTCTTCATTGATGTCTTGGTGAGTTAATTATTTTGGAAATAAATCTATTTTGTTTTGTTACAAACTTTTGAGTCTATAGTTTTTTATCTTGAGCAACGCTAATTAAGGATCTTTTTTACATTAACTCTTATTTTGTTAAGAATCATTTTTGACTCTTACTTATGAACGCTCGCTGGCATTTGAACCCTAAATCAACTTATTCTACATTTTAGCAATTTGTTAATTATTGCCTGGCGCCCGTCTAAGCTATCCGGAGCATAAAACTTAAAGTATTTTGCATACTGTTTGGAGCGTTACAACAAGTTTGAAGATATAAAGAGTAAACATGGTGTTGCTGAAGAGACCTTTAATGCAAGTCATGAATTGTTCCAATGCTACAAGGCATGAACAAACTAATACACATTAAAGTGACCAGTGAGGCAGCTAGTGCTCATGAGGAAACTGCCAAATAATATCCACAGTTCCTATGGGACATTATTGTTAATGAGGATTGCAGGCCAGAGCAGATCTTTAACCCTTACAGTGTCAGGTTTCTAAAACTGAACTCACTCTGGTGGCAGATTTATTTTATAGTGTTTTCAGAAAATACAATAAACAACTTTACAACCTCATCCTGAAGTAACTAATGAACAGAAATATGTCAAATACCAAAAGAAAGAACATTTAATTGTGCTTAATAAAATGGCAAAAATTCGAAAAATAAAACGGTGAGTTAAATTATTTTAAGCATTTTTTTTTAAATATTGCAAAATTTTACTGCATTTTTCCTACCTTTAGTAAAATTTCAAATATATATATATTTCCTGTTTTTTCTATATTATTTTATTATTCTAATATAAATAGTTCCTAATATTTTGATTATTGTTTAAATCTTCCATTTATTTCCTTTTTTCTAAATTATTTAGTCATTTATGCATATAATACATAATGCAGATTCTTAGACTTTTGATGATCGGCAAACTCTAAGTCTAAGTAAAGCAGTGCCATAAAAAATAATTTTTCTTTGAAAACTAGATAATTTAAATAAAAAATGGAAAATATCAGAAAAGTAATAAAGAACTATGAAAAAAAATGAAAAACGAGTTTCAAAGCATTTAAAGTAATCAATGCACTGAATTTGAGAACGAATTGCTTTATTATAAAGCTGCATAACTGCGATGGAAAAGTTTAATTCTAAAATTCTGGCAGAAATTTTGGTTAATAATCGCAATTTCCTTACCTTAATTTGTTCATATGCTTTAAATGCAATTAAGAATATTGATAAATAAAGTCCTACCATTTAAAAATCGCGCTCTGAGTAATCCTAATGCTTGTTCTGATTGCCTCCATTATATATCACTAGCAGTTTCACTTTCGATCGTTTCTAATTAATTATTGTTTATAATTGCAGTATCCATTTGAGAAGCAATAAAAAGTAATTTTAGAAGCATTAAAGTAAATTAAAAAAATCTTTAAAATCGAAACCTGCTAAAAGATTGATTGAAAGCCGGTGTGCGTAGTTCCTGGATGACACAGTTTCTAGTAGTTAAAAAATTAATATCCTTATGTTAAAAGTTTAGAAAGCATTACAATTCTAGTAGAGCTATAAATAGCAGAAAAGTGTGGGAAACTCAACTGATCGATAATTTAAGCACGATATGACAGAATAAAGACATGAACTGAATAGGCATTACTTGATGCTGTTTACGATGACTGAACATGCACATCCGAATCAATAGATTTATTTTTAAACTTTGCCATAATTTTTTCAAGTGGAATCAACAGGTAAAAAATTTGTATCATAGATTTAAATGTTATTTTTGATATTTAATTTGAAATAGCAGAAAAGAATTGTTTTCACAACTTTGTACTATGGGAGTGAAGCATCACTCTCCAACCACTAGAATGGGAATGATGAAAGCGATTCATCGGGCTGCGACATGGTAAAGGTTAATGTAGATTTAACTGACCTGTTTTTGAAAAGAATGCCTGATCAGACGTATGTTATGAAGGAGGAAAAGAAAATACTCTGGTACAAGCAGCAAAGAACTGGTTAATTCTACTGCTGGGAGCAAATGCTGCTGGCGACTGCAAACTCAAACCACTGTAGTGTACTCTGCAGAAAATTGAAGGATTTGCTATGCAAAGGCATTATCAAGGCTTCACTTCCAGTCATCTGGATCTTTAACTCTAAGGCCTGGGTTATTCAAAATCTTAAAGCAGTCATTCTATAAATATTTCGTATCTCAAGTAGAAAAGTACTGTGCTGAAAACAACCTTCCATTCAAGATCCTGTTAGTACTTGACAATGCACCTGGCCATCCACCTCACCTGTACAATTTTCATTTTAATGTGAAAGTGGTGTACCTGCTTCCCAATACCCACCTCCCTCTTACAGCCAATGGATCAGGGGGTTATTGCTACATTCAGAACTTATTACACATGAAGAACTTTTAAGAAAGAACCTTAATAACAACAGAACGAGAGGATGGAATGACCTTAAAGCAATTTCGGAAGGAATATAACATCTACAACACAATCAAAAATATAGATGTTGCCTGGCATGAGATAAAATCATCAAATATAAATGGGATCTGGAAGAAACTCATTCCACAATTTGCTCATGACTTCATACATTTGAAGAGGTAGAGTTAGTCATGAAAAACGTGGTGGAACTTGGAAAACAATTGGATCTCGAGGTGGAGGAAGAGTGTGTTTTCCATTTGTTGGAAATAACATTCTTCCTCCACCTCGAGAGGAGGCCAACAAAGATCTCTTCTGGAGCTGACCAACAAAGATCTCTTAACTTGAAAAACAGACACACACAGCTGTGGAGACCCCTGAAGAGGAAAAAGTTGTTGAAAATAATTTCATCTTCAAGTAGTTGACTGAAACTTGAACAGTTAAAGCACTATAAGTTACAGTTAAAAGCACTATAAGTTACAGTTAAAGTTAAAGCACTAAATATACTAATAAGGGCATTTGAATAACCCTTTTAAAACAGTGTAGTTTGTGATTAAATATCTTTTAATATTAAGGCATTTTCAGAATAAGAATAATTATAAATAGAAAGGTGACAATGAGAGAGAGAGTGGGTATTAACCCAAAGTAAATGAATAAAGCACAGCAAGTTGATGATAGGATTAATGCAAAAAAATTATATAACCTCAACAAAGGTTTAAAACATTAATATTTAGATAGAATATTGTTTATATTAGATAAACAACGGCAAATTTCTCTCCAGCACAGGAACAGTGCTACTGAAGATGACTTTATCAGAAGTCGAAAAACTTTTACGGTACCACTTAAGGTTTGAGCATTTCTGTGAGGCATGTACAATATGTGGGTGGGAAGCAATTCGTAGTTGAGTAGAAGTTTCCTTGAGATGTGACATGATGTCTGACAAAACACTGCAAAGATGACACCCATTGTGATACAAGATTGCTATTGGAAAATTTATCTTGGTTAATCTGAAAATTATTAAATAACATAAAACTGCAATTATTGCCAGGTCACTTATGCTTGGCTATTTCAAGTAACTTAATTTTAATTGCTGAAATATCTTTTGCTGGAGATTAGGATATAGGGATGCCAGTTGAAGAATGAATTTTTCAGGAGGAAAAGGTGATTGTTTTACAAAGGAAATCATCTAGCAATGTAATGATGTATTATGCAGCAGAAGATCAAAATGAGAATTTATATATTTTTGTCTAAGACTCTGGAGAATTATATTTTAAAACCTGAGGATGAAATGTGTAATTTTGTTTATTGCAGTTCATCTTTAACAGAACATTGAGGTATTGTAGAGCATAAATAAAAAACGTACTGTATATAAGGGTCTTGATGGATGAAATTTAAAGTTACTTAATATCACTGCCTTGCCATCCTGTGGCTGAGTGACTAGCATGCTTGACTACTGACTCAGGGACCTGGGTTCGAGTTCTGGATAAGGCATGGATGTTTGTGTTGTTTTTTTGCTGAGGTCCCACCATCACCACAGACCTACTATGATGAATGAACTGACAGGCTCCTGTCAGACCTCTGTGGCAAGCAGCTGCTTGAGGCAGTATTTATTTTTTCCCCCATTTAATATCAATGCCATGCTAATATACTGTCATTTTTACTTAAAACTTTATTTCTTGAAAAAAAGTTTTAGTATTTAATAGTATTTGTTTTTAAATAGAATTCAAGAGCAGAAAGTGAATGCAACATGAGCTTTTTATTTACTTATTTAGGTAGGTGATAATGGCTCAGGAAAAACAACACTTTTGAAAGTATTAACTGGTGAATTAAATCCAACTGGTGGTATTCGCCATTGTCATAGAAATTTGGTTATTGGTTACTTCACTCAGCATCATATTGACCAACTGGATATGGCTGTATGTTCTTTAGAGTTTCTTGCGAGGAGATTTCCAGGTATGTGTTCTAATTTACTATTTAATATTTTACATGGAAAATAAAGTGTTTTCATGGCAGCAAATGGTGATACTTTTACCAGCTAATACAATTGAAAAGGCCTCTTAAAATACTGAAATTGCAATTATAGAGGAAAAATTATCATTAGCTGGGTGGGATCTGAACCCACAACCTCCCTGATAACATTAGGTGCACTGACTGCTGAGGTACCAGCCGATGGACAATCCTCCCTTATTAGTGGCTTTAAGCATTATACCAGAGAGTTAGTCATTGAAAATGTATCTGACTGTAAGTGAAGACTGGTCTAGAAGGGACTTTCCAGATTAGTGCACAAGACCAGCCCACATCAAGCAGCAAGAGGAAGCCCACCAGTGCAGCAAATTCTGTATTCATAATTGAGCTCAGAGCCATTATTCCATTTAGGTTGGTATATATATATATGATCAGCATCAGGACCCTGTGTGGTTGACCACTCCTCAGCAGGGTAGAAAAGACAAAAAAAAAAGTAGCCACAGTAGGCCACACTTATCTGGCAGCCCTCTCTTCTGTTCCCTTCACAAGAGAGAGTATCTCTTTAGAAAGGAACTACCATTGGTACCTTTTAAAAGAGATTGCACTACAAAAGGCAGTGTCAGACTTTAGATGCCAGGCATGGCCGGTTCTGTTCATCGTCACGGGGTTGGTGCATAACTCTCCTTCCAGTGAATACCTAGCTACCATTTACAGACCATATTGTTATGTATACAGGAACAATAAAGGACCCAAAATTGAACCTTGGGGAATTCCATAGGATGTAATTATTTTTCTATTTTAACAATTTCTTATTTTAGCTCACATGCTAGTCAATTGTTATTTGCATTCATAGCATTTTGACTACTAGGATGAAAATGAAGTTATTGGCAAATGCTTATCATATAGGTAAATTCGCTGACTAAATTCTTTCTAAATGCACAGTAAGGCTTAACCAACAAGGCTAGATAATGTAGAGTACATCACACGGCAATCTTACCATTCACCTGAAAGGTTAATGAAAGATAATGGGTGCCTGCTAAGTGTGACTTGGAGGAAAAGAAATCTTCATTTTGTGACTTTAGCAGAAGCTATTTTGTATTTCCTATTGCATTGGTTGTGGCAAGTCACTGTAATTTCCCTTCCATTGCTGTGAATATTGCAAATGCAAACACATCATTTGTCATGGATTTAACAAGTTGTAATTTTAAATGTTTCTAAAGTGCTGTTTTTGATTTAAAATTCAGACTACTCTAAGAATGAAAAGATTCAGTTTATTAATTTTTCTTAACATGTTACCATTTGAGTTTCTTATCTTTATAGGTAAACCTGCAGAAGAGTATCGAAGACAGCTTGGTTGTTTCGGTATAACAGGAGATCTAGCTTTGCAGTCAGTTGCTAGTCTTTCAGGAGGACAGAAAAGCAGAGTAGCTTTTGCAACAATGTCAATGTTGAAGTAGGAATATTTTTGAAATACCAGTTAGAAATCAAGTAAAATTTGCATTGTTATTTAGTTAAACATAATATTCAACAAAAATGGATCAAATTTTAAGAATGAAAGTTATGAGCAAATAAAATAATATGCCTCAAATCCTTGCTAATCATGGAAATTATGTTCCTTCAAAATACCACAGTTGGCAAAGTGGCAATCCATAAATCCTGGTTATTTCACTCTTTCTAATACCTTATAGAAAAACTAAAAATCAAATACCCTCTAAATTAGGGGCGGGGGTGGCTCAGTTGGTAGCGCACCAGGCTCGTAATCTGTAGTTCCCAGGTTTGAATCCCAGCTGGTTCAGCATTGAGATTTACCTCTGCAAAGTTCCCCGCCCTGCCCATGGTCAGTAGGGGACACCGATGGGTCTTAGAAAGGCTGCCATCCGTCGGATGGGACATTAAGCAGTGGCCCCATGTATGGGAGAGACATACCCTGTGCATGTTAAAGAACACGCTGGATGGCTTTCACGGGAGGCTACCATCTGTCTCCCAACAGCTGTTCCATTGGGTCCCCTCCTCCAACTTCTCTGAGCCTTTGGGGTCCATGTGGCCTGGCTATTTAGCCCATGGTGTGCAAAAAAGTGCCACTCAGAGGTAAAACAACCCAACCCTTATAAATTAAATTGAAAATGGGGATACATGACCATGGAATATAGCATACAGAAATGTTACTTTTTGTGCAATAAATGCAAATTCCTTACATATGCATGGAATAAAAAAATCCAACAACAAGAAAATATCAAAGTAAGATTAATGTACTGTGGCAGAATTCACAGTAAAACAGTAAATATAAGAATGTAAGTGTTTTATTATACCCTACTCACCAGTTGATGTGTTAATAGCTTTGCATTTATAGGAGCAAATCCTAGTATGCAGTGCAAATATGTTCACACTTTATATTTTCAAGCAAGAGATGGCACTTTGTATTGCCATGTGATTTGCCTAAAATGGCAATCCAGTCAAAGTCACAGCTTTACGTGATTTCTTTATTGAGCTACCATTTGAAGAGGTTTTACATTCAGGAGCCATAGTTCAATTAAATGAAGATTTTAACATGAAACACACATACACACGAAAAGAAAAATGAATTTTCTTAGGGACAATGGCCTTAGTGAAATATAAAAATAACTAAATTGATAGCAAGAACACAAACTCATTTATGGGAAGAAATTCATGCTTGCTTGTGACATCACTGGCATTGTATGGTATTAGATGAATGCCCAATCCATAGTTCCTATTGGTACTACAAAACACATGACAATAATTCAATGGCAGAATATTATAGGAGATAGCCTGTATGAGACTCATGAATAGTTAGCTGGGAAAAATTGAGTTTTGCCATGAGTGGAATTCGAACCCACTTTTCTCAGTTTCATGTTGGGTGTTCTTGACCACTAAACTATCAGCAGCTAACTGTTTTTTCAGCTAATATGACTTTAAACTTTCCCAAATATTGTTGGATTCACTCATGGCACCTTCTATGTTGGGAAGAGACAACCAAATAGCCTTCAAGCCCACCAAGTCACATTAGCTGAAGAAACACTTAACTGTTGATAGTTTAATGGTCAAGAACACTGGGAGGTATGGGTTCGAATCCCACTCACTGCAAAACTGAATTTTTTCATCTATGTGTCAGTCATGTGAGACCATCAAAGTCATTCATATGATTGTGGTTCACTTTTTTACCATGTAATGAATGCTTCAATATAAAGTCATACTTTGTATGGTGAAAGATTCAGGTTGCGGTAATAAATCGCACAGGTTGCGGCTATAAATAGATCAGATACCTGTCTGCTGTATATCATACCTGTGACTATTATGATGGTAAACACCAGGACTTGAGTGAGTTCGATTGTGGGCAGTGATGTGAGGAAGATGGGATGCTCCATATTCATGACTGGAACATCTTGTATTTCCATATGTAACCATTGCACATACATACCAGGACTACAACAAAACCTGCAGCCTCCAGGAAAAATGTGGCTGTAACCAGGCCATTGATGTTTGAAGTGAGTGCAAACTCTTCTTATCATAGCTGTAATATTGGAGAGGTGTTGGAATGGAGGGACACAGTGCAGATGATACCATAGGCATTCAACAATGGGGCAACTAAGAAGGTTGTGCAAAGACCAACATACTGTGGCATTCATTGTTGGGCTATGGCAGCCGACACCTACATCAAGCACCCTTGTTAACAGCACATCATTGGGCTATGAGGCTGCAATGAACCATGAAGGACTGGAAATGAGTAGCATAGTTTGGCAAAATGAGATTCCAACTGTAACATGCTGATGGGAGGTTATGTGTGTGGCACAAAGCACAGAGGCCATGGACCCCAAATGTCAAGTGTGGTTATTACAGGCTGGTGAAAGCATTGTGATGTTCTGGGGCATGTTTACATGGGCCACCTTGTACCTATTGAGACCACCATCACCACACAAGGCTATGGTTGATGTACTCGCCAACCACCTACACCCACTCATGGATATCCATTTCCCAAAGCAGGATGCCTTCTTCCAACAAGACAATGCCCGTCTCATTACTCCCATTTGGGGAAGGACTGGTTGGAGGAGCATTCCAGTGAGTTCACAATCCTTGAATGGCCCTCTCACTCTCCAGATTTGAACCCTATTGAGCATCTGTGGGATGAAGTGGAGTGATGCTTCGAGTCTGAAACTCACCACCAACAACTCTCGCCAGCTTACTGATGGATGTCCTGGAATCATGGGCTGAAATACCACCCTAACATTTCCAACACCTTAGAAAGTCCATGCCACCATGTGTTGCTGCTGTTGTGAGGGTGAAAAGTGGACCAACACGTTATTAGGTTGGTGTGTATAATAAATGTTCTTTCAGTGTATAATATAACTGTTTTTATTCATCAGGTTTTCTAAAATTAAACCTTAGTGCATTATCAGATATATTTTTTTAACAATATCACTATGCAAGAGTCATATTAAAATTAATATGTTTGTAAATTTTCATATTTTTTTTTACTTTGATAAAATTAGGAATTAATTTTTGCTTAATATAGTATATATATAACATGACCTATTTCTGTTGATTGGATATTGTTTTAAAAGTATGCAAAGTTGACTTGTTTACTTGACTCAGCACAGTTTGCAAAAAGCATGGACTTTTCAAAAACAATGGTACCAAGAAAGAAATTAGAGAAACAGAGTAATTATTTTAGTTTCGAGTAAACAGTTATTTTTCTGTTATTCAGAATTAATAGCTTTTTTATTCATTTGCATTATAATTATTTTTGTCTCTTAGTTTTTTTACATAAATATTGCCAGATACCTTTTCTTATTACATGACTCTAAAAAAGTCCTATTTAAATTGGACTACTCTTTTTTTTTGTTAAATATTGTATTTTCAGAAAATCTGCAATTAAATACAGATTAATTTGGTATATGATGTGCCATAATTCTTTCCATTAATTATTTTGAAAAAAGTTCTGAAGTCAATTTTTTTTGGCTGAGCATAGTGAATTTATAGTTGAGCCTGTAGATGTAAACCAGTTTATCAGGCTAAACCTTATAAGGGATAAGAAAAATATTTAAAAAATAGTCCTGTTTTAGTTGAATTTTCCAATGATATACACATTGAAGTGCCGCTGAATTAGGAATAGCAACCTAGTAACGTGTTGGACCCCCTCTGACCCTGGCCACCACATGATGAAGCAAGGACTCCACAAGCTTGCGTAAATGTTTCACAGGTATGGTGACCTATGCATCCTCCAGAGCTGTCTACAATTCCCTCAAGGTTGTCGCTGATGGGACATGGGCCTGAATACTCTGCTTGATGGTATCCCAAAGATTTTCAATAGAATTTACATCTCAGCTTCTAGGTGACCAATGCATTATTTCAAAGTCAGCAGAATGCTCCTGCAACCATACAGTAGCCAACCTGGACCTGTGAGATATCTTTCAACAGTTGTCTTGCTGGTAGACGCCATTTCTATTGGGGTGCATGATGGCCATAAATGGGTGTAAATGGTCAGTCATGAGTTCTACATACTGAGATGCATTGAGAGTCATCGGTACACGTACCAAAGGTCCCACAGACGTCCAACTGAAGACACCCCAGGCCATCACTGAGCCACTACCAGCTTGTACTGTTTTGACCTGACATGCAGGATCCACGACTTCATGGGGTGGCACCATACCCTCAGTTTCCCATCGGTGTGATGAAGTTTAAATTGAGATTCATCACTCCAGACTATCCGTTGTCAATTTTTGATGGTCCAGTTTCGATGTTCTTTAGCCCAGGCAAAAGCGTTGAGCCCGGTGTCATGCTGTTAGAAGTGGGACTCTCTTAGGTCGGCGGTGAGCATTGCAAGGTCCGTGCACTGACTTCCTGACTGGAACCCACGTTCATATGGGAGGTGATTTCAGATAATGTCTGGCCCCTATCAGCCCTTATAATGTGGGTCAGACGGTGAAGCCCACGATCATTCAAGACTGGTTGTCCTTTGCAGTTTGTCAGGTGCTTGTTTTTTTTTGCTGGAATTTTCATATTCCTGGAACACTCTTGAAACTGTTATATGATAAAATCCAAGTTCATTGACAATTTAGGAGATCGAGCATCCCATCCATTGAGCACCTATGATCTGCCCTCTGTCAAATGCATCTAAATCCTGCGCCTTTCCCATTACACTTCTCACAATGAATGCATGGGGAAGCCAATGCTGACAGATATATATGACCAGAGTTTCAGCCATGTATGTGCACAAATGTGGACTTGCATCACAATTTGGATAACGTCTCCTATCCCTAAGTCAATGGCACCAGTGTAGTATAAATATTTTTATTCATCACTTTTTCCAAAATTTAGCTATAATTGCCTTGTCCGTATTGTGTTCTTTTCACTATATCACTGTAAAAATGTCGTTAAAATGTTATGTTTTCAAATTTATTTAAGTAATTTATTTTAATAAAATTCAGAATTAAATGCGGTTTAATTTGGTATAATAACATGGTCTATTTCTATTTATTAGTTATATGGCAAAAAAGTTTTAAAGTTAATTATTTTTTGGCTGAATACAGTACCTCATGGATGACTGAAATTTTGATTATCTTTTATGATAAAGGCATGGTTTTTAAGGATTTTACCAGAGCTATTATTATCTCTATTTTTATAAAAGGTGATCGCAGTTCTTCTGATAATTATAGTGGTGTCAGTCTACTTTCTGTTCCAGGTAAAGTTCTTATCATGATTGTGCTTAATAGAATTAAGAATCTGGTTGATGGACAATTGTGTAATGAACATGTGGATTTGGAAGTGGTAGGGAATGTAGAGATCAGAATTTTTCACTTAAGCATATTCTTAAGAAAAAGAAGTTTCAGAAATGTGTGGTTACTTGCTTTCTAGATTTCAAAAAGGCTTTTGACTCTGTTGACCATCATAATTTGTGGTGGATCGTGAGATCATATGGCATATCAGAGAAGTTATAGTTAACATAATGAAAGCTCTGTATAATAACACTGAGTCATGTGCGAGAGTTCGTAGAGCTTCTAGCAATTGATTTAGCATTCCCTCTGGTGTTCAAGAAGTATGCATTTTGCCTTCTTTCCACCTTAGTTTGGTTATTATGTTGTGTGAAATTCACTGCAAGGGAAAGATTTTGGGCTTAAATAGTATAGAGATATGAAAATTTCTGATTTAGATTATGCTGATGATTTGGCCTTTTGGCAATTGATGTTGATGATATTAGCATTTTGAAAATCAGAAGTCTATAAAGAGATATTGCATTAGTTGCTCAATAATGCACCTTCCTGTAGTAATAAATATCAATATTTTACATCAAAAGTTTAGAAAGCATTATAACTTCAGTAAATGGGAAAAGTAGATCAAATTCATAAAAATCAAACCAATCATAGGAACACAGAGAAAAGGGATAACTAATGCATGCAATCTACAAATAATTATTGTTAAACTCAACTCATTAAGTATCCACTAATAATTTCCACTCTGTAAACTGATTCAAATATTTAGAGGAAAAATTGTCTTGAACCGGGAGGGAACGAACCTACGACCACCTGATACATGTCAGGTGCTCTGAGTGTCAGATCCCACCTGGCTCAAGACAATTTTTCTTCTAAATATTTGAAACAATTTACAGAGTGGAAATTATTAGTGAATACTTAATGAGTTGAGTTTAATAATAATTATTTGTAGATTGCATACTCATAAGACATGCATTCCATCTAAGAAAAGCCATTAAAATGCCGCTTGAGGTGGGATTGCCTGAACACTCCCTACATATTAGGAAAGTAGGTTAAGAATGTTCATAACACAAGAGCAAGTAGTTTTTATTTTTGAATTTTATAATTTTTTTTCAAGCTGTTCAACAGGTAAAAAATATTTGGATTTACATTTCCTCATTGACATTTGATTAAAAACAGTAAGAAAAAAAAAATCATATTTTACGACAGAAATGTTTCATTTTCAGGTCACTGGAATTAGGAAAAGATTGACTCCCCCTGATATGCAAAGAGTTAATAATCAATTAAACTAAGTGTTGTGTAAATTAATATTAAAGAACAGAAGGAATATTAATAAATACCAATCAGCTTAAAAGTTTTGCGTGCATTGACTGGCAATTGTTATTCTCAGTATGTGGTGCAGAAAGTGGTAGCCATGCATACTTCTTGCATACTTTTTGATATTGTTGCTAATAATTTCCATGAATCAATCGATATATATATATATTCATCATGTGATTAATAATTGATATATTGCATAAATTCCACAAAATACAGAAATTTATTAGTTTTCGTAAGTGCTTTGAATTTTCATTCTTCCAAATTGTAAGTTTTGTTGTGTGAGGTTGGCAGCTCTTTCTATTGTTAAGTTTTGTCTTTTACTTTGTTGGTTCTTTTTGACCCTGGATTTTATACACATTGTTGTTATACACTTTTCTTTCCTGTAGCATCCTGCCATTTTGTGTGTTGTTTTTAACTCTGGTTGTGGGTTCCATGCCTTTTATAATTTTATTTAACCTTGTTTGGCACAATATAGCCTGCTTTGCCTCTTGCACCATAAAATTCCACACAACTAACCAATCAATTTTAGTTTTTATCACCAGTGTAATTCACTATACTCCTGTAATTAATACTTCTTGCCCTATTATAGTTGCAACCTTCTACTAGCAAAAATTATTGGCAACAATACTTACACTATAGTTTTCAGGAGATTCTTCTTTGTTAACTTTTTATGTACCATCTCCTCTTTACTGCATGGTGAAGTTTGTATAAAACTTTGTGGTGTTCTCCAATGAGTATTTTGTGGTGAGGTCCTGCTTGGATATCACACTTTTGCCATTTCTTGTTGCATTGGAGTGTAAGGTTGCCTTTTTTAAAATTAATGGGTTTCATAATTACCTTGGATACCACTATGTTGTTATTGCAGGCTTTTTCTTATGGTGTGGGTCATTACCAATTGCTCAGTTATTTTTAGTTGGTATAGTATTGATGCTGATGTAATAATTTGTGTGTGTGCAATTTGGGGTTGTAATTGTCTTCATTGGATACTTGCACTAATATTGTGATATAGTTCTTTCTTAAATCTCTTTTGTTCTGCAATAATTCTATTTTTAGTCATCTTAATTAGCAGCAGGACTTCTCCATCACACAGAAGTCTACCATAAGCCCACAGCTAAGCAGATAATAATATTATGTTGTGGTGGCAAACAATTTAGCCCACCCTGTACACCTTAAGAGAGCTGGAATCATTAATGCAAGTAACCAAAGCATATCATATATCCTTAACAAAAGAGTCAGAGAAAAAAGAACTGCAATATATTTATGAAATAGCAGAAAGATCAGATTATACCTGAAAGTTTGCAAAACACGTTGAAAATGAATAATTTTGAAGCATAAACAGACAAAAACCATATTTTGGTAAAGTCTGTTTCAGTATTACAAACCATTCTCGAAGAAAGATATTTGAGCTATGGTAGTTTGTAAACTGTGCTAGAACACAGTTTGGTGACAGCCATCTAAAGCAATACTGTACAGTGCAACTGAAGCATAGGGTCCAGAAAGAAGGTGAGACTTTGCAAGAACTAGCCAGTGATATAGAGCTGCTAGTTAGACTTCTCTACACCCACTGCCTAGTTGAAATACAGGACAGCTTGGCAAAATAGCAGTTTGTAGAAGCCCTCACCAATTCTACTACCCAACATTCATTGCAAATGATGGACTGTGCATTTCTTCAATCAGCGATGTTCAAGGTTCAGGTTATGAAGTTTTAGTATACTGCACAGACTCAAACTTCTAGACTAGGCCTGTCCAACCCACAGCTCATTGCAAAAGAACTATTAGCTTATAAAACAAATAATCAATATACTGAAACTGGTTTATTTCTTCCAATTATTTGACCAAACATTTTTAGGTATGTAACTAAATGATTTTGCCAATAAACAATGAAATAAACTCGACTATTCAATACCTACTAATAAATCAGCACTTTGATGTCGATTCAAATTTTAGAGGAAAAATTATCTTGAGCCAGGTGGGATCTTGATCTTGATCAGCGTCCAGTAGCTCAGTGGTCCAGAGCACCTGACATGTTATCAGGAGGTCGTGGGTTCGGATCCCACCTGGCTCAAGACAATTTTTCCTCTAAAATTTGAATCAACATCAAAGTGCTGTTTTATGAGTAGATTTCGCCAATTCATTGTACTCATTAAAAATGCATATTTTTGTTGTTTTTTTTTAATTAAAATATTTTTTGAGTCCTTGAAAATATAGGTTTTTTTTCCAATCCATTATTCATTGGAAACCTACTTTAAACTTTTCCATTCTTCTGTCCAACATCTGATTTCCCTGTTGCAGTTATTACCCAATGTAGAAGACATAAAGTTTTCTGTTCATTGATTATTAGTACTTTCAGTAGTGAAGAAATATTGTTGCTGATTTTAGTTATTATGCATTAAGGTAAGTTCCCAGTAGGCAAATAAATTGATTGTAATGGTTAACAAAGTAATTTCAAGTTTCATTGTCTTTATTTCGATTTTTTTTCTTCTGTATGTGTGAAATTTTTTTGTGATGAACGACACAAGCTGTGATAGTGTTGATGAATCTCTAGTTTCTTTAGTGTTATTTTTAATTTGCAGTCCACATTTCCTAATTTTGGATGAACCTACGAATCACCTTGATGTTGAAACTGTTGATGCCCTAGGACATGCCCTTGACACTTTCCAGGTAATATTATGAGATTCTCCTTTAATTCCATAGCTAATAGTTAGAATATTACAGATTTTCTATCAAAAATAAAAATAATCCTGACCACACACACATCTCTTTATTTCTTTCACATTGATTGCTTCTAACTTGCTTCAAGAATATTATATTATTATGGTTTATTTTAAAAATTTGAAGGTCCTTTTTTTCTGCTGCAGTTGCGAATTCTTTGTTAAAACACCAATCCAAGACCTAACATCTAATAGTTTGTCTGTCTGTGTACAAATGCATCTAAATATTATGAATATGTAATGTGAATTTCCTAGCTTTAGTGGACTGTGCCTTGCTCTGCACTCTTGTGTGTATGCTGTCAGTGCAGACAATGTCTGTTATGCCATGCTCTAACATCTTGCACCATCAAGTAAGTTTGGCTGCTCCAAATTTTAAATCTAATTATTCATGAGGAGCAGTTAGTGGTAGGCTATCATCTTGGCTTTTCCAAAGCTAGAAAAGGATCCTGAGATTCCTTCACAATTTCATCCAACTGCATTGATGAGCTGCCTGTGCAAAAGTGTTGGAAAGAATGTTCTGTGCCAGGATTCATATATTTAGAGACCAA
Organism: Ryuthela nishihirai; assembly: GCA_038380435.1. Taxonomy (NCBI): domain Eukaryota; kingdom Metazoa; phylum Arthropoda; class Arachnida; order Araneae; family Heptathelidae; genus Ryuthela; species Ryuthela nishihirai. The sequence continues at coordinate 55,772,343 of JAWZYU010000026.1, forward strand.
TGACTCTTTCCAACACCCAGTGTGGCTTTCACAGGCTTTGGTTGACACTTAACCATCTGATCAGGCATTTTTCATCAAGAGCATGTGGTCGATATTCTTGGACATTGAAATAGCATATGACATGGCTTGGAGATTCATCATTTTTCATGACCTCCATGCCTTTGACTCTAGAGGTCATATGCTATTCTTCATCTTAAACTGTTTTTATCTTCCCCTTCTTTTTCTCTATCCCAGCCTTTCCATCAAGAACAAGGGATTCTTCAAGACTTCTTGAATGTTAAGCGTTTTGCTATCAAGGTAAATGTATCACTAGACAGCTTCATCTGACTGTAGGCAATGCTTTCTATATTGATGATTTTAGCATTTTTTTACCCCAACATGAGGGTCATTCAATGACCCTCATACTGGACTGCCTTGAACAATCTGTTTTGGTGATGGTGAATGCATTTCAGTTCTCCCCACAGAAGATTGTTTGCATGCACTTTTGCTGCAAGCATAATCGCCATTTTGACCATGATGATTTGCAGCTCAGGGATGCCATTCTTCCTGTTGGGGCAGAGACCAAGTTCTCATCTTTGATCAGAAATTGAAATTTTTCTCCACACATGCATCTCAGATCCAAATACACGTAGGGTTTGAGCTTCATCAAGTTCTCTCTCTCCTGGGGCTGATGTTCATTGCTCTGCCTGTATCATGCATTTGTCTGGACCAAACTGGATACAGATACCAGCTCTGTGTTTCTCCCAGGGCTTTGGTGAAGATGCTGAGTCCTCTCTGCCATCAAGCCCACTATGTGTGCAAGTCTTCTTCCACACCTCACCAATCTAAAGTCTTTTTCTTGGGGCTCATGACCTATATTCGCTGATAGCAGTTGTCCCTACAGTATGCTTGTAAATTTTAATCCTTGTTGGAACTCCACTTGGAACTATGGTTTTCGTCCAAAGTGGGAAATGCTATATACTAATCACCCAACTGCCATTCAACCTTTCAGTTTGCATGTCCAAATCTACCTACAGGACACAAACACTGGTGTTGCCCAATTGATAGCTGAGTTACTTCCACCTTGGCTTGCTGTTTCCCCATCTTGTGATTTGTCTTTTTCCAGAATGGGAAAGAGTTTCCCATCCAACTGTGTGTACAGGCAACTCTATGCCAGCCATCTTGCTGCACACCTGTCTGTCTTCACAGATGACTCAAATTTTAAAAACTTTCTGGATTAGTCATGGTCTACCATAACATCATCATTGCAGATCAGATCCCACTGCAATGTTTTATCTTCACAACAGAGTTGCATGCTATCAGCCTTATCTTGGACCACATAGTGGCTAAGCATCATCATTGGTGCTTTACATTGACTCACTTAGCACATTACAGACTTTGATCTCAGTGAGGCTTTGTCCTCACCTTTCTTTCCAAGATCTACCAGCAACTCCATCATCTGGCTACTACTTCTATGTTGTTCTGTTGGTTGCCAGGACATGCTTGGAAAATGCTGCTGCCAAGTCAGCCACATTCCTGTCTGCATCTGCACTGCCAGCTAAATACCTGGAATCATGGCTAAGTTTTTCTATCAAGATTTGAGCACAGTGTCTGATGCCCTCTCATTCACTTTTACTTTACCTTAACCAGTTTTGCTTAATTTACGTTATATTTATCATTTTGGGGATTTTTATTTCATTTTTGGCATCACAGCGCTCGTTTCCAAAAGCATAGGAGTTGCGCATGCACAACTCCGAACTTTCAATTGTCACCCGCTAAAACGCATGTACAAGGATGTGCATCTTGCATCATAGTTTGCGCCGATCGTCAATTTATGCAAATGTCTTTCCCGGCATGCAACATGACGGCTTTGTAGCCTCTTGTTATAACCTGATGACATGTTAGTCACAATAGCACAAACACAGAGGGAGAGAGCACAGTTTTGAGTTAGTTGAGAAAGAGTGTAGTTTTGTTGAAGAGTTTGTAGAAATGATCTTCATTGAAGTTTTGGTGAGTGTTTTTGGAAATAAATTTGTTTGTTACAGAAACTTTTTGAATCTTTACTAATTTTTTCTCTTGAGCAACATTAATTGTTTTGATTAGAATTAATATTAAATTTTGACAATCATTTAATATTTTTGAATTCTTACTCATTAACGCTCGCTGGTATTTCGAACCCTAATTAAACTTTATTTTTTGGCAATTTGTTAATTATTGCCTGGTGCCCGACTCAGCTATCTGGAGCCTAAATAATTATTGGATCAGACAAAGGGTCCAAAACTTAATAAACTTTAAAGTATTTTCAAATCTTTGGAGCATTACAAGTGGCAAAGATCTTGTTCAGAACAAATTAGTAATAAATTATTCTGGATCTAGCCTGTTGCCAAAGCATGGGAGTCATCTTTTCACAAGAATCACAAAAAGGAAGTTGTACTTGCTTGGCTCTCCATATATCATGGATTTCTTACACATTTTTTTTTCTTCTTCGGGTGGACAACCAACTAATGTGTGCATTTTGTAACAATATTTTAATTGTGATTTTAACTGTGAATATCTAATCCATTTTGTCTTCCTTCATTTGCCATCTGAGCACCTTACACTTGAACATTTTGATCATTCCTTTTTACTACTTGTTACCATTGTTTACCACTTTTTACCACTTGAATAACTTGTTTTTGCATTTTTATGTTTTGTTGGATATTTTAACAAAATAATTTTATAGCATTGTTGTTTATATTCTTTATCTTTTACCTGGGTCTTTTATATTTGAAGTAATTTTATCTTTTATGTATATATATGTTTATTGTTCTACACTTGTTTTGGTTGCTATTTTTATGTTTTAGTTTCTGGTGTCTTTTGTTTGGTACATATAGACATTGCTGTTTATGTATTATAAGACTCCAACCAACCAACTAGATTTAAAATCTAAAATACCTTTTCAGAAAATATGAGATATGTATGTAATTTTATTCAGTAGTTGAAGACCTCAGAATGTTGATTTCATTTTATTAAAAAACTATTTTTTAAAGTCAAAAGTTCAGTATTTCAAAAGATTTAATATCTTCTAGAAACAAATTTTTGTATTTTTTCTTCAAAATTTCAAAAATGGATTATGGATTTTTTGAATCTATACAACTCATGTTGTCAAGCTTTCATCTGGACTGTCATGATCTAATACCAAAGGTATAGGTAATCTGAAAAATCAGCATATTATGCATAGCTTCTAATTGTATTGGAAAGGACAACACATTTTCACTTGTAATATTAGAAACTTTGTAGTGTGTTAAGCCTAATTCTAACGAAACATTTTTGTTTAACTACAGCAAAAGAAGAATGCATATGGTGTTTAAAGGTTATTTTGCAGTACCTCTTAAACATCAAACATATCTAAAATGTTTAAAAAAAACTACTTTAAATACTATTAAAATGGTACTACAGTATATTAGCAGCTACTTTGCATGTGAAGATATTGCATTACAATAGATAAATTTGAGAAGTGGTGAGTAAATTCTTTAAATAGAGTGAAAGAACTTAAAAGTTCTGCAGTAAATACTTAATGAAATGCTTTAGTAAAATGATTAGAAGTAAATCCTAATAAAGGGTAATGACTGCTAAAGGTTTATACTATGGAAGTTCAGTGTGAGCTCACTCCTCTGTAGATATGGTGCAAGATGATGTGGTGCTAACAAATGGCACATATTAGTATACTGCTACTGCTTTAATATGTGCCATCTGTTAGCACTGGGGGGGGGGGGATATGGATTATATCCTGACATGAAGATCTGGATGATTCATATTGTTTGCGAAAATAACTGTTGTCTTGTGTAAATTTTGTGATGTCAAAAGTGACTGTGCATCAATCCTTGGTGACATGTAGTACTTCACTTCTCTAATTGATTTTTAGCTTTTTTTTTTTCTTTTATGGGTTTTATTGCATGCAGATATTTTTATTCCATTATCATCCACTCCATGTAACTAGTCCATTAGATATCACAAGGTGTGTATGAAAGTTTGCCAAAAAATAATTGCTCCAGAGTGTTTAAAAAAAATCCTTTAACCCTCCAGGGTTAAGGCTGAAAAACTGGTTTGCATCAGAGGCCCAGCTATTTTTTTCATTATGCTCAGCCAAAAAAACTTAATTTTAGAACTTTTTTTTGCAAATAACTAATGAAAGGAATCTTGGCATGCTATATCCCAAAGTAATCAGTATTTAACAAAAAGGACAACTAGTTTTAATAAGGCTTTTTTAGAGTCATATAGTAAAAAAAAAAGCATCTGACAGTGCAAATAAAAATGTATTTAAAAAAACAAACTAATAGACAGAAATAATTATAATGCATGTGAATAGAAAGGCTATTTATTTCTGAATAGTGTTTTTACTTTAATGAAGAAAATTACTTTCTAGTAATATTAACACATGTATCACAGGATTCATTAACTATTAACCCTTCCATGGTCCACATTGATTATACACATTGACAGAATCCAAAGTAACAAACAGGCCAAAGATGGTTCTATCTTGTTTTTGAAAAGAGAAATTTCAAATTGAAAATTTTCTTATATATCTTATAAAAATATATGATTCAAACTTGAAAAATAATACTTTTTCCATATGATGAATATTTTATTAAGTAAAAAAATAGAGTATAAAAATTGTTATATTATGTGAAGAAATTGCTTGGCCTCTGGATGTAAACCACCGTTTTCTGTCTGGACCCTGGAAAGGTTAAGGTATGGTTTGCTATCCTCCCATTGTATTGAAAACCTGTGGTACTCTATTACTTACATTGCTGCTACTTAGGGATCTTCTTTCCAACTCTCTAAAAATAAACTTTCCAACTCTCTTAAAGAATTTACTCACCACTTCTCAAATTTATCTATTGTAATGCAATATCTTCTGCTGTGGTACTCTATTACTTATATTGTTGCTGCTTAGGGATCCTCTTTCCAACTCTCTAACAAGATACACATTATGCTTGTTATCCGATGATCACTAGCAAAGCTCCATGGCAGTTTAGCATTATGATCAGTTGACAGCAGACATTCACCACAGACACAAGAAAGTAGACACTCAAGTAAATGTTTGTCTAATTTGTTGTGTATGTGTCATTAAAAATCTCTCTATATATAATTGTGATCTTTAGCAAAAATTTTAGAGAGCTATGATTGTTATATCCTTATTTTTCATAAAAAGCTTATTTTCAAAGTTAATGAGCTTTGAATGTGGCATTTCATTAATATAGTTGATTCTTTTTTTGTGTGTAATTTGCTCATATGTTTATTGTATGCCATTTAAAAATGTTATTTTTTTTTAGGGAGGCGTTGTTCTAGTGTCTCACGATGAACAACTTATAGAAATGGTGTGTAAAGAATTGTGGGTGTGTAAAGGAGGCACTGTTACAAGTATATCTGGTGGTTTCTCACAATATAGGAAATTAGTAGAAACAGAACTAGCAGCACAATCATAGGGATATTATGTGTAAAAGTATAAACTATTAAAATTCTTATATTTTGTGTTGTTCACATGTATTTTTCAAATATGGACTGAAAATTTCATCAGATGAACTTCGAAAGAAATATCTTCCATCAATCTCAAAACATATTCATAATCCAGTCATGTTTTCTTTTAAAACATCTCATGCAATATTGTTATTTTTAATTCATAATTTTGTTAAAGTATCATCCCCCCCCCCCCCATAAACTAATTTGGCGTTATAAAGATAGTCCTGCTGCACAAAACTGAAAACAAAAACATACTGGATCATTATGAATATATTTTAAAAATTCAACACAAAATTATAACTTGATTTGCAATGCAGGTATTGCAATTCGTGCAGTTTAAACTGTTGCAGTGCAACTGTTTAACAACAAAACATGGAGTGCAACTGTTGTTTTTTTTTATCTGTTCACTGCGTATTTGTTTGATTTCTTTAAAATTTTTCTCTGGTCATATCTAGCATACTTGTACATTATTTTTAAGCCCTTGTAGGTTTAATAAAAGCTTGTTAAATCAGTGAGAGAAGAGATTGTCAGCTTATAGAATGTTAATTCAGTAATATTAAGTGCATAAAGAAATGCTTTATATGGCCAATAGCACTGACATGTTACTATATTACATTCAAAATGCCACTACTGTTTTGAAATGTCACTTTGATGTATGAAGTATCATCTAATGGTATTTTGTGAGCTCTTAGTCTTTAAGTTTTTAGATGATTAGTCAACATTTTATAGTAGCCTACTGTTATTGTTTAAATCAGGAGTCACCAATAGGTGAATTGCTAATTTCACTCTGGTTTACCAAAGCATCATTCAAAATTTGCTCCTAAACTTTTTTTATTGAAAACACCTCTACAAAAATTTTTAGCCTCCCCCTGGGGGGGTTATCTCGTTTTCAAAGAAAATGAGATAATAGTTTCACTTTGTCATCTGTCTGTCTGTAGACATCGAACTTTTTTGTTTACAGAGATAAATTAAAAATTATTTTTGTGTTGGATAGGTATTGATGAAATATTACGATATGCACTTTCCGAATCTCTCTAAAGCTATAATTACGCCCTCTAGCAGTGGAAAAAGCTGGAAATTCAAAATTTCAAACATATATTGCGAACAATGTATTTATGTTAGAAATTTGAAATTTTGGTGGTGGAATGTGAAGGTCATGAAGTTTCCATTGCCAACAACGCTTAGACCCAGAGGGGGTGGAAAAACATGCTTTTTTTAGTTTTAGCAGATAATTGTTTGTTTTTAGAGATAAATGAAAAATTCTTTTTTGGTTAGATAGGAATTGATAAATATTATGATTCACACTTTTTAAATCTTCCGAAAACTATAATTGTGCCCTCTAACAGTAGAAAAACTTGTAAATTCCAAACAAATATTGCAAACGATGTATTTAAGCTAGAAATTTTAAATTTTGTTGGGGGAATATGAATGCCATGATGTTTTCATTTGACAACAATGAATTAACCTCTTAGATTGTGGGGGGGGGGGGGAACATAATTTTTTGTTTTAGCAGATGATTGTTTGTATTTAGAGATAAATGAAAAATTCTTTTTAGGGTTAGATAGGAATTGATAAAATATTATGATTTGCACTTTTGGAATCTTTCCAACACTATACTCATGCCCTCTAATGGTGAAAAAGATTGAAAATTCCAAAATTTCAAATGAATATTGCAATGATGTATTAATTATGAAGTTGGTTAAATTGTAATTTAAAAATCACTAAAAAAACCCTTTAAAAATAGATTTTTTTTCTGTAATCCAATGTTACTAGATACAGCTGTCATTTGATGCCTGCAAAATGACTCATTATACCATGGTATAATTTCATTTTGTTTCAAAATTATCATCATTCTTTTTAATCACAGTGTATATACAGTCAAGTTATTATTGTGGAAGTTGGTTGTAATGAAATATGGCTGTAATAAAGCAAGGCCCATTCCCCTTCAAGTCGAGTTTTAAAACTGTTATCTGTACTTCATTATGAATACTTTTTCCATTCTTTATTGATAAACAAACCTTTATATTCTTTAAGGGTTCTTTAGTCATAGTATAGAGAGTAGTCAAAATCACCAGTTTTCCTGCTTTTCTTTCTGAAAGTTAATCCTTTTGCAGTAATACAGTTTTGAATGCTGCTGACCTCTTGAGACTGATTTTACCATAACACAGAATCCCTAGGTAGGATAACCTATTTACTGGCTTAGGTGGAGTCATTAAGGTTTCAAACTGAGTTGAAGTTATATATAACATCTCAGTCGCTGGATTAACAAGAATTTTAAGGAATGGTATAAACAAATCAACTAAAGTCAATTAAACAATGAAATCTGCCACAATTTGCTGATTATCAAATAGCTCTGGTGCATTCCTGGATGCTTGGTGAATCATTTAGGGTGTAAAAGGACAAAACTCACTCAGGAATTTCATTGTGGAAGTGGCAGGGCAAGAAAACTATGAATCACAAGATATTTGTTCGCTTTGTCTTTCTTGAATTCTGAAGCTTGTTTTAGACAAAGCATTTTGCTTTTGGTTTTTCACTAAGTGAATAACATTGAGCTTCTACATAGTTTTGCATCAAGATGTTGGACTAGAATTTGGCAGAGAAAAGTGAAATTATCAAAAATGTGAAGAAAGTCAAGAGCTACTAATGTTGCCAAGGAGTATGAAAGCCTATGGAGTTCACTATTTTTAATTTTAAGAAACAAAGAACAGACTTTGGTAGAGCACACACAATCTAGAAGTGCCGATCAAGTAAATTATGCAGATTAGTTCAGCTTTATGTCGAACATTGAAGAAGCTCTTTTCTCGTGGTTTTCAGGAGCAAAAATTTACCACTAAGCTGTGCATTGCTTCTAACAGCAGGGTTTGTTAGATAAATGGCTTGTTAAAAAATAAGTAAGCAGTTTTTGTTTCTCTGTTTAAATAGTATTTTTTTTTTACATTTTAATCTGTTATTTGTGCTTAAAATACATAGTATATATTTCCTTTCCTAGATATTTATTTGATCAGTATTTCATATAGGATATAAAAAAGTTTTTTTAACTGTCCCTTGAAATTCTTAATAGGCAGGTTTGACTGTATATACTTGAAAGTATAATAAAACTATTTCCAGATATAGCAGAGTAAACAAAGCTTGTTTTTAAAATTGAAGGTCTACTAAAATATTGCCCAAAAATGATCAACCTAGTTACTGGATGATGCAAAATCCTCAAGTATTAAAACCAGTATCTTTCTTTAAAAGTTAAAAAAAAAAATTGCATCTTTGTTGGATGAACAATAGCAGCTACAGGTGTGAAACCATTTCGATCAATAATTTTACAGAACATCAGAGGGAAAGTGTAAATATGTATTGTATTATCAGTTGACACAATGGTGATGTAAGCACGTAAGTCCAATTAAAGCAGGCAGAAAGGGATTGATTTTCAGTTTGAGTATTTTTTTCAAGCAGAATCAATAGGTAGAAAATTATGCTATAGCTTTTAATGTACATTTCCATATCTGACATAAAAAAATTGCAATTTTTTTTCCCAAAATAGAAATTTGAAATCTTGTACTAAAAAAAAACAATGTATTGTTTCCATTACTTGATAAATTTCTCAACGTTGATTCCAACTGAAAAGGAACTTTCCCTTTTGGTGGAAATGTTGATAAATTTATTAAGTAATTGAACTGTCTACTTATGACATACATTGCCATCTGTTCTAGGGGGCTGTTTGTGAACTGCGAAGACAACCTTCAAGAGATACAGATAATTGTGTACTATAGGTGCACAATTATATACTAAAAGGACAATTTATTATGCCCACCCACCTAATAACATGTGGGCCCACCTTTTGTGCTCACAACAGCAGCAACATGTCATGGCATTCCTCTACTGGGTATTGGAAACGTTCGAGTGGTATTGCAGCCTATGATTCCAGGTAGCCTTCTGTAAAGTGCCAAGCGTTGCTGGTGGTGGGTTTCAGGCTCGAATGCATCGCTCCATTTCTTCCCACGCAAAGGGTTCAAATCCAGAGAGTGAGAGGACCATTCGAGGATTGTGAACTCAATGGAATGCTCCTCCAACCAGTCCTTCCCCAAATGGGAGCAATGAAACTGGACATTGTCTTGTTAGAAGAAGGCATCCTGTTTTGGGAAATGGATAACCATGAATGGGTGTAGGTAGTTGGCAAGTACATCAACATAGTCTTGTGTGGTGATGGTGTCTTCAATAGGTACAAGGTGCCCAGAACATCACAGTGCTTCCATGAGCTGTAATACCCTGACTTGACAATTAGGGTCCGTGGCCTCATGGTCTACGCAACACATGCAACCTCTTGTCGGTGTTTTGTAGTTGGTACCTTGATTCATTGGACCAAGCTATCCATTTCCAGTCTTACACTGCAGCCTTGTAGTTCAATGACATGCTGTTAACAAGGATACTTGATGTGGGTGTTAGCTGCCATAGTCCAGTCGTGACATTTTATGTCAAATGGTCTTTGCACAAACCTTCGTAGCTGCCTCATCATTGAATGCTGACATTATCATCTGCACTATCGCCCTCTGTTTTGACGTTACAATATGGGAGTGACGACACTCACTTTGAATGGCCACATTTTTTCCGGTCGTTGCAGATTTTATGAATTTTGATGTCCTGGTACACATGTGAGACAGTCACATCCAGAAATCTTTGACATTCGGCAGTCGTGGATATGGAGATCTTTCTTACACTGACTATCTGCCCTCAATTGAACTCATACAGGTTGCGTGCTTACCTATCGTAACAGTCACAGGTAAGCATCTGACCTATTTAATTGACCCTAGCATTTGAGCCCCCCCCCCCCCCAAAGGCTTTGGCTGGCTACATTATGTGGCAGAGTAGGACAGGTTTGTGGGTGGGTGCGGTGTGTATAATAAATTGTGCTTTCAGTGTACTATGTAAGATAGGAAAGTTGGTATCATCAAATAGAGAAATGGCAGCCAATAGCTCAGCAGTCAGAGCACCTGACATGTTATCAGGAGATCATGGGTTCATATCCCACCCAGCTCAAGAAAATGTTTCCTCTGAAATTGATATCTACATCAACTAAGAGCGATGACTTCCTTCTCGGTACCATTTCCTGGTCACTAGAATTTGAAAAGCAATAACAAGAAACCAGCTTCTGACATTCCAAATATTAAGGCATCAAAATATTCTATCTGTAGGTGTAAAGTGGAATTTTCTGTTCTATTTGTAATTGAATAATATATATATTAACTTTTGTTTTCGGTAATACTAATTAATACACGTGAAACTTAAGACAAATAGATTCACTTATGAGTAAATATCCTAATATTTTGACCTCAGCCAGGGGTTGAAATAGCATGAGATTTACTCACAAGTAAATGAATCTATTTGTCTTAAGTTTAAATGTATATTAATCTGCCTAGTCTAAGATGGCCAAGAATACAATTATTAGTGATACTAATGTTTATCAAACTCTTGGCTCAGTTTATCATGCTTAAAAATTAATTGGTGACCCCTGGTTTAAATTATTTTTATTTTCTGGTGAAAGTTAACATGGATCAGATAAATTTTTTAATGACCAGATTATACAAGAAGTAGCTTTAAGAACAATTGCTGGTAAGTTATGGAACAAAACAACTGAAAGTGTTTCATACAAAAACTACTACCATTTCTTAAGGAATTGGAAAGATGATTTATCAAGGAAGGGTGATACAAATTGATAAACTGAATGTGAAATAAAAAAAAAAATCATTGTTAATTGTTGGAGCTTAGTAACAAAAACTGGAAGCTTCAAGGCTAAAGGGAAAAAAAATATTCAGTATTTGTTTAAGAAATGCTTTTAGCATTGACATTTTTTAATATAGCTTTCACTGCTCTTTTTTCACTGATTACTTCATTTTCACATGCTCTCAGGATTTAACATCAAAATCATTATTCCTTTTGCACACAGATTTTTATATATTAAAAGGATTGGCAGATATGTTGTTTTTTGCATTATATGACCCTTTGTTTTCTGTGTGAACTGTAAATTTTTTTTACAATCATTGTTCTAATGATAAAAGGCAGCAACATACTATAATTGACTATTTAAAAAGGAAAATACAGTGTATATAAACATTGATATTTGAATTCCCATTTTTTAATCTTCCTTTGCTTTTTTAAGTTTATATTCTCTTCAGTAATGGGAGCTAAGACTGAAAGTAATGAAAGATTAATGGAATTGGGAAAAGATGAAGGGAGATAATGGTTATTGTTAGTCTTTTATTGTTTGTCATTATTGAGTATTACTAAAATTATTTTTTGATAAGTGACTTTGAGACTGAAATCAAAATATTTTACTATATTGTAATATTCAAAAGAAATAATGATTTATGTATTTTTGCTGTAAAGTGGATGCTGCTTGTTTGCATCATGAGTAAATGCCAATTGAGAAGAGTGCAAAATATTTGGAAAACATTTAGAAATAATACTTTTACAGTTGTAATGTTTTTTATAATACCATTATCTTTCATGAAGCTGTAGTCGATTTTATGACACATTCTTTTTTAGTGAAAATTTAGCTAAGTATAGAAATTTATACATTAGCATAGCATTTTAATATATTTAAATTAAATTGGCTCTAGAAGCTTAGTATTTCACTTTAATATGCTATTAAATGACAAATTTTAATTAAAATGTGATGCATCTAAGGTACTTGGCATTATTAGTATCATTAGGCAGTAGAAACTTTTTTATGAGCATAAAATACTAGTTAAGCCAGTGGTTCTCAAACATTTTGACACTAAGCCCTAGAATTGTAAAAAAATTATGTGCTCCTTTAGAATTATAGATAAAAAAATTATGCAACCCATTTCTCCTTTATAACAATGTAGGACCTATGTATTTGCAAATCAATTTTTACATAAAATACTAGCAAATATAAAACTATTAGAACTTTGTGACCTCCCGAGGGTCATGACCCACAGTTTGAGAACCCCTGAGTTAAGCATTAAATTTATAGGCTATATGAAACTAAAATTCTGGCACATTTTTGATTGTAGCATTATTACAACAGCATTAAGAAGAGTTTTACTTATTTGAACTGGTGGAACCAAACAATTGGTGTGTAAAGCTCAAAGCAAATGAAATTAAAAGAAAAAAAGCCTTCAGAAAACATAGCATTCATTGCTTTGGACTAATTGTATCTATTCATTTTACTATTAAATTTCGTTAATTTGCTGAAATTTATTACACTACAAACTGAAAAAAAAAGCCTGATTCTAATATTTATTTTCAGCCATGAATAATGATAAGTAAGGGACTGTAAATGAATTTTTAATTAAATACATTGATTCTATTTTCATATTGCTCCATTTAAAAAAAAATGGGAAGTGTGATCATTTCTTCCAAAATCAAGAGTAAATATATTCTTAGTAGTAGAAGCTGTGGAGTAATATGTATCGGATGAGTATAAAAAGTTATGTTTTCTTGTAGAAGCAATTCCATTAGCAGCCTTTTTACTAATTTAATTTTTACAGCATTAAATAATATTTGGAAGCAGCAGATTCTTGATTATCCATGCTAATTGGGAGATGTAATACAAATAATACAAAAATGATTGAATTTAATTTGGGTGTCATTTTAGTATATTAAAAATAGATATGTGCCTCTGTTATTCTTGGAATTTACTATACTTAAAATACAGTAGTTGTTCCTTAATGAAATTAATGAAATATTTTAATCAATTATTTATTGCAATCAGAATATGAAAGCTAAACCTAACATAAATAGTGTGCTTCCCTTTTATTTTATATATATATATATTTACAACCAGGGCAGAATCTAGGGGGGATATGCCCTCCCACAAGATTGTTTTTCTAGATCTGGGCCTGTTTGCAACATATAGGACAGAGAAGGATCCTGAAAACTACTACTAGGTTGTACATACCTTAAGTAAGGACAAACTGCCTCAGAACTAATGTATATACACTAATTTTGTTGGCTGGAGCAGTAGTAGCACCCTAACCACTAGGCCATAAAAGTATATAATGACATAATATTATAATCACTTTACATTTAACAAGATTTTAATATTCAGATATAAAAATTACAAGAATGCATAATGCATAGCCTTTCATTTTAGGAAGAACAGTTTTTTACTCTTTGGGGGAAACCAAAACAAGCTGCTTTTAATCTACATCTAATAAGCAAAAATCAAAACTAAAGAGTTATACACCTGTGAGAGTGGTAGGTTTAGAGTGAGTAGAGCTCAATGTAGAAATGTATTTAAATTACAGTTTCTGGATAAGATACTTTGTAGCAACATTTGCTTATTTGCATCTAAAGTTTCTGAATACACTTCCATTGGATAAAGCCACAAGATATCTTAGCATTTGAAATTCATTTATCATCCTTGAAAGAGGAACAACAATCTGCAAAAAGGGGAGATCAATTTCAGCCATAAGGGCTGAGTTGAGGTAAAGTACATTTGAAATAACTTTAAAGTGCAAAAATATAAATACTTTAGAAAAACTTGATAATGTATTCATTGTTTTTTAAAGACACTATAGTTAATCTGCTTATGGATAATCAAGAACTAACTGTATGTAATTTAGTGGGACCTAAGGTATTGTTTATTTGAATGTTAAATGACCAAAGTTTGCTCTGTGATATGGAGAACACATGAATAGACACTGCCAGCAATGTAATATTTCATTTCGTATAAGAGACTTTTTGAAGTTATTGACATACAGCAACATTAAAAAATATACATATAATAAATAATCAGTATATGTGAGTTCAGTGTAGAGTATTCAGGTGGCAATCTTAATTTAAAGCTTTAATGATGATGTGATAAAGGAATTCACTGTGGATGTTATTTGTTTCACTGAACATTGAAGCACAGATAATGTACCTTTTAAAATGGAATCTATAAGTTAATTTCATATCTTAATTCTCTTTGATGAAACAATATAGTATGTTATTAGCATTATAAGTTTTACAAACTGTGTCAAAATTTTATGGAACATTGTAGCTACAAGTATTATTGAATTATTGTATGATATGTTTTTGAACACATGCACAATAATATAATTGATTGCTCTAAATGGAGTAATGTAAATAATACATATAATAAGGTTTTTTTAGTTCATTGCATAATAAACGTGTTTTAAATTTTTATGTGTATAAAATGTATGAAGTTTTTGTTTCAGGAACTTCTGATAGCAATCAGTGCATCATTTTGCACTTCTTCAACTGAATTTTTTATTTTCCAGTAAAGTGCTTATTCTGAGAAAAGTGGAATTCTAATTAAAATTTTTGTGTTAGAAGTTAAAAATTTTATCTTTTTTACCCATTGGCTTATGTAGCCAACTCTCTCAGCTGGTCAAGACTTGAAACCCATTCATACACATCCAGCCAAGGCACTTGTAGTCATTTCTTTGAATTTTCTCCCCTTGATCAATAGATGTGATGAGGTGTCAGATACCATTCTGCAAATGAAAGATAAGCCATTGCAGAGTGCTTAAGTGGTTTGAGCATGTATATAATGAGGTTAGAAGTAGTCTGTCACCAATTTTCACCATAAGGTAACTTCTTATGTAGGGAAAGACTGCATTGGTTTTGGCATGTTGCTTCCATGCAGAACTACAGAATAGCAAATCGAATTATGAATGCCTAAAATCATCAGATAAAGGGAGACAGAATGCAATGGGTAATATCAAACAGGATCCTGTTAAAATTGGCTCACAGTGGCCAAACGAAACAACTGCAGCTCAGGACAAGTGTGTTTTGAAAACTATAGTCTGGTTGGATCTGAGTATCCCATGGCTGCTTGAAGATTATGTATGTATATGTTCATGACAATATCACCAGTACCATATCATTGGTCTGCAAGATTTCCATCCTTATAAATTTTGTTTTTGCAAAAAAAAAGCAATATTTAAACACATTTTCTTATAATGCTTTAAAACAAAATGGCTACATGGGATAAAGCTGAATGATACTCAAGTTTTCTTTATTATTACTTCACAACACTTGATAAAACCCAATGTTTCATTTTTATATGTCAGTTAATTTAATTCATTTTTTCATCACATTATTGTCATTAAAGTATTCTTGTTTGTATGCATAATAAAAATTTCTCTGTCTCCAGTGAGTTTATGGAGAAATTAAATTGTGAAAATGATCAAAAATTAGATATCTTTTTACTCCTTGGCTTTCAAAATATTTAACTTGCTCTATTTAGAAAAGTTAATTTTCATTTTAATCATGTTTCTTGATTATGATTAGTCATGACTTTAGTTGTTTTTTTTAATTGGAAAATTTAGTGGAAGTAGTTGCACAACAATAAGATGGATTCTTAAAAGTTAATGCCCGTTCTGAAATAACTTGTTGAGTGAGGCAGTGATAGGTTAAAGACCATAAGAAGTTTTTTAAAATTTTAATAAATATTAAATATGTATCAATGAGAACAGACTAAGATTGAGCTTAACCTTGTGAGTGATTAAACTTTTCATGTTATTTACAAACATATCAAATTTTGGCTAATTTCTATGGACAGTCTTGGTGATTACAGATGGGTTGGCAGAACTACAGCCTGCTGGTCTCATTCAAATGTCTGAAAGTATAATACAAATGTTGGTTCTAAATTTAAGTTGCATGATCATTGGTTACCAGAACACAATGCAACAATCTTGGGTACATTGTAGTTCAGTAAGCACTGATTTGTGGTAGCACTTTTAATAAACTAAAGCTTAAGTTAGCAATAATGTGCTCTTTTCATTACAATGCTGTTGACTGGGGGCTCGTGGTGTACTCTTATTCTTGGCAGCATTCATATGTTGATGCTTTGTTTCCATGCATTCATGTGCTCACTCTTGCTTGGCATCATGCTAATTAGGCTGCAGCAACAGTTCTGATGCATTTTTTATATTAAAATTAAACATTTTAAATTTATAATGAGTTCTAAATGTACATGTTCATTCGTAGCAGGTGCCCCCAAAAAATCAGCAAAAGCAGATTGCACTCTGATGAATATCCACCAATAGCAGCAAGTGTCTGCTCCAGTTAAAAGCAGACAATATTTGTCTAATCCAGACAACCTTTGTCTTATGTTTGAAGTCTCCAATGCTGAATACAGCAATTTTGATGTATCTGATGGCTCTAGGCCTTCAAATCAATCTTCTGTAAAAATTTCCAATACAGTTCAGTACAGCATTTACAATTATATCAACTTACAGTATTCCATTTGTTTCAATTTTATAATTGGCCTTTACCATTCATTATTTATGTTAAATATGGGTACAAAATTAAGAATTCTTGGCCCAGACCATAATTGGTCTTTTAGACTAGAAGGTCCTAAATAATCTAGTTAGTATCAATTTTATTTATAATCTGTCACTACATAATCAGAAATATTCTGAAAGTACTGCAAAAAATAATAAATATTGTAGCCCTAGTTAAAAAAGATAAATATCGTAGTCCTTAGTGACTACGATATTTATCTACATTGTCATTAATGACCTAAAATTCCGTAGTCGTTGGACTGCTCACAGACTTCTCTATAGTGATTTATACTGACAGGGTCTGTAACACCTCAGTTATAAAATGCTGAGTAAGCCCCTTATTTAATAATGATTTAGACAAATTATTTTGCAGACCTAAATGTTTGAACCATCGTTTTGCAAATGCATTCCCAAAGGCTGCACACGTTGACCCAACTTTCTGCTCACAAACCTTTAATTAGTTTATGAACAGGTAACTTTTGTAAATTATTGTAATGTTACTGCAACTGAAAGGGAAAGAGCTATGCACCTCTCAACCGAGAAACGATATGAAAATATATCACAATTCTTTACAGTGTGCCTAAAGGCCTCAGAAAGAAGGGGAGACCTAGGATGCGGTGGGCAGACAATGTCAAACATGACCTTGTTAGAATTGGTGGCAGTGGCCAGATGCAGTAGATGTAGCTCAGGATAGACTTGCTTGGAGAACTAAATTGCACGGTCTGGTTGGACCTCCGTAGCCCATGGCTGCTTGAGGATGATGATGATTTTCATTAATAAATTTCAATCAGCAAATATGTAATATATTTTTAACGGGACATTTGCTACAGAAGTGACTCACTTTTTTTTTTGGGTCATTCCCAAGAAATTCAAATTTTTACTTGTAATTATATTTTAATTACACAATCAAAGTAGTGCCTCTGTAATGTATAGTTATATTTTTTGCAGTACTTTCAGAATATTTTTGATTATGTAGTGACAGATTATAATTAAAAATCGCTTAATAGTCTTACATGTTATTTACTGACATTTATTCCTGAACCTTTTTCTTGAATTACTAAATTACTATTTCCTTTTGTACAATTTTAAAATTAGTTACAATAGTTTTATAATACAGTCATTTGAGGATACAATTCTAAAAAGGTGTTCTGAAATAGTCCCACTCCATCCTCCGTTACCTGTGTTGATACTTGAGCTGTATCTTTACTAATTTACTTATTTGCACTTGTGATAAAACAGTTTTGAAGAAGAAAATCTTTTATTTGCTTAAAAATACTTAAAAGACAATTTTTCTTTTGTGTTTTAAGTTTTTAAAATGATTTAAAGTAATTTCAAGCAAATCAGTATAAAATGTTTTCATTCCTGAAATTTGATTCTTTTGATCAAATGCAACAGGTGATGAAATAAAGATACAGAACAAGTATAAATGGCATACTGGCGGTCATAAGGAGTGGACCACAACCCCCTGCAAAGAACTTGCAAGTGGTTTTTTCCAAACAGCGATTTTTTTAATTTCTGAAGGGATTAGCAGTTCAGGGTTTCGTCACCATTTTCTTTTCCAGGAAAGAAATCACTATAATTACCCTAGAAAACAAATGAAAAGCTGTTAATAGGATTTCGATTATTAAATAATCCAATATTAAAGTTAAGAATATCATTTCTAAACAAAAAAGTCCTTCTTACATCCCTAAATAACTTTGATATATGTGAGATCATTCTTGTAATGGCCAGTAATGGAGGAGCGAGTGGAACTGACTCAAAAGTAAAGACTCCTTTAGAATTGTATCCTCAAGTAACTGGTGTTTTTATTGTAAAATTTCACAAAAGGAAACAATCTTTCAATTTAGTTCTTCAAGAAAAGACTTAGGAATAAATAACAAAACAATGCAATGTGAAATTTTAGAGTAATCGTAGATTGCCATCCTTTACCTACTTGCTTCAAATGAAAAAAAAAATGGAGACAAACCACTTGCACACCAAATGCCTTACGATTGCCTGCACTTAAGACTGATCCCAGTATAAAGCATAACTTATTTCAATTGTATATTCGTTTATGGAAGAGTGATGTAATTCTTTTGTAGTTCTGCAAATCTTGTTTTGTATTGCAACTTTAGTGTGCATATGAAAGAAAAATCAATATTACTAGTAACCCAAACTGTGACAGTATTTGGTATACTTTGCATTATATACATTTGTAAAAATGCCATGGGTGCCAAATACGCAGTGTAGTATAAATTAATGCATAAAATTCGGGAAACATAACTGAAAAACAGACCTCAAATCAGCATTTTAAGATTTTCAAAAGTCAGTTTCAGTTGACCAATCCCCCCCCCCCCCCAAAAAAAAAAGGATTGGAAACCTTAAAATGAAATAAAACGTTTTAAAAGGAAAATAAAGATATAATGTACAAAAATAAACTTGAACTTTAAATGTAGTTAGGTTCAGCAGCTTTTTTCTTTATCCTAAAAGACGGAAACATTTTAACCGGAGGGGAGGTTGGGTTGTTTTACCTCTGAGCGGCAGTTTTTTTCCACACAATGCACTAAATGGCCAGGTCATAAGGACCCTGAAGGCTCAGAGAATATTGGGCGAGAGGGACCCACTAGAACAGCTGTTGGGGAAACAAGGTAGTCTCCGTCAAGTGGTCTGTATTTATCTATTTTTTTTTCATTAAATGTGCCATTCATGTATCTTTATAGATTTGTATGCCGTTTGATTGCTAAAAATAACAGCATTAATTGGATACACTAAACCACGTCAAATATCTCGTGAATAAATTTCCAAACTGAACAAATATGTATTCAGTGAATCAAAAGTTTTGCAAAACCGAACTTCATGTTCATGATTGTTCTCTTTGTGGATTTGGAAAATATCTCTTTCTCCTATTAAGTCAAACGTAGAAGTTCAGATTTTCAATTAGTTTTCCAATTTCTGATTTTACAATATACTGTATTTGCTATGCAACTGAGTAGTAACTATGCTGTTGACTCATAGATAACAATATACAATTGCAAAATCGGGGTATTTAAACGATAGAAAAACCTATTTTTTAATGTATTCTATCTGATGAAAACTTTAAGAATCCATCTGTAAAGTGTTGAAAAAATACTATGCCTCAGGCCTATCGATGTTTATTTATGGAGTAAGTAAATATTTCACATGACCGTTTGGGCAGCTAATCTATTATATATTTTACAATGTTTATATTTTATCAAGAATTCCTCTTAAACAATAAAAATTAATCCACCAAATTCGGTATAAATAAAGTACCATCTTAAAACTTAAAGCAATTTTGCGAAAAAATTGAGATGTGCTTCGAATAGGATTGCTTCTCAGAAATCAATCACCAAATCAAGTGCAGTCTAATATTTGACAACAGCAAATGTTGGAACTGAAACAAGATAAATCATAAAAATAGGATAAACTGTAATAGGATTGTTTCTCAAGAAAGAAACCTTACAGAAGAGAGGGATAAACTGCAAAATTTGTAGTAATACTCTATTTTGACTGAGGTAGTGCTCAGTTTCGATGAAAAGTCTCGAAAAAAATTTTATTGGAAACCATATTAATTAAAGTACCGTCTTGTTAAAACGTAGCAGCTGGTGAGAGTTTAGGGATGAAAAAAAAATACGTTTGATGCAGTTTCTATTTTAAAAAAGTTACTGAAAAATTTTAAGGGAAAAATGTTAAAAATTCCCTCCTCCCCTTTTTTGTTTTTCAGAAATAAAAATTATGAAAATCTACTATATTTTAGAGAGTTTGCAATTGCAGATTTCTTTGAATAAGTTTTATTTTCCAAAAATTTTGTTTGTGATCTAAGTAACATCGGGTAAATTTGCTAGTGCATCATAATTCAAAGAAGAATTTTCAGTACTTTAAGTTTGATTTAATAAATATTAATAATAATCTTTTTCCATATTCATGTTAGTTATACAAAAGTTTAAACAAATGACCCACAAAGCAAGTGCTTATCTGCAGGAGAGAAGAATGATAACATTATACGAAAATACATAAATATAAAACAATGTCATCGAACACTTGATTGTATTTATGTGAAATTTCATTGGAAGCCCCAGTGTGGTGGTTCAGTTTTTTTTTTTAATTGATTTTTGTGCCTTGAAGAAAATTTCTAGTTTTATATTTGATTTCTTTAAATTTGTTTAATGAAATAACATCTGTGGTGATTGATTGAACACGTAAGGTACTATACATGCTCTTGTACATTTCCCATAATTATTTAATATTTTTGGAAGTTGGAAATAATCATTGCATTGTGATCTTGTATTTTTTCCCCATGAGAGATTTTAGATTTAAATCGATTGTCAAAAAAATTTTAAAGTGAAATGTAAAGGTATGAAAGGAAAGTATGCCTAAATAATTTAGGCCTAATTTTTCTTTAAACTGGTGAATAGTAAAAATGATAAAGGTGAAATCTTGAGCTTTTCTCCGTTTTTCTTTTTTAAAACTTTTCAAATTATGCAGGAAATTTAGAAGGCCCGTAAATTTAGCGGTATTAAAATATTTAATGGTAATAATACATTAGTTCTGTTCTGAAAGAAAAAACATTCACCTTAAGGCCAATTCCATCTTGAGTGAAACATCTAAGCGATTACTCAAAATACGTACCATTGAATCACTCTATAGTAGAAATGACCAATGCAACTTAAAAACAGGTCAACAAATTATAGTGGAGATTTTTTTTTTATTCTGGTAGTGTCGAACTATCATCGGAAACTTTTTTGTAATAGAGTGAAAAAGGCATATTTTTATTACTTAGATTGTATGAGTTTTTATATGGAAGTTCCTAAACCACTCTTCTCAAGGAAAAAAAAAAATATATTTTGTAAGTATCTTGGGTGTGTGGTGGTGGGGGGAATCATACATTTAATCCATGTTCCTTTGAAACAAAGCAGTAGATTTCAACTCGTAATAACACCCTCAAGGGTAACGAAACCCATAGAGTTTGAATGGACCCATAATCTGAAGTTCTCAGATTCGAGTTTGAGAATTATCTCCGCTAAACCTCCATTCTTCGCGAAACCAAAGTTTTTTTTTAGCACCGATGGGCTTGGAAAGGCTGCCGTTCGTCGGATGGGGTGTAAATCCATGGCACCATGTGTGAAAAGAGGCCATACCCTGTGCACATTAAAGAACACGCTGGATAGCCTTGTCAGGAGACTATCATTTGTCACCTAACAGCTATCCAGTATGTCCCTTTCCCCAACCTTCTCTAAGTCTTTGGGATCCTTTTGACATGGCCATTTAGCCCATTGTGTGCAAAATAAGACCCTCTCAGAGGTAAAACAACCCAACAGAAAATAGGCTGATGCAATGACATAGTTATCACAAGTGCTGTCCCATGGCTGAGTGGTTAGCATGCTTGGCTGCTGATCAAAGGGACCTGGGTTTAAGCCATGGCATGGATGTTTGCATTGTTTTACTGTGGAGGTCCTACTTTCCTCACAGACCTACTATGGCGTATAAACTGACAAGCTCCTGTCAGACCTCTGTGGCAAGTAGCTGCTTGAGGATATATGAACTGCGATCATTTAAGAAGTACCGAAAATATAAGTGTAAGAGGTTCCAAATTTGAGTTCTATTTGAGATTTTTAATGAAAAAATTTTAGTACGCAAATGTCGTTAGGTATCGCAAGAATAAAACAAAAGACGTGTTTAAATCCCAGAATAGCCTCCATAAAATCCCAAATAGACATGCAAGGAACCAACCTCGAATAACCTTACATAAGTATCAACATTCTCCTAATTCTATTTCTGACTGTAAAATTCATGCTGCTCATAAATCGTGTATTATTTAAAAGGTATGGTTTATTGCATACCACACCAAGAAGTAATTTCACAATATTTTTTTTAATTATTTATTGTTATCAAAAGCAAGCCGTCTCATGGCCGAGTGGTTAGCACGCTTGGCTACTGATCTAAGGGACCTGGGTTCGAGCCCCGGGTAAGGCATGGATGTGTGTCGTTTTTTCTACTGAGGTCCTGTTATCCTCTCAGACCTGCTATGGCATATAAATTGACAGGCTCCTGTCAGACCTCTGTGGCCAGCAGCTGCTTGAGGTGGTATTTATTTATTTTTTTAAATTTATCAAAAGCAAGTGCATTTAAAAGAGTCAGTATTTTTATGTCATTTATACATCTGAGAAAAAAAGATACACCCAGGTGCAAAAGCTAAAGAAGTAATCAAGTATTCCGCGTTTGAATGAAAAGAGTTTGGAGTAGTTACAAAGAGGGGTGGCTCAGTTGGTAACGCGCCAGGTTCGAGTCCCTGCTGGGTCAGCGTTTAGATTTTTCTCTGCAAAACGCCCTGCCCTCGGTCAGTAGGAGACACCAATGGGCTTGAAAAGGCCACCGTCTGTCGGATGGGACGTTGAGCCATACTCTGTGCATGCTAAAGAACACACTGGATGGCCTTGACGGTAGGCTACCATCTGTCTCCCAACAGCTGTTCCATTGGATCCCCTAGCCTTTTCTGAGCCTTTGGGGTCCTTGTGACCTGGCCATTTAGCCCATTGTGTGCAAAAAAAGTGCCGCTCAGAAGTAAACCCAAAGTAGTTGCAAAGAGGAGCAAACTGCCGATTATTCGTTATTTATGGGAAATTTGTCTAACACAATTTCACCTTACAGAAATTTTTTCAAGACACATTAGTTGTAATAGTCAGGGATGAGTGTATAGTAAAACGGGTTTAAATAAGAAGCAAATTTGATATTTTTATTAAGTTGTTTTGCAAAAAGAAAATTATAATGCAAGACCTCATTAGTGCTGATACATCTATACATGTAAAGATATATTTAAATAATTTAAAGACCACAAATTTGTTGAAAGTTTTTAAATCTTTTGTATTCTGGATCCAGTACGGGAAGAACAATTTTTCCCCCTTCAATCAAGGCTAAGATATAACTGTAAGTGTAACGATTTATTAAAATAGATTATATCTCATGGGAGGAGAAATATTTAGATTTAAAGCAACTTTTTTTCATCTATACTGTTGTTTGCCAAAGACAAGGTAGAGAATGTGAGTTTCTCTGATACAGTGTTGATAAGGTTTTTAAAAAAATGCAAAAAGATTGATACGAAACGTGTATATTTCGTTGTAGGAAGTGCCGATTTGTTTACTTGACATTACTGATTACATATACCTTGAAATGAAGTGTCAACCAGGGACCAACTGCGCATCTGAAACGGTGCCCTAGATCCAGAGTTGGCATCTAAGTTACAATAAATGTTTCGAAATTGCATAAATAGAAAATGAGTTACGTTTTTAAACCACTCTAGATGTTAATCATTAAATTCCATATTTTGTTGACTAAATTTAAATGAATCAGTTTTGCATACTTAAAATTTATCATAATCGACTATTTATTCTTCTATTATCTATGTTATCTGTATTGTCATAACTTGAAGTACGTTGAAAGTTCTTTTTCTAGAACGAGAATGTCTTTACACAAATGTTTAGTATTTTCATAATATTTGTTAACAATTCACCTGTATTCGTGTAAAAAAATAGTTTGAGAATTAAGGGACTACGGCATTTGTTTTTGTCTTACATTAATTGCTGGCTGATGATATTGCGCATGTGCGTTGATATACTTCAGTGGTTCCTAAATGAAACTGATGCCGAAATAAATTTTATTACTAAGATTTCACTTCACGACATTATACATCAGTGTAGTAATGAGTTCTATTATTGAAATAACACTATGGTGTATTTCGGTTGGCTTTTGCGTAGAGAATCTGATATGTGCATTTATTAAGTTTGGGAACCACTGATTAACATTAAAATAGTTTGAAATTTTTATCCCAACTTAATTTGCTTTGGTCATTTATAGCATAAATAGCGCACTTCTTACAGTTCGGCATGTATGTGTAATTTTTTTACCATAGCTTCAAAAGAATTTACTGTTTATTGAAGTAGGCATTTATTCTGTATCAGAATATTTGAGCCTGTGGTAAATAAACTGAGTAAAATGTTAAATTATTAATTTATTCTCTGTCTTTTTTTCTCTTCCACCAGTTCTTCATACCTTTTGATAAACTTTTTCCTCCAGCAAAATATTACATTGATGATAACATTATGGGCAGTTGATATACTCTAATTAAAAATGAAATTCTGAGGAACGCGAACCCTAAAAAATTAAAGAAAAATGTTCTGTTATAGTTAATACAGTAAAACCTAATTATTTCGGAAGTCAAGGGACCAAAAAAAGATATTTCTCATTATGGAAAACCTGGTGAATTTGAAATTAACAAAAACAAAAATATGAAACAATTTTTTTTATAATTCTTTCCTTATAATGTGACATTAAATTCAATTCCAAAACATTTCAAAACTGAACAAAATTTAATTTCACTCGTAGGCAATAGAAATGTTACTGTTATCGCTGTTACCAACTGTGTTCTTTATACTATACAGGGTTCCCGAAAAATAATTGTGGAGTTTCAAGAACCAATATTTAGAAAAATAATTGCATATGAATAAAAAGTAATATTTTAATTGAAAGCGTACCTCAAATAGTTTTGGACAAAATTAGTGAATTACAACATGTGTACAGTTTTTGACCCTGCATGTGTTCATTCAGTATTTCACTTACCATACACGTTTGCAGCAAGAAAGAAAAAAGGCTACGTTGCGGCCATGGAATTGGACCACTGTGAATCCATCTATCAGGAAATGTTGCACCATGAACACTGGGGGTTGTGACAATGTAACGGCAGCACGTGTCCTCTGGTGACCACTTACTAAACTGAGTGGAGAACGTACAGGTACAACATTATTCAATGTGACGTCTTTTGTGTATTTGGGGCAATGCTTTCTGAAACCCACAATTGTTGGACACTGTATAGTGAGTGACAAAAATAACCAAATACTGCCAGGAAATTTTTTTTTTAAATGCTCACTAATTTCTATTATTTTTTATGTAAAGAAGGTACTTCCCTACACAAAGGATGGAGATAACCTACAAGCTATAGTAGACTTGCCCTGGTTTCTCATACAATATACAAAGACATGCCATCTGGTTTTGCAGTCAGGTATGCTAACCAGTAGACAAAGTAGATCATTTTTTTGCTATACTTCATTTTCTCAGCATTCCCTAGCGCAGTGTTGCATGATATCAGCAAATATTTCACATTGTCACCAGCACAGCGTGTATCCTTGACAAATATCACTGAAATATGTTGCCCCGTGTGCGGGAGAGCCATACCCTGTGCACGTTAAAGAACACGCTGGATGGCCTTGACGGGAGGCTACCATCTG
Organism: Ryuthela nishihirai; assembly: GCA_038380435.1. Classification (NCBI taxonomy): domain Eukaryota; kingdom Metazoa; phylum Arthropoda; class Arachnida; order Araneae; family Heptathelidae; genus Ryuthela; species Ryuthela nishihirai. The sequence goes on from JAWZYU010000026.1 coordinate 55,798,345, forward strand.
TCTGCCAACAGCTGTTCCAGTGGGTCCCCTCCCCCAACCTTCTCTGAGCCTTCGGGGTCCATGTGACCTGGCCATTTAGCCCATGGTGTGCAAAAAAGTGCCGCTCAGAGGTAAAACAACCCAACCCAACTGAAATATGTCCAAAGCTGAAAATGCATTTTCCTTGGACGACAATAACTTAATTTGTTGTGGCGTCATTATCATCTCTTTCCTAAACGCATATTTTATGAACTTTTTTTTAATTATAAAGGAATTTTTTTTATTACGATTTAACAAGCATTTCGATTTATGCAGGTACTCTGTATGAAATTTGCTTATTGGGTCTTAAAAATTCGAATTACACTAAATTGTGGAGATAACGAACACCGGAGTAATGAAATAGTCATTATAATTAATTTTTTTCTGCCCCTGTCAATTTACTATATACAAGGGTCTATCAACATATTGGAAACACGTACTGTTTGTGGAGAACATTCTATTAATAAGCTTTAGGCTCGCCTCGTGCTTTCAGAGCAGATGCATTTCGACGTGGAGACTTGTACAAATCATGCACATACAGTATAGGAATGTGGAACTATTCTTCCTATGAAATATGACCCAACTGTGCTGGTGATGCTGGAGGTAGAAAGCGTGATCTGACCTTGCGCTCCGGATATTCCTGGAAGGAGAGCTGTGTACCAATCCCCAGTGATGATGCACAGAACCGGCCAGGTCTAGCACCTAATGTCCGACCCCGCCTTCTCGTGGTGCAGGCCGTTAGTACCTTTCAAAAGAGATATTCTCTTTTGGAAGGGAAGGGGAGGGCTGCCAGTTCAGTATGGCCTACTGATCTGGTCATCTATGGCCACTTTTTTCTTTTTTTTTCAACCCTGCTGAGGAGTGGTCAACTTCACAGGATCCTGGTGCTGACCATTTATACCTACTAGACTGGATTTGAGCGTGATTATGGATCCTGGACTTGCTGCACTGGTGGGCCTCTGTTGAGGGAGAGTCTGCCGCTGTGTTTTCTGTTTGCTTCTGGGTTGCCAGCTCTAAGTGAACAGAGGCATGGGATACCTTATATCAGCTGGTGGATAATCCTAATCAGAGGCCATCGCAGGTACCTGAACCTTATTTAGCTAGTTTGGCATCGTCAAGCCTAAACTGGAGTAATGTGTCTCAGGCAGGCCATATGGTTCTTGAAAAAGTCCACTTGAAAAGGTGGTGCCTGAAGTTCCTACCAGCATCGGTGACTTCAGCCTTTAGCGGAGGAGGAACAGGTCTTTGCCCCATGCCTGCGATCAGGGGGCTGTTTGATATTGTTGGCCCTACCTATCTCAATAAACCTAATTTCTTTAAAAATCCTACTAATCATTTTCTCTCTGCAGGAACGTGGAACGTGAGGACATTACATAGAGATTATTCTCTTGATGTCCTCATGCAGGAATTCCAGCGCTATAACCTAGATATTCTAGGCTTGCAAGAGACCAGATGGACAGGTAAAGGTGAGATACTTAAAAATAACTTTAAATTTCTCTTTACAGAGAGGGAGGATGGAAAGCATCACCAAGGCGTGGGTCTGCTGCTCACAGACATGCTAGTGATGCTCTTCTAGGATATGAGTGCATTAATGAAAGGTTTCTTACAGCAAAATTTCAGACAAGCATTAAAGACTTGAATGTTATCTGCTGTTATGCCCCCACTGAGGATTCTGATGAGGATGAGAAGGATAGGTTTTACAGACAACTTCAGGATATTTTGAATTCTGTCAAGAAAGGAGATATTACCCTTGTTCTTGGTGACTTCAATGCCAAAGTTGCTACCGACTCTGACCTTTGGGGAGGAGTAATAGGCCCTTTTGGTATTGGTAGCTGCAATGGCAATGGGCAACGTCTCCTACAGGTAAGTAAACTAAATGGTTTCAGAATAACTAACACATATTACAAACACCGCGACATACATAAATACACATGGGTCTCACCTGATGGGCTGCATAAGAATATGATTGATTATATATTAATTAACAGCAAATGGGCTAGTTCTGTTAGAAATACCAGGGCATATAGGGGAGCTGAAATGGGATCTGACCATTACCTTGTTAAAAGTGTCTTGCAACTTAAACTTAAAAAGTGTGCTAGGGTTAAAAAATTTACCTTTAATACTGAAGCTCTGAAAGACCCAGTTATAGCTAAAGCTTACCATGATAGGTTACTTAGTCATTATGACAGTCATGGTTTGCTTAATACTGAAGTTGAGGAAGAATGGGGCCATTTTAAACAGGCTTTTTTGGAAACTAACAGTACTCTTTTAGGGAAAAAGGAGCAGAGGAGGCAGAATTATTTAAGTGATAAGGCACTTGAGCTTATTTCAGAAAGAAGGAACTGCAGGAATGTCCTTAATCAGTACCCTACTAGTCCTAATAGAAAGCATTACAAAGAACTTAATAAACGTGTAAAGGATCAGTTAGCTACTGATAAGAATCTTTGGCTTGATTGCCTTGCTGACAAAGCTGAGGAAGCAATTAGACAGCACAACAGCAGAGAGCTGTACCAGATAGTTAATGTTTTGTGTGGTAGAAAACGAACAGGTATACAGGGATTGAAGGATAAACAAGGCAAGGTTATAGAAGGTGAGGATTCTGTCGTGGCTAGGTGGGCTGAGCATTTCAGTGATGTTCTAAACAATGTGGTTAGTTCTACTCCCATTGTTTGCAATGATGATAGATGCATTGTTGGCTTTAATGTTGGCCCTATAACACAATCTGAAGTTAGTTTGGCTATTTCTAAACTTAAACTTCATAAATCCCCAGGGGTGGATGAAATTACTACAGAAATGCTTAGAGCTGGGAATGTTTCAGTTACCATTTGGATGACTGTAATTTTGAATAACTTTTATGATAAAGGCATGGTTCCTAAAGATTTTACCAGAGCTATTATTATCCCTATTTTCAAAAAAGGTGATCGCAGTTCTTGTGATAACTATAGGGGTATCAGCCTACTCTCTGTTCCAGGTAAAGTTCTTTCCATGATTGTGCTTAATAGAATTAAGAATCTGGTTGACAGGCAATTGCGTGATGAGCAATGTGGATTCAGAAGTGGTAGGGGATGTGTAGATGAGATATTTTCACTTAGGCAGATTCTTGAGAAATGTTTAGAGTTTCAGAAACCTTTGGTTGCTAGCTTTGTTGATTTCAAAAAGGCTTTCGACTCTGTTGATCGTCATAATTTGTGGTTGATTGTGAGATCATATGGTATACCAGACAAGTTAGTTAACATAATGAAAGCTCTCTATAATAACACTGAGTCATGTGTGAGGGTTGGTAAGTCTTATAGCAATTGGTTTAGCATTACTTCTGGTGTTCGACAAGGGTGCATTTTGTCTCCTTTTCTCTTTAGTTTGGTTGTTGATTATGTTATGCGAAATTCACTTCAAGGGAAAGCTTTTGGCCTTAAATGGGCTGGAGATTCGAAAATTTCTGATTTAGATTATGCTGATGATTTAGCCCTTTTGGCAAATGATGTTGATGAGATGAACTCTTTCATTCGAATTGTTGATGAGACTGGTAGTACATTAGGTTTGGTTATAAACAGAGAGAAAACTAAAGTGATGAAAATTGGTCAGGCAGGTTGTGATTCAGTTAATCTGAATGGTTGCAGTCTTGAGCAGGTGTCACAGTTTAATTACCTTGGGAGCTGCGTAACTGATACTGGTGATGTGCGGCATGAGATTAACAGACGAATAGGTATTGCTGCCGGGACTTTTAAGAATCTATGGAGATTGTGGAGAAATAGGCGTATACACCTAAAGACTAAAATTAGACTGCATAATAGTTTGGTTCTTTCTAGGGTTAGTTATGGTAGTGAAACTTGGACGCTGTGTAAGCAAGATAACAGGAAACTAGATGCTTTTGATTCTAGATGCTTGCGCAGTATCTTGGGTATTAGGTGGTTTAACTTTGTAACTAATGATGAGGTTAGGCAAAGGAGTCTGCAACCTCCTTTAAGCAGTATATTGTGCAGAGAGAGACTCCGCTGGTTTGGCCATGTTGCCCGTATGGATAATTATAGATTGGCGAATAGGGTTATGAACAGTGTGCCTAGAGGCCTCAGAAGGAGGGGGAGACCTAGGATGCGGTGGGCAGACAATGTCAAACAGGACCTTGTTAGAATTGGTGTACAGTGGCCGGATGCAAGAGATGTAGCTCAGGACAGATATGCTTGGAGAATTAAACTGCGCGGTCTGGTTGGACCTCCGTAGCCCAAGGCTGCTTGAGGATGATGATGATGGGTGCATTATGCACTTGAGACCAGTGACAGTCATTAGGAGACATTGGGTGCAGGTGATCCCCGAGAATGGATTCGTATGTTGCATATGTGACACGACCCTGCAGAATAATTAATGGCCCTGAAGAATGCCATGATATGGCACTCCACAGCATCAGGGATCCACCTTTGTGCTTCACAGTTCGGGTAGTACACTTCTGCAGGTTTCCGCCTGATGTATACTCTACCAGTGGTGCGAAACAATGTGTAGCATAATTCATGAGACCAAATAACGCGTTTCCAGTCTTTAGCATAGTCCTGTTGCATTGATATTGGTAATCGGAGGTTTGTGGATTGCAGCACGGCCATAAATACTGGCATGATGAACTGTTGTGACGGAAACAGGTTCATTTCGACTGGTGTTCAACTTGCTGCTATTTGCGGTACTGTGGTTTTGTGCTTCCGTTATGCAATCCGTGCCAACGTTCGCCTATTTCTATCTGACAACTTCGTATGGCGTCCACAATTTGCACGTTTGGAGGCATTGACCTGTTCATTATGATAAGTAGTCATAATCTTCGATACACTTCCTTGTGTACACCTACTATTTCCGCCGTTCTGGTTACTGAAGCTCCTGCAAGATGCACACCAATAATCATGCCTTTTTGGAGGTGACTTAGATCTGACATTGTCGACAATTGCACCACAAGTGCTGTTTCACTTTTGGCACTGCTATATGATAGCTGACATCGTACTTCTCCGCTATATATACCTCACATCGCTGGTGATGTCCCTGTGAATGCATACGGCTCATTGCAAACCCCTGTAGTTTCAAATTTAATACAACTTTCTGTTAACAGTGAAGCAAAACGCTGTACTAGCTTGTGTGTGCTTTATAGGAAAGATGTATTTTTCAGAATATTCAGTACTGTTTCATTGCTTGCCTTTGTTTCTTTTGAACCATTCCAGTCAGATTCTTTAAAGTCCCAGCAGTAATGTGTATCCTATTTAACTCATACCAGAGATATCTAATAATTGTTACACAACTCCCATGACAACTGAAAAATTTTATCATAGTAGAGCACTCAAGAGAACTGAAGCATACCTGCCTGGGTTATTGATTGGAAAACTTGTCACTCTCATCAACATCATTTGCTAAAAGGGCATCTTCAGCATAAGCAAAATAACATAGTTTCAACTGCCTCTGGTGATCTTTATAGTTTTAGTTTTGAGATAACAAAAGTAACTTCACATTCTGATATAGGGCAACTTTAAAGCCAGTAATTCATCTGTCCTTGTTACAAACAATGGGAGTAGAACTAACATTCTTCAGAACATGTCTAAAACGCTCAGCCCACGTTGCCATGATATAATCCTCATCTTCAATGACCATACTATGCTTATTGCTTCTGCCAGTCTTACATTTTTCTCATAAGTCGATTACGTCTCGTACAACTTTCTGTTGGAGTGCTGTCTATCGCAGGAACGTCAAACATACGTCCAAACGCGATAATTTTTTTAAATATTCAAGGTTGTTAACCAAGAACTCGGAATAAGAGAAAGAGTAAACTAAATTTTACGAACATAAGATTATTCAGGGCTAGACTTTCAAATGCTAGAGCCCTAAGCTATTGTAAGTTAGACCCCAGAAATTCCAAAATAGAAATCAGGGCCGGAATCAATACCCTCTCCCTTCTTTTAGAATTAGTATTCTAAAAGAAGGGAGAGGGTATTGATGAGTATTCTAAAAGAAGGGAGAGGGTATTGAGTACTGGAGAGAAAAAAAAATTATTAAACCTGAGCATATTTCACGTATTTTTCAACGAATCTTTTAAAGACCTTTAAACAAAGGGGAAAATGTTATACTGCAAATTAAATCCAGTTTCTTGACCCACTTTTCTTTTTTCCTGCTCAATAGTGTCACTTCCTCCCTCCCTATTTTTTCTAGATCAGGCCCTGGTCGAAATATATATATATAAATAAATATTCAGACTGAAGAGAACATTACAAAATAAATGAAAAATTGATATAGTGAAAACATTATACTAGTATTGGTATACAATACTGCAGTGTTTGTACAATATATTAATTTAAATATTTAAAAAATATTCGTGACACAATAAACTTTATACTTAATTTTTTGAGGCCCCTCATTATCGTATGGCCCTAAGCTGTAGCTTATGCATAAGTCTGGTCCTGAGATTACTATTCAAAATTTGTGACCTCTGTGTCAGCAGCTGCTTAAGGAATTATTATATGTGAAATAGAGTTAGTCGTCTAAATTGAAGTACGAATTTGGCTGCAAAAATAGGGAGAGAATCATTGATTTAAGGTGGTATTCTTTTGTTTCATTTTCTTGGGTTTTTTGTGTGAGGGTGAGATTCTTAGTTGAGCCAATTTCTCTTGAACTTCAAGCATTTTGAAGAGTTACATTTAGTATCATCATCCTCAAGCAGCCATGGGTTACGGAGGTCCAACCAGACCGTGCAGTTTAGTTCTCCAAGCATATCTGTCTTGAGCTACATCTACTGCATCCGGCCACTGCACACCAATTCTAACAAGGTCCTGTTTGACATTGTCTCCCCCTCTTTCTGAGGCCGGAGTCTCTGCACAATATGCTGCTTAAAGGAGGTTGCAGACTGCTTTGCCTAACCTCATCATTAGTTACAAAGTTAAACCATCTAATACCCAAGATACTACGTAAGCATCTAGAATCAAAAGCATCTAATTTCCTCTTATCATGTTTATATAGTGTCCAAGTTTCACTACCATAACTAACCCTAGAAAGAAGCAAACTATTATACAATCTAATTTTAGTCTTTAGGTGTATACGCCTATTTCTCCACTATCTCCATAGATTTTTAAAAGTCCCGGCAGCAATCCCTATTCGGCTGTTAATCTCATGCCGCATATCACCAGTATCTGTTACATAGATTCCAAGATAATTAAACTGTGACACCAGCTCAAGACTGCAACCATTCAGATTAACTGAATCACAGCCTGCCTGACCAATTTTCATCACTTTAGTTTTCTCTGTTTATAACCAAACCTACTCTACTACCAGTTTCATCAACAGCTCGAATGAAAGAGTTCATCTCATCAACATCATTTGCCAAAAGGGCTAAATCATCAGAATAATCTAAATCAGAAATTTTCGTATCTCCAATCCATTTAAGGCCAAAATCTTTCCCTTGCAGTGAATTTCGCATTACATAATCAATAACCAAGCTAAAGAGAAAAGGAGACAAAATGCACCCTTGTCGAACACCAGAAGTAATGCTAAACCAATTGCTACAAGCTTTACCAACTCTCACACACGACTCAGTGTTATTATAGAGAGCTTTCATTATGTTAACTTGTCTGGTATGCCATACGACCTCGCGATCAACCACAATTATGATGACGATCAACAGAGTCGAAAGCCTTTTTGAAATCAAAGCTAGCAACCAAAGGTTTCTGAAACTCTAAACATTTCTCAAGAATCCGCCTAAGTGAAAATATCTGATCCACAAATCCCCTACCACTTTTGAATCCACATTGCTCATCACTCAATTGACTGTCAACCGGATTCTTAATTCTATTAAGCACAATCATGGAAAGAAATTTACCTGGAACAGAGAGTAGGCTGACACCCATATAGTTATCACAAGAACTGCGATCACCTTTTGTGAAAATAGGGATAATAATAGCTCTGGTAAAATTCTTAGGAGCCATGCCTTTATCACAAAAGATATTCAAAATTTCAGTCATCCAAGTGGTAACCGAAACATTTCCAGCTCTAAGCATTTCCATAGTAATTTTATCTACCCCTTGGCATTTATAAAGTTTAAGTATAGAAATAGCCAAAATAACTTCAGATTGTGTTATAGGGCCAACATTAAAGCCAACAATGCATCTATCATCATTAAAAACAATGAGAGTAGAACAAACCACATTGTTTAGAACATCACTGAAATGCTCAGCCCACGTAGCCGTGACAGAATCCTCACCTTCTATAACTTTACCTTGTTTATCCTTCAATCCCTTCCATTTTCTACCACACAATACATTAACTATCTGGTACAGCTCATTGCTACTGATCTAAGGGACCTGGGTTCGAGTCCCGGATAAGGCATGGTTGTATGTGTTGTTTTTCTGCTGAGGTCCTGCCATCCTCTCAGATCTTCTACTTTGGCATATAAACTGACAGGCTCCTGTCAGACCTCTGTGGCAAGCAGCTGCTTGAGGGGGTATTTATTTTTATATTACAGCTCATTGCTGTTGTGCTGTTTAACTGCTTCCTCAGCTTTGTCAGCCAAGCCATCAAGCCAAAGATTCTTATCAGCAGCTAACTGATCCTTTACACGTTCATTAAGTTCTCTGTAATGCTTTCTATTAGGACTAGTAGGGTAGTGATTAAGGACATTCCTGCAGTTCCTTCTTTCTGAAATAAGCTCAAGTGCCTTATCACTTAAATAATTCTGCCTCCTCTGCTCCTTTTTCCCTAAAAGAGTACTGTTAGTTTCCAAAAAAGCCTGTTTAAAATGGCCCCATTCTTCCTCAACTTCAGTATTAAGCAAACCATGACTGTCATAATGACTAAGTAACCTATCATGGTAAGCTTTGGCTATAACTGGGTCTTTCAGAGCTCCAGTATTAAAAGTAATTTTTTTTAACCCTAGCACAACACTTTTTAAGTTTAAGTTGCAAGACACTTTTAACAAGGTAATGGTCAGATCCAATTTCAGCTCCCCTATATGCCCTGGTATTCCTAACAGAATTAGCTCATTTGCTGTTAACTAATATATAATCAATCCTATTCTTATGCAGCCCATCTGGTGAAACCCATGTGTACTTATGTATGTCGCGGTGTTTGTAATAAGTGTTAGTTATTCTGAAACCATTTAGTTTACTTACCTGTAGGAGACATTGCCCATTGCCATTACAGTTACCAATACCTAAACGGCCTATCACCCCTCCCCAAAGGTCAGAGTCAGTACCAACTTTGGCATTGAAGTCACCTATAACAAGGGTAATATCTCCTTTCTTGACAGAATTCAAAATATCCTGAAGTTGTCTGTAAAACCTACCCTTCTCTTCCTCATTAGCATCCTCAGTGGGGGCATAACAGCAGATAACATTCAAGTCTTTAATGCTTGTCGGAAATTTTGCTGTAAGAAACCTTTCATTAATGCACTCATATCCTAGAAGAGCATCACTAGCATGTCTGCTGAGAAGCAGACCGACGCCTTGGTGATGCTTTCCATCCTCCCTCCCTGTAAAGAGAAATTGAAAGTTCTTTTTAAGTATGTCACCTTTACCTGTCGATCTGGTCTCTTGCAAGCATAGAATATCTAGGTTATTGTGCTGGAATTCATGCGTGAGGACATCAAGAGAATAATCTCTATATAATGTCCTCGCGTTCCACATTGCTGAAGAGAGAAAATGATTAGTAGGATTTTTAAAGAAACTAGGTTTATTGAGATAGGTAGGGCCAACAATATCAAACAGCCCCCTGATCGCAGGCATGGGGCAAAGACCTGTTCCTCCTCCGCTAAAGGCTGAAGTCACCGATGCTGGTAGGAACTTCAGGCATCACCTTTTCAAGTGGACTTTTTCAAGAGCCATATGGTCTGCCTGAGACACATTACTCCAGTTTAGGCTTGACGATGCCCAACTTGCTAAGTGAGGTTCAGGTACCTGCGATGGCCTCTGATCAGGATTATCCACCAGCTGATATAAGGTATCCCATGCCTCTGTTCACTTAGGGCTACCAACCAAGAAGCAAACAGAAAATACAGCAGCAGATTCTCCCTCAGAGGCCAACCAGTGCAGCAAGTTCAGGATCCATAATCAAGCTCAAATCCATAAACAAGTCCAGCTAGTAGGTATAAATGGTCAGCACTAGGACCCTTTGAAGTTGACCACTCCTCAGCAGGGTTGAAAACAAAATGAAAAAAGTGGCCATAGATGGCCAGATCAGTAGGCCATACTGAACTGGCAGCCCTCTCCTTCCGTTCTCTTCCAAAAGAGAATATCTCTTGAAAGGTACTAACGGCCTGCACCACGAGAAGGAGGTGTCGGACATTAGGTGTTAGACCTGGCCAGTTCTGTGCATCATCACTGGGGATTGGTACACAGCTCTCCTTCCAGTTTATGTCTAGCTACCGTTTGCAGACTGAAATGAAATTACAAATTTCATATAATGCATATTCAGCAACATTTTGAAATAATCTCTTGATCTGAAATGGTACACTTGTATATGTATTAAGTGTATTTTTAACCTTCATTAGCGTTATATGTATTTCTTCTGTCTTCAGCATGTCAATATATACTTCAATGAAGCGAGATTTTTCTAACTGAACACACATTACAACTTCATGTATTCTATTTGCTTTTCTAGGGTGATATAAACTACTATAGGTAACTGTAGCAAACATATGAGGTTTTACACACTGAACCCATTTGCTTAATTTCAAAAACAAGTGGAAATTAATTGGACTGTCTTCCAAGAATACTCCCAATGAAATTAAATTTGTATATTAGTATGTTCTGATAGGATTGTTACGGTCAATTCTTCTCCTACAGAGGAATTTGGAAAGTTCAAAAAGTTGTATGATTTTATTGTTGTTAATTCTCCCTTATAAATATGGAAATGTACCTGTTTAAATTAGTCTGATCCCAATGGAACAACCATTATAACTTTATATGAACTCTTTGATCCCTTACAATGTGACGAACTATTTCAGGTATCTAATACAAAAATTGCAACTTTTTCTAGCCTTGTCAATTTTTCTGCTACCAAGTTTATGTCAAAAGTAATAACACCAACTTCCAAAAGCATTATCAATGATTTTTGGAAAACAATTATATGTAAAATGCTTTGCTTCGTACACATAATCTTAGCAATAAGAGAGTCTATAGAAAAGGGTTGGCTGAAGCAAGTTTTTTTTAACTCAACTCACATTACAATCCCATATGATCTATTAGTTTTCACACATTGAAAAGAACTACTACAAGCAATTTTAGCATTCAAATTAATTTTGACATAAATCATATATAAAAGTAGATGAAAACAATTTAGGCTTATTTCCAATATCAGAGTCAACACAATAAGATTTTGTATATTAGCAACTTGCAAGATTTCTATATACAACTCTTCTCCTACAGAAGAATTTCAGATGTTAAAGAAGTAATATAAATTTATTATTTTAGACCTCCCTTGTAAATATTAAAATGTACCTGTTTAAAGTGGCCCTGCCCCAGTTGAACAACCAGTATAACTCCATGTGAGTTGTTTTATCCTTGACAATGTGAGAAACTATTGCAAGTATCTATTTTAAAAATTATAACTTTTCCTAGCCTTCTAAATTTTTCTGCTACCAAGTTTATGCCAAAAACAATAATACTCTCTTCCAAAAGCACTATCAGTGTTTTTTAGAAATCAATCACATGTGAAATGGTTTGTTTCTTATACCTGATCTTAAGAATAAGAGAGAGTATAGCAAAGAGTTGGCTGAAGAAAGCTTTTTTTGTCTCAACACACGTTACAATCAAATCCCATATGATCTATTAGTTTCCCTACATTGAAAAGAGCTACTACAAACAACTGTAACATGCAATTCAATTTTGACATAACTCAAACATAAAAACAGATGAAAATAAATTAGGCTCGTTTCCAATATCAGAGTCAATGTAATAAGATTTTTCATATTAGCAACTTGCAGGATTTCTATATACAATTCTTCTCCTACAGAAGAATTTGAGATGTTAAAGAAGTAATATGAATTTATTATTTTTAGACCTCCCTTGTAAATATGAAAATGTACGTGTTTAAATTTGCCCTGCCCCAGTTGAACAACCTGTACAACCCCATCTGAGCTCTTTGATCCTTCAGAATGTGAGAAACTATTGCAAGTATCTAATATAAAAATTGCAAATTTTCCTACTACCAAGTTTATGTCAAAAGCAATAATACTATCTAACATAAGCATTATCAGTAGTTTTTGGAAATCAGTTACATGCAAAATGTTTTGTTTAATACACATAATCTTAGCAATAAAAGAGTCTATAGAAAAGGGTTGGCTGAAGCAATTTTTTTAACTCAACCCACATTACAATCCCATATGATCTATTAGTTTTTCTACATTGAAAAGAACTACTGCAAACAATTGTAGCATGCAATTCAATTTTGCTATATTCTTTAATGAGCAATATTGAAATATTCTCAATTTGCAATATTCTTTAATGAGTTCACAAACAGCAGCAATGGTTCTCTCGTTCATGGCTTTCTGTCTTCCTGCAGGAGGGAGGTTTTAGAAGCTCTGCCCTCCTCTGAATTTGCGCATCTATCTCGTAACAGTGCCACATAAACGGGTATGATCCATATACTTGTGATAAATCGGCATCATTTTTTTCGCGTTGTCCTCAAGCTGCATCCATGTGAAAATGTAAAATCTTTCCCAGTCTTAGTAGGTTCCATAGCAACAATGCCCAGATTTCGCAGACAGAACTGCTTACCACCATCGAAGAGAGAAATGATGATACGGCCCTTGTTTATAATACGTAATGGCAACTTTAGAGAGCTATCAAATAAGTCATAGCTGGTTAAATTCTGAGGAACGAGTGCAAAACCTATAGACACGTGTCAAGAACTTTTGAAAGCTCTTCGTATTACATATATTTTGGAAGAATATTTTTAAAAGCCGAATAAAATAGAGAAGAAAAGTTGTACTCTTTGTCGAGGCCAATATCTGAAATACACAGATGTTGAAAGCCTAAGGTATTTGCTTTTTTTTTCTAATTTTTTGCTTAAAATATTTGTAAAAACTTCTCAAACCTATTTAACACGGCATTTTTAATGTACTCTGTTTAAATCTGTTGAAGTATTTTGGCTAAAATATTTGCTTTGTAACGAAATTATACCCTAGAAACTTTAAGTTTCAAACAGAAACAATTACGGGAAGTACTACACTCTGATATCTAGTAGTCTTTAGAATATAAAATTTTCTTAACAGGCAACAGAACAGTGAGACACCATCTGTATGCTTGTGAAGGAAGATGAGCCTTACGAAAGATGGAGCTCCTTCGTATGAATCAGGTTCTTCAATGTCCGAAAGTATCACTTCAGGACTCTGTAAAGAATTCCAGGAGGTGGGAAATGTTTCTGAAGGTAAGCTGGCTGTTCTAGGGTAACAACATCAAGAGATGACCAATATTTAGCCTTAACAGAAAATGCAATCGAAGAATCCCAGACTTAAACTCTGTCAAATCTCAACATTCCCAGGCTGTGTCATTAACAATGTATAGTCTCACGAAGCTTTAAATGGGAAAGTGTTTATGTCATTTGCATTCCAGTAACCCCTTCTCAAAATTGATCTCGTTTCACATCGGACAAAATCACCTAAATTAAAAGAATCAATTGCAGTTCTCAAATAAGTCGAGATATATTTAAAAAAAATACCTTCACCCTTAACCTGTACAATCTACAGTTCAAATAATGTTACTCTTCATAAAGGATTTAACGACTTCGGGCATCTGTGTCCCTCGCTCTGTTGGCATCTGGTGCAGTCAGGCTCTGTCATCGCCCCACCCACTGCCTATTTACTGATGCTTCATTGTAGGGGTGGGTTTTCTTCAGGCACTCGCATTTGAAATGGACAGTTTTGCAGATAGTTGAATTAATTGGGATCATTATTAATGGATTGCGATAAAGGATTATACGTATCATGATTAATGGACATATAATTCTATGTCTTTGAGAGTGGGAATGTGATTGCTCAATGATACAGATATGAGATCTTAACCCCCAAAATTATTAAATGTCCAGGCCATAGAATTGCTTGATTTGACCTTAGCAGTTTTATGCTTTAATGAAGAATGAATTAAGGGAAATATGTATAACTCTGTACTATACTAAATTTCCATACAGCAAGCATGGGCCTTAGCCATCGTGTTACAGATCTTGATGCTATGTCTGAATTGGGATCCATTTTTTTTCAACCACATACATTGAAGGAATGATTGTTTAAAGGTATGACTGAACAGCTTGTGAAAGTTTTCTCGAATTTTGCGTTATTTTCAGCCTTCTTTAGATCCTCAAAGTAAACAAAGTCTGCATTGGTTAAATTCCTGGGAGCAAGGAATGCGGTCTTGATAAAACATCTACTTGAAATTCTGTTTGCACTCATGGCTGCGATCTCCACGACATTATTAGTGACTAGCAAGAGACATGAGCCAGCTGGAGAAATCCGTTATCTAAACCTTACATTCTGAGGCTGCCTTATAATTTTTGATTGCATTGACTCCTTCAAATTCAGTATTGATTCTGGTCTTTCCTTTAACAATTGTTTCCACTGTTGTACCAACCAAGAACAATTGTCTTCCAATATTATGGGTTCGACAATCCACTCTCATTACGACACTTTTGTGTCCTAATAATAAGACTACGTTTCTTTCCAACACCCTCAGCAGGGCATTCACCTTTCCTTCTATGAGACATTTTTAAGGATAAATATTAAAATTCATTTAGGAAAATAATTACTAAAAGTATAATAGGGATTTAAAACCTAGTGCAGTCATCATGAAGGGTAACTGGACAACGATTCATTTAGTGGCAACTAATGTTTTAGTGGTTTCTAAATAGGAGGGGCCAGTATATTTTTGTATACAAAAACAACTGGCAAGGACAGTAATGACTCAGATGGTAGTGGCGGTGTTCTCCACTAAACCTGACTCTGTTCTCATTGACAGGAAATATAATTCCATGACCCCCCCCCCCCCCCAAACGTTCCATTATACTTGGATAGTACTACATTATGCAGAGGGCGCCATGACTGACCCATCTGCTGTCTATGCATAAATAAAAAAAATAAATACCCCCTCAAGCAGCTGCTTGCCACAGAGGTCTGACAGGAGCCTGCCAGTTTATATGCCAGAGTAGAAGACCTGAGAGGATGGCAAGACCTCAGCAGAAAAAACGACACATACATCCATGCCTTATCCGGGGCTCGAACCCAGGTCCCTTAGATCAGTAGCCAAGCGTGCTAACCACTCGGCCACGGGACGGCTTGTCTATGCATACCTCCACTTAAATATATTATTGAAGTTACAGCAATGAAAGGACCTGTTATTATGAGTATGACATTTAAGGCTGATAGAATCAGGTTTCGTCTGGTTGTATAATCATTGAGGTGTAGTATGAGCCTTTTGAATTTTGTGCAATGCCTAAACATAAAAGCCAAACTTCTCTGTGAAATTTCAATCAAATAAAGTAGAAACTGATCTTGATGGTAAATTTTAGTGGTTAGGACCTGTTATTATGAGTATGACATTTAAGGCTGATAGAATCAGATTTCGTCTGGTTGTATAATCATTGAGGTGCAGTATGAGCCTTTTGAATTTTGTGCAATGCCTAAACATAAAAGCCAAACTTCTCTGTGAAATTTCAATCAAATAAAGTAGAAACTGATCTTGATGGTAAATTTTAGTGGTTAGGACCTGTTATTATGAGTATGACATTTAAGGCTGATAGAATCAGGTTTCGTCTGGTTGTATAATCATTGAGGTGTAGTATGAGCCTTTTGAATTTTGTGCAATGCCTAAACATAAAAGCCAAACTTCTCTGTGAAATTTCAATCAAATAAAGCAGAAACTGATTTTGATGGTAAATTTTGAATTTTTAGAATACCAGTCTTTAAATAATACATTTTTAACTTTTTGAATACTGAGGGAAGTACCCGTGGTGGAGACTCTTAGTTGGCTTTTCCATCGATGAGTCATGCCTAATAGGGGATCCCACTCACGTTCAGCATGGCCCTCAACTTCGTCCTTTCCATCAGGGCTGCGTCTACATATCGCACCCCAGCATTACCAATCAGTTGGGACCCTTAATTTTAAAGAGGCTGCATCGATGAGCTCGCTTCACTGAGGGCATCAATCCCAGTTAGCAGGGCCCTCAAATACAGGCCTCTTCATCGGGGCTGCAACCTTCCATGGCACGCCAGAGATACCAATTGAGCCGGAACCCCAACTTCGCAAAGGCATCCCCCCCCCCCCACCATGACAAGGTGGTTCCCTATCAGTGGGGTGCTCTCAGTGACAAAAAGAACAGCGATTGGCTAGGAAAACACCATATATATATATACATTATACATATGTAATAAAATTTCAACATATATATATATTCTGGCTTATGAATATAGAATTTATAAATATAAAGAATTTATAAATATTTTTAAGTTCAGAAGAGGAAGGGAATGATTATATAAAACATTGTCACTTGGTATATATACATATAATTAAATTTTCCTAATATTGCTGCATAAAAAAGGTGATATTCATTTATAGTTGTATTTATTATAAAAATTCTCATACCTATTATATCCGAATTTTACATTAGGGAAAGTTACCAATGTTGGCCCTTGACACAATCTGAAGTTATTTTGGCTATTTCTAAATTTAAATTTCATGAATCCCCAGGGGTTGATGAAATTATTATGGAAATGCTTAGAGCTGGAAATTTTTCAGTTACCACTTCGATGACTGAAATTTTTAATATCTTTCATGATAAAGGCATGGTTCCTAAGGATTTTACCAGAGCTATTATCTCTATTTTCAGAAAAGGTGATCGCAGTTCTTGTGATAACTATAGGGATATCAGCTTACTCTCAGTTCCACGGAAAGTTCTTTGCATGATTGTGCTTAATAGAATTAATCTGGTTGACAGGCAATTGCGTGATGAGCAATGTGGATTCAGAAGTAATAGGGACGTGTGGATCAGATATTTTCACTTAGGCAGATTCTTGAGAAATGTGTAGAGTTTCAGAAACCTTTGTTGATTTCAAAAAGGCTTTCGACTCTGTTGATCGTCACCATAATTGTGGTTGATCGTGAGGTCGTATGGCATACCAGACAAGTTAACATAATGAAAGCTCTCTATAATAACATTGAGTCGTGTGTGAGAGTTGGTAAAGCTTGTAGCAATTGGTTTAGCATTACTTCTGGTGTTCAACAAGGGTGCATTTTGTCTCCTTTTCTCTTTAGCTTGGTTATTGATTATGTAATGCGAAATTCACTGCAAGAGAAAGATTTGGGCCTTAAATGGACTGGAGATACGAAAATTTCTGATTTAGATTATTCTGATAATTTAGCCCTTTTGGCAAATGATGTTGATGAGATGAACTCTTTCATTCGAGCTGTTGATGAAACTGGTAGTAGAGTAGGTTTGGTTATAAACAGAGAGAAAACTAAAGTGATGAAAATTGATCAGGCAGGCTGCGATTCAGTTAATCTGAATGGTTGCAGTCTTGAGCACAGTTTAATTATCTTGGCAGCTATGTAACAGATAATGATGATGTGCGGCATGAGATTAACAGACGAATAGGGATTGCTGCCGGGACTTTTAAGAATCTAAGGAGGGTGTGGAGAAATAGGCGTATACACCTAAAGAGTAAAATTAGACTGTATAATAGTTTGGTTTTTTCTAGGGTTAGTTATGGTAGTGAAACTTGGACAATGTGTAAACATGATAACAGGAAACTAGATGCTTTTGATTCCAGATGCTTACGCAGTATCATGGGCATTAGGTGGTTCAACTTTGTCACTAATAATAAGGTTAGGCAAAGGAGTTTGCAACCTCCTTTAAGCAGCATATTGTGCAGAGAGAGACTCCGGCCTCAGAAAGAGGGGGAGACCTAGGATGCGGTGGGCAGATAATGTCAAACAGGACCTTATTAGAATTGATGTGCAGTGGCCAGATGCAGTAGAAGTAGCTCAGGACAGATATGCTTGGAGAACTAAATTGCACAGTCTGGTTGGACCTCCGTAGCCCATAGCAGCTTGAGGACGATAATGATCAAAATATTGCAATAATCTCAAATTTGTTATATAATTTCCTCTCTGCATCCCGTGTTGCGCTATGTATTCAAGTCTTGACCAATTACGAAAATAGTATGAATTTAAAATCATTTTTATTTTTACTCTTGCATAGTTGCAGTGGGATTCATGAGATCTGCTAAACTTTAATGAGAAATTTACTATTAATACCAGACTAGTGACCTAAGAAGGATAGTAAACCTGAACTGGCTTACCTATTTACCTACATTTATTTATTTACTACAATTCAACGTTACCAAACTCTCTTGAAAACATCAGTAAGTTATTCTAAACAAATTTCAAAATTGTCTTTCGTTACAATATTTTAAATGTCAGTTAAATGAAAGGTTATTTAAATAATGATTTATAATTTATTGCATTTTACTTCTGCTGCAATTGCTAATAAAATATTACGACATCTAGCTTGTGTGAATTTTTATGCTTGAATGAAATTGATTTCCTTAAAGATGGAAACTTTAGCCAAGAGCATAGTTAATGATATGGTTTCGTTTTTTAACATCTGACAAAGCATTCTGCTGTCTCTGCCAGGGGGAGTTGTTTTAATTTTTTCATTACTTTAACTGTGTCATATACATATATGAAGTTTCTTATGACGCATATCTTCATGCAAATATTCAAAGATATTTTATCTGCTTATCATAAGTTTTTCTTTTTCTTAATTGCTTTGAGTCAGAAGTGTGTAACTAACTCCCCCATAGGAATGTAATTTTAATGTAAGTAACATAGTATGGGATTTTCCAAAAGAGCCTTTAAGATGTTGTTTTGTAATAAAGAGGAAAACACATGGAATATATCTGATTTGTTTATTGTAAATTAAAGTTTCATCGATTACAATTAAACTTGAAAGATGATATCATTTAAATGTCCACCACAGCTACCTTTATAGTCGTCGATAGGAACATCATAATTTTGTAAGATATTCTCAATCACTGAGACATTAATCTCTCTTATGACTGCTCCAGACCACAAACCACACCAAACCGTACATTTTTGTGCATGAAGTGATTGTTCGTGAATAATTCGAGGTTTTTCTTTCCCCTAAAGTCGACAATTTTGTTTATTTTCACTTCCATTTAACGTGAAATGTGCCTCATCGCTGAAGATGATTTTATGCGAAAACTGAGGATCCGTTGCCCTTTTTCTAACATCCAAGTAACAAAATTTCTGTATTGCAAATGGTCCATTTCCTTCAGTTCCTGCGTTAACTGAATCACATAAGCACGCAAATGCAAATCTTTATGCAAAATTCGCAATAAACTGGTTTGAGCAATGCCTAATTCTTGAGAACGTCGTGGAATTGATGTTGATGGGTCATTTGCAATACTTTCACTTACAGCAGTAATGTTCTCAGCAGAACTTGCAGTTTTTGGTCTCCCTGAAGATGGTTTATTATGAACAGATCCAGTTTCTTCAAATTTTTTCACTAAATTTCGAATTGTGTGTTCAGTAGGACGATTGAATGCACCAAAAAATTCACGAATTTTGCGATGTGTTTCTTTTACTGAACATCTATTTCCATATAATTAATAATCTATTTCCATATAGTTAATGAGTTTTAACGATTTCAATACGTTGTTCTTGTGAGAGCGACGCCATAGTTAGACTTGTATATGACTAAAGTTAGGGTATATGAAATTACACCTGAAAAAAAAGCATTTTAAGTTTTCAGCATTCAAAATCCTAAAGCCTCTTTTGGAAAACCCTTTATATTAACACAGAGCACATAAATATGCCTCACAACATCACAGAACCACCTCCAGCCTGAACAGTACCTTGCAGACTACGAGGCCTACGCCACACTATAACACATCTGTCAGTGTGAAACAACTGGAACCTTGATTCATCGGACCATGTTACATGACGCCACTGTTCTACTGTCCAATTTCGATGTCTTCAGGCCCATTCCAGTCGATGAGCTCTGTGATGATATGTAAGCAATGGGAATTGAGTTGGTCTTCGACTCCCAAATCTGAAGTGCAGGTAGTGCAGACAGTCCTTTTAGAAATGTTTTGTGTTTGGCCCGCATACAAATTGGCAGTCATTTCATGCACTGTAGCCCATCTGTTAGTCGTTACCATTCATGATAGCTGATGTGGGTTCTGTTCATCAATTGCATGTGGCCATCCTGTTTGCTGGTTTCCGTGTGGGAAAATGCCATCAATAGAATATTAACGATAAACTCTTGACACCGTATTTTTATTGGTACTGGGAAAACCGGAAGTACTTTTATTAGTACTGGGAAAACCGAATTCCTGCACGATCTCCGATATTGCATTACCCATCCTTCTGACACTGACAATTAAGCCACTTCAAAGTCGGACAACTCACGACCTACAGCCATGCTGAATTAGCAACTATTCCGAAATGAATGTTGGGTTTGTAGGCTACTGCAGCGCCATTCTGCAGTTGACATCCAACAGTTACGAGTGCAGCACACTAGTTCTACTCTAATTGCTATTCCCATGACTTTTGGCCTCTCAGTGTAGTTCATATTTCGCTTATATTTAAATGGTAAAATGACTTAAATTTGATATTCGCTGATATTTTAGTCCTAAATTGATTTAGATTAGAGTTGACATCAACCAATAGCTATTCGAAATTTCTTTCCCCTTCACCAAATATGCAGTTGGATATCATAATTTTAATGACTTGAGGAGTATAATAGGCTGTAAACAAATTAGTCCCTATGCTTTCTTCCCTCATATAAAAAGGGAAATATGAAAACAATCGTTCCACTGTTATTTAGGAAGTGAGGGCCTATGGAAATAAAGTCCTGGCTATGCATCAAATGAAAGCTTATGACATGGGGAGCATCACATGCTATAAAAATTCACCCCCAAATGCTTCCTTCATGGTGCGAGCCATGTCCCAAATTCGCTTCCATAATAAAACCTAAGGGCACTTATTTCTCAATATGTGCTCTTGGAGACCCTGAAAGAGTTTCGGGGAGTCTCAGGGTTCTGCAGAGCACATTTTGAGAAATGCTGGTCTAAGGTCCAGATCAGTAGAATGGAGAGATATATTAAAATCGAATATTTAGTTATTTCGTATTGGAGTGTCATAGGTGACACCAGAGGCATCTCATCCAGTTGTGCAGCTGCACCAGTGCTCTGAGCTTAAGGGGGCTTAAAAATAAAAGACGAAATTTTACCTTTTCTTTTTAAATAGACAAGCACTGATTGAAAATATTTTTGTACATGTCAGTTTTTAGAGCAGGATAAGTATTTGCAAAAGGAAAAGCAGTAATTTTTCGTTTCTAGTATATAACATACACAAACAGATGTTTTCCCGCACCACTATTTCCCAGCCCCGTACCTTCGCAGTCTCAAATGTGTTGATAGCGTTTGCTGTTAATTTTGATGACTGCAAAGCTTAATCCTTTTTTTCCAGCCATCTTCCATCCTCTGTACCCATCCCTTCCATACCCTTGAGGGGAGTTTGAGGGTTGATACAGAGACACCCAGTTTAGCTGCATTGTCAGATGTTGCTAAGTATATGTGCAATGAGGGATATTGAAATGAAAGTCAGTGTCCTGCCAGCAATTAGGGTGGGGGTTGGTGGGGCACAGAAGCAAGAATTGTGAATGCATGGCAGTCTTTATCAAGGAAATCTTTCAAGTGGTCAGCTTGGAAGAGGGAGTAAATTTTGGAACTAGTGCCATCCTGAAGGTCAGACCTTCACAGAGAAGCACTGACAGGAAAAGGTTAAGGAGACATGCAACGCTAAGTGGTTCACACGTGAATCAACACATCAAAGAGTAGTTGTATGACTGTGGAGGACTGTGGTTGGATGCAAAATATAAAGACCTTTGGACCAGTCTTCCTCTGTCAGATTTCTTCAATTCCAGTTAGGCTTTTACGAGATTGTCGCTTGACAGTTCGTGTTATTGATAGTAGATATTTGAGTTTCAGAGTGTTTCATTACTTTTTTAAATAATTACTTAATTCTTGCTCCATCATATCAGAAGAAACCAGTAAATCAAAGTGTCTTAGTGAAGCGGCAAAAAGAAAAATTAAAAAAGAGAAGAAAGAAAAGGTTAAAAAGATGGGCAAAATATCTCATTTTTTTTTGAAGTCTTGTGAAGAAATCTCGAGACTAAATGTTGGAAAGGGCGACCGAATATGAATGCTGACGTAAAAATAAGTAAAACTGAGGAGATAGTAGGAAACATTAATAACGATTTCATAATGCTATCTTATTGAAACGCTTGTGACCAAGAGAAAGAAGCTGATACGGAAGAATTCATGCCAATTGCATATGATACTCTTACGATTACTCGTACGAGCTGTACTAAGAACATTTCAAACATTTCGAAAAACGACCATAAAATTAATTTCAAAGATTCACTCACTAGTGATTTGAAACGAATGATTATCAACAATGGGTCATGCCAACCTGTTTTCCAGTTCCCTATATATTCAAAGCAGAATAGCAGGTGCTTTTCAGAAGCCTATTATTATTTCACGAATAAAGCTGGAATACAAATAAAACGCATGTGGCTCCGCTATTCTGTAGGAATTGGTGCAGTATATTGCCAAGCTGTTGGTTATTTGCGAAAAAACGGAATTTATCATGAGTTACAGGGACTTGAGACTCGATCCATATTTTTCGAGGAATATTAAGCTACATGAGGAGTCTACAATGTATATTACTTGCATAGTATACGATCAGTGGTGGAACCATAAAACACTGTCAGAAGAAGCAGGAACTTTACTGCATAATGAAATCAATTATTGGACTAAAGTTCTGGAAAGGGTGGTGAACGTTACTCTAACCCTGGCGCTGTTTAACCTGCCATTCAGAGGTCATGATGAAAGTCCTCAGAGCAAAAAGTAAGGCGTGTTTTTACCAGTTAGTTCTTTGCTTTCCACCTATGACTCTGTTTTTAAAGGATTGTTGGAAAATAAGAAAGGGAGAGGTACAGTATAATATTTAAGTTCTTCAACACAAAATGATATTATTCAAATAATATCAAATAATGTAAAGCATGACATTTGTGACAAAATAAGAAAAGCACCATTTGTTTCTATTATTTCAGATAGCATGCAGGACAATACCAAAAGAGAGCTACTGAGCTTAATAATTAGGCATATTTTAATTGAAAATGGCGAGAATGGAATTCCCAACAAATTGATCTTGAAAGAATCTTTTCTGGGATTTACTGTAGCAACTGATCATTCAGCTGCAGGACTTTACAAACTTTTGGAGGCTAACTTGAAAGAGTGCGGTTTAGTTTTAAATAAAATACGTGGGCAGAATTATGATGGAGCAGCTGTAATGAGCGATTCATTTAGTGAGGTGCAGACTAAGATTAAAGCAAATTATAGCAATGCAAAATATGTGCACTGTGTGGCTTATAACTTGAATCTGATTGTTAATGAATCGATTCAGGAAAAAAAGTTTTTTGATTTAGTGGAATGACTTGTAGTGTTTTTCTCTAACAGCATTAAAAGGGGAAACTCTTCAGTCTATGTCTGACTCTTCTAAAATAACGCTAAAAAATTTTCCGCAACTTGCTGAATGAAGAAATGAAGAAATTTGAATGAAAAGGAAGAAATTTGAATGTAAAAGCTTTAAGAAAAATATAAGAAAATTTTGAAAACATTTTTCTCCTTGAAATTTTATTGAAAATTTTGCAATCAATAGATGCTATCTCTAAATTTCTGCAATCTTCAGATGTTGATATTTCAAAATCTTGCCAATTACTGCACTCTGCATTAGAGGGCTTGCAGTAATCCAGGAACAATTTTAATAAATTCAATGAAACTACACCAAAGCACCAAAGATGGCATTAATGTGGGGTGTAGAAATAAAATTCCAGACTTCTCGTGTCCCTAAAATCAAATGTATGGATGGTGAACTATGTGAGGACCAGAGGTTTTTAAATGCAGAAAATCGCTTCAAAATCGAGGTATTCAATGTTATTTTCGACAGAGCCATTATGGAACTTAAAGGCGTTTTAAGAGCTTAAATAAGATCGCTGACAACTTTACTGCCCTACATCCAAAAACTTCGGGCAGTAACTAATGAAGAGTTAAAAGAAGCTACAGAGCTTCTCACCCGAGAATATAAATCTGACTTAACATCTTCATTTGGTGCTCAACTTCTATTGTTTAAGATTTCCGTGAAATCGGAAATAGCAAAAATTTCTACCATAAGGAAAGTAAGCTAATTTATTGATTCTTCAAAACTACTCTCTTATTTCACGTTTTCCAGATGTGTATACTGCTCTTGTGCTCTTTTTAACGTTACAGGTAACTGTAGCAACATTGGAACGCTCATTTTCCAAATTAAAATTAAAAAATTATCTGTACTTCTCAGACAGAAGAAAGATTATCAGGATTTCCCATTTTATCTATAGAAAATGAACGAGCACGAAAATTAAATATTAAGATCGTTAAAACATTTGCAGAAATTAAAGTAAGGAAAATATCTTGGCTCAGCTAATAAAATTTTGTTTTGTTAAAATTATTTCAATTTGTAAGTCTGCAAATTTTCCAAAAAATTTGTTTAAAAAAGTCTCTAACACTACAGTTTGCCCTCTGTAAAATGTTTTGAGGCTGTAATATAGCGAATTATGTGCTAGTGCATTGGATAGTGTGTATAAGTGTAGAAAATCGCTTGGATTGGAAGTACTTAATGATTCCTTCTGCAGAACTATCATATTATTAAAGAAAGACTTTTTTTTAAAGTTTTTAATTCAATTGCTAACATCTGGATATATTGGACTGAGTGATGAAATTCGTACTGCATGTTAACGGCAAACAACCAATTAAGACGAACTGTGAATGGCTAAGAAACAGCCAAAAATATTCAAAACAATAAAGTAATTTGCACTTAATCGCAATATATAGTACATTGATCTATTTTTCAATCATGCTTCGATGTTTCATGTAAGACAGAACATGTTTTGATAAGTCTACATATCTTTTACCCTAAGTAAGTTTATTGTTTTCATTAAGTTTTTATGTAATATAAAATAGACTATTTTAATTAAAGCAAAATGTGTGTTCAAGTGTATCATAATTACATTCAGTTTGTGCTATATAAATTTAACATTAATATAGTAATAATAATTAAAACATTTATAATATAAAAATTAAAGAATTGCATTACATAAAATTAGACATACACTGAGCAAAAATTGAATTATGAGCACCCCACCCCCATCCCTGTTATGTCAGTAAAAACTAATTTCGAAGCTCTATAACTTCTTAAATAAGTATTTTAGCAGAAAATGTGACTGAATTACTGAAAGCAAATTAAATAATGAAGTCTACCTAATTTTGATTTTCAACACTATTTTTTCGGTATTTGAAGTTATGAAAGTTTTAATATTAGCAACAGCAATGGAAAATATTAGAAGTTATTTCAGAATTATAATTTGAATAAAAAAGCCTTATTTCAAACAATTTAATGCAACAGATGTATATTTAAAAATTGTGTGTAAAATAATTCTTTTAATAATTTCAATTTCCTTACATTGCTGCTGTTAAATATTCAAACTTCCATCTCTTTAAATACAAAGCAAATATTGTTGAAAATCGAGATTTACACTTGATTGAGATCTATAATCTATCTTCAGCCACATGTTCTCATAAAAAGTTTATTTTAGAAATTATAGAGCTTTGAAGTTAGCTTCTATTGACATTACATGAATGGGGGTGGTAATAATTCAATGATCACTCACTGTAAATATAAATAAAAATAAAAATCCCCTCAAGCAGCTGCTTGGCACTGAGGTCTGATAAGAGCTTGTCAGTTAATGCCCCAGAGTATACGGTCTGTGAGAATGGAAGGACCTCAGCAGAAAAACATATATATATATATTAATTAATAAATAAAATAAATAAAATAAATACCCCCTCAAGCAGCTGCTTGCCACAGAGGTCTGACAGGAGCCTGTCAGCTTATATGCCACAGTAGAAGGTCTATGAGGATGGCAGGACCTCAGCAGAAAAACAACACAAACAACCATGCCTTACCCAGGGCTCGAACCCAGGTCCCATAGATCACTAGCGAAGCGTGCTAACCACTCGGCCATGGGACGGCTTATATATATATTAAACATATTAATTTCAAATCTAAAATTTTTGCACTTCATATTTCTTTATTACTAGCGTACCGTATTAAGAAATAGTATTTAAGTAAGGCAAATATAGAATAAATCTAGTGTGATGTAAATGGCATATTTGTTGCAAATATATTATTCTCATATGCGTATAATGTTCTGGAAGGGTTTTTTAGCAGAAAAATAGCAGATTCATTTACAGTAATCTTTGTTTAATAAGTCAGCAAACATTTCGAAACAAATTTAAGTTTTAACTTAAAGTATTATTTTGCATTATCGATGTATACAAGGTCGATTCTAGAGGAAAATATCAAGGGGTGGGGGTAAAAAACACCACGGAGCCGGAAAATGTAGAAGGGGGGGGGGGAAGCAAGACACTGGATTTCAAACGCAGCATTATAAGATTTCCCCATCGGTTTTACAGGTTTTATCCTCCCTTTTAAATTAGGTCCTGAATGTGTATATTATCTTTGAGAGCACCAAAATTATATCATTACTTATTTAACGTACAGGAGCGAATACATTTTTAACATAGACGTGAATTATCATTGGTTAAATATTCTAAATATCAGGAAAATCTTCCAATTATTCGTTACAGGTTCAAATGAGCAAATTTTATAAATCAGGTAAAGATTAAATCGCTAATTCCATTTTTCCTAATTAACTTTTACAAAGTGACTTTGGACACCCATAAAGAAACGTTGCACTAGGGCCCAAGCTGTCGGCATGGAACTGATAAGTGGCCGGAAAAAGCTTTACCTTGTAATTCTGAAACGAAACTTTGTCGAATCTTAGATTTTGGAATTGTTGGTAATGTTATCAGCAATAGAGAACTTTTAAAGTTAAAAACTTTAATAGACTCATGGCAGAAAATATAGAAATGAAATCTAACTGCAAATTTGTCTTCCTGGGAGAAAGAAGCAAAAAATTATATTAGTATATATGGTGGAGGTAGTAGTTGTAAACAAATTTTTGGAGGAGATAATATTTCATCTTTGAAAGTGAAATTATCCTGATAGTAATAAAGATATCAGTTATATGTCTTTAGAAAATATATGAACTTTTTCTTATGTGAATGATTGTTACAACAAGAGATCTGATTTTGAATGATTTATTTTGTTAACTAATGCTGAATGATGATGATCGGGAAAGTTGGATGAAAATCAGCTGTGCCGAGATATAGTTTTTCATTTAAGGCAGTTTAAATTTAGTTTTGTTCAAAGGGCGCTTAGCAGAAGGATGAAACTATTTGCTGCATTCGATACAGGTGGTTCTCATTTAAATATGGTGTACCTTGAGTTTTGATTCGTGTTGATGTTTATCACTAGAGGTTTTCGTACAATTTTTGCTGACTGTCATAAAAAAAAATACTCCCTCAGCAGCTGCTTGCCATAGGGTGACAGAAACCTGTCAGTTTATATGCGATAGTAGAAGGTCTGAGAGGATGGCAGGACCTCGGCAGAAAAACAACATCCATGCCCTATCTGGGGCTCGAACCCAGGTCCCTTAGATCAGTAGCCAAGCGTGCTAACCACTCGGCCATGGGACAGCAACTGTCATGAGAGGTATGTATATAAGAATATTTTTCTGAAGTTAAAAAATAATAAACTGAGTTTCTAATGTTTATTTTATGTTTATGACCAATTTCAAATTACTATAATTGTAATAGTCTGTAAATGGTAGCTAGGCATAAACTAGAAGGAGAGCTGTGTACCAATCCCTAGTGATGATGCACAGAACTGGCCAGGTCTAGCACCTAATGTCCAGCCCCGCTTTCTTGTGGTGCAGGCTGTTAGTACCTTTCAAAAGAGAAATTCTCTTTTAATTCATATATTAAAGTATATGAATCTCTTTTAATTTTTTCTACCCTGCTGAGAAGTGGTCAACCACACAGGTTCCTGGTGCTGACCATATAAACCCACTGGACAGATATATGGCTCTGAGCATCCTGATTTTGCTGCACTGGTGGGCTTCTGTGGAGGGAAAATCTGCTGTGTTTTCCGTTTGTTTTTGGGTTAACAGCCCCAAGTGAATAGATTCACAGGATATGTTTATCAGCTGGTGGATAATCCTGAGCAGAGGTCATCACAGGCACCTGAACTCTTTGCTTTTATTGGCATCGTCAAATTCTACATTGGAGGAAGTCTTCCAGTGTAGATGGCTTCAGCCTTTAGTGGTGGGGTAACAAGTCTTTGCCCTGTCTGCGATTAGGGGGCTGTTTGATGTTGTTGGCATTCCCTCTCTCAATAAACATAAGTTTCTTTAAACATCCCACTAACCATTTTCTCTCCATAGGTAGTTGGAATGTGAGGACTCTGCACAGAACGTTTTCTCTTGATGTCCTCACACAGGAATTCCACCATTATAGTTTAGATATTCTTGGCTCTGAAGAGACCAGATGGACAGATTAAGGTCAGATTCTTAAAAATAATCTTAAATTTCTCTTTTCAGGGAGGGACAACAATAAGCATCACCAACACGTGGGTCTGCTTCTCTGCAGACATGCTAGTGATGCTCTTCTAGGATATGAGTGCATTAATGAAAGGTCTCTTACAGCAAAATTTCAGACAAGCGTTAAAGACTTGAATGTTATCTGCTGTTATGTCCCCACTGAAGATTCCGATGAAGATGAAAAGCATAGATTTTTTGGACAACTTCAGGATATTTCAAATTTTGTCAAGAAAGGAGATATTACCCTTGTTCTAGGTGACTTCAATGCCAAAGTTGGTACTGACTGACTTTTGGGGAGGGGTGATAGACTCTTTTGGTATTGGTAGCTGCAATGGCAATGGGCAACCTCTCCTACAGGTAAGTAAACTCAATGGATTCAGAATAACTAATACTTATTACAAACACCATGACATACATAAGTACACATGGGTTTTACCAGATGGGCTGCATAAGAATATGATTGATTATATATTAACAGCAAATGAGCTAGTTCTGTTAGGAATACCAGGTCATATAGGGAAGCTGAAATTGCATCTGACCATTACCTTGTTAAAAGTGTCTTGCAACTTAAACTTAAAAAGTGTTGTGCTAAGGTTAAAAAATTTATCTTTAAAACTGAAGCTCTGAAAGACCCAGTTATAGCTAAAGCTTGATAGGTTACTTAGTCATTATGACAGTCATGGTTTGCTTACTACTGAAGTTGAGAAAGAATGGGGCAGTTTTAAACAGGCTTTTTTGGAAACTAACAGTACTCTTTTAGGAAAAAAGGAGCAGAGGAGACAGAATTATCTGAGTGATAAGGCACTTGAGCTTATTTTGGAAAGAAAGAACTGCAGGAATGTCCTTAATCACTACCCTACTAGTCCTAATAGAAAGCATTACAGAGAACTTAATGAACGTGTAAAGGATCAGTTAGCTGCTGATAAGAATCTTTGGTTAATGGCTTGGCTGACAAAGTTGAGGAAGCAGTTAGGCAGCACAACAGCAGAGAGCTGTACCAGATAGTTAATGTTTTATGTGGTAGAAAATGGAAGGGATTGAAGGATAAACAAGGTAAGGTTACAGAAGGTGAGGATTCTGTCATGGCTAGGTGGACTGAGCATTTCAGTGATATTCTAAACAATGTGGTTAGTTCTATTCCCATTGTTTGCAATGATGATAGATGCATTACTGGCTTTAATGTTGGCCCAATAACACAATCTGAAGTTATTTTAGCTATTTCCATACTTAAACTTTATAAATCCCCAGGGGTAGATAAAATTACTATGGAAATGCTTAGAGCTGGAAATGTTTCGTTTACCACTTGGATGACTGAAATTTTGAATATCTTTTGTGATAAAGGCATGGCTCCTAAGGATTTTACCAGAGCTATTATTATCCCTATTTTCAAAAAAGGTGATCGCAGTTCTTGTGATAACTGTAGGGGTGTCAGCCTACTCTCTGTTCCAGGTAAATTTCTTTCCATGATTGTGCTTAATAGAATTAAGAATCCGGTTGACAGTCAATTGAGTGATGAGCAATGTGGATTCAGAAGTGGTAGGGGATTTGTGGATCAGATATTTTCACTTAGGCAGATTCTTGAGAAATGTTTAGAGTTTCAGAAACCTTTGGTTGCTAGCTTTGTTGATTTCAAAAAGGCTTTCGACTCTGTTGATCGTCATAATTTGTGGTTGATTGTGAAATCATATGGTATACCTGACAAGTTAGTTAACATCATGAAAGCTCTCTATAATAACACTGAGTCGTGTGTGAGAGTTGGTAAGGCTTGTAGCAATTGGTTTAGCATTACTTCTGGTGTGCGACAAGGGTGCATTTTGTCTCCTTTTCTCTTTAGCTTGGTTTATTGATTATGTAATGCGAAATTCATTGCAAGGGAAAGATTTGGGCTTTAAATGGTCTGGAGATAAAATTCCAGTCTGGAACTAAAATTTCTGATTTAGATTATGCTGATGATTTAGCCCTTTTGGCAAGTGATATTGATGAGATGAAGTCTTTCATTCGAGCTGTTGATGAAACTGGTAGTAGAGTAGGTTTGATTATAAACAGAGAGAAATCTAAAGTGATGAAAATTGGTGAGGCAAGCTGTGATTCAGTTAATCTGAATGGTTGCAGTCTTGAGCAGGTGTCACAGTTTAATTATCTTGGGAACTATATAACAGATAATGGTGATGTGTGGCATGAGATTAACAGACGAATAGGGATTGCTGCTGGGACTTTTAAGAATCTATGGAGAGTGTGGAGAAATAGGCGTATGCACCTAAAGACTAAAATTAGACTATAATAGTTTGGTTCTTTCTAGGGTTAGTTATGGTAGTGAAACTTGGACGATGTGTAAACAAGATAACAGGAAACTAGATGATTCTAGATGCTAACGTGGTATCTTGGGTATTAGGTGGCTTAACTTTGTAACTAATGATGAGGCTAGGCAAATGAGTCTGCAACCTCCTTTTAGCAGCATATTGTGCAGAGAGAGACTCCGCTGGTTTGGCCATGTTGCCTGTATGGATAATTATAGATTGGCGAATAGGGTTATGAACAGTGTGCCTAGAGGTCTCAGAAGGAGGGGGAGACCTAGGATGCGGTGGGCAGATGTAGCTCAGGACAGATATGCTTGGAGAATTAAACTGCACGGTCTGCTTGGACCTCCGTCGCCCATGGCTGCTTGAGGATGATGATGATTGTAATAATGGTAGTAGTGCACATCAGGATTCTTGGCTGCCATTTTTTTTATGCAACGTAATAAAGCAGCCATTTTTGTTGATTCCCACAACCCCCAGACCCTAACCAAAATGGGTTTCTACAAAAGAGATTTTTTTGTTACCATGTTAACGATAACTCAAATTTACGTCAAATGCAAAGTATTGTTACCATGGTAATGGTAATTTGCGTTGTAAAAAACACACTGTAACAAGAAAAAAACGTGATTTCACTAAAAAAATTCCCACACATTCACAAATTACTAAAATATATTAAAATTAGCAAAAACAACAACAAGAGCAACAAAAAAAAATCCTCATAAACAAAGAAACTACGACTACACATTTGCCTTCCCATAAACTAAACTAATAAATCAAGTCACACATACAATAATTAACCTAAATAAATCACCAGAATTAATGAAGTAGAACACAAATCTCAAAACCAAGAACATCATCGACAATGCATCACTGACCGGCATTATAAAAAAGCCCTCAAAACTAAATAATCTCATCAGAGACAACACACACCAAAAAGCATGAAAATTGGAAACTACACCACCGATACGAGTTATAAAAGAAACCTGAAACTAAATAATGTCCTCGCAGACAACACAAACTGAAAAACATAAAAATTGGAAATAATGCACCACCGACCGAATTATAAAAAAGCCCCCGAAACTAAAAATGTCCTCGCAAATGGCATAAACCAAAAAACATGATAATCAGAACCAGTGCACTGCCGACCAAATTATAAAAAAGACCGCAAAATTAAATAATCTCATCAAAGACAACAACAACAAAAAAAAAACCTCATCTTATAGCTCAAAGAACCCTCCCCTAAATTACTCATTAATCTTCCTGACTCCATTGAAAACTGCCATTTTTTCCACACTAATAATTCTACAATACTCAAACTGAAGACGGAGCGCCGTCTTTGCTCCGAAAAGCTTCTGAGAGTTTTCTCCTAAGAACTTTCAACATCCAAATAGTTTGAAGGATAAACTCTGAAATTTTATTGCTCAATGACAGAGAATTTTAAATTATTTTAAATTAATTTTTGAGCAAGAAGGTCTTTTATTTGTATCAAAAAGCTGCCAAACATTTCCACATATTAACAATAAATCATATAAGTAACTTTAAAAGACTCCTAAATATATAACAAAATTAATAAATCATTATAATACACTAATAATTATCATACTACACGAAACTACTAATAGTAACTCAATTCATACCAAACTACTTTAACGAAATACATGTTCGTTACTACTGCCATGTTCAGTCCCACATGGAAAAACTACCAACATTCTGTCCCCCATGGAAAAACTACCAACATTCTGTCCCCCAAGCATACTCCCCCCCTCCATACACACACACACACTACATTAGAATCCTCTGAAAACTCATTTTACATGTTTCACCAAAAAATGTTCTCCTAAAATCCTAACACCTCATAAAAAACTCATTTTTAAAACTTAATTTCCCCACATTATGAACTTTTGCCATTTTCTTCCACACTCACAATAAAAAACATATTACTACATCATACTAAACATAAAAAAAAAGATTTAAAATATGTAATTCTCTCTGATTCTAACCACTCCTCCCTTCCCCTTCAAATACCCCTCACTCCGAAGAACTTACGAAAACGTTCCCCCCCCCACAAAATGCTACCAAACTCCCACTTCCAAGCGACATGACCATAAGATTACAAAACAGTTCATTAAGCATTTCCAACAACAACCCTCCTAATATTGAATAATTTCAATTCAAAAATATCCTAAATAACTTATTATTTATCATATCTTAATGAAATGTCAGAAAAACAACAGGAACATATTAATTATTCCTATTCTGGTTATCATTAAAAATCCCTTATTAAATAATTATACATATGCTCTTTCCTCTAGACATAGGCATATTATCCCAAGGAGTTATTAAGGAAAAATGGCAAAAAAAAAAAATCAAATGTAACTAACTTCACATTCCCAATCACATACATGACTTCACGTTATCTACCCAGAAGAAACAAATCATAGAACCACAGGCCACCAACAACCAATGGTTGCGTTTCTACATCGTACTTTACACCTCGACATCATATGCTTCTTGAGTAGTGACATCTGTTGGCTGAAGACTGTGAACAACAAACTGACCCACTCCATAAATATATTTCCAAAACTAAACTAATAAATCAAGTCACATATACAATAATTAACATAAATAAATCACCAGAATTAATAAAATCGAGCACAAATATCAAAATCAAGTATATTGTGAACAATGTACTGCCGACCTGCATTATAAAAACGCTCCCAAAACTAAATGTCATCGGAGATGACACGTGCCAAAAAGCATGAAAATCAGAAACAGTGCACCACTGACTGAATTATGAAAAAGCCCTAGAAATTAAGTAATGTCCTCGCAGACAACACAAACAGAAAAACATGAAAATGAGAAACAATGCACCACTGGCCGAACTATAAAAAAAAAACCTGGAACCAAATCTCATCAGAGACAACAAAAAAGAATAGCTCAAAGAACCCTCCCCTAAATTACTAATCTTGACTCCATCAAAAACTGCCACTCTTCCACACTGACAGTTCTACAATACTCAAATTTCTATACCAAAAAAGTTTTGGTATGGTTTGTCTTTGAGCAGTACTTTTTTGCACACAGTGGGCTAAATGGCCAGGCCACAAGGACCCCGAAGGTTGGGGGAAGGGGCCTACTTGAACAGCTGTTGGGAGATAGATGGTAGACTCTCATCAATGCCATCCAGTGTATTCTTTAACATGCACAGGATATGGCTCTCCCTCACATGGGATCATGGCTTAACATCTGACTTAATGATGGACAGCAGCCTTTCCAAGCCCATCGGTGTCCTCTACTGACTGTGGGCAGGGCAGAGAGTTTTGCAGAGATAAATCTCAATGCTGACCCAGCTGGGACTCCAACCTGGGAACTGCATATTACAAGCCTGGTGCGCTACTGACTGAGCCACCCTTGCCCCTATAAAAAAGCTGCCAAATGCTTCCACATATTAACAGTAAATCATATTTGTAACTTTCTAAAGACTTCCTCTTAACTAAAAGACTCCTAAATATCTAGCAAAACTAATATATCACTATAATACACTAATAATTACTATATTATACACAACTACTAATAATCACTCAATTCTTCCCAAACTACCATAACGAAATGCCACATGTTTGTTACTACCACTATGTTCAGTTCCACATCTAAAAAACTTCCAATATTCTTTCCCCTAAACATATCCCCCACTACATTAGAATCCTCTGAAAACTCACTTTATATATTTCACCATCCCATAAAAACTCATTTTTACCACTTAATTTCCCCAGATTCTAAACTTTTGCCATGTTCTTCCACACTCACAACAAAACACATACTATATCATACTAAACACAAAAAAATTTAAACTAGTTCTAACTGGTGCTTAGCTACTGATTTAAGGGACCTGGGTTTGAGACCCGAATAAGGCATGGATGTATGTGTCATTTTTCTGCTGAGGTCCTGCCATCCTCTCAGATCATCTACTATGGCATGTAAACTAACAAGCTCCTCTCAGACCTCTGTGGCAAGCAGCTGCTTAAGGGGATATTTTTTTTCTAACCACTCCTCCCTTCTTCAAATGCCCCTCACTCCAAAGTACTTACGAAAAACATTCTCCCCCCCCCCCCCCACAAACACGGCCACAAAAACCTACCGAACCTCCACTTCCAAAGGACATGGCCATAACATTATGAAACAGTTCACCTCCACAACAACCCTCCTAATATTAAATAATTTCAATTCCAAAATATCTTAAATAACTTACTATTTACCATATTTTAATGAAATTTTGAAAAAGCAACAAGAACATATTAATTATTCTTATTGTATCTATTATTAAAAATCCCTCATTAAATATATTATATGTATGCACTTACCCCTAACCATAATAGGCATGTTATCCAAAGGAGTTATAAACCAAAAATGGCAAAAAAAAAATCAAACTTAACTTCCCATTCCCATCAAATCACACATATGATCCACATTACCCACCCAAAAGAAACAAATCAAAGAATCATAGGCAACCAACGGTTACGTTTCTACATCATACTTTACACCTCGACATCATATGCTTCTTGAGCAGTGTCATCTATTGGCTGAGGACTGTGAACAACAAACTGACTGTAATTATTAAGGTTTTGTGCTAAATAGGACTTGATCTTTAATCTCTACAGTAGAAATGTTTTGAGTGACTTGTTATGTATTTCTTTTGGGAGGTGGTATTTTCAGATTCTAGAAGACTTTTTGGCACGATCAACCAAATCTTTACCAATGATGATAGAGTACAGGGCTGCACAAATTGCAGTTTTTTACTGCATATTTATGCAAAACAAGTCCAGTGTTATGTAAACATGACAAACAAGGCATGTTGCATTGTATGTTCACTCTGTTCAGAATTAAAATCGTGTTTTTATATCTACTCTGTGGCATTTCTCACAATTTTACCCATTTTTAATATGTTGTTTATCACTGTTTTATTCCAAAACACAAATACATAATATGAAAAGTATTTTGCTGTTTGCTTGTTTTAGCCCTCTGGGGCTTTTTTTTAGTGGTGATTGGTAGTTATTAACGATTTTGGGCATTTTTGTGATTGTGTTAGCCTATTGGCATATTTAACCATTGGAGCTATTTTCAAGTGCAGAATGGTAGTTCATTGTTTATGATTTTGGGTGGTTTTAACCCATTGGGTTATTTAACTAACTAAATTTCTTTTTTTTTCAATATGTAACATTGATTTATTGTTTATGATTTGGGCATTTTTTGCAGTAGTGTTAGTCTTTTGAATTATTTAACACTTAGGGCTTTTTTTTAAATGCAAAAATGACTTATACATTTTTGTGCTTGTTATAGCCCATTGGATTATTTCACCCCTGGGGCTTTTATTCTTTGAGGATGCAACAGTGGTTCATTTACAATTTTGATCATTTTTTGTTGTTTTAGCCCATTAGGTTATTTAACCTGTGGGGACTTTTTTCAAGTGCAAAATGGTGGTTTGTTATTTATGGCTTTATATTTGTTTTAGCCCATTGTGTTATTTAACCATTGGGTTTTTTTGGGGGTTGCAACAGTGGTTCATTATTTATAATTTTGGCATTTTTATTTTTAGGATGCTTCATAAAATTTTTGGAAAAACATTTTCCTATGAGGCAGTGGTGTAGATGGCATCTGGTTTGGTAGTTATGGAGAAAATGGGTGTACTTTCATAGACTTCTTTTCTAAAAAAAACAGCAGTCACATCAGTACTCCTAAATAATTATTGGTAAAGATAGAAGCACCTGCATTGATGTGGTTTATAGACATAATAAAATTTGTTAATATATCTGAGCAAAGGCTTTTGCACTAGGTTTGATTCAAAACATAATAATAGGTAATGTTTCCTTTCTATTTTACAAATATAAATAATGCATTTCTACAATTATTTATAAGTTGTAAGTAATGTATGTATGACCCTTAAGTATTATTGCTAAGTGGAAGAAATCTAATCATAATTTTTTAAATAATATTTAAAATGCCACTTTAAATCAGGAAATTCATTCGTCTAGTAATGCATAGAGTATTATATATAAATTCTTGTTCACAATATTGCACAGAAATATATATATAAATACCTGCCCCAAATATTGAGGATTGGGGTCAGTCAGTAGCATGCCAGGCTCGTAATCTGTAGTTCCCAGGTTCGTCTCAGTGGGCCAGTGTTGAGACTTATCTCCACAAAATTTGATCAGTAGGGGACACCAATGAGCTTGGAAAGGCTGCCATCCGTTGGATGGGATGTTAAGCTGTGGTCCCATGTGCAGGAGAGCCATACCTGTGTACAGTAAACCCTTGGAAGGCCTCGATGGGAGGCTATCTTCTGTTTCCCAACAGCTGTTCTAATGGGATTCCTCTCCCAATCATCTCTGAGCCTTTGGGGTTCTTGTGACATGGCCATTTAGCCCATTGTCTGCAAAAGAAGTGCCACTAAGAGGTAAAACAACCCAAAGCCCCCAATATTGCACAGATATAATATATATGCCATTTTTGGGGCAAAGATGCTGATCTGAGGATTGTTGACTTCCAAAAGAAAAGATGGTGGCCATCAGATTTGACATTCTCTACCAGGTAAATTGCTAGGTTTTTTTTTTATCTTTATTCATTTGGAATCATTTAATGAATCTACTTTTTATTGTAATTAATTTGTGATGCATTAATAATTTTGTGTTTTAATTAAAATAATGTTGAAATTCTTATAATACAAAAATATCACACAATGCCAGCTACAGAGTGTCTGCCATGATCCCTCACTTCCCTTGCTGCACGCAGTCAGCAGCAGATACCAGTAGAAAAAAGATTTTCAATTACCAAGTGCTCTGGATTAAGTAGATCCAACCCTGCTTTCTTTCCAGTCTATTTACTTTGTATATGATTCTAAAAAAAAGCCCTATTAAAATGAAACTAGTTGGTTTTTTTTTCGTTAAATATTTTATTTTCAGAAAATCGGAATTAAATGCTGATTAATTTGGCATAAAACAGTTATAATTCCTTTCATTAGTTATTTGGCAATAAAAGCTTTAAAATCAATTTTTCCCTGCCACATATAGTCAGCAGCAGATACTAGCAAAGAATATGTAAGGAGAAGAATGAAAGCTTCTCTAAGCGTAATATAAGACACTTTTGACTGCAGTGCCACGAGGCTGCAGATACATGTGTTATGTTACAGGGAAGCTGCTTTTCATGATCTCAGGGGCTAAGGTACTTGCATATTTGTTTCCATGAGATGTTTTAGATTCAGTGGCTGTTGTTTTTAGTGCTGTAACATTTATAGGTTTATTTTTAATATGTATTTATAAGCATTTGGGAATGTTTTCACATCGCATGAAATTTTTTTTCCCCTTTCATTTTCTTTTTCTTCTTTAGCACTTTTATGTATGTTCCTGAAAGGAAGTCTTAGTAAAATCTTGATTGATACAATTTTTAATAATATATATATAGTTTTCAAATGCACTGCATTCATTCCTTACTAACCCTTCCAGCTCCCTCACCACATTTTTTGCTGTGTTCAACAAATTTATCTAACATTTTTTTTGATATGATGATTATTTAATTTTTTGTTGTCTCATACAATCCTTTCTGAATTTATTTTATATTTATACAGTAAATCTTCATTCCATGTAACAAGCTGAACACTAAAACAGGCGTGTCCAACCTGCGGGCTGCATGCAGCCCTGGACAGCTAGTAATGCGGCCCACAAAATCGTAAAATTTACGTGTTTATGACATAAGCTTTCAACATGATTGTGATTTTCAGCGAGTTTTTGATATTCCATTAGTTTCATGTTTCCCTTTTTTTAATTTTATAATAAAAAACATAAGAAAATAAATGAAGTTTTATTATTCATATACATTAACTATATTATATATTTTATGTGTGATCCAAAACAGTTTATCTTCACTCAATGTGGCCCAGGGAAGTCAGAAGGTTTGGACACACCTGCTCTAAAATCGATATGTAGAACTTTCTCCTTTTTAGAATTTTAACAGCACCAAGTTTTTATAAATTGTTTACATATGCAATAAATGTAATTAAAATAAAGAAAGGAAAGAAATTTTAAGAAGTGAACTAATGAAATTTATTTAATATCATATATTCATTTCAACTAGGGTTATAGCATGAGAAGTTGATGCAAAAGATTATGCCAATGGGTATAAATTTTATTTGCAACATTTGCAAAATATCAAACCTCTCTTTCAAATTTTGTAATTATAAAGAAATGATAAGATAGTAAAATCATGCAATTGTCATGTGATTTGCAAATATGCTGAAAATATAATCCATATTCCTTGCTGCTTTGTGATTGTGGTTAGGAAGACTAACAGGAAGACTGGAATCATCATGTCGGCACTCACTATGCCATACAGCAAGCACTCTTCCGCAGCAGGGCTGGAGTACGTGTTTTGAACAGGGCCAAAGTTCACAACAAGTGTAGCTTTATGATAACCAAAGTTTACTTAATCGAATTATGAAAAACTGATAATCAATCTGTAAGCATCAGTCGCTTATTAATGCTAGATATACTTTAGAATTAACCCATTGATTATAGAGGGAATAGCAACAAGTATTGCTTGACATGTTACACAAGTCATCGCCTGCTGTAACTGCCAACATGGCAGCAAGGCTTAAGGTAGACCACATGCATCTGGTAAGGAAAATTGCATTTGGAAAGCTACATCTATATTGTTACAAATCAAGCTTTACTAACTTTTTTTAGAGATGCAAATATATCAAATAAAAGTGTTGAAGGAGAAAAAAACATTCAGTGTACCTAAAATTTGAGATCATGTCCACTGTTGTTCAGAAACAACATGCTGAAAAGCTACAGATCATGCATGCACAGAGAGAATTCAGTCCTATCTACCAACAACCAGTTTGTTGCATTACCCCTGTAAGCACATTTCACAGCAGAACATGTATCTGGAGCTGAGTGGCAGTAGTAGGAACTCAGCTCCAGATACAAGAAGCCTTTCATTCTTCTCCTTACATATTTTTTGATACTAGTAAGAAAAGGTCCCCGGTGACAAACTTGCTTTTTCAATCTCCTCTATACTTCAGCTTTAATTGTTTAATCATCTTTGTTCTTTGATTCATTAATCATTTTAGGTTGCATTCATTGTGTTATGTGTTTATTAATGTTTTATTAATTAAAATTTTAATTGTATTAAAATTTTGTACATTAGTTACAAATTAATACAACACATGAAACTTGGTTAAAGAAAATAGATATTGTAATTTAAACTTAGACCAGATATATGGGGTTGCTGATATGTTTGTTAGCATTACTCTGTGCTGAAGCAACCCATTGATTTGAACTATTATCAACAAATTTTTCCTTTACAACTTTTTGTTGTGGATATTTTTTTAATGTTGCATTATGTTATAAATTAATTTCTTTTATTATTTTGTAATTTTCCAGTAAAAAAATCCGTTTTATAATTTTCTGAAAATATATGACTACTTTTAATATCGAAGAAAGGGCATGGAAAGCAATCCTTCTATGGTTGGAAAGAAATTTTGACAAGGGTGTTATAACTCCCTCCCTCTCTTCATCACTATGCAGAGGGCCTTCTCTTCTAAAAAAAGTAATGTATTAAAAAAAATTAGTTTTTGATTTTTTTTATTGAATAGTTTTAAAATGCTTTTACATCCCCCCAATCTCCCAAATATTTCTGTTTTGCTAGTTTGAGGATATTAATGGGTTTTTTAGCCTTAATGTGCCAACATTTTAGCACTTGCTAGAGAATACAAAATGTTCAGCAAAAATAAAACCAAGAAGTTGTTCCTCCACTTCAGAAATGGGACAGAAAATCCCATGAATGTGAGCAGTCCAAGTCTCCCTGTATAACACCAGGCAGTGTTTTAAAATATACCATACCAAAAAGAATTATAAAAAGAAATAAAAATCAGTTTTCACATAAATATTATATTATTCAGGAAGAAATTGCATCTTGATAACTTTATTGATCAGGTTTTACAAAAGTAAGCCTAATTTTTCACTATATCACTGAAAAAATATGTTATTAAAATTAACATGTTCGTAAATTTGTTTCATTTTTTTTATTTTCATAAAATTTGGGATTCTGTTTAATTTAGTATGTAACATTACCTATTTCTTTTATTTTTATAATTGCTATTTTTTTTTAAATTCTAAAGTTGATTTGTTTGTTTGACTCAGCACTATTGGTAAAACACTTGAACTTCTTTCAAAGTGTACCAAGAAAAAAGAATTACAAACGAAAGTAATATTTCATGTTTTAAATAAAAAATTTATTTTTCTGTTATTCAGAAATAAATAGCCTCTTTATTTATATGCATTATAGTTATTTCTGTCTATTAGTGTTAAAAAAAATCATTTGTATTGCCAGATGCCTTTTTTCACCACATGACTCTGAAAAAGTCCTATTGAAATAAAACTCTTTTTCATTAAATATTTTATTTTCAGAAAAGTCTAGAATTTAATTGCTGATTAATTTGGCATATAACATGCCATAATTCCTTTCCTTAGTTATTGAGCAAAAAATTTCTAAAGTCACCTTTTTTTGGCTGAACACAGTGGAAATGTAGCTTAGCCTCTGGATGTAAAGCAGTTTTACAGGCTAGAGATTGGAAGGATTAAGAATACAGTGTATTTTGAAATATTCCATATATTTGCATCAATGAATAATATGTTGGTGTTTAAAATTCTTATAGTTTGCTTCTTTTTCCTTTCAGGATACTTTCAAAGATGATGGAGTTACCAAAGAAGAGAACCCCTGATCATTGCAAATAGCTTGTAAAGTAGAAATCATAGTTCATATATTTAAATTTTGCTGAAAAAAAATAGAAGTTTGTGAAAAGATCTTTAAGAGTGAGATATTAGGATATGACATTTTCTCACAATGGGGAAGTAAGATGCGTTATTTGTAATGTGAAAATATAAATGTGATGAGAGAGAGATTTTT
Source organism: Ryuthela nishihirai (assembly GCA_038380435.1). Taxonomy (NCBI): domain Eukaryota; kingdom Metazoa; phylum Arthropoda; class Arachnida; order Araneae; family Heptathelidae; genus Ryuthela; species Ryuthela nishihirai. The sequence continues at coordinate 55,840,239 of JAWZYU010000026.1, forward strand.
AAAGGATTAAAATTATCTGTTCTCACTTCCTAAAAGAATTAATGTTCTAAGCAATCTCTAAAGGTACAAAAAAAAAATTGTAAAACTGCTGCATTCAATGTGACAAATTATTTTGGAAGCCTAAATTTGGATAAGCTATTCTTTTGTTGATATATAATGAATCAATAACTACACAGCTGCAAGTTTTGCTGTTTACAGAAAGGAGTAACATATGAAAACAGATTCTAAAATAGCATTGCAGATGTAAAGGTTAATGGAAATGTTATATGATGAACATCTGTAAAACCAACTAAAAATATTTGCACTGAATAGTTGAACCTACATGCAGAATTTATCAAACCAGATATGGCAAAATTGTCACATTGTGCAGTTTGTAATAAAACATTTGCAAAAAAGACAAGTCTTTTGAAGCACATGATTTTACACAGCAAAAAATTGCAATGTAAAGTTTGCAGCAAAACATTCGATTTTAAAGTATATCTAAAGAGACACATGTTAATACATACAGGAGAACGACCTTACAGTTGCAATCTTTGCAGTAAAACATTTCAATACAAAAGCACTTTAACAAACCACATGGTGATACACACAGGAGAACGCCCACATAGTTGCAATGTCTGCAGCAAAACATACCTACATAGGAGTAGTCTGAAAGGGCACATGTTGCGACATACAGGAGAACGTCCCCATATGTGCAATATATGCAGTAAAACATTTCAAGAAAGAAGTAATCTAAAGTTGCATATGTTGATACATACAGGAGAACGCCCACACAATTGCAATATTTGCAGTAAAAGATTTCAACAAAAGAACCATCTGAAGAAGCACATGTTAGTGCATACAGAAGAGCGCATTCATAGTTGCAGTGTGTGCAATAAAGCATTTCGGGTGCAGAATCATCTCAAAAATCATATGTTGGTTCATACAGGAGAGCGTCCACACATTTGCATTCTTTGCTCTAAAACTTTTAAGCATGGTTTCAATCTGAAAAAGCACATGTTAATACATACAGGTGAATGCCCACATAGTTGTGATGTTTGCAACAAAACATTTCGATATAGGAGCACGCTAAATAATCATGTATTAAAACACAGTGGAATGGTTACATAGTTTGTTGTTGCAGTATTTATTGATAGTAGTACTAATTCTGCACCTATTTGGAATTGGATATAAAATTTTATTGTGTGTAATTCTAACTGAAGTCAAATTTTTACTGTAAGAAACAACTGAATTCACTCTTAGGATGTAGGAGAAATAAAATTGCAGAATTATCATTAAATGTAAAATGTGGATGGATCTTTTTATAAGAAATTATTTGGAATTACTTTCTGGCACTGCATCTGAAATTTTAGACCAGATAGAAAATTTTAGATTCATGAGCTGCACACTAATTTATAATAGGTGGAAAAGTATTGAAGTTTGAGAATTAGAATGTAACAGTGTGAGAAAGTTCCTTGGTAGTAACAGTAAAAATGCACTGAACTCACTTAATGTGTGTCGCATTAATTCTGTTCCATTAAATTTACATATTATGTAATGTGCCTTTTACAATTTTAATTTTCTCTGAGATTTTTTGGATTTTACACTTCTTTCTTTTTAACGAGTTCTACATACTCATTGTTAAGTTTATACATATTTTTTTTATATAGTTTATATTTTTGCCCTTCATTTTTCATGTAGAGCTTCATTGTTGCATTTATTCCCTTTGTTGCTATTAACTTTAGTTGAGGGTGTCCAAACATTTTATCTGCATATTTTTCAGTGTATAATGTATTTAGTACAGCATAACCTCATTGTGTTTTTGCCATAAAACCAAAAACCCAACCAACCAGCTCTCAGAAACACTCTGTATATGGAATTATTGCCTCACCTTTCAATGATATTACATGTTCTTTTCTGAAATAAGCTTCAAATGTATTTTTTATTTATTCAAATGTTGTTTGTATGATTCTCACATCCCTTCTTTTAATAAAACAACAATCCAAGACACCATGAGGAGGTGGATCCACTTCCAATCTCATTATTGCACACTGTATTTGGGGTTGATGCAACAAATGACAACTAGGCAAATGTGGTGCCACTGGGTGGGATTCCCCAGTGCTACCCTGCCACTTTTGTAGTTGCTTTATTGTAGCTGCAAATGAAAAGTATGGGTTAGTCTTTTTCCTGTAAGGTGTAATACACTTAAATAGCACTCTACAAATCCTTAACTGATAGTTTGATAGTTGAAGCAACTATTACTTTTAATGCTTCTAGGGCCAATGTCTTGTATACAAGTTGACAGAATCCAAAATGATAGACAAAGGATGCCTATATCAGTTCTTAGTACAACACATGAAACTTCGATTTTTTTTTTCAAAAAATTTGCCATTTGAAAATTTTCTTACATACAGCTTATAAAAATACACTATTAATGATTGAAAAACAACATATGTTTTTCTCCCTATTTGATGCATATATTATTAAACTATGATATAAATATTTCATTAAAGCCATCCGATTGTCATTTTTTAGAAGGAATATATGGTATTGCTGATTTGTTTGTTAACGTTACTCTATACTGAAGCAATCCCCTGATTTAAGCTCACAAGTTTGATTTGAACTATTATCAACAAAATTTTTCCTTAGTTTCAAAAATCTCCTGAAAATTAACAAAAAAAACTGCCATTTTAAAAGTGGAAGATTTTGGAAATAATTATTAAATTGGTACCTATTTTTTCATTATATCACTATAAAAAGTCGTACTAAAATTAATATGTTTCTACATGTTTTTATTTTAGTTTTTTACACAACATATTTCTTTCAATTTGTTAAAAAAAATTTAAAATTGACAAGTTATTTGACTTGGCAACAAACCTGAACTTTTCTTAACGTATGGTACCAAGAAAAAAATTACAAAAAGAGAGGAATTATCTTGTTTTAAGTAAAATTTTATTTTTCTGTTGTTCAGAAATAAATAGCCTTTCTATTAATATGCATGCTACATGACTAAAATGCCATATTGAAATAAAATTAGTCAACTTTTTTTGTTTTTATTTCCAGAAAATCCAGAATTAAATGCTGATTAATTTGGCATATAACAGGCCATAATTCCTTTCATCAGTTATTTGGCAAAAAAAGTTCTAAAGTTAATTTTTTTGGCTGAGCATACGATAAAATACTTTGGTCTCTGGATGTGGACCACTTTTTCAGTCTGAGCCCTAGAAGGTTAAATATTACTCCGAAAGTATTATACCAATTGTATGCCTATTGCATTAACTGTTATAATCTGTTATAATGTCCATGTTTTTTTTTTATCTTGCAACGAATAAATAAGCCCTAACAGGAAATCCTTTTTTCCTTTGAGAAAATATTCCAAGTTTTCTGTCTTCCCAAGTACAGGGGCTGTGCAGCAAAATGGTAAGTGAGGTCACCATTTTGCTAATATTAAAAACTAGTATTTGAAAGTAAGAGCTGCTTAACTATTAGTTAAGGGTTTGGAGAATGCATTAATCTTGTGAAAAAATAACCTAAATCTCCATTGCAGCTCAATAAAGCAACCATAAAAGTGGCACTGGGGAATCATAACACTCCTCATTTATTGCACCAACCCCAAATAGGGAGTGTGCAGTAATAAAATTGGCATTACTACCAAGAGCACCTTTCAGCCGGACAACTGTGTAGAGCAGAGCTCGGTCTCGGTAAAATTATGGCTCTCCACTCCAATTTAGAATATCAAATGAAATATAGAATTTATATACCCTTTTACACCTTAGATTACCAGATTTTATAGTCATGGTCTGAAGCCTGATTCGTGTTCTGTATTCCCAGAATATGACAAACAGCATGAGAGATATAGCTTGAGAAAGATATGCATATAAAAACAGCAGTTTCACTATAAATCAAATATGCTAAAACATGATACTGTATTTGAAAATAATACTCTTAACCAATAAGTAAGGTAATGAATGATAGAGGCCTCAGTTAGGAGAAACCCATAGATAAATATTACTACATAAATATAGGACACTAGCTAGACGGCTGCTCAAATCGGAACCGAGTCAATTACTCAGATTGTGTTTGGACCAAAGAACGTATAAGGAAAAAAAGTTCAGCTTTAACAAAGCGTAAGTGGCGACCTCAAGTGGTGTTTCGGTTCGTATCGTGCATTTGTTTAAGCTGGGAAGCAAACAATAAGGGACAAAGGAATTATGTATCAAAAAATTTATATTTTAAAAAAGGAAAAAAAGTAACCACTTTGTATTTGAAAAAATTATATGATTTTAATAAAGGTTTATTTTCTCCATTGGAATTATTTTTCGTTGAACCAACAATTATAAATTGAACGGATAGAGAAGATTTGAAATTAGCTTGAAGTTAATTTATAGAATAAATTATTAGAATTAGAAGCTTTCTTGGTTACATAGAAACAGGAAACAGAATTGATATTAATATACTCTGCAAAGATATCAATGGGAAATTATTACATAGGAAAAGCGAAGAGAATGGAAGTTGACAGTAACATGTAATTACAAAAGCGTTCGTCCCCTGTAATGTTCGTTTCACCTCTACGCCAAATGCACGATACTCGATTTTACATTAATCTCTATGGAAGCTTAACTTCTCCCTCTACATTCTTTGGACTCCGTCAATAATGATACAAGTTTATGCACTTGTGTTTACATAGGTAAGGATGATCTTTGAAGTAAAGTTTTAAAATGTATTCCTTGTAAGAGATTGAAAGAATATCGAAAAGCTCGTAGTATTATTAATCGCATGAAAATGTAATTATATTGAACAGATTCATTTGGTAAAATGAACTTCCTTATAATGGCATTAACCCTTCCAGTGTCCACATCATCTGTATACGTTCACAGAATCCAAAATGAGAGGGTAAGGACGGTATGTATCCGTTTTTAGTAGAACAAAAAAAAGCAATTTTCAAAAAATAAAAATTGCCGTTGTATTTTTTTATATATCATACATAAATATATAATTCAAGCTTCAGAAATAATATTTCGTTTTTTAACTTGAAGCATATTTTATTAAACTACACAATAAATAATTTTATAAAGCCATATGATTGCCATTTTTAGAAGTACTAAACGGTATTGCTGATTTACTTGTTAATGTTCCTATTTGCTGAAGCAACCTTCTGATATTTAAGCTCGCATTTGATTTGAACTATTATCAATAAATTTTCGAAAATCTAAAAATTATCAAAAAAATGCTACTTCTAAAAACGGTAGATTTTTGAAGTAATTAAAAGGTATGTACCGCTATCTTTTTTTCGTTTCACACTCTTTTTCTCATAAACCTATTTCAGTATTCCCAAATTATTTTTATCATTTTTCCCAGCATTCTATGCATCTTTTCCACTCTTAAAATCGAACTGGATGTAAACACATCCTTGTTAGAAATTCTGGTTGCAACTGCATTTAATTACGTATGGCCTACCGAGGCAGATGAAGTTTAGACATGCTGTCTCCGTTCCGTGTGTGCTATACAGTGTGTGCCATACGTGTGCTTTTTTACAGTTTTGATCCAGCGTATTGCATACCTTTTGTAAAGTTAGTGTTTACTTTTTTTACGTTTCAACTTTAGTTTTCCCTTCAATATATTTATTTTTGGAAATTAGCGATCTTTTGACCGATCGATAAGTGTTGATTTTTCATAGTTATGTTATATCATATGGCCAGCCTACAACTTGTTGCTGTGGATATTTTAACATTGCATTAGGCTGTATGTTAATTATTACTTTTCAAGTAAAACTTTGATCTTATGTCATTTTCCGAAAATAAATTAGGTCTTGGATATGGAAGCAAATTCATTCCTGTAGATTTATTTCCGTAAGTTACCGATCTTTCGGTCGTCGACTGACATTGATATTTTTGAGATGCTACATCGGAAGGCAGATTAAAAGTTGTGGATATTTTATTTAACATCTCATTAGGTTATATGTAATTTTTCATTTATTTCTTTTTTTTTTTACTAAAAACACTTTAAGCTTGTACCGTTTTCTGAAAATGAATGTCTTGGATACGAAAGCAAAATAGATTTCCTTGCTACGGAAATCAGCCATCATGTGGGAGGGCAATTTTGAGAAGGCTTCCCCTCCGTTCAACTCACTATGAACGTTTCACCCCCCCCCCCCCCTAAAAGAATATATATATTTTTTAAATTACAAGTTTTTATGTTTATATTGAATGATTTTAAATGCAACCCTCCCCCTCAGTACATTGGCTGTTCCACAAAGACGATTAACGCTGTTGTTTTTTCATTGCTTTGGAGCACAACTTTTATGCACTTAGCCAAAATCACCAAACTTCAACACCCACAGTAAAAATTCATAATGTTTAATAAAGAAAAGCAGCCAAGAAAGTATTTTTCCTATTTTATAACTAGTTCAGAAAATCCCGTGATTGTGAGAAGTTCAAGTCAGTTTGTATAATACTGGCCGTATTTAAAATATATGATACGGAAAAGAATCGTTAAAAGAAAAAACATATTTCAGGTTGCATATTATTCGGGGGGAAAATTCCTTTCGATAAATATATAATTTAGCCATTTTTTTCATCAGATTTTCCAAACCGAAACCTCAACTGTACAGTGCGATCTTTTTTTTTTCAGCATATCACATTGAAAAAGGTTTATTAAAATCAATATGCTTGTAAATTTATTTATATTTATTTTCTTAAAATTCGTAATTCTGTTTAATTTGGTATATTTCATAATAACCATTGACCTATTTCCGTTGATTGGTTATTTTAAAAAAAAATTCTACAGTTGTTTATCTGACAGCACAATTGGCTAAAAGCACAATGGTACAGAAAAAAAATTACATAACGAGAGAAATATTTATTTGAAACAAAAAAATTTTTTTTTCGTTATTCGGAACTAAATAACCTTTCATGTGCGTTATAATCATTTCTGCATGTGTTTTTTTATTTTTAAATTTTCATTTGTGTTACCAGATGCATTAATTTTACTATATAACTCTAAAAAAAAGTCCTATTAAAATAAAAACTTGCCTTTTTTTGTTAAATATTTTATTTTCAGAAAATCCAGAATTAAATGCTGATTAATTTGGCATATAACAAGCCATTACTTCTTTCATTAGTTATTTGGCAAAAAAAGATTTAGAGTTAATTGTTTTTTTTTGGCTGAGCATAGGGAGAAAATAGCTTGGCACCTGGATGGACACTGGAAAGGTTAAGCTTAATGATGATGTGTGTTGTCTTGAAGTGCGGAAATAGCAAGAAACAAAATAATGTAATCAATTAGTTGCTTTATAAAGCTTTTCAGTTTACATGCATAATCTATCGTATTACATTATCAAACAAATGAGAATATGTGCATTGAATATTTGCCCTACAATAAAATCTTAGCATATCATTTTAACAGTTTCCTCAACAAGTGATTCCATAGCATCATGGTATGCCTCGGCTTTTAATTTAAAGGTTCGCGGTTTGATCCCCAGGGTGGGTACAATAACTCCCCCCCCCCCTCAACTCTGATTTTATCGGTTTTCCTTTCCGTGTAGCATGTAAATATATGCAATTTTTTGATGTGGCATAAATTGCCAAGTTGTTTTAATGAAGAACTTGAAGATAGAAAACATTTATCCTTTAAAAAGAAATTGCAAAGTCGCTGTGATTCAATTGCTTTTCATTACATCTATGAAGTCTGAAACGAAACAGCTTAAGGTGCTCATGCCCATTAGTGACGACCCTATAGGAATGTTGTACCTTTACGTAGTTATATTTATATTTGGGAACCATGTGTTGGGTCACCATGTGCCTCAAATATCGTCTTGACAATTTGATAGCGTCGAATTTTATGGTACAGTCTGATGTGGTTCTGGCCACTTTCAGTAAGCACAGAGAGATATAATGTCTCTTCAAGGAGCTGAAACTGGTCTGGGGGCAACTACAAGAATCTTCCTCCTATACTCTGGGTATAGTGTGGCATTCGCCTATTAAAATCTGGCAGAAAAAGTATCCCACACCAGTAGAGGGCGCCATAGGTGTTAACATAACCCTCTATGGACGTTTCGCTTTTCAATGACTTTTAAACATAGAAGCATTTATGCAATGATTTTACCATTCAAATGCACATTATTCCTTAGTATTTTAACTCAACTAGTAAAACTTAGAGAACGCTTGAGCAAGTATATTTTTTTAAAACGAAGAAAATTGATGGCCATTCGATCAAAACGAACCGCATTCTTTATGTATCAGAGCGCTGAAGTAATCGTTTCGATTGGCTCATTGGTAAACTCTTCGAATGACATGTGATGTAACATATGTTCTAACATGTGACGTTTGGACTCGCCAATTGTAATAGAAGTCTTATGGCGTAGATATCCTTGTAAATCTTCAAATTATAAATTATACTTCAATAAAAATTTGAATTAACCGATAGTTTAGATCATTTTAATACTGCAAATTATTAGTATGATTATTCTGTATTAAAATGCTCTAACCTATCGATTAATTCAAATTTTTATTACCCCCTGTCAACCCACAACCCCCACTTCACAACTCTGAATACACCAATTGGTCATTGACCCCCCATAACCCCCTTACCCCTCACTATAAGGAACAAAAAATTATGGTATCAAATATCCTTTAATTCACAAGGAATACAGTTTGCACTGGACCCCTTTGAGTCTACTTCACTGCATTCCACTTCATTATTATTGCTAATCTAACTGGCTAACAACCATCTCCTTACCCCCATATACCTCAATTTACATCCCCATTAAATTAATGGCATATTTTAAGGGCAGTTAATTAAAGGCCCCTCTCCCCCTCGCCCCTAAAAATTCCATTTCTACAATTAACTCCCTCCAGTGCAAGAGGATTTAAAGAATATAAAAGTTCTATCTTAGCCCCCCCCAGGGCACAAATTTTTACCCCTATTCAAGACCCCAGATCCCTCCTCCCCCACACCATTAAAAATTTATAACTCTCTCAATCACATACCTTTAACTACAGTCCATCCCATTTCCTAGGTAGTTACGCTACGTTGTGTAACGCAATGCAAGCGATAAAATTTATTGACACCAACTCGCAGCATGTCCCACAGAAAGCATTATACATTTCACCCTCCATCATGGAAGATATTTTAACTACTCCCCACCACTCTCTAACACTTTTTACGACGTAAAAAGTGTTAGAGAGTGGTGGGGAGTAGTTAAAACTCCCCACCACTCTCTAACACTTTTACTTTTTCTTTTACTTTTTCTTACACTTTTTTTTTTTCATTTTTCAACCAATCTAGGCGCCGTGCGAGCCATTAAGCATAATCGCCGAAATGTGGATACCAGCACTTTACGGTCCTGGTACCGCCAGTCGTTGCTTACAGCGCCCAAAATTGAATTTTGCTATTGGACCAGATGATAAAGTGGGTGAGGTCCCTTTTACAAAGTGGTCCAGGAAAGGATGAAGGATTGTTAAACCCTATTACCATCCCGTGCTGAATGCCACAGCATTTTATTACTGTTAAATACTGGTACATAGGTCATGGTGTTGACAGGAACCAATAACAACCGTACCCACAATGCATATTAGACTTGAATGTTCTTAAACGTAAAAACAAAACCTCAGTAATTTATTTTTATTTGAGTAGAATCTAAAATTCTAAATATTACTCTTAAAAATTCTCGTGTTAACTGCACTGTGCAAAACAAGTTGTTATACTGAGAAAAGTACTTTTAAAACTTCGTTGCAATCGTGAGGCTAGCTGTTCCTATCGCTTCAAGATGCCGCATGCAAAGCACACCTTACTACGTTAAAAGTACAACGGACGCGATCATGCCTTCCGCTTTATATTTTAGCCACGGCGAGCTGAATTTCTTACGGCGACACAGTATTCAGCAAGTTGTACTTGAAAATGTATTAAATGTCACGTGATGTTAAATAGGAGCAAATATAAACTATATAATTCTCTCCTTTTCACAACGTTAAACATAGCAACACTGAAATTTACAACTGCCCTGAAACTTCTATAAACGATTAATTATGCTAAATAAATCAAACAAATTAAAGGTTTATTCACTTATTGAATGCTATTTCTTGTGTTTCCGGGTGATCTGTAGATGGATTTGTTAGCCACAGAAATAACTATTTTTAGGAAATCAAATTTCCTTACTGCACAACTTACTCCAACCCTAACTGTGGTACTAGTAAAAATAAAAACGGTCATTTCCGAAACCACTATGAAAACAGCAGGATATGTTAGACAGCCTAACAATATGTTAATTCTATCATATATTATACCTTAATCATCTTTTCACAATGACTAACATAAATCTTGATTAATTTGCTAAATAACATACTTACCAAAGTACAGATGTACAAATGGGATTTGTGAGGATGCCAGCCAATTAAACAATTTTTTATTATGTAAGCTAATTTTTAATATTTAAATTTCTGGAGGAAACTAACGAAACGTTTTAACTGCTTATAGAGTATCATGTTTTTTATGCCCATAATATTTCGCGATATCATTTTTTATGTAGAACTACTTTTTTCCTATCTAGAACTACTTGTGGCGGAGTAATTTAGCGTAAAACGGTGCTATATCAATATCTTTGCACTGCGCATGTACGAAGTTATGATGCGACTCTTGTCCCCCTGTCAGTAGGGAACCATTATTTGGACAACTTTTTAATGGCTAGGCTATTGACGATTGACACACTATTACTTATAGGCACTATAATACGGGTGGACAAATGTTGCAAACATAAAAGTTGATATAGTATCAAAACATAACGACTTGAGAGACTTTTATGAAATTCGGATGAGAGGTACATCAGACTATAAAAAAATTATGCAAATATCATATGCATAAAAATAGATGGCCAGGAATAATGTTCATTCGTCAAAAAAAAAACGTCCACTGGTGATAGCCAAAATGCGTTTTTCTGAACGTCCATTTTAGGTTGGATAAATACTAATGAAATAATAGTTACCTTTTCCAAATTGTCCCTTAGTTCGAATTTCCACCGTTAGCGGGTGCAAAATTTGGAAACTTGAAAATTTCATTATCTTTAAAAACGAACAACCTATATTCAGAGCCATATCTAGGCTATGACCCTAGCCATAGGTGCCAAATAACATTTTTACATATATGTGTCAACTTTTCACGTATTACCATCATTTATATGAACTAGAATAACATGTCACCTCTTGCGAATATGGAATATTCCTTTTTGAAGAAAACGAAATTTGCATTTTCCGAATATTGTATACTTTGAAAGTAGCAATTCATATTAACGGATGATTGGGAAAAAACATAAATGGTAATATATACAACGTAAAAATTATCCCATTTATCTCTTAAAATGAAAGAGTTGCTTTTTCTCACCCTATACTTATTATTGAAACGTTGAGTCGTCAATCGACAGGCTTTCTTGTTCTCACGGCGTCTCCGTACCATTTCTTCGGATTAAATTAGAAGTATAGGAGCTTGCAGTACTTTTAATAGACAGAGTTTTAAATTTTAAGAAGTGGGAGAGTAGCTCAGGAAAGATATGCTTGGAGAATTAAACTGCGCGGTCTGGTTGGACCTCCGTAGCACATGGCTGCTTGAGGATGAGGATGATTTCTGGACTTGGGATGTTTCACTCCGAGTGACTCTTAGTATAGTTTGTAAAGACATTTTTTTGTCTGTTATATCCAATGTACGCTCTATGTGAGAACATCAATTTTTTTGTGACATATCTATAAGTGCAGAATTCTTTTACTGAGGTCCGATCACAACATATACGTCAGAGCAAACGATTCCGTCTCTCACCAGTGCGAGTCATCGGGATGCCACGGGGGTTGTGAAAAGGCATTATTGGGGGTGACTATGAAAACTAAGCTAAAAATTCACTGGTCTGTGACGTAGTTGACCACCTGCAATTCAATGCATGTAGATGCGCCAATCCTTCGCTGAATCAACCGTTCGCAACAATAGGAAAAAATTCATCAGACCTCCAATAACATACTTTTAACTTCATGATATGTTTTTTGCAAAGCAAGTGAAAACGCAAGGGTACCCGCAACATATGAATCTTTTTTCTACTTTTAGCATTGTTTACTTTCTATAACAACGAACCTTGTACAAAAACTCTACGGAATTATTTTTTACCCGATGAAAGACAACTAAATACCTGCTCTTGTAAATAAGCGTAACGAACACTCATGTACTGACGAGTCGCAACGCAAAATAAAATTTCATGAGCGTGATGGGTCATTGTCTTGTGATCACACGTTCACCGGTAATCGGACGAAAAGACGATTTTTAAAACTAAGCGTGTTTATAATTGTAGATTTGTTTAAAATGATATCTTACTTCCAAATAATTAGCTGATTTTTCTTCCGAGGAAGAAATAATATTTTGGTTTCGATTGTTACTGAGTTTTCATAAGTGAATCATTTACTGAACTGGGGATACAGCGACAATAATTATTAAGAATAAAAAGTTTTTAAACTTGAGACCAAGTCGCATAACCGATATAAAGCAATTAAAAAAAGTTTTATTGATTATTCTTTTGCAATCACCATGTCTTTGGAATGACTGAGTAAAGGAAAATAAGTTATTAATTAGGTAGGGATTGAAATTTGTAAGGAAGAAGGAATTTTTTACCTCTGATTCGTGTGGTGAGGTTTTTGAAATGGTTTAGTGTAACACGAAAAATAAGTAATGAATTGAGACATGGCAGAAATAAGAATTTAACGTAAAATAACTTCATCGTTCCAAAACATGTCCTGGCGTGGTAAGCGACTCTGAAAGTACAATGCAGAATATGTGTGAACACAAATATCTGATGGCATCATCTTTCAACCAGATGGAGATTAATTTTAGTAAGAGAGGTGCAACGCTTGGAGGTTTAAGGTCGCCAAGGGAAATTTCAAAATGGATTATCTTCTTCCGATAGGTACTTTGTTTATTTACAAAATACTGATCTATAATTAAGGGGAGAGATGTTTCTATAAGAGGATGAAAAATTATTTCCAAAACATTGCTTCCATACCTTTTCTCCTGTGATGATCTGTAACAAAGGGTGTTGAAGTGGGGGGTGACAATGCGGAATTGGCCAGAATACTGTCAACGGGTGTGGTCATCCGACGTCTCTGGACTTAGAGAAATTTTGAGATGAGTCTGAAAACAGCGGTCAAGGGTGTGAGTGTTTTTCGAAAACATGTAACACATCACATCTGATACGAAAAGAAAGGGGGTGAACAGCGTGGTGGGTGACGTGATTCAAGATGAGCATCGGTGAAAATTTCGAGAAGGGTTGTCCTTTCAAGATGGCCACTTGGGGTGTGAGAGGGGGTGGAACTTTTGCTAAGAGTTTTAATTAATGAGGGTTTTTTAATAAATGAGGATTGGGAGGTCTTTTTAATGAATAACGAGTTTATAGGTTGACCGTCGAAGATGGCTGCCAAAGGGATGAGGGGTATGCCTTGACCATTGCCACCGAAAGTTTATTTGGACTTTGCAATTATTTTGAGGATTGCACCAGCCATTCTGAGAGGGGATGGAATTATTTAGGGGTTTACAAGTCTGGACATGGTGATTGCATCACATATTCTGTAATTGCGCCATTTTCTGGGACATGGCTAGAATGTGAAACATTTTCTAAAAGGTTCTATTACCTCATAGGATACAAGTTTCGCAAATATTTGGGGGCTTTGTGGGGATGTCAGAAACCAAAATGGACGTCGTGGGACTTAGAGAAATTTCAAGAAGAGTTGACTGTCTAGGGGTGGGGTAGAACTTTTGATAAGTGTTTAAAAAAAGGGGATGGAACTTTAGAAAAAAAAAGGGGGGGCTTTTTAATGAATAAGGAGATTTTAGGTTGGTCGTTGAAGATGTCCTCCAAGGGACGGAACCTTTGATAAGTGTTTAATAAAGAGGGGGCACATATTAATAAGGGATATTTAATGAGGGGTTGAACTTTTGATAAGCATTTTAATTAAGGGGGTGCACATTAATAAAGGGATCGTCACTTTGATAAGTATTAAATTAATAAGGGTTGGGTTGTTTTACCTCTGAGTGGCACATTTTTGCACACCATGGGCTAAATGGCCAGGTCACAAGGACCCCGAAAGCTCAGAGAAGGTTGGGGAGGGGAACCACTGGAAGAGCTGTTGGGAGACAGATGGTAGCCTTCCATCAAAGGACGGCGGCCTCTCCAAGCCCATCAGTGTCCCCTATTGACACCGTGGGCAGGGAATTTTGTGTTGATAAATCTCAATGCTGACTGAGCTGCGACTCGAACCTGGGAACTACAGATTACGAGCCTGGCGCACTACCGACTGGGCAACCCCACCCCTAATTAATAAGGAATAAAAAATAAATACATGAAATAAAAATTGTGTAGGTTAATTTATAAAGATTAAAAAATTAAAATTGTTAATTTAAAAGGCCTAAAATATTCGGAGGTTAATTTACAAGGATTAAAAAATATTTGGGGTTAATTTATAAGGAATAAAAAAAAAATGTTAATTTATAAGGAATAAAAAATACGTGTGTTAATTTATAAGAAATTCACACGTTAAATTATAAAAATAAAAATATTCGCAAGTTAATAAAAATAAATACAGAGAATATACAACTCGCACGTTAAATTATAAAATAAAAATTGTTAATTTACAAGGACTAAAAAATACTTGTGTTCATTTACGAGGAAATAAAAATTCGCGAGTTAACTTACAAAGACATAAAAAATCGTAGGTTATGAAAAAATTCGCAATAAAAAATAAATACAGGGAATATAAAACTCACACTTTGAATTATAAAGAAATACAGGAAACCTTCCTAGGTTATTTTATAACGATTGGTTATTCACACTTGAGACATCTTTAACCACTCTAAGCATAAAACTACCGTTGGAGTAATGGTTAAACGTGAAGGACCTGGGAAAGAGCCTTGTTGTGGGAAGAGGTTTTTTTTTAATACAGTACACGCTTTAAAAATATAGTGTGTTAAACACTAGATGGCGCCACAAATAAGTTGAAAATTTCGGATGGTGGTTGGCCTTGGAATATTTTCGGATGAGGACGGAAACCAAGATGGCGGACGAACATCAAACTCGGGGGAGTTTGATATTTGTCCGCCATCTTGGGGAGTTTGTGGTGACCTCATGATTCAAAATGGCGAAGGAGAAATATCGGATGAGGGCAGAAAACAAGATGGCAGGACTTATTCGGGGGGTTTGTAGTCAAAATGGCAGGGGGGTTTTAATAAAGGAGGAGAGTACTGAGGGGTTAATTATGAAATACGAGTCATGGAATATTAAGGGGGAAGTAGTTGGGGATGCGTAAGGGGGCGTGGTCGATGACGTCATAGGGGAAAGCACTGTGGAATGGGGATCTGGGGTGTCTTGACACTACTCCACTCTGTCAATATTCAGTACACAATAGAAAAGACTTTTCTTGGTCAGAAATTAAGATAACTTAAAATTCTCTGTCATTGGGCAATGCAAACTTTTAAGTTTACCATTCAAATTATTTGCATTTTAAAATTTTTAAAACTCAGAAGCTTTTCACTTCACTGAAGAAAGTGTACTGACCTTGCTCCAAAAAGCTTCTGAGTTTTCTCCTAAAAACTTTTAACATGGAAATAGTTTGAAGGATAAACTTAAAAATTTTATTGCTCAATGAGAGAGAATTTTAAGTTATTTTAAGTAGCAATATTGGACATTTTTGGTGATAAATCCAAGTCTTTGAGATATATACTTTCTGCATCTTATAGAAACATTATGGTGACATCCAAAATTTCAGTGTGAAAATTTACTTCTTGCTTTAGAATTCCTTGTATACAGTTAATACTTGAACAAATTAAGAACTGGAAAAATTTCCAGTACAATAAATCGCATAACCATAAACTTTCAGTTGTGTGTATATACCATCACTGATGAACAAAATATGCATTTTCTCAATGACATGAAATAAATTAAGTTTATAAAAAGTTTCACAAATAATTTATTCTAATGAAAAAGATAATTTTTTTTTATCATTTTATAATGCTATCAACATTAAAATTTACCATAATTTTTTACTTGATCCACATTTCAATATTTCAATGGATTTAAAGTATATATACATATATTTCAGTCCCCCAAAATACTTTGTAATCACTTAGTAATCATGTTGTTACTTGATCAGAAACTACTTAATATTTAAAAAGTAAAACCTTTATAAATTCAGTAGGTTGTCACTGCAACATAGATTTACTGCTGAGTTTACACTTAGGTTAAACTCATTCTGTGCGAGATTTTACCTGTAATGATAGGCTTTTATGTGAAATCTGTGGTTAATAACTGTTTGAGGGATAGTTTTCTTCTTCGTGAGTTCTATGATTTTTCAGACATAACATACATTAGTTATGTAATAAGTTTTTTAGTTTTTTTTAATGTACCCTAATTTAAAATGGAAGTCATCAATCCTTGTTAATCTATGAAATTCTTTCCTCCTAATGAGATATCAAAATAACAAATGGGAATGGTTTATTCTTGTAGAATCTGCAAGATGACAACATCAAACAACCATTTGTTAGCACAAGCTGAGTTAATAAAGTTCTGCAGTTATATTTTTATGGAGAATTCTAATGAGTAACCTTTCACTGAAAACTATTATCAATAAGTGCTATCAGAAAATAAGCATGTGACATGTGGTACAATGAAAATATTCATTTGTGAAAACTGAGTGGTAATCATACAGCTGGTCATCCTGCCATATTTGAGTGTAATCCCAAATGTGATAATCCAGCAGGATAATGCCTGCCCACACTTCGTCCGGGTAACTCAACATGCTCTTCAGGCAGTGCACCAACTCCCTTGGCCAGCATGCCTCTGGACTTGTCTCCAATCGAGTATGTCTGGGACTGGATTGGAGAAAGACACTTCAGCGGACTGCGACAGATAATGACTATCGCTGAATTAGGCATCCAAATTGAAATCGCATGGAATGGATATCAGCACGATATCATTTGTATGAACGATTGTTTACCAGATTGGGAACTTGTATTGCTGCTTCAGGAGATTCAACACCTTATTAGAATGTGCCATCTGTAAAATGTAATACTCATTAAAAGGTAAAATAAATATTGAATCACTTCACACATGTGATCACTGCCCTTTCTCAACAAGTTGTTTTTACTAAATAAATCTCATAGATTACGCTTCAATTGTTAATGATGTTCTTTTTTCAATTTCCGCCAGTGTATTTTTTTTATTTATAAACCATGAAAAAAGTTATATTTCTTAAAAAAGCTAAGTGGCTGTTTACGAACAGAAAGAAAGGGGAAATAACTTTTTTTTGTAAAACTAGCCATAGCAAATAGCCATATTTTATGTGACATTAAGTGTTTCCCTCATTGTCAGCATTTGTCAGATTCAACAGCGTTTGCTATCAGCGCCAGTAATAATACAGTTTAATTCAAAACCTTTTAGCCAATTTTGGAGACTCCAGAACTTTTCAGAAAATTGTCTGATCCGTCCCATATTTTTCGTTAGGGGTTTCCTTGGATAATATTGTATTTCTTTCGAAAATCAAGTCTTTAACTTTAATAGAACTGGAGATACAATTTTAGAGCTCATTTTTTACCATTCTCCTGTCTAAAGCTGTAATAGAAAGCCCGAGTTCGATTTTGAGACTGCCGAATGACATATACATTTCTATCCCCTCTAAACGTTGGCAGGCTATCTACTAATTAGATACTTAAATTGAAACTTTTTAAATGAATAAATAACCATTAACTTATTAGCTTCTGTTTTTACATCGCTTTCACTGTAATGAATAATAGAAAATGAACTCTTAGGAACATTCTAATCGACGAGAAATACTAAATTATCATAATATAAGTATGTAAATGTCGTTTGTGCCAGTATCAGACACCCTAGATTTCTCAACTTTCTTCTGTTCTTTTCGGAAAGAGCTTCGCAAATTATTAAAAAATCATAATTGAACCAGATCACTGCCTATATTTTGTTTTGAAATATTTTAATGCGAATTTACATAATTTTCCAATTTCAAATATTCGTATACTTCTTATATTTTCAAAAAATTTTAATGCATCTAATTATATGCATATGAATGTAGTGCAATACAGGTACCCGCTTAATGTCGTTAATTTGCTCTTTAAAATACAAAGTTAAGCGAAAAACATTAAACTTATCGATGAGAGTGAAATATATCACAATATGGCCTGGTGGTTAGCGCGCTTGGCTAGTGATCTAAGGGACGTGGGTTCGAGCCCCGGATAAGGCATGGATGTATGTGTCGTTTTTCTGCTCAGGTCTTGCCATCCTCACAGACCATACTATGGCGTATAAACTGACAGGCTCCTGTCAGACTTCTGTGGCAAGGGGGTATTTTTTTAATATATTTTTCCACGGATGTTCATGGCGTCCGTTGCCAGTACTATCTTAGTAATATTACCTGGATGGTTGTTGACATCGAGGTGTTTGTTATGTTTTCCAATCGATCACAAACGTTAGAAGATAGTTGGTAATTTGGATTAGTTTTTATACCTGCAGTAAATTATAATAAGAAAAAAAATATTTTGAGTTTCCAAAGTTAATTCTTGGTGACTCGTACTAAAGCCCTTATATTTCAGGGTATAATGTGATTTTCTGATGTGAATATCGTCTGTTTAGTGACGGGAAAGCTTGGAAAGCGTTGATCTGTGTTATGGAATGGAAATTATATTCCAATATGAATGCAATTTTGAAATATTACATTTATTTATTGAAAAAGGAAACAGGAGATTTCATGAAAATTTTGAGTAAACTTTGAAGTGTTCGTGCTAGCTGTGAATTCTTTTGAAACACAGAAGTAATTGTAGGTTTATCCGCAATTTGTATCGATTAAAGGTCTCTGGAGGTATGTTCATAAAATATTCCCAATATCCTCTAAAGTGTATATAGCGAACATATTAGTGATTACATGTTTATGGTAAAGTATGGAGGGAATATCCGTATATTTTTTTATCATTGTTTATGAGGATTGTCCGCATTTTTGGAGGTAAGGTAAAAAAAAAGTCCTGAGATACGACACTTACGGTGCTTTAAAAAAATGCAAAAAAAAATCTATGAAATATTCTGATTTGTCTGCGTTTTTGGGTGCTTTTTTCACTAGCTGGCATGACAATGGAAGTAATTTAGAATATGGTCCTCGCACTTGTAAAGGGTTTGGAAGAGTTTGAATTAGGGGTTAGCTTAGTTTTCTCGGTCCTCAGCTAACAGATGGCATTGCTCAAGTGGCGTATGATGTCGAAATGTAAAGTATGTCGTAGTAACGTAACTGACTTTGTTTACTTTTTACTAATCAATGTCAGGAACTATCTAATCGGAGGCAGTGCTCCAGGTGACAATCAGTAATTTTTGTTATCGATTTTGACTTGGTGTGCTTCATTCTGGAAAATATCTGTTCACATAAGTACGTGCTTCCGAAGAGGAAGAAAATTCTTGCCACATACATTCTTAATTTGACAAACTTTCCCTTTTCTATATATTTTTGATGAAATTATTCGTCATGTTCACAGGTCACAATTAAGGATCTGGTGGGACAAGTTAGTAGTGAACATGGTTTGTACACCCGTGATCTAGTGCATTTTTTTTTACCTAACAGCATATTGTTAAATAACAAGCATTACCTTAAGCACTTTAACAATGCCAAACAAAGCCACTTCTTTTAGCAACATACTGAACTACCCAATAGGTCTCTTTGGCATTGGTAGTTCCAATGGCAATGGGAAACATCTCGTGCAGGCAAGTAAACTTAATGGTTTGTGAATAACTAACACATACTACAAACATTGGGACACTTATTAATATATATGGGTTTCATCTGATGGGTTGAACAAGAATATGATAGATTATATTTTAATTAACAGCAAATGGGCTAGTTCGGTTCGGAATATCAGATCACACAGGTGAGCTGAAATTGGGTATGACCATTATTTAGTCAAAAGTGCATTGTAACTGAAACGTAAGAAATGTGCCAAGGTTAAGAGAAATACTTTAACATTGAAACTTCAAAAAATCCAGATGTAGCCAAAGTATATGATAAGCAAATTAGTCATTATGACAATTGTGGTTTGCTTACTGCTGAAGTTGAGAAAGAATCTGATAAGTTCAAACAGGCTTTTCTTGAGACCAACAGTACTCTTTTGATTAATAAGGAACAGAGGAAACAAAATTATTTTAGTGATAAGGTTATGGAACTGATTTCTGAAAGAAGGAAGTGCAGGAATAATATGAATCAATACCCTACTAGTCCTAAAAGATGGCATCACAGTGAGCTTAATAAATATGTAAAGGATCAGTTAACAGCTGATAAGAATCTTTGGCTTGATAGCTTGGCTGACAAAACAGAGGAAGCAGTTAGACAGCACAAAACAGCAAAAACAACAGAGAGCTGTAATAGATAGTTAATGTTTTATGTGGTAGAAAATGAACAGGTATACAGGGATTGAAGGATAAACAAAATAAGGTTATATAAGGTGAGGATTCTGTTGTGGTTAGGTGTGCTGAGCATTTCAGTGAAACAATTTCAGTTCTAAACAATGTGATTTTTTCTAGTCCCATTGTTTGTAATGAGGATAGATGTGTTACTGGCTTTAATGTTGGCCCTATATCATATTTTGAAGTTGCTTAACCTAACTCTAAATTAAATCTGCATAAATCCCCAGGGGGGTGGATGAAATCATCACTGAAATTTCTAGAGCTGGGAACATTTGTGTTGTCACATGGCCGATGAAATTTTGAATATTTTTTGTGATAAAGGCATTCCTAAGAATTTTACTAGAGCTATTATTATCCCTATTTTAAAAAAAAAGTGATCATAATTCTTTTGAGAATTATAGGGGAATTAGTTTACTTTCTGTTCCAAACAATCCAAAAATGATTATATGTAATAGAATTAAAAATTTGGTTGGTGGACAACTGTGTGATGAACAGTGTAGATTTAGAAGTGGAAGAACAAATATTTTCATTTAAGCAGATTCTTGAGAAATGTTTAGAGTTTCAGAAACCAGTGGTTGATTGTTAGATCATATGGAATACCTGATAAGTTAGTGTAATGAAAACTCTCTATAATAACACTGAGTCATGTGTTAGAGCTGGTATGTCTTGCAACAATTGGTTTAGTTGCTAGTGGAGTTAGACAAGGGTGCATTTTGTCTCCTTTTCTCTTTAATTTGGTTATTAATTATGCCATACAAATTTCTTTGCAAGGAAAAGATTTTAGCCTTAAATGGTGTAGAGATATCAAGATTTCTGATTTAGATTATGTTGATCATTTGGCCTGTTGGCAAATTATGTCGATGAGATGAATTCTTTCATTAGGGCTGTTGATGAGACTGGTAATAGAGTAGGTTTGGTGATAAACAGAGAAAAAGTAAAGTGATGAAAATTGGTCAGGCAGATGATGCTCCAATTGCTTTAAATGGCTCTACTCTTGAGAAAGTGTTTGTTTAATTATCTTGAGAGCTGTGTAACAGATACTGATGATGTGTGGCATGAGATAAATAGAAGAATAGGTATTGCTGCTGGGGCATTTAAGAATCTATGGAGAGTGTGGAAAAATGGGTGTGTACAGCTAAAGAGAAATTAGATTATAATAGTTTGGTTCTCTATAGAGTTAGTTATGGTAGTGAAACATGGACCCTTTGTAAGCAGGATAACAAGAAACTTGATTCCTTTGATTCTAGATGTTTGCGTAGTATCTTAGGTATTAGGTAGTTTCACTTTGTAAATAATTATGAAGTTAGAAGGAGTCGTCAACCTCCTTTGAGTAACATTTTATGCAGAGAGAGACTGCATTGGTTTGGCCATGTTAACTGTATGCATAGCTTCAGATTGACAAATAGGATTATGAGCAGTGTGCCTAATGGCTTCAGGAAAAGGGGGAGACTGAGGATGCAATGGACAAACAATGCCAAACAGGACCTTGCTAGAATTGTCGTACAGTGGCCAAAAGCAACAGCTGTAGCTCAGGACAGACAAGTGTGGAGAGCAAAATTATACAGTCTTGTAGGACCTCCGTAGCTCATGTCTTCCTGTGGATTTTTGTATGTATATGTGTAATCTGTAAATGTCCTTATTTCATGAGAATATGTTTTCAGAAGAGGATCTCCAGAACTTCATGGTCTTTGGCCCCCATTTTTTTGTGCAACATAACAAAACGGGTTTATATGAAAAATATTTTTTTTTTGTTACCATAGTAGTGATAAGTCTAGTCTATGTCAAACACAATGTACCATTGCCATGGTAATGGTAATTTGCGTTGTAAACAAATTCAACGTACCAAAAAAAAGCAATTCCCCCTCCCTCTAAAAAATATATCCCTCACTACCACGAATTACTAAAAACATCAAAATTATCAAAAGAACCCATAAACCCACAAACCAAGACAACACAGCAATTACCTTCCCATATCCTCCAATCTCCCCCCCTCTCCCTCTTTTCTCAATACTTAAAACACTCCATAAATATCTTTCCACAAACTAAAATCCTAAATGAAGTCACATGTACAAAAAAAAATGTAAATAAAACACCAGAATTAATCTAATTAAACACAAATTTAAACAAGAAAATTGAGAACAGTGCACTGCTGATCTGCATTATAATAAAAGTTGCCAGAACTAAATAAACTCATCAGAGAAACACCTCTAACGAAAACAAGAAAATTGGAAATGCATCACTGATCTGAATTATAAAAAAGCCCTCAAACTAATCCTATTGGAGACAGCATATACCAAAAAAGAAAAAAAAATACGAAATGGTGCACTACCAATCCGAATTATAAAAAAGCTTCCAAAACTAAATAATCTCGTCAGAGACAACACATAGCTAAACCTAGAAAATTGGAAACAGTGCACAATTGAGCTGCATTTTATATATATAAAACAACCCAGAACTAAATAATCTTATGAGAAATGAAACATCTCAAAAAATAGTTAAAATTGGAAACAATGCACTGCCAATCTGCATTATAGAAAAACCCCTGAAACTAAATAATCTCATGAGACAACACATCTCAAAAAATAAAAACTGGAAACATTGCACTGCTGATCTGAATTATAAAAGTAAATCCCAAAACAGAAAAAAAAAAGAACACCAAAATGAGCAAAAATATATATTCCAACCTGAAATATTTATTACAATGCTAATTGCATTTCTATCCCCATTAATATATTACCCAACATTTTGAGTAATTAAAAATTCATATTAAATTCTTAATCACAAATAGAAATAAACAAAATAAAAAACAAATATTCAATTCCATAAGTAAATGTATTAATAAATACCACTATTAAATTTATACAGAAATATTAATAAAATCACATAAGCACACTGGATTAAGCTATCAAAAATATTACAGACCACTCTCCATCCGTTAAAAAAATATTTCTCATAAAACCTCTCCTCTGAATTACTCTAGCAACATTCTTAAAATTACGTAATTTTAATTCCTAAATGCCTTCAATAACTCCAAAAAAAGGCATTAATTACCCCATTTCAGCTATCATTAAATATATATTATAAATATCCACTTACCTCTTACCATTACCACAAATTATCCAAGAAAGAATGAAAAAAATCCAAACATGATCACATTCATGTCAAATCCTATATGACGGTGACATATTACCCACCCAAAAAACACTAATCCATAGAACCTTAAGCCACCAACAACCCACAGTTACTCTAACATTATATTTACATCAGACTTTATGCTTCAGCATTATATGTTTCCCGAGCAGCAGCATCTCTTGGCTAAGGCCCATGAACAAGAAATTGACCAAGTTTTTTGATTAGTAAATTTATTTCAAGTACAAACTAACAATTTAGTCAGAAATAGATATAATACTTATTCAGTATGCTTCAAAATATATGACAAGTTGATTTTTTTTCGTACTTTATAAGCAATCAAGATTTATTTGGCTGTAACTGGTAGTTTTTGGAGACGTGCTATTGACTTTCTTCTGTTTCAGAAGGCAAACTTTGTGTGTTTTTATTAAATCTGAGGTAGTGGTCAACAGTAACATTGGTCTTGATAGGTCCCTCATATGAAAAGGCCTGTATGCACTAGGATCAATAAATGATCTTTCACTGTATTTTATGTTGCAAATAAAGAAAAAAAAAACTGCTGTAAACTTTTATAGCCCCATCTATCTGTGGATGTTGACAAAATTTTATGCAATTTTCTAAAGTGCATATGTTTTTCAATCTGGCATGTAAATTGCTGATATCGAATATTACAGAAAATTCTCTTACAACATTCACAGAAGAACTTTACCATTCATGGTTTGCATTTGCAGTAAATTATTTCACAGTTAACAGCAAATTTTGTGATGAAAAAAATAAAACATAGTACCTAATCTTATTATTATTTGTTTGTTTCTTGTTGAATCAATATTCGAAGGTTTTTTGATATTATAATGTTCATTGCAAAACAATCTTTCTTTTTAAATAGAAAGCTCAATCGCTACTTACTCAATCTCAAATATTTATGTAAATGCAAATCATTAAAGCTAATCCCTAATTTTCTTAAAATAAAGAAATATACATTTTAAAAAATACTGAATTGAAATGAAAGAAAAAAGTCTGAATGGTAAAAGTAGTCCATTTTACATCTACCTTGAGAGTATTGAGGATATATATATATATCATTTAAAGAATATATATATATAAAAGAAATATGCAATGCCTACAAAGAAGAAACATCATGTTTCTGCACTTAAAAAAATTACTGAGAATAATCTCATGAAAACAAGATTTTATTAACAACGCTTATCGCTATAAAATGAACTCTTGTTTCGCACTTACCCCCCCCCCCCCCCCCGAAAATTAAACAATTTCGTCAAAATTAGATTTTATTAACGAATTAGATTTTATTAAGAATTTTATAACATTGCTAAAGAATAAACTGTTCTGCACCTAAAAAAAATCCCATAAATTAATATTCTCATCAAAACTAGATTTCATTAACATCTCTTATCGCTAAAGAATAACTCCTTGTTCCTTACGGGGCGGGGGTGGCTCAGTCGGTAGCGCGCCAGGCTCATAATCTGTAGTTCCCAGGTTCGAGTCCCAGCTGGGTCAGCGTTGAGATTTATCTCCACAAAATTTCCCCGCCCTGCCCACGGTCAGTAGGGGACACCGATGGGCTTGAAAAGGCCGCTGTCCGTCGGATGGGACGTTAAGCCGTGACCCCGTGTGCGGGAGAGCCATAACCTGTGCATGTTAAAGAACGCTGGATGGCCTTGACGGGAGGTTACCATCTGTCTCCCAACAGCTATTCCAGTGGGTCCCCTCCCCCAACCTTCTCTGAGCCTTCGGGGTCCTTGTGGCCTGTCCATTTAGCCCATGGTGTGCAAAAAAGTGCCGCTCAGAGGTAAAACAATCCAATCCAATCCTTGTTCCTTACTGAAAAAAGCCCAAAAATAAATAATATCAAAAGATTTCATTAACAATGCTTATTGCTAAACAGTGAAACCGTGTTTCTCACTTAAAAAAGCCACTAAAATAAATATCAAAAGTAAATTTCCTTAATAACACTCAATGCTAAAGAATCAACTTAAGAAAAGACCCAAAAATAAATAATCTCATTAGAGAGAACTATTCTAAACAGCATATATCAGTCATAAACATTGGAACATGCGGATGCATATATTGCAATCAACATTAAAGGTTTTCCTGGGGAAAAGTACAAGATGGTGTCTGAGAATCCTACAATGCACTATAGCCAACTATATGATATACTGACTAAACTTGATTCCATCTTACTTCATGACAGTATAATTATCAGCAATGAAAAATAATAAAACCCTCTCAAGCAGCTGTTTGCCACAGAGGTTTGACAACAATCAACCTAATAAAAAATAGAACAATTACAAAAACTTTTTAACATCAACTGCAAAAAATCAAATGATATTAAGCCAGTTCTTTTCATCAACAAATCTAACATTCCTAATAATACTCTAAAAAGAGCACTTGAAAGAGGTCCAAAATTTTGTTATCCTTCAAAACTACAAGCTATCGATAAATTGATCCCAGATGTTGAAAAGATAATCAAACTAATACCAGATGAAGCTCAAGAAAAAGAACATTTTCGTTTATATAGAACCATCAGCAACATCTATAGCAACAATAAATCTTCAAATAAAGAATTTAATGACGAAATAAAAGAATTAAACAAGTTAAAGGAAAATAACAAAGTAAAAATTTTATCTGCTGACAAGACTAAACAAATAATAATTCTAAACAACAATGAATATGCTGCTAAACTAAAAGAAGTTCTAACTTCCTTAAAATGCAGTGGAATGAACTATAATCCTAGCAACAAATTCATTATGAAATTAAATAATTTAAGAAATAATCCTCATCTCCCACAATCTATAAAAAAATCTTGTAAACCACCTCTCAACTATGATTTAAACCAGACTGTTTCTTCAAATAAAACTACATAAAGAAAATAACCCTGAATGTTCTCTTGTCTCAAAACTAAAAGGTCCTACATATTTATTTGAATGAAAATTATTTGAAGAATTATCAACCATATTTAAAAAAAAAAAAACTAAATATATAACTAATTCATCATACGATTTCATCAATTCCATAAAAAATTTATATATACCTGAGCATGCTAAACTATATTCCTTGGATGTTATCAGTCTATGTCCAAATACTCCAATATTTGAATTAATTATGTTAATCAGAAAAGAAATACTTGAATTATGCAAATACAATATGAGTTTTTTTGTAATGGTCAAAGCTCTTGATATTGTAAAAGACAGCACTCTTTTTTAAGTTGATAAAAAATTGTAGAAGCAAAATTTTGGTACCTTTGGGATCACCATTATCAGGACTTTTTGCTGATGTGATAATGAGAGACATTGACAACAAAATACTTGACAATAGAATATTACAACCTTTATTATGTAAAATATACATTGATGATATATTTATTGTATGGGAATATTCAGCACAATCCATACTTGATTTATTATCAGAACTCAATAATATATAAATATCTTAGTATCAAATTCACTCTTGAAAGTGAAAGAAAAATTAAAAAATAAAATTTTCTTGAATTACTCTTATCCAAAGATGTAAAAATGAACTCATAACTTCTGTATATCGCAAACCTACCTTTATAAACAACTTAATACCTTATAATTCATCACATCCTTGTCAATACCTTTCTTCATGTCTTAAAAATTTATTTATTAGAGCTGCAAAAATAAGTAAAACAAACTACCACTTACAAACTGAAATCAAATTTATATATTCATTAGCAAAAGATGCTGGCTATCCATTCAATTTCATCCATAAATGTCATTCTTCTATATTTCCACCAAATAAGCAGATTACCACCAAGAAGTCAACTGACAAGATATTTAAATATACCAACTCTATATCACATTTATCTGCTCTGAATACTACCATAAAATATCATGAAAAAATATGACTATATAATACCTATTAAATCTACTATTCTACTAAAATCCATTTTGAATGACAGAGACTGCTACATTCCTACAGGAGGAGTTTACCTAATTCCTTTAAAAGAAGATGCAACTCCTGATAGTAACATCAAATCACTAATTGGATACATCAGAATGACTTCAAGAAACTTACCAGAAGGAATTAAAGAACATCAATATGTTATCAAGAAAAAATCAACAACTACTACTTTATCAAGCATCATTATCAACCACAATGCAATTCCAATCTTCGGTGAAGCCCAAATTTTTTCAAATCCTAATACTAAATTTAGATTCTCACAGTGAAAAAGTAATAATTCAAGTCAACAAAGATTTTTGCTATAACAATGAACTACCAATTTTATCCACAGCCTGGAAACTCCTATTAAAAGATTTCCCTAATCCAAATATTCAAATCAACAATAAAAAATACCACCAATTTTCTAATACAATAATGAAATAATTATTATTAAACTCAACTCATTAAGTATCCACTAATAATTTTGATTCTGTATATTGATTCAAATATTTAGAGGAAAAATTGTCTGAGCCAGGTGGGATATGAACCCATGACCTCTTGATAATATGTCAGTGCTCTGGACTACTGAGCTACCGGCTGCCGATCAAGATCTCTTCTAATTGGTGTTATGAACATTCTCAACCTACTTTCCTAATATGTAGGGAGTGTTCAGGCGATCCCGCCTCAAGCGGCTTTTTAATGCCATAGATGGAATGCATGTCTTATGAGTATACAATCTACAAATAATTATTATTAAATTCAACTCATTAAGTATCCACTAATAATTTCCACTCTGTAAATTGATTCAAATATTTAGAGGAAAAAATTGTCTTGTGCTGGGTGGGATACGAACCCATGACCTCCTGATAACATGTCATGTCTTCATTGAAGCTCATCCAATGAAGCAGCTGCACAAGGGACCTGAGCTTAAGAGGCCCCAAAAATAAAATCAAGAATATTTAATTTTTACAAGCACCAATAGCAAATATTTTTTTTTGTCAGTTTTCAGAGCAGGAGACATTTGCTAAAGGAAAACGAGTAATTTTATGTTTCCATGGTGCAAAAGAAATGACAACAATAAATTAATGCAGATGGTGTCCATAAAGCAGAATTTATAAAGATAAAAACAGGTATTTTCTCGCAATGCAACTCCCCATCTTCATACCTCCCCACTCTCTCAGCATGTTGGTGGTGCTCATTGTCAGTTTTGGTGACTGCAAAACTTAACCCATTTAGGACTAGTGGAGTGCTTTTTTTTATTTAATCATCTCTATGTCAAAATTTGAGCAGTTTACACTGTCTTTCTTATAACCAGTGGAGTGCTTTATCAGTTAACTAAATGCTTCCTTTCTTTTATGACTCACCTTTTTCCCTTCTTTATTTTTAGCTGTGTAGAATAGATGTATTGAATGAAACAGTTTACTCTTTGTCTAGGAAATATATCCTCCTATTTGCAGTTTTCACCCTTCCAAATACATTCTAATTGCCTCTAACGATCTTAATAGAACTGTGAACAGTGAGGCATGTTGTCAAAATCTGGATTCTGTAACTGTTGCAATTCCAATCACCTTCCACCCTCTGCACCTGCCCCTTTCATAGCCTTGAGGGGTGTTTGAGGGTTGATCCAGAGCCATCCAGTTTGGTTCAATCACCATCAGATATTGCTAAGTGCATGTGCAGTGAGGAAGACAAATGAAATTCTGAATTTCTATCAATGGCCAAACCATTTAGTTTCACATTTGGGTGGGAGTGGGGATTGGCTGTACCATGGCTTGGAACCAAGAACTGTGTGAGGTGGTCTTTAGAAAGGAATCTTTCAAGTGGGCAACTTTGGGGAATATCCGAATTTTGAACACATATTCCATCCTGAAAGTCAGATGTTCACAGAGGAGTGCTCTCTGAAAAAGGTTAAAGGGTACAGAACTAAGTGGTTCACAAGTAGACAAACATCAAATATATATATATACACACTTTTTCACTGATATTAGCACAGAAGTTATAAAATGTTCATATGAAAATGATGTTCTTAAGATAACATTCGACATCACAAAATGTCCTTAGGAGCATAAGAAGATTAATATATTTCATGATGTTGCAAAGACTGCAGAAGAAAATATCACTTCCTGAGCATACAAAAGGATAGCACAAACTGTTCAGTAGACAACTTAATGCAAGTAATTATAATAGTTGATCAGTTATCATGATTTTGGATATATTATATCCATCATCACATTGAAGTTGATGTGTAGAGAAGGTTACTCAAGAAATTATAATTTCTTAGCTAACCTTCTGTACATCTAACTGTAACATCTTGTTTGCTGTTTTTTTCTTAAATTTTTAATTTTCTAAAAATTCAAAAACGCACAATATTTTTGGTATAGGACACAAGCAGTTATGTCTATTAGTTATTTTGGGATAAAGTTTCAAAGTTGTTCTTTTTTCCTCCTGTAAATACCTCAAAATTAACCTTGCCACTAGACTAAATTTTTACAAACAGACAAGTGTTACAGCAATGCAAATTATGTGCACTCTGCTGCTCATGTCTTGAATCTGGTTGTTAACTATGCTATATCTGCATCAATGGAAGTAGAAAAGTTTCTCGATTTAGTCAAATGACTTGTAGTTTTTTCTCTAAAGTAGTAAAATGTGGGTAAACCGATGAAATAACATTAAAAAATTTCTCCAACTCGCTGGTCTTCGAGATATAAACCTTTGCATGCCTGGAAATTTAAATTTATAGATCTGATGAAGACATTGAATGAAATAATTCTTGTCACTAAAAACAATGAACGTTTTGACTGCCAATGCTTTAAGAACAAAATTAGAAAATTTTCAAAACATTTTTCTCAAAATTCTATCAAAAATTTTGCAATGATCTCTAAATTTCTGCAATCTCCAGATGTTGACATATCAAATCTCTGTATTGTTGTACACTGCATTAGAAGGTATGTAGGAATCAAGGAACAATTTGAATAAATTCAATGAAAGGGCACAAAAGAGGCATTAATGATACCTAGGTAGTATTAATGCCATCTTTTGTTACTGCTGAGAGCTATGCACCAATTCCCCTGTGAGAAAGTACTCTGTACCAATTCCCCTGTGAGAAAGAAAGAACTGGCCAGGTCCAGCACTTAAAGTCCTACCTCACCTTCTTGTGGTGCAGATCATTAATATCTTTCAAAATATATTTTCTTGGGGAATGGAATGGATGAGGAGAGCTGCCAGATTAGTGTGACCTTCTAATCTGGACTAATGTGTACACTTTTCTATTTTTCCTTCCATGCTTTTTTTGTGTGGTCAACCACACGAGGTGCTGACTATTACAGTTGACATATATATGCCAACCGTAATGGAATTATGGCTCCTAGCTTGATAATGAATCCTGAATTTCTGCACTGGTGGGCTTCTGTTGAGAGAAAATATTTTGCTATGTTTTCTGTTTGTGGGTTGATGACCCAAAATGAATAGATTCAAAGGATATGTTTTATCAACTGGTAGATAATCCTGATCTAAGGTCATTGCAGGTAGCTGAACTCTCTTCTACAGTCATCATCAAACCTACATTGGAGGTTAGAGGAAGTCTTACAGTGTATATGGATTAATTTTTTAGTAGTGAGGAAAAAGGTTTTTGCATCATACCTGCGATTTGGGGGCTATTTGATATTGTCGGCATTTTCTATCTCAATAAACGTAGTTTCTTTAAACATCCCACTAAACATTTTCTCTCCACAGGGAGTTGGAATGTGAGGACTCTGCAGAGAGATTATTTGCTTTTTCAACAGATTATTCTTGGCTTGCAAGAGACCAGATGGATAGATAAAGGTCAGATACTTAAAAATAATCTCAAATTTCTCTTTTCAGGGAGGGAAGATGAAAAGCATCTTCAAGGTATAGGCTTGCTTCTCAGCCTACATGCTAGTGATGCTCTTCTAGGATATGAATGCATTAATGAAAGGTTTCTTGCTTCCACATTTCAGATGAGTATTAAAGACTTGAATGTTATCTGTTCTTATTCCTTCATTGAGGATTAAAAAGATATGTTTTACAGACAACTTCAGAATGTTTTGAATTCTTTCAAGAAGTAAGATATTACCCTTGTCTTAGACAACTTCAATGCTAAAGTTGTTACTGACTATGACTTTTGGGGAGGGGTGATAGGTCCATTTGGTATTAGTTGCAATGGGCAGCATTCCCTACAGGTAAGTAAATGGTTTGAGAATAACTAACATTTATTACAAATGCCGGGACATACAAAAGTACAAATGGGTTTCACTAGATGGGCTGCATAAGAATATGATTGATTATATATTAATTAACAGCAAATATCTAGTTCTGTAAGGAATACCAGATCATATAAGGGAGCTGAAATTAGGAAGAAAGAGTTAGGACCTTACAAAATTTCTTAGATCTTAAACTTAAAAAGTGTTGTGCTAAGTTTAAAAAAAGTTACCTTTAAAACTGAAGCTCTGAAAGACCCAGTTATAGCTTTAGGTTAGTCATTATGACAGTCATGGTTTGCTTACTACTGAAGTTAAGAGAGGATGGGACGATTTCAACAGACTTTTTTTTTTATAACAGCACTCTTTTAGGTAAAAGAAAGCAGAGGAGGCAAAATTATTTGAGTGATAAGGCATTTGATAGGGCCGGACTTACACATAACATAACTAAGCTACAGCTTAGGGTCTCATGATATGAGGGGCTTCAAAGAAATGTATTTGAAGTTTTAGTGCATAGAAAATTTAATATTTAATCTATTGTGCAAACACTTTCATCTTTGCTTACCAATGCTAGAATAATGTTTTCACCACATCAATTTTATGTTTATTTTTCAATGTTCCCTTCAATCAGAATAGCTATATATATTTGAAATAATTAGCTGAAAAAAAAAATTAATTGCCCTGAGTGGGATTCGAACCCATGTCTCCCAGAAGCATGCTGTGATGCTTTATTACTAACTATATACACTGAGTGATCTTTTGAATTATGACCACCCACCCCATATTGTCAATTGGATGCTGACTTCGAAGCTCTATAACTTTTAAAATAAACGTTTTATGGGAAAATGTGATAAAAGGTAAATTAAAGATTATCAGTTCTATCTAAATATTAATTTTCAACAATATTCATTCAGTATTTAAAGAGTTATGGAATTTTGAATATTTAAGAATAATGCCAGTTACAAAAATTAATTTCAGTAGTTAAAACTTATTAATAAATCAATAAATATTATATGGAAAAAATTTCATCAACATACGAGACTTGAACCCGCATCTCTTCAGAAACATGCCAGAATATTCTTCTGTTGAACTAATGCCAGTTGATCTTTTTTCCACTAATTTTAAGACTAAACTCTTCACTGATGATTTCGGTGCCTACCATTAGTGTACCTATAGATGGTGCCAAAATCATCGGTGAATCGGCATTAGTTCAACGGAAGAATACTCTGGGATGTTTCTGGAGAGATGCAGATTCAAGTACCATATGGCGAAAATTTTTCCACAAAATATTTATCGATATATTGACGTTAAAAAGTCAACAGGTAACACTGTGATTGTCATCCACTAATAAATATTGTATCAAAGTGTTTAATAAAGTGAATGTGTATTTTAGATATTTGTGTAAAGAATTCTTTCACTATTTACTTTTGTATAAGTTTCGTAATACTAGCATTTTTATTGTCAATATTCAAACTTCCATAATTTATTAAATACTTAACGAATATTTTGAAAATCGTGATATTGATATATTTGATTGAGTTCTTTTACTGCTATCACATTTTTCAAAACAAGAAAACGTTTTAGAAGTTATAGAGCTTCAATGTTAGTGTCCCATTGATATAACATGAGGATGAGTGGTCATATTTCAATGATCACCCAGTGTATATATTTCGACTTTCGGATTTTTGGGGTGTCTTAAATATGCCTTGGCTTAGGGCCTCAGAAGGTCAAAGTCTGACCCTGGCACTTGAGCATATTTCAGAAAGAAAGGACTATACTTTCTTTGTTGCTGCACAACACAGCAACCACGACAAACCCCGATTCCGTCGTTAGACACTACCAGTTATGGAATGCCGTGTACTATCTACTGTCCGGGGCAAGGCTACACCATATAGATGCATCTCATCCCCAACAATCCTATGGCGAGCAGTCCTATAGAAGGAAAGCTCATCCATCGGTCAAAACCTAAATTTATTCCCTCGTTAGCCATGAACAAAGATATATAGATCCAGGTTTGCTCGGCTCCCGTGGTGGAGACGCTTAGTGGGACCCGGATTTTGAAAAGGGCCCTTGCCTACTAGGGCACCACTCCGTTCTTCAGGACCCTTGAACTTGCTCCACTGAACACCTGATTTCGAGGTCTTAGCACTGTCCAACCGGGCCACTAAACTGGTCAGCAATGCCTTCGACCTCGGGTTGGTCTTCGCTCTGTCCAACTGTGGACAAATCGGTCAGCAGAGTCTTCGACTGGTTGCTGGGCCACAAGCCACCCCCCCCATGTCAAGGTGGTCACCTATCAGGGGGGGGGGGGAGAAAGAAAGAACTGTGGGAATGTCTTTAATCAGTACCATACTAGTCCTAACAAAGCATTACAAAGAGCTTAATAAATATGTGAAGGAGCAGTTAGCAGCTGATAAGAATCTTTGGCTAGATGGCTTGGCAGACAAAGGTGAGGAAGCACCTAGACACCCTAAGAGCAGAGAACAATACCAGATAATCAATATTTTGTGTAGGAAGAAATGGGGAAGTATACAGGGATTGAAGGATAAGCTAGATAAGGATATAGAAGTTGAGGAATCTGTCATGGCTAGGTGGACTGATCATTTCAGTGGTGTTTTAAACAATGTGGTTAGTTCTATTCCCATCGTTTGTAATGATGATAGATGCATTACTGACTTTAATGTTGGCCCCATATAGTAGTCTGAAGTTATTTTGGCTATTTCTAAGCTTAAACTACATAAATCCCCATGGTAGGTGAAATTACTACTGAAATGCTTAGAGCTGGGTATGTTTCAGTTAACCACATGGATGACGGAAATTTTGAATATCTTTTATGATAAAAGCATTGTTCCTAAGAATTATACGAGCTATTATTATCCCTATTTTGCAAAAAGGTAATCGCAGTTCTTGTGACACCTGCAGGGGCATCAGCTTACTTTCTGTTACATTTAAAGTTCTTTGCATGAATGTGCTTAATAGAATTAAGAATCTGACAGACAATTGTGTAATGAGCAGTGTGGATTCAGAAGGGGTAAGGGATGTGTAGATCAGATATTTTTACTCAGGCAAATTCTTGAGAAATGTTTAGAGTTTCAGTTTTGTTAATTTCAAAAAGGCATTTGATTCTTGACCATAATTTGTATCGCATATATATATATGCTGCAAATATATTCTGATATTGCAGCATATATATATATGCGATATATGATTTGCTCACATATATATATATGCTGCAAATATATTCTGATATATGCATAGTGTTCGGGAAATTATTTTTTTTAATCAGAAAAGTAACAAAAGTTTATCCACCTGTGTGTGGTTCCTTAGTTGGTAGTACACCAGGCTCATAATCTGCAGTTCCCAGGTTCAAGTCTTTCCAAAACTCCCCACCCTGCCCACAGTCCATAGGAGAGTCTACCATTTGTCGGATGGGACATTAAACCATGGCTCCGTGTGTGGGGAGAACCAGACACAATGCTTTTTAAACAATATGTTGGATGGCCTTAACGAGAAGCTAGCATGTGTCTCCCGAAAGCTGTCCACTGGAACCCCTTCCCCAGCATTCTCTGAGCCTTCAGGAACCTCTTCCAAATTGTCTCTTTTTCTTGTGGCCTTGTCATTTAACAGATTGTGTGTGAAACGTGCTGCTCAGAGGTAAAACAACTCAACCTATTGTGTGAAAAAAAGCGCTGTGCCAAGGTGAAACAACTGAAGTCATTCACAGTAATCTTTGTTCAATAAGTCAGTAAACGTTTCCAAACGTAATTTTTATTAAGTATCTAAAGTATTATTCTTTATTATCAATGTGTATATGTCTTTTATATTACGAAAATTTTATCTGTACTTATTCATTATTATTTAACATGTGGGAGCAAAAATAGTTTTAATACAGACATGAGTTTTCAATGGTTAACCTAAATTCTTCTAGGAAAATATCTAGTTATTTGTTACAAGTTGAAATGAGAACTTTACTAATCTAGCAAGGATTAAATATCCAATTTGTCTTTTCCTAATTAACTTTTAAAAAATACTTTTGGTGACCGATAAAAAAATGTTGCACCAAGGCCCAAGCTGATGATGATACACCTTGGCTGAAAGGAGTCTATCACTGAGCAGTGAGTACCTTCCTGAAAGATATGAAGTTCAGTGCAGCCAGTGGCAATGATACCAGATCATATTATTGCCATGACCTCTCACAGGTTCAGAGGCCCAGGTTACGTCCAAAGTTTGAGGTTTCTAGAAAAATAGAAAGTGTCCTTATAATTTACAATTATTTTCAGTTCTAATTTGAAAAATATATAAGGGTGAATCTGAAAAAGTGGGCAAAACTTTACGGGGTGGTAAAACGCAGCTATACGAGCAATATTCGTCATAGAATGTATGGTCGGAACGCAAACGGCGAGCCGCTAGGTGGCCAACCTAGCTAGGTGAGCCGCCAACGGCATTTCTACCATGGATTGCCGAGAGGATGGCTGGTTATACTAACCACGAAATGGCGGAGGCTGCTCTTTTGAGCAATTTCTTTGAGCATGTACCTCAATTACATTCCTGTTAATAAAATGTTTTCTGAAGTATCTCCTCTCCTTGTGTTCATTCTTTAAATGTGACAGTGGAAAACTACCTTTTAACTTCTCACCACTTGCGTTCCGACCATACATTCTATGACGAATATTGCTCATTTAGCTGCGTTCTACCACCCCGTAAAGTTTTGCCCACTTTTTCAGATTCACTCTGTATATAAAAATTTACTTCTCAAGGAGCTGCATGACACAGGTCCAACAGAATGTAATTAGTATAATATGTCAATGAAACCTGTTAGGCAAGACTTCACCAGAAAGACACCAGAAAAGTCCACAATCCCATGCCTTGCCCATCATCAGTAGTGGACACTGATGGGCTTAGAAAGGCTGCCATCCATCGGATGGGATACTAAGCTGTGGCCCTTTCTGCAGGACAGCTATATCCTGTGCACATTAAAGAGTATGCTACTATCTGTCTCCTTACAGCTGTCCAATGGTTCCCCTTCGTCCAACCTTCTTTTGGACATGGCCATTTAGCCCAATGTGTGCAAAAAAGTGCCACCCAGAGGTAAAACAACCTAATGCCAGAAATGAAACTATTAATTGACAACTATAATTGACTAAATCATACCTTTTATTTTTAATCTAATATCAAAATATATTTAAAGGTTTAAATTTGAGTTTATAGTGAGTTTGAGACCCAGGACAAACGGTCCTGATTATAACCAACAGATTAGTCCATTTGAAGAAGCATAGAAGTATATGTTTGTTGAGATATAAATATTTCACATCCCATATATTGTGCATTGAATTTTTTTTTTACCTTTCAGGTTACTTTGAAACATAAAGAGAACTTACAAAGAGGAAGAAACGTTCATCATTGCTAAGGCTTACCACTTTAGAATCAATTAGATCATATTAGATGTAATTAAATTTCATTAAAAGCTGTGTTAGAGAAAGGCATGCCTATTTTCTAGGAACTTATTTTACTCTTGCCTAATTTCTACAAATGAATATTACAGTAGTAAGATTGACTCCTTTCCTGAAAAGAACAAAATTGCAACTTTTATGATGTTATATTTGACATGTTATACAGAAAAAAATCAATTTGTTCTTTCCTGCAAAATTATAAAGATAAATTTTTCTATTAAATAAACTCTAACAATTTGAAATGTTCTAGGTGAGATCTTAGTTTTTTTTTAAGTCAATTGTAAAATTGTGCAAAAAAAGAGTGAAAAAGTATGTGCTGAATAATAAGAGTGTGATATCTAAAACTTATAGCAATGTATATAACAAAATGTTTTGGAATGATACAGCAGTAATCTTATACACAGCTTAATGTCTGCTGTTTGCAAAGCTTCAAGTAAAATGATAACAGAAAATAGTGAGATAACGAAACAGATATTACAACAGCCATATGGAAGAAAAGGTTATGGAAAATTTTACCTGATGTACTTCTAGGAAACTAACAGTAAATCTCCAGTAATCTTAGCAGCCAAACTTTCGAAATACTTGTTACAAACAGCAGTTACAAATAGTATAAAATGATTGCAAAGTTTAAAAGTGATAAGAGAAGTTATTCAAAAGCTCCAGGAGAATGAGCACAGCTTTGCAAGATAAGAAATAAATAAATACCCCCTCAAGCAGCTGCTTGCCACAGAGGTCTGATAGGAGCCTGTCAGTTTATATGCTACAGTAGAAGATCTGAGAGGATGGCAGGACCTCAGCAGAAAAACAATACGAACATCCATGCCTTATCTGGGGCTTGAACCAAGGTCCATTAGATCAGCAGCCAAGCACGCTAACCACTCGGCCATGGGATCATTTAAAAATTAATCGATCTAAAGATGCACATGCTAATACATACAGGTAAATATCCACTCATTTCCAATGAGTCCAGTAAAATACTTTTAGGAACACATGCTGTAACAAAATGCAAAGGGGAGAGTCGCCACATTTGCACTCTGTGCAGTAAATCATGTGCAAGAAAGCATGATCTAAAGAGGCACATGTTATTACACACAGATTGTGAATACACCTGCAGTGTTTGCAGTGAAATATTTAAAGGAAGAGAAGCTTTAAAGAAACACATGATAATACATAAAGAACAAAATACTTGTCCTGTGTGTAGTAAAGCATTTCAGAAAAAATCTCGTCTAAAGGTGCACATGATAACACATACAGAGGAACGCCCATATAGTTGCAATATTTGTAGTAGAGGTTTTAAAGAAAAAAGTTCTCTAATGAAACATTTTTTAATACATACGGGAGAACGTTCACACTGTTGCAGTATTTGCAATAAAACATTTCAGCTAAGAAGCACTCTAAAGACTCATATGTTAACACACAGAAAAGAACGCGCATATAATTGTAATGTTTGCAGCAAAACTTTTCGTACACGGAATTCTCTGAGCTCTCACAAGTTTACTCATACAGAAGAGCGCCCATGTATTTGCATTATTTGTAATAAAACGTTCAAAAGACGTTCAAGTCTAAGAAAGCACCAGTTAGTGCATACAGGAGAACGCCCACATAGTTGTGATATTTGCAGTAAAAGTTTTCAGAAAAAGTGCTCTCTAAATATGCACATGGCAATACATAGAGGGGAATATCCATACAGTTGTAATGCATGCAGTAAAAAGTTTCAACAAAGAAGAAGTTTGGACAGCCACAAGTTAATACACAGAAAGGAACGCCCACATCTTTGCGATATTTGCAGTAAAACATTTAGCCATAGAGGGAGTCTAAGGAGGCATATGTTATTACACACAGAGAAACAGATCTGATTAAAATGTTCATTGTGAAACATTTCACATAGTTTATTGCCTAAATGATCCATACAGATGAAGTGCTTATGGGTTTGCAGTAATCACTTTCAAGAAAGTTCCAATATACGACGAGTGTCAATTGCATCTAGATCGCCCACATATTTGTGATTTTTCAGCAAAACATTATGATGAATTGTACTAATATCTGTAGAAGAAAGTTCAAATGTAATAGTATAACACATGTAACAAAAGAGCAATCTGCAGAAGTTCACATTTATATAAACTTACTGTTTACAAAGTTTCGATGTTTATAGGAGAATGTTTTAGTGATAGGGCATTATAAAGATGTAACTGTTCCATCCGAAAATGAAGAAGCCCATACATTGGGGATGTTCACATTAGTTTTTGGAGATGTGAGTATTGCAATTAATTGTACTTTAATGTGCCTTGGAGAATGGCTATTGAGCTGAGAACTTTCTAATAGTAATTGTGTGCTTGAGAACCTGTTCTGTGTTTATCCCTGAATTTTTGAAATGGTGTTTTCTCAGTTTCGTTCTTAGAAGAGGAGAGCAAAGATTTTTTTTCTTCAAAACACTAATTTGGTCACAATTTTCACTAAAACCGAAAATTCAAAAATTTAGTTTAAAGGCTATCTCCCTCCCCCAAAAAAATTAGCTTTTCAAGTGCTCAAAAACCCCTGCTCTCCTTTTACCTTTCCACTTTTTCTCACAGAAAATAAAATAAAAATGAGTAAAATATCTCCTCAAGCAGCTGTTTGCCGCAGAGGTCTGACAGGAGCCTGTCAGTTAAATCTGTGAATTAATTAACAGGAGCCTGTCAGTTAATCTGTGAGTATGGTGGGAATTTAGCAGAAAGCAACACAAATATCCATGCCTTAACCGGGGCTTGAATCCAAGTTCCTTTGATTAGTAGCGAAGTGTACTAACCACTCGGCCACGGGACGACTGTTTCCCTTTTACTTCTCCTCTTACAGAAAAACAAAAAATTCATCTCCCGAAACTTTCCCATAGGCTAATATAGAATTCTCCAAACTCTCATTTTTGCTACTAAAAATATAAATAAAAATAACCCCCTCAAGCAGCTGCTTGCCACAGAGGTCTGACAGGAGCCTGTCAGTTTATATGCCATAGTAGAAGGTCTGAGAGGATGGCAGGACCTCAGCAGAAAAACAACACACACATCCATGCCTTATCCGTGGCTCGAACCCAGGTACTGTAGTTTAAATATATTTATATGACTATATATGACTAATCATCATTCATCTCCCGAAACTTTCCCATAGGCAAATATAGAATTCCCTAAACTCTCATTTTTGCTGCTACTACTGGTCTAAGGAACCTGGATTCGAGCCCCGGATTTGGCATGGATGTGTGTGTTGTTTTCTGCTGAGGTCCTGCCATCCTCTCATCTACTATGGCATATAAACTGACAGGCTCCTGTCAGACCTCTGTGGCAAGCAGTTGCTTGAGGGGGTATTTATTTACTTTTATTTTTTATGTTTAAATATATACAGGGTGAATCTGAAAAAGTGGGCAAAACTTTACGGGGTGGTAGAACGCAGCTATACGAGCAATATTCGTCATAGAATGTATGGTCGGAACGCAAGCGGTGAGAAGTTAAAAGGTAGTTTTCCACTGTCACATTTAAAGAATGAACACAAGAAGGAGAGGAGATACTCTGTGCCTCACTTGCATTCCCGTCCGCCGCATCGTACACAAAGTGCATATCCGCCATTTCGTGGTTAGTATAACCAGCCATCCTCTCGGCAATCCATGGTAGAAATGCCGTTGGGTGCGAGGACCGACCCTTTTATACCATTTCCAACGCCACCTAACGGCTCGCCGTTTGTTTTCCGCCCATACTTTCTATTACGAATATTGCTCGTATAGCTGCGTTCTAACACCCCATAAAGTTATGCCCACTTTTTCAGATTCACCCTGTATATGACACATATGACTGTGTTAAGGTATACACAGTCATAGAATAATATGACCACCTACCATACATGTACTATGATTGGTTGTCATATTTTTCTGATACGATTTTGTATATAATTAATAATTGTATCCTATAATATTTAAGGAATATTATAGGATACAATGGTGGCTCATGACAAAAATTTTGGTAGGGTCTTGATTATTACATCTGCTGGATGTAGGGAAAAAATTGGGGAAATGTCTGATATAGGAGCGAATAGACATCTTTTTTTCCAAGCTAATTTCAAACGCATTATTTAACAAAAAGAATTCAGAGAAATCCGCCCTCCCCCCAAAAAAAAAAATCGAAAAGGTGTTCTTGTCCTTTACTTAAATTCAGTATTTTGCCCGTCCACCGTAATTACCGATATACAGACCCGGATCTAGGGGTAGAAGAGGTATATGCTTCTACCCTTTCAGAATGCTAGTAAGGATATAGAGACGAAAAAATTATATTTCATGCATTTTTCAAGATACTTCTAAAGATCTGTAAAGAAGTAGGTGGAAATATTAGGCTATTGGAAATTGGTCTGTTGACCATCCATTTTACACTTTTCCTGCTCGATTGTATTTCTTGCCTCCCCTCCCCCCTCTATTTTGTCGGACCAGGCCTGTCTATATATCGTAAATTTTAAATGGACTGGCACTGAGCATGAGTATCACTAAGTATATTTTTTAACAAATTTACAATAGAATGCAAATTATTACAAAAATATGGATGAAACAACTTATAAGCAGACTAACTACTATTATATATAGGTCAATAACCCTTTTTCTTCAGAGCATAGAAGACCAGCTCTGTCCGTTCTACTAAACTACTACCTCTTCACTTTGTCTATCATATCTCTTGAATACCTTCACTTCAGGCGTAAACAATCCTTCGTCTTTTGTTAGATCACTAAATTTAGTAGCAGCACAAAACAACCACCCGCGCACACACCAATAAAGATACTTCTTGTTTTTACTTATTGCGCACCGACTCGGACTATCTGAACCTTCTTTTTGATCTGCACAACTTTAACACACTGAAATTCTATTATTCTCTTTTTCAGGTCGGTTCTACATTC
This sequence comes from Ryuthela nishihirai, assembly GCA_038380435.1. Classification (NCBI taxonomy): domain Eukaryota; kingdom Metazoa; phylum Arthropoda; class Arachnida; order Araneae; family Heptathelidae; genus Ryuthela; species Ryuthela nishihirai. The sequence goes on from JAWZYU010000026.1 coordinate 55,882,301, forward strand.
AAATTCGTTTGTATTATAATTCTCACGCACAAGTAAATGCGAGAGTTCATGTCACGTGTCATGAGGTCACTGCAGCTCGTTCATCTGCCATAACAATATATATTTTTTTCCTCCGTTCTAGGGGCGGGGGTGGCTCAGTCGATAGCGTGCCAGGGTCGTAATCTGTAGTTCCCAGGTTCGAGTCCCAGATGAGTCAGCTTTTAAATTTATCTTCGCAAAATTCCCAACCCTGCCCACAGTCAGTAGGGGACCGATGGGCTTGGAAAGACCGCCGTCCGTCGGATGGGACGTTAAGCCGTGGCTCCTTGTGCGGGAGAGCCATACCCTGTGCATGTTAAAGAACACGTTGGATGGCCTTGACGGGAGACTACAAGCTGCTCCAGTGGGTCAACCGTCTCTCGCCTTCGGGGGTCCATGTGACTTGGACCCTTGGTGTGCAAAACAGTGCCGCTCAGAGGTAAAACAACCCAACCTCCGTTCTAGTGGTATTTAAAAAAATTCGAGAAATTTATGTCTTATAAGTTTACTATTTTTTGAAACTTCAATTAAAAATTTATGTATTTTTAAACTGAAATCTCCCTAAATTATCAACTGAAAAGTCAATTTTGGTTATATTAAATTTAAAATAATTTATTTTACGACGAATTGTAAGAAAAAGCGATATGGTAATAAAACTAATTATAATTAAAAAAAATGCAAAAAAAAAAAGTCAGATGGTTACTGGATAGGTTACAAATCAAATATGACAATGCTTTTAGCCAACTCGGCTACGCATTAGTGATCTGAAAAAATGTTGAAATATAATAGCATTCTCTTTTAGACAATATGATAGCACATTTTATATTTTCGTTCCTAATGTTCTTAAATTTATGCATAGGTATCTTTCCTTGGCAAAATGAAAAGTTCAAACACCAATTCAAATACATCTCAGGAAAGTTAAGGATTGTTGAGCCTATTTTGGCCTACCACAGTCAAATGAAGATATTCGTTACGTAACAAGATCTTCAACTATTGATTTATTTAGTTGAATCAGCCAATCGTGTCACTCACGGAATTGAGGGACTACCTACTGCAGTTCAGCGCTATTGTAATTCCATCCCAGACGCATTTGGGGCGGGGGTGGCTCGGTCGGTAGTGCGTCAGGCTCGTAATCTGTAGTTCCCAGGTTCGAGTCCCAGCTGGGTCAGCGTTGAGATTTATCTCCGCAAAAATTCCCCGCCCTGCCCACGGTCAGTAGGGGACACTGATGGGCTTGGAAAGGCCGCCTCCGTCGGATGGGACGTTAAGCCATGGCCCCGTGTGCGGGAGAGCCATACCCTGTGCACGTTAAAGAACACGCTGGATGGCCTTGACGGGAGGCTACCATCTGTCTCTCAACAGCTGTTCCAGTGGGTTCCCTCCCCCAACCTTCTCTGAGCCTTCGGGGTCCATGTGACCTGACCATTTAGCCCATGGTGTGCAAAAAAGTGCCGCTCAGAGGTAAAACAACCCAACCCCAACCCAGACGCATTTGTGTTATCGCCATAATACACAGCGTTATCATTTAATTCGTGGACAGAAGCAAAAAGTTAGATTAAATATCATCCTCTGAATCTTCCTGGCATTTGTCTTTCTCAAATACTCTCCCTTGAACTTCACACATTTTTGCCATCGTTGTACCCATGCATTAAAAGCGTCTTTGAGGTCATTTTTCGAAAGCGTGCGAAGTGTTGTCGTTGTTACTCTGCAAATTTTGTTGTCGGATGCAAAATGTTTCCCTTTCAAAGCTTTCTTCAATCGCGGAAAGAGGAAAAAATCGCAGGGTGCTAAGTCCGGGAAATATGGAAGTTGTGGCAGTGATCTTGGCTACACAATATTAACCGTATGGGGCCTGGTGTGGTCGTGATGGAGAAACCAAATCACACCAGAAAGTTCCGGACGTTTTTCACGAATGGCACACCGAAGTTTGGTTCTGAGAACCTTCGAGTAGGCATCCTTATTCATGGTTCTACGAGGCACAGAGTGAGTAAGGATGAAAAAGTTGCCATTCTCAATGCTGAGAATGAAGACTACAGCTTCAAGGATAGCATGAAGCTCTGCACGGGTGAAGGAAGCGAGATGCTGGAGACAAAAACCTCTGGCAATGCCCGTATCAGGGATGGCAAAGGCAGAAGCAGCATGTTGTCTCTCACAGTCGAAAGGTCCATCAGTGTAGACTTCAGTACATCTCTCATATGTGCAGGTGACGTAGGAGGTGGAGAGAAGCTACCTCCTATGTCACTGCTTTTCATGCTTTTCGTGTTGTCAAAAATACAAAAAGCATGAAAAGCAGGTGATGCTACGTGTTTACATATTTTCTTTGGACTCTGAGTCATTTCAGTTTTCACTCGATTTCTCAGGTTTTCCAAACACAGCATTATTCATTAATTTGAAGAAGTCCTCAAAATCGTTTCTGGCTTTCTTCCGCTGACCTGTATTAAATTATATGTTTGGTTTTAGCCAGCAAGATTGCTTGAATTCTAAAACGTAATGAATTTTCTTCAGCTTCAAACTGAGGGCTAAATATTGTTTTAGATTCCGATTATATAAGACATTTTTTTCCTTAGAATACAGATTGGGAACTAGTTTTACAGCTGATTGGTTGGTATTTATTCCGAGGTTATTAAAGAGCTCTTGGCAATATGGCGAAAGAGTAACGTTCGTAATCTGAAGTTTCTCAGGGGTTAGTGGGTGTCGTGGAGAGAAACTGGATAATCTAAATTGACTTCCAATATATACCCTTTGTTGGAAACATCAGCAGCCGCAGTAATATAAAGATCTATTTCTTTTCTATCAAGCCATCGAAAATCGCTCAGAAGATGGCACTGTGACATTGCCATCCATTGAGATTGTTGGCATCATAGTACATAATGTATTTAGAGGGTAGCTGAGGATTATAGGTATCTAAATACGTGTTATTTGATGTGCTAAAACGATTGCATATCACTTAAATTCCTCCTCGTATGCCTTTTTCCAGGAAAAGGCACATTGTAGGGTCAGTTATCAACTCTAGATTCACATTTGTCACTTTTACGCATGCTAGCCCAGGAGCTGTGTAAAAATGACAGGGATCGATTTCCTAGTACCTGATGCACAGTTTTCGGAAATTATCAAACACATCGGCTAAGAGGAGCACGTCGGTCTTCGTGTACAAGTCATGCTACTGGCCTAGGTTTTTTATGTTGAATGTATTCTATACTTTCATTGCATGGATGTAGTCTTCTTTTTCTAGCACTTCTGTGAGTTGATTGCTACCTTTCGAGGCCAATTCTTCTTTCAGAAGAGTTCGGTGTTATCATAGTATTAGTATACCTTGATAACTGATGATATCGATATTATGGAATTATTATAAAACAGTTTAGTCTCTCACAACTCTAAAAGATGCAAAGGAACCAGGAGTTTTTTTAGAGGCCTCTCTCTATTCCACTGCTGAACCTTAAATGATACTCGTCTATTTTCAGACAGTTGAGAGATTTGTTTTTCCTGAGAACCCACATCACCCAGTTGGATGCCAATATGGTCATCCTCCTTCGAGCGTCTCTACACCACAAATCAATGGAGAACGTTAATGTAACACTTGGGAGCTATTTTTGAATTGGGCAAAAGAATATTACCCTGAGCCCCGCACAGTTCTGGGACTTCTTCACCCCTAGTCAGCCACAGCAGAGCTTCAGAGATACTGAGCTAGATAGCGCCCACCCCAGCTGTGTAAAGCCCTGCAACTACACTTGCTTTGGGTTTTCCACTTAGTTTGGCTCTTCAGTTGCTTCAGCTGAGAATACAACTTCAAGTTAAAAGTCTGCCCTCGTTTTAAATATAATTTCTCCGAGTGCCTTATCCATAGACGAGGATTTTTGACTGCCCTTTGGTGATAAATTTTCCTTCCTGGAGGACTACGGATTTAAATTTTCCTCAGGTAAATATCACTTTAAAGAACTTAGAGCCAAACTTCAGATATCATTGAACTTAAAATTCTCTGTGGAAAAGCTAGAACTAGTCTCAATTTGCTTAAACCTTTTTAGCCAGCAATTTTCTAACAGCAGTATTATCAAGTTTCTTCTATTTTATTAAACTTTGTTTGCTAACGAAAACTTCTGAGTTGAGTGAATGATTGAATGCATAGTGCACTGTGTGCATAGCTTTATTATTTCTTGACAGGTATAGTCGTGTAAGTTGCTAACTACAGACCATACTCCAAGACTATCTAATGTTGAATTGCCTAGTCATAGAGCAAAGCTGTGTAAAAACATTAAACACACTTGCCAGAAAAGAATTTTTTCAGATTCTACGTACGAACTGTATTGGGTATGAGGTCGATCGTCAGCTTCGCCATTCGTGTCTTGCCATATCCGATGAATCAGTTGATGTCCATTTCGCAGAAGCCGGGAGAAACATTCATTTAAGCAATATCACTAAATTTTTTGTGGAAGAGGAAAGAGTTGAAGATAATTAATCCTACATGTTACACTTTGCTATGTTACTAAACGAAGTGTACGACGAACTGGTACGCACCTCTGAATATGTGCTAAATAAATACTAATAGTGTTTTCGAAAAAATTAAGTAGTCGATAATTGTAACCTTCCTGAAGATAGTGTATGAATAAAAGATTTTTCCTGCAAAGCTGTTTTATTGACTATTCGTTAACTGACTCGAGAAAGGTAAAAGAATGATAAAAAACTGCATACAAGAGTACATCTCTTTAGTAAACTTATCTCTTTAGTGACTTTCCGATGAGATTTCCTAATAGAGCTGTAATGCCAATCTGTTGAGGTTTGTAAAGTGTTAGCTTCTTTTGTAACGAGCAACTGATAACATGTTCACACACGATTCATAGAAATATGAAAACATATACACACAAACACACGCACATCCAATTCACTGAAACAAACATGAAAACATACGCACGTAACGCACGCACGCACATACAATTAACACATATACAGAGACGAAACAAGTATGTGACAAATTTGAAGAAAAACTTAGTCCATCACATTCATGTATGCATAGAGACTTACACTTAGAAAGACATCCGTTGAATATGTATAATGCCATACATCTCTTGATTTTGAATACTCATAATTCAATAAGTATTTTTCAACACGTTTGAATATTCAGCACTCCTGTCTTACGTTTTCTGTCAGATGCCTCGTAACAAGAAAATGGTTTGAAATACATGAATATAAATGTTATGGAGAGTGATTTTTCTAGTGCTGCTCATAGATTTCCCTGTTACTAGTAAAGACGTATTTGTTTCTTAGTTTTGAGGATTCCTGTACCCGATAGATGGCGCTGGTTAAATGCCTAAAACGCAGAAAATCACTTTATGTTTTTTAACTGTTGCATGTATTCTTCGAAATCTTTTAATATTTGTGCTCGAAAGAATAGTATATGAAGAAGCAGACATATGTATGAACCGGTTTGCCTTGTACCAGCTCTTACAACTCTGCTAGTACTGGTAATTCACCAATAAATACCATTGCTGCCCGCTACTGGTCCAACCCATCGCTGGCCGCTACCGGTCCAACCCTTCTATCTCAGTCTCCTCCCCACCAACCTTCTAGCCAACCTTCAGCTATTTATCTTGAAGATTTATCACCTATTTCCAATGTGAGTGCTTTGTCCTGTGTGAGGATTTCACTGTAGTTCACTCCATTGGAGCGATTTCACCCATGTTCAGAAAAATGAATTTCACATACAACTGAAATGTAATATTAACATGTTTGCACAAAAAGTTAATGTTCCATCTTCACTAGAAATGAACGTTGTTGTAAGAAATACCTAATACTTAAAAATGAATACTTGTGTTTAAACTATGTTACTACTTGTATTCTCCTTGCTGTCACATGGCGCCCTCTGTCTTAGCTGTTTTGAGGCGATGAATGCTTACGTTACGTTTTCTTTTAATGTGAGAATGCTGGGTAGGGTGCTTTTCTTTCCTATCGCTTCTCCTTTTCAATCTTACTTCTGAAATTTTGATTGTCTTGATGAGTGTTTGAAGTGTGAAATAACCTTTGAAAGTTGTTGTTTTTGGGTTGTTTTACCTCTGAGCGGCAGTTTTTTGCACACCATGGGCTAAATGGCCAGGTCACATGGACCCCGATGGCTCAGAGAATGTTGGGGGAGGGGACCCACTGGAACAGCTGTTGGGAGACAGATGGTAGCCTCCCGTCAAGGCCATCCAGCGTGTTCTTTAACGTGCACAGGGTATGGCTCTCCCACACACGGGGCCACGGTTTAACGTCCCATCCGACGGACGGCGGCCTTTACCAATCCCATCGGTGTCCCCTACTGACCGTGGGCAGGGCGGGGAATTTTGCGGAGATAAATCTCAACGCTGACCCAGCTGGGACTCGAACCTGGGAACTACAGATTACGAGTCTGGCGCGCTACCGACTGAGCCCAATTTTGAAAGACTTGACGCTTCATGCGTTAGGTCCGGAAAACGTTTGAAACGCAAAGTATTGTCCATCAGTTATGGGTAGCCCCAGAATCGAGAAGTAATTAGTACTAGCTTACTGGGGTAATGCTACTTTCTATAGGTAGTGTTCTTTCAGATTTCTAAATAATTGAAACACCATAACATTATCGAAAAACGTGTGCTTGCCCGAACCACTTTCACACGAACATAGTACCACTTGTTCTAAGAATTCCACACGAGTGTAGAAATATTCTCATGCAGGAAAAATAACTAAACCGATTCTTAGACAGTGTTAGATTTCCTCGTGTAGTGAAACACCATATCTTTGTCGAAAAACTTGTACTTGCAAGCTAAAAATAGCCACCTTCACACACTTATGCGCTTATTGAAACGTACTGGGGAACTGTAAAACCAGGAACTCTGAAAAGAGCATGAGATAGCGCCTTGGAATAACCGCCGAGAGAGCTTACGTTTCTTACGTTGCGTTTTATCGGCGGTTGAAGTCAGAGAATGCAAAGTTAGGTCTAGCGGATCGATTCTGCGAGCCAAAACTCTTTCAGAATCGTGAAGTAATTAGTACTTTTCATGGAAATACTGAAAATATTGTTCTTTTCTTATAAACAGTGAGTTTTCAGATTTTTAATTTCCAAATAAAAGCGCCTATTCAGATTGTCTTCCGTTTACCCGAATCATATTTAATGCAGTTAACATTGACTTATTGTGAAAGAATGACTGTTCGTGCTATCAAAACAGACAAACTTTCCATACGTTACGAGATGGAAGGTTCGTACATCTATTGATTGCATGTAAGAGTAAGTTCGAAATCAGTATATCTTTAAAAATATATGCAACTATCTGTCTTAACGGTTACCTTTCATACGACATAGGTGCTCAGCAACTCTCATGTCTTACCATGGATCTTAGAAGTAACTAACCTACTGTCTATGAGATAGATGTTGGCTATCGTAACTTATAGCTGCATCATGGGTAAAGTACTGAATAGGTTATTGTGAAATTTTCAAAGTAAGCAGATATATGGAAAAAACAATAATCTGATGATGCTTGCGATTTTACCTTTTTCGGCAAATGGCGCAATGAAAGTAAATATACATATGTGGAAGATGAATCAGTGCTTGAACTTTAATTATCTTGCGAGATGTATGAGAAAATGCATAGATATTGAGAATCATGCATCTGAAGATTAAGCTATGAGTTTATCTCTAGGATTGTATGACAGTGAAGCAAACTTGCAATCAGTTTTTCATTCTAAATGCTTGTTGTTTGCATATCACTGAAATTCCGCCTCGTATGCCTCCCGAAAAGGTACATTGTAGTTTATCAACTATATTTGTCAACTTCAGGTATGAAAGCAGGAGCTGTGTAAACATGACAGGGATCAATTTCATAGTATCTGCCACCAAACACTTTAGCTAAGCGGAGCACTCAGTGTACGTGATATTGGCATAGGTATTTTATGTCGAATGAATACTTTCATTACATGAGTATAGTCTTCTTCACCTAGTGCTTTCCCTAGCGCTTCTCCGAGGAGCCGGTCATAACGGTGTCATCTCAATTTTAAGCTTCCAAATAAGATTGCGGTTAATTTCATAACCTAAAGGACAGCCATCTACAAGGAATGATCAAAAATAAGAAGATTAATTGTATTCCCAATACTATGGAAAACAGCATTCTCCCTTGGAACTTTGAATTTCATAGATTCTTATCAATTTTTAAGTGCATCTCTTCTAATCTATCAGCAAAAGAATCCCGTATTTTGAATTGCTGCATTTCGTCATGTCATTATTTAACTTTCTCATTAGGGCATCTTCGAGGAATATAAAGCACTGAGCGGTTCTCAGAAGTAAAGGATTTAGATAAACAGTACCATATCTTTCGCATCGACTTATGAGATTTCTGTAGGTCAGTGCGTGAATTGACCCATGACCTTTTATCACCGGGTGGGCAGCTTGTTGCCATGATGTGTCATTTCAGCAGATCACGTGACAATGATAGTAGGTTTCGTAACAGAGTCGAAGTGGGAGAGAAGGGATTTTTCACGCTCTTAGTTTGTAAAGACATGTCGCTTCTTGTATGCTCTACGTGAGAACAACGGCATAAATACAGAATTTTTCAGGCCCGATCAGAACATATATGTCAAAGCATAGTTAGGTGGATTTTTATGTTGCACCGAAACTTTCTCATTTCGGTGGATTAGCTCAGGTATGTTGAGAGGGTACGTTCGAATGAGACTTATATATTTTTTTTTATAATAGGTTAGTGTATTTGACTATTGTCTCCTATTAACACGCATTCGTGTTGGAACTGAAGTTTTTTATGCAAGCGGAAAGGTATGAATTCTACTTTTAGCATTCTGCCGCCTTTCTTTACCCGATGAAAACAACTGACCTTGTAAAGTGTGTAACTGACGTTGTAACGCGAATTTCATCAGTGTGATGAGTCACACGCACGCTGGTAAACGGTGGAAGAGACGATTTTTAAAAACTGTAAGAGCGTTTAGAACTGTAGATTTTTTTAAAAATTACTCCCATAGCTGATTTTTCTTTGAGTAGCGTTACTTCCTAGGAAAGAGTTTGCATCATGTACTGAGGATATAGTGGTAATAAGTATTTTTAAACCATGTCGCGTAACGGCAGAGAGTAATGAATTGAGACAAACGTAGAACCACTTTCCAAAACGAGTCCTGACGCAAGCACAGATATCTGACGGCATCAATCCAATGGAGACTAAATAAAAGAAGCTCAGCACTTGGAGGTTTAGGGTGTGTAATTTCAAAATGGTTTGTCCTTTTTCCGACTAGGTAAACAAATAACTGACCTATCACAAATGGGATGTTTCGATAAGAGAAAACATTGTTTCCATCTCCTGTGATGGCCTGAAATAAAAGGAGATTGAAATGAGGTAGTCAGAAGGACTGCAACCGTCTCTGGACATGGAAAAACTTTGAGTCCTAAAACAGTGGTCTAGGCTGTGAGTGGGTTTTCACGATTTAAGACAACGTGCCTGATACGGAAGCAGCACAGGGGGTGATCCAAGATTCATCCTTCAATAAAACCCTGGTGATTCCCCGTTTGGAATAATATTTTTTAATTTCGTAGGAATTTTGTTAAAACCATCCGTCAGTAAAACGTGGTCCGGTACCGAACGCGTGTTCTAAACTGGTTCTTTAATATCACCCATAGAGGTCACCAGACCATATTACCCCTTTTTCATAATTATGAATAAAATCAGATTTTTTTCCTTTTATAAATTTTTTACCCAATAGCATGTTTTAATTTTCTGCGAGACAGTCTTTTAGAACAGTTACTGCGGGGTAGTTCTTAAAAGGGGGGGCGAACTGTTAATGAGTGGTTTTTAATGAGGGGAGTCTCGGAATAATTTTGGTTAATATCTTGCTAAAGTATACACTAGATGATGCCACCAAAATTATTTTTCTGGTGTTAGGAAATAAGGCGTAGTCGAGTGTGATAACGTCCGACTATTGACACCAAGGTACCGGGTTCAAATCACTGTGTTGGAAGGAATTATTTATTAAATACAGGAGATGTACTAAAAATAGTACGGATGTTGGATGGCACCACATTTAGATTAAATGCGCATAGAGAAAACTGATTTACCATTCGATGGGTAAACCAGGGGCCCTTAAAGAGAAGGCTTAAAAAGGTATAGGTCAAATAGGGGGTCTTTAAAGAGGGGGTTTAAAATACAGTTGGGTCAACCAGGGGGTCTTTAGAGAGAGGGCTTAAAATACAGGTAGGTCAACCAGTAGGGCAGTTTTGATAAGGGTTTTTTAATGAAGGGGGAGTCAAAAATTGGAAAAATCACGGCTAAAAGAGAGGGTTTTTCTAAAAATAGTACTCCACCTATACACTAGATGGTGCCACGGGATTTAATAAGGGGGTAACTTTTGATAAGGGGGAGTCAAAAATTGGAAAAATTACGACTAAAATAGAGGGTTTTTCTAAAAATAGTACTCAACCTATACACTAGATGGCGCCACGGGCTTTTTTAATAAAGGGGGAGGGAACTTTTGATGATGGGTTTTTTTAATAAAGGGGGATTAATTAATTTTTAATTAATTGTTATTAATTATTAATTATGAATTATGAATGTGGTCATGTGACCGGAAGTGGGCATGGCTGGTGACGTCATAGGGGGAAAGTACAGTGCGCGGGAGTGCCCCAGGTTGCGAACACACTACTTACGTTGCACACAATGCACTAAACGGCCAGATGATAAGAGCTCAAAATTAAGTAAACAGATTTAATAATTGTCATTAAATGAAAAAGATCCTGACAAGGCTGTCCTGTTTATTCATTAATATGCATCGGGTATGACTGTACTGGAAATGATTGAACGTTCCATTGTATAGATGGAAGCGTTTCTGGAGCCATCAGCGCCAGAATTAAGTAGTTCATAACTGTTACAAAGCAAGCAATGTTCCCAAAATCACTCAGTTATTGTGTGTTAAAATTTAAAAGATATGATTGTGTAGTTTAATAGCACGATAAGATAGAGATTATTATAGATCCGAAAACTCTATATGTTTAAAGTAATTGGTTTGTTTGGCTCCAACATAGCTGAAAACTTTCACCAGATGAAGCAGTTGAGGCAAAACTGGAATAATAATGGAGTAACTGTAAGTTAAATTAGGAAATTCTTATTTCCTTCTTTTCTTATATTCTTCTTACAAAATTCAGAAAAAATATCTGGAGCGTGTACAGCAACTGTACACGCTCCAGTTACCGTTCACAGCAAACTGGAGCGTGTGCAGTTACTGCACACGCTCCAGTTTGCTGTGAACGGTAACTGCACACGTTCAATATTTCCGTGAGTGAGCCCACACGATCTAGTATCAAAATAATATGACCAGCTACAGTCGCTCAAAAAAGTATCCGAACACCATGGTTGATTACAGAATTCAGAAAAAATATCTGGCAACGATTTTTTTTAGACATTAGTGATCTGGCAACCTTCGTGTCACGTGAGATCACTGATTTCTAAAAAAAGAACGTTGCCAGATATTTTTTCTGAATTCTGTAATCAACCATAGTGTTCGGATATTTTTTTGAGCGACTGTACAAGTGAAAATTTCTATTGAAATGTTCACACAGAGCAATTATTTCTCCGACGACGCATATGAAATTCATTTATTAAAAAAAGTTTTTCGTACTTTTGAGCGAATTCAAGTGTTATGCAATAGATAAAAAAATCTAACTTTAATGTAACATCCACGAAAGTCTGAGAAATTGTATCTGGTTAAGAGATGAGGGACATTTTCAAAATATTATGCATTCAGATGCGGATTTACGTTATAAATTTGGCAACGTAAACAGACGTAATATTTTTCATGAAGAAAAATGGAGAAAAAAAATTTACTCTCTTTTCTCAGAAAGAAAAAAGGACACAGAAAACTAACTTTCGGATCGGTCACTTTTTGCTTCCGTCATCATTATTACAGAACATGAAGCAAATATTAAGGTATTTGATAATGCATCGAAAGAAGGACGTTTCTGTAATTTTTCATATATTTAAGATGGTGATAAAATATATTTAAGATGAGAAAGATAAGAGCGCATTTTTTTTCTGTGTTTTCTAAGGCAGTGTTTCTCCGTCACTGTTCCAGCGCAAATATTTACTTGTCCCAAAAGTTCTGTTGAATATTTTGACTTCTTAAAATATATAAACTTAAAAAACTGATTTTAGACGGGCAATTTGAATTAAACCTTAAATATGCAAAGAAGTCTAGTATTCTAAGAAACAATTAAATGTTAAAAACATTTATAATTTAAAATATTTGAGGTCACAATAGACACAAAGATTTGGAAATTTTTGAAATCCCTGTTACCCATTACATAATTCTTTATTATGTTCATGAACATGACGAGTTTTTTTCTCTAACATCAAGTCAGTGATTACCAGTCGGAATTGGATCAACGTTATCCAAAGGTAGGTCATTTCAATTGACTTCTATGATTATGTTTAGAGTATCTTGCGCCATTCAAGTACAGACTAACTTCATTGAGAAAATAAAAATTTCTATTGAAATGTTTACACAGAGCAATTATTTCTCAATAGGGGCGGGGGTGGCTCAGTCGGTAGCGTGCCAGGCTCTTAATCTATAGCTCCCAGGTTCGAGTCCCAACTGGATGAGCGTTGAGATTTTTCTCTGCAAAATTCCCCGCCCTGCCCACGGTCAGTAGGGGGACACCGATGGGCTTGGAAAGGCTACCGTCCGTCGGATGGGGCGTTAAGCCGTGGCCCCGTGTGCGGGAGAGCCATACCCTGTGCACGTTAAAGAACACCCTGGATTGCCTTGACGGGAGGCTACCATCTGTCTCCCAACAGCTGTTCCAGTGGGTCCCCTCCCCCAACGTTCTCTGAGACTTTGGGTCCATGTGATCTGTCCATTTAGTCCATGGTGTGCAAAAAAGTGCCGCTCCAGAGGAAAAATAACCCAAGAACCCAACCCAATTATTTCTCAGATGTTAATAGTGACGCATATGATACATCATTCAACTTCAGCGAGAAAAATAAGCAGTACAATCGCTCAAAAAAATTTCCAAACACTATGGTTGATTAAGGAATTCAGAAAAAATATCTGGCAACATTTTTTTAGAAATTAGTGATCTGGCAAACTTCGTGTAGAATCTTCACGAAAATTGCGAGATCACTAATTTCTAAAAAAAATTGTTGCCAGATATTCGATGGTCAACTTTCGTGTAGAAACGAAGACACGAAAAACCGAAGACACGTGTAGACACGAAGGTCAACCTCGTCAAGGTCGACCTTCGTGTAGAACCTTCAAAGGTTGCCAGATCACTAATTTCTAAAATAATTATTGCCAGATATTTTTTCTAAATTCTTTAATCAACCATAGTGTTGGGATATTTTTTTGAGCACCTGTGCTCCTTTTTCTTGAGGTGCGAATCTATTTGTTTCCCAAGACTTTTTCCCACATGTTTTGAAGTGGGCGTTAGAGAATTTCCATTTTTGTGATTTGCGGTTTCACCTCCCTTTATGTTTGCAGTCATATTGCATTCGCTTAGAGGAGAGTAGTAGAAAAATAAAGGACAAAAAAAAAGGAAAAAAGGATTTTGAGTTGGATTGTTTTTTCCTTTGAGTGGCATTTTTTTTGCACATACTGGGCTAAATAACCAGGTCACAAGGACCCTTAAGGCTCAGAGGAAATTGGGGAAGGCGACCCACTGGACTGTTGTTGGGAGACAGCTGGTAGCTTCCCGTCAAGGCCATCCAGAGTGTTCTTTAACGTGCAAAGGGTATGGCTCTCCTGCACACGGAGCCACGGTTTTGCATCTCATCCGATGGACAGTGGTCTTTTGAAGCCCAGCAGTGTCCCCTGCTGACCGAGGACAGGGAGTTTTGCGGAGATAAATCTCAACGGTGGCCCAGTTGGGAGTCGAACACCTGGAAACTGCAGGTTAGAAGCTTGGCTCGAAAAAAATTGTAACGGAAAAATATTTATTTGCCTGTCCACACAGATGTTAGTCTTCAATGACAGAGTATCACAGGAGATATCCTGTACCATGGGACATCATGAATAGTTAGCAAGACAAACCGAGTTCCGCCGTAAGCGGGATTCGAACACACACCTCACAGTTACAGTCGCTCAAAAAAGTATCCAAATATTACGGTTGATTACAGAATTCAGAAAAATTATCTGGCAACGATTTTTATTGAAATTAGTGATCTGACAACCTTCGTGCACTATACACGAAGTTTGCCACATCATTAATATCTATAAACATCGTTGCCAGATATTTTTTTCTGAATTTTGTAATCATCCATAGTGTTCGGATATTTTTTTTGAGCGACTGTACTAGTGATATGCCACAAATGTCTAGTTGCCCTTGCATAATAAAACAGAAAAAAACGTATATTTTCCATATATTATAACATCTATCCCTCCGCTTTACAAGTCTTTACAAAATTTCTTGAAAACTGCTTGAAATAAAAATCAGTTTAAGACATTTTTGCTTCTATTATCTTTATTGGCATTTGGAAATGTTAAATTATAATAATATTCTTAAATATGATTATAATTATTTTCTAAATTGTGTTCTTTGCTGATTTTCTTAACCTATTAAACCTTCCATTACAAATACGATATTAAACGATAGGAAACTGCATAAGGTTTAGTCGCTTTTTTAAGTAACTTATGAGATGAATCGATATGAGACGGTTAGATATTTTGGATAATGTATGGATCCTCAAGTTAGAGTCTCCACAAATGGAGCACAAATAAGATTCGTGCTTATGGAGCCCGCGAAAAGAATGCTACTTAATTTTCGATGATTTGAATCACTGGCCTAATGAGTAGGAAAGCGAAATCGAACCATCAATGCACATATATCTATGACTTCGTTTCTTCTTCTCATATATTTATATCACAATACCACTTAATTGAAATCAACATAGTTCAATGCTGCTTAATCTTTTTAGCAGGGCGATTTTCTTTCTTTTTATTGTAATCCCACCATCTACTAGCATTTTTTTTTTATCAAGTAAAGGTTTATTATGGCAAATTATTATTTTATATTAAGACCATAATACCAAAATTCTGCATTATGACACGATCGATCAAAAATATACGTCGTGAACAACAAGTTCCACGCGATGCATAGGCTGAACATCCCTGCTATAGAAAATATGTTAACAGTTCATGTAAATAAGAAAACTTTTAAAGCGGTCTCAGCGCATGTTCAAGCGACTGTCTCTCTGAGAGTTATAAAGGACAGAACTGAATGGTAGAGTAGCTCAAAAAAATATCCGAACACTATGGTTGATTACAGAATTCATAAAAATATCTAGCAACGATTGTATTTTACAAATTAGTGATCTGGCAACCTTCGTGTACTATATACGAAGGTTGCCAGATCATTAATTTCTATAAAAATCGTTGCGAAATATTTTTTCTGAAATTTGTAATCATCCATAGTATTTGGATACTTTTTGGAGCGACTGTACTAGTGATATGCCACAAATGTCTAGTTGCCCTTGCATCATAAAACAGAAAAAAACCTTCTACCGTAAAAGAGACTTTTCTCGAGTGATACTTGTCATACAATCCGCAGGGCAGCGCTGCCTCCTGTAAGGTATGACGTATTACGTTGTACAAATACTCTTCAGCTATAAATGCTTTGGTTGAGTTTTATCTCCGCTAACCGCAACTTTGCCTGTGGAAAGAAAAGGGAAACCGTTTGAATTGGAAATACTGTCGTCCATCAGACGGAACATCAAGCCGTGCCTCCGTGTGCAGGAGAGAGCCATATCCTGTGCACATTAAAATCTAAAATATGCTTCACTATAATTTTCACTTAAATGATTATTACAGAAATCGAGTGTTCGAAAAGAAAATGAATCCTGAAAATTTAAACTAGAATTTCAGAGATTCTAAAATATGAGAACTGATTGTTCAGGTATTCACATTTATTACATGGTGGCGCATTACACTTTAGAAAGGGAAGTTCTCGAATTAGAGCAATTTTTAGAAAATTATGATTTCAAGAGTAATTAATTTAAGACGATTTTAATATGTTGCTTTTAAGCAACATTGTAACAAAGAAATAATACCAAAGAATAAGTTGCAGGTTCAAAAAATATTATATGAAAGTCTAATAGGTGTTTTATTTAATGTACGGGTCAAATAATCAGGATGCAGAAGTTAAGCAGAAGGGAGCTTCATGCTAAGGCTGACCCTTGGAATTAAGATCCGAATTAATCTCTGATGGAAAGAAAACACTTTCCTAATGCTTATAGGAGAGTGTCTGATAACCATCAGTAAAGTTTATTTCTGGTAAGCTAAAGATACCTTATGTTTGAATTTTTCCTCCTTACTAATCAATACACCGTTGTGAATACATTAGGTATTTTTACACAGGATAAATACATTTTAATAGAACTGTATATATATATCGTCCTCTGCTTTCAATTTAACAACAGGATTCAACTATGATAACCTACTATGCAGAAATATCAGTTGCAACCTAATTTAGGAGCTCTATAATATCTAAATACGCATTTCAGAGAAAAATGTGAATTAAATCGAATTATTTAATGGAAAAAGTAAAGGTCATTATAAAATCTATTTAAATCTCTGTTTACAAAAATATTCGTTCAGTATATAAAGAGTTATGGAAGTTGCAATATTCAACAATAAATTAAGTATCTTGTTTTATAGAAATCCTTCGTAATTGCCTAATATTAAAATAATCATTATGGAAATTTCTAAAATGTATATTTATTTAATTAAATAGTTTGAAAGTATATTTATTTTTTAATTAAATTCTTATGACGCATTACTGTTGTGAAATATTCTAGTTTCCATAACTCTTTATATAGTGAAGGAGTGTTGTTTCAAATTGAGATTTAAATAGAAAACACTGAAAAACTGGATTTTGGCAATATTCTAAAATAGTGTCAAAAGGTATTTATTAACCATGTATTTAGCCAATGCAGCTATTTCCCTTTTTAGCTGCCCTGCAGCTTTAATCGTGCATTATCTCAACCTTGTCTAAATATCAAGTGAAAAGCTGCGAAAATATTTTGCTTAAACAAATAATTAATTTTAAAGGAATTAAATTCAATAATTTGAAAAAAGTAAATAATTCTGTTATATGAAATATTATCTTTACTCTCACATTTTAAATATATTTGATTATGATCTTTAATTTATCATCAGTCGTTAAATAAAAGGAATTCTGGGGTTATCGTTATGAAACGAGAACAAAAACGAGTTTTTAGCGCAGGTGTTTCGCGGTAAATGGACTACATCGGAAGTGTGTCGCAAAGGGAAAATATGGGAAGCATTGCAATATAAGAAATCTTATCTTTACAATCACAATAGGTCACTATTTAAAATCTTACTCATATCTAGACAGTCACGAAAGTCAATTATGTGAAATCTTATCTTTAGAGTCACAATATTTCACTGTATGGAATCTTATCTTTATAGTCAATTAAATCAGAATATATATATATGAGATTTAAGTTTTTTCTGTGATGTGAGGATCTTTAATGAATAATTCAGAATCTGCACCAATAGAGCAGAAATAAATTTCATGCTAATGCAAATCCGAGGAAAAGATCCGATTTAATCTATGATGGCGTTATCACACTAACCTAATGAGTAGGAAAGTGAAAGGTGCTACATCAAAATATATTAAAAGTAATGAAAAAAGAAATATCAATGGCATTTGAAAACTTTGATAAATTTTTATTGTATAGTATACTCACAATAGTTAATATATCAGTAATTTTTTGAAAACGACTCAACATATTTCGTTCAAAAAAAAACATTTACCGATTTTCTGAGATAATAGTTATGTTATTATAGTTCAGTCCATTTAATTTTTAACAGCCTTTCTTAACCTTTACTCTTTCTAATACCCCTTTTATCGAAATAAAAATATTTTTCCTCAACAAAATAAGTTAAAGTAATATTTTCGGTGTATACAAATTTACGAGTATTTTTACATGGTTTTCATGAATTTCTACGGTTTTTATTTCGAAACAAAACCCGGATGACTGTGTTAATAATAATAATAATAATAATAATAATAATAATAATAATAATAATAATAATAATAATAAAAACTATTCAGTAAAATCTATTTCTTCCGAAAAATTCAAGAAAACGCCCCAACCCCTAAATTTCTAAAACCAGGATTTCCCACCAGGATACCACCGATATTTTCTAAAACCTGGCCAGATGGTTCAAAAGATGATTTTACAGGTTTCTTATAATCAGGCCCGGATCTAGACAAGAGTCTCAGTGGAGGGGGGGGGGGGGAGGATGTTGAGGAAGGTCCTATATTCTCAATTCATTATAACATCTATCCCTCCGCTTTACAAGTCTTTGCAAAATTTCTTGAAAACTGCTTGAAATAAAAATCAGTTTAAGACATTTTTGCTTCTATTATCTTTATTGGCATTTGGAAATGTTAAATTATAATAATATTCTTAAATATGATTATAATTATTTTCTAAATTGTGTTCTTTGCTGATTTTCTTAACCTATTAAACCTTCCATTACAAATACGATATTAAACGATAGGACACTGCATAAGTTTAGTCGCTTTTTTAAGTAACTTATGAGATTAATCAATATAAGACGGTTAGATATTTTGGATAATGTATGGATCCTCAAGTTAGAGTCTCCACAAATGGAGCACAAATAAGATTCGTGCTTATGGAGCCCAGCGAAAAGAATGCTACTTAATTTTCGATGATTTGAATCACTGGCTTAATGAGTAGGAAAGCGAAATCGAACCATCAATGCACATATATCTATGACTTCGTTTCTTCTTCTCATATATTTATATCACAATACCACTTAATTGAAATCAACATAGTTCAATGCTGCTTAATCTTTTTAGCAGGGCGATTTTCTTTCTTTTTATTGTAATCCCACCATCTACTAGCATTTTTTTTTTATCAAGTAAAGGCTTATTATGGCAAATTATTATTTTATATTAAGACCATAATACCAAAATTCTGCATTATGACACGATCGATCAAAAATATACGTCGTGAACAACAAGTTCCACGCGATGCATAGGCTGAACATCCCTGCTATAGAAAATATGTTAACAGTTCATGTAAATAAGAAAACTTTTAAAGCGGTCTCAGCGCATGTTCAAGCGACTGTCTCTCTGAGAGTTATAAAGGACAGAACTGAATGGTAGAGTAGCTCAAAAAAATATCCGAACACTATGGTTGATTACAGAATTCATAAAAATATCTAGCAACGATTGTATTTTACAAATTAGTGATCTGACAACCTTCGTGTACTATACACGAAGGTTGCCAGATCATTAATTTCTATAAAAATCGTTGCGAAATATTTTTTCTGAAATTTGTAATCATCCATAGTATTTGGATACTTTTTTGAGCGACTGTACTAGTGATATGCCACAAATGTCTAGTTGCCCTTGCATCATAAAACAGAAAAAAACCTTCTACCGTAAAAGAGACTTTTCTCGAGTGATACTTGTCATACAATCCGCAGGGCAGCGCTGCCTCCTGTAAGGTACGACGTATTACGTTGTACAAATACTCTTCAGCTATAAATGCTTTGGTTGAGTTTTATCTCCGCTAACCCCAACTTTGCCTGTGGTAAGAAAAGGGCCACCGTTTGAATTGGAAAGACTGTCGTCCATCAGACGGAACATCAGGCCGTGGCTCCGTGTGCAGGAGAGAACCATATCCTCCTGCACACGGAGCCACGGCCCCTGTGCACATTAAAATCTAAAATATGCTTCACTATAATTTTTACTTAGATGATTAAATGAATCCTGAAATTTTAAACTCGAATTTCAGGGATTCTAAAATATAAGAACTGATTTTTCAGGTATTCACATTTATTACATGGTGGCGCATTACACTTTAGAAAGGGAAGTTCTCGAATTAGAGCAATTTTTAGAAAATTATGATTTCAAGAGTAATTAATTTAAGACGATTTTAATATGTTGCTGTTAAGCAACGTTGTAACAAAGAAATAATACCAAAGAATAAGTTGCAGGTTCAAAAAATATTATATGAAAGTCTAATAGGTGTTTTATTTTAATGTACGGATCAAATAATCAGGATGCAGAAGTTAAGCAGAAGGGAGCTTCATGCTAAGGCTGACCCTTGGAATTAAGATCCGAATTAATCTCTGATGGAAAGAAAACACTTTCCTAATGCTTATAGGAGAGTGTCTGATAACCATCAGTAAAGTTTATTTCTGGTAAGCTAAAGATACCTTATGTTTGAATTTTTCCTCCTTACTAATCAATACACCGTTGTGAATACATTAGGTATTTTTACACAGGATAAATACATTTTAATAGAACTGTATATATATATCGTCCTCTGCTTTCAATTTAACAACAGGATTCAACTATGATAACCTACTATGCAGAAATATCAGTTGCAACCTAATTTAAGAGCTCTATAATATCTAAATACGCATTTCAGAGAAAAATGTGAATTAAATCGAATTATTTAATGGAAAAAGTAAAGGTCATTATAAAATCTATTTAAATCTCTGTTTACAAAAATATTCGTTCAGTATTTAAAGAGTTATGGAAGTTGCAATATTCAACAATAAATTAAGTATCTTGTTTTATAGAAATCCTTCGTAATTGCCTAATATTAAAATAATCATTATGGAAATTTCTAAAATGTATATTTATTTAATTAAATAGTTTGAAAGTATATTTATTTTTTAATTAAATTCTTATGACGCATTACTGTTGTGAAATATTCTAGTTTCCATAACTCTTTATATAGTGAAGGAGTGTTGTTTCAAATTGAGATTTAAATAGAAAACACTGAAAAACTGGATTTTGGCAATATTCTAAAATAGTGTCAAAAGGTATTTATTAATCATGTATTTAGCCAATGCAGCTCTTTCCCTTTTTAGCTGCCCTACAGCTTTAATCGTCTAGCCTTTTTAGCTGCCCTACAGCTTGTCTAAATATCAAGTGAAAAGCTGCGAAAATATTTTGCTTAAACAAATAATTAATTTTAAATGAATTAAATTCAATAATTTGAAAAAAGTAAATAATTCTGTTATATGAAATATTATCTTTACTCTCACATTTTAAATATATTTGATTATGATCTTTAATTTATCATCAGTCGTTAAATAAAAGGAATTCTGGGGTTATCGTTATGAAACGAGAACAAAAACGAGTTTTTAGCGCAGGTGTTTCGCGGTAAATGGACTACATCGGAAGTGTGTCGCAAAGGGAAAATATGGGAAGCATTGCAATATAAGAAATCTTATCTTTACAATCACAATAGGTCACTATTTAAAATCTTACTCATATCTAGACAGTCACGAAAGTCAATTATGTGAAATCTTATCTTTAGAGTCACAATATTTCACTGTATGGAATCTTATCTTTATAGTCAATTAAATCAGAATATATATATATATGAGATTTAAGTTTTTTCTGTGATGTGAGGATCTTTAATGAATAATTCAGAATCTGCACCAATAGAGCAGAAATAAATTTCATGCTAATGCAAATCCGAGGAAAAGATCCGATTTAATCTATGATGGCGTTATCACACTAACCTAATGAGTAGGAAAGTGAAAGGTGCTACATCAAAATATATTAAAAGTAATGAAAAAAGAAATATCAATGGCATTTGAAAACTTTGATAAATTTTTATTGTATAGTATACTCACAATAGTTAATATCTCAGTAATTTTTTGAAAAACGACTCAACATATTTCGTTGAAAAAAAAATATTTACCGATTTTCTGAGACAATAGTTATGTTATTATAGTTCAGTCCATTTAATTTTTAACAGCCTTTTTTAACCTTTACTCTTTCTAATACCCCTTTTATCGAAATAAAAATATTTTTCCTCAACAAAACAAGTTAAAGTAATATTTTCGGTGTATACAAATTTACGAGTATTTTTACATGGTTTTCATGAATTTCTACGGTTTTTATTTCGAAACAAAACCCGGATGACTGTGTTAATAATAATAATAATAATAATAATAATAATAATAATAATAATAATAATAATAATAATAATAATAATAAAAACTATTCAGTAAAATCTATTTCTTCCGAAAAATTCAAGAAAACGCCCCAACCCCTAAATTTCTAAAACCAGGATTTCCCACCAGGATACCACCGATATTTTCTAAAACCTGGCCAGATGGTTCAAAAGATGATTTTACAGGTTTCTTATAATCAGGCCCGGATCTAGACAAGAGTCTCAGTGGAGGGGGGGGGGGAGGATGTTGAGGAAGGTCCTATATTCTCAATTCATTATAACATCTATCCCTCCGCTTTAAGTCTTTGCAAAATTTCTTGAAAACTGCTTGAAATAAAAATGAGTTTAAGACATTTTTGCTTCTATTATCTTCATTGGCATTTGGAAATGTTAAATTATAATAATATTCTTAAATATAATTATAATTATTTTCTAAATTGTGTTCTTTGTTGATTTTCTTAACCTATTAAACCTTCCATTACAAATACGATATTAAACGATAGTAAACTGCATAACGTTTAGTCGCTTTTTTAAGTAACTTATGAGATTAATCGATATGAGACGGTTAGATATTTTGGATAATGTATGGATCCTCAAGTTAGAGTCTCCACAAATAGAGCACAAATAAGATTCGTGCTTATGGAGCCCAGCGAAAAAATCCTACTTATTTTTCGATGATTTGAATCACTGACCTAATGTGTAAGAAAGCGAAATCGAACCATCAATGCACATATATCTATGACTTCGTTTCCTCTTCACGTATATTTATATCACAATACCACTTAATTTAGGGGCGGGGGTGGCTCAGTCGGTAGCGCGCCAGGCTCGTAATCTGTAGTTCCCAGGTTCGAGTCCCAGCTGGGTCAGCGTTGAGATTTATCTCCGCAAAAATTCCCCGCCCTGCTCACGGTCAGTAGGGGACACCGATGGGCTTGGAAAGACCGCCGTCCGTCGGATGGGACGTTAAGCCGTGGCCCCGTGTACGGGAGAGCCATACCCTGTGCACGTTAAAGAACACGCTTTATGGCCTTGACGGGAGACTACCATCTGTCTCCCAACAGCTGTTCCAGTGGGTCCCCTGCCCCAACCTTCTCTGAAGGGGGGTCCATGCGACCTGGCCATTTAGCCCTTTGTGTGCAAAAAATTGCCGCTCAGAGGTAAAACAACCCAACCCAACCCAACCACTTAATTTAAATCAACGTAGTTCAGTGCTGCTCAATCTTTTTAGCAGGTCGATTTTCTTTCTTTTTATTGTAATCCCAACATCTACAAGCATTTTTTTTTTATAAAGTAAAGGCTTATTATGGCAAATTATTATTTTATATTAAGACCATAATACTAAAATTCTTCATTTTGACACGATCGATCAAAAATGTACGTCGTGATCAACAAGTTCCTCGCGATGCATAGGCTGAACATCCCTGCTATAGAAAATATGTTAATAATTCATATAAATAAGAAAGCTTTTAAAACGGTCTCAGCGCATGTTCAAGCGACTGACAGACGAACGAACGGTAAAGTTGAAAAGAAGTTCTTCAATGCTCATTTTTATGAAAACCAACAGGAAAAGCATTATTAAGAGACATCGCAGCTGTACTTTCGAAGTAGGAAAGACCTGAAAAAAACAGTGGTCTGCAACGTGGGCGTTTTACGACTTTTAATGAGGATTAAAGCTATTAAGGTAAAGTTGATATGGAAAATGGACTATGAACTTATTTCAAATGACAAACCAGAGTAAAAGTGTGTTGTGAATCTAAATTGGTTGAAGAGAAGTATTTTAATTCTCAAAAGACAAAACTAGATTTTAATTTCAGATGCCTTTTCCAAGAGAAAAGCACTATATTGAAATATTTTATGTAATGTATGGATCGTAAAGTTAGGATCTCCATGAATAGAGCAGAAATAAGTTTTTCATGCTAATTGGAGCCCTGCGAACGGAATCCAAATTAATTTTCGATGGTTTGAATCACTAGCCTAATGAGTAGGAAAGTGAGTAACAACCATCAATGCACTTTGCAAAACATATGTACAGTCGCTCAAAAAAATATCCGAACACTATGGTTGATTAAAAAATTCTGAAAAAATATCTGGCAATCGATTTTTTTAGAAATTAGTGATCTGGCAACCGTGTCACGTGACATGAATATTGCCAGATCACTAATTTCTAAAAATATCGTTGTCAGATATTTTTTTCTGGATTCTGTAATCAACCATAGTGTTCGGATATTTTTTGGAGCGACTGTACCTACAGTAAGAGTTCTTCCATTGAAAGCATATTTTAGATGTTAGTGAACTTCGAAGTTAGATTCCCATTGACATAACATGGAAATTCGCGCATTTTTGCAAGGGATGTTTAATGCAATCACTAAGAAATTTATTTTTTTTTCTCAACATAAATTTTAAATTTTACTTTTGTTAGTGCTAAAAATAGAAACTTCAAATATAAAGATCAAGGGATCCCCAAAATTGTTTTTAAAGAACAAGCAAAAACCTCTTTTCAAATGACTTGTTTAATAATTAAAAGTTAATGCGATTTAACATGCAGCACATACTGTAATTCTACACTAATCTTTATCGAACAATATTTTCCAATTAATATATTCATATTATTAGCTTTCAAAAGGATTAAATTGAATTTTTTTTACTACCCATTTGATAAATGGCACGAAGTGAAAAATTAAGATCTTTGAGATCTAGTACGTTTTAATATTGTTTTCTAATAAAATATTTCCGTATTAGTGAACCGATATAGACATCAGTAAATTAAGTATAAATGATAAATGTTTTCGTAACATATAAAATAAATTAACATTTCATGTTAAATTGTAAAGTTAGTCTTAGTCAGATCAGTCACAAACTAAATTATATTCTATGTTGATTTTTAACCTATTAAACCTTCCATTACAAATACGATATTATACGATAAGAAACCGCATTAGTTTAGTCGCTGTTTTAAGTAACTTATCGGGATAATCGATATGAGACGGTTAGATATTTTGGATAATGTATGGATCCTAAAGTTAGAATCTCCACAAATAGAGCACAAAGAGGATTCGTGCTTATGGAGTCCAGCGAAAAGAATCCTACTTAATTTTCGATGATTGGAATCACTGGCCTAATGAATAGGAAAGCGAAAAGAAACCATCAATGCACATATATCTATGACTTTGTTTCTTCTTCATATATATTTATATCACAATACTACTTAATCGAAATCAACATAATTCAGTGCTGCTTAATCTTTTTAGCATTGCGATTTCTTTTCATTGTAATCCCACCATCTGCTAAATAAAAAATTAATAATAAATACCCCCTCAAGCAGCTGCTTGTCACAGAGGTCTGACAGGAGCCTATCAGTTTATATGCCACAGTAGAAGGTCTGTGAGGATGGCAGTTTTATTTATCAAGTAAAGGTTGGGTTGGTTTGTTTTACCTCTGAGCGGCAGTTGTTTGCACACCATGGGCTAAAATGGCCGGGTCACATGGACTCCGAAGGCTCAGCGAAGGTTGGGGGAGGAGACCCACTAGAACAGCTGTTGGGAGACAGATGGTAGCTTTCGTCAAGGCCATCCACGGCGTTCTTTAACGTCCACAGGGTATGTCTCTTCCGCACATGTGGCCAGGGCTTAACGTCCCATCCGACGGATGGCGGTCTTTCCTAACCCATCGGTGTCCCCTACTGACCGTGGGCATGGCGGGGAATTTAGTGGAGATAAATCTCAACGCTGACCCAGCTGGGACTCGAACCTGGGAACTACAGATTACGAGCCTGTCTCGCTACCGACTGAGCCACCCCCGCCCCATATCAAGTAAAGGCTTATTATGGCAAATTATTATTTCATATCAAGTAAAGACCATAATAACAAAATTCTGCATTATGACACGATGATCAAAAATGTAGTCCTGATCAACAAATTCCGCGCGATGCATAGGCTGCTATAGAAAATATATTAATAATTCATATAAATAAGAAAGCTTTTAAAGCGGTCTCAGCGCATGTTCAAGCGACTGACAGACGGACGAACGCTAAAGTTGAAAAAAAGTTCTTCAATGCTCATTTTTATGAAAACCAACAGGAAAAGCATTATTAAGAGACATCGCAGCTGTACTTTCGAAGTAGGAAACACCTAAAATAAACAGTGGTCGGCAACGTGGGCGTTTTACGACTTTTAATGAGCATTAAAGCTATTAAGGTAAAGTTGATATGGAAAATGGACTATGAACTTATTTCAAATGACAAACCAGAGTAAAAGTGTGTTGTGAATCTAAATTGGTTGAAGAGAAGTATTTTAACTCTCAAAAGAAAAAACTAGATTTTAATTTCAGATGCCATTTCCAAGAGAAAAGCACTATATTGAAATATTTTATGTAATGTATGGATCGTAAAGTTAGGATCTCCATGAATAGAGCTGCAATGTTTTTCATGCTAATTGGAACCCTGCGAACGGAATTCAAATTAATTTTCGATGGTTGAATCACTAGTCTAATGAGTAGGAAAGTGAGTAACAACCATCAATGCACTTTGCAAATCATATGTAGAGTCGCTCAAAAAAATATTCGAACACTATGGTTGATTACAGAATTCAGAAAAAATATCTGGCAAAGATTTTTTTAGAAAAAAGTGATCTCACGTGACACGAAGATTGCCAGATCACTAATTTCTAAAAAAATCATTGCGAGATATTCTTTCTGGATTCTGTAATCAACTATAGTGTTCGGATTTTTTTTTGAGCGACTGTACGACTTCTCCAGATGCGGGCCTGAACCCATATATAACACACTATTTAGCAGAAATTAATACAGATTAGTGGTGTTTAATCGTTTTAATATGGCAAGCAACTTTCTTTTTATTGCAATCCCGTATTGTACCCTTCCAAGTACTGGTAAATTATTGTATTCTTTTTATCATACTCTTTTAGAAAAGCGTAGGTTTTGACCAGGGTACAGCTTTATACAGGCCAAAAAGTAAAATGATCTGAAGGTTAAAAAATTACTGAACGCTTAAATATCATAAAAGATTAAAAATCCTTTAATTACCGTGGTGGGGGGAAGGTAAAGAACTCAACAAATGCTATTTTATAATGCAAAGTCGATATGGAAAGTGAACGTTGAACTTATTTCAAATGACAAAACAGGGTAGAAGTGGGTGGTGATTCCAAAGCAGTTAAAAATAGCCATTTTATCTTTCAAAGGACAAAACTAGATTTTAATTTCAGTTGCCTCTTCAGTGTGTTCCAAGAGAAAACTGATAAAACTAAATTTGAAATATTTAGGTAACGTGTGAATTCTGAAGTTAGGATCTCCACGATTAGTGCAGAAACAAGGTTTTTGCTAATGGAGCCAATCGAAAAGAATTCTAATTATTCTTCGATGATTCGTATCACTAACCTAATGAGTAGGAAAGTGTGTTTACAACACCATCAATGAACTAAGTAATGAACCAAATTAAATGATCAGTATCGATCATGATGCGAGGAAGTGAACAGCACCATGCCGGAGCGTCGAAACAGAACTGGGAGTGACGACAGGAAGTGAGCCAGTACCGGATGTGACGCGAGCAGGTTACTTACGTCCTTCGGATAAAATGCTAATTTCATATGTAACACAAACAAGATCTTAAAATAATTGCTATTTTAATAAAGAGTTAAAAACACTTCGCTTCATGAAAGCTTATATTTACAGTCAAGATATTCAAATGTATAAAATTTTATCTTCACAGTCATAGTAATCTACGAAATCTTATCTTTATAATGAACTATAACAGAAAGATATGACTTTTAGGTGTTTCCTGTAATGTATGCATCTGTAAAGTATAAATCAGGATCTGTACCAATAAAACAGAAATATGTTCTTTCATACCAGTTTCCATCGTAATCCATAGAAAGGATCCGATTTAATCGTTCATGGTGATATAACACTAACCTAAAAAGTAGGATAGTGTGGATTTTCCATCATTTAACACTAAAAAGAGTGAACTATGAAATATTAAAGACATTATATAAAAAAAATATTAAAGTTCTAATATAGTCCATACACAAGAATTAATATCTCATCTCTTTCTTCGTAAACGACTAAATATTATTCTTTCAGAAGTAATTTTATTTCTCCGCTCAAAAGAAAGAAAAATATCTGACTAAGAGAATATGCTGCAAATAATTATTATTGATCGATCAAAGTAATTCGTCACTCTTACTAGATTTAATTTGATCTTTTTCGGTATGTGTTCATGTTTTACAGTCAACAGCAACAGAAGATATATTGCGAGCCTAAGGTAATTTGCTCTATGTATGAATTTGCAACATAAGATTTGCACTAATAAAAGCAAAAATAACCTTCGTGCTAATGCAAATCCGTGCAGAGGATCCGAATTAATCTCTGATGGTGCAATAACACTCTCCTAATGAGTAGGATAGTATATTGGATTACCATCACCACTATTAGTGAAACTTTGTAGATAGCGAAGTAATTAATTTATTGATATCAAAATACTAATATATCAGTTATTTCTTGCTAAAGTACTAAAGAGGACTAATTGAAAAATATTCTATTTCGAAAACCAAGAAAATGTAGTTGACCATCATATATCTATTACGAATACATATTGTAGAGACTGTCTATTTGTTTGACAAGTACTCCTGAGACGATCACAGCAAAGATTACCAAACTTCGTCTGCAGCTTCATCTCACTGTAACAGTACAGTCGCTCAAAAAAAAACCGAATATTATGGTTGATTACAGAATTCAGAATATATATCTGGCAACGATTTTTTTTTAGAAATTAGTGACCTGTAACTTTCGTGTCACGTGACACGAAGATTGCCAGATGACTAATTTCTAAAAAAAATTGTTGCCAGATATTTTATCTGAATTCTGTAATCAACCATAATGTTTGGATATTTTTTGAGCGACTGTACATTGTGAGGTTTTCTCCCCCAGAAAATTAGCCCATATCTCAAAGATTGGGCGCGAAACGTCAGTCCATTTTGAACTTTGCTCATAGCATATACTACTCCATTAATAGCTTTCAACTCTTCATTCATAATAAAGGCGAAAGCTACGACCTCCTAGAGATTTCGACATTTGCTGAGGGCTTGATCTGGATTATTGCCTAAATCTCGAACCATATCCGAAACCCGACCTGTAAACCCCACCCACCGAGAGGTAAGTGGGGGTCACCTTTCAAATTCGGAACCGATCAGTCAAGTACCTGTGGAATTAAGGGGAGCTGAAAATCACACCTGATGGCAATGAATGGATAGCCTTGGAGACGAAATTATTTACGGCCAATTAAAGCATATTCTGGAAGCAAAAGAAATATTCATTCTTAAAACGAAACTTGAATAAATTCAGGCCACGCGGTTTCTAAAGTGTTGCAGTCAATGTAAGAGAGATAGTGAGAAACATTGCTTTTAACTATATAGCACGATGGGAAGGTTTTAAGATAAGGGTAAATAAATAATAATAATAAATAAATAAATAATCGTAAAGTTAGGATCTCAACGAATAGAGCAGCAATAAGTTTTTCATGCTAATTGGAGCTCCGCGAACGGAATCCAAATTAATTTTCGTTGGTTTGAATCACTAGCCTAATGAGTAGGAAACTGAGTAACAACCATCAATGCACTTTGAAAATCATATGTACAGTCGCTCAAAAAACTATCCGAACAGTATGGTTGATTACAAATTTCTGAAAAAAATATGTGGCAACGATTTTTTTAGAAATTAGTGATCTGGCAACCGTGTCACGTGACATGAAGGCTGACAGATCAGTAATTTCTAAAAATATCGTTGTCAGATATTTTTTTCTGGATTCTGTAATCAACCATAGTGTTCGGATATTTTTTGGAGCGACTGTACCTATAGTCAGAGTTCTTCCATTGAAAGCGTATTTTAGATGTTAGTGAACTTCGAAATTAGATTCCCATTGACATAACGTGGAAATTCGCGCATTTTTGCAAGGGATGTTTAATGCAATCACTAGAAAATTTATTTATTTTTCTCAACGGAAATTTTGAATTTTACTTTTGTCAGTGCTAAAAATAGAAACTTCAAATATAAAGATCAAGGGATCCCCAGAATTGTTTTTAAAGAACAAGCAAAAACCTCTTTTCAAATGACTTGTTTAATAATTAAAAGTTAATGCGATTTAACATGCAGCACATACTGTAATTCTACACTAATCTTTATCGAACAATATTTTCCAATTAATATATTCATATTATTAGCTTTCAAAAGGATTAAATTGAATTTTTTTTACTACCCATTTGATAAATGGCACGAAGTGAAAAATTAAGATCTTTGAGATCTAGTACGTTTTAATATTGTTTTCTAATAAAATATTTCCGTATTAGTGAACCGATATAGACATCAGTAAATTAGGTATAAATGATAAATGTTTTCGTAACATATAAAATAAATTAACATTTCATGTTAAATTGTAAAGTTAGTCTTAGTCAGATCAGTCACAAACTAAATTATATTCTATGTTGATTTTTAACCTATTAAACCTTCCATTACAAATACGATATTATACGATAAGAAACCGCATTAGTTTAGTCGCTGTTTTAAGTAACTTATCGGGATAATCGATATGAGACGGTTAGATATTTTGGATAATGTATGGATCCTAAAGTTAGAATCTCCACAAATAGAGCACAAAGAGGATTCGTGCTTATGGAGTCCAGCGAAAAGAATCCTACTTAATTTTCGATGATTGGAATCACTGGCCTAATGAATAGGAAAGCGAAAAGAAACCATCAATGCACATATATCTATGACTTTGTTTCTTCTTCATATATATTTATATCACAATACTACTTAATCGAAATCAACATAATTCAGTGCTGCTTAATCTTTTTAGCATTGCGATTTCTTTTCATTGTAATCCCACCATCTGCTAAATAAAAAATTAATAATAAATACCCCCTCAAGCAGCTGCTTGTCACAGAGGTCTGACAGGAGCCTATCAGTTTATATGCCACAGTAGAAGGTCTGTGAGGATGGCAGTTTTATTTATCAAGTAAAGGTTGGGTTGGTTTGTTTTACCTCTGAGCGGCAGTTGTTTGCACAACATGGGCTAAAATGGCCGGGTCACATGGACTCCGAAGGCTCAGCGAAGGTTGGGGGAGGAGACCCACTAGAACAGCTGTTGGGAGACAGATGGTAGCCTTCCGTCAAGGCCATCCACCGCGTTCTTTAACGTCCACAGGGTATGTCTCTTCCGCACATGGGGCCAGGGCTAAACGTCCCATCCGACGGATTGCGGTCTTTCCAAACCCATAGGTGTCCCCTATTGACCGTGGGCAGGGCGGGGAATTTAGTGGAGATAAATCTCAAAGCTGACCCAGCTGGGACTCGAACCTGGGAACTACAGATTACGAGCCTGTCTCGCTACCGACTGAGCCACCCCCGCCCCATATCAAGTAAAGGCTTGTTATGGCAAATTATTATTTCATATCAAGTAAAGAACATAATACCAAAATTCTGAATTATGACACGATCAATCAAAAATGTAGTGATCAACAAGTTCCGCGCGATGCATAGGCTGCTATAGAAAATATGTTAATAATTCATATAAATAAGAAAGCTTTTAAAGCGGTCTCAGCGCATGTTCAAGCGACTGACAGAAGGACGAACGGTAAAAATTGAAAAAAAGTTCTTCAATGCTCATTTTTATGAAAACCAACAGGAAAAGCATTATTAAGAGACATCGCAGCTGTACTTTCGAAGTAGGAAACACCTAAAAAAACAGTTGTCTGCAACGTGGGCGTTTTACGACTTTTAATGAGCATTAAACTATTAAGGTAAAGTTGATATGGAAAATGGACTATGAACTTATTTCGAATGACAAACCAGAGTAAAAGTGTGTTGTGAATCTAAATTGGTTGAAGAGAAGTATTTTAATTCTCAAAAGACAAAACTAGATTTTAATTTCAGATGCCATTTCCAAGAGAAAAGCACTATATTGAAATATTTTATGTAATGTACGGATCGTAAAGTTAGGATCTCCATGAATAGAGCAGCAATGTTTTTCATGCTAATTGGAGCCCTGCGAACGGAATGCGAATTAATTTTCGATGGTCTGAATCACTAGCCTAATGAGTAGGAAAGTGAGTAAGAACCATCAATGCACTTTGCAAAACATATGTACAGTCGCTCAAAAAAATATTCGAACATTATGGTTGATTACAGAATTCAGAAAAAATATCTGGCAACGATTTTTTTAGAAATCAGTGATCTCACGTGACACGAAGGTTGCCAGATCACTAATTTCTAAAAAAATCGTTGCCAGTTATTCATTCTGGATTCTGTAATCAACTATAGTGTTCGGATATTTCTTTGGGCGACTGTACGACTTCTCCAGATGCGGGCTTGAACCCATGTATAACACACTATTTAGCAGAAATTAATACAGATTAGTGGTGTTTAATCGTTTTAATATGGCAAGCAACTTTCTTTTTATTGCAATCCCGTATTGTACCCTTCCAAGTACTGGTAAATTATTGTATTCTTTTTATCATACTCTTTTAGAAAAGCGTAGGTTTTGACCAGGGTACAGCTTTATACAGGCCAAAAAATAAAATGATCTGAAGGTTAAAAAATTACTGAACGCTTAAATATCATAAAAGATTAAAAATCCTTTAATTACCGTGGTGGAGGGAAGGTAAAGAACTCAACAAATGCTATTTTATAATGCAAAGTCGATATGCAAAGTGAACGTTGAACTTATTTCAAATGACAAAACAGGGTAGAAGTGGGTGGTGATTCCAAAGCAGTTAAAAATAGCCATTTTATCTTTCAAAGGACAAAACTAGAATTTAATTTCAGTTGCCTCTTCAGTGTGTTCCAAGAGAAAACTGATAAAACTAAATCTGAAATATTTAGATAACGTGTGAATTCTGAAGTTAGGATCTCCACGATTAGTGCAGAAACAAGGTTTTTGCTAATGGAGCCAATCGAAAAGAATTCTAATTATTCTTCGATGATTCGTATCACTAACCTAATGAGTAGGAAAGTGTGTTTACAACACCATCAATGAACTAAGTAATGAACCAAATTAAATGATCAGTATCGATCATGATGCGAGGAAGTGAACAGCACCATGCCGGAGCGTCGAAACAGAACTGGGAGTGACGAGAGGAAGTGAGCCAGTACCGGAAGTGACGCGGGTAGGTTACTTACGTCCTTCGGATAAAATGTTAATTTCATATGTAACACAAACAAGATCTTAAAATAATTGCTATTTTAATAAAGAGTTAAAAACACTTCGCTTCATGAAAGCTTATATTTACAGTCAAGATATTCAAATGTATAAAATTTTATCTTCACAGTCATAGTAATCTACGAAATCTTATCTTTATAATGAACTATAACAGAAAGATATGACTTTTAGGTGTTTCCTGTAATGTATGCATCTGTAAAATATAAATCAGGATCTGTACCAATAAAACAGAAATATGCTCTTTCATACCAGTTTCCATCGTAATCCATAGAAAGGATCCGATTTAATCGTTCATGGTGATATAACACTAACCTAAAAAGTAGGATAGTGTGGATTTTCCATCATTTAACACTAAAAAGAGTGAACTATGAAATATTAAAGACATTATATAAAAAAAATATTAAAGTTCTAATATAGTCGATACACAAGAATTAATATCTCATCTCTTTCTTCGTAAACGACTAAATATTATTCTTTCAGAAGTAATTTTATTTCTCCGCTCAAAAGAAAGAAAAATATCTGACTAAGAGAATATGCTGCAAATAATTATTATTGATCGATCAAAGTAATTCGTCACTCTTACTAGATTTAATTTGATCTTTTCCGGTATGTGTTCATGTTTTACAGTCAACAGCAACAGAAGATATATTGCGAGCCTAAGGTAATTTGCTCTATGTATGAATCTGCAACATAAGATTTGCACTAATAAAAGCAAAAATAACCTTCGTGCTAATGCAAATCCGTGCAGAGGATCCGAATTAATCTCTGATGGTGCAATAACACTCTCCTAATGAGTAGGATAGTATATTGGATTACCATCACCACTATTAGTGAAACTTTGTAGATAGCGAAGTGATTAATTTATTGATATCAAAATACTAATATATCAGTTATTTCTTGCTAAAGTACTAAAGAGGACTAATTGAAAAATATTCTATTTCGAAAACCAAGAAAATGTAGTTGACCATCATATATCTATTACGAATACATATTGTAGAGACTGTCTGTTTGTTTGACAAGTACTCCTTAGACGATCACAGCAAAGATTACCAAACTTCGTCTGCAGCTTCATCTCACTGTAACAGTACAGTCGCTCAAAAAATATCCGAATATTATGGTTGATTACAGAATTCAGAATAAATATCTGGCAACGATTTTTTTTAGAAATTAGTGATCTGTAACTTTCGTGTCACGTGACACGAAGATTGACAGATGACTAATTTCTGAAAAAAATTGTTGCCAGATATTTTATCTGAATTCTGTAATCAACCATAATGTTTGGATATTTTTTGAGCGACTGTACATTGTGAGGTTTTCTCCCCCAGAAAATTAGCCCATATCTCAAAGATTGGGCGCGAAACGTCAGTCCATTTTGAACTTTGCTCATAGCATATACTACTCCATTAATAGCTTTCAACTCTTCATTCATAATAAAGGCGAAAGCTACGACCTCCTAGAGATTTCGACATTTGCCGAGGGCTTGATCTCGATTATTGCCTAAATTTCGAACCATATCCGAAACCCGACCTGTAAACCCCACCCACCGAGAGGTAAGTGGGGGTCACCTTTCAAATTCGGAACCGATCAGTCAAGTACCTGTGGAATTAAGGGGAGCTGAAAATCACACCTGATGGCAATGAATGGCCAGTCTTGGAGACGAAATTATTTACGGCCAATTAAAGCATATTCTGGAAGCAAAAAAAGAAATATTCATTCTTAAAACGAAACTTGAATAAATTCAGGCCACGCGGTTTCTAAAGTGTTGCAGTCAATGTAAGAGAGATAGTGAGAAACATTGCTTTTAACTATATAGCACGATGGGAAGGTTTTAAGATAAGGGTAAATAAATAATAATAATAAATAAATAAATAATCGTAAAGTTAGGATCTCCACGAATAGAGCAGCAATAAGTTTTTCATGCTAATTGGAGCTCCGCGAACCTAATCCAAATTAATTTTCGATGGTTTGAATCACTAGCCTAATGAGTAGGAAACTGAGTAACAACCGTCAATGCACTTTGAAAATCATATGTACAGTCGCTCAAAAAACTATCCGAACAGTATGGTTGATTACAAAATTCTGAAAAAAGTATGTGGCAACGATTTTTTTAGAAATTAGTGATCTGGCAACCGTGTCACGTGACATGAAGGCTGACAGATCAGTAATTTCTAAAAATATCGTTGTCAGATATTTTTTTCTGGATTCTGTAATCAACCATAGTGTTCGGATATTTTTTGGAGCGACTGTACCTATAGTCAGAGTTCTTCCATTGAAAGCGTATTTTAGATGTTAGTGAACTTCGAAATTAGATTCCCATTGACATAACGTGGAAATTCGCGCATTTTTGCAAGGGATGTTTAATGCAATCACTAGAAAATTTATTTATTTTTCTCAACAGAAATTTTAAATTTTACTTTTGTCAGTGCTAAAAATAGAAACTTCAAATATAAAGATCAAGGGATCCCCAAAATTGTTTTTAAAGAACAAGCAAAAACCTCTTTTCAAATGACTTGTTTAATAATTAAAAGTTAATGCGATTTAACATGCAGCACATACTGTAATTCTACACTAATCTTTATCGAACAATATTTTCCAATTAATATATTCATATTATTAGCTTTGAAAAGGATTAAATTGAATTTTTTTTACTACCCATTTGATAAATGGCACGAAGTGAAAAATTAAGATCTTTGAGACCTAATACGTTTTAATATTGTTTTCTAATAAAATATTTCCGTATTAGTGAACCGATATAGACATCAGTAAATTAAGTATAAATGATAAATGTTTTCGTAACATATAAAATAAATTAACATTTCATGTTAAATTGTAAAGTTAGTCTTAGTCAGATCAGTCACAAACTAAATTATATTCTATGTTGATTTTTAACCTATTAAACCTTCCATTACAAATACGATATTATACGATTAGAAACCGCATTAGTTTAGTCGCTGTTTTAAGTAACTTATCGGAATAATCGATATGAGACTGTTAGATATTTTGGATAATGTATGGATCCTAAAGTTAGAATCTCCACAAATAGAGCACAAAGAGGATTCGTGCTTATGGAGTCCAGCGAAAAGAATCCTACTTAATTTTCGATGATTGGAGTCACTGGCCTAATGAATAGGAAAGCGAAAATAAACCATCAATGCACATATATCTATGACTTTGTTTCTTCTTCATATATATTTATATCACAATACTACTTAATCGAAATCAACATAATTCAGTGCTGCTTAATCTGTTTAGCATTGCGATTTACTTTCTTTTCATTGTAATCCCACCATCTGCTATATAAAAATTTAATAATAAATACCCCCTCAAACAGCTGCTTGTCACAGAGGTCTGACAGGAGCCTGTCAGTTTATATGCCACAGTAGAAGGTCTGTGAGGATGGCAGTTTTATTTATCAAGTAAAGGTTGGGTTGGTTTGTTTTACCTCTGAGCGACACTTGTTTGCACACCATGGGCTAAAATGGCCGGGTCACATGGACTCCGAAGGCTCAGCGAAGGTTGGGGGAGGAGACCCACTGGAACAGCTGTTGGGAGACAGATGGTAGCCTTCCGTCAAGGCCATTCACCGCGTTCTTTAACGTCCATAGGGTATGTCCCTTCCGCACATGTGGCCAGGGCTTAACGTCCCATCCGACGGATTGCGGTCTTTCCAAACCCATAGGTATCCACTATTGACCGTGGGCAGGGCGGGGAATTTAGTGGAGATAAATCTCAAAGCTGACCCAGCTGGGACTCGAACCTGGGAACTACAGATTACGAGCCTGTGTCGCTACCGACTGAGCCACCCGCGCCCCATATCAAGTAAAGGCTTATTATGGCAAATTATTATTTCATATCAAGTAAAGAACATAATACCAAAATTCTGAATTATGACACGATCAATCAAAAATGTAGTGATCAACAAGTTCCGCGCGATGCATAGGCTGCTATAGAAAATATGTTAATAATTAATATAAATAAGAAAGCTTTTAAAGCGGTCTCAGCGCATGTTCAAGCGACTGACAGAAGGACGAACGGTAAAAATTGAAAAAAAGTTCTTCAATGCTCATTTTTATGAAAACCAACAGGAAAAGCATTATTAAGTGACATCGCAGCTGTACTTTCGAAGTAGGAAACACCTGAAAAAAAGAGTGGTCTGCAACGTGGGCGTTTTACGACTTTTAATGAGCATTAAAGGTATTAAGGTAAAGTTGATATGGAAAATGGACTATGAACTTATTTCAAATGACAAACCAGAGTAAAAGTGTGTTGTGAATCTAAATTGGTTGAAGAGAAGTATTTTAACTCTCAAAAGAAAAAACTAGATTTTAATTTCAGATGCCTTTTCCAAGAGAAAAGCACTATATTGAAATATTTTATGTAATGTATGGATCGTAAAGTTAGGATCTCCATGAATAGAGCAGCAATGTTTTTCATGCTAATTGGAGCCCTGCGAACGGAATCCGAATTAATTTTCGATGGTTTGAATCACTAGCCTAATGAGTAGGAAAGTGAGTAACAACCATCAATGCACTTCGCAATTGATATGTACAGTCGCTCAAAAAAATATTCGAACACTATGGTTGATTACAGAATTCAGAAAAAATATCTGGCAACGATTTTTTTAGAAATCAGTGATCTCACGTCGTTGAGAACGTCGTCGACACGAAGGTTGCCAGATCACTTATTTCTAAAAAAATCGTTGCCAGTTATTCATTCTGGATTCTGTAATCAAGTATAAAAAAAAAAAAAAAAATACCCCCTCAAGCAGCTGCTTGCCACAGAGGTCTGACAGGAGCCTGCCAGTTTATATGCCATAGTAGAAGTATAGTGTTCGGATATTTCTTTGGGCGACTGTACGACTTCTCCAGATGCGGGCTTGAACCCATATATAACACACTATTTAGCAGAAATTAATACAGATTAGTGGTGTTTAATCGTTTTAATATGGCAAGCAACTTTCTTTTTATTGCAATCCCGTATTGTACCCTTCCAAGTACTGGTAAATTATTGTATTCTTTTTATCATACTCTTTTAGAAAAGCGTAGGTTTTGACCAGGGTACAGCTTTATACAGGCCAAAAAATAAAATGATCTGAAGGTTAAAAAATTACTGAACGCTTAAATATCATAAAAGATTAAAAATCCTTTAATTACCGTGGTGGGGGGAAGGTAAAGAACTCAACAAATGCTATTTTATAATGCAAAGTCGATATGGAAAGTGAACGTTGAACTTATTTCAAATGACAAAACAGGGTAGAAGTGGGTGGTGATTCCAAAGCAGTTAAAAATAGCCATTTTATCTTTCAAAGGACAAAACTAGATTTTAATTTCAGTTGCCTCTTCAGTGTGTTCCAAGAGAAAACTGATAAAACTAAATTTGAAATATTTAGGTAACGTGTGAATTCTGAAGTTAGGATCTCCACGATTAGTGCAGAAACAAGGTTTTTGCTAATGGAGCCAATCGAAAAGAATTCTAATTATTCTTCGATGATTTGTATCACTAACCTAATGAGTAGGAAAGTGTGTTTACAACACCATCAATGAACTAAGTAATGAACCAAATTAAATGATCAGTATCGATCATGATGCGAGGAAGTGAACAGCACCATGCCGGAGCGTCGAAACAGAACTGGGAGTGACGAGAGGAAGTGAGCCAGTACCGGAAGTGACGCGAGCAGGTTACTTACGTCCTTCGGATAAAATGCTAATTTCATATGTAACACAAACAAGATCTTAAAATAATTGCAATTTTAATAAAGAGTTAAAAACACTTCGCTTCATGAAAGCTTATATTTACAATCAAGATATTCAAATGTATAAAATTTTATCTTCACAGTCATAGTAATCTACGAAATCTTATCTTTATAATGAACTATAACAGAAAGATATGACCTTTAGGTGTTTCCTGTAATGTATGCATCTGTAAAGTATAAATCAGGATCTGTACCAATAAAACAGAAATATGTTCTTTCATACCAGTTTCCATCGTAATCCATAGAAAGGATCCGATTTAATCGTTCATGGTGATATAACACTAACCTAAAAAGTAGGATAGTGTGGATTTTCCATCATTTAACACTAAAAAGAGTGAACTATGAAATATTAAAGACATTATATAAAAAAAATATTAAAGTTCTAATATAGTCCATACACAAGAATTAATATCTCATCTCTTTCTTCGTAAACGACTAAATATTATTCTTTCAGAAGTAATTTTATTTCTCCGCTCAAAAGAAAGAAAAATATCTGACTAAGAGAATATGCTGCAAATAATTATTATTGATCGATCAAAGTAATTCGTCACTCTTACTAGATTTAATTTGATCTTTTTCGGTATGTGTTCATGTTTTACAGTCAACAGCAACAGAAGATATATTGCGAGCCTAAGGTAATTTGCTCTATGTATGAATTTGCAACATAAGATTTGCACTAATAAAAGCAAAAATAACCTTCGTGCTAATGCAAATCCGTGCAGAGGATCCGAATTAATCTCTGATGGTGCAATAACACTCTCCTAATGAGTAGGATAGTATATTGGATTACCATCACCACTATTAGTGAAACTTTGTAGATAGCGAAGTAATTAATTTATTGATATCAAAATACTAATATATCAGTTATTTCTTGCTAAAGTACTAAAGAGGACTAATTGAAAAATATTCTATTTCGAAAACCAAGAAAATGTAGTTGACCATCATATATCTATTAGGAATATATATTTTAGAGACTGTTTGACAAGTACTCCTTAGACGATCACAGCAAAGATTACCAAACTTCGTCTGCAGCTTCATCTCACTGTAACAGTACAGTCGCTCAAAAAATATCCGAATATTATGGTTGATTACAGAATTCAGAATAAATATCTGGCAACGATTTTTTTTAGAAATTAGTGATCTGTAACTTTCGTGTCACGTGACACGAAGATTGCCAGATGACTAATTTCTGAAAAAAATTGTTGCCAGATATTTTATCTGAATTCTGTAATCAACCATAATGTTTGGATATTTTTTGAGCGACTGTACATTGTGAGGTTTTCTCCCCCAGAAAATTAGCCCATATCTCAAAGATTGGGCGCGAAACGTCAGTCCATTTTGAACTTTGCTCATAGCATATACTACTCCATTAATAGCTTTCAACTCTTCATTCATAATAAAGGCGAAAGCTACGACCTCCTAGAGATTTCGACATTTGCCGAGGGCTTGATCTCGATTATTGCCTAAATCTCGAACCATATCCGAAACCCGACCTGTAAACCCCACCCACCGAGAGGTAAGTGGGGGTCACCTTTCAAATTCGGAACCGATCAGTCAAGCAGCTGTGGAATTAAGGGGAGCTGAAAATCACCCCTGATGGCAATGAATGGCCAGCCTTGGAGACGAAATTATTTACGGCCAATTAAAGCATATTGTGGAAGCAAAAGAAATATTCACCCTTAAAACGAAACTTGAATAAATTCAGGCCACGCGGTTTCTAAAGTGTTGCAGTCAATGTAAGAGAGATAGTGAGAAACATTGCTTTAAACTATTTAGCATGATGGGAATGTTTTAAGGATCGTCATTGGTGAACATGGAAGAGCCGTTTCTAAAGAGAACGAAGTTTCACATTTTCCGAATTTTAGCACTCTAATGGTAGAAATTGAAAAAAAGAGTGATTCCAAAAATACAAATAATATATTTTACAGAAGCCCTGTCAAGCATGTATCTGGGATTTTTTAAAGGGATGCTTAATGTAAGAATTTTTATGGGGTTGGTAAACCTAAGATTTTTAACATGAATAGGATTGTAATAGTTATGTACGGATCTCATTAACACCTAATCCAACCCAAAAAGAATTTTTCAATTATTATTAAAGACAATAAAGATCTATGTGTACAGAAAGGCAGACCGTCAAAAATAAATAAATGATAAATAAATCCCCCCTCAAGCAGCTGCTTGCCACAGAGGTCTGACAGGAGCCTGTCAGTTTATATGCCTAAGTAGAAGGTCTGAGAGGATGCGGGACATTACTACATCCATGCCTTACCCGGGGCTCGAACCCAGCTCCCTTAGATCAGTAGCCCAGCGTGCTAACCATTCGGCAACACTTTACAAAATCTTCACAGTCAACTGTGAAAGAAGGTTTGTACGAGTGTAGACCTCTGGATAAGATCGCAATAAATCTGTGATGGGATTACAACACTAACTAACGTGTAGAATGTGTTGGTTTCCATAAATGTACATTGAAAATAATAAAAAATATCATTTTAGAGACATCTGAAAATATTAATTTGTTTGCTCCTATATAGGCGATACGTAAATAGTAAACAGATCAGCTATTTATTGTAAAAGGATTAAATACGCTCCTTGAAAAATATTTCTCTATCTGAAAGAAAAGAATGTAATTGCTGACTGTCATATGTTGCTATACAATAGAAAAGACTATCTATAATAGAAGTGATAATTTTTGTTTTATATTTCAAATACAACTGCTATAAGCTGTATTCTGGGATAGTTACATTTAACGAGAAGGGTAACATTTCGACATTGGCAAATAGGGAACTCTTTTTAAAAAAGATTTTCGACCACGAGCCGGTTGCAGGCGTTCTTGAACTAACAAAAATTGGTTTTACACGTGATGCTATTTTTGGGTATATGCGAACTTCTGTTGGCCGAATGATTTCAACGATTAAGATGAAATGTTACTTTTGGGAATATTTCATTTCAGATTGGTGTGCTTGGATATCACAAACCTTGTAGACTGTTATTGACAGTTTTGCGGCATAAAAGGCTTTTATGAGAATGAGATTTTCGCGAAAACAGTTCTACCGATTTAGGTGAACATGTCACTATTTAAAACGAATACAAATCCAAGAGTTAAAAATATTGCATTACACCTGGTAACCAAAATCAAACATAAGTTCTTGTTGATATTTAATCTAAAGAAGACCTCATATAATGTTCAGTCATTAGATATCTCTAAGTGTTAAAGGCTTATGAAGTATTTTAACTGTGAGGCATAATTTTGTGCTGATTTAACAAAGGCCACTATAAGAAAATTTTTTCGTAATGTAAGCTGCACATCTGGTTTTTAATGCAGCGTGACTTATATAACTTCGTAGTGCAGAAATATGCTCCATATATTTTATCACATAAAATATAAATAAATAATAAATAAATAACCCCTCAAGCAGCTGCTTGCCACAGAGGTCTGACAGAAGCCTGTCAGTTTATATGCCAGAGTAGAAGGTCTGTGAGGATGGCAGGACCTCAGCAGAAAAACGACGCATACATCCAAGCCTTAACCCGGGGTTCGAACCCAGGTCCCTTAGTCAGTAGCGAAACGTGCTAACCACTCGGCTACTGGACTTATTCAATAGAGAAATAAAGGTTATTTTCGAAATCTGTTTTAACTTTCCAGTTACTCCAGGATGTGAGTGTGTTCATCTGTTCTTTACGAGATTTGTTTACATTTGAGGTTTACACATCTACTATTGGTCATCTAATATCAGGTGGCCTAGTATTGGAAATGATGGAAAAATAAATGGAAAAATAAATGGAAATAAAGAAGCATTGTAATCTAATTTTAATATGAAGAGAAAATCAGATTTGCCTGTGTTTTAAATATAACGTAAAAAGTGACCATTTTGTTGTCACTTCCTTTCTGTGAATTATAAAGCAATTGTGAAACGCAGTTACAAAAGCGTAACGAATCACGTGACGTTACGTAGAGGTAACAAAAAGTAATTTTGTGTTAATCTGTGAAAGCATTAAAGTTGCTTTAATAAAACGTTAAGTGAGATCGTTTTGTTGATTATTCTAAGCTGTGATTTATAAAATTATTATAATTATGTACGAACTACGTTTACGTAAACGTAAGGAAAACCAATATTGTGTTCAGCTGTCATCGCCTCAATCATTAAACATCCTCAGTCATCAAATTATTAAATATACTTTAATAGTACGATATATGAGAATGTTTTGCTAATTATTCTATTCTGAGTATTAAAAATTAATTGTAAAATGCAATTAAAATTAAGCAACGATTTCTTTATGCTGCAAAAACGTAACAAAAATAATTATGCAATAAGCTGTGAAACTATTAAACAAGCTTTAACAAAGGTCATATTAAAAATATCGTTGATAATCCTCACTTGTTATATTAGAGCTGCCGCTACAAATGTAAAATTAAACCACATATATGGAATTAAATCTGAGTGTTTAGAGAATTATGTGGCTTCGATAATGCATGAATCAGTTATCAGGATTCTGCACAAATAAATGCGAAAGCAAAGGCTTCCTGATGATGCAGTCCCATCAATAGATTCTAAGTAATTCACAATTATTTGCAATCATTAACATAATGAATAGGTGAATAAGGGTTAACCATCGACGTAGTTTAATTTCCAATGAATGATTGAAATTAAGTTAATTTTAAAGTGCCCTAAGAAGCATTCTTACACTTTTATGTCTTAGAACTCTCCTATATTGCTTCATATGTTTTGACACAAAAAAGAGACTTTTTGTAAATGTTCCAAGGGATGATGAAATAATATTTTTATTCTAATAGACACAGAAGTCAAAGATTTAAATCATTTCTATCAAAATATTGAATTTCAATCTAATCAATTTATCAGTGTGTGAAGAGTTACAGAAAGAGATATATTTCAAAGGAAAAGTTTTCAAGTTTATGAAAACTTCAATTTAAGTAATAGTTATTTTATAAAACTATTTTACCAAAATCGTTAGACAAATAAATTTTACGTCTTCATCGAAGAA
Organism: Ryuthela nishihirai; assembly: GCA_038380435.1. Lineage (NCBI taxonomy): Eukaryota > Metazoa > Arthropoda > Arachnida > Araneae > Heptathelidae > Ryuthela > Ryuthela nishihirai. The sequence goes on from JAWZYU010000026.1 coordinate 55,926,255, forward strand.
TTCTATTTTTGAATTCTATTAATTTTTGAAAATTTTGCTATTTTTTTGAAGGAAGTATGACGCTACTTTTACATTTTATGTCACGAGCAGTTTTAAAAAAACGAATTAATATTTTTAAAATTGAAAGTTCAGATACTTAAGTTGCATCGCCACTTTGTGTTGGAAAAAATTTGGCTGCAGAAAAGCTAATTTTACACACTTATTCTGTGACTTTCAATACACTAAGCACGAAAATACTTCTACTTTTCAATCTAGAAAGCTGCGTTAGACTAAGATCAAGTTTAAAGTGTTACCCTAAGTATTTTTTTTACTTCAAATCTTACCTTAAAGGATGCAGAAAGGATGTTGATGTATTTCTCCAGGAGCTGAGGAGTCTCGCGTCTTCACAGCAGACACCGGAAATCTAAGCAGAGACAACAGATGTTTGAATTTTTAATATCTTCTTCCTCTTTCATCGGATTGTTGCACATGAACTCTGTGTTTGTTGAATAATAATCAATGCCAGATGTCTTTACAAAGTGTTGTATTTAATTGTTTAAGTCTTTCTAAAACAACAAGCCCTCCTTTTAAAAGAAAACAGTCTAAAAATGAAATAAAATTGAATAAATTACCCTTTAAGAATCTGACAGGAACCTGTTGCTAAAATAAAGTACACCTAAGAGAAAATATATCAGGAAAGTGAAACATCAGTAGAAAAGAAATAATCGCACCTTATCATAGATTTATTTGATCAGTAGACAAACCTTTAACCACTTGGCCACGGGGTGGTCAATAAAAAGAATAATTGGAGAAAATAACGATTTAATAATCGATCAGTTACGAAATCATTATGTTTTCTGTACTGAAAACTCTAGAATTAATCTGGAGAAACCAAAGACCAATAAGGGAGGTAGATCGAGCATGACGTCATAACCGCTGAAGCTAACATGAACTGGGCCAAAAAATATTAAATAAAACGGCACACAGAGAAAATATTATTTTCAGCAAGATTATGTTAAGATAATATATATATTTGGGGGTGGGGACGATGGGGCACTCAAAGCACTTGGCGGTTTCTAAATCAAAAATGAGCAATAGGATTAAATTTATTTGTCTACATCCGGGCTCAGAATTAATGGGGTGTGGGGGGGGGAGGGACTGGATTTCATTTGAATGATGCAATTGAACGATGGAATTAATTTCAGAAGATTACACTATGTTCAAGGAATTAATGAATATCATGTGGAAGAAAATAGTTGTGCATTTGCATTTATTTTTACCTATCTTACTGCTGCTTTTCCGTCGTCATTTCAAATTTCTGAAAACTGTTGTTCTAATATAAATTCACTATATCACAGTTATAAAACATTACCTTTGAGAAAAATTATATATTATATATTTCATTAATTTTCTGACTAAAAAATCAAAATTTAGTATCAGTAAAAACCTTGAATTTTAATTGTAGAGTATAGGTTTGGAAATTTCATGTTGAGAAATCCAATAATAAAATCTTCCATAGAAATTTCTTTTTCACAGAACTAAAATATATAATCAATCATATTCTTATGCAGCCCATCGGGTGAAACCCATGTGTACTTATGTATGTCCCGGTGTTTGTAATAAGTGTTAGTTATTCTGAATCCATTGAGTTTACTTACCTGTAGGAGACGTTGCCCATTGCCATTGCAGCTACCAATACCAAAAGGGCCTATTACTCCTCCCCAAAGGTCAGAGTCAGTACCAACTTTGGCATTGAAGTCACCAAGAACAAGGGTAATATCTCCTTTCTTGACAGAATTCAAAATATCCTGAGGTTGTCCATAAAAACTATCCTTCTCATCCTCAACGGCATCCTCAGTGGGGGCATAACAGCAGATAACATTCAAGTCTTTAACGCTTGTCTGAAATTTTGCTGTAAGAAACCTTTCATTAATGCACTCATATCCTAGAAGTGCATCACTAGCGTGTCTGCTGAGAAGCAGACCTATGCTTTGGTGATGGTTATTATCTATAAAATAATATAAATTAACACTGATAGTGGATATAATAAGGTCCGGAGGAAGATGGAAAAACATTACTGCATTATTGAGGGCTGATATAAGTAAAAAGACTTTATTTTTAAATTCAATGAGAATATTTGCTTTGCAAGGAAAGCAGAAACTTCTTTATGTGAAAGTAGCGATCTTCGAGAAGTTCTTGATGTGCATCTGCAGAACAAAAACTATTGCATTTACATCTAAAACATTTACTCTCCTTCAAAGTTCTCCCCTCCAGCATCTATACAAAGTTGCAGATATCTACTTGAATTCTGGAACTCTTAGTGGTTCGCATCTCTGAATGAACGCATTTTGGAAGGTCTTGCACCCTTGAAAAAGGCTTCCCAGCAAGCACCTGTTTAATTTTTTTGAAAAAAAAAAACAAAAAAACCAAAAGGCATGGTGCAAGATCGAGTGAATGTGCAGGATGGGGATATTTTCCTGCTCCGGATAAGCCGTAACTTCACGGTTTTGTGAGACTGGCATTGTCACGAAGAAGATGAATCCTTGACATGCCTGTTGTTGGACGCTGCTCCTTCATCTCCTTAACCATTTTGGGCAAAACAATATTGGTGTAGTATTGGCCATTTATAGTCATTTTTCAGGTAAGGTGTCCACGGCTACCACTCCTTGGGAATTGAAAAAAATTGTGAAAATCCTCATCCTTCAGTGAGATGCAGTTCACTTTTTGCAACCCAAACATGGTTCTCGATCTTTCTGGGAGTTGTTTAGTAATGAAACGACGTCTCATCACCTGTGACAATGTCTGTTAACCGTTTGGGGCCACTAGATTCAAACATTTCCAGCATCTCCTTTCTGGAGTCGACTCTAACCCTTTTTTGCTGTTCTGTCAATTTGTGTGGGACTCATTTGGCACAGATCTTTCAGAACATTAAATGTTGTTAATAGTTTCTTCCACACTGACACCTAAATTTATTACCTGAACGGTGATGTGTGTGTTTTCCTTAATGATTTCACTAACAGTAGCGATGGTTCTCTCGTTTGTGGCCTCCTTCGGTCCTGCATTGCAGGAGGGTGGTTTTCGAAACTCTGCCGTCCTTCTCTGAATTTGCCCATCCATCTCATAACAGTGTCATGTGAACAGGAATAATCCCCATATACTTGTAATAAATCGGCATGGATTTTTCTCGTGTCGTCCATAAGCTGCATCCTGGTGAAAACGTAGGTTGTGAATCCAAACTCCATGACCTTTATATTTCACCACTATAATTGAAAAAAGAAACTACATTGCTTGCAAAAGATCCTGATGTCTAGGGAGGGGGAGTTACCCCCTGAAAGTACTATTTATTACCTAAGGGTAATAAAGTAAATAGAGGGAAAAATGATTTTCATTTATTCTCAAGGTATTTTTCAAGACCTCTGAAACAGAGGGTGAAATGTTATTTTACTGCAACAGAAATCCAGTCTCTTGGCATACTCTTTAACATTTTTCCAACTCAATTGAGTTTCTTGCCCATTATATGATTTTCTTATCCGGGCTTTGCTTTCAATATTCGTTTCAAATTTTGCCGATTTCAGCTTTTTCCATTATAAGACTAAAAATTAAAATTATAGCTTTTGGAAGATTTCGGAAATTCGAATTATAATATTTCATCAATACCTCTCCAACACAAAAATAATGTTTGATTTATCTCTAGAAGCAAAAAAAAAAAGTTCGAATAGCACATACAGACGCCAAAGTAAAAATATTAACTCCTTTTTTAAAAAACGAGCTAAAAAATTGGCTTTTTCTCGAATCATTTTTATTCGTTGAAAGTGTTTTATTTGAGAATCAAATTTTGATGACGTCATTAACGAATCTGCCAAAATAAAGGAAAGAAAAAATAACTTGAAAAAAAAACATAAACAACACGTATCCTAAAATCATCTTTTCAGTGCAATGATTCGTGTTACGGATGTAAGAATAATCACTATAGTAATTTTTTTTGTAATATTATGCCATTACTTTTCAGAGTTTCTTCTATAAAAACAGATGCATTTTAATTTTTAAAAGTCAACTATTTTACTATAAAAAGGCGCATTTAGTCTTATATATTTATTAATTTATTTGCCACAAGGGCATGAATCGTGGATACTGCTCTGTACAGCAAGTATACCAGTCTTTAGCAGGCAGTTATACTAGTTTTGGGTTCTGAAGAAAGTATTCTAAAAGAAGACTTCTCTGTGTAAAATTAACTTAAATATTTCATTATCAACGTATGTATTGGGATTTTTCCTATCCCGTAATATTACCCATCAGGGAAAATATGGCGCGCTTAAAATTTGACCCTTTAGGCAGCTGTACAGTTTACTTAGGGAAAGGTTGTACAGAAAATGCAAATTCCACACTAAGAAATATACTGAAAGTTCTTGAATATATTTTGAGTATAATTTCCAAGGCATTATTGGTTTAAAATGTGGTTATTTTATAAAACGTTAAAAATACGTTTTGATTGCCCTTTATAAAACGTTTTGATATATTGCCCTTTATTTATTATTGCCCTTTATAAAACGTTTTATAAACGTTTTGATTGCCCTTTTTATTTTTTAAAACGTTAAAAATACGTCTTTGATTGCCCGAGTATACTCTTCATTGCCCGAGTAATACTTTTTAACTTTCTGATATGTAATGAATTAATACAGTGTTAAACGAAAATTTTTCAGATCAGTTCATTTAAAAAGTAACTCGGCTGGTGCCTGGCTACTGAAATATATTTGTTTATTTTTAGCAGCAAAGCAGGAACTTGTTTTTGTGTTTTTTTTCGGGTTGTGAGAACAAAATCTGTGCAATTTGCCAAACCGTGAGATGAGCTACATCGAGACAGAAGCCATTTTCCAAACCTTACAGAACTCCCTGAGAGTTGTGTTTTTTCTTGTAAAACCTTTGAATTAATGACCATTTTGAAGGAATAATCTTTCTTGATATATATTTGTCAGGTTACGGAAATTGAGGTTTACCTACCACTTACTTTTAATCTGTATCCGCGAAAAAGTAAAGATGAAGTTAAGACACTAATCATTAAACATGAAATTATCTGCCGATTTGTGAAAATTTATTTTCTGAGCCACCAGAAGAGATAGCATTGCTTTCAAGAAGGCAATCTGCCTTTTGTGGTTAAAAACAAAGAACAAATTTCTTCTGTAGAAATAGCTTTGAATACATATAACATTCGAATACATAAACAAAAAAGCATCTTCCTCTGCCGACAATAGAAATATCTTGACCATGCTACTGTATGTGTCGTGCAAACATTTTTTAAGGCTATACTAAAAAGGAAACCATTAGGCTCAGCCCCATCTTAAAAGAATTAATGCATATGAGCCTGTCTATGCATGAAATATTTCAACTATTTATAGAGGACATATATCAATAAACTTTCAAAAACTAGAAAATCATTTATTTGTTATTGTTCCTTCATCGAAATTCATCTATTTGTATTAAACGTTTGTTGTAATCAAAATAAAATTAAGCAAAAGCAAAGCATACATAATTGTATCAGAGTAATATGACCACCCACAGAATCACAGTGTACCTGCCCAGGTGCGTCACAGAATGCACATGACAAGGTCGACCACATGGAGATTTAAGTGGCCGGCCAGGACAGATGAGTCACAGTGTGTAACATGAGCACAATGGGCAGAGGTATTGATTTAATGGACATTCAAAAAGGAATGATCATTGGCTACCGTTCCAAGGGTGGAAGCATCTCGGAAACAGCAGATTTCGTGGGCTGTTCGCGAGGTGCTGTAGTAAGGGTGTACCAAGAATGTACCAATGGCCCACTGAGTACCTCCAGACATCATAATTGTGATCCCCAAAGGCCATCGATCCCAGAGGAGAACGTTGCCTCTGTCGACTGGTAAAGAGCAATCGACGTGCAAAAATTGACCACTCAAATGAACACTGAGGCACCTAGATAAGTGTACCTGATAACAGTACAGCAAACCCTGTTATGCCCGAGTCTCCACAGTCGACACTGCGTAAAGGCGCCCAAGTTAACCAAGGTCCATCGGCGATGCCTGCAGTTCGCACAGGACTACCGTCATTGGACAGTGGAAGAATGGAAAAAGATCGCCTTCTCTGATGAATCGAGGTTTCTATTCTGCAGAAGTCCCTCTCAACAGGGTATCACCTTCTCGTGGTGGGGGGCTTGTTGCCCAGTGCAGTCGAAGACTCTGCTGACAAGTTTGGGCACTGGTTGGACAGAGTCAAGACCATCCTTTGGCCGAAGGTGCTGCTGACCGATTTAGCGGCCCGGTTGGACAGTGCCAAGACCTCCATCAGGTGCTCAGTGGAGTAAGTTCGGGGCCCTGCTGAACGACTTGGTACCTCTAGTAGTCTAGGGCCCTTTTCAAAATCTGGGTCCAACTAAGAGTTCCCACCCTGGGAGCCGAGCGAACTTGGATCTATATATCTTTGTTCATGGTTAATCGGGGAACAGAGGAAATTTAGGTTTTGACTGATGGATGAGCTTTCCTTCTATAGGACTGTTCGCCATAGGAGTGTCGGGGATGAGCTATATCTATATGCTATAGTCTTGCCCCTGATAGTAGATAGTACATGGCTTTTCTTTACTGGTAGTGTCGAAAGGCGGAATCAGGGTTTGTCATATTTGCTGTGGTTGTCACAGCAAAACAGAAATTCTGCAGAAGGGATGTTCGGTTGCAGATACGGTGTCAGACACACGAGAACCAACACCTGGACATGCTTGTTGGTCAAGTAGAGGTCGGCGGTGGCAGTGTGAAGGATGCACGTCTGGGGATGTTTTCCTGGTATGATCTGGGACCACTGGTACCACTGGATGGGTTCCTGAACGCCTATGGTTACCTGTCCATCCTCGCTGACCACATGCATCCCTTCATGTTGGACGTTTACCATGGTGGTGATGGTGTTTACCAACAGGACAATGCACCCTGCCATATATCTAAGGTGGCGCATGACTGGTTCCAGGAACACAACAGCAATATCTCTTTTCTCCCTTGGCTGGCGAAATCGCCTGACCCACAGAGCTTAGTCCCACAGAGCACTTGTAGGACCATTTGGATACACAGGTTCAGCATGCGGACCAACAACCACGTCATTTCCGGAATCTCTGTGCTCTGCTGGAGTCCGAATGGGCACGTCTGCATTTGGCAACCTGCCAGGGCCTCATAACGTCCATGCCTCATTACGTCCATGCCGGTCATATCATTCTGATATGACTGTGTATAATCGTTTGCTATTCGATCGCGGAATATTCATTGCCTGAAATAAAAGAAAAAATAATTAAATCAAAATAATGTAAAGCCACTTTTCCTGAGATATAAAATTTATCTTCCTATACATAACACCACAGAGGCAGTAGATGGTCCATTTTGGATGTAGCAACATGACCACTTCGTTGTAGCTGTGCCTGTTGTAGAGAACTTCTTCAAGGTTTCGATTTCGTGGATACATTCTATAAAAGGATATCAAGTGTATGAAAGAAACACTACAGCATGTGCATTTAACCTATGGTCCATGAGTCATATATAACTCTTGTTCTTTACTTCTAATCAGCACTTTTTTCCAACAGTGATCGGTAACATGGGTAAAGGAACAGGAGGACTCCAAACGTTCCTCTGTTATTGAAAAATGGCTAACCAGTGAATGCCTGTAAACTAAATCAATAATGATACACACAATATTTTATGGAAGAGTAGAAAAGATATTACTATATAAAAAATATTAATTTGTGTACATTAAATCATGTGATGGCGTATCCAGAGTATGAACGAAATAGGATATGAAGAGCAATTTCATACATACTGCGTACAGTTAACAAAGTAATCAGATATACAGATTTCAAGATCTGTGAAGAAGCATGCACAAAATGTACCAAAAAGGTTATAATACATAAATAAATATGCAGTACCTATGGTAAAATCATTCAGAAGAAAAGAAATGCTTACTAATCATGAATGTAATTTTACATTTTTAATCCATAGCACTGTACAATTGCAGAGTATATAATCATTATTATGCTATTGAAGTATGATGTGAATGGGTACAGAGGAAAAATTGTCTTGAGCACTGGAATATTTTTACCTCATTCTGAAAATTGGACCTGGGCCATCGTTGAGATTTATTTCCACAAACCTCTCCATCCTGCTCTCAGTCAGCAGAGGACACCGATGGTCTTGGAAAGGCCGCCGTCATTCGGAGGGGATGTTAAGCAGTGGCTCTGTGTGCAGGAGAGCCATATCCTGTGAACATACTTGGATGTGGAACACACTTGGATGGCCTTGACGGGAGGTTACCATACCTGTTTCCTAAGTTGTCAAGTGGGTCCCATTGACCTTCCCCAACCTCGTCTGAGCTCTCAGGGTCTGTGTGACCTGGCCATTGAAACCATTATGTCAAAAAAAGTGCCACTCAGAGCTAAATCAATCAAAGAAATATTCTGAAAATTCGTTTTTACTTATAATTGATTGCACAGTCTGTTGCATTTTAATGTTTTATTTCCGACCACCTTCAATAGGAATTATTATATCGTAAAATTGAAAATATTTCCGATCGGGGGCGCTGTAACACAGCAACAAAAGTGATGCATGTGACGTTCAAGACAGACGGCAGAGCTAGATCCCTGGAATGAAAACAAGCTCATGATGCGACTTGGTGCTCTGACTTCTAACAGTCATGATGTGTTTTCGCATAGCTCTTGGATATTAAAGTTTTTAGCTAATACTAAACTTAACTTTACTATTAGCCTTAGGCAAGACCAGGTGAAAATCCTGATGGAGCCTTTCGCAGGAAGATTTATCTAGTGCAGCTTAACTCTTTTACCTAAACTTTGAGTTTTCTTAGTTAGCTTTTCAGATTAATTTTCACCATGACACCTTATTAAAGTTTTCTACTCTGGATTATACATACTACATTTCTACAATATATTCGATTTCGTATTAGCACAAGTCAATAGCCGACTTGAGTTGGCCGCTATTAGCATTGGAAGAGCACACTGCCAATAGCTACTTAAAGTTAGCCGTTATTGGTAGTGGAAAAGTACTTGCTAATAGCCGACTCTGAGTTGGCCGCTGTTGACTTGGAAATATACACTTGTATTTTCAAGTAAGTTTTGAAAAATCCTCCTTTGAGGTATTATTTTTTCGCTGATTCATTTACCAAGTTCTTGTGTTTTTCCCCGATTTTACCGCTACCGATTTATATTGTGTTTATTTTTCTATTTTCGTTTGCTGTGAGGTTTTAAATATAACATATTTATTCTGTATTCTATTTACTCAGTTTTGAGTTGTTACTGATTTTAGACAGATTTCTGATAGTTTTCAGGAATCCGTTCTTTTTGAAACCGGTTCTTACCACTTCTAACAGTTGTAACTTTTTGCCAGTTACAACTGTTTTTACATTCGAAACTTTCGAATTTTTTCACTTTTTTGGGAAATTGTTCTATTTATTTGGTACATATATACTTATATATATCCTTTAACATTGTTTCACTATCATTAATTGCTTTGTATTTGAAAAATCTCAAATCGTAAAGCTGTAATAAAATGTCAAATTCTGATATTATGGATTCTCAATCCGTCCCTGTCCCGACAGAGAGCTTCTGTACCAGTGACGTCAGATTGGACCACACAGAAAACTCTGGAGTTCAAATCTCAACTGACATTTCTCAGTTGATTTTTTAGGGCACAAATTTGTGCATTTCTGTGAGATAAAAATAATATCTTATTCGATTTAAATTCTACAATCGCCAATATAACTTCTATGAAGGAAATACAGTCTTCTGCCTGAAGACCGTGTGAAATTTAATAATGCAATCGTAGAAAGATTCTACTTGGAAAAGGATATTAATGAACATATTTGTTCTGAGCATTGCTCTAGTGAAACTATCGTCTTAGAGTCTGTCCAGAGCTTAAATTGAGCCCTAAAGCATGGGATGGATTTACATTTAGATGATACCAACACTCCTATTAAACCAAATAAGGTGCTGGAAAACACTCAAAAAAGGGAAAAGGACATAAGAGAGCCTTATCTCCCAATATTGAATCTACTTTTGTCTCCAAGACTAGATTTTCGGCCTTGGAGGAGGAGTATTTGTATACACCAGCCTCTGAAATGGAGGCTACAGATTCTACTTATACTCCCAAGGAGATTAGAAATAACAAAGGAAAAATCCTCCCAATCATTATACGTTCTCCTAAGAACTGGATGAACACTCACAAGGAATTGACAAAAATTGCTGTAGAAGCATATACTGCTAAGACCTCTTGGGAAACGGTCAGATTACAGACTAGATGTTCAGATGATTATAGGTCATTTGTTCGATTCTTTGAAGTCTCAAAACAACAATTCAATACCTACAAATTAAAGGAAGAGAAAAATCTCAGGGTAGTCATAAAAAATCTACCCTATGACATAACTTCCGATGATGTCCGTATTGCTCTGGTTGACTTGGGCTTTACAGTCATAAAAATTTCACAGATGAGACGTGGCAGAGATAAAAGTCTGATCCCTGTCTTTTTGGTGGAATTACCAAAAGACAGAGTCAACAAAAGGATATACGATGTCACTGACCTCTTTCATCTGAAGATTCACATTGAGAGCTACAGGACTAAAAAATTCCAACACAGTGCCATAATTGCCAGCGCTATGGCCATGCACAAAGTGGATGCTTCAATCATCCACGCTGTGTAATCACGTAACAAAAGACTGCCTTAGAAAAAAGGATGAAAGTCCTCCGAAATGCTCCAATTATGGCCTTGGCCATACGGCCAATTACAAAGACTGTTCCTGTTATCCTACCAAGGAGGTTTTGACTACTCCAAAGGAAAAACCTAACACTGCCCCACCTTTAAAGGCTGTTAGTACTCCTGTCACACCTGAATTATCTTACGCAAGTGTTGCTGTGAAAGGTACACCTGCTCCCAAATCTATTGGTAAAGAGAAACCTTTACCTAAGAGAAAGCATCCAACTGCTGTACCTCCTAGGCAAGCTCCTTCTACAAGCGAGCAGTTTGATGCCACCATCTTAAACGATTTGAAGAAAATCTTTTTGATTTTCAAAAATCTTAATGTCTCTAAGATCTTATTAATGGCTAAGTCATTAATTAATGAATATCAGAATGCCAACGGCCTTATGGGCAAACTTACAGTTGGGCTAAAAGCGTTCGACTATTTACTCTCTTCGCTGTCCTCAAATGGAGCACAACTGTAAGAACTACCTCAGGAATTTTTATTGGAATGCGAATGGCATTCTCACCGATTTATGGGAGTTCAGTCACTTTTTGACTGACTCACAAATTGATATTGCCTTTTTGGGCGAAACACACCTTAGAGCTTCTGATAAATTGAAGTTTCCAAACTTTGGGGTCTACAGAAGAGATCGACAGCATAACAGAGGTGGAGGTAGTGCTGTTATCAAGAGATCCATCAAACACCATCTTTTACCAACTGTAGACTTCGATACGTTGGAGATTACTGCTATTGCAGTCAACGATGTTCGTTTTGGAAATTTGAATATATATGCGGCATATAAACCGCCCAACTCTGATATTATTTTAAATGATTTTAAAATAATTTTTAACACCAATACTCCTGCAATTTTAGCAGGAGATTTAAACTCCAAAAATGCTACCTGGAACTCCAGATCCTGCAACAAAAATGGAAATATTCTTTTCAACTCTGCCACAGCCAATGGCATTATTGTGGATGCTCCCGGTGAGCCCACATTCTATCCTTACAACTCCATGCACAGAGCAGATATATTAGATCTGGTCATGTTCGGTAATTTTTTACCATCCTATGAACCTGTGTTCATGAAGTTTTAAACTCTGATCATTTACCAGTCTGCTTGACTCTGTTCTCGTCTGTCACCCTTGTCCCAAACAATTTTAGAGTCGTAAACTGGGAACTCTTTAAAACTAGTCAACGGAAAAGTATCCGGATCCTGTAATCCTTTATCTCTTAGGAAGATTGATGATTCAATTATCACCTTTAGTGATCTTTTGAATCAATCTAGAATTGATGCTAGTACCATTCATAAACCTTGTAAGGATTTCTACATACTTCCCAGATTTCTTTCTGATCTTGTTAAAGAGAAAAACAAAGCCAGGCATAAATGGCAGAGATCTAGAGAGACTCGTGACAAGAATGCTTACTATGCACATAAGATCGAAGTAAGACAAAAGCTCTTGGACCATCGTGGTTTTACTTGGAACAAGAAAATTACCTCACTTTCTACAAGTGATGGCTCCATCTGGAAGATGGTTAAAACCTTGAAGAATCCTTATGTTAACTACCCCACCCCCCATCCATGGAAAGGATGGATTGTGTTACAATGAGTATGATAAATGTGAAGTTTTTGCGGATGCCCTTGAGATTCAATTTCAAGAAAATTCTGATCTCTCCAATGATAACACCTGTGATAAAGTGGAGGAAACAATTTTCCGTTTCTCTCAAGGGGACAGATCTAGAATTCGTTTTACATCTCCATCTGAATTGACTCAGGCCAATTGCAAATTGGATCATCATCAGATAGATAGGAAGATTGGACCATCCTCATTGTACCACAATCCAAATTCAATAAGGCTTCAGGTCCTGATGATATATCCAACATAATGCTGAAGAAGCTCCCGATAAAATTTATCACGCATTTGTGCAACATTTACAATTTCCTCCTCTGGCATCACACCTTTCCGGAGGTTTGGAAGAATGCCTATGTTAGGCTCATCCACAAACCGGGTAAGGACCCATCCTTAGCTGACAGCTATCGCCCAATAAGTCTTCTATCCTGTTTAGGAAAGTTGTTTGAGCGAATATTGCTCAACCGACTTGATGAATTCCTTTTAAACCATCCTATCCTACATGATTCGCAGTTCGGATTCAGACGTAAAAGATCGACTCAGCATCGAGTCCTTAGAGTAGTGAAGGATATTGCTAAGGCACTGAATAAAAAGGAAACTGTTGCTGCCATCTTTCTAGACGTGGCCAAATCTTTTGACCACGTCTGGATGGACGGCCTCATCTATAAACTGAACACGATTGGAATTCCTTCGGGCCTTACCAGTATCCTTCAATCTGATATTTCAGATAGAACCTTCCAGGTTCACATTAAACCTCTATTTCCACAAAGAGAGTGGTGGCCGCTGGAGTCCCACAAGGCTCTCTCCTAGGCCCCAATCTCTTCTCATTGTACCTTTTTGACATTCCTTCTTTTGACCGGATTGTCATTGCCCAGTATGCTGATGATATTGCACTGCTCTCCCCTTCTTTGGGAGTTGAGTATGCAATTGGAAGACTCTAGAGTTGTTTGAATGAGTTAGACTCATGGTATACGATAACTGGAAGATGAAAATTAATGCAGATAAGAGTAACGCCATACTTTTTAGTGGCAAGAGGATTAATAAACCTCAGACCTTACTTTTTATGAATGAAGACATCAGATGACAAGACACTGTGAAATACCTTGGAGTCACCTTGCAGAAGAAACTCAAATGGGATCCCCACATTCACGGGATAATCACTAAGGTGAACACCGTCCGATGTCAACTGGGACCTCTTCTCAGAAGAAACTCCGTCCTATCCATTGACCACAAGCTTTTGCTCTACGACATGGTCATACATCCTATCATATCATATGTTTCCCCTATTTGGGCGAACACTACTGCCACCAATATCCACAAGATTCAGGTCTTGCAGATCAAGATCTTGAGATGTGCGGTCGATGCTCCTTGGTTTGTAACTAACAGACAAATCCATAAAGATCTGGGCATCGATCATATTTACTCTTATATTAAGTTTCTTTCACGTGGCTTTTTTGAGTCAGTTCAAAGCAATCCACATTAAATTATATCCTGCTTGCTTGACTACAATCATGAAGTCATGAATAGTTACAAGAGGTCTAAAATGATGGCTTTCAGCAAAGATAGTCATCCATTTTAGGTCTTTTATGCATCCTTACTACTTTTATTTTGATTTTTATTGCCCTTCGGGGCCCACCATTGGTGGTTTAAATTTTTATTTGTGTTTACACTGATGCCAACTAGGCACATGTTCAGATGGAAGAGGTTATGGGTACCCATGTACCTGGTACTCTGATAATCAATTAAAATAATAAATAAATACTCCCTCAAGCAGCTGCTTGCCACAGAGGTATGACAGGAGCCTGTCAGTTTATATGCCACAGTAGAAGATCTGAGAGGATGGCAGGACCTCAGCAAAAAAACAACACACACATCCACACCTTACCCGGGGCTCGAACCCAGGTCCCATAGATCAGAAACGAAGCGCGCTAACCACTCGGCCACGGGACGGCGATAATCAATTACCGATCTATAATCTATCTATATGCTCATGATGCACACATACTTTTCAGCCGATGGAATGGCAGCGATTTGATGAATGCTGCTGAAGTTTAAGTTTCTAAAGAAATTTTCTGCTAATGGGATATGGAAATGCACGTTGTCATCCTTAGGATAAGTGAATATTCTGTTTGTGCAGGAGACTTTGTGACTCCAATCTGATTCTGTTTATTGAAGTTCATTAAAACTGTGAGTGAAGATCTGCAAACTTTTATAGTAGATCAGGTGTAAAACGGAATAATTTATGACCATACTTAATAAAAAAAAACTACAGCATTGTTCGTTCATTGATTAGACTAGCAAATCGAGACTTTGAAGATAGCATCGTTCTGCTGAATAGTATTGCTTGAGTTTTAGATTTTTTGTTGTGAAGTTCTATAAAAATTGTAACAGTCGTGTTTGAACACTGGAGAGTTAATAGTGAATATATGCTGAGTAAATATTACTTGAGGTTGGTATATTCCTATTATTATTGGTATATTGGTATACTCCTAGCATGTAGAAAGTATTGAGTTATTTTTTAATTTTGATCTTTGTGACATGGAGCAAGGATTGAGGATTGTACTTCATGTTTTGGTCGATGAGACATAAGCTTGGTAGTGTGCAACAAAAAGTAATACCAGGCTCATAATCTGTGGTTTGGAAACTCCCTTCTCTGTCTGTAGGGGACACTGATGCGCTTGGAAAAGCCACTGTCTGTTGGATGGGATCTGTCATTAAAGAACACGCTTGATGAGAGGCTACCATCTGTCCCCTAATAGCTGTCTAGTGAGTCCCCTCCCCCAACCTTCTCTGAGCCTTCAGAGTCCTTGTGATCTGATCATTTAGCCTGTTGTAGGCAAAAAAAGTGTTTCTTAGAGGTAAAAACCTAACCCTCTACTATTAATATTTCAGATTTTTACCAAAAATAAATCTTGCAATATTTGTTTAAATTTTGGGATATTCCACCTTTTCCCACCATTAAAGAGTACTATTATAATTATTGGGAGATTTTCAAAATATGAATAACATTTCTTCAATACCTAGCCAACAGAAAAAAAGAAATCTTTAATATATCTCTAAAAATTAAAACCTTTATGTCTACAGATTGACAGATAACGCAAAAACATTAACTTGTTTTTACAAAAGTGAACTAATGTCTTCAGTCTATATCTCTCTGTAGACATTCATCATTTGGCACAATATAACCAAAAAACCCAAAACAACCAAGCCATTCAAAATTTTTTGGTTTTAGATATATTTTTGAAATTTATTTTTGATTGAGTAGGTGTTGATGAAATATTAAAATTTGCATTTTCCCAATCTCCCAATAACACCATGTAAAAATGGAATAAGTTGGAGAATGTCAAAATTAACTGAATATTGCAAATGATCTCTTATATGCTAGAAATTTTGGTAATAGACTGTGATGGTGAAAAGTTAAATTTGGCAGTACTCATTCACCCCAAAGGTGGTGGTGATGGCAGAATGCAATATTTTTGTTTTAAGAAATAAAGGATATTAATTTAATATTTTATAGATACTAATAAAATGTTACTATTTGCATTTTACCAACTATGATTGAATTTTCAAATGTTAGAGGGGGCTAAAGAAAAAAAAAAAAACCCATCAATCTCTTTGAAAACAACCATCCATATTTCCCAGAGTTGATATGTGATTCTTTTAGTGTTTTTATTAAATATCACACAGTGTTTAAACTATAATTAAGAGTCCCAATTACCTACCTATGACTGTAGTCACTTACACCTAAGCTTATTAACACAAAAATAAAATTAAAAAAAAATGTTTAGAGTTTAATAATTAAATTTAAGCAATATTTTCTAAATTTATTCTTTTGAAAATTTTGAAGTTAAATTTTTTAAAGCAAATTTTCAATTAATGTATTTTAGAAATGTGTCTTTTATTTCTTTAACACTAAAGTATATTTTATGGAAACTTTCATTTTTGTGACACTAATGTATTGCCCCTTGTCTTCAATTATTACGTCTCTTTTCCTTGATTAAAATATAAGACCCATTTCATTAGAATTTGGTTTTTCTCTTAGCAACCTTATTGATACAGAAAAGGTTAAAGAGCTAGATGACAAGGATTCAACCTTGGAAGTTAGGATGTGGAAAGATCTATATGATAGTTGTTAGAAAACACATGGAAGCATCCCATCAAGGCCATCTACTGCATCATTTAAAACCCTTAAAATGTCCAAGCAAGGTTTGCCATATTTTTTAAATTAGACTTATGTAGCCTTCATTTCAATTTGAACTTCTGTTGTTTTATTATTCAGATTGAAATTATTTTCGGTATGTAATGTGGCCTATATACACAGTCATATCAGAATAATATGACCACCTACCATAGTATATGTATGGTAGGTGGTCATATTATTCTGATATGACTGTATATATCTATTACTACCTTGAAGATAAAGTTCTATAGTTCAGTTGTTTTTCACACTATGAAATTGTCCTTCCTGCAGTAGTGTACAGTACAGATCATAGTCCTTGGCCGCCATTTTTTTTTGATGTAACGTAACAAAACTGTGCTTTTCGATGATTTCCACAACCTGCAAAACCCTAAACCAAACAGGTTTCTATAAGAAAGATTTTTTTGTTTTGTTACCATGGTAACGGTAAAAAAAAACTGAAACGTATTAATTACCCCTATTTTGCCTGTCATTCAAAAACCCTCATTAAATATATTATACATAGCACTTACTTTTAGCCGCATACACGGCATGTTATCCCAATTAGTGCTAAACCAAAAATGGCGAAAAAAAGCAAACAAATGTCACATTCATGCCAAATCAAACATATGACACGTGACTTTGTGTTACCTACCCAAAATAAACAAATCATAGAACCATAGGCCAACCAACGGTTACATTTCTATGTCATACTTTACATTTCAACATCATAGGCTTCTTGAGCAGTGCCATCTGTTGCCTGAGGACTGTGTAAATTTTGCTGACTGCCCTTCCAACCATGTGCACCTGAGCCAGCATTGAGATTTATCTCCACAAAACTCCCTACCTTGCCCTCAGTCAGTAGGGGACATTGATTGGCTTGTAAAGGCCGACATCTGTTAGCATTTCCAGAACATTAAGGGATGTTAAAAAATGGGACAAGCTGTGGCCCTATGTGCAGGAGAGCATACCCTGTGCACATTAAAGACCATTCTGGATGGCTTTGACAGGAAGCTACTGTAACACTCCAAAACTATGTTATTATCTTATTGGTAATTATCTTTATTATCTTTTTGTTTATCTTCTTGGTGGCTCAGTCGGTAGCGTGCCAGGCTTGTAATCTGCTATTCCCAGGTTCGAGTCGTAGCTGGATCAGTGTTGAGACATCTCCGCAAAACTCCCCACCCTGCCCACAGTCAATAGGGGACACCGATGGGCATGGAAAGGCCACTGTCTGTCAGATGGGACATTAAGCCATGGCCCTGTGTGCAGGAGAGCCATACCCTGTGCATGTTAAAGAACACACTGGATAGCCTTGATGGGAGGCTATCATCTGTCTCCCAACAGTTATTCCAGTGGGTCCCCTCCCGTAACCTCTGAGCCTTTGGGGTCCTTGTGACCTGGCCATTTAGCCCATGGTGTGCAAAAAAGTGCCGCTCAGAAGTAAAACAACACAACCTATCTTATTTGCCATATATTGTATTCCTTGTCTATATGTTTGTATTGTATATGAGAAACCAATAGGAGCTAAAAATTTATGGGTTTTCTCTGTCCTTTTAAAAAAAATTAATCTTGCCAAGAAATTAAATAAAGATTCTTTTAAATGAGGGTTAGATGACAAAGGAACTTAAATTAGATTGTCCAAAAAATAGCCTTTAAATAAATATCAACAAGCTCTGTTCATTAGAAAAAAAAATTAAAGTCAAATATAAATTTCATAAAATTAAATACATTAATTGGATTATAGACCCACCAATAAAATACAAAAGAATTCTCTAAATCATTCATCAGTGATGCACAAAAATAACTGTCGCACTACACACACCTCTCTGATTGCTGTGACCCTTATCACTTAACCACACTCTGGCTCAAGCTAACATGGCACATGCAACATCACATTGGGAAGCAAATTTGTATACACCAATCAGGCACTGAGGATGATGTAAGTGGGCATGACCTTGCTCCCCAGCAGTTAGTGGCTGTCAAAACAAAGCTGTTCAGATCAGCGACAATACAGGTAGGGAGAATTGATGATTCAAAGGAAAGAAAGCACCAAAATAATAATTCCAATGTTAATAATATGAAAACTGGTTAAGGAAATGTAAAAGTGAATGGGTGAACCATCACACTACAATTTGTCTCCCAATAGCTGTCCAGTGGGTCCTCTCCCCTCAACCTTCTCTGAGCCCTCAGGATCTTGGTGCCCTGGCTATTTAGCCTATTGTGTGCAAAAAATGCCACTCAGAAGTAAAACAGCCCAACTGAACCCTTCCAACCTTAGGAGGACTGGTTTCCATGCGAAGATTTTTTGCTTCTGTTTTAACTGGGTTTTCCAGAGCTTTAATGTTAAAAGTAACTTTTTTTTTAACCTTAGCAGAACACTTCTTAAGTTTAAGTTGCAAGACACTTTTAACAAGGTAATGGTCAGATCCAGTTTCAGCTCCCCTATACCTGGTAACCATTTGCTGTTAATTAATATATAATTAATCGTATTCTTGTGCAGCCCATCTGATGAAACCCATGTGTACTTATGTAAGCCATTAAAATTACTTATGTGTAGGAGACATTGCTCATTGCTACTACCAATACCAAAGGAACCTAACACCCCTCCCCAAAAATCAGAGTCAAACAAAAGTGAGTCAGTACACCAACCGTAGCATTGAACAAAGGTAATGTCTCCTTTCTTGACAGAATTCAAAATATCCTAAAGTTGTCTGTAGTAGTAGTCTGTAGTAGTAGTCTGTAAAGTAGGTCTGTAGAACCTATTTTTCTCATTTTCATCAGCATCCTCAGTGGGGGCATAACAGCAGATAACATTCAAGTCTTTAATGCTTGTTTCAAATGTAGCTGCAAGGAACCTTTCATTAATTCACTAATATCATAAAAGAGCATTACTAGCATATCTGCTAAGAAACAAACCTACACTTTGGAAGTGCTTCTTATCATCCCTCCATGAAAGGAGAAATTTAAGATTATTTTTAAGTATCAGACTTTTTTTTGCCTATCTGGTCTCTTGGAAGCCGAGAATATCTAAGTTATAAAGGTGGAATTCTTGTTTGAAAACGTTAAGAGAATAATCTATGTGCAAAGTCCTAACATTCCAACTACCTATGGAGAGAAAATGGTTAGTGGGATGTTTAAAGAAACTGTTTATTGAGAGAGGGAATGCCGACAATATCAAATAGCCCCCTAATCACAGGAATGGAGCAAAGACCTGTTTTCCCACTACTAAAAGCTGAAGCCATCTACACTGGAAGACTTCCTCCAATGTAGGATTTGATGATTCCTGTAGAAGCAGGAGTTCAGGTACCTGTGAGGGTCTCTGATCAGGATTATCCACCAGCTGTTAAAATGCATTATCCTGTGAATCTATTCACTTATGGCATTCAAACCACAAACGAACAGAGAACACAGCAAAAGATTTTCCCTCAACAGAAGCCCACCAGTGCAGCAAATTCAGGATTCATAATCAAACTCAGAGACATTATTTTGTTCAGGTTGATATATATGGTTAGCACCAGGATCCTGTGTGGTTGGCTACTCCTCAGCAGGGTTGAAAAAAAAGAAAAGTAGCAATAGTAATAAATACACAGATTATTAGAAATAGACTTCAACAATTATTAAAAACATCAGATAAAAAAAAATCATTGCTGACGAGGCAGGAATCGAACCTGCAACTCTCTAGTATCTAGAGAATTGGGGATTCTATTTCCACCATGTCAGCGATAATTGTTTTCAGATGTTTTTAATAATAGTAGCCATAGTAGTCCAGATCAGTAGGCCACACTGATCTGGCAGTCCCCTTCCATTCCCTTCCACAAGAGAATATTTGTTTTGAAAGGTACTAACGGTCTACACACAAGAAGGCTTATGAAATTACTTCAGTTTAATTAAAAATAGTACTGAAAAGTAGTATCATTAAAAAAAATTTTTTTTTTTGTTTTAATGTCCTAATGAGATGTTTCCTAAATTAGCTACCATTTTAAGTAGTCACGTATTTCTTATCAAATGCACTGGTTTCCATAAATTAAGGAAAAATGAGAAAAATCACAATAATTCGCCAAAAAATTATGCGATCCCCACCAAACTTGTTCATGTAACCAGTAAAGTAATGCCGAGTGGGCATATCATTTGAAAATTAGTCTAGTTTGGTCGATTTGCGTAATCGGATAGCGGCATAAAAATGGGTGTTTTGGAATGGATTGTTATGTTGTGTGGTAAATGTGAGTAAAGAAATTCTAAATTGCCAATTTATAGGAATGACCTTGAAATATCATTTCCCAAATGAACTGCAATGGAGAGTTATTGGCCGACTCGAAGCAGGCCAAAGTCAGTCAGACATGGCATGATGGCTAAATGTGAGTCCTTCTGTGGCCATAGACTGTGGAATCAATTTCTTAGCACGGATTCTGCATCTTGGAGGTTTAGCCGAGAAAGGATTAGAGTTATGATTGCTGTACAAGATCAATATCTGTGATTAACAGCAGGAAGGAGCAGGATGTCTACTCCCTCTCAGCTATGAGCTATCCTCTTGCAGCAGCCACTGGGAGGGTTGTATCAGCTTATACTGTGCGTAGAAGGCTTCATGAGGGGCGTCTATATGCTAGAAGGTCAGTTTTATGCTTTAATTGTTATTAGCATAAGTATGTGACCTTGAAAATGGCTGACATGTTTAACAACTTCTTTATAAAAAACGATTAGGGAGCATAGAGAAGAGAGGTGGCTTTTTACTTTCTAAAACATCGAGTTGAGAAAGAAATTGAAAAAATTTGTACTTTTAGGAGTTCTGAAATGTCTATTTTTATACATGGAGAGCTGTGTACCAATCCCTAGTGATGATGCACAGAACCGGCCAGGTCTAGCACCTAATGTCCGACCCCGCCTTCTTGTGGTGCAGGCTGTTAGTACCTTTCAAAAGAGATATTCTCTTTTGGAAGGGAACGGAAGGGGAGGGCTGCCAGTTCAGTATGGCCTACAGATCTGGTCATCTATGGCCACTTTTTTCTTTTTTTTCAACCCTGCTGAGGAGCGGTCAACTTCACAGGGTCCTGGTGCTGACCATTTATACCTACTAGACTAGACTTGTTTATGGATTTGAGCTTGATTATGGATTCTGGACTTGCTGCACTGGTGGACCTCTGTTGAGGGAGAATCTGCCGCTGTGTTTTCCGTTTGCTTCTGGGTTGCCAGCCCTAAGTGAACAGAGGCATGGGATACCTTATATCAGCTGGTGGATAATCCTAATCAGAGGCCATCGCAGGTACCTGAACCTTACTTAGCTAGTTGGGCATCATCAAGCCTAAACGGGAGTAATGTGTCTCAGGCAGGCCATATGGCTCTTGAAAAAGTCCACTTGAAAAGGTGGTGCTTGAAGTTCCTACCAGCATCAGTGACTTCAGCCTTTAGCGGAGGAGGAACAGGTCTTTGCCCCATGCCTGCGATCAGGGGGCTGTTTGATATTGTTGGCCCTACCTATCTCAACAAACCTAGTTTCTTTAAAAATCCTACTAATCATTTTCTCTCTGCAGGAATGTGGAATGTGAGGACATTATATAGAAATTATTCTCTTGATGTCCTCACGCATGAATTCCAGCACAATAACCTAGATATTCTATGCTTGCAAGAGACCAGATCGACAGGTAAAGGTGACATACTTAAAAAAAATTTCAATTTCTCTTTACAGGGAGGGAGGATGGAAAGCATCACAAAGACTTGGGTCGGCTTCTCAGCAGACATGCTAGTGATGCTCTTCTAGGATATGAGTGCATTAATGAAAGGTTTCTTACAGCAAAATTTCAGACAAGTGTTAAAGACTTGAATGTTATCTGCTGTTATGCCTCCACTGAGGATGCCAATGAGGATGAGAAGGATAGGTTTTATGGACAACTTCAGGATATTTTGAATTCTGTCAAGAAAGGAGATATTACCCTTGTTCTATGTGACTTCAATGCCAAAGTTAGTGCTGATTCTGACCTTTGGGGAGCAGTGATTGGCCCTTTTGGTATTGGTAGCTACAATGGCAATGGGCAACGTCTCCTACAGGTAAGTAAACTCAATGGTTTCAGAATAACTAACACTTATTACAAACACCGCGACATACATAAGTACACATGGGTTTCAATTGATGGGCTGCATAAGAATATGATTGATTATATATTAATTAACAGCAAATGGGCTAGTTCTGTTAGGAATACCAGGGCTTATAGGGGAGCTGAAATTGAATCTGACCATTACCTTGTTAAAAGTGTCTTGCAACTTAAACTTAAAAAGTATTGTGCTAAAGTTAAAAAATTTACTTTTAATACTGAATATCTGAAAGACCCAGTTATAGCTAAAGCTTACCATGATAGGTTACTTAGTCATTATGACAGTCACAGTATGCTTACTATTGAAGTTGACGAAGAATGGGACCATTTTAAATAGGCTTTTTTGGAAACTAACAGTACTCTTTTAGGGAAAAAGGAGCAGAGGAGGCAGAATTATTTGAGTGATATGGCACTTGAACTTATTTTAGAAAGAAGGAACTGCAGGAATGTTCTTAATCAGTATCCTACTAATCCTAATAGAAAGCATTACAGAGAGCTTAATAAATATGTAAAAGATCAGTTAGCTGCTGATAAGAATCTTTGACTTGATGGCTTGGCTGACAAAGCTGAGGAAGCAGTTAGGCAGCACAACAGCAGAGAGCTGTACCAGATAGTTAATGTTTTGTGTGGTAGAAAACGGAAAGGTATACAGGGATTGAAGGATAAACAAGGTAAGGTTATAGAAGGTGATGATTCTGTCATGGCTAGGTGGGCTGAGCATTTCAGTGATGTTCTAAACAATGTGGTTAGTTCTACTCCCATTGTTTGTAAGGATGATAGATGCATTGGTGGCTTTAATGTTGGCCCTGTAACACAATCTGAAGTTATTTTGGCTATTTCT
This sequence comes from Ryuthela nishihirai, assembly GCA_038380435.1. Lineage (NCBI taxonomy): Eukaryota > Metazoa > Arthropoda > Arachnida > Araneae > Heptathelidae > Ryuthela > Ryuthela nishihirai. The sequence continues at coordinate 55,949,715 of JAWZYU010000026.1, forward strand.
AAACTTAAACTTCATAAATCCCCAGGGGTAGATGAAATTACTACGGAAATGCTTAGAGCTGGGAATGTTTCTGTTACCACTTGGATGACTGAAATTTTGAACATCTTTTATGATTAAGGTGTGGTCCCTATGGATTTCCTAAACTCCTTTACCATTGAGTTTACCAGGGCTATTATTATCCCTATTTTCAAAAAAGGTGATTGCAGTTTTTGTGATAACTATAGGGGTATCAGCCTACTCTCTGTTCCAAGTAAAGTTCTTTACATGATTGTGCTTAATAGAATTAAGAATCTGGTTGACAGACAATTGTGTGATGAGCAATGTGGATTCAGAAATGGCAGGGGATGTGTGGATCAGATATTTTCACTTAGGCAGATTCATGAGAAATGTTTAGAGATTAAGAAACCTTTGGTTGCTAGCTTTGTTGATTTTAAAAAGGCTTTTGACTCTGTTGATCGTCATAATTTGTGGTTGATTGTGAGATCATATGGTATACCAGACAAGTTAGTTAACATAATGAAAGCTCTCTATAATAACACTGAGTCGTGTGTGAGAGTTGGTAAGGCTTGTAGCAATTGGTTTAGCATTACTTCTGGTGTTCGACAAGGGTGCATTTTGTCTCCTTTTCTCTTTTGTTTGGTTATTGATTACTTTATATGAAATTCATTGCAAGGGAAATATTTTGGCCTTAAATGGTCTGGAGATACTAAAATTTCTGATTTAGATTATGCTGATGATTTAGCCCTTTTGGCAAGTGATGTTGTTGCGATGAACTCTTTCATTCGAGCTGTTGATGAAACTGGTAGTAGAGTAGGTTTGGTTATAAACAGAAAGAAAACTAAAGTGATGAAAATTGGTCAGGCAAGTTGTGATTCAGTTCATCTGAATGGTTGCAATCTTGAACAGGTGTCACAGTTTAATTATCTTGGGAGTTATGTAACATACTGGTGATATGCGGCATGAGATTAACAGACGAATAGGGATTGCTTCCGAGACTTTTAAGAATCTATGGAGATTGTGGAGAAATTGGCGTATACACCTAATGAGTAAAATTAGACTGTGTAATAGTTTGGTTCTTTCTAGGGTTAGTTATGGTAGTGAAACTTGGATGCTGTGTAAACAAGATAACAGGAAACGATGCTTTTGATTCTTGATTGAAAAATGCTTACGTAGTATCTCGGGTATTAGGTGGTTTAACTTTGTAACTAATGATGAGGTTAGGCAAAGGAGTTGGCAACCACCTTTAAGCAGCATATTGTGCAGAGAGAGACTCTGCTGGTTTGGCCATGTTGCCTGTATGGATAATTAAAGATTGACTAATAGGGTTATGAATAGTGTGCCTAGAGGCCTCAGAAGTAGGGGGAGATCTAGGATGCGGTGGGCAGACAATGTCAAACAGGACCTTTTTAGAATTGGTTTGCAGTTACTGGATGCAGCAGATGTAGCTCAGGATAGATATGCCTGGAGAATTAAACTGCAAGGTCTGGTTGGACCTCGATAGCCCATGGCTGCTTAAGGATGAAGAGGAAGAAGATGATAATATAAATAAAAAAGTGCAAACTTTAATATTTTTTAAGAAATTTTATGGTACTGAAGATTTATTATATGTTTTATGGCCATATATGCAATCTTCATATGAACCTGATTTTATAGTTTGTGGTATGGGAAGGGTTAAAGAAATTATTTGTTGAGAGAGGAAATGCTAACAATATCATAGCTCTTAATTGCAGGCATGGGGCAGAACTGTTCCCCCCACTAAAAGGCTGAATCCATCTACACTGGTAAGGCCTCTGCAAATGTAGGTTTTGAAATGCCTATAGAAGCAAGAGTCCAGGTACCTGCAATGGCCTGTAATCAGGATTATCCACCAGCTGATAAAACATATCCTGTGAATCAATTCACTTGGGGTTTTCAACCCACAAACAAACAGAAAAAAAAACATGGAAGATTTTCTACAGAAGCCCACCAGTGCAGCAAATTCAGGATCCATAATCAAAGCTCAAGTCTGATAAGCATAAGTGATCTGCACTAAGACCTTGTGCCCCTCAGTGCAAGCTCTTGTATGTGGTGAAGGGAAACCCTGTGAAGATTCTGCTAGTTTGGGTACCTTCACAGGGTCCTGAATGCTCGCCCATGTGTTTGACATGAATGGATACCCATGTCCCTGGATATGAACCTGGTATTGCTCAGGGATCCCCTTTGGCCTGTCTTGCAAATTGTGGAGCTTGTTCCTCACAGGGCTGGGCAGTGTATTCCAGGGTCACTGCTATACACTGCTTTGGCCTCTGCTTCAGGTAATCGGGAGGTTCTTGTGTGGTCCAACCATGATCAGTCAACTGGTGGGCTGGACCTGCTAGGGGCAACTGTGCAGTAGTTGAGTGTCTTGTCCATGTCCAGGACAGTTTGCAAGTTTCTCCATACATTTACTAATTTTGTAATTATCTTTTGTGGGGCCAGTTCGGTTCTCATACTTTTTTATTTTTGCTTATTTTATTAGGACTCAAGTGAGTTTCTCATATTTCTGTTTTCCTTTTCGTTCTTATTTAATTGTGAGGGCTTGGCTCACTGGCTGTGTGAGTATGGCACCAATTGGGTGTCCCCTTGTTGGACTCCATGGTGGGTGAGGACAACGAGCACTGAACCACCTGAAACCCAACATGAGTTCTGTTAATGGAATTTCATCAGCTAATGCCACAAAAAGAGCTCAGCACAAGTGTGTCATCTTTGCCATCATCTTCATGTGTTTCTTCATCCCCGAGGTGTCTCATCATCCATTCCATGGGTGATCAGAAGCTTGGGGGACGTCTCCATTTTTTATTCATAAGGGTTTGGAAGGTTTCATGGGAATATTGAAATCTGTCAAGTACCTAAGATTTAGCGACTTGTTGGTGGAGACTGCTGCTCTAAGCACTCTGAGCTTCTCCTAATGGTAACAGTGATTGGTGTTGGGGTATTACCATGATGCTTCACAAATTGCTCAATTCGTCATGTGGCTTAATATCTGAGTGGGGACTCCTCAAAATCTCTGAGGAAATCTTCTCGGAGTTATCTGCTCAAGGAGTGACTGCAGTCCACTGTGTTCCAGTTTGCTGGGATGGAAAATCAGTGTCCACCAGGGTACTAATTCTTACTTTCAATTCACCATACCTACTTACCTCAATCAAGGCAGGTTACTTATATTGTGAGGTACAACTGAATATCCCCAACTCCCTGCGCTGTTTCCAGAGCCAGAGATATGTTCATGCCCACACAGCTTGCCGAAGTAAGCCTACCTCTGCTTTCTGCAGCAGTCAGGATCACCTTGATCCAGACTGCACAGCTGATAAATAATGAAATAAACTCGACAGTATTTATCATCAGTATACTTGTAAGAAATACTTTCCGTCTATATGGCATTTTATGCTGCTTGTGGTGAAATTGCTGGAACACTCCCTACATATGATGTAATATAGGTTGAAAAGGTTCATATCAGTTAGAGGAGTTCTTGATCGGAGGCCGGTAGCTCAGTGGTCCAGAGCACCTGACATGTTATCAGGAGGTCGTGGGTTCATATACCACCCAGCTCAAAACAATTTTTCCTCTAAAAATTTGAATCGATTTCAAAGTGGTGATTTATTAGTAGATACTGCACAGCTGAGACAGTAAGCCTTATTAATTGCAGTGATGCCCATCCAGTGTATTCCCATGACTGTTCAAAATGGAAAGAGGTTCAGTGTGTGTTCACGTATAGAACATCTCGTACCCAGAAGCACGAAAGTATTATTGCACTGCCTGGCAAACTCTTGTATGTTAGTATGACTGCTGGGAAGTCCATCATTCCCACAGTATCTGTGGCGGTGTAAACTGATATCAGCGTACCACTTGCTGAGTCTTTTGTGCCAACTACATGGTACCTATTGGAGTAGGCAAAGCCGAGGTCAGTGTCCATTTCATCTTCGACTCCGGTTTCCATTCCTGCTTCTGTACCTTCCACTGATACCACTGGAAGGTCTCCTCTTTCAGACTTCAGACAGCCAGACCTTCTATACCAAAGCCCCCCCCCCCCCCCCCCCCCCCCCCCCTTCAGGATCTAAGAAGAAACTTTTAACTCCTCTTTGGGCGGCAGTCTCTGATTCATGTCCCTCGGGTGACTCCAAAGATATAGACACTGATAGCCCCAATTTTCCAAAACTGTTGCTGGCAGTGGTTAAAATAAATTGAAAGTCTTCTGCCAATTCCACTAAGATCTGAAATAATCACATTCCTACAATGGAATTGTTATGGATTCCAGAAGTATATCAACATCTAGGTCCCTCTGAGAGCACACAAACCCATTTGCATGTGTCTGCATGTCATTGCATACAGCAAATTATACCACTATCCAGCATTTCTCTCTTATTAACCGGGATGGAGATGGTCCAACTTGCAGGGGTTTCACCATTATCCATTCCAAGTCATCCCCCTCACCACCAACTTAGAGGTAGTTGCCATCTGCTTCTTTCTGGGATTTTCGTTGACTGTCAGCTCAGTCTACCTACTACCAGAAGTATTGTCTTCCAGGACCATCGTAATCTGTCTGGGATGACCTTGATGATCTTGTCTTGCAACTGCTCCCCCTTCCTCATCATGGGGAACTTCAACAGACATAGTTCACTTTGGGGCAGTGCTGACACCAATGGGAGGGGTGGAGTTCTTTAGTAGTGACTCCTGAATCCATCACTCTCCTTGCTCGGTATCAGCTCCTACTCTCATTCTGAGCTCCTACTCACACTCTCCTGCTCCTATTCTCACTGCGGTATCAGCACCTACTCTCACTCTCCCTGCTCGGTAACATCAGTATCAGTACCTACTCTCATTCCCCACTCACTTTCACTGCCATTGAACTCACCATCTGCCCCTCCTCGATCCTTCTACTCTTTACATGGGAGGTTGAGGATAACCCATATGGAAGCAATCATCTCCTTGTGGTGTGTTTCATGTCCTGTTGAGGAGGGGGACTTTGCTGCCCTACACAATCTCACAGTAGAGGCTTGATTATGCTGGCTGGAGTGGTTTCGAGCTGCTTTCTGAGTTTGATGAATACTCAGTCAGCCAGGAGCCAATCAAAGTTGCAGTGGCAAAGATGATGAACTGTATTATCCATGCAGCTGCCTCAGCTATTCCTCAGACCTCGACTCAGTTTCCAAAACCATGGTGGAATCCTGACTACACCACAACTCATAAGGCTCAGAACAATGAGGCTTGGGGGATGTTTCAGAGATATCCGACTTCCTTCAACCTTTAAGCATTCAAAAGTGCCAGGGCGAAAGCATGTTTCGTCCAGAGCCTGAAGGAATCTTGGATCAAATATATATCATCTATCCTCAGACGACCAGTTCTAAGAACATAAGGTCAAGTCCAGAAGATGGATGGGAAGTACATGTCCCACTCATCGATCCTGGAGCACAATTGACAGGTAATTGCTGAGACCCTGAGGGAGGCATTCCATCTCTTCTTCCTCTTCATAATCACCCCCCAGGTTTCTGGCCCTGAAAAGCAGGTCAGAATGTTATCTGCTGTCTTTCCATTTGAGTAGCCTGGAGCCTTACAACATGTTACAACAGGTTATTCACAGCAGAGGAGCTTTGCCTTGCTCTATACATGTCTCATGCATTTGCTGTTGGGCCAGACAATATCCATTATGCAATGCTCCAACATTCACCATTGAGTAAGGTTTGGTTGCTCCAACTCTTCAACTGTATTTTTATTGAGGAGCAGTTTCTGGACTCCTGGCAAGAGGCTATCATTTTGGCCTTCCTTGGAGAAGGTGAAAACTTGGGCCAGGCAAAGATCGTAAGATTCCTTCAAATTATTGTCCTATAACACTGACTAGCTGTATATGCAAGGTGTTGGAAAAAATGGTAAATACCAGGCCTGGTATTTCGAATACCATGGCCTTCTTTCCAACACCTAATGTGGCTTTCGCAGACAATGACCTACCTTAGACCACCTGATCTGCCTTGAATCGACGATCAGGAATTAGGTTTTACACAGAGAGCACCTGATGTCCATTTCTTCGACATCGAAAGAGCATATGACAGGCCATGGAGATTTCGTCATTCTTAGTGACCTACATAGCTTCAGCTTGAGAGGTCACATATCGATCTTCATTTACAACTTTTTATCTTCTCGTTCTTTTCATGTTTTCTTTCATGGCCTTTCCCCCAAGAACAGGGGGTGCCACATGGCTGCATTTTGAATATTATGCTTTTCGCTAAAGATAAATTCCATTACACAACTACTTCCAACTTGTAGGCACTAGTTCCCTCAATGATGATGACTTTAGCATCTTTTGCTCATCATCCAGAGAGAAGGTTATTGAACAACAACTGCAAACTCCCCTGAACAATCTCAGTTTGGGTGATGGCAAATGGGTTTCGGTTCTCCCCACAGAAGACCGCTTGCATGCAATTCTGCTACAAGCATAATCTTCACCTGGACCCGTAGGTGTGGCTCAGGGTCCATGTTTCTTGGTCACATTTTTGTCAGTCCTTAGTGTGAAATGTTATACCACAATAATCAGCTGACTGCCATTTATCCTTTCGGTTTGCATGCCCAAGGTTTTTTGTGAGACATTAACAATGGTCTTGATAGTATCTCACAGTTGACAGCTGAGCCATTACCACCATGGCTCGCTGTTCCCCCTTCCTATGACTTTTCGTTTTGAAGGATGGGGAAGGCCTGTACACCTAACTGTATGTATCAGCAACTCTTTGCAGCCATCGTGCCGAGCACGTGGACTTCTTGCCTGTTTTCACAGATGGGGGGCTGTATAAATCTTTCACAATTCTGGGGACCATAGTGACAAAATACTTCAGAATCTCTGCAGTAAATAGTTGGATTATGGTAAAAGTGTTTTTTAGTAAGAAAACAGCTTCATTTTCACTCTCCTGACATAATGTGCCACCTAAACTGGCATCTGCATGCCATTCTGTTTTTTTTTTATCGTAAATAATTGTTCACCAAGACATGAATGCTAGTCATAAAATTTTATCTGAAATATTTTGTTTCACAATTTTTTTTTAATTTTAAAAGCATTTATTTCTCAACAGTTACAATTCTCATATTCCAATATATTATTCCATAATTTAAACATTTCTTTTGCATTTCAGGTACCTTCTAAGGATAACTGAATGCACCAAAGAAAAAGAAATGAAAATCAAAAGCTATGCAGCAACAAAAAGTCAACGAAAACAGATTAAAGTAACTTTTATTAAGAAAAATATTTTTTAATGTTGAATCTTGAAAAATGTAATGTTTCCTGAGACAGAAAAAATTACACTAAACAGTGTTTCAGATAAAATATTTTGAAATATTTTCCAATCTTGTTTAAAGTATATTTTAGCCAAATAGAATGTTAATTGTTCTCATAGATAAACGTAAATGCTGCATATCTTAATCCTATAGAAAAATATTAAAGTAAACATTTCTTAATTTTGGAATGAAACTAATATTTAAATTGATAAACTGAAGTACATTGAATTATAGTATATGAGAATAGTTCATGAACTAAAAGGTATTTTTGTAAAATACATAGAATTATTCATACAGAATATTAATTACAGAGTTGGCATATGGTCAAAGTTTTAAGATTTGAAAAAAGAAAAAACTAAGGTTCTTAACAGTTGGTTAAGGGCTCTTTGTGGTAGTCATGTTCAAATTCTAGACTGAGAGCTTACATTGTATGGTTTCCAAAATATTAATGGCTTAAAATAAGATTTTACAAAATAGCATTTCAATTCTAAAGCTTTTATTTTTATGTTATTAAGGTATTTAATACTTAGTGCAATAATATATTGATTATTAAAAAAAATTCAGAAGTTTTCCTTTGAAAAAGTATCACATTTAATACCAGGCAGGAAGAACATGTTTGTGTATTTTAGCAGGGATATATTTGTGAATTTTTCCAGTATGTAAGAACATAATATATGTAATTTGCCATACTGTTAGGTTAGCTTACTGAAGAATCATAGGTCCAGAGAAGCCTTCTCAAAATATATAATAGAATGCTGAAAGAGTTATTTTTCTAGTATAATTTTTCAATTAATGACCAATCTGAAAGAGCCAAAGATGATTACAGAAAAACAATTGAACTCGATCAGTTTTCTTCAAATAAAATGAAAAGTTTAAATACAGAGTTAAATTAAGACTTCCATCAGTTTATTTTGTTCTGTAAGGTCTTAATACCTTCTGGTGATTGACCATACACCACTGCAATATTTTTGCACAAAAGTTAGACAAAAAAGTCAATCAAGAAATAGATCTTAAATCATAGAAAAAGTCGACATAGTGTTTATATTTTCAAAAAAAGAAAAAGGTTTTGTAGAAAATATAGTATACTTGTCAATGAATACAACTGAATTCTCAGTTACAATATTTGTAGACGAAATTTAAGAAAAACATCTAAATGCACACAGCACATAACATCATATGTGCACAAAATTCCAAAATATCATAATTTCATTGTGTAATAGCTGGCTCTATTGCATACAACCCCAACTTTCCTGCTGAGGTCCTGCCATCCTCTCAGACCTTATACTGTGGCATATAAACTGACAGCCTCCTGTCAGACCTCTGTGGCAAGCAGCTGTTTGAGGGGGTACTAGTTACAATATTAGCTGTCAAAAGTTTACAGAAATGGATTCTCTAAATACACATTTGTTAACACATACAAGTAAACGGCCACATACTTGCAAAATTTGTAATAAAAAGTTTCAGAAAAAGAACCATATACAGAACCACATGCTAATACATACAGGAGAACGTCCACATATATGCAATATTTGCTGTCGAATGTTTAGACAAAAAGTCACTCTGCAGAAACACATGCTAACTCATACAGGAGAACGCCCATATAGTTGCAATATTTGCAGCATAAAGTTTCAACAAAAGGGCAATCTAAAGACACACATGTTAGCACATACAGGAGAACGCCCATACAGCTGTAATATTTGCAGTCAAAACTTTAAAAGCAAAAATGGCTTGAAGGTACACATGTTAATTCATACAGGAGAACGGCCACATAGTTGTACTATTTGCAGTAGAAAATTTGGACAAAAGAGCAGTCTGATAACACATATGTTAACACACACAGGAGAACTTTCACACAGGTGCATTATATGCAGTAAAAAGTTCCGACACAAGTCTAGTCTAAAGAGACACATGTTATCACACACAGGAGAACGCCCACACACCTGTAATATTTGTGGTCAAAACTTTCGAGAAAGAGGCCGTTTAAAGGAACATATGCTAATGCACACTGGAGAACACCCTCATAGTTGCAATATTTGTAGTAAAAAGTTTCAACTACAGGGCAATTTAAGGAAACATATGTTAATACATACAGGTGAATGCCCATACAGTTGTAATATTTGCAATAAAAAGTTTGCACAAAAGGTCACTCTGATGACACACATGTTAACTCATACAGGGGAACTTCCACATAGTTGCATTATTTGCAGTCAAAAGTTCCGACATAAGTCTAGTTTAAACCGACACTTGTTAACACACACAGTAGAATGCCCACACACTTGCGATATTTGCAGTAAAAGGTTTAGAAAAGCAGCTACTGTAAAGAAACACATGTTAACACATACTACAGAATGTTTACCCATTTGAAATATTTGCAGTGAAATGTTTATTAAAATGCACCACTGTAAAAAATGCATGTTAATTTAATATTTGATGTCAAAAGTTGGAAAAGGACAATATAATACCATATATGATATTACTTTAGAAATGAACACCTATAGCATTGCAATATTTGCTGTAAAAAGTTTAAAAAAATTACACTCTAAGGAACTCAGTGGTAATACATGCTGTAAAAATATTGCTTTTTACAGCAATATTTGCTGTAAAAAGTTTAAAAAAATTACACTCTAAGGAACTCAGTGGTAATACATGCAAGTACACACAATTTGCAATAGTTGAAGTGAAAAATTTAGTGATGGCTAGTATGCAGAAATTTCTATTAAACATACAGAAGAAATCTGCAAAGTTGCAGCATTTGCAGTCTAGCTTTTAGACAAAAATCACTTTAAAGAAATGCTTGTGGATCAAAAGAACACCCACACAACTGAAATATTTGCTATCAAATGTCTAGAAAGAAAGACTATTTAGACACAAGTTTGTACAAACAGGGTGATATTCATCTACAGAGATGGAATATTTGTAGTAGATAGTTCAATATAGAAGGACAATCTAAAGCTTCATGTGATAGTAATTAGAAATCCATCGAGTTGAAATATTTAGTTATGCATTAAAAAAAATAGTTTATGGAATCACATGTTAATTCACACAGGTGCAATAATTGCAGTCAAAAATTTCGAGTAGTGGTTATTATATATGAAGGTATGTTTTAAAAGTTTGCAGATAAATGTTTAGAGAAGCGGGCAACGAAGTGAAAGGTGTCATGATGAAATGCTGCAACAGTGGCATAGCAAAATGGCAGGGAGAGAAATGCCAAGTGTACAATTCACGGACAGCAAACATGTAGTTAAGATGACATCCCATGAGCAGAAAAAAATGCCTCTGACATAACATTGCCAACTAAAATACATACACAACAAAAACTCCATTACAACATTGTTCTGTAAACAAAAATGGGATTGCATCAATAGCACAAAAATGCCGATGCTGTCAGCTGAAACATTCATACCAGAAAAGTGCCAACAATGAAAGAACATGATTAATACATGGAAAGAAAAAGATTTCAGGTTGAAAGGAAACAATGACAAAAAGTACTATTATCAATATATAAATTTTCTTGAAAACCATGTGTACTAAATAGGAGCTTGTGATATGGAGAGCATCATAGGCTATTACAAATTATTCCTTCACTTTGGGGCCCCAAGGGGATGAGTAAAAAATAAATGTCTATTATAGTGAGTTACATGGCAAAATTTATGCCATGGAGAGTGTAATATGCTACCCAAAATTATTCTTTTCACACATTAAGTCCCCTAAAAGTGTATGAAGGGGGAGCCCTAGAATTTAATGGAAGTTGATATAAATGAGCCGAATGAAAGAACATTCAATAATTTATATACAGTTTTCCATATGGAAGCATTTAAATATACTAAAGATTTAATATTAAAATTTGTTTACTCAAAATGTCATATGTTTATTTGGGTATACCATTACAAATATTACTTTTTTCGTAGGAAAATAATAAAGATCAGCCAAATTCACGATTTAAATGTTCACTATTTTGGTATAGGCTATCATTGAAGTAATATTGCACATTTTGATTAATAAAATTATGTTTGTTAAAAATGGTTTAATCATTTTAATCAATAGCAATCAATTAAAAAAGATATTGCAGTAAAATTAATTGTTAAAAAGAAACTGATCAAATAACGCAAGTATATTTTGCAGTCAATTATTTATTCCTTCACTAATCACTCACAGTGTTTTATTTATTAGCATCACTTTTTTTTCATTTCAGTCATCCATGTACCTTAGGAAACAGTAACTGAACAGTTTGTTTCAGATACGCCCCCCCCCCCCTCCAAAAAAAACACACTCAAGAAGTGTTGAAATGTCTTGAAAAAAAAATAGAAAAGGTTAAAACAAAATTTGTCTGAGGGTATTTATTTGGGTCCAATTAAAATAACATCATGCTCCAATCATTGTTATGAACAAGATTAATTTGGGACTGAAAGGTTTAGAAAATGAAAACAAAGGATTTTATTGCATATTTTCTGAAAATTGCAGGTGGAATTTTCTTGGATAGTGGAACTTCTTCAAGAGTCACCTGAACAATAATCAAACCATTGGGTGCTTTTTTCCCAATACAGCTATATTCATATGAATGAACAATCGTTCTCAATGTGCAGGTAGCAACAGGTGTGACAGGTAAAACTTTCAATATACATAGAATAACTGAAAAATGAAAAAACGTTGAAGATGCCTTCAGAGCACTGACTTTTATTTTCAACTGTGTTTAACCAATAGTCCTTTCACATCTTGGAACTTTCTGCGAAGACCTCTACAGGAGCTTTTTAATGCAAATTGTCTTATATTTTGTTTCAGTGACTTGTATCAGAACAAGTGCTTTTTATTGTATCAGTCATCAGGTGCATGTTACTTAACAGATATAATGGAATTACTGCAATTTTCCATAAGTGTAAATATTGAAATACTATATCTGAGCTAGAAACCTGATATGATGATTTTGTTCAAATAACAAAATTTATTTTTAAATCAGTGTTAGAAGTAACGAAATTCAAGTAGACATAGTATTTAATCCAAAAATAAGCCATGACTAGTTGTTTTACAATTGTACACTTTATTAAGTACAAATAGATTTATACATTGAAAACAAGGGAAATTTAAATGGGAAAATTTGTTTGGAAGTGATAGTGAACAGATTACATAAATGAAAATAACCAAAGCAGTTTGTTTACAAAAGCAAAACAAATTATCATTAACATATCAAGGTAGTACAGGTACGGATCACAGACTATTAAGATCTTAATGCATGGTACTGACTCAATTCGCATTTACATGTGGGACATTTAAGTAGTTTAATTAGTATTAAGAGTTCATATATTAGGAATGTATAGTAAGAAATAGTGAAGTATGAACTAATCTTATTATCAGAGATATAAGATTGTTTGTTGTCTTGAACTAATGTAAATATTCTTGTAAAGCATGTTTTAATGAATATTTTTTATTTACCTGGTAAGCTTATTAGAGATTGTCCATAATATATCAGAAACAAAAGTTTGAATCTGCTTGTGCAATATCCTCTCAATACAGTGGAAATGGTTAAAGATGCTTTGTTACTACAAATCATTTATTGTATTGCTGAATGGATGTAATTTTGTTACAACTCTCATTAAGTGCTGCAGAAGAATTTGTGGAGATAATTGTACAGATGCTATTGTGCTAAATATTAAATTATATAATAGTGAATAGTCAATACTGACTATATATCTGTGACTTTTATCTGAAAACATATTTCAACTTGCTTATTAAAGTAATGAATCGAACATAAGTTGGTGATATTAATTTTGGAAATTACAGTGTAAACAATGATATATATCTAAGTGTATTGGCAGTAAATTTGTTAAACATGTTTAATCATGTCATACAGTTACAAAAAAAGTTTTTTTTTAAGTGGAAGAAATAGGTGCTAAAGATAACTCACTACATTGTTAATTTCAAATTAATATATAAAAACTAACTCAAAATAAAAATTTTAGTTTTTTTAATTTTATGCAATATGAAAAATAAATACCCCTCAATCAGCTGCTTTACCTATCAGTTTATTCACCTTAGTAGGTTTGTGCAGTTGGTGCGATTTCAGCAGAAAAACAACACAAACATCCATGCCTTACCTAGAGCTTGAACTCGGGTCCCTTTGATCAGTTGCCAAGCACTCTAACCCAGAGAGTATAGAAGAAGAAGTAGGTGCCCTAAACATGTTTTGCAGTAACTAGTGAAGCCAATGATCACCATATATTTGTGTCCAAAACACTGTGCCAAATATTTGTCAAAAATAATGTAATGCTAAATATTGACCCCCCCCCCCCATTTTGCTAAATTTCCCTTTATTTTGAAAAATTAAAACATGATTATGAATATATTTAAGAAAATAAAGTTTTATACAGCTACATAAGGATGTAGTATGATAATAGAGAAATAAAATAAGTTTTCATTAATCAGAAGGGCAAAACTTCTAAAAACATTAAATGATTTAAAAATATATAAAGTATGAAACTTTTTATGGGTGAAGTTTAAAGAATTTTAAAGAAATAAATAGTTAAAAGTATTATAAACAATTTTATTTCACTTGTTCAACGTTTTTAATCCTAGCTAGGTTTGCAAAGTTCACATCATTTGTTTCCCCAGAAACTGCTAACATTAACCTCGAGTTACCTGCTGCCAGTCATTGCTTTCTTTGACACGTTCTAAGCAGCATTACTACTGATGAAGTCATGGGTAAAATATGGCTTCCATGTACAGACCTAATCATTGCGTGCTGCTTTAAGCGCTGTATTTTACCGCATGGCAAGCTGTAATTTTTTACGGCAAAGCCAAAAATCAATCTTGCTGGTAAAGCGCATCTAAGTCTATAAACTGTTGTTTAAACTGCAGAAAAAGAATGAACAATATTACTTACATAATATAACAATTATTTAACGAAAATTGAATGAATTTTTTTGAGAAATTTTAATATATCAGAAATATGTACTCACTGGTAGTAATTTCAACTGCTAGCTTACTGGTGAGATTGCTAGATATGTTACTGTTTGCCACATTTCTGTGGACAACATTTGTTTGGCAAGATCGTGTAATTTATATTTTAACGAACTTTTTTAAACAAATTTCAAATTGATGACAAATATTTAAATTTGGCATAGTTAATATAAAATGTAGTTAATGATTGTTTCATTCTAGAAAACATTTAAAGTCCAAATATACACAGTCATATTAGAATAATATGACCATTTACCTAATAATGGGAATAACCACCCTTGGCCTGGATTACAGTGACTAGATGGCGTAGCATGGATGCAGTGAGACCCTGGAAGGTTGCCAGAGGCATACGTGCACATTCGGACTCCGGCAGAGCACAGAGGTTCCGGAGATGATGTGGTTGTTGGTTTTCATGCCGAACCTGTCAATCCAAATGGTCCAACAAGTGCTTTACGGGATTGAGGTCGGGTGATTTTGCCACCCAAGGGAGAATGGGACATCACTGTCATATTCCTGGAATGAGTCACACTACCTTTAGCAACATGGCAGGGCACATTGTCCTGTTGGTAGACACCATCACCACCAGGATAAATGTCCAACGTGAAGGGATGCATGTGGTCGACGAGGATGGACAGGTAGCCATTGGCGTTCAGGGACCCATCCAGTGGTACCAAGTCATACCAGGAAAACATCCCCCAGATATGCATACTGCCAGCCTATACTTGACCAACAAGCATGTTCGGGTGTTAGTTCTTGTGTGTCTGACGCCATATCTACCACCGCCAATCACTTCTGTGGAGTAGAAACCTCGATTCGTCGGACAAGGCAACCTTTTTCCACTCTTCCATTGTCCAATGATGTTAGTCCCATGCGAACTGCAGGCGGCGTTGCCGATGGACCTTGGTTAACATAGGTGCCTTTATGCAGCATCAACTCTGGAGACCCATGTGTAACTGGGTTTGCTCACTGTTACCTGGTGCCACAGCATTTATTTGAGTGGTCAATTGCTGCACTGTTGTGCATTGATTGCCCTTTACCAGTCGATGTTCTCCTCTGGGGTCAATGGCCTTTGGGACTCTACAGTTACGATGTCTGGAGGTACTCGGTGTGTCAGCAATCCATTCTTGGTACACCCTTACTACAACACCTTGCGAGTAGCCCATGAAGTCTGCTGTTTCCAAGATGCTTCCACCCTTGGTGCAGTAGCCAATGACCATTGCTTTTTGAACGTCTGTCCTCTGCCCATTGTGCTCACATTACACACTGTGGCTCATTTGTCCTGGCCGACTGCTTATATCTCCGTGTGGTTGACCTTGTCGTGTACACTCTGTGATGTGCCTGGGTGGGTACACAGTGATTCCGTGGGTGGTCATATTATTCTGATACGACTGTGTATATATAGAACAAAACAGTAGCTTAACACATAGTTTTTTATTTGCGATATATTAATTACAGGAAAAAAGCATTCAGATGTTGAGTTTTATTTAAAAGAATAAAATTAATTTGGTATAGAAGTGCCTCACTGAATTTGGCCTGTAGTTTTTCACTCAATATGAGTTTTTTTCTGAGATGAAGATGATTATATATTATAGAATGCATTAATAGCACAACATGGTTGTTAAGTGGAGAAGTGTCATGCATGTGACCATTTAATGAAGAAACAAATCTTATGCCTTAATCATCATCATCCTCAAGCAGCCATGGGCTACGGAGGTCCAACTAGACCGCGCAGTTTAATTCTCCAAGCATATCTGTCCTGAGCTACGTCTGCTGCATCCGGCCACTGCACACCAATTCTAACAAGGTCCTGTTTGACATTGTCTGCCCACCGCATCCTAGGTCTCCCCCTCCTTCTGAGGCCTCTAGGCACACTGTTCATAACCTTATTCGCCAATCTATAATTATCCATACGGGCAACATGGCCAAACCAGCGGAGTCTCTCTCTGCACAATATGCTGCTTAAAGGAGGTTGCAAACTCCTTTGCCTAATCTCATCATTAGTTACAAAGTTAAACCACCTAATACCCAAGATACTACGTAAGCATCTAGAATCAAAAGCATCTACTTTACTGTTATCTTGTTTACACAACATCCAAGTTTCACTACCATAACTAACCCTAGAAAGAACCAAACTATTATACAGTCTAATTTTAGTCTTTAGGTGTATACGCCCATTTCTCCACTATCTCCATAGATTCTTAAAAGTCCCGGCAGCAATCCCTATTCGTCTGTTAATCTCATGCCGCACATCACCACTATCTGTTACATAGCTCCCAAGGTAATTAAACTGTGACACCTGCTCAAGACTGCAACCATTCAGATGAACTGAATCACAACCTGCCTGACCAATTTTCATCACTTTAGTTTTCTCTCTGTTTACAGCCAAACCTACTCTACTACCAGTCTCATCAACAGCTCGAATGAAAGAGTTCATCTCATCAACATCATTTGCCAAAAGGGCTAAATCATCAGCATAATCTAAATCAGAAATTTTCGTATCTCCAGTCCATTTAAGGCCAAAATCTTTCCCTTGAAGTGAATTTCGCATAACATAATCAATAACCAAACTAAAGAGACTAGGAGACAAAATGCACCCTTATCGAACACCAGAAGTAATGCTAAACTAATTGCTACAAGCCTTACCAATTGCCACATGACTCAGTGTTATTATAGAGAGCTTTCATTATGTTAACTAACTTGTCAAGTATACCATATGATTTCACAATCAACCACAAATTATGACGATCAACAGAGTCGAAAGCCTTTTTGAAATCAACAAAGCAACCAAAGGTTTCTGAAACTCTAAACATTTCTCAAGAATCTGCCTAAGTGAAAAAATCTGATCCACACATCCCCTACCACTTCTGAATCCACATTGCTCATCACGCAATTGACTGTCAACCAGATTCTTAATTCTATTAAGCACAATCATGGAAAGAACTTTACCTGGAACAGAGAGTAGGCTGATACCCCTATAGTTATCACAAAAACTGCGATCACCTTTTTTGAAAATAGGGATAACAATAGCTCTGGTAAAATCTTTAGGAACCATGCCTTTATCATAAAAGTTATTCAAAATTTCAGTCATCCAAGTGGTAACCGAAACATTCCCAGCTCTGAGCATTTCTGTAGTAATTTCATCTACCCCTGGGGATTTATTAAGTTTAAGGTTAGAAATAGCCAAAGTAACTTCAGATGCAAAATGTTATTAGAAACAGCCATCAAGTAATAACTGTTTACTTAATTGATTTTCACCTCTTAAAATTGATTTTCACCTCTTAAATTCATATTGGTGCAAAGCACTGATTCACATCCTTTGCACACGAGATATCAATTTCTAGAAGGATGAATTAATTTTCTTTTGCTTTTAAATGATATTATGAAATGTTGATAAAGTGGTTTATCAGCTTTTAGAACTTCAATACAAAATTCACATTTTAAGGAATAAGATAATTTTATATGCTATGAAACCAGCTGTGTGGTACACTATGTGCTGAGCACACTCACTTAATGTCCCAACATTAAATAAATAATCATGATCAGTTGATATTTCTGGGTAATTAGGACAAGCATCTGAGATAGTTATTTCATGGTTACCAATTGCGTAACCGTTTAACACATGTTCTGATATATGTGAACTTTTTATGGAAATGATTCTATTGTCTTCTAATGGCAAGCAGTTACCATTATGCAAACTGTACATTTCTTTATGAATCAAGACCTTTTTGTATGCTGCCTGGAAATGGTGTGCAGTAGGGTTGTTATTGCACCCTCCTTGAACTCTTATCATCTGAAAAACATTTCAGTATGATCGTGGTTAAGTTATGTGATAATTACTATCGTGTCACTTTCACAGTTCAATAGCCACTCATAGTCCTATAACATATGTATGTTAAAGAACTATGAGTGGCTATTGAACTGTGAAACAAATGTTTGTAGCTGGAAATACAAATGGGAGAGCCTAAAAATCCAGTTTTTCTATTTGAATGTAACATTTTAACCCACTTGAAGGTTATTGATGTAATGCTCAATTTTATTTAGCACTTTAAACATTTCATCAGCATTTTGCTTGCCGCAGTGGTTTATGAAGTCCATGTTGTTTGAAACTAATTGAATTGAAAATGTCGAATAAGTCATTAAACATACATATAAATTTTATGGTGGCCTCAGACTCTAAACTGTGGAAGCTTTAATTCAACATTACAAAATTTAATAGCATTAGCCACAGATTTGCTTAGGAGCTGTGAAGCCAATTTTACCTTCATTTTCTGTCTGAAAACATTTACATTTGTTGATCTCAACTTATTTGCGGTGGAGGCTTTTTAGTCTTGAAGTTCTTTCCCATTTGAGGATTAAAAAATGGACAAAGTTTTGGCTGAAGGGCAACTGGCAAAAAAATATCATTGACACAATGCAAGGGATTGACACAATGTATGTGTCACGCAATGTGATGCAAGTGCACTGCTACCAAAGAGGCACAATTGCAGGATGCAGTCCATGGGAGAACAAAAGAAAATTTTTGAATTTAGGAAGAGAATTTAGAAATTGCAGGCATGTCCAGCAGAGGCAAATGAGCAAAATAAAGGAAAAACAAGTAATAAGAGATGACATTTTGTTTTGCAATCGGTCAGATATGATTTGCAATGTTAGTACCTGGCCCTCTGGCTTTTTTTTTCTGTATTGAAAAATTTGCGAAATCAGGCCTTAATTTTTGTCAATTGCAATAGCCATAGGTTTTCGATATTTCTCATATATTTCCTCAGTGGAATCTTGGTTCTCTAGGTAGATTCTCACAAATATGTACGAGGAAGTCCTCAAGGCAGTCATCCACTGAGACAGTTTTCACCTCTGTTGAATTTACAAGGAATTCTTGTCTGATTAGGAGTATATTCAATAATTTCTTCATAGACTATTTCTCCTTGGTGTTCAGCATTATTACTTTGATCATCCTTTTCTGATTTGTCATCCATCTCTAGCTTTCCAGGTGTTTCTGGCGTAGTCTCATTTCTTTCTAGTAATTTCGTTATTTTTATGTTCTCTTTGTTCAGTTTCTTCTTTCTAATTTCGTGCTGTGGCTTCATCAATTGCTTCTTGAATAATTTCTACAAAAGTTGCTTTTTCAGTTGTTTTTTTTTCACCTCTTGGAGCATTTTATAACGTAATAGCCCTGCTGACAACATCTTTGGCAAACTCGCGTTACTCTGTAGTCAATGGTGGCAGTGAAAACCCCAGTTGTAATGAAATTGGGGATGTCTTGCCTCATTTTCATTATTACCATTCTGGAACCCGTTTTAATGTTTATCATGTCATCTTCTGAATAAGTCTCGTGAATTAGTTGACATAAAGGCCTAATGATTTTGACACCATGGAGTTTTGAATGAAGAACTGCAATTTTGTCACAATGACCCTTTTGACGGGTCAACTATGACGATGAAAATCATGATAGTCAACCATTATCCACTAGATTGATTTCTAGCTCTTTTCTGTTTATTTCTGGTGTATCATCTTTCAAACTACAAGTTTGTCAGCGGCTTCGTCATGTTGAGCAGAATTATGGCAAGTGATCGATGTATCATCTGGGCAATCTTGACTGAATTTCTTTCACATAAGTGAAATATTTTCTTCATGACATTGAGGAAATCGATTTCTGAGTGAAAAAGATGAAAAATCTGTTGCATTTCAACGTCTTCCATGATGCTGGCATCTTGAAAAAGACATTTCTTCACAGCGAACAAAGGATGCCCTAACAGCAGATGAAAAAATGGGCAAAACACAGAGCAAACTACTACTCATCTTATCTCCACCTTCACTCACATTCGAATCATTCCAACATATCTCCAGTCAATGAGGGCATTTTCATGGCCAACTATGCTTTTCTTTTCACCTAAATGTATTTCGAACTGACTTCAACATGTGACTTGTATCTAAAAATATGGCAGTTTTACATCCAATTACTGGGTGCTTAAATGCAGTGTTTAAATTAGCTGGTTCAAACTGATATTCCAAATATTTTAATATGTTTATATTAGAGGCCAAACCATCACAAGTCAAAGAAATGACATGGGCACCAGCAGCATGCAAAAAAGTCGAACACTGTAAAACTAAGCCTTTTGTTAGCTACACCTCGAACATCTAGACCTTATGCTTAAAAATGCTGTTCGTAAGTGGTGTCATCTACCACCAAGTACTGTGATTGGCTTCCTGTATACAGGACCAATGGGCAGGACTCCCCCGGTTGTCAAGGATTGTCCTTGGCAATGAAAATCAGCCAGTGTCTTTGATTGCTACAGTCTAATTGTCTTGCAGTTCATCAATTGCTACTGGCAAGGATATCTTTAAAAATATGATGGATATCACCAGAAGTGCTGAGCTGCCACTCCCCAAAGAGGCTGCCCTTCTTCCCTACAAACCTTTGTGGAGATCTGTTGAATGCAAACACTGGGCTTCAAATAAATGCCAAGAATAATGCCAAAGAATAAATCCTCGGGGTGGAGGTTTTCAAGATCTCACTGATCTCTAACAGCTGGATCAAGCTTCGCTGGCAATTGGTAACAGCCCTTAAGTTAAGCACTAACACCTTTTCTATGCGGGAGACAGAGTGGCGAAGGATTGCAGGAGGTTCACTGTCCAAGACCTTACCTCATAGCAGACAGTTCCCAGCCTCGAAAGGGGCAAGGATGCAGTGCCTTAACCGCTTCTGTCACCTCTCTTGGCAAGGGCCTGTTCAGTGGGATGGAAGGTTCTATCCAAACCCACATTAGACTTTGGTGAGTTCGACAGGCTAAGACCTGACTTGGTGTTGTGTAATGACTAAGGCTATTATAGTCAATGTGACAGTTTGCTTTGAGAAAGACGTCTTCTCTTGAAGCAGCCTATGATGAGAAAGTAGCTTAGTATGAACTGGCCATTCCTGCTGTGAGAACACTTCTCAATGTTGGAGAGGCGAGTATTCACTGCCTGCCAGTTGACCTCGAGGGGGTTGACACCATCGGAACTTAAAAACTCTATAAGAGTTGAATATCCGAAGTTGACTGAAGCGCTTATTGCACAGTGTACAATGCTATACACTGTGAATCTCATCCGAATGCACAATAGTCAATCTTCTTGCCCTATCTAAGTACTAATTCTGGTGGTTAATCCTTGGTGGGGGTCAGTCGGTAGTGCACTTGGTTTGTAATCTGTAGTTCCCATGTTCAAGTCCCAGCTGGATCAGTTTTGAGATTTATCTCTGGAAAATTCCCCGCCCTGCCTACAGTCAGTAGGGGACACCGATGGGCTTGGAAAGGCTGCCGTCCATCGGATGGGACGTTAAGCCATGGCCGCGTATGGGGAGAGCCATAAAGAACATGCTAGATGGCCTTGACGGGAGGCTATCATCTGTCTCCCAACAGCTGTTCCAGTGGATCACCTCCACCAACCTCTGAGCCTTTGGGGTCCATGTAACCTGGCCATTTTGCCCATGGTGTGCAAAAAAGTGCCACTCAGAGGTAAAACAACTCAACATTTGCTGGCGGGGTTTCAGCAGGCATGAGTGGGGACCCCACTCCTCTCTGCGGTGATATGCCTAAATGTTGGTGGTGATTGAATTGCCCTAACCAACACAGACTGCCCTTGCCATTTCTTGGTAAGTGGTGCTTGGTAGTAGAGTGGAGGGAATTGGTTAATCCGTAATGATTAAATTATGGACGAGCATTATGTGCAGTGCACTGGCAGCGATGAATCCTGCGTCACTAATATATATAGATACTTTAACATGGTTTGCATTAGGCCTATGGGGAGGCAATACATCCTCAGAAGAACATTGTTATGGTGAGCCACTCACTTCAATGTTTGTCAATTAAAAAATAGCCCACAGGTATCTTCCAACTGCTGTAAACAGAAGCAAGCATAAACACCAGTTGTAACGCTCCAAACAAATGCAAAATACTTGAAGTTTTTATGCTCCAGATAGCTTAGACGGGCGCCAGGCAATAATTAACAAATTGCCAAAAGTAGAATAAGTTGATAAGTTGATTTAGGGTTCAAATACCAGCGAGCGTTCATGAGTAAGAATCGAAATGATTGTCAAGTAATATTTAATATAAAAAAAATCCTTAATTCGCGTTGCTCAAGAGAAAAAAACTGTACAGACTCAAAATGTTTTAAATATAACAAAACAGATTTATTTCCAAAATAATTCAACTCACCAAGACATCAATGAAGAAAACATAACTCCTGTGCTACATGCACTGTGCTTGGTGCTACGCACCTTGTGCTCGTGCACTCACATGTGCTTAGCTTGTGCTACTCCTTCTACTACTATACTGCTTATGTGACTCGCAGGTCATCGGTTTTTGACAATGAGCCGGCGCATGCCGGGAAAGACATTTGCATACTATGACGAACGACGCAAGCTATGACGCAAGAGGGGGCGTGTCCTTTGCACGGGCTTTAATGGTACAGTCGGAAGATCGGAGTTGCGGCGCATGCGCAACTCCTAGAATCATGAAAACGAGTGCTGTGATGCCAAAAAGGAAATAAAAATCCCCAAAATGATAAATATAACGTAAATTAAACAAAACTGGTTAAGGTAAAGCAAAAGTGAACGATGGGGCATCACACAGTGCTTCTGTTGCTAATGGGAAAGAATCACCATTGATATCAGCTCCAGTGTTTATATAACCGTGGAATGTGTTTCGATGAAATTCAACATGCTTCCAGATGCCCATTTCATCAAATGTTAGTGAAAACAACAGAGGGTATGAGCTATTTTTAATTTTAGCTGACAGAGCCGAGAGAGACATTACTGTAAAACCTGGTGAAGCATCAATACACTGATAGTACTTGCAAAAAATTTCTACTATGATGTGACAGAGAATGGTTAAATGTCTTCCTTACATAGTCATGTGCCTTAGGGGAGTGAGTGTAAAGTTAAGGCAAAAGCTTTAAGTTAAAGGCTATAATACTTTTGAAACTTAATATTTCCAGCCATAGACAGCTGCAGCAACAAGAATTCTTTATTGGGGCCAACAGATTTTGATAGAATATCAGTGGCATCACTCTCCAGCAGTTTCTTCTTTTTTAATTCCCCTTATAGAGGTCAATTTTTTTTATTTTCCTTTTATGCCTGCTTTTTGTCTGCTGGAATACCTTATTTTTTTAAATGTACTTTTCCACCTTTCTGATTCAGCAACCGTTCTATTGAGTTCAGTCTTGGTCAAGTGAGCATGAAGAGGCCATGGATATATCCAATTGTGAAATTTGAAGCAAGGATCTGTAAGAGTTAAAATATTTTGGTACAATATTAATATTAAGGAATGTTAAACGTAATTAAAAATAATTTAAAATTCTCAGCCGGTTTTAAAATTTTTTTGCTCAATGACATAGAATTTTAAATTATTTTTAATTTCTGAGCAAGAAGGCCCTTTTAATTGTTACACTTTATAATCCTGAGATGCATGTGATATTCTATGACTATTTTTGGCACATAAAAAAATAAATGTCAGTTGAATTTAGATTAAAACTTTGAAAAAGAGCATGTTCTTAGTAAAACGGTCATTATGTTTACTGTTTGTTTCGTTTTGTATTTTCAAAGAAAATCTAGGTCACTTATCGAAAAATATATTTTCTTGCAGTTTTTGTCATGATATTACTAATTTCATGTTATATCTAGCAAAGTCATCGTTAAAAAGTGGTACATGTTCTAAAAAGCTCTAAAATAAAAAAAAATATTTGCATATATTTTATTTAAAAAGCAAATTGTTTAAAACCTTAAAAAGCAAATAATTGTTTAAAACCTTAAAAAGCAAGCATATAAGTAAAATAACATATATTGTCAACAGTTCACACTAATAAAAGAATTTTCACAATTATTAATATATAGCTATGTATTATTATTTCTTTAATCTCTTTCATTTGGTGCCAAAAATATATAACTTTTAAAGGGCAGAACAAAAAATATAGGACAAAAAAAACTTGAATTTTTTAAAAATATTCAAGATAATGCCCTAAAATATAGGATAAATGATCATGGTGATTATAATCACTTTATCTAGTTAATTTTTCATTCCTCACCATTTTGATCGCTAGTTTCAAAGCCACTATTCCTCATTAAACTGAGTTGGAACATTACAGTCTACTTTGAGGAGAATGTATAATAGAGAAAGTGTAGTTTTTCTTTTCCACCCGAAGGAAATCAGCTTCTTTTGCACTGCACCAATAATTTTACGTCTGCCATCACTGTTAAATTTTTTTTGCCCTAATAACGCATTTGTTTTTGCCACTCAAAGTGAATTTACTCTTTTTGTGTTTCATTTATTTTTTCTGCCTAAACAGATATTACAATTTCTATCATCCAAAATGATTTTACATTTTTTGCTGTTCCAAATTATTACATTACGTTTTAAGAGTATGTTGTTATTTCTTAGCCTCCACATTTAAAGTACCAGTTATAGCATAATGAATGGAATTTCAAAATTACTAAGTTAGCAAAATAACCATCTTTACAATTGCAACATTTTTATGTTGAGATTAAAACAATCCATTCTAATAACTACCATGCATAAAAATTTGCCACTTCAAATTGTAGCATGTATGGTTAGGCTGACCCTGACATCATAATTATGCACTTAACGTTTATTTTACACACCATGCATGGTTTTTGAAATAGCTTCATAGAATACCCAGTGACTTGTATACCATAAACTGGTAACCTCTGCTATACATGATCAACATTTGCATTTTATGTTTCATTTAATTGCTAATGAATTTCTGGTTTTAAAGAACCTATGTTTCTTATCAAACACATGTAGATAAAAAAAATAGCTGTAATCAGTGGCAGACTGGCCAGGGTGTCAGCTTGCCTGATAGCAAGTGGGCCCCCTTAAACATTAGATAATATGTTAAAAATAATAGTCTTATAGTTGTGAGTTGGCCTCCTTTGTCTCCTGGCAACCAATATTTTTAGACCCAGTCTGCCACTGGCTGTAATGCTTTTTTTCACTTAAATGTATTGAATTTGAATAACTGTGTATAAACATACAAGAAGCTATTGTTTGAAACATGTCAGAAAAAATATTTTGATGAAATGGTATTTCTGAAACAAACAGCTGCTTAATGATCAGATATGAATATGTATTTCTTCCTTACACAGAAATTTCTTTGGCTCATAAAGAAAAAATGTTACACAAAGAGCTGTCAAAGTGTAACCTTGGTTGGTAAATCACACTATACTTCAAATCTGTTTTAAACTGTGAAGCCTGCAATTTTTCATTACCGCTAAAACCCTCTGGACAGTACTGTATCAAAGAGGAAGTCTTGTATGCCTGAACCCATTGATGAAAAAAAGTCATAAACCTACATAAATATTTTTTGTAACGTTGTCCCATGGCCGAGTGGTAAACATACTTAGCTATTGATCAAAGGAACCCGAGCTTGAGCATGGGTAAGGTATGGATGTTTATGTTTTCTTTCTGCTGAGATCTCGCCTTCCTCACATATCTCCTCTATGGCAAACAGCTGCTTCAAGGGGTATTTTTTTTAATATAATGTGTGGAACTGTTTAAGCAATCAGAAGTAAATTTATTGCATACACTTATGATGTTGATCATATTACACATTATCTACAACTAATACAATTTATCTATAGGCAAAGCTACAAGATGACAATTGAACAATGAACTTCAGGAAAGCTGTTTTTTTACATTTATTTTAGAAAAGCGCTATAAATAAGCAGTATTTTATACGCTTAACATATAAATATGACTTCCAATTTTTAAAATTGCCAAGACTTAGGCAAAGTACAAAGAAAATAATGCATTGTTCATATTAAATATCCCCATAGAATTATGAACTTGTAAATTTGAAGGAAAGATATGGTCACAATAATTTAAGACACGATCAAAGAATTATAATCCTACCTAATGATTAAGACTGCTTGGTTGGAAATCACATTCTGTGCAGAAATGTAAGTTGGAAGATTCACAATTGGCAGATAACTTTCTTGACTTATGAATCTGTAAAGTTTAAAATATTCATTAAATTCATATATGATAATTATATTATCATTAAATCATTATGATAACGTTCATTAAAATGATAATTGAATTTTAAAATTGTTTATTTAACTGTATTTAGATTGGCAAGAATGTTTTACGAAAAATAATTATTTATTGTGCGATTATATTGATAAGAATTTCCCCTCTGTGACTTAATTTCTCAATTTAATCATGCAAAAATGATTTTACAATTAAAAAAGAGAGTTCATACATTGCAAAATTATAGCAACTTGATACTTACTCTTTGAAAGTATGATGGTAAAGCTTTAAAGACATTTGATGTGGCATATCTGCCTTCAGCCTTACATTTATTAATGAAGTT
Source organism: Ryuthela nishihirai (assembly GCA_038380435.1). Taxonomy (NCBI): domain Eukaryota; kingdom Metazoa; phylum Arthropoda; class Arachnida; order Araneae; family Heptathelidae; genus Ryuthela; species Ryuthela nishihirai. The sequence continues at coordinate 55,976,295 of JAWZYU010000026.1, forward strand.
CGATCAATCTTATCCTCAGAAAAATGCATTTGAAGATGTCTAGAAATATTGGATGGTTCTGATTCTCTCTCCTAACAGCTTTAATCTATGCTGCCGGGGTGGGGGTGGCTCAGTCGGTAGCGTGCCAGGCTCGTAATCTACAATTCCCAGGTTCGAGTCCCAGCTGGGTCAGTGTTGAGATTTATCTCCACAAAACTCCCTGCCCTGCCCACAGTCAGTAGGGGACACCGATGGGCTTGGAAAGGCCGCCGTCCGTCCGATGGGACGTTAAGCCGTGGCCCTGTGTGCGGGAGAGCCATACCCTGTGCACGTTAAAGAACACGCTGGATGGCCTTGACGGGTGGCTACCATCTGTCTCCCAACAGCTGTTCCAGTGGGTCCCCTCCCACAACCTTCTCCGAGTCTTCGGGGTCCTTGTGACCTGGCCATTTAGCCCATTGTGTGCAAAAATGTACCGCTCAGAGGTAAAACAACCCAACTCTATGCTGCCCTTTGTTTATTATCTTTAAGAAAACTAAAATAGGAAATTAAATTTAGAAAACAATTGAACTATTTCTTAGTGTTTGTATATATCTTAATTTCAAATACTGTTTTTCTATAGTCTAAATTAAGATGACCAGCCATGCTCTTTTAAGAATTGTACTCCTCATTTTTCATGCTCTTTTTAGAAATTTTCACTTAGTTTTCCTCCAAATTATTAATTAAATATCAGAAATCAATGCCTTACAACAAACATTATACTACTGTTAGAATATAACCTTTAAAGTATCAAGTTTCTCACAACACATACAACTATATTCAAGACATATTTTGACTGAAAACTGAACTATAGAATCTTATAATGTGGTGAAACATTTATGTAAGCTTACGTAAGTTATGTACCAAGTGAAAGAGCATTTAGTTCCAGGTAATAAAAATCCAAATGAAAACTACTTAGCCTAATTTTGGGAAAGTTAATTGGTTTTCGGCAGTTAAAGGACTAAGGTATAGAAACTTGATGCAGACAATAATTTGAGCAAACAATTATTTTACCCTTTAACATAGCTCACATGAAATGAATTATGATTTTTTTTATTGTTAAGTGGCAATTTTTCACGTTCATTTTACATATATAATGTGTGTGAAATTCTATATGTAGAATAATAAGTGAAATTGTCAACCAGTTTTGATATCTCTCTACACTGTTGAAAAAAGTGTTCGGACACTTCCATTGTTATGTGAATGGAAAGCCACTTTCAAAGCTCCCTAACATTGACAATAACTGTACACAAACTTTACTTTCGCAACTTAACATTTTACACAAAAACTGTTATTGGCGATAAATTGTAGATGTCACTCAAATTTCTCGCAATATTCGTTTAATATTTAAAGAATTTTTTATTTTTTATCATTATGAAAGCTGAAGCATTTATCTTCAACTTTTGACACTTGTGAAAAAATACTTCAATAGATAAAACACAACTCTTGTAACAATTTGTTCACTAACATAAATATCTGAAGTTTGTATGACGATTTTTTTAAGATTTCATCAATTTGGAGGCAATGTGACAGTGTCGTCTGCTGTTAAATGGCCCCGCTTCAATGACTTTAAATATTGATCGAAGATTGTTGAAATTGGCACTGTCACATTGCCTCCAAATTGATGAAATCTTTAAAAATACAAACTTCAGATGTTTAATTTATAACAAATTGTTAAAAGAGTTGTGTTTTATCTATTGAAGTATTTTTTCACAAGTGTCAACCGTTGAAGATAAATGCTTCAGCTTCCATTCATTCTTTAAATATCAAACGAATATTGCGGGAAATATATTTAGAGAGATTTGAGTGACATCTACAATTTATCGCCAATAACAGCTTTTGGTAAAAGGTTTATTTTCAATGTTAGGGAGCTTGCAAGGTGGCTTTCCATTCGCGTATCATGGAAGTGTCCAGACACTTTTTTTTTTTTAATCTACATTCATGACTGTTATTGTGTATTAATTAAAAATTTTGGAATTGTCTATAAACCATCTGGTATAAAAAAAATTCTCCTTTTGAATTTCTAGCAGTTGGATATCTATGTGTCGATTATGTTTGATCAAGTGCAACACATTGTTTTTGCAATAATGTCAAATAATTCAGATGTCACTATATATAATTTGCCTTTGCAATCTGATTTCACGAAATGAAAGTTTTACTTAGAACTGCCATTTCATTAATAAAATTTCTTTTCATTAATATCACACAATAAATTCCAAGCAAATGCACAGTTTCTTTACTTTATACCTAGCGAGGAAAATGAATATCGCATTTGATTTTGCGAAACTGATTTCTGCTGTATAGAAGCGTATCAAAACACTGACAAATAAAAATAGACATTAAAGGTTAATAACATTTAATGCCCACTTCCGGTGCTGATCCAGAAAGTGTCTTTAGGGGGAGCGATATACGATGTAGCTTTCCTTTTGGAATTAAGAGGTCCGCTAGAGCAAGAAATGAATTTCGCAACTTTACTCTGTGTGTTGGTCTAAAAAGTGTTCTTTTGGACAAAAAATCAATAAAATAAGATTCCACCTAACCTTCGGTAGATAGGTTCTGGGGTGTCGCCATATAAATCGAAACTTTAGAAACAGAAACCAACAACTTATGGAAAAATTGAAGATTGGCTTCGAAAAAAATAATGCTTACGAATAAAAACGCACATTGAAAGTTTTGTTTGTACATATTTATCTCAGATCTTGCACTTATTATCAATCTTGGATCTGATTTTGATAATAGTATAAGAAATTGTTTCATGATATTTACCTATATCATTCCTATCAAATACAACATTAAAGATGCAAGAACTAGAAATAGCCATCGTAAATGATGCACCATCAACTGAATTCGAACATTCTTCATGATTTAGTTAACTATGATGTTCCACCGCAGCTAATACAAAGGTCAGAGTGAGTACGAACTTTAGCACTGAAGTCACCTAGCACAAGAGAAATATTTCCTTGACAGAATTCAAAATATCCTGAAATTGTGCTTCTCGTTCTCATCAGAGTCCTCTCTGGAGACATAACAGCAGATGACATTCAAGTCTTTAATTTTTTTTCGAAATTTAGCTGTAAGAAAACTTTTATTAAGGCAGTTAAATCCTAGAAGAACATCACTGTCGTGTCTGCTGAAAGCAAACCTACACCTTGGGGATGCTTTCTATCCTACCTCCCTGAAAAGAGAAATTTAAAACAATTTTTAAATATCTGACCATTACCCGTCCATCTGGACTCTTGCAAGCGTAGAATATCTAGGTTATAACACTGGAATTCCTGTGTGAGGACGTCAATAAATTAATCTCAACGCAACGTTCTCACATTCCATGTACCTGCAGAGAGAAATTGATTAGTTGGATTTTTAAACAGATCAGGTTTATTGAGTAGTAGGGTAAACAATATCAGACACCCACTAATCGCAGGCATAGAGCAAAGACCGCTTCCGCCACTGCTAAAAGCTGAAGTCGCCCATTCTTGTACGAACTTTCCACCTTTTCAAGAACCAGAATCTAAATAGAAATTATCTGCCTTAAACACTACTTCCAGTGTTTGATTGGCGAAGCCGAATTAGCTAAATCAGGGTTCAGGTACCTGCGAAGGCTCGGATCAGGATTTTCCACCAGCTATGCTTCTGTTCGTTGTTCGTTTAGGGCTGGCAACTCACGGGCAAATAGAAAAACAGCAACAGATTCTCCCTCAACAGAGGCCCATCAGTGTAGCAAGTTTAAATCCATAAACCAGTCTAGTGGATATAAATTATCAGGGCCCAGTAATGTTCACTACTCAGCAGGGCACAAAATGAAGAAATAGGCGGAATGAATATAAAAGGCAATTACTGTTTTCGTATAACGAAGGAACTGGTATTCAATTAAAATTATAAAATTTTAATTATTCATTCTTATGGATAAATTGAGTAAAAGTTTTTAAATTAATAAACGTACAATAATGACCAAATGGCGATTATTATTCTTTAGGCATAAAGTTTGTTCCGCTCGCATATTGACCTCATTTAAAAACTAAATAGGCCAATTATGTCCGATTATTGCAAAACGTTTTCAAAGAGAAAATATTCTATCGTTTTTCAAATGTAGTGGCTTCTAATAGAAATTCAAACTAACGAAAGATTCTGAAAACACGGTAATAATATTAATACCTATTCAACATAATATTTCATTGATCTCTGAAAAGGAAAAAATTAAATGTCTACGGTGTTAAAAATAATTCGCCACAAAAAAAGTCAAGCACCTCTGTTGGCGGTTCCCAAAAAAGAATACAATTTACTTATACCCTTAAATCTTGAAAATTTCAAAATGGCAACGTAGATTAAATAGGGAACAAAATTTTAATGATGCATTATATTTAATTCAGGATACTTAATATAATTTGATTTCAACGAGGTATGCTCAATGATGATGAATGAAATAATGCTATTAAATAGAAATATTGATACGTGAAAATTTCGAACTAATACAATTTTATTACCGTATCTTGCTCTGTTTTGTCAGACGGGACTATGAGAATTGTATTTTGAAACTAAGCTCTTGGCATGTGGCTTCTTCAGATAACAGATCAGAAATCATATGTTAAAAATGGTTTAGTCTAAATAAAAATTTAATTAGCCGTCTCCCATACACAGACATTTTCCAAGGGCAATGAATTTATTAATGTCGGTTTGAATTTTTTTTCATTTTTGACAATATTCTGTTCAAATTTCTTAAGTCTTTCGTCATCTTTAAAGGTGAAAGACCTATCTCCTGGAAGGAGAGTTGAGTTGTTTTACCTGTGAGCGGCACTTTTTTGCACACAATGGGCTAAATGGCCAGGTCACAAGGCTCCCGAAAGTTCGGAGCTGGTTGGGGGAGGGGACCCACTGGAATAACTGTTAGGAGACTGTAGACTCCCGTTAAGACCATAAAGCGCGTTCTTTAATGTGCACAGTACCAAAGTCTCATCTGATGGATGGTGGCCTTTACAAGCTCCTCAGTGTCCCCTACTGACTGTGGGCAGGGCGGGAGTTTTGCGGAGATAAATGTCAACGCTGACCCAATTGGGACTCGAACCTGGGAACTGGACTATGAGCCTGGTACGCTACCGACTTTCACCGTAAGGAAAAGGAGGTGTGGATTTCTTTATGTAGTGTTACAAGGAATAGAGCTGAAGATCACGTTATGTAATATATCTTTTCTGCGATTCATTTTTTAATCTTTTTTTTTTATGACGCCGAATCAATTAACTGATTGTACTACTGATCTAAGGGACTTGGGTTCGAGCCCGGGTAAGGCATGGATGTTCGTGTTGTTTTCTGCTGAGGTCCTGCCATCCTCTCAGATCTGTTGCATATAAACTGAAAGGCTCCTGTCAGACTTCTGTGGCAAGCAGCTGCTTGAAGGGGTATTTATTTTATTTATTATTATCAGTTATAACTGACACCACAATACTCATTTATTGCTCCGAGTACCGTATAAAATGATTAACCTTGGAAGAGGACAAACAGGGGGATGAGGTGGCAAATTTATAGGCGTCCTCTTAAAGCACACTGCAACGGTCCCAACGAATTTTCAAGCCGGCTGATTTGGATTTCCAGTTTTCGATTTTCCTCATTAAATAGTGTTAGAGTAAAAATGATAAATATCTGCATCAAACAAGCACTCCATTGTTGTTACAGACGATATGTTCTAATTCATCCCTCATTCGGTTTTCGTCGTCTTTTTCTCTCTGCTGACGATGGTTATAGATTCTCATTTATATTTTGCATAAATGAGTGTGCAAAGTGGAGAACCCTATACCACTTCTTCAAGGCACAAGTTGTGTTAAATGCACTGCACAGAGTGTGAAACTCGGGACCGAAATTATAAAGTTATGTCATAAATCCATGTAGAATCCCCAGTCACAACTCTAATTGTTCTGTGGTCGATACAAATGCATAGTTCGCTATTTCTATGTTCATCGCAAGTTCACTACCAGTCTGATGGGGGCAGGGGTGGCTCGGTTGGTAGCGTGCCAGGCTCGTAATGTGCAGGTGTGAGTCCCACCTTATCCAGCATTGAGATTTATCTTCACAAAACTCCCCGCCCAGCTCTCGGTCAGTAGGGGGCACTGATGGGCTTGGAAAGGCTGCTGTCTGTTGGATAGGACGTTAAGTCGTGGTTCTGTGTGTGGGAGAGCCATTGCACGTTGAACACACTTGATGGGAGGCTACCTTCTGTCTCACAACAGCAGTTCCCTCCCCCAATCCTTGGGTCCTTGTGACCTAACCATTTAGCCCATTGTGTGCAAAAAAATACCGCTCAGAGGTAAAACTACCAGTCGAAGTACAGTCATGTAATTACTTAGATTCGATTGTTTACACTGCAGCTCCATCCACTCTATTAGGATGATACTTGCTGGACTGACCCACATTAAGTTTCACACTGAGGTGTATAGGCAAAAAAACAAAATCGGTGCCTTGAAAAAGTGGGGTATGGGCTTGCGACTTTGTCCACTCATTCATCCTAAACAACGTGAACCGAGGGTCACGGTCAGCAAAGGGATATGGGAGGGCACTCGTGTTTGCTCAGCATTCCTCACTGTGGCATTCACTAGTACCATATCTGTGAGATCTCCGTCCTACACTTATCTCTCCTAAATAGCGGTTGCAAGAGAGAGCACTTTATCGCTCATTCCCACACTTGGAATGCATGGCTGTATCGTACTCCACAATTCTTCTAAGTCCTAGTTTTGTAGCTTGCTTCCCATTCGTGACTGTACTATGAGGTAGCTCAATGGATCATAGCGTGAGATGAGCGCGGTCCAAAACTTTTCCATAAACAGTCAACTACATAGGCCTTCAGTGAGCTATTTTGAAACTCTAGGCAATGGGTCACTCACTTTTTCTTATATCTGTGGCTAGGGTTGATACGGTTTGATTTTTTCCATTAAACAACCACAGAACGAGAAATCGAAAACCACGGCATTACAAGTCATAAACACGTTTAAGAGAGTTAAGGAATCCAACAATAAAAATTGTAATGGCCGATAAAACATCTTGGCGATACTGACATAGGAAAACAATATGGACCAAAGTAAATAAGAAAAAAATATTAAAAGATGTTAAAAGCTAAAGAATAGCTTAAAAATCCTACTCCACAAATTATTAAAAAACTTGCTGTCTTAAGAAAAGTCTACCACAGACAATAGTAAAACGTGCAAAACCGATGTACAATACCACAACTTCTCTGTAAAGTTAAAACTCATAAGAATGGAGACAATTTCGCACATTAATAAATAAAAGACATGCTCCAATTATAGAACTTGAACGAGCTTTGTTTGTTGCCTCTTACCATTATTAGCATTCTAAAAGTGTGGGTAAGTCAAAAGCATCCCCCCCCCCATAGCTAAGTTCAACGCAGGAAATAAAAAGGGGTGATGGAGCTGGAGTGGTTAGTAAAGAATGTGTTGTATTTGAAAACTGTTATTAAAATTGTATAAACCGAGATGAGATTTTACTAACATTTCCTGGAAGGAAATGTTAGTGAAAATGTACTGTACACTAGAAGGCCAGTAATTTGTATACTCTTCACGTCACATCACAGGAGAGGGGTTGAACTGGGCACGCACGGATGTTAACTGGACAGAAGAGCAATGGAGGTCTGTACTCTTCACAGATGAGTCCAGATATTGCTTGCAGAGTAAATCCGGACATTGTTTGATATGGAGAGAACGAGGTACCCTCCATCATCTCGGTAACATCCGTCAAAGAGAGTTACGGCAGAGGTAGCATGTGTATTTGGGATGGCATTTCCTTAGGTGAACGCACACCTTTATTTGTTGACGAGTGGGAACCTAAATGCTCAAAGGTATAGAGATGACATCCTGGACCCTTATGTACGTCATTACGCTGGTGCAATAGGTGAAACATTCATCTTACAAGACCATAACGCTCGTCCACACATAGCTTGACTAGTGGAACAATACCTTCAAGAGCAGAGCATTATGCGCATGGAGTGGCCAGCTCGATCTCCCGACCTGAATCCGGTTGAGCTTGTGTGGGATGCTCTAGGGAGACGTCTTGCTGCCCTCAACCCGTTACAAAGGGGAAAGCTTATTACTGCTTTAAAGCTGCCCGTTACTCTTTACTGAGCTGATGATTGACAACAACATAAACAGCATCGAACATCGCTGTTGTGCCTGCATTGCTGTAAGGGGTGACCACACTCCTTATTCAAGAACTTTACCCATTGCATTCTGACACCTGATTTTTGGACAAGTTCGTATAAGTATTATTTTTTCACGAAAAATATTTCTAGTGTAAAATATTTTATGCCATTCTGAAACCAGCACTGTAATTCATGTTTTCGTCAAATTTCATTAAAATCTTTCATATAATTTTTTGTTTATCATAATTTTCCTTAATTTATGGAAACCAGTGTAGTACGTAAAGTGTATAGCTTATTTTGGATGATTCGTGGAATTTTTTTAGTGTGCACAATTTTGTGTAAGAGTAAAGTACCCTTAGAGTGAATACTGTTTCTGGAACATTGCACCATAAATTCACCTGAAAGAAGAAAGTACCGATGACATGCGTAGATGGTTTTCAGTTTCTTTTGTCAAGAAATAAATAAATATTCTTTTAATTTGAGCTTGTTTATGCCAACGCGTGTGGATGCTTATCAGATTATTTTATTGCTGGAGATCTGTGAAAGATAAAAAATTAAGATTGTTGAGGTGGTTATCAGGGAGAAGAAAGTACCGATGACTAGGGAGAATTTTCGTTACTAGTGTGCAGCCCATATTCGGATATCGTGGAGTCAAAAATTCTGTTTTTAACAGGGGGCCATTACTCATTTCAAAGATGAAGGAAAGCTTTGAATCAATCACATGTGATTGGTGATGAAGACTTGGGATGTTCTATTAGTGAACTAGCCTTTGACTTCGTTATTTGGTTTGTAATTAGTTTGATTTGTAAATCATTTCTTTGTAATCATTAGTTTTGATTTTGTAATCATTTGATTTGTAATCATTAGTTTGATTTGTAAATCATTTGTTTTTGTGCTAAATATCTAAAGGACTAACTTAAAGCAAACGTAATAGTCAAATGACTTTTTTCAAACAAAAGGTTTAAAGATTGAAGACGAAAATTTACAGATACTTATAAATGTTTGCCTACCCATGAAACAGTTATATCAGATACGCCAAAGCCATTCGATTCAACACTAGGTTGCTCACCTAATGATGCGGAATCTTTGCTTTCGTTTGGACAAGGTTCCTCTGAAGAAACAAATGATATTGGGCGTTCGATTACTGAGTACGACTGATCAAAAATAACAAGTAAGGAATTATATAATTATTTGTCTATCATAATTTTTCTGAATGTTTCTTAATTTATGGAAACCAGTGTATATGTGGTCTATACAGGAATTTGAAGAAAGTCTTGTCATTTCATTTATACAAGACACAAAACCAAAACTTTCAAGTAAATCAGTATATATTTCAGAATTGTGGATCTTTTTTAAAGTGTGAACATTTATGCCACCAACAACATTCATGTTTCTACCAGTAGCAATGTATTGCATCAAAGTGTCAACAAAATTTTCTACCTTACAGTCTACTGACTTTTATACATAAACCTAAATATGACCATTTAGAGTTATCTTCCAAGTTTATCTCAATCACAACTGATTCAGCTGACTGAAAATTAATCAACTCAACTTTGTAACTATCTAATATAAACACAACCACACCACCAGATTTATTAGTTAGTCTACAGTTCCAATACCCTGTATAACCTTCCAAAGAATACAAATTTGTTACCTCTGGTTTAACCCATATTTCAGTTAATATAATAATTGTTGGTTTATTAAGTAACTGCTGCAATTGGATCAAAAAGATGTCAAAGCTTTTCCTTAAACTTCTAATATTTAAATGTAAAACAGAAAGTTTACTTGAATGCCTCACGGCTATTGAAATTTTATATTGACAATTGGCTACATTTTCTTTCAGCAATTTTTTCTCCATCTTTAGAAATCTGGCAGAATCATGAGGGAGGGAGGGATGTTCCCCCTCTAATACTAGTAAGGGTAATGGGGGCCAACAAAAATTATTAAACTTGGGGGGGGGGGCAAGATTACGTCACTTGGATGTGATTGTGTCACTTCACCCTTCTGATTTTCTTGATTCACCCTAACTATAAAACCAAGTAGGACCCAATTTTTTAATGCATGGGAAATTGTTAAAAAAATTTTTCTTTCCAGATATTAAATAATTTAATCAAAATTCCGATGCTATCGCCTTAATCGTTATCAACCATTGGCTGACAAATGATCAATTGCACAATAATGATCTATGAGAATTGTCTACGCATCAACCACGTAGTCTCTATATTCAAAAGTGAATTTCATACCTAAATGATATTATGTAACATAGGAAAATTAAACCCTGACTTGGTGAGAACTCGGATCTCAATTGTTTACTTTTAAACTCTTTTTCAATGGCGAAACACGTGACAACTTTGAAAACAACTAAGACTACGCAGCTGACCCATCAACACTTCTCATAGATCACTGAGCAGTCAATCACTTTCATTCAACCAAAATCATGATGATCAATCTTTGGTTGATTAACAAGTGATATTGACAGCTAAATCAGCCAATGGTAGAAAAAAATCAGAGCTATTACTGACGAAAGGTTTGCTGAAAAAAATTGAGTTTCGCCACGAGTAGTTTGCAATCTCCTGAAATCATGCTAGGACTCTGACCGCAACGCTGTCGAGAGCTACATTTATCATAAGAATTTGCTGAAAAAAAAAACTAGCTCTCAATAACCAAGTGGTCAGTCAGTAGCGCGCCAGACTCGTAACCTGCATTCGAGTCCCAGCTGGTTCAGCATTGAGATCTATTTCAACAAAACTCCACCCTGCCTACGGTCAGTAGGGTACTTAGGCTTGGAAAGGCCGCTGTCCGTCGGATGGGACGTTAAGCCGTGGCCCCGTGTGCAGGAGAGCCATACCCTGTGCAAGTTAAAGAACACGCTGGATGGCCTTGACGAGAGACTACCATCTGTCTCCCAACAGCTGTTCCTGTGGGTCCCCCTCCCCCCAACCTTCTCTGAGCCTTCAGGGTCCTTGTGACCTGGCTATTTAGCCTATTTTGTGCAAAAAAAGTGCATCTCAGAGGTAAAACAACCGAAATATTAACTGCGTAATCTGATTTTCTCGACTGTTTCCCTAAGTTGCCGTACATGCGATGCCACTTCTTAACTGGTCACAACATCAAGGGGATTAGAGAATTCCACATGCTTTACCATTTCATTTGAATTTAGGACAAGGCAATGAAATTAACGGCAAGAACGGAAAACTTATGTTTCTGATTCCAAAAGTAATAAAATACTGTATATCACTGTGGAGACAACTGGCCATGTTCCGTTCTTTTATTATATACTGAATAATCATAGATGAAATTATGTTTCATAAAGTTACCAATGGGGTTAAGCTGCATAAATTTTCATAATTAACCTCCGGAGAATGAAGCCTTTCAAAGAGAAGATCCCTAAAATACAACAGCGGTAATTTCACAATGTTTTTGTATCCCTAATCTTTTAAAATTTACACGTAACTAATTATGATTTGCCAAATTCGTTTTTGGCTGAACAAATTTAAACAATTTTTTAGGGGAAAAAATATATATATAAAAAATTAAAATAATCTTAAGAACATAAAAATAGTTTCCTCCTAATTCTCCTCTTTTTCTTAGTCATTACCGATTCTCATAAGGCGACGAAACAATTTTATTTTATTACTAAATTCACGATATAGCAGAGAGAAGGCCATTGGTGTCCGGGGAGGGGGGGTATTATTTTTATGCTCAACGCCCCTCCCCGTATAAAAAAATCCGTTATTTTGGACACATCCTATTTATCCAGTATTTAGATCATCACCTATTCAAAAATTTTGCTTTTGTCAACCGTTTAAAAACACTAGTACCGGTATTAATATTTGCATTTAGATAAAGATGATGAGAGAATCTTGTAACGAGCATCGATATAAAGAATTTAATATCTAGGACTGCTGACAAAAACATTGCACCACTAGACGAAAAGGTTTGCTTATAAATAAATGCTTACACTTTCAGTCGAGCTTTAAACTTCATAATTCCCTACTCTAAAATATTTCTTGGAACGTAGGAAATAGAACCCTACTTTGATGCATTACTCAAAACATCTTTTTTGATAGAAAACTTTCATACAACTGAAAATTTTTTATTTCTTCCTCTTAAGGAGGTTCGAGTCCCAACTGTCTTGCATTGAGAATTTTCTTTCCTGACTCGTTCTGCCCTTGGCGAGAAAGTGGGGGGGAGGACACCAAGGGGCTTAGAAAGGCAGCTGCTGTGCTGCAGCATTTATCCAGGGAATTTATTTCTGGGGGAAGGGGGTCCGAGATATTCGCTTTTTTTGAAGGGGAGGGGGAAGACTGAGAGTAAGAAAAATTTAGACTTCTCACAGGAATTTCGATAATTATTGAGGTCGAGCCCTCCTGAACCTGATCCCATCCGACGGACGGCGGCCTTTACCAAGCCCATTGGTGTCTCCTACTGACCGTGGGCAGGGCGAGAAATTTTGCGGAGATAAAGCTCAACGCTGGCCCAGCTGGGACTCGAACCTGGGAACTACAGATTACGAGCCTTTTACGCTAACGACTGAGCCACCTCCGCCCCTCGGATAAGAGGGAGTCTAGTGTATGTTTTATTTTAGAATTGGTATTTCCTCCGTAATCTCGTTTATTACATCCCGGTGTTTTTTTAATATTAGGCACTGCCAATAGAATCTTCTCTTTATAATAATCTCTTTTAGCCATTTTCAATTTATTAGTCATTTCCTTATTACGGGGCAATTTTTTTAAGCTCTTTACGCAGTTCATTTTTTTCCGTGAATTAGTGCTAGTGTTTTGTCAGAGACCCACGGTTTAATTCATCAGGGATATGACTTTTCTGTTTACTGTGCAGAATTGTAGTTCTTAAATATATTATAAAATTTTTAAATGTTGATTTCAGCATTATTTTCTCCATCGAAGTTCCAGACTTTTTTGTAATTTGTATATTGTGATGAATTTCATGTTTTCGGTTATCACCTTGTCGAAATGAATCACTGTTATGTAATGATCAGCTATAGTTGATTTTATAACTGAATACATTAATTACCTATTCCTTGACAATCTTACTATTATAAGCAGATCTGGATGTAGAAAAACCGTCAGTAGTTTGTTCACATTACACGACTCCCCCACTAGTGCTTTCCCCCTATGACGACACAGGCCACGGCCCCTCCCCCTATGACGTAACATCGCGTAATCATTACGTATCATGCCACGCCCCCCCTATGATGTAACATGATGTAATCATTACGTAACATGCCACGCCCCCTTATTAATAATTAATAATTCCTCCCCCTTATTAAAACCCCCCTTTCACCCCCCAGTGGCGCCATCTGGTGACAATGAAGCGTACCAATTAAAAAAAACCTATTTTAACTCTAATTCTTCGATTTTTAATTCCCCCCTTTATAAAAAAATTCCTCCCCCTTATGAAAAAATCCCTGGCGCCATCTGGTGCCTGTGAGGAACACTAATTCCCCAAAAACCCTTATTTTAATTCTAATTCTTCGATTTTTGATTTCCCCCTATTAAACATTACACCACCCTTATTAAAAATTCCTTCCCCCTTTTTTAAAAAAAAACCCCTGGCGCCATCTGTTGACAATGAAGAGTACTATTTTAGGAAAAACCCCTTATTTTAACTCTAATTTCCGATTTTTCTTTATTTCAGACTCCCCATGGTTGACCTATATTTTAAGCCCTCCCTCCTTTTGCAGATCACCCCATGGTTGACCTATATTTTAAGCCCCCTCCTTCCCGCCGATCGGCTGATGCAAACCACAGAATAATTGCATAGAAAGGGATGATACAATTGTAAAAGCAACGCCTCACAGAAAATCCGGTCCCTAGTAATTAAACACTTACCAAAATTCTCTTCCCTTAAAAATTTAACTGGCTGTGTCCAATGTCTATTTTAGTACTTCTCCTGTATTTAAAAACTCCCTTGGTATTCATCTGAAATTTTACAAGTCCGTTCAACTCTTTTTGAATGGCGACACTCAGAATGTCTAATGTAGGTCGCAACTGTAAAACTTAACAGAAAATGAACTCCCAAAGTTGTATTTATTCCTTAGTAATTAAAACCCTTTCTCTTAAAAATCCTTTGCTATTCATTTTGCCAAGACGGCTAAACGATTCCCTTATAATTAAAATTCCCTGCTATTAAACACCTTCGGTATTCATTTTTCCAAGTAAACTAATCAACTCCCTAGTAATTAAACACTTATCAAAATTCCCTTACCTTTATTAAAAATCATCGTACGGTCGAAATAAATCAGTTTTCTGTAGATGCGTTTAATCGAAAAAAAAAGCCCTCTCCCCGCATTGAGATTCGAACCCACTACCTCAGTGTCCAGGATCATTTTGCAAACTCCTAGTTGAATGGTTGATGCAATCCTTGAACAAGACCCGATATTTTTTGACTTTCACTAGAAGAACTACCCTAGACAGTAACTGTCACCATAGAAAATAGCATAGAGTAAAACTAATAATGGTTTAAATTATTCGTAGGAACGACATGTTAAACCTACTTCAGAACATACGTCTGCAATGGAAAAATTTCAAACTCTGTTATCGCCATTCCTGAAGCCGTACGTGGTGCAATCGCTTTATCGGGGAAGAGTGCAGCTGGAGTTTCATCATGCACTACGTGTTGACATTCCTTCACATCCCTTATCGGCCAGGTAGCAAGTTTCAAACATGGTGCAATCGCCCAGGGAGGTCAGGAGGGCAAGAGGTCGAGTGTCCAGCGCTCAATGTGATTGTTGATACTGATAAGGTTTCAAAATAGAAGTCGTTGTTCTCTACGGGCAAGTGACGTGTCATGAGCTGGTCATTCCACGTTACTTTGAATCTGTTGTGACACGACGTATCAGAAGGTTGAGCACTGTATACACAGGGACTTGTTAAGACATTGACATTCAGCTCATTGTTCTGTCTGCTGTAGTTTTGAAGTCTCTCAGAAATGTCGATAACCCAACAGTCGTTTTATGCAACTGCTCGGTGTATACTTGTGTCTGTAGGCATTCCCTCATATAAGAAGGATATAACCTATGAGGAATGCCTGGAGACGCTAATGAATGTTATAACAGAGAAAATCGTGCAAAAGTTGAGTGTTGTAGACGGTGAGAAGGTCATAGAGCTGTACGAAGTGGCACACGAGTTTTTATGCCGTGTATGTTTTGCTGAAGTAGCAGCATTAAATCATGTCAAAACCATGGCTTACCGAACGGTGATTGAGGACGCCATAGCCTCAATAGAGATCGTTACCACTACAGAAGTTACGGAATAACTCAAAAAACAACAACAAAAGGTTCTTTTCAGAACCACTTCATTTGTGTAGAAAGGATTATTGATCGCACAATTTCTGTTCACAACTCTTCTCTATCTATACATTTTTCTTCTCTATCACCCCGTTAACAGAGAAATTTTATAGTGATGTTTAACCTTCATTATAATTTTACACAGTGTGTTAGGATTAATAACACTTATAGCGTAGTTATTGTTGGTAGGATCCCTCGTCACTTTTAAAATTTATATCTCACACCAAAACCCGACAGTCTATTCATATACGTATTTTTTATAACCATTTTAAACCAACACTTATTTCTTTTAGCCCTAGCGACAACTGGTTGTCGCATTTTTACTAGAAGAAGACCTACTCCGCAGTAACACCCCCGCAGAAAATAAAAAATGCTATTGGGTAAAAAATTAATAAAATCTGATTATACTCGTCATGATGAAAAATATTGAGGGGTAATAGGACCGACCTAAAAGACTCCGTGTTCGGATCCTCACCCCGGACAACGTTACACTGATGGGTGGTTAAGTCCTGTGAAATTATCTCAAACGTGGAATCACAAGGGTTTTATTGACGAATGAATCTTGGATTATGTGCTGCTTCCGTATCAGGAGCGCTGTCTTACATCGTGAAAACCCACTAACAGCCTTGACCTGTGTTTAAGCACTCGAAATTTTTACAAGTCCAGAGGGGGTTCCCCGTATTCCCAATTTCCTTTACTACGTCACTTCAAAAACATCGTGATTGCAAAAGTTTGACTAATAAAACTAACTGTTTTAATTCCTATGTATCCGTTGAGCTACATGTTTTAAAAATACTTATTAGTGTTGTATCCTCGGTACGGGGGTGTAACACTGTTCGAAGAAAAATCAGGTAAAACAGTTTTTAAAAAAACGTCTCCTCCATCGTTTACCGGTGAACATATGTCTCATCATGCTGATGAAATCGGGTGAAAAAATAAATTTTTTTTGTACGTGGTAGAATGATATAGAAAGTAAGAATGTTAAAAGTACGTTGCGTAAAAAACTTTAGTTCCATCACGAATGCACGTTAATGGAGTAGGGGAACATCAGTTTTAGCAAATACTTCAGCTATAAAAAAAATAATACAATGCCTCACGCGAGCGCGTCCTCTCAACTTGTCTACGGTAATCCACTGAAATTTTATTTACAACGGGACTGATAGTCAAAATTTAGCAAAATACTTCTTCGAATCCACTATATGCTCTGACAAGCGCCTGAAAATGAAATGAATTGTTCGTGCCTAGTGCTTCTACCCTCGTTTCGACACTTTCTACACTCACTCCCATGTGGTCTGAACGGCGGACACAAGAAGCTGGTGACGTACAAAGGTCACGGGGGAGAGGTGGAATGCATGACCAGTCACTCCTGTTGAATGCTACACTATCAGAACTCCATGCAGGATGCCTTCGGATCTTATCGCGTTTCTCCAAGCGCTCAGGTGGTTTCACAAAACCGACATTGCAATTAAAGTATGTAGCAGTTACAGGATTCGACCTCCTACATTAGAAAAGGGAACAATTTTTAATGTCGTAGGAAATGTGTGGCGTATAATTCCGTGGAAAGAATACGAAATCTTTAGCATTAACGTCCTTATACTTTCTCACTTAAAGCTTGCTTTCTCTATCATAACCCTCGATGCTTGCGAAATTATCAAGTTCTGACTACACAATCTTCGGAGTTCATTCTACTGTAGATGTTTAATTCTGGCTGGATCCCTCTCAACTTTTAAAATTTAGATCTTACACCAAAACCCGACAGTCTTTTCATATTAATATACGTATAACCGATGTAAAGTCTGTTTTAATCAACACTTATTTCTTTTAACTCGGTGACTATTGGCTGTCACATTTTTACTAGAAGAAGGACTACCTCACAGTAGCAGTTACGCAGAAAAAAAATTAATAAAAGGAAAAATCTGATTTTATTCCTCGTGAGGAAAAATATTGAAGGTAATAAATAGGGTCGACCTAACAGATCTGTGTTCGGATCCTCACCCCGGATGGTTTTTAACAAAAGTCCTATGAAATTAAAAACTACTCCGTTAGGAGTATGGTTCGACTCAGGAAGAATAGGATTTGACCTCGTGCATTAGAAAAGGGAACAAATCCATCCCCGGTGCCCTTTGTTAGGTGATAGTATTAACATCCTCACTTCAAATTTTCATACGACATTCTGGGGTTAAGTTTCATCTTTTATTTTTTCCAACCGCAATAAAGCACTGTTTCTGTGGAGCACTGCTGGCTTCGATGCAAAGGACGATCTTTCTCACACTAAAAAACAAATCCCATAGACAGTGAAGAACTAAAAAAGTCATTAAAACCGTGAATGGACTTATGTAATGTATTACGCTTGACAACAGTTATATAGACATGGGCACCTCGCTTACTATCATAACCCTTGGGAAATTATCAAAGATGAATAGAGTTTTGACCACACTTTTTTTGATATGTATCTTGTTTGGAAATCTGAAAGAACACTGTCTATAGAAAGTAACATTACTAGTACTAATTACTTCTCGATTCTGAGGGACGAAGGTTGATATCTTTTCAGAATTATGTAATCAGCCATAGGGATCGGATATTTGATTCATAGTAAGACAAGATCCCGACAGCCTCTCTCCCCTTCTACGGGTCGTATGAGAGGTAGCTGTTACGACAATTAGCTGCGTGAAGCCGTATTTATTTTTAAAGCAAAGACACACTGATTTCGGACTCGCTAGCTAGAGAACGATATATTAACTTGCTAAAGTTTGATTTTGACGATCAGATAGTGTATATATATCATCACTATTTTTTAGTTCATACTAATAACTTCCAGCTTTTAAAGGAAATATTGTCTCATTATAAACGATTTCATACAAAGAGATACACACTTCATACTTTACATTTAAATCTATAGAGACAACGATCACTATCCATGGAACACATTTGTGAAAACTCACGTTATGATCGGGTTTCAACGCATGGGTGTGGTGCAGGAAAGCACTCCGTCTTTGATACAAGAACCTACACGAAAGTTATACTGTTTGGGAAAGATTCTTTAGTTCACAGGGAGACGTATTACCGTAAAGTACACTGTCTAGTGCATATGTCTGTTTAATTTGCAAGAATAAACATATTGTCTTACGAACAATTGCTTGCTACAGAAGAAGTTAACACTTTACAAACCTCAACAGATTGGCATTATAGGAGATGACAAATCTACCCGATCTGCCTGAAATAGTTCATCTTTACACCCCACTATCACTCTATTCTTTGGGGCGGGGGTATCTCAGTCAGCCGTGGCCCCGTGTGCGGGAGAGCCATACCCTGTGCACGTTAAAGAACACGCTGGATGGCCTTGACGGGAGGCTACCATCTGTCTCCCAACAGCTGTTCCAGTGGGTCCCCTCCCCCAACCTTCTCTGAGCCTTCGGGGTCCATGTGACCTGGCCATTTAGCCCATGGTGTGCAAAAAAAGTGCCGCTCAGAGGTAAAACAATCCAATCCAATCCACTCTATTCTTCAGAAACCACTGTTTCACCGGACTTGTGAATGGTGTAAGCTTCCCCCACAGACATTCCGTTATGTTTGCTTTCTTCAGTTTCCCACTCCTTTCTTTTACAGCCATCCGATATAAAACATTCGAGCCAACATAGCTTACTGGGCTGTGCGTGATCTTGATACAGTTCATTACAGCAAACAATATTAACACTTTTAAGGTTAACCTTAAAATCCCCGTTAACTATACAAAAAAATCACATTGACAAAAATATCAGAGATATTCGTATTTATTTACATTAAGGCCACATTAATATTTAGTTCGTACATACCAGTTCATTGCGCACCTCGTTTAGTAATGTTGAAAATTTCAAGTTAGACATAAATGTGATATTAGCAGGACAATTTAGTTCAATACATGATTCTTCCACAAAACGTTCGGCAATATCGGTTAAATTAACGTTTCTTACCACTTCTGTGAAATAATCGTAAGCTGATTCAGCGTTTATGGTGAGGCACGAATGACGAAACTGACTGGATGATCCACTTCACACCCGCAACAGTTCTCACGTAGCAGCGTAAAAAGTTCTTTTTGAGAATTGATTTCAAAGTCTGCTTTAAACAGTCCATAAGCTTTACGGGATCACTGTTGCCTTGTTCATGGGGTTGATCGTTAGATGGGGCTCTTCGAGGAAGATTTGCAGCTAATTCTGCCTTCCGCTCTGCATTCGAAAATTTACCATTTTCAAACTTCAGAGACATCAAATTGAAGGTGATCTGGTCACATAAATCGGCTAACCTCCGCCACTGCTCGACACTGAGACGAATCGATGAAGAAAATACAAGTCCTCCATCACGGGGGTGTTTTTTTTAACGACCACTCCGTTTCTACCTTTGAGCATGACGAAGCGAACCGTGGAGTCCAGTTCATACTCGCCGTATTCGATATCTTCGAATACTTCGACGATTGTAGGCACATACGAAACCAGTCCATACCACTGTTCTTCAGACAGCATCAAATCGTCCTTTGTAGGATACAGTTTTAATGAGTTATCACTAAACCTCTTGAACAGACGTATGTGCACATTAGGATAGTTCATGTAGTCACAAACACTCATAAACAAATCAGAACCTAGTTGAAACATATGGTGATCGTCATCTCTAACAGCAAGTCGCTTCGCAGGAAGATTGTCATCAGTCAGGGAACGCTTAACACTGGCCATGGTAACAGACTGAAAAAATAATACCTTATCACTCGTCAAAGGGTAATACTTATACCTTAAACCTGTGACGTCTCCTTGTAACAGCCTTCCATTGGTCGAGATCTGGTGGATTTGTCATCTCTTAGTAAACATAATGACGTCTACAAATATTTACTGGCATGTATAGACGCGCTTTCGAAATATGCATGCAGCGTTCCTTTAAAACGGATATCGGGGGAGCTGTTGATCACAAAAGCCTTTCAGAAAATATAGAAAGCCTCTGAAATTACAAACAGGTAAGGGGATGGAATTCACTAACCGAGTGTTTCAAAAGTATCTTAAAACACACTCACCACTCTTAATGAAACAAAAGCTAGCTTAGTAGAACGATTGAACCGTACGTTAAAAACAAAAATGTGGAAATATTTCACAGATAAAAACATGAATTGCTATGTGGTAGACCAGTTATAATCACACATATCACCGCAGCATAAAAGCGAAACCCGTTTCGGTGACACGTGAAAGCGAGAGCTGGACATATAACGTGTGTTTTCACAAATGTGTTCCATGGATAGTGATCGTTGTCTCTATAGATTTAAATGTAAAGTATGAAGTGTGTATCTCTTTGTATGAAATCGTTTATAATGAGACAATATTTCCTTTAAAGTTGGAAGTTATTAGTATGAACTAAAAAAAAGTCATGATATATATACACTATCTGATCGTTAAAATCAAACTTAAGCAAGTTAATATATCGTTCTCTAGCTAGCGAGTCCGAAATCAGTGTGTCTTTGCTTTAAAAATAAATACGGCTTCACGCAGCTAATTGTCGTAACAGCTACCTCTCATACGACCCGTAGAAGGGGAGAGAGGCTGTCGGGATCTTGTCTTACTATGAATCAAATATCTGATCCCTATGGCTGATTACATAATTCTGAAAAGATATCAACCTTCGTCCCTCAGAATCGAGAAGTAATTAGTACTAGTAATGTTACTTTCTATAGACAGTGTTCTTTCAGGTTTCCAAACAAGATACATATCAAAAAAAGTGTGGTCAAAACTCTATTCATCTTTGATAATTTCCCAAGGGTTATGATAGTAAGCGAGGTGCCCATGTCTATATAACTGTTGTCAAGCGCAATACATTACATAAGTCCATTCACGGTTTTAATTACTTTTTTAGTTCTTCACTGCCTATGGGATTTGTTTTTTAGTGTGAGAAAGATCGTCCTTTGCATCGAAGCCAGCAGTGCTCCACAGAAAAGTTGAAACTTAACCCCAGAATGTCGTATGAAAATTTGAAGTGAGGATGTTAATACTATCACCTAACAAAGGGCACCAGGGATGGATTTGTTCCCTTTTCTAATGCACGAGGTCAAATCCTATTCTTCCTGAGTCGAACCATACTCCTTTAACTCATGTTGGAACTAAAGTTTTTTACGGAAACGTGTGAATTCTACTTTTAACATTCTGCCACACAGTCTTTACTCTGTAAAAGCATGTAACTGAGGATGCATCGAATAGCGTTACTTCCTAGGAAAGAGTTTGTGTCATATGTACTGAGGATACAGCCGGAATAAGCATTTTGAAACAACATCGCGTAACGGGGTAGTTTTTAATTTCGTAGGACTTTTGTTAAAAACCATCTGGGGTGAGGATCCGAACACGGATCTTTTAGGTCGACCCTATTACCTTCAATATTTTTCATCACGAGGAATAAAAATCAGATTTTTCCTTTTATTAATTTTTTTTTCTGCGGGACTGCTACTCTGAGGTAGTCCTTCTTCTAGTACAAATGTGACAGCCAATAGTCACCGAGTTAAAAGAAATAAGTGTTGATTAAAACGGACTTTACATCAGTTATAGGTATATTAATATGAAAAGACTGTCGTGTTTTGGTGTAAGATCTAAATTTTAAAAGTGGAGAGGGATCCAGCCAGAATTAAACATCTACAGTAGAATGAACTCCGAAGATTGTGTAGTCAGAACTTGATAATTTCGCAAGCATCGAGGGTTATGATAGAGAAAGCAAGCTTTAAGTGAGAAAGTATAAGGACGTTAATGCTAAAGATTTCGTATTTTTTCCACGGAATTATATGCCACACATTTCTTACGACATTAAAAATTGTACCCTTTTCTAATGTAGGAGGTCGAATCCTGTAACTGCTACATACTTTAATTGCAATGTCGGTTTTGTGAAACCACCTGAGCGCTTGGAGAAACGCGATAAGATCCGAAGGCATCCTGCATGGAGTTCTGATAGTGTAGCATTCAACAGGAGTGACTGGTCATGCATTCCACCTCTCCCCCGTGACCTTTGTACGTCACCAGCTTCTTGTGTCCGCCGTTCAGACCACATGGGAGTGAGTGTAGAAAGTGTCGAAACGAGGGTAGAAGCACTAGGCACGAACAATTCATTTCATTTTCGGGCGCTGGTCAGAGCATATAGTAGATTCAAAGAAGTATTTTGCTAAATTTTGACTATCAGTCCCGTTGCAAAAAAAATTTCAGTGGATTACCATAGACAAGTTGAGAGGACGCGCTCGCGTGAGACATTGTATTATTATTTTTTTATAGCTGAAATATTTGCTGAAACTAATGTTCCCCTACTCCATTAACGTGCATTCGTGATGGAACTAAAGTTTTTTACGCAACGCACTTTTAACATTCTTACTTTCTATATCATTCTACCTCGTACAAAAAAAATTTAGTTTTTCACCCGATTTCATCAGCGTGATGAGATATATGTTCACCGCTAAACGACGGAGGAGACGATTTTTTAAAAACTGTTTTACCTGATTTTTCTTCAAACAGTGTTACACCCCCGTACCGAGGATACAACGGTAATAAGTATTTTTAAAACATGTCGCTCAACGGATATATAGGAATTAAAACAGTTAGTTTTATTAGTCAAACTTTTGCAATCACGATGTTTTTGAAGTGACGTAGTAAAGGAAATTGGGAATACGGGGAACCCCCTCTGGACTTGTAAAAATTTCGAGTGCTTAAACACAGGTCAAGGCTGTTAGCGGGTTTGCATGATGTAAGGCAGCACTCCTGATACGGAAGCAGCACATAATCCAAGATTCATTCGTCAATAAAACCCTTGTGATTCCCCGTTTGGAATAATTTCACAGGACTTAACCACCCGTCAGTGTAACATTATCCGGGGTGAGGATCCGAACACGGAGTCTTTTAGGTCGGTCCGATTACCCCTCAATATTTTTCATCATGAGGAGTATAATCAGATTTTATTAATTTTTTACCCAATAGCACTTTTTATTTTCTGCGGGGGTGTTACTGCGGAGTAGGTCTTCTTCTAGTAAAAATGTGACAACCAGTTGTCGCTAGGGCTAAAAGAAATAGGTGTTGGTTTAAAATGGTTATAAAAAATACGTATATGAAAAGACTGTCGGGTTTTGGTGTGAGATATAAATTTTAAAAGTGACGAGGGATCCTACCAACAATAACTACGCTATAAGTGTTATTAATCCTAACACACTGTGTAAAATTATAATGAAGGTTAAACATCACTATAAAATTTCTCTGTTAACAGGGTGATAGAGAAGAAAAATGTATAGATAGAGAAGAGTTGTGAACAGAAATTGTACGATCGTTAATCCTTTCTACACAAATGAAGTGGTTCTGAAAAGAACCATTTGTTGTTGTTTTTTGAGTTATTCCGTAACTTCTGCAGTGGTGACGATCTCTATTGAGGCTATGGCGTCCTCAATCACCGTTCAGTAAGCCATGGTTTTGACATGATTTAATGCTGCTACTTCAGCAAAACATACATGGCATAAAAACTCGTGTGCCACTTCGTACAGCTCTATGACCTTCTCACCGTCTACAACACTCAACTTTTGCACGATTTTCTCTGTTATAACATTCATAAGCGTCTCTAGGCATTCCTCATAGGTTATATCCTTTTGATATGAGGGAATGTCTACAGACGCAAATATACACCGAGCAGTTGCATAAAACGACTGTCGGGTTCTCGACATTTCTGACAGAGAGACTTCAAAATTGCGGCAGACAGAACGATGAGCTGAATGTCAATGTCTTAACAAGTCCCCGTATATACAGCGCTCAACCTTCTGATGCGTGTCACAATAGAGTCAAAGTAACATGGAGTGACCAGCTCGTGACACGTCACTTGCCCTTAGAGAACAACAACTTCTATTTTGAAACCTTATCAGTATCAACAATCACATTGAGTGCTGGACACCCGACCTCTTGCCCTCCTGACCTCCCGTGGCGATTGCACCATGTTTTAAAACTTGCTACCTGGCCGATAAGGGACGTGAAGGAATGTCGACACGTAGTGCATGATGAAACTCCAGCTGCACTCTCCCGCGATAAAGCGATTGCACCAGGTACGGCTTCAGGAATGTCGATAACAGAGTTTGAAATTTTTCCATTGCAGACGTATGTTCTGAAGTAGGTTTAACATGTCGTTCCTACGAATAATTTAAACCATTATTAGTTTTACTCTATGGTGTTTTCTATGGTGACAGTTACTGTCTAGGGTAGTTCTTCTAGTGAAAGTCAAAAAAATATCGGGTCTTGTTCAAGGATTGCATCAACCATTCAACTAGGAGTTGGCAAAATGAGCCTGGACACTGAGGTATTGCGTTCGAATCTCAGTGCGGTGAGAAGGATTTTTTCCCCCGATTAAACGCATCTACAGAAAACTGATTTATTTCGACCGTACGATGATTTTTAATAAAGGTAAGGGAAATTTGATGAGTGTTTAATTACTAGGGGGTTGATTAGTTTACTTGGAAAAATGATTACCGAAGGAGTTTAATAGCAGGGAATTTTAATTATAAGGGAATCATTTAGCCGTCTTGGCAAAATGAATAGCAAAGGTTTTTTAATAGAAAGGATTTTAATTACTAAGGAATAAATACAACTTTGGGAGTTGATTTTCTGTTAAGTTTTACAATTGCGACCTGCATTAGACATTCTGAGTGTCGCCATTCAAAAAGAGTTGAACGGACTTGTAAAAAATCAGATGAATACTAAGGGAGTTTTTTAAATACAGGAGATGTACTAAAATATACATTGGATGCAGCCGGTTAAATTTTCAAGGGAAGAGAATTTTGGTAAATGTTTAATTACTAGGGACCGGATTTTCTGTGAGGCGTTGCTTTTACAATTGTATCATCCCTTTCTATGCAATTATTCTGGGGTTTGCATCAGCCGATCCATGGGAAGGAGGGGACTTAAAATATAGGTCAACCATGGGGAGTCTGAAATAAAGAAAAATCGGAAATTAGAGTTAAAATAAGGGGTTTTTCCTAAAATAGTACTCTTCATTTTCAACATTTCGCGCCAGGGTTTTTTTTTTTAATAAGGGCGGAAGGAATTTTTAATAAGGGTGGAGTAATTTTTAATTGGGGGAAATCAAAAATCGAAGAATTAGAATTAAAATAAGGGTTTTTGGGGAATTAGTGTTCCTCACAGGCACCAGATGGCGCCAGGGGTTTTTTTTTCATAAGGGGGAGGAATTTTCTTATAAAGGGGGAATCAAAAATCGAAGAATTAGAGTTAAAATAGGGGTTTTTTGGGAATTAGTACACTTCATTGTCACCTGATGGCGCCACTGGGGGTGAAAGGGGGAAGAGGGGTTTTTTAATAAGGGGGAGGAATTATTAATTATTAATAAGGGGGCGTGGCGTGTTACGTAATGATTACGTCATGTTACGACATAGGGGAGGGGGCATGGCCTGTGACGTCATAGGGGGAAAGCACTAGTGGGGGAGTCGTATAATGTGAACAAACTGCTAACGTCAATGGGAAAGGGGCAAGAAATTCAATCGAGGCAAAAAAATGCGAGACTTGATTTCCAATGCGGTATGTCATTTCACTTTCTGCTCTAAGAGTTTTTGAAAACTTTCTTGAAATATACTTTAATAATTTGTTCTCCTCTTTTACCCTTACCTGAATTCTGAAAGGAGGGGATCATGATTCCCTTGCTCCACTCTCTCCCCCCCTAGATTCGGTCGATTATATGATAAATACAAGAGAGCATTGGGTTAGGTTTTACTCTTTTGCACATCATGGGCTAAATGGCCAGGTCACAAGGATCCCCAAAGGCTCAGAGAAGGTAGGGGAGGGAACCCACTGGAACAGTTGTTTGGAGACAGACGGTGCCTCCCATCAATGCTATCCAGTGTTTTTTAACGTGCACAGCGTATATGCTCTCCCGCACACTTAGCCACGGTTTAACGTCTCATCTGACGGCCTTTCCAAGCCCATCGGTGTCCCCCTGACCGTGGGCAGGGATGGGAGTTTTGCGGAGACAAATCTCAACGCTGACAAGAGGACATAAAACGTTTAAGATTAGAAATACAATGCTGAAAACCTAGCGAATCTAACATTTTTTTTAGTCAGATTTATTATCTAGAATATCTATGTTCATACCGCCTATTAACAGTTTTTTAATTGATTTTTAGCAAATTATTATGAAACTCATCTATGAAAAGATTTTTATCTAAACTTGATGATATGTACATTGATATAACAACTTAATCTATAATAGTTATTGTTATAGATACAATATCCGCATTAATGGAGGGGGGGGGGCTCAGTCGGTAGCGCGTCAGGCTCGTAATCTGTAGTTCCCAGGTTCGAGTCCCAGCTGGGTCAGCTTTGAGATTTATCTCCGCAAAATTCCCCGCCCTCCCCACGGTCAGTAGGGGACACCGATGGGCTTGGAAAGACCGCCGTCCGTCGAATGGGACGTTAAGCCGTGGCCCAGTGTGATGGAGAGCCATACCCTGTGCACGTTAAAGAACACGCTGGGTGGCCTTGACGGGAGGCTACCATCTGTTTCCCAACAGCTGCTCCAGAGGGTCTTCTCCCCCAACCTTCTCTGAGCCTTCGGGGTCCATGTGACCTGGCCATTTAGCCCATTGTGTGCAAAAAAGTGCCGCTCAGAGGTAAAACAACCCAACCCAACCCAACACAACGCATTAATGGATTCAATATCAAGTTAACTCTAAATTGTATTTTGTAAAAATTAATACGATGCCAGCTCTGTTTAGAGTACCACATTTGCAAAATTTATTATACCCCAATTATATTATACATTTCAATTTAATTTTTTTACCCATACTTCAGATAAAACGATGTCTGAACACAACTCCATTAGCATTTAAACCAGAAGGAAATATTCGAAACTTTTCCTGAATAATGTGACATTCATATGAGGATTTTTGAATTTTTTAAATTTATATTCTAATAAAGGATTTTTTTTGAACCAATTAACATGGTTTCAATTTTGATTATTAAACTACACACACAATATTTCTGTTTACTCGTATAAATTATAATATGCACCGATTCTACAGTAGTTTTAAATCATCATTTATTCTAAAGTTAAACACTTTCTTTTCTTTCTTCACTTCACTTTCTTTTCTCGAAACCTGCTGCATTTATAATTTTTATTTTTCTTCATTAATTTTGCTCACCTCAAACAGTAAAAATTTAGTTTTGGAATTAGATTTTCTCGTACGTAAATGTAATTGTTGCTGTTTGAAATACCCAAATCTCTATTCCTTAGCCCTTTCAATGATCACAACTTTCCTTATCCATATATCTTTCTCTTGTTTTGATCCCAATCTAACAATAATTGGTTTAGGTTTATTTTTACAAAATTTGGCACTCCGTGAGCATTTTGGGTTGGGTTGTTGTACCTCTGAGCGGCACTTTATTGCATACAATGGGCTAAATGCCAGGTCGCAAGGACTCTGAAGGCTCGGAAAGGATTGGGGGAGGGGACCCACTGGAACGGCTGTTGGGAGACAGATGGTAGCCTCCCGTCAAGGCCATCCAGTGTGTTCTTTAACGTGCACAGGGTATGGCTCTCCCGCACACAGAGCCACGGCTTAACGTCCCATCCGACAGACGGCGGCTTTTCCAAGCCCATCGGTGTCCCCTACTGACCGTGGGCAGGGCAGGGAGTTTTGCGGAGATAAATCTCAATGCTGACCCAGCTGGGACTCGAACCTGGGAACTACAGATTACGAGCCTGGCACGCTACCGACTGAGCCACTCTCGCCCCCACTCCATGAGCAACTTTATATTTTATTTTCTGTTTTCAGATTAATTCCCGTTTCTATTTTATTAAATCGTTCGTATTTTCTTAAGGCATTTCTAGGAGACCATTGATTTTGAAATTATCATTGCTACTGCAATTCTCTAATTTGGTGTTGCAGTTCTCCAATTTTTTTTCATCTATTTGTTCTCAGCCTCCAGTTTCACATTTACTTCCTCAATTTCCTTTGAAATTCCTGACATAATTCAAATCAACTCATCTAGTTTCTTCGAATTAAATTCAGCCCTTTTAAGGCATTCCTGTATAATCTCATTTACCACTTTGTTATTCTTATTGCGAATTCCTATCGTTTTGCGTTCTAATGTTATTACATCTGACTTCAACTCCAAGCTTGTGTCTTTCTGACTGGTGATCACATCTGCTGACCCCAGAGTCAAATCCAACTGATGGCAATTGGATCCCATAGTAATTGTATTATCCCCCTGTCTTCAACTGCCCTAGCAACCATGAGACTATGGTGACAGTCCAGCTCCTCCAAGACTCCGGTCATCAAATACGTAATAATTCCCTTAAGCTGTTAGCTGCCTTCCGTTGCCCATTGATCCCACTTGCTTTGGCTAAATGTAGAGATGTTACTATTCATTTGAACTTTACAATTACATTTCCAGCATTTTTCTGTTCACTCGACATCTTCTTAAAGTTACTTTTTCCTATTTCCAAGCAATAGAAATGAACATGCCCTATATACATTGCTTTACAATGCAAAAATTCACTTTCTTTTCCTGAACTCGTATTCTATGTCACACAGACACAGGAGCCATGACAGTGAGTAGAAGCAGGCATATTACATGGTCAACACTGTCTCCAGAATTAATTCCACTTGATATCTGTCTATGGTCTAAATCAGTGTTTCTCAACCTTCATATAGATAGATAAAACTATCATCATCATCATCCTCCTCAAGCAGCCATGAGCCACGGAGGTCCAACCAGACCGTAATAATGCCAACTTAGCGACTTTTGAGCTCTCACAGCGTACCCCAAAGTTGAGAACCCCTGGTTGGGTTGTTTTACCTCTGAGCGGCACTTTTTTGCACACCGTGGCTAAATGACCAGGTCACATGAACCCCGAAGGCTCAGAGAAGGT
This sequence comes from Ryuthela nishihirai, assembly GCA_038380435.1. Lineage (NCBI taxonomy): Eukaryota > Metazoa > Arthropoda > Arachnida > Araneae > Heptathelidae > Ryuthela > Ryuthela nishihirai. The sequence goes on from JAWZYU010000026.1 coordinate 56,005,649, forward strand.
TGGGGAAGGGGACCAACTGGAACAGCTGTTGGGAGACAAATGGTAGCCTCCCGTCAAGGCCATCCAGCGTGTTCTTTAACATGCACAGGGTATGGCTCTCCCACACACAGACCAACGGCTTAACTTCCCATCCGACGGACGGCGGCCTTTCCAAGCCCATCGGTGTCCCCTACTGACCGTGGGCAGGGCGGGGAATTCTTGCGGAGATAAATCTCAACGCTGACCCAACTGGGACTCGAACCTGGGAACTATAGATTACGAGCCTGGCGTGATACATCTGAGTAATCCCACCATTTTAGATGAGTTATGCGCATGGATCCTGAATGCAGTTGCAAAAGTGAGTTATCTGTTGAGTGACGAACAGCAGCCACATCAAACATTTACGATTGAAATTTGATGTCACGTTGCATTGTTGGAAATTTTTTGTATCATTTTGTGTTCAGAAGACATTTAAATCTCTTTTTGCTCAACTAGCTTGTAATGACCCTCTGTTGATTCTGAAAATCCCACATTTTTCCGGTACCTTCTTTGATTAGAGAATTAATTAATGTCACCAAATAATTAATGATCAATGATTTAATTTCTGAAGTGTTTTATTGCAGTTTTAAATTTTCATCAAATTCTGCAACACAATGTAGATTCTTATCAAACATAATTACACATCCTTTAAAATATCTTAATCCTATTTTAACTTCGTATTGAATTCTACAAATTTATATTTACTTTCTCGTAATTTTATCCATTAACTCTTAAAGTGCCAGAATATCCTTGCTAGTTATGACAGAACTTTGCTCAAGTTACTATATTTTTACTAAAAAAATTGCCTTTTAAAAATTCTTTAAACATGAAAGTTAACAAATTTTATTGTGTACAATAATATCACCAAGATCTGTCAGTTACTTATTTCTGAATAAAATTCTACAGCTCTTTGAATTTTCAGACTGAAATGATATATAATCCAGCAGTTTAAGAGTTAATTTCAGTACTCATTTCTTCAACTTTTAAAAATAAAAAAAAGTTGACCATAATTTTCTGACATCCAGGAATACATTAAATTTTATAGTGTGCAAACATCTAATTTTTTCACTTGTATTGAGAGGATAAACTCCTCAAGCAGCCCTGGGCTACGGAGGTCCAAACAGACCGTGCAATTTATTTTTCCAAGCAAACTCTTAAAAATAAATTAACTTCCAAAATTAAACTATTTAATTATTCCAACGTAAAAAATAAAAGGAAATTTGAGTCAGAGCCATTCTTTAAAAGATCTATCACAATTCGCACAAATGTTCTGTCTTCAGTCCATACATATTTGAAGATATTTTAATGCTGCAGTTTTACTTCTGTAGAGAAATTGCTTTAATTCTAGGATTACATTCTCATTCATGTAACCTTTTCAACCTCGTTTAAAAATGAATTTTACTATTTAAATTTCTCTTGCATTTCAATGCTTCAGATTATTTTTGTTGAATTACGTATACAATTGCTGAATACATGAAGTCGTGGCTTATTTTTTATCTCTGGATGAAATACTCTTATTTATTTGGATTTTCTTACTCATAATATTGATGTCCAATTAAAATTTTTTTGCTATTTCAACAAAATTTCCATTTCGAATTTCTAGTTTTAATACATTATTTCAGTGCACCTATCCTTCGATTTACACTGAAGATAGGTTCCGCACAAAACCGTGTAAATCGAAATCTTGATTTTGCTATGTAAAACCGTGTAAAACGAAAAAAACACTAAAATATGCATAATTCAGTCATTTATTTATGTAAAACAAAAGCAAGACATCTTGAAAAACATAAAATTACACCTCATTCATAAAATAACAAATATATGTAGGTAATATAAGTACTTATTTAATTCATTTTACATTAGGAACAAAAAATATAAGATCCTTAAAAAAATTAACAATAAGTTTAATTACTGTCATCACTTTCATGGACTATCAGTCTTTTCTTCCTGATTGGTATGATGTCACTTTCATCACTCGATAGTTCTTGATGCGATTCTGGTTGATGAATTAGGGACAATCTGAGATCGACGAGCCTTTGTAATGAAATCCGTAATTAACAATTCTGTAGGTTTTTTTGTTAAATCTTTATAGACCTCATCATATTGATTTAAAAGCACTTACTAATATCCCGCTGGAATCGGAGAGCTCGTTCAACATTCGGGTCATTTTGTAAAAAAATGATTACCCAATTTTCTCCCCAGTTCAAGTCCTACGCTGATGACTCTTGCTGTGAACGCAACTGGTTCAGATTGCTCTTCATCAGGATTATTGTCTTCATCACGTTTATTTGTTTCATGAATCATGTTAACTAAATCATCCTCATCTAGTTCTTCATCAGCCATTATTTCTTCAATATCTGTGCCGCTCAGAGGTAAAACAACCCAACCCAACTCTTCAATATCTGCCTCAGCTAAATCCTCAAAACCTTCTCCTCCTATAGTATGCACCAACTCAGTGATCTGAGAATATTCATGCTCTAATGGTAATCTATAATTCTCACCTTCAACAGCATCTGGCCATATTGATTTCCAGCAGGCACTGAGCGTTGATTGTTTAATTTGGGTATATGACAGCCCAACATGCTTAACACAATCTAAGATTGTAAATTTCTTCCAAGCATCCATAAGAGTAAGAGATCCATCATTCTCCATTTGTTCTAAAATATACCTGAAGGTTTGCTTGATATACAGTGCCTTGAAAATCGAAATTATCCCTTGATCTAACGGCTGTAATAAGGAAGTTGTATTCTTTGGTAAAAAAACAATTTGTACATTTTCATGTTGTAAATCTTGAGGATGACCTGGTGCATTATCAATTAATAGAAGGGCCTTAAATGCAATCCCCTTTTACTTAAATAATTTTTGACATCTGGGACAAACAAGTTATGAAACCATTCATTGAAAACCATGGCAGTGGCCCATGCTTTCTTATTAGCCATCCAATAAACGGGAAGGTTTTTGATGTTTATTCCTTTAAATGAGCGTGATGTTTTCGCTTTGTTAATAACCAATGGTTTCGTTATATGATCGCCTGAAGCGTTGCTACAGAAAAGAACTGTTATACGACTTTTCGCTACCTTATGACCACTAACTGATTTGTGAGCTTAGCCAAATAGGTTCTTTCTGGCATTTTTTTCCAGAATAACCCGGACTCGTCAGCATTGAAGACCTGGTCAGGAGTGTAGGAGTTGGCGGCAATGATTTCAGCAAATTTTGCTGGATATTGTTGTGCTGCATCCGAATCAGCAGATGCTCTTTCACCTTTCAATCTTGGATTATGTAAAGAATGTCTTTGTTTAGATCTCTCGAACCAACCATGGCTTGCGGAAAAAGATACCTTCTTTTCATCTGGCGAAGTCGACGGTAACTGATTCTTAAGTGTTTCATAAATCTTTAAAGCCTTATTTGTAATGGCACTGGTATCAATTGGAACCCGCTTTTGAGTTTGGTCTTCTAGCCATATCACTAATGCCTTTTCCATATTTTCCATTGTAACATCTCTTACATATGAAATTGTGCTCATATTCGTGCAAGATCCAGCTGCTACGCTTTTTCTAATGGAGTCTTCATTTTTTTCTTATTTTCCTTATTGTGGCTTCATTCATGGAGTAAAATTTAGCAACATCTGTTACTCTTTCTCTATTACGTAGACGATCTAATATTTTAATTTTTGTTTCTAAAGAAATAACTTTTCTTTTCATTTGATTTTTTAAAAAAAATTTTGGCATTATAAAACCATAAAAAATTTACGTAAATTATAAAAATGCCAGAAAAACTATAAATGTTGGAAACTTACCAGTAGATATTTAAATAATAGAGTAAAAAAAACGCACAATGATGTAAAGCTTTGCTGCTAAAATGATACTGCACTACTTCACATGAACCAGGTAGTTTTACTATTGTGAAATACTACGGGATTCCCCGTGTTGTAAAATATAGGGGAATCCCCGTCCCCGTTGTTGCCAGTGTTACCAAAGGAATGAGATTAAAAAATGACTTGAAATATATATGCAGCCGAATATACATTTTTACCAGTTTTTTGAAATCCGTTATTTTATCAACCGTGTAAAACCGAAATCGTGTAAAACAAGTACCGTGTAAATCGGGGGATAAGTGTATTTCTAATTCTGGAAACTGGTGAGTGATGCATGAAAAAGTTTAATGCACTTCTTTCGTTTATTCAATTGCTTTCCTGCAAACTTCGTAAATACGTCAGCATTCCATCTGCATTAATAGATGACACTTTAAAACTGCAAATGCTAAAAATGAAAACCAATATGGCCAACATCCTCTTGCACATTTTTAGCATGTGCCTCTTTATGCTGTTTTTATACCTAAATTTCGTACAGCACATATTGCAACTGTGAAGTACTGTATGAACAAATGCCTCTCTTTAGACATCTTCTTTTGAAATATTTTACCGCACTGCAGGAGTTATCTTCTATGAGTTGGCATCTGCTAATTCTGAACTTAGCAGAAATGATTCAAAAGCACATGTATTGGCCCATATGCTTTATAAGCCCACTCCTACATCAAAGCTTTTTACCTCATAATACTGCAATAGTGTGGGCATTCACTTTTATGAATTATCATGTTTCTTCAGATACACTTTCCTTCAAATTTTGAGTGTAAATATTGCAAATGTTTGGGAATTCACTTTTATGCACTAGCATATGACGCACTAGATACTTTTTCTCTACAAAGGTTTTACTGCAAACATCACAACTATGAGGCCTTCTCCTGTATGTGTTAACATGTGTCTTTTTAGAGTACACTTGCTTCTAAACTTTTGACTGCAAATATTGCAATTATGCGGTCGTTCTCCTGTATGAGTCAATATGTGCGACTTTAGAGAACTTGTTTCCCTAAAAATTTGATTGCAAATTTTGCAACTGTGTGGGTGTACTCCTGTATGTGATAACATGTGTGATTTTAGATGACTTTTTTCTCTAAACTTTTGATTACAAATATCACAACTGTGTGGGCGTTTTCCTGTATGAATTAAGATGGGTTTCTTCAGAGAATTTGTTTGTATAAATGTTTTACCACACATATTGCAACTGTGTGGATGTTCTCCTATATGTATTAAGATATGTCTCTTCAGAGAATTTCTCCGAGTAAACTTCTGACTGCAAATATTGCACTGTGTGGGCGTTCTCCTATATGTATTAAGCCGTGTTTCTTTATAGCATTTGTTTGGGAAAACTTATGACTAGAAATATTGCAACTATGTGCTTGTTCTGTGTTTGTAGTTGTCTGAAGAAATACACATTTGTTAATGTGTACTTCTTCAGACTGCACTTCTCTCCAAACTTCTTACGCCGAATATTACTACTGTATGGATGTTCTCCTATGTGTATTAAAATGTTTTTCTTTAGGATGCCCTTACGTCGAAACCTTTTATTGCAAATATCACAATTGTATGGCCGCTCACCTGCACGTGTTAAAATATGTCTCTTTAGAATGTCCTTTTGCCGAAATATCTTTTTGCAAATATTGCAACTAAATGGGCGTTCTCCTGTATGTATTAACATATGTGTCTTTAGACTATACCTTTGCCCAAACTTCCTATTACATACATTGCAAATGTATGGTCGTTCTCCTGTATGTATTAACATGTATCTCTTTAGAGTGCAATTTTGTCCAAATGTTTTATTGCAAATATCACAACTGAATGAATGTTCTCCCGTATGTAATAACATGTGCGCCTTTAATGAATTTGACTGGATAAATTTCTGACCAAAAATATTTCACCTGTGGGCACTTTCTCCTGTAAGTATTAAATCTTTTGTATGTGTCAAAATATGTCTCATTAAAACATCTTTTTGTCGAAACTTTTTATTGCAAATATCACAGTTGTATGGATATTCTTCTGTATGTATTAACTTGTGTGTCTTTGCTCCAAATGTCTTATTACAAATATCGCACCTGTATGGGCGATCTCCTGTATATGTTAAAATGTGTCTCTTTAGAATGTTCATTCGTTGAAACTTTTTACTGCAAATTTCGCAATTGTAGGGTCTTCTGCATCTATTAACACGTGTGTTTTTAGGTAATTTCACCGGATAAACTTTTCACCCAAAATATTGCAAAGTGTGGGAAATCTCCTGTATGTGCTAAAACGTTTCTTTAGTGTACACTTTCGTTAAAACTTTACAAATATCATAATTATATTAATATTCTCCTATAAGTGTGAAATTGTAAAAATTTTAACTTTGTGGATTTTCTCTTGTATTTTTTTTTAAATATCTGTTTTTCCTTCCTTTTTGGTGGATATACTGCAATTTTATTGGAATTCTCCTGTCTGCCTTAACATTTTTTCTTTTTAGCAATTGCTAAATTTTTAGTCAGAAGCATTGCAACTCTTTGAGCTTCCCCTGTATGTGCTAACATGTCTTCAGAATTTTCATTATAAACTTTTGACTGAAATATTAAAACTTTTGTGGTCTTATTCAACTTCTGTAAATATATTTTATTTAATTTTTAATTTTGTCAAAAATTTTTACAGTGGACATGGGGTAATTTTCCTATATTTAGTAACGTGTTGGTCTTTAGGACTTTCCTGCGAAACTTTTGACAGCAAAATTTGCAGTGGTATACTTTCTTGTAAATGTTTCACTGCAAAAATTACCAAAAGTACAATTTCTTGCTTTATTCTTACTTAATATGTCTCTCTCTTTTGCTTGTTTCTTTCAAAATTTCACTTTTCTCTTATAATTTTGGATCAGATTTGAACTGTAAACAAATTTCTTCTGATGAAAATTATTTAAATCAATCTTATTCGTTGTTTAAAAATTAAAAAACTTATAATGCTAGTTATAATATGTGGTGAAGCTAATTGCAATTATAATCTTATTCTTATTGCTTAAATAGCTTCCAATCTCAGTTTCTCTTTCTGTGTGGTAGTTCTAGTTTTCTTTAGGAGGCACCTGAGAGATAAAAATATTTCCTGTCAGTAGAATATAAGAATTTTAAGAGATAAAAAATAGTGTTTAAAACATAAACTATTACAAAAACATAGTATTTTGAATTAAAAATCATGAATTAAAATTCTAAGTGAGCATTTAGCTATAATAGAAGAGTGAACTTGTTGTGACTGTGGGTAACATATTTTGCATTTTTGTGTATATGAAAATGCAATTCAACTTCAACCCAATTTATGATACTAATTAATTTCTCCAAAATATTAAATAATATGCTTTCACTATTCAACCACACTTTTATAGACTTTTATTATACATCAACTATTCACTGAGTCAACCTATGTTTGCATAAACTTACTATACAGCTGAAAAGAAAAGGTTCTGTAACTTTACCATCACAGAATTTGTAATGCCCCCATATATAACTGAATGAGGTTCATACATAATTATGTGGAAGAAAAAATTTTTATTGAAATATGATTGAAATTTTACAAAGTGCTAGTAAACATTGTATATGAAATGTCTCAAGTATTTCTTTCAAAATTTAATTATGTATACACCTATACTCTGTTTCTGATAAAGAATGGAGTGGCAAAATCTGGAGACCAAAGAAGGCAACAGCCAATGGAAAAGATGTGAAACCCACGAGTGAATTACATCTGCAAGAACAACTTGAAGATGTAATTCCACCCAATAAAGAGTTCCACACCTTCTGCAAGAAGCCCTTTGTCTAATGTATTATGTATAGTTTATGGAAGTGAGCAATTAAAGATGCTGCTACTTATTCCAGAATATTATAAAGTGTACAATAGGGCATAATAATTTCTTTTACACCAGTATATCAGTGACTAGAATTGTCCAGGGTTGTTCTGGTTGTTGTTGATGTCAGCAAGCACTCTCATAGCCAGTTACTTTGCTTCTATGCAAATTATTATAGGTCTTATTTCTGGTTTGACAAATTTTGCTCTCCTGCAATATCCAAGATGACTGAATAGTCCTAAATTTTGTATACAAGTTCCACCTCTCTGGTTCCATATTGAGAGAAAAACTCAGGTTCATACTTGCAATGAGTCGCTTAATATATAATGTGTTTGGGAATGTGAGGTATCTGGCAACAATTGGCAGTTTTCGTAGCCAGAAGTTACAAAGAAGCCCAAATGGAGAATGAAGGAGAAACACGTTTTATTTAAAACACCAACCTTTTTTATTATTGAACCTATCAAGTTTATATTTTGACTGCACAACTTCATGGCACTTTTAATCTTCTGTTAAATTCCCAGTATCGTAGTCCCCTTACAAGAAGAGTTATGGCAACTACACACAGAGACAGTTGAGGATTGATACATTTTCAGGCTTCACATCCTACTTTTCATTGGCTTTCGTGGTTTAAGTGTAATACGTTACAGACAAGAAACTCTTTGAGGGACACTTACTATTCCATTCTTTATGCGAAACACAGTATAGGTAATATCTAGTGTCGAATTATTCTACATTAGGAGAGCTAGTTACTCTGACAGCTTATGAATAAAATGGGAGACAGTAGGAGAAATCAATGAATATTCCAAGATTGGGTCATTGCTCCTAGTATGCTAATCTAATTGCAGAGTGTAGAGACCATTATGGTGTGCCATTTTCTTTTATAACGCTGTTCGAGCCTAGGTTATAAGAAAAAGAATCTTAACTTCATCAATCAAAGCTACATGAATCTAAGTGGAGGCAGGCACCTCATTAATGAATGAAAAGTTTATTTTGTGTTATACAGCCTTTATTTAATTCTTTGCTAGTTGACTTAGCAAAGGAAGAATCTTTGCATTAGACCACTGAGATGCATGTCAGTGACTTAGATCTGTCCCAGTAAGGAGCAATCAAGGATTGATAAAGGAGGAAATCCTGAGCTTTATCACTATTAATAAATGTGCTAAATTTTGAATATTTGTGTTAAAGGCTTGAATCTAAAGATGTTTTAACATAATAGTTAGATACCTCACAATTAACCACCATTGAGTTGGGTTGTTTTACCTCTGAATGCACATTTTTTGCACACAATGGGCTAAATGGCCAGGTCAGAAGGATCCCAAGAACTCAGAGAAGGTTGGGTGGAATGGATCCACTGGACAGCTGTAAGCAGACATATGGTAACCTCCTGTGAAAGCCATTCAGCACGTTCTTTAATGTATGGCTCTCCACCATACAACTGCCATTGAATGAGTACCAGAAAATCAACAGCCACATCAAGAATGCATAGTTTCAAATACCATGTTGAAAGTAAAAGACACTCTTTTTCTTTAGCATGGAGGATTGCTCCAGTAGGATGAGCAATCAAGCCCAATTATCATCATTGTTCCCCAGCACCTGGCATTGAAGAAATTAACAAACCCATTCTACAACACTCCTCCTCAGGATTCCAGTGAATCTGCTCATGCCAAAGGAGAGATGCTTTCAAAGAAGAATGACCATGAACAAGACCAGCTGAAGCAAGGTATGTTTACACTTTCGCTTTTCAAACATTTTACCAGCATCACGTTGTTGAAGACACTCTGATGCTGTGTTTATCTTGCTTACCAAGACCTGGTAAGTGAGGCAAGACCCTGGCATGGACATGATGCACAACCTGATCTCTGCATGGACCTTACCATGTAATACCAAAAACTGAAGCAGCAGGTTCTTCATCTGTGCAATTCAGGAATGTGGTGGTTGGCTAAGTTTTAATCAATAGATTGTTCTACTTTCCTCTCAGTTTATAAATTTTAAATTTTTGTCATACTGTTGCTTCAGAGAAGAATTAGACCAAATTGGCAGCAATCATAAATAGATATCTTTCTGAAAAGGGAACCCAAATACGTCACTTCTGATATTCTGGAAGATGTCATATGTCTCAGTTTTTTTATTGAAATTGAATTTTTTATTGGAAATTTTTATTGAATTTTTCATTTGAAACTCAAACGCACCCAGAAAAGTTCATTAGAGAACTCTTGGTCAGAACTGCCTTTTGCTGAATTCACAAAATTCCTGCAAGCACTAAAATGCAAACACAAGACCCAAATATCGAAAATTGCTTTAACTGTTGTAAACTTATACTGATTCTACATGTGCAAATGCCTGTAGCATTGTGGCTGGCTAAGCATGCTACCATCAGTCAATTGACTGCATTTCTGCATTCAAGGTCTCATCCACTTTTCCGGATGCATGTGACACAAACTCTGTGAGCAAGCTAAACACTATAGATTTAACAATCTCCTGGAATGTAACCTGTTAGGAATTGTGCAAAGAGTGCTGCCATCTGGTGAGAAAATAAAGCAGCCTAGTTTTGTGGATTCTGATGCTTTGAGGCACATATTCAAAAGTTTATTGTAACGTAAATACATTTTTCAATCAGGGGTGTGGCAAAGGTATTATAATTTGGGAGAAAATGAAAATTTTCCAACTTAGAAATCAAATTTTGCCAACAAGAAAATAAGTACTTTTATATATATTTAACCCTTACAGTGTGCGGTTGTTGCTTTTTTCTCTAAAAATGCAACTCAACTTCTGAACTTCATTATGAAACAACTAATGAATGAAATAGTTTACATTACAGTTAAAAGAAAGAGCATTTAATTCTGAAAAAGAAAATATAAAAAAATAAAAGAAAAAAAAAGGTAAGCATAAAAAAGTTGCAAGTTCATTTTTGTGATTTTTGAAAACTGATTAATGAGCTTCCAACACTTAAAAGGTATCTCTCTATTACACAACATATATTATTACTGCAAAACTAAAATAGAAGAATTAATGTATATCAATTTATTATTAATCATAATTTAACTTTAATAATTAATATTTTAATTTATATCAAGTTAATATTTTGATATAAATTTTATTGGTATTACATATAGATATCCTTCAATATATGAAGAGTCAATTTAAGAATTTTTGCTACTATAAAGCTTATAAAGTATACAAAATTCGATATTAAAAGTGTAAAATTTATTATAATGAAGTTCTCATTCAGAATTACATAGGATAATTCAGTATTTGCTTGCTTAACTATAAAAAAGTTTTAACTCTCTTGCTTCTTTACCATTCGTAATTTTGTTTTAAAGAGAAAAAATTCTTTACAATGATATATGTTGTTTTTGACAGGCAAAACTTTGCATAGTGAAATAATTTTTGGGAACCTTACCTGTACACATTTTATTGATATTATAATTATGTTTCAAGTAATATACTTAATTTTTAAACTTAATGTTGTACATTTATATGCTTTACCCTATATGTTTTAAATATTACAAAAGAAAGGATAAAATGATTAGTGTATTCCAGATTTTTAATGTGATATCATTGCCACATCTATATCAAAGCCACTTGATATAAGAGAGCTAGTTTCAATTAAGAATATTAAATATTTCTACAAAAGTATAATGAAGAAGGTTAAGTGGAAATTGTGGCAATTTTTTCTAGAGCAAGTCAGGATCAAGGCTCTGAAGCTTTACATTCTTTTTGGGAAAAAACCAACAATCATTGTCAGTTTTATGCTAAGATTTGGTAGCTTGATCCATTATAAACACAAACACATAGTTCGTGCCATATATACGCTGCAATACAACCATAATTCAGATGAATTATGTTCTACTTAAAAAAAACTGGTTATAAATAAGACAATAGCATTTTAAGTATCAATGTTAAGAATATTTACAAGTAAAACTCTCATAATTGCAACTGTTTAAAGCACATAAATATAATTCAAACTGATGTCACTGAATTGTAAGGAAATATAAATTATGTCAGAATTTAAAAGATTTTTTGTGATTGATTACTGATATATCATTTGTCAAATTTGTCACTAATTTAGCCACCAAAGATATCAGGGAATTTCCCCTGATTACAATTCTTAAACTGAGGCAATCTGTTAATTTCCAGGTCATGTATTGAGGATATTCGTGGATCAACAAATCATTCATATTATAGCACACTGGTCTCCAAACCTTTTTTTCTTCTGTGGGCCACTTTGACATTTGTCCAAAGTCTTGGGGGAGGGTGGGGATTTCATTTTATAGAATCTTTTTCATTCAAAGATTTAATGTGGCTTATATTAACACATTGCAGTGCCAATTGATTTCACTAAGGTTTTCCCTGGGATCATGCGAAGTTTTTCTTCAGTTGTCATCATTTCTACTTCTAAATGTCATTTTATGTTAATTATTTTTGACTCGTGATGTTAATGCCACATCATTCGTCAATCATAAATGAATGACGTGGCATTCAATGTGTTATAGGTACACAATATTTTCATGAAAAGGATAATATACAGCATTGAACAGCTCTCCCTTAACCATTAATCAGCCATTGCTCCTCTATCAGCTATTTGCAATGCTTTTGCCTAAGACCAGCTTATAACCCTTTTACAGCTTTAGGGAAAAAGGCTCGTAACCTGCAGTTTCCAGATTAGAGTCCCACTTGGGCCAGCATTGAGATATACTTCAGTCAGTAGTAGAACAAATGGGCTTGTAAAGGCCACCATCCATGGGGTGGAATGTTAAGCAGTGCCCAGGGTTGGGTTGTGGGTTGGGTTGTTTTACCTCTGAGCGGCACTTTTTTGCACACCATGGGCTAAATGGCCAGGTCACATGGACCCCGAAGGCTCAGAGAAGGTTGGGGGAGGGGACCCACTGGAACAGCTGTTGGGAGACAGATGGTAGCCTCCCGTCAAGGCCATCCAGCGTGTTCTTTAACGTGAACAGGGTATGGCTCTCCCGCACACGGGGCCACTGCTTAACATCCCATTCGACGGACCGCGGCCTTTCCAGTCCCATCGGTGTCCCCTACTGACCGTGGGCAGGGCGGGGAATTTTGCGGAGATAAACCTCAACGCTGACCCAGCTGGGACTCGAACCTGGGAAGTACAGATTACGAGCCTGGCGCGCTACCGATTGAGCCACCCCGCCCCCAGTGGCCCTGTGTGCATGAGAGCCATACCATGTGCACATTATAGAACACACTGGATGGCCTGCTAAAAAGCTGTCCAGTGTGGTTCCCTTCCCCAAACTTCCTCCAAGTCCTTGAGATTCTTGTGATCTGGCCATTTAACCCATTGTGTGCAAAAAATTACCACTCAGAGATAAAACAGCCCAACATAGAGGACTCTTTATGCAGCCTCCCCAGCAAGACAAAAGATGGGGAAGACAATCTGGATAAGCTATGTTGCAACTATTCATGTCAGAAGCTAAAAGGTAGATAGCCTCTTGCACTCTTCTATGGACTAGGGTGATCAGATTCATACATCATCTGGAGACTTCTTAAAATTCATTTGAATTCAATTGTGAACTGTTAAACTGGGATGAGCAGATATTCCTGTTTTGCAGGGACACCTGGTCACAAACTGTTTTTCAGGGATGCCTGGTTAAAAATTATTGTCTTAGTTTTGCAGTCACATTATTGCCTGTTTTTTTATGTATTGCCACTACTATTTTATTAGTGAGATCTGCTCATGCTATATAGGACCGATATGTTTGGAGGACTAAATTATGGGGAGTGGAGACTCAGTCAATCACATCCAGGCATGTAATTTGCAGTTCCCAGGTTCATGTCCAATTTGCGCTGGAGTTGATTTATCTCCACAAAACCCCAAACCTGCCCTCAGTCAGTAGGGGAGCCTAATAGGATTGAAAGGCCACCATCCATCGAAAGAGATGTAAATCCATGACCCTGTGTGTGTGTGTGAGTGCCATACTATGTGCACATTAAGGAACAAGCTGAATGGCTTTGATGGGAGGCTACCATCTGCCTCCTAATAGCTTGTCCAGTAAGTTCTCTTCCCCCAACCCTCTCTGAGTCCTCAGGGTCCTTAAGACTGGGCCATTTAATCCATTGTATGTAAAAAAAGTGCCATTCAACAGTCAAACAACCCAACTTAATAAGTCTGGTTGGATCTCCACAGCTCATGCACTTGAGGATTATGCATTTATGTATATGTAATACTTATTAAATTCTTAAGTGCAATAAAATTATTTAATGGGAATTGAAATAAAAAAAATATGTAACGGTGTGATGTTCTGACGAAGTCGCCTTGTGCGACCGTAGGAAAGATCCGTCCCATGACCGAGTGGTTAGCGCGCTTGGCTACTGATCTAAGGGATCTGAGTTCGAGCCCCGGGTAAGGCATGGCTGTTCGTGTTTTTTTCTGCTGAGGTCATGCCATCCTTTCAGATCTTCTACTATGGCATATAAACTGACAGGCTCCTGTCAGACCTCTGTGGCAAGCAGCTGCTTGAGGGAGTATTTTATATATTAAATAAAATGTCCTCATTCAACCCAAGAAAATCCTACTACCTGAATTAATTTTTAGCTCTTCAATTTCACTTGTTTTGAGTATTATCATTTAATTGATAGAATGCCCCTACCATTATGTGTGACACAGAGTGACAATTTTTTGCACATGATGATCTAAATGGCTAGGTTACATGGGCTCAGAGAAAGTTCGTGATCCACTGCATAGCTGTTAGGAGATAGATGAATTTAAGACTTCATTGTGTATTTTTATAAACTAAGGAAAACAAGAATTTAGAGAAAAACAATATAAACCAGAAATGGAAACAACCCAAACATGTTGACAAGAAAAAATGCAGTGAAAAACACATTTAAAGAGCACTCTCTCTTGGCTGAGGGTCATGAATAGCCAATGGACATTTGGAAGTTTGTTTTTTCCTTATTCTGGATGTAAATTTGCTAGGTATCTGATTCGATGACAAGAACTTTAATCCACATGTGAACAAAGCTCTTTTAGATACTACAATTTGAAAAATTAAAATTTCTATTATATGCTGATGTTAAAGGGAAATAAAAATAAAATTTCAAGGTTAAGGTGGCCATTTGTTTCAAATTCAAAACCAGAACATTTATAATGGCTCAGTCAGCATGAGTAATAGTCGCTGTCATAGAATATAAGTTGGAAAAATATTGCGAAGTATGCTTATCTTTTGTTATATTTGATATGGGTAGATTAGTACTTGCATAATTGCATACTTAGAATTTTTGAATTTAAGTATTAAAGAAACAAGTGTAGCAGTAAAACAAAATGGTTTTAATAAAAAAAGGTACAAAAGTACTTATTTACATTCCTAATTTTTCTTCATATATTTTTGTGAAGAGTGGATTGATTTTAATAATAATTCGTTTTCTTGAATGTTTCTATAAAATTCCATACAAGTTTGGTTAAAATTATATTTAGCCATTAACATACATTTCAAAGTTTCAATATGCAATTGAGTTTTATCGCTGGACCACATATTGTTCATCAAAGAAAAAAGACGTTCGGCAGGAGCATTGGTTCCTGGTAAACAGAGACAATATTCTACCAATTTGCCAATATTGTTGCAAGAAACATCATTTTCTCTGAAGGCTTTGAATATTTCAACCCATCTGTTCGATACTGATACAGAATGTTGTCTCCAGTGAGTAATTTTTTCATCTGTAGGGTAGCGCAGGAGAAAGCAGGTTTCATCAAACAGTTCATCTTCTACTAAATTGATTTCAGAAAAGTGCTGATGAATATAATCACTGCATATTTGAATGCTGTCATGGGTGGGGTTAATGTTTAACAAAACCAAATTGAAATTTCCGTTTGCTTAATAGGTCCTTCCCATTCCTCTAGATATTGAATGCACGTGTCATAAAATTCCACTGCTTTTTCTTTGAAAATAGCAGGTTTTAATAAGCCTTCTTCCTCAAGCTGCTCCAAATTTTGCCGCACCTGTAACGGCAGGAAAACGTTTGCTTTTCTGTCGGCTAATTTTGTTTTTAAATCCATGTAAATATTGGTAGTTTCTATAATAGAAATCTCCTGTCCTTCTATTTTCAAAATAGCATTGTGGAACATTGATGACACGCTATGCAAAAAGTAAAGCAAGGCTATGTCTCCGGATTATCAAAATAATTTGTGATAATTGTGGGGGTCTTCTCGTTTGAGGCAAAATATGATTTCGAGGCAGGATATATTTGAAGGACGCGCTCAAAGCGGGTCTTAAAACCAACCATCATGCGGAACTATATCCCAAGATTTTCTTATATTCTATATCCACGAATTCACAAAATTATTTCAATTCATTAACGCGCACTGTATATATATATAAAAGAATGAATAAATCCTTGTGATGAAAGCTTGCACATCAATTGGTACACAGTCGGCTGCAGTTTGCATAGCATTGTTCAATATATGAGCGGCACAACCAGTCCCCACAAGGTCTCTTCCACCCAAATTTGATTTTAGCTTGGTAAAAATGTTATTTTTCCCACTTCTTCGCATTCCTCCAAAGTAGGAATTGGTGTTAGCACAAAATCCAAGTAATTTGGTATCTAAACGATGCTTTTTTAACGCTTCCAAAATATAATCAGTAACTATGTCAGATGTTTCGCCTGGCAAATCTCTTATTTCCAAAATTTTGACATGTATTCTAGATCGGTATGAAAAATACCTTATGATTATGAGAACCAACTTTACTTCCTTGTGGTTTGATGCATCCGAATAAATAGAAATAAAATTTGCAGAATCTAAATCCTCTTCCAATAACTGTTTCGCATAAGGCACCAGCACATCCGTAACTATTGCCTCACATTTTGTTCTAGAACATGTAAACTTGGCATTAAAACATGTTTTAATCAGTTTGCAGGTACAATCCATTGATCAGAATGAGTGATTATGCATTACTGTATGGTACGCCCATAATCCTTCAGCTGCAGCTAGTTTTCTTTCATCACCTTCAATTTGTATTTTCTTAAAATACAATGTCACACTTGTAGTTGCAATTGCTGCAGACAGACAAGGCCCATTTATGTTTGACTGTTTGTATGTGGTTTTCAATGTCGGTTTTTCCACTGTTTGCAATAGAAAATACACTTCTGCATTTTACACATTCTACATCACTATTGTCATTCTTAGTACTTCCTTTGATAAATGTATATTTTGATTTCAACTCGTTATTAAAGACGCATTTTCGTCGTTTTGTCGCCATGGGTATCCAAAAATAAGCAATTATTCCAAACTTCACGACCACCGAGCCCGGAGGAAGTCTGTGCTCTGACCAGGGTTGCCAGAGTGGGCGATTTATTAATTTATTTATCGATCTCAAAGTCCCAGTTAAAGTTGAATGTTAAAATTCTTTTCCTGATTCCTTGCGATTTTATTGTACCCCCACAGATAGCTTTATGTCAGCAAACTTTACGATTTCTATCAATAAAATAGTTTAGCACAGAGTGAATCTATGACATGAACAACACAAAACTTGAAGTGGCATTGATGTAACTGTGATCCGTTGAAGTTTAGATTTATTACTTTTATACATACATATTTCAATTGTAACTTCACCTTAAAATAAAATGGTTACTTTAATAAAATGGTTACTTTAATAAAATGATTACTAATTTGTTACGAATGTGTGTACCATTCGTGATATTTTCTGTTAAGTAGAATGCAGCTGATTTTGATTAGTTTTTGAAATTCAACCTTAACTGGGTCATTCTTAGTCCAATAATAATAGCAAGTGATGGGAAAGTATGGGAAATACGAAAAAAATACAATGGCGAATGGAAAAAGATGAAAATATTTGCAAGTAAGATATAAAATTTGTACGTTGAATTTATTTTTCAAAGTTGCAGTTTTGGGTTGATATGATATACATATTTCACCATTCAATGTGCAATGGCATGAATCATATATTATTAGGTTAATTATATGCCACAGTGAAAAAATCCCATATTATGTTGCAACATTATAAAAAATGATGGGATCGGTAGCACAGTGGTCAAACCACTCGATTCTCCCTAACCGTAAAATTTCACCACCAGCGGTTCAACTCCCGGTCGATCTCATCTTGTCCAAACGAACATCCCAAAATTATCCCTTGGATAATCACGAGGGGTTAACACTAAGTGGCCCCTACGAACAGATGCCCGAAACTCAAGGTATATGGGCTGGGACCTTCTGGTTCTATTAAATAAAATTCTTCTTATGAAAAGTGAATTGGGCTACCTGAGCTATTTTTAGGCAATATTGACTGACTAACTTAGCGATTTGACAACAGTAATTTCCGGTAACCCTGGCTGTATCGGTGATATGAACATAAGTGTAAAATAAAACTAAAACTAGGATAATTTAATAAAATTGATTTAAGACTGGTTTATCAAGGATTTATGTACTCGATCTTCATATAAATTAATGATTTTTGATTTTGAACTCCTAAACTGTACTGGTTAGTCATGAAATACAACCAGTACAATGTCCAAAAAACCAGTACTGTACTGGTAAAACCAGTACGTATGATCACCTTATTCAAGGTAAGCATGTGTAAATTATATTGGAGCAAAATATATCAACTCTCCTTTTTATTATTCCATTTTTTATGATTTTGTACCAAATTCTTTTTATCTTACATAGAAGTATTTTGTTCTCTGCAATTCCATTATTTTATTACCTTATAAGTAATTCATATTCATAATAGCAGTAATTTTTCACGTGTTTAAATTATATTGGGAAAAAAGCAAAAGGCCTCAAACCATCGAATATATCTTCCTTGCCACAAACTCCAAGAAAAACAGAAATATATTATTTTCTACTACTAGGAAGTGTTGCTGATACACACACCTAAAATGATATTTAATCAGTGTAAATCGTAGATTAATCTTCAATGATGAACACAACCATTGGTTAAAACTCACAGCCCAAAACAGAAGACAAGAACTTATTAGAAAGCATAACAGAATCTGTTTCTAAATTGTCAATCGTAAAAATGTTTGAATATTTACTTTTACACTCAGTCACTTATTTCATTTGATGTTGTCAACTGCATCTCATTGAAACTGAAAATTGAGTAAAAATCGAGTGTAATGTATTTAAAACAAGCTTAATTCTAAGGCATACAAACATGCAATTCTATAATCCAATTGCCGGTTTCGTGGGTGAACAATTGTTTGCTCGCATATCGACACAGAGAACCACGACACATCCTAGAAAAACATGCTGTGGCTGGGTTTGAGGTAGTTTCTTTAACCCCTGGGGTGGTGTGTTGCGGGAAAGCACGTTTCCAAAGTTACACATCTTAGAAAAACACATTGTGGATGGGTTTGAGGAAGATTCTTTAGCCCATGGGGTGGTGTATTTCAGGAAAGTGCACCATTAAAGTTACACGGGATGGGTTTTTAGAAAGTGGTGTATTGCGGGGAAGCGCTCCATCTCGGAGATGACACCACCCTTGGTATAAGCCTCCGTTGTGGTAAAACGTCCCATCTTCGATGTCTAACCTTTAATTCTCTGGATAAAATGCGATTCTAAGGGTTTTTGAAAAATAGCGCGCACGATTGCCGTCGTGAAGTTGCATTACGATTTTCAAGTCAGCTTTTGTAAAGAGGAAGATAACGTCTATGTGTATTTGCACTTTTCTTCACGTGACAGCGATAAAAATCTAAGCGCCCTGCAAAACCTAAAAGTTTTCCGAGTGTTCAATTTTAATACTGAGGGAAAAATTTGGTTAATGAAGACAGTGACAAAGTATCTTTAAACATTAATTAGTAAGGCAGTATAATTCAAGTCTGCCGATTATTTCGACACTCTAGATCCGTGATTCTCAACGTGGGACCCACGCCCCACAGGGGGGCAATTTGATTGTCAAGGGGGGCAATTCGAAAATGGACTCGTTCAGAGTTTAACCGTATGGCGGCCGTAGGATTAGCGAGACCGGACAAAAGAAAACCCGAAGATTACATTTTTAGTCGTCATTATCCTTATTCAAGAGAACAATGAGGGCGCCCATTGCTCTTGCCAAGAATCAATACAAATTAAAGAGGGTTACTTACTGTGTTTCCTCTACAATTCCCTAGTCACTTCTTCCTGAAACCTATCATTTAAGTTACTTCAACGAACAATTTAATTTTACATAGGGGGGGGGTGACATAAGAATTTTAAAAAGACTTAAGTGGGGCATGGCACAAAAAAGGTTGGGAAACACTGCTCTAGATGAAACCATCTTGTTTGATACTCATCAAAAATAGTATCGTCTATCTACAACGTCGTTTACCTATGGAGAGAGAAACCAGTAAAAGGACACAGTGTCCTCCTTTTCGCGTAATATGTTTTAAACTTTGACTATCATTTACTGTTAACCGTGGATGCTAAATAAATGTTTTGAAAGTTGCTATTTTGTGTAATCTCAATATTAGCAATTTACAATTCTCTGATTGGAAAATTTTACTTATGCCCATGGATTTATAAAGTGCAGCGAAGCAATTACACCTCGGCCAGAGCTTTCTGTAACATAGTTACTATTCTTCGATTGTTTTCCAAAATCATTACCATATATTTCGAATAATTATGTCTTTTCTTGATTGAGTTGTTAATAGGTAAATGTATTTTACACCGTGTTAGTAGAACCCAAACATCTAGAGGTAATTTATTTCTGACGGTATATTAATTTCCTTGGTAACGTTTGATATTAACGATCAGAGAGTGTATTATCGTCTAATATTTAACCAGAGAGCCTTCGCTTTTTTCAGTTCATACTACCAACTTTAGAGGTAATATTATCACATTATAAACGATTTCATACAAAGACGTGTGCACTCTATTGTCGCATTTAAATCTATGAAGATAGCGATCCGTGAAAAAACACGCTGTGAATGGGTTTGAGAAAGATTCTTTAACCCATGGGATGGAGCGTTGCGGGAAAGTTAATACTGTTTGAGAAAGATTTTTTAGTCCATGGGGTGGTGCGTTGCAGAGAAAGCACTCCGTCTTAGATACAGGAACATACATCAAAGTTATACTGTTTGAGAAAGATTCTTTAGCCCCTGGGGTGGTGTGTTGCAGGGAAATACTCCATCTTCGACACCTAAGTTTTATGTCCCCTCTATATCAAACGTGTTATGGTGAAAAACTATTTGTCTCCCCTGCAAAATATGAATGAAAATTTACCCCTATGCACTGGTCTCGTAAGGAATGATTCTGATGGGAAAATCAATCACTCTCACAAAATGTAGAGTGCACTATTTTCCAATGTAATACATGTTGCATTGGGGAAAGAATTATTTCAGTCATGTAATTCACTGGAAAATGTCAGGTTTATTAATACCATAATTAATATGTAATGGAGTTTTTATTTTGCGTACCTTACATTCGGGTGTGCTTTTTTCCCAGTCTCCTTTTTACCTATTTACTTTACTTGTATTTAATCTTTTTTGGTTTAATGCTTCCACCTGCTGTATTTTAACTAGACTTTTACCCTTTGCAGCTCTTTTGAAGCATTGTGTAAACCACAAAACCAATCGTTGAAATCTATTAATCGTTCTGAGTCTGATTGCAAATTAATATTTTCGTAAAACGCGTAAGTATATTCCACTTTTGTTCTATACGTTTGCTTCAAATTATTCACATTTAATAAAAACCTTCTTCGTTATGAGTTATGCAAAAATATCCTTGTCCGATGTTTTAAATTGATTTTGAAGTTTGTTGATGTATCTGTCAGACTTGACCGAGTTAAGTGACGGCGTTCCCTTTCGATGCCTCGGGGTCTTACCTCCTGCTAATGCTTTGGTTGAACCCTCCTCGTTACAATCCTGTTTCCTACTTTCCGAATAACTGCTGTATCTCCATCGCCGTCTTTCTCATTGCAAACCGCATGTTTGCAAGTGTATGTCGGATGAAGGTGTGGCTTCAGCATTCTCCCTGACTAAGCAGTGGAACCCTCAAAGGCATTGGCACACTCTCCTAGCTAAGAAACAGTTGACGTGCTTGGCCAATTAACCTACCCCCTTGCAGTCTGCAGCTCCTCGAAACGAAATCTCCCTTCTGTTACATCATATATTTCGCTGGAGAGGCATCCCTTGTCCCTAGCCTCCCTTCTGTTAAACGAAACATGTCGTTGAAGAGGATTCTCTCCTCGTTAACAAACCATGCACCGTTCTCTAGTTATGCCCTTTGCAGACAGGTGGCAAGCAACTCGCCCCTTGCTGCAGGTAGCCCCGACTTTTGGCACCCTCACATTATCTAAACACAAGACTATTAAACGCTCTGCCTTATAGTACATCCACTGGTATTATTTGCGTCACGAACCCCTCCTACGACCTCCAACAAACACTTTTCCCCTCCCGACTTCCTCTGACAGAAATGAAGTCCTTACTAGGATGCCACCGAAGTGGGGGAAACCTAGCAACAGAAACTCAGAGGTTTGTGACACTTCTTTCAAACTAGAAGATGCTCAGAATGCCTTTTACAATTTTTGCCAACAGAACGCTTCAAAGAATGTTTCTGTGAACACGATGGGATGATGCTCGAGAAACAATAAGAGCCTGACGTGTTAACCTTAGTGCTTCCTTTCAATACTGACACGAGTTACGACAGTTTTCACTGATTCTATCACGGTTAGAGAAAACCTGTGTGAACCGTTGGTGGGAATCCCATCTCTCCAGTGGCAGTGAAGGTGGACAACCAATAAATTTCGTAGCCCCATCCTAGGATGTCGAGAGTCGACGGTGGAAAACCAAGTTAGGACGCCACTGGGGGGAAACCTAGCAACAGAAAGAATCCATCAATAAACACGCAGGGCTAAACACGCATCAATAAACACCCAGGGACGTCACTTTGGACACGCCTCTTCTAAACAGTAGGCCCTACTACAGATGAGAAAAAGCTGTCCATTTGTTCTCTACACCGACGTGCTTCGCTAGTCTCGACCGTATGGAAAGGACTTCTTACAGAAATTACTTGTCGGGATACTCACCTGTGTTAACACTAGTAAAATGAGGCCACTCTAAAGGCAAAATATTTCACTGCCATTACTGCCAGTCATAAACTATGGGGCTAAAATAAAATTCTAATGTTTTGGATTTCAAACAGCTACATATGTTTCAGATTTCATACAAAATGACCGTATTTTCGTTGTGTGTGTGTGTGTGACATCCCAGGTTTGGGTATCATGTAGACATTACTATGCACGTCTTTATATTACATTTTTCTTGAAACTTTTGATTACAAAACTTGCAAGTGGGTGGGAATCATCATTTGTGCACTAACAATTGATTCAATATATTTTTTGTTTACAGATTTTATTGAAATATTGTAGATACATATGCAGTCTCCTGCTTGTATGTGAGTGAGCCAGTGTAACTAAATCACAAATTCAAACATAAGTGTCAAACTACATTATGTAGTTGTGCCCAATTTCAGCACCAGGGAACACTATACAGGGTTGGGTGCAAAAACTTCCTTTTTTTGAAGGCGAATAAAAGAAAAATTGTTGCTGATAAACACAAATTATTTTTTGATAATTAAAGAACATAATTTCAAATCATGCTGTTTTAAACAAAATATCTTGAAGATGGTGGCCACCATTCTCTATGCACTGATGCAACCGATTTCTGACGCTTCCCTCTACACGTTCCAACACGTCCAGTGGAATTCGGGCTATTTCCTGCCGAATAACATTCTTCAGCTGAAGCAGGTTTGTAGGGCAATGTTTAAAAACCTCGGCCTTGAGGTATCCCCATAAAATCACAGGGCGTTAGATCGGGCGAGCGCGCCACCCACGGGATGTCACCTCGAATCGTGATGAGCTGTCGTGATGAGCTGTCCGGGGAATATTGCCCTCAAAACTGTCATCGAAGCTCGGGCTGTGTGGGCTGTGACACCAACCTGTTGCAAGCAGACATTTCCTAGGTTCATTTCTGCAGGAGCTGGTTCGAAAAAGATTTGAATCATGTCCACATACCGCTGTGAATTGACAGTAACTGCTCGATTGTCCGCCTCAAAGAAATAAGGACCAATAATTCCAACTCTCGACAACGCACACCATGCTGTCACCTTATCACTGTGAAATGGCCTCTCAGGGAACTCTCTAGGGTTGTTACCACTCCAATAGCGCATGTTCTGTTTATTGACACATCCGGATAGGTGAAAATGTGCCTCATCACTAAAGAAAACAATTGCGTCAAGGGGAACAGTTTCCAATAAAGTTTCGCATGCCGTTATTCGGTTCTGGAAATGCTGTGGTGACAATTATTGTGCAATACACATCTTTTAGGGATGGAAATGAAGACGTTCATGAAGAAATCGACGCATTGATCGATTGGATATTCCTAGGGCGACTGCATGTTTGCGAGCGGAGCGTCTCGGAGATCTCAAAATTGACTGTCGAACTGCCTCCACATTTTCTGACATCGTAACGATCCGTCGTCGTCCTGGGCTTTTTTGCACCACACTCCCGGTTGTCTTAAAGCTCTCTACCCACAAAACAATCGATTTCCGGTCAGGAACCGGACCTCTGGGCTGAATTCCGAAGTGAGTACGCAACGCACGTTGCACCGCCACATAGGAACGGTTGTTCAAAAAATAGGCTTTGACCGCAAACGCACGCTGCTCCTTCCTCCACCTCATGTTTTCTACTGAAGGGTACTAGACAACAACTTCCGTAACTGCTGCATTCGCCAAGCCTATCCCCACTTTTCTACGACTTTACCTCCCTTCACAATGTGCCATCAGGAAAAGGAAGTTTCTGTGCCCCACCCTGTACTTCACACCTAGGCAGAAACTGGTATGGAGTGCTAGGTGCTGTAGCATCCAGAACTCCTATATCATAGGTTGGGTTTACTTCTCAGTGGCAATTTTTCATACAATAGGCTAAATGGCCAGGTCTCCAAGAAGGTTTGGGGAGGGGAGCCACTGGACAGCAGTTAGGAGACAGAGGATAGCCTCTAGGCACAGACATTCGGTGTGTTCTTCAATGTGCACAGGTATGGCTTTACATCACATGGGGTATCACTTAATGTCACATCTGTGTGACAGCACCTTCAAATCTCCTGAGTGTCACATACTGACTGAGGGCAGGGAGTTTTGTGGAAATAAATTTCAATGCTGGCCTAGCAGGGACTAACCTGGGAGCTGCAGATTTTGAGCCTGGAGGGTTACTGACCAACTCAATCCCTGCCCCTATCAATATCGGAGCAAGACTTTTATTTTGAATAATAATAAATCTCATTTTACACAAGTTTAACGTGAGAAAACTAATACAAACTTGTTCTTTTATGCAATACAGCATTATTAATAATAAAGTGTTAAGAACCAAACTGTCTGAATAACTATTGAAATCTTGCAAAAGAAACTTGAGCTTTTTATGACAACCCAGACCTTCCTTGTATAGCTGCATCGACGAAAAAAAAGTGTGTCTGCTCATGCTCACACAAGAGATTTGAAACAATTAAATGCCACCTTCAGTACTTCAGGAGTGATTATATAACCAACTACATTTATGGGTAAAAAATGGTATTCCCAAAATACACCACGGAAGAAATGCTCCACATATATGGTGGGAAGTGCTTTTCTGGTGTAGGGGATGAAAAACAGTGCAGAAAACTTGGGCACATCAGATGGAAGTTTGGGGCCTGACTATATGTGTACACACAAATTTGATTTCGAGCACTGAAATTGTGGTACACAGGGATGCAATTGTTTGAATACACACTTTCATATCAGTGATGCAGCAAAAGCTTTGGGATGTTCTCTTGGACTGACCCACAGTATTTTCAATGATTAAGTCCAGTTTAAGATATGAGCATGTTTTTTATTATTTGTGCTTTAGTACAGTAGCCATCTCTACTATAAATGATCTTTATTGACATAATTCTATGGTGTTATTCATGATAGGACTACTACCTGACAATTCTAAATATTTTGATAGCAATGCATTTGTGACTTATTGACTCACCCATGTATCTTTAGAGCTTGCTTATTTGTAAACTTTTAAATGCAAATATAAAAATTCTATGGGCATTCTTATATATGTGTTAACATGTGTTTCTTTAGAGTATGCTTATTGTCGAATTGTTTATCGCAAATACTGCAATATCAAGAGTGATCTCCAGTATGTACCATCAAGTGTTTCTTTAGATAACGCATATCGGAGAATTTTTTACTACAGATATTGCAACTGTGTGGGCGATCTTCAGTGTGGACCAACATGTGTTGCTTTAGATAACACTTAACAGCAAATGTTTTACTGCAAATATTACAACTGTGCGGGCGATCTTCAGTATGTATCAACATGTGTTGCTTTAGATAACGCTTAATGGGAAATTTTTTACTGCAAATATTACAAACATGTGGGCGATCACCAGTATGTATCAACATGTGTTGCTTTAAACTGCTTTTTAGTGTAAACTTTTTACTGCAAATACCACAACTATATGGTGATTCTCCTGTGTGTAATAACATGTGAGATTTTAGTGAAAATTTAGTGCTAAATTTTTGTTGGCAAATATTGCAACTGTGTGGGCGTTCTCCTGTATGTGTTAACAAGTGTGTCTTTAAATGATTACTTACTCTAAAATTTTGACTGCAAATGTCACAACTGTATGGCCGTTCTCCTGTATGTATTAACAAGTGTCTGTTTAAACTACTCCTTTTTCGAAACTTTTTAGCACAAATACTGCAGCTGTATGTATGCTCTCCTGTATGTGTTAGCATGTGACTCTGTAGAGTTTGCTTCTCTCGAAATTTCTTACTGCAAATATCACATTTGAATTGGTGTTCTGTATGTATTAACATGTGTCGATAAAGAGTAGGTTTAAATCTAAATGTTTTGCAGCAAATATTGCAACTGTATGGCCGTTCTCCTGTATGTATTAACATGTGGTTTTTTAGATCACCTTTCATCTTAAAATCTTTAGCGCAAATATGGCATCTGTGTGGGCGTTCTCCACTATGTATTAAAATGTGATTCGTCAGATGTCCTCTTTGGCTAAATCTTCGATTGCAAATATTGCAACTGTATGGACATTCTCCTGTATGTGTTAACAAGTGCATCTTTAAATGATTACTTACTCTGAAATTTTGGCTGCAAATGTCGCAAATGTATGGCCGTTTTCCTGTATGTATTAACATGTGTTTGTTTACAGTACACCTATTTCGAAACTTTTTATTGCAAATATTGCAGTTGTATGCATATTCTTCTGTATGTGTTAGCAAGTGACACTGTAGGGTTTTCTTTTCTCGAAACTCTTTATTGCAAATATCGCAATTATATTGTTGTCCTGTGTGTATCGACATGTGTTGACTGAGAATGGGTTTATATCTAAAGATTTTATAGCAAATATTGCAACTGTATGGGAGTTCTGTATGTATTAAACTGCAATTCTCGAGACATCTCACATAGCTAAACTTTTAACGGCAATCATGTGGATGTTTTCCAGTATGTGCTAACATGTTTTTCTTCGTATTTGCAAAATCTTTCACTGAAACCTTTGATTTCAAATATTACAACAGTGCAAATATTCTGTGCATGTTTTTTTAAATTTTCATTTTCTTCAGTTTAAGTGCCAAAATTTTAAATCCACGTACACTCTCCTGTGTATAGAAATATTTGTATGTTTAGAGAAACTGCTAATCTTTTCACTGCAACAATTGCACCTGTGTGAGCATTCTCCTGCATGAATTATCACGGATGTCTTCGAATCCTTTCTTTTTCAACCTGTCTAAAAATACAATAGCAACAGTCTACAAATATCAAGCTGTGTGAGCATCCCAATATAAGTATTAATATGGTTATTTAGTTATTTTAACTCCAAATAATTATGAGTTTTGGGTGCAGTTTTTTTTTTTGCAAAACCTTTGACAGAAAAGTTTCCAATGGCTTTGGTGTTTCCCCTTAGATATTGACATTGGTGTCAATGGATGTCTTTTTCCAGAAACTTCAGTGTGAAAGACCATCTCTACGTGCAGTTCAGTCAGTAGTTATGTGCGACTTAAAGGGCAATCTAGTGAGACACCTGTTCAGGTTTTGAATATAAATATCACACTAAAATGTTCAATCCTCAAGAGGTATGAAACATTTAGGAGTGAGGGTCAATTTCCAAAGGACAATTTCTGATTTTTGAAGGCGATTTGAAATTTCAGCAGTTTTTTCTCTACTCATTTGTTTCTTCAGATCAATCATAAGATTTTAGGGAAACATCACAGCTATAACAGTGTTTATTTCTAAGTTCTAAAAGTGTTTCTCTGGCCAAATTTATCAATATAATCACTTCATGACATGAGATTTTCCAAAAATAATTTCTTATTATCTGGTAAAATATGATGGTGCAGCATGGTAGCAACTCTTCTCTTTAAACCTTTCCTGGCTCACAGAATTCCTTAAAAATAAATGCGTTATTCTATTAAACATTGGCCAATCAAATATTCTTAAAAACATTTCACATTAATATATAGAAATTCTAGACTCAGCTGATTTTCGAAGTTCCATTTTATTGAAAATCCATCCATACTAAATACACAGATTACCTATAGTAACAGACTTCAACAATTATTAAAAACATCTGAAAAAAATTATCGCTGATGTGGCGGGAATCGAACCCACAACTCTCTAGATACATGCAAAGGTTACCTATTAAACCACGCACCAGACGGTTTTTCGTTTTCAGATGTTTTTAATAATTGTTGAAGTCTATTTCTACAGGTAATCTGTGTATTTACTATGGATGGATTTTTAATAATAAACGCTTAAGCGTGATTGACCTCCTCATTAACATCTAAATCATTAGCTCAATTGGTAAAGTTGCCTCTTCTGAAGTATAGATGGCGCAAAGTCCGCGACATATTAGTGAAAGATTTATAGGTCATATTCTGAAAGGTATTACCGTCTGTGTGGCTTAATAGGTAGAGCACTCTGGCAGGTATCTAGAGTTGTGGGTTTGATTCCCGCCACATCAGTGATAATTTTTTTCTATTTTATTGTACTTTTTTTTTTAAGGCAACCTTTGTTCTTAGAATATGCACTTCAATCCCTCCCCTCTCATCCATCGCCTGTGGGCCAGCTGTTGAAAATCTCTCAAATCCTTCTGCTGAACTATTCCAAATCTGTTATCGATCCATTACTCATGCATATTATATATTGTTTTATCAGTATTTTTTCATATTATTAGAAATTAATCTCAAGCAGTCTTACTGCAAATATCACAGTTGCCTTCTTATACATACACTATCCATTCATTAACTTCTGTATTTTAATATGCTTTAGATATAAAGAGCGTAGAATAGTAAATAAGAATTAGTTCCATTTCCAAATGATCAAAAGTTTTATTTTTTTCATATATTATTTCTAATTAAGGACGCAAATTTTTTTTCTTCTGCAGGAATACTTACTTGTAAATATTTGACTATATCCAAATAATTTCAATCTAAAATATTGTAAAATTCTTTTCTCTTTCAAAAAGCATATTTTAAAACTAATTACCTTAAAAAAAAAGACTTTTTTGGAGAAATTTTAAACTACTATGAAAGTTCTATAAAAGTTACTTAAACCTGTATTCATTTAATTACTTTTGCTCAATAATGGCATAATTTTAGTTCGTTTCTCTTTGGTACTTTCAGTTATCCATGAGTCACATGAGAGAGAGAAATAATTTTAATTAAGGAATAATGTATTAATGCATTGGAATATCAGAATTTTAACTGCTAAGAAGTGCTTAACCCTTAAAGTGTCAGGTTTCTGAAACTGAACTCACTCTGGTGCCCATGTTTATTTTGAAGTGCTTTCAGAAAATAATATATTTAACTTTAAATAATTTTTCTGGAGTAACTAAAGAAGTGAAATATGTCATGTTACATACCAACTTGAGGAGCATTTAATGCTGAATATTAATGGAATAAAATATTTCAACGAAATATTTTATTCCATTAATATTACTAGAATTAAGATTATTAAAAATAAATAAAAATAAAAATAATAAATACCCCCTCAAGCAGCTGCTTGCCACAGAGGTCTGACAGGAGCCTGTCAGTTTATATGCTACAGTAGAAGGTCTGAGAGGATGGCAGGACCTCAGCAGAAAAACGACACAAACAGCCATGCCTTACCCGGGACTCGAACCCAGGTCCCGTAGATCAGTAGCCAAGCGCGCTAACCACTCGGCCACGGGACGGCTAGTCAAGATTATTACTAGAAATTAATCTTAAGTGCAGTGGTTAGGGAGCTAGCTACTCTTCGAGCAAGGCAAATTTCTATGCTGTTTTAGCTCTAACTAAAGCAGTGACTTCGGTCTTATTAGGACATTGACCTTGTATGAAAACTGTAAAACCTAGGAGTGGCTTCTGGGATTCTTCTCTGTCTTATATGTCGCAAATCAAAAAAAAAGTGAACTTTTAAGTTTTTTTATGCACTAAAAATTTTTAATTTTGACTTTTTTATCAAAATATTAATGAAGAAACCTATAAATTATTTATATAGAATGAAAGAGAATTTAATTCTGAATAAAATAAAAACAACAAAAATATTATTATCTTGCATTACAAAACAATAGACCGACTCTGCGTCCCCAGAATCAGAAAAGTGAAAACGGTATACCCAGCTGTGGCATGTTAAGGGTTAATAAAGGATTTTCAAAATTCATGTGTTGCAAAACATGACAGTACATAATTATCTGCAATAAAAGCGATTGAGCTCACTGATGTTCATTCTTTTGAAAAATCTTTCTTAATGTAATGGTCTGCAAAGCAAGATCTTCTAAACATATAAAGTCACATTGCATTCCTGGCACTCAAAAGCACTTGCATGGTGTATATTTGGTGCTAAGTGCATTACATATTTTCTGCATGGCTGTTTCTTCTGTTGAGTCTGGGATATCATACTAGGAAAGTGTCTAGCAGTCAGGTGTACAAGTGGAGGCTGAATACTGGGCCGACCTGATCTTAAAATCTGGTAGTGTAAAGTACCATCCTGTAAGAGTTGCCTTATATAAATAATAAAAATAAATACCCCCTCAAGCAGCTGCTTACCACAGAGGTCTGACAGGAGCCTGTCAGTTTATATGCCAAAGTAGGAGGTCTGAGAGGATGGCAGGACCTCAGCAGAAAAACGGGACATACATCCATGCCTTACTCGGGGTTCGAACCCAGGTCCTTTAGATCAGCAGCCAAGTGCGCTAACCACTCGGCCACAGGACGGCTGAAGTTGTCTAAATTTGTAGTGACTCATGTGAGGATTTTGCTGCTTATGTAATAGATATGCATTCATAATAGCTATATTTACAAAGTGGAAAATATTTTTTCCAGCATTTAAAGCTCTTGTGCTTTAATGGATAATATTGTAAATATTGATCGGAATGATCAACACCTCCTATTTCACTGCTGTATTTGACAACACATTTTGGTGCTTTTGTATAACATTTACCATTTCAGCATTGTGAAAGGATCTTAGCAACAAACATCTCTCTTGTCATGCCACTTTGCAACCAAAAGGGACCTTTCCTAAATGAAATTATGTCTCTCTTCTGCTTCCAATGCTGCTGGATTGTGGCTGAGCAGTATTTCTTCCTGTGTACACAATAACATTCCAGGCATACGCTGTTTTGCTGTCACACAAAACGTATATATTTATGACAAATTTTTCTGGCTTCTCTGGACTGTACACTCTAAAAGAAAAATTTACCTTTGAAGCCAATTATTGCTTCATCAATATATATTTTTCTGTTTGCAATATAGGCTGCTTTGAAGCACTATATAATATCAGGAAGGAAATTTCCAAGTTTGGCTAAAGAATTAATAACCAGGTTCACCTCTCTCTGGCCTCACAATGCGATTGTCACTGAGATGCAGACACTGGAGTTAGTAGGAAATCTATTGCATGACATGATGCTTGGAAAGAATGGAGTATGGGGAAGAAGATCAATCGACCACTATTCCCCTATAAATTGCTTTCTAATAAGGCCCATGTTAAGTACTAGAGCTAAAAAACTTTTAATTTCAACAACAGTTGCGAGTTTTCCACTGAATTCAGTTATTCTTGCCAGAATCAGTTTCATGCTGCTGAAGCAAACCTTGACCATAAATATTAGTTTCCTCTGCAATCTTTTCAAATGTTCCATCGTTGAAAAATATTTTGAAACAATCAAAGGGGATTTTAGCTTTTCCAATGTTAGGACCAGTTTGGGCTGTAAATTCATGATGTATTGGAAAAACTGAACATTCTTCTTTAGAAAGCTTTTCCCAGCATCCTGATGGAGTATAATTAATTATAAAGTTTTAATTTAAACAAAAGCCTTAATTTTTAAAGTACTTTCCAATATTAGAAGCACACTATATATACAGGGTGAATCTGAAAAAGTGGGCAAAACTTTACGGGGTGGTAGAACACAGCTATACGAGCAATATTCCTCATAGAAAGTATGGGAGGAATGCAAACGGCGAGCCGCTAGGTGGTGTTGGAAATGGTATAAAAGGGTTGGTCTCGCACCCAACGGCATTTCTACCGTGGATTGCCGAGAGAATGGCTGGTTATACTAACCACGAAATGCTCTTTTGAGCAATTTCTTTCAGCATGTACCTCAATTATATTCCTGTTAATAAAATGTTTTCTGAAGTATCACCTCTCCTTCTTGTGTTCATTCTTCAAATGTGACAGTGGAAAACTACCTTTTAACTTCTCACCGCTTGCGTTCCGACCATACATTCTATGACGAATATTGCTCGTATTGCTGCGTTCTACCACCCCGTAAAGTTTTGCCCACTTTTTCAGATTCAGCCTGTATATAAATACATCAGCATATAGTGTCACTTCACTGAAGACGGAGTGCTGTCCTTGCTCTGAAAAGCTTCAGAGTTTTCACCTAAAAACTTTTAACATGCAAATAGTTTGAATGATAAACTTTAAAAATTTTATTGTTCAACGACAGAGAATTTTAGGTTACCTTTAATTAATTTCTCAGCAAAGTCCTTTTAACTGTGTATGAGTTATGAATATTTATTTAAGCATATAAATTTTTTTCAAGCAGAATCAACAGGTAAAAATTAAAGCTTTAAATATATATCTGAAATTCTTATAGAAAAAAATGCTGCTTTCTGTTGAAAAAGATATTACTACCTTGCACTACAAAATGGTAGACAGACTCTGCACCCCCAGAATCAGAAAAGTGAAAATGGTATAAGCAGCTGTGGCATGTTTAAGGGTTAATCAAGGCTTTGCAAAATTCATGTGTTGCAGAATTTGTCAGTGAATAATTATCTGCAATAAAAGCGATTGAGATTACTGATGTGAATGTCATGTTCTTTCAAGTGAATGGAAATGTAGTTGAATTAATGCTAACCTCTTCATAACTCATGGATTACTAAAGAATTTCTCATGATTATTAGGCACAAATTTTCAGTATTCAGGAACATTCATATTGACCTCTACTATACACCAATTTTTTGATCAGACACAACAGTTAGCAGAAATCTTTATGAATTCACAATTGCAGACAAGAAATGAGACATTTCCTAAAACCATACGACATTGTGTCAAATTCATGGGTCCTTTTGGTAGTACTTGAAATGTCCTCTTAGGCAGTACAAAGATGTAAGTACATATCTATATACAAAGAGGATATTTTTTATGAAATACATTGTAAATTTTGTAACATATTGATATGCAAAGTGCACATAATTTCTCTCATGTATTTGTGCAAATTTTGATATTGAATTATTCTACATTGGGAGAGCTAGTCACCAGCATAAGTTTGGAATAAAATAAGTAAGGCTAGGAGATATTAAAAATTAATACCATGATTTCATTTCATGCAGTAGTGCCACCTAAGGTGGAAAGTGGGAGTAAAAAGATGAAAAAGAGGGACCAATTTCTCAAAAATACTTCACCCTCATAGTGAAAAATCCAATTAACTAATGTCAAGTTAGATCATCAGTAAACAATTTCCATCTGTGAAGAACAGGTTCACATCAGTTTCATATCAAAGTTATGAGTTGAAACAAAGAGCTTTTCAACTCTTGTGGTGTAAGGAGATCGAAGAGTCAAGGCAGCTAATACAGTGTGCCATTTTCTTGCAAAAGACTGACAACTAAGAGAATAAAACAATGGATTTAGACCTTATTAGTCGTGGCTACAAGAGCCTAATGAGGAGGACACCAAATTAAGCCTCATCATGTCTTATAGCATTTATCCAAATAGTTGTCAGTCAAAGTGAAGGAGCACAAGGAAAGGCAAACCATGCATCAATAAGACATATATTAAATGATAGGTGCCATATTTATATAATTGCTGAGAAATATTATTATAATTATATAAACATACACAACACATATTGACAGTCAGCAGCCATATCAATTTATTACAGTCAGCAGCCATAATCAAATTTTGAAGCAACACATCAGTGACTTAGTTCTGTCCAAGCATGCAGTAATTAAGAATTGAAAAAGGAGCAAACCTGAGCCTTTTAGCATTGTGACGCTTTGAATATTTGTGGTAGGGCTTTGGATTGTACATGTTTCAATGCAATAATAGTTAACCCCCTGAAAACAAACCACCACTGCACGAAAAGGAGTCGGAAAACAGAAAATTAACATCCCATAAAGAGTGTAGAGTTTGATCTAGTCATATCGAGGCTATAAGATGTTGTTTTTCCACACTCCAAAATGTGTTTCTTCAAGTCAAGCAGACGAGCAGTCAAATTCCACTACCACCCTGGCTCCCCAGTCTCTGGCATTAAACGAACTGTCAAAACATTTTGCACTACACTCTGAGTTTACAATGAACCTGTTCATACCAAGGATGGAGGTCTTCAGAGACTTGGCTGTGTGACATCATAATTGCATCGATAGATTCTCCCTCTGTCACCTAAAGATGTGCAGCATATCTTTTAATCAACTGATCGTTCTCCCTTCCTCTCAGTCCCTTAGATTTTGATTCATGCCAAACTATTACTTTAGGAAAGAATGAGTCGCATTGGGTAAATTGCTTCTTTCTTAAGAGACCCAATCACATCAAATATCGTTGAAAAATTCATGCAGATGTGACGTCTTAATTTTCCTATTAAACTCATTTGGAACTCAAGTATTATTTATAAAAGTTGATTGGAGCAGTCTTTCTGAAACTATTTGCTTTCGATTTCACAAAGTTCTTTCATAAAAAGAAAGTAGTTGTCTTCCATAGAAAGGATGGAGAGATCCTAGCTCCATCAAGTTTACCGTTTCTTGTAAAACACACATCCATCTCTTAAACAGCTGTCCAGTCCTTACCACATCCTTCTCTGAGCCCTTGGGATACTAGTGACCTAACCATATAGCCCACTGAGAGCACTAAAATGCTGCTCAGAGGTAAAACAACTGAATCCAGCATAAAAAAGAGTGATAAATGCTAAAACCTTACATGTCACTTGACACACCTTAAGACTAAAAAATGTCTGAAAAATGACTTTCATTGTCATAAGCTCACATTGAGTCAATGTATAAGAGTGTCTGAGTTTTACTACTATAAGAGTAGATGACTGGGCATATTACTGTATATCTGTTACAAATATCAGT
The DNA here is from genome assembly GCA_038380435.1 of Ryuthela nishihirai. Classification (NCBI taxonomy): domain Eukaryota; kingdom Metazoa; phylum Arthropoda; class Arachnida; order Araneae; family Heptathelidae; genus Ryuthela; species Ryuthela nishihirai. Next base: position 56,040,884 of record JAWZYU010000026.1, read on the forward strand.
TAATCTATTCCTAGGCCGAGTAGTTAGCACACTTTGCTACTGATCAAAGGGACCCTGGGTTCGAGCCCCAGATAAGATATAGATGTTTGTGCTGTTCTTTCTGCTGAGATCTTTTGCCTTCTTCACAGATTCTTCTTTATGGCGTATTAAACTCACAAGTTCTTGTCAGATATCTGTGGCAAGCAGCTGCTTGAGGGATAATTTTTTTTCTATCCATGAGTTACTAATAATTAGTTGTCTACTGAATCATTTGACATTGAATCTCAAAGCATGTGTTGACACAGCCAAACTCTGCATATGAAGTCTTGAAAGAAAAATACTTCAATTTCATTATAAAATAAATTATTTGAATTTGCTTAAGTGAAATTTTAATACCCGCTGTCCCATGGCCAAGTGGTTAGCATGCTTAGCTACTGATCTAAGAGACCTGGGTTTGCAACCCAGATAAGGCATGGATGTTTGTGTTGTTTTTCTGCTGAGGTCTCGCCTTTCTCACAAGCCTTTTACCATGACATACAAACTGACAAGCTCCTGTTAGACATCTGTGGCAAGAGCTGCTTGAGGGGATATTTATTTTCATTTATTTATTCCAAGACACCTTGAATTCAACATGGATTCTGCATATTACTCATTGAAAGGTCTCTATTGTTTCATTTCACAAATATAAAATGGGTTAGAATATCCTGTTGTGATTTCTCAGAGGACTACTGCAATTTCTTGAAATGATGATGGTAATATCCCCACAACATAAACATACTCTACAAATCATTTCTAATGGAGGGGTTATCAACTTACAATATTTTTTACAACTGTAAATGCTGATTGCTAGTTTTGCTGTTAGGTGTGGTAAAATCACACCTAACTCTTCAGAGAAATTATATCTATTTGTGTAGTTGAAAAACATTCACATGTACTTAAAACATCAAATTATGGTGGAAGGTGATTGGCTCATAATCTACAATTCTCAGGTTAAGTCCCACTTGGGCCAGCATTGGCATTTATCTTCACTAAACCCCCACCTTGCCTTTGGTCAGAAATGGGACACCATTCGTCAGATATGACATTAAACTGTGGTCCCATGTGTAGGTCCGCTCCACTAATCTCCCTGATGGAAACAAAAATTGCCTATTGGAAGTTGGTGAACAACTTTGTTATTTTTGGACATCTTGTGCATAAGAATAAACACTGGATTTTTTATGGTAGTTATCAGAGCTGTATCTAATGTTCATTGGTACCTATGGTAAAAATCAAAATGCACCTTTTTATGATTAAAATATTGGCTCTTAAAATGCTATGGTGTGGTTTTACATATAGATTTATAATGATTATTTTTACATCTTGAAAACAAATCATTGCAATACAGAGAAGATATGTACTTTATTTTTTAATGCTTCATGCCTTTATGTTGGTAAAATCATTATTGTCATCATTAAAATTTGTTTCTTCAATTAAATCCCTTTCAATGGATAAAATTGCTAATCCATTTAGTCTCTCTAGGTGCATGGTAGAGAGTAAAAAGTTTTTTTCTCTTTGGCATAACTACAACTTTTTTGGCACTTGCTACTGTAACTGGAAGTGGTAAGAGTTTTCTCAACACTATAAATATGTGACTTGCATATTTCTAATTTTATCACAAAGTGGAAAATCTCAAAGTAATGCTACTTAAATTTTCAAAAAGTTCTTTGCTTTCACCCTTAAATAATTATTTTATTCTGTATCACTCAGCAGTTTAATTCTGGATATTCTATTCTTAGATCCATTACACCTTTTTTAATTCTTTTACAATTAAGATGGTAATTTTTTCCCTGCAAGCAAGTCAAACCTCACTGATATTTAGCTTATGAATTCAAATATATTAGTTAACTGATTTTACTATAATGTGCAGAACTTGATAAAATAAATATTATAGTTCATCGCTACCTGTAAATATATTTGACCCTGGCATAGGTGTCAAATGACATTTTCACTTATACGTGACATTTTCATATATTGACATCATTATATATATACACACACATACGAAAAACTTTCTTAGATGTGCCAGTTTGCCTGCTAAGAATGGGAGATAACATTGTGTCGCTTACCTCTGGATGTTCACAGTGGCTATCTGATGGAGAGGGGCAAAAATTTTTGCCCTGTTTTGCAGTGGAAATTAATTCTCAAACTCCATATTAACCTCTTAGTGGATTTGCATGACCTTGAAGAGAGCTCCTTTTTGTGCACTCAACAAATATCTACTCTAATACCCTTCACCAGCAGGAAGAACTAACCATTCTCCCTACTCTTGCATACCCACAGTTCATGTAAAGTCAACCTCTCAAGTAGCAACCAGTCAGCCACCTGGTTGCTTGGGGTCTGATTTTCTTCTCATCAGCATTTCTGCAAAAAAATTTACACAGTAAAGACAACTATTAAAAATAAAAGAGCATGGTAAATAAATTCCATGAAACCTTCACTGAAACAGTCATGTATTTTACAACAATCTTCTAAATACAAAACTTACATATTGAGCAAAATTATCTTTATTCCACCTAAATTATTATGGCAAACCATGCATCAATAAGACATATATTAAATGATAGGTGCCATATTTATATAATTGCTGAGAAATATTATTATAATTATATAAACATACACAACACATATTGAATGATATGGTAATCCTTCATCGACATATAATTGGCCCTTAAAAGGGCCTTTAGTGTTTTTGGAAGAACTTTAAGCTCTCTCTCCACAAATACAATGTACTAACTGGATATCTTTAGGCATGATGGTCACTCATTTAGTATGAATGGCACACAAGTTGGTATCTTCAAAGAGATCAACGAGATATGCTTCACTCGCCTCCTGAAGTGCCATAACTGCAGAACTCTGTGATGTAATATGCTATGTCATTGCTTTAATATTCAGTTATAAAGGAGTGTGAATCATAGGAATACTTCATATTCCTAGGATTCATACTCCTTTAAAACTAATATATTAAAGGAAATAAAAGAGGCAAAATATTATAGAATTTGAATGTTTAGAATAAGATGTTAGAATTTGAATGTTAGTAAGATTCTAGAATGTTTAGAATAGATTAGAATGTTTTGATGGAACTCCTGATATATTCCATTAGCATTTTCACCAGACAATGTTTTCCTCTTCATTTTCCTTATGTCACTGGTAAACAGATTTAGTTTGTTTTCTTTGCATATTTTTACTATTTCAGTTGAAATATGATCCAACTCATCTACATCATTTCTAAGATGTTTAAAATCACATAATAGTCCTTTCAACATTTTTGAAGATCTTGCAACGTCTGATTTATTTTGCAATGCTTTCCTAACGATATTTAATTTTGTTAAACACCATCCCATTAAGAAGAATCTTTGGATATTTCTTTTAAAACATCTCTTTATCTTGTGTATAGAGAGCACAAAAAGTATTTGCTTTCAAATATCACCTTATGACACTATAACCTTTAAGCCAAATATTCAAAACTGAAGATATTTTTTACTGTGTCAAGTACAAAAAAAAATAATAAAACCCCTTCAAGCAACTGCTTGCGGCAGAAGTCTGATAGGAGCCTGTCAGTTTATATGCCATAGTAAGTCTGTGAGGGTGGCAGGACCTCAGCAGAAAAACAATACAACATCCATGCCTTACCTGGGACTCGAACACAGGTCTCGCAAATCAATAGCCTAGCGTGCTAACCACTCAGCCACAGGACAGCTTACCATCAAGTAGACATTTGAAAAAAAATTATAATTGTTGAACAGTTCCAGGAAATGATATGATTTCTGAATTATTACTAGCAGCATGTATTCCAGCCAAGTTTAAAGAGTGTGCAGCACAGGGAATACGTTTTGCCAAAGCAATTTCTTTTTTAACATTTCAAATTGTATAACTGTATGCTTTCCTGCCATATTCACTCCATTGTCATAGCAGTCCTCTAATAATATTTAAATTTAATCCATCTTCCAACAAGTTTTCCTTCTCTTAATATGTGCTCCTACAAGTTTATTCTTCAAACAAATGAAATTGATGAACCGTTCTTGAAAACAGATACAATTTCACCACTCAGTTTCCCATATCTTGAAATTTGACACATTTGCTCTCTGAAGAAGACATATGCAAAGAAAACAAACTAAATGTTTACCAGTGACATAAGGAAAATGAAAAGGAAAACACTGTCTGGTGAAAATGCTAATAGGACATATCAGGAGTTCCGGAAAAACTAATTCTATAATATTTTGCTTCCTTTATTTACTTTAATATTTCAGCTTTAAAGGAGTGTGAATCGTAGGGATACAAAGTATTCCTATGATTCACACTCCTTTATAACTAAAATATTAAAGCAATGACAAGCATGACACCTTGTCAACAAAAGGTTAAACACACATAATTTAGGCAGAATAAAGATAATTTTGCTCAATATCTGTTTTGTATTTAGACAGATTAAACTCTGATTGTTGTAACATACATGAAGTGTTTTGAAGAATGCATTCCTGGAATTTATTTACCATGCTCTTTTATTTTTAATAGTTGTCTTTACTGTGTAAATTTTTTCGCAGAAATGCTGATGAAAGGAAAATCAGACCCCTTCACCCCAAACGACCAGGTGGCCGACTGGTTGCTACTTGAGACATTGGCTTTCCATGAAATGTGGATATGACATGGTTAAGACAAGAGTAGGGAAAATGGTTAGTTCTTCCTTCTGGTGAAGTGTATTAGAGTAGATATTTGTTGGGTCCAGAAAAAGCAGATCTCTTTAAGGTTATACAAATCCACTAAGAGGTTAATATGGATATTTCAGAATTAATCTCCACTGCAAAATAGGGCAAGAATTTCTGTCCCTCTCCATCAGATAATCACCGGGAACATCTAGAGGTAAGTGACACGATGTTGTCTCCCATCTCTAGCAGGCAAACTGGAGCATCTAGGAAAGTTTTACGTATGTGTGTGTGTGTATATATATAATGACATCAATATATGAAAACGTCACATATAAGTGAAACTTGCTCATATGCATAAGTAAAAATGTCATTTGATGCTCAACTTTTGTAGCACCTATGGCAAGGGCCATAGCCTAGAGTTGGCTCTGGTAGTTGCCATTGCATTGCTACCCAGAAAAAAAATCAAAGCTTACAATGAAAATTATGGCTCTCTTCAGCACTTTTACCTATTTTGTATGTGCATTGCAATTAACCTTCAAAAAAATTTACTATCAAAATTTAAAGAATGACACCAAGTTTATTTTACAGCACACTCATTTAATTTATTTGCAATGTTTACTTAAAATTACTTTCTACACATCGTAAACATTACACATATCCTATTAACCCTCTGTGTCCTGCTGAAAAACTGGATTACATCCAGAGGCCAAGCACTTTTCTCCCTATGCTCAACCAAAAAAAAATTGTAGTTTAGAACTTTTTGCCAAATAACTAATAAAACGAATTATACCATGTTATATGCTAAATTAATCAGCATTTAATCCTTGATTTTCTGAAAAAAAAATATCTGACAAAAAAGATGACATGTTTTATTTTAATAGGACATTTTTGGAGTCATGTAGTAAAAAAATGCATCTGGAAAGGCAAATAAAAATCTATTTAAAAAAAACTAATAGATAGAAATGTTTATAATGTACAAGTAGAAAGGCTATTTATTACTGAATAACAAAAAAAAAATAATTTTCTTGTTTAAGGTACACATTTCTCCAGTTTTGTAATTTTTTTTAATACAGTACTTTGAGAGAAGTCCAGGTTTATTGGAGTCCAATAAACAATTCAACTTTATAATTAATATTTTTAGTAAATAACTAATCAACAGAAATATATATATAAAAAATACCCCCTCAAACAGCTGCTTGCCACAGAGGTCTGAGAGGGGCCTGTCTGTTCATATGCCATAGTAGGTCTGTGAAGATGGCAGATCCTCAGCAGATAAACAACACAAACATCCATGTCTTATCAGGGGCTCAAACCCAGGTCCCTTAGACCAGTAGCCAAGTGCGCTATAACCACTCGACCACAGGACAGCCAAACAGAAATAGGTTGTGTTATATATCAAATTAAAGAGAATTTAATTCTGAATTTTATTGAAGTAAAAAATTTGAACATTGTAGAAACACATTAATTTTAATAAAACTTTTTACAGTGGTACTACCAAAAAAAAATAGGTACATATTTCATAATTACTTCCAAATTCTTACATTTTTAAAAATAGTTTGTTTTTTGTTAATTATCAGATTTTAGAAACTTTAAGGAAAAATTTGTTGATAATAGTTAAAATCAAACTTCTGAGTTTAAATTAGGGGATTGCATCAGCATAGAGCAGCATTAACAAACGAATTGGCAATGTCTTATATCGCTTCTAAGAAATGGAAATCAGATGGCTTTAACAAATTATTTATGTCATAGTTTAATAAAATATTATTTATCAAGCCTAAATTATATACTTTTATAAGATATGCATATAATTTTTTAACACAGCAATTTTAACTTTTAAAAAAATTGATTTTTTTTATTGTACTAAAAATGGTGTATACATCCTCGGCCTCTCAATGCAGATTCTGTGAACATATACATATGTCCTGGACACTGGAAGGGTTAACATGTTACATTGATAATGAGTAATCAATAAGCTGATATACACCAACCAGAATGCAATAATGCTCTGAGCTTGATTATGGATCCTGAATTTGTTGCACTATTGAGGGGGTAAATCTGCTGTTTTCTATTTGTTTGTGGGTTGACAGCACCAAATGAATAGGTTCATATAATAATAAATAAATACCCCCTCAAGCAGCTGCTTGCCGCAGAGGTCTGACAGGAGCCTGTCAGTTTATATGCCATAGTAGGAGTTCTGAGAGGATGGCAGGACCTCAGCAACATTTTATCAGCTGGTGGATTATATCGCTTCTAAGAAATGGAAATCAGATGGCTTTAACAAATTATTTATGTCATAGTTTAATAAAATATTATTTATCAAGCCTAAATTACCATATTTGCCGGTGTATAGGACGCACCCCCTTTTTTAGACACATTTTTAAGGGGAAAAAAAGTTTTCCACATTGTTTCATGAATTTCCATAAATATTTACTGTACTCATTTTATAGTTATTTAGGTATACAAAAAATGTAACTAGGGAACATTGTACTTAGGTACCTTTTAATGTTCATCCTCAAAACCCAGAAATTCATCTCCAGAAATAAATGAAAAACCACTTGAAGCCTCTTTTTCAGAAACTGAGTCTTCGTATAACAAATCATCCTCTGTGCCATCAAGTGAGTTACTAATACCACATTTCTTAAATGACTTTACAACTGTCTCATGTTTCACAGTATTCCGTAAAGTTTTGACCCATTAACAAATCTGCAAAATGCTAGGTCTCTTCCTTCTTCCTGATGGTGTCACTTCAAAATCTGTAGACTGCATCCAACTGTTCCATTTCTCCTTCATGAATCCTTTAAATGGTTTATTAATGCAGACATCTAAAGATTGAAACTGGCTCGTTAGTCCACTTGGAATTACAGCTGAGTTTTCAGTTGGTTGATTTTATTTTTTACAGCTTCTGTTCTATGACTCCGAAACTGATCCCATACTAGCAAGGCAGGTTTCTTTAACAGTCCACCAGGATGCCTAGACCACACATTGTCTATCCACAACTTCATCCCCCCTTGATCCATCCAGCCCTTAGGATGAACGTGCACAAACACACCTTTAGGCAGTTTTTCCTTGGGCAAGGTTTTCCTTTTGAAAATCAAAAGAGGCGGCAATTTTGTTCCATTGGCACAACAAGACAACACGACTGTGTAGTGCGTTTTCTCATGTCCACAAGTTTTAACAATAACACTTCTTGCACCTTTGGAATCTACTGTTTTGTTTGAGGGTACATCGAATGTCAGTGGGACCTCATCCATGTTTCCTATTTGTGAAAGTTCAAAATTTCCACTTTTTCTTGCATTAATGACAATTTTATGAAACTCGATAATCTTGTCTTCATATTCTGTTGGCATCTTTTGTGCTATTTTTGTTTTAGTCCGCATACGTAAGTAATTTCTCTTCATGAATCTAGAACACCATGACGTTGATCCTGTAAAATCAGCGATGTCTCTGTTAGTAGCTATCACTCTTGCTTGTTGAATAGTCATTTTTGTGAAAACTGAAAATCCCGAACTTCGGTGGACTAATAACCAAGTTTTTAATTCTTCTTCTAGTTCCGGCCATTTTGAAATTCCATGTCGCAGATTATGTTTACTACGCATAGCTTTTTTTAGGTCTTCTTCCTGTCTTCTCCAAGTTCTTATCATCTTTTCTTCCTCCCTGCTACCCTGTTTCCGTGTTCTTTAGCATACTCAATCACTCGTAGCTTGAATGCAATATCATAGCAGAATCTGCATTGTTTTTGAGCCATGTTTCGCAGCAAAACATGAGAAAGCTTCTTCGGTACTAAAAGTTTACGTTTTGGTTGCCTTGAGGGGCTGTAATCGGTAACGACGCGCCATGCTCGCGCTTTTCGAAAAAATATGCCGGTGAAATGTGATTACACATGCGCACATTGGATGAATCATAACCTTGAGGTGTCAGTGGATCTGAACTCTATTTTACTGGAATGCTCCCTCTATCAGTAGTGAAACATAAAATACATCACGCAACTTATTATTTTTACAGAACAAAAAAAAATATGGAAACGATTTATTTGAAACCACTCTTTCACAAAAGGACAAAATGCAAAAGAATACTTATATATGTATATTGATATAAACCAAAAGTTTTAGACTGAAATTTCAACTCATAATTTTGATTACTGGCGCATAAGACGCACCCCATATTTTAGGCTATTTTGAGGGGGGAAAAGTGCGTCCTATACGCCGGCAAATACGGTATATACTTTTATAAGATATGCATATAATTTTTTAACACAGCAATTTTAACTTTTAAAAAAATTGAATTTTTTTTATTGTACTAAAAATGGTGTATATATCCTCGGCCTCTCAATGCGGATTCTGTGAACATATACGTATGTCCTGGACACTGGAAGGGTTAACATGTTACATTGATAATGAGTAATCAATAAGCTGATATACACCAACCAGAATGCAACAATGCTCTGAGCTTGATTATGGATCCTGAATTTGCTGCACTATTGAGGGGGTAAATGTGCTGTTTTCTATTTGTTTGTGGGTTGACAGCCCCAAATGAATAGGTTCATATAATAATAAATAAATACCCCCTCAAGCAGTTGCTTGCCACAGAGGTCTGACAGAAGCCTGTCAGTTTATATGCCATAGTAGGAGTTCTGAGAGGATGGCAGGACCTCAGCAACATTTTATCAGCTGGTGGATAAACCTTATCTGAAGCCATTGCAGGTACCTGAATTCTAGTTTCTACAGGCATTGTCAAATCTACATTGGAGGAAGTCTTCCAGTGTAGATGGCTTCAGCCTTTAGTTGGCCATTTTTTTTTTGGAGTATTTTAGTTTTATTGTTTTAACTCTTTCAATGTTCCCTGGAAAGATACGTTTTTTTCAAATTAGTAAAAGTTGGTTTCTAACATGTTCTACTTTTGTTCTTTTTCTTATTTGACATTCTATATTTCATTGTTTAAAAATGAATGGTCTTTCTCTTGGTCTATTAATATGGACTATATTTTGCTAGTGGTTACTTCAGGATGTTTCTAAATTTTAGAATTATATTATAAAAGAATCTTGACACTGGAAAAATTAAAGATATCATGCAGATTTTACATTGAATCCTAGCAAACTGTGAAGTAATTTTACCTTAAGATTTTAATAGACATTTAGAGCTTAAAATAAGAGTTATTCTATATGTAGTGTAAAAGAGTTTATAGTCTTTGTTTGATATTGTTGGCATTCCCTCTCTCAATAAACATAGTTTCTTTAAACATCCCACTAACCATTTTCTCTCCATAGGTAGTTGGAATGTGAGGACTCTGCACAGAGCTTTTTCTCTTGATGTCCTCACACAAGAATTCCACCATTATAATTTAGATATTCTCGGCTTACAAGGGACCAGATGAACAGATAAAGGTCAGATTCTTAAAAATAATCTTAAATTTCTCTTTTCAGGGAGGGACGACAATAAGTATCACCAAGGCATGGGTCTGCTTCTCAGCAGACATGCTAGTGATGCTCTTCTAGGATATGAGTGCATTAATGAAAGATTTCTTACAGCAAAATTTCAGACAAGCGTTAAAGACTTGAATGTTATCTGCTGTTATGCCCCCACTGAGGATGCCGATGAGGATGAGAAGGATAGGTTTTATGGACAACTTCAGAATATTTTGAATTCTGTCAAGAAAGGATATATTACTCTTGTTCTTGGTGACTTCAATGCCAAAGTTGGTACTGACGCTGACCTTTGGGGAGGAGTAATAGGTCCTTTTGGTATTGGTAGCTGCAATGGCAATGGGCAACATCTCCTACAGATAAGTAATCTCAATGGTTTCAGAATAACTAACACTTATTACAAACACTGCGACATACATAAGTACACATGGGTTTCAGCCCATGGGCTGCATAAGAATATGATTGATTATATATTAATTAACAGCAAATGGGCTAGTTCTGTTAGGAATACCAGGGCATATAGGGGATCTGAAATTGGATCTGACCATAACCTGTTAAAAGTGTCTTGCAACTTAAACTTAAAAAGTGCTGTGCTAGGGTGAAAAAATTTACTTTTAATACCGAAGCTCTGAAAGACCCAGTTATAGCCAAAGCTTACCGTGATATGTTACTTAGTCATTATGACAGTCATGGTATGCTTTACTACTGAAGTTGAGGAAGAATGGGATCATTTTAAACAGGCTTTTTTGGACATTAACAGTACTCTTTTAGGAAAAAAGGAGCAGAGGAGACAAAATTATCTGAGTGATAAGGCACTTGAGCTTATTTCGGAAAGAAAGAACTGCAGGAATGTCCTTAATCAATACCCTACTAGTCCTAATAGAAAGCATTACAGAGAACTTAATAAATGTGTAAAAGATCAGTTAGTTGCTGATAAGAATCTTTGGCTTGATGGCTTGGCTGACAAAGCCGAGGAAGCAGTTAGACAGTACAACAGCAGAGAGCTGTACCAGAGAGTTAATGTTTTGTGTGGTAGAAAATGGACAAGTATACAGGGATTGAAGGATAAACAAGGTAAGGTTATAGAAGGTGATGATTCTGTCATGGCAAGGTGGGCTGAGCATTTCAGTGATACTCTAAACAATGTGGTTAGTTCTATTCCCATTGTTTGCAATGATGATAGATGCATTGGTGGCTTTAATGTTGGCCCTATAACACAATCTGAAGTTATTTTAGCTGTTTCTAAACTTAAACTACATAAATCCCCAGGGGTAGATGAAATTACTACTGAAATGCTTAGAGCTGGGAATGTTTCGGTTACCACTTGGATGACTGAAATTCTGAATATTTTTTATGATAAAGGCATGGTTCCTAAGGATTTTACCAGAGCTATTTTATCCCTATTTTCAAAAAAAGGTGATCGCAGTTCTTGTGATAACTATAGGGGTATCAGCCTACTCTCTGTTCCAGGTAAAGTTCTTTCCATGATTGTGCTTAATAGAATTAAGAATCTGGTTGACAGTCAATTGTGTGATGAGCAATGTGGATTCAGAAGTGGTATGGGATGTGTGGATCAGATTTTTTCACTTAGGCAGATTCTTGAGAAATGTTTAGAGTTTCAGAAACCTTTGGTTGCTAGCTTTGTTGATTTCAAAAAGGCTTTCGACTCTGTTGATCATCATAATTTGTGGTTGATTGTGAGATCATATGGTATACCTGACAAGTTAGTTAACATAATGAAAGCTTTCTATAATAACACTGAGTCATGTGTGAGAGTTGGTAAGGCTTGTAGTAATTGGTTTAGCATTACTTCTGGTGTTTGACAAGGGTGTATTTTGTCTCCTTTTCTCTTTAACTTGGTTATTGATTATGTTATGTGAAATTTACTTCAAGGGAAAGATTTTGGCCTTAAATGGACTGGAGATACGAAAATTTCTGATTTAGATTATGGTGATTATTTAGCCCTTTTGGCAAATGATGTTGGTGAGATGAACTCTTTCATTCAAGCTGTTGATGAAACTGGTAGTAGAGTAAGTTTGGTTATAAACAGAGAGAAAAGTAAAGTGATGAAAATTGGTCAGGCAGGCTGGGATTCAGTTAATCTGAATGGTTGCAGTCTTGAGCAAGTGTCACAGTTTAATTACCTTGGGAGCTATGTAACAGATACTGATGATGTGCGGCATGAGATTAACAGACGAATAGGGATTGTTGCCAGGACTTTTAAGAATCTATGGAGAGTGTTGAGAAATAAGCGTATACACCTAAAGACTAAAATTAGACTGTATAACAGTTTGGTTCTTTCCAGGGTTAGTTATGGTAGTGAAACTTGGACACTTTGTAAACAAGATAATAGGAAACTAGATGCTTTTGATTCCAGATGCTTACGCAGTATCTTGGGCATTAGGTGGTTCAACTTTGTAACTAATGATGAGGTTAGGCAAAGGAGATTGCAACACCTTTAAGCAGCATATTGTGCAGAGAGAAACTCGGTTGGTTTGGCCATGTTGCCCGTATGGATAATTATAGATTGGCGAATAGGGTTATAAACAGTGTGTGTAAAGGCCTCAGAAAGAGGGGGAGACCAAGGATTCGATGGACAGACAATGTCAAAAAAAACTTTGTTAAAATTGGTGTGCAGTGGCCAGATGCAGTAGATGTAGCTCAGGATAGACTTGCTTGGAGAACTAAATTGCATGGTCTGGTTGGACTTCCGTAGCCGATGGCTGCTTGAGAATGATGATGATGATGATGATGTATATACATGCAGGCTTCCACAGTAGTAAACCAATTATTACAAGTTGGATAGTATTATGGAAATAATCTTGTAAGAGTAGAAATGGTAAATAGCTCAAGTAAAATAATTTCCACTTCTTCAATATGTCTAGAGAACAATTAAAGGTATTTTGTGTTTTATCATGAAAGGAAATAATACTCTTTTACTAGATGATTTGAATGCCAAAGCTGGTATTGACTCTGACTCTGTTGGCATTGCTAGTTGAAATAGCAATGGAGACATCTCTTAAGAGTAATCTTAATAGTATAATTAATTTATTATATTAATAGGATATTTTAAATACACATGCAGTGAAGTGTGGCACAACCTATAAATCATATGTCACAAAATAAAAATAATTCTTGGTTTTTCTGTAATTGCAGAATATCTGTTAAGAATCTTTCATCAATATAAGGATGTGACAGAAGCTAGGAAAACAAACACTGCAGTCAATAAGGCTCTCTGACAGATCAGTTCTCTTAGAAATTAAAGAGAAAATGATATCAATGAAATTAGGAATAAACTATTACATCAAAAAAAGTTCACCTTTTTTTGGAGCAATAAGATAAAATGAAAAAAAAAAAAAACAATTCCTTAGCTGGCACTGAAATGAATAAAACCATTACATTAATTTAGCAACAACTTATTCCAATTAAAGTAGATGGATATCTCAAAACTCTTATTAATTCCTAAAATACATTTTAAGCCCTGTGCACATAATATTAATATATTTCAGCCTAATTAATGAACCAAAGAAGAAAAATATAAACTTTTGCTAACACAATCACTAAAGAAATGAAAATAATGACACATCAATTAAGCCACTGCCCTCTAAAGGAAGATATTTTCATTTTTAAACATACTCCATTGTTACTTGTCTAAAAAAAATATCAAGATACATTTGCCTTTAAGTTTCCCAGCAGTCTGCCCAGCTGGTAAATAGATAAATCAGTAATAAGACCTCTTGCTGTGTGTTAAGCTTAAATTTTTTGCATTGAGCATAGAAAGGCTGATTTTGGAGTTGTAACAATTTGACACTCAAAGGGCAGGGAGGGAGTGCTGCATACAAACAATAAGATATTGTTGGAATTTACCCTAATCGATAATAATTAACAAGTGATAATCAATCAGTATACATCATTCATAGATCAAAAATCAATATATTATTTTAAAAAACAGCACAGCCCTTCTTCCCACGGCCTTATAAGAAAGTGTTTGAATGTAGCAGTGGAGGCCACATGGGAAGTGACAGCTTGTGGTAATCACACAACCCATGTCCATTGCATGAGTTGTGTAGGATTTTATTGAAATTGAAACTGAATTGCTATTAATAAGTAATCAATCAGCAGGCACATCATAGAATACTATGGGATTAATTGATCTATTGCATAAGCCACTTGAACATTCAAATTAATATCCAAAATTACCTGTACTTTGGATTTACTGTAATCCTCTGTATGGAATAAATTATTATTATTAAATCAACACCGCACTACAGGAGTATTAGAATGAAAAATGTTTTCGAGAAAGTTCTTGAGTTACCATTATTGGCACTTGTTATACTGCATTGGAGGCAGTGGCTTACGGTTGTCAGAAGTCTGCACTAAATAATAAATACCCCTCAAGCAGCTGCTTGCCACAGAGGTTTGACTGTCAGTTTATATGCCACAGTAGATCTGAGAGGATGGCAGGACCTCAGCAGAAAAACAACACACACATCCATGCCTTACCTGGGGCTCGAACCCAGGTCCCTTAGATCAGTCAGCACTAAGCTTCATAATTTACAATATATTGATAGAATTGAACAATATCAATATGTCACAGGTGTTACACTGATATAGAGAGGGAAAGTCACAAGTATGATCTGTTAACCCTGGTCAGTCATGCTCTTGCAGCCCGTGAGCTAGTAAAATATGTTGCTTTCGTGTAGACGTATAATACAGGATTTAACTAAAGTGCAATTACACCAATTTCACTAAGTGCAAAACCTACAGTTCAAGGTTTTCAGAGGAACTTTTACAGAGAAAAAAAAATTGGTTGGGCATGATCTGGTCAAACCCCCCCCCCCCCACTTATTTCTTAGAATGGCTTCACTTTGTTAACCCTACTAAATGTACTACTTTTAGCCTTACCATAAACTTAAAAGAAGAAAGAAATACATAACGTATACTTTCTACATACTATGAAATACTAACACACAAACCTCAAATATTTAGTGGGCACAAATCGCCTATAAATCTTCAGTGCAAACTAAGTAGAAACTTACAATCCAAAACATTGAGGTGATCCAAAATAATTATTCATAATTTCCAGTCAAATTAAAGAATGAAAAGTGTTTTCTTTTTAATACTACGTACAGTCATAAAACATTTTTTAGAGCTTCTATTTCACTACGATATTTTATATTCATCTCACTTTACGATTCAACTATAAGTAAACAACAATGTAAACAACAGTGTAATGAAGTTAGTTTCTTAAATAAAATATTGTTGGCTTCTTTCTCTTTGGAAGATAAAATTGGCAATTATATTTCAAGGGCATTGGGTGAGGGATTGGATATCCGAAATTTTTTTAACTTAGAAATCAAATTTTGCGAAATGAGAAAAAGAGTACTTGTAAATAAAAAGACAACTATTGAAGCAACTGCTTGCCACAGAGGTCTGACAGGCGACAGGAGCCTGTCACTTTAATACGCCAACAGAGGCGTAGCGAAGGACTATGGTTGGGGGGAGGGGAGGTGTTATCAATTCGAATTTCAAATTTTGCCAAAGAGCAAACTTTCTTAGATTTTCGCTCCGGGGGTTGGGGGGGGGGGGGCAATTTCACAAAATCTCCTGCATTTTGCCTTCCAATTTTGCCAACTAACCGTAATTTGACATTTACCTTCCAATTTTGCCAACTAACCGTAATTTGACATTTATCTTCCAATTTTGCCAAAGAGCCATAATTTCACAGAAATAATTCCAATACTTACATCTCGTCTGAATTGTAGCAAGTCAGTGTGAATTTTCCCTTCATTTGGCCAACTCTCCTTAATTTCACGAAACTAATCCCAATCTTTACATCTCTCCTAAATCTGCCAAATCACGTCAAACTTTTCAAACTCATCATGATTATGCCAAGTTTTCTCGATTTTAGTCAACTATCCTGAATTTCACAAACCCATTCCCAATTATCACAACTCTGCCGTAATTTTACAGAAATCGCAATTTTTAAATCTTCCCTGAATTTGCCAACTCAATTAGAATTTTATCAACTTTCCTTAATTGCACAAGGCACAATTTTCACAACTCCCCTAGATTTTAACAAGAGTTCTTGGATTTTCCAACTGTCCTTAATTTCACAAAACCAATCTCAAATTTTACAAGTCACCTATACTTTACCAAGTGGTTTCCAGTTTTGCCAACTTCCCCAGATTTTGCCAAGTTTTTTCGATTTTGTGAATTCTCCTTAATTTCACAAAAACAATCCCAATTTTCACAAATCGTCCGTATTTTACCAAGTGGATTCGAATTTTGCCAACTGCCCTAGATTGTACAAAGTTTCCTCGATTTTGCCATCTCGCCACAATTTTACAGAAAAAAATCCACATTTTACATCACACCTGATTTTTGTAAAGCCACTCTGAATATTGCCAATTCCCCCAAGATTTGCCAACTCTCCTAGATATTGCGAAGTTCCCTCGATTTCGCCAACACGCCATAATTTTACAGAAAAAAAATTGTAATTTTTACATCTCACTTGAATTTTGTCAACTCTCCACGATTTTGAGAAGTCACTCGGAATTTTATCAACTGCCCCTAGTTTTTGCCAACTGCAAAAAGAAAAAAAAAAAAAAAAAGTTTTTTGCCTAAAACAAAAAACACAACTCCAACTGGAGCGTGTGCAGTTACTGCACACGCTCCAGTTTGCTGTGAACGGTAAAGTTTTGCCAACTCTCCTAGATTTTGCCAACTCGTCATAATTTTACAGAAAAAAAAATCCAAATTTTCACATCTCACCTGAATATTGTCAACTCTTCACGATTTTGACAAGTCACTCCGAATTTTGTCAACTGCCATTAGTTTTTACCAACTGCCTCTAAGTTTTTCCAACTCGCTATAATTTTACAGAAAAAAATCCTAATTTTAACATCTCACCTGAATTTTGCCAAAACACTACGAATTTTGCCAACTCTCCAAGATTTTGCCAAGTTGTCCCGATTTTGCCAACTCCCCAAGATTTTACCCAGTCACTCCGAATTTTGCCAACTCACCTATATTTTACTAAGTGGCTTCGATTTTTGCCAACTGCTCTAAATTTTGCCGTCTCTCCATTTTCCAAACTGCCTTAGATTTGCCAAGTTGCCTCGATTTTGACAACTCTGTTTAATTTTCCAAAAAAAATTACAAATTTTCACAACTTAATTAGATTTTACGAAGTCGCTTCGAATTTTGCCAACTCCGAGTTACTTTTGGGGGGGGAGCCTCCCCCATCCCCCCATGACTACGTCCCTGACGCCATAGTAAAAGATTTGAGACGATAGCGAGATCTCAGCAGGATAAACCACACGAACATCCATGGCTTAGGACCCCATCCACTTATCAGAATGCATGAGTGCTAAAACGTGCCGTGCATTCTTGCCTGCTGTTTGTACTTCACACCAAGTTTCTACAGTACTTCGATGAAAGTTTTTAAAGGAACTTCTGCGTTGAAAGTTTTAAACGAATCGCCCATCCATCTGTCAGTTTTCTAACACGGAGGAATTGTTGTCATCTGGTGGGCAATTAGCTCCTTTTCTGTAATAGGAATAGAATTGCATGTTTAAGAATTATTTTGCCCTATTGTATGAAAAAAAGAAGAGAAAACTCATTTTAGTGTCGGAAATGGCTATACGAGAAGCAATTATATTCACATATGAATTTGTTAAATGAACTGCGTTTTAACGATTCATACAACTATCGCGAATATTTGCAAATGAGTGAAGAAACGTATAATACATTAAAAGAGACACGGTGCAGTTCACGGTGCAACACGGCACTATTGAATAAATGTAATGTAAGAAGTGGGAACGTAAGAAAGAGACACCAGTTAGAGGTTCTAAGAGAGTTGAACGGAACATTGAACGGAAAATAAGGTCTGCTGCTAAGATTTGCGATGGCAGATAAATATCCATATTTCGATTTTTTTTTTGGTTTTTATACAGTTGCTAGGGTATGATGTGAAATAAATATATATGTTTATTTTTTAACTATTATTTTTAGAATGCAGCGAACTAAAGATGTTTTTAGTAATGCAGAGTATCTACGTAAAATATCTTCTAGGAACCAAAATTCCTGGATATTTAGATATTACACTTTATGTGTGCTTATCCTTCGATTTCATGTTTTTTTTTTCGGGGGGGGGGGGGGGCTTGTTTTTAAAGCATGAAATGAAATTGTTTAGTGATATGCTGTAGTCAAAATAGTTGTCTTCGATAAGAATATTTACTTGGGAGGGAGAACTATTTAAAATAAATAAAATAAATAAATACCCCCTCAAGCAGCTGCTTGCCACAGAGGCCTGACAGGAGCCTCTCAGTTTATATTGCATAGTAGAAGGTCTGAGAGGATGGCAGGACCTCAGCAGAAAAACGACACATACATCCATGCCTTATCCGGGGCTCGAACCCAGGTCCCGTAGATCAGTAGCCAAGCGTGCTAAGCACTCGGCCACGGGATGCAGAACCCAAATTTGTTGTTTAGGGATTAAGTTGTGGTTCAAATAGTTGCTTCCGATGTGATATTTTTGGGAGGGGGGCTTTTTATATGTAGGGAGTGAAAATTGTTTATTAAGAGATATGTGCAGATTAAAATTGTTGCCTCCTACAAGACAATATGTATTTTTGTAGCTTTTTTTATCGTGCAACACGAAAATTTGTTATTTAGCGTTATGATCTAGTTGAAATTATTGCCACCGATGAGATGATATATTTTTAGGGCTTTTTTATAGTGTGTAACGAAAGTGTGCTGTTGAACGATATGCACAGTTGTTAATATATACATTTGATAAAGTTAATTTGGCTGATATTTTTTATATGCTAGGCAAAATTTTACCTTGCATCTGTTATTAAATTCCTTTTGGTGTATACTCGTTGTACTGTGCCTCGTAATCAAGTTTTAAGCCATTATCTGTACAACTTAGTTGAATATTCTTGATACTGTTCTATTTCTGTGAGATTTATTTATTACATTGTATATTCAGTAATAATTTTCTTTATAGAAGTTGAGACTTTTTTTGTTAAGTGCGAAAACGTTTTCCGTTTTCATCAGTAGCCGGTAGGGGGCGGGAAGTTACGTAAAAGCATAACGTAACATTACGTTACGCCTAAAAACAAAATGGCAGCCGTAATACCGTGAACTTCACTACAACGTATACCGTAATATCACAATGTTGGAGTATAAATATCATCTGTTCCAGTAACAGTTCGCCTTGTATCAGTCATTCTCTTGTGTTCTTTACGTAAGATAGTCAAGAAGAAATTTGTTTTTTTTCACTACGAAATCTGTTGTTCCTTTTGGGATTTCTCGATTGCTGTAATCATTGTCGCAGATTTTATTTTCCACAGACACGGGATGGAAATATGTGCATTTAAGAAACTTTTCAATATATTTTCAAATACAGCACCACGAGCTATCGATGTATACAAGCGATCACAGAAGACGACGACGACTGTAGTTCATGCAAGCGCACTAGTCAGATTCAGGAGCACTTCAGGTAAGTTATCTATCATGAGCACAAGCCCCTAATCATCTTGGTTTTTACACATTATAGGAAAATGAGACAAAAAAGTGTTTGGTTAGCGTAAGTGACGTTCCACCACCACCAAAGCGTGTCCATCAACTCGGTGCATGCTGGGAGTATATGGTTAACGCACGGAGGTATAAAGAGAGGAGATGCCCTAATCTGCTTTCCCTGTCCAAGGCTGTGATGCCGCCACAAGAGGGCCATGTTGGCCATGTTGCTGCTTCCAAACAAACCGTCTACTGCCACAATCAAGCCTACTTTTGGAATGCTCGTTTCTACTATGATATTTACTACTTATACTATTAATTCTAAATCTTAGAAAACTCTATTTACGTTATTCCGATTTAATATATTGTTGTGCACCCCACCAGGTCTGTGTGATGGGGTGGCTACAACTAGTGGAGAAATCAGCATGTAATTTCGATTCCCCAAATATGTGGGTGATTGCGTTGTGTATTTTTTTTATATATCTATCTTATCGTTACAACCAGGTTCTACTTTACGATGCGTATTTCGCCAAAGTGGGCTCGTTGGACGGTCGATACATGTTGACTGAGGCCTCCCCCCCATGCTGGTGTGTTACTTAACCACACTTATAAGTTATAAACAATTATTTTATTTTCACTACTCCACAACTAAGCATAAGAATCATACAAACATGATAATCACAGAGGCCGTTAGCATCCCTCATGCGGGATGTTCTTATTGGACATTAGCTGTTCCGGTCACTCGGTCCCTTCGACCGAAAATGGACTCAAAGTTCGTTGGGGCCGAGAAAGTTCAAAAAGTCTCTTTTTGACCAAAAACTAGGTTAATTTCGACCAGTCCACTATGGGAGCGCTGCGACGGAGGCTAGACACTGCTTATGTGCAAGAGAACCCAGAATGTCGAAGTAATCCCTACCTCGTTCTTGCTGGAGCCGAAGTTCAGCCACCATCATTTCCCTTTGTCTGCACGTTGGACTTTGCAGAGCACTCGATAGGCACGTCAGCCCATCTCACTGACCTGGAGCAGAAGAATGCAAAAACAGTCATCATCTCAGGCAAGGAAAAGTCTCCTCTCTTTGTTTCAGACTTTGCCACCAATCGTTGACACCAACGCGATGTGTCCCCACCTCATTGGTCTGGCTTTTGAAAATCAAAGGGGAGCGCCCCCCTCCTCTCTCTGGGGTCCTTGGTGTGGGTCAAGGCGGTAGCACCGTGCGCGCTCAACGCCGCGAGGAGGGGGAAGGGGGTCATCTTGACCTCTGCTGCAGTCCGTTCCGCTGAACTTCTAACATGGCGGCTGGCTCAACGGCTGTCGTTTTAGAACCTTCCAGCTCCCAAAGTTGTGTCCACAGGATGAACTCGCTGTGGGCACGACAATATATAATTTTTTCGGCAATGAATATTCCTGTATTGAAGAACTGTCGCACAGTATTGTATACCTTTTTAGTTATATAACTATAACTCTGCTTACCAAAAACGTTTCATACAAAAAGATAAATGTGAATAAATAGAACAATAACAAAAAAATTATTGCATAATTTTTTGAAATTTCATTTATATGTGTCGGCAAGAAACAGTTGAAAATAGTACTCACAACACTCAACAATAAATAGTTTATGCTTTGAACATTCATGAACTGCTCATAACAAATGCATATTATTAGGGGCTGTCATACTAGATCCCCCCCTTTTCTTTTGAGAATGCTAATAAGGGTAACGGAGGCCAAAAATTTCAAACTTATACATATTTCATGAATTTTTAAAGAAATATTTTATAGATTTTTTTAAAGACAAAATACTAGGCCGTTACTACAAGAGTATCCAGTCTCTTAGCTCCCTCATTTTACTTTCCCTCCTGCTCGATTGTGTCATTTATCCCCGACCCCATTTGTTGTTCTAAATTACGGGCCTACAAGAGGGGAACTGAAATATCAAAATCACAAATGCAACATGCTAACCTGCTGTTTCCTATATTATTTAAAAAATTTCTTATTCTAATAAAGAAATATTACATGTAATGGGATTAAAAACAATAATGCAGAAATCAGAACAGTAGCAATAATAAATTCTAGGAAATTTTTCATAATTTAATCTTTGTTGAGACTGAATATAAAACATATTTGCATTACAAGCAACACATTGTGTTTTACTCCGATCTTTCCTATTAGAGGGAAAAGAAACTGAAAACAACATGTTAAGCAACTATGACACTCATTGTTTAAAACAATTTTAATCTTGCTGAAATTTCAAAGTATATATGCGAACTTTGAGATTTATCTACACTGCAACTTCGCCCGGCTCTCAGTGAGAAAGGGAACACTGATAGTATTGAAACGGCTTCCATCAATCATGTGGGACGTTTAGTCGTGATCCCATATCCAGGACAGCCCATGGGGTGTTTTACCTCTGTGCTTTTAATATATATACAACAGCACCTTTTTGCATACAATGGGCTAAATGGCCAAGGCATAAGGATCCCACTGGGCAGCTGTTAGAAAACAGATGGAACCTTCTCATCAAGGCTATTCATTGTGTTCCATTTAAAGTGCACACTATATGGTTCTTCTGTACATGAAGCCATGGCTTGGTGTTCCATCTGATAGATGACAGCCTTTCAAGCCACCTTTCTTTTTCCACCTTTCTGGGTTGGGTTGTTTTACCTCTGAGTGGCACTTTTTTGCACATCATGGGCTAAATGGCCAGGTCACATGGACCCCGATGGCTCAGAGAAGGTTGGGGGGAGGGGACCCATTGGAACAGCTGTTGGGAGACAGATGGTAACCTCCCATCAAGGCCATCCAGCATATTCTTTAACGTGCACAGGGTATGGTTCTCCCGAACACGGCGCCACGGCTTAGCATCCCACCGGATGGATGGCGGCCTTTTCAAGCCCATTGGTGTAACCTACTGACCGGTGACAGGGCGGGGAATTTTGCGGAGATAAATCTCAACGCTGACCCAGCTGGGACTCGAACCTGGGAACTACAGATTACGAGTCTGGTGCGATACCGACTGAGCCACCCCCGCCCTCTACCTTTCTGACAGAGGGCAGGTTTGGGCTTAGCAGATATAAATCTCAATGCTGAAACATTTGGGATTCGAACCAGGGAAGTATTTTTTTTGCGATGAATGAATTTTTCTTTATATTTTATATTCACCTGAGAAGGCCAACAACATAGATTCAGTAATATAAAGAAAAAAAAAAGCAAAATTTTTAATTTATGCATTTATTTTCTTTATAGTTTAATAAAATCTGCAAAGGAATTGTCATCATAAGATAACATTACTAATTTTGTGGGAAAAATAAATGAAACTAAAATCTATATCCAAATTACTTGTGGAATGAATCGGAACTAATTAGCTCATTTTTTAAAATATGCTACAAATAAGTACTTATTAATAATAACTAAAAAGAAAGTAAAAAGACTGAAACTAATTTTTTTAAAGAATTGTTTAGGATATTTGAGCCAGTTTCATTAGTAAATTTCCTCTATGTACCGGAAGGACTGCCATCCATCAGATGGAACATTAAACCATGGCACTGTGTGAGAAAAGAGTTACACTCTGTGCACATTAAATGCTAAATGACCTTGACAGGAAGTTTCTATCTGTCTCCTATCTGAGGACCTAATCCAATGGGTCACCCTAGCCAATCTTCTCTGAGCCCTTGGTTTCCTTTAGACATTTGCCCATTGTGTACTAAAAAAATGATGCTCAGTGGTAAAGTAAAAGATTGCAACATCCGGTGTGAATATGTATAAAAATGCACTCTGAAATTTCAGAATGAAATGAAAATATCTTTAATACAATATTAAATTGCTTGCTTAAAGCAAACACCTGGACAAAAATTTCAATTTTTGAAGAAAATTATTAACTGTGGTATTTCTAGACATAGATGTTGATCAAGGATATTAATATCATAAAAACATGTTGATATTTATTCAGTGCATTAAACCTAAATAATTGGGGAAATCTTAAATTCAGGAAGGTTTGTAAATAGAATAAAAACTCGGAATTCATAACGGCACAATACAACGGAAAGATGTTTTCACATTATATAATTTTATTTTGATAATTTGATAAATTTACTAGTGAAATGTAATTTCCAGTACCTGTTTTGAAGGGCGATTTGTACAGCATAATGCTGAACAGGCAGCAGTGTTAATCGTCAATGTTTTACAGAGCAGAATACGTTCCGTTACTATAGTTACAGCTAATGTTTTGAATAGAACAACATGGCTTCCACGCAGTCTCTCAAGCATCAGCTTTAAGTGCTTAGGGCGTCTCCTGTTCCTTCCTTCCTCCATGGGTTAACGTAATGGAGACTGAAATTGAGTGACTACGAGGTAAGGCTTTTTTTTGGTAAAAATTAATAGTAAATGATCTCGGCGAGCAGCACTGAGCGAGCTTGTTCTTGTTGCCATTCACACGAAGTTTGGACTGAAGTAAACTTGCTTTTGCCTTACTTAACATGCCTTCTAATAAGTAGACAGGCCCTTAACGTATTCTTACATATAGACCTAATTCTGTTTTTTACACGGATTTTTTTACACGATTTTGATTTAACACGGTTTAGAAAAAAATTTCAATTTTCTTTTACACGATTTGTTTTGATCTAACACGGTTCAAATGGCGTCTTTTAAAAAAACTCCATTGAATTTATTTCTGAAAAAATACTCGTATTCAAGAAAAAATTCCTAGAATTTACATTTATAACAAAGATGCCGCTTTTATGGTCACAGTTTTCAAAGTAGTTTTAACTTTGAAAATATACTATAGGTCACTTGAGAAGAATATTGACAAAAACCACCGTGAACTCATTGAAACATAAAACGTGTCTGCTTCTTAATATCTATATACTCTTCTTTCGAGCACAAATGTTAAAAGATAGAAATTTCTAAGGAAGATGGTACATGCAATAGTTAAAAAACGGTAAATAAGCGATGTTCTGCGTTTTGGGCATTTAACCAGCGACAACTATCGGGTACAGGAATCCTGAAAACTAAGACACAATTACGTCTTTACTAGTAACGGGAAATCTGTGAACAGTAGGAGAAAAATCGCTGTCCATAACATTAATTTTTTATTATATTCATGAATTTCAAACCATTTTTCTTGTTGCGAGGCATCTGACAGAAAACGTAACGTAAGACAGGCATGCTCAAAAGAATATTGAAACGTGTTGAAAAATACTTACTCCTACTGAAATATGAGTATTCAAGTTCAAATCAAGAGATGAATGGCATTATACATATTCAACAGATGTCTTTCTAAGTGTAATATTTCTATGCATACATCAATGCGATTAACTAAGTTTTTCTTCATATATTTTGTCACATACTTGTTTCATGTTTCGTCTCTGTAATTGCATGTTTGGGTGTGTGTGTGTGCGTGCTTGCGTGTCCCTGTGTGCGTGTGCGTATGTTTATGTGTATAAGTTTTCATCTTTGTTTCTGTGAATGTGTTCATGCTTCGTCTCTGTAATTGTATGTTTGTGTGTGCGTGCGTGCCTTGCGTGTACGTGCGTGTTTGCGTGCACGTGTGCATGAATATGTTTATGTTTTCATGTTTGTTTCTGTCAATGTCTTGATGTTTGTTTCTGTGAATAGAATGTGTGTGTGTGGGTGTTCATTTTGTTTATATGAATCGTGTGTTAAAGATTCATAGAAATTCAGTTCAATATTCATACACGATTCATAGAAACAAGATGAACACCCACACACACATATTGTATTCTTTTCAAGAATAAACATATTATCTTTCAGACACTTGCTTGCTACAGAAGAAGCTAACAATTTAAAACGAGACTAGAGTATGATTTCTTTCATAGTCACCACTCACATGAAATCTACAACATTATTACTCTAATATCGTACAGTTTTCAGATAGTCATTATTTTACCTTTCTCGATTCAGTTAAATAGAACAATAAAACAGAATGATTCTCACTGTGTGCATAGCTTTATTATTATTATTATTTGTTGACAGGTATAGTCGTGTAGGTTGTCAACTGTAGACCATACTCCAAGACTGTCTAATGTTGAATTGCATAGTCATAGAGCAAAGCTAAGTTTAATTATTCACATGCTTACACAAAAAGTGAATGTTGCTGACTTGCATCTTCACTAGAAATGAACGTTGTTGTAAGAAATTGTAACATCAACACCCTAATACTTAAAAAAAAGGAATGGTTAAACTATTGTTACTTTATTCTTGCTGGTACAGGGCGCCCTCTGTCGGACTGTTTTGTATCTGAGCTGCTTTGAGGCGATGGATGCTTACGTTACGTTTTTAATATTTTTTCCTTTAATGTGAGAATGCTGGGTAGGGTACTTTTCTTTCGCTTCTCTTTTTCAATCTTCTGTAATGTGGCGATTGGTTGTCTTGATGAGTGAAGTGTGAAAGACTTTGCGCGTTAGGTCCTGTAAACGTTGAAACGCAAAGTATTGTCTAATAGATCGGTTCTAGGAACCCTTAGAATCGAGAAGCATTATGCTTATGGAATTTACTGGAGTAATGCTACTTTCTATAGGTACTGTTATTTCAGATTTTAAATTTCCAAACACGAATACATATCTTTTTCGAAAAACCTGTGTTTGCAGTGAAAAATAGCCACTTTCACCCTTATACACACACTTATGCACTTATTCAAACGTACCGGGGGACTGTAGAAATACGCCAGGAACTCTGAAAAGAGCATGAGATAGCGCCTATTCAGATTGTCTTCCGCTTATAGTAGATTGTCTTCCGGTAGAATACAAGGTACAAGACAAACCACGTGACTGAAGTCCACCTACCAACGAACAAAATATGTAAATCATTGCACCAGTTATGAATGTGGATAAGGATGGATAATGTGTAATAAAGTGGTAATGATTTTACGTAATCGAGTGTTAATGTTGATGCTAATCTAAGAGTAGTTTGGAGTCTTTTAAATGAACCATTAAATAAACAGAATTCGGAATCTTTGATTTCGCATTGATTTTAATTGCATCCGCAATTGGTATCATCATGAAGCTGCCAGAGTATAACTTGTATGCTGAGAAAGTGAAGCTGGTGTGATTTTATAACATAAAATAACTTTGGATGAAACATAGGATCGATATTTAATCTAGAAAGACTCATCGTCACGTGCTTCAATTCTACCCTTAAGCTTTGTTGTCTACTTTGTCAGACTCATGCTTACTGAATAATTGGATAATGTCCTTGGACCTTCCATATGCACGTGCGCCACAATCGTAATTTGATGTTCCCAAGTTCATGTTCCAACTGTGCCTGCGTTGAGAATTTTATCGGCCAATTCCTGTTCTGGCTTCGGCGTTAAAGGGTGTCCCGATGGGATTAAAAATGCACTGGCTTTGTAAGCAAGCCTCTCAGAAAATCAGAATTATTTTATAATTTACAGAATTACAGCGATTAACCTCGTGAGCAGGAAAGCCATAACCTCTTAAAGTTAAGAACACGCCTTCACGGTATGCTTCAATCTCTCTCCTAACAGCTGGGGGTGGCTCAGTCGGTAGCGTGCCAGGCTCTTAATCTGTAGTTCCCAGATTCGAGTCCCGCTGGGTCAGCGTTGAAATTTATCTCCGCAAAATTCCCCGCTCTGCCCACGGTCAGTAGGGGACACTGATGGGATTGGCCGTCCGTCGGATGGGACGTTGAGCCGTGGCCCCGTGGCACAGGGTGCGGGAGAGCCGTACCCTGTGCACGTTAAAGAACACGCTGGATGACCTTGACGGGAGGCTACCATCTGTCTCCCAACAGCTGTTCCAGTGGGCCCCCTCCCTCAACCTTCTCTGAGCCTTCGGGGTCCATGTGACCTGGCCATTTAATCCATGGTGTGCAAAAAAAGTGCCGCTCAGAGGTAAAACAATCCAACCCAAGTCCTAACAGCTGTCTACTGGATCCTCTTCCTCATCCTTCTCTGAGCCATTGGTGTCCATCTGATTTGACCATTGTACTAACAAAAGTGTTTGCTAGGAGGTTGCTGCCTGCTAGGAGACAGATGAAAACCTACCATCAATGCCACCCAGAACATTCTTTACTATGCATGATGAGGGAATGAATCTCTTGTTCCCATCCTGTAGACCGCTATCTCACCCAGGAGAGAGTGTGGGAACAGAGAAATTCAAAGGAAACCGAGTTTTAACTTAGGAACATATGATTAGGAGCCTGGCACTTTTCCGACTGAGCCATATCCCTTCCCCCATACACAGTAGGCGCTTACATATAAGCAAGAATTGTGTCAGTTCAGCCACTGACAGTGCTGAGAACTGCATTTGCACAAGCAGCGCCTTGTTCCCGTCCTCTGCCTTAGAGCAACGTAAGGATGTTTCTCCCAAGTCTTTCGAATCCTCCTATTTATTTTGCCACAAGAACTCCGAGTTCTTAGAGAAGGTTGAGGAAAGGAGATCTCTTAGATGAGAGATGCAAGTCTTCGGTGAAGGCGATCCAGTTTGCTCTTTAACATGCCCAGGTATGGCTCTCTTGCACATGGAGCACAGCTTAACATCCCACCAGATGGACGTCAGCCTTTGCAAGCCCAAAGGTGTCTCCTTTCTCACTGAAGGCAGAATGGATTAGCGGAGACGAATTTCAACGCATTTGGGAATCAAAACTGGGAATATTAGATTACGAGCCTGGAGTGATACGGACTGAGACAACAACCATCTCTTTGTGTACAGGATGTTTCACTTGTTTAATAGACTACACTGACCAGCATCATCTACCAAACGGCAAATAAAATTCACAAATTTACTGCAAACTGGCTACCGCCGTGATTATTTTAATGTTACTCTAAAAGTTAATAACATTGTTTAGTTACCTAATGAATTATTTGAGTAGAAAAAATATTCAGGTACGCACTTTAAGTGCATTACATAGCATAAAATTAGTAAACATTCAATAGTATTCTTATTCAATGATTTTGGGTTGGGTTGTTTTACCTCTGAGCGGCACTTTTTTGCACACCATGGGTTAAATGGCCAGGTCACATGGACCCCGAAGGCTCAGAGAAGGTTGGGGGAGGGGACACACTGGAACAGCCGTTAGGAGACAGATGGTATCCACCCGTCAAGGCCATCCAGTGTGTTCTTTAACGTGTACAGGGTATGGCTCTCCCGCACACGGGGCCACGGCTTAACGTCCCATCCGACGGACGGCGGCCTTTCCAAGCCCATCGGTGTCCCCTACTGACCGTGGGCAGGGCGGGGAATTTTGCGGAGATAAATCTCAACGCTGAACCTGCTGGGAATCGAACCTGGGAACTACAGATTAAGAGCCTGGCGCGCTACCGACTGAGCCACCCCCGGCCCTATCGTCATCTGTTTCTAGTGGCTGTGAGCAGCTGGGACAATGCCTGCATGAGACACAGAAAATTGTGTACTGTAGGTACTGTAGAATTCAGGCGAACAGCGCAAGCTGTTCACTGACTTACAGTGTAAGTAGCTAAAAATTAACATCAAAACACATGACCTGTTAATTTGAAAGAGGTCGTCGGAATGTAAATAAAATTGTATCAAAAGTTAACAACCCACCCCCACAAAATATTATTCGCAAAAATAAATTGAGCATGCTTCCCCCCCCACATAAATCGTATCGGAATTTACGGACGGTTCCCTACAGAGTGCATGTAGACTAAGCGATCATTTGATTAAGAGTAGTTCCATGTCATATCAATAGTAACTCAGATACAGGACTCAACAGCTTCTTAAATATGAGTTTAATGAAAAAATATGGCTGAAGGATATTTAAAAGTATTAATAAAATCTATTTAAATCCAGCAAATTTCTAACACTATGTGTTTAATATTTAAAGAGATATGGAAGCTGAAGCTTGAATACGTTAGCTTGTTATGCATAAAACATTCAGAATTAGTGAAAAATTAACATAATTATTACACGAACTGTTAAAACTATTCTTAGACGAGTTAGTCAAATTTAGTGTTCGTCTTAACTTGATTTTATTAACTTTTCAGACAAATTATTTAAACTCTCATTTTGGCTGTTAAATATTCTAATTTCCGTAACTCTCTAAATACTAGGGGCAGGGGTGGCTCAGTTGGTAAGCGCGCCAAGCTCGTAATCTGCAGTTGCCAGGTTCGAGTCACAGCTGGGTCAGTGTTGAGAGTTATCTCCGCAAAACTCCCTGCCCACGATCAGATAGGGGACAGCGATGGGCTTGGAAATGTTGCCGTCCGTCGGATGGGACGTTAAGTCGTGACCCCGTGTGCGGGAGAGCCATACCCTGTGCACGTTAAAGAACACGCTGGATGGCCTTGACGGGAGGCTACCATCTGTCTCCCAACAGCTGTTCCAGTGGGTCCCCTCCCCCAACCTTCTCTGAGCCTTCGGGATCAATGTGACCTGGCCATTTGGCCCATTGTGCGCAATAAAGTGCCGCTCAGAGGTAAAACAACCCCCAACCCACTCTAAATGCTGAAAGAATATTGTTGAAAGTCGACACTGAAATAGATTTCATTGCGATATTAAAATGATATTCAGTGACATTTTTTTTCGTAAAAAGATTGTTTTTGAAGTTATTTAGTTCTGTATCTGAGTTGTTATTGAGATAACATAGAATTGTACGTAAAAATATGTGGTTTCTGAGTGTAAAGAACAAAAACGTTACTTGAAATGCGACTTCTCCTAAAAAGTTGTACAATCGGTTCTTTTCACTAAATTTCGTTCCTGGCTTCTGGGCGATTATGACCAAGAAAATTAGTGAATTACACTGCAAAAAAAGTAACAAAGATAATCTAAATATTAATATACAACTAGAAGCAAACTAGGAGCGCTAGAAGGTCACGTGAATCCTCCTGCCCACTAATGTGGAAAAATCTGGAAAATTTGAAAGAGTAAAGAGAAGTTGGGTTGGGTTGTTTTACCTCTGAGCGGCGCTTTTTTGCACACCATGGGCTAAATGGCCAGGTCACATGGACCCCCGAAGGCTCAGAGAAGGTTGGGGGAGGGGACCCACTGGAACAGCTGTTGGGAGACAGATGGTAACCTCCCGTCAAGGCCATCCAGCGTGATCTTTAACGTGCACAGGGTATGGCTCTCCCACACACGGGGCCACGGCTTAACGTCCCATCCGACGGACGGCGGCCTTTCCAAGCCCATCGGTGTCCCCTACTGACCGTGGGGAGGGCGGGGAATTTTGCGGAGATAAATCTCAACGCTGACCCAGCTGGGACTTGAACCTGGGAACTACAGATTACGAGCCTGGCGCGCTAGCGACTGAGCCACCCCCGCCCCTAAACAAATGAAAGCAATCCGTATAGTGAAACCACTCGCAAGAAAGGAAGGAGGTATCGGCTTTGGTAACACTCCAGAGCAATTAGGTTCAATTGTTTACCTCTGAGCGACATTTTCTCTGCACACAATGGACTAAATGTCCAGGTCACAAAGATTTGGGGAGGGGACCCACGGGATGGCTGTTAAGTGACAGATTGTAGTCTTCTGGTAAGTCCATCCAGAGTGTTCTTCAATGTGCACAGGGCATGACTTTCCGGCACACAGACCATGGCGTAACGACCCATCCGACGGACAACGGTCTTTACAAGCGCATCGGTGTGTCCAACTGACCGAGAGCAGGGTGGAGTGTTGTGCAGATAAATTGCAACCCTCACCAAGTGGGACTCGAATTTGGGTTGTTTCACCTCTGAGCGGCACTTTTTTGCACACCATGAGCTAAATGGCCAGGTTACATGGACCCCGAAGGCTCAGAGAAGGTTGGGGGAGGGGACCCATTGGAACAGCTGTTGGGAGACAGATGGTAGCCTCCCGTCAAGGCCATCCAGCGTGTTCTTTAACGTGCACAGGGTATGGCTCTCCCGCACATGGGCCACGGCTTAACGTCCCATCCGACGGACGGCGGCCTTTCCAAGCCCATCGGTGTCCCCTACTGACCGTGGGCAGGGCGGGAAATTTTGCGGAGGTAAATCTCAACGCTGACCCATCTGGGACTCGAACCTGGGAACTACAGATTACGAGCCTGGCGCGCTACCGACTGAGCCACCCCCGCCCCTAAATCATAGTTTCAAATGGTGCTCACCATTCACATGACATGGAGTAGCCCCGTTACTTTCTCTCGAACTTGGGAACTAGATTAATAGCCTGGTGCGATACCTACTGCCCCCCCCCCCCTCGGAGCAATAATCTGTTACTTTTAGGTTGAGTTCAATTTGTGCTTGCGTTCAGATTTTCTCCGGTACCTGCCACTCTGAATTTGTTAACAAAGGAAACACAGATGGGCTTGGTAAGGTTTCTATATATTTCTAGAAATCAATCGGTGTAATGTTACTTACCAGATTGTTTGTTTCTGATTGGATTATTATGATATGATGTGGCTGCGCAACTCTGTACCTATTTACAAAAACACTGGAACTAAAAAATTTAATTAGAGAAAAACTGTACGATAAATAAGTCTTATTTATTAATTTTTTGGTATAAACTGTTGCAAATAATAAATGCCTTCGTCAGTCAGCTTCTAAAACCAATGTAAATTTATGGAAAGTCATTAGCAACATTTCTATCTGTATCACTAAGCAGTCCTCTACGAACGATATCCATTCGCCTACACTCACATGGGGCGGGGGTGGCTTAGTCGGTAGCACGCCAGTCTCGTAATCTGTAGTTCCCAGGTTCGAGTCCCAGCTGGGTCAGCGTTGAGATTTATCTCCACAAAATTCCCCGCCCTGCCCACGGTCAGTAGGGGACACCGATGGGCTTGGAAAGTCCGCCGTCCGTCGGATGGGACGTTAAGCCGTGGCCCCGTGTGCGGGAGAGCCATACCCTGTGCACGTTAAAGAACACGCTGGATGACCTTGACAGGAGGCTACCATCTGTCTCCCAACAGTTGTTCCAGTGGGTCCCCTCCCCCAACCTTCTCTGAGCCTTCGGGGTCCATGTGACCTGGCCATTTAGCCCATGGTGTGCAAAAAAGTGCCGCTCAGAGGTAAAGCAACCGGACCATGCTACAGTTTTAACTTTGCTGCAAATGTTTTCGAAATGTCAGTTGTTTATAATAGAAACAATTGATCCTTACCATTTTTTTCTACGAATGTCGTGAGAAATAAACGACACTTAGTTCGTAAATTCCGAACAACCGTTTATTTCATATATTGCTTTTACTAATGATCTGAAATACGTGATATTAAGATTTCCAATGAGTTGTTTCATCTACAAGCATATTCAAGTATTGGTATTTTAATTCGTTCACTCGATACATATGAGATTAACATTCAAATGTGTTTATGCAAAGATATTTTATTAAATTTTGAAAGCAGTCAGATAATATCATAATTTTTTACTTAACTTTAAATGCCATAGATATTTGAGTGAAGCAGTTCGACGACGTATTTAAATTTCATTTCTTTAATATGTATTAATTTATGAAAAAAAGGAGCTAAAAGTTAAATGAGATAATTACCGCTATAAAATGCGATATCTATAAGTACAATTTTAAACCTGTCGTTTAATTGAACAGTCCGTTATTTTCGAGACGGATTCTAGATTAGTGGCCTACAAATTAAGCCACTCAAATGAATGCAGAAAACATACAACTTGTCAGATAACTAGATGAGCTATAATATATTACATCCAATGAGAAAGTTAGATGAGATTTATATTTTGAGAACATGAAAATGCCTTTCTTTTCTTTGTATTTGCAGAGCCATGGCCAAACTATTGAAGAGGCTTTTAAACGACAATAATTTAGATTTATTTGTATAATTAACCAAATTATCTACAATAATTGCGAACTAATCCGATGAATCTAAAGATTATTTAAGCCACCCTTCCTTGGTAGTTCAGATATTTTAAGAGATTTTTTTAAAACTTATATTGAGATTTGACCAGATAGGCGTAGATGTATTTCTTATTTTTTCAATTATTATTTAATCAGCAAGAAAATTAAACTCATACAAAGGATCAGGTTAACACTGAAATATATCTGGGGGAAAGGAAATAGCACCCCATATTATAAATATTTATATATGTATGTTTATACACTTCACGTGCAGTCCAACTGTCTACATAACTCCGAATGTTAATGTTATACGTGAATCGTACCTAGTCACAGAAAGTGGTATGCGCACTTATGATTTATTTTAGCTACAAAATATCGCGCAATTTTTAATATTCGTAACCGTAAAGAAAGCAAATGATGCAACGAAATCTACAGGCTGTCCCCTAAGTCCTTACACATAGACATGGATAACCCTTACTTTCGTATATATGATCACAGGTGAAAATAGCTAAAGGTGTTCCTCTTCTTTGTTGTTTCAGATGTCGCATTCTTCTTTTTTCTCATTGATGAATAACAGAGTAACGATATATCGTTTCACACCCCTGGGGTAGGGGTGGCGCAGTCGGTAGCGCACCAGGCTCGTACTCTGCAGTTCCCAGGTTCGAGTCTCAGCTGGGTCAGCGTTGAGACTTATCTATGCAAAGCTCCCGCCCTTCCCACGGTCAGTAGGGGACACCGATGGGCTTGGAAAGGCCGCCGTCCGTCGGATGGGACGTTAAGCCGTCGCTCCGTGTGCGGGAGAGCCATACCCTGTGCACGTTAAAGAACACGCTGGATGGCCTTGACGGGAGGCTACCATCTGTCTCCCAAGAGCTGTTCCAGTGGGTCCCCTCTCCCAACCTTCATACCCTGTGCACGTTAAAGAACACGCTGGAGGGCCTTGACGGGAGGCTACCATCTGTCTCCCAACAGCTGTTCCAGTGGGTCCCCTCCCCCAACCTTCTCTGAACCTTCGGGGTCCTTGTGACCTGGCCATTTAGCCCATGGTGTGCAAAAAGTGCCGCTCAGAGGTAAAACAACCCAACCCAACTCCCAACCTTCTCTGAGCCTTCGGAGTCCTTGTGACCTGGCCATGTAGTCCACGGTGTGCACAAAAGTGCCGCTCAGAGGTAAAATCAACCCAACAAACAACCCCAGGAGAAAGTGGAACTGGTACTTATTCATGATACTGGAAAAAGTAAGGGAGAAGCATGCGAGGAATTTCACAGGCTATATCCAGACAAGCCAAAGCCATGTCACATGTCCGTCAGTAATATTCTAAAGAGACTGAAGAAACTGCATAACATGGAATTGGGCTTTTTCGAGTTAATGTGTTCTCTATAATGACTAGTTTCTCTCCTTTGTAATCTTTCAACTCATTTGAGATGACTATCAGAATTCCTTCATCCAGAACGGTAAATTTATGAGTCGGAATTTCTTATCACTTCTACGATCATTACATCTTCTGCTTACATCGAGCATGATGTTGTTGTTTTTGGGTTGTTTTACCTCTGAGATGCACTTTTTTGCACACCATGGGCTAAATGGCCAGGTCACATGGACCCCGAAGGCTCAGAGAATGTTGAGGGAGGGGACTCACTGGAACAGCTGTTGGGAGACCGATGGTAACCTCCCGTCAAGGCCATCCAGCGTGTTCTTTAACGTGCACAGGGTATGGCTCTCCCGCACACGGAGCCACGGCTTAACGTCCCATCCGACGGACGGCGGCCTTTCCAAGCCCATCGTTGTTCCCTACTGACCGTGGGTAGGGCGGGGAATTTTGCGGAGATAAATCTCAACGCTGACCCAGCTGGGACTCGAACCTGGGAACTACAGATTACGAGCCTGGCGCGCTACCGACTGAGCCACCCCAGCCCCGAGAATTGAGTAATTGTCATGATATAAATGAGAATCTTTTGATTAAAATCTCTGAAATACGTTTCTTAATCCAATGCTCCAGGTCCTTAAAATTTGTCAACATGTACTTCTAATGATTTACTATATCAAATATTGTAATCATAAAAGTCGACTTCTTCACATTAATCCTGTTTCTCTCAGCTCTTCGTCTTCTGCTATCCGGCTTGTGGGCTTCGTAGAGGACTTCTTGGATGGAGAAAAGGATCAAGGTTAAGTATTGAGAAAAGTGTAGACGATCTGTTGCAATAATGAGAAAAACTAAAGGCCTTTGTAGCTGGGATGTAAGCAGAAGATGCTGGGATGATAGCAGAAGACGAAGAGCTGAGAGAAACAGGATTAATGTGAAGAAGTCGACTTTTATGATTACAATATTTGATATAGTAAATCATTAGAAGTACATGTTGACAAATTTTAAGGACCTGGAGCATTGGATTAAGAAACGTATTTCAGAGATTTTAATCAAAAGATTCTCGTTTATATCATGACAATTACTCAATTCTCGGGGCTGGGGTGGCTCAGTCGGTAGCGCGCCAGGCTCGTAATCTGTAGTTCCCAGGTTCGAGTCCCAGCTGGGTCAGCGTTGAGATTTATCTCCGCAAAATTCCCCGCCCTGCCCACGGTCAGTAGGGGACATCGATGGGCTTGGAAAGTCCGCCGTCCGTCGGATGGGACGTTAAGCCGTGGCTCCGTGTGCGGGAGAGCCATACCCTGTGCACGTTAAAGAACACGCTGGATGGCCTTGACGGAAGGTTACCATCTGTCTCCCAACAGCTGTTCCAGTGAGTCCCCTCCCCAACATTCTCTGAGCCTTCGGGGTCCATGTGACCTGGCCATTTAGCCCATGGTGTGCAAAAAAGTGCCGCTCAGAGGTAAAACAACCCAAAAACAACAACTCAATTCTCGTGCTTCTTCCCTGTTTATGTATTTGTTCGGAGATAATATCTGCGGAAAATAAATATCAGTATTGCAGTAATTAGTTCCTAGGCGTCTACTTTTCCTGGATGGAATAGTCGCAACAAAATTTCGCGATCAACAGATTTTTATCACTCATTACATTATGTTCTTCCATATTATGCCAAAACCCTTTCAATTGTAATACAAATCCCAAAAGGTACGAAACATGTAATGCTTGTTCTGGATAATACAGATCATATCAATGTATAAGATCAAAATGCCATGAAATAAAATTGTTATATAAGAAATAAAAAAGGATCAAAATTGTCTCTTAACTTTGCACAGACTTTTATAAGCATACAATGTTTCCCCAATGTAATTAAAAGCCAATAAATTTATCGCCTATCTGAGGTTTCGCTATAAATTTGGCAGAATTATTCTTCTAACTCAGTTTGTTGCACTCTGCTGATATTTTATAAAATGCCAGTTCTTCCAGAAATCTCTCTAAAATGATAGGTCTTTAAAGAATAAAAAGAAACTACGGAATGCTAAATATTCGATCGAAATATTTGCAATTAACGTTCCATTTCCTCTTCCACTTTTCATATTCATTCATTTATTGCGCATTGTGAATGGTAAATTCATTTGTTTGTTACGTCTTTGTGTTGTTGATGTTATATTAGTTAAGTAATAATTCGTCATGATGTCAAAAGAAAACGTTTCTTATTATAGGTTCCAGTTTCACTCAGTTTAAAAAAAGAATTGTTCCTTAAAATACGGTGAATATTAATATGTAAAGTGAATATTATTAGATAATCTATGCAATATAAACAGGGTATTCTGAACGTCTACTGCATCACTTCAATAGTTGGTAGGTGAAGTCTGTCTCAATAGAAAAAAAAAGATTTCGTCTTTAGATTCTTGTGACTATTATTAGCAAATAATCTGTTTTAATGTC
This sequence comes from Ryuthela nishihirai, assembly GCA_038380435.1. NCBI lineage: Eukaryota > Metazoa > Arthropoda > Arachnida > Araneae > Heptathelidae > Ryuthela > Ryuthela nishihirai. Next base: position 56,078,041 of record JAWZYU010000026.1, read on the forward strand.
ACATTCTTATGACTCATCTCAGGTAATGGCGAGATTAATATTAATGGAATTTTTCCACTCTACAATTTATATATCCTCCGATGATCGAGTAGAGCTACCTATTATTGTAGCAGTAATAACATAAGATAGAGAAAACGATATTTCGGAGAGAACAATTTCAAGGGGACATATTAGATTCATTTTAAGATGAGATATCTTTTCTAGACTATCGAGTGTGATTTATATCGTGAAAAGAATATGTCCTCGTTTACACGTCACCACGGTCTAATCTGTCTTCCAATGTCCCACCTTATTGATGTTTCTGTTTCACTGAAATTGAGCAGCAGAGTAAGATAGGAAATCTCAGATTTAGCATAATTGGGAACCTACATTGTGAAAACAGCAAGAGTTTCGTTTATTTATTGGTTAGAATATAATCATAAAGATTAGTTGCCAACAATAGTAAGATACAGTTTTCTAACACTTAAGAGAAGTGGTTACCAACGGGGATTATGCTGATTGTGAGAGGGGTTTAGCAAAATTTAAAAAACACAATAATATAAAAAAATATGTGCTACATTTTAAAAATAATTCGTTTCTATATGAATTTTGGGAAAAAAGCGAACAATAAAAATATTTTCTTTCTGTAGCGACTGATGGCTTGTAAATGGTAGCTAGGCGTAAACTGGAAGGAGAGCTGTGTACCAATCCCCAGTGATGATGCACAGAACCGGCCAGGTCTAGCACCTAATGTCCCACCCCGCCTTCTCGTGGTGCAGGCCGTTAGTACCTTTCAAAAGAGATATTCAAGGGAACGGAAGGGGAGGGCTGCCAGTTCAGTATGGCCTACTGATCTGGTCATCTATGGCCACTTTTTTCTTTTTTTTTCAACCCTGCTGAAGAGTGGTCAACTTCACAGGGTCCTGATGCTGACCATTTATACCTACTAGACTGGACTTGTTTATGGATTTGAGCTTGATTATGGATCCTGGACTTGCTGCACTGGTGGGCCTCTGTTGAGGGAGAGTCTGCCGCTGTGTTTTCTGTTTGCTTCTGGGTTGCCAGCTCTAAGTGAACAGAGGCATGGGATACCTTATATCAGCTGGTGGATAATCCTAATCAGAGGCCATCGCAGGTACCTGAACCTTACTTAGCTAGTTGGGCATCGTCAAGCCTAAACTGGAGTAATGTGTCTCAGGCAGGCCATATGGTTCTTGAAAAAGTCCACTTGAAAAGGTGGTGCCTGAAATTCCTACCAGCATCGGTGACTTCAGCCTTTAGCGGAGGAGGAAAAGGTCTTTGCCCCATGCCTGCGATCAGGGGGCTGTTTGATATTGTTGGCCCTACCAATCTCAATAAACCTAATTTCTTTAAAAATCCTACTAATCATTTTCTCTCTGCAGGAACGTGGAACGTGAGGACATTACATAGAGATTATTCTCTTGATGTCCTCATGCAGGAATTCCAGCGCTATAACCTAGATATTCTAGGCTTGCAAGAGACCAGATGGACAGGTAAAGGTGAGATACTTAAAAATAACTTTAAATTTCTCTTTACAGGGAGGGAGGATGGAAAGCATCACCAAGGCGTGGGTCTGCTGCTCAGCAGACATGCTAGTGATGCTCTTCTAGGATATGAGTGCATTAATGAAAGGTTTCTTATAGCAAAATTTCAGACAAGCATTAAAGACTTGAATGTTATCTGCTGTTATGCCCCCACTGAGGATTCTGATGAGGATGAGAAGGATAGGTTTTACAGACAACTTCAGGATATTTTGAATTCTGTCAAGAAAGGAGATATTACCCTTGTTCTTGGTGACTTCAATGCCAAAGTTGGTACTGACTCTGACCTTTGGGGAGGAGTAATAGGCCCTTTTGGTATTGGTAGCTGCAATGGCAATGGGCAACGTCTCCTACAGGTAAGTAAACTCAATGGTTTCAGAATAGCTAACACATATTACAAACACCACAACATACATAAGTACACATGGGTTTCACCTGATGGGCTGCATAAGAATATGATTGATTATATATTAATTAACAGCAAATGGGCTAGTTCTGTTAGAAATACCAGGGCATGTAGGGGAGCTGAAATTGGATCTGACCATTACCTTGTTAAAAGTGTCTTGCAACTTAAACTTAAAAAGTGTTGTGTTAGGGTTAAAAAATTTACCTTTAATACTGAAGCTCTGAAAGACCCAGTTATAGCTAAAGCTTACCATGATAGGTTACTTAGTCATTATGACAGTCATGGTTTGCTTAATACTGAAGTTGAGGAAGAATGGGGCCATTTTAAACAGGCTTTTTTGGAAACTAACAGTACTCTTTTAGGGAAAAAGGAGTAGAGGAGGCAGAATTATTTAAGTGATAAGGCACTTGAGCTTATTTCAGAAAGAAGGAACTGCAGGAATGTCCTTAATCAGTACCCTACTAGTCCTAATAGAAAGCATTACAAAGAACTTAATAAACGTGTAAAGGATCAGTTAGCTACTGATAAGAATCTTTGGCTTGATGGCCTTGCTGACACAGCTGAGGAAGCAGTTAGACAGCACAACAGCAGAGAGCTGTACCAGATAGTTAATGTTTTGTGTGGTAGAAAGCGAACAGGTATACAGGGATTGAAGGATAAACAAGGCAAGGTTATAGAAGGTGAGGATTCTGTCATGGCTAGGTGGGCTGAGCATTTTAGTGATGTTCTAAACAATGTGATTAGTTCTACTCCCATTGTTTGCAATGATGATAGATGCATTGTTGGCTTTAATGTTGGCCCTATAACACAATCTGAAGTTAGTTTGGCTATTTCTAAGCTTAAACTTCATAAATCCCCAGGGGTGGATGAAATTACTACGGAAATGCTTAGAGCTGGGAATGTTTCAGTTACCATTTGGATGACTGAAATTTTGAATAACTTTTATGATAAAGGCATGGTTCCTAAAGATTTTACCAGAGCTATTATTATCCCTATTTTCAAAAAAGGTGATCGCAGTTCTTGTGATAACTATAGGGGTATCAGCCTACTCTCCGTTCCAGGTAAAGTTCTTTCCATGATTGTGCTTAATAGAATTAAGAATCTGGTTGACAGGCAATTGCGTGATGAGCAATGTGGATTCAGAAGTGGTAGGGGATGTGTAGACCAGATATTTTCACTTAGGCAGATTCTTGAGAAATGTTTAGAGTTTCAGAAACCTTTGGTTGCTAGCTTTGTTGATTTCAAAAAGGCTTTCGACTCTGTTGATCGTCATAATTTGTGGTTGATTGTGAGATCATATGGTATACCAGACAAGTTAGTTAACATAATGAAAGCTCTCTATAATAACACTGAGTCATGTGTGAGGGTTGGTAAGTCTTGTAGCAATTGGTTTAGCATTACTTCTGGTGTTCGACAAGGGTGCATTTTGTCTCCTTTTCTCTTTAGTTTGGTTGTTGATTATGTTATGCGAAATTCACTTCAAGGGAAAGATTTTGGCCTTAAATGGGCTGGAGATACGAAAATTTTTGTTTTAGATTATGCTGATGATTTAGCCCTTTTGGCAAATGATGTTGATGAGATGAACTCTTTCATTCGAACTGTTGATGAGACTGGTAGTACAGTAGGTTTGGTTATAAACAGAGAGAAAACTAAAGTGATGAAAATTGGTCAGGCAGGTTGTGATTCAGTTAATCTGAATGGTTGCAGTCTTGAGCAGGTGTCACAGTTTAATTACCTTGGGAGCTGCGTAACTGATACTGGTGATGTGCGGCATGAGATTAACAGACGAATAGGTATTGCTGCCGGGACTTTTAAGAATCTATGGAGATTGTGGAGAAATAGGCGTATACACCTAAAGACTAAAATTAGACTGTATAATAGTTTGGTTCTTTCTAGGGTTAGTTATGGTAGTGAAACTTGGACGCTGTGTAAGCAAGATAACAGGAAACTAGATGCTTTTGATTCTAGATGCTTACGCAGTATCTTGGGTATTAGGTGGTTTAACTTTGTAACTAATGATGAGGTTAGGCAAAGGAGTCTGCAACCTCCTTTAAGCAGCATATTGTGCAGAGAGAGACTCCGCTGGTTTGGCCATGTTGCCCGTATGGATAATTATAGATTGGCGAATAGGGTTATGAACAGTGTGCCTAGAGGCCTCAGAAGGAGGGGGAGACCTAGGATGCGGTGGGCAGACAATGTCAAACAGGACCTTGTTAGAATTGGTGTACAGTGGCCGGAGGCAGCAGATGTAGCTCAGGACAGATATGCTTGGAGAATTAAACTGCGCGGTCTGGTTGGACCTCCGTAGCCCATGGCTGCTTGAGGATGATGATGATGAGCGACTGATAAAAGTATAACTAAAAAAAATTAGGAACATAAAACAACCTTACGTCAACAGTAACAAGAGTTACAGTCAAAGTAAAACAAACAGTCATTTTCTTGTATTGTAATCTACAGCGAAGTTTAGTAATAAAATTCAATCTAATAAACGAAGTCTCTGTATAATGATTGCACCATAGTTAAATTAGTAATTATATTTCAGCAATAGACAAAAAAAAGATATATAACAATGGGAATATATCTTTTTATATAAGTAAATAAAGTTAATATTTTATAAATGCATGTTAAACTCAATACTAATTTTACCTTGTGGAAAGTACCGGAAGTAAGAGTTATATAAAATTTATAACCTATAACGTGCTAGATCTATTACTCCTAAAATCAAAAACAAATTGATCATATCTAAACATTCCAACAACTTTCTCTGAGCACTTGGGTTCCTTGTAACCTGGTCATTTAGCTCACATTGTGCGAAAATGTGCCGCTCGGAGGTAAAACAACTCACCCAAATCATGTAAACTATATTTATTTTTACTATTTTTGATGAAATAAATAAGTTTATTTAAAATTAACTCTTCTCGATTTTGCCTTCACATCATTTCATTATTTCAACATGACAAGCAGCTGTTTGAGGGGGTATTTATTTTTTATTTATTTATTTTCTCAATTATGTGTTTGTTCAGATGAATAAAAATATTTTCTTCATTTCTAAATGAAGCTAAAATAATACAGTTGATTGTGTTTATACCTAATTTAGAATATTTTCTTGTATTCCAAGAAAAATAATTTAATGAAAATATAATAATTTTCATCTAAATCAATCTATGGAACAGTCCCTAGTTCTCTATACACTAGGCCAGTTAATCCTCTTTTATAAAGAACTTTTCTTTTGCAGGAAATTATAATGCCTATATACACTGCACGATATTGAAATTGCCCTATCCAGAAGGAGTGAGGGGATAGGGGTGAAATGTAGCATACACATAGCAGTACATATTGGCATAATATGATTTAATTTGCAGCCACTTACAACGGTTAGAAGATGAGATAATGCAGCACAATGTGACTACCTCAGTAGGTGGTTGAACTGCCGTGAACGGCAGTACAGGCAGCAATACGGCGTGGCATGAAGTAATACAATCGACGGATATGGTCCTGAGGAATTGCACACCAAGCCGCTCTGACTTGCTCCCAAAATTCATCGAAATTCCGGCCAGCCGGTGAGAGGATTGTACACGTCGTTCAATGTAGTACCACATATTTTCTACTGGGGATAAATCTGGAGATCGTGCTGGCCATGGCGATACTTGAACATGTTGCAAACATTGTCGGGAGACCCTAGCAGTGTGTGTACACGGGCGTTGTGTGCTGGAAAATGGACTGCTGCATGATTCCCAGCAACAGTAACAAAACGGGCAGCAGAACCATGCTATCGTATCATGTATAAAAAAAAAATACCCCCTCAAGCAGCTGCTTGCCACAGAGGTCTGACAGGAGCCTGTCAGTTTATATGCCATAGTAGAAGATCTGAGAGGATGGAGCTGTCAGTGTTTCCGTGATGTGGACAAGAGGTGACTTGCTGTCATATCCAATAGTCTCCCATACCATTATGCCTGGCGGATGGGCGGTGTGCTGGTCGTGAAGAAAAACTGTATCTGTCCTCTTGCCAGGTTGTTGCCATACATGGACCCATCGATTGTCAGCACCCAGATAGAAACTGGATTCATCACTAAACACAACAGTGTTTCATTCATGACCCCCATTTGCATGACTTCGGCACCAAGCCAGAGGAGCACTATAATGGTTTGCAGTCAATGACAGTCAACATATCAGTCGCCTAGAGAGTGGTGTGCCTCGTGCAACCTTCGGTTTACTGTTCGGTTCGTTATGGGCACATCCATGGCAGCTGATACAGCGTCGAATATCGACTGCAGATTCTCTGGTGTCAATACATCCACAGGTAAACGGCGCATACATACTCTATCGTCGACATGGTGCAACAGGAAATGAGATTCATCAGACCAGACGACCTTGTTCCAATCATTCAAGGTCCAATTTTGGTACTCGCATGCCCATTTTAGGCGCTTTCGACGGTGAACCGAGGTTAGCACGAGCACTCGGAGTGGCCTGCTGCTACACAGCTCCATTTTCAGCAGGGTTCGATGTACTCTGTGTTGTGACACGTTACTCCCGTCACCAGCATTCAAATCACGGGCGATTTGCGCCACAATCTGTTGGCTCGTACCATACGGGATAGCCTTCACTCACCTCTAGCATCAATGAGCAGTGGTCGGCTCACATCATATGGTTTTTCCGTCCTCAGACCACTTTTTCAAGGCACTCATCACGGCTGACTATGAGCATCCTACAATCCTTGCCATCTCGGAAATGTTCTGACCCAGTCGTCTGGCCATTATAATTTGCCTTTCCCATATGAAGAAAAAGAATAACACTGATTAACAGAGCTAAGTATCAAGTGTTGTTTATACCGTTTCACGACCTTCACACGTTTTTTTTTCGTTTTTTTTTCTTTCACGTTTCCCTGTTCTACATTTTTTCTTTACATTCTTAGCTACTTTGTATAAATAAATCATTCCGTCCGGTTTTCTTCTTTGGACTTTTGCATGAGGTGACGAAAGGCTAACCAGATACAGAAAACATATATTAACTACCACAAAGACAATGGCTAAAATTGCCATAGAAACTATTATCATTCGCATAACATATTCGAAACAAGGATACAGTCTGTCACCCTCGATATAGCTAAACAATGGTATGTGATTCCAGGGATCTTCCGATCAGCATTTCATCATCCTGCTCTGAAATGTGACAGTAACTTCCACTGACAAGCTTCTGAACTTCTATGGTTTATAAAGCTTACGCATAAAATTCGTTTCCGGACTACTTTTTGTGAAAAACTCATTTAACCAAGCGAAGTGCTTAAATCCAGAATACAAAAAAAATTATTTTTAGAAAAATATTAATGAGAAAAGTTCAAGGGTTAGGACAAGAAGAATTGTATTCTTGTCCAATGAATCTCTTTTGTTGCGATCTTATGCAACCACGGCAATTCCCGGTTCCGCTTGTACAGCACTACCTGGTTATGAAGAGCCGTGCTTGTCTAGAGCCGGGGGCAAGGAATACGCCCTATAGGCGCACCTCAACCCCAGCCTCACATGGCAGCAGTCCTATAAAAGGAAAGCTGACCACCGGAAAAAACCTTACTTTAATCTATTCCCCGGTTAGCCATGAACAAGGATATATAGATCCAAGTTCGCTCGGCGTCCGGGGTGGAGACTATTAGTAAGACCCAGACTTTTTTGAGGGTTCGTGCCTACTAGGCGGGCTCAGACCGTTCAGCAGAGCCCTCGAACTGCTCACCCAGAGCACCTGAGGTTGAGGCCGCGGACACCGTCACCATCCAACTGGCCTTCCGACCGGTCAGCGGCATGTTGGCCTCGGTTGGCCTTGGCTATGTCCAACCGGGGGACCTTCAGCCGGGTTGCTGGGCCCTAGGCCACCCCACCACGACAAGGTGGTCCCCTATCGGGGGGGGGGGGGTATTCTTGTCCAGGAGCCCGATAGGCAACTTTTCTCCCCTTTTTGTTAACAGGAAAAGTTTTTTTATCCCAACCTGCTGATTTACAGCGTGTTCCGCCTATGAGCAATTCCATGAGCAATTATGAAATAAAGGTTATTACAAATAATTAAATCACTAATGCTAAATATTATCTTTAAACAATATAATACTTCAAAAGCAATGAAAATTCCAGGTTCCACGCTGGCAGGAAATATAAAATAGTAATTGCAAATTTCATCCCATCTCCTTAAAGATTTTCGGTGCATAAGAACAAAGATTCTCCTTAAAGGGTTTTTAATGTATAGGGAAAAAGATTTTCCTTAAATTTTAATTTTCGATTAAAGGGCCTCTTAAAATATAAATTAGTCAAAATATCTTAACGTGATCGAATAAATGAAAAGTGATTTGTACACTACTCTAAGAAACAATAGTGATTATACAAATACAACATATTAATGGAGAGATTCAGTGAATACCAGAGAATATCATTGACGCATTTCACGGATTTCTTTTTTGTAAAACTTCGGACATATCTAAGATATATCCGTGATATACAATTTTCTCATTATCGAGACCACTGTAGTGATTGAACGAAAGATATTTTATTAAATTTTATTTTTTCTATAAATTCAGTGGTGATTAATGTGAAATCATTGCTTTCATATTTTTGTATACAGATCGTTGTATTCTTATATACTCTTATTCTTTGCACTAACTTGTTTTTTGCATTAACTTTTCACTTCTAGATATAAGTTCGGCTCAGTACGAGTCAAATTACAAATTTTTATTTTAATTACGATAAAGATTATTTAATAAGAATAAAATTAATGCTTTTTTTGATTATTTTACCATCACGGTGACTGAGTGGTTAGTGTGCTTGACTGCTGATCAAAGAGACCCGAGTTCCAGTCCTGAATAAGGTATGCATGTTTTCTTTCTTGCATTGTTCTTACACTGAACAGCAGAATAATTTTAGCACAGATCTCCACTTGGTCGTATTATAGAGAAAGGGTTCTGTCAGCCCTCTGTGTCAAACAGCTATTTGATGAATATATAAATATATTTCATTTTATAAAATTTCTACATTTTAAGCAGTATTAAACTAATGAAAATGAGCACATTCAACCTTTAATATATTTCTCTCTTCATTATGAGTGTTTTCCTTTTTTCTTTCGTTTACGAATTGTCCATAGACTTTATAATGAGTAGGAATTAATTCATTATTTTTCGTTGCAAGTAACATCAAGATTTCAATTTAGTCTTCAAATAAGTACATTATGACAATTCTTATAATAGTCTATATTTCGAAAACTTAAAAAAGTTTAACAGCATCTATTTCCGGATATATTATGATGTGTCATATTTCCCTCCAACAGGTGTCAGAATGGAGGTGATTGATGTTCGGATTCATAATCATTAAAACGGTTTTTGCTAGGATTCAATAATTTCAGTTTCGGGCGGTATAGAGCTGGAACTTATCACTAGTTGCTGTTAATCAGCATGGCCGAAGATGCTACCATTTTCATTCAATTCAGTCTGACGTTGAGTATCATTTCGATTTCACCGTGCCACAAAGACAGAGATGATCGTGTGGAGATTGATATGTAGGATGATGAGGGATTAATAAAGGAGTTTAAATATTCACAAAATGTTCTCTCAAGGATTCGGAAACAGTTTCAAGAAACAGTACAAATTAGTCGTCACCAGAAGAAAGATGTCGCACCCATTATTTTTTTTAACCGGAAATGAAGTAAATGACTCATTTGGCGCTTGAAAAATGTACGGTTTTCAGTAAGAAACACAGATATAGTCAGAATTACTTGTTTCTTTCCATCATCTAATGGAGTATTATTAAAATTTTCTCAAAATAAATAAAATTCAAATGGACACTTTCAATGCTGCAGGTCAAGGTATTTTGGCACCAGATTTGAAGGCGATTCTGTAATAGTTAATGTATTATATATATCGTAATGTTTATGATTTTTTTAATGTTTTATTATTTTATTATATTATTTAATGTTTATAATTTTAATGATTTATGGTAGAAAAATCATTTTTGAATAAAAAAAACACAATATGCGAAAAAAAAAATTTTCGGTGCAGAATTTTTCGTGTAATTGTGTTCGGTTATTTTACCTCTGAAATAATGTCCCATCCGACGAATTTCGAAGTCCACCGATGTCCCCTATTACCGAGGGCTGTAGCAAAGGAGGTCTAAGGAGAAAAAGGCTAGCTTTACACAAGAGTAAGTGGTGCCATTCTGCGGAATTTTACCGAAGCTGAACGTGACAAATTGATGTGCAGGCACAAAAACAACTGTAAGAGGCAAACTGCGCCCGCGCAGTGTAATCATTGTAGCCCACTGCAGCTATGGTTTGTCTTACTATTGGTATATATATATATTGCGATTTAACCAGTGTTTCCAAATGTCTAACAGCCATGGATGCTTGGCGCAGTGGTAGCTGACCCTAAAGTTATTCAATGAGTGTTTTATCCCGTTCAGGAGTATATTTTACGATACCTGGAAAAGCAGTTGTATGTTTATTTTGTATAATCTTGCAGAATTTTTAAAATTAATATGTAAATTAATACATTTAGTCATCTTGCGAATATATATGAGTTAATATATGCAGATTTGTGTTCCCTGGAGCATATCGATGTATATGTTTCTGCACTTTGCTCTAACAGTGTAATCATTTTTTATGGTTGATACGGGAAGTGCCTGCTGCCATCTGTTGAACATTTATACAAGTAAAAACTCGATATGATATTTATTGAAAATATCAGCAATTGTATCAAATATAATTATATAGATCATGTTATCGTGCATTTACACATAAATATCAATCTATTATAGTATGCTAAATGATGTAGGTTGTTCAAAATATTAAAATTTTTTTCTTTAGCGTAGCTACTACTAGTTTTACAAAATTGGATATTATTAAAGAAAATGATTTCATTACTTCTTGATAAAAACTTCTATCTAAAGGAAAAGGAAAAAATTATGAGTGTACTTCATGAAGAAAATGAACATTTTTCGGAATCAAAGTGTATGTAAAATTAGTCACGTGGTTTACCAATTGAAAACTTTGCTTGGCGGTGGAAAAATAATGCAGGGAACTCGCTCCTCTCCCTGGCTAGGTGGCGTCACTGCAATGCACGAATTTGCCATGTTTAGACGGCGCTGCAAACGAAAAGTTTACATTACGTCTATGGAAGCTATCTCTCTTCTCCCTTAGACACTGGGGCGGGGGTGGCTCAGTCGGTAGCGATCCAGGCTCGTAATCTGTAGTTCCCAGGTTCGAGTCCCAGCTGGGTCAGCGTTGAGATTTTCTCCGCAAAATTCCCCGCCCTGCCCACGGTCAGTAGGGGACACCGATGGGCTTGGAAAGGCCGCCGTCCGTCGGATGGGACGTTAAGCCGTGGCCCCGTGTGCGGGAGAGCCATACGCTGTGCACGTTAAAGAACACGCTGGATTGTTGATTGACGGGAGGCTACTATCTGTCTCCCAACAGCTGTTCCAGTGGGTCCCCTCCCCCAACCTTCTCTGAGCCTTCGGGGTCCATGTGACCTGGCCATTTAGCCCATGGTGTGCAAAAAAGTGCCGCTCAGAGGTAAAACAACCCAACCCTACCTTAGACACTCTTTGGCTGTAGTGTGTAGGATTTTTCACAGAAAAATCACAATGATGGCCCATTTGGGATTATTAGACTGGCACTCCAAAAACTGAGTCCATATTGTCCCCCAACTCATTGTTAAACATATAGGTCAGTCAAATGGAATGTTGAAATTTATATGAAGAGCGCATTAACTTCCCACCAGCTGGTGGCAACGAAAATTTTGCGCCCAGCTGAGAGGTTCACAATAAATAACAAAGGGAAGTGACAATTCATGATAGAGAAACGACAATTTTAGGATGGATTATGTAAAGAAAGATTGAATGTGAGATACACCAAGGGTTTTGTATCTCCTTTGATCCTCTTCAAGTGAAAAGCACTTTGAGTTGTACATGCAATATCACATCTGGAACCAACGAGGAAACGTACTCCTTCGAGATAAGTCCAGATAAGATCCGATTCCTGATTGATCATCAGAATTCATTCATCCATCGTAAAGTTCATTTACTTTGGCGAATGTTCCATTGAAGGAACGCGATTTGTAGTGTGTTCATGTAAATTGCATTTTGTGGAATGATAGTTTTAAATCCCAGGGCTGTATAATTGTATGACTGCATACATGACAGCCCTTTGTGAAAAGTTTAGTCGAATGCGACATGTGATGTAGAACGCTCTTCCAAGGAACGGTTCTTAAGTCCTAAATATTGTCTACATATATGCATATACATGCAAAATCCCCATGCAATCATGGGCTACGGAGGTCCTAACAGACTGTGTAATTTTCCTCTTCAGACATGTTTGTTCTGTGCTACAGGTGCCGCATTTGGCCACTGTTGGCCATTTCTAGCAAGGTTCTGTTTGTCATTGGCTGTCCATCTCGTCCTAGGTCTCACCCTTTTCCTGAAGCCCTTAGATATACTGTTCATAATCTTGTTTGCCAATATGCAGCTGTGCATACCGACAACACGGTCAAATCAATGCAGTCTCTCTCTGCACAAAATGTTGCTCAAAGGAGGTTGATGATTTCTTCTTCTAACCTCTTCATTACTTACAAAGTCAAACCACCAAATGCCCGAGATACTACGCAAGAATCTAGAATAAAAGTCATCAGGTTTCTTGCCTTTATTGTCTAATGCACGAATATTTTTGCATGATTGATTTCAAAATTCACTTAACTCTGGAGAAACGGGAAAATTTTAGACATTAGTGGCGATGCTAGACTTTTTAAAATAGGGGAAAATATCACAATTTGCGTTGCAAAAAAATATTTAATCGCAATGCTGTTCGGGTATTTATGTTCCAAAATCAATGAAGTAGAACTCCATTCTACTCTATGTGTTTCAAATTCATCAAATCGGAAAAACGTTCCGGTACTTGATATTTCCGAATCATTTGGGGTCGATAAGAAGCTCATAAGCTCATGAATGAGTTGATGGACTCAGAAATTTGGGGAACCCTGGTTTAAACGAAATTACCTTACCAGAAATGTAGGCGATGTGCATACTTCGATACAGAGTCGAGAGCACCTGTGTCGTTGAGTTAGTTGATGTCTAGAAAACATTGAAAAAGAGTTAACCTTTATCTGGGCTCGAACCCTGGTCTCTTTGATCAGTAGAAAAGCACGCTAATCAATGGACAGCCAGGACGTTCCTATATTTCTGTTGGGATGCACCGTTTCTCTAAGATCTTCTCCATATCAATATAATGTCAGACGTCTGTGGCATGTTTCTATTCAAAGGGAAATCTATTTTTTTCCTGTTAGTTTTCACCAAAACGATTGCATTAATTAATATTTACTAATTAATTATAACAAGAAATGGTAGGATACTCCACAGTGCTCGCTCATAATTCCACGAAATAGGCAGAACGACCAACTGATGGTAATTTCCCCAGGTTGAGATTCTCACTTACAGTAGCATCACACAAATAATAACAGTATGTGCGTTACAAGTCGATTTTGGCCTGGTACTATGTTTGAGTTGTAACTCCTGTTGTAGATTTTGGATATTAAAGCTTTCACTAAACTTTTATTTTCCCATAGATTATTTTGTAAAACATATATAAACATATTGTCATATATAAAATTCGTCATTTCCTAGTGTTGCACTAGTTATTTTTCACACTCCGTGGAGTATCAAAGTGTATAATACCGTTCCAACTATTAATGTTTCAGAATTATATATTTTCTATGGCAGTCTTCGAAAAACAGACCTGAATTGCATTAAATAAAACTCGAACGTGTCATCCTCGATTGGTATTGGTATTTTCTGGGTACGCCATTGATCCCAACTTCTTTGAGCCATGGTCCGATCTATAGAAGGAGAGAGGGGATCGACTCTCTACCTTTTAGTAATTCCGATAACCGAAGAGGAGGAGAAAAATTAAACGTACATCTATTAGACATATTTCTGAAGAAAATTGCTAAAAACGATTAATATTACGACTATATTGTACGTACAGGCGGTAAAAAACGATACGTTCTAATTTATTACGACTCTATTTAATTAGAATGAACACTAAAACGGAAGAGAATAAAAATTACACGGAATAGAACAGTTTGGAAGAACCTCTCCTTCCCCTGAGAATGTTGGTAAATGTAATGGAGACAAAAATTTATTAAACTTGTGAATATTTCACTCAAACGTTTTTTAGATAACTCTATAACGGAGAGAAAAATGCTATATGCAATAAAATCCGATATTTTGCCCCTTTACTTCTTTCCACCTCGACTGCGTCACTTGGCTTCTTAAGGCCACCTTGACACAACAGTTCAGGAAAAGAAACTAAATATGCCTAATATTTAACAATAATCTGCTGAATTTTTAAATAATCTAAAATAATTCATTACGACTAGATTAAATTATTTATGAATATTTCAAAATTCTTAACAGATTTTTGAAAATCAAAAGCTACCAATTCAGTAAAATATAATAAAAAATTAATATTGACAGCTATGTATTCTAAAATTAATTTTTATGTCATTGCATTGTCCAGGCTTAATATGATATAAGAGGCTTTCTTCTTTCTTCCTCTTAATTTTTAGTAGATCTTGTATGAAAACGAAAAGTTGTCTAATTATCCATTATTAAATCCGTAGAACTTTCTTACAAACTTGATTTTAACGATAATTTTCAAATATTTTTTGTTTATGAAAAAATTAAATATAAAATCGTTTTTACAATATCGCAACTGTATAAGATCTAGCGACATTTTGGCGCCAATTCTTCTGTAAAAACACTTTTTACCAAATTTCAAGAACAGAATACACTGAAGCTATACTTTTATGCAAACAAAATACTTCACTGATAAAATTACAAATGTAATTTCATTATATTCAACTTGGTAACAATGATCATAATAGCAAATAATGTCAAATATCTTTTAAATATTTGGCATCAACATATGCGGTTGCAGGCCTAACAGAAACCAGTTACAACCAGCTGTCCACGGGTACCACTGATAAAATCAGAATGAGGGAGAATTTTTCTTTAAGCTGCGCCTGATTTATACAACATTTCAATATAATATATTTCGTTCAATCAAAGACATTCGTTATTCCATTCATTATAGTGTACTATATCACGGACATATCTTAACAATACGTCCAATATTTAAGAAAAAGAGACTTTTCCCCAGTATCCAGAAATTATATTTTCAAGCATTTACTGGTCTGCTCCATAAGACATTTAACATTCTATAATATTATTCCTTCCTAAGTAATCTTACAGGGTGGTAAAGGGAAAAATCATAAAAGGATTATTTTTATGAAAAAAAAGGTCCCATATTCGCCCTAGGACAGATGTGTTTTTCTAGTTTCCTGTATCATCATAAAATACCAGTTTATATATTTAATGGGTTAAAACGAAAAGATAATCGTAGCCAAAGTAAGTCATCTACGTCCTGTCGATGTTTCAGAAATTAGTTGTTTAAGACTTTCCTTCGAAAACATAACAGGGTAACAATCAATTTAAAAATAAATATTTGGTTGGAAAATGTTTTTGACAAGCTGCTTAAAATTGGAAGCATGGATATGAAACCATTCTTATTAAACAATTATATCCAAGAAAATGAAGTACAAATTATGGGAAACAGCTATTTTCTTCTCTGAAGAATATTAAAAATAAACAAAGAAATCCTTTTTTGTCAATAGAAGTAGAACTCTGAGTTCTTTATCCAGAATTCACCTAAGAATTAATGATTTTTGCAAGAAAACAAACTCTTCAGTCTCATACTGAATAAATCCGCCTTCTAATAATTATATGATGCAATGGTTAATTATCACAAATATAATATAAAAAGTTTTGAAAAAATTAAAATAATTCCCGCTTGCATTTTTTGGAGTTTCGGGTTTGGCAGACAGGAAAAAGAGAGCAATTTTGTGTGTAACGATTTAGACTTCCCATATAAGAAAATCTTGCTTACGCCAATTATGTGAGGTCAAAAATTAAAATGATTGTCAAAATGTATAGTGACTAATTTTATTTAATTTCGTAAAAAGTTTCGTATTTTGATATTTATTTTATTTTGCAAACATGTGAAAAGTATCTGGCAACAAGATATATCTTCATTAGATTTTAGAGGTAGAGTGAAAGTTCTGAAAAGTTTCATTTCAGGTGAGTAATTCTAATAAAGTAAGCAAGTATAGAAGGTTTTATTTCCTAAAATGCTAATGTATTCCTATAATTCAGTTTGGGATATATACATATAAATACCGTGTTAAACGCTTTGTTAAGGATTAACTTCGAGTGACGTGGTCACAACGATTGTCGAAATGTTTTGGTTACAGGTATCCTTAGATTCAAACTTTAATCTAATTTAATTAGAGTGAACTTTGCTTAATTCTGCATATATGTACCTAGAGTCGCTAAAACTCGCTTAATTTAGTATTTAAGCAGTGTCTCTTGAAAACGCTAAATCTAGTAACATTTCGATGAACACCATAGGGTACAGTTCAATCGCCGCCATTTGTAATAAATAAAAACCCGCCTGTCACATTATTAAAAAATAAGTATTAAAAGAAAATATACTAATACCGGGTTTTTATTTTCATTAAAAGGTTTTCTAACTGTTATCCTGAGGTGGTCAAAGTCGAAAAAGTCATAGCTATATCCTGTAATCGAGATTTTCCTTTTTAACGTTATTTAGCTTGCAACACAAAAGAACTACAGAAAGAGTGCGTCATCAACTACTAATATCAACCTAACGATTAAAATCTTACAGAAATATTCGCTATTCTGTAATATCTTAAACCAGTTTCAATGTAAAAAAAGTTTCCAATTATGGATGGATATTTGAATGTCAAAAAGGAACAAAAATGTATCAATGTGTTTTAAGCTATCCGAAACGTGATTTGTAAGAATCAGCTGGTCGCTACTGGATTTAAACTTAATAAACTTTTAAATATATTTCATTAGCTCACTTTCTGCAGATTGGTCGATTTTTGGCATTTCCGTAAAAATGCAGTAACGCGATTATAAACTTTTTTTTCCACATTTGACTGACTCAATCCCTCTTAGACCATGTATTTTTTGATGGCTTTTTTTACAATGCGGCTGATTGATTCAGAATTCGTGACTATACGATAAAAAAAATTTCCGCAACCAACTATCGATTTTGGCGATTTTCCTAGAACATGCAGTAAAGAAATAATTAGATATTTTGGTTCCACTCTTCACTGTTTCCCTCTGTGACATATTTTTAGTGGTTTTTTTTATAAGCGGCCAGCAGATTCATATGAAGCCATAAGAGTAAATACTTAAAATTTTAATAATGCGAACGTTGAATATTATATCGCTATTGTTAGAAAATGAAGCGATGAAAATGGCGACAGTAACCGATAAGTGCTATCCAGCAGAATAGTGCAATTTTATAATTTCTTATAATAAGCCATAAAAAATATAAGGTCACAGTGGGAGTGAATTAGTTGAGTATGGAACCAAAATATCGCTCATAATCTCGATACCGCATGTTTTCCGAAAATCACCAAAATTGCCCAGCAGTTGTCTGCGGGACATGAGTCAAAATTTGCGAATATATGATAAAATATTTTTAAAATTTTAAGCTTATTAACGTAATCAGTACATATTTAATATCGCATTGTTCGAAAAGCAGCGAGCTATGAAAATACGGTAAAATAGTTTTTGCCAGCCTGCTTCAGAAAGAAAAATAGAAAAATATTTTTTACAATTATTCAATGATAAATTTAAATTATTTAATGCTAATATTGGGCATTAATAAAAGTTTTCTTAGAGCAAAATTTCTGAAAAGCATTAAAGACTTGAATGTTATCTGCTGTTATGCCCCAAATGAACATGCCCATGAGGATGAGAAGGATAGGTTTTACGGACAACTTCTGGATATTTTGTATTCTGTCAAGAAAGGAGATATTACATTTGTTCTAGGTGACTTCAATGCCAAACTTGGTACAGACTCTGATCTTTGGGGAGGGGTGATAGGTCCTTTTGGTATTGGTAGATGCAGTGGCAATGGACAATGTCTCCTACAGGTAAGTAAACTCAATGGTTTCAGAATAACTAACTCTTATTACAAACACCATGACACACACAAGTACATACGGGTTTCACCTGATAAGCTGCATAAGAATATAATTGATTATATATTAATTAAGAGCAAATGGGCTAGTTCTGTTAGGAATACCAGGGCATATAGGGGAGCTGAAATTGAATCTGACCAATACCTTGTTAAAAGTGTCTTGCAAATTAAACTTAAAATGTGTTGTGCTAAGGTTAAAAAATTTACCTGTAATACTGAAGCTCTGAAAGACCCAGTTATAGCTAAAGCTTACCATGATAGGTTACTTAGTCATAATGACAGTCATGATTTGCTTACTACTGAAGTTGAGGAAGAATGGGACCATTTTAAACAGGCTGTTTTGGAAACTAACAGTACCCTTTTAGGAAAAGAGGAGCAGAGGAGACAAAAGTATTTGAGTGCTAAGGCACTTGGGCTTATTTCAGAAAGAAATAACTGCGGGAATGTCCTTAATCAATACCCTACTAGTTCTAATAGAAAGCATTACAGAGAGCTTAATAAACGTGTAAAGGATCAGTTAGGTGCTGATAAGAATCTTTGGCTTGATGGCTTGGCTGACAAAGCCGATGGAAGCAGTTAGACAGCACAACAGCAGAGGGCTATACCAGATTATTAATGTTTTATGTTGTAGAAAAGGGACAGGTATAGAGGGATTGAAGTATAAACAAGGTAAGGTTATAGAAGGTGAGGATTCTGTCATGGCTAGGTGGGCTGAGCATTTCAGTGATGTTCTAAACAATGCGGTTAATTCTACTCCCATTGTTTGCAATGATGATAGATGCATTACTGGCTTTAATGTTGACTCTATAACACAATCTGAAGTTATTTTTGCAATTTCTAAACTTAAACTACCTAAATCCCAAGGGGTAGATGAAATTACTACGGAAATGCTTAGAGCTAGGAATGTTTCGGTTACCACTTAGATGACAGAAATTTTGAATATATATTATGATAAAGGCATGGTTCCTAAGGATTTTACCAGAGCTATTATTATCCCTTTTTCAAAAAAGGTGATCGCAGTTCGTGTGATAACTATAGGGGTATCAGCATACTCTCTGTTCCAGGTAAAGTTTTTGGCATGATTGTGCTTAATAGAATTAAGAATCTGGTTGAGAGAGAATTGCGTAATGAGCAATGTGGATTCAGAAGTGGTAGGGGATGTGTGAATCAAATATTTTCACTTAGGCAGATTCTTGAGAAACGTTTAGGGTTTCTGAAACCTTTGGTTGCTAGCTTCGTTGATTTCAAAAAGGCTTTCGACTCTGTTCATCGTCAAAATTTGTGGTGATTGTGAGAGTGGTTAGCGCGCTTTGCTGCTGATCTAAGGGGTTCGAGTCCCGGGTAAAGCATGGATGTAAGTGTCGTTTTTCTGCTGAGGTCCTGCCATCCTCTCAGACCTTCTACTATGGCATGTAAACTGACAGGCTCCTCTCAGACCTCTGTGGCAAGCAGCTGCTTGAGGGGATATTTATTTATTTGTGAGATCATATGGTATACCAGACAAGTGAGTTATTATAGTGAAGGCTTTCTATAATAACACTGAGTCATGTATGAGAGTTGGTAAGGCTTGTAGCAATTGGTTTAGCATTACTTCTGGTGTTCGACAAGAGTGCATTATGTCTCCCTTTCTCTTTAGTTTGGTTATTGATTATGTTATGCGAAATTCACTGCAAGGGAAAGATTTTGGACTGAAATGGGCTGGAGATACGAAACTTTCTGATTTACATTATGATTTAGCCCTTTCGGTAAATGATGTTGATCAGATGAATTCTTTCATTCGAACTGTTGATGAAACTGGTAGTAGAGTAGGTTTGGTTATAAACAGAGAGAAAACTAAAGTGATGAAAATTGGTCAGGCAGGCTGTGATTCTGTTAATCTGAATGGTTGCAGTCTTGAGCAAGTTTTTGAAATTTCCGACTGTAGGAATTTATTCTCTATGCATAGAATTATATTTTCAAAACTAAAATTTCATTCGCGATCTCTTTTGTAGATATGTACAAATGTCCAGAAGTTAATTTGTGTGATACCTAGTGTGTAAACTTTTGAAAGATTTTACTAGGCCCTCTTTTTCTGGAGGAGTTGCCTTTACTACTACAAATGAAAAACAGAAGTAAACAGGGCAAAATAAAATAAAGTAACTAAAATTATAGATTGTACTAGAAGCTTTTGCAGAGTTCTTGAGATGCAGTATCTTCGAAACGTTGACCTGTCAGACGATGACTTCATAGAACATGTCATACCAATTCGAAAACCTAAAGTGGACACGACAGAAAAAAACAAATTTACCATAATGAGAGAAATCAGAAAAGTGATCTCGAAACTGAAAACAGAAAAAGCACCTGGAGCAGACAGAGTAACTAATCTTATGCTCAAGAAATTACCAATACAAGCAAATTCGCGCCTTTGTTGGATCTTCAACAAGCTTCTCAGACACAATCATTTCCCAGACTCTTGGAAGAGAGTTTTCATTTCAATGATTCACAAACCACGACAGACCTGTAATTGCCATCAAAATTATAGGCCTTATTAGTCTGTTATCCAGCATTGGCAAAATGTTTGAAATAATTATCCTTAACATGAGATAGAGACCTTTCTACAAGATAAAAAATTATTCCATTCATACAATTCGGTTTTAGGAAACAACATTCAATTGTCCATCTGTTGTTACGTATAGTGGAGACTATCACCGAAAGTCTGAATAAGGAGGAATCCTTTGCGGCTGTCTTCCCCGATGTTGCCAAGGCCTTTGATAAACTATGGATAAATGGCATTCTCTACAAGCTCATTGATAAGAACTTTCCACCACCACTAGTCACGATTATGTCTTCTTATTTGCATTGAAGAACATATCAAGTCTCTATCAATAATTCTCTCAAAATCAGAATATGTTAACTCAGGAGTCTCATAAGAATCCCTTTTTAGATCCGTCCTTTTTAACTTATTCATTTGTGACATGCCTGACTTTGGGTTGGTCATAGTGGCATTACGCAGATGATACTGCATTGATATCCTCATCTTTAAGCTCTTAACTTGCAGCCAGAAGAGTCAAAGAGTCTTAATGAACTTGAAACCTGGTTTACAAATTGGCGAATTAAAATCAATACCACAAAGGCCAATGAAATAATGTTCACCCATAGAAGGATGTATGAAGTCCCCGGTCTTTGTATTTTTGATACCAAAATTGAAGGGTAGGACTCTGCATCATACCTGGGAATCATCCTGAATCATCTACTCAGCTGGAATCAACATGTCACAAATGTTTTGAATAAAGCACAAATCGTTTAAATGCAGCCTAAATATACTACTTGAAAGGTACTCGAAACTTTCCATTGACAACATGATAATAATATGCAAAATGATCCTTCAACCAATTATTATTCATGCCTGCCCACTTTGGGGCTGTACAAAGGATACGACCATCTCAAGGCTCGAAACCTTTCAAAATGAAACACGTTGCATCAGCTCCATGGTTCATAAAAAACAGTAACTTACATAAAGACTTCAATGTCGATTCTGCCCAAGACGTTTATTAGAACTACTTCGACAAACTTCTTTATGAAGATGAAATTTCATCCTAATTTGGTCATCACTGAATTTTTAGATTATAACCATGAATATCAACAGAAGTACAAAGAGGCCTAGGTCCTTACTTTTAGAGTCTTGACCATTTTCTCCTAGCTTGGACTTCCTCCTGATTTACCGATTGTACAGCAAAGAAATTGTGCTTGTTTTTTGTCCGCCATGCAAATAGTTGCTTGTGACATGTCATTTTTGATTTATTCACTTATTTATGTGTGCATCTCATGATCCAAGTTGGCCTTGTTTAGATGAAGAAGGTTTTGGTGCAATGCACACGGTACTCTACTACAGTCAACTATGATCTCTGACATCCGATACACTCTAATCGATTGCAATTTAGGTCAGTGATTTATCTCTTAAGCCAATAAAAGGGAATACGAAAACAACTAAATTGAAATATACCTACATATTTTTTGCGCTACATTCAACTGGAAAGTTAAAGTAATATCAGTTCTCCAATAATTCATTGAAACAAACTTTGTTCTTAATATTTTACCAACTAGCCATTTGTTCTGTTGCGGTCGTAAGAAGAAGTGAGAGTTGGTAAGACTTGTAGTAATTGGTTTAGAATTACTCTCTAGGTAACTTTCTATGTTAAACCATAGCTCTGGAACCTTCATCACTCCATGATACATTTAAAGACTCATTGCAATTTCAAATGACATTCACAGATTAAAATTGAAATTTTTGCCAATTTTCAGTGAGCCTGTGGTTTCAAGAGTGATTATTTTTCAACTACCTATTGATTTACAATTTCCAATATAACAAATAAACTTTTCCAATAGTTTCGTAACTTAAACTAAAAGATTAAATAAATAATAGCAAATGTTTATTGTTATTACATATAACTCAACCGAGTTAATATTTTACTCCGTTGAGCTACGGTGTGTTTTAAAACTAAGTTTATTTCGCTATTTGTATATGAAAACCTTTTCAGAATTGCTCACTCAGTGTCATAACCACCCTTTTAGTATTTTGGAGGTGGTTGATTAACGTTAGGGGGCGAGCTTATAAAAATGAGGGGCTGGGAAAAAACAGGTTGTAATCTCAATCCAGGATCATTACACACCAATAAATTTTAACAACCATTTACTTAAATACAAAAACATTTATTTACCTTATTTCTTCAGAAAAACGTCTAAGATATTTTAACACAAAAACACATTAACTTGACATATTTTATCAGGAAATTTCCCACCAGCGAACTCAGCGCTGTGTGACTTTCACAAGACCTTCCACGGCCCTAGGCGAAACAGTTGAACCACATAGTCTGAGCATAAAGTTCGTGCGGAGCCGGGAACATGAACGGCTCCAAAAGCTCTCTCGAGGCAACGTTGCAACGACAATTAAGCTACCTGACCTTGGACACCAAATAAGAGAAATTGACCCCTTACCTCTGTACTCATGTGGGCGAGAAAAACGTCGTTGCTCTTCTCAGGCTGCACACTGCATCATAACGCCCGACGGCCTTGCACTTCGATGGAAAGCTATCGCCTTTTTCACGCAGTCTTGTGGCCAATTCCGGGTGTGGCAACAGACTCAGACTCTTCCGTCTTATTTCGACAACGTTCCAGCCACGAGTGTCCGCTTTTGTCTCCTTTGCAGACTAAAGGTCATCATCATCTGTGGAATCGTGGCTGTCTGTCATTGGCTGGTACCGTCGAGGTGCGAATCGTTCGAGCCAAGGTGGCGTTTGTTTACGCATTTTCAGGTCACGTAGGCTCCCTCATCCGGGACCCACGCTGACCATATGGTGGCATTCCACTACTGGCGGCAGCATCTTTCTTCGTGGTCGAGTTCCGAGCAAAATGGCGGAGAAAACTGACACTATCAATCTGTAAGAAATGGCGGAGAAAACTGACACTATCAATCTGTAAGAAATGGCGGATAAGACTCCGCCAGCATCGACACGTTTCCAGATTTTCACACCAAAGGTGAGCACGACATTAGCGCCGATTCTTGGTATTCAGGTTGCAGAACAGTGGATTAAACGAGACATAAGTACCATTAAGAAACGAAAAATATATCTAAAAATTTGATTATTGAATCTTTTATACTTTTATGAGAGGGTAAACGATTAATATCATAAAGGTATTATACATGGTGGTTATAATTAAACTGACATTACTCAGATCGATGTAGAGAAGGATTTCTCTAAGTGGCTCTGTACGGATTACAGCGAAAAGTGGTGGATACCTGAATAAGAACATGGGGTAGAGAATTTGCGAATAAAATAAAATAGTTAGTGTTAGTGCCATCAGGTGGCATGGTGCGCTAAAATAAAGAAAATATCAAGTTGAACAAGCATAACTTTTTTTTTCAAATCAAGATTCTCAATATTTGAACCATTTGTATGCAAGATGTGGTGAAAATGTAATACTTCATGGTCCACAGTTGCTTGAAATATGTCTCGGGGAATAGCTGCAACATGCTGTGTTATTCTTGTCTTCAGTCAGCAAGCGAGTCAACACTGCCTTGGTAAACTCGGTTTTCCAAAAAAAAAACACAACCAAAAATCGCATGGTTTTAGGTCGGGGGAACGTGGTGGCCAAGCATTGGAAAACGTTCGAGAAATTATTCTGTCCTCACCAAATGTGGTACGTAACAATTGCGTTGACATACGTGCAATATGGGGTGGCTCCACATCATGCATGAAGGTTATGGATACTAAGCAATTTCCTTCTTGCAAAGGCGGAATAATCTTGTGGCGAGAAGATCTGTGTAACGTGATCCATTCACTGATCGACGCACGGTGCCTTCAGGCGTGATCTCCTCAATGAAAAATGATCTGATTATAAAGTTTGCGGTAAACCCGCACCATACAGTTACATAGCCGGAATTTTGGGGCACATCATGCACAGCATTGCGGATGTGTAGGGTCCCATATTCCGCAGTTGTACGTATTCACTGTTCCATGTAGGAAAAATGCGCCTCATCGGTCCATGAGACTTTTGAAGGCCACATGTCGTCGAGCTGCATCGTCCTCAGAAATTGCAAAGGGAAGTCGGTGCACTGTTCAGGGTTACGTGGTTGCATATGCTCATCCTATGCATTTTATTACGATATCGTTTTTGGATGGACTGTATAATTTTACGGACAGTTGACCACGGAATTTGCAGCTTCCGGGATACCTGTCTCGCACTAATTACGGGTAGCTCCGATTGCGATTTGATTTCTGCAATGGTAATTGCGACATCTTCCACATTGCTTTCTACAACAAGCCGCCAGCCTCTACCCGGAGTCATATCCAACTCGCCTGTTCCTTCGAATTTCTGTAACACATTCTTCAGTCCAATTAGCAACGAAGGTCCTTTCCTTATATCTTTCAGGCGACGATATTCGCTTAATGCAGCGGTGGCGTTAATGCCGTTTTGGTAAAAGAGTTTCACTAGCAAAGCTCGGTCCTTCTTGTAGATACCCTTAGTTCCTTCTAGCGATTACAAGGAAAACATCACACTTTATAGTGTGCCTCATGCGACTCTCACGTGTGATTGGCTACAATGTTACGAGAAATTAGCATGATCTACCATGTTTTTAGCGCACCCACGGCACCTGGTATAACTAAAACTATTTTTTTTATTCGTAATTTCTCTACCCCATGTAATTTTTAGGGTATCTATCACTTTTCGTTGTGATCCGTCCAGTAGATCCTTCTCTATATCGTTCTGAGTAATGTCAGTTTAATTATAACTACCCTGTACATTACATTATAAAATGTAATGTCACATTATACATTGAGTAAAATTAAAATTGCTCCACCCTGAAATAGTGAACAGTTCCATCTAAAATGTAACGCATACGTGCCAAATGATCAATATCTGCAACTCACGGAAGACACTTCGATGATATAGAGGCCGACAAATTGCAGTTAATATCAAATTGCTGTAATAGCTGCCTTAGTCAGAGTTTAGAGCAAATAGGAGAGCAACACCATGGGACTATGATCCCGTTGTAATGCTCATCTGTTTGCTCCTCGTGATCCGGAGGCAGACTCAAACTAAGGCAACTGTAGTGTTGTTCCCTGCTCGGAGATTTTTATTTAGAGTTGTTACTTCTTCGGATTTGACCCCAAGTCTCCGTGTTTGAAAGCGTATTTATGAATTCAGGAATTCGTCATGAATTCTTTGATTTTTATTTAAAGTTCATATATTTTTATTTTTTTTTACCAAAGTGGGTAAAAGTGAGTTTTCAGGTTTTGGAAAGTCGTCTTCAGGTTCTCGGTTGAGTTACTAATTCTCCGCATTAGCTATGACATATTGAATAAATATATAAATCACGTTTTTTTCATAAAATTTTATTCTAAGGGTGTAAGTGGATTTCTCAAGTACAGATCGATGAGAAAGCAATGAAACTTGCGAACGAAATCCCTACTTCCCACAAATAATGTATTCGTTGAAAACATTTCCCCATAATACCATAATGCCATTATACAAAATCTTAATATGATTTCCATATTTATGTCTTACGAGTTCTTGAGTGATAATATTTTGAACATCTTTATATTTCTTTTTCCTTTTTAAACGTGAAACATAAAAAGCAATTAAATGTTTGAAAAGTCTAAAGAGATTTATCACGAAATTTATCTAGCTCATAACCTTCTGTTGAAATCAAATCAACATGTGAACATATTAATCCTCTTCTTTCCTGATCCAAATAGGTTCTTATTGGTCACTGGGTGGTATTCTAGTGTGAAAAGAAATCTTGAAAAGTGTGAAGAGAGCATGTACACTAACTTCGCGTAATATATGCAAATGCAGGACAGAAAAATGGAAATATTCCCATGTTAAGCCTAGGGAGAGTTAAATTCGAAGATCCGTAATTTCTGCAGTCAGCTTTTTAAAAGAAAATAGGACTAGATAAATTAAAATCTCATTCAAATCTTTCTAATTCCGATTTTCAACAATATTTGTTGTGATTTCAAAAATATAAAAGAGCAAATATTTAACAGAAGCAAAGTCAGGCGTAAAGAAACGTATAAAACTGACAATATTTGGAAAACTACGTGCACAAAATTCTAAATCGTACACCTGTTTTATTAAATACAGTAGTTTGAAATTATACGTATCTTAAAGTTTCATTAATTTCTGAAGTATTCACATCTCTATTATTCAACATTGAAATTTCTAGAACTATCAAAGTGCTAAACGGACATTGTTCAAAATCAAAATATTTTAGAGTAAAAATTTATTTAACCAATTACGGAACCTGGATTTTGATTCTCTGTTGACATAAGATGAGGATGTCTCCATTTTTATGCCATTGGACGTATATTAGAATTTAAAATTTTTATTACACTCTATTTGTGTTTAAATGTGTAGCAATTAATTTTATATTATTCTCAAATATCTTTACATAATCATAAATTTATAAATCGATTTTTCTTTCATATTCGTTTTAAACTGCATGAATTGTAACAGTTTTAGTTCGTGCACGGATCATGACGCGTAACCCGTAATGTGGAATTTAATATCTAAAAATAGAGAGAGTTTTGTGCATCTATTACTCTGTGATTCAGACTACTTTCTATTAGATTCTAGAACATACCTAATAGACACATTAAATCTTTAAACAATAATCAAATAGTAACTCTACAAAGAAATATGCGTTAACCATCTAAATCATCGACAGTGTTTGTTATTTCCAAAGGATTTGGAAAATAAACCGTGACATGTTTTTAAACTAAGCATTCAGGCACCTTTTTGAACTCTTCTTGGAGAATTTGCAAGTTGATTGTTTCATTGTATGCTTTGAAGTAAAGAGATCGGCCATGAATTAGGTAGGTAACGCTTTTATTAGTCGAATTTCAATTTCTCTTTCCTTCTACCTCTTACTTATTGTCACGTAACGTTTTCCTGAACCTTTGGTAAAAATTATTTTTAAGAGTTTTTCGTTCCTTATATGAGAGAATCAAAAGAGAGTTTATGGTTATAGTACTAAATTTTGATGCAATGTCTCTTTTATGAATAAAAGACTATTTTTCTGTTTAGAAGCCTTGAACAATCGTACAATCATATATTAGATATTATGAAATTTATATCCGATGAAATATTTATCTGATAACCGTAACTGGCGATTTTGAACAATTGGAAATATTTTCAATATGAGCCAATGGAGTCAATGAGCCAATGGAGTGCACACGTATTTGTACGAAATCGTTTATAATATTACCTCTAAAGTTGGACTGAAAAAAGTGAAGGCTCTCTGGTTAAATATTAAGACGATAATAACTCTCTGATCGTCAAAATCAAACGTTGCCAAGGAAATTAATATACTGACAGGTGTTTGGGCCTTACTAACACGGTGTAAAATACGTTTACCTACCAACAGCTCAATCAGGAAAACATATAATTATTCGATGTAACGATGTTGGAAAACAATCTAGGACTATGTTACAGAAAACTCTGACCGAGGTGTAATTGTTGCATTTTATACTGTAAATAAAACTGCTTACGGATACATGGGCGTAAATAAAATTTTCCAATCAGATAATTATAAATTGCTAATATTGAGATTACAGAAAATAGCAGCTTTCAAAACATTTATTTAGTATCCACGGTTAACAATAAATGATAGTCAAGGTGTAAAACATATTACGCGAAAAGGAGGACATGGTGTCCTTTTACCTCTCTTTCCGTAGGTAAACGACGTTGTAGATACTATTTTTGATGAGTACCAAACAACGTGGTTTCATCTAGAGTGTCGAAATAATTGGCAGGCTTAAATTGTACTGCCTTACTAATTAATGCTTTGATAAATGCTTTAAAAAAGCTTTCAGACAATTTATATTTTAATGAAGATTGCGCCATGTTTAAATATTCTGTTAATTTTTTCCATGTTATATAACAATTACCAGTAAGTTTAAGCGGAAAAATTTTATTACCTTAATTTGCAAAGGAAGCTTGCATATGGAGTTGGAGCTCAGACCTTGAAGAATGAAGACGCACTTTTGCTTCGCTCCTCGATTATTTAAGTAAACTTGATTAGCTAGTATTTACTTAAATTTCCCATTAGGCGAGATAGAGTGAAAACCCCGGCGTAGCTTTTGGCGGGAAGGTTTAGGTCTAGCTAATTTTATACCTTAAACTGATAGGTTTTCAGTTAAGGTTTTTCAGATTAAATTTCACAATTCAGTTCTAATAAAGCTTAGATACATTTGGACATTAGTATAAGTACAAGCCAACAGCCGACGAGTTGGCCGTTATTGATTCAGAAATATACATATAATTTCTACTCTTCAAGTAAGCTCAAAATCCTCCGTTGAGGTATTCTAATTTAAAAGTTTAGTATTTCCTTCCAATCGTTACTGGAATTTTTATTACTAGTTTACCGCTATTCTTACTGTTTTTAGTAATATTCTTATTAAATTTGTATCCTTTACATATTTAATTCGTTTATTTTATTCTCAGTTTCCTATTTCTAGTTGTTATTGATTGATTTCTGGTACTTTACAGAAATTATTTTTTTTAAATCCGGTGTGAACCGGTTTTTTTCCGTTATTAACTGCGCACTTCGATTTTTCAAATTTTGAAATTTTGAAAGTTTGAATAAATCACTTAATATTTATAAGATTCTAGACTCTTTACTTGCTTAGTATCTTATTATCATCGTTTTTCAATTTTATTATCTTTTTTGTATTTAAAACATCACCTTGATTGATACAATATGTCTAGTTCTGACATTATTGATTTCTCTGTCATGGCCAACTCATAGAACTGTTCCGGAAATTTTCTTCCGGACCGCACAGATACCTCTGATTTTCAAGTCAAGGTTAAAACCAGCTAAAACGCGCAAATTTGCGCGTTCTTATCCGAAAAAAAAAGCAAATTTCTTTTTGAAGAAAATTCTAACCTAATTGATTTACTTTCTATAAAGGACATTGTCGGCTTTTGGCCACAAGCTCGCATCAGCTTTAATGATGCAATTGTTGAGAAGTTTTATCTCGAGAAGGATATAAACGAGCATGTCTACTCGGAACAATGTTGTAATCACACCATTGATTTGGAGGTTGTCCAACACAGATCTACAGATCATGTACACGGAATGGATATTTATTCAACATCCATTGCCCCCGAAGTTCCTAAAAAGCTGAAGGGAAAGGGCATTAGAAAAAACAAGACAAAGAAAGGGCACAAGCGTTCCCTTTCTCCTACTGTCGAATCTACATATGCCTCCAAAAGGCGTTTTTCCGTTTTGGAGGAGGAATTCCTTGACCCACGGGTCTCGGAAATGAAAATTGGTGGTGCTCCTTCAAAAGCCAATGCTGGGATAATTCCACCTATCATTTTGAGGTCACCCAAAAATTGGATTGTTCTACACAGAGACCTTATTAAAATTGCTGTGGAGTCATTCACAGCTAAGACTTCAGGAGACACGGTCCGTCTTCAGACAAAGTGCTCAGATGACTATAGGTTTCTTTATTAAATATTTTGAGGCATCCAAGTTACAGTTTCATATCTATAAGCTAAAGGATGAAAAGAATTTACGGGTTGTTCTCAAAAATCTCCGGTCTGACATCAATTCCGAAGACATTCGCACTGCTCTTGTGGACCAAGGATTTACCATAATTAAAATATCCCAAATGGAGAGGGAAAGACAGAACTTTTAGTACTGTCTTTTTGGCTGAATTGCCACAAGGCGCTGCTAACAAGAAGATTTATGACATCACTGATCTCTTTCATCTAAAGATCCACGTAGAAAGCAACAGGACCAAAAAGAGGCCTACTCAATGCCAACAAGGGCAACGATATGGGCACGCTCAGAGTGGCTGTTACAATTTTCCTCACTGCATGAAATGCGCAGGTAATCATTTAACTAGGGACTGTCTTAGAAAGAATGAGGACAGTCCCCCTAAATGTGCTAACTGCGGGCTTGGACACACTACTAACTATAAAGGGTGTGTCCATTTCTTCAAGAAGAAAGTGGTGACAAATAATAATGTCAAGCCAACTAATATCCCTCAGAAGAAAGTTGCCAGCTCTACGGTAACCCCAAATCTATCCTACACAGTTGCTGCATCCAAAAAAGTGAACGCAGAAAAGCCAACATCTACAAGTAAGCCTACTTCTAAGGCGACCAAGTCTTCCGATGGTGATCAGTTCGGGGTCAACATTTTGAATGACCTTAAAGACATTTTCCTTTTATTCAAGAATTTTAATATTCCGAAGATATTATTTACTGTCAAGTCTTTTATGTCCGACTATCAGAAAGCCAATGGCCTGGTGGCGAAACTTACAATAGGCATGAAAGCTTTTGATACTATACTCTCAACTTTTGTCTCAGATGGCACATAAATGTACAAGGGATCATCAGATTTATTTCTGGAATTGCCACGGAAATCTTAGTGGTCTGCCTGAGTTCTGTTCATTTTTGACAGATACCCAGACAGACATTGTCTTACTTGGCGAGACGCATCAGCGTGCCTCAGCTGT
Organism: Ryuthela nishihirai; assembly: GCA_038380435.1. Taxonomy (NCBI): domain Eukaryota; kingdom Metazoa; phylum Arthropoda; class Arachnida; order Araneae; family Heptathelidae; genus Ryuthela; species Ryuthela nishihirai. The sequence continues at coordinate 56,109,085 of JAWZYU010000026.1, forward strand.
CTTTAAAATGCCTAACTATGAGGTCTGTCATAGAGACCGTTTGCACAACAGTGGAGGAGGCACAGCTGTTATGATCAAGCGGTCAATTCAACACCATCTTTTACGTACTTTAGACCTCATAACTCTTGAATCCACAGCCATGGCTATTTTAGATACCAACATAGGAACTGTACACCTAGTTGCTGCATATAAGCCACCAAATGCTACAATTATGAATGATGATATGATCTCCATTTATGACTCCAATCTACCTACAGTGCTTGTAGATGACCTTAATGCCCAAATACTGTTTGGCATTCAAGGGCCTGCAACAAAAATGGAGGTATTTCACTCTAATGTACTATTGACAAGGGATTCATTGTCGACGCTCCTTGTGAGCCGATATTTTACACCTTCAATACTATGCATAGAACGTACGGCCTTGATCTGGCCATTTTTGGCAACTTCTTGCCAAACTATGATCTTAGTGTCGTCAACCAACTCAACTCTGATCATTTGCTGGTCTGTCTGACTTTACACCTTTCCATGCGTCTTGTGCCTGATTCGTTTAGTTGGACTGACTGGCAATTTCATAAGGTTCTTGTAAACAGCAAGATTCTCCGAACCTGCCAACTTTCTAATGGTAGATCCATTAATGATGCAATAAATGACTTTACAACCCTATTGCTAACTTCCAAAACCGACGCTAGCGTGGATTTTACACTAAACCGAGATTTTTATGTCCTGCCATCGCATCTCTCTTGTCTCATTAAGGAGAAAAACGAGGTAAGACACGCATAGCAGAGACATGGCTTTACATCTGATAAGAGGCTTTACAACTCTTTAAAACTGAAGGTCAAATCCAGCCTGAAAGCTTTTAGAAGTGAACAATGGAATAAGAAAGTTGAATCATTGTCTACAACCGATAATTCCATTTGGTAGATGACCACAGCTTTAAAGAAACCATTTACCAGTTTTCCACCTATACATGGAGAAACTGGTTTAAATTTCAGTGATGAAGAAAAATTCGAGGCTTTTGCGGATGCCCTCGAATTGCATTTCGGTGAGAACTTTGATCCCTCTGACCGGCATACCTGTGGATTGATGAGGGAATCCCTTCTCCATTTCGTTCAGGTGGATCGGACCAGGGTGAATTTTACGTCGCCGCTGGAAATTCAGCTGACAAACAAACGCCTAAAATTGAATAAAGCCTCGGGTCAAGACAAAATATCGAACTGGATGTTCAAGTATCTTTCAAAGAAAGCCATTGTGCATCTCTGTTCAATATTTAATTATTTACTTCGAAATCTTATATTTCCTGATGTCGGATAAATGCTATCGTCAAGCTTTTGCATAAACCAGGCAAGGACTCCGCTATTAGATCTAGATACCGTCCTATCATTGCTGTCTCATTATCATTGCTGTCTACAATTAGTAAGCTTTTGAAAAGATTGTGCTCAATCATTTTGATGGCTTTCTTGGCTGCCACCCTATTCTGCTTGAAATTCAGTTTCGTTAGTTCTACTCCCATTGTTTGCGAAAAACTAAACCAGATTCAATGAATGGTCCCCCTACCTTATCAAGTTCGACATCTCTACAGAAGAACATTGCTGGATTGCTGGCCAGCTGAATGCACGGGCTGCGTAGCGCTCTCTCCACCTACTCATTGTTCACACTTCGAGGCCTCGTTCACTGGAGAGGATCGTTTGCTGTCCACCACACAGCCCAGACGAGAAGAGACTGAACTTTTTGAAAAAGGTGTTTTCTTTCCTTTTCGCTGACCTGGTGTGCACGATGCCCATTGGTCGGGCTGGACGAGGTGCGAACCTCGTCCAGTCCGACCCATCTGGTGTTTTTCTATTTACCACGTTGGATCACGCAGCCTCAGTTCTAAGACTTAAGGGGACCAACGGATCCATCGCGAATGTTCCATGCCAGCGGCAATGGCTTTCCTCAGCAAGAGTTGAACACAGAAAATTGTCACAATATGGAGGTCTGTCGAAAACGTCACTATTAAAATGGAAGGCGATGTTTGCCGACAGTCCTCCCTTAATAAAGTCTTGTCCACGTGATAAAATTACGCGGGTGTGACACGTAGCTCCCAAGATAATTAAACTGTGACACCTGCTCAAGACTGCAACCATTCAAATTAACTGAATCACAGCCTGCCTGACCAATTTTCATCACTTTAGTTTTCTCTCTGTTTATAACCAAACCTACTCTACTACCAGTTTCATCAACAACTCGAATAAAAGGGTTCATCTAATCAACATCATTTGCCAAAAGAGCTAAATCATTAGCATAATCTAAATCAGAAATTTTCGTATCTCCAGTCCATTTAAGGCCAAAATCTTTCCCTTGAAGTGAATTTCGCATAACATAATCAACAACCAAGCTAAAGAGAAAAGAAGACAAAATGCGCCCTTGTCGAACACCAGAAGCAATGTTAAACCAATTGCTACAAGCCTTACCATCTCTTACACACGATTCAGTGTTATAGAGAGCTTTCATTATGTTTACTAACTTGTCTGGTATACCATATGATCTCACAATCAACCACAAATTTTGCCAATCAACAGATCGAGAACCTTTTTGAAATCAAAGAGCCAGAAAAGAGTCGAAAGCCTTTTTGAGATCAACAAAGCCAGGAACCAAAGGTATCTGAAATTCTGAACATTTCTCAAGAATCTGCCTAAGTGAAAATAGCTGATCCACACATCCCCTACCACTTCTGAATCCCCTTTGCTCATCACGCAATTGACTGTCAACCAGATTCCTAATTCTATTAAGCACAAACATGTAAAGAACTTTACCTGGAACAGAGAGTAGGCTGATACCGATACCCCTATAGTTATCACAAGAACTGCGATCACCTTTTTTGAAAATAGGGATAATAACAGCTCTGGTAAAATCCTTAGGAACCATGCCTTTATCATAAAAGATATTCAAAATTATAGTCATCTAAGTGGCAACCGAATCATTCGTAGCTCTAAGCATTTCCGTAGTAATTTCATCTACCCTGGGGAATTATGAATTTTAAGTTTAGAAATAGCAAAAAAAAAACTTCAGATTGTGTTAAGCCACTTAAAGCCCCGCTTAAAGGGCCCGCTTAAGCCACTAATGCATCTATCATCATTGCAAACAATGGTAGTAGAACTAAGCACATTGTTTAGAACATCACTAAAATGCTCAGCCATTAGACTCAATCAGATTCCTAATTAGCTCAGCCTCAAATGCTCAGCCATGACAGAATCCTCACCTTCTATAACATTTCCTTGTTTATCCTTCAATCCCTCTATACCTGTCCGTTTTCTACCACACAAAATATTAGCTATGTGGTACAGCTCTCTGCTGTTGTCCTATCTAAATGCTTCCTCAGCTGTGTCACCCAAGCCATCACGGCAAAGATTCTTATCAGCAGCTAACTGATCGTTTACACGTTTTTTAAGCTCTCTGTAATGCTTTCTATTAGGACTAGTAAGGTATTGATTATGGACATCCCTGCAATTATTTCTTCTGAAAGAAGCTCAAGTGTCTTATCACTCAAATAATTCTGTCTCCTCTGCTCCTTTTTTCCTAAAAGAGTACTGTTAGTTTCCGAAAAAGCCTGTTTAAAATGGTCCCATTCTTCCTCAACTTCGTAGTAAGCAAACCATGACTGTCATAATGACTAAGTAACCTATCATGGTAAGCTTTGGATATAACTAGGTCTTTCAGAGCTTCAGTATTAAAAGTAAAATTTTTAACCTAGCACAACACTTTTTAAGTTTGAGTTGCAAGACACTTTTTAAGTTGTTTGCAAGACACTTTTTAAGTTTAAGTTGCAAGATCCACCTGAATTGGATCTGACCATTACCTTGTGGATCTGACCATTACCTTTAACAAGGTAATGGTCAGATCCAATTTCAGCTCCCCTATATGACCTGGTGTTCCTAACAGAACTAGCCCATTTGCTGTTAATTAATATATAATCAATCATATTCTTATACAGCTCATCAGGTGAAACCCATGTGTACTTATGTATGTGACGGTGTTTGTAATACGTGTTATTTTTTCTGAAACCATGAGTTTACTTACCTGTAGGAGATGTTTGCCCATTGCCATTGCAGATACCAATACCAAATGGCCTATTACTGCTCCCCAAAGGTCAGAGTCAGTACAATCTTTGGCATTGAAGTCACCTAGAACAAGGGTAATATATCCTTTCTTCACAGAATTCTAAATATCCTGAAGTTGTACATAAAACCTATTGTTCTCATCCTCGTCGGCATCCTCAGTGGGGGCGTAACAGCAGATAACATTCAAGTCTTTAACGCTTGTCTGAAGTTTTGCGGTAAGAAACTTTTCATTAATGCACTCATATCCTAGAAGAGCATCACTAGCGTGTCTGCTGAGAAGCAGACCCACGCCTTGGTGATGCTTATTGTCGTCCCTCCCTGATAAGAGAAATTTAAGATTATTTTTAAGAATCTGACCTTTATCTGTCCATCTGGTCTCTTGCAAGCCGAGAATGTCTAAATTATAATGGTGGAATTCTTGTGTGACAACATCAAGAGAAAAAGCACTGTGCAGAGTCCTCACATTTCAACTACCTATGGAGAGAAAATGGTTAGTGGGATGTTTAAAGAAACTATGTTTATTGAGAGAGGGAATGCCGACAATAACAAACAGACCCCTAATCGCAAACATGGGGCAAAGACCCGTTCCCCCACCACTAAAGGCTGAAGCCATTTGCACTGGGAGACTTCCTCGAATGTAGAATTTGACGATGCCAGTAGAAGTAGAGTTCAGGTGCCTGCGATGACCTCTGCTCAGGATTATCCACCAGCTGATAAACATATCCTGTGAATCTATTCACTTGGGGCTGTCAACTCACAAACAGACAGAAAACGAAGGGGAAGATTTTCCCTCCACAGAAGCCCACCAGTGCAGCAAAATCAGGATCCATAATCAAGCTCAGAGCCATAATTCCGGTCAGGTTGGTATATATGGTCAGCACCAGGACTCTGTGTGGTTGACCACTCCTCAGCAGGGTAGAAAAAAAAGAAAAGTTGCCATAGTTGTCCAGATCAGTAGGCCACATTAATCTGGCAGTCCTCCCCTTCCGTTCACTTACACAAGAGAGTTTCTCTTTTGAAAGGTACTAACGGTCTGCACCACGAGAAGACGGGGTCGGACATTAAGTGCTAGGAATGGCCGGTTCTGTGCATCATCACAGGGGATTGGTGCATAGCTCTCCATCCAGTGACTAACTAGCTACTATGGCCCAAGCGAAAGCAATTTCCGCAAAGAGCGAGAGATCCGTAATATCTCTTTATTATAAATGAAGAAAAGCCGATATTGATAACCTTGGATAGCTTCTGGTTTGTAGAGTAGATAACGCCGTTATCAGTCTATATTTTCAGGTACTCATCATTGAAAGAGTTGGACATATATCGAGACATGCTTCGGACCTAATATATATTATGACATTTGAAACTTTGAAGTAAAAATTCGTCCGTGTATTTTAGGCTGACATTCATCAATCTCCCCATTGTGAAGTCCTTAGAGGGAATTCTAGACTCAGCCTCAATATTCAGGATGTTATCAATCTTTGTAAAGTAGCTAAATCATCGTCGTTTTCAGGGAATAAAATAATATCTCCCTTGTGGGTAAAACGTCCCTTAATATCCTTTTTTAGAAGTTAAAAGGAGAATTTCGTGATCTGGCCATGATTCAAGTCCGAACGTTTGCGATTTTTATTAAAAAAGATCAAAGCCAGTTCCTTTAATGTAGTATTATGAATAGTGATGTTATTATTCTCATCTAATATGTTAACCTCACAGTCATGCAACGATTCTTCATCTGAAGAATTATGTGTTATGCCATCAATAGTATCAGTTAGGAAGATTTCATTATGTTTATCAAATTCAGTAATATTTTTTGTTCTAATGAATTGTTTATCAATTTTATGGAAATCAAATATGTCCGAGTTGTCCATTAAACTGGTAAAGTGACTTGTTGACATTGATCTATTTTCCTTGATTAAATTTAATTTATTTACATGTTTATTTAATTTTTTTATTTGTGATATTTCAGTTGATTTTATCGGGATTCCTGTGGTTATTTTCATTTTATTATTAACGTTAGAATTTTTACCTCTCTTGCATCCCATACTCTCGGTAATTCTCGTGATCAAAACCTCAGAAAAGATACCATAAGTAATAGGACACAGAGAAATACATAACACGAGCTAAAATAAAGCCTCTTACTTTTTCAAGAGCTTCGCGAAAAAGCCTTACAAATTTCAATTAATCAGAAAATTGCACACCATATTTAATCCGATTTATCCATTGACATTCCCAAATGGCCTATGAAAATAGGTAACGAGTTTGATTTATTGCAAATTGTGATATTTAAATTTGAAAACTGGCAACTGCATTTAACGATTTGAAAATTAATTTCTGTTTTTCGAATTAGAACGAGCGATTTCAGATTTTGCAGTCCATGTTTCATCTTGTTGCAAGGTAATATTATTAATATTGAAAGTATCACGTGTAATTTGTTAGATGTTTTATTAGAAACTTTTAATTCTCATGAAGGAAATGTATAATATTCTTGGAAGTTATCTTTTCATGATCTTCTAATCTTCATAGTGTTACGGACGAGTAATCGATTTTCAAAACAGTGTTTAGTGTGAAGTTTAATCTTATGAATTTTAATAAGCCTAAAATATGGAAAGTAATGTCTGTACTTATCTCTCTCTCACTGAATATTAATAACATTTATATTTAGTGACATGTTTTTCATCAGCGCTTCTTTACTAGAAAACAATTATGTTGCAGGAGTTGCTGGTAGTTGAGTAAATGCCCACGAAAATGGAAATACGTTAAATTGTAGCTGGTTAAACATAGTATATTTTAATGTATGTAGTGTACTGGAAAGTAACACAAAAGTACTGATTAACATAAAAAGTTCATAAAATCGCTCTAAGAGAAGTTTAATAACAGACCGTAAATCTCAGTCTATTTTCATAGGTAGAATATCACCATTTCGTTCCATGCTTTTCTTACTGTAGAATTGTCGTCCAGTCGAAAATGGGGTAAGCAGAAATATCACCAACTGTATATTTAAAATCTGATCTACAGTGCATTGTAGGGTCATCAGCCACCATGTTGTACTCTTCCCCAGGAAAACCTGAAACGTTGAGTTGCAATATGATATCCATCCGCATGTTCCATTGTTTTTGACTGATATATACTATTTAGAATAGTTCTCTCTAATGAGATCGTTTTTGGGGCTTAAGTTGATACTTTAGCGATGAGTGTCATTAAGGAAATTTTGATATTTATTTTAAGGGCTTTTTTAAGTGCGAAACGAGGTTTCATTGTTTAGTCATAAACGTTTTTACTGAAATCTTTTGATGAGATTATGTTATTTGAGGCTTTTTTCGGTAAAGAACAAGGTGTTATTGTTTAGCGATAAGAGTTGTTAATAAAATCTAATTTTCGGGTTTTTTTAATTACGAAACGAAGGTTTATTTTGTAACGATAAAATCTTGTTCTGATGAAATTATTCTCAGTAATTTTCTTAAGTGCAGAAATGTGATTTTCTTTTATGTAGCGTTGCATATTTCTTATATATATATCCTTTGAATTATATATACATATGTCCTCAATACGCGTCTCAAAGTAGATACCGAACGGACTACTTTACCCATTCAGAATTTTATCCACCTCGGCGAAATGAAACAAGATGGCGGCTGAGGATCTTACACTGCACTTCTGCCAAAATCTGTAACTAATAAACCGCGAAATAAGTGAAACGGTATGCGGTGTATACCCTCGTACTCCCACAAAAACGAGCATTGTTTGTCATAAAGGAAAACTGATGGCAAATATAGATGAAAGGTCATATCATTTTAAGAAAGCTCCATCATTTTAATTGACACCTTAAGGGTTCTACAGACTTAGGGTTACCACATGTCCTTCAAAAGGAGCACATGTCCTTCATTTTCATCTCGTCCTCCCAGAATTTTGAAGAAACCTGAAATGTCAATTTTATATAAACTCGTGTTTCAAACTAAAATTAATGCACTCTTTTTTGGAATTTCCTTTTTTTAAATTACCGTGAACTAATTTACTGTAAATGCAAATCATGAATGCTAAATTAATCCTGTTGATGCTATAAAAGTTACTATTTCCTGTAATCTCAATATGTTCAATTTACATGCCAGATTGGAAAAGTATGAGTTTAAAAAACTGCCAAAAATTTTGCTTCCGCCCACAGATAGATGGAACTATGAAAGTTAAAAGCATTTGTTTTTGCAACATAAAAGACTCTTAATTTATAGGAACCTTCTCATACAAGAGCTATGTCCTACCAAGACAGAAATCGATGCTGATGCTGACCAATACCTCAGTCAGAGTTCATAGAAACAAAAAGTTTACCTTGTGCAACAGCAGATAAATTACTAACTTTGTACCACTTGCAACATAACTCTTGATTGCTTATCAAGTAAGGAATAAAACTCGTCAATCATATATTTTTGAAATATATTTAATAAGTGTTAATGCTTTTTCAGACTGATCTATTAGTTGGTACCTGAAATAAAATATAGTAGGAAAAGAAAATTATTTTATTTCACATATTGAGAGCATGTCCTCCACTTTTGTTTCATTGTCCTCCTTAGTCCTCCATTTTTAGCTTTTTTGCCATCCTTTAGGAACACTGGCAACCGTACACAGTCGTCACTATTTTTACCTTGAGATCTAATGGAAACGTTGCTCACATGAAGGGATTTGCTCAGTTCCCTTGTGTCTTTGGTGTGGATGGTTTAGGGATGGCGAGGCTTGATGAATTATAATAAGCTGTAAAGTTTGTCCAATTGACCAAACTAGGAAATCAAAATACATGTGGTTAAGGAATAGCTGTTGAAAATGAATGTAATTCTTAATTTAAACTTTTCAGAAATTGGAGTTTTATACATTAAAATTACTCGCATATTTATAGTGCGCAGGTAAACAGTTAATGAAATGTTTATTACGATACAGTTTTATACGCATGGTGAATCATCATCATCATCATCATCATCATCATCATCATCATCATCATCATCATCATCATCATCATCATCATCATCATCATCATCATCATCATCACCACCACCACCATCACCATCATCATCAAGCAGCCATGAGCTACGGAGGTCCAACCAGACCGTGCAATTTAGTTCTCCAAGCAAGTCTATCCTGAGCTACATCTACTGCATCTGGCCACTGCACACCAATTCTAACAAGGTCCTGTTTGACATTGTCTGCCCACCGCATCCTAGGTCTCCCCTTCTTTCTGAGGCCTTTAGGCACACTGTTCATAACCCTATTCGCCAATCTATAATTATTCATACGGGCAACATGGCCAAACCAACGGAGTCTCTCTCTGCACAATATGCTGCTTAAAGGAGGTTGCAAACTCCTTTGCCTAATCTCATCATTAGTTACAAAGTTGAACCACCTAATGCTCAAGATACTGCGTAAGCATCTGGAATCAAAAGCATCTAGTTTCCTGTTATCTTGTTTACAAAGTGTCCAAGTTTCACTACCATAACTAACCCTAGAAAGAACCAAACTATTATGCAGTCTAATTTTAGTCTTTAGGTGTATACGCCTATTTCTCCACACTCTCCATAGGTTCTTAAAAGTCCCGGCAGCAATCCCTATTCATCTGTTAATCTCATGCCGCACATCACCATTATCTGTTACATAGCTCCCAAGATAATTAAACTGTGACACCTGCTCAAGACTGCAACCATTCAGATTAACTGAATCACAGCCTGCCTGACCAATTTTCAACACTTTAGTTTTCTCTCTGTTTATAACCAAACCTACTCTACTACCAGTCTCATCAACAGCTCGAATGAAAGAGTTCATCTCATCAACATCATTTGCCAAAAGGGCTAAATCATCAGCATAATCTAAATCAGAAATTTTCGTATCTCCAGCCCATTTAAGGCCAAAATCTTTCCCTTGAAGTGAATTTCGCATAACATAATCAATAACCAAGCTAAAGAGAAAAGGAGACAAAATGCACCCTTGTCGAACACCAGACGTAATGCTAAACCAATTGCTACAAGCCTTACCAACTCTCACACACGACTCAGTGTTAATATAGAGAGCTTTCATAATGTTAACTAACTTGTCTGGTATACCATATGATCTCACAATCAACCACAAATTATGACGATCAACAGAGTCGAAAGCCTTTTTGAAATCAACAAAGCTAGCAACCAAAGGTTTCTGAAACTCTAAACATTTCTCAAGAATCTGCCTAAGTGAAAATATCTGATCCACACATCCCCTACCACTTCTGAATCCACATTGCTCATCACGCAATTGACTGTCAACCAGATTTTTAATTCTATTAAGCACAATCATGGAAAGAACTTTACATGGAACAGAGAGTACGCTGATACCCCTATAGATATCACAAGAACTGCGATCACCTTTTTTGAAAATAGGGATAACAATAGCTCTGGTAAAATCCTTAGGAACCATGCCTTTATCATAAAAGAGATTCAGAATTTCAGTCATCCAAGTGGTAACCGAAACATTCCCAGCTCTAAGCATTTCCGTAGTAATTTCATCTACCCCTGGGGATTTATGAAGTTTAAGTTTAGAAACAGCCAAAATAACTTCAGATTGTGTTATAGGGCCAACATTAAAGCCACCAATGCATCTATCATCATTGCAAACAATGGGAGTAGAACTAACTACATTGTTTAGAACATCACTGAAATGCTCAGCCCACCTAGCCATGACAGAATCCTCCCCTTCTATAACCTTACCTTGTTTATCTTTCAATCCTTGTATGCCTGTCCGTTTTCTACCACACAAAATATTAACTATCTGGTACAGCTCTCTGCTGTTGTGCTGTCTAACTGCTTCCTCGGCTTTGTCAGCCAAACCATCAAGCCAAAGATTCTTATCAGCAGCTAACTGATCCTTTACACGTTTATTAAGGTCTCTGTAATGTTTTCTATTAGGACTAGTAGGGTATTGATTAAGGGCATTCCTGCAGTTCTTTCTTTCCGAAATAAGCTCAAGTGCCTTATCACTCAGATAATTTTGCCTCTTCTGCTCCTTTTTTCCTAAAAGAGTACTGTTAGTGTCCAAAAAAGCCTGTTTAAAATGATCCCATTCTTCCTCAACTTCAGTAGTAAGCAAACCATGACTGTCATAATGACTAAGTAACCTATCATGGTAAGCTTTGGATATAACGGGATCTTTTAGAGCTTCAGTATTAAAAGTTAATTTTTTAACCCTAGCACAACACTTTTTAAGTTTAAGTTGCAACACACTTTTCACAAGGTAATGGTCAGATCCAATTTCAGCTCCCCTATATGCCCTGGTATTCCTAACAGAACTAGCCCATTTGCTGTTAATTAATATGTAATCAATCATATTCTTATGCAGCCCATCAGGTGAAACCCATGTGTATTTATGTATGTCGCGGTGTTTGTAATATGTGTTAGTTATTCTGAAACCATTGAGTTTACTTACCTGTAGGAGACGTTGACCATTGCCATTGCAGCTACCAATACCAAAAGGGCCTATTACTCCTCCCCAAAGGTCAGAGTCAGTACCAACTTTGGCATTGAAGTCACCAAGAACAAGGGTAATATCTCCTTTCTTGACAGAATTCAAAATATCCTGAAGTTGTTCATAAAACCTATCCTTCTTAGCTGCATACAAAACTCAAAAGTGGGAGATTAGTTTTTTAGCCGGTCCTCTGATAATAGCGTGCATTACTCGAAATATTACTATTCCCTGATATGGGGATTTCATTCTTTTTTCGTTGTAATACCATCTACATAACTATAAGAACACAAATCACTTCAGCGATAATGGGATACTCGCTATAAAAGAGAATATAGTTTATATTTTTACGACTTTAATAACCACTGTAATAGTAATTTCAATTTATACTGAATCGGAAAAAGCAAATCGCAGTATATTATTAGTATCTGTAAAACAGAAAAATACTAATTTTATTCATTAAAATGAAGCCAAATATCTGGAGACGAAAATGAAGCAGTAACTCGTTTTTATAATCAAGTAGCTTCAACAAATAGCCATATTTTATAGGGGCTCTGAGTGCATTCCCGCTGTCTCTATTTGTCGTCGTCAAAGTGAAAGTCGTTTGCCATCAGCGCCACTGAAATTAGAATTTATTTCACAAACTTTTAATAGATTGGGGAACCACAGCTTCCCAGAAAATTGTCTAATCGGTTCCAAATTTTCCGTATTGGGTTCTTTTGAGAAATACCGCATTGCATTCCAAAATACAGCTCCTATCTTTAATGGGACCGAGTTATAGTTCTAGAACGCATTTTTTTTTACCATTCTCCTGTCTACAGCTATAATAGAACCCCAGTTCGATTATAAGACTACCGAATAAAATAATATGTATTTCCATCCCGCGAAATGTTGGCGAGGGATGTGCTAATTAAATAAGTAACATACAATGAAAATTTTTTGAATGAATGAATTATCATTAATTTATTAGTTTCTGCTTTCACTTACCTCACTATCTCTTTCTTGTATACCGAATAACGAACTCAAAAGAACATTCTGGTCGACCACATACAATAAATAATCGTAGTAACAAAATTTAGGTACGTAGACGTCGTCTGCAGTAATGCGGGACACTTTAGAATTCATTACTCCTATTTTTGAAAAGAGCTCCACATATTATTTATGTTTTGTGGCAGTTTATCCGTTGGCAGTAGGATCCACTCCTTTCTATTTTTGCGAAAAGCCCGTCGTATTTTTTATTACGTTTTCAAAGAAAATGAGATAATAGTTTCGTTTTGTCTGCTGTGTGTCCGTCTCTAGATTTCGAACTTATTTTTCAACAGAAAAAGAAATTTTAATTTATGTCTATAAATTAAAATTTCTTTTTCTGTTGAATAGGTATTGAGAAATTTTTACGATATGCACCTTATAATCTCTCTAAAGATAGATAGAATCTCTCTAATAGATAGAATCTCTCTAAAGCTATAATTACGCCCTCTAGTGGGGGAAAAAGTTCAAAATTTCAAACAAATATTGCATACGACATATTTATCCTAGAAATTTGAAACTTTGGTGGTGGAATGTGAACGTCGCTATGTCTCCATTGGCAACAATGAGTTGATTCCTTAGACCCAGGGGTGGGGGATTTACCACCATTTTACCACCATTTTACCACCATTTTGGGTATTTACCACCATTTTAGTTTTAGCAGATAATTGTTTGTTTTCAGAGATAAATGAAAAATTCTTTTTGCCTTAGGTGAGAATTGATTAAATATTACGATTCACACTTTTTAAATCTGCCTAAAACTATAATTGCCTCCTTCTAACGGTGGAAAAATTTGCAAATTCCAAACTTTCAAGCAAATATTGCGAACATTATTTAATTTATAGTATTTGAGGTAAAAATTTTGAAATGTGAACGTTATGACGTTTCCATTGGCAACAATGAATTGGCCTCTTAGACCCAGGAAGGGGGGGGGATTTTTTGTTTTAGCAGATAACGTTTTTTATTTAGATATAAAAAATCTTTTTAGGGTTAAATTGGAATTGATAAAATATTATGATTTACACTTTCGGAATCTTTGGAACACTATAATTGCGCCCTCTAACGGTGAAAAAGTTTCAAATTTGCAAAAATTTCAAACCAATATCACAACGATGTATTAATGACAGAAATATGAACTTTTGGTGGTGGAATGTTATCGTCATGAAGTTTCCATTGGAAACAATGAAATTAATAAGTTGAAAATATTTTTTAGTTTGATTGGTATTAAGAAATAAAATTCGCATTTTTTCAAATACTTATTAGTGTAATATATATATTTACAGATCACTTAATATGAGATGGCAGCGTTGTTATGGAGTTTCCCCAAATGATATGTATAGAACAGAAATTTGAGGAATCAGTGGTAGTTTTTAAGAGATGTTCCATTGTCAGCTATAATCTACCCATTTTTCTGATAGAGGTTGGGAAATGCAGCTTTTTAAATTTACGAATTAAAAGACGAATATTTTTATGTTGTATAATTAGTAATAAAATATTATTTGCATTTTTCCCATCATCCACTAGCTCAAATTAAAATATTAAAGAATCGAACAGTAGAGAAGAAAAACTTTATTCCCTTTGAAAACGAGATTCTCATATGCGCTAGAGGCAATATGCGTTATTCTAGTTTTCTTCTGTCATGATAAACTTTCATTATTATTTACAACCAAGACTCATTTTCACGAACGTTTTCAATGAATTACAACCTGAAATCTTTCGCACAATGGGATCATCTTCAAAAAACACAAATCAATAAATGTAGGCATCAGCACACAAGACCGATGTTTTAAAATGAATAAATACCTCCTCAAGCAGCTGCTTACCAGAGAGATCTGACAGGAAACTGTCAGTTTATATGCCATAGTAGTATGTCTCTGAGAATGACCTGACTTCAGCAGAAAGACAAGAGCAACATCCATGCCATTACCGAGGGCTCGAACCCAGGTCTCTCTAATCAGTAGCCAAGCACACTAACCACTCGGCCACGAGATGGCCAGACCGATGTTTGCGGTACGAAAACTTGGACGAAGTGAGGATCGACCTACAGATAGCGCCACGAACATCAGATGACACTTCAGTTCAGGAGGCCATTATCTTCTGCCATTCCGAAAGTTCTTGGCCTGAACAGTCAAAGCGGCTTCCACTGACGAGTACGGTAAACCGGATCAATTCTGGACTGTTCTGTTAGACCTGAATGTCAAACTGTAAGTCTATGGGGACCTTGTCGCACAGGAATAACCGATTTTGGCCATAGAAATAAAATCTGTGTTTCCTATGAATTCGATATCCGCATTAGGTAAACACACTAAAGCTAAATAGATTATGGTTGTAGCGGATTAGTAAAGCTGCGATAAATCGTGAACATTAAAAACAGAGGCGTATCCAGGAAAGATGAGGGGGGGGGGGCTAAATATCAGATATGTTGTAATACAATGCTCGAATATCAGTGATTCGATCATAACAAATCTATCAATCAACTAAATGATTTCAATTGATATCGTTTTTTTTAAGAATACATTTATATATTAATAAATTCATTTGTGACGAGCTGTATTTATATTTTTTCGCTAAAATTATATTCTTGCCATTTTAATGCAATCTGTTTCGCGACATCGAAATGAAATGCTCTGTTTTTAACCGGCAGAGAGATCTTAATTTTTAGACCGAATTTTTCGGAATAGTAAAAACCGCGATTTATCTCATTTTTAGCAACTTTTAACTTTGCAGACTATTATACAGATTATATACAAATGATTCGTAAGTACTTTATTTCTAATTTATATTCAGTTCCTTAATATTATTCTTTCAGAATACATTAATGATGAGTATTTTTCGTAATCAGAAAGAAATATATGAGAATGTATTAATTATTACTACTGTTGAAGTGAAATTTGAAATAGAAATGTATAAATAATACTTTCAACAGTTTTTTTTTTATGAGCGCGATATTTTTTAAAACTATCGCCCATTTTTCCATAAGTTGTTGGTTTCGATTTACTCTGTGATTTCGTGGATCATATCTACCGCATAAATCGAGTGATGGGTATATATGTTTAGAGCATTAATAAATACACTACAGGAAGAAAAATGCATCACTTGCAAGAAGTTATGCAAATGTATCGAAATTTAGGGAGGCGGTAGTATATGGAAATGATTAGGTTTGCAGGACGAGCCAAACAATTGGACAGGTGCGAGTTGACGTCATAGGTGCAGAGCAGTCAGAAAAAGATAAAGGAAACCAAATCTCCCTGGTTGACAAAACGTTGTGGAAATTGTTTAAAACCACTAAAGATGCCCTTAAGCAGACGTCGACAGCCGTTCCAACAGTTAACAGATTTTGAGCGTGGAAGAATCATCGGGCTTAGAAAAACAGGTTTGTCGTATATAGATTAGGCCAACCTTGTTGGCCGCAATCCCAGCACCATCATACACATATGGCGCCAGTGGGTTCAAGAAGGATTCAGCACACGCCAACAAGGATGTGGAAGACAATGTACGACCACGGAGCGACAGGGCTGCCATTTGCAATGCATGACATTGCGTGACAGATTCGCGACTACAACGGAACTGCAAAGGGACTGGCAACAGGTATATCGAATACCTACCAGGTAAACATTAGGCCTTTACAGTTTTCATTTTGAGCACATCGTCTGGCACTGCATTTGCACCTCCCATCTGGCCATATGCAAGCACGTCTTCAGTGGTGTCGCCTGAGACAGAACTGGAACGAAGAAGAGTGGAGTTCCGTGGTGTTTAGTAACGAATCTCGTTTTTGCCTTGGTCAGCACGACAATAGGCAACGTGTTCGCATTCATCTACAGGAAAGGAACGCCACCCAGTGCCTGCTACATTGTTACACAGCTCCAGCACCTGCTGTCTTGCTGTGGGGTGCTGTTAGTCGGACATCTCGGCCTGAACTGGACATCATAAGGGAAGCTCTAACTGCCCAACGATATGTTTACCTACATTTTGTAGCCAGTGACTATCCCATTTGTTCAGCAGCATGAAACCTTTTACCAGCAAGATAATGCCCATCCCCACACTGCCCGCAGTAGTCTGCAGTATCTACACATGCAAAACGTTCAGCTAACTACCATAGCCAACACACTCGCAGGACCTTTCACTTATTGACCACGTCTGTAACGTGATGCCAACAGCTCCAACAACACCCCAGAGGTGCGCCAACAACTGTCGCTGAAATAGAACAGTGACTTCTTGCTATTTAGCATTCTATCTCTCAGGAGAACATTATAGTGCTGTACGAGAGCCTTTCCTGCCATTGCCATCTTCATGAATGCATTGCTGTGCGGGGCGGTTCAACATCGTACTAATAATACCACTTTACCGGGCAGGTAAAGTGGTAATTTTCCATACTTTCTTTTTTGATAATGTCAATCGTGCATTTCAGTGTATAGTAACAACTGCCTGCGTTTCAATAAAATGGCATTAATCCTTCCAAGTGTCGGAATTTTTTTTCCTGTAATGTATTCAAAATTTACTGAATTCTAACACGGAACACACAGAACACATTTTCGTACTTTGGCCTCCCGAGCATTACAGGAAATAGATTTGTCTTGTTACAGAGTGCGTGTAAACTGAGAAAGAGAACAATGAATTTAAGCGGCATAAATTTTCCTTTTTGTTAAGTCGTAGTTGTAGTAATATTGCATTTTCTTATAACAAAATGCAATATTTTTGTCGAAGATTTCGTGTACTTGATTTCTAATTGCACTTTAATTATTTTAAATCAAAATAACACCGCAATATGGCTACTATGTAATTATACAAAAATAATTTGTCCTTCTGGCTGCAGGAATATCGAGGAGAACAGATTGCATTATTTATCTACGGAGTTCAGGTCTAATAGAGGATTGCAGGTGACAATTAGGGCACTTAGAGAAGGGACATGATCGATTGTGAACTGCATATTCTCTCGAGATCTCGTCGTCCTTACAAATCTTCTCTATGAGGTCGTATGCTGACAAGCTTCTGTCAGACTATTGTGACAAGCAGTTGCTTAAGGGGTATTTTCTTAATTAATTTATTGTTAATACCACCAAAGATAAATTATACTGTCCTTTTAGTGGCAATCGTTATAATGCTGGCTGATATGTGGGGCATTTCGCATGGTGATCGTGCAATTGGATACGTTATGTGGTGAAAGGAGAAGTCTACAAATACAAAATGTGACATTGAGGCTGCAACACGACACGTAAATAAGTTTCTTCTGGCCCACTAAGTCAGTGTAAAAGTATATCATTATTTTCGCCTGATTGAGCTCACATATTGCTTTCATTATTGAAAGATTTCCGCTGTGAAAAAAGGTTCAACATCCCTGTTGTCCCTGCTATCCCTCCTACAGAAATAGTTCTGTAGCCATGCAAATTCCACATAAAAAGAATAGCCATTTAATTCAATTATTTTATATACCTATTTGCTTTACTCATTAAGACAATAATGTATTAATAGATATTCAGACAAGCTTTGTGACAATGCACTATTAATTAAAGCTGTAGGGCAGTTTGAAGATATATCCCTGCATTGCTCAGATATAAGGTTTATAAATATCTTTAGACATTGTTTTGGAATATTGCCAAAATCCGGGTCTTCAGAGCAGAGTTGTTCCCAAATGTGGAGTTGGAAGTTTATTATTATAGTAATTCATAAATTCTACATTACGGAACAACTCTGCTCTGAAGAACTGGATTTTGTCAATATTCCTAAAGAGTGTCTAAAGGTATTCATAATCTTTTATCTAACCGATGCAAGGGTATACCTTTAAACTCACCTACAGTTTTAATTGTGCATTATCGCAAAACGTGGCTAAATATTAAATAAAAATCTGTGAAATTATTCTGTTTATACAAATTGTTTAAACAACTATTAATAGATATTCATCAATTTCTTTTATTATCGTATTCAATTTGGACTACATTCATCAAAGACTAAAAAACTTGAAACATCCTAAAGCATGTGTTTATTTCAATAACGATAATAAGCTTTAGTAATATTTCCCTGCTGATCACAATAATGCGAAAGATGCAAACATTTGAGTATAGTACATCTTTCTACCTATCTTCATACTGCTTTTCATTTCTCCTTTCTCAGTTAGTGTTTCTGGAAACGGTTGTTCCACTGCATTTATCATTGGTTTCGCCGTATCTTCCCCAACAGTTAATCGATCTGGACGCTCATGTGCCAGATGAAAGCTTGTCATGCTCAGAGTATCATAGGCTGTACCCCTTCTCCCACCCTCCCTGTTCTTACCTTCGAAAATGAAAGCATGTGATGTGCAGACCTCGAGTTTCGCCTCTACCCTTCTTCCTCACTGAAAAAAAATGGGATGGAAATTTCAAGTAGTCGAAGACAATAAGTTATATCTCAAATTGAGGATTGTGGCGATTATATTTCTATGGGATATCTAAATAGCCATTTTATTATATTGCCCTTTTACGTGTGGGATAAACTTCACATATTATCTCCTATAATGAGACAATTATAAGGCACCGATTAAGGAAGTCAAAAAAATTGCTGGCTTCCTATCTTCCTTTCACACGAACATCAATAGAACAAGTCAATTCAACATCTGTATGTTTTAGTTTTAGTTTTTGCTTAAAGCCAGGAAGATCGTTACTTTTAAAAAGTTAATCAAATTTTTATTACGTTTGTCGTCTGCATGACCGTCTCTTCCACCCTCTAATGGTGGAAAAATTTGAAATTTTAAAACAAATATTGCAAACAATTTAGCTATGCTAGAAATTTGAAATTTTAGTGTGAGGAATGTGAAAGTCACGAATTTGCCATAGGCAAAATTGGGTTAACCCCTGTGACTCGGGGGGACAGGGAAATGCAATGCAGCTTGTTTGATTTCAATAGATAATTGTGCGTGTTTAGGGATATATTAAAACTTCTTTTTAGGTTGGATAAGCATGTGTGAAATATTACAATTTCAACTTTCCGAATTTTCCAAAAGCTATAAATGCGCTTTCTAAACGGTGGAAAAGTCGAAAATTGCAAATTTTTAATGAAAATTGCGATTGATGTATTTAGGCTTGAAAGATAAAATGTTGGTGAAAGCCACGAAGTTTCCATTGGCAGCAATGAATTGACCCCTTACGTCGAGGGTGGGTGGCACACGCAACTATTTTATTTTAATGGATAATTGGAAAACCCTTTTTTTTTCGATTGGTACAAACGAAATATGATAATTCGCATTTTTCCAATATTTAGGTGGTTTCGATGTATATCGTTAAACATCACTATATATATAATATGGAAACAGAAATATATACAGGGTGATTCAGAATTCATCATCAATATTTAGTGGGGAGGAAGGGAATAAGAAAAAGAGATTTCACATAGGAAAGTATGGGGGCAGACGAACGCATGGTGGTGTAGAGGGCGCTGTGTGTACACACCTCTCATACAGAAGCACAGCTGTTTGACGCGTGCAGTCAGTTGTCATTCGACAAGGTGAATTTGCAGAAGTAACATGAACCGGTATACGTGGAATGAATGTGCAGATATGCATGTAACTTACGGTGCGGCAGAAGAAAGATGTCTTCGAGCCAGGCAATTGTATGCAGCGCGCTTCCCAAACCGCCGTGTGCCACAGCATCAAATGTTTTCACGTATTCATCGCCAATTGCGTGAAACAGGATCGTTTGCTGCTAGTAATGTTAATCGAGGGAGGCGCAGATCGGCATGGACAGTAGCAGTAGAGGAAGCTGTCCTACAGGAAATCGAGGAACAACCTGGTGCTAGCACACGAGGTATGGCTAGGCAGTTTGGAATTTCGCAAGCAACAACGTGGCGGATATTACACGATGAAGGGTTACATCTGTTTCATCTGCAAAGAGTGCAATTATTGGCAGCAGACGACCATCCCAAGCGTGTTATTTTTTGTCAGTGGTTCATGCAGAGAACAGCCGTTGATCCCAATTTCCCAACGTATGTTCTTTTCACCGATGAGGCGTTGTTCACTCGAGAGGGTGTCTTCAACACACACAATTGGCATGTGTGGGCTCATCAGAACCCACACGGCACAAGACCTGGAGCTGCGCAACAACGTTTTGCTGTCAATGTGTGGACTGGGATTGTCGGTGACTGTTTGTTGGGCCCGTATTTACTACCATCCCGTTTGGACGGTGCCAAGTACCTAACATTTCTTCAGACTGTGTTACCGGATCTTCTGAACGAGGTTCCTGATGGTAGTCTCCGGCGAATGTGGTTCCAGCATGACGGCGCTCCTGCACATTTCGCAAATGCTGTGCGTGCTTACCTATGCAGACAGTTTGGTGGTCAATGGATTGGCCGCGGTGGACCGGTTTCTTGGCCACCACGTTCACCGGATTTATCTCCAATCGATTTCTTTGTATGGGGTGCTATGAAAAACATGGTGTACGAGACCCCTGTTGATAGTGCTATGGATCTTGTAGCACGCATATCAGTTGCTGCCTCAAACATCCGGAAAATGCCAGGCATCTTCCACAGGGTCCGGCTGTCCATGCAACGCCGTTGTGAGTCATGCATTCTAGCACATGGTCGGCAGTTCGAGCACCTCTTGTAAGTCTGTACAACCAATGCAAAGAAATGTTACATGTAAGATAATAAATGATTTTTCCTTACCACTTCCTTCTTATGTGTTCTTTCCATCATTGAACTGGGGTCATTTTGCCCTACTACATGGCATATGCGCCCATGCTTTCCTATGTGAAATCTCCTTCGTTTCTTATTACCTACCTCCCCACCAAATGTTGATGATGAATTCTGAATCACCCTGTATATGGATAAGGCAAAATATATATATATATGGATACGGTATATGGCCGATTCCCATATGCGCCAGAGGCGTTAATACGTTATTCTCTGTATACATATCGTTTTTGCTTTAAATATATTGTGGTATTTTGAAGTGTTGAAAACGGCACTCATTCATTGGAATGACATGATTAAAGATTTCCTTATAGTATAATTTCAGCGTTGTATTAAATATATTCCAAATAATAGTTTTCCTTTCAATTTTCTTGTTTTATTTCCTTAGGTAGAAGGTGTGCCACGAAGTATGCTGTCTTCATTGTGAAGATTCGTTCTTCATCTTAGAACATGTACTTTTGCACATTCACATTGCTGTTGCAATGGATATATTGCGATGGAATGATTAGCCAAGAAATTCAAAATATTTAATGGCATAAGAAGTGTATTATTTCCCACAAACTCATAATATCCATAATATCATACTAAGGTTTTTATTCCTATGGGATGAATATGTCATATTTGTAGTAAAATCATTTTTTTAAAAAGTAGGCTATAATGCATAGGATGAATATACCATTTGTAGAGATATTTTGTAAGAACTCTACATGTAATAAACACTAATATGCTGCAAACAAGATATATCGAAGAGAGCTTTAGTATTCCTGTAGAAACATTTTTTAAAGTACTATAATTAATATTAGTGTGCGCACAAAAACTAAAAAAAATTCTGATAAGGATTTTAGCTTTATAAACAAAATGGTGAAAAGAAGAAATAAATATTCCTATGTTTGTTATTCTTATCGGAAAATATTTCTTAGGCGAAGACATCTGACGAAACTCTCATTCACTGCTGATAAAAAACAGTATTATGGCAATGATATCTCTAAAAAGAAGACTGCTAGAGGAAGAGATACAAAAATTAAGACAGATTATAAAATGTTTATTGATAAAACTCATCTGAAACATACTAGAGAAAAAGCCCATGCATGTCATTCTCTAACTACAAAAGTATATGAGAAACATTTTTATACTCGCAATAGAATAAACCCTCCTCCATATGATAAAAAACAGTCACATTCGGAAAGCCGCCATTTCAGAAATATAAGGGAGAAGATTTGTTCTGGTAATATTTACAGTAAAGGTCTTGCTGAAACGTCAAATCTGAAAATGTATTGCTTCATGCATGCAAAAGAGGAATCTCATACCCATGACGTGCAGAATAAAAACTTTCCTAAGTCATTGCCTCTCAAAAGTCATATTTTTGCATACAGAAAGTGGAAGCCTTATGCTTGTAATGAAACCTTTATCCAAACATTCTGTTCCAAAAGACATCTAGTACCACATACAAAAGAAAACCTTCGTGTATATGATGTCTGCCATAGAACCTTTTCTCGGATATCGCGTCTGAAAAGGCATCTTTTAACGCACACAAAACAGAAATCTCATGTGTGTGATGTTTGCCATAGAGCCTTTTCTCAGACATCATCTCTGAAAAACCATCTTTTAACGCACACTAAAGAGAAGCCTCATGCATGTTATGTCTGCCATAAAGCCTTTTCTCAAACAACATCTCTGAAAAACTATCTTTTAACGCACACAAAAGAGAAGCCTCATGTATGTGATGTTTGCCATAGAGCCTTTTCTCAGATATCATCTCTGAAAAACCATCTTTTAACGCACACTAAAGAGAAGCCTCATGTATGCGATGTCTGCCATAAAGCCTTTTCTCAGACAACATCTCTGAAAAACCATCTTTTAACGCACACTAAAGAGACACCTCATGTATGCGATGTCTGCCATAAAGCCTTTTCTCACACAACATCTCTGAAAAACCATCTTTTAACGCACACTAAAGAGAAACCTCATGTATGCGATGTCTGCCATAAAGCCTTTTCTCAGACAACATCTCTGAAAAACCATCTTTTAACGCACACTAAAGAGACACCTCATGTATGCGATGTCTGCCATAAAGCCTTTTCTCACACAACATCTCTGAAAAACCATCTTTTAACGCACACTAAAGAGAAACCTCATGTATGCGATGTCTGCCATAAAGCCTTTTCTCAGACAACATCTCTGAAAAACCATCTTTTAACGCACACAAAAGAGAAGCCTCGTGTATGTGATGTTTGCCATAGAGCCTTTTCTCAGACATCATCTCTGAAAAACCATCTTTTAACGCACACAAAAGAGAAGCCTCGTATATGTGATATCTGCCATAAAGCCTTTTCTCAGACAACATCTCTGAAAAACCATCTTTTAACGCACACTAAAGAGAAACCTCATGTATGCGAAGTCTGCCATAAAGCCTTTTCTCAGATATCATCTCTGAAAAATCATCTTTTAACACACACTAAAGAGAAGCCTCATGTATGCGATGTCTGCCATAATGCCTTTTCTCAGACATCGTCTCTGAAAAGCCATCTTTTAACGCATACAAAAGAGAAACCTCATGTATGTGATTTCTGCAATAGAGCCTTTTCCCAGATACCGAATCCGAAATCGCATCTTTTAACGCACACAGACAACAAGCCTCATGCATCTGCTGTCTGCCAAAAAGCCTCTTCTACTATGTTGTCTCTGAAAACCCATCTTTTAACGTATACAATGGAAAAGCCTCGTGTGTGATCTTCCTATAAGGCTTTTTTCAGAAAATCGACTGTGAAAAGCCATCTTTTAACACATAGGAAAGAGAAGCCTTGTGTGTGATGACTGTCATAAAGTCTTTTTCTGAGACATGAACTCTGAGAGGCCATCGTTTTGCACATACAAAGGAAAATCTTCATTAATGTGGTGTTTTCAATAAAATTTTCTGAGTTATTAAATCTGCAACCAAATCTCTTAACATATCAAAAGGACAAACCTCATGCATATGATGTTTTGAATAAAAAATTTTATATCAACTCTGAAAAATCAATGCACAGGAAACAAAAGCCTCAATCACAAACTCGAAACTGGATTCCCTAAAAGCCAATTATTTTTTGTCTCCCAAAAAGCCATTCTCAGACATTGACTCTGATAAGCCACCATTTAACACATAGATAAGAAAGCCTTGTGAATGTGATATTTGCAATAATGGCTTTTCTCACACATCAAATCTAAAAAACCATTTTTATCACACAGGTATAAAAAGCCTCTGCCTGTTTGTAATAAAACGTTTTTTTTCTCGTCACATCTGAAAAGACATTCTGACATAATCGAGTAAATGCTTCATTTCTATATGTTTCTCATGAACCTTTTGATAATAAATGTAACATTGGAATTTATTTTAACATAGTGGAAAAGGAACACCTCATGGTTGTGATGTGTATTTCAAAAATAATTTACAGTTTAAAACATAGCAATGTTTTTCTTAAAATTAGTGCAGGTAGTTTAATTATTAAAAGTAATCTTTATAGGCATTCCACTGGAATGTAAATGTTTTTTGTGTAATATTTGAAATAAAAGCTTTTCTCAAGCTTTATGCCTTAGATGTTTTACTCTCAAATTCTATAGATCAGGGGTTAGTACACATTTCGGCATCACACCATCCTTTTGGATTTTGAAAAACCCTCTTGCTTCCCCATCTCTAATTTATCATCAGCCCTCTTGTTAACAAGTTAATAATTAAAAATAAAACCTTCACAGCCTTGTGTTTAACAGTTTCAGAATCTCTGCTATAGATAAACTATCCCAACTAATGTGAAAAGTAGTATCTCAATGAATACCGATATTTTTATAGACGATTAAAAGAAGTGAAATAGGTACTGATCATTATTATACCTTTAAAGGTCGTTTGCTGTTATAGCTTGAAGTTAAAATGCTTAGTCAAATAAAGTAGGAGAAAATATAATGAAACGCGCAAAACATATTTCAATAAAACGTACGTCCCACAACAAAAAAGCCTAGAGTGCAAAATAATAATGTGCAGTGGTGTACACAAGGGTTTAGGTTTGTGGATATTACTGAAAGTCTACAATCTTCCCAAGTACTTGAATGATGCTTTCTTAAGGCAGTCTCCTGAATATACTAATGATATCATTATTGCATCTAATACAAAAGTGTCATAAATAGTGGATCTCAACCTTTTTAAAACTGCCACACTGACAATTTATCAAAGAATATTAGTACTATGCGATAAAATAAAATATAATATTTTACGTAACATATGCATTTTGGTTTTATATTAATCATTATAATATTTTGCCTATAAATAATGCATTAATTTTATTAAGAATAAGTTTTAATTACGAAAGGGGAAAAGAATAGTTACGTTAAACATCTTTGCAAACAACCTAAAGGAACATTGAGACACATCGTAATAATTTTATTTAGAATTTCAAAAAATGTGTAATGATTATCTCTGAATTCTTAAAATTTGTTTTGAAGACATCGCAGCCAACGTGGACGACCTTCACTTTCCACGAGTTGAGAAACAGCATAATACACAGAGTCCGTTTTAGGAAAAGCTAATTCTGATAGTTGTTAATATTCATATTAATAATGACCAAAATGTTATGTGTTTAAAATTCCATCAATTATTAATATCCAGCGTAATAATTTACAATATGTTTTAAATATATATATAATAAACGATATTCAATAAAAATATACGAATGTGAATTTTACTCTACTAATAAACACAGAAATGAGATTTCAAAATGGTTACGATTTTTGAAACAAAAAGAATATAAATAATTCAAGTAATGTTTGCGGAAAATGCGAGGTTTCTTTTTTCATCTTACCTGAGAAAATTCATATTTTAAGTAATAGTATCTCTCTGCCTCCAGCTAGTACTCCAAAACAGGTAGTAATATATATTTCGAATATAATACGAAGTTTGTAAACTTCGTTGGTCCTGTTCTCGCTTCACCAAAAGCCAGTTCTTTTAGCTTAGTTCTTCAATTGTCATTTAGCTGAATTGAAAGGTCAGGAAATAACTCTAATTCATCTTTACTTAGATTCGGAGGAAAATTGTATTCGCCTGGATGGAGCTATCTGCACGATATCATAATGTCGTGGTTAGTATCATGCCTGGTTCCAAACAGTTCTCATCTGAGATTGATATCACTGCATAAGAATGAATTCATGACCTTTTAGCTGGTCGACATGAAAGAGTTGACTAACTAATCTGAATGGTTATTGCACTCGAGTTGTACATTACCAGAAGAAGTTTACAGTAAAAGGAATAAAGGAGACATGCTCGAGTCTGATTTTAAGGGACCGCCTTAGAAATATTCAACCCTTCCAGGGCGACGGTTAAAACACCTACCTTCAACTCACTTAGGTATTGCCACTGACTTCGGGTGTTATTCGGAAGCGAGGAAGACAATGCCTTCAAGTGATAGAGAATTGTTTTTCTTGTACAGGTATCGTGAGTTCTTATCCACCCGACTCAAAACAATTTTCTAAAATTGATATCGATGTATATGCGTGATTGTATGCATGGACGTCGGCAGTGGTGGTATGGAGGAATTGCTCTTGGTAAATCCCCTTGGAAACTTTTAAAAATTAATTTATGTAAAATTGTATCATATGTGCCAAGAATTATATTTTCTATTTTCTCCTCACGAAAATCAATTTTTTCCACGTTTCCTTTTATTTTCAACAGATTTTTTTTACATTTGTAACATTTTTTATTATTACGGAAAACATTTTTTACATGAATTTTGAATCACAAGTTAACTTCCGATCGTTTCGTTTTCGGACATCCTTAATTTTATTTTAATGTGATGTATGATGATTGCTTGTTTGCAACTGCACTCATCTATGAAAACTTCGACATAAAAATTTCTGTATTTTTTTCAACAATTCTTCTCTTTTACCTCTCACCCTGAAGCAATCTTTTCCCCACCTGGAAACTTTATACCGACGCCTATGCATATTCCCAGATTCACTTTCTTGCTCCACATTTAATTAAACAAATGGGAAAAGATAACCTAACAACAATGTAGAATAGTTCTTTTGCACACAAGCTTATGCTGCTTAGCAACTTTAGGTGTGCAGGGTACGATTCCATTGGCCATGGTTGTGGCCATCATCAATACACTCTCCCCTTTATTTTGGCGATTTTTTATCGTCTAAAATGTGCTAAGCAACAGATAAACAGCGCGCAGCTGAGACAACCGTTGGCCCCTATTGACCAATATAAAAATGTTTGTAAAGCCGTCGAAGGCAGAGGATAAACAGAATAATAAGACGTATCAACAAACAATTGTGCGAATGGAAAGGAACGCTCCTAAAACATGAGCTTTTCCTCTAGCGTGCTAGCAAAATTCAGCAGGCCCTTTAGCGAAGAATGCCATGGATTGCAAACAGTATCAATGAAATTGACATTGACTGCATCATAACGAAGTTTAGAGAGCAAAGTCCATGCAGCTGTCAAATATTGCCCTCTCCCTCCCCTCTGCAGGCACGAGGAGTATCGACAGAACGACGAGGCTGATAAGAAAGAGTGGTCATGACACTGAGCTGATCCTCGGCCGTCACTCATCCACTTGGTCCGGTATCTGCAAACACCACTAGATTCGTTCGCACTGAACTTGTCATTTCGTTTTTGCATTTTTATTCCGCTTTCTTACTTTTTCGTTCCGATATTAAATCACATGAAAGTGTACTTCCTTGTGTAGAAAAATTAGCGGCTGTATTATTTATCGACATTATTTTTAGCATTTGATGGAAGCGAATTTAACTTTGATAGTTGACCTTACTCTGAAATGCATGGGAAACCTAAGTTACACGCACGTTTTGTTTTTCCTTCCTCGTACCACATTAATTTAAGTTGTCACATTACTAGAGTTTAGTATTCTTTATTTAAAAATAAAAGATTTTTCCTTAAAAAAATGAAATGCATAATATAATATTCAAAATGATGTAGAGAGTAAAATCAGAAAACCAGAGAGGTATTTAAAGGGGTGATTTCGGAGAGACCACCCCTCCAAACAAACAATTGTCGAAACGTCCCCGAAATTAAAACTTTTTATTCCGAAACTAAATTGAGTGATTTGACCGCCTCCAAATTATAATGAATAAATAAATAAAAATAAATTAATTAATAATTTCTCGGAACTCCTGTAATCTAAATTTTCACTCCCCCCCCCCCCCCCCCCGAAACAGATTCACCGAAACAAAATCCTGTGTAAAGCTGCTTACAGTTATTTACATGTAAAGTTTAAAATCTAATGACGAGACCGCAAGTGAATTTTTGAAAATATATGTCTCTCAAAGTGATTGATTCGAGTCTGATTTTCCATATTCCAGGAAAGGAATGGCAAGTAATTAAAGGTTACGAAAGTGTGATCAATTCACCCTGATAGCTATGAGGAAAAAGGTTCAAGAAATCTTCATCAGAAACAAACTGTTGAGTCAAAGCATCAATGTCGATAAACTGGTAGTCTAATTTGCCTATTTTCAGTTTAATATTTTACATATACGGCTTTAGATTTCCCATTCGTAAGAATGAAGCTGCTTTAACTTAACAATAATTACAGCAAATTATTTACAGCAATTATTTACAGCAAATTCAATTGCTCGTGGAAGTAAAAAAAAGGTAATTAAATGAAACTTGAACAATTTCAGGTCACGCAGTTTCTAAAGTGTGGCAATCGATATGATAAGTAATCAACTGTTGGATAATATACCCGATAACTTACAAACAGCAGTAGGACGATACCGCGGGCAATATATTAGAGCAGGCATTGGGAACCGGCGCCTCTGAGCACTCTAAAAAGTGTCTCTTGGCGCTGTTTTCTTCAACAACAACAATGAAATTTTTCGTCTAGTTTTTTCATCATTTTTTTATATCATCATTATAATTTTTTTATTCATAAATATATCTATATATCATTTTTTTTTTCGTCAGAAATTAGCGCTAAAGCCGGTCAGCAGACGATAATTTGAAATCACTGATGCCATTCAAATGTTCTAAATACGTTCAAATTTGATTAAGGTGGTCGAGAAGACTCAAACTGAAAAGTTACCCTGATGAACGGCAGATCATGGCCTACCTGAAGGTATATACCTTCAGGTAGGCCCTGATCTAGCGTTCTTTTGGATTGTTTCTCCACTGGGCTGCACTTTTTTTTTACAAAAAATGGATTAAATATCCACGTCACAAGGACGCGGAGGGCTCAGAGAAGGTTGGGGTAAGGGTACTCAATAGACAACTTTGAGGAGACGGATGGTAGTCTCCTCTGAAGCCATCCAGGGTGTTCTTTAACATGCACAGGGTATGACTGTACAAGGGGACAACACGCACACGGAATGGACTTATCCCATCCGACAGACGGCAATATTGCCAATACCCAAAGAGCTGTTCGTTTACATTAGTTCTCGAATTAGGATTTTTCTTTTATTTATTGATGCCATCATTCTGTTTTAATCATCAATTATCTCCGCTTTCGCTGAAAGTTCCCCAGATTGTCTTTTTGATCAAAGTTAAAACCTGACACTTAATACTACTTTATGAGAATAACATAATTCTCATAAATTCATCAGTTATGTTCGGAGTGGTTGTTAAATACAGTACGAAATTGAAAACAAATGTTTTAAAGTATGAATAACAAAAATAAAGAAATACGTCTTATAGGACAATATATCATTGCAGATTTAACTAAATGTTGAAATTTATTGTCTTTATATAAATTCAAATCAAGTTTAAAATCCGGAAATGTTTTCAAGAATAACTCTAGCAATTGTAACGATATTGAATGTTTTCAACCTGTATGAGGTTTGTGTTGCAGTGAACAAAACACTTATTCAAATTTATCAGTGAATTCTGACTTTCGATTTCTAAATTTTCAATGCTTGTACGTATTTTCTATTAAATTGAAACTGCTTCGCCTAAATGTCTGTAAATTTTGTCCCTTTAAATAGGAGAAATTTAACGAAATTAATTTCAACCAATTATGGAACAAATCGCATTTTAAGATAATCAGAAATCCATCGTTTCAAGGCTATTAATCATGATAGTAACAGCTGAAGTAAAGGAAAACCCTTCTTAGAGCTCATGGATGTAAAAGACGCATTAAAATCATGATGTCGATTGTTTTACACCGTAGGTGGTCAAACAGTCGATCACATTCAACTGCTTGGTCGATCGCATAGCTACCACAGCTGGTTATCAGCTGACACTAATGTGAAAGCACTGGTCAATGCCACTACTATGTTAAAAGTCTTAGGTTCTATTTTTACTTTCGCCGCGCGGTATGCAAGCGATCGCAAGCAAGAGCCAATAAAATAGCCGCCGACGAATGACGTAGTTTCGAAATGAGTTCTTTATGTTCTTTATGTTCTTTATGACGACACGCATCGAAATTATAGGGATCGAGGAATGAAACAAAATGCGTGGGAATCAATAGCTTCACATTTGAGCAATGTTTCAGGTGAATTTCTATGTGATGATCGTCATATTTAATATAAGTGTGACATTCTGTCAGGTAAAAATTGTTATTAAACCAGTATATTGTACTTTCACCTGTTTTATAATGTTAGAAAAATATTATTGAATTGAAGTTTTATGCGCTGGAATATCTGTGTATATAAATGTTTAAGAAAGTACTAGACAATAATATTATGGAAAAATAAGAGTGATCAGGTTTCATCTTTTAGTTTTATTATATGTTTTTCCCAACGATTTGATGGCTTGCTCATATCAAAAAGAGTGGTTAATGATTCATTAACAAAATACAACTAAAATGATACACAGAGCCTCTTGATTTTAAAATAAAAAATATAAATAAATACCTCCTCAAGCAGCTGCTTGCCACAGAGGTCTCGCATTTTCAAAATTTTCCATCGTTAGAGAGCACCATTACAACCTTTACATTTGAAAAGTTCTTTTCCTGGATATGATGTTTAAAATAAAGTGAAAGTAATGTCAGAAAGCGCGGTAGATCTCGCAGGGAAAGCAAAGCACGCGTTCCAGGTTGTTTCCAGCGAGAACCAATGAGCTTAGTTCTTTGTTGCAGACCTCACGTTAAGTGTGAAGTCCGTCGCTTGCGGAGCTGCGAGTGACGTCACAGTGCGTTTGCTACGCGGCGAGCGGTGAGTGTGAAGGAGCCCTGTGTTTGTGAGCGAATTTGCAGCTATATTTAATGGATTTTTTTAATGAAGTGTAATTCTAGTATAATTGTGCAATTGTAGAATAATTATTTTATTTTGTTTGTTATTTTCTGTCTTCAAAGTCGATTGCAGAGTCCAAAGATTTGACCCTCCCTGTCGTACACAATCACAATTTGTTTCTATAATCAATGTGAGAAATCTACTAAAACTGCCTGTGACGAAAAAGCCTCATCGTTACAAAAAAAATTGAAGTTTGATTTTTTTCTTACCCGACATTTTCATCCTCTAACGGTGTACATTCGAATTAATGGATTAATGCTAAAATGAAAATAATATTTCATTAACACTTACTTACCATAAAAAGAATTTTTATTTTATCTTTTAAAACAAAATAAGTTTGAAATACCCCCCTCACCTTGACAAACAAGGTCTGGATATTAGTGGACAAAAATAAGTCATAAATATGTGACTTATGCAAAAAATATTATTTCAGTTATTTAAATTTTAAATCACGTAAAACAATATAATTTATTAATTATATATTTCTCTAAATATTAAAAAATATTAAAAATTAATTTCCGTAGTTTAAAAAAAAACACCGTTTTTTGTTAGGAACAAATTCCATTCAAATAATTTTGCATTATTTTAAAACTACTTCTGTTACGGCGGTGTCCGTGGCTGATGTATCGAGGGGGCTTGCACTCACTCCCACCCCCCTCGGAGTCAGGGTTGGGTTGTTTTACCTCTCAGTGACACGTTTTTTGCACTTAACTTGAAAACTGACCAGGTCAGAAGGACCCAAATGGTCAGAGAAGGTTCAATGAAGGAAATCCACTGGATAGCTCTTAGGAGAGATGTAAGTCTCCCGTCAAGGTCATATGCAGAATGTTCTTCTTCCGTGCACACGAAACCACCGCTTAACATCCTATAAGACAGACGTCGGCCTTTGTATTTGTAACAGTGTCCCCAATCAAAGTTTATCTCCGGTAGTCCCCATCCTGCGAGGAAATAATAAATAGAATAATAATAATAACCAGCATAGCTTTAAAATTTTGCACTAAGGTATTTACCCAAACTGTACATGTTTTTTTATTTTTTATCTTTTGAATTAAGTAGACAGTGTTATATTTCTTAGTTTATTCTGTTTCACTTTTTAAATTTTATATATTACACAGAAAAACGAGGTTTTTGGTTCCTGAATAAAAATAGTTTATTTAATGCTGAATTCGATTCTGTTGTTGAATTTTTTCTAGCACGTATAGATTTTGAAAAAGTTTAGTTTCAATTCTATTGAAGAATTGAATAATATGAATAAGGTAAGGTATGTTAATTAACTATACGGTGAATTAAAGAGCTCAACAGGGACTTCTGGCCTTCAGTCCCTTCTTAACAGGGCTTAATCAGGCTTTCAGTCATTTAAATAAAAAATAAATAAACACCCACCTCATGTAAAAATTTTCTTTTTTCCCCGTAAGGCATTAATCTTAAATGCGCCCCCTCCCAACCAACCAAAGATGTCTAAAGTGGCCCTTTGAAGAGAATGGGTGAGACGACTGACCTACACTGGCTCTCTGTGCGTGAGACCATATCCTGAGAACGTTAAAGAACACACTGGATGGTCTTGACAGGATGCTACCATCTGTTTCTTAACACTCTCAGTGAGTGCCCTTCTCCCAACCTTCTCTGAGTCCTTCGGACACTTGTGATCTGGCCATTTAGCCAATTGTGTGAAATAAAGTGGCTCTCTGGGATAAAACTATTTAATTCAAAGTTTGTGAACAACTAATGTTTTAAACTGTTGAACTACCAAAGATGTTGTTCTAGTGGGTCTCCTCCCTCAACCTTCTCTGAGCTTTCGGGGTCTTTGTGACCTGGCCATTTAGCCCATGGTGTGCAAAAAACTGACGCTCAGAGGTAAAACAACCCAACCCAACCAAAGATGTATATTTTTCCTTCATAGAGGCGCAATGCGGCATTAAGTTTAGCTGATCCGTAAAAAAGCTCAAAGTCGTAAGCCAGGACAGTGGTTAGCACTAGGATCTTGTGAAGTTGACCACTCCTCAGCAGGGCAGAGAAAAAAGACTGTCAGCCCTCCTCTTCCACTCCCTTCAGGGAGAGAATACCCACTTTGAAAGGAACTAAAGCCTCGCACCAGGAAAGGGAGTGGTCTCGGACTTCATGTGTTAGCCGTCGACTTACATCATCGCCGAGGACTGGTACATATATAGCTACCTATTAAGTGTATCATCATCATCATCATCATCCTCAAGCAGCCATGGGCTACGGAGGTCCAACCAGACCGTGCAATTTAGTTCTCCAAGCAAGTCTATCCTGAGCTACATCTACTGCATCTGGCCACTGCACACCAATTCTAACAAGGTCCTGTTTGACATTGTCTGCCCACCGCATCCTAGGTCTCCCCTTCTTTCTGAGGCCTTTAGGCACACTGTTCATAACCCTATTTGCCAATCTATAATTATTCATACGGGCAACATGGCCAAACCAACGGAGTCTCTCTCTGCACAATATGCTGCTTAAAGGAGGTTGCAAACTCCTTTTCCTAATCTCATCATTAGTTACAAAGTTGAACCACCTAATGCCCAAGATACTACGTAAGCATCTGGAATCAAAAGCATCTAGTTTCCTGTTATCTTGTTTACAAAGTGTCCAAGTTTCACTACCATAACTAACCCTAGAAAGAACCAAACTATTATACAGTCTAATTTTAGTCTTTAGGTGTATACGCCTATTTCTCCACACTCTCCATAGATTCTTAAAAGTCCCAGCAGCAATCCCTATTCGTCTGTTAATCTCATGCCGCACATCACCATTATCAGTTACATAGCTCCCAAGATAATTAAACTGTGACACCTGCTCAAGACTGAAACCATTCAGATTAACTGAATCACAGCCTGCCTGACCAATTTTCATCACTTTAGTTTTCTCTCTGTTTATAACCAAACCTACTCTACTACCAGTCTCATCCACAGCTTGAATGAAAGAGTTCATCTCATCAACATCATTTGCCAAAAGGGCTAAATCATCAGCATAATCTAAATCAGAAATTTTCGTATCTCCAGCCCATTTAAGGCCAAAATCTTTCCCTTGAAGTGAATTTCGCATAACATAATCAATAACCAAGCTAAAGAGAAAAGGAGACAAAATGCACCCTTGTCGAACACCAGAAGTAATGCTAAACCAATTGCTACAAGCCTTACCAACTCTCACACACGACTCAGTGTTATTATAGAGAGCTTTCATAATGTTAACTAACTTGTCTGGTATACCATATGATCTCACAATCAACCACAAATTATGACGATCAACAGAGTCGAAAGCCTTTTTGAAATCAACAAAGCTAGCAACCAAAGGTTTCTGAAACTCTAAACATTTCTCAAGAATATGCCTAAGTGAAAATATCTGATCTACACATCCCCTACCACTTCTGAATCCACATTGCTCATCACGCAATTGCCTGTCAACCAGATTCTTAATTCTATTAAGCACAATCATGGAAAGAACTTTACCTGGAACGGAGAGTAGGCTGATACCCCTATAGTTATCACAAGAACTGCGATCACCTTTTTTGAAAATAGGGATAACAATAGCTCTGGTAAAATCCTTAGGAACCATGCCTTTATCATAAAAGAGATTCAGAATTTCAGTCATCCAAGTGGTAACCGAAACATTCCCAGCTCTAAGCATTTCCGTAGTAATTTCATCTACCCCTGGGGATTTATGAAGTTTAAGTTTAGAAACAGCCAAAATAACTTCAGATTGTGTTATAGGGCCAACATTAAAGCCAGTAATGCATCTATCATCATTGCAAACAATGGGAGTAGAACAAACTACATTGTTTAGAACATCACTGAAATGCTCAGCCCACCTAGCCATGACAGAATCCTCACCTTCTATAACCTTACCTTGTTTATCCTTCAATCCTTGTATGCCTGTCCGTTTTCTACCACACAAAACATTAACTATCTGGTACAGCTCTCTGCTGTTGTGCTGTCTAACTGCTTCCTCGGCTTTGTCAGCCAAACCATCAAGCCAAAGATTCTTATCAGCAGCTAACTGATCTTTTACAAGTTTATTAAGGTCTCTGTAATGCTTTCTATTAGGACTAGTAGGGTATTGATTAAGGGCATTCCTGCAGTTCTTTCTTTCCGAAATAAGCTCAAGTGCCTTATCACTCAGATAATTTTGCCTCTTCTGCTCCTTTTTTCCTAAAAGAGTACTGTTAGTGTCCAAAAAAGCCTGTTTAAAATGATCCCATTCTTCCTCAACTTCAGTAGTAAGCAAACCATGACTGTCATAATGACTAAGTAACCTATCATGGTAAGCTTTGGCTATAACTGGATCTTTCAGAGCTTCAGTATTAAAAGTAAATTTTTTAACCCTAGCACAACACTTTTTAAGTTTAAGTTGCAACACACTTTTAACAAGGTAATGGTCAGATCCAATTTCAGCTCCCCTATATGCCCTGGTATTCCTAACAGAACTAGTCCATTTGCTGTTAATTAATATGTAATCAATCATATTCTTATGCAGCCCATCAGGTGAAACCCATGTGTACTTATGTATGTCGCGGTGTTTGTAATAAGTGTTAGTTATTCTGAATCCATTGAGTTTACTTACCTGTAGGAGACGTTGCCCATTGCTATTGCAGCTACCAATACCAAAAGGGCCTATTACTCCTCCCCAAAGGTCAGAGTCAGTACCAACTTTGGCATTGAAGTCACCAAGAACAAGGGTAATATCTCCTTTCTTGACAGAATTCAAAATATCCTGAAGTTGTTCATAAAACCTATCCTTCTCATCCTCATCGGCATCCTCAGTGGGGGCATAACAGCAGATAACATTCAAGTCTTTAACGCTTGACTGAAATTTTGCTGTAAGAAACCTTTCATTAATGCACTCATATCCTAGAAGAGCATCGCTAGCGTGTCTGCTGAGAAGCAGACCCACGCCTTGGTGATGCTTTTTGTCGTCCCTCCCTGAAAAGAGAAATTTAAGATTATTTTTAAGAATCTGACCTTTATCTGTCCATCTGGTCTCTTGCAAGCCGAGAATATCTAAATTATAACGGTGGAATTCTTGTGTGAGGACATCAAGAGAAAAAGCTCTGTGCAGAGTCCTCACATTCCAACTACCTATGGAGAAAAAATGGTTAGTGGGATGTTTAAAGAAACTATGTTTATTGAGAGAGGGAATGCCGACAATATCAAACAGTTCTTGGGGAAACTTGTATTTTAAAATGTGATTTTGTTCAATAGATGGTTGTATTGTTTTCTTGAATATTTAATTCGACTGTTTACCATCACTTGAATTTCGAAATTAACCATGTTTCATTGTATCGGTATTTAATTCCCGCATGCGCAGAAACATTCTTGAATGCATGTGTTCAATTAGACTGAGGGATTATTTAAATAAGAAAGGCGCTTTTCTATGTTTCTCATAAACAAATGAGGACGTATGTTATAAACAAATCAACTATTACTCATACACATTTTTCCATTCACTGTAATTTTAAAAAATTACAATGAAAATTCTATCTGTAAGATAATTGAAGCGAAATTCACGAAATTTATCAATTTCTTAACAACATGCATCGTTGGATAATATCTAGTTATCATTTGCTGAAATATTAGAACATAAAATGCAATTGAAACATAAATGATTGTTAAGTAAAAAACAGATAATTTTTTCAAGTGCAAAGAGAGGTCATTATTGAATTTGAGTTATTTTTCGTAGTACCGTATATTTCCGAAGATAAGACGATAGTTGTATATATAAAAAAAGGCCCTCAAAATCCGGGTCGTCTTATAGGACAGATGCAAAAAAAATTAGTTTGAAATTTATATAAATTGAAACCATTATTACTACAACTATTCGAAAAATCTATCATATTGTTTCGACAGAAGGAATCTGGCATCCGAATGCAAAAAGTATCAACCAACGAACAAGAACTTTGGGAGAATTTGAAGAACAGTGGAGCGTGTAACGGTCGTGTGGTAACGGTCGAGAGTTCGAAAATGGACGGTTAGCTGTTCTGAGACAGTGCGCGTTAAGTATAAAGAATTATCTTTATGGGTTGTGTACGCGGGAAGTATAAAAGTGGTATATCTTTTATGTGATGTGCACGCGGACGGTCGTATGGTTCTGCTAGAGTGAGTTAGCGAACTAGCACAGGACGATTTTGTTTGTGTATGAAGATTTTCAAGCGACATGGTAATCAAGTAAAAAGGTAATATTTAGTGGAATAGACAGAGCTAATGATGTGTGCTCTGCGCAGGAAGGTTGATGACTGTGTATGGGTAATACTTGATTTGTTTATAAGATACGTCATCCATATTTTCTTTGTAACAATTTACCTTGTATTGAATTTGGTTTTTAAATATAGTTTTTAATACTCACGCTCAGTGGCTATCCATTTTTGTAATCCGCAACATTTGGTGTCAGAGGTGGGGTAATTAATTGAATGCCTTTCACTAGAAGTATGGATGAGTTAATAAAGCTGATGACTGATATGAAAGCCGATATGGCTACGCAGATGACTGATATGAAAGCCGATATGGCTCCACAGATGAATGACATTAAAAGTCAAAATAATGAGTTGAGAACTGAGATAATTTCTCAAAAAGATGATTTGAAAGCCGAAATAGCCGCACAAAATACTGTGATGAGAGCTGAAGTGGCTTCTCAAGTTGGTAAGATTATTGATCAGTTCAAGGATATTAAAACCGAACTCAATAGACAATGCAATAGTTTAAAGGTTGAATTTGTCAGTGAAAAAGATGATCTTGATAGTGTTAAGTTAGATTGTAAACATGGAAAAGAGAAAGGCAACGCATATCAAAATGTGAATCCCAAACCAATAGGTGAGATTTGCGAAACTAACAGCACTGGAGGTAACAGTACAGATGAACATAATGCTGATGCGGGAAAGAAATGATGCGGAACCAGAAAACATTCCAAGATTCTTCGCTATCTGAAAAAGAAGCAATTTAGATTCAATTCGTTTTTACAAAATTCGACGGACAGGAGAAGCTCGCTGTGGCAGCGGCATTCTGATGAAGCCTTCATATGGATTGAAGAGATCTCGAGAGAGATGGAGAAAGTGCGAGAGGACTGCGAGAGGAAGACTACAAAAGAATGGAATCTTCGCAAGAAAGGAGAATCTCGAAATGTGGATCTGCTACTGGAAATCAAGAAACGTAGAGATAGCGCAGATAATGCCTTTGACCACGCAACTACTGGTGATGCATGGCAGTGTCTATGTCGCTGGTGACATGTCTAGGAACTGTGAAGAACAATCACACAGATCAGAGAGCTGTGAGACTCTACAGTACGCTTTGCACTTCAAAATGCCTAGGTATACAAGTCTGGCACGATCTGAAGAGAGATCCACACGAAAGGTATTCTATTCCTCGCCGTCAGTAAAATGCGTCATGGACAATTATCGCAAAGGCAGAGTAACGAGTGGTAATGAGGGGGAACGAAACAGAGTTTACGTTTCGCAGAGTGGTCCGAGTAAAGAAGAGGTGTCCATTCATCATAGATACAAAGTGCCATTCGACGTTACCGGGGAAGTCGGAGAGATTTTTCTGAAGCATATAGCCACACTCGAATCGTTTATAGAAATTGGGGATTTAAGGAAGAAGAATTCCGAAGAATGGCTTAGAAGCGTAACAGGTGATGCTAGTAAAAGAGCTTCAGGCAGAGACAATACTTCAAAGACTAACTTTCTGGATGAAACTAAGCCTCAGAGTTACGATCAGAGAGAAGTGAAGCCCTCAGATAATCTCAACGTAGCCATGCTGAATTTCTTTTCTGAACAGTCAATGCGCAGATTTGGACATTATAACCATTTAGATTATAAGGATATAAAAAAGTTTTATCACGACTACAAGAACTCTAAAGTGGACAATATCATGTTACAAAACTCGTCGCTGATCTCCAGAATGAACAATTTGGCAATGATGACTGATATTTCCCTGGCTAATTACAATGAGAGCTCCAAGAAAGTGAATTCGGAAGAAACAGCAACTATGACCTCCTCGGGTCATGTGTTTTGCTGGAGACCCGAGTGGCGCCATCGGATGGTAGATAAACACAGCACAGGAGGTGTCGACGACAAAGTGAGTCTTGTCTTGGCTCCTGCACTTGCTGCTTTAGGTCTCAAGGTCCCTATGATCTCCGGTCGTGCTTTCCAATTGACGGGAGATACTCTGGACAAATTGGAATCCATCCCTGGCTTCACAGTCGACTGCACTAAAGATAAAATCGAGCAGATGATGGAAAACGTCGGATGCTGCATTGTAGGACAGACAAAGGAGCTGGTGCCAACAGATAAGGAGATTTACCGCTGCAAGGATCTGACGGCTACCGTAGTTAGCGTTGCTCTAATGATATGCTCAATTGTGTCCAAAAAGCTGGCTGAAGGAGTATGCGCTTTGGTTTATGATGTTGAATTCGGAAAAGGAGCTTTGATCTCATCAGTACAGAAGATGTTGCTGTTGATTTAGTTAAGAAAATGGTTGCAGCATCACAAACTCGTGGAATAAAGAGTTCAGCTGTTATCAGCAACATGGATTCACCTCTTGAAAACTCTGTTGACAACTCTCTGGAAGTGATGGAAGCTGTTCAGTGTTTCCTTGGTAACGGATCCTTGGAACTGCAAGAGCTCATCAAAGAGTTAGGAGGAGAACTTCTGCGATTGGTGAACATTGTGGATAATAGGGTAGATGAAGCATCATGTGTCCGCAAGGTTCTGCCTAACGGCAATGCTTTGAACAAGTTTCGTAACATGTTAATAGAACAAGGAGTATCTGAAGATGTTGCAAGCTGGCTATGTGAAGGTAAAACAGAAAAAATATTGCTAGCATCCCGACACATCACTGATTTCACTTATACAGGAGAAACAGGTAAGGTTGTCGGATTAGAAGCTGCAGTTCTAGCAAGAGTATGGAAGGAGGAGATGGACCGAAGCGCTAAAAAGAATTATGGAGCTGATATTATAATTGTGAAACCTTGAGAAGGTCCATATATAATAGTTAACAGGATTAATGACGCGGTATATCGCATTCGTCGACGTCCAGCTACAAAGTGCAAGGTGGTTCACATGGATCGTTTGGCCCCGTTTCATCGAAGAACTGAAGAAGCTTCGGAATCCAGAATTGTTCGGGACTAACAAGACCTAAGGAAGGAGGCAGTGTTACGACAGAAGGAATCTGGCATCCGAAAGCAAAAAGTATCAGCCAACGAACAAGAACTTTGGGAGAATTTGAAGAAGAACAGTGGAGCGTGTAACGGTCGAGAGTTCGAAAATGGACGGTTAGCTGTTCTGAGACAGTGCGCGTTAAGTATAAAGAATTATCTTTATGTGATGTGTAAGCGGGAAGTATAAAAGTGGTATCTTTTATGTGATGTGCACGCGGACGGTCGTATGGTTCTGCTAGAGTGAGTTAGCGAACTAGCACAGGACGATTTTGTTTGTGTA
Organism: Ryuthela nishihirai; assembly: GCA_038380435.1. Classification (NCBI taxonomy): domain Eukaryota; kingdom Metazoa; phylum Arthropoda; class Arachnida; order Araneae; family Heptathelidae; genus Ryuthela; species Ryuthela nishihirai. The sequence continues at coordinate 56,149,963 of JAWZYU010000026.1, forward strand.
TGAAGATGTTCAAGCGACATGGTAATCAAGTAAAAAGGTAATATTTAGTGGAATAGACAGAGCTAATGTTGTGTGCTCTGCGCAGGAAGGTTGATGACTTGTATATGGGTAATAGTTGATTTGTTTATAAGATACGTCATCCATATTTTCTTTGTAACAATTTACCTCGTATTGAATTTGGTTTTTAAATATAGTTTTTAATACTCACGCTCAGTGGCTATCCATTTTTGTAAATCGGAACAATATTATTTAAATACGCTATATGATAATACATTACATTGTAATAGTAAATAATGCATTATAATAGTAGAACAATATTAAAACAAAATAAATATTAAAAGTTATGTTTATTGAGCTACTGAGGAAAAAACGGACAAACCGTAATTATTTAGTAGTACAGAGTAGGGTATGTCCACAAAATAGAATAGCCCATACGACGCTTTTGTGAATAGTCAAGCTCATTATCCGAATGCCCGAATCAGTGCGAATGTTTGCGAATAGGACATAATTCCGTATACGCTCTACAGTATTATTATTCAGATGATGATCGCCGATCTAAACTAAATTCATAGGCCGTTGATAATTTGGGGTCGTCTTATAGGACAGATATATGATAAAACTATAAAACTTTGACGACAATATATACCTCATCTTATCTGAAGGTCGTCTTATATGCGGAAATATACGGTATATGAGTCTTTGATTTCTAATTTAAAAGAAATATTGATGATGAATACTGAGCAATTTTTTCACTGACCTCACATGCTTCACCAAGTAAATACCATTTTGAAATCTAGCACTAAAATAGTCAATAAATTTGTAACCATTCATTAAAATTATGAATCTGTTTTTAACAACTATTGAACAGCTCCCCATAAAGCATATCGATGAGGGATATATTAATATTTGCCTCCCTGACTCCCGATGAAAGTTACTAGGAACTAGGGAGGAACTGAAGAAGTCTCAGGATCTATAATGAAATTCAAATGCCAACTTTTGAAGAATAAAGGACATTATGCCTTTAGCATCCTACTATGCGAATCGTTGAACACCAAATTTTCGAAACTTGGAATTATAGGATTACTTTTATTTCATTTTATACTTCTGTGCACTGAGATAGCCACACTGTAATTTTTTCATTGTTTCAAGAATAAGGATTTATATAAGAGTATGCTACTTCGTTTGATTAACTCAGATATAAATTTTTTGGAATTTTTTTTTTCTCTTCAGAATTCACTTTCAAGATTTTTAATAATTTATATTAATAAACAGACAAAGAAATGTGTTATTAATAAAATGTACATAGAAAGTTTTATTTCTACTCCTACATGGGGAATACACGCTTCAAGAATTTAATCAAGAAAAGATTAAACGAAGCATTTCAACATCATTTTTAGGTATTCAGGTATCTGGGAGATCCAATCATTGAAGCATAATTGAGAATCGGATTTCTCCCTTTCAAAACTTTGGTGTGATCAGAAGGAACTTAATCTGTATCGCCAGGCTCAGAACGGACTCAAATTTATTAAACGATTACTTATTCAAAATGAAAAAGTAAATTCTCCGAACTGTATTCATTCCAGTGTGAAAGAAACAGCACCACATGTGCTTTTTAATTGTGAAAACTACGAAAATCAAAGTAGACAATTAATACACAGTCTAAAGAGAAAGAATGTTACTGAATTAAGTCTTAAGAGTCTATTAAGCCAAGGAGACCATTTTTTAGAATATTTTGTTTTCAAGAAATTTTGAAATTTCTACCAAATTGTGATCTTTTCGAAATACACCCAATTCTGTTTTTACACGGATTTTTTTACACGATTTTGATTTAACACGGTTTAGAAAAAAATTCCAATTCGCTTTCTACACTATTTATTTTGATCTAACATCGTTCAAACAGCGCCCTTTTCAAAATCTCCATTTGAATTTTTAATTCTGAAATAATATTCCTATTCAAGAATAAATTCCTAGAATTTACATTTATAACAAAAATGCCGCTTTTATGGTCATATTTTTCGAAGTAGTTTTAACTTTGAAAATGTACTATAGATACACATTTCCTGCACTAAAATCCCCAAAATAAATACTACACTAGCATAACTACACAAGTTTTCTGTGTTTTATTCTCTATTTCAGTGTCTCGCAAACTGTGTGCCGCGAGAGATTTTCAAATTGACACTAGATATTCGAAAGATTTCATTTTGACTTGACTTGTGTTATCGACGTGCTATCGACGTGCTTTAATAAAAATCTTTCAGATTTTATCAACTGGGATCTTGTAAGTATTTATCAAGCTTTTACCAAATTTTGGTATTAATTTTTGAATATTTCAAGCCATACAATGGGCAAATATTTAAAACAAACACCGAGTTATGAATTAAAGAAGGAGAGCAAATCTTCAAGTAAAACCAGGCTGATGACTTCAACAAAGCTCAAATATAATGACGATCATATAGAGTTTGCTTTTATTCTTTTTTAGGTGTGCCGTGGAAAAAAAATTAGATTCAGTGTGCCGCAGAGTATAAAGGTTTGCGAGACACTGCTCTATTTTATGGAAAAATCGTACGAAACTTACTTCATTCGGAATAAAGTGGCAACATTAAGTTCCGGGAATTCCTCTCAATAATTTTTTCAATATATACATTAGTCTTGGTCTCTCATTTCTTGTTTAAAGTTAGAAGTGTTTAGACGTTTAATAGAAGAAATCGAAAAAAAAATTTGCTTTTTGAAGTTTTGTGTGCGTAATCTAAGGGACCTGGGTTCGAGCCCCGGGTAAGGCGTAGATGTCCGTGTTGTTTTACTGCTGAGGTCTCGCATCCTCAAAGACCTTCTACTATGGCGTATAAACAGACAGGCTCCTGTCAGACCTCTGTGGCAAGCAGCTGTTGAGGGGGTATTTATTATTTTTTTTATAATATAAATTTATGAAATTCTACTGATAGGTAATTTACAATTTATCATAATCTGATTTATTAACTACAATTGAAATCTTTTTAGTAAGCCTTACCACGATGACGGATAATTCAGGAAAAGGAAAGCTATCTCTTTGGATACTAAGATCCGAATTTTAGATTGTCTTGCAATGGAGAAGGTTCAACATCCATAGATAAGTATTTTGGGTTGAACGAAGCTACCGTAAGAACCATCAAGAAAAATGAAAATGCTATTAGAAAATCTGTTGCTTTCTGGAACAAAATTGAGCGCTAAGTCGTCATCGTACACGAGAGATATTGTAAAAGTGAAAATGGAAAAAGCACTAGTAATGTGGATAGAAGATAACTCACATAAAAGTATACCTCTATATGGAAATACCATCAAACAGATGGCATTATTAATATATAAGCAGACACAAGAAATGGAACCAATCACATCAGCTGAGTTAAACAAAAATTATGAATTTTCTGCAAGTACATGTTGGCTTGCAGGATTTCTTCAAAGACACGCGTTTCATACTGTAAAGATAAAAGGTGAAGTTCCATCTGTAGATGAGACGGCTGCTAAACAATTTTGTCCAAAATCCTTGAAAGATGGATACATTCCTAATCAAGTTGGAATACAGATGAAACTGGTCTTTTTTGGGAAAAAAAATGTCGAGTAGATTCTACGTAGCAAAAACACAAAAAAATTGTTGGTGGCTTTAAAGCACCTAAGGATCGTGTGACCTTTCTATTTTGCAGCAACGCTTCAGGAAATCGTATGTTAAAGCCGCTGCTCATCAATCGATCCCTAAGACCACGGTCAATGAAAGGTGTAGATTTGAATAAATTGCCAGTGTATTGGATGGCAAACAAAAGTGCCTGGACTACAAAAGAAATTTTTAATGAATTGTTCCAAAAATGTTTTGTTCCAGAAGTTAAAGTTATGTTATTTAAAGGGAAAAAATCTCGAATTTAAAGTTCTATTGGTTATAGACAATGCACCTGGCCATCCTGTTTCGGAACACCCAAATGGGCAATTTTGTTTTCTGCCGCCTAATACGATATCCTTAAATATAACCACTAGACCAGATTATAATTGTCACATTTAAAACTTACTACGTAAGAGGAACATTCCAATTCATTTCGGATAAACTAGACAACACTAATAGTTATTGATGTGCGGAGGAAATTTTCTATTTTAGATTGTATTAGACATTCTGGATTAACGTTATCAGAATTAAAACCATCAACTTTAAACGCATGCTGGAAAGCTATTTGGCCAGAATATGTAAAAAGCAAAGATCCTGCAACCCTAAACACAACTGAATATCCTAATATCATAACTTTAGCATATGCAGTTGGTGAAGAATGATACGATGACATATCGTTTGCAGATATTGATGAATTGCTGGATGACAAAGCTCTTAACAAAAACGAAATAATAGAAGTTGCCCTTGAGACTCCTGATGAAAAAGAATAAAGCAATGGTGATGAGGTTTCACTCACTGCAGGTTTAATTAAAGAAGTGCTTCAAATGACTAGTAAATTGCAAAGTCATTTTCTTACATCTGATTCCACTGTTGAACGAGCTGAGCAAGTTAAATTAAAAGTGATGTATGATGCATTATCAAGAATGATACAAGGATCTAGTCAAAGCAGGATCTCAACGATTAATTACAGAGGTCGTTGTCAAAACTAATCCAACTTCAGAATCACTGGAAACAAGTGATAATTTGGTTCCCCATGCCACAGAAAGCATTTCACCATTGGAGTATGAACACGACGGCCAAAATGCTTCAAGCGATGAAAGTGATTTAAATCCAGTCTTACGCAAACGAATGCGCGTATTGTCAGAAAGTGAATATGTATTTATACATTTATAGTGACATATTATTTTCTTTGTGAAGGATAATTTACTTTATATATGTACATATAATTTATCTTTATAAGTTTATAAAATAAACAATGTGTTCAAATGAATAAAAATCAAATAAAGATTTAGTTAAAGATTTTGATATGATTTGCTTGAAAACAACTTATTATTTGTACTCGGTTTTCACGCTAGGAACCAATCTTCTACTTTTCGATATGCATTGTATTTTTTTACACGGTTTTCGTTTATGCACGGTTTTCTCGGGAACCTATCTACCGCGTAAAAAACATTATTGAGTGTATTCTAAAGGATCTTTGAACTAAGGAGAGATCTTGCATTTATTCATTTGTTCCATTCTTGACGATCTGGAAGAGAGGGACGAAAAGCCTCAAGTTTCCAGTGATCTAGAGATTCTTGAGTGACCGACTGACAATTTTATTTGCAAATATTTATCTCAAATTTCCGTTCAATAGTAATTTTTTTTTATTTTAGTATTTTTAGTTTATTGACAATATATAACATATAATACACTTAATAATAAATAAATAATGCGTACACAAAACAATGAGTTAAAATATATATCCACAATTTGGTATGAACAATATATACAATTAAACATAAATAAACTCATGTAATTTAAAACATTTATTGTGAAATGAAATACAATAAAAAAGAAGCCATCTAAGAACAACCAATAAGCTTTATTCTCTTACAGGTTGTCAAATTAAATTATTAGTTTTTATCGATATTCATTTTTATAATACAGATTTTAAAGGTTTAAGAATGGAAAGAAGTAATAAATTTAGATTTATTCATTAATGACAGGAAATGAGGTAAGTCACCTAACAATGAAATAAAGACTCAATATTGTTTATGTGTAATAAATCTTTGCTTAATTATTATTTTAAAGAAATTTTCATATAATTTAACATATAATTTCATTATAATTTTTCTATAATTTCATTATAATTTTTCTTCCCTTATACTTTTCGGCAATTAATTAAAATTTAATAATTTATTTTTTAATAATTAAAATATATTAATGATTAAAAAACCAATCAACTGCTTGCCACAGAGGTCTCACAGAAGCCTTCCTGTTTCACTGATTAACTACCAAGGAATGATAGCCGACTGAGCACCACTGGTGGCAGCGCCATCTTTAGTAAACGGCCGTAATTTGAGTTTTTCTCCAGATTTCAAAGTGTGTAGACCTCTTGCTTTGCAGTTTCGTACAAAAGTACTCTTTAATTTGCCTTTCTTAGTGCTTGAACTTCTTTGAACATATTTTTGAATATCCCTCGCTACCGTATTCGCCATTGTGACGCAGAATTTTGCATAAATACTTCATCTTCCTCGGTTTCATCTAATACGAGAACTGGTGTAAACAAACCGATCTTTCCGTATTGGCCAAACTGCCATCCGTTGGATAAAATATTAAGCCCATCCCATGCTCTTCTTGGCCCAGTGTACGGGCAAGGCCACCTTCATACACCAGGCCTGGACAGCCTTGAACAAAAGGAGGGAAGAAAGGAGGGAAATATGTTATGCATAAATATTTAATTTATTTAATTGCTTTAAAATTTAAGTTAAAACCCTTTACCTCCAAATCAATTAAAATAAAATAATTTATTCATTAGCATTTTATTAAAATATTTGAGAATGTTATAAAATTAATTACCAAATTTTTTAAAAGTTAATAGCTGACAATTGAATTTTTAGGAAATGATATGTAATAAGAACTAATATTCCCATTTTTTTTATATTAGATCTGTACCGCAGTGTCCAGGCCTCTTGAATCGAAATGTCCTTGTACGATAGAATCATCCCCTGTGCACGTTAAAGAATACTCTGGATAGCTTTGATAGAAGACTACCATCTGCCTCCTAACACTTGTCCAGTGTCCTCCATCCCAAATTCTCTGAACCCTTGGTATCCTTGCAGGCTAGTCGGGATGGGGGGGGGGGGCGAGATTTTAGGTTAAGAGAAGGTACGACATTGTAGTCTCGGAGTGGGGGGGGTTGAAAATTTAGTGTCAGAAGGAAAGATATCTGATAGTAAGACTTCGGTACTGTTTGCCAATTACTTAAATATTCCTCCAGACACAAAAGGTTAAAGGATATTATGTTATGGAATAATATTTTATAGTCGGTTTTTAAATCTACATTTTGGTCGGACGTTAGTATGACACTAAAATAAAATTATGGAAAGACAACTGTTCTGAATTTCAAAGCAGGTAGGCAATTTTTAGAAAAGGCGACCGAATATTTGAGGAGAGACCCTCTGGATATGTCCCTGGGTCCTTGTGACCTCGCCATTTAGCCCATTGTGGGCAAAAACGTGCTGCTCAGAAGTAAAACAACCCAACTAAATGTTCAAAAACTTCATTCCTACTTATCAGTGTAGTTCTCCTCGTATAAAAATAATCTATAGATTCCTCTGATACATTGGTTTAAACGAAGCAATGACGTAGGAAAATTAATTTAGTTTATTTAGCTGCTAGATGATGCACTCCAACTTTATTAACAGTTAATATTAAGAATCAACAGTTTTATGAATTTCAACAGTAAACGAATCTAAAACCATGAAATCTCGAAGAATATAATATGGCTGCAATCCTGTGCACAGCTAATACAGATTGTGTTGTTTTATATGAGCGGCACTTTTTTTGCGAAGAATGAGGTAAATGGCCAGGTCACAAGGACTCCCAAGGCTCAGAAAAGGATTTGGGAGAGGGAATCTGTGGACAGTTGTTAGAAGACTGTTTTTAGCCTCCCTTCAAGGCCATCCAGTGTGTTCTTTAAAGTGCACAGGTCATGGTTCTCCCGCAGACGGAGCACGGCTTAACCCACATGCGACACATAGCGGCTTTTCCAAGCCCTTTGGTGTCCCCCTACTGATCGAGGGCGCGCCATTGAGTTTTGCGGAGATAATTCTAAAGCTGGTAAAGGTTAGACCCTAACCGGTAGAGGCAGATTACAAGTCTGGCGCGCTACCGAATGATCCAGCTACTATGCTGCCCTCAATAAGTAGTGGAGCGGGGACCCACTGATGGATGGCTTGAAAAGACCGCCATCCATCGGATGGGACGTTAAGCCGTGGTCTAAATGCAAGAGAGCCATATCCTGTGCACTTTAAAGAAGACGCTGGAGGTCCTTGACGGGAGGCTACCATCATCTTCTCTGAGTCTTTGGGGTCATTATGACCCGGACATTTAGACCATTGTGTGCAAAAAAAGTTCCACTCAGAGGATCTACCGAACTGTTGACCACTTTCTCATTTACACACAACGTTTGCCTTGCTGGAAGAGTAGTTAGCTCAGTAGTAGGTTAATGGGGGTTCTGGCATATTTCCCCTCAATAATTTACATAATTTCAAGTTTTACATACAGCTGTCTACATATAATAATTACATGCAATATTTTTACATATATTGCATGTAATTCAATGCAGCATGTATACAGGGGTTATACAAAAATTATGAATACATTTGGATAAAATCATCATATTATTATACATATTAACATATAGCTCAAACCCATTAAAAACACAGTGAACAAATTTTAACAAAATATTCCTTTTCGTTTACATTATATTTTCATCGTTTTGTAGTGACCGTACGAAAGGGTGTCATAACCATTTTCTAAAATATATCTTTTGTCATCAAATGGTGACAGACCGAGTTTTACACCTTTCACTGTATGAAGATAATGGTTGCTACTTTGAATCCTTGTCAAATCTACTCGACAAGGTGATTTGTTTATCAAGCAGTCTCTGTAATCCTTGTGACGAAGGGTTCTTTTTACGATATATTTGGGGACTCCTTTCCCTATCTTCTTCTCCTCTTGTAAACTTAGAAGAGAATACATGTTTGAACGAAGCCGTGCAAATTCTTTGATAGTTACTCCTGAAAGTTCATCTTTCATTCTACCTAGTAGCTTTTTATTATGCGTACTATGCAAAACATGATCTATGTGATAGTCGGACGTATCGAAATGATCTATATCAACTTTCATATCAGCATACACGTCCTCAGTTTGAAAGCTCGTAGCCAATGAATCTGTATCAGTGAACAATAATTTAGCTTTTTCTGCATATTTTGGACTAACAAAGTCATAATGAAAGTTATACATCAATATTTTACTAACATCTAGAATACTGAATCCAGCGTAAATAGGCCTGTTGTGTTTGAATTTAGTTTGCTTTGATTGTTCCCATGCGAGGTCGTTGTCAAAAACACGAAAAGCGTGAAAAGCAGGTGATGCTACAAGTTTACATACTCTCTTTGGGTTCTGAGTCAATTCAATTTTCACTCGATTTCTCAAATTTTCCATCGTTTTTCCAAACACAGTCTTTCTCGAAATTGTTTCTAGCTTTCTTCCGCTGATCCGTATTGAATTCTATATATGGTTTTAGCCAGCAAGACTGATTAAATTCTGAAAAGCGATGCATTTTCTTCAGCTGCATACCGAAGGCTAAATATTGTTTCATATTAGGGTAATGAAAGACATATTTTTCCTTAGAATTTAGATTTGGGGCTAATTTCACGACCTTGTAATATGGTGATAGCATGCTGCTGATAATCTGAAATTTCTCAGGGGCTAGTGGATAATCATTATGCTTGTCGTGTAGAGAAACTGGATAATCTAAATCAACTTCCAATATATACCGTTTATTCGTATCATCAGCAACTGTCGTAATATCTAGATCTGCTATTTCTTCTTTATTAAGCCATCGAAAATCGCTTTGAGGGAGACATTGCGTTCCATAAAGTTCCATAAAGTTGCCCATTGCGTTCCATAAAGTTGCTCATCCATAAAGATTGTTGGCATCATAATACATAATGTATTTAGAGGGTAGTTGGGGATTATAGGTATCTAAATACTTGTTATGTGCAGTGCTAAATCGATTGCATATTACTGAAATTCATCTTCGTATGCCTTTTTCCAGTAAAAGGTACATTTTAGGGTCTGTTATCATCTCTAGATTAATATTTGTCATTTTCAGACATGCTTTCCAGGCTTGTCCAAGAGCTGTGTAAACATGACTGGGATCAATTTCATAGTATCTGATACCTAGTATTCTGAAATTCTCAAACACATCAGCTAAGAGGAACAAGTCGGTCTTCAGGTACAAGTCGTGATATTGGCCTAGATTTTTTATGTCGAATGAGTTCCATACTTTCATTGCATGCATATAGTCTGCATCCCTTAGCGCTTCTTCTATTAGTTGATTGTAAAAAGCTTCACGTGGAGGTAATAACGTTTCTTCAAACTATTCGTTGCTGTCAATGTAATCGTAGGGGTAAACTCCTTTTCTCAAAACCAAGTGTAGCCGTTCAGTTTCAACATGTTCCTTTAAAATATGGAATTCTTCTGCTGATAAATTATTGACTAGCTTCTCAAGAGATGCACTTAAAAATTGATAGGAATCTATGAAATTCAAAGTTCCAAGGGAGAATGCTATGTATTTTTCTATATTATTGGGAATGCAATTAATCTTCTTATTTTTGATCTTACCGATTCCTTGCATAATAAGATGGCTGTCATACCCATTTAGGTTATGAAATATAACTGGAATCCTATTTGTGAGCTTAAAATTGAGATTACACGCATCATGAGCGGCTCCTCGGAATTTGCCGGTTAAATGATCATGATCTCTCACGCGATCTGGTCCCAGAACATCTTTGCAAATATGACAATAGATAGCGTTGCGAAATGATTCCTCTTCGTAATTTAAAAGTTGCATTGGTTTGATCTCCGAGAGTAAAATTTTTATATCGTTTTCTTCTTTAAGCAGACATTCCAAAAATTCTTTTACCACATTAGGACCTCTATAAACTACTAAAGGTTTATGACTGCAGCCGTCAGGTCCGACAACAAGATATGCAAATCCACAGGGTTCATGATTTGCCGTGATAGTGGTGTGAGATTTTGCAGGGTTTGGCATACAAGTGTCTACTTTAACTAGGAATGATTCAAAGTCGGCGTAAATCACGTATGGAACGGGCTGTTGGAACTTGAAATTTGTGAATTTCAGCCATTTCTCCTCTTCAGTTGGAAACTCTACTCTCTGGGGTCCATGTTCTTGACAATAGGGAATATGATCCATCAAGAGTGATTCATTTGTGAAACGGTGAAGGCAGTAATCACAGTAGAAAACCTCGCATTTACGTTTGGTGAGAGGACTGAGAAGTCTACTCATATTCTTAATGGAGCATTAATGCTGCTTTTCATCATCTGATAACAGAAGGAGATTTGAGTGCGCTTTAAATCTGAATGGTGTGATGTAGAGCGAGAACACTTCTTTCTCGTATTCAAAAACATTTACAGAAATGTTGTTCATTTTTTCGAATTTAGATATTTGATTTATTGTTATAGGGAAAATTAGTCCAGATATGTTTAATTTTTCTTCTAAATGAATGTAGGTGGTAGGACGTTGTGGATGATCTGTAGCAAGATACAAAGAGGCTAAAACAGACCTGACAAAACGTTTTTGGTCAGAATTACATACATTGAAAATTGCGTGTTTTAACAGTAATTCTCTTGGAGTAGAGAAATAACTAGACCCTGAAAGATGGATATATTTTCCAATGTTCATTTCAGCGTGGAGTATGGCATCCAGTGTCCATCCACTATGTGCTCCTTCAAATTCTTCAAATGAGGTCTTTATCTTCTTACACGCTGAATCCAGTTCTCTGTTTAGAGATGATGTAGGAAGACTTGTGACGCAGTTACTTCGGAAAAACGCGGTACAGTGTTCGAAGGTAGAAGGGGAGACTTTTCGCCAGAAGCTCACTTGCACGGCAAAATACCATTTAATGCTACCTTTCGAGGCCAATTCTTCTTTCAGTTGAGTTAGGAGTGACTCCCTCGAGTATTCAAGGTAAAACGTGAGGTCAACAGATGTTTCATCCGTTGCCATCAGCTTTACCTGTTAAGGTCCTTTTCATTTCTTCTGTAAACTGACAGGGGTCTTCAGGGTCTGGTTTTTGTTTCTTCTGCGGAATCCTTTCATCTTCAGAACGTTTTCGCTTATTATTGTGGGGCTTTCTTTGATGTCGTAAAGGACTGTCTTTTCTCCCAAACTCCGTTGCACATTCTTCGCATTTGTAGGTTTTCCTGGAGGTGTGGGAGAACTCGTGACGTCGGATGTCATCTCTCCTTAAGAAAGTCGATTCGCATTAAGAGCACTTAAACAGGTTATTTCCATCATGATTTCTCTTAAGACGAATGAGATGGGTCTGATGAAGGAAAGCCTTCTCACGTATATCAAATGGATACATTATAAAAACAGTGAGTTGTAAAATAGCTGATTTATACTACACGAGGACGTCGAGAACTAACACTATTGGCTTCTAACAGTTGAAAAAATCACGGAGACGGTCACTGTCAACGTCTGAAAACAGAATGAGGAATCTGACTGATGGATGTCGTATTTATACTAGAAGAAGAACTATGCCGCAGAAACTGATTTAAAAGACTATCCCGCAGTAAAAGAAAAGAAAAAAATGCTATTGGTTAAAAATGAAAAAAATAATTAATTAAAAGAAAAACGGTGAAAAAATCTCTGATTTAAAAATTAGTTATTTGAAATTATGTAAATTATTGAGGGGAAATATGTATTGATGACCTGTATGTGTGACGAAAAGGCCTACATCCGCTTTGAAACACATGGGTGGCGTGTCCCATAGGATTAACATTGACCCGCCACTGGTCCAGAACCCCCATTAACCTCCTACGTAGCTCTATAACCGCTATGCCAGTCGAGTTTAAGAAATCAAAATATATTTGAAATGAAGCATTTCTCCGAATATTTAGAAATTTATTTTACAAAGTAAAGCATTATGGGATATTTTAAGAAGCTTTTTAATTGCAAATCAGCTATATTTAGATTCTATAATAGGAACTCTGGTGGGATAGCAGAAGTTTTACCCGCATCAGCAAGCCTTTATCAGGATGCACTTTAATTGGCTCTATTAATAACTGTTGAGGATTTGGAAACACGAGGTCTAATACATGTTTGTCAGTAAAATAAATCAGTCTAATGAATTATTAATGATTAATAATAAACTACAAGATTCTGACAACTGCAAAATTATCAGTTAGAAACAGAAAATATAATTAATCTGCAAGAGAGATTAAAAGTGAACAGTAAAATATGCAGTCAAAAGAGTGCAATTCACAAAAATTGCACAGATTTCAAATTGAAATCTCTAATGTCCTAAACATATACTAAAGCTTAAAGAAAATATTGAGCTATTTCTAACTTATCCTGCAAACCAAGGGCTCCACCGGGGTTGGATACCCGATCTCGCCCAAGGCTATTAGGCAATTTAAGTAAAGGTTTAGCTAACTAAATTTCACTTCTTGGAGCTAAGCAAAAAAAAAACAATTATGTTGTAACGATAATTAGATATAGCTAATTAGATACTCTAAACCAGTGGTTCTCAACCATTTATGCTTCACGTACTTACGTGAGAATTCTATATTTTTATCTTCACGTACCCCTTATATAAATAGATAAAACTAGAGTGATAGTAAAATAATGCCAAATTAGCGACTTTGTTACTAGATCTAGCAACTTTTGAGCTCTCACGGCCTACCCCAAAAAATTTTACCACGTACCCGACGTTGAGAACCCCTGCTCTATACTATAGTGGTAGCTTCACTCTTCCTTTAATTACTTTTATCTGGCTAATAGCATACGATAAAAAAATGATGATTTAGTGTTTCTTTGAAATAATATTTCATTACTACACTGACTTCTTTCAGAATAAAATAAAGATTTCCACCTTTTCTAAACCATTTATCTTAATATTTATATACGAGATGACATAAATTAAGCTGACAATGCTCAAGTAAACTGATCGGGATAACTCAGTGGATATAAATCATATTTGAATTGCATTCAGATCATTGCTGAAGCAATACGTAAAACAGTAGGCATCATGATATACAAATGGAAGTAGTGCAACTCATGAAATAATAAGCTGAAAAAAATTGGTTTTCCGTGAATTGCATTTGAAGCCACGTCTCTAGGAAACATGCAGTTATGCTAACCACTGCACCATCATCGACTAACGTTGTTCTTCAGTCGGGTGGCGGTGGTTCAGTCGGTAGCACGTCAGGCTCGTAATCTGCAGTTCCCAGGTTCGAGTCTCAGCTGGGTCAGCGTTGAGACTTATTTCTGCAAAACTCCCGCCCTGCCCATGGTCACCGATGGGCTTGGAAAGGCCGCCGTCCGTCGGATGGGACGTTAAACCACGTGTGCGGGAGAGCCATACTCTGTGCACATTAAAGAACACACTGGATGGTGTTGACGGGAAATTACCATTTGTCTCCTAACAGCTGTCCCAGTGAGGCCCCTCCCCCAACCTTCTATGAGCGTTCGGGGTTTTTGTGACCTGGCCATTTAGCCCATGGTGTGCAGAAAAGTGCCGCTCAGAGATAAAATAACACAACCCAACTGTTCTTCAGCTGGTGTGACTTATATACTTTCCTAAATTATTATTTGATTCGCACAATGGCTCATAACTGGCATATTTCCATGACTACTCGGAGATATGGGAATGAGGTTCTTAGCCTCATGTAAGATTATATGCGGGTGCCATAGAGAATGATCATTTACACAAAAAATAGAAGAATAAACTAATGATGAACAGGTTGGGTTGTTTTACCTCTGAGCGGCACTTTTTTGCACACCATGGGCTAAATGGCCAGGTCACATGGACCCCGTAGGCTCAGACAAGGTTGGGGGAGGGGACCCACTGGAACAGCTGTTGGGAGACAGATGGTAGCCTCCCGTCAAGGCCATCCAGCGTGTTCTTTAACGTGCACAGAGTATGACTCTCCCGCACACGGGACCACGGCTTAACGTCCCATCCGACGGACGGCGGCCTTTCCAAGCCCATCGGTGTCCCCTACTGACCGTGAGCAGGGCAGGGAATTTTGCGGAGATAAATCTCAACGCTGACCCAGCTGGGACTCGAACCTGGGAACTACAGATTACGAGCCTGGCGCGCTACCGACTGAGCCACCCCCGCCCCTGATGAACAGGCAAAGATGATGACGAATAATAGAGGTGTCATTTTTAAATTCCCGAAATAATGGACTCAATATAAAATGTTAGGGCAGAAAGGTGAGGAGCCTTTTCTTTCTATTTGCTTATAGATCCTTGAAAACATAAAACGGCAGCGTGCTTGAGAAAGTCCTAATGTATTGAAATAAATACAGTGGACCCCACATATAACGCGCATGTCGGGCGGGAAACAACACCCGCGTTATAAGGTGAACCGCGTTATACCGAGTGGCGCGGTGGCGACACAATAAATTTCACACTGTAAGCTTTTCTTTTACTCATCATGCATACAATAATTAAACACTATTCAAAATACATGCAGGAACTCAATAAGTACACAATTACTCAATACGCAGTAACAATAAAATGCGACACTCACTAACCCCGCACGGACCTGTATAAACATGTTTGAACTTATCGCGAACATCGCCCGCGCTATAACCGAGTGCGCGGTATAGCGAGCAGCGCTATAACGAAGGTCCAGTGTATATTGAATTATTAAAATTAAGACAATTATTTAAAATTTGCGGATTATGATTACTGATGTATAACTTTGGTAGGTATTCTAAAATTTCCCTTTTAGCATCGTGGTCATTCTGCTCACAGTTTATTATTTATGAAATTTTACAAGTCAAAAGACAATACATGAGAAAACTGGAAATATTTTTCCAATACCTGAACGTGATACTGCATGCATGTAATGGAATGAATATTTTGATATCAATTATCAGCGACTCTCAATGCAAATCACAGACCTAGAACACCATACCATGTCTTCAGTAGGAGAACCGTTTCAATGATTAACGATGTTTAAAACTACATTAAAAGATATGAAATTTAGAATGTTAGTTATTTTTATTCTGCTGTTAATTACCTTTTCATAAATCATTTTTTAAAAACAATATTTTATTCAAATAAGAGAAATCTCTAAGACTTTCAAAATGTAAGCCACTTTGAAAACTCTTCACTACTTCGTACAGTCATTTTTATCATGATAATTAAAATAGCCTAATAAGATGTGACCAACCTTACTGGCCGCAATCCCAGCACCATCGTACATATATGGCCCCAATGGGTTCAAGAAGGTTCCAACACACGCCAACAAGGATCAGGAAGACGACATATTACCATGGAGCAACAGGACCACCTTTCGCGACGCATAACATTGCATGACAGATTCTCAACTGCAACGCAACTGCAAAGGGACTGGGAACAGGCAACATATCGACTACCTACCAGGCGACAGTTTTCAATGCGAACCTATCATCGGCACTGCGTTTGCTCCTCAATATCTGCCCACATGTAAGCATGTCTTCAATGGTGTCGCCTCAGACAGAACTGGAACGAACAAAGTGGAGTACCGTGGTGTTAGTGACGAATCTCGTTTTTGTCTTCGTCAGCACGACGGTAGACAACGTTTTAGCCGACATTAAGGGAAAAGGAATGGCACCCACTGCGTGCGACATCGTCACACAGCTCCAGCACCTTGTGTCTTGGTGTGAGGTGCCATTAGTCTGACATCTCGGGCCATCATAAGGGGATCTCTAACTGTCCAACGACATGTTACCAACATTTTGCAGCCAGTAGCTGCCCCATTTGTTCAGCAACATGGAACAGATGGGCCAACAGCGTCAACAACATATAAGTGGTGCGCCAACCACTGTCACTGAATTGGAACAGCGACTTAGCGGTATTTGGCGTTCTATCCCTAGAGGGACATTACAGAGCTGTACGATAGCCTTCTCCGCCGGTTTCATTAATGCATTGTTGCGCAGGGTTGTTCAACATCATACTAATTATATCACTTTACCAGTTAGGTAGAGTGGGAATTTTCCATTTTTTTTTGATAATGTAATCAATCGCACCTCTCAATGTATGCTCAAATGCCTGCCTTTCAATAAAATGGCAACACTCCTTCAGGTGTTGCTATTTTTTTTCCTGTAGTATATTTGATTGAATTATTTAAATTTTCTCAGTCCCATTTTTAATGAAACTCTTATTTTGGAAGTTACTGAATTATGCACCTGACTTAATATTGATATTTCATTGAACTGTACTTAATCAGGTGGCCGCTTAGTATACATGCACTCTGTAGAGAATCGTATAAGTTCCGCAGCAATTTGAGGGGAGCATGAGTCTTTATAATATGGTATTACATAACATACTATTAACATTCTTATTAAACAAACCACCAAACAAGTACACTACGACATTAAAATGATACTTTTTTTACGATCACTACTATGTAGTGTTTTCCGATTTAAAAAAATAAGATTTTTTATACATTAGCCATTGCAATTAATTGCTATTACCTTTAACACTCTCTTGGTATGTTTACACTCGTACAAAAGTAAAGATTCCTACACAATATACATTACGTAAATAGAAGAGGCGGTCCCTCTATGCACTGCGTTTGGGATCCACTTAGGAACTGCGTTGGGGTGAAATATTAAATCCTTCTGATACGTTTATAAATTATAAATAACCTATTGTAAAGTAAATAAGCCGTACGCTTTTTGTGTTGATTCTTAGCGACTTGCCCTGGAAGTCACTGAGCTGGAAATACATACTGTAATTTCAGTCGTAACTGGTAATTAAGCAGAAACCTAATAAATACACTAAAATATAATATAATTTATAGTAGTAGCTGTTTTTATTATTCTTTTAATTTCTTTATCTACCTAGAAATGTTTAATGAAACATGTTATTTTACAGCCTTGTAATTGGCTAGAACAGATTTGTTCTAGCCAATTACAAGAGAAAAAATGATCTCATGGTTAACACAACTAGCGTAACAGAATGTACCCGATAACGTGAAGAATCTTAGCTCTGTTTCAGATAAACGGAAAAACAGAGTGTATAAAATGAGTTGCAAATTCGGAAGCAAAACGAAAGTGTGAGCATATATTATATAATTATATAATTAATTGTTAGACTGTAGAAGCCTTTGACGCTTCTAGAGTTTCCAGTGATCGTTAGTCAATGACATATCGATCATTTTCGAACAACCAAATTCGCCAGAATTGGTCTGAATTCTATTCTTTGAATTGCAATATAAGTCGTTAAAAATCAACATCACAAGCACACAACCATTTTTAAACAGCCAATAAAAAATGAGAACTTTCAAAGTACCAAGTGCGCAGTCTCATTGGCTCCCATTGATTCTCCAGATGTCATTTGGTTTTCGCCACTGGTCTAAGAATACTGATGTGCAAAACCTAAGAGGGTTTACCTTCTTTTCTACATTTTCTCTTTAAATGCTTCTAGAGTCTTTAGATGGAAAAATGGAAATGGTTCAGTGGTCCATAAGCTGTGAGAGAGATTCCAGCTGCACAGAGAGCATCCAGAAGTTTATTTGAAGGAAGGCTTGGAGAAGAATTTCTAGAGAGAACTGATATCTATAATTGTTTGATTGCAGAGTGACATCATCATCATCATCATCATCATCATCATCATCATCATCATCATCATCATCATCATCATCATCATCATCATCATCATCATCATCATCATCATCATCATCACCACCACCACCACCACCGTCGTCGTCGTCGTCGTCGTCATCATCATCATCATCATCATCATCAAGCACCCATGGGCTACGGAGGTCCAACCAGACTGCAATTTAGTTCTTCAAGCAAGTCTATTCTGAGCTACATCTACTGCATCTGGCCACTGCACACCAATTCTAACAAGGTCCTGTTTGACATTGTCTGCCCATCGCATCCTAGGTCTCCCCTTCTTTTTGAGGCCTTTAGTCACACTGTTCATAACCCTATTCGCCAATCTATAATTATTCAAACGGGCAACATGGCCAAACCAACGGAGTCTCTCTCTGCACAATATGCTGCTTAAAGGAGGTTGCAAACTCCTTTGCCTAACCTTATCATTAGTTACAAATTTGAACCACCTAATGCCCAAGACACTGCGTAAGCATCTGTAATCAAAAACATCTAGTTTCCTGTTATCTGATTTACAAAGTGTCCAAGTTTCACAACCATAACTAACCCTAGAAAGAACCAAACTATTATACAGTCTAATTTTAGTCTTTAGGTGTATACACCTATTTCTCCACAATCTCCATAGATTCTTAAAAGTTCCGGCAGCAATCCCTATTCGTCTGTTAATCTCATGCCGCACATCACCATTATCTGTTACATAGCTCCCAAGATAATTAAACTGTAACACCTGCTCAAGACTGCAACCATTCAGATTAACTGAATCACAGCCTGACTGACCAATTTTCATCACTTTAGTTTTCTCTCTGTTTATAACCAAACCTACTCTACTACCAGTCCCATCAACAGCTCGAATGAAAGAGTTCATCTCATCAACATCATTTGCCAAAAGGGTTAAATCATCAGCATAATCTAAATCAGATATTTTCGCATCTCCAGTCCATTTAAGGCCAAAATCTTTCCCTTGAAGTGAATTTCGCATAACATAATCAATAACCAAGCTAAAGAGAAAAGGGGACAAAATGTACCTTGATTGAACATCAGAAGTAATGCTAAACCAATTGCTACAAGCCTTACCAACTCTCACATACGACTCAGTGTTATTATAGAGAGCTTTCATTATGTTAACTAACTTGTCTGGTATACCATATGATTTCACAATCAACCACAAATTATGACGATCAACAGAGTCGAAAGCCTTTTTAAAATCAACAAAGCTAGCAACCAAAGGTTTCTGAAACTCTGAACATTTCTCAAAAATTTGCCTAAGTGAAAATATCTGATCCACACATCCCCTACCACTTCTGAATCCACATTGCTCATCACGCAATTGACTGTCAACCAGATTCTTAATTCTATTAAGCACAATCATGGAAAGAACTTTACCTGGAACAGAGAGTAGGCTGATACTCCTATAGTTATCACAAGAACTGCGATCACCTTTTTTGAAAATAGGGATAATAATAGCTCTGGTAAAATCCTTAGGAACCATGCCTTTATCATAAACGTTATTCAGAATTTCAGTCATCCAAGTGGTAACCAAAACATTCCCAGCTCTAAGCATTTCTGTAGTAATTTCATCTAGCCCTGGGGATTTATGAAGTTTAAGTTTAGAAACAGCCAAAATAACTTCAGATTGTGTTATAGGGCCAACATTAAAGCTGCCAATGCATCTATCATCATTACAAACAATGGGAGTAGAACTAACCACTTTGTTTAGAATATCACTGAAATCCTCAGCCCATCTAGCCATGACAGAATCATCACCATCTATAACCTTACCTTGTTTATCCTGCAATCGTTGTATGCCTGTCCGTTTTCTACCACACAAAACATTAACTATCTGGTACAGCTCTCTACTGTTGTGCTGTCTAACTGCTTCCTCGGCTTTGTCAACCAAACCATCAAGGCAAAGATTCTTATCAGCAGCAAACTGATCTTTTACACGTTTATTAAGTTCTCTGTAATGCTTTCTATTAGGACTAGGAGGGTATTGATTAAGGACATTCCTGCAGTTCTTTCTTTCGGAAATAAGCTCAAGTGCCTTATCACTCAGATAATTCTGTCTCTTCTGCTCCTTTTTTCCTAAAAGAGTACTGTTAGTGTCCAAAAAAGCCTGTTTAAAATGATCGCATTCTTCCTCAACTTCAGTAGTAAGCATACCATGACTCTCATAATGACTAAGTAACCTATCATGGTAAGCTTTGGCTATAACTGGATCTTTCAGAGCTTCAGTATTAAAAGCAAAGTTTTTAACCCTGCACAACACTTTTTAAATTTAAGTTGCAAGACACTTTTAACAAGATAATTATCAGATCCAATTTCAAGCTCCCCTATACGACCTGGTATTCCTAACAGAACTAGCCCATTTGCTGTTAATTAATATATAATCAATCATATTCTTATGCAGCTCATCAGGTGAAACCCATGTGTACTTATGTATGTGGCGGTGTTTGTAATAAGTATTAGTTATTCTGCAACCATTAAGTTTACTTACCTGTAGGAGATGTTTGCCCACTGCCATTGCAGCTACCAATACCAAATGGCCTATTACTCCTCCTCAAAGGTCAGAGTCAGTACAAACTTTGGCATTGAAGTCACCTAGAACAAGGGTAATATCTCCTTTCTTGACAGAATTCAAAATATCCTGAAGTTGTTCATAAAACCTATCCTTCTCATCCTCATCGGCATCCTCAGTGGGGGCATAACAGCAGAAAACATTCAGGACTTTAACGCTTGTCTGAAATTTTGCTGTAAGAAACCTTTCATTAATGCACTCGCATCCTAGAAGAGCATCACTAGCGTGTCTGCTGAGAAGCAGACCCACGCCTTGGTGATGCTTATTGTCGTCCCTCCCTGAAAAGAGAAATTTAAGATTATTTTTAAGAATCTGACCTTTATCTCTCCATCTGGTCTCTTGCAAGCCGAGAATATCTAAATTATAACGGTGGAATCTTGTGTGAGGATATCAAGAGAAAAAGCTCTGTGCGGAGTCCTCACATTCCAACTACCTATGGAGAGAAAATGGTTAGTGGGATGTTTAAAGAAACTACGTTTATTGAGAGAGGGAATGCCGACAATATCAGAGTCCCCTAATCGCAGACATGGGGCAAAGACCCGTTCCCCTACCACTAAAGGCTGAAGCCATCTACACTGGAACACAATGCAGAATTTCACGATGCCAATAGAAGCAAAGAATTCAGGTGCCTGCGATGACCTCTGCTCAGGATTATCCACCAGCTGATAAACATATCCTGTGAATCTATTCACTTGGGGCTGTCAGAAAACACAGAAAACAGAAAACACAGCTGAAGATTTTTCCTCCACAGAAACCCACCAGTGCAGCAAAATAGGGATCCGTAATCAGGTTCAGAGCCATATATCTGTCCAGTCCAGTGGGTTTATATGGTCAGCACCAGGACCTTGTGTGGTTGACCACTCCTCAGCAGGGTAGAAAAAAAAAAGAAAAGTAGCCATAGTTGTCCAGATCAGTAGGCCACACTAATCTGGCAGCCCTCCCCTTCCGTTCACTTCCACAAGAGAGTATCTCTTTTGAAAGGTACTAACGGTCTGCACCACAAGAAGGCGGGGTCGGACATCAGGTGCTAGGCCTGGCCGGTTCTATGCATTATCACAGGGTATTTGGGCATAGCTGTCCTTCCAGTGAGTACCTAGCTACGATTTATAGACCGCAGACTGACAACACTTATTTAACTGAATTCAGAACTCGTATCCACGGTACCTGCTTACACCATATTCGGGAGATTTCGTATCATACGACAAAGATTGTTGTGTCTCTAACACAAAGTGACAGAAGGGAAAATTTGAATAGCAGCAAACTCCATGTCAACTGCAATTAACATCAATGGAGATCTACGCTCTTTACACAACAATTCAGATTTTGGCATCCTTCGAAACGTCTGTTCATTTTTAGAAAACAGGGTGAAAATATTATCCTTCAAGTAACCTGTAAAGGAATACTTCAGATGCTAACATTATCATGGTTTGATGAAACTTTGGAGACCCCATTGATATCTATGTACTTAATAACCGCTATACAATTGCTCGGAGATTTGGGGATGAGGTCCTTAACCCTAGGTAAGATTCTATGCTGATGACATAATGAAGGTCATCTCCACATGATCCACGTAATGGATCTTATGGAAAATAAACTACAACAGCCGCCGACCATGTAGAGTGCTAATGTTGTCAGTGAAGAATACAAAAGAACGCCTCTGGGCACAAGGACGCCTTTTAGGACGGCAAACCGGTAGCCTTTTTCATTTTCCATCATGCTGATGGATCGGAATTTGTCAAAAGCAACATGATGCCATAGAGCCATCGTGTTTGGCGTCAAGGGTATAGGTCGGTGGTAGCGGTGTGATGCTGTTGGGAATGTTTTTCTAGCACACATTATATTCCCTGATTCCCATCGAAGGACATTTTAAAGCCAAGGCGTATTTGAACATCGTTGCTGACAAGTTCACCCCTTCATGGCTACATTTATCCTCACTCGAATGAACACGTTCAGCATGATAATGCACGTGCTCGCAATGCACATATCGTCACCGAATTGTCCCTGGAAATATGCAGACGAGTTTTCTTCGCTTCATTGGGCTGCACAGTTCTCAGATCTAACCCCAATCGAGCATGTTTGGAATGAGGTAATAACTGCTGTTCGCAACAAGACTGTGTGTTTCACAATTTGCAGTAACTGCGCATCACAATCATTTCCGCATAGTACAATATTCCTGCACAATGCGTCTAGCATCTTGTAAGTTCCTTGCCCCGACAAATTCGATCTGCTCTAAAGGCCAAAGGAGGCGCATCGCGCTACTAGGTAGGTGTACCTAATAATCTCAGTGCATATGTCAACCATTTTAATCCAATTGATGCTTCTTTTCTGACTGAGGACAGAGTCGTGGTCAGCTAATGAAATAACACTTTAGGTCCACTTGGGACTCGAACCAGGAAATATCAGACTGCACGCCTGGCGCACTAGAAGCTGAACCATTACTGCTCCTGAAGAGTAGGTTTCGCTCTTTAAAGAGATGCCTGCCCTCTGTATAAAAGAAAATGAACATGAAAATGGAAGCATTGAATCAAGTAAGAAACTTATCAGAGAATTTCACATGTGTGTGAAATGGCAGTCGCAGAGACACTAGGAAAACTATTGAATCGAAACCTGCATTGTTATGTTTGATCGAGGTTCACACATTGCACTTAAAAATTAAGTTGCACTGTTATCTGAAAATATTTATGCCACTTAATCATTACAGTACATTAAAGCAGCGCCTGCGAGTGGGCTTTAGTATTGAAAAATGGGAATCGTATGAAATAATTTCTTATCAATCTTCAAACGCTGTTGAAAACTCAATATTAATAGAGATATGGTTGAACTATTTAAAACGTCAATAATGGCCCGGGTTTACCATTTTCAAATTCCATCCCAAATATATGTCTCTGGGAGAATCGAAACTTCCACTCCACTTTTCACCAACTTTCATTTGGTTTAAAAGTAAGGTCGTAATTACTGAGCTACCTAACCTTCTTTTAATTGCATATTACGAAACTGTTGATGGTGTTTGTCATGCATTAAAAGGAAGTTTGCAACGAGATGAGTGTCATAAGCTACGAGCATTCTTTCTTCTTACTGGAAGGAAAATGGTGTAAACCGCTGTTTCACCTACATCTTATGAAGCGCAAGAGCTGAATGTAAGTCGTTATGTGTCAAATGAAAGTTTCTAACCCTGGGAGAATGTAACTGACTACCGAGAACTGTGATCCATCTATCTTTCCTCTCAAAAGGATAAAGATGAACCTCACGGGAACCAATGATAAACGAGTATGTGCAATCTAAAATAAAGTGTAGAATATGAAGGATATCTCAATTTATGACATTCTCCCTAAACCACAGTAATCCCACCGATGATGGAGAGGGAATATAAAAATGGCGCTGAGGAAAGATACGGGTTTTTACTAATAAAGTTACCACTAAAAAGCCAAAAAATTAATATACATATTAGAAAGAAAACGTACTTTACTCTTAGTGCTCCAAAAAATATTGAACTAAAGCATATCAATGATGAATCATTCGATCAGTCATGTTGAGTTTAAAGGAGCATAGAACGTCAAATCTTGTTTTTGTTACCAATTAAATAGAAAGTGCAGGAGTCCTGTTTTGTTTCAGTTAGTACGAATTCAGTAAGTTGGCATGTGTTTTTTCTATATTTCATTAAACATATAAGAGAGGTACATATAGATAAGGGAGAGGCGCGTGTTACTCAGTCGGTAGCGCGCCAGGCTCGTAATCTGTAGTTCCCAGGTTCGAGTCCCAGCTTGGTCAGCGTTAAGGTTTATCTTCGCAAAATTCCCCGCCCTGCCCACGGTCAGTACGGAACACCGATGAGCTTGGAAAGGCCTCCGTCCGTCGGAGGGGACGTTAAGCCGTGGACCAGTGTGCTGTGGGTTGAATGAAGACATGCGACATGTGTGTTTGTTTATAGCCCCGTCACCTCCAAACTAGAACATGAATGCTGAGATAACCTACTGTCCCCAAAAACGAATGACCACAGAGCGGATTCTTTGGAACTATAGAGCAGTTGAACTAAAAAGTCAGTTACGTGCCTGAATCGAAGCAGTTGGTAGGTCAATCGTTTTTTTTTTAAAGAATATAATATTTGTTCATAAGAGTAAAGAATACAAATATATTTACAATTTGACCCGCAAAGCTAAATAGCTTATCTGCAGGAAAATGAATAAATTATATTAAACATAGGTCATTCAGCCACAAAAAAGGTGTACATCAAGTAAATCCACAAAACACAACACATAAAAATCAGCTAACTAGAAAATACCAAATAATTTTTTAATTCCATTTTAAGTCTTCTAAAAGAATCTATATTTAGTAATTCTTTTGGAATAGCATTAAATATAAGTGGTACTTCATATTCGGAGGTATGTTTCCCGTAATTATTTCGAAAATTTGGCAAATTGTTTTGGTTTGAAAACCTTGGTTTTGAAGTCTTGTATTTTTGTTATGTTGAATCTTTAGTTTGTAAGTTTCGTCAAAGGTATTTTTAATTATTACATTATATTTATATAAATTGCTGTAGGATAAAAGATTTAAAACTTTTAATCTATCGGTGGAAGTTTTATAAATTTTTTGCAAATGAAACGGAATAATATTTTTAGCTATTATAGACTGCAGTTTTTCTATTTTATTTATGTTAGTTAAGTTAGTTGTTCCATGCACAATTATTCCATAATTTAAAATAGATTCGCATATTGCTTTATAAAATATTACACAGGTTTCCATATTTAATATGTATGTCAATTTTTGAATTTTTATCGCCGATATTCTCAAGCTTTCACATATGTGGGATATATGGGCATTCCACCTAAAATATTCATCAAAAATGATTCCTAAGTAATTTATTTTATTTACTTGCTCAACAAGTGGGCAACTACATAATGATTCCCAATTTGAAGCATCCTTTTTTCTGCAATTTATTTTATGAGTTTTGAGGCTTTGATTTTACCATTTCATATAAATAGCGGTCGAACCGCTAAGGCTGTGTGCAGCCTGATCACTTCGCATTGAAATACTGTAGCAGGTGGATAGTCACTGCTTTCGTATTTGTATATCTTTAACTGTGCTGTGAATAAATTGCTGTATAAAGAGTTATTAATGTACATTTGTAAGTAGTACCTGGGAAGTTTTGTTTTATCGGTCATCTAGATAACAACATCCTGACGAGATACAAACAAGTACTCTTCCACGTACAATTGTCAGACATGGTCGGCTGAAAAGGAACCTAGCCACAATAGGTTGGCTGAAAGATCTGTTACAGTAAACTTACTGGTAAATTTTAACTTGTACATTTGATTTAAATATTTATATTAATGCACTATTATTAATAAAACTATTTTTCCTCCCCCAACACAATAAATTACTAAGCATCTTAATTTCACATGATGTTTGTTTTATTTAACATAATTATTATAAATACCTTGATATATTAATAATTTGTATCTCGTCATCTTTTGTTGTCATATTCTTACCACGTTTATGGAAATGTGAAGTTGTTTCATTCATAAAAATGTTTCATTCATAAAATGTTTCATTCATAAAAAGTCATCGGCATCCATTACGAAATATCTTAACCAAATAGGGGATTCTCCAAGAAGTATTTATATGAACTTTAACATTTTTCGATTTATCGCTAACTACTGAAATACTTCACCATCCGGTCAAATTTCTTCTACGGGTTTCCGCTTTGCCATTTCTTTTGCATCAATATTTGAAGTCTCTACCTAAGAGGATATCTGAATTGGAGTTTAAAGCAAACTTTAATTTCAAACGTCATTGGTGATAAAGGAATCAAGGATACAATTGAATTTCAAAACAACATACTGTAAACACGTAACAGAACCCGATTTTGAATCCTGAAACCAAAATTTCCTCATTCTATTTAATTCACTATATTCAATTTTCAGTTTCGTCCTGTTGAATTTCAATGGACTTTCTATAAAATATGCAGGAATCGGTTGACACAAAAATACATATTTGGCCAGATAAATGTCCAGAATTTCAAGACGTACCATATTGATTACCTTAGCTTATTTATTTCATTAAACTGTACAGATTACAGTATTATGCTCGCTTAAGTGATTGATAATATTAATGATTACGTTACCTACCAAGCGGACTTTTACAGTTTTCATTGCGAACCTATCATCCGGAACTGCGTTTGCTCCTCCTATCTGCCCACATGCAAGCACTTCTTCAGTGGTGTCGCCTCAGACAGAACTGGAACGAACAAGAGTGGAGTACCGTGGTGTTTAGTGACGAATCTCGTTTTAGTCTTGGTCAGCACGACGGTAGACAACGTGATCGCCACCCATCCAGGGGAAAGGAACGCCACCCAGCTCCTGCACCTGGTGTCTTGGTGTAGGGTCAGCTAGGTCAGAATTGGTCATCATAAGGGATCTCTAAGCGCCCAACGACGGACATTAGATGTTTTGACTGTATAAGTAATGAAGAGGTCAGAAGAAGGAGTCATCAACCTCCTTTGAGAAACATTTTGTGCAGAAAGAGACTGCATTGATTTGGCCATATTGTCCGTATGCACAGCTACAGATTGGCTAATAAGATTGTGAACAGTGTGCTTAAAGGCTTCAGGAAAACGGGGAGACCTAGTATGCGATGGGCAGACAATGTCAAACAGGACATTTCTAGAATTGGCCTACAGTGGCCAAATGTAGCAGCTGTAGCTAAGAACAGATATGTCTAGAGAGGAACACTACACAGTATGGTAGGACCTCCATATCCCGTGGCTGTATGAGGATTTTGCATGTATGTATATATGTATGTATGTATGTATGTGTATGTATGTATGTATGTATGTATGTAATCGTTACTTAGATTTTACTGTTAATTGCAAAGTTGTGTCGTATTATGTTAGGGATTAAGAGTGTTTACATTTCTTAAGTTATGGTTGCAATTAGTTAACTTAGTGTTGTTTGCAAAGTAATGGAATCCTTTTAGTCGATATATGTATTTTTAATATAATTTTTCTTTGGTGTAAGTGTCTAAATGTCCAGGTCATAAGGACCGCAAGGATAACAAGAGTTACAAAAAAATAAAAACTCATTATGCAAGTTATTAGGAGAAGTCGACTTAAAACAGAAAACATGGTGATATTTGGATAGACCGTAGTTTATTGTGTGTAAATATTTTGTTTAATTTTGCACTAATTCTTGCAATTCGTAGTTTGATGCAATTATTGCAAATTGTTTCACAAGAAACCACCATTCAATTTGAAAAAAAGCTTAATTATATTTTTCAAGTTTTATTTTTTAAAACATTTCCTTCAAATTTTTTTTTGTTAATAATTTTCTTATATTGTTTGTTTGTTTCAAATTGAAGCAAACTATCTAATTAGGGCATGAATAAGGTGAGAGCGAATAATTTTTCAATAACATTCTTGCATTATTCTATGTAATGATATTATATTTCCCTTATGTTCGCTTTGGTTCAGATTATGCATTTTAGGAATATATCGTTCTAATTCGCAATCAATGACTCACAAATATTGGCATAGACATACTTTCGAAATTGCTAAATTCACAGAAATTGGGAGTCAACCTATATTTCGAAGTACAAAATATATATGATGTGCTTCTACACAGGGCCGGATTTAGTGTGTGGGGGGGAGGGGTCATGCTCTCCCTTTTGCAATGTTAGTAAAGGTAACAGAGGCAAAAATTATTAAACTTATTTACATTTCATGCATTCTTCAAGAAAGTTTTTAAAGACGTATAAAATGGAGGGAAAAGTGTTTCTTGTTCCCGTTTTACTTTTTTTTCCGCGCGATTGCCATTCTTGCCTCCAAACATTTTCGAATTTTTTTCTAGATCCGGGCCTGCTCCTACATATTCTCTTTTGGCAATTTCCTATCCCGTACCATCTATCCTCTTGCATAAGATATTATGCACTCAGCCGTTGATTTTTTATAAACTAATATTTACATTAGCAGAGTACTGGTATCATTTAGACTCTTTTTCTTTCAGTGGAATTGATTTTCCAAAGATCCCAAGGATAAAAGAATCTACAAATATCCCATTCAGCAAATTGTTAGAAGCCGTCTCTCTTGCTAACTATGCATTAATAATGTAGAGGACTATGAAGAGGTCCCATAAAGTACGTAATGCTTCGGGGATGCTGAATAAATGATTCTGTCATGTGGGGTTACACAGCGGGGGTGGGGCTGTTGGAGGTGGTGTTATGTAATCCTAAAATGATGTGCTTATTTCTGAATTTCGTAATTGTGTTTCTGGGTTCTGATGAGAAAATATTATTTTTTTTTTAATTAACCATTGCTACCATAATTACTGTAAAAAAAGGAAACTATTATGGAAAGGGCTAAACGTTACGTTACTTAGCGTAAATGCGGTGAAGGTCAATTTTGCTAAGACCGTCACGAAATTTATCGATTATCAAATGCAATTGTATCGACTATCAAATCACAAGTATTTAACAGGTTCGATGCTACTAATTCTAGAGAGTATATACTGCAACCCACTGAACAAGGATGACGCAAGCAAAAAATAATTCAGTCAGATTATTTATATATATTGCATAATTAGGATTTTTCAAAGGACCAGGATCTCATATCCTTTTCCATCTGAAGGTATCCAACAAATGGTATGAGTCAAAAGACAAGGAAAGAATAAACCAAAAAGGTGATCGCCAAAGGGCAGTAAAAACTGTGATAAAAATGAGAGTTCAGATAGTCAGACCGAAATTGTTTCCACTTCAAAAACCAAAAGCCTAACTCTCTTGAATCTACTCATAAGATCATGATCAAATTTCAAAATGTTTGAAATAAATTCATGAGGATTTGTATCCGCAGTTTCTAAGAATTTCTTAGAGATCTGCTAATTATCAGTGTAAATACGTTGCA
Organism: Ryuthela nishihirai; assembly: GCA_038380435.1. NCBI lineage: Eukaryota > Metazoa > Arthropoda > Arachnida > Araneae > Heptathelidae > Ryuthela > Ryuthela nishihirai. The sequence goes on from JAWZYU010000026.1 coordinate 56,179,756, forward strand.
CGCCTAAATCTCCATGTAGTTGTCTGTTGGTTACAAATCATGGAGCATTTACGGCTTGTCTAAGAATCTTATTTTGATAGGTCTGAATCTTCTTAATATTTGACTTAGTCGTGTTAGCCCAAATGGGGACTGCATAAGTTATGATTGGTCTAAGAACAGTACAATAGAGTAGAAGTTATTGATCAATGGAGAGAATAGAATTCCTTCCCATAAAAGGACAAAATTGACATCTAACCATGTTTGTTTTTTGCAAAACATAGTCAATGTTAAAATAACTAGAGTGCTAGGTGTATATTTGAGAAATTCTATTATTGTAACATAGTCATTGTGTTTGTTCCATCTGAGCTTGTGATGTAAATTAACACCCAGGTACTTACACAGTTTTCTGCCAGTTGAGTGGAGTATTAAATATATTAAGTATCTGGGGATTATCAATTCTCTTGGTGGTAAACAGAAGTGAAACGGTTTTCTCAGGATTGATACCTATCTTCCATTTTTTGTACTATTGCTCTAGCTCATCCAGTCCTTGCTGCAATCGTTTAATAGCAATAGATGCACTCAACGAGGGTAACAGAAGAGCAATGCGGTCTGTGTATCTCGCTGTAGTGATCCTGTCAAAAACAGGACCTTTACGATTAATATTTTCTATTAATCGTAAAGATAGATAGAAAAGAGCACTGTTCCAAGAAGGGAACCTTGTGGTACTCCAGCTTTGATGGGATGGATAGAAGATAGTCTCCTTTTAATCGTACTTGAAATATACTTTAGTAGTCGTGACAACTGACTGGCACGGGAGAGGAAGAGGCAGGGGAGGAGGCAGGAAAACTTCCTTCCCCCTCCCCTGTGCATTCGCTGGATGCTTTCTGTTGCTAGGTTTCCTACTTTTTTAGGTGGGGCGTTTCCGAAATGACGTCTCGTTGTGTGTTCTTTGGATGTTTTCTGCTGAAAGGTTGTTTCCCGGTGACGTCCTAACTTGGTTTGGTGGAGAGCTCGACATCTAGGGTGGGGTACGAATTTTATTGGTTGGTCCCCTTCACTACCGCTGGAGAGAAGTTTCACTAAGTTTCTGCTGCTAGGTTGCCCTCCAGTGACGTCCGAACTTGGATTCCACCGTCGGTGAACATCCTAGGGTGGGGCTACGATTTTTATGGGTTGTAAACTCTCTCCCTTTCCAGAGTATGGTTCTCACACAGGGAAAAACTTTGTAGAACATAAGATACCACCCCAGGGGCAAAAAATTTTAGGTTTTGCAGACTGCGTGTTCCACGCGGTTCTCTCGTACCTTGTGCCTCGCTTGATGGCTACTGCGAAGTGATTGCGCTGACGAAGGCCCTTGGGGGGATTTGGGAGGTTGCAGCCTGCCATTTCAAACCCTTGATGGCAACGGCGGATGCGCCTAATGGGAGTTTGAAGCGAGGACGCGAAACTCTCTCCCTTTCCAGAGTATGGTTCTCACACAGGGAAAAACTTTGTAGAACATAACATACCACCCCAGGGGCTGCAAAATCTTTCTCAAACAGTATAACTTTGATGTAGGTTCCTGTATCGAAGACGGAGTGCTTTCTCTACAGCGCACCACCCTATGGGCTAAAGAATCTTTCTGAAACTCATTCACAGCGTGTTTTTTCACGGATCGGTATATCGATAGATTTAAATGAGCCAATGGAGTGCACACGCCTTTGTACGAAATCGTTTATAATATTACCTCTAAAGTTGGACTGAAAAAAGCGGAGGCTCCCTGGTTAAATATTTAGACGATAATACACTCTCTGATTGTTAAAATCAAACGTTACCAAGGAAATTAATACACTGACAGATGTTTGGTCTCTACTAACTCGGTATAAAATACGTTTACCTACTAACAGATCAATCAGGAAAAGACATAATTATTCGATGTAACGATTTTTGGAAAACAATCGAGGACTATGTTACAGAAAGCTCTGGCCGAGGTGTAATTGTTGCACTTTATACTGTAAATAAAACTGATATCCGTGGGAGTAAGTAAAAGTTTCAAATCAGACATTTAAATTGCTAATATTGAGATAAAATAGTAACTTTCAAAACATTTATTTTAGTATTCATGGTAAATGATAGTCAAAGTTTAAAACATATTATGAAAAAAAACACGGGGTGCATTTCACCTGGTTTCTCTCTCCGTAGGTAAACGGCGATACTATATTTGATAAGTGTCAAACAGGTGGTTTCATTTAGAATGCCAAAATAATTGACAGACTTAATAATTAATGTTTAAAGATATTTTGTCACTAGCTATATTAACCATCTTATTAAAGTTCACTCGAAAAAATTTTAGGTTTTGCAGACTGCGTGTTCCACGCGGTTCTCTCGCACCTTGTGCCTCGCTTGATGGCTACTGCGAAGTGATTGCGCTGACGAAGGCCCTTGGGGGGATTTGGAAGGTTGCAGCCTGCCATTTCAAACCCTTGATGGCAACGGCGGATGCGCCTAATGGGAGTTTGAAGCGAGGACGCGAAACTCTCTCCCTTTCCAGAGTATGGTTCTCACACAGGGAAAAACTTTGTAGAACATAAGATACTCATTGTTGCTAGTAGTTTACTTCTGTGAAGAAAAATGCAAAATAACAGTTTTAACTTCCTGTTTATGAAAATTGACTTGAAAAGGTTTCCACTTGAAAATAGCAATGCGCCTTCACGAATCGTGTGCACTATTTTTCGAAAACCTTTAGAATCGCATCTTAGCAAAAAGTTTAGACATCGAAGATGGGACGTTTTCACCACAACAGGGGCTGGGGCCAAGGGTGGTGTGATCTCCAAGATGGAGCGCTTTCCTTCAATATACCCCACCAGGGTTACAGGATCTTTCTTAAAACCCATCCCCTGTAATTTTAACGGCGCGCATTCGTACAATACACCACCCGAGGTGTACTTCAAACCCATCTACAGCCTGTTTTTCTAACAACTGTTCACCCACGAAACCGATTTCCATATTCTTAGGTGGTAGTGGAAACTGAAAAAAGCCGTCAAAGCCCGTATTGGGATATAAAACCTCTGCTGATTTAAATGAAAACGACAAAAATATACAAACACTATATACACTTCCTGGTGATTAAAATCAAATAGCATCCATATACAAACGCTATATTCACTCTCTGCTGATCAAAGGAATATTAATATACATTCTCTGATGAGTAATATGGCTCGTATGTCTATAGATGCCTATGAAATGCATGAACAGCCAAGGGTACATTATAAGATATTATGGCTGAGGTCTTGGTCGCTGCCCATGCACTCAGGGGTTAACAGTAAAGTCAGTTGAAAACAACGGTATAATTGTCTGTGTGTTTTGACATCTGATTTTTACCAAACGTATCAAAGTCAAACAAATTGGAGCCTTGAAAGTCATTGCTATTGTGGGACCCCTCACACGGGAGAATTTGAAAAAAACCCAAGTCCTGAATGTTTTACACAGAATTATGGGGTATGCGGCTTTTCACTCTAGATAGCCCTGGATGGTAATTTCTAAGTAGTAATAACAAATATTCTGATACAAATCAGGAAGCCTTGTTATAAGCTAAGTATGGCTAAATTTCTTTTGACTTTCAAGCAGTCTCTATCGAACGATATCACTTCTTTACATTTAGAAACTATATTAGAATATTGAAACGTTTGAGCGTGTAACTTGTCATTTTCTTTATATGTATTATGCAATTCCTGTAAATATATTTGTACTATCCTCAAATGTACTGGGGTACCAAGCCACTTGAACGTTTAATATCCAGAATTACCTTATCCCTGCATGGAGTTATGACTATTTTGACAATCTTTGTTTTGATCCACGGATAAAATCGTGTACAAATAATTCATGGTGAGATGTACACTCTAAATCTTAACTGGTTATTCTATCGCAAATCACTTTAGGTAATGCAAGATTATCGGTATCGAAAGATTATGTCGGCGAATAAAAGTATTTACAGATTAGAAAATGCACCGTCATACTTCAAAAATATTTTGCTATCGCATTGGGATGCAAAATGATGATAATTTTCTCGGCAAAGGACTTATTAATGAAAGTATTCACCCTGCAAATGGTCAGGATTTGAGGCAAGGTGGAAAATAGCGTCTTTTAGTCTCGAATTTTGGAATATTTCGATTCCCACGGCCCTGGGAGTAAACTGAATCTTTCTTGGCAAGAGAGAATGCGGCGGCCCAGCTGCAGTGCATTGTATTTTGTAATATCATTGATTTGAAATTTGTTTAATAGGACATGCATAATATGTGGCAGGATGCTGTCCACCACAATTTGGACAATGAAGTTGGTTATTTTGACACAATTTGTAGGTGTGCTGTCCTCTGCATCTTTTACAGCGGGTTGTGCTGCGGCATGATGTTGCTATATGGCCCCAGGGAAAGAAATTTCCGCAAAGAGCGAGAGATCCGTAATATCCCTTTATTATAAATGAAGAAAAACCGACATTGATAACCTTGGGTAGTTTCTGGTTTGTAGGGCAGATAATGCCGTTATCAGTCTATTTTTTCAAGTACTCATCATTGGAAGAGTTGGGCATATATCGAGACATGCTTCGGACTTATATACATTATGACATTTCAAACTTTGAAGTAAAGTCGTCCGTGTATTTTAGGCTGACATTCATCAATCTCCCCATTGTGAAGTCCTTAGAGGGAATTCTAGACTCAATCCTTTCTTATCAATCTCTTGTAAAGTAGCTAAATCATCGTCGTTTTCAGGGAATAAAATAATATCTCCCTTGTGGGTAAAACGTCCCTTAATATCCTTTTTTAGAAGTTAAAAGAAGAAATCAGTGATCTGGCCATGATTCATGTCCGAAACTTTGCGATTTTTATTAAAAAAGATCAGTTTTTTCCACTGATGTAGTATTATGAATAGTGATGTTTTTATTCTCATCTACTATGTTAGCATCACAGTCATCAACGATTCTTCATCTGAAGAACTATCTGTTATACCATCAATAGCATCAGTTAGGAGGATTTCATTATGTTTATCCAATTCAGTAATATTTTTAGTTCTAATGAATTGTTTATCAGTTTTACGGAAATCAAATATGTCCGAGTTGTCCATTAAACTGGTTCAGTCACTTGTTGACTTTTATCTATTTTACTTGATTAAATTTAATTTATTTACATGTTTATTTAATATTTTTCATTTGTGATTTTTCAGTTGATTTTATCGGGATTCCTGTGTTAATTTTCATTTTATTATTAACGTTAGAATTCTTACCTCTCTTGCCTCCCATACTCTCGGTAATTCTCGTGCACAAAAGCTCAGAAAAAAAAAAACCATAAGTAATAGGACACAGAGAAATACATAACACGAGCTAAAATACAGTCTCTTAGTTTTCCAAGAGCTTCGCGAAAAAGCCTTAAAAATTTTCAATTAAACAGAATATTGCATACCTTATATAAGCCGATTTATCCATTGACATTCCCAAATGGCCAATGAAAACAGGTACCGAGTTTGATTTATTGGAAATTGTGATATTTAAGTTTGAAAACTGGCAACTGCATTTAACGATTTGAAAATTAGCAATTTCTGGTTTTCGAATTAGAATGAGCGATTTCAGATTTTGCACGTCCATGTATCATCTTGTTGCAAGGTAATATTATTAATATTGAAAGTATCACGTGTAATTTGTTAGATGTTTTATTAGAAACTTTTAATTCCCGTGAAGGAATCGTATAATATTCTTGGATGTTATCTTTTCACGATCTTGTAATCTTTATAGTGTTACGAACGAGTAATCGATTTTCAAAACAGACATGTTTAGTGTGAAGTTTAATCTTAGCAATTTTAACAAGCCTAAAATATGGAAAGTAATGTCTGTACTTATCTCTGTCTCTGAATATTGATAATATTTATATTTAGTGACATGTTTTTCACCAGCTCTTCTTTACTAGAAAATAGTTATGTTGTAGGAGTTGCTGGTAGTTGAGAAAATGCCCACGTGAATGGAAATACGTTAAATTGTAGCTGGTTAAACATACGTTTTAATGTATGTAGTTTACTGGGAAATTAACACAAAAATATTAATAACATAAAAAGTTCATAAAATCGCTCTAAGAGAAGTTTCATAACAACGTAAATTTGAGTCTTTTTTTTCATAGATAGAATATCACCATTTCGTTCTATGCTTTTGTTACTGTAGAATTTTCCAGTCGAAAATGGGGTAAACAGAAATATCACCAACTGTATATTTAAAATCTGATCTACAGTGCATTGTAGGGTCATCAGCCACCATGTTGTACTCTTCCCCGGGAAAACCTGTAACGTTGAGTTGCAATATGATATCCATCTGCATGTTCCATTGTTTTTGACTGATATATACTATTTAGAATAGTTCTCTCTAATGAGATTATTTGTTTTTGGGGCTTAAGTTGATTCTTTAGCGATGAGTGTTATTAAGGAAATTTTGATATTTATTTTAAGGGCTTTTTTAAGTGCGAAACGAGGTTTCATTGTTTAGCGATAAACGTTTTTACTGAAATCTTTTGATGAGATTATATTATTTGAGGCTTTTTTCAGTAAAGAACAAGGTGTTATTGTTTAGTGATAAGAGTTGTTAATAAAATCTAAATTTCGTTTTTTTTAAGTACGATACGAAGGTTTATTTTGTAACGATAAAATCTTGTTTTGATGAAATTATTCTCAATAATTTTCTTAAGTGCAGAAACATGATTTTCTTTTATGTAGCGTTGCATATTTCTATTATATATATAGCCTTTGAATTATATATATATATGTCTTCAACACGCGTCGCAAAGTAGATGCTGAACGGACTACTTTACCCATTCAGATTTTTATCCACCTTGGCGAAATGAAAGAAGTGGCACAAGACAAGCACTCTTTTTTGGAATTTCATTTTTTAAATTACCGTGAACTAATTTACTGTAAATGCAAATGATGAATGCTAAATTAATCCAGTTAATGCTGTAAAAGTTACTATTTCCTGTAATCTCAAATATGTTCAATTTACATGCCAGATTGGAAAAGTATGAGTTTTAGAAAACTGCCAAAAATTTTGCTTTCGCCCACAGATAGATGGAACTATGAAAGTTGAAAGCATTTGTTTTTGCAACATAAAAGACTCTTAATTTATAGGAACCTTCTCATACAAGAGCATGCCCTACCAAGACAGAAATCGATGCTGATGCTGACCAATCCTCAGTCAGAGTTCATAGAAACAAAAAGTTTACCTTGTGCAACAGCAGATAAATTACTAACTTTGTACCACCTGCATCATAACTCTTGATTGCTTATAAAGTAAGAATAAAACTCGTCAATCATATATTTTTAAAATATATTTAATAAGTATTATGCTTTTTCTAACTCAACTATTAGTCGGTACGTTAAATAAAATATAGTAGGAAAAGAAAATTATTTTATTTCACAAATTGAGAGCATGTCCTCCATTTTTGTTTTATTGTCCTCCTTAGTCCTCCATTTTTAGCTTTTTTGCCTTCCTTTAGGAACACTGGCATCTGGTAACCGTACACAGTCGTCACTTTTTTTGCCCTGAGATCTAATGGAAACGTTGCTCACATGAAGGCATTTGCTCAGTTCCCTTGTGTCTTTGGTGTGGATGGTTTAGGGATGGCGAGGCTTGATGAATTATAATAAGCTGTAAAGTTTGTCCAATTGACCAAAATAGGAAATCAAAATATATGTGGTTAAGGAATAGCTGTTGAAAATGAATGTAATTCTTAATTTAAACTTCTCAGAAATTGGAGTTTTATACATTAAAATCACTCGTATATTTATAGAGCGCAGGTAAACAGTTAATGAAATTTATTACGATACAAGAGAATAAACTGCATGGTGAATAGCTGCATATAAAACTCAAAAGTGGGAGATTAGTTTTTTAGCCTGTCCTCTGATCATAACCTGCATTACTTGAAATATTACTATTGCCTGATATGGGGATTTCGGTCTTTTTTCGTTGTAATACCACCTACATAACTATAAGCACACAAATCACTTCAGCGATAATGGGATACTCGCTATAAAAGAGAATATGATTTATATTTTTACGACTTTAATAACCACTGTAATAATAATTTCAATTAATACTGAATCGGAAAAAGCAACAGAAAAAGACTAATTTTATTCATTAAAACGAAGCTAAATATCTGGAGACGAAAATGAAGCAGTAACTCGTTTTTATAATCAAGTAGCTACAACAAATAGCCATATTTTATAGGGGCTCTGAGTGTATTCCCGCTGTCTATATTTGTCGTCGTCAAAGTGAAAGTCGTTTGCCATCAGCGCCACTGAAATTAGAATTTATTTCACAAACTTTTAACAGATTTGGGGAACCCAGAACTCCCCAGAAAATTGTCTAATCAGTTCCAAATTTTCCGTATTAGGTTCTTTTGAAAAATACAGTATTGCATTCCAAAATACAGCCTCTATCTTTAATGAGACCGAGTTATAGTTCTAGACCGCATTTTTTTTACCATTCTACTGTCTACATCTATAATAGAACCCGAGTTCGATTATAAGACTACGGAATAAAATAATATGTATTTCCATCCCGCGAAATGTTGGCGAGGGATGTGCTAATTAAATAAGTAACATACAATTAAAACTTTTTTGAATGAATGAATTATCATTAACTTATTAGTTTCTGCTTTCACTTACCTCACTATCTCTTTCTTGTATACCGAATAACGAACTCAAAAGGACATTCTGGTCGACCACATTCAATAAATAATCGTAGTACCAAAATTTAGGTACGTAGACGTCGTCTGCAGTAATGCGGGACACTTTAGAATTCATTACTCTTCTTTTTGAAAAGAACTCCATATATTATTTATTTTTTGTGACAGTTTACCCGTTGGCAATAGGCTCCACTCCTTTCACTTTTTGCGACCAGCACGTCGTATTTTTTATTTAGTTTTCAACGAAAATGAGATAATAGTGCTACTTTGTAATCCGTCTGTCCGTCTCTAGATTTCGAACTTTTTTTTGTTTGCAGACATAAATTAAAAATTCTTTATGTGTTGAATAGGTATTGATAAATTTTTACGATATGCACCTTTAGAGTCTCTCTAAAGCTATAATTACGCCCTCTAGTGGGGGAAAAAGTTCAAAATTTCAACCAAATATTGCATACGACATATTTATCCTAGATATTTGAAACTTTGGTGGTGGAATGTGAACGTCATGATGTCTCCATTGGCAACAATGAGTTGATTCCCTAGACCCAGGGGGGACACCATTTTAGTTTTAGCAGATAATTGTTTGTTTTTAGAGATAAATGAAAAATTCTTTTTGCCTTAGATGAGAATTGATAAAATATTATGATTCACACTTTTTAAATCTGCCTAAAACTATAATTTCCCCCTCTAACGGTGGAATAATTTACAAATTCCAAACTTTAAAGCAAATATTGCGAACATTATTTAATTTATAGTATTTAAGCTAGAAATTTTGAAATGTGAACGTTATGACGTTTCCATTGGCAACAATGAATTGGCCTCTTAGACCCAGGAAGGGGCTAATTTTTGTTTTAGCAGCTAACTGTTTGTATTTAGATAAAAAAAATCTCTTTAGGGTTAAATAGGAATTGATAAAATATTATGATTTACACTTTCGGAATCTTTGGAACACTATAATTGCGCCCTCTACTGGTGAAAAAGTTTGAAAATTTCAAACCAATATTGCAACGATGTATTAATGATAGAAATATGAAATTTTGGTGGAGGAATGTTATCGTCATGAATTTTCCATTACAAACAATGAAAATAATAAGTAGAAAACTTTTTTTTAGTTTGATTGGTATTAAGAAATAAAATTCGCATTTTTTCAAATACTTATTAGTCTTAATATATATTTATCTTTACAGATCACTTAATATGAGATGGCAGCGTTGTTATCGAGTTTTCCCAAATGATATGTATAGAACAGAAATTTGAGGAATCAGTGGTAGTTTTTAAGAGATATTCCATTGTCAGCTATAATCTACCCATTTTTCTGATAGAGGTTGGGAAATGCAGCTTTTTAACTTTATGAATTAAAAGACGAATATTTTTATGTTGTATAATTAGTAATAAAATATTATTTGCATTTTTCCCATCATCCACTAGATCAAATTAAAATATTAAGGAATGGAACAGTAGAGAAAGGAAAAACTTTATTCCCTTTGAAAACGAGATTCTCATATGCGCTAGAGACAATATGCGTTATTCTAGTTTTCTTCTGTCATGATAAACTTTCATTATTATTTACAACCAAGACTGATTTTCACGAAAGTGTTCAATGAATTACAACATGAAATAATTCGCACAATGGGATCATCTTCACAAAAACACAAATCAATAAATGTAGGTAGTAGTAATAGATACCTCCCCAAGCAGCTGCTTACCACAGAGATCTGACAGGAAGCTGTCAGTTTATATGCCATAGTAGTATGTCTCTGAGGATGACCTGACTTCAGTAGAAAGACAAGAGCAACATCCATGCCGTTACCGGGGACTCGAACCCAGGTCCCTCTAATCAGTAATCAAGCAAGCTAAGCACTCGGCCACGAGATGGCTAGACCGATGTTTACGGTACGAAAACTTGGACGGACTGAGGATCGGCCTTCAGATATCGCCACGAACATCAGATGACACTTCAGTTCAGGAGGTCATTATCTTCTGCTATTCCAAAAGTTCTTGGCCTGAACAGTCAGAGCAGCTTTCATGCACGAGAATGGTAAACCGGATCAATCCTGGACTGTTCTGTCAGATCTGAATGTCAAATTGTAAGTCTGTGGGGATCTTGTCTCACAGTAATGGCCGATTTTGGCCATAGAAATAAAATCTGTGTTTGCTTGAATTCGACATCCGCATTACGAAAACACACTAAAACAAAATAGATTATAGTTGTAACGGATTAGTAAAGCTGCGATAAATTGTGAACATTAAAAACAGTGGCGTATCCAGGAAAGATGAGAGGGGGGGGGGGGAGCTTAGATATAAGATATGTTTTAATACAATGCTCGAATATCAGTGATTCGATCATAACAAATCTCCCCTCCCCCCTTTGGACTTATGGCGCATCATTGATTACAAAGTTAAAGGGTTATTTAGATATGGCGGCATTTTTATAATGCCAAAGACGGATTCAGTATTCAAAAACACCGAAACAGTATACAAAGCCTAAATGTTCAGAGTAAATATCCCTGCTTTATTGTGTATATACTAGAAGCAGCTTCACTAGCATCCTTCAGTGATTTAATTACATTTATCACAGTCTTTTATATAGGATATTATATCTGATAATCTGAATGTGTCTATTTAAAAAAAAATACCTCCTCAACCAGCTGCTTGCCACAGGAGCCTGTCAGTTTGTATGCCATAGTAGAAGATCTGAGAGGATGGCAGACCCTCAGCAGAAAAACGACACAAACAGCCATGCCTTACCCAGGGCTCGAACCCAGGTCCCTTAGATCAGTAGCCAAGCGCGTCACAGTCTTTAATATAGGATATTATATCTGATAATCTGAATGTATCTATTTACGGATATACATTTGCATTCGGCTTTAGCAGACTTTACGGATGACCGTAAAGATTTTTACACCCGAATGTTTTTTATTATAAACATTCGGGTTTATGTTCACAGAGGAATTAATGCAGTACATTAAGGAACACAATTAAACAGACCATATCTGTTGAATGTTCTTATTGTTATTTGACAATATGGGAGCGGAGGGCTTTTCGCCATTATTTGTCTGTCTTCTAATGTTTAAAGTTTAGCAACATCGACTTGACGGTATAACACCACGGTACGAAAACTGAACGCCTGGCTTTTACGGTCAAATTAAAACGTCAACATACTGAACATTTTTCAACTTTGGATGTTCCCATCAGGGGTTTGTCTGCAATCGTCGTCGATCACGTTCAGGTCGATACTTTTCACTCATTCAGGTAGAGAAGTTTCTTCTATATTATTTGCCCATTTCCCTGCGTTAGGGTACAAAGATCACCCAGCCCGTTATCCGTATTTCCCGGATACAGGAGTTATCCACTTTTCATTTGAACGATCCATATGCACTTCTCCCTCGATTTAAACGGTGCTTGATTTACACTGTAAAAAAATCCAACCAGCTTCGATTCATATGTGATTGATTCGGTTTTACACGGTACGGATTGATATCTTTTTTATATATATATGTGCAGGTATAACACATATTGTGAAGTAAGAGTGATATAGTGTCAAGGGAGATTATTAGACTGTCATCCCAAAGTAAAAATGAACTAAATGATTTCAATTGATATCATATACTTTGAAGAATAAATTTATATATTAATAAATTCATTTGTGACAAGCTACATTTATATCATTTCGCTAAAATTTTATTCTTGCCATTTTAATGCTGCAATCTGTTTCGCGACATCTAAATGAAATGGTCTGTTTTTAACCGGCAGAGAGACCTTAATTTTTAGACTGAATTTTTCGGAGTAGTAAAAACCGCGATTTATCTCATTTTTAGCAACTTTTAACTATGCAGACTATTATACAGATTAGATACAGATGATTCGCAAGTACTTTATTTCTATTTTATATTCAGTTCATTAATATTATTCTTTCAAATTTCGTTTTAAATTTCAGTAGTGTACGTATACATTAATGATGAGTATATTTTGTAATCAGAAAGAAATATATGAGAATATATTAATTATTAGTACTGTTGAAGTAAAATTTGAAATAAAAATGTATAAATAATGCTTTCAACAGTTTTTTTTCATAAGCACGATATTTTTTAAACCTATCACCCATTTTTCCATAAGTTGTTGGTTTCGATTTACATTGTGATTTCGTGGAACGTATCTACCGCATAAATCGAGTGATGGGTATATAGGTTTAGAGCATTAATAAATACACTACAGGAAGAAAAATGCATCTCTTGCAAGAAGTTATGCAAATGTATCGAAATTTAGGGAGGCGGTAGTATATGGAAATGATTAGGTTTGCAGGATATCCATGCAATTGGACAGGTGCGAGGTGACGTCACAGGTGAACGGCAGTCAGATAAAGGAAACCAAATCTCCCTGGTTGACAAAACGTTGTGGGAATTGTTTAAAACCATTAAAGATGCCCTTACGCAGAAGTTGACAGCCGCTCCAACAGCATGGAAGAATCATCGGCCATAGAGAAGCTGGTTTGTCATACAGGGATAAGGCCAACCTTGTTGGTCGCAATCCCAGCACCATCGTACATATATGGCGCCAGTGGGTTCAAGAAGGATTCAGCACACGCCAACAAGTACGTGGAAGACAATGTACGACCACGGAGCGACAGGGCTGCCATTTGCAATGCATGACTTTGCGTGACAGATTCGCGATTACAACGCAACTCAAAGCGACTGGCAACAGGTAACATATCGAATACCTACCAGGTAAACATTAGGCTTTTACAGTTTTCATTGCGAACACATCGTCTGGCACTGCATTTGCACCTTCCATCTTGCCATATGCAAGCACGTCTTCAGTGGTGTCGCCTGAGACAGAAATGGAACGAAGAAGAGTGGTGTTTAATAACAAATCTCGTTTTTGTCGTGATCAGCACGACAATAGGCAACGTGTTCGCCTTCATCCACAGGAAAGGAACGCCACCCAGTGCCTGCTACATTGTTACACAGCTCCAGCACCTGCTGTCTTGGTGTGGGGTGCTATTAGTCGGACATCTCGGTCAGAACTGGTCATCATAAGGGAATCTCTAACTGCCCAATGATATGTTTACCTACATTTTGCAGCCAGTGGCTATTCCATTTGTTCAGCAGCATGAAACCTTTTACCAGCAAGATAATGCCCATCCTCACGCTGCCCGCATTAGTCTGCAGTATCTACACATGCAAAACGTTCAGCTAACTACCATAGCCAACACGCTGGCAGGACCTTTCACTTATTGAACAAGTCTGCGACATGATGCCGACAGCTCCAACAACATCCAAGAGGTGCGCCAACAACTGTCGCTGAAATGGAACAGTGACCTCGTGCTATTTACCATTCTATCTCTCAGGAGAACATTATAGTGCTGTACGACGAGAGCCTTTCCTGCCATTGCCATCTTCATGAATGCATTGCTGTGCAGAGCGGTTCAACATCATACTAATTACACCACTTTACCGGGCAGGTAAAGTGGAAATTTTCCATACTTTCTTTTTGATAATGTCATCAATCGCGCAATTCAGTGTATACTAACAACTGCCCGTGTTTTAATAAAATGGCATTAATCGTTCCAAGTGTCGCAATTTTTTTTCCTGTAGTGTATTCAAAAACCACTGAATTATAACACGGGACTCAAAGAACACATTTTCGTACTTTGGCATCCCGAGCTTTAAAGGAAATAGATTTGTCTTGTTACAAAGTGCATGCAAACTGAGAAAGAGAACAATGAATTTCAGCGGCAAAAATGTTGCTTTTTGTTATGTCGAAGTTGCATCGTAGTAATATTGCATTTTCTTATAACAAAATGCAATATTTTTGTCGAAGCTAACTTTGCGATTCTGGAACGTGTACTTAATTTCTAGTTGCACTTTGTTTTAAATCAAAATACCACCGCAATATGGCTACTATGTAATTATACAAAAATAATTTATCCTTCTGGCTGCAGGAATAACGAGGAGAACAGATTGCATTATTTGTCTACGGAGTTCATGTCTAATAGAGGATTGCAGGTGACAATTAGGGCACTTAGAAAAGGGACATGATCGATTGTGAACTGCATATTCTATCGAGGTCTCGTCTCCTTACAGATTTCTATGAAGTCGTATGTTGACAGGCTTCTGTCAGACTTTTGTGACAAGCAGTTGCTTAAGGGGTATATTCTTTAATAATTTATCGTGAATACCACCAAAGATAAATTATACTGCCCTTTTAGTGGCAATCGTCATAATCCTGGCTGATATGAGGGGCATTTCGCATTGGTGATCGTGCAAATGGATACGTTATGTGGTGAAGGTTGAAGTCTACAAATACAAAATGTGACATTGAGGCTGCGACACGACACAGAAATAAATTTCTTCTGACCCGTTAAGTCAGTGTAAAAGTACATCATTATTTTCGCGTGATTGAGCTTACATGTTGCTTTCATTATTGAAAGATTTCTGCTGTGAAAAAAGGTTCAACATCCCTGTTGTCCCTGCTATCCGTCGTATAGATATAGTTCTTTAGCCATGCAAGTTAGACATAAAAAAAAAGGCATTTATATTCAATTTTTTTATATATCTATTTGCTTTACTCATTAAGACAATAATGTATTAATAGATATTCAGACAAGCTTTGCGATAATGACTATTAATTAAAGCTGTAGGGCAGTTTAAAGATATATCCCTGCATTGGTTAGATACAAGGTTCATAAATGCCTTTAGACATTGTTTTGGAACACTGCCAATATCCGGGTCTTCAGAGCAGAGTAGTTCCCAAATGTGGAGTTGGAGGTTTATTATTATATTAATTTATAAACTCTACATTTCGGAACAACTCTGCTGTGAAGAACTGGATTTTGTCAATATTCCTAAAGAGTGCCTAAAGGTATTTATAATCTTTTATCTAACCAATGCAAGTGTATACCTTTAAACTAACCTACAGTTTTAATTGTGCATTATCGCAAAACGTGGCTAAATATTAAATAAAAATCTGTGAAATTATTCTGTTTATACAAATTGTTTAAACAACTATTAATAGATATTCATCAATTTCTTTTATTATCGTATTCAATTTGGACTACATTCATCAAAGACTAAAAAACTTGAAACATCCTAAAGCATGTGTTTATTTCAATAACGATAATAAGCTTTAGTAATATTTCCCTGCTGATCACAATAATGCGAAAGATGCAAACATTTGAGTATAGTACATCTTTCTACCTATCTTCATACTGCTTTTCATTTCTCCTTTCTCAGTTAGTGTTTCTGGAAACGGTTGTTCCACTGCATTTATCATTGGTTTCGCCGTATCTTCCCCAACAGTTAATCGATCTGGACGCTCATGTGCCAGATGAAAGCTTGTCATGCTCAGAGTATCATAGGCTGTAACCCCCTTCTCCCACCCTCTCTGTTCTTACCTCCGAAAATGAAAGCATGTGATGTGCGAACCTCAGTGAAAAAAACGGGACGGAAATTTCAAGTAGTCGACGACAATAAGTTATATTTGAAATTGAGGCTTCTGGCGATTATATTTCTATGGGATATCTAAATAACTATTTGATTATATTGCCCTTTTACGCGATGGATAACCTTCACATATTATCTCCTATAATGAGACAATTTTATGGCACCGATTAACGAAGTCAAAAAAATTGCTGGCTTCCTATCTTCCTTTCACACGAACATCAATAGAGCAAGTCCTTTCAACATCTGTATGTTTTAGTTTTTGCTTAAAGCCAGGAAGATCGTTACTTTTAAAAAGTTAATAAAATTTTTATTACGTTTGTCGTCTGCATGACCGTCTCTTCCATCCTCTAATGGTGGAAAAATTTGAAATTTTAAAACAAATATTGCAAACAATTTAGCTAAGCTAAAAATTTGAAATTTTAGTGGAGGAATGTGAAAGTCGCGAATTTGCCATAGGCAAAAATGGGTTAACCCTGTAACTCGGGGGGAGAGGGAAATGCAGTGCAACTTGTTTGATTTCAATAGATAATTGTGTGTGTTTAGGGATGTATTAACACTTCTTTTTAGGTTGGATAACTATGTCTGAAATATTACGATTTGAACTTTCCGAATTTCCCAAAAGCTATAAATGCTCTTTCTAAACGTTGGAAAAGTCAAAAATGCAAATTTTTAATCAATATTGCGATTGATGTATTTAGGATTGAAACATAAAATGTTGGTGAAAGCCACAGTTTTCATTGGCAACAATGAATTGACCCCTTACGTCCAGGATGGGTGGCACACACAACTATTTTATTTTAATGGATAATTGGAAAACTCTTTTTTTTCCTTTCGATTGGCAGAAACAAAATATGATAAATCGCATTTTTCAAATATTTAGGTGGTTTCAATGTATATAGTTAAACATCACTATATATATAATATGGAAACGGAAATATATATATGGATAATGCAATATATATATATATGGATACGGTATGTGGCCGATTCCCATATGCGTCAGAGGCGTTAATATGTTATTCTGTGTATACATGTTGTTTTTACTTTCAATATATTGTGTTATTTTGAAGTGTTAAAAAATACACTCATTCATTGGAATAACATGATTAAATTTTTTTATAGTAATAATTTCAGCACTTTGTTAAATATATTCCAAATAATAACTTTTTCTTTCAGTTATCTTGTTTTATTTCCATAGGTAGAAGGTGTGCCATGAAGTAAGCTGTCTTCATTGTGAAGATTCGCTAGTCATTTTATAATATGTACTTTTGCACTTTCACATTGCTGTTGCAATGAATATATTGAGATGGAATGATTAGCGAAGAAATTTAAAATATTTAATGGCATAAGAAGTGTATTATTTCCCACAAACTCATAATCCATAATATCATACTAAGGTTTATATTCCTATGAGATAAATATGTCATATTTCTAGTAAAATCAATTTCTTTATAAAGTAGGCTACAATGCATAGGATGAATATATCATTCGTAGAGATATTTTGTAACAACTCTGCATGAAATAAATACTAATATGCTGCGAACAAGATATATCGAAGAGAGCTTTAGTATTCCTGTAGAAACATTTCTTAATGTACTATAACTAATATTACTTAGTGTGCGCACAAAAACTAAAAAATGTCTGATAAGGATTTTAGTTTTATAAACAAAATGGTGATAAGAAGAAATAAATATTCCTATGTTTGTTATTCTTATCGGAAAATAGTTCTTAGGCGAAGACATCTGACGAAACTCTCATTCACTGCTGATAAAAAACAGTATTATGACAATGATATCTGTAAAAAGAAGATTGGTAGAGGAAGAAATACAAAATCTAAGACAGTTATAAAAGATTCAATTAATGGTTTTGATATTCCTTATAAAACATTTATTGAAAAAAGGCATCTGAAATATACTAGAGAAAAAACCCATGGATGTCATGTTTCTGTTAATTTTCTACCCACAAAAGTATGTAAGAAACATATTTATACTCACAATAGAATAAACCTTCCTCCATACGATAAAAACCAGTCGCATTCGAAAAGCCGGCATTTCAGAAATATAAGAGAGAAGATTTGTTCTGGTGAAATTTGCAATAAAGGTCTTGCTGAAACGTCAAATCTGAAAATGTATTGCTTAATGCATACAGAAGAGGAATCTCATACCCATGACGTGCATAATAAAAACTTTCCTAAGTCATTGCCTCTCAAAACTCGTAACTCTTCTCGAATGTCGCATCTGAAAAAGTATCATTTAATGCACACGAAAGAGAAACCTCACGTATGTGATGTCTGCCATAAAGCCTTTTCTCGGACATCAACTCTGAAAATCCATCTTTTAACACACACAAAGGAGAAGCCTCATGGATGTGATGTCTGCAATAGAACCTTTTCTCAAGTATCGTCTCTGGAAAGCCACCTTTTAACGCACACAAAAGAGAAGCCTCATGCATGTGATGTCTGCCATAAAGCCTTTTCTTGGACATCGTCTCTGAAAATCCATCTTTTAACACACACGAAAGAGAAGCCTCATGCATGTTATGTCTGCCGTAAAGCCTTTTCTTGGACATCGTCTCTGAAAATCCATCTTTTAACGCACACAAAAGAGAAGCCTCATGCATGTGATGTCTGCCATAAAGCCTTTTCTCAGACATCGTCTCTGAAATGCCATCTTTTAACGCACACAAAAGAGAAGCCTCATGAATGTGATGTCTGCCATAGAAACTTTTCTTGCACATCGTCTCTGAAAAACCATCTTTTAACGCACACAAAAGAGAAGCCTCATGCATGTGATGTCTGCCATAGAACCTTTTCTCGGACATCGTCTCTGAAACGCCATCTTTTAATGCACACAAAAGAAAAGCCTCATGCATGTGATGTCTGCCATAAAGCCTTTTCTCGGACATCGTCTCTGAAATGCCATCTTTTAACGCACACTAAAGAGAAGCCTCATGCATGTTATGTCTGCCATAGAACCTTTTCTTGCACATCATCTCTGAAAAACCATCTTTTAACGCACACAAAAGAGAAGCCTCATGCATGTGATGTCTGCCATAGAACCTTTTCTCAGACATCGTCTCTGAAACGCCATCTTTTAATGCACAAAAAAGAGAAGCCTCATGCATGTGATGTCTGCCATAAAGCCTTTTTTTGGACATCGTCTCTGAAAAGCCATCTTTTAACACACACTAAAGAGAAGCCTCATGCATGTGATGTCTGCCATAGAACCTTTTCTCGGACATCGTCTCTGAAACGCCATCTTTTAACACACACAAAAGAGAAGCCTCATGCATGTGATGTCTGCCATAGAACCTTTTCTCGGACATCGTCTCTGAAACGCCATCTTTTAACGCACACAAAAGAGAAGCCTCATGCATGTGATGTCTGCAATAGAACCTTTTCTGATATATCGAATCTGGGAAGACATCTTGTAACACATACAAAAGAGAAGCCTCATGTATGTGAAGTGTGCCATAAAGCCTTTTCTCTGACATCGAACCTAAGACGCCATCTTTTAACACACACAAAAGAGAAGACTCGTGTGTGATGTCTGTCATAAAATCTTTTGTCAGGCAACTCTCAGAGGCCATCTTTTTGCATATACAAAGGAAAATCTTCATTACTGTGGTGTTATCAATAAATCTTTCGAAGTTATTAAATCTGTAATGATATCTTTTAACATACCAAAAAGACAAGCCTTATGCATATGATGTTTTGCATAAAAATATTTTTATATCAACTCTGCAAAATCATTTAATGCACAGAAAACAAAAGCCTCAAGCACAAACTCGAAACTGGCTTCCCTAAAAGCCAGTTATTTTTTGCTTGCCAAAAAGCCATTCTCAAATATTGACTGTGAAAAGCCATCATTTAACACATACATAAGAGAAGCCTCGTCATTGTGATATTTGCACTAATTGCTTTTCTCACACATCAAATCTAAAAAAACCGGTTTAGCACACAGGTATAAAAAGCCTCTGCCCGTTTGTAATAAAACTTTTTTTCTCATCACATCTGAAAAGACATTTTTTGACATGATCAAGTAAATGCTTCATTTCTCTATGTTTCTCATGAATCTTTTGATGCTAAATGTAACACTGGAATTTATTTTAACATAGTGAAAAAGGAACACCTCATGGTTGTGATGTGCATTTGAAAAGTAATAATTTTACAATTTAAAACATAGCAATGTTTTTCTTAAAATTAGTGCAGGTACTTTAATTATTAAAAGTAACCTTTATAGGCATTCCACTGGAATGTAAATGTTTTTTGTGTAATATTTGTAATAAAAGCTTTTCTCAAGCTTTATGTCTTAGATGTTTTACTCTCAAATGCTATAGATCAGGGGTTACTACAACTTTCGGCATCACACCCTCATTTTGGATTTTGAAAAACCCTCTTTCTTCCCCACCTATAATTTATTATCAACCCTTTTGTTAACAAGTTAATAATTAAAAATAAAACCTTCACATCCTTTTGTTTCACAGTTTCAGAATCTCTACAATAGAGAAACTGTAACGCTCCAAACAATGCAAAATAATTAAAGTTTTATGCTCCGGATAGCTTAGACGGGCGCCAGGCAATAATTAACAAATTGCCAAAATGTAAAATAAGTTGATTTAGGGTTCAAATGCCAGCGAGCGTTCATAAGTAAGAGTCAAAAATGATTCTTAACAAAATAAGAGTTAATGTAAAAAAGATCCTAAATTAGCGTTGCTCAAGGTAAACAAAATAGGTAAACAAAACAAAATAGATTTATTTCCAAAATAACTAACTCACCAAGACATCAATGAAGAAACTAAATTCTGTGCTACACGCACGGTGCTACGCACCTTACTACATCTCTCTGCTCTCTCTACAACTCTGCTCTCAGTGCTCTACTCTCTCTCAAGTGCTGCTGTCAAGTGCTTCTCAAGTGCTTAGTGCTCTACAACTCTCTCAAGTGCTCAAGTGCTCGCAGGTCACGGTTTTGACAATGGGCCGGCGCATGCCGGGAAAGACATTTGCATACAATGACGAACGCAAGCTATGACGCAAGAGGGGGTGTGTCCTTGGCACGCGCTTTAACGGTTACGGTCGGAAGTTCGGAGTTGCGCGTACGCAACTCCTAGAAACTTGAAAACGAGTGCTGTGATGCCGAAAAGGAAATAAAAATCCCCAAAATGATAAATATAACGTAAATTAAACAAAAACTGGTTAAGGTAAAGCAAAAGTGAACGATGGGGCATCACAAAACTATCCCAACTAATGTGAAAAGTCATATCTCGATGAAAACCGATATTTTTATAGGCGATTAAAAGAAGTGAAATGGGTACTGACCATTATTATACCTTTAAAGGTCGTTTGCTTGTTATAGCTTGAAGTTAAAATGCTTAGTCAAATAAAGTATGAGAAAATATAATGAAACGCACAAAACATATTTCGATAAAACGAACGTTCCACAACAAAAAGGCCTAGAGTGCAAAATAATAATGTGCAGTGGCGTTCACAAGGATTTAGGTTTGTGGATATTACTGAAAGTCTACAATCTTCCCAAGTACTTGAATGATGCTTTCTTAAGGCTGTCTCCTGAATATATCAATGATATCATTATTGCATCCAATACAAAAGTGTCATAAACAGTTCTTCTCAACCTTTTGAAAACTATGTCTCACTGACAATTTATTAAAGAATATTAGTACTATGCGATAAAATAAAATATAATATTTTTACGTAACGTATGCATTTTGGTTTTATATTAATCATTTAAAATATTTTGCCTATAAATAATGCAATAATTTTATTAAGAATAAGTTTTAATTACGAAAGGGGAAAAGAATAGTTGCGTTAAACATCTTTGCGAACAACCTAAAGGAACATTGAGACACATCGTAATAATTTTATTTAGAATTTCAAAAAATGTGTAATGATTATCTCTGAATTCTTAAAATTTGTTTTGAAGACATCGCTGCCAACATGGACGACCTTCACTTTCCACGAGTTGAGAAACAGCATAATACACAGAGTCCATTTTGGAAAAGCTAATTCTGATAGTTGTTAATATTCATATTAATAATGACCAAAATGTTTATGTGTTTCAAATTCCATCAATTATTAATATCCAGCGCAATAATTTACAATATGTTTTAAATATATTTATAATAAACGATATTCAATAAAACAATATACGAATGTGAATTTTACTCTACTAATAAATACAGAAATGTGATTTCAAAATGGTTACGATTTTGAAACAAAGAGAATGCAAATAAAAATAATTCTAGTAATGATTGTGGAAAATGAGAGTTTTTTTTAATTTTTTCATCATCTTACCTGAGAAAAATCATATTTTAATTTAAGTAATAGTATCTCTCTGCCTCTAGCTAGTATTCAGAAACAGGTAGTAATATATATTTCGAATATAATACGAAGTTTGTAAATTTCTTGGTCCTTTTCTCACTTCACCAAGAGCCAGTTCTTTTAGCTTAATTATTCAATTGTCATTTAGCTGAATTGAAAGGTCAGGAAATAACTCTAATTCATCTTTACTAGATTCAGAGGAAAATTGTATTCACCTGGATGGAGCTATCTGCACGATATCATAATGTCGTGGTTAGTATTAACTGGCATAGTGGTTAGGCAGCTAGCGACTGTTCCAGTAAGGCAAACTTTGTGTGTTGTGTTAGCTATAACTAAGGCAGTGGTCAGCAGTGACTTCGGTCTTAGTAGGGCATGTCCTTGTATGAGAAGGCCTGTATTAAGCTAGGAGTAGCTTCCAAGATTCTTCTCTGTCCTATATGTCGCAAATCAAAAAAAAAAGTATGCCTGGTTCGAAACATTTCTCATCTGAGATTGATATCACTGGATAAGAATGATTTCATGACCTTTTAGCTGGTGGACATGAAGTAGTTGACTAACTAATCTGAATGGTTATTGCACTCGAGTTGTACATTACCAGAAGAAGTTTACAGTAAAAGTTATAAAGGGGAGATGCTTGAGTCTGATTTTAAGGGACCGCCTTAGAAATATTCAACCCTTCAAGGGCGACGGTTATAACCCTTACGTTCAACTCACTTAGGTATTGCCGCTGACTTCGGGTGTTATTTGGAAGCGAGGAAGACAATGCCTTCAAGTGACAGAGAATTGTTTTTCTTATACAGGTATCGTGAGTTTTTATCCACCCGACTCAAAACAATTTTCTAAATTTGATATCGATATATATGCGTGATTTTATGCATGGACGTCGGCAGTGGTGGTATGGAGGAATTGACTTTGGTAAATCCCCTTGGAAACTTTAAAAAATTAAATTATGTAAAATTGTATCATTAACGTTTTCTATTTTCTCCTCACGAAAAGTAATTTTTTCCAGTTTTCTTTTATTTTCAAAAGATTTTTTTAGATATGTAACTTATTTTTTTGTTATTACGGAAAACATTTTTTACATGAATTTTCAATCACAAGTTAACTTCCTATCGTTTCGTTTTCGGACATCCTTAGTTTTATTTCAGTGTGATGTATGATGATTGCTTGTTTGCAACTGCACTCATCTATGAAAGCTTCGACACAAAAATTTCTGTTTTTGGCAACAATTCTTCTCTTTTGCATCTCACCCTGAAGCAATCTTTCCCAAACCTGGAAACTTTATACCGACGTCTACGCATATTCCCAGATTCACTTTCTTGCTCCATATGTAATTAAACAAATGGGAAAAGACAACCTAACAACAATGTAGAATAGTTCTTTTGCACACAAGCTCATGCTGCTTAGTAACTTTAGGTGTGCAGGGTACGATTCCATTGGCCATGGTTGTCGCCATCATCAATACCCTCTCCCCTTTATTTTGGCCATTTTTTATCGTCCAAAAAGTTCTGCTGAGCTGAGACAACCGTTGGCCCCTATTGACCAATATAAAAATGTTTGTAAAGCCGTCGAAGGCAGAGGATAAACAACAGAATAATAAGACGTATCAACAAACAATTGTGCGAATGGAAAGGAACGCTCCTGAAATATGAGCTTTTCCTCTAGCGTGCTAGCAAAATTCAGCAGGCGCTATAGCAAACAATGCCATGGATCGCAAACAGTATCAATCAATGAAATTTGCATTATAACGAAGTTTAGAGACCAAAGTTCACGCAGTTGCCAAATATAGCCCTCTCCCTCCCACCTGCAGGCACGAGGAGTAACGACGAGGCTGATGAGAAAGATTGGTCATGACACTGAGGTGATTCTCGGCCGTCATTGATCCACTTGGTCCGGTATCTGCAAACGCCACTAGACTCATTCGCACTGAATTTAGCATTTTAATTTCGTTTCTTACTTTTTTTTCCGATATTAAATCACATGAAAATGCACTTCCTTGTGTAGAATAAATATCGGCTGTATTATTTATCGACATTATTTTTAGCATTTGATGGAAGCGAATTTAACTTTGATAGTTGACCTTACTCTGAAATGCATGGGAAACCTCAGTTACACGTACGTTTTGTTTTTCCTTCCTCGTACCACGTTTAATTTAAGTTGTCACATTACTAGAGTTTAGTGTTCTTTATTTTAAAATAAATGATTTTTCCTTAAAAAAATAAAATGCATAATATAATATTCAAAATGATGTAGAGAGTAAAATCAGAAAACCAGAGAGGTATTTAAAGGGGTGATTTCGGAGAGACCACCCCTCCAAACAAATGATTGTCGAAACGTCCCCGAAATTAAAACTTTTTATTCCCAAACTAAATTGAGTGATTTGACCGCCTCCAAATTATAATGAATAAATAAATAAAAATAAGTTAATTAATAATTTCTCGGAACTCCTGGAATCTAAATTTTCACTCCAATCCCCCCCCCCCCCGAAACAGATTCACCGAAACAAAATCCTGTGTAAAGCTGCTTACAATTATTTACATGTAAAGTATAAAATCTAATCACGAGACTGCAAGTGAATTTTTGAACATATATGTCTCTCAAAGTGATTGATTCGAGTCTGATTTTCCATATTCCAGGAAAAGAATGGCAAGTAATTAAAGGTTACGAAAATTGATCAATTTACCTTGATAGCTATGAGGAAAAAGGTTCAAGAAATCTTCATCAGAAACAAGCTGTTGAGTCAAAGCATCAATGTCGATAAACTGGTAGTCTAATTTGTCTATTTTCAGTTTAATATTATCCATATACGGCTTTAGATTTCCCATTCGCAAGAATGAAGCTGCTTTAACTTGACAACACAATAGCACAGGATCGAAATTATTTACAGCAAATTCATCTCGTGGAAGTAAAAAAAAATGGTTATTAAATGAAACTTCAACAATTTCAGGTCACGCAGTTTCTAAAGTGTGGTAATCGATATGATAAGTAATCAACTGTTGGAAAATATACCCGATAACTTACAAACAGCAGTAGGACGGTACCGCGGGCAATATATTAGAGCAGGCATTGAGAACCGGCGCCTCTGAGCACTCTAAAAAGTGTCTCTTGGCGCTGTTCTCTTTAACAGCAACAATGAAATTTTTCGTCTAGTTTTTTCATCATTTTTTTTATATGATCATCATAATTTTTTTATTCAGAAATATATCTATATATCATTTTTTTTCTTCAGAAATAAGCGCTAAAGCCGGTCAGCAGACGATAATTTGAAAGCACTGATGCCATTCAAATGTTCTAAATACGTTCAAATTTGATTAAGGTGGTCGAGAAGACTCGAACTCAAAAGTCACCCTGATGAACATCAGATCATGGCCTACCTGAAGGTATATTATATACCTTCAGGTAGGCCCTGATCAAGCGTTGGTTTGGATTGTTTCTCCACTGGGCGGCTCTTTTTTTTTACAGAAAATGGGTTAAATATCCAGGTCACAAGGATGCGGAGGGATCAGAGAAGGTTGGGGGAAGGGTACTCAATAGACAACTTTTAGGAGACGGATGGTAGTCTCCTCTCAAGCCATCCAGGGTGTTCTTTAACATGCACAGGGTATGACTGTACAAGGGGACAACACGCTCACGGGATGGACGTAACATCACATCCAACAGACGGCAGTTTTGCCAATACCCAAAGATCTGTTCGTTTACATTAATTCTCGAATTAGGATTTTTCTTTTATTTATTGATGCCATCATTCTGTTTTAATCAACATTTATCTCCGCTTTCGCTGAAAGTTCGCCAAATGTCTTTTTGGTCAAAGTTAAAACCTCACACTTAATACTACTTTATGAGAATAACATAATTCTCATAAATTCATCAATTATGTTCGGAGTGGTTGTTAAATACAGTAGGATATTGAAAACAAATGTTTTTAAAGTACGAATAAAAATAAATAAAATACCCTCAAGCAGCTGCTTGCCACAGAGGTCTGACAGGAGCCTGTCAGTTTATATGCCACAGTACGTCTTATAGGACAATATATCATTGCAGATTTAACTAAATGTTGAAATTTATTGTCTTTATATAAATTGAAATCAAGTTTAAAATCCGGAAAGGTTTTCAAGAGTAACTCTAGCAATTTCCCTTCAAGATGTGTTCAACCTGTATGAGGTTTGTGTTGCAGTGAACAAAACACATTTAAATATATCGATGAATTCTGACTTTCGATTTCTAAATTTTCAATACATGTGCATATTTTCTACTAAATTGAAACTGCTTCGCCTAAATGTCTGTAAATTTTGTCCCTTTAAACAGGAGAAATTTAACGAAATTAATTTCAACCAATTATGGAACAAATCGCATTTTAAGATAATCAGAAATCCGTAGTTTCAAGGCTATTAATCATGATAGAAACAGATGAAGTAAAGAAAAACCCTTCTTAGAGCTCATGGATATAAAAGACACATTAAAATCATGATGTCGATTGTTTTACACAGTAGGTGGTCAAACAGTCGATCACATTCAACTGCTTGGTCGATCGCATAGCTGCCACAGCTGGTTATCAGCTTACACTAATGTGAATGCACTGGTCACTGCCACTACTATGTTAAAAGTCTTAGGTTCTATTTCTACTTTCGACGCGTGGTGTGAAAGCGACCGCAAGCAAGAGCCAATAAAATAGCCGCTGACGAATGACGTAGTTAGAACAGCTGGGCGAAAGTGAGCATTTCTTTGCATTTGTTATCAGGTGCGTTGGCGAGATGCACGACCACAAACTTTTAAATTTAGTGTGCGATTGCCCTTGTCTTTATGACAAGACGCATCGAAATTATAGGGATCGAGGAATGAAACAAAATGTGTGGGAATCAATAGCTTCACATCTGAGCAATGGTTATATTAATATAATATATTATATAATATATTATATTTAATATAAGTGTGACATTCTGTCAGGTAAAAATTGTTATTAAACCAGTATATTCTGCTTTCACCTGTTTTATACAGAAAAATAAGAGTGATCTGGTTTCATCTTTTACCTTTATTATATATTTTTCCCAACGACTTGTTGGCTTGCTCGTATCAAAAAGAATGGTTAATGATTCATTAACAAAATACATCTAGAATGATACACAGAGCATCTTGGATTTTAAAATAAAAAAATAAAAATAAATACCTCCTCAAGCAGCTGCTTGCCACAGAGGTCTTGCATTTTCAAAAATTTCCATCGTTAGAGAGCACCATTACAACTTTTACATTTGAAAAGTTCTTTTCCTGGATATGATGTTTAAAATAGAGTGAAAGTAATGTCAGAAAGCGCGGTAGATCTCGCAGGGAAAGCAAAGCACGCGTTCCAGGTTGTTTGCAGCGAGAACCAATGAGCTCAGTTCTTTATTGCAGGCCGCGCGTTAAGTGTAAAGGCTACAGCCGTCGCTTGCGGAGCGGCAACGCGGAGCGGCGAGTGACGTCACAGTCCGTTTGCTACGCGGCGAGCGGTAAGTGTGGAGCCTTTATTGTTTGTGAGCGAATTTGCAGCTACTTTTAATGGATTTTTTTATAATAAAGTGTAATTCTAGTATAATTGTGCAATTCTAGAATAATTATTTTATTTGTTATTTTCTGTCTTCAAAGTCGATTGCAGAGTCCAAAGATTTGACCCTCCCTGTCGTACCCAATCACAATTTGTTTCTAAAATCAATGTGAGAAATCTAATAAAATTGCCTGTGACGAAAAAGCCTCATCGTTACAAAAAAAAAATGAAGTTTGATTTTTTTTTCTTACCCGACATTATCATCCTCTAACGGTGTACATTCGAACTAATGGATTAATGCTAAAATGAAAATAATATTTTATTAACAGTTACTCATAATAAAAAGAATTTTCATTTTATCTTTTAAACCAAAATAAGTTTGAAATACCCCTCACCTTCACCAAGGTCACCTTGACAAACAAGGCCTGGATATTATTGGACAAAAATAATTCATAAATATGTAATTTATGCAAATAATATTATTTCAGTTATTTAAATTTTAAATCACGTAAAACAGTATACTTTATTAATTATATATTTCTGTAAATATTAAAGAATATTAAAAAATTAATTTCCATAGTTTAAAAAAATAAATACTTACCGTTAGTTGTTAGGAACAGATTCCATTCAAATACTTTTACATTATTTTAAAACTACTTCTGTTACGGCGGTGTCTGGGCCTGATGTATCGATGGGGCTTGCACTCACTCCAACCCCACTCGGAGTCAGGGTTGGGTTGTTTAACCTCTGAGTGACACGTTTTTTGCACTTAACTTGAAAATTGACCAGGTCAGAAGGACCCAAGTGGTCAGAGAAGGTTCAATGAAGGAAATCCACTGGATAGCTCTTAGGAGAGATGTAAGTCTCCCGTCAAGGTCATATGCAGAATGTTCTTCCGTGCACACGAAACCACCGCTTAACATCCTATAAGACAGACGTCGGCCTTTGCATTTGTAACAGTGTCCATAGTTAAAGTTTATCTCCGGTAGTACCCATCCTGCGGGGAATTAATAAATAGAAAAATAATAATAACCAGCATAGCTTTAAAATTTTGCACTAAGATATTTAACCAAACCGTGCATTTTTTTTAATTTTTATCATTTGAATTAAGTAGAAAGTGTTATATTTCTGAGTTTATCCTGTTTCACTTTTTAAAATTTTTATATTACACTGAAAAACGAGATTTTTGGTTCGTGAATAAAAATAGTTTATTTTATGCTGAGTTCGATTCTGTTGTTGAATTTTTTCTACCACGTATAGAATTTGAAAAAGTTTAGTTTCAATTCCATTGAAGAATTGAATATTATGAATAGGTAAGTAGGTTAAGTAACTATATGGTTAATTAAAGAGCTCAACAGGACTTCTGGCCTTCAGTCCCTTCTCAACAAGGCTTAATCAGGCTTTCAGTCATTTAAATCAAAAATAAATATACACCCACCTCATGTAAAAATTTTCCTTTTTCCCCGTAAGGCTTTAATCTTAAATGCGCCCCCTCCCAACCAACCAAAGTTGTCTAAAGTGACCCTTTGAAGAGAATGAGTGAGACGACTGACCTACAGTGTACATTAATAAAGTTGCATTTTTATGTTGATGTTTTGTTTAAGTTCACAAGTAATAATTAAATAAAATAATTTTGTAGTACGTTTACAGCGATGGGGTAGGGCTCAGTGGTATGCGCGTCTGGCTCGAAATTATTTAGTTCCCTGTTTCGAATCCCACGTAGGCCAACGTCGAAATTTGTCGCGTCAAAAATCCTTGCCTTGGTCAGTATAGGGGACACCGATGATCTTGGAAAGACCGCCGTCCATCGGATGGGACTTGAAATACTGTCTCTCTCTGCGTGAGACCATATCCTGAGAACGTTAAAGAACACGATGGATGACCTTGACAGGATGCTACCATCTGTTTCCTAACAGCTGTCAGTGAGTGTCCTTCTCCCAACCTTCTCTGGGTCCTTCGGATCTTTGTGATCTGGCCATTTAGCCCATGGTGTGCAAAAAAGTGCCACTCAGACGTAAAAAACCCAACCCAACCAAAGATGTATATTTTTGGTTCATAGAGGCGCAATGCGGCATTAAGTTTAGCTGATCCGTAATAAAGCTCAAAGTCGTAAGCCAGGACAGTGGTTAGCACTAGGATCTTGTGAAGTTGACCACTCCTCAGCAGGGCAGGGAAAAAAGACTGTCAGCCCTCCTCTTCCGTTCCCTTCAGGGAGAGAATACCCCCACCTTGAAAGGAACTAAAGCCTCGCACCAGAAAAAGGAGTGGTCTCGGACTTCATGTGTTAGCCGTTGATTTGCATCATCGCCGATATTGGTACATATATAGCTATTTATTCAGTGTATGCCTAACTACAATCTGAAGACGAGATTGGCAAATATGTAATGCTCGTTTTCAAGGAAATATAAGTTTTTCTTTTTTTTTTATATCTTTGTATTCTTTAACAGTGAAATTCGAAATAATGGATGACTGAGAAGAATCAAATAATATTATAAATTCCTATAAGGCATAAAATAAAATCTCTTTATCTTTTGTAACACTAAATGCTATTCTTCGAACCTTCTTGCGGAAACTTTTAAATTTTAAAATGTGTTTTTGTTCAATATATGATTGTTTTGTTTTCTTGAATATTTAATTCGACTGTTTACCATCACTTGAATTTCGAAATTAACCATGTTTCATTGTATCGGTATTTAATTCCCGCATGCGCAGGAACATTCTTAAATGAATGTGTTCAATTAGACAGAGGGATTATTTAAATAAGAAAGGCGCTTTTCTATGTATTAAATATTTTGAAAAATTCCAGTGGAAATTCTATCTGTAATATAATTGAAGCGAAATTCACGAAATTTATCAATTTCTTAACAACATGCATCATTGGATAATATCTAATTATCATTTGCTGAAATATTAGAACATAAAATGCAATTAAAATATAAATGATTCTTAAGTAAAAAACAGATAATTATTTCAAGTGAAAATAGAGGTCATTATTGAATTTGAGTTATTATTCGCTGTATTTGAGTCTTTGATTTCTAATTTAAAAGAAATATCGATAATGAATACTGAGGAATTATTTCACTGACCTCACATGCTTCACCAAGTAAATACAATTTTAAAATCTAGCACTAAAATTGACAATAAATTTGTAACCCTTCATTAAAATTATGAATCTGTTTTTAACAACTATTGAACAGCTCCCCATAAAGCATATCGATGAGGGATATATTAATATTTGCCTCCCTGACTCCCGATGAAAGTTACTACGAACTAGGGAGGAACAGAAGAAGTCTCAGGATCTATAATGAAATTCAAATGCCAACTTTTGAAGAACAAAGGACATTATGCCTTTAGCATCCTACTATGCGAATCGTTGAACACCAAAATTTCGAAACTTGGAATTATAGGATTACTTTTATTTCATTTTATACTTCTGTGCACTGAGATAGTCACACTGTAATTTTTTCATTGTTTCAAAAATAAGGATTTATATAAGAGTATGCTATTTCGTTTGATTAACTCAGACATAAATTTTTTGGAATATTTTTTTCTCTTCAGAATTTACTTTCAAGATTTTCAATAATTGATATTAAAGAAAAACAATAAAAAGATAAAGAAATGTGTTATTAATAAAAAGTACATGGAAAGTTTTATTTCTACTCCTACATGGGGAATACACGCTTCAAAAATTTAATCAAGAAATGATTAAACGAAGCATTTCAACATCATTTTCAGGTATTCGGGTATCTGGGAGATCCAATCATTGAAGCATAATTGAGAATCGGATTTCTCCCTTTCAAAATTTTGGTGTGATCAGAAGGAACTTAATCTGTATCGCCAGGCTCAGAACGGACTCAAATTTATTAAACGATTACTTATTCAAAATGAAAAAGTAAATTCTCCGAACTGTGTTCATTGCAGTGTTAAAGAAACAGTATCACATGTGCTTCTTAATTGTGAAAACTACGAAAATCAAAGTAGACAATTAATAAACAGTCTAAAGAGAAAGAATATTACTGAATTAAGTCTTAAGAGTCTATTAAGCCAAGGAGACCATTCTTTTAGATTTTGTTTTCAAGAAATTTTGAAATTTCTACCAAATTGTGATCTTTTCGAAATACACCGAATTCTGTTTTTACACGGATTTTTTTACACGATTTTGATTTAAAACGGTTTAGAAAAAATATCCAATTCTTTTTCTACACTATTTATTTTGATCTAACACCGTTCAAACAGCGCCCTTTTCAAAATCTCCATTTGAATTTTTAATTCTGAAATAATATTCCTATTCAAGAATAAATTCCTAGAATTTACATTTATAACAAAAATGCCGCTTTTATGGTCATATTTTTCGAAGTAGTTTTAACTTTTAAAATGTACTATAGATACACATTTTCTGCACTAAAATCCCCAAAATAAATACTACTCTAGCATAACTACACCACAAGTTTTTTTCTGTTTTATTCTCAATTTTATGGAAAAATTGTACAAAACCTACTTCATTCGGAATAAAGTGGCAACATTGAGTTCCGTGAATTCCTCTCAATTATTTCTTCAATACATACGTTAGTCTTGGTCTCTCATTTCTTGTTTAAAGTTAGAAGTATTTAGATGTTTAATAGATGAAATCGAAAAAAAGAATTGTTTTGCTTTTTGAAGTTTTGTGTGCGTAATCTAAGGGACCCGGGTTCGAGCTCCGGGTAAGGCATAGATGTCCGTGTTGTTTTTCTGCTGAGGTCTCGCCATCCTCACAGACCTTCTACTATAAACTGACAGGCTCCTGTCAGAACTCTGTGGCAAGCAGCTGCTTAAGGGGGTATTTATTTATTTTTTTTTTAATATAAATTTATGAAATTCTACTGATAGGTAATTCACAATTTATCATAATCAGATTTATTAACTACAATTCAAATATTTTTCGTAAGCCTTACCACGATGACGGATAATTCAAGAAAAGGAAAGCTAGCTCTTTGGATACTAAGATTTGAATTTTAGATTGTCTTGCAATGGAGAAGGTTCAACATCCATAGGTAGGTATTTTGGTTTGAACGAAGCTACCGTAAGAACCATCAAGAAAAATGAAAATGCTATTAGAAAAACTGTTGCTTTCTGGAACAAAATTGAGCGCTAAGTCGTCATCGTACACGAGAGATATTGAAAAAGTGAAAATGGAAAAGGCACTAGTAATGTGGATAGAACATAACTCACAAAAAAGAATACCTCTATACAGAAATACCATCAAACAGATGGCATTATTATTATATAAGCAGACACAAGAAATGGTACCAATCACATCAGCTGAGTGAAAGAAAAATTATGAATTTTCTGCAAGTACATGTTGGCTTGCAGGATTTCTTCAAAGACACACGTTTCATACTGTAAAGATGTCGAGTTGAACCTACGTAGCAAAAACACAAAAAAAAAACTGTTGGTGGCTTTAAAGCACCTAAGGATCGTGTGACCTTTCTATTTTGCAGCAACGCTTCAGGAAATCGTATGTTAAAGCCGCTGCTCATGAATCGATCCCTAAGACCACGGTCAATGAAAGGTGTAGATTTGAAAAAATTGCCAGTGTATTGGATGGCAAACAAAAGTACCTGGGCCACAAAAGAAATTTTTAATTAATGGTTCCATAAATGTTTTGTTCCAGAAATTAAAGTTATGTTATTTAAAGGGAAAAATCTGGAATTTAAAGTTCTATTGGTTATAGACAACGCGCCTGGCCTCCTGTTTCGGAACACCAAAATATGCAATTTTGTTTTCTGCCGCCTAATACGATATCCTTAAATATAACCACTAGATCAGAGTATAATTGCTACATTTAAAACTTACTACGTAAGACGAACATTCCAATACATTTTGGATAAACTAGATAACACTAATAGTTTTTGATGTGTGGAAGAAATTTTCTATTTTAGATTGCATTAAACATTCTGGATTGACGTTATCAGAATTAAAACCGTCAACTTTAAACGCATGTTGGAAAGTTATTTGGCCAGAATATGTAAAAAGCAAAGATCCTGTACCCCTAAACACGACTGAATATCCTAATATCATCACTTCAGAATATGCAGTTAGTGGAGAATGATACGATGATATATCGTTTGCAGATATTGATGAATTGCTGGTTGACGAAAAACTCTTAACGAAAATGAAATAATATAAGTTGTCCTTGAGACTCCTGACGAAAAAGAAAAAAGTGATGGTGATGAAGAGATTTCACTCACTGAAGGTTTAATTAAAGAAGTGCTTCAAATGGCTAGTAAATTGCAAAGTCATTTTCTTACACGTGATCCCACTGTTGAACGAGCTGAGCAGTTTAAATTAAAAGTCATGTATGACGCATTATCAAGAATTATACAAGGATCTAGTCAAAGCAGGATCTCAACGATTAATTACAGAGTTCGTTGTCAAAACTAATCAAACTTCAGAGTCACTGGAAACAAGTGATAATTTGGTTCCCCATGCCACAGAAAGCATTTCACCATTGGAGTAGGAACACGACGGCCAAAATGCTTCAAGCGATGAAAGTGATTTAATTCCAGTCTTACGCAAACGAATGCGCGTATTGTCAGAAAGTGATTATGTATTTATACATTTATAGTGACATATTATTTTCTTTGTGAAGGATAATTTACTTTATATATGTACATATAATTCTCTTTATAAGTTTATAAAATCAAAAATGTGTTTAAATGAATAAAAATCAAATAAAAATTTAATTAAAGATTTTGATATAATTTGTTTGAAACAACTTATTATTTGTACTGGGTTTTCACGTCTGGAACCAATCTTCTATTTTTTGAAATGCACTGTATTTTTTTTTACACGGTTTTCATTTATGCACGGTTTTTTCGGGAACCTATCTACCGCGTAAAAACATTATTTGGTGTATTTTAAAGGATCTTTGAAGTAAGGAGAGATCTCGCTTTTAGGCAATTGTTAAATTCTTGACGATCTGGAAGAGAGGGACGAAAAGCCCCAAGTTTCCAGTTATCTATAGGTTCTTGAGTGACCGACTGTCAATTTTATTTGCAAATATTTATCTCAAATTTCCGTTCAATAGTAATTTTTTTACTGTTAGTATTTTTAGTTTATTGACCATATATAACATATAATACACTTAATAATAAATAAATAATGCGTACACAAAATAATGAGTTAAAATATATATCCACAATTCGGTATGAACAAAATATACAATTGAACATAAATAAATTCATGTAATTTAAAATATTTATTGAGAAATAAAATACAATAAAAACGAAGCCATATAAAAACAACCAATAAGCGTTATTCTCTTACAGGTTGTCAAATTAAATTATCAGTTTTTATCGATATGCATTTTTATAATACAGATTTTAAAGGTTTAAGAATGGAAAGAAGTAATAAATTTAGATTTATTCATTAATGACAGGAAATGAGGTAAGTCACCTAACAATGAAATAAAGACTCAATATTGTTTATATGTAATAATCTTTGCTTAATTATTATTTTAAAGATATTTTCATATTTTTCTTCCCTTATACTTTTCGGCAATTAATTAAAATTTAATAATTTATTTTTTAATAATTAAAATATAATAATGGTTAAAAAAACTCAAACAACTGCTTGCCACAGAGGTCTCACAGAAGCCTTCCTGTTTCACTGAATAACTACCTAGGAAAGATAGCCCACTGAGCACCACTGGTGGCAGCGCCATCTTTAGTAGACGGCCGTAATTTGAGTTTTACTCCAGATTTCAAAGTGTGTAGACCTCTTGCTTTGCAGTTTCGTATAAAAGTACTCTTTAATTTGCCTTTGTTATTGCTTGAACTGCTTTGATCATATTTTCGGATATCCCTCGCTACCGTATTCGCCATTGTGACGCAGAATTTTGTTTAAATACTTCATCTTCCTCGGTTTCACCTAATTCGAGAAATGGTGTAAACAAACGGATGTCTCCGTATTTGCCAAACTGCCATCCGTTGGATAAAATATTAATCCCATTCCATGCGCTTCTTGGCCCAGTGTACGGGAAAGGCCACCTTCATACACCAGGCCTGGACAGCCTTGAACGAAAGGAGGGAAGAAAATAGGGAAAAATATTATGCATAAATATTTAATTTATTTAATTGCTTTAAAATTTAAGTTAAAACCCTTTACCTCCAAATCAGTTAAAATAAAATAATTTATTTATTAGCATTTTATTAAAATATTTGAGAATGTTATAAAATTATTTACCAAATTTTTTAAAAGTTAATAGCTGACAATTGAATTTTTAGGAAATGATATTTAATGAGAACTATTATTTTCTTTTTTTTTATATTAGATCTTCTGTACCGCAGTGTCCAGGCCTCTTGAACCGAAATGTCCTTGTACGATAGAGTCATTCCCTGTGCACGTTAAAGAATACTCTGGAAAGCTTTGATAGAAGACTACCATCTGCCTCCTAACACTTGTCCAGTGTCCTCCATCCCAAATTGTCTGGACTCTTGGTAATTAATTAATTTAAATTAATTAATTTAAAATTAATTTAGTTTATTTAGCTCCTAGATGATGCACTCCAACTTTTTTAACACTTAATATTTAGAATCAAGAGTTTTATGAATTTCAACAGTAAACGAATCTAAAACCATGAAATCTTGAAGAATATAATATGGCTGCAGTCCTGTGCACAGCCAATAGAGGTTGGGTTGTTTTATATGAGCGGCACTTTTTTTGCGAAGAATGAGATAAATGGCCAAGTCACAAGGACTCCCAGGGCTCAGAAAAGGATTTGGGAGAAGGAATCTGTGGACAGTTGTTAGAAGACTGTTTTTAGCCTCCCTTTAAGGCCATCTAGTGTGTTCTTTAAAGTGCACAGGTCATGACTCTCCCACAGACGGAGCCACGGCTTAACGAACATGCGACACATATCGGCATTTCCAAGCCCTTTGGTGTCCCCCTACTGATCGAGGGCACGCCGTTGAGTTTTGCGGAGATAATTCTAAAGCTGGTAAAGGTTAGACCCGAACTGGTAGCGGCAGATTACAAGTCTGGCGCGCTACCGCCTGATCCACCTACTATGCTGCCCTCAATAAGTAGGGGAGCGGGGACCCACTGATGGATGGCTTGAAAACACCGCCATCCATCGGATGGGACGTTAAGCCGTGGTCTAAATGCAAGAGAGCCACATCCTGTGCACTTTAAAGAAGACGCTGGATGGTCTTGACGGGAGGTTACCATCATCTTCTCTGAGTCTTCGGGGTCATTATGACCCGGACATTTAGACCATTGTGTGCAAAAAAAGTTCCGTTCAGAGGATCTACCGAACTGTTGACCACTTTCTCATTTACACACAACCTTTGCCTTGCTGGAAGAGTAGTTAGCTCAGTAGGAGGTTAATGGGGGTTCTGGCATATTTCCCCTCAATAATTTACATAATTTCAAGTTTTACATACAGCTGTCTACATATAATAATTACATGCAATATTTTTACATATACAGGGGTTATACAAAAAAATTATGAATACATTTGGATAAAATCATATTTTTATACATATTAACATATAGCTCAAATTATTAAAAAACACAGTGAACAAATTTTAACAAAATATTCCTTTTCGTTTACATTATATTTTCATCGTTTTGCAGTGACCTACGAAAGGGTGTCATAACCATTTTCTGAAATATGTCTTTTGTCATCAAATGGTGACAGACCGAGTTTTATACCTTTCACTGTATGAAAATGATGGTTGCTACTTTGAATCCAAGTCAAATCTACTCGACAAGGTGATTTGTTTATCAAGCAGTCTCTGTAATCCTTGTGACGAAGGGTTCTTTTTACGATATATTTGGGGACTCCTTTCCCTGTCTTCTTCTCCTCTTGTAAACTTAGAAGAGAATATATGTTTGAACGAAGCTGTGCAAATTCTTTGATAGGTACTCCTGAAAGTTCATCTTTCGTTCTACCTAGTACCTTTTTATTATGCGTACTATGCAAAACATGATCTATGTGATAGTCGGACGTATCGAAATGATCTATATCACCTTTCATATCGGCATACACGTCCTCAGTTTGAAGCTCGTAGCACAATGAATCTGTATCAGTGAACAATAATTTAGCTTTTTCTCCATATTTTGGGTTGGGTTGTTGGGTTGTTTTACCTCTGAGCGGCACTTTTTTGCACACCATGGGCTAAATGGCCAGGCCACATGGACCCCGAAGGCTCAGAGAAGGTTGGGGGAGGGGACCCACTGGAACAGCTGTTGGGAGACAGATGGTAGCCTCCCGTCAAGGCCATCCAGCTTGTTCTTTAACGTGCACAGGGTATGGCTCTCCCGCACACGGGGCCACGGGTTAACGTCCCATCCGACGGACGGCGGCCTTTCCAAGCCCATCGGTGTCCCCTACTGACCGTGGGCAGGGCGGGGAATTTTGCGGAGATAAATCTCAACGCTGATTCAGCTGGGACTCGAACCTGGGAACTACAGAATACGAGCCTGGCGCGCTGCCGACTGAGCCACCCCCGCCCCGCTCCATATTTTGGGCTAATATAGTCATAATGAAAGTTATAGATCAATATTTTACTAACATCTAGAATATTGAATCCAGCGTAAATAGGCCTGTTGAGTTTCAATTTAGTTTGCTTTGATTGTTCACATGCGAGGTCGTTGTGAAAAACACGAAAAGCGTGAAAAGCAGGTGATGCTACAAGTTTACATACTCTCTTTGGGTTCTGAGTCAATTCAATTTTCAGTCGATTTCTCAAAATTTCCATCGTTTTTCCAAACACAGCATTATTCATCAGTTTGAAGAAGTCCTTCTCGAAGTCGTTTCTAGCTTTCTTCCGCCGATCCGTATTAAATTCTATATATGGTTTTAGCCAGCAAGACTGATTAAATTCTAAAATGCGATGTATTTTCTTCAGCTGTATACCAAAGGCTAAATATTGTTTCATATCACGGTAATGAAGGACATATTTTTCCTTAGAATTTAGATTTGGGGCTAATTTCACGACCGTGTATTTATTCCAAGGCTTTGAGCAACCTCCTGACAATATGGTGACAGCATGCTGCTGGTAATCTGAAGTTTCTCAGGG
Organism: Ryuthela nishihirai; assembly: GCA_038380435.1. Lineage (NCBI taxonomy): Eukaryota > Metazoa > Arthropoda > Arachnida > Araneae > Heptathelidae > Ryuthela > Ryuthela nishihirai. The sequence goes on from JAWZYU010000026.1 coordinate 56,218,788, forward strand.
GCTAGTGGATAATCATTTTGCTTGTCGTGTAGAGAAACTGGATAATCTAAATCAACTTCCAATATATACCCTTTATTCGTATCATCAGCAACTGTCGTAATATCTAGATCCTCTATTTCTTCTTTATTAAGCCATCGAAAATCGCTTTCAGGGAGACATTGCGTTCCATAAAGTTCTATAAAGTTGACCATTGCGTTCCATAAAGTTGCTCATCCATAAAGATTGTTGGCATCATAGTACATAATGTATTTAGAGGGTAGTTGGGGATTATAGGTATCTAAATACTTGTTATGTGCAGTGCTAAATCGATTGCATATTACTGATATTCATCTTCGTATGCCTTTTTCCAGTAAAAGGTACATTGTAGGGTCTGTTATCATCTCTAGATTAATATTTGTCATTTTCAGACATGCTTGCCAGGCTAGTCCAAGAGCTGTGTAAACATGACTGGGATCAATTTCATAGTATCTGATACATAGTTTTCTGAAATTCTCACACACATCAGCTAAGAGGAGCACGTCGGTCTTCAGGTACAAGTCGTGATATTGGCCTAGATGTTTTATGTAGAATGAGTTCCATACTTTCATTGCATGCATATAGTCTGCATCCCCCAGCGCTTCTTCTATTAGTTGATTGTAAAAAGCTTCACGTGGAGGTAATAACGTTTCTTCAAACTATTCGTTGCTGTCAATGTAATCGTAGGGGTAATCTCCTCTTCTCCAAACCAAGTGTAGCCGCTCAGTTTCAACATGTTCCTTTAAAATATGGAATTCTTCTGCTGATAAATTATTGACTAGCTTCTCAAGACATGCACTTAAAAATTGATAAGAATCTATGAAATTCAAAGTTCCAAGGGAGAACGCTATGTATTTTTCCATATTATTGGGAATGCAAGCAATCTTATTTTTGATCATACCGATTCCTTGCATGATAAGATGGCTCTCATACCCATTTAGGTTATGAAATATAACTGGAATCCTATTTGTGAGCTTAAAATTGAGATTACACGCATCATGAGCGGCTCCTCGGAATTTGCCGGTTAAATGATCGTGATCTCTCACGCGCTCTGGTCCCAGAACATCTTTGCAAATATGACAATTGATAGCGTTGCGAAATGATTCCTCTTCGTAATTTAAAAGTTGCATTGGTTTGATCTCCGAAAGTAAAATTTTTATATCGTTTTCTTCTTTAAGCAGACATTCCAAAAATTCTTTTACCACATTAGGACCTCTATAAACTACTAAAGGTTTTTGACTGCAGCCGTCAGGTCCGACAACAAGATATGCAAATCCACAGGGTTCATGATTTGCCGTGAGAGTGGTGTGAGATTTTGCAGGGTTAGGCATACAAGTGTCCACTTTCATTAGGAATGATTCAAAGGCGGCGTAAATCACGTATGGAACGGGCTGTTGGAACTTGAAATTTGTAATTTCAGCCATTTCTCCTCTTCAGTTGGAAACTCTACTCTCTGGGGTCCATGTTCTTGACAATAGGGAATATGATCCATCAAGAGTGATTCATTTTTGAAACGGTGAAGGCAGTAATCACATTAGAAAACCTCGCATTTACGTTTGGTGAGAGGACTGAGAAGTCTACTCATATTCTTAATGGAGCATTAATGCTGCTTTCCATCATCTGATAACAGAAGGAGATTTGCGTGCGCTTTAAATCTGAATGGTGTGATGTAGAGCGAGAACACTTCTTTCTCGTATTCAAAAACATTGACAGAAATGTTGGTCATTTTTTCGAATTTAGACATTTGATTTATTGGTATAGGGGAAATTAGTCCAGATGTGTTTAATTTTTCTTCTAAATGAATGTAGGTGGTAGGACGTTGTGGTAGGATACAAAGAGGCTAAAACAGACCAGACAAAACATTTTTGGTCAGAATTACATACATTGACAATTGCGTGTTTTAACAGTAATTCTCTTGGAGTAGGGATAGAACTAGACCCTGAAAGAGGGATATATTTTCCAATATTCATTTCAGCGTGGATATGGCATCCAGTGTCCATCCATTATGTGCTATTTCAAATTTTTCAAATGAGGTCTTTATCTTCTTAGACTGAATCCAGTTCTCTGTTTAGGGATGATGTAGGAAGACTTGTGACACAGTTACTTCGGAAAAACGGGGTACAGTGTTCGAAGGTAGAACGGGAGACTTTTCGCCTGAAGCTCACTTGCATGGCAAGGTACCATTTAATGCTAACTTTCGAGGCCAATTCTTCTTTCAGTTGAGTTAGGAGTGACTCCCCCGAGGATTCAAGGTAAAACGTGAGGTCAACAGATGTTTCATCCGTTGCCATCAGCTTTACGTGTTAGGGTCCTTTTCATTTCTTCTGTAAACTGAGAGGGGTCTTTAGGGTCTGGTTTTTGTTTCTTCTGCGAATTCTTTCATCTTCAGAGCGTTTTCGCTTATTATTGTGGGGCTTTCTTTGATGTCGTAAAGGACTGTCTTTTCTCCAAAACTCCGTTGCACATTCTTCGCATTTGTAGGTTTTCCTGGAGGTGTGGGAGAACTCGTGACGTCGCATGTCATCTCTCCTTGAGAAAGTCGATTCGCATTGACAGCACTTAAACAGGTTATTCCCATCATGATTTCTCTTATGACGAATGAGATGTGTCTGATTAAGGAAAGCCTTCTCACATATATCAAATGGATACATTATAAAACAGTGAGTTGTAAAATAGATGATTTATAATACACAAGGACGTCTAGAACTATCGCTATTGGCTTCAAACAGTTGAAAAATTCACGGAGATCCAGCTGCAGAGAACCGTCACTGTCAACATCTGACAACAGAATGAGGAATCTGACTGATGGATGTCGTATTTATACTAGAAGGACTATCCCACAGAAACTGATTTAAAAGGCTATCCCGCAGTAAAAGAAAAGAAAAAAAATGCTATTGGTTAAAAATGAAAAAAAAAATTAATTAAAAGGAAAACGGTGAAAAAATCTCTGATTTAAAAATTAGTTATTTGAAATTATGTAAATTATTGAGGGGAAATATGTATTGATGACCTGTATGTGTGACGAAAAGGCCCGCGTCCGCTTTGAAACACATGGGTGGCGTGTCCCATAGGATTAACATTGACCCGCCACTGGTCCAGAACCCCCATTAACCTCCTACGTAGCTCTATAACCGCTATGCCAGTCGAGTTTAAGAAATCAAAATATATTTGAAATGAAGCATTTGCCCGAATATTTAGAAATTTATTTTACAAAGTAAAGCATTATGTGATATTTTAAGAAGCTTTTTAATTGCAAATCAGCTATATTTAGATTCTATAGCAGAAACTCTGGTGGGATAGCAGAAGTTTTACCCGCATGAGCAAGCCTTTATCAGGATGCACTTTAATTGGCTCTATTAATAACTGTTGAGGATTTGGAAACACGAGGTCTAATACACGTTTGTCAGTAAAATAAATCAGTCTAATGAATTATTAATGATTAATAATAAACTACAAGATTCTGACAACTGCACAGTTATCAGTTAGAAACAGAAAATATAATTAATCTGCAAGAGAGATTAAAAGCGAACAGTAAAATATGCAGTCAAAAGAGTGCAATTCACAAAAATTGCACAGATTTCAAATTGAAATCTCTAATGTCCTAAACATATACTAAAGCTTAAAGAAAATATTGAGCTATTTCTAACCTATCCTGCAAACCAAGGGCTCCACCGGGGTTGGATACCCGATCTCGCCCAAGGCTATTAGGCAATTTAAGTAAAGGTTTAGCTAACTAAATTTCACTTCTTGGAGCTAAGCAAAAAAAAAAATTAAGTTGTAACGATAATTAGATATAGATAATTAGATACTCTAAACCAGTGTTTCTCAACCATTTATGCTTCACGTACTTACGTGAGAATTCTATACTTTTATCTTCACGTACCCTTTATATAAATATATAAAATTAGAGTGATAGTAAAATAATGCCTAATTAGCGACTTTGTTACTAGATCTAGCAACTTTTGAGCTCTCACGGCCTACCCCAAAAAATTTTACCACGTACCCCACGTTGAGAACCCCTGCTCTATACTATAGTGGTAGCTTCACTCTTCCTTTAATTACTTTTATCTGGCTAATACCATACGATAAAAAAAGGATGATTTAGTGTTTCTTTGAAATAATATTTCATTACTACACTGACTTCTTTCAGAAAAAAATAAAGATTTCCACCTTTTCTAAACCATTTATCTTAATATTTATATACGAGATGACATAAATTAAGCTGACAATGCTCAAGTAAACTGATCGGGATAACTCAGTGGATATAAGTCATATTTGAATTGCATTCAGATCATTGCTGAAGCAATACGTAAAACAGTAGGCATCATGATATACAAATGGAAGTAGTGCAACTCATGAAATAATAAGCAGAAAAAAATTGGTTTTCCGTGAATTGCATTTGAAGCCACGTCTCTAGGAAACATGCAGTTATGCTAACCACTACACCATCATCGACTAACGTTGTTCTTCAGTCTGGTGGTGGTGGCTCAGTCGGTAGCACGTCAGGCTCGTAATCTACAGTTCCCAGGTTCGAGTCTCAGCTGGGTCAGCGTTGAGACTTATTTCTGCAAAACTCCCCGCCCTGCCCATGGTCACCGATGGGCTTGGAAAGGCCGCCGTCCATCGGATGGGACGTTGAACTACGTGTCCGGGTAGCCATACTCTGTGCACATTAAAGAACACACCGGATGGCGTTGACGGGAAATTACCATTTGTCTCCTAACAGCTGTCCCAGTGAGGCCCCTCCCCCAACCTTCTATGAGCCTTCGCGATTTTTGTGACCTGGCCATTTAGCCCATGGTGTGCAGAAAAGTGCCGCTCAGAGGTAAAATAACACAACCCAACTGTTCTTCAGCTGGTTTGACTTATATACTTCCCTAAATTTTTATTTGATTCGCACAATGGCTCATAACTGGCATATTTCCATGACTACTCGGAGATATGGGAATGAGGTTCTTAGCCTCATGTAAGATTATATGCGGGTGCCATAGAGAATGATCATTTACATAAAAATAGAAGGATAAACTAATGATGAACAGGTTGGGTTGTTTTACCTCTGAGCGACACTTTTTTGCACACCATGGGCTAAATGGCCAGGTCACATGGACCCCTTAGGCTCAGAGAAGGTTGGGGGAGGGGACCCACTGGAACAGCTGTTGGGAGACAGATGGTAGCCTCCCGTTAAGGCCATCCAGCGTGTTCTTTAACGTGCACAGAGTATGACTCTCCCGCACACGGGACCATGGCTTAACGTCCCATCCGACGGACGGCGGCCTTTCCAAGCCCATCGGTGTCCCCTACTGACCGTGAGCAGGGCAGGGAATTTTGCGGAGATAAATCTCAACGCTGACCCAGCTGGGACTCGAACCTGGGAACTACAGATTAGGAGCCTGGCGCGCTACTGACTGAGCCATCCCCGCCCCTGATGAACAGGGAAAGATGATGACGAATAATAGAGGTGTCATTTTAAATTTCCGAAATAATGGACTTAATATAAAATGTTTGGGCAGAAAGGTGAGGAGCCTTTTCTTTCTATTTGCTTAGAGATCCTTGAAAACATAAAACGGCAGCGTGCTTGAGAAAGTCCTAATGTATTGAAAGAAATACAGTGGACCCCCGATATAACGCGCATGTCGGGCGGGAAACAACACCCGCGTTATAAGGTGAACCGCGTTATACCGAGCGGCGCGGTGGCGACACAATAAATTTCACACTGTAAGCTTTTCTTTTACTCATCATGCATACAATAATTAAACACTGTATATTGAATTATTAAAATGAAAACAATTATTTAAAATTTGCGGATTATGATTACTGATGTATAACTTTGGTAGGTATTCTAAAATTTCCCTTTTAGCATCGTGATCATTCTGCTCACAGTTTATTATTTACGAAATTTTACAAGTCAAAAGACAATACATGAGAAAACTGGAAATATTTTTCCAATACCTGAACGTGATACTGCATGCATTTAATGGAATGAATATTTTGATGTCAATTATCAGCGGCTCTCAATGCAAACCACAGACATAGAACACCATGTCTTGAGTAGGAGAACCGTTTCAATGATTAACGATGTTTAAAACTACATTAAAAGATATGAAATTTAGAATGTTAGTTATTTTTATTCTGCTGTTAATTACCTTTTCATAAAGCATTTTTTAAAAACAATATTTTATTCAAATAAAAGAAATCTGTAAGACTTTCAAAATGTAAGCCACTTTGAAAACTCTTCACTACCTCGTACAGCCATTTTTATCATGATAATTAAAATAGCCCAGAAAGATGTGACCAACCTTATTGGCCGCAATCCCAGCACCATCGTACATATATGGCCCCAATGGGTTCAAGAAGGTTCCAGCACACGCCAACAAGGATCAGGAAGACGACATATTACCATGGAGCAACAGGACCACCTTTCGTGACGCATAACATTGCATGACAGATTCTCAACTGCAACGGAACTGCAAAGGGACTGGGAACAGACAACAGGCGATAGTTTTCAATGCGAACCTATCATCGACACTGCGTTTGCTCCTCAATATCTGCCCACATGTAAGCATGTCTTCAATGGTATCGCCTCAGACAGAACTGGAACGAACAAAGTGGAGTACCGTGGTGTTAGGGATGAATCTCGTTTTTGTCTTCGTCAGCACGACGGTAGACAACGTGTTAGCCGACATTAAGGGAAAAGGGATGCGACCCAGTGCGTGCGACATCGTCACACAGCTCCAGCACCTTGTGTCTTGGTGTGAGGTGCCATTAGTCTGACATCTCGGGCCATCATAAGGGGGATCTCTAACTGTCCAACGATATGTTACCAACATTTTGCAGCCAGTAGCTGCCCCATTTGTTCAGCAGCATGGAACAGATGGGCCAACAGCTCCAACAACACATAAGTAGTGCGCCAACCACTGTCACTGAATTGGAACAGCGACTTAGCGGTATTTGGCGTTCTATCCCTAGGAGGACATTATAGAGCTGTACGATAGCCTTCCCCGCCGGTTTCATGAATGCATTGTTGCGCGGGGTTGATCAACATCATACTAATTATATCACTTTACCAAGTAGGTAGAGTGGTAATTTTCCATTTTTTTTTGATAATGTAATCAATCGCACATCTCAATGTATGCTCAAATGCCTGCCTTTCAATAAAATGGCAATATTCCTTCAGGTGTTGCTATTTTTTTTCCTGTAGTATATTTGATTGAATTCTTTAAATTTTCTCAGTCCCATTTTTAATGAAACTCTTATTTAGGAAGTTACTGAATTATGCACCTGACTTAATATTAATATTTCATTGAACTGTACTTAATCAGGTGGCCGCTTAGCATACATGCACTCTGTAGAGAATCGTATAAGTTCCGCAGCAACTTGAGGGGAGCATGAGTCTTTATAATATGGTATTACATAACATACTATTAACGTTCTTATTAAACAAACCACCGACCAAGTACATTACGACATTAAAATGCTACTTTTTTTACGATGATTACTATGTAGTGTTTTCCGATTTAAAAAAATAAGTTTTTTATACATTAGCCATTGTAATTAATTGCTATTACCTTTAACACTCTCTTGGTATGTTTACACTCGTACAAAAGTAAAGATTCCTACACAATATACGTTACGTAAACAGAAGAGGCGGTCCCTCTATGCACTGCGTTTGGGATCCACTTAGGAACTGCGTTGGGGTGAAATATTAAATCCTTCTGATAAGTTTATAAATTATAAATAGCCTATTGCAAAGTAAATAGGCCGTACGCTTTTTGTGTTGATCCTTAGCGACTTGCCCTGGAAGTCACTGAGCTGGAAATACATACTGTAATTTCAGTCGTAACTGGTAATTAAGCAGATACATAATAAATACACTAAAATATAATATAATTTATAGTAGTAGCTGTTTTTATTATTCTTTTAATTTCTTTATCTGCCTAAAAATATTTAATAAAACATGTTATTTTAGAGTTCCATTTAAATATTTCCATTTCACACTGACTGCTTTCAGAATAAAATAGTATTTTTATTTTTTTTAATCATGTATCTTAATATTTATATACGAGGTGACCCAAATAAAACTGACAATACTCTAGTAAACGTGACCTGCCATGTTCAGGAAATATATATGTTTAGTTAAAAAAGACCAAATTATTCTACAACTTAAAATATTTTTCATAATATATAAATATATTTTAATTTTGTGCATTGTAAATAAAAAGAACGGTTTAGTGTGATTCTTAGGTTTGACGTTTCGTATGATTTCCTCATTACCTTGTTCATAGGTATTAGATCAATGATCATTTGCCGACGTGCGTTTTCCGTGTATTTTAATATAAATTTCCCTTGGATACTTTGAGGCAGGGGTCAAAGACGTGTCCTGTAAAGTCATTTCTTGCATCAAAGAAGCAATACGTTTCATCATAATCATAATGTCGAAATGGTTCCGTAACAGCCTGCTTCTCGACTGCCTGGGTCATGGTCAGCCCTTGTGGCTCGACCGTTTGTCCCCCATAGTGGAGAAGTACTAACTTGTTCTACTGAGTTACAGATATCTTGAGGTTAGCGTGCTGCTCTGCCAAAGGAAGTTTACCCCTAAAATGTTCAATGAAGTGAAATAGCGTGGCTCAACTGTGATGATCTGAAGCTAGCATACAGAATAGGTGTCGTATTCATCCAAAGATGAAGCCACAATCAATGAAATTTAGATTTATAGCTTTTGTATAATGTTAAACATTATCTGAAATAACAATTATCTTATTTTATCTTTATCCTTATATTTAAAATATGTAACATTTAATAAAAAGAAGTAACTAGGTTTTTCTTACTATTAAAATTGCCATATAATGAAAAATGATTTCTGCAGCCTGCTATATGATTTGATTTTGAGACTCCTGCCTTAGTGACATAGGCACTGTTTATGCGAGATAGATTTGTTCTAGCCAATTACAAGAGAAAAAATGATCTCATGGTTAACACAACTAGCGCAACAGAATGTACTAGATAATGTGAAGAATCTTAGCTCTGTTTCAGAGAAACGGAAAAATAGAGTGTATAAAATGAGTTGCAAATTCGGAAGCAAAACGAAAGTGTGAGCATATATTATATAATTATATAATTAATTGTTAGACTGTAGAAGCCTTTGACGCTTCTAGAGTTTCCAGTGATCGTTAGTCAATAACATATCGATCTCTTTCGAACAACCAAATTCGCCAGAATTGGTCTGAATTCTATTCTTTGAATTGCAATATAAATCGTTAAAAATCAACATCACAAGCACACAACCATTCTTAAACAGCCAATAAAAAATGAGAACTTTCAAAGTACCAAGTGCGCAGTCTCATTGGCTCCCATTGATTCTCCAGATGTCATTTGTTTTTTGCCACTGGTCTAAGAATACTGATGTGCAAAACCTAAGAGGGTTTACCTTCTTTTCTACATTTTCTCTGTAAATGCTTCTAGAGTCTTTAGATGGAAAAATGGAAATGGTTCAGTGGTCCATAAGCTGTGAGAGAGATTCCAGCTGCACAGAGAGCATCTAGAAGTTTATTTGAAGGAAGGCTTGGAGAAGAATTTCTAGAGAGAACTGATATCTATAATTGTTTGATTGCAGAGTGACATCATCATCATCATCATCATCATCATCATCATCATCATCATCATCATCATCATCATCATCATCATCATCATCATCATCATCATCATCATCATCATCATCATCATCATCATCATCATCATCATCAAGCACCCATGGGCTACGGAGGTCCAACCAGACTGCAATTTAGTTCTCCAAGCAAGTCTATTCTGAGCTACATCTACTGCATCTGGCCACTGCACACCAATTCTAACAAGGTCCTGTTTGACATTTTCTGCCCACCGCATCCTAGTACCAAGCATCCTAGCACCCCTAGGTCAAGGTGGTCCCTGGGTCAGCCCTTGACCCAGGAAACCTTGACCCTGGGTCAAGGTCAGCCCTTGACCACCGCATCCTACCACCCCTTCTTTTTGAGGCCTTTAGGCACACTGTTCATAACCCTATTCGCCAATCTATAATTATTCATACGGGCAACATGGCCAAACCAACGGAGTCTCTCTCTGCACAATATGCTGCTTAAAGGAGGTGGCAAACTCCTTTGCCTAACCTTATCATTAGTTACAAATTTGAACCACCTAATGCCCAAGATACTGCGTAAGCATCTGTAATCAAAAACATCTAGTTTCCTGTTATCTTGTTTACAAAGTGTCCAAGTTTCACTACCATAACTAACCCTAGAAAGAACCAAACTATTATACAGTCTAATTTTAGTCTTTAGGTGTATACACCTATTTCTCCACAATCTCCATAGATTCTTAAAGTACCGGCAGCAATCCCTATTCGTCTGTTAATCTCATGCCGCACATTACCATTATCTGTTACATAGCTCCCAAGATAATTAAACTGTAACACCTGCTCAAGACTGCAACCATTCAGATTAACTGAATCACAGCCTGACTGACCAAATTTCATCACTTTAGTTTTCTCTCTGTTTATAACCAAACCTACTCTACTACCAGTCCCATCAACAACTCGAATGAAAGAGTTCATCTCATCAACATCATTTGCCAAAAGGGCTAATTCATCAGCATAATCTAAATCAGAAATTTTCGTATCTCCAGTCCATTTAAGGCCAAAATCTTTCCCTTGAAGTGAATTTCGCATAACATAATCAATAACCAAGCTAAAGAGAAAAGGGGACAAAATGCACCTTTGTTGAACACCAGAAGTAATGCTAAACCAATTGCTACAAGCCTTACCAACTCTCACATACGACTTAGTGTTATTATAGAGAGCTTTCATTATGTTAACTAACTTGTCTGGTATACCATATGATTTCACAATCAACCACAAATTATGACGATCAACAGAGTCGAAAGCCTTTTTAAAATCAACAAAGCTAGCAACCAAAGGTTTCTGAAACTCTGAACATTTCTCAAGAATCTGCCTAAGTGAAAATATCTGATCCACACATCCCCTACCACTTCTGAATCCACATTGCTCATCACGCAATTGACTGTCAACCAGATTCTTAATTCTATTAAACATAATCATGGAAAGAACTTTACCTGGAACAGAGAGTAGGCTGATACCCCTATAGTTATCACAAGAACTGCGATCACCTTTTTTGAAAATAGGGATAATAATAGCTCTGGTAAAATCCTTAGGAACCATGCCTTTATCATAAAAGATATTCAGAATTTCAGTCATCCAAGTGGTAACCAAAACATTCCCAGCTGTAAGCATTTCTGTAGTAATTTCATCTAGTCCTGGGGATTTATGAAGTTTAAGTTTAGAAACAGCCAAAATAACTTCAGATTGTGTTATAGGGCCAACATTAAAGCTGCCAATGCATCTATCATCATTACAATCAATGGGAGTAGAAATAACCACTTTGTTTAGAATATCACTGAAATCCTCAGCTCATCTAGCCATGACAGAATCATCACCATCTATAACCTTACCTTGTTTATCCTGCAATCCTTGTATGCCTGTCAGTTTCCTACCACACAAAACATTAAATATCTGGTACAGCTCTCTGCTGCTGTGCTGTCTAACTGCTTCCTCGGCTTTGTCAACCAAACCACCAAGGCAAAGATTCTTATCAGCAGCAAACTGATCTTTTACACGTTTATTAAGTTCTCTGTAATGCTTTCTATTAGGACTAGTAGGATATTGATTGAGGACATTCCTGCAGTTCTTTCTTTCCGAAATAAGCTCAAGTGCCTTATCACTCAGATAATTCTGTCTCGTCTGCTCCTTTTTTCCTAAAAGATTACTGTTAGTGTCCAAAAAAGCCTGTTTAAAATGATCACATTCTTCCTCAACTTCAGTAGTAAGCATACCATGACTCTCATAATGACTAAGTAACCTATCATGGTAAGCTTTGGCTATAACTGGATATTTCAGAGCTTCAGTATTAAAAGCAAAGTTTTTAACCCTGCACAACACTTTTTAAATTGAAGTTGCAAGACACTTTTAACAAGATAATGATCAGATCCAATTTCACGCTCCCCTATATGACCTGGTATTCCTAACAGAAGTAGCCCATTTGCTGTTAATTAATATATAATCAATCATATTCTTATGCAGCCCATCAGGTGAAACCCATGTGTACTTATGTATGTCGCGGTGTTTGTAATAAATATTAGTTATTCTGAAACCATTAAGTTTACATACCTGTAGGAGACGTTGCCCATTGCCATTGCAGCTACCAATACCAAAAGGGCCTATTACTCCTCCCCAAAGGTCAGAGTCAGTACCAACTTTGGCATTGAAGTCAACAAGAACAAGGGTAATATCCCCTTTCTTGACAGAATTCAAAATATCCTGAAGTTGTTCATAAAACCTATCCTTCTCATCCTCATCGGCATCCTCAGTGGGGGCATAACAGCAGATAACATTCAAGTCTTTAAGGCTTGTCTGAAATTTTGCTGTAAGAAACCTTTCATTAATGCACTCATATCCTAGAAGAGCATCGCTAGCGTGTCTGCTGAGAAGCAGACCCACGCCTTGGTGATGCTTATTGTCGTCCCTCCCTGAAAAGAGAAATTTAAGATTATTTTTAAGAATCTGACCTTTATCTGTCCATCTGGTCTCTTGCAAGCCGAGAATATCTAAATTATAATGATGGAATTCTTGTGTGAAGACATCAAGAGAAAATGCTCTGTGCAGAGTCCTCACATTCCAACTAACTATGGAGAGAAAATGGTTAGTGGGATGTTTAAAGAAACTATGTTTATTGAGAGAGGGAATGCCGACAATATCACAGTCCCCTAATCGCAGACGTGGGGCAAAGACCCGTTCCCCTACCACTAAAGGCTGAAGCCATCTACACTGGAACACAATGCAGAATTTCACGATGCCAATAGAAGCAAAGAGTTCAGGTGCCTGCGATGACCTCTGCTCAGGATTATCCACCAGCTGATAAACATATCCTGTGAATCTATTCACTTGGGGCTGTCAACCCACAAACAAACAGAAAACTGAGCGGAAGATTTTTCCTCCACAGAAGCCCACCAGTGCAGCAAAATAGGGATCCGTAATCAAGTTCAGAGCCATATATCTGTCCAGTCCAGTGGGTTTATATGGTCAGCACCAGGACCTTGTGTGGTTGACCACTCCTCAGCAGGGTAGAAAAAAAAAAGAAAAGTAGCCATAGTTGTCCAGATCAGTAGGCCACACTAATCTGGCAGCCCTCCCCTTCCGTTCACTTCCACAAGAGAGTATCTCTTTTGAAAGATACTAACTGTCTGCACCACAAGAAGGCGGGGTCGGACATCAGGTGCTAGGCCTGGCCGGTTCTATGCATTATCACAGGGGATTGGGGCATAGCTCTCCTTCCAGTGAGTACCTAGCTACGATTTACAGACTGCAGACTGACAACACTTATTTATCTGAATTCAGAACTCGTATCCACGGTACCTGCTTACACCATATTCGGAAGACTTCGTATCATACGACAAAGATTGTTGTGTCTCTAACACAAAGTGACAGAAGGGAAAATTTGAATAGCAGCAAACTCCATGTCAACTGCAATTAACATCAATGGAGATCTATGCTCTTTGCACAACAATTCAGATTTTGGCATCCTTCGAAACGTCTGTTCATTTTAAGAAAACAGGGTGAAAATATCATCCTTAAAGTAACCTGTAAAGGTATACTTCAGATTCTAAATTTATGATGGTTTGAGGAAACGTTGGAGACCTCATTTATATCTATGTACTTAATAACCGCTATACAATTGCTCGGAGATTTGGGGATGAGGTCCTTAACCCTAGGTAAGATTCTATGCTGATGACATAATGAAGGTCATCTCCACATGATCCACGTAATGGATCTTATGGAAAATAAACTAAAACAGCCGCATGTAGAGTGCTAATGTTGTCAGTGAAGAATACAAAAGAACGCCTCTGGGCGCAAGGACGCCTTTTAGGACGGAAAACCGGTAGCCTTTTTCATTTTCCATCATGCTGATGGATCGGAATTTGTCAAAAGCAACATGATGCCATAGAGCCATCGTGTTTGGCGTCAAGGGTATAGGTCGGTGGTAGCGGTGTGATGCTGTTGGGGATGTTTTCCTAGCACACATTATATCCCCTGATTCCCATCGAAGGACATTTTAAAGCCAAGGCGTATTTGAACATCGTTGCTGACAAGTTCACCCCTTCATGGCTACATTTATCCTCACTTGAATGAACACGTTCAGCATGATAATGCACGTACTCGCAATGCACATATCGTCACCGAATTGTCCCTGGAAATATACAGACGAGTTTTCTTCGCTTCATTGGGCTGCACAGTTCTCAGATCTAAACCCAATCGAGCATGTTTGGAATGAGGTAATAACTGCTGTTCGCAACAAGACTGTGTGTTTCAAAATTTGCAGTAACTGCGCATCATAAACATTTCCGCATAGTACAATGTTCCTGCACAATGCGTCTAGCATCTTGTAAGTTCCTTGCCCCGACAAATTCGAGCTACTCTAATGGCCAAAGGAGGCGCAAAACGCTACTAGGTAGGTGTACCTAATAATCTCAGTGCATATGTCAACCATTTTAATCCAATTGATGCTTCTTTTCTGACGAAGGACAGAGTCGTGGTTAGGAAATGAAATAATTATTATATTTATATAAATTGCTGTAGGATAAAAGATTTAAAACTTTTAATCTATCGGTGGAAGTTTTATAATTTTTTTGCAAATGAAACGGAATAATATTTTTAGCTATTATAGACTGCAGTTTTTCTATTTTATTTATGTTAGTTAAGTTAGTTGTTCCATGCACAATTATTCCATAATTTAAAATAGATTCGCATATTGCTTTATAAAATATTACACAGGTTTCCATATTTAATACGTATGTCAATTTTTGAATTTTTATCGCCGATATTCTCATCTTCATATGTGGGATATATGGGCATTCCACCTAAAATATTCATCAAAAATGATTCCTAAGTAATTTATTTTATTTACTTGCTCAACAAGTGGGCAACTACATAATGATTCCCAATTTGAAGCATCCTTTTTTCTGCAATTTATTTTATGAGTTTTGAGGTTTTGATTTTACCATTTCATTTAAATAGCGGTCGAACCGCTAAGGCTGTGTGCAGCCTGATCACTTCGCATTGAAATACTGTAGCAGGTGGATAGTCACTCCTTTCGTATTTGTATATCTTTAACTGTGCTGTGAATAAATTGCTGTATAAAGAGTTATTAATGTACATTTGTAAGTAGTACCTGGGAAGTTTTGTTTTATCGGTCATCTAGATAACAACATCCTGACGAGATACAAACAAGTACTCTTCCACATAAAACTGTCACACATGGTCGGCTGAAAAGGAACCTAGCCACAATAGGTTGGCTGAAAGATCTGTTACAGTAAACTTACTGGTAAATTTTAACTTGTACATTTGATTTAAATATTTATATTAATGCACTATTATTAATAAAACTATTTTTCCTCCCCCAACACGATAAATTACTAAGCATCTTAATTTCACATGATGTCTGTTTTATTTAACATAATTATTATAATTACCTTGATATATTAATAATTTGTATCTCGTCATCTTTTGTTGTCATATTCTTACCACGTTTATGGAAATGTGAAGTTTATATGTAACCATGTTTCATTCATAAAAAGTCATCAGCATCCATTGCGAAATATCTTAACCAAATAGGGGATTCTCCAAGAAGTGTTTATCTGAACTTTAACATTTTTCGATTTATCGCTAACTACTGAAATACTTCCCCATCCGGTCAAATTTCTCCTACGGGTTTCCTCTTTGCCATTTCTTTTGCATCAATATTTGAAGTCTCTACCTAAGAGGATATCTGAATTGGAGTTCAAAGCAAATATTAATTTCAAACGTCATTGGTGATAAAGGAATCAGGGATACAATTGAATTTCAAAACAACATACTGTAAACACGTAACAGAACCCGATTTTGAATCCTGAAACCAAAATTTCCTCATTCTATTTAATTCACTATATTCAATTTTCAGTTTTGTCCTGTTGAATTTCAATGGACTTTCTATAAAATATGCACGAATCGGTTGACAAAAATACATATTTGGCCAGATAAATGTCCAGAATTTCAAGACGTACCATATTGATTACCTTAGCTTATTTATTTCATTCAACTGTACTGATTACAGTATTATGCTCGCTTAAGTGATTGATAATAGTAATGATTACGTTACCTACCAAGCGGACTTTTACAGTTTTCATTGCGAACCTATCATCCGGAACTGCGTTTGCCCCTCCCATCTGCCGACATGCAAGCACTTCTTCAGTGGTGTCGCCTCAGACAGAACTGGAACGAACAAGAGTGGAGTACCGTGGTGTTTAGTGACAAATCTCGTTTTTGTCTTGGTCAGCACGACGGTAGACAACGTGATCGCCACCCATCCAGGGGAAAGGAACGCCACCCAGCTCCTGCACCTGGTGTCTTGGTGTAGGGTCAGCTAGGTCAGAATTGGTCATCATAAGGGATCTCTAAGCGCCCAACGACGGACATTAGATGTTTTGACTGTGTAAGTAATGAAGAGGTCAGAAGAAGGAGTCATCAACCTCCTTTGAGAAACATTTTGTGCAGAAAGAGACTGCATTGATTTGGCCATATTGTCCGTATGCACAGCTACAGATTGGCTAATAAGATTGTGAACAGTGTGCTTAAAGGCTTCAGGAAAACGGGGAGACCTAGTATGCGATGGGCAGACAATGTCAAACAGGACATTTCTAGAGTTGGCCTACAGTGGCCAAATGTAGCAGCTGTAGCTAAGAACAGATATGTCTAGAGAGGAACACTACACAGTATGGTAGGACCTCCATATCCCGTGGCTGTATGAGGATTTTGCATGTATGTATATATGTATGTATGTATGTGTATGTATGTATGTATGTATGTAATCGTTACTTAGATTTTACTGTTAATTGCAAAGTTGTGTCGTATTATGTTAGGGATTAAGAGTGTTTACATTTCTTAAGTTATGGTTGCAATTAGTTAACTTAGTGTTGTTTGCAAAGTATGGGAATCCTTTTAGTCGATATATGTATTTTTAATATTATTTTTCTTCAGTGTAAGTGTCTAAATGTCCAGGTCATAAGGACCGCAAGGATAACAAGAGTTACAAAAAAATAAAAACGCATTAGGCAACTTACTAGGAGAAGTCGACTTAAAACAGAAAACATGGTGATATTTGGATAAACCGCAGTTTATTGTGTGTAAATATTTTGTTTAATTTTGCACTAATTCTTGCAATTCGTAGTTTGATGCAATTATTGCAAATTGTTTCACAAGAAACCACCATTCAATTTGAAAAAAAGCTTAATTATATTTTTCAAGTTTTATTTTTTAAAACATTTCCTTCAAATTTTTTTTTGTTAATAATTTTCTTATATCTGTTTGTTTGTTTCAAATTGAAGCAAACTATCTAATCAGGGCATGAATAAGGTGAGAGAGAATAATTTTTCAATAACATTCTTGCATTGTTCTATGTAATGAAATTATATAATTCCCTTATGTTCGCTTTAGTGCAGATTATGCATTTTAGGAATATATCGTTCTAATTCGCAATCAATGACTCACAAATATTGGCATAGACTTATTTTCGAAATTGCTAAATTCACAGAAATTGGGAGTCAACCTATAAGCGATGTACAAAATATATATGATGTGCTTCTACACATTGCCGGATTTAGTGTGTGGGGGGGAGGGGTCATGCTCTCCCTTTCGCAATGTTAGTAAAGGTAACAGAGGCAACAATTATTAAACTTATTTACATTTCATGCATTCTTCAAGAAAGTTTTTAAAGTCGTATAAAATGGAGGGAAAAGTGTTTCTTGTTCCCGTTTTACTTTTTTTTCCGCGCGATTGCCATTCTTGCCTCCAAACATTTTCGAATTTTTTTCTAGATCCGGGCCTGCTCCTACATATCCTCTTTTGGCAATTTACTATCCCGTACCATCTATCCTCTTGCATAAGATATTATGCACTCAGCCGTTGATTTTTTATAAACTAATATTTACATTAACAGACTACTGGTATCATTTAGACTCTTTTTTTTCAGTGGAATTGATTTTCCAAAGATCCCAAGGATAAAAGAATCTACAAATATCCCATTCAGCAAATTGTTAGAAGCCGTCTCTCTTGCTAACTATGCATTAATAATGTAGAGGACTATGAAGAGATCCCATAAAGTACGTAATGCTTCGGGGATGCTGAATAAATGATTCTCTCATGTGGGGTTACACAGCGGGGGTGGGGCTGTTGGAGGTGGTGTTATGTAATCCTAAAATGATGTGCTTATTTCTGAATTTAGTAATTGTGTTTCTGGGTTCTGATGAGAAAATGTTATTTTTTTTTTAAATTAACCATTGCTACCATAATTACTGTAAAAAAAGGAAACTATTATGGAAAGGGCTAAACGTTACGTTACTTAACGTAAATGGGGTGAAGGTCAATTTTGCTAAGACCGTCACGAAATTTATCGATTATCAAATGCAATTGTATCGACTATCAAATCCCAAGTATTTAACAGGTTCGATGCTACTAATTCTAGAGTTTATACTGCAACCCACTGAACAAGGATGACGCAAGCAAAAAATAATTCAGTCAGATTATTTATATATATTGCATAATTAGGATTTTTCAAAGGACCAGGATCTCATAACCTTTTCCATCTGAAGGTATCCAACAAATGGTATGAGTCAAAAGAAAGGAAAGAATAAACCAAAAAGGTGATCGCCAAAGGGCAGTAAAAACTGTGATAAAAATGACAGTTCAGATAGTCAGACCGAAATTGTTTCCACTTCAAAAACCAAAAGCCTAACTCTCTTGAATCTACTCATAAGATCACGATCAAATTTCAAACTTTTTGAAATAAATTCATGAGGATTTGTATCCGCAGTTTCTAAGAATTTCTTAGAGATCTGCTTATTATCAGTGTAAATATGCTGCACGCCTAAATCTCCATGTAGTTGTCTGTTGGTTACAAATCATGGAGCATTTACGGCTTGTCTAAGAATCTTATTTTGATAGGTCTGAATCTTATTAATATTTGACTTAGTCGTGTTAGCCCAAATGGGGACTGCATAAGTTATGATTGGTCTAAGAACAGTACAATAGAATAGAAGTTATTGATCAATGGAGAGAATAGAATTCCTACCCATAAAAGGACAAAATTGACATCTAACCATGTTTGTTTTTTGCAAAACATAGTCAATGTTAAAATAACTAGAGTGCTAGGTGTATATTTGAGAAATTCTATTATTGTAACATAGTCATTGTGTTTGTTCCATCTGAGCTTGTGATGTAAAGTAACACTTACACAGTTTTCTGCCAGTTGAGTGGAGTATTAAATATATTAAGTATCTGGGGATTATCAATTCTCTTGGTGGTAAACAGAAGTGAAACGGTTTTCTCAGGATTGATACCTATCTTCCATTTTTTGTACTATTGCTCTAGCTCATCCAGTCCTTGCTCCAATCGTTTAATAGCAATAGATGCACTCAGCGAGGGTAACAGAAGAGCAATGCGGTCTGTGTATCTCGCTGTAGTGATCCTGTCAAAAACAGGACCTTTACGATTAATATTTTCTATTAATCGTAAAGATAGATAGAAAAGAGCACTGTTCCAAGAAGGGAACCTTGCGGTACTCCAGCTTTGATGGGATGGATAGAAGATAGGCTCCTTTTAATCGTACTTGAAATATACTTTAGTAGTCGTGACACCTGACTGGCACGGGAGAGGAAGAGGCAGGGGAGGAGGCAGGAAAACTTCCTTCCCCCTCCCCTGTGCATTCGCTGGATGCTTTCTGTTGCTAGGTTTCCTACTTTTTTAGGTGGAGCGTTTCCGAAATGACGTCTCGTTGTGTGTTCTTTGGATGTTTTCTGCTGAAAGGTTGTTTCCCGGTGACGTCCTAACTTGGTTTGGTGGAGAGCTCGACATCCTAGGGTGGGGTACGAATTTTATTGGTTGTTCCCCTTCACTACCGCTGGAGAGAAGTTTCACTAAGTTTCTGCTGCTAGATTGCCCTCCAGTGACGTCCGAACTTGGATTCCACCGTCGGTGAACAGCCTAGGGTGGGGCTACGATTTTTATGGGTTGATCCTTTTCCCCCTTCACGAACGGTTCACACAGGTGGTCTCTAAACGCGATAGCATCAGTTAAAATGCCAGTATTGAAAGGTAGGTTACGTCCTAACTTGGTTTGGTGGAGAGCTCGACATCCTAGGGTTGGGTTCTATCGCTCTTATTTTTTGTTCAGTGTCATGTCACCAAAGGAGAGGGAGGAAGTGTTTGTTGGAGGTCGGGTGCGGTAGGTAATACAAGTGGATGCACACTTGTATTACCTATTGCACGCCGACCAACCAGGACGCTGAATGACATAATGTGAGAGCGCTAAAGGAGGTGTGTCAGAAAGCCTTTTCTGTCACGAAATAATTATAGGGGACTGGAACGTAGTCAGGAGGTGTGTACCGATAACAATGTCCTTTTGGGACGCTTTTTAGTCGGGGGGTCCTTCAAGGGGGCATAACGTCCACTCGGAAGGGCCATTACTTGTTATCGAAACTTACCCAATGACACGTTCCGTTTAACAGAAGGAAGGCTACTGACAATGAACGGGTGTCTTGGGTTGGCGATAAGAAAGGCCCAAGGGTAACTCTTCCCGTCCGATCATTGCTCCATTATAACAGAAGTGGGGGAGGTAACGAAAACCCCATAACTCACGTCGGGGACTTGCGAACGCGGTTTCCAATGAGAAAGACGGTGATGGAGCTATACAGCAATTATTCAGAAAGCGGGAAACAGGATTGTAAGGAGTCGGGCAGGCGTCACGTCACTCTCACCAAGCTTCGTCATCAACATACTTCAACATCAACAAACATCAACAAACTTCAAAATAGATTTAAGACACCAGACAAGGAGTTTTTTGTATAACTCAAGACGAAGGTTTTTATTAAACGTGAAAAAAAAAACGTATAGAATAAAAGTGGGGATTACTTATGCGTGTTACGAAATAATTAATTTGCAATCAGGCTTTTAGAACGATTAAGAGGTTTGTATATGCTTCAAAAGAGATGCAAAGGACGAAAGTCATAGCTAAAATGCAAAAGATGGAAACATTAAACCGAAAAATATAAAATACAAATAAAGTAAAAAAGACATAAAGGAGTCTTTGGGAAAAAGAACGATCGAATGTAAGGAACGCGAAATAGAAACTCCGTTCAAGATAAAAAACAGGGCAATCAAGTAAAATATGTTTAACGGGGTCACACTTATGCACCCTACGGAATA
Organism: Ryuthela nishihirai; assembly: GCA_038380435.1. Lineage (NCBI taxonomy): Eukaryota > Metazoa > Arthropoda > Arachnida > Araneae > Heptathelidae > Ryuthela > Ryuthela nishihirai. Next base: position 56,240,136 of record JAWZYU010000026.1, read on the forward strand.
AAACGGACTTTTCCGGTGAATTGCATCACTGAAAAGATTTTAATCCCCCACTGCAACTTCCGAAATAGTGGGGTCTACGGTTTGAAAAAGAGACTGATTTTACTCTGTCTCTTTTTCAGAATCTTTCCTTACGAGCCCAAGTGCACCATGGGTGTGCATACGGGAAAATTTCCAGTTTTGATTTAATTCATATTTCGCAGGGGAGACAAATAATTTTTCACCATAACACGTTTGATATAGAGGTGACATAAAACTTCGGTACCGAAGCAAAAGTCTATTTAAAATGCAAAAGACGGAAGCATTATACCGAAAAGATAAAGTATTGGGTATATATAATAAAAATGTAGGAAATCAAACTGTAAAATATCCAGTAAAAAGGTATAAAGGAGTCTTTGGGAAAAGGAGCACACAAAATAAAAAATCCTTTCAAGTAAAACATGTTTAATGGTGTCATATTTAGGACCCCGCCGAAATAAACGAATGACCGGAAACAACTACCTCCTAGCGAAAACATGACAGAACTTATAATAACAAAAGGAATAAATGTTTTTCCAAAGTAAATAGACAATTTTTAAAGTGTAAAACTTCTCAGGAGCCAAAGCGCATTTGTGGAGATATTAAGAAAACAGAAAGTATTTTAAAGCAACAGGTCCAACTTAACACTGACATATAATAAACCCGTTAACAACATGACTCAAAGAGTATATTTAGACACTATAATCATGCAAGACATAATCACTATAAGAAATTTTCTACATTTTGCTCGAGTAGCCATTTCATAATTAATTTTGAAAAAAGAATTCTTTGTCTTATTGTTACGCTGTTTTCATTCTTATGTTATGAGGCTTGACAATTATCTCAAAACGTATTGATTATGGTGTTAATAAAACTGATTTTTTCCCCACTGTCTCGTACATTGGGTGATAGAGGGCTCTACATTTTGGAAGACTAATCGAATTTACCATCAGAATCACGAGACCAGCGCATAGGGAAAATTTTTGATTCATATTTCGCAGGGGAGACAAATAAGTATTTCCCTGTAACATACCACCCCAGGGGCTGCAAAATCTTTCTCAAACAGTATAATTTTGATGTAGGTTCCTGTATCGAAGACGGAGTGCTTTCTCTACAGCGCACCACCCTATGGGCTAAAGAATCTTTCTGAAACTCATTCACAGCGTGTTTTTTCACGGATCGATATATCGATAGATTTAAGTGAGCCAATGGAGTGCACACGCCTTTGTACGAAATCGTTTATAATATTACCTCTTAAAGTTGGACTGAAAAAAGCGAAGGCTCCCTGGTTAAATATTTAGACGATAATACACTCTCTGATTGTTAAAATCAAACGTTACCAAGGAAATTAATATACTGACAGATGTTTGGTCTCTACTAACTCGGTATAAAATACGTTTACCTACTAACAGCTCAATCAGGAAAAGACATAATTATTCGATGTAACGATTTTGGAAAACAATCGAGGACTATGTTACAGAAAGCTCTGGCCGAGGTGTAATTGTTGCAGTTTATACTGTAAATAAAACTGCTATCCGTGGGAGTAAGTAAAAGTTTCAAATCAGACATTTAAATTGTTAATATTGAGATAAAATAGTAACTTTCAAAACATTTATTTTAGCATTCATGGTAAATGATAATCAAAGTTTAAAACATATTATGCAAAAAAACACGGGGTATCTCTCTCCGTAGGTAAACGGCGATACTATATTTGATGAGTGTCAAACAGGTGGTTTCATTTAGAATGCCAAAATAATTGACAGACTTAATAATTAATGTTTAAAGATATTTTGTCACTAGCTACATTAACCATCTTATTAAAGTTCACTCGAAAAAATTTTAGGTTTTGCAGACTGCATGGTCCACGCGGTTCTCTCGCACCTTGTGCCTCGCTTGATGGCTACTGCGAAGTGATTGCGCTGACGAAGGCCCTTTGGGGGATTTGGGAGGTTGCAGCCTGCCTTTTCAAACGCTTGATGGCAGCGGGGGATGCGCCTAATTGGAGTTTGAAGCGAGGACGCGAAACTCTCTCCCTTCCTACAGTATGGTTCTCACACAGGGAAAAACTTTGTAGAACATAAGATACCCATTGTTGTTAGTAGTTTACTTCTGTGAAGAAAAATGCAAAATAATAGCGTTAACTTCCTGTTTATGAAAATTGACTTGAAAAGGTTTCCACTTGAAAATAGCAATGCGCCTTCACGAATCGTGTGCACTATTTTTCAAAAACCTTTAGAATCGCATCTTAGCAAAAAGTTTAGACATCGAAGATGGGACGTTTTCACCACAACAGGGGCTGGCGCCAAGGGTGGTGTGATCTCCAAGATGGAGCGCTTTCCTTCAATATACCCAACCAGGGTTACAGGATCTTTCTTAAAACCCATCCCCTGTAATTTTAACGGCGCGCATTCGTACAATACACCACCCCAGGTGTACTTCAAACCCATCTACAGCCTGTTTTTCTAACAACTGTTCACCCAAGAAACCGATTTCCATGTTCTTAGGTGGTAGTGGAAATTGAAAAAAGCAGTCAAAGCCCGTATTGGGGTATAAAAACCTCTGCTGATTTAAATGAAAGCGACATAAATATACAAACACTATATACACTTCCTGGTTATTAAAATCAAATACCATCCATATACAAACGCTATCTTCACTCTCTGCTGATCAAAGGAATATTAATATACATTCTCTGATGAGTAATATGGCTCGTATACCTATAGATGCCTATGAAATGCATGAACAGCCAAGGGTACATTATAAGATATTATGGCTGAGGTCTTGGTCGCAGCCCATGCACTCAGGGGTTAACAGTAAAGTCAGTTGAAAACAACGGTATAATTGTCTGTGTGTTTTGACATCTGATTTTTACCAAACGTATCAAAGTCAAACAAATTGGAGCCTTGAAAGTCATTGCTATTGTGGGACCCCTCACACGGGAGAATTTGAAAAAAACCCAAGTCCTGAATGTTTTACACAGAATTATGGGGTATGCGGCTTTTCACTGTAGATAGCCCTGGATGGTAAATATTCTGATACAAATCGGGAAACCTTGTTATAAGCTAAGAATGGCGAAATTTCTTTTGACTTTCAAGCAGTCTCTATCGAACGATATCACGTTTTTACATTTAGAAACTATATTAGAATATTGAAACGTTTGAGCGTGTAACTTGTCATTTTCTTTATATGTATTATGCAATTCCTGTAAATATATTTGTACTATCCTCAAATGTACTGGGGTACCAAGCCACTTGAACGTTTAATATCCAGAATTACCTTATCCCTGCATGGAGTTATGATTATTTTGACATCTTTGTTTTGATCCACGGATAAAACCGTGTACAAATAATTCATGGTGAGATGTACACTCTAAATCTTAACTGGTTATTCTATCGCAAATTACTTTAGGTAATGCAGGATTATCGGGATCAAAAGTTTATGTCGGCGAATAAAAGTATTTACAGATTAGAAAATGCACCGTCATACTTCAAAAATATTTTGCTATCGCATTGGGATGCAAAATGATGATAATTTTCTCGGCAAAGGACATATTAATGAAAGTATTCACCCTGCAAATGGTCAGGATTTCAGGCAAGGTGGAAAATAGCGTCTTTTAGTCTCGAATTTTGGAATATTTCGATTCCCACGGCCCTGGGAGTAAACTGAATCTTTCTTGGCAAGAGAGAATGCGGCGGCCCAGCTGCAGTGCATTGTATTTTGTAATATCATTGATTTGAAATTTGTTTAATAGGACATGCATAATATGTGGCAGGATGCTGTCCACCACAATTTGGACAATGAAGTTGGTTATTTTGACACAATTTGTAGGTGTGCTGTCCTCTGCATCTTTTACAGCGGGTTGTGCTGCGGCATGATGTTGCTATATGGCCCCAGGGAAAGCAATTTCCGCAAAGAGCGAGAGATCCGTAATATCCCTTTATTATAAATGAAGAAAAACCGATATTGATAACCTTGGGTAGTTTCTGGTTTGTAGAGTAGATAATGCCGTTATCAGTCTATTTTTTCAAGTACTCATCATTGGAAGAGTTGGGCATATATCAAGACATGCGTCGGACTTATATACATTATGACATTTCAAACTTTGAAGTAAAGTCTTCGTGTATTTTAGGCTGACATTCATCAATCTCCCCATTGTGAAGTCCTTAGAGGGAATTCTAGACTCAATCTTTTCTTATCAATCTTTTGTAAAGTAGCTAAATCATCGTCGTTTTCAGGGAATAAAATAATATCTCCCTTGTGGGTAAAACGTCCCTCAATATCCTTTTTTAGAAGTTAAAAGAAGAAATCAGTGATCTGGCCATGATTCATGTCCGAAACTTTGCGATTTTTATTAAAAAAGATCAAAGCCTTTTCCACTGATGTAGTATTATGAATAGTGATGTTTTTATTCTCATCTACTATGTTAGCATCACAGTCATCAACGATTCTTCATCTGAAGAACTATCTGTTATGCCATCAATAGTATCAGTTAGGAGGGTTTCATCCAATTCAGTAATATTTTTAGTTCTAATGAATTGTTTATCAGTTTTACGGAAATCAAATATGTCCGAGTTGTCCATTAAACTGGTTATGTTGATCTATTTTACTTGATTAAATTTAATTTATTTACATGTTTATTTACTATTTTTCATTTGTGATTTTTCAGTTGATTTTATCGGGATTCCTGTGTTAATTTTCATTCTATTATTAACGTTAGTATTCTTACCTCTCTTGCCTCCCATACTCTCGGTAATTCTCGTGCACAAAAGCTCAGAAAAAAAAAAACATAAGTAATAGGACGCAGAGAAATACATAACACGAGCTAAAATACAGCCTCTTAGTTTTCCAAGAGCTTCGCGAAAAAGCCATAAAAATTTTCAATTAAACAGAATATTGCATACCTTATATAAGCCGATTTATCCATTGACATTCCCAAATGGCCAATGAAAACAGGTACCGAGTTTGATTTATTGGAAATTGTGATATTTAAGTTTGAAAACTGGCAACTGCATTTAACGATTTGAAAATTAGCAATTTCTGGTTTTCGAATTAGAATGAGCGATTTCAGATTTTGCACGTCCATGTATCATCTTGTTGCAAGGTAATATTATTAATATTGAAAGTATCACGTATAATTTGTTAGATGTTTTATTACAATCTTTTAATTCTCATGAAGAAATTGTATAATATTCTTGGAACTTATCTTTTCATGATCTTATAATCTTTATAGTGTTACGAACGAGTAACCGATTTTCAAAACAGACATGTTTAGTGTGCAGTTTAATCTTATGAATTTTAATAAGCCTAAAATATGGAAAGTAATGTCTGTACTTATCTCTCTCTCTCTGAATATTAATAACATTTATATTTCGTGATATGTTTTTTACCAGTGCTTCTTTACTAGAAAACAATTATGTTCTAGGAGTTGCCGGTAGTGGAGTAAATGCCCACGAGAATGGAAATACGTTAAATTGTAGCTGGTTAAACATATATTTTAATGTATGTAGTTTACTGGGAAAGTAACACAAAAATACTAATAACATAAAAAGTTCATAAAATCGCTCTAAGAGAAGTTTCATAACAACGTAAATTTGAGTCTTTTTTTCATAGATATAATATCACCATTTCGTTCTATGCTTTTGTTACTGTAGAACTGTCCAGTCGAAAATGGGGTAAACAGAAATATCACCAACTGTATATTTAAAATCTGATCTACAGTGCATTGTAGGGTCATCAGCCACCATGTTGTACTCTTCCCCGGGAAAACCTGTAACGTTGAGTTGCAATATGATATCCATCCGCATGTTCCATTGTTTTTGACTGATGTATACTATTTAGAATAGTTCTCTCTAATGAGATTATTTGTTTTTGGGGCTTAAGTTGATTCTTTAGCGATGAGTGTTATTAATGAAATTTTGATATTTATTTTAAGGGCTTTTTTAAGTGCGAAACGAGGTTTCATTGTTTAGCGATAAACGTTTTTACTGAAATCTTTTGATGAGATTATATTATTTGAGGCTTTTTTCAGTAAAGAACAAGGTGTTATTGTTTAGCGATAAGAGTTGTTAATAAAATCTAAATTTCGTTTTTTTTTAAGTACGATACGAAGGTTTATTTTGTAACGATAAAATCTTGTTTTGATGAAATTATTCTCAATAATTTTCTTAAGTGCAGAAACATGATTTTCTTTTATGTAGCGTTGCATATTTCTGTTATATATATAGCCTTTGAATTATATATATATATGTCTTCAAACGCGTCTCAAAGTAGATGCTGAACGGACTACTTTAACCATTCAGATTTTTATCCACCTCGGCGAAATGAAAGAAGCTGGCACAAGACAAGCACTCTTTTTTGGAATTTCATTTTTGAAATTACCGTGAACTAATTTACTGTAAATACAAATCATGAATACTAAATTAATCCAGTTAATGCTGTAAAAGTTACTATTTCCTGTAATCTCAATATGTTCAATTTACATGCCAGATTGGAAAAGTATGAGTTTTAGAAAACTGCCAAAAATTTTGCTTCCGCCCACAGATAGATGGAACTATGAAAGTTGATAGCATTTGTTTTTGCAACATAAAAGACTCTTAATTTATAGGAACCTTCTCATACAAGAGCTATGCCCTACCAAGACAGAAATCGATGCTGATGCTGACCAATACCTCAGTCAGAGTTCATAGAAACAAAAAGTTTACCTTGTGCAACAGCAGATAAATTACTAACTTTGTACCACTTGCAATATAACTCTTGATTGCTTATCAAGTAAGAATAAAACTCGTCAATCATATATTTTTAAAATATATTTAATAAGTATTATGATTTTTCTAACTCAACTATTAGTCGGTACTTTAAATAAAATATAGTAGGAAAAGAAAATTATTTTATTTCACAAATTGAGAGCATGTCCTCCATTTTTGTTTTATTGCCCTCCTTAGTCCTTCATTTTTAGCTTTTTTGCCTTCCTTTTAGAATACTGGCATCTGGTAAACCTACACAGACGTCACTTTTTTTTGCTTTGAGATCTAATGGAAACGTTGCTCACATGAAGGGATTTGCTCAGTTCCCTTGTGTCTTTGGTGTGGATGGTTCAGGGATGGCGAGGCTTGATGAATTATAATAAGCTGTAAAGTTTGTCCAATTGACCAAAAAAGGAACTCTAAATCCATGTGGTTAAGAAATGGCTGTTGAAAATGAATGTACTTCTTAATTTAAACTTCTCAGAAATTGGAGTTTTATACATTAAAATCAGTCGTATATTTATAGAGCGCAGGTAAACAGTTAATGAAATTTATTACGATACAAGAAAATAAACTGCATGGTGAATAGCTGCATATAAACCTCAAAAGTGGGAGATTAGTTTTTTAGCCTGTCCTCTGATCATAACCTGCATTACGTGAAATATTACTATTGCCTGATATGGGGATTTCAGTCTTTTTTCGTTTTAATACCATCTACATAACTATAAGCACACAAATCACTTCAGCGATTATGGGATACTCGCTATAAAAGAGAATATGATTTATATTTTTACGACTTTAATAACCACTGTAATAATAATTTCAATTAATACTGAATCGAAAAAAGCAACAGAAAAAGACTAATTTTATTCATTAAAACGAAGCTAAATATCTGGAGACGAAAATGAAGCAGTAACTCGTTTTTATAATCAAGTAGCTACAACAAATAGCCATATTTTATAGGGGCTCTGATTGTATTCCCGCTGTCTATATTTGTCGTCGTCAAAGTGAAAGTCGTTTGCCATCAGCGCCACTGAAATTAGAATTTATTTCACAAACTTTTCATAGATTTGGGGAACCAGAACTTCCCAGAAAATTGTCTAATCGGTTCCAAATTTTCCGTATTGGGTTCGTTTGAGAAATACCGAATTGCATTCCAAAACACAGCCTCTATCTTTAATGGGACCGAGTTATAGTTCTAGACCGCATTTTTTTTACCATTCTCCTGTCTACAGCTATAATAGAACCCGAGTTCGATTATAAGACTACCGAATAAAATAATATGTATTTCCATCCCGCGAAATGTTGGCGAGGGATGTGCTAATTAAATAAGTAACATACAATGAAAATTTTTTGAATGAATGAATTATCATTAATTTATTAGTTCTGCTTTCACTTACCTCACTATCTCTTTCTTGTATACCGAATAACGAACTCAAAAGAACATTCTAGTCGACCACATACAATAAATAATCGTAGTAACAAAATTTAGGTACGTAGACGTCGTCTGCAGTAATGCGGGACACTTTAGAATTCATTACTCCTCTTTTTGAAAAGAGCTCCACATATTATTTATGTTTTATGGCAGTTTACCCGTTGGCAATAGGCTCCACTCCTTTCACTTTTTGCGACCAGCACGTCGTATTTTTTATTTAGTTTTCAAAGAAAATGAGATAATAGTGTTACTTTGTCGTCTGTCTGTCCGTCTCTAGATTTCGAACTTTTTTTGTTTGCAGACATAAATTAAAAATTCTTTTTCTGTTCAATAGGTATTGATAAATTTTTACGATATGCACCTTTAGAATCTCTCTAAAGCTATAATTACGCCCTCTAGTGGGGGAAAAAGTTCAAAATTTCAACCAACTGTTGCATACGACATATTTATCCTAGATATTTGAAACTTTGGTGGTGGAATGTGAACGTCATGATGTCTCCATTGGCAACAATGAGTTGATTCCATAGACCCAGGGGGGGACACCATTTTAGTTTTAGCAGATAATTGTTTGTTTTTAGAGATAAATGAAAAATTCTTTTTGCCTTAGATGAGAATTGATAAAATATTACGATTCACACTTTTTAAAACTGCCTAAACCTATAATTGCCCCCCTCTAACGGTGGAATAATTTACAAATTCCAAACTTTAAAGCAAATATTGCGAACATTATTTAATTTATAGTATTTAAGCTAGAAATTTTGAAATGTGAACGTTATGACGTTTCCATTGGCAACAATGAATTGGCCTCTTAGACCCAGGAAGGGGGGAATTTTTGTTTTAGCAGCTAACTGTTTGTATTTAGATATAAAAAAATCTTTTTAGGGTTAAATAGGAATTGATAAAATATTATGATTTACACTTTCGGAATCTTTGGAACATTATATTTGCGCCCTCTACTGGTGAAAAAGTTTGAAAATTTCAAACCAAAATTGCAACGATGTATTAATGATAGAAATATGAAATTTTGGTGGTGGAATGTTATCGTCATGAATTTTCAATTACAAACAATGAAAATAATAAGTAGAAAACTTTTTTTTAGTTTGATTGGTATTAAGAAATAAAATTCGCATTTTTTCAAATACTTATTAGTCTTAATATATATTTATCTTTACAGATCACTTAATATGAGACGGCAGCGTTGTTATCGAGTTTTCCCAAATGATATGTATAGAACAGAAATTTGAGGAATCAGTAGTAGTTTTTAAGAGATATTCCATTGTCAGCTATAATCTACCCATTTTTCTGATAGAGGTTGGGAAATGCAGCTTTTTAAATTTATGAATTAAAGACAAATATTTTTTATGTTGTATAATTAGTAATAAAATATTATTTGCATTTTTCCCATCATCCACTCGCTCAAATTAAAATATTAAAGAAAGGAACAGTAGAGAAAGGAAAAACTTCATTCCCTTTGAAAACGAGATTCTCATATGCGCTAGAGGCAATATGCGTTATTCTAGTTTTCTTCTGTCATGATGAACTTTCATTATTATTTACACCAAGACTGATTCTCACGAAAGTGTTCAATGAATTGCAACATGAAATAATTCGCACAATGGGATCTTCACAAAAACACAAATCAATAAATGTAGGTAGTAGTAATAGATACCTCCCCAAGCAGCTGCTTACCACAAAGATCTGACAGGAAGCTGTCAGTTTATATGCCATAGTAGTATGTCTCTGAGGATGACCTGACTTCAGCAGAAAGACAAGAGCAACATCCATGCCGTTACCGGGGGCTCGAACCCAGGTCCCTCTAACCAGTAAGTCAAGCACGCTAAGCACTCGGCCACGAGTTGGCTAGACCGATGTTTACGGTACGAAAACTTGGACGGACTGAGGATTGGCCTACAGATAGCGCCACGAACATCAGATGACACTTCAGTTCAGGAGGCCATTATCTTCTGCCATTCCGAAAGTTCTTGGCCTGAACAGTCAAAGCGGCTTCCACTCACGAGTACGGTAAACCGCATCAATTCTGAAATGTTCTGTTAGACCTGAATGTCAAACTGTAAGTCTATGGGGACCTTGTCGCACAGGAATAACCGAATTTTGCCATATTAATAAAATCTGTGGTTGTTCTGAATTCGACGTCCGCCTTACGAAAAAACACTAAATCTAAATAGATTATAGTTGTAACGTATTAGTAAAGCTGCGATAAATTGTGAACATTAAAAACAGTGGCGTATCCAGGAAAGATTGGGGGGGGGGCTTAAATATCAGATATGTTGTAATACAATGCTCGAATATCAGTGATTCCATCATAACAAATCTCCCCTCCCCCCTTTGGACTTATGGCGCATCATTGATTACAAAGTTAAAGGGTTATTTAGATATGGCGGCATTTTTATAATGCCAAAGACGGATTCATTATTCAAAAACACCGAAACAGTATACGAAGCCTAAATGTTCAGAGTAAATATCCCTGCTTTATTGTGTATATACTAGAAGCAGCTTCACTAGCATCCTTCAGTGATTTAATTACATTTATCACAGTCTTTTATATAGGATATTATATCTGATAATCTAAATGTGTCTATTTAAAAAAAAAAAAATACCTCCTCAAGCAGCTGCTTGCCACAGGAGTCTGTCAGTTTGTATGCCATAGTAGAAGATCTGAGAGAATGGCAGACCCTCAGCAGAAAAACGACACAAACAGCCATGCCTTACCCGGGGCTCGAACCCAGGTCCCTTAGATCAGTAGCCAAGCGCGTCACAGTCTTTAATATAGGATATTATATCTGATAATCTGAATGTATCTATTTACGGATATACATTTGCATTCGGCTTTAGCAGACTTTACGGATGACCGTAAAGATTTTTACACCCGAATGTTTTTTATTATACACATTCGGGTTTATGTTCACAGAGGAATTAATGCAGTACATTAAGGAACACAATTAAACAGACCATATCTGTTGAATGTTCTTATTGTTATTTGACAATATGGGAGCGGAGGGCTTTACGCCATTATTTGTCTGTCTTCTAATGTTTAAAGTTTAGCAACATCGACTTGACGGTATAACACCACGGTACGAAAACTGAACGCCTGGCTTTTACGGTCAAATTAAAACGTCAACATACTGAACATTTTTCAACTTTGGATGTTCCCATCAGGGGTTTGTCTGCAATCGTCGTCGATCACGTTCAGGTCGATACTTTTCACTCATTCAGGTAGAGAAGTTTCTTCTATATTATTTGCCCATTTCCCTGCGTTAGGGTACAAAGATCACCCAGCCCGTTATCCGTATTTCCCGGATACAGGAGTTATCCACTTTTCATTTGAACGATCCATGTACACTTCTCCCTCGATTTAAACGGTGCTTGATTTACACTGTCAAAAAATTCAACCAGCTTCGATTTATATGTGATTGATTCGGTTTTACACGGTACGGATTGATATCTTTTTTTTTGTATATATAGGTGCAGATATAGTACATATTGTGAAGTAAGAGTGATATAGCGTCAAGGGAGATTATTAGACTGTCATCCCAAAGTAAAAATCAACTAAATGATGATATCATATACTTTGAAGAATAAATTTATATATTAATAAATTCATTTGTGACAAGCTACATTTATATCATTTCGCTAAAATTTTATTCTTGCCATTTTAATGCAATCTGTTTCGCGACATCTAAATGAAATGGTTTCTTTTTAACCGGCAGAGAGACCTTAATTTTTAGACTGAATATTTCGGAGTAGTAAAAACCGCGATTTATCTCATTTTTAGCAACTTTTAACTTTGCAGACTATTATACAGATTAGATACAGATGATTCGCAAGTACTTTATTTCTATTTTATATTCAGTTCATTAATATTATTCTTTCAAATTTCGTTTTAAATTTAAGTAGTGTACGTATACATTAATGATGAGTATATTTCGTAATCAGAAAGAAATATATGAGAATATATTAATTATTAGTACTGTTGAAGTAAAATTTGAAATAAAAGTGTATAAATAATGCTTTCAACAGTTTTTTTCCATAAGCACGATATTTTTTAAACCTATCGCCCATTTTTCCATAAGTTGTTGGTTTCGATTTACACTGTGATTTCGTGGAACGTATCTACCGCATAAATCGAGTGATGGGTGTATATGTTTAGAGCATTAATAAATACACTACAGGAAAAAAAATGCATCTCTTGCAAGAAGTTATGCAAATGTATCGAAATTTAGGGAGGCGGTAGTATATGGAAATGATTAGTTTTGCAGGACGATCCATGCAATTGGACAGGTGCGAGGTGACGTCACAGGTGAACGGCAGTCAGATAAAGGAAACCAAATCTCCCTGGTTGACAAAACGTTGTGGGAATTGTTTAAAACCATTAAAGATGCCCTTACCCAGAAGTTGACAGCCGCTCCAACAGTTAACAGACTTTGAGCATGGAAGAATCATCGGCCATAGAGAAGCTGGTTTGTCATACAGGGATAAGGCCAACCTTGTTGGTCGCAATCCGAGCACCATCGTACATATATGGCGCCAGTGGGTTCAAGAAGGATTCAGCACACGCCAACAAGTACGTAGAAGACAATGTACGACCACAGAGCGACAGGGCTGCCATTTGCAATGAATGACTTTGCGTGACAGATTCGCGACTACAACGCAACTGCAAAGCGACTGGCAACAGGTAACATATCGAATACCTACCAGGTAAACATTAGGCTTTTACAGTTTTCATTGCGAGCACATCGTCTGGCACTGCATTTGCACCTCCCATATGGCCATATGCAAGCACGTCTTCAGTGGTGTCGCCTGAGACAGAACTGGAACGAAGAAGAGTGGAGTTCCGTGGTGTTTAATAACAAATCTCGTTTTTGTCGTGATCAGCACGACAATAGGCAACGTGTTCGCCTTCATCCACAGGAAAGGAACGCCACCCAGTGCCTGCTACATTGTTACACAGCTCCAGCACCAGCTGTCTTGGTGTGGGGTGCTATTAGTCGGACATCTCGGTCAGAACTGGTCATCATAAGGGAATCTCTAACTGCCCAACGATATGTTTACCTACATTTTGCAGCCAGTGGCTATCCCATTTGTTAAGCAGCATGAAACCTTTTACCAGCAAGATAATGCCCATCCCCACGCTGCCCGCATTAGTCTGCAGTATCTACACATGCAAAACGTTCAGCTAACTACCATAGCCAACACGCTCACAGGACCTTTCACTTATTGAACACGTCTGCGACATGATGCCGACAGCTCCAACAACATCCAAGAGGTGCGTCAACAACTGTCGCTGAAATGGAACAGTGACTTCGTGCTATTTACCATTCTATCTCTCAGGAGAACATTATAGTGCTGTACAAGAGCCTTTCCTGCCATTGCCATCTTCATGAATGCATTGCTGTACGGGACGGTTCAACATCATACTAATTATACCACTTTACCTGCCCGGTAAAGTGGTAATTTTCCATACTTTCTTTTTGATAATGTCATCAATCGCGCATTTCAGTGTATACTAACAACTGCCGGCGTTTTAATAAAATGGCATTAATCGTTCCAAGTGTCGCAATATTTTCCTGTAGTGTATTCAAAAACTACTGAATTATAACACGGGACGCAAGGAACACATTTTCGTACTTTGGCATCCCGAGCTTTAAAGGAAATAGATTTGTCTTGTTACAAAGTGCATGTGAACTGAGAAAGAGAACAATGAATTTAAGCGACAAAAATATTGCTTTTTGTTATGTCGTGGTTGCATCGTAGTAATATTGCATTTTCTTATAACAAAATGCAATATTTTTGTTGAAGCTAGCTTTGCGATTCTGAAACGTGTACTTAATTTCTAGTTGCACTTTGTTTTAAATCAAAATTCCACCGCAATATGGCTACTATGTAATTATACAAAAATAATTTATCCTTCTGGCTGCAGGAATAACGAGGAGAACAGATTGCATTATTTGTCTACGGAGTTCATATCTAATAGAGGATTGCAGGTGACAATTAGGGCACTTAGAAAAGGGACATGATCGATTGTGAACTGCATATTCTATCGAAGTCTTGTCTCGTTACAGATCTTCTCTATGAAGTCGTATGCTGACAGGCTTCTGTCAGACTTTTGTGACAAGCAGTTGCTCAAAGGGTATATTCTTTATTAATTTTTTGTGAATACCACCAAAGATAAATTATACTGCCCTCTTAGTGGCAATCGTCGTAATGCTGGCTGATATGAGGGGCATTTCGCATTGGTGATCGTGCAAATGGATACGTTATGTGGTGAAGGGAGAAGTCTACAAATACAAAATGTGACATTGAGGCTGCGACACGACACGGAAATAAGTTTCTTCTGACTCACTAAGTCAGTGTAAAAGTACATCATTATTTTCGCGTGATTGAGCTTACATGTTGCTTTCATTATTGAAAGATTTCTGCTTTGAAAAAAGGTTCAACATCCCTGTTGTCTCTGCTATCCCTCGTATAGAAATAGTTCTTTAGCCATGCAAGTTCGACATAAAAAATAGGCATTTAAATTCAATTATTTTATATACCTATTTGCTTTACTCATTAAGACAATAATGCATTAATAGATATTCAGACAAGCTTTGCGATAATGCACTATTAATTAAAGCTGTAGGGCAGTTTAAAGATATATCCCTGCATTGGTTAGATACAAGGTTCATAAATGCCTTTAGACATTGTTTTGGAATATTGCCAAATTCCCGGTATTCAGAGCAGAGTTGTTCCCAAACGTGGAGTTGGAGGTTTATTATTATATTAATTTATAAACTTCACAGTATGGAACAACTCTGCTCTGAAGAACTGGATTTTGTCAATATTCCTAAAGAGTGTCTAAAGGTATTTATACTCTTTTATCTAACCAATGCAAGTGTATACCTTTAAACTAACATACAGTTTTAACAGTGCATTATCGCAAAACTTGTCTAAATATTAAATAAAAATCTGTGAAATTATTCTGTTTATACAAATTGTTTAAACAACTATTGTATTCAATTTGGACTACATTCATCAAAGAATAAAAAACTTGAAACATCATAAAGTATGTGTTTATTTCAATAATGATAATAAGCTTTAGTAATATTTCCAGCTGATCACAATAATGCGAAAGATGCAAACATTTGAGTATAGTGCATCTTTCTACCTATCTTCATACTGCTTTTCATTTCTCCTTTCTCAGTTAGTGTTTCTGGAAACGGTTGTTCCATTGCATTTATCATTGGTTTCGCCGTATCTTCCCACCAGTTAATCGATGACACGCTCATGTGCCAGATGAAAGCTTGTCATGCTCAGAGAATCATAGGCTGTAACCCCTTCTCCCCCCCCCCTCCCTGTTCTTACCTCCGAAAATGAAAGCATGTGATGTGCGGACCTCGAGTTTCGCCTCTATCCTTCTTCCTCACTGAAAAAAAAGGGGGGAAATTTCAAGTAGTCGACGACAATAAGTTATATGGGAAATTGAGGCTTCTGGCGATTTTATTTCTATGGGATATCTAAATAACCATTTTATTTTATTGCCCTTTTACGCGTTGGATAACCTTCACATATTATCTCCTATAATGAGACAACTTTATGGCATCGATTAACGAAGTCAAAAAAATTGCTGGCTTCCTATCTTCCTTTCACACGAACATCAATAGAGCAAGTCATTTCAACATCTGTATGTTTTAGTTTTTGTTTTTGCTTAAAGCCAGGAAGATCGTTACTTTTAAAAAGTTAATAAAATTTTTATTACGTTTGTCGTCTGCATGACCGTCTCTTCTACCCTCTAATGGTGGAAAAATTTGAAATTTTAAGACAAATATTGCAAACTATTTAGCTGTGCTATAAATTTGAAATTTTAGTGGAGGAAAGTGAAAGTCACGAATTTGTCATAGGCAAAAATGGGTTAACCCCTGTAACTCGGGGGGAGAGGGAAATGCAATGCAACTTGTTTGATTTCAAAAGATAATTGTGTGAGTTTAGGGATATATTAAAACTTCTTTTTAGTTTGGATAACTATGTCTGAAATGTTACGATTTGAACTTTCCGAATTTCCCAAAAGCTATAAATGCGCTTTATAAACGGTGGAAAAATCAAAAATTGCAAATTTTTAATGAAAATTGCGATTGATGTATTTAGGCTTGAAACGTAAAATGTTGGTGAAAGCCACGAAGTTTTCATTGGCAGCAATGAATTGACTGACCCCTGACATCCACGGTGGGTGGCACACACAACTATTTTATTTTAATGGATAATTGGAAACTTTTTTTTTCTTTCGATTGGTAGAAACAAAATATGATAATTGGCATTTTTCAAATATTTAGGTGGTTTCAATGTATATCGTTAAACATCACTATATATATAATATGGAAACGGATATATATATATATGGATAAGGCAATATATATATGGATAAGGCAATATATATATATATGGATACGGTATACGGCTGATTCCCATATGCGTCAGAGGCGTTAATACATTATTCTCTGTATACATATCGTTTTTGCTTGAAATATATTGTGTTATTTTGAAGGGTTGAAAACACTCATTCATTGGAATGACATGATTAAAGATTTCTTTATAGCATAATTTCAGCGCTTTATTAAATATATTCCAAATAATAAGTTTTCCTTTCAATTTTCTTGTTTTATTTGCTTAGGTAGAAGGTGTGCAACGAAGTATGCTCTCTTGATTGTGCAGATTCGTTCTTCATCTTAGAACATGTACTTTTGCACTTTCACATTGCTGTTGCAATGAATATATTGCGATGGAATGATAAGCCAAGAAATTCAAAATATTTAATGGCATAAGAAGTGTATTAATTCCCACAAACTCATAATCCATAATATCATACTAAGGTTTATATTGCTATGAGATAAATATGTCATATTTGTAGTAAAATCAATTTCTTTATAAAGTAGGCTACAATGCATATGATGAATATATCATTCGTAGAGATATTTTGTAACAACTCTGCATATAATAAACACTAATATGCTGCAAACAAGATATACCGAAGAGAGCTTTAGTATTCTTGTAGAAACAATTCTTAATGTACTGTAATTAATATTACTTAGTGTGAGCACAAAAACAAAAAAATGTCTGATAAGGATTTTAGTTTTATAAACAAAATGGTGAAAAGAAGAAATAAATATTCCTATGTTTGTTATTCTTATCGGAAAATATTTCTTAGGCGAAGACATCTGACGAAACTCTCATTCACTGCTGATAAAAAACAGTATTATGGCAATTATATCTGTAAAAAGAAGATTGGTAGAGGAAGAAATACAAAATCTAAGACAGTTATAAAAGAGTCAATTAATGGTTTTGATATTACTTATAAAATGCTTATTGAAAAAAGGCATCTGAAACATACTAGAGAAAAAGCTAATGGATGTCATGTTTCTGTTAATTTTCCAGCCACAAAAGTATGTAAGAAACATATTTATACTCACAATAGAATAAACCTTCCTCCATATGATAAAAACCAATCGCATTCGAAAAGCCGCCATTTCAGAAATATAAGGGACAAGATTTGTTCTGGTGAAATTTACAATAAAGGTCTTACTGAAACGTCAAATCTGAAAATGTATTGCTTAATGCATACAAAAGAGGAATCTCATACCCATGACGTACATAATAAAAACTTTCCTAAGTCATTGCCTCTCAAAACTCATAACTCCTCTCGAATATCGCATCTGAAAAGTCATCATTTAACGCACACAAAAGAGAAACCTCATGTATGCGATGTCTCCAATAGAACCTTTTCTCAGACGACTCTGGAAAGCCATCTTTTAACGCACACAAAAGAGAAGCCTCATGCATGTGATGTTTGCCATAGAACCTTTTCTCAGACATCGAATCTGAAACGCCATCTTTTAACGCACACAAAGGAGAAACCTCATGTGTGTGATGTCTGCCATAAAGCCTTTTCTCGGACATTAACTCTGAAAAGCCATCTTTTAACGCACACAAAGAAGCCTCATGGATGTGATGTCTGCAATAGAACCTTTTCTCAGACATCGTCTCTGGAAAGCCATCTTTTAACGCACACAAAAGAGAAGCCTCATGCATGTGATGTTTGCCATAGAACCTTTTCTCATACATCGAATCTGAAACGCCATCTTTTAATGCACACAAAGGAGAAACCTCATGTGTGTGATGTCTGCCATAAAGCCTTTTCTTGGACATCGTCTCTGAAAAATCATCTTTTAACGCACACAGAAGAGAAGCCTCATGCATGTGATGTCTGCCATAAAGCCTTTTCTCATATATCGTCTCTGAAAACCCATCTTTTAACGCACACAAAAGAGAAGCCTCATGCATGTGATGTCTGCTATAAAGCCTTTTCTCAGACATCGTCTCTGAAACGCCATCTTTTAACGCATACAAAAGAGAAGCCTCATGCATGTGATGTTTGCCATAGAACCTTTTCTCAGACATCGAATCTGAAACGCCATCTTTTAACGCAGACAAAGGAGAAACCTCATGTGTGTGATGTCTGCCATAAAGCCTTTTCTCGGACATTAACTCTGAAAAGCCATCTTTTAACGCACAGAAAGGAGAAGCCTCATGCATGTGATGTCTGCAATAGAACCTTTTCTCAGACATCGTCTCTGGAAAGCCATCTTTTAACGCACACAAAAGAGAAGCCTCATGCATGTGATGTTTGCCATAGAATCTTTTCTCATACATCGAATCTGAAATGCCATCTTTTAACGCACACAGAAGAGAAGCCTCATGCATGTGATGTCTGCCATAAAGCCTTTTCTCATATATCATCTCTGAAAACCCATCTTTTAACGCACACAAAAGAGAAGCCTCATGCATGTGATGTCTGCTATAAAGCCTTTTCTCAGACATCGTCTGTGAAACGCCATCTTTTAACGCACACAAAAGAGAAGCCTCATGCATGTGATGTTTGCCATAGAACTTTTTCTCTGACATCGAATCTGAAACGCCATCTTTTAATGCACACACAAGAGAAGCCTCTTGCATGTGATGTCTGCCATAAAACCTTTTCTTGGACATCGTCTCTGAAAAACCATCTTTTAATGCACACAAAGGAGAAACCTCATGCATCTAATGTCTGCAATAGAACCTTTTTCTGAGATATCGAATCTGGGAAGACATCTTTTAACACATACAAAAGAGAAGCCTCATGTGTGTGATTTCTGCCATAAAGCCTTATCTCAGACATCTCTGAAAAGCCACCTTCTAACACATAGAAAAGAGAAGCCTCGGGTGTGATGTCTGTCACAAAATCTTTTGTCAGGCAACTCTCAGAGGCCATCTTTTTGCACATACAAAGGAAAATCATTACTGTGGTGTTTCCAATAAAACTTTCGAAGTTATTAAATCTGTAACAGCATCTTTTAACATACCAAAAAGACAAGCCTTATGCATATGAAGTTTTAAATAAAAATATTTTTATATCAACTCTGTAAAATCATCATTTAATGCACATAAAACAAAAGCCTCAAGCACAAACTCAAAACTGGCTTCCCTAAAAGCCAGTTATTTTTTGCTTGCCAAAAAGCCATTCTCAAATATTGACTGTGAAAAGCCATCATTTAACACATACAGAAGAGAAGCCTTGTGATTGTGATATTTGCAATAATTGCTTTTCTCACACATCAAATCTAAAAAAACCAGTTTTAGCACACAGGTATAAAAAGCCTCTGCCTGTTGTAATAAAACTTTTTTTCTCATCACATCTGTAAAGACATTTTTTGACATGATCGAGTAAATGCTTCATTTCTCTATGTTTCTCATGAACCTTTTGATGATAAATGTAACATTGGAATTTATTTTAACATGGTGGAAAAGGAACACCTCATGGTTGTGATGTGCATTTCAAAAGTAATAATTTTACAATTTAAAACATAGCAATGTTTTTCTTAAAATTAGTGCAGGTACTTTAATTATTAAAAGTAACCTTTATAGGCATTCCACTGGAATGTAAATGATTTTGTGTAATATTTGTAATAAAAGGTTTTCTCAAGCTTTATGTCTTAGATGTTTTACTCTCAAATGCTCTCATGATCAGGGGTTATTACACCTTTCGGCATCACACCCTCATTTTGGATTTTGAAAAACCCTCTTTCTTCCCCACCTCTAATTTATCATCAGCCCTCTTGTTAACAAGTTCATTATTAAAAAATAAAACCTTCACATTCTTTTGTTTCACAGTTTCAGAATCTCTGCCATAGAGAAACTATCCCAACTAATGTGAAAAGTCGTATTTCGATGAATACCGATATTTTTATAGACGATTAAAAGAAGTGAAATAGGTACTGACCATTACTATACCTTTAAAGGTCGTTTGCTTGTTATAGCTTGAAGTTAAAATGCGTAATCAAATAAAGTATGAGAAAATATAATAAAATGCTCAAAGCATATTTTGATAAAACGAATGTCCAACAACAAAAAGGCCTAGAGTGCAAAATAAGAATGTGCAGTGGCGTTCACAGGATTTAGGTTTGTGGATATTACTGAAAGTCTACAATTTTCTTAAGTACTTGAATGATGCTTTCTTAAGGGAGTCTCCTGAATATACCAATGATATCATTATTGCATCCAATACAAAATTGTCATAAACAGTGGTTCTCAACCTTTTGAAAACTATGTCTCACTGACAATTTATTAAAGAATATTAGTACTATGCGATAAAATAAAATATAATACTTTTATGTAATGTATGTATTTTGGTTTTATATTAATCATTTAAAATATTTTGCCTATAAATAATGCAATAATTTTATTAAGAATAAGTTTTAATTACGAAAGGGCAAAAGAATAGTTACGTTAAACATATTTGCGAACAACCTAAAGGAACATTGAGACACATCGTAATAATTTTATTTAGAATTTCAAAAAATGTGTAATGATTATCTCTGAATTCTTAAAATTTGTTTTGAAGACATCGCAGCCAACATGGACGACCTTCACTTTCCACGAGTTCAGAAACAGCATAATACACAGAGTTCATTTTAGGAAAAGCTAATTCTGATATTTGTTAATATTCATATTAATAATGACCAAAATATTTATGTGTTTCAAATTCCATCAATTATTAATATCCAGCGCAATAATTTACAATAATTTTAAATATATTTATAATAAACGATATTCAATAAAACAATATACGAATGTGAATTTTACTCTACTAATAAATACAGAAATGTGATTTCAAAATGGTTACGATTTTGAAACAAAGAGAATATAAATAAAAATAATTCTAGTAATGATTGTGGAAAATGTGAGGTTTGTTTTTTTCATCAACTTACCTGAGAAAAATCATACTTTAATTTAAGTAATAGTATCTCTCTGCCTCCAACTAGTATTCCGAAACAGGTAGTAATATATATTTCGAATATAATACGAAGTTTGTAAATTTCGTTGGTCCTTTTCTCACTTCATCAAAAGCCAGTTCTTTTAGCTTACTTCTTCAATTGTCATTTAGCTGAATTGAAAGGTCAGGAAATAACTCTAATTCATCTTTACTAGATTCAGAGGAAAATTGTTTTCACCTGGATGGAGCTATCTGCACGATATAATGTGCTTAGTATTAACTGGCATAGTGGTTAGGCAGCTAGCGACTGTTCCAGCAAGGCAAACTTTGTGTGTTGTGTTAGCTATAACTAAGGCAGTGGTCAGCAGTGACTTCGGTCTTAGTAGGGCATGTCCTTGTATGAGAAGGCCTGTATTAAGCTAGGAGTAGCTTCCAAGATTCTTCTCTGTCATATATGTCGCAAATCAAAAAAAAAGTATGCCTGGTTCGAAACATTTCTCATCTGAGATTGATATCACTGGATAAGAATGATTTCATGACCTTTTAGCTGGTGGACATGAAGGAGTTGCCTAACTAATCTGAATGGTTATTGCACTCGAGTGAATTACCAGAAGAAGTTTACACTAAAAGTTATAATGGAGACATGCTGATTCTGATTTTAAGGGACCGCCTTAGGAATATTCAACCCTTCAAGGGCAATGGTTATACCCTTACCTTCAACTCACTTAGGTATTGCCGCTGGCTTCGGGTGTTATTTGTAAGCGAGGAAGACAATGCCTTCAAGTGACAGAGAATTGTTTTTCTTGTACAGGTATCGTGAGTTCTTATCCACCCGACTCAAAACAATTTTCTAAATTTGATATCGATGTATATGCGTGATTGTATGCAATGACGTCAGCAGTGGAGGTATGGAGGAATTGCCCTTGGTAAATCCGCTTGGAAACTTTAAAAAATTAAATTATGTAAAATTGCATCATATGTGCCAAAAAATAATGTTTTCTATTTTCTCCTCACGAAAAGTAATTTTTTCCCGTTTTCTTTTATTTTCAAAAGATTTTTTTACATATGTAACTTTTTTTTTATTATTACGGAAAACATTTTTTACGTGAATTTTCAATCACAAGTTAACTTCCTATCGTTTCGTTTTCGGACATCCTTAGTTTTATTTTAGTGTGATGTATGATGATTACTTGTTTGCAACTGCACTCATCTATGAAAACTTCGACATAAAAATTTCTGTATTTTTCAACAATACTTCTCTTTTACCTCTCACCCTGAAGCAATCTTTCCCCCACCTGGAAACTTTATACCGACGCCTATGCCTATTCCCAGATTCACTTTCTTGCTCCACAATTAATTAAACAAATGGGAAAAGACAACCTAACAACAATGTAGAATAGTTCTTTTGCACACAAGCTCATGCTGCTTAGCAACTTTAGGTGTGCAGGGTACGATTCCATTGGCCATGGTTGTTGCCATCATCAATACGCTCTCCTCTTTGTTTTGGCCATCTTTTATCGTCCAAAACGTTGTGCTGAGCAACAGATAAACAGGTCGCAGCTGAGACAACCGTTGGCCCCTATTGACCAATATAAAAATGTTTGTAAAGCCGTCGAAGGCAGAGGATAAACAACAGAATAATACGACGTATCAACAAACAATTGTGCGAATGGAAAGGAACGCTCCTAAAACATGAGCTTTTCCACTAGCGTGCTAGCAAAATTCAGCAGGCGCTATAGTGAACAATGCCATGGATCGCAAACAGTATCAATCAATGAAATTTGCATTGACTGTATTATAACGAAGTTTAGAGACCAAAGTCCACGCAGCTGCCAAATATAGTTCTCCCCCAACCCTCTGCAGGCACGAGGAGTATCGCCAGAACGACGAGGCTGATAAGAAAGAGTGGTCATGACACTGAGGTGATTCTCGGCCATCATTGATCCACTTGATCCGGTATCTGCAAACGCCACTAGACTCGTTCGCACCGAAATTTGCATTTCGTTTTTGCATTTTTATTCCGCTTTCTTACTTCTTCGTTCCGATATTAAATCACATGAAAATGTACTTCCATGTGTAGAATAAATAACGGCTGTATTATTTATCGACATTATTTTTAGCATTTTATGGAAGCGAATTTAACTTTGATAGTTGACCTTACTCTGAAATGCATGGGAAACCTAAGTTACACATTTTGTTTTCCCTTCCTCGTACCACGTTTAATTTAAGTTGTCACATTACTACAGTTTAGTATTCTTTATTTAAAAATAAAAGATTTTTCCTTAAGAAATGAAATGCATAATACGATATTAAAAATATTGTAGAGAGAAAAATAAGAGAATCAGATATGTATTTTAAGGGGTGATATGGGGTTGCATATATATATTATTCTCTTATTCTCAGAGACCACCGCTCCAAACAAATAATTGTCGAACCGTCCCCGGAACTGAAACGTTTGATTCCCAAACTAAATTGAGTGATTTCACCGCGCCTCCAAGAAAAAATGAATAAATAAATATAAATTAATTAATTAATAGATTCCCGGAACTCCTGGAATCTAAATTTTCGTCCCCCCCACCCCGAAACAGATTCTCCGAAATAAAATCCTGTGTAAAACTGCTTACAATTATTTACATGTAAAGTTTAAAATCTAATGACGAGACTGCAAGTGAATTTTTCATCATATATGTCTCTCAAAGTGATTGATTCGAGTCTGATTTTCCATATT
This sequence comes from Ryuthela nishihirai, assembly GCA_038380435.1. Lineage (NCBI taxonomy): Eukaryota > Metazoa > Arthropoda > Arachnida > Araneae > Heptathelidae > Ryuthela > Ryuthela nishihirai. The sequence continues at coordinate 56,264,357 of JAWZYU010000026.1, forward strand.
TCAGGAAGGGAATGGCAAGTAATTAAAGTTTACGAAAGTGTGATCAATTCACTTTGGTAGCTATGAGAAAAAAGGTTCAAGAAATCTTCATCAGAAACAAACTATTGAGTCAAAGCATCAATGTCGATAAACTGGTAGTCTAATTTGCCTATTTTCAGTTGAACATTATACATGCACGGCTTTAGATTTCCCATTCGCAAGAATGCAGCTGCTTTAACTTAACAATACAATAGCATAGGAACGAAATTATTTACGGGAAATTCAACTTCTCGTGGAAGTAAAAAAATGGTAATTAAATGAAACTTGAGCAATTTCGATATGATAAGTAAACAAGTTTTTGAAAATATAATCAATGACTTACAAAGAGCAGTAGTGACGATACCGCGGTCAATATATTAGAGCAGGGGTTGGGAACCAGGGGCTCTGAGCACTCTAAAAAATGTCTCTTGGTGCTGTTCGCTTCAACAGCAAAACTGAATTTTTTTTATGATTATTTTTATCCATCAGAAATGAGCGCTAAAGCCGGTCAGCAGGAGATAATTTGAAAGCACTGATGCCATTCAAATGTTCTAAATACGTTCAAATTTGATTAAGGTGGTCGAGAAGACTCAAATTGAAAAGTCACCCTGATGAATGCAGATTTTTCAGTAATTCTTCACAATTCTTTTCGAATTAGCACTTGAATATATCTATTTGAAAGTTATACGTTATGATTTTACTTTTGTAGAGAATATAGTGGTAAATCGACAAACGATTTCACGGCATCATTATTAACTCAAGAGAATGGAAGTAGTTTAATCACAACCGACCGTTTCCCCTTTGCACAGTGCTTTCCCCCCCTATGTCGCAATCGTCCACGTTGCCTTCTTGACTTGGACCCCCTATGTCGCAATCGACCGGAAATTGACCTGTGCTGGGCCACGTTGCCTTCTGAACTTTGACCCCTATGTTGCAATCAACAGGAAATTGACCCTGGCGTAGCAACTGTCGTGGTATTAATAATTCATAATTAAAAATTCCTCCCCCTTTTAACCCCTTGTGCTATCTAGTTTTTAACTCTAATTTTAAGTCCTCCTTCTCGAATAGTCTCGATTTTTCTTTATTTCAGACTCACCTTTTATTTTAAAACCTCGATTTTGCAAACCCCCTGGTTGACCTATATTTTAAGCCCTACCTATATTTTAAGTCATGGATTTTGCAAACCACATGTTGACCTATATTTCAGACTCACCTTTTATTTTAAAACCTCGATTTTGCAAACCCCCTGGTTGGCACACCTATATTTTAAGCTCCCCTTCTCGAATAGCCTCGATTTTTCTTTATTTCAGACTAACCTTTTATTTTAAAACCTTGATTTTGCAAACCCCCTGGTTGACCCACCTATATTTTAAACTCCCCTTCTCGAATAGTCTCGTTTTTTCTTTATTTCAGACTCACCTTTTATTTTAAGTCCTCTTCATAGACCCCACCCCCCTGGTTGACCTATATTTTAAGCTCCCCTTCTCGAATAGTCTCGATTTTTCTTTATTTCAGACCCCAAAATGGTTGACATATATTTTAAGCCTTGGATTTTGTAGACCTCCTGGCTGACCTATATTTTAAGCCCTACCTATATTTTAAGTCCCCTCCTTCCCTCGGATTACAAGTCTCAGAATAATTCCGCAGAAAAGGATGACACAAGTCTCAATTGTAAAAATCAACTCTCAAAGTTGTATTCTTATTAATTAAAACCCTTTCTATTAAGAGTTACCTCTATTAAAAATCTTTCGCTATTCATTTTGCCAGGACTGCTAAACGATTCCCTTTTATTAAAACTCCGCTATTTATTTTTTCCAACCCCGTTAATCGATCCCCTAGTAAATAAAAACTCTCACTCACCTTTATTAAAATCATCCAGCGCTCGTAATAAATCAGTTTAATCGGGGAAAAAAAAAAATCATTCCATCGCTAGCGTACCTCCACGTTAATTTCGGGGAAAAGCCTCGCCGGATCCAAGGTTCACGTATTTTACTAGAAGAATGACACAGTAACTGTTCCACAGAAAAATTAATAAAATTTGGTTTAAATTATTCGTAGGACTTGTATATAAGATCTACCTTGCAATAGACGTTCAACAGGCTAAAAGTTTTCCAAGTCTGTTATCAGTGTATCGGAAATCGTACGTTTCCTGTAGACATCCTTCAGTTCGCTTATTAGGAGGTAGCAACAGCACTTTCGCCACATCACACGATATGGTGCAATCCTTTATCAGCTGGAAGGTCAAAAGGTCAAATGTCCAGCGCTTCACTGTGTCTGCATTTGACACTGATAAGGTTTAAAAATAGATGATTCCTAGAATCCACATTGCACAACGGTCAAAGTCCAGTGGGGGAGGGTGTATATAAACACCGACTTCTCAGCGACTGTCACTGTGTTCTTCATATGTCAGTTTGCGACCTGTCAACCCTGCTCGCTCTCCTTCTCTACCTGCTAGCTCGTCGATCCTCTTCTCTACCTGAGATGTCCACTATGCGAGAATTTTCCCGTGCTGGATCCTCAACTGATACCAGGTAAATGAAATTTTATTTAATGTTGTCCTTAAGATGCTCAACTGAATCACCTACTAACGTACAATATAGATTTTTATATTTGTTTCTAACTAGTAAAGTCATTCTAAATGATAATTTTCAAACTTTAGTTAGATTTTTTTTTGATCAAGCTAGCAAAGTGTGCTTTTATTACAACTGTTCAGTTCAATATAGATTTCTTTACCCTGTAAAGTCATTTTACTTTTTTCTTATTCTAAACGATAATTTTCAAACTTTAGTTAAATATTAGATTTTTTTTTTGATCAAGCTAGTCAAGTGTGCTTTTATTACAACTGTTCAATATAGATTTTTATATTTGTTTCTACTCTGTCGTTTTATTCTAAAACTATAATTTTTCAAACTTTAGTTAAATATTAGATTTTTTGTTCAAGCTAGTAAAGTATGCTTTTATTACAACATAACTGTTCTAAGATAAAAATCATATAAAGTACTGCATATTCTGAGACTAAATTATCTATTCAGGTCTGATGCTGGTCCTTCCACTGATGTCGACTGCTTTGAAGAGCTACTCACGGCTGTGCGCACTCTAGAGGCGACAGCCAAAAGACCTCCTACACCCGAGCTTCCAACAGAGTCAAAGCGCCTCTGCATACTCCAACAAGGTGGCAAGGAATTAAGGCAAAGGACATCGAAACTTTCCCTCAAGAAGCGTCGTCAATCCACTGTCGCAGCGGGTATGGGAAATCCCTACGTCCCCGTCGTACCTTCAACTGCAACCAGGTAAATGAAATTTTATTTAATATTGTCCTTAAGGTGCTCAATTGAATCACTTACTAACGTACAATATAGATTTGTTTCTGTTTTTCTACCCTGTAAAGTCATTTTATTCTAAACGGTAATTTTCAAACTTTAGTTAGTTTTTTTTTTTTGATCAAGCTAGCAAAGTGTGAATTAAATGTAATTTTATTTAATATTGTCCTTAAGGCGCTCAATTGAATCACTTACTAACGTACAATATAGAGTTTTATATTTGTTTCTACCCTGTAAAGTCATTTTATTCTAAACGATAATTTTCAAACTTTAGTTAGATTTTTTGCTCAAGCTAGTAAACTATGCTTTTATTACAACTGTTCAATGTATTTGTTTCCTACCCTTGTAAAACCATTTTACTTTTTTTTTTTATTCTAAATGATAATTTTCAAACTTTAGTTAGTTTTCTGCTCATGCTAGTCAAGTGTTGTTTTATTACAACTGTTCGGTTCAATATAGATTTTTATATTTGTTTATACCATGTAAAGTCATTTATTCTAAATGATAATTTTCAAACTTTAGTTAGTTTTTTTTTTTTTGATCAAGGTAGCAATGTTGCCTTTTCATTTTCTGTTCTAAGATAAAAACTCGTAAAGTAGTGCATATTCTGAGACTAAATTATCTATCCAGGTCTATCCCTTCCACTGGTGCTGGACCCTCCAACGTTCTGGTCCCCGTCTCCTCCGACATAAGGACGCCATTCACTGTCGCCGCTGGTACCTCCACCGCTACTGGGTAAATGAAATTTTATTTAATGCTGTCCTTAATGTGTTCAACCGAATCACTTACTAACGTACAATATAGAGTTTTATATTTGTTTCTACCCTGTCATTTTATTCTATAAATGTTAATTTTCAAACTTTAGTTAGATTTTTTGCTCAAGCTAGTAAACTATGCTTTTATTACAACTGTTCAATGTATTTGTTTTCTACCCTTGTAAAACCATTTTACTTTTTTTTTATTCTAAATGATAATTTTCAAACTTTAGTTAGATTTTTTGTTCAAACTAGTAAAGTGTGGTTTTATTACAACTGTTCGGTTCAATATAGATTTTTCTAACTAGTAAAGTCATTTTAGTTACTTAGTTTTTGATCAAGTTAGCAAACTGAAGCATATTGGTTTTTCATTTTCTGTTCTAAGATAAAAAAAAAAACATGTAAAGTAGTGCATATTCTGAGACTAAATTATCTATCCAGGTCTATCCCTTCCACTGGTGCCAGACCCTCCAGCGTTCGTGTTCCCGTCTCCTCCGACATAAGGACACCATTCACTATCGCCGCTGGTACCTCCACCGCTACCAGGTAAATGTAATTTTATTTAATGTTGCCCTTAAGGCGCTCAACTGAACCACATACTAACGTTCAATATGGAGTTTTATATTTGTTTCTACCCTGCCACCGCTACCAGGTAAATGCAATTTTATTTAATGTTGCCCTTAAGGCGCTCAACTGAACCACATACTAACGTTCAATATGGAGTTTTATATTTGTTTCTACCCTGTCATTTTATTCTAAATGTTAATTTTCAAACTTTAGTTAGATTTTTGCTCAAGTTAGTAAAGTGTGCTTTTATTACAACTGTTCAGTTCAATATAGATTTCTATATTTGTTTCTACCCTGTCATTTTTATTCTAAATGATAATTTTCAAACTTTAGTTAAATAGTTTTTTGATCAAGTTAGCAAACTGAAGCATATTGGTTTTTCATTTTCTGTTCTAAGATAAAAAAAAAACATGTAAAATACTGCATATTCTGAAAAATAAATTATCTCTCTAGGTCCGCATTCTCCAACGTTCCTGTCAGTGCAGCCACCTCTGATGTCAGCTCTACAGAGTCTCCCCACTTCACAGTGTCGCACACTCGGCGGTACAACTCGAAAAAATTCAAGACAGAATTCATCTCCACGAGTGTGCGACTTGGAGGTATCGAGAATGTGGAACCTTATAATTTCCTCCCGGTCCTACACAACCTGCATGAGAAAATGTTGGCCGACGTCGTCCCCACAGGGAAGTATAGCCATGTTCGGCTATGTTTACGCTCCCGGGATTTGAAAAACCCCGTCAACTTGGCCCTAATTCGGCGTAATGCCCTGACGGGGGAGAGATTCATGGCTGCACTCGACAAAGTAGTGCAGTCAAATGAGTCTCTCGGTCCTGGGAGCGATCTGGAGTTTGACTTCGTTTGTGCCAACCTGGACCGGGTCGGTAGCGGTGGCGATGGAAGGCGCACAGGTACCGAGACTCGTCGCGTCGCTGACGTTGGGTCATTCATTACCAAGAAGGGGAGTGTCTTGAGAATCATAAATAATGACAGCCTCTGTCTAGCAAGAGCTCTCGTCGTCGCACGAGAGCTTTGCTTAAAAAAATAAAGGTCTGCCAAATGTTTATGTACGGATTAGCGATTATCGCTGCACACAACAGGCAGATCTAGCTCGCCAACTTCACCAGGATGCTGGTATTCCCGAGGGTCCCTGTGGACTCCCGGAAATACGTCTCTTTCAAGCTCACCTGACACAGTTCAGGATTGTTGTGTATTCTGCTGACGACACCTTCCTTCCCATCTTCATTGGTCCCGAAGGCGGGGACAACCTTTATTTGTTGTTTAGTGCAGGGCATTACGACGTGATTACTAAACCATCAGGGTTTTTCGGGGTGAAACAGTTCTGTCACATTTGCTTAAAGGGGTCTAACAATGGGCACATTTGCAAGGGAACCTGCAACAGGTGCCTGTCAGTCGATGTGCTTCATACAGGGGAGCTGTTGCTTTGCACGGTATGCTGTGTGTATTTGCGCGAGGCTGAATGCTTTCAGGCGCACCTGCTGAAGGCATGTCAGACACGGCATCGCTGTGTTAAGTGCATTAGCATTTACGATCCCCTGAAAAAGCACGTTTGCAAGGCTGACACCTTAAAATTCGTCGAGCCCTGCAAAATTGACCCTGTCGGTCAGACTTACCTCTACTTTGACGTAGAGACTGTGCAGTGTGCCGACGGGTTGCTAAAACCGATACTATGTGTGGTCACATACCAAGTGGACGACGAGTGGGTCTATGCTTCATTCCCGGAAACGGACGCCTTTATGGATTCGATTCTCGCCGAAGAACGTCCCGGAGTTCAAAGATTCAAGGACGCCACAGTCCTCGCACATAATCTGAAAGGCTTTGACGGCATGTTCATCATTAGTTACCTGTACAGAAAATTTTTAAAACCGGATCTCGTGTTCGATGGATCCAAGATTTTAGGTATCTTTTTACCTGGCCTTAAAATAAGGTTCATTGACACGTTGTCCTTTATTCAGGCTCCTCTTCGATCATTCACGAAGACCTTCAACTTGGAGACAGTGAAAGGCTTTTTCCCCTTTAAATTCGTGAAGGAGGAAAATCTACAATATGCAGGACCCATCCCTGATCGGCTTTTTTTCCAGCCGGAAGACATGGAGCCTGAAACTCTGTCAGCATTCAACGAGTGGTATGTCGCAGCAAGCCTTGAACCCTGGGATTTTCAACAGCAGCTTCTGTATTACTGCAAGGCAGATACAGAGTTGTTGCGGCGAGGCGCCCAAGCTTTCCGTGAGGAATTTTTAAATCTCACAGGCGTAGACCCATTTGCACGTGACCTGACTATTGCCGGTGCTTGTCTTCGAATTTTCCGTGGGAAGTTTCTGCAAAAGAATACCCTCGGTGTGTGTCCCGCCCAAGGGTATTCGGCGAGTAACGACCGGCAGTCCTTGAAAGCTCTCGCATGGTTAGAGTATGATGCTTCCAAGGACAATATCGTAATTCAAACTGCGCGATCACCCAGAGGTGAGTATAAGATAGGGCAGTACAAATTAGACGGCTTGTGCCACAGTACCCGTTGTTATTACGAGTTTTTAGGTTGTTACTTTCATCACTGTTTGAAATGTTTCAAACCTGAAAAAATAGATCAGCGCACGAGAAAGCCATTTGGTCTGCTAAACACCCGGACCATGGATCGTCTTGAGACCTTGAAAGTGCTGATGAACGGGTACACATGCAAAATCATGTGGGAGCACGAATTCGACGAGTTGATGCGCAAAAACCCACCCGTCGCATTAATTTACAAATTCGTCGAGCCTATCAGGCGTATAGGGGCCTGTGACTACCTCTACGGAGGGCACGTGGAGGTGTTTTCCATCTCTGCATCGGCGGACCTAGGATGTAGCCTTAACTACGTTGATTACAACAGCCTGTACCCTTATGTTTTCAAGAAGGCTCCATTCGGTAAAGGTCACCCGGTTCGGATCACCTCCGATTTCGCCACGGACCTCGACCACTATTTTGGCATTGCACCCGCCACACTGTTAGCCCCCGACGATTTGTTCATCCCTGTACTGCCCTACAGGTGTAATGGGAAGCTGCTTTTCCCCCTTTGCAGGAGCTGTGCGGATGGTCAGCTGGCACCACCTTGTCAGCACACCGTGAACCAGCGCGCATTGACAGGATCTTGGCCAACGTTCGAAATTTACGCTGCGATGCATGCTGGATACAAACTTCTTCAATTCCACGACATGTGGCATTTTAACACCATCCTGCAATATGATCCCGCAACAAAAAAGGGAGGTGTCTATGCTGGGTACATAGATACTTTTCTGGGGCTGAAGCAGCGCTACTCCGGGTTTCTCCCTGACGTGCAGACAGAGGAGCAAAAGGAAGCCTTCTGTGAGGCCTTCTTCCAGGCGGAGGGGGTTCGGATCCTCCCCTCGGAAGTTGAAAAAAACAACCTTAAGCGTACACTTTCCAAGGTCTCGCTTAATTCGTCATGGGGGAAGCATGCGCAGAACATGAGTCGAACCCAGACGACCATTGTGAGTTGTCCTGTCAAGTACATGGAACTCTTGACGGACGCATCGCTAGTCATCACTGACGTCGCTGTTATCAGTGATCAGGCTGTGCTTGTCACGCACAAGCCGGCGGAGTCTGCCACTCCAGCGAACACCCGTGGAAGCCTGATTCTCGCCGCAATGGTGACGAGTCATGCCAGACTAAAACTGTACGAGCTTCTATCAAAATTAGACAGTCGTGCAATGTATTCTGACACGGATTCAGTAATTTATACAACGTCTCCTCGCGACACCTACACACCACCACAACATCCCTTTCTCGGAGGTCTCGTAGATGAAATTTCTTCAAAGTACGGCTCTGGTGTACACATCACTGACTATGTCAGTGCCGAGGCAAAAAGTTATGCCCTTCGGCTGAGCAACGGGGATGAAATTCTTCGCGCCAAGGGCATATCACTCACGAAGAAAAACCGGTGCACATACAATTTTGAACTACTGAAATCCATGGTGCTAGGGAACTCCCCAACTAGCGAGACCTTCGAAGTCCCTTTCAATGTAATTCGTAATAAAGTGGATGGGTCACTTACGAATAAGCCCATGGTGAAAAGGTTTAAGGCTAACCTAGATAAGCGGTATCTCAGCCCGGGTTCGACTCTCACTGTACCTTATGGTTACAATGACCTGGGCCTGGATACCCTTATCCAACTCATGGATGAGTAAATGTACAGTTTTCAACTTATTTATTTCATTGTACAGTTTTCAACTTATTTATTTCATATTACACCTTTATTTATTTTATATTACACCTTTATTTCATTGTACAGTTTTCAACTTATTTATTTCATATTACACCTTTATTTATTTTATATTACACCTTTATTTCATTGTACAGTTTTCAACTTATTTATTTCATATTACACCTTTATTACATTGTACAGTTTCAACATATTTATTACATCTTTATTTATTATTTCACTGTACGCCTTTTATTTCAATATCCTTAATGGATCTTAATCATTATTTCAGTGCCCTTAGGGGACTTTAATTATTATTTCAGTGTCCTAAGTGGACTTTAAATATTTCAATGTTCCTACTTTAATTATTTCAGTGTCCTTAGGGGACTTTAATTATTATTTCAGTGTCCTTAGTGGACTTTAATTTATCACGCGTAATGCCCTCGCACTCGGCGTCGTCAGCAGTTTTTGAAGCTTGTATTTTTGAAACCTACAATATGTTACTGTCCAGCATTAGATATGTGAAACCAACAGTGGATATGTCATGTGAAACCAACAGTGGATCTGTCATGTGAATTTTTTAATAAAAAAGGTTTCAAAAAAATCTGTCTCTTTATTTCTCAGCACTGGAAGACACTATGGTGGGAGAAAGCAAGAGGTAACTTTGTTTTTCAGGTGCTCCATAAGTCTTATCAGTGATCTGCACAATGCGATCTCCAAGTCTCGCTGCTGCAACAGCATTCTCATTACCCCGACACTAACGCCCTCTGCTGTACTCCTGAGTGTAGCAGCGCGCGTACATCTGAGCGCAGATCACTTCCGGATGTCAAGCATTGAATGAACCATCAGTGTGAAAACATTGAATGGGAAGAGACGTAAAAATGGCTAAAGGCAAATTATCAGTTTTACTTTCTTTTATTGGATACAGATTTTTAATACATGGTTTTTTTAACACAAGTCTTCAAGCACACAAGTCTTGGAAAGTTTTTTTTTTTTTTTTTTACAGATATTTTCTCTTTTATTGGATACAGGTTTTTAATACATGGTTTTTTTAACACAAGTCTTGGAAAGTTTTTTTTTTTTTTTTTTACAGATATTTTCTTTTTTATTGGATACAGATTTTTAATACATGGTTTTTTAACACAAGTCTTGGAAAGTTTTTTACAGATATTTTCAATACGCCGTCCACTCGGATAATTTTCTTTTCTTACGTCGGATGGGAACAGCAATGTCTTTTGGGGGCCGCTCTTCAGCTATATGATTTCTGGGAATGTTGACTTTTACTTCCTGTGGAGTGTCAAGCTGTTTTGAGAATAACAAATAATTTTTCAAAGCAGTCAGATACTTTTCAGACTTATCGTCAGCATCACCAGACTCTAATATTTTCTTCATCTCTGAGTCTAAATCACACACTTTTTTCTTATGTTTCTCCTCTGCACTGCTTTCACTGAAATCATTTTTTTCTAAATAACGAGACCAGTAGGGGGAGGGCAGCAGTCAATAGTGGTATAATGAACCCTGAACCACGCTGCAGGAGATGCTTCTTGTGGCGTAAAGATGCACGTTTCGACGCTAGACTCCTTATGACCGTCTTGTGCTGGCGTAAATTCTTTAATACTCGATGGGAGACAGGTATATTGCCTTTTAAGAAATTGGAACACACTTCACATAGAGCATACATCTGGGGGTCGGAGATGTGCTTCATCAGAGCTGTACGTTGCTTACCCCCTAGCTTTGGCAAGCACTGAAGGAACGGGCCTTGAGATTTAACTTTCATTTGGAACGTAAAGTATTTCGGGTTCTTCTGATGGAAGAATCTTTGCACGGAGCCTTTCAGTATCTAACGTTCTGGGATGAAGGTCAACACACAAATAGCCACAGGTTCCTTGTGTAGCTAACCTATAAGCATCCGTCAGGAGTTTAGATTGATGGGGGTATACTTGTCTCGCCAGGTGAGTTATTTGTGAAGCATCCCGACAGTTGCGAAATAAAAACATGTAGTGAGCATTGAGTGATATAGTCCTCGAATGTCTTCCCTTTAAAAACAGATTTTGTAATATCAGGACAATCGTGATATTTTTATGATGACCACCACGAATAAACAATTGTGATATGCGTTCGCTGGCTACAGACTGTTCCATCAAGTCATCCAGTACCAGAAGTGTAGGTCTGAGGGGATCAAATTCCAGATCCGTAGGTAGTCCTTCATAAAATTCCACCGTTTTCTTGAAGGGTTCAAAGGCAGGCTGCCACTCCCCGCAGCAGTAAACGACACGCTGGGGTGGGGGTTCGAATACTTGAGCTGCTTCTCTGATGAGTTTCAGAGTGAAAGTCGTCTTTCCACACTGTGAAGGAGCAGCAATTATAATATTTGAAGGGAGTTCGGAGAGCCATCGCAACACCATGCAGTCGTTAAAGTCTACTCGACACGTGTAATCACGATGCAGTACTGTGGGAAGAGTCGAACCACACGCTCTTTTAAACAGGAAATACAGACAGTGAGCACCGCAAGTGTCTCCCAGGGGGTCCTGCAGAGGTATTGAAGGGTGTAAGACGTGACGTATGCCTAGTCAACTGTAGTATTCTTGCATGGAGACATCGGGACTCGTACCTAGGGGGTCAAAGTGATCCACGTGCATTCCTTTCTTGTAAACTGCTATCCAGTGGGCTCCAGGCATGGAGGACGGATCGGTATTGTAGATAAACAAGGCTTCGGGTTGATTGATTCTGCGTGGTAGTCTGTCACGGGGGAACACACCGAGACTTGTGGGTAACATCGAAAGAATGGATTCTAGCTGATAAGTATTCATGAGCTGTAGTCAAACAGGACTTTACGATCCAATGGGATTTCCAGCAAATTCTGGTATTCGGCATACAGGATCACAGTGACCGATGCGGGTAGCGGTTTGGCAAACTTTAATTCGATTCTCACACTCGCACTCTTTATTAAAGAAAACACTTGATTGCATTCACGTTGCTCGGGGGTCAATTGGAATCCAAACAATGTAAAACCTTCTCCATATGCTTTTCGCAATAAGTTAATACCACTATCGGATTTACAGGCATCCACAGCTTCCAATAATCCTTGGTAACAGTGGAGATAGCGCCCACTCGCAAAGTCGGGAGTGTAGGACTGGTGATCGCTGTCAATGTGAAGACTGATGTAGTTTAAGTCGAAATGTTGGAAGTTGAAGGGATTTTTTTCGTACGATCCATTCAAGCTGGTGCTTTCCACCATACCCAGTACCAGACGTACGGGGAGCTGACCTAGAAATAAATTGTCACGGTTCACACTCGTCAGTCCCGAAGCGATGGAAAACATACGTAAATCCGTTCTTCGCAGAGGGTACTTGGCACTCTCCGAACCCAGCAGGCGAGCGTGTGCGAGGATGACACCCGAAGTGGGTTTGACTTTACGCACGAAAAATTCGGCTTCGTGTATCTGTACTTTGTAAGAGGGGTCCGCTTCACCTGTCACGAGACAGAATTCGGGTTTGGATCTCAATAAACGCAGTCTCAGGTCGACTTGATTGAGCAGGTAACGATCTTGATTAAACAGGTCGGCGTGGATCCACGAGATGAGTTCGATACCTGTTGGTTTGACGTAGCCCTTGCGCTGATGCCATCCCTCGTTCTCCCGACTGGTCAGTTCCATTTTACCGGGGGTGTCGAGGTACCAGAGCGAGGTGCCGAGCTGGCTTCATGTGGCATCGGTACCATAATTCAATAGAGTCTCTAGGTATGCCCTGTAGGGGTACAGGGTGTGAGAAGCACTCACTAGGTGATCATTGAGGAAGATGTCTACCTGGCATACCTGGCTACCTGAAGAGGGCATGGAAGAAATGATTGCAGGGAGCAATCACTTCCGACGGTGCTGTACCATCGGATTTTACAATTTTCAAGACGAGACGTAGGTGACATCGGGATAGATCAATGTAATCGTCTGTTCCTTTCACGATGAATTCAAGTGGAGCATTACCTTCCAAGGAAGCCACAGGTAAATAATTGACATAACAGCCTCTTTCTAATTGTGAGACTGTGGGAGGGATCAGAAACAGGTCCAGTTCTGAATTGGCACAGTCGCCAGAATCAGCGTGAATTTTCTGAATGCTCATGATGAAAACACGTCCTGCACAGTACAGTGTCTCTTCGCTTTATGAACCTTGGGATGCTGACGGCGGCGTTTTATTCCTTTCCCTCCCTGCAGCTTTGAACTGGCACGTTGTAATAGGTCGGCGCCCGCTTCACGGAGTCCCGCTTTGGCTGCAGATTTGAAATTTTGCCCCTGGGACATCTCTGAAACGAACCGTAGCCCACCCTTACGTAGGGTCGACAGTGCAGGTCATACGAGAGGGCTGATGAAACGTCCAAAAGTGGCAAAGATGCTTCCTAGCCCATCGCCTCTCTGATAACGAGGACCACGGAACACACCCTTCCCCGTTTGGCTCTTGTAGTAGCTCACGTAGGCATCTGCAGAAGGGGGAACGAATTTAACCCTCATGGCGGAAATGTAACTTGACTAAAACTTTACCGAATTTAAAATGCAGAGGTTCTCCGGTGTCGGTACGAAGGAAGATTCTCACACTCTCGAAACTGTTCCTTGCAAGGGGGTAGTAATCAGGTTGCTGATACACTGCAACAATGGCTTCGTTATTACTGGTTCTGACGGCGGGGTTCACGACACGCAACAGTTCGCTGTGAGTATCACCTAACAACTGAGGCGCAATCAGGTCTGAATACAAATAAATACCATACATTCCTCTGTTCATATCGATGGGATAGTCACCCTGGACTTTATTCAGTGGTATATCTAATTTAGTAATTCCTAGCATGTCTCCTAATCCGGGGTTCGATCGAGGAAATTTAATGTAATGCGACTTGTCTGTATCCATCAATACGGTGTGATCTGCCTGTTGCTTGAAACGGTAAGCTTTTCTCAGCCTGTAGGGTAACATCTGATTCATTGCATCGAATAATGATTCGACAGTTTCGTATCGTCCGTGGGGCACCTTTCGTTCTTGGAAACTACCTGGAGGGATCACGTAGAAATAACACTCGTCATCTATGTCGAACGTTGGTGTATTGCAAAGTTTGCTGGCAAATCGTTGGTGGAAGGGTTTGTCAACTTCACCCTCCCCGATACACAGAAGTTTACCGAAATTCGTTTTAGGAAACATCAAACCATATCCCTCACTCGGTTTGAATACCCAGTAACCGCTGTTATAGGAAACTATTATTTCTTTTGGGAGTTGGGTGATGAGGAGAGACAACAGTTCCATTCGAGTTATTTTACCCGGTTTAAGTTTGATTTTCCTGTATTCTTCAGTGGGAGTGTAATATTCATATGTGTCATTAGAACCGTCCACATTGTACCAGCTCACGGGTAAGTGAACTTCTGCTAGTCCCACTTTCCATTTTCCACTCAGTCTTAGGGGTTGTGCTAGACGAACCGTGAAATCAGTCTGCGAATTGTTTGGGTAAATATTCTGACTAGCCGTGGAGGGTAGGGTCAGGTAGAAACTATCCATTTTTTAGGGATCCAGGAAGGTTTGGGATAACCACGAAATTTGACCAGTGCCTTGTGACCTTTACGCTCGATTATTTTCTCGACAGTGTAAAGTTCGGGTTCTGTCACTTTTTGAAGTTCCGATTTATAGAATGTACCTTTCAGCACTTCTCCCTCAGAATCCCGTATGACGTACACAGGGGGTTGTCGCTGTAACACCTTGTCGACTATAAATATTTCTTCGGTCCACAAATGCGTTCCTGCCTTCTTGAAGGGTACTTTTACACTGGCTAGTCGAACCGTGTCCCCCACTTTAAATGCTGGTTTTTCTTTTACTACGGTCGGATTGCGATAGAGTCGAACCCACACAACGTCTTCATTGCGTAAGGTCACGTCCTTGGGAGCCATATCGTGTGCACTGTGAACGGTGGCATTGTATCCCCGTACAACGCGCGGTAGCACATCCAGGTAGCGGTAGGTGTTATTACGTGTATAATATCTACCCAGTCTCTCGCGTAGGGTACGATTCCATCTCTCCACCAAAGCTGCTTTTTTGTCAGAGTAGGTGGCAAAGAACCGAATACCTTTCTTTTTCAGGAATTTCTGGAACACTCTGTTGGCAAATTCCGTACCCTGATCCGTATTTAAATTCATTGGGGACCGACCCTTGGAAAGGATTTTTTTGAAAGCCAATACCATTTCTTTCCCTGTTTTAGCCTTCATGGCAACCGCCCACCCGTACCTCGAGAACACATCGATGACTGTTAATATGTAGCGATACCCGTCATTGAAGCGCGTTAGATTTTTCACCACCATGAGATCAGCTTGCCATTGTTCGTCTAACCATGTGACGTAAACTTTGCTACGGGGGAACTTTCTGCGAACAGGTTTATGTAGCGTGTAGGCAGGTTGCTTTTCTAACCATTCACGGACGAGTTTGAGTGGCAGTCCCGTATTCTCAGCTAACTTTTTTACACTACCGAATCCTCTTTCGGGGTCGAAATAATTGGACTCCAAAGTTTTGTTTTCTGCTGCACCCAGACGTCGTACCCCACCAGGTTTTGCCATTGATGTAGCGAAAGTGTAACATCCGTCAGTGTAGGAACGTCCCCTATAAACTGTCTGATGTCCACTGTTAAGTTACACACACGAATTTTGTATTCGTCGTCTAAGGCTTTTGACTCTCCACACTGAATATTTTTACTAGGAGCTACAAGTTCTAATACAAGTACGGCTATCGTTAACACTGTCACGATTACACTACCCACACTAGCTAACACCTTCTTTCTCCTATCCATACCAAGACTAAAATGACATTGGATGAAAAGACAGACACATTATATAAGGTTACAATTATTTATTTAATTTATACATTTCATTTTTTGCCTCGTCGACAATAGCGTTATATTTTAGAGTGCAAACAAAACCAGAATCTACAAAATTCAACAGACCTCGTTTCCAGGCAGTATCCACAAATACCTGTGCTAAGGCATTAATGTCCAAGTCACCAGACCACCCTACAATGGTCGGTACTTTTTCTTCGGGTTGCGGTCCATCTAACGGTATCACACGTATAAGTTCTTGCTGAAAAATATTCACCAACAGTGGGTAAACACAATCGGGGGCGTCGAAAACAGGCCCCAGCAGGAAAGGTCGAACGGATTCTGAATGTTCCATAATAGCTGTACGGAGTTGGTGATCTTTGGGAGTCCCGCACACACCATGCACAATGCGCATCACTTCGTCTGCGTGGATAGCCAGCGTGAACCACTTCGAAGCATTCAGTGTTATACAACGTCTCACAACACGGAACTGTAGAGTTCTTTGGTCTGCTGATTCTTTGATGAAGTCGACACAACGTTCGCCATCCACAGTTCGATACATGTAGACACGTAAACCATGTGTCACGTACCATGTCTGTTGATCGGGGCCGATTTTCACTTGATCCTCTACGTGGGGGACCGTGGCACACAAAGCCTCCCATTCAGGTATGGAGAGGCTAACCCCTGCAGGTGTAGGGTAGATGAGTTCACCATTTTCATATTTCTTGTAGCGGCGTACGTGCACAGAAAACTTATTTTTGAACAGTGTAGGTACAACGTAAACATCTTCACCGAGACACCACGCATCTGGATTGCTAGGCTGCATCGTGAACAATGTGGCACACAGCGCTCGCTCCCTATTTAACTAGAGAACCGCTCCACCTGGGGCGACCAATCAGGAACGATCTGATAAGCAAGTGTTCGTTGGGACATGTTCTCGACAACGATCGATCCATCCGAAGAAAGCAGCTGTTTCGGCTAAAGAGCAGTGGACGTCCTCTCCGGTGTGATATCCACACTCGAACTCGGAAACTTTTGGGAGATCACAATATTTGGGGCAACCGTAAAGTTCGAGATTAACACTGGGCAGATTTAATTGTTCCAAGAGATTTCTTTCCACAGTACCTCCTTTGTAACCCACCACAGTAGCTTCTTCAGTACGTGCAAGTTTGTAAGCATATTTCACGATGTTAGGAACGTGATCTAACGACCACACCTTTTCACGAGGCAGAGGACGAAAGGGTAGGCCTAGCACATGTTTAGATACGTAGTTGACTGTCCTTCTGTCTTTTACTGACAAAGGTTGGTGATGCCGAAGATTGAAACGGTAGACACCACATTTCCCATTCAGAGTTGCATATCCAAGTTCGCGCACTAGGAAACGACCATTTACACGGAAACCGTCGAGATCTAGAACCATACAGATGTTTTGCATGGTTGCACTAGTTCGAGTATCTGGAGACGAAAACACTTGACGTCTTCACACAGGCTACAGACGTCTCTGTCGTTTATGCCTCAGAGCCTGAACGATGTTCTGCGGTAATCCTGGGGGCCAGGTTTCGGGCGGCTTCATCACCAGCTGTCCACGTAGTCTTGTAGGTGGTGGTGGGGTAGTGTCCTCCACGACAACAGCCCGTAGCATCGGACCACCAATCCCAGGTCGCGGCAACATCTTAATAGTGACAGCCGGAGGTGGTGGTGGCGGTGGAGGAGGTGGAACAATCACAGGTCGACGTAGCAATCGACGAATACGCGTTCGAAAGTGTTGTGGATCGCTCTCGTAGCCGGAGTCTACATCACCCGTCCAATTATGACCAAAATCCAAGTTGTCATCGTCGTCCATAACGTGTGGCTCAGAATAAATGTCAAACCTTTTTCAGCGGTTATATACATCCAGAACCGTGACCTTGGGGGGCTTTTCAAGGTCGTTGGAAAATTACGAGTCAATTTCCGGTCGATTGTGACGTAGGGGTCAATTTCCGGTCGATTGCGACATAGAGGTCAAAGTTCAGAAGGCAGCGTGGACCAACACGGGCCAATTTCCGGTCGATTGCGACATAGGGGGTCCAAGTCAAGAAAGCAACGTGGACGATTGCGACATAGGGGGGGGAAAGCACTGTGCAAAGGGACACGGTCGGTTGTGATTAAACTACTAATGGATAACAAGTACTGCAATGTGCTATTTACATGGACCCGAGCGCTTTCGACTGTACTCAGCAGTCATCATTAGGGTGGTGTACAGTAGTTCCTTGGAAAGGCGGAATGTTGGCAATAGGTTAGGTTAAGCAAAAGTAATAAACTTTTTCTTGCAGATAATTTCGCTGACGAGAATCTTGAAGCGGAAAGAGGTTTCAGCATGCTAGTGGAGTAAACGTCACTAGGTAGCAACAGTTCGGTGCTTTGCTAGTATCACTTATAGATGTAATCCGTTTGTAACAGTATGTAGTTTGTAATAGAACCATGCAAATAGCACATTGCAGTACTTGCTATCCATTCTTGTGAGTTAATAATGATGCCGCGAAATCCTTTGGCGATTTACCACTATATTCTCTACAAAAGTAAAACCATAACGTATTACTTTCAAATAGATATATTCAAGTGCTAATTCGAAAAGAATTGTGAAGGGATACTAAAAATCAGCATTTATCAAGGTGACATCTCAGTAGCGAGGGTGAAGAGCAGTGAGTCGTTTTCCCTCGTGCTGGTCATTAACGTCAGAGGAACAATGCTGCGTAGTTGAAGTGTCGAATTTTTCTTGTGAAGTGGGGAGGTGGGGTTCGGCCGGTTGGTCAAAGGTGGCGGATGTTGGGGGTGGGAAGTGATGTAGCAAGATGCGCCCATCAGCAGGAGGAAGGGGGTGTTAAAGTTGCAACATCTGTCTCGGAAGGCGAACATTTCGAGGGTTTCACGGAAAGGAACTGGAGTTTTGGACTGGGGGAGGAGACGATGAATGCGGAGTCCAACTGGGAGAACAACAAGCGGATACGACAGCATTTTTCAAAAAATATAGGGACGAAAACACCACTCCAATAAATTTTTCTATTTTTCTTTTTGTATGGGAAAGAGAATCTTTCCTAATACTCCGATTAAAAGGGAACTTGTGACGAATTTAGTGGTCCATTTAAGAGGCGTTCTCTTTTATTGGTGCGAAAAGTTCCTTTTTTTAGGGGCCAATATTTACCTAAAGCTGAAATAAAGGGAATCTGTGAACCGAATTTTATGGTCTTTTCTCTTACTCTTTAAAGAAGCTCTTTGTTTTCTTATGGGGAAAAGAACATGTATCAAACACTTACGCAGCTTTATGGGGGTATATATACATAGTTACGTTAAAAGAAATTCTTGTACGGAATGTGGTTGTCGTATATCTTAGAGTTTATGAGAAATTATCCCATTTATCTGTGGATAGCAAGAAATTTTGAGGTGTTAACAAAACATACAACGTACCTTCTTCTTTCTCTTAGAAACCATCATGCAAAATTTAATTATGTCTTTAGAAATGTCTAAATTCTTAGTGAATCATAAACAAACAATTTTACAAAATGAGTATAAAACAACGATATTCCACAAAACATACAAATAGCCATTTATTCCAAGTACTTGATTATTATATTAAGTCTGAAAAGAGGAATGGAGGACTCAGTCGATAACTCAGTGGTTCCCATGTTTCGTGTCCCAGCTGGTTCAGCATTTAGATTTATGTACGTAAAACATGCAAGTCTGACCTCGATCAGTAAGAGACACCGATGAGCTTGGAAACGCTGCAGTCTGCAGTGGTTCTTGTGACCTGGTCATTTAGCCCATTGTGTGCAAAAAGTACCGTTCAGAGGTAAAACAACACAACAACTGTGAACAAGTTAATTTATGACTAGAGAAAGAACCTGGAGTTGCGCGGGAAAGAAGTGCATTTTGCAAACAGTGGCTCACAGAATTTCGTTCGTCGGACAAATGTTTGGATTTAAAGATCGTTCCTAACAAGGGCGTTTTTGTCTAAAACCATTTTATAAACTGAAAATTATTTTAATCATAAACTAAGTCGATCGAGACTTACGTATCTTTCGATGACCTAAGAAATCAGAACTCTGGTTGATACATAACAAAAAATTTATTTCAACATAAACTTTTTCCTCTTAGATTAAAGTAATGCTAGCGCGCTTGGTTATTGATCTAAGGTACCTGGGTTCGAGCCCCGGGAAAGTATGGATGTATGTATGGTTTTTCTGCGTAGGTTCCGCCAAACTCACAGACCATCTACTATGGCGTATAAACTGATAAACTCCTGTCAGACAGACCTCTGTGGGAATCAGCTGCTTGAGGGATATTTTTTTTAATTTTTTACTTTAAAGAAACTAATTTTTTTCTTATGGAAAAGGATTTGCCTTACGAATTTCGCAACGGATTAGGAAAAAGGTTGATAATACCGTAGCAAAACCATTTGGGGACCCAAGCACAGAGCCAGATTTCTTTTTTTTCTTCCTTTTTTGCACGTATCTGTAGATTTGCACTCGTTCCTCCGAAGAAGCTACAACTTCTTTGAACTTCTTTCTTCCTCTCTAAACTTGTCATTATGTGTTAAAAACAAAGCCCACATCATCATTTCTTTCTTCGCTGGCGTCGCGTTTAGTTTGGTCTGCGAAATCTCTGCGTTGTTGCTATGGAGCCTATTAATGTACTACTCAACACACAACTACTGTCCATAACGTACTATGTCATTCACGAGATAGGCGAAGACAGCACCCCCAGAAATTTCGGACACTTTTATAGGGTATGCTCTCGACCCAAGGCAGCGAGGAACGCGATTTTTTTACCAAAACAGAGATAGAACTAAGTGGGGACCAACACATCAAATTTGGGAGAGATCGCTCAAATACCCGTGGAGACACAGGGAACCGAAAAATTCTGCCACCATTGACGTCACACTGCGAGCGAAAAAGAAATTCGTATTCGCCCGGAATTACTACTATTATAAAAATAAGGTTTCAATAAGAATGTTATCCAGATATAGGGAAATCTTGAAGCGGAGCAATTATAATTTTAATAGTATAAGATATATACGAGTTTTTCATTGAAAGTCATTGATTTATTTTAAATTTCAAACAA
This sequence comes from Ryuthela nishihirai, assembly GCA_038380435.1. NCBI lineage: Eukaryota > Metazoa > Arthropoda > Arachnida > Araneae > Heptathelidae > Ryuthela > Ryuthela nishihirai. Next base: position 56,285,152 of record JAWZYU010000026.1, read on the forward strand.
ATACGAAACAAGAATTTGATTTCCAAGGGACAGTGATAATTCTAAGTGATGAGTAAACCTCTATGAGGATACATACGTAGATAGCTTCATTAGTTATGAAGGTGCTGCCGTAATAAATCTGTCCATGCACAATATTATTGCAGATGTCGACAGCTTCGTTTAAAAGCAGATAATCCCTCACCTTCTAATTGATTGTTATAGCAGTGTGTGATTCGTCACATATGACGATTATTTAAATGTCATCTTTCTTCCCAATGCTGTAAACAACTTAAGTAGCTTTTGGGTTGGTTAACCTGTTTGCAGCACTTTTTATGCACGCAATAATACCTTATTATTATAATAGTAGTAATGGTCCGGTCACAAGGACTCCGATGGCTCAGAGGAGGTGGAGAGGGAACCCACTGGTCAGCTGTTTTAAGAAAGCTGGTAGCCTCTCGTCAAGGCCATGAAGTGCGTTTTTTAACATGCACAGGGTATGTATCTTCCTCACATGAGACACGGCTGAACGTCTCATCTGACGGAGGATGGCCTTTCCAAGGCCATCGGTCCCCTATTTACCGTGGGCAGAAAGGGAGCAGGGATCAGGAGATTAATCGAACCTGGATCGAATTTTGCAGGGGACTGCAGTTTACGTGCCTGGTCAAGGCCACCTCGATACAACAGCCTGGACACTAACAGAATATCTAATTTTTAAAAATATAATATAATGAATTCTCGGGGTCCTCATGACCTGATCATTTAGTCCATTTTGTTCAAAAATAATGCCACTCAGAGGAAAAGTAACCTAACCTAATTTATATTTTTAAAAATAAAAAAAATATAAAAAGTAAGCACTCATAATTTAATTGTGTTTCTAAAAATTCAACTAGTAATTGTTTATTTATAAAAATATTGTAATTAATTTTGTAATATTCTCAAATATTTTAATAAAAATCCTAATGTGTATATTAGTTTATTTTAACCGATTTTCAAATAAATGGCTTTAATTTAAATTTTAAGGGAATTAAATTAATTATATATTTATGCATAATTAATTTCCTTCCCTTTTTCCTCCTTATATTGAAGGTTGTCGAGGCCTGGTATATCCACAGATAAGGTAGGACCAGATGCAAAACTCTCGTATTGAGAAAGTGGCACCCTCTTGGGTGGGTCGCACAGTTGTTCATTTCAGTCCTGGAAGCTGACCAGTTAAGACCGAGGAACAGCTCTGGTGAAGAAGGGAGTAACAGTGTCTGAGCCATAGCGAGTAACAGTGTCGGAAGCTTCAGAATCCCTCCCCCCAAAAAACTTTGCATGCCTTGTTTGTTTACTGTATATGACTTTTTGTCCAATTACTGGTATATTTATTTGTCCACCTGCAGGAAATTCTTCAAAATTGTTCAGTAAATTATTTAAGTGGCTTTTTTCATGTATCAAATAACCTTTCTCCGTGTAGGAACTCTATTAATGCATCATTCAGGTTCTTCTAGGAAAATATATGGATGTATTTTTTTTTTGCTTTAAATAGAAGGAATTTTGTTTCAAATTTCTCTGTTGTTTCAGTTTATTTTTTTTTCATGCAAAGAAAACAAAAATGTGCAAATTTAATGTATTTGTTCAAATAAAACAATGTTTTTCAGTGCAAATCAATTTGAATAATTTTGGCACTAATACATGTTAAAATGAAATAAAATAAAAAAAATATCTTTAAAAAATATACAATTTTTTAATATTTGAAATTAATGCTTCTGCCAAGTCAGTAGAATAAATACGAATTATTTGATCATTTAACAAGTAATTTTTTTCCCTTAGAAAAAAGGTATTTTCGTGGGGCATTGTAACTAAAGGTATAGAAAATATAGTGTCTTAAATGAGTGGAGTAGACAGGAACAGGTAAAATGTTCAGTTTGCAAAATTTGATGTACATTAATATGGTAAAAACTTCAAAAAAAATGTCCCCAATGAAAAATATGTAAAACAATGAATTTTTCCTGTCTACACCACTGACATAATCGATAAACTGCTTCATCCATTCTAATAAAACTGCAAAAAATACAGCTTAAATATTTATAAGCAGAAAAAATTGTTAAATACAACATTTAAAAATATTATTGCCAGTATTGTTAAATACATACACTTAAAAAAAAATTTTAAATTATGTAACACGTTGCATAAAGTTCTGCAGTGAAATTTGGAAATTGGATAAAAAATATTAAAGAATATATCCACAGAAACCGGAAGGAAACCGTAAAGAAGCATTTGTGAACCACCGATAAGGGCGCTACTATCGTATTTCAGTTATCATGGGTCCTATGAGGGTTGCGTGTCTGGTCCTCCCTTATCTGTGGGCATATCAGGTGGCGTTGTCGTGGTGCGCAACAGACTGAGCCACCCCTAACTTTGGAAAAACTTGCTCTGATAATATTAATATACCCTGTTCCTTTCTAATATTTTAATAAAAAATAAAAAAGTGAAAATGTTATTATATTATAATGTGAAATATCATATGTCTTAGGATAAATAACTGAGTTTTATAATGTCTTAGGATAAATAACTGAGCATTATTTTTGAGATTTTCTCCTCACGACAGACTTTGATTTCTATGAGGAAATGAATCTTATTGTTATTGAAAAGCCAATGGCCATCTAACAAGATGCTGAGCTGTAGCTCTATGTGTAGGAATATGTAGGAATTCAGAGAGAAATTAGGAAGAATGGCTTAATTTTTTTTTGTGTCATTGTCCTGGAATGCGTTGCTTGATTTCCGAGTGATTTGTTGAGAAACAAAAATGAATAATGAAACTCTGTTTCATTGAATTCTGGATTGCAGGAAATAAACACTGGTACTCAAAATTAAAGGATAATGTATAAATTCATACATAACTCGAAGTATTTTTAAGGGAATCCAATGAAATTTGGTAAAGAGGTTTATTATTGCATTAGAAATGTAAATCAAGCAGAAGAAATTCTTAATCGTGTAATGTACATGCGTTAAGATCATAATCGGATAATTTACATGAAGAAGCAGTCCATGGAATAATACCTAAATTCTGTTACATACGTACGACATGCGCTATGATAATATGGAGTATGATCACCCCTGACAGCCATGCAGCTCAAGCAATGACCCCCTCAGGCTGTTTATGAGGTTATTGATGAGGTCTTGAGGGATTAATGACCAATCCTCGACAAGTACACTTCTGGTTCTTGGAGTGTTTTGAGAGGGGGTTATTTAGTTAGAGGGACACAAATAACAGGTCTCCTGACATAAATACATAGCTAACAAAGTTTCCTGTAAATAGTATGCCTGGAAATCCTCGTTCTTATAGTTGCCAAGCGGTCGTCACTATGTTTTACCTGCCAGTAAGACTCATAGAGCGATCGTCTGCAACAATTGTGGCTCTGGGACGGCCTAGTCCATTTTGACGACGAACGTCTCCTGTCTGTTGAAACTGTCTCCAGAGTCTTGACAGGACATTTTGTGGAACATTCAATGCTCTGGAAATTTCCGTCTGCGACTGACCTGCTTCCATCCTTTAAAGAAGAAAATCACCCAGACGATATCTTTGGTTACATAATCAGCTCGACGTGCCACTGTAATTAAAGCAGGAGGTGCCTGGAACAGCTGCAAGCTGCAAGTAGACTCTCGCGTCTTTTAACTCATTCCTAATTTGCATATTCCCGCTTACGTGCTACAACTGTAAATGCGGGATAGTTTTCCACCAAACGTATTTTCCATGTTCGTCCATTTTCAGTGCATTCTTTTGCATATATCAGCAGCTATATACGTTTTTGTCGATTTCCTTTAATTTTGAGCACCTGCATATGATATATGTGTGGGGTTTTCATTTTCATCTAGTGAATTTATTCGATTTCCCATTGATTATTAAAAAGAAATGTATTAAAAAAATTAACATTCGTTTCATCTTCCTGCGGTGAATTCTTTCAATTTTCGACTGATTGATTTAGGAGAAATAAAATTAAAAAAAAATCGTATTATTGAAATTCCTATTTCAGTAACTAAATACAATTCCTGATTTCCTCGTAACCGAGAGTATTCATCTGATTTCCATCTTATTCGTTAGGAAGAAATGAAATTACAACGTTGCCATTTATTGAAGTCTGGATTAGAGAGAATATGCATTGTAACGAAAGCAGAAAGTGCAACAATGAAACCCGGACTATGGTATTAGGAGGAACTCGAAATATAACACGGAGAACGTAATTTACGTCACCTACAATTTCGAATGAGGAATAAACTTTAAAAAGATAGAGAATTCGATTTGTTGTTCTCAGCTGGCTTGTACTAGTTGAAATAGTTGCATTTTCGGAAGAAATAGTGTCAAGTAGAAAGTTACTATATTTGGCTTAGTGTGCGTTAATCCATGAAAAATTATTTTATTTCGTGTGCGAGCGAGAGGATCAAAAATATTTATTAACGTGGATCTTGTTAATAAACTGGTAACTAAAGAAAAAGGTAAACTAAAAAGAGTTTTACCTTTTCACTTTTTGTTGTACTTAGTTAAGTAGTCTAGAGGAAAATAATCTGGTAACTGTGATTATGGGGTCACTTTGTACTGATAGAGAGCATATTGGTGTTTTGAGTATATATTGAGAAATTGTTTGTGATTGATGTAGATTTTATTGCCTTAGATATTAAATAAGTTCATTTATAGTTAGATTTTTCATTGTATTGTTCATTTATAGTGTACTTATCTATTTTTGAATTAGCGTTCGGTAAACCACAAAAAATTTGCAACATTTGGTGTCGGAAATGGGATTATTTTGAATGCCTTTCACTAGAAGTATGGATGAGTTGGAAAAACTAATAACTGATATGAAATATGAAATAACGACTCAAAATAATGACTTTAAAGCCGAACCAGCTGCTCAAAATGATGATTTAAAAGCTTAAATTACTACTCAAAGCAGTTAAATCAGTGAGATAACTGATCAATGTAAATATAAAAAAAATAACTCAGCAGAGAATCTGATAGTTTAAAGGTTGAAATTGATTGCGAAAAAAATTATACATACACACAAAATCCTCAGGCAGTCATAGGGTACGGAGGTTCAACCAGACGGTAAATTTTTCTCTAGACTTGTCTCTTCTGAGCTACAGGTGCTGCTTTTGCCATCCTATGCCAATTCTAGCAAGGTCCTGTTTGACATTGTCTGCCCATCGCATCCTAGGTCTCTCCCTTTTCCTGATACCCTTAGGTACATTATACTGTTCTTAATCTTGTTTGCCAATCTGCAGCTATGCATACGGGCAACATGGCCAAACCAAAGCAATCTCTCTCTGCACAATATACTGCTAAAAAGAAGTTGATGACTCCTTCTGCTAACCTCATCATTACTTACAAAGTCAAACCACCTAATGCCCAGGATAGTGCGTAAGCATTTAGAATCAAAGGCATCGAGTTCTTGTTTTCCTGCTTACAAAGGGTCCATGTTTCGCTATCATAACTAACCTTAGTAAGAACCAAACTATTATACAGCCTAATTTTAGTCTTTAAGTGTATACGCTTATTTTTCCACACTCTCCATAGACTCTTAAAAGTCCCAGCGGCAATCTCTATTCTTCTATTTATCTCATATCGCACATCACAAGTATCTGTTACATAACTTCCAAGAAAATTGAACTGAGACACTTGCTCAAAAGTGCAGTCATTCAAAGTAACTGAAGTATCATCTGCGAGACCAAGTTTCATCATTTTAGTTTTTTTCCTTTGTTTATCACCAAATCTACACTATTACATATACAAATCTATACTATTACGTCTCATGGTGAAAACTTCGAGCATCTGCTGTAACGTTATGAAATGTATCATCGAGTACGCCATTTGTAATAATTATGTCCAATAAATGTTTTCCCATTAATCACTGTCTTGTGTCCTTTCAGATCTTGTACCTCTGCTACCACTTTCCCATGACGTTTCCGGTTTTGGGTTCCTATGCAATTCTCATTCCTTTAGATATTATCTACCTCCCCTAAACGTTTGTATCTATATTTTTGAGACTCCCTGTATAACGTCCTCACGTTCCACGTTCCTGCAGAGAGAAAATGATTAGTATGATTTTTTAATAAACTATGTTTATTGAGAGAGGTAGGGGCCTACAATGTCAGACAATCACCTGATCACAGACATAGGGCACATAACTGTTCCTCCTCCGCTAAAGGCTGAAGTCACCGATGCTGAGAGGAACTTCAGGCACCACCTTTTCGAAAGCCATACACCTGCCTGGGACACATTAGTCCAGTTTAGGATTGACGATGCCCAACTAGCTAAGTGAGGTTCAGATACCTGAGATAGCTAAAGTATCTCGTGTCTCTGCTAACTTAGGATTGGCAACCCAGAAGCAAACAGAAAACACAGCGGCAGAGTCTCTCTCAACAGAGGCCAACCAGTGGAGCAAATCCATGATCCATAATCAATCTCAGATCCATAAACGAGTCCAGTCTAGTGGGTATAAATGGTCAGCAGCAGGACCCTGTGAAGTTGACCACTCCACAGTAGGGTTGGTATAAAGTGTAATGTTAATGAAATCACTTATGATTCTAATAGCAGATTTGACAGTGTTAAATTCGACTATGCACAACAAAATTATAGCGTTAAAACAGATTGTGAACATCAGTTTCAGTTTCTAAGAACTGAATTATTATCTTCTTCTTGTAATAATAATAATAATAATGTTAGTGATAATAATGTGGTAACGCATATTGAAAGAAGTACAACCAAATCTTCCACGTATGATGATCAACCGTCTTGGGCAGTGTTTTGGACCCAATTCGAAGTAATGGCTAGAGCCAATAGCTGGAATGAACTTCATAAACCTTTTACGCAAACACTATTATTGGTTATAAATTGTAGATGTCACTCAAATCTCTCTAAATATATTTCCCGCAATATTCGTTTAATATTTAAAGAATGAATGGAAGCTGAAGCATTTATCTTCAACGGTTGACACTTGTGAAAAAATACTTCAATAGATAAAACACAACTCTTGTAGCAATTTGTTCACTAACATAAATTAAATATCTAAAGTTTGTATGATGATATTTTTTTACGATTTCATCAATTTGGAGGCAATGTGAGAGTGTCGTCTGTTGTTAAATGGTCCCGCTTCAAAAACTCTTTAAATATTGATCGAAGATTGTTGAAAATTTACACTATCACTGCCTCCAAAATAACAAAACCTTCAAAAATCGTCATACAAATTTCAGATATTTAATTTATGTTAGTGAACAAATTGCTACAAGAGTTCTGTTTTATCCATTGAAGCATTTTTTCACAAGTGTCAAAAGTTGAAGATAAATGCTTCAGCTTCCATTCATTTTTTAAATATTAAATGAATATTAAGGGAAACGTATTTAGAGAGATTTGATGACATCTAAAATTTATCGCCATTAAGAGTTGGTGCGTAAAAGGTTTATTTTCAATGTTAGGGAACTTTGAAAGTGGCTTTCCATTCACATAACATGAAAGTGTCCGGATATTTTTTTCAACAAAGTCTATATATATATATGTCTATAAATATTTGTAAACATTAATAATAGCATCAGTGTATTCACTGGAACTCACACAAGATCGAATTATAATGAATGTTAGTATAAAGACAAAAAGGGATTTTTGGTTAAAAATTAGAATGTCTTTAATGATATTAGGTTAAAAAACTAACAACCACCCTCTTAAGCATCATATTAATATTTGAAAACGTTTGAACTATGTAGTGTTCAATACATTAAAGTTTATTTAAAAATTGGGCTAAAGAAATCCCGTTATGAAAAGAAAAAGTAAACAACATAAAGCTTTTACTTAAATATCCTAAATTATTTAAAGGAAAACCTATTTTACGGTACATTTGCCTTTAACCAAGTTTAAAAATATTTCAATCGTTAAGTCAATCGTTAATTTTCTTGAAGAGAAAAATGTAGGTGCGGATAATTTCGATTAGTGGGACATCTGCTTATCCCGTAGAATAACTGGTTGGTACAAATGGAAGACTCAACATCACTACTTGTACCTTTAGCAAATTTTGGCAATTCTGATTTTCCCACTAACTTTCAAAGTGTATGGACATCTTCCTTTGTAATTCTGCATCTGACTGTTATAGATAATTTTGGATGAGATAGGCTTTTCATTGCGTTCCGCGAAATATTTGACACCGAAATATTGATTCATTAAGATTATATAAGAATTTTTGCAGAATAATCTACAATCTAACTCCTAAGAGCTGTGTAATGGGTTCTTCACAATTCATACCTGTTCATTATATTGCCCAGAAATTAATCACATATCAGATTGGTTCAGTAATACAATAAAATGTATTTAAAACCCTATTACAAGGTTTTATAAAGAATTCAAAATTCAATTTTTTAGAAAAAAACAATCAATATTTGTTCATCATGTACAATTTACAACATTGAAAAAATGAGAGTGAAAAAAAATACGAGTGAACCCAAAAACCACGTGGTTTGTCTGAGCCACTAAAAAGATATTAATTCAAATATCAATAACGACATACTCAACAGCAACCGCTGTTATTTTAGACTAAAGAAACTATTTAAAATTTGCCTTCGTTTAGCTAATAACCCGCAAGTTTTAAAATAGATACCGTAAGAAGTACGTGTCCTTAGTGACACGACAAGCATTTACAAAAAATATAAAGAAAAACTATTATAATAACTTTTCCGAATTTTGCCCCTTTTTGGTTTCGGAAAGAAATGTTTCTTTGTGCTGATATTAAAAGAAAACTTGGGCCGATCTTAATTTATTGGTGCGGAAGGTTTCTTTATTCAGTGAACAAAAGTTACATAAAGTTAGGATGAGGGTAAATATGTGAACCGAATTTCATTTCCTTATACTGCTACTGTTTAGAGAAACTCGTCAATTTCTTGAGGATGAAAACTGGAGGGAGAGGACCAAACTTTTTTTTATAACACAATGCAGTAAATGGCCAGGTCACAAGGACCCCAAAGGCATAGAGAAGGTTGGGGGAGATAGCCAGTGTAACAGCTGTTGGGAGACAGATGGTAGCCTTCCGTCAAGGCCATCGAGCATGTTCTTTAACGTCCACAGGTTATACCTCTACCCCACACGGCTAAATGTCCCATCCGACGGACGGCGATCTTTCCAAGCCATCGGGTTCCATTACTGACAATGGGCAGGGCCAAGGCCGCCTTGATACCCCATGCCCGGACGGACTTGAACAATAGGAGGAAGGAAGAAAGGAGAGAAAAATTATTTTTGCATAAATATGTAATTAATTTAATTGATTTAAAATTTAAATTAAAGCCTTTTTTAAAATTAATTAAAATACGAAATAATAAATTATTCTAAGATATTTGAGAATGTTAAATTAATCACACATTTTTAAAAAAAATAAATATCTACCAGTTTAATTTCTAGAAAAATAGTTGGAATAGAAATTGCTATATTTTTGATAGAGGTCCTATATAAGTAGAGGTTGACCATTTTAAACTTGGACGCCATGTTTTGTCGTAGCTCGAATTGTTTAGTTATAAAGTTGAATGGTTTTGCACGAATACTTATGGATTATCGAAGAGAGTAGGGTAATATTTAACACAGATTTCAGTGTTCACGATTGGAAGCACTTTAGAAAATGGCTAAAACAGAAAAGTAAATTTTATACCTCTTTTTTTAAAAAATAGAGAGAATAATTTCGCTTTCTTTGTCTATCTTTCTGTAGACATCGAACATTTTTGTTTATACAGAAAAATAAAAAAATAAAATTTTTGTGTAGGATTATAGTGATGAAATATTACGGTTTACACTTTTCTAATCTCCCAAATGGTATAACTACGCCCTCTGACGGTAGAAAATTTTTAAATTTCAAAGGAATATTTCAAACGGTGTATTTATGTTAGAAATTTAAATATTGGTGTTAAAGGTTACCATTGGTAACAATGAGTTGACCCTTTAGACCTGGGGGGATGCAACATTTTTGATTTTAACAGAGAATTATATCTTTTTACAGATAGATTTAAAAAAAAAATTGGGTCGGATAGGCATTGATGAAATATTACGATTTTCCCTTTTAGAATTTCGCAAAAACTATAATCGGGCTCTCTAACGGTGGAAAAAAAATCGAAAAATTCCATTGAGTTGACAATTATTCCCAGGGTAGGTAGGAAATACGTTTTTGTTTTTAGAGATAATTGCAAAACCTTTGAAGTTGGTACTAATGATATATTATAATTCGCATTTTCAAAGGTAGTTTTGATTCTTATCGTTAAGACATCACTAAATATACAAACCGCAAAACTTTTAACGAAATTTTCAAGTGGTTTGTTTATGGTAGAAATCTGAATCTTTCGCTCTAGAGTGTCAAGAGACATTTCACTAACAGCAGTGATCTGCTTTTTTTCTGCAGAGAGGTGTGACAAAAGTAACTTTTTCTATTTAAGAACTAAAAGACAAATACTTTTATGAAATTTTGAGCTGAAAAAAATTCGGTTTTGTCATGAGTGGGATTCGAACCCACGTCTCCACGAAACATGCCTGTTATGCTAACCACTACACGATCAATGGCTAACCTTTTCTTAGCTTATGTGACCTTATAAAGTTTTTTTTACCTGTATAGGGTAAAAAGTCCGATGACTACAAACGAACAGACGATGAAACAAAAATTATCTTTTTTTAAAAAAAAGTAAAGTTCTAAAATTTTCTTTGTCTCGTTAGCCGTTTCCTAAAGTGCTTCCAATCATGAGCGCTGAAATCTGTATCAAATATTACCCTTCTCTTTCCGAAATTCATAAGTTTCCGCGCAATACCATTCAGCTTTGCACGCCAAATAATACGAAGGAGGACAAAATATGGCGTCCAATTTTGAGATGGTCAACCTCTACCTATATAGGGCCTCTAGTGGTATTGGGTCATACATCTGTGCCAACTAATTATTCTGTATATATAGGATACTTTGTATGAGGTTTTGATACTTTTAAAGCTTAATGTAGTGACTTATATTGTAAGCCACTGAACTAGAATACACTTTAATTTTTACTGAACTATGTTTGATTGAAAGAGTAAATCAAACTACATTGAAAGATATTGTTACGACAGAAGAATCTGGCAACCGAAAGCAAAGTTTCAGCCAACGAATTGAACTTTGGGAGAATTTGGAGAAGAAGAGTGGAGCGTTAACGGTCGTTTTGTATTGTAACGGTTGTTGTGTTGTAACGGTCGGAGAGTTCGAAAATGGACAGTGAGCTGTTCTGAGACAGTGCGCGTAAGTATCAAGAAGTAACTTGATGTGTTGTGTATACGCGGAAGGATAAAAGTGGGATCTTTTATCGTTAAGTATCAAGAAGTAACTTGATGTGTTGTGTATACGCGGAAGTATAAAAGTGGGAACTTTTATGGCTAACTTCGAATGTCTACACGGACTGTCTTTTTGTTCGGCTATTGTGTGAAAAGTTATTAGCACAGGACGAGAATTGGTTTACGAGTGAAGATCTTCGGGTGACCTGGTAAATCAAGTAAAAGGTAGTATTTAGTAAAATACACAGAGCTGATGTGTGCTCATGCAGGAAGATTGATGACTTGTGCATGTTAATAGTTGATTTGTTAATAAGATACTTCATCCATATTTCCTTTGTAACAATTTACCTTGTATTGAATTTGGTTTTGAAATATAGCTTTTAATACTCACGCTCAGTGGCTATCCATTTTTGTAATCCGCAACATTTGGTGTCAGAAGTGGGATTATGATTATTTAATTGAATGCCGTTAACTAGAAGTATGGATGAATTAGTAAAGTTGATAAATAGCTTCAAAGCCGATATGACTACGCTGATGACTGACTTGAAAGCCGATATGGCTAATAAAATAGGTGACCTGGCCGCACAAAATACTGAGATGAAAGCCGATATGAAAGCCGATATAGCTGCCCAAAGCGATAAAATAGGTGACTTGAAAGCCGATATGGCTACGCAGATGACTGATATGGCTACACAGATGAATGACATTAAAAGTCAAAATAGCGAAATGGCCGCACAAAATACTGAGTTGAGAGCTGAAGTGGCTTCTCGAGTTGGGAAGATTATTGATCACTTCAAGGATCATAAAACCGAACTCAATAGACAATGCAATAGTTTAAATGTTGAATTTGTCAGTGAAAAAGATGATCTTGATAGTGTTAAGTTAGATTGTAAACATGGAAAAGAAAAAAGAGAAAGGCAACGCATATAAAAATGTGGATCTGCTACTGGAAATCAAGAATCGTAGAGATAGCGCAGATAATGCCTTTGACCACGCAACTACTGGTGATGCATGGCAGAGTGTCTATGTCGCTGGTGACATGTCTAGGAACTGTGAAGAACAATCACACAGATCAGAGAGCTGTGAGACTATACAGTACGCTTTGCACTTCAAAATACCTAGGTATACAAGTCTGGCACGATCTGAAGAGAGATCCACACGAAAGGTATTCTATTCCTCGCCGTCAGCAAAATGCGTCATGGACAATTATCGCAAAGGCAGAGTAACGAGTGGTAATGAAGGGGAACGAAACAGAGTTTACGTTTCGCAGAGTGGTCCGAGTAAAGAAGAGGCGTCCATTCATCATAGATACAAAGTGCCCTTCGTCGTTACCGGGGAAGTCGGAGAGATTTTTCCGAAGCATATAGCCACACTTGAATCGTTTTTAGAAAGTGGGGATTTAAGAAAGAAGAATTCCGAAGAATGGCTTAGAAGCGTAACAGGTGATGCTAGTAAAGGAGCTTCAGGCAGAGACAGTACTTCAAAGACTAACTTTCTGGATGAAACTAAGCCTCAGAGTTACGATCAGAGAGAAGTGAATCCCTCAGATAATTTCAACGTAGCCACGCTGAATTTCTTTTCTGAACAGTCAATGTGCAGATTTGGACATTATAACCATTTAGATTATAAGGATATAGAAAAGTTTTATCACGACTACAAGAGCTCTAAAGTGGACAATATCATGTTACAGAACTCGTCTCTGATCTCCAGAATGAACAATTTGGCAATCATGACTGATATTTCCCTGGCTAATTACAATGAGAGCTCCAAGAAAGTGAATTCGGAAGAAACAGCAAATATGACCTCCTCGGGTCATGTGTTTTGCTGGAGACCCGAGTGGTGCCATCGGATGGTAGATAAAAACAGCACAGGAGGTGTCGGCAACAAAGTGAGTCTTGTCTTGGCTCCTGCACTTGCTGCTTTGGGTCTCCAGGTCCCTATGATCTCCGGTCGTGCTCTCCAATTGACGGGAGATACTCTGGACAAATTGGAATCCATCCCTAGCTTCACAGTCGACTGCACTAAAGATAAAATCGAGCAGATGATGGAAGACGTCGGATGCTGCATCGTAGGACAGACAGAGGAGCTGGTGCCAACAGATAAGGAGATTTACCGCTGCAAGGATCTGACGGCTACCGTAGATAGCGTTCCTCTAATGAGATGCTCAGTTGTGTCCAAAAAGCTGGCTGAAGGAGTGTGCGCTTTGGTTTATGATGTTGAATTCGGAAAAGAAGCTATTGATCTCATCAGTACAGAAGATGTTGCTGTTGATTTACTTAAGAAAATGGTTGCAGCATCACAAGCTCGTGGAATGAAGAGTTTGAGTTCAGCTGTTATCAGCAACATGGATTCACCTCTTGAAAACTCTGTTGACAACTCTCTGGAAGTGATGGAAGCTGTTCAGTGTTTCCTTGGTGACGGATCCTTGGAACTGCAAGAGCTCGTCGAAGAGTTAGGAGGAGAACTTCTGCGTTTGGTGAACATTGTGGATAATAGGGTAGATGAAGCATCACGTGTCCGCAAGGTTCTGCATAACGGCAATGCTTTGAACAAGTTTCGTAACATGTTAATAGAACAAGGAGTATCTGAAGATGTTGCAAGCTGGCTATGTGAAGGTAAAACAGAAAAAATATTGCTAGCAGCCCGACACATCACTGATTTCACTTATACAGGAGAAACAGGTAAGGTTGTCGGATTAGAAGCTGCAGTTCTAGCAAGAGTATGGAAGGAGGAGATGGACCGAAGCGCTAAAAAGAATTATGGAGCTGATATATTTGTGAAGCACCTTGGGGATCAAATCGAATCAGGTGAAATATGGCTGAAGGTTCATCACGACAGCTCTGAATTAAGTGAAAGTCAACTGACAAAAGGGTCAGATTGCAGGATGAAAATTCTCCCTAGATTTTATGTCACTAATGACTTTCATTCCTTGTTACTGTTGATAGAAGTAAAAATCCAAAGAAGAAAACTTCCGACAAAGAAGAAAACTTTTTACAGGTTTTGCACGAAAACTCTTAGTCGATTCTTCTCCCTGCAGAGACATAAACGTGTTCACAAGGGCTATAGGCCTTACACATATTATGTTTGTGGACGAGGCTTCAGTCAGAAAAGAAATCTACGTCATAATGAGATTCGCTTTCATTTTGACACAGACGTGGTATATCGCATTCGTCGATGTCCAGCTACAAAGTGCAAGGTGGTTCACGTGGATCATTTGGCATCGTTTCATCGAAGAACTGAAGAAGCTTTGGAATCCAGAATTGTTCGGGACGAACAAGACCTAGGAAGGGGGCAGTGTTACGACAGAAGAATCTGGCAACCGAAAGCAAAGTTTCAGCCAACGAATTGAACTTTGGGAGAATTTGGAGAAGAAGAGTGGAGCGTTAACGGTCGTTTTGTATTGTAACGGTTGTTGTGTTGTAACGGTCGGAGAGTTCGAAAATGGACAGTGAGCTGTTCTGAGACAGTGCGCGTAAGTATCAAGAAGTAACTTGATGTGTTGTGTATACGCGGAAGGATAAAAGTGGGATCTTTTATCGTTAAGTATCAAGAAGTAACTTGATGTGTTGTGTATACGCGGAAGTATAAAAGTGGGAACTTTTATGGCTAACTTCGAATGTCTACACGGACTGTCTTTTTGTTCGGCTATTGTGTGAAAAGTTATTAGCACAGGACGAGAATTGGTTTACGAGTGAAGATCTTCGGGTGACCTGGTAAATCAAGTAAAAGGTAGTATTTAGTAAAATACACAGAGCTGATGTGTGCTCATGCAGGAAGATTGATGACTTGTGCATGTTAATAGTTGATTTGTTAATAAGATACTTCATCCATATTTCCTTTGTAACAATTTACCTTGTATTGAATTTGGTTTTGAAATATAGCTTTTAATACTCACGCTCAGTGGCTATCCATTTTTGTAATCCGCAACAATATCAAGAAACATAGCGGTTGCTCCTTGAAATATCCTGTTAATTACTTTTCTCTAACTTAGATCATATGAATGAAGGGAAATTTTCATGTTACGATAAAACAATACTTAAAAATTGAAATCTTTTAAAGTTACGAAAAAATTTTGAAAAAAAAAAATCATTATAACACTATTTTTGAAATTAAATAAGAAAAATATCTTTGCCAAAGTATGTCACTTAATTTTTATATATGAAGTTTCCCCAGTTAACCTGGCAATACCCAAGTAACCTTATAGAAACAACTTAATGCATAAATGTGATATTTCAAATTTTGCAATTTTAGATAAAACAGAACTATATCAGAATTTAGTCACTAGGTGGAGATTATCCCTCATGTGATACCTCCAACGAAAGCTCTAAGATAACTGCAACGTCAAAACATGATAATGGTTCGCATTATTATGTTTTGATACAGTGATACATGTGAGATACAAGTGATGATCAAATAATAGGTAGCCAAAGTGCAACCCTAATGTCACTCATGCTCGAGTGAAGGAATTCTCACGAGTAGGATAAGGCCAGGATATGTAAAAAAAATAAATGAAGGAAACAAATGACCCAATAGAGTCGTAAATCGGTAAAGGGGGAATCAGATTGAATTTTCATTGTGGTGTAACATTTTCTCCTTCGTTTTACAGGTTTTAAGATATTTTCGTAAAAAATATGGAAACATCCGTGAGTTTAATAATTTTTGGCCTCCATTACTCTTATTAGCATTCTCACCTCTCACCTTTGACATACATGGCCCACATTCCCCCCTCGTGTACTGTACACGAAGGTTGTCAGATCACTAATTTCTAAAAAAAAATCGTTGCCAGATATTTTTTCTGAATTCTGTAATCAACTACAGTGTTCGCATACTTTTTTTGAGCGACTGTACATCCTTTCATGGCAACGGTACAGCCCTCCAATAGTGCCTTCTTTCAGCAGGATAATGCGCCATACCACACTGCCCGGATTGTTCGAGAATGGTTCGCAGAACGTGAAGAAGGCTTCCAGGCATTGCCCTGGCCTCCAAATTTCCCAGACATCAATCCAATCGAGCATCTGTGGTTTGTGTTGGAACAGCATTTCCGATCTGCGGTGGTTCAACCACGTAACGTACAAGAGTTAAAGGATCTGCTGGTAACGTGTTGGTACCAGATACCACAAGACACTTTTAAAAATCTTGAACCGTCCATGCTTCCCCGGGTAAGGGCTGTTTTGGCGGCACGTGGAGGACAAACATCATATTAGGCAGGTAGTCGTATTGTTTCGGTTCTTCGGTGTTTATGTTTCTAAGTTAAAAAAAGGAAACTTAAAGGAGAGCTTCCTACATCACTTTCATGTCATCGCTGAAAGAAAGATCAATCTTCGACAATTAGCAGAGAACAAGATCCTTCGACTAAATGATCTCCACCTTCAAGAAGAAATTTGTGTGCATCGTCAGAAGAGAACAGTTGCAGCACTCTTGAAAGACTCTCTTTTCAAGATGGGAAAGGTTCGTTCCCTAATTTTTAGACGTGCAACATAAAGGAAACGGTGATTCATGTTTTGCTGAAGTGGATGCATACTCGATCCAGAGAAACAACTTAATACCAAGATTAGAAAAAGAGAACATCTTTTAACTAAATCTGTACAGTTTACTTGAACAAAAGGAACTGACTAAATGCAAAGTTTGCTAGAGTGAAACAATCCAATTTTTACGTGATGCGAATCTTTTCCATACGATTATAGAATTTTTATCACGATTACGTAACATAAACGTCATCAGCTTCTTGGCGTTATCCAACCTTGCGATCTGGAAGAGAGGGTGGAAAGACTCGAACATATGTAGAGAAAATATTTATTATCCAGAGGATAATGATCGTAACAAATTTATTAAAAGTTTCTTCTTCCATCTACGTAGATGAGATTTTCACTCCAGTCAGAACTGAGAAAGCTTCAGCAAATATGTGTTTTAGTAACTTCTTACATGTCATTAAATTCTAATCATCATGATTTGATGATTAGAAAATTCCCATTTCAATCTAAGATGTGATTCTTCTCCATCTGGTCTTCCATTGAAATTTTCTCTAATGGATATCTTCGTGCTCGCTGAATAATAAGCAGCGTATATCCCATAAATGTCTCTCATTATAACTGTAGAGCGTTGTTTTTTATTTTGATTATGGAATCTATCCTAGGGATATGTGCTTGGCAGATATTTATTCTGATATCGACATTTTTGAGTTTGCTGTAAATTCTTTTCAAATGTTTATTGTTCATAAAGGACACTTTCCCGGACAATTTAATCCTTAACATTTGTTCTGCGATCAAATTTAAGAAGTGGAGTTTTTAGCAAAACGGCGTTATTTTTAGAAAAATAGACTTCTAAGTGAAATATTTCCCCAGAGTAGTAAAAATTGAACACGTTATATGGGTTTAAGTTTGAAAAACATAATAAAGGGAAAGTAACAACAAGCAGTGCTCGAAAGTTTTCTTCTTAAAAATATAGCAAAGAACTATCGTTTAATCCACAAAACGTGAGCCCTCGTACCGGGATTCTAGGTATATGACTAGTGCCGTAAGCTGCTGACAATTAAACTTAACAATTTTCCATATTTTTTATGTTTACATACTCTATGAGTATATTGAAAGCAGGGGCGGGCCTTCCATTAGTCCACCTTGGGTACCGCCCCACCAAAATTAATCACAAAAAAGTTAAAAAATTTGAAATTATTATTCCTAATTTATCATATCTAAATTAACATAATATCTTTTTTTTTCGTAATCATTTATTATTATTATAATCCCTATTTTTAACAAAGGTGATAACAGTTCTTGTGATAACTATAGGGGATATCAGCCTACTTTCTGTTCCAGGTAAAGTTCTTTACATGATTCTGCTTAATAGAATTAAGAATCTGGTTGACAGTCGATTACGTGATGAACAATGTGGATTCAGAAGTGGTAGGGGATGTGCAGATCAGATATTTTCACTTAGGCAGATTCTTGAGAAATGTTAAGTTTTAAAAATCTTTAGTTACTTGTTTTCTTGATTTCAAAAAGCTTTTGACTATATTGATCATCATAATTTATGGTTCATTGTGTGATCGTATGTCATATCAGAGAAGTTAATTAACATAATGAAAGCTCTCTATAATAACACTGAGTCGTGTATGAGAGTTGGAAAGGCTTGTAACAATTGGTTTAGCATTACCTCTGGTGTTCGACAAGGGTGCATTTTGTCTCCTCTTTTCTTTAGTTTGGTTATTGATAATGCTATGCGAAATTCACTGCTAGGGAAAGATTTTGGCCTTAAATGGTCTGGAGATACGACAATTTCTGATTTAGATTATGCTGATGATTTAGACCTTTTGGCAAACGATGTTTATGAGATTAACTCTTTCATTCAAGCTGTTGATGAGACTGTTTAGTAGTCTTGTAATAGTAGTAGTTTTGTTGAGTAGGTTTGGTTGTAAACAGAGAGAAAACTAAAGTGACGAAAAGTGTTCGGACAGGCTGCGATTCAGTTAATCTGAATGGTTGCAGTCTTCAGCATGTATCGCAGTTTAATTATTTTGGGAGCTATGTAACAGATATTAGTGATGTGCGGCATGAGATTAATAGACGAATAGCAATTGACTCTGGGTTTCTTAAGAATCTATGGAGAGTGTGGAGAAATAGGCGCATACATCTAAAGACTAAAATTAGACTGTATAATAGTTTGGTTCTTTCTAGGGATAGTTATGATAGTGAAACTTGAACGCTTTGTAAACAAGATAACAGGAAACTTGATGCTTTTGATTCCAGATGCTTACGCAGTATCTTGTGTATTAGGTGGTTTAACTTTATAACTAATGATGAGGTTAGGCAAAGGAGTTCGCAACCTCCTTTAAGCAGCATATTGTGCAGAGAGAGACTCCGTTGGTTTGACCATGTTACCCGTATAGACAATTAGAGATTAGCGAATAGGGTTATGGAACAGTGTGTCTAAAGGCCCCAGAAAGAGGGGGACACCTAGGATGCGGTGGGCAGACAATGTCAAACAGTACCTTCTTAGAATTGATGTGCAGTGGCCAGATTTATAGCTCAGGACAGATACGCTTGGAGAACTAAATTGCACCATCTGGTTGGAACACTGGAGTTCATGGCTGCTTGGTGATGATGACAATGAATCGTTATTTGCTATGTTACGTACAGAATTACAGCATTGACTTTGCTAATAAGGTCTACTCAGCTGTTTTCGCATTGTCGATGCGAATTTTAACATTACGGCCACCATCCGGAATCTTAGCATTATACGTTATAGCAATGACACAAATGCGCATGCGTTGAATTGCAATAACGCTGACCTGCAGCAAATAGTCCCTCTTTTTTTATAAAGCCTGTGATATTTGATTGGTTGATTCAACCAAAACAACCAATGGTCGAAGATACTGAATATAACCAAAATAAATAATTGCTCCAGTGATAACTTACGACGAGTAATTCAGTTTAAAATAATAAATAAAAATTTATAGTAAGAAAGGAGTGAAAAAATAGTTAACTCATATAAATAAATAATAATAAATACCCCCTCAAGCAGCTGCTTGCCACAGAGGTCTGACAGGAGCCGGTCAGTTTATATGCCAGAGTAGAAGGTCTGAGAAGATGGCAGGACCTCAGCAGAAAAACGACACATACATCCAAGCCTTACCCGGGGCTCGAACCCAGGTCCCTTAGATCAGTAGCCAAGCGCTAACCACACGGCCATATATTTGAAGAATAATATTGCAAAATACCACTCGAATTGAAAAGAAAAATACATATATCTATAGGAAATCATAAAAGTGGAGGGCCCTTTTGGCAAAAGCAACACTCTTGCATTAAAAATCCCTCTACTCCTACATGGAAAATGCACACCTCAAGAAGTTAATCAAGAAAAAATTAAACGAAACATTTCAACATCATTTTGAGGTATTAACATCTGGGAGATTCAATCATCGAAGCATGATTGAGAATGAGATTTCTCCCTTTCGAAACTTTGGTTTGACCAGTAGGAATTTTATCTGTATCACCAGGCTCAGAACCGGCTCAACTTTATTAAACGATTCTTTATTCAAGATGAAAAAAGTAAATTCTCCAAACTGTGTTCATTGCAATGTGAAAGAAACAGTATCACATGTGCTCCTTAATTGCGAAGAATACGAAAATCAAAGGAGAGAATTAATAAATAGTCTAAAAAGAAATAATGTTACCGAATTGAGTCTTAAAAGTCTGTTAGGCTAAGAAGAACCTTCTTTAAGAAGATTTTGCTTTCAAGAAACTTTGAAATTTCTACATAGTTGTGATCGTTTTGAAAGAATTTAAAGGAACTTTGAACTAAGGTGAGATCTTGTTTTTAGGCGATTGCTCCATTCTTGACGATCTGGAAGAGAGGGACGAAAAGCCCCGAGTTTCCGGTAGTCTAGAAATTTTTTGACTGACTGACTGACTGACTGTGAAGGGCCTAAATACTAAATTAAAGAGAAAAAAACCGAACTTCTTTTTCAGTTTGTCTTTTTTTCTCCGAAATTTTTATCGTTTCAAAGAAATATTGCAACGATGTATTATTTTTTTTCCAAAGAAAACGAGATGACGGTTTCGCTTTGTCATCTGGCTGTCTGTCCGTCTGTAGACATCGAGCTTTTAGTTCACAGAGAAAAATTTAAAAAAAGCTTTTCGTGTTGGATAGGTATTAATGAAATATTACGATACGCACTTTCCGAATCTCTGTCAAGCTACCAGTGGAGACTTTTTAACCACTCTCCAATATGGATTTTATTATAATATCATATCATATTTCCAATATGGATATTATTATAATATCATATCATATTTCCAATATGGATTTTATTATAATATCATATCATATTTCCAATATGGATATTATTATAATTCATTTGGATATTATTATATATATACATATATCCCTTCCAATATTATCTAAGAATATTCCAGGAATTCATTCAAAAAAATTCCTCAGATAAATCAACCCTTAAAATTCTATCAGAAACGCACCTAGAACACAACTACAAAAACTACATACAAATATATACTGATGGATCTCAGAATTTTGAAAAAACAATAACATCTGGAGCATTTTACTGTCCAAAAAGCAACTTTGAAAATTAATTTAAATTTGATTATCCTACTCGTTTCCTCATTGCTGAATTGACAGCTATCATACTAGCAATAAACTGGGTTCTCCAATTCTCCAACAAAAATATTGTAATCTTGACTGATAGCAAGACCTCTTTAGACATTTTACAACATAATCCATTTAAAAGTAATTATAATATTTTCATAAATGACTCTTACACATTAATATACAACTACACAACATATTACATATACAATGGATACCCTCACACATTAATCTAAAATACAATGACATTGCAGACACTTTAGCAAAAAATGCAAGAAACCTGAACCATTTTATGAATTTCCCCATGTCATTTTCTCCTATATAAAAACTTAAATGAAAAACACATGAACAGTACACTTCAAAATTGGTATTTTACATATGCAAGTCACACACAGAGATACTTAATTTCACATAAAATTAATAAATTCAACAATTATGGATTACAAAAAAGGGAAATTAGCATAATATTAAGAATTAAAGCCAACCTAGCACTAACAAAAACCATGATCTTTAAAATAAATAAAATAAATTCACCAAATTGTCTAAAATGTAATGAACAACAAACAATAGAACACACAATTTTTCAAGGTAAAGAATTTACAGACGAAAGAAATAAATACTTCCAAAAACTCAGAAAACATAAAACTAATCAATTTAAATTTCAATCAATTCTTGAACCAAAAGAAAAAGCACTTAAACCCATATACTATAATCTACTAATTAATTTTCTAAAGAACATAAACTGTTTAAATTCCTTATAAAAATTAAAAAAATTAATATAAAAGGAAAAAAGAAATGAAAACTATCAAAAGTGCCTGAATGAGTCTTCGGGGAAACGAGAGTTGTCCTTGAAGGAATATTCAATTGTTGATGTGTGATATGTATGTATAACTATGCCCTCTAGTGAGGGAAAATTTTGAAAATTGCAAAATTTCGAACGAATATTGCAAACGATGTATTTATGCCCAGAAATTTTAAATTTTGGTGGTGGAATGTGAAGGTTGCGAAGTTTCCACTGCGATTAATGAATTGACCCCTAAGACCAAGAGGGGGGGAGAACACACAATTTTAATTTTAGCAGACAATAGTTTGTTTTCAGAGATAAATGAAATATTCTTTTTGGTTTATAGAAGGAATTGATAAAATATTATGATTCACACTTTTTAAATCTTCCGAAATCTATAATTGCGCCCTCTAACAGTGGGAAAAATTTGCAAATTTCAAAATTTCAAACAAATATTGAAAACGACGTATTTAAGATAGATATTTTACATTTTGGTGCTAAAATCTAAACGCCATGATGGTTCCATTGGCAACAATGAATTGACCTCTTAGACAGAGGGGGAGTGGGAGAGCACAACTTTTTGTTTTAGCACATAACTGTTTGCATTTAGAGATAAATGAAAAAAATCTTTTTAGGGTTGAATAGAAGACACATTTTTTTTGCAAAGTCCAACAATAATAATTAAGAACTATCAGATCAGGGCTCTTTGTGGATATATAATGTGATCAGCCCTGCCCATCCATCTGCCAGGAAATGCTACACTAAGAAATTCTGTAACATCACTGAAAACATATGGTGGCCTGGTGACTTCCCGTGAAAGTGTTAGAGTAACGGAATGTAGAGGCATAATATTTAATGTGATACATTTTGAGTACTTAGGAATAGTGCTTCCCGAAATATCGGAATAGTGTTCCCGAAACCCACCTTTAACTGTCAAACATGGTGGTTCCATTGGCAACAATGAATTGACCTCTTAGACCCTGTGGGAATGGTAAAACACCATTTTTTGTGTTAGCATATAATTGTTTGCATTTAGAGATAAATGAAAAAATATCTTTAGGGTTAGATAAGAATATGATTCGCACTTTCGGAATCTTTTGAACACTATAATTGCGCCCTCTAATGGTGGAAAACTTTGAAAATTCCGAAATTTCAAACGAATATTGCAACGATGTATTAATGATAGAAATATGAAATTTTGATGGTGGAATGTGAACGTCATGAAGTTTCGATAGGAAACAATGAAAATGATAATTAGAAACTCGTTTTTAGTTTCATTGGTAGTAATGAAATATTATAATTCGCATTTTTCAAATACTTAGCAGTTTTAATATATACAGGGTAGTTATAATTAAACTGATAGTACTTAGAGCGATGTAGAGAAGGATCTACTCAAATTATATTGAATTTAATTTGATTTATTTAGGTACATTAGGTGATATAATACTCTCTAATACTAATAATAATCTGTAAATACTCAAAATATTCTGTAAATAATCTCTAAACAGCTTTGCAGTTCCCTGTAAAACATTTTTACAATTATATTACACCACTTATAAATTTATATTATCATTTCTTAATCTTCGTTCAAGAATAAAAATAAATACCAATATTAATTAGAAAGCAACATCGTCTTTAATCATGAATTGAGACATTTTTGCTTAAGTCATAAACAAAGAAGTGTCGGATTACGTTAATTTTTAAACTTATACGTTCGTCAGATATTCTAGCCATGGCACTACGGTCGCATTTCAAACGTCTATAATTTTGCATCACATAGTATAATATCTATCTGGAATAAAGATCGTTGAAACTTTCATAGTAATGCTTGCAAACTGCAATTGTCATTCTTTAGATTGTGTTGACGGATAATCGCCCTCTAATGACCAAATTTGAATTATTGTGTTTAACATATTTCAAACAGTGAAAATTTTAAATATCACATTTTTCCACTGAGCAATTTTACATACAAAACTGAAACTACTCGTATTTTGTCAGTTGAATTTCCTTCGCTTCACACCTACAGATGAATTCTTACATCAGTCAGTGATCTAGTGAATAATTTTTCGTAACTTTTCTTTAACTTTGGGTGTTTTAGATGTTTGAGTCGATTATTTGTAAAGATTAGTAAAATTTTATTTCTTTCATAAATTTTCAGTCATGGAAAAATTTAACACGAGAGTGAAAACAACTACCACTATAAATCCTGATTTATTTTAATATACGAGTAAACTAGCGTTTTATTAGTAGAGCCAAGCATACAGAACGATTGGGAGCTCTGACTTCAAACCGTCATGACGTGTTTTCGCATCACTCCTGGATTACTTCAAGTACTAATGATTAGGTAACTATTTACTTAAATTTCCTATTAGCATTAGGCAAGACTGGGTGAAAATCCTAGAGGAGCCTTTGGCAGGAAGGGTATCTAGTTTAGCCTAAACTTTTACTTAAACTTGTAGTTTCTTAGTTAGGGTTTTTACAGGTTTATTTTCTACAATGATGGGTTAATAAAGTCTCCGGCTTTGGACATACTAATCTACATTAGATAAGTATAAATACAAGTCAATAGACTACGTGAATTGGCCGCTCTCAGCACAGGAAAAGTACGCGACAATAGCGGAATTTAAGTTGGCCGTTATTGGTGTTGGGAGAGTAGGTGCTGATAGCCGACTCATCGATTGGCCGTTATTGGCTTGGAAACATATTATACAAGTAAGCATTTCGACTTTAAAAATCCTGCGTTCAGGTATTCTAGCTCTACGTTTTTCGTATTTTATTCCATTTTAGTCGCTACTGGAAATGTAGCGTTTTTGAAGTTTTCCGTTTTATTCGATAGTACTCGACTACTGAAAAGTAGCTTTTTTGTATTTTATCTCTCATTAGATTTGTAATTTTACATTTATTCTGATATTTTATCCTCATTTTTGAGTTTCAATATTGTTTTTGGACAGATTACTGTTATTTTACAGTAATTCTGTCTTTTTCAAATCCGGTCTGAGCCGGTTCTTACAGTTACAATTGTCAACTTTTACAGTTGCAACTGTTAATTTGATATTTGAAATTTTAGAATAGTTTGCATACATTTTATGTAAATTTGTTCTATTTCTTTTATTTTTATCTTATTCATACTTATTTATTTGTTTTCAACTGCTTTTGTTTGAAAATCTTTCAAACCTTTGCTTGCTTGCTTGCGCCTCAACAGTTGAAGATTCCTGAGATCAAGACAGGTATGTGATCTCAGACTCATTCAGTCATAATGTAGGATATCTCATTTATATTTTCGAAGTTTTCCTTCTTTTATTTATTTGTTTTATAATTTATCAATGAGATCAATATCTCTGATATAGGAGATCAGTAATTTGTATAGAGTTCCTTTTAGGTAATATTTAGGTGGTTCTAGTATTGATTTAAAGTTATATTGATTTATATTATATTTTTGTAATTTTTGGTAATATGTTTTTCTTTGATTGTCAAATTTTTTACAATTAAAGATAATGTGTTTTAATGTATGTGGTTCGTTACATGAATTGCAATTTGGATTGTGGGTTTTCTTTATTTTATACAGGGTTGTATTTGTAAGAGCTAAGTTAACCTTGATTCTTAGTATAATATTCATTTCCTTCTTTTTCAAATTATAATCTTTAAATTTGTTCACTTTAGAATTTATGTTATATCTATGAGTGTGTGCAGCATTTGTGTTATACCAGTTTTGTAGTTCTTCTAGCATTTTAATTTTATTCTGATTTTTGTGTAAGTATAGGAAGTAGGGAGTCTGATTTGAAGTGTTTAGATTTTTAGCTTGTTTTGCCAGAGCATCTACTAAATCATTTTCTTTGTGGTTAATATGTGATGGTATCCATTGTATGTATATTATGTTGTTATGTTGTATATGTTGTTGAGTAATTGCTATTATGTCGTTAATGTAAATGGCGAAATTGCTTTTAAAAGGATTTTGATAAATAATTTCTAGAGATGTTTTGCTATCTGTTAATATTACTATTTTATTATTATTGAATTTTAAAGCCCAGTTAATGGCGTGTAAGATTGCTGTAATTTCTGCTATAATTACTGGGGCAGGTCTATTGAGTTTAAATTGATAGTTATGTGAGTTGCAAATAAATGCTCCTGATGTTATTGTTCTTTCTGCATTTAGAGAGCCATCAGTATAAATTTTGATGAAGTCTTTATATTTTTTTTCTATGTGTGTTTCAGTAAGAATTTTCAAACTATTTAAGTCTAATTGTTTTTTGGAATGGATACCTGGAATTTCATTTATCCTTATGGGGAATGGTGATGTCCAGTATGGGTAATGTATTATAGTGTCTCCACTTAATTTGTTTTCAATGATATTTAAGAATGCATTTTTTTCAGGTATTTGTGTTAGTGTTATATCTTTAAAATTTGTTTTAATTTTTTCAATAATTGGGTGTTGTTGATTCTTGGTAATAATTCTGAAAATGAGATTTGATATTAGGTATTTTTTCTTTATGTTCAGTGGTGGGAATGCTGTTTCTGCATATAAATTGATATTTGCAGTAGGTTTCAAGAGTCCCAGACAGTATTTCAATATTTTTGTTTGTGAGTTTTCCAAAATTTTCATTTTAGTTTTAGATATATTATTAATTAGTTCTAATCCATAAGTATATTTAGGTAAAATTATTGAATTGTATATAAGTAATAAATTTTTTACTGTGCTTCCCCAGCTTGAATTTCCTAAAAATTTCAGATATTGAAATAATTTATTGGATTTATCCTTTGCATTTTGTATGTAAAAGTTCCATAGTAATTTCGAATCAAGATGTAGACCTAAGAATTTCAAATTATTCACTATTTTTATTTTTTTGTCTTTTATTTTAATGATGAAGTCATTTGGTAGTTTCTCCCTTTTGTGGAAATAAATAATGTTTGTTTTATCTATGTTTATTTGTAAATTCCATTTTTCACAATATTCGTTAATTTTATTTATTGTTTTTTGTATATTTTTTTGTATTAAATCTTTATTATAGTGTGAAGTCCAGAAAATTAGATCGTCCGCATAAGTTTCAAATTTGATATTTGCTTCGAATATATTTGCGATGTCATTTAGATAAATATTAAATAAAATCGGAGATAATATGTCTCCTTGTATGATTCCATTCATAAATTTGTATTCATTAGATAATTTATTTCCGATTTTAGTCTTGTAAAATTTGTTTTGTATTATGTGATATAAGAAGAAATATAAATTGCCACAGATTTTTAATGTTCTGATTTTATATAGTAATGCTTGATGTGATATAGAGTCGAATGCCTTTTCTAAGTCGATAACAACAGCTACCATGTATTGTTTGTTTTCAATGGCATGTTCCGCGTCAGTAATAATGTCTAATAGTAAGTCCTTGGTAGCTCGGCCAAATCTAAATCCATAGCAATAATTGTGAAATATATTATTTTTCTCAATGTACCAATTCATTCTAAAGATTATCATTTTTTCAAACAGTTTGAGTATATTAGAACTTAAGCAAATTGGACGGTAGGAATTTAAGTCGTCTGCTGGTTTTTTTTCTTTTTTTATAAAAATCATATAATTCTCTGACCATGAGTCTGGGTATTTTCTTGATGTCCAAATATTATTAAAGAAATTTAACAAGAGTTGTATCCAATTAGGTGGAAGATTTTTAAGAATTTTGTTGGAGATCCCATCTGGACCAGGAGTTGTATTTTTTTTTAAGAGTTTAATGGCACTGTTTAATTCAAATAGGGTAAAAGGGGTGTTTAGGATTTCTGTTTTATTACATTGGAAAGTTTTGTGAAATATGTTAGAGTCCTTATGTCTTTTTTCTAGTTTGTCATTTGGTTTATAATTTTTATTAGTGTAAAATTCTGCTAATTTTTCTGTGGTTTCCTGTGTGGATAGATTGTTTTTTAGAGAGTATGTTTCTATTGGGTTTTTAGGAGTAGTGTTAGTATACAGTTTTTTATAAATTCTCCATAAGTTTGTTGTTGTTGAATTTGGGGATAATTTTTCAGTTAGTACTTTCCAATTTTGTTTTTGTATATTTTTGATTTTTTTTTCTATTGCAATTTCTAGTCTATTATAATTTTCACAATCAATAAACGTTCTAGTTCTTTCCATCTTTCTCTCTGCTCTTCTTCTAATAGCGATAAGTTTGTTTATGAAAATTGATTCTATATGATTTTTAGGACATTTTTTTGTGATAGTTTCTGTATGTTCTTTAATTTTTTCATTCAATGTATTGGTGACATTGTTGTAACTTGCATTTGATTTATATGGGCAAAATGTTTCTAGATCTTTTCTCAGAGTTCCCCAATTTATAATTTTAATTTGTGGTTTATTTGTATTTAAAGTTATGTTAAGTGTAATGACTATAGGCCAATGGTCACTTCCAAATGAATCAGTCATTATTTTCCAATGAGTTATCTTGGAGATTTCATTAGTGCAAAGAGATAGATCAATTACTGAGTGTTTATCAATGTTATTTTTTCTTGTAGGTGTTTTTTCATTTAGAATAATTAAGTTAAAGTTTTCAATTACTTTAATTAAGTGTGTGCTTCTATTATCATTTTTGTAAGAGTACCACATTTTATTATGAGTATTAAAGTCACCACAGATTAAAATTTCCCCTTCAAGATTTTCTAAAATTGCTGCATATTGATTATAGTTAATATGATTACATGGGTTGTATATATTGACTATATATGTTTTTAAGTGATTAAGTTTTACTTGTAAAATTATGTATTCTATTTTATCCGTAATATTGTTTAAGTAAATTCTTCTTTGAGGGATTAATTTGTCACAGTATGTTACAACTCCCCTTGAAGTTTTATGATTTCTTTGAATATAAGTAACAAAATTATTCAGGCTGGGGATATTGTCTGTCTGTGACTCTTGTAAACATATTATTTTAATTTTCCTAGTTTGGATTAAATGTTTTAAATAAGGTTTTCTTTGCTGAATGCCGCGACAATTCCATTGTAAAATCTCTAGATTATTAATCATGAACCACTCAAAGAGAAAGATAGGAGAATGTCCTTAATTACATTCAATTCAGGACAATTAGGAAGTAGACATTCTAAAAGTCTAATGACTAAATTTAAGATCAAGCCTCTTGTCTCATTCGGTATTTGGCTTTTGCTTACCTCGGCTTGTGAGTTCGGAACCTTTTTCTCTTTTTTTTCGTGTCTAATTTGTTTATTGGAAATCGAAGTTTTTGAATTTTTTGCACCAGTAATGTTTTTTTTCGCACATTTAGCATAGTCCATAGTAGTTGGTAAATTTGTTTCGTTGTTTCTGGTAAGAATAGGAAAGTCAGTAGAAGTTGAGGGTTCTGCGTTGAAGAGTTCGTCCACTTCGTCTTCTTCGTCATCTTGCGAGCTCACTTCCAGGTCCGCATGAACCGTGCTTTCAATCCGATTGTTAGCTGTTGTGAAGTTTCGGCGATCGTCTTCGCGTCTTGTCAAAGAAGTTGAGTTGAGATCAGAGGAATTGTTTTGAAAACTCAATCTAGCCTTAATCAAAGCTTGCTGCCAGTTAATGCCCTCTTCTAGTTGAATCGTTTTTGCTTTGCAGGCAATGATACGGGCCTGGCAACCGGACCAAGTAGCTGGGTGTGGCCCGTTGCAATTTGGGCACTTGTAGCCTTTTGCCGTGCATTTCTTGTAGTGATGGTTTCCTCCGCATTTCTTGCATGTGAGTTTTCCTCTACATGAGGAGATGGCATGTCCGAAAACATAACATCTAAGGCATAAGTTAGGTGGAAGATTATATTTTTTGACTCGAAACCTTCTAAAACCAATGTAGACAAATTCGGGAAGAGAGATGCCGTCAAACTCTAAAATAATTTTATGTGTTGGAGAAAAATCAGTTTCGTGTTGGAGAAAAATCAGTTTCAGTATTTTCATCAGATTTCTTGTCGTATTGAACCATACGTCTCAAACTAAGAACTTGTTGTTCTTCCAGAAGTTCGAGAATTTCATCATCATTTAGTGATGTAGGAACTCCAATTATTGATCCTAACACTGATTTTCGAAAGTCAGGAATGTCCACCGAAATAGGGAAGTCTAACAGAGTTTTGAGGTTCATAATTGTATCATAATGACTTTGGTTATTAGGAAACAACAGTAACCTACCGAAGGAGATAAATCTCCCAGGAATATGTTCTCCGAGGAGCTTGTTAAAGAAAGATGTTACTTTTTTAATATCAAGATCACTTATATCGTCGTTTATACCTGTTATCACTAATGCAAGTTTTTCTTTTTTATGAAAATTTTCAGAGATAGGTTCCGAGTCATTAAAGTTGTTTGAGTCCAATGATGTTAAAATGACATTTTTCTTATTATTAGTATCCTTTACTGGAGTTTTGTTAGATTCTATTTTATTATTATTATTAGGTTTAGAAGAAACATTTTCCACAGACTTAATGTTTTCTAATGTTACCTTTTTGTTTGTATTATCCGAATTTGGTGGTAAATCCTTGATGTCTGTTGTTGAATTCATGTCCTTTCTGTTGTTATCCTCATTGGATTTTGTAGGAGATGTCTCCGATTCTGATGAGATTTTTAAGTCTTCATCCAGTATCGAGAAGTCCTTTATTTTATCTGGAATTACTTTCTTCTTTCCAGTGTTGTTGTTATTGTTCTTGGATTTTTTTATCCTAATTTTAATGGGCGATATAGGGTTGTTCTTTTTCCTTCCATTTGCCATTTTCAGAGTCCTCCGCCTCACCGATTCACCAACCAATATTAAACTCAAAAATTAAATTATTCAAACGCAGCACAATCTCGACGTCCGCTCTCTAAGACTGCCCACATCAGAGACGAGGAAGAATCTTTCAAACCTTTAAGCATTTACAATGTCAAAATCTGACATTCATGAAATTTCTATCCCGGTCCTGACAGAGAACTACTCTGTTAATGACGTTAGTCCGGACCTCTCAGAGACATCTGAAGCTCAAATCTCTATGGATAATTCACAACTGACTTATAACGCGCAAATTTGCCCGTTTTTATTGGAGAAAAATAAACTCCTGTTCGATTTAAACTCAACTTTGGCAAATTTACCTTCTATGAAGGAATTACACAGCCTTTTGCCTGATGATCGCGTCAAATTCAATGATGCAATATTGGAAAGGTTTTATTTTGAGAAAGATATTAACGAACATGTTTGCTCTGGACTTTGCTCTAGTCAAACAATTGTTTTGGAAGTTGTTCAGGAATTGGATCCTGCCCCAAAACATGGTATGGATTTATTTCAAGATATTTCTGATGCTGTCAAAAAACCTAAAAGGAAGGGTGTTGGCAAAAACTTAAAGAAAGGACACAAGAGAGCCTTGTCTCCCATCACTGACTCTGCCTATGCCTTTAAGACCAGATTTTAGGTCTTAGAGGAGGAATACTTGGACCCTCCAATTTCTGAAATGGAGGCTTCGAACTATACCGCTACTCCTAAAGGGAATAGCAATAATAATGGGAAAATACCTCCTATCATTTTACGTTCTCCTAAGAACTGGCTGGACACTTACAAAGAATTAACTAAAATTGCCGTGAAAGCTTTCACTGCAAAGACCTCTGGAAAAACGATCAGATTACAAACCAAATGCTCCAACGATTACAGGTCCTTTGTCAGGTATTTTGATGCTTCAAAGCAACAATTTCATACATACAAATTAAAAGAGGAGAAAAACCTCAGAGTGGTAATCAAAAATCTACCTAATGACATTACCACTGATGATGACCGAGTCGCCTTGGTGGACTTGAGATTTACAATTATTGAACTCTCACAGAAGAGACGAGGAAAAGACAAATCTCCGATCCCCGTATTCTTGGCAGAATTGCCTAAGGATGCTGCAAATAAAAAGATATACAATGTCACAGACCTCTTTCACCTGAAAATACATGTGGAGAGTTACAGGTCAAAGAAAACACCAACACAGTGCCATGTGAAACATTTTTTGACCGTAATGTGATAATTGGCCAGGCCACAAAGATCCCAAGGGTTTCTAGAAGATTCAAGAAGGGAATCCATTCGATAGCTTATTAGCAGACATGTAAGTTTCCCATCAAGGGTACACCGGACCACGGCTTAACCTCCTATCAGAGAGACGTCAACCTTTCCATTCCCAACAGTGTCCCAGCTAAGATTTATCTCCAGTTGCCCCATTCTGCAACGGATTAATTAAAAATAATAATAATTTAAATAAATATTTCTGAAACCTTGTTATAGTCTGACTACTTAAATAGCCCCTGTAACGAGTTGTACCGCTTGAACATATATTTGCTAAATAATAATAATAAATAAAGTAAACGAATGCATACGCAAGCTTCTAATATACTTGCCTGTTGTTCATTTATTCTAGTCGTACTAGAATTACTCAAGAAAATTTTAATCATCTGCTTTTACAAATACAATTCTGATATTGGAAGTTTCTCAATTATGGAAATGAATTCTCATTTAAAATCTCAATTTTGACGTGAGACTATCTTTATGAGTTTAACTAATAAACCCTTTATGGCTAAGCAAAACCATTATAGGTAAAGGGTTTATTAATTATTCATAAAAGGTAGCCATTTGGTCTGACAGTAGCCTCCAAGTTTCACTGATTAACTACCTAGGAAATTAGCTAGGTAGTCACTGGAAGGAGAGCTATGCACCAATCCCCTGTGATGATGCATAGAACCGGCCAGGCCTAGCACCAAATGTCCGACCCCGCCTTCTCGTGGTGCGGACCGTTAGTACCTTTCAAAAGAGATACTCTCTTGTGGAAGTGAACGGAAGGGGAGGGCTGCCAGATTAGTGTGGCCTACTGATATGGACAACTATGGCTACATTTCTTTTTTTTCTACCCTGCTGAGGAGTGGTCAACCACACAGGGACCTGGTGCTTACCATATAAACCCACTGGACTGGACAGATATATGGCTCTGAGCTTGATTATGGATCCTGATTTTGCTGCACTGGTGGGCTTCTGTGGAGGGAAAATCTTCCGCTGTGTTTTCTGTTTGTTTGTGGGTTGACAGTCCCAAGTGAATAGATTCACAGGATATGTTTATCAGCTGGTGGATAATCCTGAGCAGGGGAAATCGCAGGCACCTGAACTCTTTGCGTCTATTGGCATCGTCAAATTCTACATTGGAGAACGTCTTCCAGTGTAGATGGCTTCAGCCTTTAGTAGTGGGGGAACGGGTCTTTTCCCCCATGTCTGCGATTAGGGGGCTGTTTGATATTGTCGGCATTCCCTCTCTCAATAAACATAGTTTCTTTAAACATCCCACTAACCATTTTCTCTCCATAGGTAGTTGGAATGTGAGGACTCTGCACAGAGCTTTTTCTCTTGATGTCCTCACACAAGAATTCCACCATTATAATTTAGATATTCTCGGCTTGCAAGAGACCAGATGACAGATAAAGGTCATATTCTTAAAAATAATTTTAAATTTCTCATTTCAGGGAGGGACGACAATAAGCATCACCAAGGCGTGGGTCTGCTTCTCAGCAGACACGCTAGTGATGCTCTTCTAGGATACGAGTGCATTAATGAAAGGTTTCTTACAGCAAAATTTCAGAGAAGCGTTAAAGACTTGAATGTTATTTACTGTTATGCCCCCACTGAGGATCTGATGAGGATGAGAAGGATAGGTTTTACGGACAACTTCAGGATATTTTGAATTCTGTCAATAAAGGATATATTACCCTTGTTCTAGGTGACTTCAATGCCAAAGTTGGTACTGACTCTGACCTGTGGGGAGGAGTAATAGGCTCTTTTGGTATTGGTAGCTGCAATGGCAATGGGCAACGTCTCCTACAGGTAAGTAAACTCAATGGTTTCAGAATAACTAACACTTATTACAAACACCGCGACATACATGAGTACACATGGGTTTCACCTGATGGGCTGCATAAGAATATGATTCATTACGTATTAATTAACAGCAAATGGGCTAGTTCTGTTAGGAATACCAGGTCATATAGGGGAGCTGAAAATGGATCTGATCATTACATTGTTAAAAGTGTCTTGCAATTTAAACTTAAAAAGTGTTGTGCTAGGGTTAAAAAAATTTCTTTTAATATTGAAGCTCTGAAAGACCCACTTATTGCCCAAGCTTACCATGATAGGTTATTTAGTCATTATGACAGTCATGGTATGCTTAATACTGAAGTTGAGGAAGAATGGGATCATTTCAAACAGGCTTTTTTGGACACTAACAGTACTCCTTTAGGAAAAAAGGAGCAGAAGAGACAGAATTATCTGAGTGATAAGGCACTTGAGCTTATTTCGGAAAGAAAGAACTGCAGGAATGTCCTTAATCAATACCCTACTAGTCCTAATAGAAAGCATTACAGAGAACTTAAGAAACGTGTAAAAGATCAGTTAGCTGCTGATAAGAATCTTTGGCTTGATGGTTTGGCTGACAAAGCCGAGAAAGCAGTTAGACAGCACAACAGCAGAGAGGTGTACCAGATAGTTAATGTTTTGTGTGGTAGAAAACGGACAGGTATACAGCGATTGAAGGATAAACAAGGTAAGGTTATAGAAGGTGAGGATTCTGTCATGGCTAGGTGGGATGAGCATTTCAGTGATATTCTAAACAATGCGGTTAATTCTATTCCCATTGTTTCCAATGACGATAGATGCATTGGTGGCTTTAATGTTGGCCCTATAACACAATCTGAAGTTATTTTGGCTGTTTCTAAACTTAAACTTCATAAATCCCCAGGGGTAGATGAAATTACTACAGAAATGCTTAGAGCTGGGAATGTTTCGGTTACCACTTGGATGACTGAAATTCTGAATATCTTTTATGATAAAGGCATGTTTCCTAAGGATTTTTCCCGAGCAATTATTATCCCTATTTTCAAAAAAGGTGATCGCAGTTCTTGTGATAACTAAAGGGGTATCAGCCTACTCTCTGTTATAGGTAAAGTCCTTTCAATGATTGTGCTTAATAGATTTAAGAATCTGGTTGACAGTCAATTGCGTGATGAGCAATGGGGATTCAGAAGTGGTAGGGGATGTGTGGATCAGATATTTTCACTTAGGAGATTCTTGAGAAATGTTTAGAGTTTCAGAAACCCTTGGTTGCTAGCTTTCTTGATTTCAAAAAGGCTTTCGACTCTGTTGATCGTCATAATTTGTGGTTGATTGTGTGATCATATGGTATATCTGACAAGTTAGTTAACATAATGAAAGCTCTCTATAATAACACTGAGTCGTTTGTGTGAGTTGGTAAGGCTTGTAGCAATTGGTTTAGCATTATTTCTGGTGTTCGACAAGGGTGCATTTTGTCTCCTTTTCTCTTTAACTTGGTTATTGATTATGTTATGCGAAATTCACTTCAAGGGAAAGATTTTGGCCTTAAATGGACTGGAGATACGAAAATTTCTGAATTAGATTATGCTGATGATTTAGCCCTTTTGGCAAATGATGTTGATGAGATGAACTCTTTCATTCGAGCTGTTGATGAAACTGGTAGTAGAGTAGGTTTGGTTATAAACAGAGAGAAAACTACAGTGATTAAAATTGGTCAGGCAGGTTGTGATTCAGTTAATCTGAATGGTTGCAGTCTTGAGCAGGTGTCACAGTTTAATTACCTTGGGAGCTATGTAACTGATACTGGTGATGTGCGGCATGTGAGTAAAGACGAATAGGGATTGCTGACGGGACTTTTAAGAATCTAGGGAGAGTGTGGAGAAATAGGCGTATACACCTAAACACCAAAATTAGACTGTATAATAATTTGGTTCTTTCTAGGGTTAGTTATGGTAGCGAAACCTGGACACTTTGTAAACAAGATAACAGGAAACTAGATGCTTTTGATTCGAGATGCTTACGCAGTATCTTGGGCATTAGGTGGTTCAACTTTGTAACTAATGATGAGGTTAGGGAAAGGAGTTTGCAACCTCCTTTAAGCAGCATATTGTGCAGAGAGAGACTCCGTTGGTTTGGCCATGTTGCCCGTATGAATAATTATAGATTGGCAAATAGGGTTATGAACAGTGTGCCTAAAGGCCTCAGAAAGAAGGGTAGACTAACTGCTTGCCGCTTCCTTACTTTCACGGAATCTCTGAGACAGAATCACAAATTCTTCTAAATTTCTTTCACTTTTTGCTTCTTTCTCTCAGCGGAAATTTCTTTCCTCTTTTCCTTTTAGAACCATGGACGTCTTCTTCGGCATACGAATGATAATGCTGTCGCGGATTGCACCAATTGTAGTGCACAGGGTGAGGAACGCAGGCAGATTTTTATTTCGTCACAAGAAATTAGACATCCTGCTTGAACTGCGCCAAATGTGGTGGTTGGTGGTAAGGTAATGACACAATTTCGTTTTTCTGAGCAAATCACGTGTAATTAGTTACTGCTAAACTGAACTGCGCCAAATGTGGTGTGCTGAGGTGATGAAAGATTAACCACTATATAGTAGAAAACGATCAACTTGTACCTTACTTAAATTCACCGTTACTTAAGTGAAATAACAGTTTTGCATGTTGGTATACCACTACCGACGT
Source organism: Ryuthela nishihirai (assembly GCA_038380435.1). Classification (NCBI taxonomy): domain Eukaryota; kingdom Metazoa; phylum Arthropoda; class Arachnida; order Araneae; family Heptathelidae; genus Ryuthela; species Ryuthela nishihirai. The sequence goes on from JAWZYU010000026.1 coordinate 56,321,799, forward strand.
ATGCCTCAGATGATGCACCAAGTGATGTATAGACATATATACAACAATTCACGCACGGGAGTTGTATAGGGATGACACAGTTTTTTCATATTTATATACAATCACGTGCTGTGGATACGCTCCATAGGCCTCTGCAAACAATTATGCAATGAGGTGGAGAACCGCACTTTGCAGATTCTCGCTTTACTGACCTCAAACTCGACGAAAGGATGTCCAACCCTTGCCTACAACGTGATTCACATAGAACTCACCTCAGTTCCACAGAACGGTACTTGGTTCACCAAGAACAGAACCTTGATTCTCACATAGAATCGAAGTTTGAGTAAGAGCGGTGTCCCTTGATGTGTGTTCAAACGTCCTTCCTGTTTGACCGTGACGCTAAAGACTGTTATTTATTATTACCCTGCTTATCTCCAGCGCTCACTCTCGCGCCCCAGGATAGTTGTAAATGGCCGCAAAAGGGCTTTTGGACTCGTCGGCTTGTGCAGAAAGCCAGCTGAGATCCGAAAACAATATCTATGAGTCACATCTCCACAATAGCACTTCAAAAAACACACTTGATACATAAAAATATTCACAACAACAAAAATACAATAAAAATGCAACAATAAATAAAAATAAATAAATTAGACATAACACCATATACGGTAGTTAAGAGGATTAACGACGTGGTGTATCGCATTCGTAGATGTACGATTACAAAGTGCAAGATGATGGTTCACGTGGATCGTTTATCAGCATTTCATCGTAGAACTGAAGAAACTTCGGAATGTACAATTCTTCGGGACTAACAAGACCTAAGGAGGGGGCAGTGTTAAGACAGATGAACATGCTACAATGAATTTATGATAAATGTGTCATGAACGCTTGCGTATGCTTCAGCGTGACAATTATGTTATTAACTGATTAGAACGGAGAGACGCTTTGAGTAATAAGAATTGAGGCAGAAAAGAAAAGGAAAGGTATAGTGGAGTAGTAAAGAAAGAAGGATATATTATGTTCAATTAGTGTTGTGGGATGCAATGTAAGACGATTGCAATTATTTGATTCAAGATGAAACCTAGTTCCAATGGTGAAAGAAAATCAACAGTAAAGTTCGGTTTTGTGTACTCTATTAAGAGAGATCAAAGTTAGATGTTTCGCATCTAGAAAGTGTAAAGCATTGTTAAAGTAATCTTATATCACAAATGAATTTCAGCATAAATATGTTTGTTTGTTTGTTGTTACAAAGTAATAGATGATATGTTGTCATTGTCATAAGAGGTAAATACTGAACATTGAGAGCATATGAAAAATTGAGTTAAAACGAAATGATTTTCCTGACTGAGATTCGAACACAGGTCTCCCAGACGTTTTACCTCTAGACCACCGAGAAAATAACCATCCTCTCAACTAAGTGAATATATGTCTTCCTGTTGAAGGTGTTCAACCCAGTGGCGCCATCTATTATCAGGAGTTGGGCAGCCAAGCCGCCACATTTTTGATGGTAGTAATATTTGTCACTCACGCTCACAGACTTAATATAAACTATTCAGTAATAAATTATCACAGGAAAAGTCCTGTAGACAATGAACACAGTTGGGAAAAAATTGGTTGTCGTGACTGCGATTCAAACCAGGTTTTATAGCATCAGCAAGCCATATATATCTTAACCTACTAGACCACTGAGGAACTAGTCATCCGTTCAACTAAGTGATTACAGGTAGACGTATATACAGGTAGACTTCTACCTGTTGAATCACCAGTGGCGCCATCTATTAACAGAAGTTGGGTAATAGTCAGGCAATCAATTTTTTTCAACCCAATTTTTCAAGTGTTCCTTGTCTACAGCACTTTCCTTGTGATAATTAATTACTGAATTGAGAGCATAATATTTTATGTTCCTCAGAGTTCCAAGACGTACGTTTTTGAAATAACGTATTTGAAATAACGTACTGAACTTATCACAATGTACGACTAAACTAAACTACTTAAGCATTTGAATAAATATTAAACTGATAGAAACTCTTTATCGACTTATCACAATGTGATGACTCGATAATTGACTTTTCTAAAATTTAAAAGCAATTGTAAATAAAATTGTAGCAAAACCAAATTTGATAATAAAAAACGTTATTTATTTATCATAATATAATATTACCCAACAAAAAAAAAAGATGTCATTAAAACAATATCACCTAATAAATATCTCCATTTGTTGTTAATAATGCGTAATAAATGAAACAGTCGAAGAGTGGGGATTAGAAGCAAAAAGGCAGTTTTCGACAAATTTAGTTGAAAATCATGCATATGTAAATTTTGCATATCATTTAATTTTAAGATGGTGAATTAGGGGATATATTTAGCAGACTCATCTGCTGGCTTCTTAACACAACTCAAAGATTGCGCATTCAAGTGCTTTTCTAGAGAACGATCTTTTGGTCAAAATGTAGAGATGTACGACAGAATGAGTCAGATGGGTATGGCTGCCAACGTTATGATGAAATGATCAAAAGGTGAGAAAAACGATCTGTCTTCGTTAAAGTATGAAAACATTCATCTCCTTATATAAGAGGTAAAAATAATAGACTATACAAGCCATTGGTATGCCTTTAATATGTCTTGATATCACACGAAATTGACAATTTTAATTGCATTATTTTATGGAAGTAATAACGAGGTTAGGCGAAGGAGTCATCAACCGCCATCGAGTAGCATTTTGTAGAGGGATAGACTGATTTGTCATGTTTGCCATGTTGCCCTTATGCATTATTGCAGATTAATGAATTCACTTATGAATAGTTTGCTTAAATTCCTCAGGAAAAGTGGGAGACCTAGATTGCGATGAGTGTACAATGTTAAAAAGGACTTTGTTGGAATTGTCCTGCAGTGACCAAGTGTAATAGCAGCAGCTCAGGATAAAAGCGTTTGGATAAATAAATTGCATAGTATGGTTAGAACTCTGTAACCCATGGCTGCTTGAGGATTGTGTACGTATGCAGAAGAACGTAATTGGTAGTTTCCGCCAATGAATGAAATAAGTGTACTTTGTGACTAAAAACGGAAAGCAATCAGATTTTTGCAACGTCGGAAAAGTCAGAGTTGATAAAAAGCAGATTAAAAGTGTTTCTTTTAATTTATTTGTTTGTAGAAATGATGAAGGGACTGCATACCTAAATGAATGCATAAGGAAAGAACCCCGGACTTCTGACAATGTGCGAAAATTATTTTTTGGGATAAATTGAATATTTAAAATTTAATAATGAAATAAAAGTGTAGTAAGTGAGACACTAGGTGACCAATGGTAGTAAATATGGCATATGGGTCTTCTTAGTATATAGGAGCTCTACTTAGGCGGATTCCCTTTATCTCCATTCCAATGATCTAACACTTGTTTGCTTTTTTTTTTTTGTAAGATCTTCACTTTTGTATGGGAATCAGCATTGCAAGTGAATATTACGGTATTAATGCTCAATTGCGAGTGGGGCGGGGGTGGATCAGTCGGTAGTGCGCCAGGCTCGTAAGGTTCCCAGGTTCGAGTCCCAGCTGGCTCAGCGTTGAGATTTATCTCCACAAAATTTCCCGCCCTGCCCATGGTCAGTAGGGGACACCGATGGGCTTGGAAAGGTCGCCGTCCGTCGGATGGGACGTTAAGCCGTGACCCGTGTGCGGGAGAGCCATACCCTGTGCACGTTAAAGAACACGCTGGATGGCCTTGACGGAAGGCTACCAGCTGTTCCAGTGGATCTCCTCCCCCAACCTTCTCTGAGCCTTCGGGGTCCTTGTGACCTGGCCATTTAGCCCATGGTGTGCAAAAAAGTGCCGCTCAGAGGTAAAACAACCCAACCCAAATCCTTCCCTATTCTTCCTTCCTTCTCCCTATCCCTTTCTTCTTTCTCTCTTCTATTTTCCATTTCCAAAATTCTTTCTTCCCTCCTCTCTTTCTTTTTTTTCTCTTTGGTATTTTATCTCCCTCTCCGAGACTGATTTCGGACCTGAATCACTCATTTCGACCAGATTCGAACCACATCCGCTAGCACCCTGTTCTACCCCAAAATCGCTATCAATCCTATAAATTTCAGTAACTTCCCCACTTTCCCCAGCTTCAGTGCATCTTTTTAAATCAACGCTCCCATCCTTCTCAGTTCGACCCTCAGTTGTATCGCGACTCCTCAGCATCATTGGCAACTCAAATTTGTCTGAAAAAAAAAAAAAAACAGAAAAACCACAGACCTTTCCTTCCCGTGAAGATCGGCTCTACTGACCTTGAGTCTCCTTTTAAAATTAGGAAACTCTTTCACACAGACGGACCTTTCCACACGGAACCTCAGTGAAGATCTCGATGACACAGCACTTGGAGAAATTGCACTATGTAGAACAGTGAATTGGATGTGGCTTAGCCCACCGAACTGCTTGCAGCTTCTTTAGTTTCACAGAATCTTCCTTACTTTCACGGAATCACTGGCACAGAATCACAAATTCTAAATTTCTTGCACGTTTTCTTCCTTCTCTCAGTGGAAATTTTCTTCCTCTTTTAAAACAATGGACATCTTCAGTATCCGAACGATAATGCTGTCACAGACTGCGCCAAATGTCGTGCGTAGAAAGGGCGAATGATTAACCACTCTACAGTAGAGGAAAATCAATTAGTCCCTTGATTCGAGTTACCATTGCTTAGATGAAATATCAGGTTCGCGGGTGTTACACCATACCGACGTATGCCTCAGACTTGCTGTGCCAAGTGATGTATAAAGTATGTCCAACAATTCACGCACGAGAGTTGTATAGGGATTACACAGTTTATTCACATTTATATACAATCACGTGCTGGGGATGCGCTCGACTCGTAGGTCTTTGCTGTCGTAAACAATTATGCAATGAGGTGGAGAACAGCACTTTGCAGATTCTCGCTTTACCAACCTCAAACTCAGCGAAAGGATATCCAACTCTTTCCGACAATGTGGTTCACAAAGAACTCACCTCAGCTCCACAGAACTGTACTTGGTTCACCAAGAACCGAACCTTGCTCCGCACATAGAATCGAACCCTTTCCTTAAGAGTTTTGTTTGAGTAAGAGCAGCGTCCCTTGACACGTGTTAAAACGTCCTTTCTGTTAGACAGCTATGCTCAACACTGTTGTTTTCTCTTGCTGTTGTAGTCCGAGCTAGTTGTAAATAGTCGTAAAAAGGACTTTTGGACTCGTCAGCCCGTGCAGGCAGCCAACTCCGACCCAAAAACAACAGCTATGAGTCACATTCCCACAATATCATTTCCAAAAATACACTTGATACATAAAAATTTTACGACAACAAAAATACAATAAATACGCAATAAATAAAAATAGATAAAGTAGAGGGACATGACACGAACCCATTCAACAGAAAAATTTCTTTTCAGGTTATTTAAAACGTTAACAATTCGTAATTTATCAGAAATTATAATCAAGAAACGTGATTTTTGTTCGTTAAGTTTATGACTTTCTTAGTTTATTAATTCGAATTAGTGTTGTCGAAGTATTTTAAAATATATTTTGCTGTACACTTACTCGGAGGTCATACGTTTGGCTTGAAACATGACGAATTCTGATCTCCCACCTTCCGAGTAAAAGACGTTTTCCTCTATAAGTGAGTTGTGAAAGTATGAAACATTTTCTTTAAGACCTTGTTCGATTTGTTTTAATTTTGTAATGGTTGTATGCCGTTTGTTAAAGAGCCCAGTATGCCACTGATCTTCTTCTGTTGTCTAATTTCGCATTTCCATCGATTCTTAAATACCTCACTGTCAGAATTCTTGGTCAATTCTCTTTTGATCAACATTTATCTCTGCTTTCGCAGAAACGTTCTTGAGAGTGAGAAGTAAAAAGGTTCCATGCCTGTTACTTCTAACAATAACATAATTCTCATAATATGGTAAATTATGTTTGTGATGGATGTTAAATACAATATGAAATAAAACACAAATACACAAATATTTTGAATGTATGAATAATTCAAACAGAGGAATATATTTTATATGACCATATAGATTATTGCAGATTTAACTAAATATTAAAATTCAATGTCTTCATATAAATTCAAACGTTCAAATTTTAGATAAAAAAAAAGTTTCAACAGTAATTGGTAAAATCCGCTTCAAAGCACATTAAAAAAAATATATAACTACGTAAAGATACGACACTCCAATAGGGTCCATTGTGGCCTTCGCCGAATATGCAGCGCTAGCATGGCACCAGGTAGGAACTAACATAGTCGCCAACATTCTCGCTAGTCGTTGGTGTCGTATCTTTAATTACATTTATCTATGCAACGTGGAGATCTGTGCTGCAGTGAAAGAAACGCTTATTTAAATTTATAAGTGAATTCTCAATTTATTTCACTTCATTGAAAATTTTAGGGGTAAACTTCCTGTGGCAGAACCGCAGGCTAAGCCTCAGGATATCTGTAACTCAGTAGAATAAGTTAGTACTTCCCCACTATGGGGGAGAAACGGTCGAGCCACAAGGGATGACCTTGACCCCGCGGAGGATCGACAGATCTCCAGGCAGTCAAGAAGCAGGCTGTTGCGGAACTAAAATTTCGATTTATAACTTTTCAATACATGTACCTATTTCCTAGTACATTTGAACTGTTTCGCGCAAATGTTCTGTAACTTCTGTCATTTTAAATAGATGAAACTTAACGTAATTAATTTCAACCAATTATGGAACAAATCGCATTTTTAGGAATTACAGAATTACTGGCTGAACTGTCCATAGTCTCAGGACTATTAATCTGATAAAATCAACAGAATACATAAAGGTTTCACTCAATAGCTGGACGTTTTCAACCAGTACAGTAGTGCAAAGCACAACAACACAGAGGAAAGCACTTTTTGGAGAGCACGGATATAAAATGCCCAGTAAAAACATGACATCGATTTATTTCACAATCACAATTTGTTTCTATAATTAGTGTGAGAAATCACACTACACTAACAGTATATTGTCTTTGACGAAAATGCATCATGATTACAAAAACGAATGAAGTTTGAATTTCTTTTTTAAAACTTATCATCTCATAAAGGTGAAAATTTGAATTAATATATGAATCTGAAAATTAAAATGGCAATATTTCTTTAATATTTGTCCACCCTGAAACGAATCTTTCTTTTATATTTTAAAATAAAATCGGTTTATTACCCCTCCGCAAATCACTTTGATACATGAGGCCTGGACAGCTCGGTTCAACAAAAGGATGAAGAAAACAGGAAAATTAATTATGAATCAATTCTGCTATTTATTTTGTTTATATTTATTTTGTTTAAACTTTCACTATGCACTATCGAAATAATTTATTAATTACGTATTTATTATAACATTTAAGAATATCTTTAAATAAATTACCCAGGTTTAAAAAAACTATTTCTTACCAGTAGAATTTCTAGAATAGTTCATTATTATAAAATATTTAAAACTAATATTGTAGCAGTAACCAAGTCTGTTTTGTAAATGTCTACCCAACACGTCTTGTAACGGAAAGCGAAGAGATCAAATTTATGACATCATTTAAGTAATCCTATCATATAGACACTTCTTATATTTCAGATTCTAATATTATTACTGATGGATTCTGTGCTAATTCTTATATTAGTGTTTGTTAACATATTTTATGTAGGAGAAAATTATTTGTATTAATTAGCATTATTATATTTCGTAATAAATACGAATAATTTTCTTTAAAAAATGTATATTTTAGATAAACATTGATATGAAGATTAGAACAAGAGTAAACCAATAATAATATTAGAAAAATAAATATAAGAATTGTCGATTTAGTGCGTGGGGATTCCTCTGTTTGAAGACGTTCGGGGCCTTCAATGACCAGTGGACCAATGGGATGATTTACACCATGGACCTTTGAAAATATTCCTTATTTTCATAAGATACGGAGTATTACTACTAAGAAAAATCAAGATATATATGTACTCAAGAATTTAACTGAAACTTTGAGGCAAAGTATGCTTTCTTTACAAAACTATTTACGGATGACTCTATGAACAAGGATGAGGGAAGAGCAGCTACTGCAGTTTGGATCCCAGATCATAATTTGCATTAAACAGTTAGACTACCAGACCAAGCAGAAGTTTTTACAACTGAATCGGTAGCCATAGAAATGGCCCTTAAGTGTGGTGTTAGTCTGGACGGTGACAAAGTTGTTATTCTGTCTGATTGCCGATCAGTTATTCAGTTTTTACAAGGACACCCGGGAAGATCTAGCAACAATGAGCTATTTTGCAACATTTTGAAGTTGGGGAAGAAAATGATGGAAAAGGTCGTTGAGTTAAACGTGCAGTGGATTTCCAGCCACGTCGGCGTTGGAGGAAATGAAATTGTTTAAAAAGATAGCTAAGCAAGCGTTATTACATGAAAACTGGCTCAATATTCCAAGAGGTTTCAATAATTATAAAAGCAAAAATAAACAAATTTTAAAACCAAATGTATTGCATTATTTTAAACTTCATCTGAATCATAGGAGTTTGATTAGTCAAACCATTGACCCATTGCAAGATTTCAGAATTACTTAAAAGGACATAGTAACCATTACCAGGCTCAGAACAGGGACCACAAGACTGAATGATCAAATGCATAAAATGAACAGAGCTGAGTCATCTTCCTGTGATACATGTAGAGCAAAAGAAACAGTCTATCGTGTATTACTTAACTGCAGTAAATTTGATATTCGTAGAGAGAAAATGCTTCACTCACTAGAAGAAATTTGAATTACGGAATTTACACTCAAAGATCAATTGGGACACAAGAATTTGATAAAAAGAAAATATACTTTTAAATTAATATTAAAATTTTTAAAGGATACATGATTGATTGAAAGAATTTGATTTAGTGCCCAAAATAGTACCATGATGTTTTTGCGTTAGATCAATTGCTCTTAAGATTTTAATGATGTTAATCAAGAACTTTCAGTTTTTACTGAACTACCTCGTGCTTTCAGAAAACTTTTAAATGTCCAAGATTAAAAACGATTTTATGGTTTTGCCTTTGAAATTTAAGTTTTCCATACTCAATTGAGAGGACTCTCGCACATAGTACACGAACCTTTCTTAACAGAATTTCCGGGCGAGAGGAGCGAAAGATCCCGACTGATTTCCGAAATAATAGTTTATGTTGAAGAAGAACTCCTTAAATAACGTAAAATATTTGGTACAGTGGCTTTCTCTTATAGGAGCCTCACCCCCATTGGAGTAAGGGTTTGTTTTACATCTGAGTGGCAGAAGAGAAATTATATTTTTTGTCCTCCATGCAAATACATGTGTATGTGTGTGGTTTTTGGTCATTTTTTTGGATGGAGGTATGGGCGCTATGCATTTACTACTCTGACATAGTCATTTATTATCTCTGATTTGTGACCTGCGAGTGGCACCTTTTTGCATAGAACATGATAATCGACCACAAATAAAAATAGGTTGGTTGGGTTGTTTTACCTCTGAGCGGCATTTTTTGCACACCATGGGCTAAATGGCCAGGTCACATGGACCTTGAAGGCTCAGAAATGTTGGGGGAGGGGACCCACTAGAACAGCTGTTGGGAGACAGATGGTAGCCTCCCATCAAGGCCATCCAGCGTGTTCTTTAACGTGCACAGGGTATGGCTCTTTAACAGTAGCCTCCCATCAAGGCCATCCAGCGTGTTCTTTAACGTGCACAGGGTATGGCTCTTTAACACACGGAGCCACGGCTTAACGTCCCATCCGACGGACGGCGGCCTTTCCAAGCCCATCGGTGTCCCCTACTGACCGTGGGCAGGGCGGGGAATTTTGTGGAGGTAAATCTCAACGCTTACCCAGCTGGGACTCGAACTCGTGAAATACAGATTACGATCCTGGCGTGCTACCGAACAAATAAAGATAAAGGACACAAATCCTTAGAGAAGGTTCGAGCAGGGGATCCACTAGACAGCTATTGGGAGACAGATGCGAGACCCTCGTCAAGTCCATGGAACATGTTCTTTTACGTGCACAATGTATGATTTTATTGCATACGAAGGCACGGCTTAACGTTCTATTGCACACGAAGGCACGGCTTAACGTTCTATTGCACACGAAGGCACGGCTTAACGTTCTATTGCACACGAAGGCACGGCTTAACGTTCTATTGCACCTTTGTAATCCCAACAGTGTCCCCAGTAAAGAATTTTCTCCAGTAAACTCCATTCTGCGGCAGATTAAAGAATATAATAATAATAATAAAGATATTAATAAAAAGTAATAACTAGAAAGTTTTAGAATATTGAACTACGATATTTATATAAAGGTAATTTATTTTTATTATGTTATATAATTTTATTATATTATATATTATATTATTTATATATGATTTTTATTATATTATTTATATATATATATATATTTGTTATATAAAAGTAAAAAAATCTAGTTATATTTGTTTCTTTTTCAATTGTTTCGCCTTTTAAAATTCCTATATTACACTGCAAAAGGAGGTTTTTGCTTCTCTTGAATAAAAACTCTTTTATTTTGAATTCGATTCTATTTTTCGATTTTTTCAATCAGGTATAGATTTTGAGATATTTTTTTTATTTTTATTTTTAATTACCTAGTCGCTCCAGGAAAGTTGGAACTATAGCAACCCTTTTCTCGTGTCAAATTGATAAAGGGGAAAGAATGAACTGGACGCTATTGAAGGGGAGATTGATCTTCTAGGTTGAGGGTTAGAAGACGTTCTTGGACGTGTGGGCAAAATTTCACTTTTTACTTCAAAACGTGATTTGACGCTATCTGCCACAGGGAACTAAACAATGCAGAAGTATTGAGCATTTTTTAGAGATCCTGATACTTTCCAATCTTCTTAAGAAAAGCAAAAGCAAAGACCAGTTAGGCACTCTCAGTGTTGTTGGAGGGGTAGTCCAGAACATTTTGTAGGGTGAATTCTTTGCCAGTTAATTTTCTGAAAATTTCCTGGAAAATATTGCCTTCTGCTATGTAATTTTGACATTTCATGATTATGTGTTCTCTATTGGTTAGCGCGCTTGACTACTGATCTAAGGGACCTGGGTTTGAACCCCGGGTAAGGCATCGCTGTTTGTGTTGTTTTTCTGCTGAGGGCCTGCCATCCTCCCAGACCTTCTACTATGGCATATAAACTGACAGGCTCCTGTCAGACCTCTGTAGCAAGCAGGTGCTTGAGGGGATATTTATTTATTATTTCTTCACATTTCGCGCAGTTGGGAGAGTCTGCTTTTTTTTAATGTAATCATAGTTTTTTTTAGAAGGGTGTGGTGTGCATACTCTGGCACAGTGGTTTTGTCTATGGAGTGTTTGTTGTGAGAAGTGTGCTTCAAATTCTTTCGTTTTCACTTTTTTTTTCTTTTTAGTTCAGTGTTGTCATTACGGTACTCAGTGTTGATTATGTGGCTATCAAGGGCCTCTTTGGCTAATTGATCGACCACTTCATTTTCTGTTATACCAGAGTGACTGGGTGTCCAATTTAGCATGATTTTATTGTGGTTAATTGTCATATGGGTATTAATTTGATCTAAAAGTTTCTTAGCTAAATTTTTCCATATGTTTCGTAAGCATATTTTGTTAGTGCAGTCAGTGCTGAGTTGTCGGTAAATATGAAGATATCTTTATCTTTAAGATTTTTGCATAACTTCAGAGTTTCAATGATGGCAGTAATTCCTGTATCCATTATATTAAGGTTATTTTTTAGTTTGAAGCCCGCTTTCAAGTTGAGAGTGGGATAAAGCAAGCACCAGCAGTGGTGTTGTAATCCATTTTCTTAGAGCCATCTGTGAAAATGCAGAGTTCTGTGCATTGGCTCTTTTGGATAATTTCGTTCAAAATGTGTTTGTTAATTTCTGCTCCAGGGCTTCGTTTTCTTATTATTACCTCTTCTCTAAGATTAATGATAGGAAATTTCCACGTGCATGTGGCTGGTAGATATTCTGTGGTATTTTTATTGTTATAAAGTGATGAGACTTCTGGATAAAATGGATAGTTTTTGATTTTATCTATGACTTTAGCTCTTTTGGAACTTTTTCCGATTTTGCCAATAACGTTATGTGTAGCATGTTTTGCAGCAAGTCTTACGGAGTGCTGAAATAGTAAATATTTTCTTCTAATGGTGTGCGGATCAACACTTGCTGTAGATAGTAATGTGGGAATAGGAACTGTGGGGAGTCGTGAAGTTCATAACCTAAAGGCTCTGTTTCGAATTTTTTCTCTTATACTCTGTTGGGCTGAGGTAGCATTATCAATGATGATGCATCCATAATCCCAGCGTGACCTAAGTAGACTTCTGTTCAGTAGGATCATTCGGTCCCGCGAGGGCCCCCATTTAGGTCCATGCACCATTCTCAGAAGGTTGTTAATACAGGTACTTTTATTTTGCAAATAAGTGATGTGTTCAGCTCCATTGAACTTCTCATCTAATGTCGTGACCCCCTTTTGATATTTATGGGTGGTACAACTTTTCCGGCCGTGATGCGTATCTTTTTTTCTCTAACCAAGGCAAAAGCCTGAATTCACAATCTCATGGATAGGCAATTAAAATAAATAGAACTGAACTTACAATTAAAATGAATAGCACTGAGCTTATTGTATCATTTAACAACATAATATTTATTTACAAATTTCAGTTCATTAAAACTATTTAGGCGTGCTGAGCGAGCTACCTGCTCGTAACCTGAGCGGTTCATAACAGTTAACAGGTCCCTATGTGGGGACGTAGAGATACTCGTTCACATAAACACTTTTGTGGAAAAATGTCCGCAGATTTGATTTAGGTCTGGACCCACTTACCTTGTCAGAAGATATCGCTAGAGGTAAGCATTGCCGGTTGCAGGTACGCTGAAGGCATCGGCTGCGCTTCCGATTGTCCTCGCTCGGAAGCTCAGCTCACTGGAGAGACTTGTCGCGGACCTCCGCACAACTCGGACGACAGGAGAAGAAGGCAGTCTCCTCTCTGGCCACTGCGCGGCTCGGTCCAGAATAATAGCTCGGTTCCCCGAAATAATAGTTTTTCCGTCCTTTTCCGCGAATTCCTCGCGGAGGTCACCTTGTTGACCTGGCGTGGATGACGCTGATTGGTGGAGCTGGTCGAGGTGTAGCAAGCACCCACCCGTTGTCTTCCCGCTTACTGCACTGGAGCACGTAAGCTCAGTTCTGGTGCCGGAGGGGAATAAACGGATTTGTAGAATGTTCGTTACTAGTCCGTCTTTCGGACAGTCATGTCCACGTTATGAAATCACGTGGGCATGACATACCTACACAGTAGGGGTGGGCGAGCAGATGACCGATAAATTCCATTGAACGAATGGGAAGAGTCCTCGCCCCCCCCCCCCCCCCCCCCTTCAAGGGCCACTGATGTGGGATTCCAAGGTAAGGGGTATCACACTCGAAGTATCACTGGCAGGAGCCACCTTGCTTCCTGCCCTCTTGGGTTGGCCTTGCATCATCCTCGGTTTGGCGTGAAGAAAACTTCCAGCAATACATGAAATAGAAAGAAATAAGGAGGGGGGGGTCAAAATCTGGGTTTTCTTTTTCCACACAATCAATGTTATACAGTACATAGTGTATGCCGAACTGATCCTTATGTGTCCCCACATTTACATGGAGTTGTCACAAAAACTAACAAAACGTGTACAAATTTAAAATTACTCTAGGGACCACCACTAGCGCTTTCTACAAATATGTTCGGAAGACTTCATTACTTTATGGCTTAAGTCCGTACAAATTATCGCTTCGGTTCGCCTCGTTCTCATAACGAAGCGGCTGGCCGCAAGACAAATGATTTACCTCGTTCAGTTTTACATAGAATACGACTCGTCCCTTCACTTAAAGTGCTTAAGCATGTGATAGTCTGTAAGGGGAGAAAAACAAAGATCTTTTTTTCATTCCACGGTACTTGATGGCATGTAACACATTTTGGGCGCTCACACAATGCTGTACGACCTACGTTATACAATCTTCATTTACTGAATAGATATGTGGTCAACAAGTTCTCTAACAACTCTAATTTACCTTGATCGTAATCTAAAATATAAAGATAAAAAAAATTCTTCTCTTCTCTTTCACTTCACGCTAATCAATGACATTAATATACAATTTGATCTCAACACACACGTACATTGTCATGGAAAAAAAAATGCATATTTCTAATTACATTTGAGAAGGGTGTCACGACTTTACAGGATCTCAGCCGGCATTCTGAATTTGTGTCCCCTGAAGTGGTATAAATGTGGGGGAGGGAGGGACGCCCATCCGTTCAATGACTCTCGCGTAGTAATCGCTTTCTGAGTGCTGGCGGGCTCTATTGAACGGACTCAACTGGGGCTGATCGGCTGATGACGCGAGGGGGGGGGGGGCTCTCCGGTGAGAAGTCACTCAAGCGATTATTCAGCGGCGCTCGTGCGGGCCGCTGCAACGTCGAGTTGACGTCATCTGCTTTCCTGGCAGGTCACTTGTTGGGTTGCCATGGTAACGCAAAGCGAGAAGTGCTGCTCTGCTTCTCGGCGCCTCGCTCGTAGGGGACGCTGCGGTAGCGGCAGCGGCTCCTTCCGTTTTTCGGTGTTCCTACTGCGTCCTCTTCCAGGAGAAGGGCCAGAGTATCTTGGGTGTACATCTGATGGTATAATAGCTTTGTTTAACTATCGTGTCTACCTGTCAGTGAGCTCCATTTTAAACATTCCACTTAGCCTAATTGACCAAATTGAATGTAGAGATATATTTTTTTATATTCATTGTGAAGATGGTAGATCAATCAGATGCACTTTTCCAAATAATGACGAGTGCCAGAAGTGGTATAAAAGACTTCAATATGCTATAACACCACCAGCTAAACTGGAAGACCTTTTTAGTTTTGCATATTACTTGTGGAGCACGGATGGGCATAAAGAGTTATATTCTCATCTTAACCCTTCAAATGGAAAAGACTACAAATTGGATTCGGATATATCGGATATTGAAGCTGAAGCTGAAAGAATGGGGTTTGATCTGGGAAATGTGTGGAAGATTAGTAACACTAATGCAGATTATAAGTTATGTCCAAGTTATCCAAAACATTGGATTGTTCCTGCATCAGTGATGGATCATTGCTTGGAAGAAGTTGCAAAATTTCGCTATTCCCCCCAGAAAATACCTGTTGTTGTATGGAGGCATCAACAGAATGGAAGTGTTATTGCTCGTTCCAGCCAGCGACAAGTGGGATGGTTTGGATACCGCAATGAATATGATGAAAGCTTATTTCAAGCTATTGCTGATGCATGCAGTAAGGATCCTGAATGTGACCTTCAAAACGAAGCTATTGATGAATGTTGTTCATTAAAGAGTGAATGTGATGGAGAAGTATCTTTGTTGCCATCTGATCATTGTAAAGAGTTGAAAGTAGAGAAAAAGAGTTTACTGATAATTGATGCTAGATCTTATATACAGCAACTGTTGCAAACAGAGCCAAAGGAGGTGGATATGAATGCCCAGAATATTACCCAAATTGTGAGGTGGAATTCATGAGTTTAGCTAATATTCACAGTATCCGTAAGAGTTTCTCAAATTTCAGAACACTATTCATTTTTCGATTTCTGGCCACAATAACCCTCAGGAGGGGTGTGGCGTGACCCACGGAACTTGGAAGCTGTAGAGAATTTTTCAAGGCCCAAATCAGCAAAGAAAGTTAGGGCATTCCTTGGACTGACAGGGTATTACCGATGGTTCATTGATAGATATGCAGACATCGCCCTACCGCTAGTCGAACTCATCAAGAAGGACGCCAAATTTAAATGGACCCCCCAGACAGAGGAAGCCTTCCAGGAGCTAAAACTAAAATTGATTAGCGAACCCGTGCTAATCTACCCTGACTTCAATAAGCAATTCTTTTTATCTACAGACGCCAGTGGCTCCGCCCTAGGCGGAATCCTCGAACAACCCAATGCTGAAGGAATTAGACAACCAAATGCGTACGTGAGCAGGAAAGTGAAACCCCTGAAACCAGATACTCCACAATAGAGAAGGAAGCGTTAGCGATCAAGTTTGCTATCCACTACTTCAAGCCATACCTGTACGGGAGGAAATTCACGGTCATATCGGATCACGCCCCCCTATCCTACCTAATGAAAATGAAGGATCCTTCCAGCAGATTGGCAAAATGGAACCTGACCCTCCAAGATTATGACTTTGACATGCAATATAGACCGGGCAAACATAATCTCCCAGCTGACGTGCTGTCAAGAAATATCAATGCTATCGACACAAATACCATCCTAACGAACATATTTGCAGACAAGGGCCAATTGAGAAAGTTACAGGTGGAAGACACGAACTTGAAACCAATAATAGATGCGTTAGAGGGGACAAGTCTCAAACCCTTGACCAAAATTTCCGACCAGTTCTACATGAACGACGGATTGTTGTTTCATTGCTCGATCCCAAGCAAAAACGAGATTAGAAATGAAATTATAGAGCAAGTAGTCGTCCCTCGGAGTCTGATCAGCAAAATTCTGGAATTATGTCATGACAACCCTTGTTCAGGCCACCTCGGTGAACTAAAGACCCTACAAAAAGTTAGAGCCCAATATTTCTTGCGCACCATGTGCACAGACGTTAAGAACTATGTTCAGACCTGCGTATCATGTTTACAAAGGCGAGGATATAAACCCGAAAGGAAGGCCGACCTCGTGAGAGCACCCTTCGCCACCCGACCTTTCGAGAAAGTAGGAATGGATTTCCTCGGCCCACTCCCAACAACCGAGAATAGCAACAAATACGTCTTAGTCATAACAGACTATATCACGAAATGGCCCGAATTGTATGCCTTGCCCAATCAAACCGCTGAAACCGTCGCAAAAATATTCTTAGAAGATTATATCGTGAAACACGGAATTCCACAATATATAATCAGAGATAATGCGAAGAATTTTACCGGAAAGGTGATGACAGAAGTATATAAGAGAATAGGCGTCACCAAACTCAACACTAGCTTTTACCATCCCAGTGGAAACGGCCAATGTGAAAGGTTAAATTCTTCCATATTGAACATATTATCGCATATGGTGTCCGAAACCAATGATGTATGGGATGAATTCCTCCCCTTTGTGCTGATGGCATACAGAAGCGCCGTCCATAGCACCACTAAGGAGACACCCAGTTACTTAGTCTATGGCAGGGACTTGGTATTACCACATCAGGTTTGGCAGACAAGAGAACCTCCTTCATATTACGCAACCGAAAATTATGCAGAGTACGTGACCACCAAAATGAACAGAGCTTACGACCTAGTGAGACAAATTTTAGAACTGGCAGCCGAGAGACAAGAAAAACAGAGGAAGTGAACCCCCCTTCAAGGGCCACTGATGTGGGATTCCAAGGTAAGGGGTATCACACTCGAAGTATCACTGGCAGGAGCCACCTTGCTTCCTGCCCTCTTGGGTTGGCCTTGCATCATCCTCGGTTTGGCGTGAAGAAAACTTCCAGCAATACATGAAATAGAAAGAAATAAGGAGGGGGGGGGGGTCAAAATCTGGGTTTTCTTTTTCCACACAATCAATGTTATACAGTACATAGTGTATGCCGAACTGATCCTTATGTGTCCCCACATTTACATGGAGTTGTCACAAAAACTAACAAAACGTGTACAAATTTAAAATTACTCTAGGGACCACCACTAGCGCTTTCTACAAATATGTTCGGAAGACTTCATTACTTTATGGCTTAAGTCCGTACAAATTATCGCTTCGGTTCGCCTCGTTCTCATAACGAAGCGGCTGGCCGCAAGACAAATGATTTACCTCGTTCAGTTTTACATAGAATACGACTCGTCCCTTCACTTAAAGTGCTTAAGCATGTGATAGTCTGTAAGGGGAGAAAAACAAAGATCTTTTTTTCATTCCACGGTACTTGATGGCATGTAACACATTTTGGACGCTCACACAATGCTGTACGATCTACGTTATACAATCTTCATTTACTGAATAGATATGTGGTCAACAAGTTCTCTAACAACTCTAATTTACCTTGATCGTAATCTAAAATATAAAGATAAAAAAAATTCTTCTCTTCTCTTTCACTTCACGCTAATCAATGACATTAATATACAATTTGATCTCAACACACACGTACATTGTCATGGAAAAAAAAATGCATATTTCTAATTACATTTGAGCAGGGTGTCACGACTTTACAGGATCTCAGCCGGCATTCTGAATTTGTGTCCCCTGAAGTGGTATAAATGTGGGGGAGGGAGGGACGCCCATCCGTTCAATGACTCTCGCGTAGTAATCGCTTTCTGAGTGCTGGCGGGCTCTATTGAACGGACTCAACTGGGGCTGATCGGCTGATGACGCGAGGGGGGGGGGGCTCTCCGGTGAGAAGTCACTCAAGCGATTATTCAGCGGCGCTCGTGCGGGCCGCTGCAACGTCGAGTTGACGTCATCTGCTTTCCTGGCAGGTCACTTGTTGGGTTGCCATGGTAACGCAAAGCGAGAAGTGCTGCTCTGCTTCTCGGCGCCTCGCTCGTAGGGGACGCTGCGGTAGCGGCAGCGGCTCCTTCCGTTTTTCGGTGTTCCTACTGCGTCCTCTTCCAGGAGAAGGGCCAGAGTATCTTGGGTGTACATCTGATGGTATAATAGCTTTGTTTAACTATCGTGTCTACCTGTCAGTGAGCTCCATTTTAAACATTCCACTTAGCCTAATTGACCAAATTGAATGTAGAGATATATTTTTTTATATTCATTGTGAAGATGGTAGATCAATCAGATGCACTTTTCCAAATAATGACGAGTGCCAGAAGTGGTATAAAAGACTTCAATATGCTATAACACCACCAGCTAAACTGGAAGACCTTTTTAGTTTTGCATATTACTTGTGGAGCACGGATGGGCATAAAGAGTTATATTCTCATCTTAACCCTTCAAATGGAAAAGACTACAAATTGGATTCGGATATATCGGATATTGAAGCTGAAGCTGAAAGAATGGGGTTTGATCTGGGAAATGTGTGGAAGATTAGTAACACTAATGCAGATTATAAGTTATGTCCAAGTTATCCAAAACATTGGATTGTTCCTGCATCAGTGATGGATCATTGCTTGGAAGAAGTTGCAAAATTTCGCTATTCCCCCCAGAAAATACCTGTTGTTGTATGGAGGCATCAACAGAATGGAAGTGTTATTGCTCGTTCCAGCCAGCGACAAGTGGGATGGTTTGGATACCGCAATGAATATGATGAAAGCTTATTTCAAGCTATTGCTGATGCATGCAGTAAGGATCCTGAATGTGACCTTCAAAACGAAGCTATTGATGAATGTTGTTCATTAAAGAGTGAATGTGATGGAGAAGTATCTTTGTTGCCATCTGATCATTGTAAAGAGTTGAAAGTAGAGAAAAAGAGTTTACTGATAATTGATGCTAGATCTTATATACAGCAACTGTTGCAAACAGAGCCAAAGGAGGTGGATATGAATGCCCAGAATATTACCCAAATTGTGAGGTGGAATTCATGAGTTTAGCTAATATTCACAGTATCCGTAAGAGTTTCTCAAATTTCAGAACACTATTCATTTTTCGATTTCTGGCCACAATAACCCTCAGGAGGGGTGTGGCGTGACCCACGGAACTTGGAAGCTGTAGAGAATTTTTCAAGGCCCAAATCAGCAAAGAAAGTTAGGGCATTCCTTGGACTGACAGGGTATTACCGATGGTTCATTGATAGATATGCAGACATCGCCCTACCGCTAGTCGAACTCATCAAGAAGGACGCCAAATTTAAATGGACCCCCCAGACAGAGGAAGCCTTCCAGGAGCTAAAACTAAAATTGATTAGCGAACCCGTGCTAATCTACCCTGACTTCAATAAGCAATTCTTTTTATCTACAGACGCCAGTGGCTCCGCCCTAGGCGGAATCATCGAACAACCCAATGCTGAAGGAATTAGACAACCAAATGCGTACGTGAGCAGGAAAGTGAAACCCCTGAAACCAGATACTCCACAATAGAGAAGGAAGCGTTAGCGATCAAGTTTGCTATCCACTACTTCAAGCCATACCTGTACGGGAGGAAATTCACGGTCATATCGGATCACGCCCCCCTATCCTACCTAATGAAAATGAAGGATCCTTCCAGCAGATTGGCAAAATGGAACCTGACCCTCCAAGATTATGACTTTGACATGCAATATAGACCGGGCAAACATAATCTCCCAGCTGACGTGCTGTCAAGAAATATCAATGCTATCGACACAAATACCATCCTAACGAACATATTTGCAGACAAGGGCCAATTGAGAAAGTTACAGGTGGAAGACACGAACTTGAAACCAATAATAGATGCGTTAGAGGGGACAAGTCTCAAACCCTTGACCAAAATTTCCGACCAGTTCTACATGAACGACGGATTGTTGTTTCATTGCTCGATCCCAAGCAAAAACGAGATTAGAAATGAAATTATAGAGCAAGTAGTCGTCCCTCGGAGTCTGATCAGCAAAATTCTGGAATTATGTCATGACAACCCTTGTTCAGGCCACCTCGGCGAACTAAAGACCCTACAGAAAGTTAGAGCCCAATATTTCTCGCACGGCATGTGCGCAGACGTTAAGAACTATGTTCAGACCTGCGTATCATGTTTACAAAGGCGAGGATATAAACCCGAAAGGAAGGCCGACCTCGTGAGAGCACCCTTCGCCACCCGACCTTTCGAGAAAGTAGGAATGGATTTCCTCGGCCCACTCCCAACAACCGAGAATGGCAACAAATACGTCTTAGTCATAACAGACTATATCACGAAATGGCCCGAATTGTATGCCTTGCCCAATCAAACCGCTGAAACCGTCGCAAAAATATTCTTAGAAGATTATATCGTGAAACACGGAATTCCACAATATATAATCAGAGATAATGCGAAGAATTTTACCGGAAAGGTGATGACAGAAGTATATAAGAGAATAGGCGTCACCAAACTCAACACTAGCTTTTACCATCCCAGTGGAAACGGCCAATGTGAAAGGTTAAATTCTTCCATATTGAACATATTATCGCATATGGTGTCCGAAACCAATGATGTATGGGATGAATTCCTCCCCTTTGTGCTGATGGCATACAGAAGCGCCGTCCATAGCACCACTAAGGAGACACCCAGTTACTTAGTCTATGGCAGGGACTTGGTATTACCACATCAGGTTTGGCAGACAAGAGAACCTCCTTCATATTACGCAACCGAAAATTATGCAGAGTACGTGACCACCAAAATGAACAGAGCTTACGACCTAGTGAGACAAATTTTAGAACTGGCAGCCGAGAGACAAGAAAAACAGAGGAAAAGAGTTTCTTTTGACAAACAAATAAAGGTCGGCGACCTGGTACTCCTGTTCTGCCCCCGAATCCCGCGCAAGAATACCAAGAAACTTTCGAAATTGTCCACGGGACCCTGGCGAGTTTTGGATAAATTATCTGAAGTCAATTACAAGATAAGACTAGTAGCCAACCCCCGCAGGACAGAGATTGTCCATGTTGACAGACTGACAAAGATGAGGGAACGAAGAACATTCCCGACACCCGCGGAGGAAATCAACCAGGAAACGATACCGAAGCAGCTCGAGGAGAACCCACCTGAGCGAACTTAAGCTCCGACAGGCGTGAACAAGAGTGGGAGGAAGATCCCCGTATGATATTCCCTACAACAATTGACACTCACCTGCCCATATCTATCCCTACGGATCTGCGCACTAGAATCCCCAGGTCAGAGCCCACTCCTGTGGTTAACGCCTCACCCATGCACACGGAAGCCGAAAACGAAACAGAAGACAGAGTAGAAGAGAACCCAGATGATTCAAGACAACCGACAGGAGTAGCGGACGAAACAGACGAGGGACCCCGGCCCAGTAACTCGAATCAGGAAGAATCAGCACCCCCGGAAAAAACTTCCCACCACTATGAATTAAGGACGCGAGATTCATCAGGGAGAGTGATTACCATTCCTACCAACAACTCCGCACTAATGCTAGCACGAGCCGAGAGCAAAACAGAAAGTAGAGTAGAAGATAACCCAGATGATTCAAGGCAATCCACTGGAGTAGCTGCCGAAAGGAACGAGGAGCCCCGACCCAATATCTCAAATCAGGAAGTAGAATTCACGAGCGGCCGAGTGGCGTCGATCGTAAGAACCTTTGAATCCCATCCCCAAAGTTACTGCTTCCGAACACAACATAAAGCCCAGTCCGGTGCATTCACGATAGAAATTTAGGACTCAGGACCGACCAAAAGGAATTGAAATGAATGAGAGGGAAAATTGAGGGGACCTGCATAAGAAAGAATTCTATACTCATTCATCAAGAGCCAAAACAACCGTTAGAAAGCTTGACTACATTCAGGAATCAGCGTCAATTAAAGTGGAGAAGAGATGGAAGCTTAAAAAAATACAACGGACCCCGGCGGGGCTTTATGCGAATCCACTCCCACGCGTCCTCGAAGAACGAAACACCGACACAGACCAGAGCGCCGAAGCTGTCCGATGGCTGAAAGCACGTCCTGCCGGCTTCCCCAGCGCCCACCTCGGGTCCGACCGCAGCAGGAACACCGATAAACGCAGCAGGAACACCGAAAAACGGAAGGAGCCGCTGCCGCTACCGCAGCGCCCCCTACGAGCGAGGCGCCGAGAAGCAGAGCAGCACCTCTCGCTTTGCGTTACCATGGCAATCCAATAAGTGACCTGCCAGGAGAGCAGAAGATGACGTCAGCTCGGCGTTGCAGCGGCCCGCACCAGCGCCGCTGAATCATCGCTTGAGTGACTTCTCACTGGACAGGCCCCACCCCCCGCGTCATCAGCCGATCAGCCCCAGTTGAGTCCGTTCAATAGAGCCCGCCAGCACTCAGAAAGCGATTACTACGCGAGAGCCATTGAACGGATGGGCGTCCCTCCCTCCCCGACATTTATACCACTTCAGGGGACACAAATTCAGAATGCCGGCTGAGATCCTGGAAAGTAGGGACACCCTGCTCAATGTAATTAGAAATATGCATTTTTTTTTGTCCATGACAATGTTCGTGTGTGTTGAGATCAAATTGTATATTAATGTCATTGATTAGAGTGAAGTGAAAGAGAAGAATTTTTTTTTATCTTTATATGTTAGATTACGATCAAGCTAAATTAATGTTGTTAGAGAACTTGTTGACCACATATCTATTCAGTAAATGAGGATTGTATAACGTAGATCGTACAGCATTATGTGAGCGCCCAAAATGTGTTACATGCCATCAAGTACCGTGGAATGAAAAAAAAAGATCTTTGTTTTTCTCCCTTTACAGACTATCACATGCTTAAGCACTTTAAGTGAAGGGACGAGTCGTATTCTATGTAAAACTGAACGAGGTAAATCATTTGTCTTGCGGCCAGCCGCTTCGTTATGAGAACGAGGCGAACCGAAGCGATAATTTGTACGGACTTAAGCCATAAAGTAATGAAGTCTTCCGAACATATTTGTAGAAAGCGCTAGTGGTGGTCCCTAGAGTAATTTTAAATTTGTACACGTTTTGTTAGTTTTTGCGACAACTCCATGTAAATGTGGGGACACGTAAGGATCAGTTCGGCATACACTATGTATTGTATAACATTGATTGTGTGGAAAAAGAAAACCCAGATTTTGACCCCCTCCTTATTTCTTTCAATTTCATGTATTGCTGGAAGTTTTCTTCACGCCAAACCGAGGATGATGCAAGGCCAACCCAAGAGGGCAGGAAGCAAGGTGACTCCTGCCAGTGATACTTCGAGTGTGATACCCCTTACCTTGGAATCCCATGTCAGGGGCCCTTGAAGGGGGGGGGGGGGGCGAGGACTCTTCCCATTCGTTCAATGGAACTTATCGGTCATCTGCTCGCCCACCCCTACTGTGTAGGTATGTCATGCCCACGTGATTTCATAACGTGGACATGACTGTCCGAAAGACGGACTAGTAACGAACATTCTACAAATCCGTTGATTCCCCTCCGGCACCAGAACTGAGCTTACGTGCTCCAGTGCAGTAAGTGGGAAGACAAGGGTGGGTGCTTGCTGCACCTCGACCAGCTCCACCAATCAGCGTCATCCACGCCAGGTCAACAAGGTGACCTCCGCGAGGAATTCGCGGAAAAGGACGGAAAAACTATTATTTCGGGGAACCGAGCTATTATTCTGGACCGAGCCGCGCAGTGGCCAGAGAGGAGACTGCCTTCTTCTCCTGTCGTCCGAGTTGTGCGGAGGTCCGCGACAAGTCTCTCCAGTGAGCTGAGCTTCCGAGCGAGGACAATCGGAAGCGCAGCCGATGCCTTCAGCGTACCTGCAACCGGCAATGCTTACCTCTAGCGATATCTTCTGACAAGGTAAGTGGGTCCAGACCTAAATCAAATCTGCGGACATTTTTCCACAAAAGTGTTTATGTGAACGAGTATCTCTACGTCCCCACATAGGGACCTGTTAACTGTTATGAACCGCTCAGGTTACGAGCAGGTAGCTCGCTCAGCACGCCTAAATAGTTTTAATGAACTGAAATTTGTAAATAAATATTATGTTGTTAAATGATACAATAAGCTCAGTGCTATTCATTTTAATTGTAAGTTCAGTTCTATTTATTTTAATTGCCTATCCATGAGATTGTGAATTCAGGCTTTTGCCTTGGTTAGAGAAAAAAAGATACGCATCACGGCCGGAAAAGTTGTACCACCCATAAATATCAAAAGGGGGTCACGACATTAGATGAGAAGTTCAATGGAGCTGAACACATCACTTATTTGCAAAATAAAAGTACCTGTATTAACAACCTTCTGAGAATGGTGCATGGACCTAAATGGGGGCCCTCGCGGGACCGAATGATCCTACTGAACAGAAGTCTACTTAGGTCACGCTGGGATTATGGATGCATCATCATTGATAATGCTACCTCAGCCCAACAGAGTATAAGAGAAAAAATTCGAAACAGAGCCTTTAGGTTATGAACTTCACGACTCCCCACAGTTCCTATTCCCACATTACTATCTACAGCAAGTGTTGATCCGCACGCCATTAGAAGAAAATATTTACTATTTCAGCACTACGTAAGACTTGCTGCAAAACATGCTACACATAACGTTATTGGCAAAATCGGAAAAAGTTCCAAAAGAGCTAAAGTCATAGATAAAATCAAAAACTATCCATTTTATCCAGAAGTCTCATCACTTTATAACAATAAAAATGCCACAGAATATCTACCAGCCACATGCACGTGGAAATTTCCTATCATTAATCTTAGAGAAGAGGTAAATAATAAAAAAACGAAGCCCTGGAGCAGAAATTAACAAACACATTTTGAACGAAATTATCCAAAAGAGCCAATGCACAGAACTCTGCATTTTCACAGATGGCTCTAAGAAAATGGATTACAACACCACTGCTGGTGCTTGCTTTTGTCCCACTCTCAACTTGAAAGCGGGCTTCAAACTAAAAAATAACCTTAATATAATGGATACAGGAATTACTGCCATCATTGAAACTCTGAAGTTAGGCAAAAATCTTAAAGATAAAAATATCTTCATATTTACCGACAACTCAGCACTGACTGCACTAACAAAATATGCCTACGAAACATATGGAAAAATTTAGCTACGAAACTTTTAGATCAAATTAATACCCATATGACAATTAACCACAATAAAATCATGCTAAATTGGACACCCAGTCACTCTGGTATAACAGAAAATGAAGTGGTCGATCAATTAGCCAAAGAGGCCCTTGATAAATCAACACTGATACACCCCCACATAATCAACACTGAGTACCGTAATGACAACACTGAACTAAAAAGAAAAAAAAATGAAGTGAAAACGAAAGAATTTGAAGCACACTTCTCACAACAAACACTCCATAGACAAAACCACTGTGCCAGAGTATGCACACCACACCCTTCTAAAAAAAACTATGATTACATTAAAAAAAGCAGACTCTCCCAACTGCGCGAAATGTGAAGAAATAATAAATAAATATCCCCTCAAGCACCTGCTTGCTACAGAGGTCTGACAGGAGCCTGTCAGTTTATATGCCATAGTAGAAGGTCTGGGAGGATGGCAGGCCCTCAGCAGAAAAACAACACAAACAGCGATGCCTTACCCGGGGTTCAAACCCAGGTCCCTTAGATCAGTAGTCAAGCGCGCTAACCAATAGAGAACACATAATCATGAAATGTCAAAATTACATAGCAGAAAGCAATATTTTCCAGGAAATTTTCAGAAAATTAACTGGCAAAGAATTCACCCTACAAAATGTTCTGGACTACCCCTCCAACAACACTGAGAGTGCCTAACTGGTCTTTGCTTTTGCTTTTCTTAAGAAGATTGGAAAGTATCAGGATCTCTAAAAAATGCTCAATACTTTTGCATTGTTTAGTTCCCTGTGGCAGATAGCGTCAAATCACGTTTTGAAGTAAAAAGTGAAATTTTGCCCACACCTCCAAGAACGTCTTCTAACCCTCAACCTGGAAGATCAATCTCCCCTTCAAGAGCGTCCAGTTCATTCTTTCCCCTTTATCAATTTGACACGAGAAAAGGGTTGCTATAGTTCCAACTTTCCTGGAGCGACTAGGTAATTAAAAATAAAAATAAAAAAAATATCTCAAAATCTATACCTGATTGAAAAAATCGAAAAATAGAATCGAATTCAAAATAAAAGAGTTTTTATTCAAGAGAAGCAAAAACCTCCTTTTGCAGTGTAATATAGGAATTTTAAAAGGCGAAACAATTGAAAAAGAAACAAATATAACTAGATTTTTTTACTTTTATATAACAAATATATATATATATATATAAATAATATAATAAAAATCATATATAAATAATATAATATATAATATAATAAAATTATATAACATAATAAAAATAAATTACCTTTATATAAATATCGTAGTTCAATATTCTAAAACTTTCTAGTTATTACTTTTTATTAATATCTTTATTATTATTATTATATTCTTTAATCTGCCGCAGAATGGAGTTTACTGGAGAAAATTCTTTACTGGGGACACTGTTGGGATTACAAAGGCCAGCGTTTGTGCAATAGAACGTTAAGCCGTGCCTTCGTGTGCAATAGAACGTTAAGCCGTGCCTTCGTGTGCAATAAAATCATACATTGTGCACGTAAAAGAACATGTTCCATGGACTTGACGAGGGTCTCGCATCTGTCTCCCAATAGCTGTCTAGTGGATCCCCTGCTCGAACCTTCTCTAAGGATTTGTGTCCTTTATCTTTATTTGTTCGGTAGCACGCCAGGCTCGTAATCTGTAGTTCACGAATTCGAGTCCCAGCTGGGTAAGCGTTGAGATTTACCTCCAGAAAATTCCCCGCCCTGCCCACGGTCAGTAGGGGACACCGATGGGCTTGGAAAGGCCGCCGTCCGTCGGATGGGACGTTAAGCCGTGGCTCCGTGTGTTAAAGAGCCATACCCTGTGCACGTTAAAGAACACGCTGGATGGCCTTGATGGGAGGCTACCATCTGTCTCCCAACAGCTGTTCTAGTGGGTCCCCTCCCCCAACATTTCTGAGCCTTCAAGGTCCAAGTGACCTGGCCATTTAGCCCATGGTGTGCAAAAAATGCCGCTCAGAGGTAAAACAACCCAACCAACCTATTTTTATTTGTGGTCGATTATCATGTTCTATGCAAAAAGGTGCCACTCGCAGGTCACAAATCAGAGATAATAAATGACTCTGTCAGAGTAGTAAATGCATAGCGCCCATACCTCCATCCAAAAAAATGACCAAAAACCACACACATACACATGTATTTGCATGGAGGACAAAAAATATAATTTCTCTTCTGCCACTCAGATGTAAAACAAACCCTTACTCCAATGGGGGGTGAGGCTCCTATAAGAGAAAGCCACTGTACGAAATATTTTACGTTATTTAAGGATTTCTTCTTCAACATAAACTATTATTTCGGAAATCAGTCGGGATCTTTCGCCCCTCTCGCCCGGAAATTCTGTTAAGAAAGGTTCGTGTACTATGTGCGAGAGTCCTCTCAATTGAGTATGGAAAACTAAAATTTCAAAGGCAAAACCATAAAATCGTTTTTAATCTTGGACATTTAAAAGTTTTCTGAAAGCAAGAGGTAGTTCAGTAAAAACTGAAAGTTCTTGATTAACATCATTAAAATCTTAAGAGCAATTGATCTAACGCAAAAACATCATGGTACTATTTTGGGCACTAAATCAAATTCTTTCAATCAATCATGTATCCTTTAAAAATTTTAATATTAATTTAAAAGTATGTTTTCTTTTCATCAAATTCTTGTGTCCCAATTGATCTTTGAGTGTAAATTCCGTAATTCAAATTTCTTCTAGTGAGTGAAGCATTTTCTCTCTACGAATATCAAATTTACTGCAGTTAAGTAATACACGATAGACTGTTTCTTTTGCTCTACATGTATCACAGGAAGATGACTCAGCTCTGTTCATTTTATGCATTTGATCATTCAGTCTTGTGGTCCCTGTTCTGAGCCTGGTAATGGTTACTATGTCCTTTTAAGTAATTCTGAAATCTTGCAATGGGTCAATGGTTTGACTAATCAAACTCCTATGATTCAGATGAAGTTTAAAATAATGCAATACATTTGGTTTTAAAATTTGTTTATTTTTGCTTTTATAATTATTGAATCCTCTTGGAATATTGAGCCAGTTTTCATGTAATAACGCTTGCTTAGCTATCTTTTTAAACAATTTCATTTCCTCCAACGCCGACGTGGCTGGAAATCCACTGCACGTTTAACTCAACGACCTTTTCCATCATTTTCTTCCCCAACTTCAAAATGTTGCAAAATAGCTCATTGTTGCTAGATCTTCCCGGGTGTCCTTGTAAAAACTGAATAACTGATCGGCAATCAGACAGAATAACAACTTTGTCACCGTCCAGACTAACACCACACTTAAGGGCCATTTCTATGGCTACCGATTCAGTTGTAAAAACTTCTGCTTGGTCTGGTACTCTAACTGCTTAATGCAAATTATGATCTGGGATCCAAACTGCAGTAGCTGCTCTTCCCTCATCCTTGTTCATAGAGTCATCCGTAAATAGTTTTGTAAAGAAAGCATACTTTGCCTCAAAGTTTCAGTTAAATTCTTGAGTACATAGATATCTTGATTTTTCTTAGTAGTAATACTCCGTATCTTATGAAAATAAGGAAGGTTTTCAAAGGTCCATGGTGTAAATCATCCCATTGGTCCACTGGTCATTGAAGGCCTCGAACGTCTTCAAACAGAGGAATCCCCACGCACTAAATCGACAATTCTTATATTTATTTTTCTAATATTATTACTGGTTTACTCTTGTTCTAATCTTCATACTAATGTTTATCTAAAATATACATTTTTTAAAGAAAATTATTCGTATTTATTACGAAATATAATAATGCTAATTAATACAAATAATTTTCTCCTACATAAAATATGTTAACAAACACTAATATAAGAATTAGCACAGAATCCATCAGTAATAATATTAGAATCTGAAATATAAGAAGTGTCTATATGATAGGATTACTTAAATGATGTCATAAATTTGATCTCTTCGCTTTCCGTTACAAGACGTGTTGGGTAGACATTTACAAAACAGACTTGGTTACTGCTACAATATTAATTTTAAATATTTTATAATAATGAACTATTCTAGAAATTCTACTGGTAAGAAATAGGTTTTTTAAACCTGGGTAATTTATTTAAAGATATTCTTAAATGTTATAATAAATACGTAATTAATAAATTATTTCGATAGTGCATAGTGAAAGTTTAAACAAAATAAATAGCAGAATTGATTCATAATTAATTTTCCTGTTTTCTTCGTCCTTTTGTTGAACCGAGCTGTCCAGGCTTCATGTATCAAAGTGATTTGCGGAGGGGTAATAAACCGATTTTATTTTAAAATATAAAAGAAAGATTCGTTTCAGGGTGGACAAATATTAAAGAAA
Source organism: Ryuthela nishihirai (assembly GCA_038380435.1). NCBI lineage: Eukaryota > Metazoa > Arthropoda > Arachnida > Araneae > Heptathelidae > Ryuthela > Ryuthela nishihirai. The sequence goes on from JAWZYU010000026.1 coordinate 56,351,728, forward strand.
TATTGCTATTTTAATTTTCAGATTCATATATTAATTCAAATTTTCACCTTTATGAGATGATAAGTTTTAAAAAAGAAATTCAAACTTCATTCGTTTTTGTAATCATGATGCATTTTCGTCAAAGACAATATACTGTTAGTGTAGTGTGATTTCTCACACTCATTATAGAAACAAATTGTGATTGTGAAATAAATCGATGTCATGTTTTTACTGGGCATTTTATATCCGTGCTGTCCAAAAAGTGCTTTCCTCTGTGTTGTTGTGGTTTGCACTACTGTACTGGTTGAAAACGTCCAGCTATTGAGTGAAACCTTTATGTATTCTGTTGATTTTATCAAGATTAATAGTCCTGAGACTATGGACAGTTGAGCCAGTAATTCTGTAATTTCTAAAAATGCGATTTGTTCCATAATTGGTTGAAATTAATTGCGTTAAGTTTCATCTATTTAAAATGACAAAAGTTACAGAACATTTGCGCGAAACAGTTCAAATGTACTAGGAAATAGGTACATGTATTGAAAAGTTATAAATCGAAATTTTAGTTCCGCAACAGCCTGCTTCTTGACTGCCTGGAGATCTGTCGATCCTCCGCGGGGTCAAGGTCATCCCTTGTGGCTCGACCGTTTCTCCCCCATAGTGGGGAAGTACTAACTTATTCTACTGAGTTACAGATATCCTGAGGCTTAGCCTGCGGTTCTGCCAAAGGAAGTTTACCCCTAAAATTTTCAATGAAGTGAAATAAATTGAGAATTCACGTATAAATTTAAATAAGCGTTTCTTTCACTGCAGCACAGATCTCCACGTTGCATAGATAAATGTAATTAAAGATACGACACCAACGACTAGCGAGAATGTTGGCGACTATGTTAGTTCCTACCTGGTGCCATGCTAGCGCTGCATATTCGGCGAAGGCCACAATGGACCCTATTGGAGTGTCGTATCTTTACGTAGTTATATATTTTTTTTAATGCGCTTTGAAGCGGATTTTACCAATTACTGTTGAAACTTTTTTTTTTATCTTAAATTTGAACGTTTGAATTTATATGAAGACATTAAATTTTAATATTTAGTTAAATCTGCAATAATCTATATGGTCGTATAAAATATATTCCTCTGTTTGAATTATTCATACATTCAAAATATTTGTGTATTTGTGTTTTATTTCATATTGTATTTAACATCCATCACAAACATAATTTACCATATTATGAGAATTATGTTATTGTTAGAAGTAACAGGCATGGAACCTTTTTACTTCTCACTCTCAAGAACGTTTCTGCGAAAGCAGAGATAAATGTTGATCAAAAGAGAATTGACCAAGAATTCTGACAGTGAGGTATTTAAGAACCGATGGAAATGCGAAATTAGACAACAGAAGAAGATCAGTGGCATACCGGGCTCTTTAACAAACGGCATACAACCATTACAAAATTAGAACAAATCGAACAAGGTCTTAAAGAAAATGTTTCATACTTTCACAACTCACTTATAGAGGAAAACATCTTTTACTCGGAAGGTGGGAGATCAGAATTCGTCATGTTTCAAGCCAAACGTATGACATCCGAGTAAGTGTACAGCAAAATATATTTTAAAATACTTCGACAACACTAATTCGAATTAATTAACTAAGAAAGTCATAAACTTAACGAACAAAAATCACGTTTCTTGATTATAATTTCTGATAAATTACGAATTGTTAACGTTTTAAATAACCTGAAAAGAAATTTTTCTGTTGAATGGGTTCGTGTCATGTCCCTCTACTTTATCTATTTTTATTTATTGCGTATTTATTGTATTTTTGTTGTCGTAAATATTTTTATGTATCAAGTGTATTTTTGGAAATGATATTGTGGGAATGTGACTCATAGCTGTTGTTTTTGGGTCGGAGTTGGCTGCCTGCACGGGCTGACGAGTCCAAAAGTCCTTTTTACGACTATTTACAACTAGCTCGGACTACAACAGCAAGAGAAAACAACAGTGTTGAGCATAGCTGTCTAACAGAAAGGACGTTTTAACACGTGTCAAGGGACGCTGCTCTTACTCAAACAAAACTCTTAAGGAAAGGGTTCGATTCTATGTGCGGAGCAAGGTTCGGTTCTTGGTGAACCAAGTACAGTTCTGTGGAGCTGAGGTGAGTTCTTTGTGAACCACATTGTCGGAAAGAGTTGGATATCCTTTCGCTGAGTTTGAGGTTGGTAAAGCGAGAATCTGCAAAGTGCTGTTCTCCACCTCATTGCATAATTGTTTACGACAGCAAAGACCTACGAGTCGAGCGCATCCCCAGCACGTGATTGTATATAAATGTGAATAAACTGTGTAATCCCTATACAACTCTCGTGCGTGAATTGTTGGACATACTTTATACATCACTTGGCACAGCAAGTCTGAGGCATACGTCGGTATGGTGTAACACCCGCGAACCTGATATTTCATCTAAGCAATGGTAACTCGAATCAAGGGACTAATTGATTTTCCTCTACTGTAGAGTGGTTAATCATTCGCCCTTTCTACGCACGACATTTGGCGCAGTCTGTGACAGCATTATCGTTCGGATACTGAAGATGTCCATTGTTTTAAAAGAGGAAGAAAATTTCCACTGAGAGAAGGAAGAAAACGTGCAAGAAATTTAGAATTTGTGATTCTGTGCCAGTGATTCCGTGAAAGTAAGGAAGATTCTGTGAAACTAAAGAAGCTGCAAGCAGTTCGGTGGGCTAAGCCACATCCAATTCAGTGTTCTACATAGTGCAATTTCTCCAAGTGCTGTGTCATCGAGATCTTCACTGAGGTTCCGTGTGCAAAGGTCCGTCTGTGTGAAAGAGTTTCCTAATTTTAAAAGGAGACTCAAGGTCAGTAGAGCCGATCTTCACGGGAAGGAAAGGTCTGTGGTTTTTCTGTTTTTTTTCAGACAAATTTGAGTTGCCAATGATGCTGAGGAGTCGCGATACAACTGAGGGTCGAACTGAGAAGGATGGGAGCGTTGATTTAAAAAGATGCACTGAAGCTGGGGAAAGTGGGGAAGTTACTGAAATTTATAGGATTGATAGCGATTTTGGGGTAGAACAGGGTGCTAGCGGATGTGGTTCGAATCTGGTCGAAATGAGTGATTCAGGTCCGAAATCAGTCTCGGAGAGGGAGATAAAATACCAAAGAGAAAAAAAAGAAAGAGAGGAGGGAAGAAATAATTTTGGAAATGGAAAATAGAAGAGAGAAAGAAGAAAGGGATAGGGAGAAGGAAGGAAGGAAGAATAGGGAAGGATTTGGGTTGGGTTGTTTTACCTCTGAGCGGCACTTTTTTGCACACCATGGGCTAAATGGCCAGGTCACAAGGACCCCGAAGGCTCAGAGAAGGTTGGGGGAGGGGATCCACTGGAACAGCTGGTAGCCTCCCGTCAAGGCCATCCAGCTTGTTCTTTAACGTGCACAGGGTATGGCTCTCCCGCACACGGGCCACGGCTTAACGTCCCATCCGACGGACGGCGGCCTTTCCAAGCCCATCGGTGTCCCCTACTGACCATGGGCAGGGCGGGAAATTTTGTGGAGATAAATCTCAACGCTGAGCCAGCTGGGACTCGAACCTGGGAACCTGGGACCTTACGAGCCTGGCGCACTACCGACTGATCCACCCCCGCCAACCTCGCAATTGAGCATTAATACCGTAATATTCACTTGCAATGCTGATTCCCATACAAAAGTGAAGATCTTACAAAAAAAAAAAGCAAACAAGTGTTAGATCATTGGAATGGAGATAAAGGGAATCCGCCTAAGTAGAGCTCCTATATACTAAGAAAACTCATATGCCATATTTACTGCCATTGGTCACCTAGTGTCTCACTTACTACACTTTTATTTCATTATTAAATTTTAAATACTCAATTTATCCCAAAAAATAATTTTCGCACATTGTCAGAAGTCCGGGGTTCTTTCCTTATGCATTCATTTAGGTATGCAGTCCCTTCATCATTTCTACAAACAAATAAATTAAAAGAAACACTTTTAATCTGCTTTTTATCAACTCTGACTTTTCCGACGTTGCAAAAATCTGATTGCTTTCCGTTTTTAGTCACAAAGTACACTTATTTCATTCATTGGCGGAAACTACCAATTACGTTCTTCTGCATACGTACACAATCCTCAAGCAGCCATGGGTTACAGAGTTCTAACCATACTATACAATTTATTTATCCAAACGCTTTTATCCTGAGCTGCTGCTATTACACTTGGTCACTGCAGGACAATTCCAACAAAGTCCTGTTTAACATTGTACACTCATCGCAATCTAGGTCTCCCACTTTTCCTGAGGAATTTAAGCAAACTATTCATAACTGAATTCATTAATCTGCAATAATGCATAAGGGCAACATGGCAAACATGACAAATCAGTCTATCCCTCTACAAAATGCTACTCTATGGCGGTTGAGGACTCCTTCGCCTAACCTCGTTATTACTTCCATAAAATAATGCAATTAAAATTGTCGGTTTCGTGTGATATCAAGACATATTAAAGGCATACCAATGGCTTGTATAGTCTATTATTTTTACCTCTTATATAAGGAGATGAATGTTTTCATACTTTAACGAAGACAGATCGTTTTTCTCACCTTTTGATCATTTCATCATAACGTTGGCAGCCATACCCATCTGACTCATTCTGTCGTACATCTCTACATTTTGACCAAAAGATCGTTCTCTAGAAAAGCACTTGAATGCGCAATCTTTGAGTTGTGTTAAGAAGCCAGCAGATGAGTCTGCTAAATATATCCCCTAATTCACCATCTTAAAATTAAATGATATGCAAAATTTACATATGCATGATTTTCAACTAAATTTGTCGAAAACTGCCTTTTTGCTTCTAATCCCCACTCTTCAACTGTTTCATTTATTACGCATTATTAACAACAAATGGAGATATTTATTAGGTGATATTGTTTTAATGACATCTTTTTTTTTTGTTGGGTAATATTATATTATGATAAATAAATAACGTTTTTTATTATCAAATTTGGTTTTGCTACAATTTTATTTACAATTGCTTTTAAATTTTAGAAAAGTCAATTATCGAGTCATCACATTGTGATAAGTCGATAAAGAGTTTCTATCAGTTTAATATTTATTCAAATGCTTAAGTAGTTTAGTTTAGTCGTACATTGTGATAAGTTCAGTACGTTATTTCAAATACGTTATTTCAAAAACGTACGTCTTGGAACTCCGAGGAACATTAAATAATATGCTCTCAATTCAGTAATTAATTATCACAAGGAAAGTGCTGTAGACAAGGAACACTTGAAAAATTGGGTTGAAAAAAATTGATTGCCTGACTATTACCCAACTTCTGTTAATAGATGGCGCCACTGGTGATTCAACAGGTACACGTATATATATCACTTAGTTGAACGGATGACTAGTTCCTCAGTGGTCTAGTAGGTTAAGATATATATGGCTTGCTGATGCTATAAAACCTGGTTTGAATCGCAGTCACGACAACCAATTTTTTCCCAACTGTGTTCATTGTCTACAGGACTTTTCCTGTGATAATTTATTACTGAATAGTTTATATTAAGTCTGTGAGCGTGAGTGACAAATATTACTACCATCAAAAATGTGGCGGCTTGGCTGCCCAACTCCTGATAATAGATGGCGCCACTGGGTTGAACACCTTCAACAGGAAGACATATATTCACTTAGTTGAGAGGATGGTTATTTTCTCGGTGGTCTAGAGGTAAAACGTCTGGGAGACCTGTGTTCGAATCTCAGTCAGGAAAATCATTTCGTTTTAACTCAATTTTTCATATGCTCTCAATGTTCAGTATTTACCTCTTATGACAATGACAACATATCATCTATTACTTTGTAACAACACACAAACAAACATATTTATGCTGAAATTCATTTGTGATATAAGATTACTTTAACAATGCTTTACACTTTCTAGATGCGAAACATCTAACTTTGATCTCTCTTAATAGAGTACAAAAAACCGAACTTTACTGTTGATTTTCTTTCACCATTGGAACTAGGTTTCATCTTGAATCAAATAATTGCAATCGTCTTACATTGCATCCCACAACAGTAATTGAACATAATATATCCTTCTTTCTTTACTACTCCACTATACCTTTCCTTTTCTTTTCTGCCTCAATTCTTATTACTCAAAGCGTCTCTCCGTTCTAATCAGTTAATAACATAATTGTCACGCTGAAGCATACGCAAGCGTTCATGACACATTTATCATAAATTCATTGTAGCATGTTCATCTGTCTTAACACTGCCCCCTCCTTAGGTCTTGTTAGTCTCGAAGAATTGTACATTCCGAAGTTTCTTCAGTTCTACGATGAAATGCTGATAAACGATCCACGTGAACCATCATCTTGCACTTTGTAATCGTACATCTACGAATGCGATACACCACGTCGTTAATCCTCTTAACTACCGTATATGGTGTTATGTCTAATTTATTTATTTTTATTTATTGTTGCATTTTTATTGTATTTTTGTTGTTGTGAATATTTTCATGTATCAAGTGTGTTTTTTGAAGTGCTATTGTGGAGATGTGACTCATAGATATTGTTTTCGGATCTCAGCTGGCTTTCTGCACAAGCCGACGAGTCGAAAAGCCCTTTTGCGGCCATTTACAACTATCCTGGGGCGCGAGAGTGAGCGCTGGAGACAAGCAGGGTAATAATAAATAACAGTCTTTAGCGTCACGGTCAAACAGGAAGGACGTTTGAACACACATCAAGGGACACCGCTCTTACTCAAACTTCGATTCTATGTGAGAATCAAGGTTCTGTTCTTGGTGAACCAAGTACCGTTCTGTGGAACTGAGGTGAGTTCTATGTGAATCACGTTGTAGGCAAGGGTTTTGGACATCCTTTCGTCGAATTTGAGTCAGTAAAGCGAGAATCTGCAAAGTGCGGTTCTCCACCTCATTGCATAATTGTTTGCAGAGGCCTATGGAGCGCATCCACAGCACGTGATTGTATATAAATATGAAAAAACTGTGTCATCCCTATACAACTCCCGTGCGTGAATTGTTGTATATATGTCTGTACATCACTTGGTGCATCGTCTGAGGCATACGTCGGTAGTGGTATACCAACATGCGAAACTGTTATTTCACTTAAGTAACGGTGAATTTAAGTAAGGTACAAGTTGATCGTTTTCTACTATATAGTGGTTAATCTTTCATCACCTCAGCACACCACATTTGGCGCAGTTCAGTTTAGCAGTAACTAATTACACGTGATTTGCTCAGAAAAACGAAATTGTGTCATTACCTTACCACCAACCACCACATTTGGCGCAGTTCAAGCAGGATGTCTAATTTCTTGTGACGAAATAAAAATCTGCCTGCGTTCCTCACCCTGTGCACTACAATTGGTGCAATCCGCTACAGCATTATCATTCGTATGCCGAAGAAGACGTCCATGGTTCTAAAAGGAAAAGAGGAAAGAAATTTCCGCTGAGAGAAAGAAGCAAAAAGTGAAAGAAATTTAGAAGAATTTGTGATTCTGTCTCAGAGATTCCGTGAAAGTAAGGAAGCGGCAAGCAGTTAGTCTACCCTTCTTTCTGAGGCCTTTAGGCACACTGTTCATAACCCTATTTGCCAATCTATAATTATTCATACGGGCAACATGACCAAACCAACGGAGTCTCTCTCTGCACAATATGCTGCTTAAAGGAGGTTGCAAACTCCTTTCCCTAACCTCATCATTAGTTACAAAGTTGAACCACCTAATGCCCAAGATACTGCGTAAGCATCTCGAATCAAAAGCATCTAGTTTCCTGTTATCTTGTTTACAAAGTGTCCAGGTTTCGCTACCATAACTAACCCTAGAAAGAACCAAATTATTATACAGTCTAATTTTGGTGTTTAGGTGTATACACCTATTTCTCCACACTCTCCCTAGATTCTTAAAAGTCTCGTCAGCAATCCCTATTGGTCTTTACTCACATGCCGCACATCACCAGTATCAGTTACATAGCTCCCAAGGTAATTAAACTGTGACACCTGCTCAAGACTGCAACCATTCAGATTAACTGAATCACAACCTGCCTGACCAATTTTAATCACTGTAGTTTTCTCTCTGTTTATAACCAAACCTACTCTACTACCAGTTTCATCAACAGCTCGAATGAAAGAGTTCATCTCATCAACATCATTTGCCAAAAGGGCTAAATCATCAGCATAATCTAATTCAGAGATTTTCGTATCTCCAGTCCATTTAAGGCCAAAGTCTTTCCCTTGAAGTGAATTTCGCATAACATAATCAATAACCAAGTTAAAGAGAAAAGGAGACAAAATGCACCCTTGTCGAACACCAGAAATAATGCTAAACCAATTGCTACAAGCCTTACCAACTCACACAAACGACTCAGTGTTATTATAGAGAGCTTTCATTATGTTAACTAACTTGTCAGATATACCATATGATCACACAATCAACCACAAATTATGACGATCAACAGAGTCGAAAGCCTTTTTGAAATCAAGAAAGCTAGCAACCAAGGGTTTCTGAAACTCTAAACATTTCTCAAGGATCTGCCTAAGTGAAAATATCTGATCCACACATCCCCTACCACTTCTGAATCCCCATTGCTCATCACGCAATTGACTGTCAACCAGATTCTTAAATCTATTAAGCACAATCATTGAAAGGACTTTACCTATAACAGAGAGTAGGCTGATACCCCTTTAGTTATCACAAGAACTGCGATCACCTTTTTTGAAAATAGGGATAATAATTGCTCGGGAAAAATCCTTAGGAAACATGCCTTTATCATAAAAGATATTCAGAATTTCAGTCATCCAAGTGGTAACCGAAACATTCCCAGCTCTAAGCATTTCTGTAGTAATTTCATCTACCCCTGGGGATTTATGAAGTTTAAGTTTAGAAACAGCCAAAATAACTTCAGATTGTGTTATAGGGCCAACATTAAAGCCACCAATGCATCTATCGTCATTGGAAACAATGGGAATAGAATTAACCGCATTGTTTAGAATATCACTGAAATGCTCATCCCACCTAGCCATGACAGAATCCTCACCTTCTATAACCTTACCTTGTTTATCCTTCAATCCCTGTATACCTGTCCGTTTTCTACCACACAAAACATTAGCTATCTGGTACACCTCTCTGCTGTTGTGCTGTCTAACTGCTTTCTCGGCTTTGTCAGCCAAACCATCAAGCCAAAGATTCTTATCAGCAGCTAACTGATCTTTTACACGTTTCTTAAGTTCTCTGTAATGCTTTCTATTAGGACTAGTAGGGTATTGATTAAGGACATTCCTGCAGTTCTTTCTTTCCGAAATAAGCTCAAGTGCCTTATCACTCAGATAATTCTGTCTCTTCTGCTCCTTTTTTCCTAAAGGAGTACTGTTAGTGTCCAAAAAAGCCTGTTTAAAATGATCCCATTCTTCCTCAACTTCAGTATTAAGCATATCATGACTGTCATAATGACTAAATAACCTATCATGGTAAGCTTGGGCAATAACTGGGTCTTTCAGAGCTTCAATATTAAAAGAAATTTTTTAACCCTAGCACAACACTTTTTAAGTTTAAATTGCAAGACACTTTTAACAAGGTAATGGTCAGATCCAATTTCAGCTCCCCTATATGACCTGGTATTCCTAACAGAACTAGCCCATTTGCTGTTAATTAATACGTAATGAATCATATTCTTATGCAGCCCATCAGGTGAAACCCATGTGTACTCATGTATGTCGCGGTGTTTGTAATAAGTGTTAGTTATTCTGAAACCATTGAGTTTACTCACCTGTAGGAGACGTTGCCCATTGCCATTGCAGCTACCAATACCAAAAGAGCCTATTACTCCTCCCCACAGGTCATTGTCAGTACCAACTTTGTCATTGAAGTCACCTAGAACAAGGGTAATATATCCTTTATTGACAGAATTCAAAATACCTGAAGTTGTCCGTAAAACCTATCCTTCTCATCCTCATCAGATCCTCAGTGGGGGCATAACAGTAAATAACATTCAAATCTTTAACGCTTTTCTGAAATTTTGCTGTAAGAAACCTTTCATTAATGCACTCGTATCCTAGAAGAGCATCACTAGCGTGTCTGCTGAGAAGCAGACCCACGCCTTGGTGATGCTTATTGTCGTCCCTCCCTGAAATGAGAAATTTAGGATTATTTTTAAGAATATGACCTTTATCTGTCATCTGGTCTCTTGCAAGCCGAGAATATCTAAATTATAATGGTGGAATTCTTGTGTGAGGACATCAAGAGAAAAAGCTCTGTGCAGAGTCCTCACATTCCCACTACCTATGTATGGAGAGAAAATGGTTAGTGGGATGTTTACAGAAACTATGTTTATTGAGAGAGGGAATGCCGACAATATCAAACAGCCCCCTAATCGCAGACATGGGGCAAAGACCCGTTCCCACACTACTAAAGGCTGAAGCCATCTACACTGGAAGACGTCCTCCAATGTAGAATTTGACGATGCCATTAGACGCAAAGAGTTCAGGTGCCTGCGATTTCCCCTGCTCAGGATTATCCACCAGCTGATAAACATATCCTGTGAATCTAGTCACTTGGGGCTGTCAACCCACAAACAAACAGAAAACACAGCGGAAGATTTTCCCTCCACAGAAGCCCACCAGTGCAGCAAAATCAGGATCCATAATCAAGCTCAGAGCCATATATCTGTCCAGTCCAGTGGGTTTATATGGTCAGCACCAGGTCCCTGTGTGGTTGACCACTCCTCAGCAGGGTAGAGAAAAAAAAGAAAAGTAGCCATAGTTGTCCATATCAGTAGGCCACACTAATCTGGCAGCCCTCCCCTTCCGTTCACTTCCCCAAGAGAGTATCTCTTTTGAAAGGTACTAACGGTCCGCACCACGAGAAGGCGGGGTCGGACATTAGGTGCTAGGCCTGGCCGGTTCTATGCATCATCACAGGGGATTGGTGCATAGCTCTCCTTCCAGTGACTACCTAGCTAATTTCCTAGGTAGTTAATCAGTGAAACTTGGAGGCTACTGTCAGACCAAATGGCTACCTTTTATGAATAATTAATAAACCCTTTACCTATAATGGTTTTGCTTAGCCATAAAGGGTTTATTAGTTAAACTCATAAAGATAGTCTCACGTCAAAATTGAGATTTTAAATGAGAATTCATTTCCATAATTGAGAAACTTCCAATATCAGAATTGTATTTGTAAAAGCAGATGATTAAAATTTTCTTGAGTAATTCTAGTACGACTAGAATAAATGAACAACAGGCAAGTATATTAGAAGCTTGCGTATGCATTCGTTTACTTTATTTATTATTATTATTTAGCAAATATATGTTCAAGCGGTACAACTCGTTACAGGGGCTATTTAAGTAGTCAGACTATAACAAGGTTTCAGAAATATTTATTTAAATTATTATTATTTTTAATTAATCCGTTGCAGAATGGGGCAACTGGAGATAAATCTTAGCTGGGACACTGTTGGGAATGGAAAGGTTGACGTCTCTCTGATAGGAGGTTAAGCCGTGGTCCGGTGTACCCTTGATGGGAAACTTACATGTCTGCTAATAAGCTATCGAATGGATTCCCTTCTTGAATCTTCTAGAAACCCTTGGGATCTTTGTGGCCTGGCCAATTATCACATTACGGTCAAAAAATGTTTCACTCAGAGGTAAAAAAACCCAACTCTTACTCCAATTGGTGTGGAAGTGGGGCAAGTTAACACCTCCTATAACAGGAGGCCAGTGGACCAAGTTATGACGTCACCATAGGTAATTCTATAATGCAGATAATTCTTATATATTTATTTCCATTATTTTCACTGGTAGACTATTACACCAATCTTTTTTATTTACATTTATAAATATATCTTATTTAGAAGAAAAATTATTTGAATTGATTAGCAATTATCATAATGCTAATAAATACGAATAATGTTTCTCCTATATAAGGTATATTTATCAATAAGAATTAGTATAAATGTACACCATGATAAAAATGGAAAATTATGTAAAATGAATTACTTACGTTACAGGACTACTTATATTGACGTCATAACTTGGTTCACAGCCATTCTGTTGTAGGAGGTGTTGGCAAACTACCTTGAGACAGCAGGTTCAGACACTGCTCGAAGAGAATTAGTTTAAAAAAATGTAAAGAAATTTAATAAAGAATCATTTTCTAAAAACCAACGGTAAGTACTTATTGTTTTAAACTGTAGTAATTCATTTTAAAACATACTTAAATATTTTAATAAAAATGTAATGAATAAATTATTTTAATTTACATTATTTAAAACTAAAAAGATTTAATTTAAAGTTAAAAAAAATTAAAAAAATTAAAATTTTTGAATAATTTCATTTATTTGTATCGTATTTTTGTCCACTGATATCCAGGCCTCGTGTATCAAGGTCAACTTGGGGAGGGGGGGGATAAACCAAGTATATTCTCTTTCAAAAGATAAAATGAAGATTCGTTTTATGGTCAGTAAGTGTTAATGAAATATTATTTTCGTGTTAGGATTCATCCAATAGTTCGAATTTACACCGTTAGAGGACGACAAGGTCAGGTAAGAAAAAAAAAATCAAACTTCAAATTTTTTGTAACGATGAGGCTTTTTTCTCACAGGTAACAAACATACTATTATTTTAGTAGATTTCTCACATTGATTACAGAAACAAATTGTGATATTGGGGAAAGAAACCGATATTACGTATTTACGTCGTATTTTATATCCATGAGCTCCACAGTGTTTTTCTCAATTTGCTTCGTTTGTGCGTTGTGCAGTGCTCCAGTGGTTGAAAAGGGCGAGATATTGAAGAGGGCGAGTTATTGAAGAGGGCGAGTTATTGAAGAGGGCGAGTTATTGAAGAGGGAGAGTTATTGAAGAGGGAGAGTTATTGAAGAGGGCGAGTTATAGAAGAGGGCGAGTTATTGAAGAGGGCGAGTTATAGAAGAGGGCGAGTTATTGAAGAGGGCGAGTTACTGAAGAGGGCGAGTTATTGAAGAGGGCGAGTTATTGAAGAGGGCGAGTTATTGAACAGGGCGAGTTATTGAACAGGGCGAGTTATTGAAAAGGGCGAGTTATTGAAGAGGGCGAGTTATTGAAGAGGGCGAGTTATTGAAGAGGGAGAGTTATTGAAGAGGGCGAGTTATTGAAGAGGGCGAGTTATAGAAGAGGGCGAGTTATTGAAGAGGGCGAGTTATTGAAGAGGGCGAGTTATTGAAGAGGGCGAGTTATTGAAAAGGGCGAGTTATTGAAGAGGGCGAGTTATTGAAGAGGTCGAGTTATTGAAAAGGGCGAGCTATTGAAGAGGGCGAGTTATTGAAAAGGGCGAGTTATTGAAGAGGGCGAGTTATTGAAGAGGTCGAGTTATTGAAAAGGGCGAGTTATTGAAGAGGGCGAGTTATTGAAAAGGGCGAGTTATTGAGGGGAAATTCTGTTGTTCCTCTCATGATTAGTAGCCTTGAAACTTGATTTTTCACTCAGGAATTCTGGAACATCTTAAAATGCGATTTTGCAATAATTGATTGCAATTAATTTCATTAAATTTCGTTCATTAATAAGGAGAAAATTTGTAGATATTTCTGCAAAGCAGTTTAAATGTACTAGGAAATTCGTACATGTAGATGTAGAAAAGTTATAAATCCAATGGTAGGTTTCACTGAAAATGTTAAATAATTGTTTTATTCACTGCAACAATGAGCTCCAGGTTAAATTGAAATTGCCAGTTACTCTTAAAGGCATTTTGAGATTTTAAACTTGATTGATTTTATATAAAGGTATTAAATTTGAACATTTAGTTAAATCTGCAAAAATATACACTATGTTGAAAAAAAGTTCCGTACACTACCATTTTATTTGAATGAAAAGCCACTTTCAAAGCTCTCTAACATTGAAAATAAACCTTTTATGCAAAAACTGTTATTGGCGATAAATTGTAGATGTCACTCAAATCTCTCTAAATATATTTTCCCCAATATTTGTTTAATATTTAAAGAATGAATAGAAGCTGAAGCATTTATCTTCAACTTTTGACACTTATGAAAAAATACTTCAAAAGATAAAACACAACTCTTGTAACAATTTGTTCACTAACATAAATTAAATACCTGAAGTTTGTATGACGATTTTTTAAGATTTCATCAATTTGGAAGCAATGTGACAGTGTCGTCTGCCATTAAATGATCCCGATTCAATGATTCTTTAAATATTGATCGAAGATTGTTGAAAATTGATACTGTCACATTGCCTCCAAATTGATGAAATCTTAAAAATACGTCATACAAACTTCAGGTATTTAATTTATGTTAGTGAACAAATTGTTACAAGAGATGTGTTTTATCCATTGAAGTATTTTTTCACAAGTGTCAAAAGTTGAAGTTGAATGCTTCAGCTTCCATTCATTCTTTAAATATTAAACGAATATTATGGCAAATATATTTAGAGAGATTTGAGCGACATCAATTTATCGGCAATAAACGTTTTTGCGTAAAAGGTTTGTTTTCAATGTTAGGAAGCTTTGAATGTGGCTTTCCATTCACATAACATGGAAGTGTCCGGGCAATTTTTCTTCGACATAATGTATAGTCCTATAAGACGTACTTCTTTATTTTTGTTATTCTTACATTAAAAAAATTTATTTTTAATTTCATATTATATTTATCCACCACTATGAACATAATTTATGAAATTATGTTTCGGTTATTTTACTTGAGCGGCAATTTTTTGCAAACAATGGGCTAAATGGCCAGGTCACAAGAACCCCGAGGCTCAGCGAAGGTTACCTACTATAAGAGCTGTTGTGAGACACATTGACATGATGAATTTTTGGCATGCACAGGGTATGGCTATCCCGCACACGGCGCGGTGGCTTAACTTTCCATCCGACGGACGTAGGCCTTTCTAAGCCCATCGGTGTCCCATACTGACCGAGGGTAGGGCGCGGAGTTTTTCGTAGATAAATCTCAACGCTGGCCCAGCGGGTACCCTAACATGGGAACTGCAGATCTCGAGCCTGGCGCGCTACCGACTGAGCCACCCACGCCCCTAATGAAAATATAAGAATTATGTTATTAGTTAAAATAACTTGGCAAGGACTCGAACTAACAAGATAATCTCGAAATATTTTCGCGAAAGCGGAGATAAACATAGATGAATTTATGGCATTAATAAATAAAAGAAAGCCGTGGCCCCGTGACCGGAAAGATATATCCTGTGTATGTTAAAGAACACGATCGATGGCTTTGATGCGTCTTCTTCTCCAACTTTCTCTGAAACCTCGGGGTCAATTTGACTTGGCCATTTAAAACATTATGTGCAAAAAAGTGTCGCTCAGGCGAGAATCAATCCAACACAACGTTAGATCAAGGCCTATCTAATGGTATACGGCATGAAGCTCTAAAAATTAAAATTTTATTGTTATTAGACAAACGAAAATCATTATATAAAAAAAGCGATATTAGATTTCTGGATTAAATGTGTATTTTATGTTCTTTCAGCTCTACAAAAGAATTTCTCAATCGCTATGTCTGTGGTGTTGTGCAGTATTCCAGTGTTTGAAGAGATCAAGCTAATTGAATGGGAAATTGTATTTTCTAATATTTCTATCATGATTATTATCTTTGAGGCTATGGACATTTAATCGAGAAATATAATTTCATACAAAATGTTTTTTTGCTACTAATATCTGAAATTTATTTCAATTTAAAGGGACATAATGTAGAGTCATTTAAGCGAAGCAGTTTAGATGTACTAGGAAATGCGTACCTGTCTCGTGAAATTATAAATATAAAGGAAGGATTCATTGAGAGATTTAAATAAGCATTTCAATGCAACACAGAGCCCTGGTTGAAGGAGTGTTACCAATTATCTTTATATGTAAATTATATTTCATTTAGAAGGAAAAATAATCTCTTGGCCACACAATTATGGTTTGATGGTGGACAATGGGCTTTTCTAGATGAAAAGTGTCCCTTTCTTATATATTCTGATATTTAAATTTCAGTATTTATTTAAATCTGGAATAATGTGTAGACTGAGAAAATTTTATTATTTTTTTTATTTATAAAAAAATTTCCGTTTTTGTGTATTTACCATGCTAAACCACCACTGATATAATAACCAAAAAATTATAACTATTATATTTTTTTCTTGTTTCTTGAATGTAATGCATTGATACGGAACAATTTCCAGAACGTTTCCCCGAAACGGGCATATATATATATCTTTCATTGTAGATGGCTTCAGTCTTTAGTATTGGAGGAACAGGTGTTTGTCCGATGCCTGCAATTAGGTGGCTGTTTGATATTGTGGGCATTTGTTCTTTCAATAAGCATAGTTTCCATAAACATCCCACTAATCATTCTCTCCCCATAGATAATTAGAATGTGAGGACTCTGCAGAGAGATTATTCTCTTGATATCCTCACACAAGAATTCCACAATTATAACTTAGATATTATGGACTGGCAAGAGACCTGATGGACAAATAGAGGTCAGATTCTTAAAAAGAATCCTAAATTTCTCTTTTCAGGAAGGGAGGATGAAAATTATCTTCATGGCGTAAGTTTGCTTCTTATAGCAGACACGCTAGTAACGTTTTTCAAGAATATGAGTGTATTGATTAAAGGTTTCTTACAGCTGTATTTAAAACTAACATTAAAGACCTAAATGTTATCTGTTGTTATGCTCCCACTGAGGATGCCGATGAGGATCCGAAACATTAGTTTTACGACATCACCAGGATATTTTGAATTCTATCAAGAAAGGAAATATTACATTTGTTCTAGGCGATTTCAATGCTAAAGTTGGTACTGACTCTGACCTTTGTGGAAGGGCGATGGGTCTCTTTTATATTGGAAGCTGGAATGGCAATGGGCAACTTCTCCTACAGGTAAATAAACTTAATGGTTTGAGAACATCTAACACTTATTACAAACACCGCGACATACATAAGTACACATGGGTTTCACCAGATGGAGTGAATAAGAATATGTTTGATTATTAACCCATTTGCTATTAATTAATATATAATTAAACATATTCTTATTCAGCCTGAGGAATACCTGGTCATACAGGAGAGCTGAAATTGGATCTGACGATTACCTTGTCAATAGAATTTTCCAACTTAAATTTAAGAAGTGTTTTGCTAAGGTTAAAAAGTTACCTTTAACACTGAAGTTCTGAAAGACCCAGTTACAGCTAAAGCTTACCGTGATAGGTTGCTTAATCATTATAACAGTCATGGTTTGCTTACTACTGGTTAAGGAAGAAAACATGATTTTCTTGAAACTAACAGTACTCTTTTAGGTAAAAGGGAACAGAGGAGTCAAAATTATTTGAATGATAAAGCACCTGAGCTTATTTCAGAATGAAAGACCTTCAGGAATGTCTTTAATCATTACCCATACTAGTCCTAAGAGAAAGCGTTTGCAGAGAGCTTAATATAATTATAAAGGATCAATTACCACCTGATAAGAATTTATAGTCAGATTCCTTGGCTAACAAAGCTGAGGAATTAGCTAGGCAGAGTAACAGCAGAGAGCTGTACCAGATAGTTAATGTTTTGCGTGGGAAGAAAAGGAATGGTAGACAGGGATTGAAGGATAGAGAAGCTAAGAATATTGAAGGTGAGGATTCTGTCATCTCCTGGTGGGCTGAGCATTTCAGAAATGTTCTAAACATTGTGGTTAGTTTTGCTCCCATTGTTTGTAATTATTATTGGTGGTTACTGGTTTAATGTTGACCCTATATGAGAGTCCGAAGTTATTTTGGTTATTTTTAAACTTAAACTACATAAATCGCCAGGGGTATATGAAGTTACTACTGAAATTCCTAAAGCTGGGAATGTTTCTGTTACCACATGGCTGACTGAAAGTTTGAATATCTTTTATGATAAAGGAATTGTACCTAAGGATTTTACTAGAGTTATTGTTATACCTATTTTTAAAAAAATGATCTCAGTTGTTATGATAACTATAGAGTTATCAGCTACTTTGTTCGAGATAAAGTTTTTACATGATTATGCTTAATATAATTAAGAATGTGGTTAACAGACAATTGCGTGATGAGCAGCATGGATTCAGAAGTGGTAGGGGTTGCATATATTAGATTATTTCTCTTAGGCACATTCTTGAGAAATCTTTGAAGTTTCAGAAATCCTGGGATATTAGCTTTGTAGATTTCGATAAGGCTTTTTGATTCTGTGGCCGTCATACTTTGTAGTTGATCGTGATATCTTATGTCATATCAGACAAATTAGTTAACATGATGAAAGCTCTCTATAATAATGAGTCATGTGTGAGAGATTATGTGACAGATCATGTGCTGAGTCATGTGCGAGAGTTGGTAAAGTTTGTAGCAATTGGTTTCGCATTTCTTCTAGTATTCGACAACGGTATATTTTGTTTTCTTTCCCATTTAGCTTGATCATTGATTACATTATGCGAAATTCACTGCAAGAGAAAATTTTCGGGCTTAAATGGTCTAGAGATTTGAAAGAGTTTAGATATTTCTATAGTTAGTTATGATAGTGAAACTTGGATGCTTTGTAAACAAGGTAACAGGAAACTAGATGCTTTTGATTCTAGATGTTACGCAGTACCTTTGGCATTAGGTGGTTCAATTTTGTAAGTAATGATAAGGTGAGGCAAAGGAATCGGCAACCTCATTTGAGCAGCATATTGTGCAGAGAAAGACTCTATGGGTTTGGCCATGTTGCCCGTATTTATAACTATAGATTTGCAAATATGGTTATGAACAGTGTGCTTTAAGACTTCAGAGAGAGGGGGGAACCAATGATGTGGTACGAAGACAATGTCGAACAGGACCTTGTTAGCATTGGTCTACAATGGACAGATGCAGCAGATGTAGTTCGGGACAGATGATCTGGTTGGATATCCGTAGCCGATTTCTGCTTCAGGATGATAATGATTGTGAATATTAATTTAAAGCTGAAAATAGTCGATACGTCTCAACCAAAAATAAGGTTCTTTCCAGGTTATTTTTAATGTAACTAATTTCTACAAGATCACATGCTAACAACATCACAAACCTCGCCAAGAAAGATGAATTTTATTCGTTATTTTTTTTTCTATTACTGCGAATTACGGTTTCTAATTACAATTAGTTTTAAATAGTTTTTGTACACCAACTCTGAGGTTAGAATTTGGTTTGAAATCTGACGAGATCCGATTGTTGAGCTTCTGAACAACCAAGAAATTTATGATTTCCATGGCTTTGTGGTTAGCGTACCTGATATTTCAGCGATCATGTCCTTGTGTTGCTCCATTCCCTGTGTGTTTGTATAGTGTATGAGAAACCAACACAAGATTACAGGTTATTTCCTTCCTTTTTAAAAGAATATTTTAAAAAATGTTGTTTTTTCTTCTGTAAGATTAGATGTGAAGCGATCAAACAATTTTTTAGTAAATTTGTCGATTTATTTAAATTTGTTATTGGTTGCCAGGCGTCTATTGAAGAGCCAGGTACGGCCTTGGTCCTTTTAGTGTTGTCTTTTCTTCTGAGTTCTTAAATATCTCATAGTTCTTTTCTAACATATTAGACTAAGAATCCTGGGTCAAGCAGCTACTTGAGATTTAATTTACTTTCAATTCTTTGTCACTGGTTCAATATTTTTTTCCTAATCGGAGAGATTAATTTTAATCGACATTCATATTCCCTTTTCGGGAAAACGTTGTAAAAAATGTCTATGTTCATAGTGGTAGCTTAAGTATAATATGAAATTAAAACCAAATAAACAAATATTCTTAAGGAATAAATAATGTAAATAGAGAACTGGGTTTATATTATTAGGCTACCTCTTTATTTCAGATCTAAATAAATACTGAAATTAAAGTCTTTTAATAAATTCAACAGAGTTCAAATTTAAGATCAGAAAATTCTTTCAAGAGTAATTGGTAATAACCTTTCTAGTGCTACAATGAACAAAACACTTATTGAAATTTATCAGTGAATTCTCACTTTGGATTTCTAACTTTCCAATACATGTAATTATTCCCCAGTCATGTCTTATTCACCTTAAAACAAATGCTTTTGGATAAGGCTACAAATAGAAACAAACTTATGTTAAAGAAGCGATCTCTTTGCTAACAAACAGAAGCATAGGATTAAAAATAAAAACTGGCTCGATCTTTGCATAGAAAACTGGAATTAAAGGTGTGAAAATTTCAGTCATAGAGAAATTTGGGAAGGAATAGGAAATTTGCATAGCGAAATGACCAGGTCACATGGACCCCGAAGGCACAGAGAAGGTTGGGGGGGAGATGATCAACTGGAACATCTATTGGGAGACAGATAGTAGCCTCCCGTCAAGGCCGCCAACGTGTTATTTAACGTGCACAGGGTATGGCACTCCTACACACTGGGCAACGGCTTAACGTCCTACCCGACGAGCAGTGGCCTTTCCGAGCCCATCGGTGTCCCCTACTGACTGGGGGCAGGACGGGGATTTTTACGGAGAAAGATTTCAACGCTTGCCCAGCTGGGACTCGAACCTGGGAACTACAGATTACGAGCCTGGAGAGTTACCGACTGAGCTTTGCATATCCCCCCCCCTCTGTTAAGGTTTTAGCCTCCGAGGTGGGTAAAGTCCACTCGCCCAGTAGCGCTGCGCAATGATATTTTTGGTGGCTTAAGAAAGGAATAGAATTTTCCAGAATTTTTGAAGGGAACTAAGGAAATTGCTACGAAATTCTCAAACCGGCGGATATTCAAATCGGCGTGAATCAAAGAGTGGTAAATCAGGGTGCTACTGCATTCAGATTCATCTCATCGTTACTTAATGCACTGTAAGTGTTTGGACCCCATAGAATTAAACCCACCCAGAAAACATCGATTAATTAAGTAATGATAAGCAACCTCAAAGAATTCTTAGTAATGCCGTCATATGCAACAGACTACAACAATGCCCGTTGACATAACAATTATTTTCTCACGTGACTCACATATTAGTGACATATCAAAGTTTATATCATTTTGAACTATTTTGCGATCCTTGCCTGGGCCATTCCACTTATGACAGTGTATTCAGGTCCTCGGTGGGAAACACTCTACATGAATCACCCAACTGCCATTCATTCTTTTGGTTTGCGTTTCCAAACTACCTGCGAGACATTAACAATAGTCTTGATAACGTTCCCCAGTTGATAGCTGAACCACTTACACTGCGGCTTACTGTTTTCACGTCCTGTGATTTACCTCTTTGCAGGATGGAGAAGTTCTCTACACCCGACTGAGTGTACAAGCAACTCTGCCAGCTACCGTGCTGAGCCCCCAGACTTTTTTCCCATATTCTTAGATGTATTGAAGTCTTTCACATCAGTGAGATTGGCCATGATCTGTTGTGATGTAATCATTGTAGACCATTTTCACTGCAGAGTTGCACACTATCAGCCTCGTTTTGAACCATTTAGCAGCTAAGCATCAACGATGGTGTGTGCTTTATTTACACTTACTTGGTTAGCTCACTGTAGACTTTGATCTCAGTGTGGCATCGATCTAACTCTCTTAAGCCCAAGATCAATTAACAGCTCCATCATCTGGCAGCCACCATTGTCTTCTCTTGGGTGCCAATCACGTCGGGATCATGGGCAATTACTTGGCAGTCGCTACTGCAAAGTCGGCCACTCTCCTCTCCGATACCCCACTGTCGGTTCCATATTTGGGTTTCCTGCAGTTTCCACTGAGCTCCGGGCAGAGTGGCATAAATCTCGGCCAGAACAGATTGGTAACAAGCTTTTCGACATGAAGCCTATTGTGAAACCTTGGCAGTCATGTTTTCGCAGGAATTGCAAGGAGGAAGTTGTTCATTCTCCGCTCCACTTTGGTCATTCGTTCCTCACACATTCTTTTCTTCTAAGACAGACGACGAATCTAATTCTGAGTTTTGTGACACCATTCTAACTATTAAATGCATATTAATATATTGTCCCACTTTTAAACTCGATCGACGTTTATTTTTTAAATTTCATGATTTTACGTCTGAGCCACTTACACTCGGACATCTTTTATCTGATAACTCGATTTTAACCGCTATCTTTGGCTTTTTACGATTTACGATTTTAAAAGTTTATAGTATTTCTTATTCGATTTATTGCGATTTACATATATTTATTCTTTCATGAGTGATTTTACATTAATTGCTTCTATTTTAAACTCGTTCTTTGTACACAGTGTTCTTTGATTTGCATTCTTCGCTCTTGTTGTGCACTTTATATTTTCATTCTTTCTTCCCGATTTGTGTTGTTTTTTTAACTTTGGTTGTGGATTCTATGTCTTTTGTCGTTTTATTTAACCTTTTTGGTGCAATATAACATTGTTGCACTTGTCTTGATAGCGTGCAACTCTGATGGGAAGATGGAACCCTGGTGTTGAATCTTGTTTGCAATGACTACATCACAACAGATGATGGCCGATTCCTTCTGATGTGAAAGACTTCGAGTCATCTGTGAAGATGGTGAAGATGTCTGGGTGCTCAGCATGGTAGCTAACAAAAAGTTGCTTTCACACGCAATCAGGTGTAGAGAACTTCCCAGTCCTGCAAAGAGAAAAAGCGCAGGAAAGGAAAACAGCGAGCCAAAGTGGATGTGACTCGGCTATCAACTAGGGCAGTGGTTCTCAACCTTTTATGCTTCACGTACCCCCTGGAAATGTGTATGTAACTGGCGTACCCCTTGTATAGATAGACAAAACTATGGTTATAGTATAACAATGGGAAAAGTGAAACATATACATATATAAAACATATATTTAGCGACTTTTGAGCTTTAACGGTGTACCCCAAAATATTTTACCGTGTACCCCACGTTGAGAACCCCTAAACTAGGGAACGCTATCAAGACTGACGTTGATGTCTCGCAGGTAGCCTTGGATGCAAACCAAAAGGACGACAGTCGTGCGATTCATGTAAAGCATTTTCTACTGAGGACTGAAAACCCAGTCATAAGACAGTTGGCCCGTAACCATCGAGACTCAAGGCGTTTTCAATGGTGAGGTCACACGTTCTGACGTCAGCATTCGTCGATCTAGCATCTTGACACCCCGTAGCTGCTTGTGTTTTGTTGGCGGGATTATTATCTTTAGTTATTATCTGGTGTTCAACAAATGTATTTTTAAACAATTTTTGCAAGATAAAAAATGATTGTTTGTTAGAGAATTTAGGAAATAAGAAAAAATGTCTTAGTGCCAAGAAGAGAAAGTTGTCTGCCCTCAATAAATAGTATCCACAGAATTAACTGTTGGCTTTGATATTAATAGTTTTGTGACAAACAGTTTTTCTGGCATGTGGGATTTGAACCATATCTCTCCAGGTACATGCCACAGTGTTCTAAGGCCACTAAACTAATAAGTTATATTAGTGGAAAAAAGGCAGAGTCTGTTAGTTTAGTGGTCTTACACCCACTGGCTTATATCTGGAAAGATGTATGCCTAAATGATTTAATCTTTCTTTACCAGGATGCATAGAATTAGCTTTTTAACAATCGAAGATTGATTAGAGACTATTTTCTTTACATTTGGGAGGTTAGTTGAGCGATTTATTGTCAAATCCTTAGTCATAGATTTAAAGGTAGATTTGTAAACCAAAATATATATGTGTGTGTGTGTGTGCTTGCAGTAAATTGTAGTTTCTAAAAGTTTAGATGCACTTTTCCTGCTAGTTTTTGAATATGTATTCCATCGGAAGGTTGTATCCATGTCCAAATATTATTTAAATTTAATGAGAGTTCAGAAAAAAATACAGCTAAATATTCCTATTAATTCAGTCTAATCACTAAGAAAAAGTATTGAAATTAAATCATAACTAACTGAAATTGTTACAGCTAAAGCTATTACAGTATATCATTAATTTTTAGTTCACATTTGCCAATAAAATTGTTCTGAATAATTTTTGTTTTTTTCTCTTTTTAATAAAACACTAATTTTCCATAACAATTTATATGTCACGATTATATTATTAATGGTACAAACAACTGGATCAGTTATTGACTGCATTTATCGCGAAAAATATGTGAAGGAAATGATTTTATTTTTGTTAATATATAACCGAGTAATTTTTTGCATTTAACTTTATTTTTAAACATATTGGGTCATTGTAATTATACGTACCTCCGATTATGACGCTCCTGGTAATTTATATGTCGTTGTTCAGAGAACGTTAAACGACGATTACATTTTGAGTCATCAATTTAGCACAATTACAAATCAAGATCTGTTTTAGTTTCAACGTCTTCCTTATTTTAAAAACTAACTAAATATTACTCTAATGTACATAAATACCATGTAATAATATCATGTTAATCAGTTTTTGAGCACACAAAAATATTCTACACAATTTTCTACACAAAAATACCCTCCCGATCTTATAAAAAAAGTAAATACTCGATTTGCTACGATAGAACTACATGCGCCGGATGCACTGTGGATCCACAGGATGTGACGTCAGTTTAGACTGCAAAGGCCTTGAATCTCGAAGGTTACGTTTGGCCTGGCAAGGATCGCAATTTTCCTGTCTACTGTAAGGACAACTGCTGACAGCGACTAGATAACGACAGTTCGTCAGTCTGAAGGTAAAATCTTTGGATCAATGAGGTGCGGAAGGCCCCTTTGCAAACACGGAGGGCCTGATGCTGGAGAGGCATGCTATAAGATGAATTATTATTGTTCAGCTAGTAGAACCATAAAATTACAGTCCGTCAATTGCCAAAGGGAAACGTGTGATTCTCATAGTTATCGTTGAGAAAACTTGCAGTCGTTTTTCTGTTATTATTGCGTATAGTGATTATTTGAAAATTAAATCTATCTAACAAGGAGTTGATAGGAATCTCACTTATTTTATCTAAGAAATTACTGAATTCCATGCACTAAACTATGCTGCAAGAACATATTATATCACTTTTTTAAATAAAGCTACAGACGTGTTAGAATTTCACACAAAGTCTCTCTATCCATTTAATAGAATATACTAATAATCTATATATGCAATTTATTATATAGAGATATAACAATATTAAACATTTAAAAAGTCTAAGATTAAATTTCTGATTGCAAGTGATTGTAAAAATATGGGTCAGATTGTTTTACTTCTGAGCGGCAATTTTGTGCACACAATAGATTAAACGGTCAGGTCACAAGTACCCTAAAGACTCAGAGGATGTTTGGAAAAGGGACAAATCGAACAACTGTCGGGAAGCACATGGAACCCTCCCGTTGCGGCCATCGAATAAGTTTGTGGCTGTGAGTGCAGAGGTATAACTCTCTAGTTCAGAGTTTGAAAAGATCACTCTTTCCCATTCGAAAAACTGCGGCTTTTCCAAGACATCATTTCTCAAATGGGAAACGGTGGCTTTTACAAACTCTGATGTCGCCACTATTTTATCCCCCCCCCCCCTCTACTCACTGAAACACATATCGCCTTTGTTTTGAAATGGGACTTCAAGAAATGCCTCTCCGTTTCATAATGACATAGATATGACTTGTGAGGAAGGCGAGACATCATCAGCAGGACAGAGCAGCGCATGCAGTTGGGAATTTCATCGAGGTCTCCGTTATCCGTGGGTTGGGTTGGGTTATTTTCCCACTGAGCGGAACTTTATGCACAAAATATAACAAATTGTCAGGTCACAAGGACTCAAGATCTCAGAGAAATTTGGGGTAAACGAAACCCACTGGACAACTGTTAGGATGGTAGTCGCTCGTCAAGGCCATCCATCCGTGTTCTTAACATGTTGAGGGTTTGGCCGTGATATGGCTCTCCTGCATACTGTTTGGAGCTACAGCTTAACATCGTATATGATGGGTAGCCCCTTATCCGTGGTGGTTAATTGACACGGGAAAACGCCATTTAAAGGGATTATTCCAACCATAAATAACGTAAAGTGGAGTTAATAACGACCAGATCATCTGATTAAGCATTGATTACACATTTTATTAAAAAAATTACCTTTACTTATCACTTACTATAAGTTATCTACGAAGAAGTTCCATTGAATTAGGGATAGGATACAATATTCAAATTCAATACCGGAAGTCCCGCATTTGCGCGCATGCGTGGCTGAAACTCAGGTCATATATAGCTGTCAGCTTTGGCTTCCCGGGCTAGAGAACATCGAAACTTGGTAACGGATAGCCTGGAGTGATGAATCCCGATTTAAACTTCATCACGCCGATGGGAGACTGAGGGTATGGTGCCAACTCCATGAAGCCATGGATCCTGCTTGTCAGGTCGTAACAGTACAAGCTGATGGTGGCTCAGTGATAGCCTGGGGTGTCTTCACGTGGACGTCTGTGGGACCTTCGGTACCTGTATTGACGGCTCTCAATGCATCCCGGTACATAGAACTCATGGCTGACCATATACACTCATTTATAGCCATAATGCATCCCAATGGAGATGGCGTCTACCAGCAAGACAACTGTTCATCTCACAGGTCCAAGTTGGTTACTGCATGGTTGAAGGAGCATTCTGCTGACTATGAAATAAGGAATTGGCTACCTAGAAGTCCACATTTGAATCCCATCGAAAACATTTGGGATACTGTCGAGCAGAATGTCCCATCAGCAACAACCTTGAGAAAATTATGGACAACTCTGGAGGATGCGTGGGTCGCCATACCTGTGGAATATTTACACAAGCTTGTGGAGTCCGTACTTCGTCATGTGGCGATCGTTATCAGGGCCAGATGGGGTCCAACACGTTACCAGTTGAATTGAATTAGGATTCAATGGCACTTCAGTGTATATATGATATTCACAGAGAACGAAACTTGTTTCTGAAATTTAGCTAGCGTTAACACTCTGGAAAACGAATTATTAATGTTCAGCTAGCAGAACTATAAAAATCCCTTCAATTGACAAAGGGAAACAAGTGGTTCTCATAGCTATCCTTGAGAAATCTTTTCCCTCACGATTGTGTGTAGTGATTATTTGAAAAGTAGATCTATTTAACAAGGAGTTAATAGGAATCTTACTTATTTTATCCAATAAATTACTGAATTTCATACATTAGACTATGCTGCAAAAGCGCTTATAATAATGTCGCTCATATTAAAAAAAAGATGGACGTGTCAGAATTGCACACCAAGCGTCTCTATCCATTTAATAGAATATACTAACAAAAAAGAAAAAAACTATACAAAATAATATTAATTATTAAAAATAGTCTAAGATTTAGATTTTTGATTGTAGGAGATTCTAAAAATATGGGTTTGGTTGGGTTGTTTTACTCTTCAGCGGCACTTTTGTGCCGACAATAGATTAAATGGACAGGTCGCAATTACCTCAAAGATTCAAAGGATGTTTGGAAAGAGGACCCACCAGACAACTGTTGGGAGACATATGGAAGCCTTCTGCCCAAGGCCATTAAGGGTGTTCTTTAGCGTGAAATGGAATTAGCTTTGCTGCACATAAGGCCATGGTTTAGAAAGGTCGCCCATTTTGAAATATGTTTTTTGTTCTTACCTACTATTTTTTTTTCTTTTTAATTCTTATATTTTTTGTTCAAAATTAAATGCTTTTTCTCTTCGTATGTAATGCAAATTATTATTTCATTTATTAGCTGTTTCATAATAAGGCTTAGAGGGGAAGAAAAAAATCCCTACTACTGTAAGGGTTAATAGCAGCCTTCAGCAAAATTAATGAAGCTGTGGATTATTTTAGGTTTCATTAGTTTCATATAATTAAAGTGTTCTCTATTGTTCTTGCTTACTTATCAAATGGGTCTGGATTCCAGCACCAGGTAATGTATAGATATTTCTTTTCTGGGATGTCTTTCTGATGATGTGATCCTCCCTCACAGGTCATATCTATACCATATGAAACAGAGAGACATTTCTTGAAGTCACATTTCACAACAAACGCACTGTGTGGAGGTTAGGATACAGCAAAGAGATATCTAAACACTCACAGAGCTAAGGCTCCAGTTTATAAGTCCGGTACATAATAACAGATCATCCCTGTTCCCAATAATGGGGTATTTGTTACTCTGTCAGTAAAAGGAATGAGTTATGATGCAATCTCTAACAATGAAATACTTCTGTCAATGTAATGCCAAAACCCAACAATTATAGACAACATCTGTTAAACACTAACTTTTACAACAGAAGTTCATTCACTTAGGGATCATCAATCTGGCTGTAATGGTTCAAATCTATCCTTTAAGTGAATCATCGTTATATGACTATATGTAATAATACGTGACTTAAGGAGTAGCTTATCAGATGGCTAATGACCAAAATGTTTTCTATCATTCAGCTGAAAAAAGTTGGAGGTTAGTTAGGATGCATCCTTATTTTATTGTCGTTTGTGTGTTCACCCGTGGGTGATCTCAGACGTTTATTTTCTATGATTGTGACTTTATTTGGGGTAGAAAATGCCCCTTTGCGCTTTATAGAACGAGTAATTTAAGCGGGAATTTTGACGAATTCCCTGCCATCTGATACTGCTAGCATTATTATCACATACTTAAGTGTGTGAAAGATCAATCTCATATCATATTTTGTGGATTGCTTCGAGATATGGTGTGCGTTTCCTGCCCTTTAAAGTAACAGTACATACAGTCGGAATGATGTAGAAGCAAAGTTCTTATTTGAGGCACACTCCAAGTGGAAAGAAATGGTGAAATTCTCAAAACCATCAGAGTTTGTAAAGGCCATCGTTTCCCATTTGAATGAAGCTTGTTTTGATCAGCAGCGAGATCTGACTTTTCAAGACTGAATATTTTTTGAGTACTTGAAACCATGTTTTGTCTTATTTTTAGCAACAAGTTTAACTTTGTTAATTATTATATACGCTAAATACAGCTGATTCGTAAGTACATTGTTTTATAAAATATCATATAAATCTTAATTTTACAAAATAAAGCACTAAGTGTTGGTACAAATAGTTGGTGTCTAATTCATATTCAGTTCATGAATATCCTTTTTTCATATTACGTTTTCAAAATCGTTAGTGTACATCTACATTAACGATGAGTATTTTTCGTCACCAAAAAGAGATCTATAGAAATTAATCTAAGCGCATCTGAATTAGTGCAAAGTGTAAAATAATGTTACATCAGTGTTATTATCAATACTGAACTTAAATTTAAGATATGAATAAATAAACTTTAAACGCACCTCTTATTATTAACGAGGATTTTTCTTGGAACTCATCCTCCATTTTTACCTAAGCTGTTGATCTTGATTTGCACGGTTTCGATTTAAGGTGATTTTCCGGAAATTCATTTAATTTGAAAATAGACATCCCATATTCGCCAGAGGTGATATTATTCTAGTTTAATAGATATTATGTCCATTTTGTTAAATGAATCGCCCTTAGTGTTTAAATGGTATTTCTCAGGAATCGAAAGTTTTAGTGGAAAAATATCACATAAATGGTCCTGTAGATATGTGGAACTTTGGAAATATTAGCCGAAAAAAATCGAGTTCTGCCGTGAGTGAGATTCGAAATCAAGTCAACATGCAGGTGCAACAACGATTAACCATTTCCTCAACGGAGCTACCTTAATCCCAGTTTTCTTCGTTTCAAATAAAATTAAAATTTTACTTTTTCATCCAGTAATTACAGTTGTTTAAAGTTTACAATAACTTAAAATACAGAGAATGGTTCAAAGAATATTTTTTTAAATTACTTAGGATATACCAGATTTCATTTTCCACAAACTATCATGGTTTGATTTTTTCCAAACATCAAATTGCAAGAACTCTTCAATCAAAAAACCAAAAAAAAAAAACAGCCATAGAAGATTAGTGGAGTTACATATTGACTGACATTATTCCAAAAAGTTTCGCACAGCAGATTAAAATGATCAGACTTAGAGCTGGTCTCAGTAGGCTCAACGACAAAATGTTTCTTATGCAAAAAAGCAAAAACTATTCTTTGCATGCATTGAAATCTGATTGAAAACATTTCACCTGTGCTAATAAATTATCCTGCATATTGAACGCAGAGAGTAAAACTTTTCACAGAACTGGAAGAAGAAAAAGTCAGTGAATTTTCATTGAGCACTCTATTGCCCCACCTCACTTCAATAAAAATATCCTGGATGTCCCGTGGCCGAATGGTTAGCACGCTGGGCTACTGATTAAAGGGATCTGGGTTCGAGCCCCGGGTAAGGCATAGATATTAGTGTTGTTTTTCTGCTGAGGTCCTGCCATCCTCTCAGACCTTCTACAATGGTGTATAAACTGACAGGCTCCTATCACACCTTCGTGGCAAGTGGCTGCTAGACGCGGTATTTATTTATTTAATAAAAAAGTCAGAGAACAAACCTCACACCAAAATTCTTGGAATCTTAAAGTCAACCAATAACTATCATCGAATGTAATAACTAAATTTATATAATTTGAACTCAACTTTTACAGAAAAAAGAATTAAATTACTAAACTGAACCAATCTAATTATAATACTTTGCAACTTGTCAACTACCAAGATTTTCGTACGATTCAATAAAAATTTTCTCTGTTAAAATCAAGACGTTCGAAAATCAACCAATTTGAACAGAACAGTGGGAAATAAAAAAAAAACAGTCTCCACTGAATGATATATATTTTCCAGAAATCTGTAGCTTTGGACAGCTAGCTGCACATTAATATGACAATTAGCTGGAAAATTATACTCAACATTTCTCAAATTCTCTGATAAAAAACCGAATAATCACTGAAAGTATAACACGAAAGATTCGCACCCCTCGCTTCATTTTCAGAAAATAGTCAACATTTCCAAGATTCCACTATGCTCTGGATAAGAGTAATATAAAATAAAAGGATAAAACTAAGATCACTGAAATTCTGAATCTGCAATCTTTGTCACATATACTTAGCCATTAAATGGTCAAATCATTGGTCAGCAAAAAAAAAAGTTCTTTTAAAAACTACGTGCTGATTTAAATGAAACCTAACTTTCAAATTAGAAAATTTGCTGGTATTAATTAAATTCTCCTCAGATAGACTCTACTCATATTTTCTGGCAGACTTTGTTCATTACTCATTGAAAAAATATATATAGATATTTAAATATTTTTTAACTTTTGAAAATTTCACATCTTTAATTCGATTTGATTCAGCTTCAATCCCTGAATCAAAACTTCGGACTCTTTAGATTTTTTCCAACTATTTCTACCATTATTTGTGTCAATTATCCCGTTTCTGCTCATCCAGGAGAGTTTTTGGATTTCTGTTAATTTGCATATACAAAAACAAAACTCTAAAATAACACTCCAGTATGAGCTCTGTAATATTACAAATGAACCTTTATTCCTTCTGAGAATTCAAAGAGCAAAGAAATCGACTCATTCTTTTTACAAAATGGAAAATTTGTTTGCTTTCAAGTTGTCAACAAAGTAGGCCTAGCTGACATTTACCTACAAACAAGCTTTACGGTACGACTGCGACTCTCAGAACAGTGTTGTTATTGATTTTTTTTTCTCATTTTATCAACATTCCTGTACTTCTCCTCTATATGGCACCTAAAGGTTCAACTGAGAATGCAGACTTATTATGTGCTAACAATATCCTCTCAAGTCCATGAAGATGATGACGACGATGGAAAATGTAAATAATAATATTTTATTAGTCTTATAGGAAGCAAAAGGAACTTTTTATTTACCTTTTAAGATATAAAATTCGCGTTTTGTCATATTTTAAGATTAAGGAGCAAATGATTCAGTGTATGTAAAATAAAATACTTTTTATTACTGTATTAAAACACAATTCAGAAAATTTTAAGTGCTAATTTGTTTAAATAAAGAGCTACCGATAAAAATTTAATCAATTAAAGTATAATAAAAATACACATGAATTATGTGCATATTAGAAATAATAATATAGAATAAGATTTCTTAACGTGTGGGGTACGCCGTGAGAGCTCAAAAGTTGCTAGATTTAGTAACAAAGTAAAAATAACCATTGTTAATACTATAGCTATAGTTTTATCTATCTATACAAGGGGTACGCCAGTTACATACACATTTCCAGAGGGTACGTGAACCATAAAAGGTTGAGAATCACTGATCTAAAAAATTAGCTGCGAAAAATATAATATTAAAATATAATATAAAAAATTAGCAAGAGCTAATTATTTCAAATGTTTGTTACCTAGAGAACATTTTCCTGTCATATTTTCTTATAGATAAATATATATGTACATACTAGTTCATCTGCGTATTCGTTCTTCATCAATACATTTTACAACGAGAATTTTTAGTATGTACATTATGTTCAAGTTTCACATTTAGTGTTCTCTGACGATGTAATAATAAATTAGGGCCTTTTGAAGGATTTGAAAACTATGAATCATCATATTTCGTTAGTATCTGTTCAACTCAAAAAAATAATTTCGCTTTGTCGTCTGTCCATCTATAGACATCGAATTTTTTTTATGTACAGAGATAAATATTACTTTAGGTTGGATAGGTATTAATGAGATATTACGATCCGCACTTTTCGAATCTCCCTAAAGCTGTAATTTCACCCTCTAAAGGTGAAAAATTGTGAAAATTCCACATTTTCAAATGAATATTTCAAACGATGTATTTATGTCAGAAATTTGGAATTTTGGTGGTGAAATGAATAGGTCATGAAGTTTACATTGACAACATTGAGGATCCCTTAAACTCAGGGTGGGTGTGAAAACACAACTTTTTATGTTTTAGCAGATAATTGTTTGTTTTCAGAGCTATATGAAAAATTCCTTTTGGGTTAAATAGGAATTGATGAAATATTATGATTATCAATTTTAGTATCTTTCGAAAACCATAGTAGTGGCCTTTAACAGTGAAAAAATTTGAAAATTCTAAAATTTTAAGAGAATATTATAAATGATGTAGTTAAGGAAGAAATTTGGAATTTTGGTGGTGGAATGTGAACGTCACGAAGTTTCCATTGGCAACAATGAATTGACCTCTTAAACCGAAGATAGGTGGGAAATCACGACCTTTTTAGTTTTAAAAGATAATTGTTTGTTTACAGAGATAATAGAAATTATTTTAAGTTGGATAAGTATTGATTGAATATTACGATTTGAACTTTCCGAATATACCAAAAGCTATAATTGCGCCCTTGAACGGTGGAAAAATTACAAAATTTTCAAACAAATATTGCAAACGATGTATTTACGGCCGAAAATGGTAGTTTTTCAAGAGATTTTCCACTGACAGCAATAATCTACAAACTTTTCTCAGAGGGTTTTTTCCAGAGGGGTGTGAGAAAACAAACTTTTGGAATTTAAGAAATAAAAGAGAAATCAGTTTTGTATTGTATAACTACTAATAAATACTATCTGCATTTTTCCCAATCATTCATTAGCTCAAATGAAACGTTAATAAACGCTAAGAGCGATTCATTTAACGAAAGAGAGAAAGCACCAATTAGAAAACTGTACATTTTTATTGCGCTAAAGCAACTGCAAAACAGTTGCAATCCACAATTTATTAGAATATTTGAGGAAGGCACTTGATAATCTACATATTTTTGTACTATTTACTTAAATTACTCTTAGTAAAAATTTAATTACCAAGCATTATGATTTTTTTGGTTCCTAAATATTTTAATGCTTTACAAAATGAAGTAAAAGAAATAGTTAAGATTAAAGTATATGCTAAGAGGAAGCGAAAACTTGGATATTAACTATGAGAATATTCATGTATTGTATATTCAATTTAATAACTTTGAGTTAATGGAAACCATACGATTAACTTGAAGAAAAAATTGGTCGTCCTGACTGGGATTCGAACCCAGTTCTCCCAGAAGGATGCCGGGCGTTATTAACCGCTAGATCATCATGTAACTGACCAGCTATCCAACCAAGGGACGTATAAGCCTTCCTGTTTGATTCACCAGTGGCGCCATCTATTATCAGGGGTTGAGCAGCCAAGCCCCCATATTTTGATAGTAGTAATATTTGTCATTCACGCTCACAGCATTATATAAACTGTTAGTAATAATTTTCACAGGATAATTTCATGTGATAATTTATTATTGAAGAGTCCATAAAATTAAATTTATTTGATTCTCCAAACTGTTTTGCTGACCTGTAATTTTCTTTGTACCCATATCTAAACTGTTTGTATATATGAATTTAATTTTATTAAATAATATCTACTCTCGTGGATAAGAAAATCGGACTCAATAAATGTATATGTATGCAGCCATTACAGCTATAAATATTAGTATTTTAAAACATACATTTCTGTTAGTATTTTAATGTAACTTTATGAGATAATTGTACTTTTGCTGTAACTTGTATAATGAAATGTTGATACATGTAATTGCGTTTCATGATAAGTTAATTGATGAAATTTAATTTTATGTCCAAATTTTGTTAATAAATAAAATAACGAAAAAAAAAAAATCAAAAACAGTCAGAGAGAACAGAATACCGAATAGGCATATTTATTTATAGTTTGAACAGATTTATTATCATTGTAAAAATTTATGTGTTTTTTACAGGGACAATGGAAGTAGCCAGATCAATAGGTAGATTATTTAATTCATTGCCAGTAGTTGTAAATAATTATCAGCTTCTCCTACGAGTTACTACATGACATGTATCAACACAGGGACTCTTCGAAGGCACGTTGCAGATAACCTACGTTACGATATGATGCAAGTAACAGCATCACAGTTATGAAGTCAGTCTGGGATAGGAATATCTCAGTCGATAACGCTTCAGGCTGGTAATCTGCAGTTCTCAGGTTCGAGTCTCGCTTGAGTCAACGTCGAGATTTATTTCTTCAGAACTCTCCGACCTACCCTCGGTTAATGGGGGACACTGATGGGCTTGCAATGACTGCTGTCTTTCGGATGGGACGTAAAGCCGTGGTTCCGTGTGCGAGAGAGTCATAATTTGAGTACGTTAAATAACTAGCTGGATGGTCTTGACGAGTCTCCCATCAGTCCCCTAACAACTATTCTATGGGTTCCCCTTCCCCCGACCTTCTATGAAGCTTCGGCATCGTTGTAACCTGGTCATTTAGCCTATTGTTGTAAAAAGGCCATTTTTATAATCTGCAAATGATGCACGAATTTAACACTTTTGCCCGCTAAAAATTCCCGCGTATTTTTCAGTTTTTTCATTTGGCTCTCTACAGTTTTATAATAAATATTATAATATATTCTAGAAATATACTAGAATTTAAACTATTAAACTCGATCTAAATATAAATATCACTTTATAATTACGTTAAAAGGTACCGTAGAGTTTTATTAACCAATTTACTCATTCTTTGAAAAGCAACTATTTTTTTTAAAATTATTTGTGACTTAAAAGTTAAACATCTAACATAAATATTAAAGATCAAGGATTATATTTCTTTTCCATACGAAATAAAATTTTATCTTGCTAACTTTAGCCAACGGATGCAAAAGAATAATTCAGCAAATAGGGAGAAAACTCATCAATTTGACCCTGTATTAGTGGCGAGGATTGCTCAGTCGGTAGCGCACCAGGTTCGTAATATGCAGTTCCCAGGTTTCAAGTCCCAGCTGGGCTGGCGTCGAGATTTATCTCCTCAAATCTTCCCGTCCTCCCCTCTGTCAATAGGGTACACCAATGGGATTGGAGCTTGGAAAGTCCGCCATCCTTATAAGTCGTGACTCCTTGTATTGGAGAGCCATACCCTGTGCACATTAAAAACTCACTGGATGGGCTTGATGGGAGGACACCATCTGACTCTTAACAGATGTTCAGTGGATCTCCTCCCTCTAGCTTTTTGGGGTCTTTGTGACCTGATGATTTAGCCCATTGTGTGCGAAAAAGGTAAAAGAACCAAAATACCCTATATTATGAAGCGATAGCGTCACTGCAAAGTAGGAAATACCCCATTTAGAGTGCGCTACAGTCGTGAAGTTTACATTTGCGTCCAGGAAACTTTCCTCTATTCTATCTTAGACACTACTTGGTTAAGCCAAGCTACATCCATAGTTAAATCATGATTTTAACTATTTAAATGATTTTTTTTTTCAATTTACTTCCTATGAATTGAGAAAATTAGAAATGCACATAAAAACGTAGGGGCGGGGGTGGCTCAGTCGGTAGCGCGCCAGGCTCGTAATCTGTAGTTCCCAGGTTCGAGTCCCAGCTGGGTCAGCGTTGAGATTTATCTCCGCAAAATTCCCCGCCTTGCCCACGGTCAGTAGGGGACACCGATGGGCTTGGAAAGGCCGCCGTCCGTCGGATGGGACGTTAAGCCGTGGCCCCGTGTGCGGGAGAGCCATACCCTGTGCACGTTAAAGAACACGCTGGATGGCCTTGACGGGAGGCTACCATCTGTCTCCCAACAGCTGTTCCAGTGGGTCCCCTCCCCCAACCTTCTCTGAGCCTTCGGGGTCCATGTGACCTGGCCATTTAGCCCATGGTGTGCAAAAAAGTGCCGCTCAGAGGTAAAACAACCCAACCCAACCCATAAAAACGTAAACAGTCGACATTACACTAATTCAGCTCTTATTCGATTTTTAAATTAAAGCCTTGAACATATTCTTTCTAATCAGATATATCAGTGGAATCGATATTTTTAGAGCAAATTATCCGAATGGAACATTCAGAAATCGAATGATAGCATTAAAAGATACGGATGCAGCCGAAGTTTGCACTTATTTACTCTAATAAAACTTTGTTTGAAACGTTATTTTTAATATCTTCTCCTTTTAAAGGAAAACCTGAAATTAAAACGTATTAAGGAACCCAAATTTCAAAAGTTCAGGATTCTGCAACGTTTCTGAGAGGAGAACATCAAGTTTTAAAAAGACGACTTGGCGAGCAGCAAATGTCTTTTTACGACCCCTAATCCAAATAAATATTGTAAGTTATGATTTACAATTTTAATTGTAGTGCAATGTTAATGTTTTTAAATTTTAACTGATTTTTCCA
The DNA here is from genome assembly GCA_038380435.1 of Ryuthela nishihirai. Classification (NCBI taxonomy): domain Eukaryota; kingdom Metazoa; phylum Arthropoda; class Arachnida; order Araneae; family Heptathelidae; genus Ryuthela; species Ryuthela nishihirai. Next base: position 56,388,588 of record JAWZYU010000026.1, read on the forward strand.
GTGGCTTTACAATTGTAGAATATTCACTAAGTTGTACTAATAATGACATGTAACAACTATTGTTTTTCCTTGAATGTTGGTTGCAGGAAGTTCCTTCGTGTTTTAGTGCCAAATATAGCGTTTGAGGTACAGCAGAAAAAAGTTTCGCTATGATTCTTTAGGCGAGCAGTAAAAGCAAAATTCTTCCGTGGAAACGTTTACCAGCTTAGCAAGTAAATGATGATTTATAACTATGGCAACCTATCTAATCCAACAATTCATTGAAATTAATTTTTTTATAATTCCAATCCTTTTGAACTGCAGAATCGAAAATCAAAGTGTACTAAAGATCATTAAAGAAAACCTGCAAATCTGATATTTATATCTTTTCTCTGTAACCTGGCTTTCAATAAGGAAAAAGAATGTGTATGTATTATACACCTCTCATTACCTTTCATTTCATTAAGAAGAAATAGACATCGAAAAAAATTCATTGTACTGAACTGTTGGTTTCAAATGAACAGATGTAAATGCTTTATTGAATGTCAAATTAGAGAGAATGAAAATAAATTTTTCTGATAGTTCATCTTTTTGGTTTCCTGTTGCTTCGCTTAGTAAGAACAGATTTAGAAGCAAATTAATCCGTTGAACTGAAATGTCAAATTGGGAAGACTGCATTTATATGCTTTATTCATAATAGACGTATAGAGAAGAGAGCTATAATATAAGCTCTTTATGTCTCTTAGGCTCTCTTTAGGTTCCTTTGATTTCCGAATTTTCATTAGAAGAAAAAGTCTCATAAAATATCGGTTTTATCGAACGTTCGGATTGCAGAAAATACTGTTAGTCGTATGAATTTGGGTTTCTTTGCTGCTTTGTTTACGAATAGGCTTTCAGATGTTTTTCGAAAGAGTTATTTCATTTCCTTTTTTTTTTCATTTGAAAGGAGAAATATTAGAAATGTAAAAATCCGTTCTGAGTAAATTCTGTTATCAAGAATATATATATATACATATTGGCTGTTTTAATTTCCAGCGTGAGATTCCTAAATTTCCTATTCTTTTGTTGTTGTTGTTTTTTAAAAAGAATGTTTTAGAAAGGTTTCAATGAAAGATTCAATGAAGGAAAAGGATTCAATGGAAATAAAAATCGTCGCATTAAATGTCGATTTAGTGAACATACGGGTCGTCTTTTGCAGTTTGATTTTTTGTACTTCATTTTTCGGTTTCTCTTTTATTCATTTAGTTGATGGAGGAAAGAATATAAAAATCTGTTAAAACCTAGGTTGGATAAGAGAGATGGATAAGAGAGAATAATTATCAATATTGGCTGTTTTGATTTTCTGTAATACATTTGATTAATTTCCCATTATTTCTTTTAGAAGTAAAGAGCTTTTAAAATGTTTTTGTTTCTTAGATATGGATTATTGAGATACTGGTAGTCTTATGCGTTTTCATTTCCTGTAGTCGTTCCCTTTACTTGACATTGTTTCACTTAGAACTGACAGAATAAAATAGACATATCAATATCCGTTGCATCGAAAATTGGATTAGCGATAACAATTCACAATATCAGTTGTTTTGATTTCCTGTAATACATTTCATTAATTTCCGATTGTTTTTTTTTTATTAGTAAACAATATTTAATAACATTTTATTGAGTGTCGGATTATTGAGAATACTGGTAGTCTTATGCATTTTCGTTTTCTGTAATCATTCCATTTATTTGAGATTGTTTGACTTAGGACGGGGAAAATAAACAGAAATTTAAGAATCCGTTGTATTGAAAGTCGGATTAGCGAGAATTATTTCTCAATATCGATTGTTTTGATTTTCTCTAATTCATTTAATTTGTTTTTGATTGTTTCTTTTCGAAGAAAATTATTTCTGGAAGTTTCGCTTTATTGAGGGTCGTATTAGTCAGAAAGCACATTATCTCATAAAGCTTTGTTTTGCAGTAGTGCATTTCTGTCATTTTTTGTTACTACGTTTAGAAAGAAAATTCCGCCATAGTGTGTTGTAGGACTAAAGAGTGTAAATCCAAACCCTTTATTGAAAAACGGATTAAAGAGAATATTATTGTAAAACAATATTTTCTAACCTATTATTGTAAAATTTCCAGCCAAAGGAGATTAGAGATAAGTGGCTTCAAGCAAACAAAATTGGTCAATTTAGTCTCACTTGCTCTGACATTGACGTATTTTTTAAAATTTTCAAAGTTTATTTAAATGAACATTTGACTCCTGCTCTTAAACAACTATTGTTTAAGACTAAACAGAATGCAAAATGTTCTAACTTTAAATACGACTGGATTAAGGAAGGAAAAATGTTTATGAGACTCTCTGAAAATTCCAAAATTTGGAGGATTAGAAATGGGTCTGACTTAAATAATACTTTGAGGGAAGATAGAATAGCCTGTTGATTTTTTAATTAGAATAGAAAGTTGTAAACTTTTTGTGTCTCCTAATGGCTGATAATATGGATGATAATTCTTTTCCTGATGATATTTTTTCTGAGTACTTAGATTTTGATAAATTAAATTATTTTCATACAGCTAACAAATTATGCTAAATATTAATATTCGTAGCATCAGGCATAAATTCCATCATATTGAAGAAATTGTTTATAACAGTAATTATCAGTTAGATGTGATTATTGTGACTGAAATCTGAATAAAAAGTGATGAGGTCTGTTTATATAATTTAGATGGCTATAATAAATTTTATAACTCTAGAGAACATAACAAAGCTGGTGGCATATTAATTTTCGTAAAAAATACTATAATTGTATCGCAAGTAGAAATTGAAATAGTAACAACAGAATCGTTATGTTTGTCTATAAGTAAACAAGATTTTTATATACTTGCTTTATATCGTTCCAATCAGTAACTTCTTTTCTAAAAATTCAACTAAGAGTTATTTATTTAAAAAATTTGGTAATTAGTTTTATAATATTTTCAAATATATTAATAAAATCCTAATTAAATTATTTCTAACTGGTTTTGAAATAAATGACTTTAATTTAAATTTTAAACCAATTAAATGAATTACATGTTTATGCAAAATTAATATCTCTCCTTTCTTTCCTCCTTTTGTTCAAGACTGTCCAGGCCTGGTGTATTAAGGTTATCTTAACCCAGTGGAGAAACTTTAAATCCTAATTTTTAAAAATTAAGGTGAAAGAGTATCAGTTTTAAGACGTTTATATAAAGAATCGAAACCGGCTGTGATTTAAACCTTTTTCCCTTCCCATGCAATTACTTGTTCATGTAAGGGCCTGGGGCGGGGATGGCTCAGTCGGTAGCGCGCCAGGCTCGTAATCTGTAGTTCCCAGGTTCGAGTCCCAGCTGGGTCAGCGTTGAGATTTATCTGCGCAAAATTCCCCGCCCTACCCACGGTCAGAAGGGGACACCGATGGGCTTAATTAATTTCCCTCCTTTCTTCCCTCCTTTTGTTCAAGGCAGTCCAGCCCTAGTGTATCAAGGAGGCATTGGGTGAAGCCCACCAAATTTCTATAATATATAATAAAATATCAAATTCCGAATTAAAATGAGTAATGAAAATAATAATATGCATGAATATTTGTTTCTTAAGACATCTTGCCAGTTTCTCCCCATTCAATAAGAATTAAGTGAAGTAATACACTTGCAGTTGTTTAGCATCGCCTTAATTATAAGCGCAAGATATTATGAAGCCCAGAAATAATAAATGATTGTAAATATTTATATAGCAAATCTAATGCCAGGTATATATCTATAACAAGATGATCCAACTTCAATTGTCTAAAACGTATATGTAGTTCATTACTATCTCGTGCATGTTTCATTTATAATAGTTTCATTCGCATATTTCGGTAATGAACTGATATACACCGAAGAGCCAAAATATTATGAACACCTGCCTAATATGATGTTGGCCCTCCACGTGCCACCAAAACAGCTCTTACCCGGTCATTCAGGGACTCTACAATATTTCTAAAGGTGTCTTGTGGTATCTGGTACCAACACGTTACCAGCAGATTCAACCACCAGCAGACTTACAAGAGTTTTCAACTCTTGTAAGTCTACTGGTGATAATCTGCTGATCAAGAGTTTTTAACTCTTGTACGTTTTGTGGTTGAGCCGCTGCAGATCGGATATGCTGTTCCAACACAAACCACAGATGATTGATTGGATTGATGTCTGGGGAATTTGGAGGCCAGGGCAATACCTGGAAGTCTACCTCATGTTCCGCGAACCATTCTCAAACAATCGGGCCAGTGCAGCATGGCGCATTATCCTACTGAAACAAGGCCCTACTAGAGAGATATAACGTTGCCATGAAAGAATGCACCTGGTCTGCAATGATGTTTAGGTAGGTGGTAGACGTCATAGTTTCCTTCACATGAATGACTGGACCCAGGGTTTCCCAGAAGAACATTATCCAAAGCATTACACTTCCTCTATCAGCTTCCTCTATCGGCCAATACATCCACAGGTAAACGACGCATACATACTCTATCGTTGACATAGTGCAACAGGAAATGAGATTCATCGGACCAGACGACTTTGTTTCAATCATTCAAGGTCCAGTTTTGGTACTCGCATGCCCATTTTAGTCGCTTTCGATGGTGAACCGAGGTTAGCACGAGCACTCGGAGTGGCCTGCTACTACAAAGCTCCAGTTTCAGCAGGGTTCGATGTACTCTGTATTGTGACATGTTACTCCCGTCACCACCATTCAAATCACGGGCGATTTGCGCTGCAGTCTGTTGGCTCGTACCATACGGGATAGCCTACACTCAACTCTAGCATCAATGAGCAGTGGTCGGCTCACATCATATGGTTTTTCCGTCCTCAGACCACTTTTTGAAGGCACTTATCACGGCTGACTATGAGCATCCTACAATCCTTGCCATCTCGAAAATGTTCTGACCCAGTCGTCTGGCCATTACAATTTGGCATTTGACAAACTCTCTTAAGTCCACTGCCTTTCCCATATGGAGAAAAAGAATAACACTGATTAACAGAGCTAAGTATCAAGTGTTGTTTATACCGTTTCACGACCTTCACACGTTTTTTTTCTTTCACATTTCCCTGTTCTACATTTTTTCTTTACATTCTTAGCTACTTTGTATAAATAATTCATTCCGTCCGGTTTTCTTCTTTGGACTTTTGCATGAGGTGACGAAAGGCTAACCAGATACAGAAAACATATATTAACTACCACAAAGACAATGGCTAAAATTGCCATAGAAACTATTATCATTCGCATAACATTAGAAACAAGGGATACAGTCTGTCGCCCTCAAAATAGCTAAACAATGGTATGTGATTCCAGGGATCTTCCGATCAGCATTTCATCCTCCTGCTCTGAAATATGACAGTAACTTCCACTGACAAGCTTCTGAACTTCTATGGTTTATAAAGCTTACGCATAAAATTCATTTCCGGACTACTTTTTGTGAAATACTCATTTAAGCAAGCGAAGTGCTTAAATCCAGAATACAAAAAAAAATACAAAAGATTATTTTTAGAACAATATTAATGAGAAAAGGTTCAAGGTTAGGACAAGAAGAATTGTATTCTTGTCCAATGAATCTCTTTTGTTGCGATCTTATGCAACCACGGCAATTCTCGGTTCCGCTTGTATAGCACTACCTGGTTATGAAGAGCCGTGCTTATCTAGAGCCGGGGGCAAGGAATACGCCCTATAAGCGCACCTGTCCCATAAAAGGAAAGCTGACCACCGGAAGAAACCTTACTTTAATCTATTTCCCGGTTAGCCATGAACAAGGATATATAGATCCAAGTTCGCTCGGCGTCCGGGATGGAGACTCTTAGTAAGACCCAGACTTTTTTGAGGGTTCGTGCCTACTAGGCGGGCTCAGACCGTTCAGCAGAGCCCTCGAACTGCTCACCCAGAGCACCTGAGGTTGAGGCCGCGGACACCGTCACTATCCAACCAGCCTTCCGACCGGTCAGCGGCATCGTTGGCCTCGGTTGGCCTCGGCTATGTCCAACCGCGGGACCAATCTGGTCGGCACAGCCTTCAGCCGGGTTGCTGGGCCCTAGCCCCCCCCCCACCACCACCACCACGACAAGGTGGTCCCCTATCGGGGGGGGGATTCTTGTCCAGGAGCCCGATAGGCAACTTTTCTCCCCTTTTTGTAAACAGGAAAAGTTTTTTTATCCCAACCTGCTGATTTAGAGCGTGTTCCACCTATGAGCAATTCCATGAATAATTATGAAACAAAGGTTATTACAAATAATTAAATCACTAATGCTAAATATTATCTTTAAACAATATAATACTTCAAAAGCAATGAAAATTCCAGGTTCCACGCTGACAGGAAATATAAAATAGTAATTGTAAATTTCATCCCATCTCCTTAAAGATTTTCGGTGCATAAGAACAAAGATTCCCCTTAAAGGGTTTTCATTGTATGGGAACAAAGATTTTCCTTAAATTTTAATTTTCGATTAAAGGGCCTCTTAAAATATAAATTAGTCAAAATATCTTAACGTGATCAAATAAATGAAAAGTGATTTGTACACTACTCTAAGAAACAATAGTGATTATGCAAATACAACATATTAATGGAGACATTCAGTGAATACCAGAGAATATCATTGACGCATTTCACGGATTTCTTTTTTGTAATCAAAAAAGATCACTGGATGTATCTAAGATATATCGGATATCTAAGTATCTAAGATATATCTAATATATATATAAAACACGGATGTATCTAAGATATATCCGTGATATACAATTTTCTCATATCCGAGACAGCTGTAATGATTGAACGAAAGATATTTCATTAAATTTTATTTTTTCTATAAATTCAGTGGTGGTTAATGTGAAATCATTCCTTTCATATTTTTGTATACAGATCGTTGTATTCTTATATACTCTTATACTTTGCACTAACTTGTTTTTTGCATTAACTTTTCAATTCTAGATATAAGTTCGGCTCAATACGAGTCATATTATAAATTTTTATTGTAATTACGATAAAGATTATTTAAAAATAATAAAATTAATGCTTTTTTTAATTATTGTACCATCACAGTGACTGAGTGGTTAGTGTGCTTGACTGCTGATCAAAGGAGGCCCGAGTTCCAGTCCTGAAGAAGGTATGCATGTTTTCTTTCTTGCATTGTTCTTACACTGAACAGCAGAATAATTTTAGCACAGATCTCCACTTGGTCGTATTATAGTGAAAGGGTTCTGTCAGCCCTCTGTGTCAAACAGCTATTTGATGAATATATAAATATATTTCATTTTATAAAATTTCTACATTTTAAGCAGTATTAAACTAATGAAAATGAGCACATTCAACCTTTAATATATTTCTCTCTTCATTATGAGTGTTTTCCTTCTCTCTTTCGTTTACGAATTGTCCATAGACTTTATAATGATTACGAATTAGTTCATTATTTTTCGTTGCAAGTAACATCAAGATTTCAATTTAGTCTTCAAATAAGTACATTATGACAATTCTTATAATAGTCTATATTTCGAAAACTTAAAAAAGTTTAACAGCATCTATTTCCGGATATATTATGATGTGTCATATTTCCCTCCAACAGGTGTCAGAATGGAGGTGATTGATGTTCGGATTCATAATCATTGAAACGGTTTTTGCTAGGATTCAATAATTTCAGTTTCGGGCGGTATAGAGCTGGAACTTATCACTAGTTGCTGTTAATCAGCATGGCCGAAGATGCTACCATTTTCATTCAATTCAGTCTGACGTTGAGTATCATTTCGATTTCACCGTGCCACAAAGACAGGGATGATCGTGTGGAGATTGATATGTAAGATGATGAGGGATTAATAAAGGAGTTTAAATATTCAGAAAATGTTCTCTCAAGGATTCGGAGACAGTTTCAAGAAACAGTACAAATTAATCGTCACCAGAAGAAAGATGTCGCACCCATTATTTTTTAACCGGAAATGAGGTAAATGACTCATTTGGCGCTTGAAAAATGCACGGTTTTCAGTAAGAAACACAGATATAGTCAGAATTACTTGTTTCTTTCCATCATCTAATGCAGTATTATTAATCCTCAAAGTATATAAAATTTAAATGGACACTTTCAATGCCGCAGGTCAAGGTATTTTGGCACCAGATTTGAAAGCGATTCTGTAGCAGTTAATGTACTATATATCGTAATGTTTATGATTTTTTTAATGTTTTATTATTTTATTAAATTATTTAATGTTTATAATTTTAATGATTTATGGTAGAAAAATCATTTTTGAATAAAAAAAACTCACAATATGCGAAAAACATTTTCGGTGAAGAATTTTACATGTAATTGTGTTCAGTTATTTTACCTCTGAAATAATGTCCCATCCGACGAATTTCGAAGTCCACCGATGTCCCCTATTACCGAGGGCTGTAGCAAAGAAGGTCTAAGGAGAAGAAGGCTAGCTTTACACAAGAGTAAGTGGTGCCGTTCTGCGGAATTTTACCGAAGCTGAACGTGGCAAATTGATGTGCAGGCACAAAAACAACTGTAAGAGGCAAACTGCGCCCGCGCAGTGTAATCATTTTAGCCCACTGCAGCTATGGTTTGTCTTACTATTGGTATACATATATATTGCGATTTAACCAGTGTTTCCAAATGTCTAACAGCCATGGCTGTTTGGCGCAGTGGTAGCTGAACCTAAAGTTATTCAATGAGTGTTTTATCCCGTTCAGGAGTATATTTTACGATACCTGGAAAAGCAGTTGTATGTTTATTTTGTATAATTTTGCAGAATTTTTAAAATTAATATGTAAATTAATACATTTAATTATCGTGCGAATATATATATAAGTCAATATATGCAGATTTGTGTTCCCTGGAGCATATCGATGTATATAGGTTTCTGTACTTTTCTCTAACAGTGTAATTATTTTTTATGGTTGATACGGGAAGTGCCTGCTGCCATCTGTTGAACATTTATACAAGTAAAAACTCGATATGATATTTATTGAAAATATCAGCAATTGTATAAAATATAATTATATAGATCATGTTATCGTGCATTGACACATAAATAACAATTTATTATAGTATACTAAATGCTGTAGGTTGTTCAAAATATTAAAATTTTGTTCTTTAGCGTAGCTACTACTAGTTTTACAAAATTGGATATTATTAAAGAAAATGATTTCATTACTTCTTGATAAAAACTTCTATCTAAAGGAAAAGGAAAAAATTATGAGTGTACTTCATGAAGAAAATGAATATTTTTCGGCGTCAAAGTGTATGTAAAATTAGTCACGTGGTTTACCAATTGAAAACTTTGCTTGGCGGTGGAAAAATAATACAGGTAACTCGCTCCTCACCGTGGCTAGGTGGCTTCATTGCAATGCACGAATTTGCCATATTTAGACGGCGCTGCAGTCGAAAAGTTTACATTACGTCTATGGAAGCTAGCTCTCTTCTCCCTTAGACACTCCTTGGCTGTAGTGTGTAGGATTTTTCACAGCAAAATCACAACGATGGCCCATTTGGGATTATTAGACTAGCACTCTAAAAACTGAATCCACAATTTCCCCCAAATCATTGATAAACATATAGGTCTGTCAAATGGAATGTTGAAATTTATATGAAGAGCGCATTAACTTCCCACCAGCTGAAGGCAACGAAAATTTTGCGCACAGCTGAGAGGTTCACAATAAATGACAAAGGGAAGTGACAATTCATGATACAGAAACGACAATTTTAGGATGGATTATGTAAAGAAGGATTGAATGTGAGATACACCAAGGGTTTTGTATCTCCTTCGATCCGCTTCAAGAGAAAAGCCCTTTGAGTTGTGCATGCAATATCACATCTGGAACCAACGAGGAAACGTACTCCTTCGAGATAAGTCCACATAAGATCCGATTCCTGACTGATCGTCAGAATTCATTCATCCATCGTAAAGTTCATTTACTTTGGCGAATCTTCCATTGAAGGAAAGCGATTTGTGGAGTGTTCATGTAAATTGCATTTTGTGGAATGATAGTTTTAAATCCCAGGGCTGTATAATTGTATGACTGCATACATGACAGCCCTTTGTGAAAAGTTTAGTCAATGTGATGTAGAAACGCTCTTCCAAGGAACGATTCTTAAGTCCTAAATATTGTCTACATATATGCGTATACATGCAAAATTCCCAAGCAATCATGGGCTACGGAGGTCCTAACAGACTGTGTAATTTTCCTCTTCAGACTTGTTTGTTCTGTGCTACAGGTGCCGCATTTTGCCACTGTTGGCCATTTCTAGCAAGGTTCTGTTTGATATTGGCTGTCCATCTCGTCCTAGGTCTCACCCTTTTCCTGAAGCCCTTAGATACACTGTTCATAATCTTGTTTGCCAATCTGCAGCTGTGCATACCGACAACACGGTCAAATCAACGCAGTCTCTCTCTCCACAAAATGTTGCTCAAAGGAGGTTGATGATTTCTTCTTCTAACTTCTTCATTACTTACAAAGTCAAACCACCAAATCCCCAAGATACTACGCAAGAATCTAGAATCAAAGTAATCGGGTTTCTTGTCTTTATTGTCTAATGCACGAATATTTTTGCATGATTGATTTCAAAATTCACTTAACTCTGGAGAAACGGGAAAATTTTAGACATTAGTGGCGATGCTAGACTTTTTAGAATAGGGGAAAATATCGATATTAGCGTTGCAAAAAATATTTAATCGCAATGCAGTTCGGGTATTTATGTTCCAAAATCACTGAAGTAGAACTCCATTCTACTATATGTGTTTCAAAATCATCAAATCGGAGAAACGTTTCGGTACTTGATATTTCCGAATCATTTGGGGTCGATAAGAAGTTCATAAGCTCATGAATGAGTTGATGGACTCAGAAGTTTGGGGAACCCTGGTTTAAACGAAATTACCTTGCCAGAAATGTAGGCGATGTGCATACTTCGATACAGAGTCGAGAGCACCTGTGTCGTTGAGTTAGTTGATGTCTGGAAACCATTGAAAAAGAGTTAACCTTTATCTGGGCTCGAACCCTGGTCTCTTTGATGAGCAGAAAAGCACGCTAATCAATGGACAGCCAGGATGTTCCTATATTTCTGTTGGGATGCACCCTTTCTCTCAGATCTTCTCCATATCAACATTATGTCAGACGTCTGTGGCATGTTTCTATTCAAAGGAAAATCTATTTTTTTTCCTGTTAGTTTTCACCAAAACGATTGCATTAATTAATATTTACTAATTAATTATAACAAGAAATGGTAGGATACTCCACAGTGCTCGCTCATAATTCCATGAAATAGGCAGAACGACCAACTGATGGTAATTTCCCCAGGTTGAGATCCTCACTTACAGTAGCATCACACAAATAATAACATTATGTGAGTTACAAGTCGATTTTGGCCTGGTACCATATTTGAGTTGTAACTCCTGTTGTAGATTTTGGATATTAAAGCTTTTACTAAACTTTTATTTTCCCATAGATTATTTTGTAAAACATACATAAACATATTGTCATATATAAAATTCGTCATTTCCTAGTGTTGCACTAGTTATTTTTCACACTCCGTGGAGTATCACAGTGTATAATACCGTTCCAACTATTAATGTTTCAGAATTATATATTTTCTATAGCAGTCTTCGAAAAGCAGAGACCTGAATTGCATTAAATAAACCTCGAACGTGTCATCCTCGATTGGTATTGGAATTTTCTGGGTACGCCATTGATCCCAACTGCTTTGAGCCATGGTCCGATCTATAGAGGGAGAGAGGGGATCGACTCTCTGCCTTTTAGTAATTCCAATAACCGAAGAGGAAGAGAAAAATTAAACGTACATCTATTAGACGTATTTCTGAAGAAAATTGCTAAAAACGTTTAATATTACGACTATATTGTACGTACAGGCGGTAAAAAACGATACGTTCTAATTTATTACGACTCTATTTAATTTGAATGAACACTAAAACGAAAGAGAATAAAAATTACACGAAATAGAACAGTTTGGAAGAACCTCTCCTTCCCCTGAGAATGCTGATAAATTTAATGGAGACAAAAATTTATTAAATTTGTGAATATTTCACTCAAACTTGCCGAGTGGTTAGCGCGCTTGGCTACTGATCTACGGGACCTGGGTTCGAATCCCGGGTAAGGCATGGGTGTATGTTGTTTTTCTGCTGAGGTCCTGCCATCCTCTCAGATCTTCTACTGTGGCATATAAACTGACAGGCTCCTGTCAGACCTCTGTGGCAAGCAGCTGCTTGAGGGGGTATTTATTCTTTTATTTATTTTATAACGGAGAGAAAAATGCTATAATGCAATAAAATCCGATATTTTGCCCCTTTACTTTTTTCCACCTCGATTGCGTCACTTGGCTTCTCAAGACCACCTTGACACAGCAGTTCAGGAAAAGAAACTAAATATGCCTAATATTTCACAATAATCTGCTGAATTTTTAAATAATCTAAAATAATTCATTACGACTAGATTAAATTATTTATGAATATTTCAAAACTTCTTAACAGATTATTGAAAATCAAAAGCTACCAATTCAGTAAAATATAATAAAAAATTAATATTGATAGCTATGTATTCTAAAATTAATTTTTATGTCATTGCATTGTCCAGGCTTAATATGATATAAGAGGCTTTCTTCTTTCTTCCTCTTAATTTTTAGTAGATCTTGTATGAAAACGAAAAGTTCTCTAATTATCCATTATTAAATCCGCAGAACTTTCTTACAAACTTGATTTTAACGATAATTTTCAAATATTTTTTGTTTATGAAAAAATTAAATATAAAATCGTTTTTACAATATCGCAACTATATAAGATCTAGCGACATTTTGGCGCCAATTCTTCTGCAAAAACACTTTTTACCAAATTTCAAGAACAGAATACACTGAAGCTATACTTTTATACAAACAAAATACTTCACTGATAAAATTACAAATGTAATTTCATTATATAGAACTTGGTAACAATGATCATAATAGCAAATAATATCAAATATCGTTTAAATTTTGGCATCAACATATGCGGTTGCAGGCCTAACAGAAACCAGTTACAACCAGCTGTCCACGGGTACCACTGATAAAATCAGAATGAGGGAGAATTTTTCTTTAAGCTACGCCTGATTTATACAACATTTCAATATAATATATTTCGTTCAATCAAAGACATTCGCTATTCCATTCATTATAGTGTACTATATCACGGACATATCTTAACAATACGTCCAATATTTAAGAAAAAGAGACTTTTCCCCAATATCCAGAAATTATATTTTCAAGCATTTACTGGTCTGCTCCATAAGACATTTAACATTCTATAATATTATTCCTTCCTAAGTAATCTTACAGGGTGGTAAAGGGAAAAAATATAAAAGGATTATTTTTTTGAAAAAAAAAAGGTCCCATATTCGCCCTAGGAGAGATTTGTTTTTCTAGTTTCGTGTACCATCATAAAATGCGAGTTTATATATTTAATGGGTTAAAACGAAAAGATAATCGTAGTCAAAGTAAGTCATATGCGCCCTGTCGATGTTTCAGCAATTAGTTGGTTAAGACTTTCCTTCGATCACATAGCAGGGTAACAATCAATTTAAAAATAAATATTTGCTTGGAAAAGGTTTTTGGCGAATGAAAAGCTGCTTAAAATTGGAGGCATGGATATGAAACCATTCTTATTAAACAATTATCTCCAAGAAAATGAAGTGCAAATTATGGGAAACAGCTATTTTCTTCTCTGAAGAATATTAAAAATACACAAAGAAATCCTTTTCTGTCAATAGAAGTAGAACTGTGAGTTCTTTATCCAGAATTCATCTGAGAATTAATGATTTTTGCAAGAAAACAAACTCTTCAGTCTCATACTGAATAATTAAAACCGACTTCTAATAATTTTATGATGCAATGGTTAATTATCATAAATAAAATATAAAAAGTTTTGAAAAAAATTAAAATAATCCCGCTTGCAGTTTTTGGAGTTTCGGGTTGGGCAGACAGGAAAAAGAAAGCAATTTTGTGTGTAACGATTTAGACTTCCTATATAAGAAAATCTTGCTTACACCAATTATGTGAGGTCAAAAATTAAAATGATTGTCAAATGGTATAGTGACTAATTTTATTTAATTTTGGAAAAATATTCGTATTTTGAAATTTATTTTATTTCGCAAACATGTGAAAAGTATCTGGCAACAAGATATATCTTCATTAGATTTTAGAGGTAGAGTGAAAGTTTTGAAAAGTTTCATTTCAGGTGAGTAATTCTAATAAAGTAAGCAAGAATAGAATTTTTTATTTCCTCAGATACTAATGTATTCCTATAATTCAGTTTGTGAAATATACATATAACTACAATGTTAAACAATTTGTTAAGGATTAACTTCGAGTGACGTGTCACAACGATTGTCGAAATGTTTTGTTTACAGGTATCCTTAGATTCAATCATTAATCTAATTTAATTAGAGTGAACTTTGCTTAATTCTGCATATATGTACTTAGAGTCGCTAAAACTCGCTTAATTTAGTATTTAAGCAGTGTCTCTTAAAAACGCTAAATCTAGTGGTAACATTTCGATGAACACCATACGGTACAGTTCAATCGCCGCCATTTGTATTAAATAAAAACCCGCCTGTCACATTATTAAAAAATAAGTACTAAAAGAAAATATACTAATACCGGGTTTATATTTTCATTAAAAGGTTTTCTAACTGTTATCCTGAGGTGGTCAAAGTCGAATAAATCATAGCTATATCCTGTAATCGATATTTTCCTTTTAAACGTTATTTAGCTTCAACACAAAAGACTTACAGAAAGAGTGCGTCATCAACTACTAATATCAATCTAACGAATAAAATCTTACAGAAATATTCGCTATTCTGCAATATCTTAAACCAGTTTCAATGTAAAAAAAGTTTCCAATTATGGATGGATATTTGAATGACAGAAAAGGAACAAAAATGTATCAATGTGTTTTAAGCTATCCGAAGCGCGATTTGTAAGAATCAGTTGGGCGCTACTGGATTTAAACTTAATAAAATTTTAAATATATTTCATTACCTCACTTTCTGCAGATTGGTCGTTTTTTGGCATTTTCGTAAAAATGCAGTAACGCGATTATAAACTTTTTTTTCCCACATTTGACTGATTCAATCCCTCTATGAACATATATTTTTTTATGGCTTTTTTTATAATGCGGCTGATTGATTCAGAATTCGTGACTATACGATAAAATAAATTTCCGCAACCAACTATCGATTTTGGCGATTTTCCTAGAACATGCAGTAAAGAAATAATCAGATATTTTGGTTCCACTCTTCACTGATTCCCTCTGTGACATATTTTTAGTGGTTTTTTTTTATAAGCTGCCAGCAGATTCATATGAAACCATAAGAGTAAATACTTAAAATTTTAATAATGCAAACGTTGAATAAGCGATGAAAATGGTGACAGTTACCGGTAACTGCTATCCAGCAGAATAGTGCAATTTTATAATTTCTTATAATAAGCCATTAAAAATATAAGGTCACAGTGGGAGTGAATTAGTTGAGTATGGAACCAAAATATCACTCATAATCTCGATACCGCATGTTTTCCGAAAATCATCAAAATTGCCCAGCAGTTGTCTGCGGGACATGAGTCAAAATTTGTGAATATACGATAAAATATTTTTAACCTTTTAAGCTTATTAACGTAATCAGTACATATTTAATATCGCATTGTTCAGAAAGCAGCGAGCTATGCAAATATGGTAAAATAGTATTTGCCAGCCTGCTTCAGAAAAATAATAGAAAGATATTTTTTACAATTATTCAATGATAAATTTAAATTATTTAATGATAATATTGGGCATTAATAAAAGTTTTCTTAGAGCAAAATTTCTGAAAAGCATTAAAGACTTTAATGTTATCTGCTGTTATGCCCCCAATGAGCATACCCATGAGGATGAGAAGGATAGGTTTTACGGACAACTTCTGGATATTTTGTATTCTGTCAAGAAAGGAGATATTATACTTGTTCTAGGTGTGCAATGCCACAATTGGTACAGACTTTGACCTTTGGGGAGGGGTGATAGGTCCTTTTGGTATTGGTAGATGCAGTGGCAATGGACAATGTCTCCTACAGATAAGTAAACTCAATGGTTTCAGAAAAACTAACTCTTATTACAAACACCATGACACACATAAGTACATACGGGTTTCACCTGATGGGCTGTATAAGAGTATAATTGATTATATATTAATTAACAGCAAATGTGGTAGTTCTGTTAGGAATACCAGGGCATATAGGGGAGCTGAAATTGGATCTGACCATTACTTTGTTAAAAGTGTCTTGCAAATTAAACTTAAAAAGTGTTGTGCTAAGGCTAAAAAATTTACCTTTAATACTGAAGCTCTGAAAGCCCCAGTTATGGCTAAAGCTTACCATGACAGGTTACTTAGTCATAATGACAGTCATGGTTTGCTTACTACTGAAGTTGAGGAAGAATGGGACCATTTTAAACAGGCTGTCTTGGAAACTAACAGTACCCTTTTAGGAAAAAAGGAGCAGAGGAGGCAAAATTATTTGAGTCGTAAGGCATTTGGGCTTATTTCAGAAAGAAATAACTGTGGGAATGTCCTTAATCAATACCCTACTAGTCCTAATAGAAAGCATTACAGAGAACTTAATAAACGTGTAAAGGATCAGTTAGCTGCTGATAAGAATCTTTGGCTTGATGGCTTTGCTGACAAAGCCGACGGAAGCAGTTAGACAGCACAACAGCAGAGAGCTGTATCAGATAGTTAATGTTCTGTGTGGTAGAAAACGGACAGGTATACAGGGATTGAAGGATAAACAAGGTAAGGTTATAGAAGGTGAGGATTCTGTCATGGCTAAGTGGGCTGAGTATTTCAGTGATGTTCTAAACAATGCGGTTATATCTACTCCCATTGTTTTCAATGATGATAAATGCATTACTGGCTTTAATGTTGGCCCTATGATACAATCTGAAGTTATTTTGGCTGTTTCTAAACTTAAACTTCATAAATCCCCAGGGGTAGATGAAATTACTACGGAAATGCTTAGAGCTAGGAATGTTTCGGTTACCACTTAGATGACTGAAATTTTGAATATATTTTATGATAAAGGCATGGTTCCTAAGGATTTTACCAGAGCTATTATTATCCCTTTTTCAAAAAAGGTGATCGCAGTTCGTGTGAACCCTACTCTCTGTTCCAGATAAAGTTCTTTCCATGATTGTGCTTAATAGAATTAAGAATCTGGTTGAGAGAGAATTGCGTAATGAGCAATGTGGATTCAGAAGTGGTAGGGGATGTGTGGATCAGATATTTTCTCTTAGGCAGATTCTTGAGAAACGTTTAGAGTTTCAGAAACCTTTGGTTGCTAGCTTCGTTGATTTCAAAAAGGCTTTCGACTCTGTTGATCTTCATAATTTGTGGTTGATTGTTAGAGTGGTTAGCGCGCTTTGCTACTGATCTAAGGGGTTCGAGTCCCGGGTAAACATGGATGTAAGTGTCGTTTTTCTGCTGAGGTCCTGCCATCCTCTCAGACCTTCTACTATGGCATGTAAACTGACAGGCTCCTGTCAGACCTCTGTGGCAAGCAGCTGCTTGAGGGGATATTTATTTATTTGTGAGATCATATGGTATACCAGACAAGTTAGTTATTATAATGAAGGCTTTCTATAATAACAATGAGTCGTGTGTGAGAGTTGGTAAGGCTTGTAGCAATTGGTTTAGTATTACTTCTGGTGTTCGACAAGGGTGCATTTTGTCTCCCTTTCTCTTTAGTTTGGTTATTGATTATGTTATGCGAAATTCACTGCAAGAGAAAGATTTTGGACTTAAATGGGCTGGAGATACGAAAATTTCTGACTTAGATTATGCTGATGATTTAGACCTTTTGGCAAATGATGTTGATGAGATGAACTCTTTCATTGGACCTGTTGATGAAGCTGGTAACAGAGTAGGTTTGGTTATAAACAGAGAGAAAAGTAAAGTGATGAAAATTGGTCAGGCAGGCTGTGATTCTGTTAATCTGAATGGTTGCAGTCTTGAGCAAGTCTTTGAAATTTCCGACTGTAGGAATTTATTCTCTATGCATAAAATTATATTTTGAAAACTAAAATTTCATTAGCGATCTCTTTTGTAGAAATGTACAAATGTCCAGAAGTTAATTTGTGTGATACCTAGTGTGTAAACTTTTGTAAGATTTTACTAGGACCTCCTTTTCTGGAGGAGTTGCCTTTACTACTACAAATGAAAAACAGAAGTAAACAGAGCAAAATAAAATAAAGTAACTAAAATTATAGATTATACTAGAAGCTTTTGTAGAGTTCTTGAGATGCAGTATCTTCGAAACGTTGACCTGTCAGACGATGACTTCATAGAACATGTCATACCAATTCGAAAACCTAAAGCGGACACGACAGAAAAAAACAAATTTACCATAATGAGAGAAATCAGAAAAGTGATCTCGAAACTTAAAACAGAAAAAGCACCTGGAGCAGACAGAGTAACTAATCTTATGCTCAAGAAATTGCCAATACAAGCAAATTCGCGCCTTTGTTGGATCTTCAACAAGCTTCTCAGACACAATCATTTCCCAGACTCTTGGAAGAGAGCTTTCATTTCAATGATTCACAAACCACGACAGACCTGTAATTGCCATCAAAATTATAGGCCTATTAGTCTGTTATCCTGCATTGGCAAAATGTTTGAAATAATTATCCTTAACATGAGATAGAGACCTTTCTACAAGATAAAAAATTATTCCATTCATACAATTCGGTTTTAGGAAACAACATTCAATTGTCCATCTGTTGTTACGTATAGTGGAGACTATCACCGAAAGTCTGAATAAGGAGGAATCCGTTGCGGCTGTCTTCCCCGATGTTGCCAAGGCATTTGATAAAATATGGATAAATGGCATTCTCTACAAGCTCATTGATAAGAACTTTCCACCACCACTAGTCACGATTATCTCTTCTTATTTGCATGGAAGAACATAACAAGTCTCTATCAATAATTCACTCAAAATCAGAATATATTAACTCAGGAGTCTCATAAGAATCCCTTGTGAGACCCGTCCTTTTTAACTTATTCATTTGTGACATGCCTGACTTTGGATTGGTCATAGTGGCATTACGCAGATGATACTGCATTGATATCCTCATCTTTAAGCTCTTAACTTGCAGCCAGAAGAGTCAAAGAGTCTTAATGAACTTGAAACCTGGTTTACAAATTGGCGAATTAAAATCAATACCACAAAGGCCAATGAAATAATGTTCACCCATAGAAGGATGTATGAAGTCCCCGGTCTTTGTATTTTTGATACCAGAATTGAAGGGTAGGACTCTGCACCATACCTGGGAATCATCCTGAATCATCTACTCAGCTGGAATCAACATGTCACAAATGTTTTGAATAAAGCACAAATCGTTTTAATGCAGCCTAAATATACTACTTGAAAGGTACTCGAAACTTTCCATTGACAACATGATAATAATATGCAAAATGATCCTTCAACCAATTATTATTCATGCCTGCCCACTTTGGAGCTGTAAAAAGGTTACGACCATCTCAAGGCTCCAAACCTTTGAAAATGAAACACGTTGCATCAGCTCCATGGTTCATAAAAAACAGTAACTTACATAAAGACTTCAATGTCGATTCTGCCCAAGACGTTTATTAGAACTACTTCGACAAACTTCTTTATGAAGATAAAATTTCATCCTAATTTGGTCATCACTGAATTTTTAGATTATAACCATGAATATCAACAGAAGTACAAAGAGGCCTAGGTCCTTACTTTTAGAGTCTTGACCATTTTCTCCTAGCTTGAAATTCCTCCTAATTTACCGATTGTACAGCAAAGGAATTGTGCTTGTTTTTTTGTCCGCCATGCAAATATTTGCTTGTGACATGTCATTTTTGATTTATTCACTTATTTATGTGTGCTTCTCATCATCCAAATTGGCCTTGTTTAGATGAAGAAGGTTTTGGTGCAATGCACACGGTACTCTACTACAGTCAACTATGATCTCTGACATCCGATACACTCTAATCGATTGCAATTTAGGTCAGTGATTTATCTCTTAAGCCAATAAAAGGGAATACGAAAACAACTAAATTGAAATATACCTAGATATTTTTTGCGCTACATTCAACTGGAAAGTTAAAGTAATATCAGTTCTCCAATAATTCATTGAAACAAACTTTGTTCTTAATATTTTGTCAACTAGCCATTTGTTCTGTTGCGGTCATAAGAAGAAGTGAGAGTGGTAAGACTTGTAGTAATTGGTTTAGAATTACTCTCTAGGTAACTCTCTAGGTTAAACCATAGATCTTGGAACCTTCATCACTCCACGATACATTTAAAGACTCATTGCAATTTCAAATGACATTCACAGATTAAAATTGCAATTTTTGCCTATTTTCAGTGAGCCTGTGGTTTCAAGAGTGATTATTTTTCAACTACCTATTGATTTACAATTTCCAATATAACAAATAAACTTTTCCAATAGTTTCGTAACTTAAATTAAAGGATTAATTAAATAATAGCAAATGTTTATTGTTATTACATATAACTCAACCGAGTTAATGTTTTACTCCGTTGAGCTACGGTGTGTTTTAAAACTAAGTTTATTTCGTTATTTGTATATGAAAACCTTTTCAGAATTGCTCACTCAGTGTCATAACCACCCTTTTAGTATTTTGGACGTGGTTGATTAACGTTAGGGGCGAGCTTATAAAAATGAGGGGCTGAGAAAAAACAGGTTGTAATCTCATTCCATGGTCATTACACACCAATACATTTCCACTACAATTTACTTAAATACAAAAACATTTATTTACCTTATTTCTTCAGAAAAACTTCTAAGATATTTTAACACAAAAACTCATTAACTTGACATATTTTATCAGGAAATTTCCCACCAGCGAACTCAGCGCTGTTTGACTTTCACAAGACTTTCCACGGCCCTTGGCAAAACAGTTGAACCACATAGTCTGAGCATAAAGTTCGTGCGGAGCCGGGAACATTAACGGCTCCAAAAGCTCTCTGGAGGCAACGTTGCAACGACAATTAAGCTACCTGACCTTGGACACTAAATAAGAGAAATTGACCCCTTACCTCTGTACTCATGTGGGCGAGAAAAACGTCGTTGCTCTTCTCAGGCTGCACACTGCATCATAACGCCCGACGGCCTTGCACTTCGATGGAAAGCTATCGCCTTTTTCACGCAGTCTTGTGGCCAATTCCGGGTGTGGCAACAGACTCAGACTCTTCCGTCTTAGTTCGACAACGTTCCAGCCACGAATGTCCACTTTTGTCTCCTTGGCCGTATCTTTTGCAGACTAAAGGAATCGTGGCTGTGGAATCGTGGCTGTCTGTCATTGACTGGTACCGTCGAGGTGCGAATCTTTCGAGCCAAGGTGGCGTTTGTTTACGCATTTTGCAGGTCACGTAGATTCCCTCATCCGGGACCCACGCTGACCATATGGTGGCATTCCACTACTGGCGGCAGCATCTTACTTCGTGGTCGAGTTCCGAGCAAAATGGCGGAGAAAACTGACACTATCAATCTGTAAGAAATGGCGGAGAAAACTAACACTATCAATCTGTAAGAAATGGCAGATAAGACTTCGCCAGCATCGACACGTTTCCAGATTTTCACACCAAAGGTGAGCACGACATTAGCGCCGATTCTTGGTATTCAGGTTGCAGAACAGTGGATTAAACGAGACATAAGTACCATTAAGAAACGAAAAATATATCTAAAAATTTGATTATTGAATCTTTTATACTTTTATGAGAGGGTAAACGATTAATATTATATAGGTATTATACAGGGTGGTTATAATTAAACTGACATTACTCAGATCGATGTAGAGAAGGATTTCTCTAAGTCGCTCTGTACGGATCACAGCGAAAAGTGGTGGATACCTGAATAAGAACATGGGGTAGAGAATTTGCGAATGAAATAAATTAGTTAGTGTTAGTGCCACCAGGTGGCATGGTGCGCTAAAGTAAAAAACTATCAAGTTGAACAAACATAACTTTTTTTTTTTTTCCAAATCAATATTCTCAATATGTGGACCATTTGTATGGAAGATGTGGTGGAAATGTAATACTTCATGGTCCACAGTTGCTTGAAATATGTCTCGGGGAATAGCTGCAACATGCTGTGTTATTCTTGTCTTTAGTCAGCAAGCGAGTCAACACTGCCTTGGTAAACTCGGTTTTTCAAAAAAAAACCAGAACCAAAAATCGCATGGTTTTAGGTCGGGGGAACGTGGTGGCCAAGCATTGGAAAACGTTCGAGAAATTATTCTGTCCTCACCAAATATGGTACGTAACAATTGCGTTGACATAAGTGCAATATGGGGTGGCTCCACATCATGCATGAAGGTTATGGATACTAAGCAATTTCCTTCTTGAAAAGGCGGAATAATCTTGTGGCGAGAAGATCTGTGTACCGTGGTCCATTCACTGATCGACGCACGATGCCTTCAGGCGTGATCTCCTCAATGAAAAATGATCTGATTATAAAGTTTGCGGTAAACCCGCACCATACAGTTACATAGCCGGAATTTTGGGGCACATCATGCACAGCATTGCGGATGTGTAGGTTCCCATATTCCGCAGTTGTACGTATTCACTGCTCCATATAGGGAAAATGCGCCTCATCGGTCCATGAGACTTTTGAAGGCCACATGTCGTCGAGCTGCATCCTCCCCAGAAATCGCAAAGGGAAGTCGGTGCACTGTTCAGGGTTACGTGGTTGCATATGCTCATCCTATGCATTTTATTACGTTATCGTTTGAGGATGGAGTGTATAATTTTACGGACAGTTGACCACGGAATTTGCAGCTTCCGGGATACCTGTCTCGCACTAATTACGGGTAGCTCCGATTGCGATTCGATTTCTGCAATGGTAATTGCGACGTCTTCCACATTGCTTTCTACAACAAGCCGCCAGCCTCTACCCGGAGTCACATCCAACTCGCCTGTTTCTTCGAATTTCTGTAACACATTCTTCAGTCCAATTAGCAACGAAGGTCCTTTCCTTATATCTTTCAGACGACGATATTCGCTTAATGCAGCGGTGGCATTAATGCCGTTTTGGTAAAAGAGTTTCACTAGCAAAGCTCGGTCCTTCTTGCAGATACCCTTAGTTCCTTCTAGCGATTACAAGGAAAACATCACACTTTATAGTGTGCCTCATGCGACTCTCACGTGTGATTGGCTATAATGTTACGAGAAATTAGCATGATCTACCATGATTTTAGCGCACCCAAGGCACCTGGTATAACTAAAAGTATTTTTTTTATTGGCAATTTCTCTACCCCATGTAATGTTTAGGGTATCTATCACTTTTCGCTGTGATCCGTCCAGTAGATCCTTCTCTATATCGCTCTGAGTAATGTCAGTTTAATTATAACTACCCTGTACATTACATTATAAAATGTAATGTCACATTATACATTGAGTAAAATTAAAATTGCTCCACCCTGAAATAGTTAACAGTTCCATCTAAAATGTAACGCATACTTGCCAAATGATCAATATCTGCAACTCACGGAAGACACTTCGATGATATAGAGGCCGACAAATTGCAGTTAATATCAAATTGCTGTAATAACTGCCTTAGTCAGAGTTTAGAGCAAATAGGAGAGCAACACCATGGGACTATGATCCCGTTGTAATGCTCATCTGTTTGCTCCTCGTGATCCGGAGGCAGATTCAAACTACGTCAACTGTAGTGTTGTTCCCTGCTCGGAGATTTTTATTTAGAGTTGTTACTTCTTCGGATTTGACCCCAAGTCTCCGTGTTTGAAAGCGTATTTATGAATTCAGGAATTCGTCATGAATTCTTTGATTTTTATTTAAAGTTCATATATTTTTATGTTTTTTACCAAAGTGGGTAAAAGTGAGTTTTCAGGTTTTGGAAAGTCGTCTGCAGGTTCTCGGTTGAGTTACTAATTCTCCGCATTAGCTATGACATATTGAATAAATATATAAATCACGTTTTTTTCATAAAATTTTATTCTAAGGGTGTAAGTGGATTTCTCAAGTACAGATCGATGAAAAAGCAATGAAACTTGCGAACGAAATCCCTACTTCCCACAAATAATATATTTGTTGAAAACATTTCCCCATAATACCATAATGCCATTATACAAAATCTTAATATGATTTCCATATTTATGTCTTACGAGTTCTTGAGTGATAATATTTTGAACATCTTTATATTTCTTTTTCCTTTTTAAATGTGAAACATAAAAAGCAATTAAATGTTTGAAAAGTCTAAAGAGATTTATCACGAAATTTATCTAGCTCATAACCTTCTGTTGATATCAAATCAACATGTGAACATATTAATCCTCTTCTTTCCTGATCCAAATAGGTTCTTATCGGTCATTGGGTGGTATTCTAGTGTGAAAAGCAATCTTGAAAAGTGTGAAGAGAGCATGTGCACAACGTGGCGTAATATATGCAAATGCAGGACAGAAAAATGGAAATATTCCCATGTCAAGCCTATGGAGAGTCAAATTCGAAGATCCGTAATTTCTGCAGTCAGCTTTTTATAAGAAAATAGGACTAGATAAATTAAAATCTCATTCAAATCTTTCTAATTCCGATTTTCAACAATATTTGTTGGGTATTTCAAAAATATAGAAGCGCAAATATTTAACAGAAGCAAAGTCAGGCGAAAAGAAACTTATATAAAACTGACAATATTTGGGAAACTACGTGCACAAAATTCTAAATCGTACACCTGTTTTATTAAATACAGTAGTTTGAAATTATACGTATCTTAAAGTTTCATTAATTTCTGAAGTATTCACATCTCTGTTACTCAACATTCAAATTTCAAGAACTCTCAAATTGCTAAACGGACATTGTTCAAAATCAAAATATTTTAGAGTAAATATTTATTTAACCAATTACGGAACCTAGATTTTGATTCTCTGTTGACATAAGATGAGGATGTCTCCATTTTTATGCCATTGGACTATATTAGAATTTAAAATTTTTATTACATTCTATTCGTGTTTAAATGTGTAGCAATTAATTTTAGATTATTCTCAAATATCTTTACATAATCATAAATTAATAAATCGATTTTACTTTCATATTCGTTTTAAACTGCATGAATTGTAACAGTTTTAGGTCGTGCACAGATCATGACGCGTAACCCGTAATGTGGCATTTAATATCTAAAAATAGAGAGAGTTTTGTGCATCTATTACTCTGTGATTCAGATTACTTTCTATTAGATTCTAGAACATACCTAATGGACACATTAAATATTTAAACAATAATTAAATAGTAGCTCTTCAAAGAAATATGCGTTAACCATCTAAATCATCGACAGTGTTCGTTATTTCTCAAAGGATTTGGAAAATAAACGGTAACGTGTTTAAACTAAGCATTCAGGCACCTTTTTGAACTCTTCTTGGAGAATTTGCAAGTTGATTGTCTCATTGTATGCTTTGAAGTAAAGGGATCGGCCATGAATTAGGTAGGTAACGCTTTTATTAGTCGAATTTCAATTTCTGTTTCCTTCTACCTCTTACATATTGTCACGTAACGTTTTCCTGAACCTTTGTTAAAAATTATTTTTAAGAGTTTTTCGTTCCTTATATGAGAGAATCAAAAGAGAGTTTATGGTTATAGTACTCTATTTTGATGCAATGTCTCTTTAATGAATAAAAGTGTATTTTTCTGTTTAGAATCCTTGAACAATCGTACAATCATGTATTAGATATTATGAAATTTATATCAGATAGATGAAATATATTTCTGATAACCGTAACTGGCGATTTTGAACCATTGGAAATATTTTCAATATGAGCCAATGGAGTGCACACGTATTTGTACGAAATCGTTTATAATATTACCTCTAAAGTTGGACTGAAAAAAGTGAAGGCTCTCTGGTTAAATATTAAGACGATAATACACTCTCTGATCGTCAAAATCAAACGTTACCAAGGAAATTAATATACTGACAGCTGTTTGGGCCCTACTAACACGGTGTAAAATACATTTACCTACTAACAGCTCAATCAGGAAACCATATAATTATTCGATGTAACGATTTTGGAAAACAATCGAGGACTATGTTACAGAAAGCTCTGACCGAGGTGTAATTGTTGCACTTTATACTGAAAATAAAAGTGCTATCCATGAGCGTAAGTAAAATTTTCAAATCAGAAATTATAAATTGCTAATATTGAGATTACAGAAAATAGTAGCTTTCAAAATATTTATTTAGCATCCACGGTTAACAATAAATGATAGTCAAAGTGTAAAACATATTACGCGAAAAGGAGGACACGGTGTCCTTTTACCTCTCTTTCCGTAGATAAACGACGTTGTAGATACTATTTTTGATGAGTACCAAACAAGGAGGTTTCATCAACAGTATCGAAATAATTGGCAGGCTTAAATTATACTGCCTTACTAATTAATGCTTTGATAAATGCTTTCAGACAATTTATATTTTAATGAAGATTGCGCCATGTTTAAATATTCTGTTAATTTTTTCCATGTTATATAACAATTACCAGTAGGAAGTTTAAGCGGAAAAATTTTATTACCTTAATTTGCAAAGGAAGCTTGCATATGGAGTTGGACCTCAGACCTTGAAGAATGAAGACGCACTTTTGCTTCGCTCCTGGATTATTTAAGTAAACTTGATTAGCTAATATTTTACTTAAATTTCCCATTAGCCTTAGGCGAGATAGAGTGAAAACCCCGGCGTAGCCTTTGGCGGGAAGGTTAGTTAGGTCTATCTAATTTTATACCTTAAACTGATAGGTTTTCAGTTAAGGTTTTTCAGATTAAATATCACAATTCAGTTCTAATAAAGCTTAGATACCTTTGGACATTAGTATAAGTACAAGCCAATAGGCGACCTAGAGTTGGCCGTTATTGATTTAGAAATATACATGTAATTTCTACTCTCCAAGTAAGCTCAAAATCCTCCGTTGAGGTATTCTAATTTAAAAGTTTGGTATTTCCTTCGAGTCGTTACTGGAATTTTTATTACTAGTTTATCGCTATTCTTACTGTTTTTAGTAATATTCTTATTAAATTGGTATCCTTTACATATTTAATTCGTTTATTTTATTCTCAGCTTCCTATTTCAAGTTGTTTTTGATTGATTTCTGGTACTGTACAGAAATTATTTTTTTTTTTAAATCCGGTGTGAACCGGGTTTTTTTCCGTTATTAACTGCGCACTTCGATTTTTCAAATTTTGAAATTTTGAAAGTTTGAATAATTCACTTAATATTTATATGATTCTAGACTGTTTACTTGCTTAGTATCTTATTATCATCGTTTTTCAATTTTATTATCGGTTTTTTGTATTTAAAACTTCACCTTGATTGATACAATATGTCTAGTTCTGACATTATTGTTTTCTCTGTCATGGCCAGCTCAGGGAGCTGTTCCGGAAATTTTCTTCCGGACCGCACAGATACCTCTGATTTTCAAGTCAAGGTTAAAACCAGCTATAACGCGCAAATTTGCGCGTTCTTATCCGAAAAAAAAAACAAATTTCTTTTTGAAGTAAATTCTAACCTAATTGATTTACTTTCTATGAAGGACATTGTCGGTTTGTTGCCACAAGCTCGCATCAGCTTTAATGATGCAATTGTTGAGAAGTTTTATCTCGAGAAGGATATAAACGAGCATGTCTGCTCGGAAAAATGTTGTAATCACACCTTTGATTTGGAGGTTGTCCAAGGCAGATCATCAGATCACGTACACGGAATGGATATTTATTCAACACCCGTTGCCCCCGAAGTTCCTAAAAAGTTCAAGGGCATTAGAAAAAACAAGACAAAAAAGGGCACAAGCGTTCCCTTTCTCCTACTGCCGAATCTACATATGCCTCCAAAAAGCGTTTTTCCGTTTTGGAGGAGGAATTCCTTGACCCACAGGTCTCGGAAATGGAAATTGGTGGTGCTCCGTCAAAAGCCAATGCTGGGAAAATTCCACCTATCATTTTGAGGTCACCCAAAAATTGGGTTGTTCTACACAAAGACCTTATTAAGATTGCTGTGGAGTCATTCACAGCTAAGACTTCAGGAGACACAGTCCGTCTTCAGACGAAGTGCTCAGATGACTATAGGTCCTTTATTAAGTATTTTGAGACATCCAAGTTACAGTTTCATATCTATAAGCTAAAGGATGAAAAGAATTTACGGGTTGTTCTCAAAAACCTCCGGTCTGACATGAATTCCGAAGACATTCGCACTGCTCTTGTGGACCAAGGATTTACCATAATTAAAATATCCCAAATGGAGAGGGAAAGACAGAACTCCTATTCCTGTCTTTTTGTCTGAATTGCCACAAGACGCTGCTAACAAGAAGATTTATGACATCACTGATCTCTTTCATCTAAAGATCCACGTAGAAAGCAACAGGACCAAAAACTGCCCTACTCAATGCCACCAAGGGCAACGATATGGGCACGCTCAGAGTGGCTGTTACAAATTTCCTCACTGCATGAAATGCTCAGGTAATCATTTAACTAGGGACTGTCTTAGAAAGAATGAGGACAGTCCCCCTAAATGTGCTAACTGCGGGCTTGGACACACTACTAACTATAAAAGGTGTGTCCATTTCTTCAACAAGAAAGTGGTGACAAATAATAATGTCAAGCCAACTAATATCCCTCAGAAGAAAGTTAGCAGCTCTACGGTAACTCCAAATCTATCCTACGCAGTTGCTGCATCCAAAAAAGTGAACGCAGAAAAGCCTACATCTACAAGTAAGCCTACTTCTAAGGCGACCAAGTCTTCCGATGGTGATCAGTTCGGGGCCAACATTTTGAATGACCTTAAATACCTTTTCCTTTTATTCAAGAATTTTAATATTCCGAAGATATTATTTACTGTCAAGTCTTTTATATCCGACTATCAGAAAGCCAATGGCCTAGTGGCGAAACTTACAATAGGCATGAAAGCTTTTGATACTATACTCTCAACTTTTGTCTCAGATGGCACATAAATGTACAAGGGATCATCAGATTTATTTCTGGAATTGAAACGGAAATATTAGTGGTCTGCCTGAGTTCTGTTAATTTTTGACAGATACTCAGGCAGACATTGTCTTACTTGGTGAGACGCATCAGCGTGCCTCAGTTGTCTTTAAAATGCCTAACTATTAGGTCTATCATACAGACCGTTTGCACAACAGTGGAGGAGGCACAGCTGTTATGATCAAGCGGTCAATTCAACATAATCTTTTACCTACTTTAGACCTCATAACTCTTGAAGCCACAGCCGTGGCTATTTTAGATACCACAGCCGTGGCTATTTTAGGAACTGTACACCTAGTTAGTGCATATAAGCCACCAAATGCTACACTTATGAATGATGATATGATCTCCATTTATGACTCCAATCTACCTACAGTGCTTGCAGATGACCTTAATGCCAAAATACTGCTTGGCATTCAAGGGCCTGCAACAAAAATGGAGGTATTTTACTCTAATATACTACTGACAAGGGATTCATTGTCGACGCTCCTTGTGAGCCGACATTTTACCTCTTCAATACTATGCATAGACCTGACGTCCTTGATCTGCCATTTTTGGCAACTTCTTGCCAAACTATGATCTTAATGTCGTCAACCAACTCAACTCTGATCATTTGCTGGTCTGTCTGACTTTACACCTTTCCATGCCTCTTGTGCCTGGTTCGTTTAGTTGGACTGACTGGGAATTTTATAAGGTTCTTGTAAACAGCATGATTCTCCGAACCTGCCAACTTTCTAATGGTAGATCCATTAATGATGCAATAAATGACTTTACAACCCTATTGCTAACTTCCAAAACCGACGCTAGCGTGGATTGTACACCAAAGCGAGATTTTTATGTCCTGTCATCGCATCTCTCTTGTCTCATTAAGGAGAAAAACGAGGTAAGACACGCTTAGCAGAGACATGGATTTACATCTGATAAGAGGCTTTACAACTGTTTAAAATTCAAGGTCAAATCCAGCCTGAAAGCTTTTAGAAGTGAACAATGGAATAAGAAAGTTGAATCATTGTCTACAACCGATAATTCCATTTGGAAGATGACCACAGCTTTAAAGAAACCATTTACCAGTTTTCCACCTATACATGGAGAAACTGGTTTAAATTTCAGTGATGAAGAAAAATTCGAGGCTTTTGCGGATGCCCTCGAATTGCATTTCCGTGAGAACTTTGATCTCTCTGACCGTCATACCTGTGGATTGATGAGGGAATCCCTTCTTCATTTCGTTCAGGTGGATCCGACCAGGGTGAATTTTACGCCGCCGCTGGAAATTCAGCTGGCAAGCAAATGCCTAAAATTGAATAAAGCCTCGGGTCAAAATATCGAACTGGATGTTCAAGTATCTTTCAAAGAAAGCCATTGTGCATCTCTGTTCAATATTTAATTATTTACTTCGAAATCTTATATTTCCTGATGTCTGGATAAATGCTATCGTCAAGCTTTTGCATAAACCAGGCAAGGACTCCGCTATTAGATCTAGCTACTGTCCTATCATTGCTGTCTCATTATCATTGCTGTCTACAATTAGTAAGCTTTTCGAAAAGATTGTGCTCAATCATTTTGATGACTTTCTTAGCTGCCACCCTATTCTGCCTGAAATTCAGTTTGGTTTGTTCTACTCCCATTGTTTGCGAAAAACTAAGATTTAATGAATGGTCCACCTACCTTATCAAGTTCGACATCTCTACGGAAGAACATTGCTGGACCGCTGGCAAGCTGAAAGCACGGGCTGTGTAGCGCTTACTCTGCATACTCATTGTTCACACTTCGGGGCCCCGTTCACTGGAAAGGATCGTTTGCTGTCCACCACACAGCTCACACGAGAAGAGACTGAACTTTTGGAAAAAGGTTTTTTCTTTCCTTTTCGCTGATCTGGCTGCACGATGCCCATTGGTCGGGCTGGACGAGGTGCGAACAAGTACCCATCTGGTGTTTTTCCGTTTACCACGCTGGATCACGCAGCCTCAGTTCTAAGACCTAAGGGGACCAACGGATCCATTGCGAATGTTCCATGCCAGCGGCAATGGCTTTCCTCAGCAAGAGTTGAACACAGAAAATTGTCACAATATGGAGGTCTGTCGAAAATGTCACTATTAAAATGGAAGGCGATGTTTGCCGACAGTCCTCCCTTAATATGGTCTTGTCCACGTGATAAAATTACGTGGGTGTGACACATAGCTCCCACGATAATTAAACTGTGACACCTGCTCAAGACTGCAACCATTCAGATTAACTGGAACACAGCCAGCGTGACCAAGTTTCATCACATTACTTTTCTTTTGTTTATAACCAAACCTACTCTACTACCAGTTTCATCAACAGCTCGAATGAAAGAGTTCATCTCATCAATATCATTTGCCAAAAAGGCTAAATCATCAGCATAATCTAAATCAGAAATTTTAGTGTCTCCAGACCATTTAAGGCCAAAATCCTTCCCTTGAAGTGAATTTCGCATACCATAATCAATAACCAAGCTAAAGAGAAAAGGAGACAAAATGCACCCTTGTCGAACACCAGAAGCAATGTTAAACCAATTGCTACAAGACTTACCAACTCTCACACACGATTCAGTGTTATTATATAGAGCTTTCATTATGTTAACTAACTTGTCTCGTGTACCATATGATCACACAATCAACCACAAA
This sequence comes from Ryuthela nishihirai, assembly GCA_038380435.1. Classification (NCBI taxonomy): domain Eukaryota; kingdom Metazoa; phylum Arthropoda; class Arachnida; order Araneae; family Heptathelidae; genus Ryuthela; species Ryuthela nishihirai. The sequence goes on from JAWZYU010000026.1 coordinate 56,420,231, forward strand.
TTTTGCCAATCAACAGAGTCGAAAGCCTTTTTGAAATCAACAAAGCCAGGAATCAAAGGTTTCTGAAATTCTGAACATTTCTCAAGAATCTGCCTAAGTGAAAATAGCTGATCCACACATCCCCTACCACTTCTGAATCCACATTGCTCATCACGCAATTGACTGTCAACCAGATTGCTAATTCTATTAAGCACAATCATGTAAAGAACTTTACCTGAAACAGACAGTAGGATGATACCCCTATAGTTATCACAAGAACTGCGATCACCTTTTTTGAAAATAGGGATAATAACAGCTCTGGTAAAATCCTTAGGAACCATGCCTTTAACATAAAAGATATTCAAAATTTTAGTCATCTAAGTGGTAACCGAAATATTCCCAGTTCTAAGCATTTCAATAGTAATTTCATCTACCCCTGGGGATTTATGAAGTTTAAGTTTAGAAACAGCCAAAATAAATTCAGACTGTGTTATAGGGCCAACATTAAAGCCACCAATGCATCTATCATCATTGCAAACAATGGGAGTAGAACTAACCACATTGTTTAGAACATCACTAAAATGCTCAGCCATTAGACTCAATCAGATTCCTAATTACCTCAGCCTCAAATGCTCAGCCATGACAGAATCCTCACCTTCTATAACCTTTCCTTGTTTATCCTTCAATCCATGTATACCTGTCCGTTTTCTACCACACAAAATATTAGCTATCTGGTACAGTTCTCTGCTGTTGTGCTATCTAAATGCTTCCTCAGCTTTGTCACCCAAGCCATCACGGCAAAAATTCTTATCAGCAGCTAACTGATCGTTTACACGTTTATTAAGCTCTCTGTAATGCTTTCTATTAGGACTAGTAGGGTATTTATTATGGACATCCCTGCAATTATTTCTTCTGAAATAAGCTCAAGTGTCTTATCACTCAAATAATTCTGTCTCCTCTGTTCCTTTTTTCCTAAAAGAGTACTGTTAGTTTCCGAAAAAGCCTGTTTAAAATGGTCCCATTCTTCCTCAACTTCGTAGTAAGCAAACCATGACTGTCATAATGACTAAGTGACCTATCATGGTAAGCTTTGGCTATAACTGGGTCTTTCAGAGCTTCAGTATTAAAAGTAAAATTTTTAACCTAGCAAAACACTTTTTAAGTATAAGTTGCAAGACACTTTTAACAAGGTAATGGTCAGATCCAATTTCAGCTCCCCTTTATGACCTGGTGTTCCAAACAGCCCATTTGCTGTTAATTAATATATAATCAATCATATTCTTATGCAGCTCATCAGGTGAAACCCTGTGTACTTATGTATGTGGCGGTGTTTATAATACGTTTTATTTATTCTGAAACCATTGAGTTTACTTACCTGTAGGAGATGTTTGTCCATTGCCATTGCAGCTACCAATACCAAATGGCCTATTACTCCTCCCCAAAGGTCAGAGTCAGTACAAAGTTTGGCATTGAAGTCACCAAGAACAAGGGTAATATCTCATTTCTTGACAGAATTCAAAATATCCTGAAGTTGTCCATAAAACCTATTCTTCTCATCCTCGTCGGCATCCCCAGTGGGGGCATAACAGCAGATAACATTCAAGTCTTTAACGCTTGTCTGAAATTTTCCTGTAAGAAAACTTTCATTAATTCACTCATATCCAAGAAGAGCATCACTAGCGTGTCTGCTGAGAAGCAGACCCACGCCTTAGTGATGCTTATTTTCGTCCCTCCCTGAAAAGAGAAATTTAATATTATTTTTAAGAATCTGACCATTATCTGTCCATCTGGTCTCTTGCAAGCCGAGAATATCTAAATTATAACGGTGCAATTCTTGTGTGAGGACATCAAGAGAAAAAGCTCTTCCCATTCCTCACATTCCAACTACCTATGCAGAGTCCTCACATTCCAACTGCTTATGGAGAGAAAATGGTTAGTGGGATGTTTAAACAAACTATGTTTATTGAGAGAGGGAATGCCGACAATAACAAACAGCCCCCTAATCGCAAACATGGGGCAAAGACCCGTTCCCCCACCACTAAAGGCTGAAGCCATCCGCAATGGAAGACTTCCTCCAATGTAGAATTTGACGATGCCAGTAGAAGTAGAGTTCAGGTGCCTGCGATGACCTCTGCTCAGGATTATCCACCAGCTGATAAACATATCCTGTGAATCTATTCACTTGGGGCTGTCAACCCACAAACAAACAGAAAACACAGCGGAAGATTTTCCCTCGACAGAAGCCCACCAGTGCAGCAAAATCAGGATCCATAATGAAGCTCAGAGCCATAATTCGGATCAGGTTGGTATATATGGTGAGCACCAGAACCCTGTGTGGTTGACCACTCCTCAGCAGGGTAGAAAAAAAAAGAAAAGTTGCCATAGTTGTCCAGATCAGTGGGCCACATTGATCTGGCAGCCCTCCCCTTCCGTTCAGTTCCACAAGAGAGTATCTCTTTTGAAAGGTACTAACGGTCTTGCACCACGAGAAGGCGGGGTCGGACATTAGGTGCTAGGCCTGGCCGGTTCTATGCACCATCACAGGGGATTGGTGCATAGCTCTCCATCCAGTGACTACCTAGCTACTATGGCCCAAGCGAAAGCAATTTCCGCAAAGAGCGAGTGATCCATAATATCCCTTTATTATAAATGAAGAATAGCCGATATTGATAACCTTGGGTAGCTTCTGGTTTGTAGAGTAGATAACGCCGTTATCAGTCTATCTTTTCAAGTACTCATCATTGAAAGAGTTGGACATATATCGAGACATGCTTCGGACCTTATATACATTATGACATTTGAAACTTTGAAGTAAAAATTCTTCCGTGTATTTTAGGCTGACTTTCATCAATTTCCCCATTGTGAAGTCCTTAGAGGGAATTTTAGACTGAGCCTCTATATCCAGGATGTTATCAATCTTTTGTAAAGTAGCTAAATCATCGTCGTGTTCAGGGAATTATATAATATATCCCTTGTGGGTAAAACGTCCCTTAATATCCTTTTTTAGAAGTCAAAAGAAGAACTCAGTGATCTGGCCATGATTATGGTCCGAAAGTTTGCGATTTTTATTAAAAAAGATCAAAGCCAGTTCCTCTATTGTAGTATTATGAATAGTGATGTTTTTATTCTTATCTAATATGTTAACCTCACAGTCATGCAACGATTCTTCATCTGAAGAATTATGTGTTATGCCATCATTAGTATCAGTTAGGAGGATTTCATTATGTTTATCAAATTCAATAATATTTTTAGTTCTAACGAATTGTTTATCAGTTTTATGGAAATCAAATATGTCCGAGTTGTCCATTAAACTGGTTAAGTCACTTGTTGACATTGATTTATTTTCCTTGATTAAATTTAATTTATTTACATGTTTATTTAATTTTTTTCATTTGTGATTTTTCAGTTGATGTATCGGAATTCCTGTGGTTCATTTTATTATTAACGTTAGAATTTTTACCTCTCTTGCCTCCCATACTCTCGGTAATTCTCGTGAACAAAACCTCAGAAAAGACACCATAAGTAATAGGACACAGAGAAATACATAACACGAGCTAAAATGCAGCCTCTTACTTTTTCAAGAGCTTCGCGAAAAAGCCTTAAAAATTTCCATTAATAGGAAAATTGCATACCATATTTAATCAGATTTATCCATTTACATTCCCAAATGGCCTATGAAAATAGGTAACGAGTTTGATTTATTGCAAATTGTGATATTTAAATTTGAAAACTGGCAACTGCATTTAACGATTTGAAAATTAACAATTTCTGGTTTCCGAATTTGAACGAGCGATTTCAGATTTTGCAGTCCATGTTTCTTCTAGTTGCAAGGTAATATTATTAATATTGAAAGTATCACGTGTAACTTGTTAGATATTTTATTAGAAACTTTTAATTCTCATGAAGGAATTGTATAATATTCTTGGAAGTTATCTTTTCATGATCTTGTAATCTTTATAGTGTTACGAACGAGTAATCGATTTTCAAAACAGACATGTTTAGTGTGCAGTTTAATCTTATGAATTTTAATAAGCCTAAAATATGGAAAGTAATGTTTGTACTTATCTCTCTCTCTCTGAATATTAATAACATTTATATTTAGTGACATGTTTTTTACCAGCGCTTCTTTACTAGAAAACAGTTATGTTGTAGGAGTTGCTGGTAGTGGAGTAAATGCCCACGAGAATGGAAATACGTTGAATTGTAGCTGGTTAAACTAGTATATTTTAATGTATGTAGTTTACTGGGAAAGTAACACAAAAATACTAATTAACATAAAAAGTTCATAAAATCGCTCTAAGAGAAGTTTAATAACAGACCGTAAATCTGAGTCTTTTTTCATAGGTAGAATATCACCATTTCGTTCTATGCTTTTGTTACTGTAGAATTGTCGTCCAGTCGAAAATGGAGTAAGCAGAAATATCACCAACTGTATATTTAAAATCTGATCTACAGTGCATTGTAGGGCATCAGCCACCATGTACTCTTCCCCAGGAAAACCTGTAACGTTGAGTTGCAATATGATATCCATCCGCATGTTCCATTGTGTTTGACTGATATATACTATTTAGAACAGTTCTCTCTAATGAGATTATTTGTTTTTGGGGCTTAAGTCGATTCTTTAGCGATGAGTGTTATTAAGGGAATTTTGATATTTATTTTAAGGGCCTTTTTAAGTGCGAAACGAGGTTTCATTGTTTAGTGATAAACGTTTTTACTGAAATCTTTTGATGAAATTATACTATTTGAGGCTTTTTTCAGTAAAGAACAAGGTGTTATTGTTTAGCGATAAGACTTGTTAATGAAATCTAATTTTCGGGTTTTTTTAATTACGAAACGAAGGTTTATTTTGTATCGATAAAATCTTGTTTTTATGAAATTATTCTCCGTAATATTCTTAAGTGCAGAGATATGATTTTTCTTTTATGTAGGGTTGCATATTTCTTTTATATATATCCTTTGAATTATATATATATATGTCCTCAATACGCGTCTCAAAGTAGATGTGGAACGAACTACTTTAACCATTCAGACTTTTATCCACCTCGGCGAAATGAAACAAGATGGCGGCTGAGGATAATACCCTGCATTCTGCCAAAAACTGTAACTGATAAACAGCGAAATAAGTGGAATGGTATGCGGCGTGTACCCTCGTACTCCCACAAAAACGAGCCTTGTTTGTCATAAAGGAAAACTGATGGTAAATATAGATGAAAGGTCATATCATTTTAAGAAAGCTCCATCATTTTAATTGACACCTTAAGGGTTCCATAGACTTAGGGGTTACCACATGTCCTTCAAAAGGAGCACATGTCCTTCCATTTCATCTCGTCCTCCCAGAATTTTGAAGAAACCTGAAATGTCAATTTTATATTAACTCATGTTTCAAACTAAAATTAAAGCACTTTTTTTGGAATTTCATTTTTTAAATTACGTTGAACTAATTTACTGTAAATGCAAATCATGAATGCTAAATTAATCCTGTTGATGCTGTAAAAGTTACTATTTCCTGTAATCTCAATATGTTCAATTTACATGCCAGATTGGAAAAGTATGAGTTTTAGAAAACTGCGAAAAATTTTGCTTCCGCCAACAGATAGATGGAACTATAAAAGTTGAAAGCATTTGTTTTGCAACATAAAAGACTCTTAATTTATAGGAACCTTCTCATGCAAGAGCATGCCCTATCAAGACAGAAATCGATGCTGATGCTGACCAATACCTCTGTCAGAGTTCATAGAAACAAAAAGTTTACCTTGTGCAACAGCAGATAATTTACTAACTTTGTACCACTTGCAACATAACTCTTGATTGCTTATCAAGTAAAAATAAAACTCATCAATCATATATTTTTAAAATATATTTAATAAGTGGTAATGCTTTTTCTGACTCAACTATTAGTTGGTACCTGAAATAAAATATAGTAGGAAAAGAAAAATTATTTTATTTCACATATTGTGAGCATGTCCTCCATTTTTGTTTCATTGTCCTCCTTAGTCCTCTATTTTTAGCTCTTTTGCCTTCCTTTTAGAACACTGGCATCTGGTAACCGTACACAGTCGTTACTTTTTTGCCTTGAGATCTAATGGAAACGTTGCTCACATGAAGGCATTTGCTCAATTTCCTTTGTCTTTGGTGTGGATGGTTTAGGGATGGCGAGACTTGATGAATTATAATAAGCTGCAAAGTTTGTCCAATTGACCAAAATAGGAAATCAAAATATATATGGTTAAGGAATAGCTGTTGAAAATGAATGTAATTCTTAATTTAAACTTTTCAGAAATTGGAGTTTTATACATTAAAGTTACTCGTATATTTATAGTGCGCAGGTAAACAGTTAATGAAATGTTTATTACGATAAAAGAGAATAAACTGCATGGTGAATAGCTGCATATAAAACTCAAAAGTGGGAGATTTGTTTTTTAGCCTGTCCTCTGATCATAACCTGCATTACTTGAAATATTACTATTGCCTGATATGGGGATTTCAGTCTTTTTTCGTTGTAATACCATCTACATAACTATAAGAACACAAATCAATTCAGCGATAATGGGATACTCGCTTTAAAAGAGAACATAGTTTTTATTTTTACGACTTTAATAACCACTGTAATAGTAATTTCAATTTATACTGAATCGGAAAAGCAAATCGCAATATATTATTAGTATCTGTAAAACAGAAAAAGACTAATTTTATTCATTAAAACGAAGCTAAATATCTGGAGAGGAAAATGAAGCAGTAACTCGTTTTTATAATCAAGTAGCTACAACAAATAGCCATATTTTATAGGGGCTCTGAGTGTATTCCCACTGTCTATATTTGTCGTCGTCAAAGTGAAAGTCGTTTGCCATCAGCGCCACTGAAATTAGAATTTATTTCACAAACTTTTCATAGATTTGGGGAACCAGAACTTCCCAGAAAATTGTCTAATCGGTTCCAAATTTTCCGTATTGGGTTCGTTTGAGAAATACCGAATTGCATTCCAAAACACAGCCTCTATCTTTAATGGGACCGAGTTCTAGACCGCATTTTTTTTACCATTCTCCTGTCTACAGCTATAATAGAACCTGAGTTCGATTATAAGACTACCGAATAAAATAATATGTATTTCCATCCCGCGAAATGTTGGCGAGGGATGTGCTAATTAAATAAGTAATATACAATTAAAACTTTTTTGAATGAATGAATTATCATTAATTTATTAGTTTCTGCTTTCACTTACCTCACTATCTCTTTCTCGTATACCGAATAACGAACTCAAAAGAACATTCTAGTCGACCACATACAATAAATAATCGTAGTACCAAAATTTAGGTACGTAGACGTCGTCTGCAGTAATGCGGGACACTTTAGAATTCATTACTCCTCTTTTTGAAAAGAGCTCCACATATTATTTATGTTTTATGGCAGTTTATCCGTTGGCAGTAGGAACCATTCCTCTCTATTTTTGCGAGAAGCCCGTCGTATTTTTTATTTCGTTTTCAAAAAAAATGAGATAATAGTTTTACTTTGTCGTCTGTCTGTCCGTCTCTAGATTTCGAACTTTTTTTCTTTGCAGACATAAATTAAAAATTCTTTTTCTGTTGAATAGGTATTGATAAATTTTTACGATATGCACCTTTAGAATCTCTCTAAAGCTATAATTACGCCCTCTAGAGGGGGAAAAAGTTCAAAATTTCAAACAAATATTGCATACGACATATTTATCCTAGAAATTTGAAACTTTGGTGGTGGAATGTGAACGTCACTATGTCTCCATTGGCAACAATGAGTTGATTCCATAGACCCAGGGGGGGACACCATTTTAGTTTTAGCAGATAATTATTTGTTTTCAGAGATAAATGAAAAATTCTTTTTGCCTTAGATGAGAATTGATTAAATATTACGATTCACACTTTTTAAATCTGCCTAAAACTATAATTGCCCCCTAAAACGGTGGAAAAATTTGCAAATTCCAAACTTTCAAGCAAGTATTGCGAACATTATTTAATTTACAGTATTTGAGGTAAAAATTTTGAAATGTGAAGGTTATGACGTTTCCATTGGCAAAAATGAATTGGCCCCTTAGACCAAGGAAGGGGGAGATTTTTTGTTTTAGCAGATAACTCTTTTTATTTAGATATAAAAAATCTTTTTAGGGTTAAATTGGAATCGATAAAATATTATGATTTTCGGAACACACTTCTTTGGAACACTATAATTGCGCCCTCTAATGGTGAAAAAGGTTCAAATTTGCAAAAATTTCGAACCAATATTGCAACGATGTATTAATGATAGAAATATGAATTTTGGTGGTGGAATGTTATCGTCATGAAGTTTCCATTGGAAACAATGAAAATAATAAGTTGAAAACTCTTTTTTTTAGTTTGATTGGTATTAAGAAATAATATTCGCATATTTTCAAATACTTATTAGTGTTAATATATATATATTTACAGATCACTTAATATGAGATGGCAGCGTTGTTATCGAGTTTTCCCAAATGATATGTATAGAACAGAAATTTGAGGAATCAGTGGTAGTTTTTAAGAGATACTCCATTGTCAGCTATAATCTACCCATTTTTCTCATAGAGGTTGGGAAATGCAGCTTTTTAAATTTACGAATTAAAAGACGACTATTTTTATGTTGTATAATTAGTAATAAAATATTATTTGCATTTTTCCCATCATCCACTAGCTGAAATTAAAATAATAAAGAATCGAACAGTAGAGAAGAAAAACTTTATTCCCTTTGAAAACGAGATTCTCATATGCGCTAGAGGCAATATGCGTTATTCTAGTTTTCTTCTGTCACGATAAACTTTCAATATTATTTACTACCAAGACTCATTTTCACGAACGTTTTCAATGAATTACAACATGAAATTTTTCGCACAATGGGATCATCTTCAAAAAAACCCAAATCAATAAATGTATGCAACAGCACACAAGACCGTTGTTTTAAAATGAATAAATACCTCCTCAAGCAGCTGCTTACCACTGAGATCTGACAGGAAACTGTCAGTTTATAAGCCATAGTAGTATGTCTCTGAGGATGACCTGACTTCAGCAGAAAGACAAGAGCAACATCCATGCCATTACCGAGGGCTCGAACCAAGGTCTCTCTAATCAGTAGCCAAGAACGCTAACCACTCGGCCACGAGATGGCCAGACCAATGTTTACGGTACGAAAACTTGGACGAACTGCGGATCAGCCTTCAGATAGCGCCACGAACATCAGATGACACTTCAGTTCAGGAGGCCATTATCTTCTGCCATTCCAAAAGTTTTTGGCCTGAACAGTCAAAGCTACTTCTACTCACGAGTACGGTAAACCGGATCAATTCTGGACTGTTCTGTTAGACCTGAATGTCAAACTGTAAGTCCATGGACCTGGTCGCTCAGAAATAACAGATTATGGCCATATAAATAAAATCTGTGGTTCCTATGAATTCGACATCCGCATTACGAAAACACACTAAAGCTAAATAGATTATGGTTGTAGCGGATTAGTAAAGCTGCGATAAATCGTGAACATTAAAAACAGTGGCGTATCCAGGAAAGATGAAGGGGGAGGGGCTTAAATATCAGATATGTTGTAATATAATGCTCGAATATCAGTGATTCGATCATAACAAATCTATCAATCAACTAAATAATTTCAATTGAGATCGTTTATTTTTAAGAATAAATTTATATATTAATAAATTCATTTGTGACGAGCTGTATTTATATTCTTTCCCTAAAATTATATTCTTGCCATTTTAATGCAATCTGTTTCGCGACATGTAAATGAAATGGTCTGTTTTTAACCGGCAGAGAGATCTTAATTTTTAGACTGAATTTTTCGGAATAGTAAAAACCGCGATTTATCTCATTTTTAGCAACTTTTAACTTTGCAGACTATTATACAGATTATATACAAATGATTCGTAAGTACTTTATTTATAATTTATATTCAGTTCATTAATAACATTCTTTCAAAATTCGTTTTAAATTTTAGTAGTGTACGTATACATTAATGATGAGTATTTTTCGTAATCAGAAAGAAATATATGAGAATATATTAATTATTAGTATTGAAATGAAATTTGAAATAGATATGTATAAATAATACATTCAACAGTTTTTTTTTTTTGATGAGCGCGATATTTTTTAAACCTATCGCCCATTTTTCCATAAGTTGTTGGTTTCGATTTACTCTGTGATTTCGTGGAACATATATACCGCATAAATCGAGTGATGGGTATATATGTTTAGAGCATTAATAAATACACTACAGGAAGAAAAATGCATCACTTGCAGGAAGTTATGCAAATGTATCGAAATTTAGGGAGGCGGTAGTATATGGAAATGATTAGGTTTGCAGGACGATCCAAACAATTGGACAGGCGCGAGTTGTCACAGGTGCAGAGCAGTCAGATAAAGATAAAGAAACCAAATCTCCCTGGTTGACAAAACGTTATGGAAATTATTTAAAACCAGTAAAGATGCCCTTACGCAGAAGTTGACAGCCGCTCCAACAGTTAACAGACTTTGAGCATGGAAGAATCATCGGCCTTAGAGAAGCTGGTTTGTCATACAGGGTTGAGGCCAACCTTGTTGGTCGCAATCCCAGCACCATCGTACACATATGGCGCCATTGGGTTCAATAAGTATTCAGCACACGCCAACAAGGATGTGGAAGACAATGTACGACCACAGAGCGACAGGGCTGCCATTTTCAATGCATGACATTGCGTGACAGATTCGCGACTACAACGCAACTGCAAAGGGACTGGCAACAGGTAACATATCGAATACCTACCAGGTAAACATTAGGCTTTTACAGTTTTCATTGCGAGCACATCGTCTGGCACTGCATTTGCACCTCCCATCTGGCCATATGCAAGCACGTCAAGTTCTGTCGCCTGAGACAGAACTGACGTGGTGTCGCCTGAGACAGAACTGAAACGAAGAAGAGTGTAGTTTCGTGGTGTTTAGTAACGAATCTCGTTTTTCCCTTGGTCAGCACGACAATAGGCAACGTGTTCGCATTCATGCACAGGAAAGGAACGCCACCCAGTGCCTTCTACATTGTTACACAGCTCCAGCACCTGCTGTCTTGGTGTGGGATGCTATTAGTCGGACATCTCGGTCAGAACTGGTCATTATAAGGGAATCTCTAACTGCCCAACGATATGTTTACCTACATTTTGCAGCCATGACTATCCCATTTGTTCAGCAGCATGAAACCTTTTACCAGCAAGATAATGCCCATCCCCACACTGCCCGCATTAGTCTGCAGTATCTACACATGCAAAACGTTCAGCTAACTACCATAGCCAACACACTCGCAGGACCTTTCACTTATTGAACACGTCTGCAAAGTGATGCCAACAGCTCCAACAAGAGCCAAGAGGTGCGCCAACAACTGTCGCTGAAATAGAACAGTGACTTCGTGCTATTTAGCATTCTATCTCTCGGGAGAACATTATAGTGCTGTACGAGAGCCTTTCCTGCCATTGCCATCTTCATGAATGCATAGCTTTGCGGGGCGGGTCAACATCGTACTAATAATACCACTTTACCTGCCCGGTAAAGTGGTAATTTTCCATACTTTCTTTTTTGATAATGTCAATCGTGCATTTCAGTGTATAGTAACAACTGCCAGCGTTTCAATAAAATGGCATTAATCCTTCCAAATCTCGGAATTTTTTTTCCTGTAATGTATTCAAAAATTACTGAATTTTAACACGGAACACACAGAACACATTTTCGTACTTTGGCCTACCGAGCATTACAGGAAATAGATTTGTCTTGTTACAGAGTGCATGTAAACTGAGAAAGAGAACAATGAAATTAAGCGGCATAAATTTTGCTTTTTGTTATGTCGTAGTTGTATCGTAGTAATATTGCATTTTCTTATAACAAAATGCAATAATTTTATCGAAGATTTCGTGTACTTGATTTCTAATTGCACTTTAATTATTTTAAATCAAAATAACACAGCAATACGGCTACTATGTAATTATACAAAAATAATTTATCCTTCTGGCTGCAAGAATAACGAGGAGAACAGATTGCATTATTTGTCTACGGAGTTTAGGTCTAATAGAGGATTGCAGGTGACAATTAGGGCACTTAGAAAAGTGACATGATCGATTGTGAACTGCATATTCTATCGAGGTCTCGTCGTCCTTACAAATCTTCTCTATGAGGCCGTATGCTGACAGGCTTCAGTCAGACTTTTGTGACAAGCAGTTGCTTAAGGGGTATTTTCTTAATTAATTTATTGTAAATACCACAAAAGATAAATCATACTGCCCTTTTAGTGGCAATCGTTATAATGCTGGCTGATATGTGGGGCATTTCGCATGGTGATCGTGCAATTGGATACGTTATGTGGTGAAAGGAGAAGTCTACAAATACAAAATGTGACATTGAGGCTGCAACATGACACGTAAATAAGTTTCTTCTGCCAAACTACGTCAGTGTAAAAGTACAGGCCCACTAAGTCAGTGTAAAAGTACATCATTATTTTCGCATGATTGATCATTATTTTACATGTTGCTTTCATTATTGAAAGATTTCCTCTGTGAAAAAAGGTTCAACATCCCTGTTGTCCCTGCTATCCCTCGTATAGAAAGAGTTCTTTAGCCATGAAAATTCGACATAGAAAAACAATAGGCATTTAAATTCAATTATTTTATCTACCTATTTGCTTTACTGATTAAGACAATAATGTATTAATGGATATTCAGACAAGCTTTGCAACAATGCACTATTAATTAAAGCTGTAGGGCAGTTTGAAGATATATCCCTGCATTGCTGAGATACAAGGTTTCTAAATACCTTTAGACATTGTTTTGGAATATTGCCAAAATCCGAGTCTTCAGAGCAGAGTTGTTCCCAAATGTGGAGTTGGAGGTTTATTATTATATTAATTTATAAACTTCACATTACGGAACAACTCTGCTCTGAAGAACTGGATTTTGTCAATATTCCTAAAGAGTGTCTAAAGGTATTTATAATCTTTTATCTAACCAATGCAATGGTAAACCTTTAAACTCACCTACAGTTTTAATTGTGCATTATCGCAAAACGTGGCTAAATATTAATTAAAAATCTGTGGAATTATTCTGTTTATACAAATTGTTTAAACAACTATTAATAGATATTCATTAATTTCTTTTATTATCGTATTCAATTTGGACTACATTCATCAAAGAATAAAAAACTTGAAACATCCTAAAGCATGTGTTTATTTCAATAACGATAATAAGCTTTAGTAATATTTCCCTGCTGATCACAATAATGCGAAAGATGCAAACATTTGAGTATAGTACATCTTTCTACCTATCTTCATACTGCTTTTCATTTCTCCTTTCTCAGTTAGTGTTTCTGGAAACGGTTGTTCCACTGCATTTATCATTGGTTTCGCCGTATCTTCCCCAACAGTTAATCGATGTGGACGCTCATGTGCCAGATGAAAGCTTGTTATGCTCAGAGTATCATAGGCTGTAACCCCTTCTCCCACCCTCCCTGTTCTTACCTTCGAAAATGAAAGCATGTGATGTGCGGACCTCGAGTTTCGCCTCTACCCTTCTTCCTCACTGAAAAAAACGGAACGGAAATTTCAAGTAGTCGACGACAATCAGTTATATCTCAAATTGAAGCTTGTGACGATTATATTTCTATGGGATATCTAAATAGCCATTTTATTATATTGCCCTTTTACGTGTGGGATAAACTTCACATATTATCTCCTATAATGAGACAATTATAAGGCACCGATTAACGAAGTCAAAAAAATTGCTGGCTTCCTATCTTCCTTTCACACGAACATCAATAGAGCAAGTCATTTCAACATCTGTATGTTTTAGTTTTAGTTTTAGGTTTTGCTTAAAGCCAGGAAGAACGTTACTTTTAAAAATTTAATCAAATTTTTATTACGTTTGTCGTCTGCATGACCGTCTCTTCCACCCTCTAATGGTGGAAAAATTTGAAATTTTAAAACAAATATTGCAAACTATTTAGCTATGCTAGAAATTTGAAATTTTAGTGAAGGAATGTGAAAGTCACGAATCTGCCATAGGCAAAATTGGGTTAACCCCTGTGACTCGGGGGGACAGGGAAATGCAGTGCAGCTTGTTTGATTTCAATAGATAATTGTGTGTGTTTAGGGATATATTAAAACTTCTTTTTAGGTTGGATAAGCATGTCTGAAATATTACAATTTGAACTTTCCGAATTTCCCAAATTTCTAAACGGTTGAAAAGTCAAAAATTGCAAATTTTTAATCAATATTGCGATTGATGTATTTAGGCTTGAAACATAAAATGTTGGTGAGAACCACGAAGTTTCCACTGGCAGCAATGAATTGACCCCTTACGTCCAGGGTGGGTGGCACACGCAACTACACCTATCCCTCGATTTACACGGTACTCAGATCACACAATTTTGGCTTTGCACGGTCAAAAAATGCAACCAGTTTCGATTTACACGGTACTGACTGAGACGTACATAGAAAGGAAATCTCAGTCAGTACCGTGTAAATCGAAACTGGTTGCATTTTTTGACTGTGCAAAACCAAAATTTTGTGAACTGAGTACCGTGTAAATCGAGGGATATGTTTATTTTATTTTATTGGATAATTGGAAAACGCTTTTTTTTCTTTCCATTGGTGCAAACAAAATATGATAATTCGCATTTTTCAAATATTTAGGTGGTTTCAATGTATATCGTTAAACATTACTATACATATAATAAGGAAACGGAAATATATATATGGATAAGGCAAAATATATATATATGGATACGGTATATGGCCGATTCCCATATGCGCCAGAGGCGTTAATACCTTATTCTCTGTACACATATCGTTTTTGCTTTAAATATATTGTGTTATTTTGAAGTGTTGAAAACGGCACTCATTCATTGGAATGACATGATTAAAGATTTCCTTATAGTATAATTTCAGCGCTGTATTAAATATATTCCAAATAATAGTTTTCCATTCAGTTTTCTTGTTTTATTTCCTTAGGTAGAAGGTGTGCCACGAAGTATGCTGTCTTCATTGTGAAGATTCGTTCTTCATCTTAGAACATGTACTCTTGCACTTTCACATTGCTGTTGCAATGAATATATTGCGATGCAATGATTAGCCAAGAAATTCAAAATATTTAATGGCATAAGAAGTGTATTATTTTCCACAAACTCATAATCCATAATATCATACTAAGGTTTTTATTCCTATGGAATGAATATGTCTTATTTGTAGTAAAATCATTTTTTTAAAAAGTAGGCTATAATGCATAGGATGAATATACCATTCGTAGAGATATTTTGTAACAACTCTACATGTAATAAACAGTAATATGCTGCAAACAAGATATACCGAAGAGAGCTTTAGTATTCCTGTAGAAACATTTCTTTATGTACTGTAATTAATAACACTTAGTGTGCGCGCAAAAACTAAAAAAATTCCGATAAGGATTTTAGTTTTATAAAGAAAATGGTGAAAAGAAGAAATAAATACTCCTATGTTTGTTATTCTTATTGGAAAATATTTCTTAGGCGAAGACATCTGACGAAACTCTCATTCACTGCTGATAAAAAACAGTATTATGGCAATGATATCTGTAAAAAGAAAACTGCTAGAGGAAGAGATACAAAATCTAAGACAGATTATAAAATGTTTATTGATAAAAGTCATCTGAAACATACTAGAGAAAAAGCCCATGGATGTCATTCTCTAGCTACAAAAGTATATGAGAAACATTTTTATAATCACAATAGAAAAAACCCTCCTCAGAATGCTAAAAAACAGTCGCATTCGAAAAGCCGCCATTTCACAAATATAAGGGAGAAGTTTTGTTCTGGTGAAATTTACAATAAAGGTCTTGCTGAAACGTCAAATCTGAAAATGTATTGCTTAATGCATACAAAAGAGGAATCTCATACCCATGACGTGCATAATAAAAACTTTCCTAAGTCATTGCCTCTCAAAAGTCATATTTTTGCATACAGAAAGTGGAAGCCTTATGCTTGTAATGAAACCTTTTCCGAAACATTCCATTCCAAAAGACATCTTGTACCACATACAAAAGAGAACCTTCGTCTATGTGATGTCTGCCATAGAACCTTTTCTCGAATATCGCATCTGAAAAGTCATCTTTTAACGCACACAAAACAGAAATCTCATGTATGTGATGTTTGCCATAGAGCCTTTTCTCAGACATCGCATCTGAAAAGCCATCTTTTAAAGCACATGAAAAACAAGCCTCGTGTATGTTATGTCTGCCATAAAGCCTTTTCTCAGACATCGCATCTGAAAAGCCATTTTTTAACACATACAAAAGAGAAGCCTCATGTATGTTATGTCTGCCATAAAGCCTTTTCTCACGCAACATCTCTGAAAAACCATCTTTTAACGCACACTAAAGAGAAACCTCATGTATGCGATGTCTGCCATAAAGCCTTTTCTCAGACAACATCTCTGAAAAACCATCTTTTAATGCATACTAAAGAGAAGCCCCATGTATGTTATGTCTGCCATAAAGCCTTTTCTCACGCAACATCTCTGAAAAACCATCTTTTAACGCACACTAAAGAGAAACCTCATGTATGCGATGTCTGCCATAAAGCCTTTTCTCAGACAACATCTCTGAAAAACCATCTTTTAATGCATACTAAAGAGAAGCCCCATGTATGTTATGTCTGCCATAAAGCCTTTTCTCACGCAACATCTCTGAAAAACCATCTTTTAACGCACACTAAAGAGAAACCTCATGTATGCGATGTCTGCCATAAAGCCTTTTCTCAGACAACATCTCTGAAAAATCATCTTTTAACGCACACTAAAGAGAAACCTCATGTATGCGATGTCTGCCATAAAACCTTTTCTCAGATATCATCTCTGAAAAGCCATCATTTAACGCACACAAAAGAGAAGCCTCATGCATGCTATGTCTGCCATAAAGCCTTTTCTTGGACGTCATCTCTGAAACGCCATCTTTTAACGCATACAAAGGAGAAACCTCATGTATGTGATTTCTGCAATAGAGCCTTTTCTCACACAACATCTCTGGAAAACCATCTTTTAACGCACACTAAAGAGAAACCTCATGTATGCGATGTCTGCCATAAAGCCTTTTCTCAGACAACATCTCTGAAAAACCATCTTTTAACGCACACTAAAGAGAAACCTCATGTATGCGATGTCTGCCATAAAGCCTTTTCTCACACAACATCTCTGGAAAACCATCTTTTAACGCACACTAAAGAGAAGCCTCATGTATGCGAAGTCTGCCATAAAGCCTTTTCTCAGATATCATCTCTGAAAAGCCATCATTTAACGCACACAAAAGAGAAGCCTCATGCATGCTATGTCTGCCATAAAGCCTTTTCTTGGACATCATCTCTGAAATGCCATCTTTTAACGCATACGAAAGAGAAACCTCATGTATGTGATTTCTGCAATAGAGCCTTTTCCCAGATATCGAATCTGAAATCCCATCTTTTAACGCACACAGACGACAAGCCTCATGCATGTGCTGTCTGCCAAAAAGCCTCTTCTAGTATGTTGTCTCTGAAAACCCATCTTTTAACGCATACAATGGAAAAGCCTCGTGTGTGATCTTCCTATAAGGCTTTTTTCAGAAAATCGACTGTGAAACGCCATCTTTTAACACATAGGAAAGAGAAGCCTCGTGTGTGATGTCTGTCATAAAGTCTTTTTCTCAGACATGAACTCTGAGAGGCCATCGTTTTGCACATACAAAGGAAAATCTTCATTACTGTGGTGTTTTGAATAAAACATTCTAAGTTATTAAATCTGCAACCAGATCTCTTAACATACCAAAAAGGCAAACGTCATGCATATGATGTTTTGAATAAAAATTTTTTATATCAACTCTGAAAAATCAATGAACAGGAAACAAAAGCCTCAAGCACAAACTCGAAACTGGATTCCCTAAAAGCCAATTATTTTTTGTCTGCCAAAAAGCCATTCTCAGACATTGACTCTGATAAGCCACCATTTAACACATACATAAGAAAGCATTGTGAATGTGATATTTGCAATAATGGCTTTTCTCACACATCAAATCTAAAAAACCATTTTTAGCACACAGGTATCAAAAGCCTCTGCCTGTTTGTAATAAAACGTTTTTTTCTCGTCACATCTGAAAAGACATTCTGACATAATCGAGTAAATGCTTCATTTCTATATGTTTCTCATGAACCTTTTGATAATAAATATAACATTGGAATTTATTTTAACATAGTGGAAAAGGAACACCTCATGGTTGTGATGTGTATTTCAAAAATAATTTACAATTTAAAACATAGCAATGTTTTTCTTAAAATTAGTGCAGGTAGTTTAAATTTTAAAAGTAATCTTTATAGGCATTCCACTGGAATGTAAATGTTTTTTGTGTAATATTTGCAATAAAAACTTTTCTCAAGTTTAATGCCTTAGAAGCTTTACTCTCAAATGCTATAGATCAGGGATTACTACACCTTTCGGGAATAAAGCATCCTTTTGGATTTTGAAAAACCCTCTTTCTTCCTCACCTCTAATTTATCATCAGCGCTCTTGTTAACAAGTTAACAATTAAAAATAAAACCTTCACATCCTTTTGTTTCACAGTTTCAGAATCTCTGCTATAGAGAGACTATCCCAACTAATGTGAAAAGTCGTATCTCGATGAATACCGATATTTTTATAGACGATTAAAAGAAGTGAAATAGGTACTGACCATTATTATACCTTTAAAGGTCGTTTGCTTGTATAGCTTGAAGTTAGAATGCTTAGTCAAATAAAGTATGACAAAATATAATAAAACGCGCAAAGCATATTTTGATTAAACGAATGTCCAACAACAAAAAGGCCTAGAGTGCAAAATAATAATGTGCAGTGGCGTTCACAGGATTTAGGTTTGTGGATATTACTGAAAGTCTACAATCTTCTTAAGTACTTGAATGATGCTTTCTTAAGGCAGTCTCCTGAATATACCAATGATATCATTATTGCATCTAATACAAAAGTGTCATAAACAGTGGTTCTCAACCTTTTTAAAACTATGTCCCACCGACAATTTATCAAAGAATATTAGTACTATGCGATAAAATAAAATATAATATTTTTACGTAACGTATGCACTTTGGTTTTATATTAATCATTTAAAATATTTTGCCTATAAATAATGCATTAATTTTATTAAGAGTAAGTTTCAATTACGAAAGGGCAAAAGAATAGTTACGTTAAACATCTTTGCGAACAACCTAAAGGAACATTGAGACACATCGTAATAATTTTATTTAGAATTTCAAAAAATGTGTAATGATTATCTCTGAATTCTTAAAATTTCTTCTGAAGACATCGCAGCCAACATGGACGACCTTCACTTTCCACGAGTCGAGAAACAGCATAATACACAGAGTCCATTTTAGGAAAAGCTAATTCTGATAGTTGTTAATATTCATATTAATAATGACCAAAATGTTTATGTGTTTCAAATTCCATCAATTATTAATATCCAGCGCAATAATTTACAATATGTTTTAAATATATATATAATAAACGATATTCGATAAAACAATATACGAATGTTAATTTTACTCTACTAATAAATACAGAAATGTGATTTCAAAATGGTTACGATTTCTGAAACAAAAAGTATATAAATAATTCAAGTAATGTTTGTGGAAAATGCGAGGTTTCTTTTTTCATCATCTTACCTGAGAAAATTTATATTTTAAGTAATAGTATCTCTCTGCCTTCAGCTAGTATTCCGAAACAGGTAGTAATATATATTTCGAATATAATACGAAGTTTGTAAATTTCATTGGTCCTGTTCTCACTTCACCAAAAGCCAGTTCTTTTAGCTCAGTTCTTCAATTGTCATTTAGCTGAATTGAAAGGTCAGGAAATAACTCTAATTCATCTTTACTAGATTCAGAGGAAAATTGTATTCACCTGGATGGAGCTATCTGCACGATATCATAATCTCGTGGTTAGTATCATGCCTGATTCCAAACAGTTCTCATCTGAGATTGATATCACTGCATAAGAAAGATTTCATGACCTTTTAGCTGTTCGACATGAAGGAGTTCACTAACTAATCTGAATGGTTATTGCACTCGAGTTGTACATTACCAGAAGAAGTTTACAGTAAAAGTTATGAAGGGGATATGTTCGAGTCTGTTTTTAAGGGACCGCCTTAGAAATATTCAACCCTTCCAGGGCGACGGTTAAAACACCTACCTTCAACTCATTTAGGTATTGCCACTGACTTCGGGTGTTATTTGTAAGCGAGGAAGACAATGCCTTCAAGTGACAGAGAATTGTTTTTCTTGTACAGGTATCGTGAGTTCTTATCCACCCGACTCAAAACAATTTTCTAAATTTGATATCGATGTATATGTGTGATTGTATGCATGGACGTCGGCAGTGGAGGTATGGAGGAATTGCTCTTAGTAAATCCCCTTGGAAACTTTTAAAAGTTAATTTACGTAAAATTGTATCTTATGTACCAAAAATTAATATTTCCTATTTTCTCCTCACGAAAAGCAATTTTTTCCACGTTTCCTTTTATTTTCAACAGATTTTTTTTATATATGTAACATTTCTTTTATTATTACGGAAAACATTTTTTTACATGAATTTTGAATCACAAGTTAGCTTTGTATCGTTTCGTTTTCGGACATCCTTAATTTTATTTTAGTGTAATGGTAGCTAGGCGTAAACTGGAAGGAGAGCTGTGTACCAATCCCTAGTGATGATGCACAGAACCGGCCAGGTCTAGCACCTAATGTCCGACCCCGCCTTCTCGTGGTGCAGGCCGTTAGTACCTTTCAAAAGAGATATTCTCTTTTGGAAGGGAACGGAAGGGGAGGGCTGCCAGTTCAGTATGGCCTACTGATCTGGTCATCTATGGCCACTTTTTTTTTTTTCAACCCTGATGAGGAGTGGTCAACTTCACAGGGTCCTGGTGCTGACCATTTATACCTACTAGACTGGACTTGTTTATGGATTTGAGCTTGATTATGGATCCTCGACTTGCTGCACTGGTGGGCCTCTGTTGAGGGAGAGTCTGCCGCTGTGTTTTCTGTTTGCTTCTGGGTTGCCAGCTCTAAGTGAACAGAGGCATGGGATACCTTATATCAGCTGGTGGATAATCCTAATCAGAGGCCATCGCATGTACCTGAACCTTACTTAGCTAGTTGGGCATCGTCAAGCCTAAACTGCAGTAATGCGTCTCAGGCAGGCCATGTGGCTCTTGAAAAAGTCCACTTGAAAAGGTGGTGCCTGAAGTTCCTACCAGCATCGGTGACTTCAGCCTTTAGCGGAGGAGGAACAGGTCTTTGCCCCATGCCTGCGATCAGGGGGCTGTTTGATATTGTTGGCCCTACCAATCTCAATAAACCTAATTTCTTTAAAAATCCTACTAATCATTTTCTTTCTGCAGGAACGTGGAACGTGAGGACATTACATAGAGATTATTCTCTTGATGTCCTCATGCAGGAATTCCAGCGCTATAACCTAGATATTCTAGGCTTGCAAGAGACCAGATGGACAGGTAAAGGTGAGATACTTAAAAATAACTTTAAATTTCTCTTTACAGGGAGGGAGGATGGAAAGCATCACCAAGGCGTGGGTCTGCTGCTCAGCAGACATGCTAGTGATGCTCTTCTAGGATATGAGTGCATTAATGAAAGGTTTCTTACAGCAAAATTTCAGACAAGCATTAAAAACTTGAATGTTATCTGCTGTTATGCCCCCACTGAGGATGCTGATGAGGATGAGAAGGATAGGTTTTATGGACAACTTCAGGACATTTTGAATTCTGTCAAGAAAGGAGATATTACCCTTGTTCTAGGTGACTTCAATGCCAAAGTTGGTACCGACTCTGACCTTTGGGGAGGAGTAATAGGTCCTTTTGGTATTGGTAGCTGCAATATCAATGGGCAACGTCTCCTACAGGTAAGTAAACTCAATGGTTTCAGAATAACTAACACATATTACAAACACCGCGACATACATAAATACACATGGGTTTCACCTGATGGGCTGCATAGGAATATGATTGATTATATATTAATTAACAGCAAATGGGCTAGTTCTGTTAGAAATACCAGGGCATATAGGGGAGCTGAAATTGGATCTGACCATTACCTTGTTAAAAGTGTTTTGCAACTTAAACTTAAAAAGTGTTGTGCTAGAGTTAAAAAATTTACCTTTAATACTGAAGCTCTGAATGACACAGTTATAGCTAAAGCTTACCATGATAGGTTACTTAGTCATTATGACGGTCATGATTTGCTTAATACTGAAGTTGAGGAAGAATGGGGCCATTTTAAACAGGCTTTTTTGGAAACTAACTCATGCTGCTTAGCAACTTTAGGTGTGCAGGGTACGATTCCATTGGCCATGGTTGTCGCCATCATCAATACCCTCTCCCCTTTATTTTGGCCATTTTTTATCGTCCGAAAAGTTCTGCTTAGCAAGAGATAAACAGGGCGCAGCTGAGACAACCGTTGGCCCCTATTGACCAATATAAAAAGTTTGTAAAGCCGTCGAAGGGAGACGATAAACAACAGAATAATAAGACATATCAACAAACAATTGTGCGAATGGAAAGGAACGCTCCTAAAACATGAGCTTTTCCTCTAGCGTGCTAGCAAAATTCAGCAGGCGTTATAATGAACAATGCCATGGATCGCAAACAGTATCAATGAAATTGGCTGCATTATAACGAAGTTTAGAGACCAAAGTCCACGCAGCTGCCAAATATAGCCCTCCCCCTCCCCTCTGCAGGCACGACGAGTATCGACAGAACGAAGAGGCTGATAAGAAAGAGTGGTCATGACACTGAGCTGATCCTCGGCCGTCATTGATCCACTTGGTCCGGTATCTGCAAACGCCACTAGACTAGTTCGCACTGAACTTTGCATTTCGTTTTTGCATTTTTATTCCGCTTTCTTACTTTTTCGTTCCGATATTAAATCACATGAAAATGTACTTCCTTGTGTAGAAAAAATAGCGGCTGTACTATTTATCGACATTATTTTTAGCATTTGATGGAAGCGAATTTAACTTTGATAGTTGACCCTACTCTGAAATGCATGGGAAACCTAAGTTATACGTACGTTTTGTTTTTCCTTCCTCGTACCACGTTCAATTTAAGTTGTCACATTACTAGAGTTCAGTATTCTTTATTTAAAAATAAAAGATTTTTCCTTAGAAAAATGAAATGCATAATATAATATTAAAAATGATGTAGAGAGTAAAATCAGAAAACCAGAGAGGTATTTAAAGGGGTGATTTCGGAGAGACACACCCCTCCAAACAAATAATTGTCGAAACGTCCTCGAAATTAAAACTTTTTATTCCCAAATTAAATTGAGTGGTTTTACCGCCTCCAAAACATAATGAATAAATAAATAAAAATAAATAAATTAATATTTTCTCAGAACTCCAGCAATCTAAATTTTCGCTCTCCCATGAAACAGATTCACCGAAACAAAATCCTGTGTAAAGCTGCTTAGAAATATTTACGTGTAAAGTTTAAAATCTAATGACGAGACTGCAAGTGAATTTTTGAAAATATATGTCTCTCAAAGTGATTGAATGGAGTCTGATTTTCCATATTCCAGGAAAGTAACGGCAAGTAATTAAAGATTAGGAAAGTGTGATCAATTTACCTTGATAGCTATGAGTAAAAAGGTTCAAGAAATCTTCATCAGAAACAAACTGTTGAGGCAAAGCATCAATGTCGATAAACTGGTAGTCTAATTTGCCTATTTTCAGTTTAATATTATACATATACGGCTTTAGATTTCCCATTCCCAAGAATGAAGCTGCTTTAACTTAACAATACAATAACACAGTATCGAAATTATTTACAGCAAATTCAACTTCTCGTGGAAGTAAAAAAAAAAAGGTGATTAAATGAAACTTGAACAATTTCAGGTCACGCAGTTTCTAAAGTGTGGCAATCGATATGATAAGTAATGAACTGTTGGAAAATATACCAGATAACATACAAACAGCAGTAGGACGGTACCGCGGGCAATATATTAGAGCAGGCATTGGGAACCGGCGCCTCTGAGCACTCTAAAAAGTGTCTCTTGGCGCTGTTCTCTTCAACAGCAACAACGAAATTTTTCAAGTTTTTTAATCATTTTTTTTATATCATCATTATAAATTTTTTTATTCAGAACTATATATATATCTATAAATCATTTTTTTTCGTCAGAAATGAGCGCTAAA
Organism: Ryuthela nishihirai; assembly: GCA_038380435.1. Taxonomy (NCBI): domain Eukaryota; kingdom Metazoa; phylum Arthropoda; class Arachnida; order Araneae; family Heptathelidae; genus Ryuthela; species Ryuthela nishihirai. The sequence goes on from JAWZYU010000026.1 coordinate 56,444,450, forward strand.
GCCGGTCAGTAGACGATAATTTGAAAGCACTGATGCAATTCAAATGTTCTAAATACGTTCAAATTTGATTAAGGTGGTCGAGAACACTCAAACTCAAAAGTCACCCTGATGAACGGCAGATCATGGCCTACCTGAAGGTAAATACCTTCAGGTAGGCCCTGATCTAGCGTTGATTTGGATTGCTTCTCCACTGGGCGGTACTTTTTTTTACAGAAAATTGGTTAAATGTCCACGTTACAAGGATGCGGAGGGCTCAGAGAAGGTTGGGGGAATGGTACTTAATAGACAACTTTGAGGAGACGGATTGTAGTCTCCTCTCAAGCCATCCAGGGTGTTCTTTAACATGCACAGGGTATGACTGTCCCGTACAAGGGGACAACGCGCACACAGGATGGACTTAACATCCCATCCGACAGACGGCAATTTTGCCAATGCCCAAAGAGCTGTTCGTTTACATTAGTTCTCGAATTAGGATTTTTCTTTTATTTATTGATGTCATCATTCTGTTTTAATCAACATTTATCTCCGCTTTCGCTGAAAGTTCACCAGATTGTCTTTTTGATCAAAGTTAAAACCTCACACTTAATAATACTTTATGAGAATAACATAATTCTCATAAATTCATCAATTATGTTTGGAGTGGTTGTTAAATACAATAAGAAATTGAAAACAAATGTTTTTAAAGTAAGAATAACAAAAATAAAGAAATATGTCTTATAGGACAATATATCATTGCAGATTTAACTAAATGTTGCAATTTATTGTCTTTATATAAATTCAAATCAAGTTTAAAATCCGGAAATGCTTTCAAGAGTAACTCTAGCAATTTCCCTTCAAGATGTGTTCAACCTGTATGAGGTTTGTGTTGCAGTGAACAAAACACTTATTTAAATTTATCAGTGAATTCTGACTTTGAATTTCTAAATTTTCAATACATGTACGTATTTTCTACTAAATTGAAACTACTTTGCTTAAATGTCTGTAAATTTTGTCCCTTTACATAGGAGAAATTTAACGAAATTAATTTCAACCAATTATGGAACAAATCGCATTTTAAGATAATCAGAAATCCATAGTTTCAAGGCTATTAATCATGATAGGAACAGCTGAAGTAAAGAAAAACCCTTCTTAGAGCTCATGGATATAAAAGACGCATTAAAAGCATGATGTCGATTGTTTTACACCGTAGGTGGTCAAACAGTCGATCACATTCAACTGCTTGGTCGATCGCATAGCTGCCACAGCTGGTTATCAGCTTACACTAATGTGAAAGCACTGGTCACTGCCACTACTATGTTAAAAGTCTTAGGTTCTATTTCTACTTTCGCCGCGCGGTGTGAAAGCGATCGCAAGCAAGAGCCAATAAAATAGCCGCTGACGAATGACGTAGTTAGAACAGCTGGGCGAAAGTGAGCATTTCTTTGCATTTGTTATCAGGTGCGTTGGCGAGATGGACGACCACAAACTTTTAAATTTAGTTTGCGATTGTCCTTGTCTTCATGACAAGACGCATCGAAATTATAGGGATCGAGGAATGAAACAAAATGTGTGGGAATCAATAGCTTCACATCTGAGCAATCTTTCAGGTGAATTTCTATGTGATGAACGTTAAATTTAATATACGTGTGACACTCTGCCAGGTAAAAATTGTTATTAAACCAGTATATTCTACTTTCACCTGTTTTATGATGTTAGAAAAATATTATTGAAGTTTTATGGGCTGGAATATCTGTGTATTTAAATGTTTAAGAAAGTACTAGAAAATAATATTATGGAAAAATAAGAGTGACCTGGTTTCATCTTTTACCTTTCTTATATATTTTCCCAACGATTTGATGGCTTGCTCATATCAAAAAGAGTGGTTAATGATCCATTAACAAAATACAACTAGAATGATACACAGAGCCTCTTGGATTTTAAAATAAAAAAGAAAATAAATACCTCCTCAAGCAGCTGCTTGTCACAGAGGTCTTGCATTTTCAAAATTTTCCATCGTTAGAGAGCACCATTACAACTTTTACATTTGAAAAGTTCTTTTCCTGGATATGATGTTTAAAAGAGAGTGAAAGTAATGTCAGAAAGCGCGGTAGATCTCGCAGGGAAAGCAAAGCACGCGTTCCAGGTTGTTTGCAGCGAGAACCAATGAGCTTAGTTCTTTGTTGCAGACCACGCGTTAAGTGTGAAGGCTACAGCCGTCGCTTGCGGAGCGGCGAGTGACGTCAAAGTGCCTTTGCTACACGGCGAGCGGTGAGTGTGAAGGAGCCCTTAGTGTTTGTGAGCGAATTTGCAGCTACATTTAATGGATTTTTTTAATAAAGTGTAATTCTAGTATAATTGTGCAATTCTAGAATAATTATTTCATTTTATTTGTTATTTTCTGTCTTCAAAGTCGATTGCAGAGTCCAAAGAGTTGACCCTCCCTGTCGTACACAATCACAATTTGCTTCTATAATCAATGTGAGAAATCTACTGAAATTGCCTGTGACGAAAAAGCCTCATCGTTACAAAAAAAATGAAGTTTGATTTTTTTCTTACCAGACATTATCATCTTCTAACGGTGTACATTCCAAATAATGGATGAATGCTAAAATGAAAATAATATTTCATTAACACTTACTCACCTTAAAAATAATTTTCATTTTATCTTTTAAAACAAAATAAGTTTGAAATACCCCTCACCTTCAGCAAGGTCACCTTGACAAACAAGGCCTAGATATTAGTGGACAAAAATAAGTTAGATATTAGTGGACAAAAATAAGTTAGATATTAGTGGACAAAAATAAGTCATAAATATGTGACATGCAAAAAATATTATTTCAGTTATTTAAATTTTAAATCACGTAAAACAATATAATTTATTAATTATATATTTCTCTAAATATTAAAGAATATTAAAAAATAATTTCCATAGTTTAAAAGAATAAATACTTGCCGTTAGGAACAGATTCCATTCAAATACTTTTACATTATTTTAAAATTACTTCTGTTACGGCGGTGTCCGGGCCTGATGTATCGAGGGAGCTTGCACTCACTTCCCCCCCCCCCCTCGGAGTCAGGGTTGGGTTGTTTAACCTCTGAGTGACACGTTTTTTGCACTTAACTTGAAAAATGACCAGGTCAGAAGGACCCAAGTGGTCAGAGAAGGTTCAATGAAGGAAATCCACTGGATAGCTCTTAGGAGAGATGTAAGTCTCCCGTTAAGGTCATATGCAGAAAGTTCTTCTTCCGTGCACCCGAAACCACCGTTTAACATCCTATAAGACAGACGTCGGCCTTTGCATTTGTAACAGTGTCCCCAGTCAAAGTTTATCTCCGGTAGTCCCCATCCTGCGGGGAATTAATAAATAGAATAATAATAATAACCAGCATAGCTTTAAAATTTTGCACTAAGATATTTTACCAAACCGTGCATTTTTTTAATTTTTATCTTTTGAATTAAGTAGAAAGTGTTATATTTCTCAGTTTATCCTGTTTCACTTTTTAAAATTTATATATTACACTGAAAATCGAGGTTTTTGGTTCCTGAATAAAAAAAAGATTATTTTATGCTGAATTCGATTCTGTTGTTAAATTTTTTCTACCACTTATAGATTTTGAAAAATTTAGTTTCAATTACATTGAAGAATTGAATATTATGAATAGGTAAGTAGGTTAAGTAACTATATGGTTAATTAAAGAGCTCAACAGGGACTTCGGCCTTTAGTCCCTTCTTAACAGGGCTTAATCAGGCTTTCAGTCATTTACCTCATTGAAAAAATTTCTTTTCTCCCCGTAAGGCTTTAATTTTAAATGCGCCCCCTCCCAACCAACCAAAGATGTCTAAAGTGGCCCTTTGAAGAGAATGGGTGATACGACTGACCTACAGTGTACATTAATAAAGTTGCACTTGATGTTTTGTTTAAGTTCAGAAGTAATAATTAAATAGAATAATTTTGTAGTAAGTTTACAGTGATGGGGTAGGGCTCAATGGTATGCGCGTCTGGCTCGCAATTATTTAGTTCCCTGTTTCGAATCCCACGTAGGCCAACGTCGAAATTTGTCGCTTCAAAAATCCTTGCCTTGGTCAGTATAGGGGACACCGATGATCTTGGAAAGACCGCCGTCCATCGGATGGGACTTGAAATACTGGCTCTCTGTGCGTGAGACCATATCCTGAGAACGTTAAAGAACACGCTGGATGGCCTTGACGGGAAGCTACCATCTGTTTCCTAACAGCTGTCAGTGAGTGTCCTTCTCCCAACCTTCTCTGAGTCCTTCGGATCCTTGTGATCTGGCCATTTAGCCAATTGTGTGCAATAAAGTGGCTCTCTGGGGTAAAACTATCTAATTCAAAGTATGTGGACAATTAATATTTTAAACTGATGAACTGCCAAAGATGTTGTTTTAGTGGGTCTCCTCCCTCAACATTCTCTGAGCCTTCGGGGTCCTTGTGACCTGGCCATTTAGCCCATGGTGTGCAAAAAAGTGCCGCTCAGAGGTAAAACAACCCAACCAAAGATGTATATTTTTCCTTCATAGAGGCGCAATGCGGCATTAAGTTTAGCTGATCCGTAAAAAAGCTCAAAGTCGTAAGCCAGGACAGTGGTTAGCACTAGGATCTTGTGAAGTTGACCACTCCTCAGCAGGGCAGAGAAAAAAGACTGTCAGCCCTCCTCTTCCGTTCCCTTCAGGGAGAGAATACCCACTTTGAAAGGAACTAAAGCTTCGCACCAGGAAAAGGAGTGGTGTCGGACTTCATGTGTTAGCCGTTGATTTACATCATCGCCGAGGACTGGTACATATATAGCTACTTATTAAGTGTATGCCTACCTATAATCTGAAGACCAGATTGGCAAATATATATAATGCTCGTTTTCAAGGAAATATAAGTTTTTCTTTATTTTTTTATCTTTGTATTCTTTAACAGTGAAATTCGAAGTAATGGATGATTGAGAAGATTCAAATAATATTATAAATTCCTATAAGGCATAAAATAAAATTTATTTATCTTTTTTAACACTAAATGCTGTTCATTGAACCTTCTTGGGGAAACTTTTGTATTTTAAAATGTGTTTTTGTCCAATAGATGGTTGTATTGTTTTCTTGAATATTTAATTAGACTGTTTACCATCACTTGAATTTCGAAATTAACCATGTTTCATTGTATCGGTATTTAATTCCCGCACGAGCAGGAACATTCTTGAATGCATGTGTTCAATTAGACTGAGGGATTATTTAAATAAGAAAGGCGCTTTTCTATGTATTAAATATTTTGAAAAATTACAGTGGAAATTCTGTCTGTAAGATAATTGAAGCGAAATTCACGAAATTTATCAATTTCTTAACAACATGCATCGTTGGATAATATCTAGTTATTCTTTGCTGCAATATTAGAACATAAAATGCAATTGAAATATAAATGATTCTTAAGTAAAAAATAGATAATATTTTTCAAGTGCAAATAGAGGTCATTATTTTTAATTGAGTTATTTTTCGTAGTACCGTATATTTCCGAAGATAAGACGATAGTTGAATCATAAAAAAAGGCCCCCAAAATCCGGGTCGTCTTATAGGACAGATACAAAAAAAATTAGTTTGAAATTTATATCAATTGAAACCATTATTACTACAACAATTCGAAAAATCTATCATATTATTTAAATACGCTATATGATAATACATTACATTGTAATAGTAAATAATACATTACATTGTAATAGTAAAACAATACTAAAACAAAATAAATATTAAAAGTTATGTTAATTGAGCTACTGAGGAAAAAACGCATAAACCGTAATTATTTACTAGTACAGAGTAGGGTATGTCCACAAAATAGAATAGCCCATACGACGCTTTTGTGAATAGTCAAGGTCACTACCCGAATGCCCGAATCAGTGCGAATGTTTGCGAATAGGACATAATTCCGTATACGCTATACAGTATTATTATCCAGATGATGATCGCCGATCTAAACTAAATTCATAGGCCGTTGATAATTTTCGGTCGTCTTATAGGACAGATATATGATAAAACTATAAAACTTTGACGAAAATACATACCTCGTCTTATCTGAAGGTCGTCTTATATGCGGAAATATACGGTATATGAGTCTTTGATTTCTAATTTAATAGAAATATCGATGATTAATACTGAGCAATTATTTCACTGACCTCACATGCTTCACCAAGTAAATACCATTTTGAAATCTAGCACTAAAATTGACAATAAATTTGTAACCCTTCATTAAAATTATGAATCTGTTTTTAACAACTATTGAACAGCTCCCCATAAAGCATATCGATGAGGGATATATTAATATTTGGCTCCCTGACTCCCGATGAACGTTACTACGAACGAGGGAGGAACAGAAGAAGTCTCAGGATCTATAATGAAATTCAAATGCCAACGTTTGAAGAACAAAGGACATTATGCCTTTAGCATCCTACTATGCGAATCGTTGAACACCAAAATTTCGAAACTTGGAATTATAGGATTACTTGTATTTCACTTTATACTTCTGTGCATTGAGATAACCAAACTGTAATTTTTTCATTGTTTCAAGAATAAGGATTTATATAAGAGTATGCTACTTCGTTTGATTAACTCAGATATAAATTTTTTGGAATTTTTTTTTTCTCTTCAGAATTCACTTTCAAGATTTTTAATAATTGATATTAATAAACAGACAAAGAAATGTGTTATTAATAAAATGTACATAGAAAGTTTTATTTCTACTCCTACATGGGGAATACACGCTTCAAGAATTTAATCAAGAAAAGATTAAACGAAGCATTTCAACATCATTTTTAGGTATTCAGGTATCTGGGAGATCCAATCATTGAAGCATAATTGAGAATCGGATTTCTCCCTTTCAAAACTTTGGTGTGATCAGAAGGAACTTAATCTGTATCGCCAGGCTCAGAACGGACTCAAATTTATTAAACGATTGCTTATTCAAAGTGAAAAAGTAAATTCGCCGAACTGTGTTCATTGCAGTGTGAAAGAAACAGTATCACATGTGCTTCTCAATTGTGAAAACTACGAAAATCAAAGTAGACAATTAATACACAGTCTAAAGAGAAAGAATGTTACTGAATTAAGTCTTAAGACTCTATTAAGCCAAGGAGACCATTCTTTTACAAGATTGTGTTTTCAAGAAATTTTGAAATTTCTACCAAATTGTGATCTTTTCGAAATACACCAAATTCTGTTTTTACACGGATTTTTTACACGATTTTGATATAACACGGTTTAGAAAAGAAATCCAATTCTCTTTCTACACTATTTATTTGATCTAACACCGTTCAAACAACGCCCTTTTCAAAATCTCCATTTGAAATTAATTCTGAAATAATATTCCTATTCAAGAACAAATTCCTAGAATTTACATTTGTAACAAAAATGCCGCCTTTATGGTCATATTTTTCGAAGTAGTTTTAACTTTGAAAATGTACTATAGATACACATTTTCTGCACTAAAATACCCAAAATAAATACTACACAAGCATAACTACACAACACGTTTTCTCTGTTTTATTCTCTATTTTATGGAAAAATTGTACAAAACCTACTTCATTCGGAATAAAGTGGCAACATTGAGTTCCGTGAATTCCTCTCAATTATTTCTTCAATACATACGTTAGTCTTGGTCTCTCATTTCTTGTTTAAAGTTAGAAGTGTTTAGATGTTTAATAGATGAAATCGGAAAAAAAATTGTTTTGCTTTTTGAAGTTTTGTGTGCGTAATCTAAGGGACCTGGGTTCGAGCCCCGAGTAAGGCATAGATGTCCGGGTTGTTTTTCTGCTGAGGTCTCGCCATCCTCACAGACTTTCTACTATGGCGTATAAACTGACAGGCTCCTGTCAGACCTCTGTGGCAAGCAGCTGCTTGAGGGGGTATTTATTTATTTTTTTATAATATAAATTTATGAAATTCTACTGATAGGTAATTTACAATTTATCATAATCTAATTTATTAACTACAATTGAAATCTTTTTCGTAAGCCTTACCACGATGACGGATAATTCAGGAAAAGGAAAGCTATCTCTTTGGATACTAAGATCCGAATTTTAGAATGTCTTGCAATGGAGAAGGTTCAACATCCGTAGATAAGTATTTTGGGTTGAACGAAGCTACCGTAAGAACCATCAAGAAAAATGAAAATGCTATTAGAAAATCTGTTGCTTTCTGGAACAAAATTGAGCGCTAAGTCGTCATCGTACACGAGAGATATTGTAAAAGTGAAAATGGAAAAAGCACTAGTAATGTGGATAGAAGATAACTCACAAAAAGAATACCTCTGTACGGAAATACCATCAAACAGATGGCATTATTAATATATAAGAAGATACAAGAAATGGTACCAATCACATCAGCTGAGTTAAACAAAAATTATGAATTTTCTGGAAGTACAAGTTGGCTTGCAGGATTTCTTCAAAGACACGCGTTTCATACTGTAAAGATAAAAGGTGAAGTTCCATCTGCAGATGAGTCGGCTGCTAAAGAATTTTGTCCAAAATCATTGAACGATGGTGGATACACTCCTAATCAGGTTTAGAATACAGATGAAACTGGTCTTTTTTGGAAAAAAAAATGTCGAGTAGATCCTACGTAGCCAAAACACAAAAAACCGTTGGTGGCTTTAAAGCACCTAAGGATCGTGTGACCTTTCTATTTTGCAGCAACGCTTCAGGAAATCCTATGTTAAAGCCGCTGCTCATCAATCGATCCCTAAGACCACGGTCAATGAAAGGTGCAGATTTGAATAAATTGCCAGTGTATTGGATGGCAAACAAAAGAGCCTGGGCTACAAAAGAAATTTTGAATGAATTGTTCCAAAAATGATTTGTTCCAGATGTTAAAGTTATGTTAATTTAAGGGAAAAAATCTCGAATTTAAAGTTCTATTGGTTATAGACAATGCGCCTGGCCATCCTGTTTCGGAACACCCAAATGTGCAATTTTGTTTTCTGCCGCCTAATACGACATCCTTAATAAAACCTCTAGACCAGAGTATAATTGCCACATTCAAAACTTACTACGTAAGACGAACATTCCAATTCATTTCGGATAAACTAGACAACACTAATAGTTATTGATGTGCGGAGGAAATTTTCTATTTTAGATTGCATTAGACATTCTGGATTGACATTATCAGAATTAAAACCATCAACTTTAAACGTATGCTGGAAAGCTATTTGGCCAGAATATGTAAAAAGCAAAGATCCTGTACCCCTAAATACGACTGAATATCCTAATATCATCATTTTAGCATATGCAGTTGCTAGAGAATGATACGATGATATATCGTTTGCAGATATTGATGAATTGCTGGTTGACAAAGCTCTTAACGAAGATGAAATAATATAAGTTGTCCTTGACACTCCTAATGAAAAAGAAAAAAGTGATGGTGATGAAGAGGTTCCACTCACTGCAGGTTTAATTAAAGAAGGGGTTCAAATGACTAGTAAATTGCAAAGTCATTTTCTTACACGTGATTCCATTGTTCAACGAGCTGAACAGTTTAAACTTGAAGTCATGTATGGCGCACTCTTATGAATTATACAAGGATCTAGTCAAATTATGATCTCAACGATTGATTACAGAGTTCGTTGTCAAAACTAATCAAACTTCAGAATCACTGGAAACAAGTGATGATTTGGTTCCCCATGCCAGAGAAAGCATTTCACCATTGGAGTATGAACACGACGGCCAAAATGCTTCAAGCGATGAAAATGATTTAAATCCAGTCTTACGCAAACGAATGCGCGTATTGTCAGAAAGTGATTATGTATTTATACATTTATAGTGACATATTATTTTCTTTGTGAAGGATAATTTACTTTATATATGTACATATAATTATCTTTATAAGTTTATAAAATAAAATATGAGTTTAAATGAATAAAAATTAAATAACGATTTAATTAAAGATTTTGATATGATTTGTTTGAAAACAACTTATTATTTGTACTCGGTTTTCACGTCTGGAACCAATTTTCTACTTTTTGATATGCATTGTATTTTTTACACGGTTTTCGTTTATGCACGGTTTTTTCGGGAACCTATCTACCGCGTAAAAACATTATTGGGTGTATTTTAAAGGATCTTTGAACTAAGGAGAGATCTTGCTTTTAGACATTTGTTCCATTCTTGACGATCTGGAAGAGAGGAACGAAAAGCCTCAAGTTTCCAGTTATCTAGAGATTCTTGAGTGACCGACTGACAATTTTATTTGCAAATATTTATCTCAAATTTCCGTTCAATAGCAATTTTTTTTATTTTAGTATTTTTAGTTTATTGACAATATATAACGTATAATAGACTTAATAATAATTAAATAATGCGTACACAAAATAATGAGTTAAAATATATATCCAGAATTCGGTAAGAGCAAAATATACAATTAAACATAAATAAACTCATGTAATTTAAAATATTTATTGTGAAATGAAATACAATAAAAAAGAAGCCATATAAGAACAACCAATAAGCTTTATTCTCTTACAGGTTGTCAAATTAAATTATTAGTTTTTATCGATATTCATTTTTATAATACAGATTTTAAAGGTTTAAGAATGGAAAGAAGTAATAAATTTAGATTTATTCATTAATGACAGGAAATGAGGTAAGTCACCTAACAATGAAATAAAGACTCAATATTGTTTATGTGTAATAATCTTCGCTTAATTATTATTTTAAAGAAACTTTCATTTTTTTTCTTCCCTTTAACTTTTTGGCAATTTATTAAAATTTAATAAATTATATTTTAATAATTAATTAAATTTTAATAATTAAAATATAATAATGATTAAAAAACCCTTAACCAACTGCTTGCCACAGAGGTCCACAGAAGCCTTCCTGTTTCACTGATTAACTACCAAGGAAAGATAGCCGACTAAGCACCACTGATGGCAGCGCCATCTTTAGTAGACGACCGTAATTTGAGTTTTACTCCAGATTTCAAAGTGTGTAGACCTCTTGCTTTGCAGTTTCGTATAAAAGTACCCTTTAATTTGTCTTTCTTCTTGCTTGAACTGCTTTGATCATATTTTTGGATATCCCTCGCTACCGTATTCGCCATTGTGACGCAGAATTTTGTTTAAATACTTCATCTTCCTCGGTTTCATCTAATTTGGGAACTGGTGTAAACAAACCGATCTTTCCGTATTGGCCAAACTGCCGTCCGTTGGATAAAATATTAAGCCCATCCCATGCTCTTCTTGGCCCAGTGTACGGACAAAGCCACCTTCATACACCAGGCCTGGACAGCCTTGAACAAAAGAAGGGAAGAAAGGAGGGAAATATGTTATGCATAAATATTTAATTTATTTAATTGCTTTAAAATTTAAGTTTAAAACCCTTTACCTCCAAATCAATTAAAATAAAATAATTTATTCATTAACATTTTATTAAAATATTTGAGAATGTTATAAAATTAATTACCAATTTTTTTAAAAATTAATAGCTGACAATTGAATTTTTAGGAAATGATATTTAATAAGAACTACTATTTCCTTTTTTTTTCATATTAGATCTTCTGTACCGCAGTGTCCAGGCCTCATAAATCGAAATGTCCTTGTACGATAGAGTCATCCCCTGTGCACGTTAAAGAATACTCTGAATAGCTTTGATAGAAGACTACCATCTGCCTCCTAACACTTGTCCAGTGTCCTCCATCCCAAATTCTCTGAACCCTTGGTATCCTTGCAGGCTAGTCGGGATCGGGGGGGGGGGCGAGATTTTAGGTTAAGAGAAGGTACGACAATGTAGTCTCGGAGGGGGGGGGGTTGAGAATTTAGTATCGGAAAGGAAAGGTATCTGATAATAAGTCTTCGGTACTGTTTGCCAATTACTTAAATATTCCTCCAGACAGAAAAGATTAAAGGACATTTTGTTATGGAATAATATTTTATAGTCGGTTTTTAAATCTACATTTTGGTCGGACGTGTAGTATGACATTAAAATAAAATTATGGAAAGACAACTGTTCTGGATTTCAAAGCAGGTATGCAATTTTTAGAAAAGGAGACCGAAGTTTTGAGGGGAGACCCTCTGGATATGTCCCTGGGTCCTTGTGACCTCGCCATTTAGCCAATTGTGGGCAAAAACGTGCTGCTCAGAAGTAAAACAACCCAAATAAATGTTCAAAAACTTCATTCCTACTTATCAGTGTAGTTCTCCTCGTATAAAAATAATCTATAGATTCCTCTGATACATTGGTTTAAACGAAGCAATGACATAGGAAAATTAATTTGGTTTATTTAGCTGCTAGATGATGCACTCCAACTTTATTAGCACTTAATATTAAGAATCAACAGTTTTATGAATTTCAACAGTAAACGAATCTAAAACCATAAAATCTCGAAGAATATAATATGGCTGCAATCCTGTGCACAGCTAATACAGATTGTGTTGTTTTATATGAGCGGCACTTTTTTGCGAAGAATGAGGTAAATGGCCAGGTCACAAGGACTCCCAGGGCTCAGAAAAGGATTTGGGAGAGGGAATCTGTGGACAGTTGTTAGAAGACTGTTTTTAACCTCCCTTCAAGGCCATCCAGTGTGTTCTTTAAAGTGCACAGGTCATGGCTCTCCCGCAGACGGAGCCACGGCTTAACGCACATGCGACATATAGCGGCTTTTCCAAGCCCTTTGGTGTCCCCCTACTGATCGAGGGCACGCCGTTGAGTTTTGCGGAGATAATTCTAAAGCTGGTAAAGGTTAGACCCGAACTGGTAGCGGCAAATTACAAGTCTGGCGCGCTACCGACTGATCCATCTGCTATGCTCGACTTCTGCCCTCAATAAGTAGGGGCACGGGGACCCACTGATGGATGGCTTGAAAAGACCGCCATCCATCGGATGGGACGTTAAGCCGTGGTCTAAATGCAAGAGAGCCATATCCTGTGCACTTTAAAGAAAATGCTGGATGGCCTTGACGGGAATCTTCTCTGAATCTTCGGGGTCCTTATGACCCAGACATTTAGACCATTGTGTGCAAAAAAAGTGCTGCTCATAGGATCTACCGAACTGTTGACCACTTTCTCATTTACACACAACGTTTGCCTTGCTGGAACAGTAGTTAGCTCAGTAGGAGGTTAATTGGGGTTCTGGACCAGTGGCGGGTCAATGTTAATCCTATGGGACCCGCCACCCATGTGTTTCAAAGCGGACGTGGGCCTTTTCGTTACACATACAGGTCATCAATACATATATCTCCTCAATAATTTATATAATTTCAAATAATTAATTTTTAAATCAGAGATATTTTTTCACCGTTTTTCTTTTAATTAATGGTTTTTTTTTTAATTTTTAACCAATAGTATTTTTTCTTTTTTTTACTGCGGGATAGTCTTTTAAATCAGTTTCTGCGGGATAGTCCTTCTAGTATAAATACGACATCCATCAGTCAGATTCCTCATTCTGTTGTCAGACGTTGACAGTGACGGTTCTCTGCAGCTGCGTCTCCGTGATTTTTCAAGTGTTAGAAGCCAATAGTGTTAGTTCTCGACGTCCTCGTGTAGTATAAATCAGCTATTTTACAACTCACTGTTTTTATAATGTATCCATTTGATATATGTGAGAAGGCTTTCCTTCATCAGACCCATCTCATTCGTCATAAGAGAAATCATGATGGAAATAACCTGTTTAAGTGCTCTCAATGCGAATCGACTTTCTCAAGGAGAGATGACATCCGACGTCACGAGTTCTACCACACCTCCAGGAAAACCTACAAATGCGAAGAATATGCAACGGAGTTTGGAGAAAAGACAGTCCTTTACGACATCAAAGAAAGCCCCATAATAATAAGCGAAAACGTTCTGAAGAAGAAAAGATTCCCCAGAAGAAACAAAAACCAGACCCTGAAGACCCCTGTCAGTTTACAGAAGAAATGAAAAGGACCCTAACACGTAAAGCTGATGGCAACGGATGAAACATCTGTTGACCTCACGTTTTACCTTGAATCCTCGGGGGAGTCACTCCTAACTCAACTGAAAGAAGAATTGGCCTCGAAAGGTAGCATTAAATGGTACCTTGCCGTGCAAGTGAGCTTCAGGCGAAGAGTCTCCCCTTCTACCTTTGAACACTGTACAGTCGCTCAAAAAAGTATCCGAACACTACAGTTGATTACAGAATTCAGAAAAAATATCTGGCAACGATTTTTTTAGAAATGTCACGTGACACGAAGGTTGCCAGATCACTAATTTCTAAAAAAAATCGTTGCCAGATATTTTTCCTGAATTCTGTAATCAACTGTACTGTTCGGATACTTTTTTGAGCGACTGTACCCCGTTTTCCCGAAGTAACTGTGTCACAAGTCTTCCTACATCATCTCTAAACAGAGAACTGGATTCAGCGTGTAAGAAGATAAAGACCTCATTTGAAGAATTTGAAGGAGCACATAGTGGATGGACACTGGATGCCGTACTCCACGCTGAAATGAACATTGGAAAATATATCCCTCTTTCAGGGTCTAGTTATATCCCTACTCCAAGAGAATTACTGTTAAAACACGCTATTGTGACCAAAAATGTTTTGTCTGGTCTGTTTTAACCTCTTTGTATCCTGCCACAGATCATCCACAACGTCCTACCACCTACATTTATTTAGAAGAAAAATTAAACACATTTGGATTAATTTTCCCTATAACAATGAATTAAATATCTAAATTCAAAAAAATGAACAACGTTTCTGTCAATGTTTTTGAATATGAGAAAGAAGTGTTCTCGCTCTACATCACACCATTCAGATTTAAAGCGCACGCAAATCTCCTTCTGTTATCAGATGATGAAAAACAGCATCAATGCTCCATTAAGAATATGGGTAGAGTTCTCAGTCCTCTCACCAAACGTAAATGCGAGGTTTTCTACTGTGATTACTGCCTTCACCGTTTAACAAATGAATCACTCTTGATGGATCATATTCTCTATTGTCAAGAACATGGACCCCAGAGAAAAGAGTTTCCAACTGAAGAGGAGAAATGGCTGAAATTCACAAATTTCGAGTTCCAACAGCCCGTTCCATACGAGATTTATGCCGACTTTGAATCATTCCTAGTGAAAGTGGACACTTGTATGCCTAACCCTGCAAAATCTCACACCACTGTCACGGCAAAATCATGAACCCTGTGGATTTGCATATCTTGTTGTCGGACCTGACGGCTGCAGTCATAAACCTTTAGTAGTTTATAGAGGTCCTAATGTGGTAAAAATACTTTTGGAATGTCTGCTTAAAAAAGAAAACGATATAAAAAATTTAATCTCGGAGATTAAACCAATGCAACTTTGAAATCACGAAGAGGAATCATTTCGCAGCACTATCAATTGTCATATTTGCAAAGGTGTTCTGGGACTAGATCGCGTGAGAGATCACCTCATTAACCGATCACGATCATTAAACCGGCAAATTCCGAGGAGCCGCTCATAATGCGTGTAATCTCAATTTTAAGCTCACAAATAAGATTCCAGTTATATTTCATAACCTAAATGGGTATGAGAGCCATCTTATCATGCAAGGAATCGGTATGATCAAAAATAAGATTACTTGCATTCCCAATAATATGGAAAAATACATAGCGTTCTTCCTTGGAACTTTGAATTTCATAGATTCTTATCAATTTTTAAGTGCATGTCTTGAGAAGCTAGTTAATAACCTATCGACAGAAGAATTCCATATTTTAAAGCAACATGTTGAAACTGAACGGCTACACTTGGTTTTGAGAAAAGGAGTTTACCCCTACGATTACATTGACTGCAGCGAAAAGTTTCAAGAAACGTTATTACTTCCACGTGAAGCTTTTTACAGCAACTTACAGAAGAAGCGCCAGAGGAAGAAGACTATATCCATGCAATGAAAGTATGGAACTCATTCGACATAAAAAACCTAGGCCAATAAAAGACTTGTACCTGAAGACCGACGTACTCCTCTTAGCTGATGTGTTTGACAATTTCAGAAAATTATGTGTCAGATGCTATGAAATTGATCCGTGTCATGTTTACACAGATCCTGGACTAGCCTGGCAAGCATGTCTGAAAATGACAAATATTAATCTAAAGTTGATAACTGATTCTACAATGTACATTTTCCTGGAAAAAGGCATACGATGAGGAATTTCGGTGATATGCAATCGTTTAGCACTGCAAACAGCAAGTATTTAGATACCTATAATAGCCAACTACCCTCTAAATACATTATGTACTATGATGCCAACAATTTTTATGGATGGGCGATGTTGCAATGTCTACCTCAAAGCGATCTTCGATGGCTTAATAAAGAAGAAATAGAAGATCTAGATATTGCGACAGTTGCTGATGATTCGAATAAAGGACCCTTAATATTAAATAATTATTTAATGAATAAATATTTGGACCCTTTATAGGAAGGGAATAAAGGTTGACTTAGATTATCCATTTCACTACACGACAAGCATAATGATTATCCACTAGCCTCTGAGAAACTTCAGATTACCAGCAGCATGCTATCACCATATTGTCAAGAGGTTGCCCAAAGCCTTCGAATAAATACAAGCCAATCAGTCGTGAAATTAGCCCCAAATCTAAATTCTAAGGAAAAATATGTCCTTCATTACCGTAATATGAAACAATATTTAGCCTTCGGTATGCAGCTGAAGGAAATACATCGCGTTTTAGAATTTAAACTGTCTTGCTGTCTAAAACCATATATAGAATTCAATACGGATCAGCGGAAGAAAGCTAGAAACGACTTCGAGAAGGATTTCTTCAAATTGATGAATAATGCTGTGTTTGGAAAAACGATGGAAAATTTGAGAAATCGAGTGAAAATTGAATTGACTCAGAACCAAAGAGAGTATGTAAACTCGTATCATCACCTGCTTTACACGCTTTTCGTGTTTTTGACAAGGAACCCGCATGTGTACAATCAAAGCAAACTAAATTGAAACTCAACAGACCGATTTACGCTAGATTCAGCATTCCAGATCTTACTAAAATATTGATATATAACTTTCGTTATGACTATATTAGTCAAAAATATGGAGAAAAAGCTAAATTATTGTTCACTGATACAGATTCACTGTGCTACGAACTTCAAACCGAGGACGTGTATGCCGATATGAAAGCTGATATAGATCATTTCGATAGGTCCGACTATCACATAATAAATAGGTATTAGGTAAAATGAAAGATGAACTTTCAGGAGTACCTGTCAAAGAATTCGCAGGGCTACGTTCAAAGACGTATTCTCTTCTAAGTTTACAAGAGGAGAAGAAGACAGGGAAAGGAGTCCCCAAATACATCGTAAAAAGAACCCTTTGTCACAAGGATTACAGAGACTGCCTAATAAACAAATCACCTTGTCGAGTAGATTTGACAAGGATTCAAAGTAGCAACCATCATCTTCATACAGTGAAAGGTGTAAAACTTGGTCTGTCACCATTTGATGATAAAAGATATATTTTAGAAAATGGTTATGACACCCTTTCGTACAGTCACTACAAAATAATGAATAAATAATGTAACAGAAAAGAATATTTTGTTAAAATATGTTCACTGTGATTTTTAATATGTTTGAGATAAATGCTAATATGCATAAAAATATGATTTTATCCGAATGTATGTATAATTTTTGTATAGCCCCTATATATGTAAAAAATATCACAGGTAGACCACATGTAGACAGCTGTATGTAAAGCCATTTCCTCTGTTAACCTGCATTTTTGTAAGCAGGCTCTAAAGTATATCTGTAATCAATGTAAAAAAAGCATCTTTGTGAAATGTATAAATAAAACTGCAAACCAATGGAAATCATTACTTGTGTAAAATATTATGTGAAACCTATGCATTGTCATTGTATCTCTCAATACTTTGATATCAATAAAAAATTTTAAAATGAAATATATGTGTGTTTTCTAAATTACTAACAAGTGGGGGAGGTAAACAACGTTATCGCGACTTCTCACGTGACTCTACCGAAGAGCTCACACTCATAACTCATTTAAATAGGTTGCAACGTGCTTGGGGAATCATCTTGCTCACTGGGAGAAAAGCTTTAAATAAATGCATTTCTGGGATTACACTTATCATAAAAGGTCAGTAATTCTCTTAATTTTCATGGTTTGTCAAACGTTACTTGTAACTGTGTTACAAGTAATGTTTGACAAACAACATTTATTCACGATGTAGAGACGTTCTCAAGTATTCAGAAGTGATGAAAACATACGATTTCTTTTCGAAGTTATTCTAAATCGTCTGCATGCTAGCTCATTACACTACCCAGATCGAACCTCCTCGAAATCAATGTTTTTTTTTTTAAAGCAGTTGCCTCTCAAAAGTCCCAGGACTTCAATAAATGTGTAGCATGCTGTGTTTACGAGAAATTTATCAGCACAGGATAAAATTCTAATTTTTACTTTACAGAGACAGAATATCCTTGACTTTCACTAAGCAGATTTTTTATCAAGTGTTTTAGAGCAGATTTTACTGGATGTTAATCCTTTTCAGTAATAACATACAGGGAAAAGGATAATTTCTTTACATTATATAATAGACTATAGGTGAATTTTTTTATACTATTCCTATGAGTAAGTAAAAACAAAAGTTGGAATGTCATAATGTTATTCGAATTACAAGTTAATAATTATTTTACTTTGGAATGTTCCCATGACAAAAAAAAGTATGATGTTAAATTAAAAAATAATTCTTTTTTCCCAAATCCATAAAAAATTAAGGGGATTTCACCATATAATTTAAGTGATTTAAATAAAAAAAGATAAAATTCTGTAAAAAATAAGTTTTCTTTTAATTACAGAGGTAACAATAACGTCTTCCTTCATTAAATGCATTGAAACGAAAATTAGGCGATTTCACCACTTATTACAGCGGTTTAGTAAAAAATACATTAATTCATTATTATGTAATTATTAATACATAATAATTAATAAAAAAATACATAAAAAAAAGAAGAAATCTTTTTTTGTAATTACAATAGTGAAAATAATTTTTCCTAAATGCAATGAAATTAAGCGATTTTACCACTTATTTCAAATGTTAAGTAAAAGATAATTTCCTAAAAAAAAGATTTTTAATCACTGAGATAAAAAAAATATGATCTCCTACATTAAATACAATAAAATGAAAATTAAACGAAATTCACTAATTTCAGTTGTTTAATATCAAGAAATATAGGTAATTTCCTAAAAAAACCTCATTTGTAATGACTGAGAAGAAAATAATATCCCGGTATCAAGCACCTTTAAGCATTCGAAATGTATACCTACCTTTAGTGTAACGGGTTAAACTGCTGATGAGTTCTCTGACCTGAAGATAGGGAGTTCAAATCACTGCTTTTTAATTATGGTAACATGTGTAAATTATAGTACATATATTAAACACTAGATGGCGCCAGAGTTAGAATTACTATGTGATCTTGTGCTGACGGGATGATAAATTGAGCCTTTTGCTCATAGCGCCACCTAGCGGGATTTTCGAGTAGTGAGTTCCCAAAACACCAGTCTCCACCAGGTGCATTCATGGGCACACCTACCGGAAGTAGGGGGGCTTTTATTTAATTCATCATCATCCTCAAACAGCCATGGGCTATGGAGGTCCAACCACACCATGCAATTTAGTTCTCCATGCAAGTCTGTCCTGAGCTACATCTACTGCATCTAGCCACTGCACACCAATGTTAATAAGGTCCAGTTTGACATTGTCTGCCCACCGCATCCTAGGTCTCCCACGCTTTCTGAGGACTTTAGGCACACTGTTCATAAACCTATTCGCCAATCTATAATTATTCATACGGGCAACATGGCCAAACCAACAGAGTCTCTCTCTGCACAATATACTGCTTAAAGGAGGTTGCAAACTCCTTTGCCTAACCTCATCATTAGTTACAAAATTGAACCACCTAATGCCCAAGATACTGCATAAGCATCTGGAATCAAAAACATCTAGTTTCCTGCTATCTTGTTTACAATGTGTCCAAGTTTCACTACCATAACTAACCCTAGAAAGAACCAAACTGTTATACTGTCCAATTTTAGTATTTAGGTGTATACACCTATTTCTCCACACTCTCCAAAGATTCTTAAAAGTCCTGGCAGCAATCCCTATTCATCTGTTAATCTCATGCCACACATCACCAGTATCTGTTACATAGCTCCCAAGGAAATTAAACTGTGACATCAGCTCAAGACTGCAATCATTCAGATTAACTGAATGACAGCCTGCTGAACAAATTTTCATCACTTTAGTTTTCTCTCTGTTTATAACCAAACCTCCTCTACTACAGTCTCATCAACAGCTCGAATAAAAGAGTTCATCTAATGAACATCATTTGCGAAAATGGCTAAATCATCAACATAATCTAAATCAGAAATTTTCGTATCACTAAACCATATAAGACCAAAATCTTTCTCTTGCACTGAATTTCGCATAACATAATCAATAACCAAGCTAAAGAGAAAAGGGGACAAAATGCACCTTTGTTGAACACCAGAAGTAATGCTAAACCAATTGCTACAAGCCTTACCAACTCTCACACACGACTCAGTGTTATTATAGAGAGCTTTCATTATGTTAACTAACTTGTCAGGTATACCATATGATCACACAATCAACCACAAATTATGACGATCAACAGAGTCGAAAGCCTTTTTGAAATCAACGAAGCTAGCAACCAAAGGTTTTTGAAACTCTAAACATTTCTCAAGAATCTGCCTAAGTGAAAATATCTGATCCACACATCCCCTACCACTTCTGAGTCCACATTGCTCATCACGCAATTGACTGTCAACCAGATTCTTAATTCTATTAAGCACAATCATGGAAAGAACTTTACCTGGAACAGAGAGTAGGCTGATACCCCTATAGTTATCACAAGAACTGCGATCACCTTTTTTGAAAATAGGGATAACAATAGCTCTGGTAAAATCCTTAGGAACCATGCCTTTATCCTGAAAGATATTCAGAATTCAGTCACCCAAGTGGTAAGCAAAACATTCCCAGTTCTAAGCATTTCCATAGTAATTTCATCTACCCCTGGGGATTTATGAAATTTAAGTATAGAAATAGCAAAAATAATTTCAGATTTTGCTATAGGGCCAACATTAAAGCCACCAATGCATCTATCATCATTGCAAACAATGGGAGTAGAACTAACACATTGTTTAAAACATCACTGAAATGCTCAGCCCACCTAGCCATGACAGAATCCTCCCCATCTATAACCTTACCTTTTTTATCCTTTAATCCTTGTATACCTGTCCGTTTTCTACCACACAAAACATTAACTATCTGGTACAGCTCTCTGCTGTTGTGCTGTCTAACTGCTTCCTCGGCATTGTCAGCAAAACCATCAAGCCAAAGATTCTTATCAGTAGCTAACTGATCCTTTACACGCTTATTAAGCTCTCTGTAATCCTTTCTATTAGGACAAGTAGGGTACTAATTGACATTCCTGCAGTTCCTTCGTTCGGAAATAAGCTCAAGTGCCTTATCACTTAAATAATTCTGTCTCCTCTGCTCCTCTTTTTCTAAAAGAGTACTGTTAGTTTCCAAAAAAAGCCTGTTAAACACGGCTTCATTCTTCCTCAACTTCAGTAGTAAGCAAACCATGATTGTCATAATTACTAAAAAATCTATCATGGTAAGCTTTTGCTATGACAGCGTCTTTCAGACCTTCAGTATTAAAGGTAAATTTTTTAACTTTTGCACAACACTTTTTAAGTTTAAGTTGCAAGACACTTGTAACAAGATAATGGTCAGATCCAATTTCAGCTCCCCTATATGCCCTGGTATTCCTAACAGAACTAGCCCATTTGCTGTTAATTAATATGTAATCAATCATATTCTTATGCAGCCCATCAGGTGAAACCCGTGTGTACTTATATATGTCGCGGTGTTTGTAATATGTGTTAGTTATTCTGAAAACATTGAGTTTAATTACCTGTAGGAGACGTTGCCCATTGCCATTGCAACTACCAATACCAAAACGGCCTATCACCCCTCCCCAAAGGTTAGAGTCAGTACCAACTTTTGCATTGAAGTCACTAAGAACAAGGGTAATAACTTCTTTCTTGACAGAATTCAAAATATCCTGAAGTTGTTGATAACACCTATCCTTCTCATCCTCATCGGCATCCTCAGTGGGGGCATAACAGCAGATAACATTCAAGTCTTTAATGCTTGTCTGAAATTTTGCTCTAAGAAACCTTTCATTATTGCATTCATATCCTAGAAGAGCATCACTAGCATGTCTGCTGGGCAGCAGACCTACGCTTTGGTGATGCTTTCCATCCTCCCTCCCTGTAAAGCGAAATTTAAAGTTATTTTTAAGTATCTCACCTTTACCTGTCCATCTGGTCTCTTGCAAGCCTAGAATATCTAGATTATAGCACTGGAATTCCTGCGTGTGGACATCAAGAGAATAATCTCTATGTAATGTCCTCACATTCCACGTTCCTGCAGAAAGAAAATGATAGTAGGATTCTTAAAGAAATTAGGTTTATTGAGAGAGGGAATGCCGACAATATCAAATAGCCCCCTAATCGCAGACGTGGGGCAAAGACCCGTTCCCCCACCGCTAAAGACTGAAGCCATCTATACTGGAAGACTTTCTCCAAGGTAGAATTTGACGATGCCAATAGAAGCAAAGAGTTCAGGTGCCTGCGATGACCTCTGCTCAGGATTATCCACCAGCTGATAAACATATCCTGTGAATCTATTCACTTGGGACTGTCAACACACAAACAGAAAACACAGCAAAAGATTTTCCCTCCACAGAAGCCCACCAATGCAGCAAAATCAGGATCCATAATCAAGCTCAGAACCTTAATTCCGTTCAGGTTGGTATATATGATCAGCACCAGGACCCTGTATGGTTGACCACTCCTCAGCAGGGTAGAAAGAAAAGTAGCCATAGTTGTCCAGATCAGTAGGCCACACTGATCTGACAGCCCTCCCCTTCCGTTCACTTCCACAAGAGAGTATCTCTTTCGAAAGGTACTAACGGTCTGCACCTCGAGAAGGCGGGGTCGGACATTAGGTGCTAGGCCTGGCAGGTTCTATTCATAATCACAGGGGATTGGTGCATAGCTCTAATTATTAATTATAAATTCTGAATTATTAATTATGAATATTAATAAGGGACGTGGTCGGTGACGTCATAGGGGGAAATCACTGTGTGTGGGGTTTCCACGTTGGGAACTCACTATTCGAAAATCCCGCTAAGTGGCGCTCTGAGCAAAGACCTCAAATTATCGTCCGGTCAGCACAAGATTTCATAGCAATTCTAACTGTGGCGCCATCTTGTGTTTAATATATGTACTATTATTTACACACGTATCATATTTAAAAAAAATGTTCCCCTACAGTGATTTGAACTCACTATCTTCAGGTCAGAGAACTTATCAGCAGTTTAACCCGTTACAGTAAAGGTAGGTATGCATTTCGAATGCTTAAAGGTGCTTGATGCCGGGATATTATTCTTCTCATTCATTACAAATGAGGTTTTTTAGAAAATTACCTATATTTCTTGATATTAAACAGCTGAAATTAGTGAATTTCGTTTAATTTTCATTTCATTGTATTTAATGTACGAGATCATATTATTTTTTATCTCAGTCGTTAAAAGTCGGATTTTTTTATGGAATTATAATTTACTTAACATTTGAAATAAGTGGTAAAATCGCTTAATTTCATTGTATTTAGGAAAAATTATTTTCACTTGTGTAATTACAAAAAAAAATCTCTTCTTTTAGGGAATTAAATGTATTTTTTACCAAACCGCTGTAATAAGTGGTGAAATCGCCTAATTTTCGTTTCAATGTATTTAATGAAGGAAGACGTTATTGTTACCTCTGTAATTAAAAGAAAACTTATTTTTTACAGAATTTTATCTTTTTTTATTTAAATCACTTAAATTATATGGTGAAATCCCCTTAATTTTTTATGGATTTGGGAAAAAAGAATTATTTTTTAATTTAACATCATACTTTTTTTTGTCATGGGAACATTCCAAAGTAAAATAATTATTAACTTGTAATTCGAATAACATTATGACATTCCAACTTTTGTTTTTACTTACTCATAGGAATAGTATAAAAAAATTCACCTAAAGTCTATTAGATAATGTAAAGAAATTATCCTTTTCCCTGTATGTTATTACTGAAAAGTATTAACATCCAGTAAAATCTGCTCTAAAACACTTGATAAAAAACCTGCTTAGTGAAAGTCAAGGATATTCCGTCTCTGCAAAGTCAAGGATATTCCGTCCTTAAGTGGGATCCCCATATACACGGGATCATCTCAAAAGTTAAAACAATCATAAAACTCTGTCAGAATCATAAAACAATCTGTCACAATCATAAAACTCTGTCAGATGTCAACTGGGGACTCTTCTAGGAAGAAACACAGTATTATCCATTGATAATAAAATACTAATTTATCACATGGTCATTCGACCTATGATATCCTATGTTTCCCCTATTTGGGCGAACACAACCCACACGAACATTTACAAGATACAGGTCTTGCAGAATAAAATCCTGCGATGTGTGGTCAATGCCCCCTGGTTTGTAACCAATAGACAATTGCATAAAGATCTGGGCATTGGTCATATTTATACTATGTTAAGTTTGTCTCGCGAGGTTTCTACGAGTCAGTGCAGAGAAACCTTCACGAGATTATATCCTGCCTTCTGGACTACGATAATGAAGTCCTTAACAGATACAAGAGGACTAAGATGATGGCTTTCGCTAAAGAAAGTTATCCATTTTAGGTCTCTTGTGCATCATTACTACTCTTTGTTTTATGTTTTTTTGGCCTTTGGGGCCCACCATTGTGTGGTTTACTTTTGTTTGTTTTTAAAAACTGATGCCATTTAGGCATATTTCCAGATCAAGAAAGTTATGGGTACTATTGTACCTGGTACTTCATTTTATGATGTAATGATCTACGATCTACGATTTCATCCAGCAACATTCTCAGAATGTGTTGCCAAGATTTCTGCTTGTAGAACCAAGACTCTTCAGATTAAAATCATTAACATAGGCTCAGGCTGTAAAGATGTCGGAGAACTCTCCAACCTCTTCAGAAAAAGCTGAAAATTATTCATCAGTTAGGATTCTACAATCTATTCCAGAGAGAAACCAGGAAGAATTCTCTGACTTCCATAGTCTTTCGAGCAGCTCTGAAGAAAATTAAAGTCAAAACCACAGCTTATATGCAACGAAACAATCTGAAACACTGATAAAAAATTTAACTGATTTAGTTGTAAAATGCATTAATTTAATTACCTCAAAAATAAAGGTGTCTGAAGATGACATGGAATCCATCATGGAAATCAAAGAAAAAATTGAGCATGGCGAATATTAACAACAAAAGCAAAATTCTTCAGTGGAATTGTCGCAGTTTTAATAACAAAGTTTCTCTTATAATAAATTTGATTGAGAAATAGAACATAGATATAATATCGCTACAAGAAATTTATACAAAAATTTAAAATTGTCTGGATATGTAACTTATCAATAAAACAGAAAATGTTTTGGTGGAGATGTGGCAATTTTGGTTAATGAAGACATTATTCAGAGTAAAATTAATATTCCCATAAATCATACACTGTTAGAAGCTGTAGCAGTTATGTTGAAAATTGGCAATATATCTTTCTCTTTAATTTCATTTTATATCACTGGGAAAAATATTCCTGCTGAAACCTTCGCTGAAATTATCTCTGCTTGCCCTCCACCAATGCTCATAACTCTTTGTGGGGAGATGACGTCACAAATAATAGAGGCAGAACTTTAGGAAAAATAATTGAAGACTTCAATTTAATACTCCTCGATGATATGAAACCAACATTTTGGAATGGGAATCATTAATTGTTTTAACTTTGGTGGATTCAAATTTAGGCACTAAACTATCTTGCACAACTTTAAATGATACCTTCACCAGTGACCACTTTCCCATTATAATAGAAGGTTTTATTAAAAAGCAAAGGTGCAGTTCTATTAAAATAACAAACTGGGATAATTTCAGACATATTCTTAATCAGGAACTTAGTTGCTTTGAAGACTCTCCAACTGTTTTTGCTACAACCAATAAAATTAAAAAAGCTAAACTTTATAATTCCAGTGAAATTGAAAATCCTAAAAACTTAAAATATATAACAAATTAATAAACTTATAGCTCTCAGGAGAAGAGCAGAAAGGAGAGCAAGAAAAATCAGAAGACTTGATCATATATTATAAAAAGATAAATGCCTTAACGAAAAATCGAATAAAGGAAGCCAAAAGAAAGGAATGGGACAATTTTTGTCGCAATATTAATTTCTTTACTCCCACTACAAAGATATGGAAAATGATCAAGGCGATTGGAAAACAAGTCACACCCTCTTCTCCTTGGAATTTCATGATACTAAAAGGTAACAAAAATTTGAAAGCTGTTGCGAATGATTTTGCAAAGTATTTTGCTTCACAGGGAAATCACTTCTTTTCTCCGGAGTTTAATCAGAATCAAATTGTTGTAGAAATGGAACTTCAGAAGCATGAAAATTTGAATCCAAATGCTGTTGAATACTTTGACATGACCTTCAGCATGAATGAAATTACTCTTGCATTGAAAAAATGTAAAACATCTACTTCGTCAGGACCGGATGGAATAACTTATAAGATATTAAAAATTCTTACTGAAGCGCAAATTAAACTTTTGCTAACATCTTTTAATGAATTGTGGTTAAAAAGAACACTCCCACAAGACTGGAAAACTACATACATTGTCCCTATTCTGAAACCAAATAAGCAAGCGAAAGATCTGTCTTCTTTCAGACCAATTGCTCTGAGCTCTTGTTTAGGAAAACTGCTGAAGAACATGGTGAATAGGAGACTCAACTGGATTATAGAATCATAATTATCTTCATTATGCAGTTTCTGGTTTCAGGAGAGGTCGGAGCTCAATAGACCACGTCATTCATTTAGTCTCGGATATACAAACAGGATTGAACATTAGAATTACCACTACCGTAGAAATATTTCTCGATTTGAAAAAACCTATGATTCAGTGTGGATCAGAGGACTACTATATAAAATTTCAAAATGGAAATTTACAGGAAACATGTTTGCATACTTGAATCATTTGCTAACTAACAGAAAAATCATTGTGAAATTAAAGAATGAAACTTCTGCTCCTAATCCTTTAGAGAATGGTCTTCCACAAGGAGAAGTGCTTAGTCCAATACTCTTCAATCTGTTTCTACACGATTTTCCTGATAATGTACCAAAGAATGTGAGACTCTCTGTGTATGTAGACGACATTGTCATTTGGTACATTGGTAGAAACATATCCTGAATCCAGTCGGTGCTACAATCGGCTTTTGATGAGGCTGCTAAATATTTTGACTCATGGGGACTGGAAATATCCGAAGAAAAGACAGTAGTAATGTCCTTTTGTAGCCATCGACGATTTACAGATATTTCTATTAATTGCAAGGAACGTTCCCTGCAGGTTGTGAAAGAACACTGTTATTTAAGAATCCTACTGGACTCTGAACTCAAATCGAACTCATATATTCGTCAACTGATCTCCTCTAAACCTATTATTAACATGTTAAGATGCATTGGGTCCAGCAAGAATGGAGCATCGCCTCGTCAGATGATATATCTTTACAGATCAATTTTAAGATCAAGATTAGAATATGGGGGGTTTTCTACTGGATTCCTTCCCTTGTTTGAAAGCTGGAAACTCTCCAAAACCAAGCCCTAAGAATCTGCTTGGGCTTGTTAAGTCTTTGTCCATCTATTTCTCTAAATGATGAGGCTAATATTCCACCTCTTTCCATCAGAAGACCTTATGTGCTGTTTTCACACTTCTCAAGATTGCTCTTCAAACACAAATATCAACCAGTGACTGATAAGATCCTTTTTGGATCAGGAAAGAAGATCAGTGATGCAACTACTTCCATCTGCCGACATCCCCTCTTTGACTTGATTTCAGCACAAAGTTATGAGGTAGACAAACTTTCTAAAAAACCTCCTTGGACCTTTCAGAAATTTGATTGCTTTGTTTCCATTCCAGGTTTCACTCTAAAAAAGAACTTTAAAGCTTAGTTCAAAAGATTATTGCTCAGGAGCTCATAGAACAAAAATATGAAAATCATATTAAGATTTTCTCTGATGGATCTTTAAACAAGTTAGCACAAAGAGCTGGAGCGCCTTTCTGGGTCTCAGAAATATCTCACTTTGAAGCTATGAGGCTGCAAGATGCCTCAGATGTTATGACTACTAAGTTGAAAGCAATTGAAATGGCTCTAAAGTGGTGTTTTAAACAGCCAAAATCTAATTTTGTCATACTTACAGATAGTAGCTCATCTTTGTTTTTTCTCAAGGAAGATCCATGTCATTCCAAGAATAATGGGCTTTTCCTAAACATCTTTGAGACCATCGGTCAAATAATTGAAAAATGATTCACAATTATTTTGCAATGGATCTCTGGACATGCAGGTATCCAGGGAAACGAAATTGCTGATTTTTTAGCAAAGTCGGTCTTTAGCAATGAAAAATACCTTGAGTTGCAAATTGGTTATTTATATGTTTCTAAATTAAATAAAGAAAATCTAAAGGAGAACTTCCTGCATCATTTCCAAGTCATTGCCCAAAGAAAGATCAATCAACGACAATTAGCAGAGAACAAGATCCTTCCACTTAATGATCTGCACCTTTCAAGAAGAAATTTTGTCTGCATCACCAGACTCAGAACAGGTGCATCACTCTTGAATGACTCACTTTTCAAGATGAGAAAGGTTCTTTCCCCCCAATTGCCAGACGTGCAACATAAAGGAAACGGTGATTCATGTTTTGCTGAATTGTACTGCTTACTCGATCCAGAGAAACAACCTAATTGCAAGATTACAAACAGAAAACATCTTTGAACTGTCTGCACAGTTTACTTGGACAAGAGGATCTGATTAAGCGCAAAGTTTGATACAATGAAACAATCAAATTTTTAAATGATGCTAATCTTTTCCATAGGATTTAGGATTTTTTTCCGAGGTTTTGTAACATAAATGTCATCAGTTTCTTGGCGTTATCCAACCTTGCCATCTGGAAGAGAGGGTCGAAACACTCGAACATTTCCAGAGGTAACATTTGATGATGATAATTATTGATGATGATGATTTAACTAACTAAATTTGAAGCGTACACCCATATTCGGAATCTTGCGCAGACTTTTTTGGAGGCCGTGGGATATAATCTTTTTGATATAATTGGATGTTTGATCAATTATGATCCTTTGGTTTTAAACCAATTCAAGCGTCCTAAGATTGTGGTGTTTGACACCCACATGTTTAACTTTTAGTTGTGCTTTTTAGAGCAAATTTGTTTTGTCCTTGTGGCCCCTTTGCCGTTTATGTGATTTAACTTTGTTATTGCCAATCAGGCACCATTTTAGACTTCGAGATATAAGACCTAGGCTTGGAGCTGAAAAAATTAATTCAAGATATCAGATATCAACTTCGGAGCTTTGGAAAATTATAATACATCCTGACTAGAACACTTAAAGTCAGTAGGTACAAATATTTCAAAATTAGCCATTTTATTACGTGACAACTTCACATCTCCTTAATGCTGAAAAGTTCTTCAGTTGTTATCTTCTCCATCTCGTTATGGTACTAAAGCAACAGATAACATTTGACGTCGCATTCGATGAATTATCTCAAGAAATATATCGCAAATATCAGATTGCTTCACTGGGATAAATGCTTTAAACAGAATTTTGAAATGTGTTAACTTCGTCTGCAAAATAGCAAACAATTCCTCTCTCTTAGTGTAAGAAACTGTGCAATATATTTTGCAACATCTCCCCATTCATTTTTTCCTTTGAAGTTATTAAGTTGACAGACTGGCGTTTACAGTATTTCTTTCATACTTTAAATTTAAAAAGTTGATTTTTCTCACACCCCTCTAAGAAAAGTGGAGCAGAATGTTGCTGGCAGTAAAATATCGTTTGACACTGATTACTGAAATTTCAAATTCTCTACCACAAATAAATCACTTATGTGTGTTAAAAGTTTCTAAGGAGTTTTCTAAGGATTTGAAAAATGTGATTTACACTGCTGTCATCCTGCCATCCTCACAGACCCTCTACACCTCTGTGATGTGGAGCGGGGGTGGCTCAGTCGGTAGGGCGCCAGGCTCGTAATCTGTAGTTCCTAGGTTCGAGTCCCAGCTGGGTCAGCATTGGGCAGAAAAACAACACAAACATCCATTCTTTTCCCTGGAATCGAATCCCTGTCCTTTTGATTAGTAGCCAAGCGCGCTAACCACTCAGTCACGGGACCGATTCATTATATATTCAGAAGAAAAAAAAATCGGGGTCACTATTCCGCCACGGCATCATCCTCGATGTCAATTGTTACATTTTTAGCTCTAAAATATAATGAAAAAAAAACAATTTCCAAAAAGTTACTACGAAAATTCTGCTATATAACAAAATTGGGTACTGAGATTTAATTTCGGTAAGGGTGAAATTCCTTATAGAGAGGTTCCATAAATCGATGACCACCAGTATTAAAAAAATCAATGAGATTTTTAATTTTTTTCCGTTGCATCCTAATTATTTATTCATAGTGTCCACAACAAATCTAGATCAATAATAGTGGACACTTTCAATACATAAAGTCAAACGTTAGATAAAAAAAGGAAAGTAAAAGGAAAAGAAAATACAACCATAACCTGCCACCACACCTATGGAAAAATTAAAAAATAGAAGAAAATAATTAATCCATTAACACTGTTGGTATGGTACCCAATCTAAATTATTTTATACTCATACTAAACAAACCACAATGATACGAATATGTATTATATACCATAATTATACCTTATTATAAGTTACAGAAAAAATGTAATGAGACTATGAGAAAGCTAGTATCCGAAAATATAGTTATTTCCTATGAAAATAACGTGGTTTTGAGTTTTTTAAGCACTCAGCAGCACTTTTTTTTAAACACACAATGCGCTAAATGGCCAGGTCATAAGGACCCTGAAGGCTCAGAGGTTTGAGCAGGGGACTCATTGGAAAAGCTTTGGGAGACAGATGGTAGACTCCCGTCAAGGTCATCCAGCGTGTTCGTCAACGTGCACAGCCCTCTCTCACACGAGGCAAGGGCTTAACGCGCACAAGACATTCTCTCTTAATACCCTAATACGAGAATCAAGGATCAGCGAAATCTGAAACCTACACTTCTAGGGTTATTTGCATTCACTTTATACTTCTGTCCACTGAGATAGCCATACCGTAATTTATCATTGTTTGAAACATAACCCCCCCCCCCCCCCCCCCGACAACCACCTTGCCGTGATTGGGGGGCTTGAGGACCCGTTTGAGGTCGAAGGCTCTGCTGACCGATTTGGACTCCGGTTGGACAGGCTAAGACCTCCATCTCAGGGGAGTCGTTAGGGGCCCTGCTGACCGACAGGGCCCCGAACGACTCCCCTGAGATGCAAGCCTAGAATATCTAGGTTACAACACTGGAATTTCTGCCTGAGGACATCAAGAGAATAAGCTATATATAACGTTTCACGTACCCTGCAGAGAGAAAATGATTAGTAGGATTTTTAAAGAAATTACTAGGCCGAATTCTTATTAGAATATTCTAGGCCGAATTTCGGGCCCCACGAAGAGTTCCCACCACGGGAGCCGAGGCAACTTGGATCTATATATATCCTTGTTTGTGGCTAACCGGGGCGCAGATTAAATTTAGGTTTTGAACGATGGATGAGCTTTACTCCTATAGTACTGCTCACCATTAGGTAGTCTTGGATCAGCTGTATCTATATGATACAGTGTTGCCCCTGACCGTAGTTAGTGGTGAATATGGCATTTCCCTATACTCGTAGTGCTTTAGGCGGAACCAATGGGTGTGTCATAAATATATTTACCTGTTTCAAGCATAAGGATTTAATATGTATATAAAGCTATACCATTTCGTTTCATTAACTAAAACAATTTTTTTTTCGAGAATTCATTCGCAAGATTTCGAATAACTACTTTATTAAAAATATAGGTAGGAAAAGCAGAAAAAATATATGTTATTAATTAAACGTATATTGAAAGTTTGGTTTATCAGTCTCAAATTTTAGTTCAATAGCAAAAATAATTTTTGCAGATTAACTAGCTAGCAAAGTTAGACAATTGAGCACCACTTCTTGGAACGCCACCTTTATTAGACGGCCGTGATGATCATTTTCTTCGATTTCAAATCGTGTACACGTTTAGCAGTTCCACTTCGATCAAGTCATTTGTTTTTAGCTTCGTATTGATCACTGTGACGCACAATTTTATCCAAATGCTTCATCTTCCTCCGTTTCACCTAATTCCAGAATTGATGTAAACAAACAGCACTGTGTATTGAAAAACTGCCTTCCACAGGATGGGTGTGTGCGTGTTGGCCCGGTGTCCGGGAGAACCATACCCTGAGCAGGTTAAATAGCTGCTGGATAGCTTTAATGGGAGGTTATCATCTTCTCCTAATAGCTGTCCAATGGGTCCCTTCCCCCATACCCAATTTTCTCTGAAATATTGATTTCAACGAACCAATGGCCTCGAAAAATAGGTTTATTTTATCTGGTTTGTTAGATGATGCACTCCAAATTTATTAGCACTTAATACTAATAATCAGGAGATTTATGGATTTCAGCAGTAAAACGAAACTAAAAATCATCAAATCTCGAAAAAAATAATATGGCTAGTCATGTTACAGCCAATAAGGTTGGGTGTTTTACCTCTAGCTGCACGTTTTTGCAAAGAATAGGCTAATGGACATGTCACAAGCACCCCGAGGGCTCAGGCCATTAGAGGTAGTGGAAACTTAACCCTCGCTTAGCTAGTTGGGCATTGCCAATCCTAAACTGCAGTAATATGTCTCTGGCAGGTCATATGGCTCTTGAAAATGTCTACTTGAAAGGTGCCTAAGTTCCTACTAGCATGGTGGTGTGGCCTTTAGTGTTGGTGGAACATTCTTTGCCCCATGCCTCGATGAGGTGGTTGTTTGATATTGTTGGCTTCTACCTCTTTCAATAAACGTAATTTCTTTAAAAATCCTACTAATCATTTTCTCTCTGCAGGTACGTGAAACGTTATATATAGCTTATTCTCTTGATGTCCTCAGGCAGAAATTCCAGTGTTGTAACCTAGATATTCTAGGCTTGCAAGAGATCAGATGGACACGTAAAGGTGAGATACTTAAAAATAACTTTAATTTTTCTCTTTTCAGGCAGGGCGGATGGAAAGCATCTCCAAGGTATAGGTTTGCTTCTCAGCAGACATGCCAGTTATGTTCTTCTAAGATATGACTGCATTAATGAGATTTTTTACAGCAAAATTTAAAACAAAAATTGAAGATGAATGTCATGTGTTGTTATGCCCCCAAAGAGGACTCTGATGTAAACGAGAAGCATACGTTTTGCAAACAGTTTCAGGATATTTTCAATTCTGTGCAGCAGATATTTCTCTTGTGCTAGATGACTTCAATTCTAAAGTTGGTATTGATCTTGAGACAGTTTTAGATCCCTTTGACATTGGTAGTTCCAATGGCAATGGAGAACTTCTGCTACAGGTAAGTAAACGTAATGGTTTCCGAATAACGAACACATACGTGGCCGAGTGGTTAGCGCGCTTGGCTACTGATCTACGAGACCTGGGTTCGAGCCCCGGATAAGGCATGGACGTTTGTGTTGTTTTTCTGCTGAGGTCCTGCCATCCTCACAGACCTTCTACTGTGGCATATAAACTGACAGGCTCCTGTCAGACCTCTGTAGCAAGTAGTTGCTTGAGAGGGGGGGGGGGGGGTACTTTTTTATTTTTAAGGGGCAAACCAGATATTTGTCGTTGCCCACAAAAATTGTCGAGTCCATGTTTAATATTCTTTGCACAAACAATTCTCTTGGCAATCTTTTTTTGTTTTTGAGCTAATAAGTTTTATACGTTGAAGGGAAAAGTAGTTTAGACATAAATATGTTATCAGCACTTGTTTGAACTGCAAAATTTGTACTTGTATTCTTATTCATAATATATATATTTCATATATCTAGGTAGAGTAACTATGTATCCATAGGAAGAGGTTTTGTCAGTCTTTAGAGTATATCATGTCGATCACAATTTTTGAAATTGAAAATGTCAATAAAAGGATGATTATTTATTATTTTATGTAGATCAGATAACGGATGTTACTAATTAATGGCTTAGTCAGATTGAAATCCAATATGCAAAAGATATTGTTGAACCCAAAACCAGTTATTTTTCTTACTAATTTAATTTCTTCTAAATTTAAAACCCTTTAATTTTTGGTTCTTCTATGGAAAAAAATATTTTCATGTTGTTTTTATGTCTATGAAATAGCAGATAATGTCATTAAAGCTTAAATTCAAAAATAGTATGAAACATTAAAATTTAATTAATCAGATATTAATTTATATTGCGGAATATTTGTAGTGAGAGTGGACTTTCAGTTTATACCTATTACCTAATGAAAATTTAAGTTTTATTTACAAAATCATTCTAAAGGTTTATAAAAAAAATCTAATGCAACACAAAAAATACCCCCTCAAGCAGCTGCTTGCCACAGAGGTCTGACAGGAGCCTGTCAGTTTATATGCCATAGTAGAAGGTCTGAGAGGATGGCCGGACCTCAGCAGGAAAACAACACAGCCATGAGTTACCCGGGGCTCGAACCCAGGTCCCTTAGATCAGCAGCCAAGTGCGCTAACCACTCGGCCATGTACATATTAGAATACTGCTATGTGTCTACTAGTTGTTTTTTATTAACCTCTGAATGGCACTTCCTTTCATACAATGGGCTAAATGGCCAGTTCCCAAGGGCTGATAGTTTAGGGGAGGCAGCACACTGGAGAGGTGGTAGCCTCCCATCAAGGCTATCCAGAGTGTTCTTTAACATACACAGGGTATGGGACCCATGGCTTAATGTCTCATTCTACAGATGGTGTCTTTTCCAAACCCATCAGTGTCCGCTATTGACAGATAAGATCCCAGATGGGATTCAAACCTGGGAACAACAGATTATGAATCTGGCGTTCTACCGACTGAGCCACCCCTGCCACTGTGCCACCAAGAGTTTTACTGGATTTTCACACAACAATACAACTCTTTGAGGTTGAGACAGTATTTATGGACTGTATTTTAACAGTATTATATATAAGAATATATAATGCTTGCTTTTTCTGGCTGTGATTGCTAGCTAGAGATTTTCGAAAAGAAATATATGTTGATATATATGAGCACATAATACATTTCTATAATTATGAAGAAGAAAAAAATTTGGTTGTGGATTCAATATTATCTTTTGCATATTGGTATCCAGTTCCCAAGTTTGAATTCCCCAGTCAAGTCACTCAAAAAAATTATATCATTTGGCAATTTTTGTACCTTGAACTTAATATGCCATTTACAATAATCTATTAATTTTGACTTTGCAAACAGCAATCTTCTCTGTCTTAACATATTGTTGCGGATTACAAAAATGGATAGCCACTGAGCGTGAGTATTAAAAACTATATTTTAAAACCAAATTCAATACAAGGTAAATTGCTACAAAGAAAATACGGATGAAGCATCTTATTAACAAATCAACTATTAACCATACACAAGTCATCAATCTTCCTGCACAGAGTACACAACTTTAGCTCTATCTATTCTACTAAATACTACCTTTTACTTGATAATACTTGATGATTACTTATACCATGTCACTTGAAGATCTACATACACAAACAAAATCGTCCTGTGCTAGTTCACTAACTCACACTAGCAGAACCGTACGACCGTCCGCGTACACATCACATAAAAGATACCACTTTTATACTTCCCGCGTACACATCACATAAAGATAATTCTTTATACTTAACGCGCACTGTCTCAGAACAGCTAACCGTCCATTTTTGAACTCTAGACCGTTACACGCTCCACTGTTCTTCTTCAAATTCTCCCAAAGTTCTTATTCGTTGGCTGATACTTTTTGCTTTTGGATGCCAGATTCCTTCTGTCGTAACACTGCCCCCTTCCTAGGTCTTGTTCGTCCCGAACAATTCTGGATTCCAAAGCTTCTTCAGTTCTTCGATGAAACGGGGCCAAACGATCCACGTGAACCACTTGTACTTTGTAGCTGGACGTCGACGAATGCGATATACCACGTCATTAATCCGGTTAACTATTGTATATGGACCTTCCCAAGGTTTCTGAAGTTTTGGAGATAGTCCTTTCTTTCTATGTGGACTGTATAGCCAGACAAGATCTCCTTGATTGAAAACAGTTCCATTTATTTTACTGTCATATCTTGTTTTGGTTCTGTCACTTGCTATGTCGATGTTATGTCTAACGGAATGATGGATTTCTTCTAGTCGTTTTTGTAATTCTTGTACGTATTGTGGAGTGGACACAGGCATTGCTTCGGGCCGACCATATAAAAGGTCACAGGGAAGACGTAACTCTCTTCCAAAGAGCATCATGGAAGGTGTCTGTCCAGTTGTCTCATGCACTGCCGTTCTGTATGCCAGCAAAAGGAGTGGTATATGGCGATCCCAGTCACGTTGGTGGTCGTTCACAAACAATGCTAGATGCTGTGCAATTGTTCTATTGAATCTTTCAACCATACCATCCGACTGAGGATGTAAGGGAGTTGTTCTGGTTTTCTGAATGCCTAATAGTTGGCAGATGCCTTTAAACACATTGGATTCAAAATTCCGTCCTTGGTCAGAGTGGAGATGTAAAGGTACTCCATACCTACTAATCAAGTTATTAACTATCATCTCTGCCACTGTTGTTGCTTCCTGGTCTTGGATGGGATATACCTCAGGCCAGTTTGTGAAATAATCCATTACCAGTAAAAAATATCGATTTCCATCATCAGTTCTAGGAAACGGACCCATTACATCAATGGCTATTCTTTCAAAAGGGGCACCAACGTTATACGTCTGCAGCTTACCCCGACTCCTAGTCTTAGGTCCTTTCTTTGCTGCACAGGCTTCACATTGCCTACACCATCTTTCAACGTCTGCCCTACTTTTCAACCAATGAAATCGTTCTCTGGCTTTGGCTAATGTCTTATTTACACCGAAGTGTCCTCCAGTAGCACTATCATCTACATCTTTCATCACAAGTTCCACTCGGGAGCGAGGAAGGATTATCTGCCAACGGATCAGCCGTCCAGTGGGATTCTCCCATCTTCTGTATAATACTCCGTCTTCCATTTTTAAGGAGTCCCACTGTGCCCAGTAACTTTTAGTAGTTGGACTATACCTCGAGATTTGCTCCCAATTAGGTCTTACATCAGATTTTTCAATTAATTCTAATATTGGTTTTATGTCTTCATCATCTAGTTGAGCCTTCCTGATTTCAATTGGATTCCAGATGTTAGGGGTGTCACTGTTTGCTTGTGTCGATACTATTTGTCTTATGGGCATTATCTCTTTAGTTCCAAATTTCAGTTCTGCATTATAGCAATGTTTAGTGTTGTCAATACATGGGCGCCTGGAAAGAGCATCTGCATTCTTATGCATTTTACCACTTCGATGTTCGATGGAGAAATCGTATTCTTGTAACCGTTGTATCCACCTAGCGATTTGTCCTTCAGCGTTTTTGAAGTTTAATAACCATCTAAGTGCAGCATGATCAGTACGTATAAAGAATTTCTGGCCATAGAGATAATGATGAAATGTTCTATTGCTTTTACTATTGCTAACAGTTCTTTGCGTGTTACACAATAATTCCGCTCTGGTTTGGATAAAGTTTTACTAAAGTATGCAATAACTTTCTCTTGTCCGTCTTGTTCTTGTGAAAGTCGACAGGAGCACCAAATCCTGTGTTACTTGCGTCAGTATCTATTACGAATTGTTTTCCAGTTTGTGGGTACGCTAGCACTGGTGCTGTGGAAAGAGTTTTCTTTAGCTGTTGAAAGGCTATATCGCATTCGGTGGTCCACATAAACCGCTGGCCCTCTTCTGTCAGACGATGTAATGGCCTTGCGATGTTGGACAAACCTTTGACAAATCTTCTGTAGTAGGTGCAAAGTCCAATTAAACTACGAAGTTGATGAACATCTTGTGGTGAAGGCCAGTCTCTTACAGCTTCTATCTTACTAGGATCAGTCTTAATCCCTGATGTAGTGATCACATGACCAAGGTAATGAACTTCTTGCTGGAACAGTTTACACTTTGTCGGTCCCAATTTTAACTTGGCTGCCTTAAGTTTTTTCAAATACCTGACGAAGATTTCTCAAATGTTCTTCAAACGTTCTTCCAAAGAACTATGATGTCGTCCAAGTAAACCAGGCAGACCTCTCAAGACAAACCTTTCAGCACTGACTCCATTAGTCGCTCAAATGTGGCAGGTGCATTACAAAGTCCAAATGGCATCACCTTAAACTGCCAAAGTCCATTCCCTGTAGTGAAAGCTGTTTTTTCACGGTCTTCAGGACGTATACCAACTTGCCAATAGCCACTCTTTATGTCTAATGTTGAGAACCATTCTGACCCAGATAAAGTGTCTAGTGTATCATCAATCCTGGGTAAAGGAAATGAGTCTTTCTTTGTTACGTCATTTAATCTGCGATAATCTACACAAAATCGTGTAGATCCATCCTTTTTCTTGACAAGAACTACTGGTGATGTCCAGGGACTCTGTGATGGTTCTATAATGCCCTGAGCTTCCATGTCCTTTATGAGTTGTTCCGTCTCCTCTATTTTTGCCAATGGAAGCCTTCTTGCCGGCAGATGGACTGGAGGAGAATCACCAGTGTTGATTTTATGTTCTGTCAGGTTCGTACGGCCATAATCATTTGATGTGGCAGAAAAAATGTCAGAAAATTCTTTTAATAGGTTCTCGGCCTTAACAGCTTGGTTTTCAGTTAATATTCGTCTTGTTTCTCTCCATAATTCAGTAAGATGAGATGGGATGTCTGTATGATTTTGATTTGAATCAGTAACTTCTATTTTATTTATACTTGTTACACAGGTAACAGCTTCACATATTGCTAATTTCTCACCTTTTTTTAACATTCTATTGGATTTGTTACAGTTCATCACTCTGATAGGGATCTGTTCTTTATCTTGGAACCAGGATATTATGAGCCAAAGCTCCTTTACCAGAGGCATCTGTAACTGCCAGTCGGAAGGCCCCAGAAGTCTCCGCCCGATGTCCACGGACTATAACTTCACTTTGTGCTGGGCTCTCTGTGTCTCTGTTCCGTCACTAATATTGGAGTTACACTTGATAAAGAATCAGACGTCCGGCTAAGCAGAGGAATCTCTTCTGTCTCATAGATGAGTAGGTTATCACTGGGTCTAATGTTGAATCCATGTTTCTTACGAAAATCAATGCCTAATATGCATTCATCGTAGATGTTAGCGATGTAAACAGAATGGTGTACTAGACAGCTACCAACTCGGATGTTAAGTTCTACTTTTCCATGGACTTTTGCACGATCTCCAGTGGCTGTTTGTAGGCTTATTTTAGACTGTGTAGTATTCAAGTTTGGGTGAGGTATTATTTTCTTTATTATATCCGTTCTGAGTAAAGTTACATTTGCACCAGTGTCGACTATCATTACGGCAAGGCTTTATCAGCTACTAATCCATTATTATCACCATGTAATGTTGAAACGTGGGCGACTTCCCCTGGGGCCAACCAATCAACAGCCAGCCTCTGCCCCGCAAGACTGACTAATTTCTGTTTCCCTGATCCTGTTGTCTAGTTGATAGACTTGGACTCCTTATTCGTTTCCTATTGCAGTTGGTACGAATGTGTCCGGTCTTGCCACAATTCCAACACTGAAGGTCTGTTGTAGTTTTTGAAGAAGAACCTTTTATATCTTTCAAAACGGATAGTATGGCTTTGGTTAGTTCTTTCATTTCATTATCCTTTTCTACAGTTTCTTCTGCACTCACAAATCTCACTGTACGTTTGTTCGCTCGGGAGGAAAGCCTAGAGCACTCGTATTTCATAGCATGTACCACAGCTGACTTTAAGGATTCACCTTCAAACATCCTCAGAGATTGCTGAGTGTAAGGGTCAGCAATAGCATCAATAAATTGTAATTGAGCTAAATTATCTTGAATTTCTGGTGGACAGTTACTATAAGCCAATCTAGCTCGACGCTCAATATCACTAGCAAGCTCTTGCAAAATTTCACCATTTTTCTGCATGCGATGTTTAAATTGAGTAACGTAATATTGTTTTAAATAGCTATCACCAAACCTTAGTTCTAATGCAGAAACTAGACTTTGATAATCAAGTCGTTTTTCTTCTGGAACAGACTGCAAAACTTCCGCAGCAGAATTTCTTAAGGAAGCTGCAAGAAAACTGGCCTTTTGGAATTCATTCCACTCATTGGCTGTAGCGATAACTTCCAATTGTGTTTTAAATACTGTCCAAGATGATTGACCATCATATGTAGAAGGTTTAGTTGTATTTTTAGCGATATGTGTAATAACATTATTTCCACTAGAATTATTATTATCATAAGCAGAAGGAAACATTTCATTTCTCAAAATCTGAAACTGGCGTTCACAATCAGTTTTTAAAATTTCAATTTCATGTTTATAATCTAACTTAACACTATCAAGATCATATTTTACACTGTCAATTTCAACCTTTAAACAATCACATTGTTTATTAAGTTCCGTTTTAATGTTTTTACACTGATCAGTAATCTTATCAATTTCAGAAGCCACTTCAGCTCTCATCTCATTATTTTGTGCGGCCATTTCGGCTTTCAAATCATCGTTTTGTCTAACAAGGTCACCTATTTTATTGTTTACGTCACTATTTTGACTAGAACGTTCACCTATTTTATTGCTTTGGGTAGCTATATCACCTTTAATATCAGTATTTTGACTTTTAATGTCATTCATCTGCGTAGCCATATCGGCTTTCATATCAGTCATCTGCGTAGCCATATCGGCTTTCAAGCTATTTATCAACTTTACTAATTCATCCATACTTCTAGTTAACGGCATTCAATAAATTATCCCGCTTCTGACACCAAATGTTGCGGATTACAAAAATGGATAGTCACTGAGCGTGAGTATTAAAAACTATATTTCAAAACCAAATTCAATACAAGGTAAATTGTTACAAAGAAAATATGTATGAAGTATCTATTAAACAAATCAACTATTATTCATACACAAGTCATCAACCTTCCTGCGCAGAGCACACAACATAGCTCTGTCTATTCCACTAAATATTACCTTTTTACTTGATTACCATGTCGCTTGAACATCTTCATACACAAACAAAATCGTCCTGTGCTAGTTCGCTAACTCACTCTAGCAGAACCATACGACCGTCCGCGTGCACATCACATAAAAGATACCACTTTTATACTTCCCGCGTACACAACACATAAAGATAATTCTTTATACTTAACGCGCACTGTCTCAGAACAGCTAACCG
This sequence comes from Ryuthela nishihirai, assembly GCA_038380435.1. Taxonomy (NCBI): domain Eukaryota; kingdom Metazoa; phylum Arthropoda; class Arachnida; order Araneae; family Heptathelidae; genus Ryuthela; species Ryuthela nishihirai. Next base: position 56,485,869 of record JAWZYU010000026.1, read on the forward strand.
TCCATTTTCGAACTCTAGACCGTTGGAAACACGACCGTTACACACTCCACTGTTCTTCTTCAAATTCTCCCAAAGTTCTTATTCGTTGGCTGATACTTTTTGCTTTCGATTGCCAGATTCCTTCTGACGTAACAATATAGAAAGAAACATGTGAGCCATATTTCTGATATTCCTGCTGTCACTGAGTTGACGAAATGATACTTTTCATATTATTGAAAGAGACATATGAGCCATATTTCTAATATTCCTATTGTCACTGAGTTGACGAAATGATACTTTTCATAATATTGAAAGACACATATGAACCATATTTCTTATATTCCTGTTGTCACTGAGTTGACGAAATGATACTTTTCATATTATTGAAAGAGACATATGAGCCATATTTCTAATATTCCTATTGTCACTGAGTTGACGAAATGATACTTTTCATAATATTGAAAGAGACATATGAACCATATTTCTTATATTCTATTGTCACTGAGTTGACGAAATGATACTTTTCATAATATTGAACGAGACATATGAGCCATATTTCTAATATTCTTATTATCACTGAGTTGACGAAATGATACTTTTCATAATATTGAAAGAGACATATGAACCATATTTCTGATATTTCTGCTGTCACTGAGTTGACGAAATGATACTTTTCATAATATTGAAAGACACATATGAGCCATATTTCTAATATTCCTATTGTCACTGAGTTGACGAAATGATACTTTTCATAATATTGAAAGAGACATATCAACCATATTTCTTATATTCTATTGCCACTGAGTTGACGAAATGATACTTTTCATAATATTGAAAGAGACATATGAGCCATATTTCTAATATTCCTATTGTCACTGAGTTGACGAAATGATACTTTTCATAATATTGAAAGAGGCATATGAACCATATTTCTGATATTTCTGCTGTCACTGAGTTCACGAAATGATACTTTTCATAATATTGAAAGAAACATATGAGCCATATTTCTAATATTTCTATTGTCACTGAGTTCACAAAATGATACTTCATAATATTGAAAGAGACATATGAACCATATTTCTGATATTCCTGCTGTCACTGAGTTGACGAAATGATACTTTTCATAATATTGAAAGAGACATATGAACCATATATCTGATATTCCTATTGTCACTGAGTTCAAGAAATGATACTTTTCATAATAATGAAAGAGACATATTAACCATATTTCTGATATTCCTGCTGTCACTGAGTTCACAAAATGATACTTCATAATATTGAAAGAGACATATGAACCATATTTCTGATATTCCTGCTGTCACTGAGTTGACGAAATGATACTTTTCATAATATTGAAAGAGACATATGAACCATATTTCTGATATTCCTATTGTCACTGAGTTCAAGAAATGATACTTTTCATAATAATGAAAGAGACATATTAACCATATTTCTGATATTCCTGCTGTCACTGAGTTCACAAAATGATACTTCATAATATTGAAAGAGACATATGAACCATATTTCTGATATTCCTGCTGTCACTGAGTTGACGAAATGATACTTTTCATAATATTGAAAGAGACATATGAACCATATTTCTGATATTCCTATTGTCACTGAGTTCAAGAAATGATACTTTTCATAATAATGAAAGAGACATATTAACCATATTTCTGATATTCCTGCTGTCACTGAGTTCACAAAATGATACTTCATAATATTGAAAGAGACATATGAACCATATTTCTGATATTCCTGCTGTCACTGAGTTGACGAAATGATACTTTTCATAATATTGAAAGAGACATATGAACCATATTTCTAATATTCCTATTGTCACTGAGTTCAAGAAATGATACTTTTCATAATAATGAAAGAGACATATTAACCATATTTCTGATATTCCTGCTGTCACTGAGATGACGAAATGATACTTTTCATAATATTGAAAGAGGCATATGAACCATATTTCTGATATTCCTGCTGTCACTGAGTTGACGACATATTACTTTTCATGATACTGAAAGAGACATATGAACCATATTTCTGATATTTCTGCTCTCACTGAGTTGACGAAATGATACTTTTCATAATATTGAAAGAGACTTATGAACCATATTTCTGATATTTGTGCTGTCACTGAGTTGACGAAATGATACTTTTCATAATATTGAAAGAGACATATGAACCATATTTCTAATATTCCTATTGTCACTGACTTCAAGAAATGATACTTTTCATAATAATGAAAGAGACATATTAACCATATTTCTGATATTCCTGCTGTCACTGAGATGACGAAATGATACTTTTCATAATATTGAAAGAGGCATATGAACCATATTTCTGATATTTCTGCTGTCACTGAGTTGACGACATGTTACTTTTCATGATACTGAAAGAGACATATGAACCATATTTCTGATATTTCTGCTCTCACTGAGTTGACGAAATGATACTTTTCATAATATTGAAAGAGACTTATGAACCATATTTCTGATATTTGTGCTGTCACTGAGTTGACGAAATGATACTTTTCATAATATTGAAAGAGACATATCAACCATATTTCTGATATTCCTGCCGTCACTTAGTTGACGAAATGATATTTTTCATAATATTGAAAGAGACATATGGGCCATATTTCTAATATTCCTATTGTCACTGAGTTGACGAAATGATACTTTTCATAATACTGAAAGAGACATATGAACCATATTTCTGATATTCCTGCTGTCACTGAGTTGACGAAATGATACTTTTCATAATATTGAAAGAGACCTATGAACCATATTTCTCATATTCCTGCTGTCACTGAGTTGACGACTGATACTTTTCATAATATTGAAAGTGACATATGAGCCATATTTCTAATATTCCTATTGTCACTGAGTTGACGAAATGATACTTTTCATAATATTGAAAGAGACATATGAACCATATTTCTGATATTCCTGCCGTCACTGAGTTGACGAAATGATACTTTTCATAATATTGAAAGAGACATATGAACCATATTTCTGATATTCCTGCTGTCACTGATTTGACGAAATGATACTTTTCATAATATTGAAAAAGACATATGAGCCATATTTCTGATATTCCCGCCGTCACTGAATTGACGAAATGTTACTTTTAATAATATAGAGAGAGACATGTGAGCCATATTTCTGATATTCCTGCCGTCACTGAGTTGACGAAATGATACTTTTCATAATATCGAAAGAGACATATGAACCATATTTCAGATATTCCTGCTGTCACTGAGTTGACGAAATGATACTTTTCATAATATTGAAAAAGACATAATAGCCATATTTCTGATATTTCTGCTGTCACTGAGTTGACGAAATGATACTTTTCATGATATTAAAAGAAATATATGAGCCATAATTCTGATATTCCTGCCGTCACTGAGTTGACGAAATGATACTTATCATAATATAGAAAGAGACATGTGAGCCATAATTCTGATATTCGTGCCGTCACTGGGGTTGACGAAATGATACTTTTCATAATATTGAAACAGACATATGAACCATGTTTCTGATATTCCTGCCGTCACTGAGTTGACGAAATGATACTTTTCATAATATTGAAAGAGACATATGAACCATATTTCTGATATTCCTGCTGTCACTGAGTTGACGAAATGATACTTTTCATAATATTGAAAGAGACATATGAACCATATTTCTGATATTCCTGCCGTCACTGAATTGACGAAATGATATTTTTCATAATATTGAAAATGACATATGAACCACATTTCTGATATTTCTGCTGTCACTGAATTGACGAAATGATACTTTTCATAATATAGAAAGAGACATGTGAGTCATATTTCTGATATTCCTGCCGTCACTGAGTTGACGAAATGATACTTTTCAAAATATTGAAAGAGACATATGAACCATATTTCTGATATTCCTGCTGTCACTGAGTTGACGAAATGATACTTTCATAATACAGAAAGAGACATGTGAGCCATATTTCTGATATTCCTGCCGTCACTGACTTGACGAAATGATACTTTTCATAATATTGAAAAAGGCATATGAACCATATTTCTGATATTTCTGCTGTCACTGAGTTGACGAAATGATACTTTTCATGATATTAAAAGAGATATATGAGCCATAATTCTGTTATTCCTGCCGTCACTGAGTTGACGAAATGATACTTTTCATAATGTAGAAAGAAACATGTGAGCCATATTTCTGATATTCCTGCCGTCACTGAGTTGACGAAATGATACTTTTCATAATATTGAAAGAGACATATGAACCATATTTCTGATATTCCTGCTGTCACTGAGTTGACGAAATGATACTTTTCATAATATTGAAAGAGACATATGAACCATATTTCTGATATTCCTGCTGTCACTGAGTTGACGAAATGATACTTTTCATAATATTGAAAGAGACATGTGAACCATATTTCTGATATTCCTGCTGTCACTGAGTTGACGAAATGATACTTTTCATAATATTGAAAGAGACATATGAACCATATTTCTGATATTCCTGCTGTCACTGAGTTGACGAAATGATACTTTTCATAATATTGAAAGAGACATGTGAACCATATTTCTGATATTCCTGCTGTCACTGAGTTGACGAAATGATACTTTTCATAATATTGAAAGAGACATATGAACCATATTTCTGATAATCCTGCTGTCACTGAGTTGACGAAATGATACTTTTCATAATATTGAAAGAGACATATGAACCATATTTCTGATATTCCTGCTGTCACTGAGTTGACGAAATGATACTTTTCATAATATTGAAAGAGACATGTGAACCATATTTCTGATATTCCTGCCGTTACTGAGTTGACGAAATGATACTTTTCATAATATTGAAAGAGACATATGAACCATATTTCTGATATTCCTGCTGTCACTGAGTTGACGAAATGATACTTTTCATAATATTGAAAGAGACATGAAACATATTTCTGATATTCCTGCTGTCACTGAGTTGAAGAAATGATACTTTTCATAATATTGAAAGAGACATGTGAGTCATATTTCTGATATTCCTGCCGTCACTGAGTTAAAATGATACTTTTCATGATATTAAAAGTGATATATGAGCCATAATTCTGATATTACTGCCGTCACTGAGTTGACGAAATGATACTTTTCATAATATTGAAAGAGTCATATGAACCATATTTCTGATATTCCTGCCGTCACTGAGTTGACGAAATGATACTTTTCATAATATTGAAAGAGACATATGAGCCATATTTCTAATATTCCTATTGTCACTGAGTTGACGAAATGATACTTTTCATAATATTGAAAGAGACATATGAACCATATTTCTGATATTCCTGCCGTCACTGAGTTGACGAAATGATACTTGTCATAATATTAAAAGAGACATGTGAACCACATTTCTGATATTCCGGTTGTCACTGAGTTGACGAAATATTACTTCTCATGTTATTAAAAGAGACATATGAACCATATTTCTGATATTCCTGCCGTCACTGAGTTGACGAAATGATACTTTTCGTAATATAGAAAGAGACATGTGAGCCATATTTCTGATATTCCTGCTGTTATTGAGTTGACGAAATGATACTTTTCATAATATTGAAAGAGACATATGAACCATATTTCTGATATTCCTGCTGTCACTGAGTTGATGAAATGATACTTTTCATAATATTGAAAGAGACATGAAACATATTTCTGATATTCCTGCTGTCACTGAGTTGATGAAATGATACTTTTCATAATATTGAAAGAGACATATGAACCATATTTCTGATATTTCTGCCGTCACTGAGTTGACGAAATAATACTTATCATAATATTAAAAGAGACATGTGAGCAATATTTCTGACATTCCTGCCGTCACTCTGTTTCCAAATGGGTTGGGACCCTCTGGACAACTGCTAGGAGACAGACTGTAGTAGCCTCTCATCAAAGCCATCTAGCGTGTTCTTTAACAGGCACAGTGTATTGACATTTTTGGTGGACAAATTTTATAGCATCATCCCCCCTCCCCCTTTCTTCATTTTAATTTTGGAGAAGCTGATACACCTCCATTGTCAATGTGACCCATTTTTATTGATCATCAGTTAACTCCCCTTTTTAAAAAGAGGTGCAATTAATCTTCCTTCACACGGGGCCGTGACATCGTGTCCCCTACTTACCGAGGGCCGGGTAGGGAGTTTTGCAGGTATAAGTCTCAATGTTTTCCCAGGTGGAACTCGAACCTGGGAACTGCAGAATATTGGTCTAGAACACTATCGCCCGAGCCACCCAGCTGCCACATTGTTGGTGGAGACATTTTATAGCATCACCTCCCCCCCTCTCCTTTCCATTTTAATTTTGGAGAAACTGACACACCTCCATTGTCACTGGTGACACCATTGTCATTGATCATCAGTTAACTCCCCTTTTAAAAACAATTTCAATTAATAATTAAGAATGAATACGAAGCAATTTAACAGCGTCGCGCCTCCCTTGGAACGTCTTCACGTCTATTCCTCCCCCCGCCCCAGTTTGCGAACCTCTCCCTGCTGTAGAATAATGCTGCTCATTGTTGTTTTAATGAATAAAAATTTTACATAATCTGAAACAAAAAAGACTTTTCAGGATAATTCCTACACAAGGAAATCGCGTTTGAAGTACATCAGTTGGAAACAGAGCAAGATGGGTTGTTTTACCTCTGAGCGGCACTTTATTGCACACCATGGACTAAATGGCCAGGTCACGTGGACCCCGAAGGCTCACAGAAGGTGGGGGGAGGGGACCCACTTGAACAGCTGTTGGGAGACAGATGGTAGCCTCCCGTCAAGGCCATCCAGCGTGTTCTTTAATGTGCACAGGGTATGGCTCTCCCCCACACGGGGCCACGGCTTAACGTCCCATCCGAAGGACGGCGGCCTTTCCAACCCATCAGTGTCCCCTACTGACCGTGGACAGGGCGGGGAATTTTGCGGAGATAAATCTCAACGCTGACCCAGCTGGGACTCGAACCTAGGAACTACAGATTACGAGCCTGGCGCGCTACCGACTGAGCCACCCCCCCCCCCCTACAGAGCAAGATCTAGAGGTGGGTAGAGAAAGAGGTCCCTGCTGACCGTGGGCAGGGCGGGGAATTTTGCGGAGATAAATCTCAACGCTGACCAGCTCTAAACTTATGCATAAAAAATTAGGGGGATTAATTATGCATAAAAATTCTTTCCCCCCCCATCTTTATCTTTTTTACGTTTTTCCGGCGTGATCGAGTTTTTTGCCTCTCCCCTTTTATTTTTTTGTAGGTCCTGGCTCAGTTGGGAAACATAAACTACAAGAGGGGGCTAAAAAAATAAAGCTCACTTCCTTATTGATTCCCTTTCACATAAAGGATCTGCCTTTATTTATTTTAATATCTGCTGATTCCACACAAAGGTTTCACAGGAAGAGAATTTGTTTTTTGTTTCTTTTTGTTATCGTGATGCTCGACGTTCATTTTTCCTGTTCTGAAGGAAACATTGGGAGAACCTGTCAGATGGCGAAAGTGAATGAGAAAATAGTGCATCATCTGTTTAAACATTGGGAGGAGTAAACACCCATCCTGCGTGTTGAAACAGAGCTCCAAATTGAATATAAAAATCTCATCTTCTTCCATACTATCCCAGTCTGCCTGAATCCAGTCGAGAAGACCTCATTCCGTAAGTGACTTTTATTCCTGAAACTTGTATTTTCTTCAAAGTAAGTTCTTGTATGTTCGACGTTATTGATAAAAAAAAAGTTTGTAGCAACCAAACAAACTTCGTAAAATTTGTTTTATTTATCAAAATATCTAAATTGGGAACGTGATTTATTCCTATTGATTTGCCAATAAGTCCAGTATTCGTTAAAATTCAATGTCAGGGATTTTTCACCAGGTAGCGCACCAGACTCCTAATCTTCAGTTCCAAGATTCGAGTCCCATCTGGTTTCAGTGTTGAGATGTATCTCAGCAAAAGTTCCCACCATGCCCTCAGTCATTTGGGAAGACTGAGGGTACTTTGGGTTTCGAAAGGCCGTCGTCCGTCGGATGAGACTTAAACCACGACTCCGTATTCAGGAGACTCATTCTCTGTGCACGTTAAAGAACACGTTGCATGGTCTTGACGGGAGGCTACCATCTGTCTCCCAACAGCTGTACTAGTAGGTCCCCTCTCCGAACTTTCTCTCAGCCCTTGGGGTCCTTATTAGCCCATGGTGCAAAAGAAGTGCGCTCTCTGGTAAAATATCACACCGTAAATTGGTCCTATCGATATTAGGTAGTACAGATGCTGCAAGGATTCGTAACAAAAAGAGGTTATGTCTGAGACGTACCCATGATTTAGTTGGGGGGGGTCGTGAAAGGGGGAGCTTCGAGTCTACGAGGGGGGGGGGAATCTGAGAGTAGGACTTGAGTAGGCTTTCCCAATGGCTAAAATATTCCACAGAACACGAAAGATTAAAATGATATTTTATACGGAATAAGATTTCATACTTTTTTTCTTAATCGTTTTCAAAATCGGACACAAAGTATGGGGCTAAAACTTTTTAAAGACAACTCTTTTGGATTTCAAAACAGTTAGACAAGTTTGTGATTTCGTATATAAGAGCCGGATTTTTAGGAGTGGGCTTCTGCACCCCCACCCCCCAACCCTTTCATCCCAGGGTACATCCCTAGGTTGAGAGAAAAATGAAAAATTATTTTCTTTTATAAGTGTTAATACTGCTCTTCGCGAAATAATAAGCTGAAAAAAATTAGTTTTTTTCGTGAGTGAATTCGAACCCACAGCTCGTTAAACATGTTAGTTGTGGACACTACACCATCATCGGCTAACGTTTTTTTCAGCTGATGTGACACTAACTTTCCTAATTTTTTTTATTTGATTCGCACAGTGGCGCCATCTATCCGGGAACTGGACAACTCTGTTGCCTCATAGAGATGAAATTTAATATTTGTCACTCACGCTTTCAGCTTACTATTTCATCAGTTATAATCATATGTCTACAGGACACAACCTGCGGTTCTTTTCATCAGTTATAATCGTATGTCTACAGGACACATCATGTGATTCTTTTCATGAGTTATAATCATGCGTCTACAGGACACATCCTGCGATTGTTTTCATGAGTTATAATCATGTGTCTACAGGACAAATCCTGCGATTCTTTCCATGAGTTATAATCACGTGTCTGTGGGACACAAACTGCGGTTCTTTTCATGAGTTATAATCGTATGTCTACAGGACATATCATGTGATTCTTTTCATGAGTTATAATCATGTGTCTACATTACACATCCTGCGATTCTTTCCATGAGTTATAATCATGTGTCTACATTACACATCCTGCGATTCTTTCCATGAGTTATAATCATGTGTCTGTGGGACACAACCTGCGGTTCTTTTCATGAGTAATAATCATGTGTCTACAGGACACATCCTACGATTTTATTCATGAGTTATAATCATGTGTCTACAGGACACATCCTGCGATTCTTTCCATGAGTTATAATCATGTGTCTGTGGGACAAAACCTGCGGTTCTTTTCATGAGTTATAATCGTATGTCTACAGGACACATCATGTGATTCTTTTCATGAGTTATAATTATGCGTCTACAGGACACATTCTGCGATTTTATTCATGAGTTATAATCATGTGTCTACAGGACAAATCCTGCGATTCTTTCCATGAGTTATAATCATGTGCCTGTGGGACACAACCTGCGGTTCTTTTCATGAGTTATAATCGTATGTCTACAGGACACATCATGTGATTCTTTTCATGAGTTATAATCGTATGTCTACAGGACACATCATGTGATTCTTTTCATGAGTTATAATCATGTGTCTACATTACACATCCTGCGATTCTTTCCATGAGTTATAATCATGTGTCTACATTACACATCCTGCGATTCTTTCCATGAGTTATAATCATGTGTCTGTGGGACACAACCTGCGGTTCTTTTCATGAGTAATAATCATGTGTCTACAGGACACATCCTACGATTTTATTCATGAGTTATAATCATGTGTCTACAGGACACATCCTGCGATTCTTTCCATGAGTTATAATCATGTGTCTGTGGGACAAAACCTGCGGTTCTTTTCATGAGTTATAATCGTATGTCTACAGGACACATCATGTGATTCTTTTCATGAGTTATAATTATGCGTCTACAGGACACATCCTGCGATTTTATTCATGAGTTATAATCATGTGTCTACAGGACAAATCCTGCGATTCTTTCCATGAGTTATAATCATGTGCCTGTGGGACACAACCTGCGGTTCTTTTCATGAGTTATAATCGTATGTCTACAGGACACATCATGTGATTCTTTTCATGAGTTATAATCATGTGTCACAGGACACATCCTGCGATTTTACTCATGAGTTATAATCATGTGTCTACAGGACACATCCTGCGATTGTTTTCATGAGTTATAATCATGTGTCTACAGGACAAATCCTGCGATTCTTTCCATGAGTTATAATCATGTGTCTGTGGGACACAACCTGCGGTTCTTTTCGTGAGTTATAATCGTATGTCTACAGAACACATCATGTGATTCTTTTCATGAGTTATAATCATGCGTCTACAGGACACATCCTGCGATTGTTTTCATGAGTTATAATCATATGTCTACAGGACAAATCCTGCGATTCTTTCCATGAGTTATAATCATGTGTCTGTGGGACACAACCTGCGGTTCTTTTCATGAGTTATAATCGTATGTCTACAGGACACATCATGTGATTCTTTTCATGAGTTATAATCATGCGTCTACAGGACACATCCTGCGATTGTTTTCATGAGTTATAATCATGTGTCTACAGGACAAATCCTGCGATTCTTTCCATGAGTTATAATCACGTGTCTGTGGGACACAAACTGCGGTTCTTTTCATGAGTTATAATCGTATGTCTACAGGACATATCATGTGATTCTTTTCATGAGTTATAATCATGTGTCTACAGGACACATCCTGCGATTCTTTCCATGAGTTATAATCATGTGTCTGTGGGACACAACCTGCGGTTCTTTTCATGAGTAATAATCATGTGTCTACAGGACACATCCTACGATTTTATTCATGAGTTATAATCATGTGTCTACAGGACACATCCTGCGATTCTTTCCATGAGTTATAATCATGTGTCTGTGGGACACAACCTGCGGTTCTTTTCATGAGTTATAATTGTATATCTACAGGACACATCATGTGATTCTTTTCATGAGTTATAATTATGCGTCTACAGGACACATCCTGCGATTGTTTCCATGAGTTATAATCATGTGTCTACAGGACAAATCCTGCGATTCTTTCCATGAGTTATAATCATGTGCCTGTGGGACACAACCTGCAGTTCTTTTCATGAGTTATAATCGTATGTCTACAGGACACATCATGTGATTCTTTTCATGAGTTATAATTATGCGTCTACAGGACACATCCTGCGATTGTTTCCATGAGTTATAATCATGTGTCTACAGGACAAATCCTGCGATTCTTTCCATGAGTTATAATCATGTGCCTGTGGGACACAACCTGCGGTTCTTTTCATGAGTTATAATCGTATGTCTACAGGACACATCATGTGATTCTTTTCATGAATTATAATCATGTGTCTACAGGACACATCCTGCGATTTTATTCAAGAGTTATAATCATGTGTCTACAGGACACATTCTGCGATTGTTTTCATGAGTTATAGTCATGTGTCTACAGGACAAATCCTGCGATTCTTTCCATGAGTTATAATCATGTGTCTGTGGGTCACAACCTGCGGTTCTTTTCATCAGTTATAATCGTATGTCTCCAGGACACATCATGTGATTCTTTTCATGAGTTATAATCATGCGTCTACATGACACATTCTGCGATTGTTTTCATGAGTTATAATCATGTGTCTACAGGACAAATCCTGCGATTCTTTCCATGAGTTATAATCATGTGTCTGTGGGACACAACCTACGGTTCTTTTCATGAGTTATAATCGTATGTCTACAGGACACATCATGTGATTCTTTTCATGAGTTATAATCATGCGTCTACAGGACACATCCTGCGATTGCTTTCATGAGTTATAATCATGTGTCTACAGGACAAATCCTGCGATTCTTTCCATGAGTTATAATCATGTGTCTGTGGGACACAACCTACGGTTCTTTTCATGAGTTATAATCGTATGTCTACAGGACACATAATGTGATTCTTTTCATGAGTTATAATCATGCGTCTACAGGACACATCCTGCGATTGTTTTCATGAGTTATAATCATGCGTCTACAGGACACATCCTGCGATTGTTTTCATGAGTTATAATCATGTGTCTACAGGACAAATCCTGCGATTCTTTCCATGAGTTATAATCACGTGTCTGTAGGACACAACCTGCGGTTCATTTCATCAGTTATAATCGTATGTCTACAGGACACATCATGTGATTCTTTTCATGAGTTATAATCATGTGTCTACAGGCACATCCTGCGAATCTTTCCATGAGTTATAATCATGTGTTTGTGGGACACAACCTGCTGTTCTTTTCATGAGTAATAATCATGTGTCTACAGGACACATCCTGCGATTTTATTCATGAGTTATAATCATGTGTCTACAGGACAAATCCTGCGATTCTTTCCATGAGTTATAATCATGTGTCTGTGGGACACAACCTGCGGTTCTTTCATGAGTTATAATCGTATGTCTACAGGACACATCATGTGATTCTTTTCATGAGTTATAATCATGTGTCTACAGGACACATCCTGCGATTTTATTCATGAGTTTTAATCATGTGTCTACAGGACACATCCTGCGATTGTTTTCATGAGTTATAATCATGTGTCTACAGGAACAAATCCTGCGTTTCTTTCCATGAGTTATAATCATGTGTCTGTGGGACACAACCTGCGGTTCTTTTCATGAGTTATAATCGTATGTCTACAGGACACATCATGTGATTCTTTTCATGAGTTATAATCATGTGTCTACAGGACACATCCTGCGATTTTATTCATGAGTTATAATCATGTGTCTACAGGACAAATCCTGCGATTCTTTCCATGAGTTATAATCATGTGTCTGTGGGACAAAACCTGCGGTTCTTTTCATGAGTTATAATCGTATGTCTACAGGACACATCATGTGATTCTTTTCATGAGTTATAATTATGCGTCTACAGGACACATCCTGCGATTTTATTCATGAGTTATAATCATGTGTCTACAGGACAAATCCTGCGATTCTTTCCATGAGTTATAATCATGTGCCTGTGGGACACAACCTGCGGTTCTTTTCATGAGTTATAATCGTATGTCTACAGGACACATCATGTGATTCTTTTCATGAGTTATAATCATGTGTCTACAGGACACATCCTGCGATTTTATTCAAGAGTTATAATCATGTGTCTACAGGACACATTCTGCGATTGTTTTCATGAGTTATAATCATGTGTCTACAGGACAAATCCTGCGATTCTTTCCATGAGTTATAATCATGTGTCTGTGGGACACAACCTGCGGTTCTTTTCGTGAGTTATAATCGTATGTCTACAGAACACATCATGTGATTCTTTTCATGAGTTATAATCATGCGTCTACAGGACACATCCTGCGATTGTTTTCATGAGTTATAATCATATGTCTACAGGACAAATCCTGCGATTCTTTCCATGAGTTATAATCATGTGTCTGTGGGACACAACCTGCGGTTCTTTTCATGAGTTATAATCGTATGTCTACAGGACACATCATGTGATTCTTTTCATGAGTTATAATCATGCGTCTACAGGACACATCCTGCGATTGTTTTCATGAGTTATAATCATGTGTCTACAGGACAAATCCTGCGATTCTTTCCATGAGTTATAATCACGTGTCTGTGGGACACAAACTGCGGTTCTTTTCATGAGTTATAATCGTATGTCTACAGGACATATCATGTGATTCTTTTCATGAGTTATAATCATGTGTCTACAGGACACATCCTGCGATTCTTTCCATGAGTTATAATCATGTGTCTGTGGGACACAACCTGCGGTTCTTTTCATGAGTAATAATCATGTGTCTACAGGACACATCCTACGATTTTATTCATGAGTTATAATCATGTGTCTACAGGACACATCCTGCGATTCTTTCCATGAGTTATAATCATGTGTCTGTGGGACACAACCTGCGGTTCTTTTCATGAGTTATAATTGTATATCTACAGGACACATCATGTGATTCTTTTCATGAGTTATAATTATGCGTCTACAGGACACATCCTGCGATTGTTTCCATGAGTTATAATCATGTGTCTACAGGACAAATCCTGCGATTCTTTCCATGAGTTATAATCATGTGCCTGTGGGACACAACCTGCAGTTCTTTTCATGAGTTATAATCGTATGTCTACAGGACACATCATGTGATTCTTTTCATGAGTTATAATTATGCGTCTACAGGACACATCCTGCGATTGTTTCCATGAGTTATAATCATGTGTCTACAGGACAAATCCTGCGATTCTTTCCATGAGTTATAATCATGTGCCTGTGGGACACAACCTGCGGTTCTTTTCATGAGTTATAATCGTATGTCTACAGGACACATCATGTGATTCTTTTCATGAATTATAATCATGTGTCTACAGGACACATCCTGCGATTTTATTCAAGAGTTATAATCATGTGTCTACAGGACACATTCTGCGATTGTTTTCATGAGTTATAGTCATGTGTCTACAGGACAAATCCTGCGATTCTTTCCATGAGTTATAATCATGTGTCTGTGGGTCACAACCTGCGGTTCTTTTCATCAGTTATAATCGTATGTCTCCAGGACACATCATGTGATTCTTTTCATGAGTTATAATCATGCGTCTACATGACACATTCTGCGATTGTTTTCATGAGTTATAATCATGTGTCTACAGGACAAATCCTGCGATTCTTTCCATGAGTTATAATCATGTGTCTGTGGGACACAACCTACGGTTCTTTTCATGAGTTATAATCGTATGTCTACAGGACACATCATGTGATTCTTTTCATGAGTTATAATCATGCGTCTACAGGACACATCCTGCGATTGCTTTCATGAGTTATAATCATGTGTCTACAGGACAAATCCTGCGATTCTTTCCATGAGTTGTAATCATGTGTCTGTGGGACACAACCTACGGTTCTTTTCATGAGTTATAATCGTATGTCTACAGGACACATAATGTGATTCTTTTCATGAGTTATAATCATGCGTCTACAGGACACATCCTGCGATTGTTTTCATGAGTTATAATCATGCGTCTACAGGACACATCCTGCGATTGTTTTCATGAGTTATAATCATGTGTCTACAGGACAAATCCTGCGATTCTTTCCATGAGTTATAATCACGTGTCTGTGGGACACAACCTGCGGTTCATTTCATCAGTTATAATCGTATGTCTACAGGACACATCATGTGATTCTTTTCATGAGTTATAATCATGTGTCTACAGGCACATCCTGCGAATCTTTCCATGAGTTATAATCATGTGTTTGTGGGACACAACCTGCTGTTCTTTTCATGAGTAATAATCATGTGTCTACAGGACACATCCTGCGATTTTATTCATGAGTTATAATCATGTGTCTACAGGACAAATCCTGCGATTCTTTCCATGAGTTATAATCATGTGTCTGTGGGACACAACCTGCGGTTCTTTCATGAGTTATAATCGTATGTCTACAGGACACATCATGTGATTCTTTTCATGAGTTATAATCATGTGTCTACAGGACACATCCTGCGATTTTATTCATGAGTTTTAATCATGTGTCTACAGGACACATCCTGCGATTGTTTTCATGAGTTATAATCATGTGTCTACAGGAACAAATCCTGCGTTTCTTTCCATGAGTTATAATCATGTGTCTGTGGGACACAACCTGCGGTTCTTTTCATGAGTTATAATCGTATGTCTCCAGGACACATCATGTGATTCTTTTCATGAGTTATAATCATGCGTCTACATGACACATCCTGCGATTGTTTTCATGAGTTATAATCATGTGTCTACAGAACAAATCCTGCGATTCTTTCCATGAGTTATAATCATGTGTCTGTGGGACACAACCTGCGGTTCTTTTCATGAGTTATAATCGTATGTCTACAGGACACATCATGTGATTCTTTTCATGAGTTATAATCATGTGTCTACAGGACACATCCTGCGATTTTATTCATGAGTTATAATCATGTGTCTACAGGACAAATCCTGCGATTCTTTCCATGAGTTATAATCATGTGTCTGTGGGACAAAACCTGCGGTTCTTTTCATGAGTTATAATCGTATGTCTACAGGACACATCCTGTGATTCTTTACTACTGATTACTATTCGATTTTTCCAATCACCCCCCAGTTCAAATTCCCACTCTTAGAATGCACTAAGAAAAGAGAAAAGAAAAGAGTTAATTCTCCTTGAAAACGAGGACTCCAAATTCGTATCAGAGGAGATATTTATGCATATTTTAATATTTCAGACCGATCTTCCTACGGCCAAGCGATGAAGTGGATGCTCCTTTGCGCTTGGGTTGCGTTCTGCTCCGCTTGCCACATGAATAAAGAACAAATGGATAAATGGTGGATCAAGCAAATGTGCAGTAAGTAAATTAAAAATTCAGCTTTCACTAAAGCTGCAACACTTTCGTATTATTTTAATTTAAATATTTTTTTTTCCTTATGCGTGGATAGTATATTCCTGTAAGTTCGGATCTAGAAGGTGGGGCGGGGGTGGCTCAGTCGGTAGCGCGCCAGGCTCGTAATCTGTAGTTCCCAGGTTCGAGTCCCAGCTGGGTCAGCGTTGACATTTATCTCCGCAAAATTCCCCGCCCTGCCACGGTCAGTAGGGGACACCGATGGGCTTGGAAAGGCCGCCGTCCGTCGGATGTGACGTTAAGCCGTGGCCCCGTGTATGGGAGAGCCATACCATGTGCACGTTAAAGAACACGCTGGATGGCCTTGACGGGAGGCTACCATCTGTCTCCCAACAGCTGTTCCAGTGGGTCCCCTCCCCCAACCTTCTCTGAGCTTTCGGGGTCCATGTGATCTGGCCATTTAGCCCATGGTGTGCAAAAAGTGCCGCTCAGAGGTAAAACAACCCAACAACTCGGATCTAGAAGGAAATCGAAGGGACGGAATTAACACAATCGAAACGGAGAAATGTAAAAGAGTTAATCAAGAGGCTACATCAGCAATACAGCATAACATTTCACTCTACGTTTTACAGGTCTATAGAAATAAATTTAATATTCTTGCCTCTCTTTCTCTTCCTGGCATTCTGAAGGGGGAGGGAAGAGGGGTGTAAGACATGGTCACCTTTCGCCCTGGGGCGGGGTTGTCTTAGTCGGTAGCGCGCCAGGCTCGTACTGTCGCTCGAAAAAGTATCCGAACACTACGGTTGATTACAAAATTCAGAAAAAATATCTGACAACGATTTCATGGCAACCGTGTAACGTGACACGAAGGTTGCCAGATCACTAATTTCTAAAAAAATCATTGCCAGATATTTTTTCTGAATTCTGTAATCACGTGACACGAAGGTTGCCAGATCACTAATTTCTAAAAAATCGTTGCCAGATATTTTTTCTGAATTCTGTAGTCAACCATAGTGTTCGAATACTTTTTTAAGCGACTGTAGGTGGTCATATTATTTTGATACTAGATCGTGTGGGCTCTCTCACGGAAATATTGAGCGTGTGCAGTTACCGTTCACAGCAAACTGGAGCGTGTGCAGTAACTGCACACGCTCCAGTTTGCTGTGAACGGAATTAACACAATCGAAACGGAGAAAACGCTCCAGTTTGTACAGTTGCTCCAGTTTGTACAGTTTGTACAGTTGCTGCACACGCACCAGATATTTTTCCTGAATTCTGTAATCACGTGACACGAAGGTTGCCAGATCACTAATTTCTAAAAAAATCGTTGCCAGATATTTTTTCTGAATTTTGTAATTAACCGTAGTGTTCGGATACTTTTTTGAGCTACTGTACCAGTTCATGCAGTTCCCAGGTTCCAGTCCCAGCTGGGTCACTGAAACTCCCCGCCCTGCACTTGGTCAGTATGGTAAAGGCTGTCGTCAGACGAATGGGAAGTTAAGCCGTGGCTACATGTGCGAGAGAGCCGTACTCTGTGCACGTTAAGAACACGCTGGATGGCCTTAACTCGAGTCTACCATCTGTCTCCCAACAGCCGTTCCAGTGGGTCCCCTCCCCCAACCTACTCTGAGCCTTCGGGGTTCTTGTGACCGGCCATTTAGCCTATTGTGTGCAAAAAAGGGCCGCTCGGAGGTAAAACAGCCCAGCTCAACCTAAAGGATGATAATGCCCGTACAGTTGTCGCCATGTCGATCTCTGTCTGGAAAAAAAAAATACTATTAACCGTATGGATTGGATTGGATTGTATTACATCTGAGCGGCACTTTTTTGCACACCATGGGCTAAATGGCCAGGTCACATGGACCCCGAAGGCTCAGAGAATGTTGGGGGAGGGGACCCATTGGAACAGCTGTTGGGAGACATTTATTATCTCCCGTCAAGGCCATCCAGCGTGTTCTTTAACGTTGGGTTGTTTTACCTCTGAGCGGCACTTTTTTGCACACCATGGGCTAAATGGATAGGCAACAAGGACCCCGAAGGCTCAGAGAAGGTTGGAGGAGGGGACCCATTGGAACAGCTGTTGGGAGACAGATGGTAGCCTCCCGTCAAGGCCATCCAGCGTGTTCTTTAACGTGCACAGGGTATGGCTCTGACGCACACGGAGCTACGGCTTAACGTCCCATCCGACGGACGGCGGCCTTTCCAAGCCCATCCGTGTCCCCTACTGACCGTGGGCAAGGCGGGGAATCTTGCGGAGATAAATCTCAACGCTGACCCAACTGGGACTCGAACCTGGGAACTACAGATTACGAGCCTGGCGCGCTACCGACTGAGCCACCCCCGCCCCATTAACCGTATGGAGTAACCTGCTCAGTCTACCACCATAAATCCGATACAACATGCACGGATTGTTCCCTTGTATTCTGCTTCTGCAAGCCTCCAGAGCTTGGAAGGGGCAAAATTGGCTTCTCTATTTCGTTGCATATGGATCCGGATTTCGAGGGGGGGGGGGCGATGACGAGGAGGCCATGCTCACCCGTCCCCTGAAGAATTGTCAAATTTGTCACATTTCAGTCATGTTTTAAGAAGTTTTATAAAAAGTCGCAAAACGAAAATGAAAAATGTTACACTGCATTGGAAATTCAGTCTATCCCCCCAACCCCTTCCACTGTCTCAGCCCCCATTGCCCATCCCCCAACCGTTTACTATTTTTATAGATCCTAGTCTGGAGTATAAGAAATAAGATGACTCTCCAGTTAAATATGTTGAACTCGACTCTTTGTCGAGGGGCAAAATTGGCTTCTCTATTTCGCGGTGCATAGATACGGACCTAGAGGGGGGATTAAGCAACACCCCCCAATCTGAAAAACTATGAACATTTGCATATTCCAGGCATTCTTCAATAATTTTTATGAAAACTTCTGAATCGAAGAGGAAAATGTTACACTGCAATGGAGGTTCAGTCTCTTGCAGTCCCCTCTCTTTTCCATTTTCGGATTGAAACCCTACCGTTTTTTTTATTTTTTCTCATAGATCTGGGTCTGGTTGCGCATAATTTCTCATAAAGACTGAGTTTCATATAGCCATTGTCATTTCATCAATTAGATATTAACACGGGTTCCATATAGCCATTGTCATTTCATCAATTAGATATTAACACGGGTTCCATATAGCCATTGTCATTTCATCAATTAGATATTAACACGGGTTCCATGTAGCCATTGTCATTTCATCAATTAGATATTAACACGGGTTCCATGTAGCCATTGTCATTTCATCAATTAGATATTAACACGGGTTCCATGTAGCCATTGTCATTTCATCAAATAGATATTAACACGGGTTCCATGTAGCCATTGTCATTTCATCAATTAGATATTAACACGGGTTCCATGTAGCCATTGTCATTTCATCAATTAGATATTAACACGGGTTCCATGTAGCCATTGTCATTTCATCAATTAGATATTAACACGGGTTCCATATAGCCATTGTCATTTCATCAATTAGATATTAACACGGGTTCCATATAGCCATTGTCATTTCATCAATTAGATATTAACACGGGTTCCATGTAGCCATTGTCATTTCATCAATTAGATATTAACACGGGTTCCATATAGCCATTGTCATTTCATCAATTAGATATTAACACGGGTTCCATGTAGCCATTGTCATTTCATCAATTAGATATTAACACGGGTTCCATGTAGCCATTGTCATTTCATCAATTAGATATTTACACGGGTCCCATGTAGCCATTGTCATTTCATCAATTAGATATTAACACGGGTTCCATGTAGCCATTGTCATTTCATCAATTAGATATTAACACGAGTTCCATGTAGCCATTGTCATTTCATCAATTAGATATTAACACGGGTTCCATGTAGCCATTGTCATTTCATCAATTAGATATTAACACGGGTTCCATGTAGCCATTGTCATTTCATCAATTAGATATTAACACGGGTTCCATGTAGCCATTGTCATTTCATCAATTAGATATTAACACGGGTTCCATGTAGCCATTGTCATTTCATCAATTAGATATTAACACGGGTTCCATGTAGCCATTGTCATTTCATCAATTAGATATTAACACGGGTTCCATGTAGCCATTGTCATTTCATCAATTAGATATTAACACGGGTTCCATGTAGCCATTGTCATTTCATCAATTAGATATTAACACGGGTTCCATGTAGCCATTGTCATTTCATCAATTAGATATTAACACGGGTTCCATGTAGCCATTGTCATTTCATCAATTAGATATTAACACGGGTTCCATGTAGCCATTGTCATTTCATCAATTAGATATTAACACGGGTTCCATGTAGCCATTGTCATTTCATCAATTAGATATTAACACGGGTTCCATGTAGCCATTGTCATTTCATCAATTAGATATTAACACGGGTTCCATGTAGCCATTGTCATTTCATCAATTAGATATTAACACGGGTTCCATATAGCCATTGTCATTTCATCAATTAGATATTAACACGGGTTCGATATAGCCATTGTCATTTCATCAATTAGATATTAACACGGGTTCCATGTAGGCATTGTCATTTCATCAATTAGATATTAACACGGGTTCCATGTAGCCATTGTCATTTCATCAATTAGATATTAACACGGGTTCCATATAGCCATTGTCATTTCATCAATTAGATATTAACACGGGTTCCATATAGCCATTGTCATTTTATCTATTCGATGTTAATTCTGCTTTCTTTCTTCCCAGAGAGTGACGAGTTCAGAAATAAAACGGCGGAATGTTCAATGATGTGCCCAGAACAAGTGAGTATCATTCCGTTAATTTGGGAAAAGTTCACCATGATAAAAATTTGACGTAACTTTGCGGTTTGCTCATTGCATTGTGAAACATTCTTCGGTCTAATACTAGTAAACATTTCATTTAAACCCTACGAATTACTCTGTCTTTAAGTGGTACATACCCAGGGTTGGGTTGGGTTGTTTTACCTCTCAGCGGCACTTTTTTGCACACAATGGGCTAAATGGCCAGGTCACATGGACCCCAAAGGCTCAGAGAAGGTTGGGGGAGGGAACCTGCTGGAACAGCTGTTAGGAAACTGATAACAGCCTCCCGTCAAGGCCATTCAGCGTGTTCTTTAACGTGCACAGGTATGTCTCTCCCGCACACGGGCCACGGCTTAACGTCCCATCCGACGGACGGCGGCCTTTTCAAGCCCATCGGTGTCCCCTACTGACAGTGGGCAGGGTGGGGAATTTTGCGGAAATAAACTCAATGCTGACCCAGCTGGGACTCGCACCTGGTAACTACAGATTACGAGCCTGGCACGCTACCGACTGAGCCACCCCCTCCTCTCCCCACATACACAGGGAGTTAATAATGTTATTAAACAGCTGCAGTAGGCTTAGTATGCAAGATAACTATATTCAAGATACGAGGTGGATTGTTCTATCTCTGAGCAGCACTTTTTGGCACACAATGATCCCGAGGACTCAGAGAATGTTGGGGGAGGGGAACCATTGGAACAGCTGTTGGGAGACAGATGGTAGCCTCCCGTCGAGGAACCATCCAGCGAGTTCTTTAATGTGCACAGGGTATGTCTCTCCCGCACACGGAGCCACGGCTTAACGTCCTATCCGACGGACGGTGGTCTTTCCAAGACCATCGGTGTCCCCTACTGACCATGGCCAGGGCGGGAGTATTTGAGGAGATAATTCTTAACGCTTCTCCAGTATGAACTCGAACCTGGGGCTAATTACGAGCCTGGCACGCTACCTACGGAGCCACCCGCCTTTCCTCAGTTGGAATTTGAACCTGGCCCATTAACTACTCATGCAACACCTGCACTTTCAAGGAAGTATAAAGGTATTTTTTACAATTTTCAGCGCTGCTGAATCAGGGAATCGTGCAGATGGCCAACAAAATTTAAAAAAATTATAACTTTTCTAGTAGTGAAAACTGGGTGGGGGATGTTGTACACTAAATGGAATAATCTTTGCAATGAAAATATCATTGTTTTTCGGTCAAGATTCCCCATCGTCTTAAACTATCCAGTAATATTGCAAATTTAAATCTGCTAATTAGCAGATAGACCCATGTCAGACAGCTTGCTGCGTTAAGTACAGTTGCTCATAAAAGTATCCGAACACTATGGTTGATTACAGAATTCAGAAAAAATATCTGTCACCGATTTTTTAAGAAATTACTGCTCTGTGACCCTTCGTCACGTGACACGAAGGGTCACAGAGCACTAATTTCTTAAAAAATCGGTGACAGATATTTTTTCTGAATTCTGTAATCAACCATAGTGTTCGGATACTTTTTTGAGCGACTGTACCATATAACAGTGGGTGAAAGGCATCATGGGTGAAGTCCATGTAAATCTTTTTAGTTCCCTTAATGTTGTCTTTGAATACGATGTATAAAATCATCCAGAAGAAATTGAAGATATGTTTAGTCATGTAAAATCTGTTAATTCTGGTATACCATAAGATTCTGTTTTAGGACCTTGTGTTATACCAGAAATTGGTGTTCTTTATTATTACATTCGTTAATCCGGATGAATTGGGTATGGATTAGTGAAGTAAAAATGGCCCTAAAACACGCAAATCTTCGAACAGAAATAAATAGAAAATTTATAGTACCGATCTTATAAAAAAATGTATTAAATAACTACATATGTAAATATAGAGTTACTTTCTATATTTATAATATTGATTTCCTATCTCAAACAAACACTATAATTTTAGTCTTTATATAAAAATAAAGATACTGCGATTTTCAGAGTTTATTTACAAAACAAAAAAAGACAGCATATTTATTCATCAACAGATGATTCAAAAATATTCGAAGTTGGTTCAAGAATGATGGCACTCAAATCTGAAAGATGAAATCCAAATTCGTCAGCAATTTTATACTCAGAAATTTCTTTACAAGTTGCTCCATCAATTTCAACTTGTTGACGATAGTTTAAAGTAACACGTTTCCTTTATTATATCACTTTTCACCTGCCTGGGACTCATAATTCAATAAAACGTTTTACTTAATTAAATAGCAGAAAACGAATGATGCTTTATAAGTAATAACTTTCGTCACAAAGCTAACAACACCAATGAACGCGCCAAATGAGAGGCGTTTGTTGATCGCGTTCAGCAATAACGTTTTCCGGTCTGTCTTTCGGGGCGAGGGTGGCTCAGTCGGTAGCGCGCCTGGCTCGTAATCTGTAGTTCCGAGATTCGAGTCCAAGCTGGGTCAGCGTTGAAATTTATCTCCGCAAAATTCCCCGCCCTGCCCACGGTCAGTAGGGGACACTGATGGGCTTGGAAAGGCCGCCGTCCAACAATTGGGAGGTTAAGCCGTGGCCCCGTGTGCGGGAGAGCCATACCCTTTGCACGTTAAAGAACACGCTGGATGGCCTTGACGGGAGGCTACCATCTGTCTCCCAACAGCTATTCCAGTGGGTCCCCTCCCCCAACCTTCTCTGAGCCTTCGGGGTCCATGTGACCTGGCCATTTAGCCCATGGTGTGCAAAAAAGTGCCGCTCAGAGGTGAAACAACCCAACGTTAAAGAACACGCTGGATGGCCTTGACGGGAGGCTACCATCTGTCTCGCAACAGCTGTTCCAGTGGGTCCCCTCCCCCAACCTTCTCTGAGACTTCGGGGTCCATGTGACCTGGCCATTTAGCCCATGGTGTGCAAAAATATGCCGCTCAGAGGTAAAAAAACCCAACGTTAAAGAACACGCTGGATGGCCTTGACGGGAGGCTACCATCTGTCTCCCAACAGCTGTTCAAGTGGGTCTCCTCCCCCAACCTTCTCTGAGCCTTCGGGGTCCATGTGACCTGGCCATTTAGCCCATGGTGTGCAAAAAAGTGCCGCTCAGAGGTAAAAACAACCCAATCCAGACTCTCAAACAGCGATCGTCGTTGCTGAGACAGAAGCTAGACTCGTCACTGAATACGACATGGTTCCATTTGCCCTGCCATGCATGTCTGGTATGGCACCACTGCAAACTTGAGCGATGATGTGCTGCGGTGAGTGGCTTGGGTTGTTTTACCTCTGAGCGGCACTGTTTTGCACACCATGTGCTAAATGGCCAGGTCACATGTACCCCGAAGGCTCAGAGAAGGTTGGGGGAGGGGACCCACTTGAACAGCTGTTGGGAGACAGATGGTAGCCTCCTATCAAGGCCATCCAGCGTGTTCTTTAACGTGCACAGGGTATGGCTCTTCCGCACACGGGGCCACGGCTTAACGTCCCATCCGACGGACGGCGGCCTTTCCAAGCCCATCGGTGTCCCCTACTGACCGTGGGCAGGGAATTTTTTCGGAGATAAATCTCAACGCTGACCCAACTGGGACTCGAACCTGGGAACTACAGATTACGAGCCTGGAGCGCTACCGACTGAGCCACTCCCGCCCGCGGTGAGGGGCAGTCGCCGCAATGGCGGTGCACATCTGCCTCAGCCAATCTGGGATTCACAGTCCGTGTCGGCATGGGGATCTCCATAGCTGCCTGTAGAGCAAACCGAATGTCGGCCACTGTTTTGTGGGGCTGCTACGGCTTGCCAGTGAATCTGGTGTGGTTGTACAAATCAACAGGGTAAATATTGTTGTCAAATGCGGCTGCATCCCCATGCACTTCCGCTGCGATGCTTCGCAGGGACCAGTCCGTGTGATGGTAGGATTCCCGATGACGTCATCCAGGTATTATCACTCCTTACACGCGCTTTCACCACCAAGACCTCTCCGATGCAGTGGTCCACGCGCCCAGGTGAAGACGACCAAACTTAGGTACGACGAGCTGTTTTGCTCTGTTATATCCCTCACCTATCTGGGCGGGGGTGGCTCAGTCGGTAGCGCGCCAGGCTCGTAATCTGTAGTTCCCAGGTTCGAGTCCCAGCTGGGTCAGCGTTGAGATTTATCTCCGCAAAATTCCCCGCCCTGCCCACGGTCAGTAGGGGACACCGATGGGCTTGGAAAGGCCGCCGTCCGTCAGATGGGACGTTAAGCCGTGGCCCCGTGTGCGGGAGAGCCATTCCCTATGCACGTTAAAGAACACGCTGGATGGCCTTGACGGGAGGCTACCATCTGTCTCCCAACAGCTGTTCCAGTGGGTCCCCTCCCCCAACCTTCTCTGAGCCTGCGGGGTCCATGAGACCTGGCCATTTAGCCCATGGTGTGCAAAAAAGTGCCGCTCAGAGGTAAAACAACCCAACCCTCACCTATCACGTGATTGGTTCGCAAATGCCATCATTTACATAATCCGACTGGCGACACATACTCACCTATTGGCATGATGCTCTGACAAATGTTTTCTGGTAGGCATTTCTATGTCAAGAAGTTCATATCAGTTAATTTCGAGAAGCCCCACGAGGAAAATTATTGTTCTCATGAAGCTGCCTTAGTTTTGTTTTTCCTTTATATTTATAATTATCTTGATTTCCAATGAAATAAAAATCTTTTATTGTTTCTTACCCCAGGAAACGTATAACAAAGCACAAACATTTCAAATAATTCTCTTTTCAATCAGATCTCTTCAAAGCAAGATTTTCAACAAAATGCGTTCGGTATTTAAAGAGATATTTATCATGTTAGCAGGTTCAGACAAAAATATTCATTCAAAAATTGCCAGAAGTAACATAATTATTATGAATACTGCTTAAACTATTCCTACACATATCAGTAAAGTTTATAATGGTTGTTCGCTTTCATTTTAACCTGTTTTTATTAACATTTAGGAGCGACTGTTTTAAAATGGCATTAGCCGTCCCGTGGCCGAGTGGTTAGCGCGCTTGGCTACTGACCTAGGGGATCTGGGTTCGAGCCCCGCTACTGACCTAAGGGATCTGGGTTCGAGCCCCGCTACGACCTAAGGGATCTGGGTGCGAGTCCCGCTACTGATCTAAGGGATCTGGGTTCGAGCCCCGCTACTGACCTAAGGGATCTGGGTTCGAGCCCTGCTACTGACCTAAGGGATCTGGGTTCGAGCCCCACTACTGACCAAAAGGATCTGGGTTCGAGCCCTGCTACTGACCTAAGGGCTCTGGGTTCGAGCCCCGCTACTGACCTAAGGGATCTGGGTTCGAGCCCTGCTACTGACCTAAGGGATCTGGGTTCGAGCCCTGCTACTGACCTAAGGGATCTGGGTTCGAGCCCCGCTACTGACCTAAGGGCTCTGGGTTCGAGCCCCGCTACTGACCTAAGGGATCTGGGTTCGAGCCCCGCTACTGACCTAAGGGATCTGGGTTCGAGCCCCGCTACTGACCTAAGGGATCTGGGTTCGAGCCCCGCTACTATCCAAAGGGATCTGGGTTCGAGCCCTGCTACTGACCTGAGGGATATGGGTTCGAGCCCTGCTACTGACCTAAGGGATCTGGGTTCGAGCCCCGCTACTGACCAAAGGGATCTGGGTTCGAGCCCTGCTACTGACCTAAGGGATATGGGTTCGAGCCCTGCTACTGACCTAAGGGATCTGGGTTCAAGCCCCGCTACTGACCTAAGGGATCTGGGTTCGAGCCCCGCTACTGACCTAAGGGATCTGGGTTCGAGCCCCGCTTCTTACCAAAGGGATCTGGGTTCGAGCCCTGCTACTGACCTAAGGGATCTGGGTTCGAGCCCTGCTACTGACCTAAGGGATCTGGGTTCGAGCCCCGCTACTGACCTAAGGGATCTGGGTTCGAGCCCTGCTACTGACCTAAGGGATATGGGTTCGAGCCCTGCTACTGACCCAAGGGATCTGGGTTCGAGCCCCGCTACTGACCTAAGGGATCTGGGTTCGAGCCCTGCTACTGACCTAAGGGATCTGGGTTCGAGCCCCGCTACTGACCAAAGGGATCTGTGTTCGAGCCCTGCTACTGACCTAAGGGATCTGGGTTCGAGCCCTGCTACTGACCTAAGGGATCTGGGTTCGCGCCCTGCTACTGACCTAAGGGATCTGGGTTCGAGCCCTGCTACTGACCTAAGGGATATGGGTTCGAGCCCTGCTACTGACCTAAGGGATCTGGGTTCGAGCCCTGCTACTGACTTAAGGGATCTGGGTTCGAGCCCCGCTACTGACCTAAGGGATTTGTGTTCGAGCCTTGCTACTGACCTAAGGGATCTGGGTTCGAGCCCCGTTACTGACCTAAGGGATCTGGGTTCGAGCCCCGCTTCTTACCAAAGGGATCTGGGTTCGAGCCCTGCTACTGACCTAAGGGATCTGGGTTCGAGCCCTGCTACTGACCTAAGGGATCTGGGTTCGAGCCCCGCTACTGACCTAAGGGATCTGGGTTCGAGCCCTGCTACTGACCTAAGGGATATGGGTTCGAGCCCTGCTACTGACCCAAGGGATCTGGGTTCGAGCCCCGCTACTGACCTAAGGGATCTGGGTTCGAGCCCCGCTACTGACCTAAGGGATCTGGGTTCGAGCCCCGCTACTGACCAAAGGGATCTGTGTTCGAGCCCTGCTACTGACCTAAGGGATCTGGGTTCGAGCCCTGCTACTGACCTAAGGGATCTGGGTTCGCGCCCTGCTACTGACCTAAGGGATCTGGGTTCGAGCCCTGCTACTGACCTAAGGGATATGGGTTGGAGCCCTGCTACTAACCTAAGGGATCTGGGTTCGAGCCCTGCTACTGACTTAAGGGATCTGGGTTCGAGCCCCGCTACTGACCTAAGGGATTTGTGTTCGAGCCTTGCTACTGACCTAAGGGATCTGGGTTCGAGCGCCGCTACTGACCTAAGGGATTTGTGTTCGAGCCTTGCTACTGACCTAAGGGATCTGGGTTCGAGCCCTGCTACTGACCTAAGGGATCTGGGTTCGAGCGCCGCTACTGACCTAAGGGATCTGGGTTCGAGCCCTGCTACTGACCAAAGGGATCTGGGTTCGAGCCCTGCTACTGACCTAAGGGATCTGGGTTTGAGCCCCGCTACTGACCTAAGGGATCTGGGTTCGAGCCCTGCTACTGACCTAAGGGATCTGGGTTCGAGCCCCGCTACTGACCAAAGGGATCTGTGTTCGAGCCCTGCTACTGACCTAAGGGATCTGGGTTCGAGCCCCGCTACTGACCTAAGGGATCTGGGTTCGAGCCCCGCTACTGACCTAAGGGATATGGGTTCGAGCCCCGCTCCTGACCTAGGGGATCTGGGTTCGAGCCCTGCTACTGACCTAAGGGATCTGGGTTCGAGCCCCGCTACTGACCTAAGGGATCTGGGTTCGAGCCCCGCTACTGACCAAAGGGATCTGGGTTCGAGCCCTGCTACTGACCTAAGGGATCTGGGTTCGAGCCCCGCTACTGACCTAAGGGATCTGGGTTCGAGCCCTGTTACTGACCTAAGGGATCTGGGTTCGAGCGCCGCTACTGACCAAAGGGATCTGGGTTCGAGCCCTGCTACTGACCTAAGGGATCTGGGTTCGAGCCCCGCTGCTGACCTAAGGGATCTGGGTTCGAGCCCTGCTACTGACCTAAGGGATCTGGGTTCGAGCCCCGCTACTGACCAAAGGGATCTGGGTTCGAGCCCTACTACTGACCTAAGGGATCTGGGTTCGAGCCCTGCTACTGACCTAAGGGATCTGGGTTCGAGCGCCGCTACTGACCAAAGGGATCTGGGTTCGAGCCCTGCTACTGACCTAAGGGATCTGGGTTCGAGCCCCGCTACTGACCTAAGGGATCTGGGTTCGAGCCCTGCTACTGACCTAAGGGATCTGGGTTCGAGCCCCGCTACTGACCAAAGGGATCTGGGTTCGAGCCCTACTACTGACCTAAGGGATCTGGGTTCGAGCCCCGCTACTGACCTAAGGGATCTGGGTTCGAGCCCCACTACTGACCTAAGGGATTTGTGTTCGAGCCATGCTGACCTAAGAGATCTGGGTTCGAGCCCTGCTACTGACCTAAGGGATCTGGGGTTCGAGCCCCGCTACTGACCTAAGGGATTTGGTTTCGAGCCCTGCTGACCTAAGGGATCTGGGTTCGAGCCCCGGGTAAGACATGGATGTTTGTGGTTTTTTTCTGCCGATGTCCTTCCATCCTCTCAGATCTTCTACTGTGGCATATCAACTGACAAGCTCCTGTCACATCTCTCTTGCAAGCAGCTGCTTGAGGAGGTATTTTATTTTTTTCTATTCTTAAATATTCAAATTTTTGCAGCCGTCTAAATATCTCACAAATGCTGTTGAAAATCGGAATTGAAATAGGAATGACTAAGATTTTTATGTTATTTTTTGTCCCTTAAAAAGCTTATTTAAGAAGTTATGTGTTCTGTATGTGAGTTACTGTCGATGTAACATGGAGCTGTACTGAATTAAGTGACCAGTAAGTGTACATATGTTAAACATGGGGTGCTCAATTAGACAAATTTACTCATTCCTTTTTTGTTGATCAATTTCGCGTTGTTAAAAAAAACATTCTAACCCTTTCCTGTTTTTAGGTGCTCAGCATTGTTCAGAACTGCAGTGGAGGAAATGACGTAGCTGAAGCATTCAGTGGGATGTGTAGCGACCCAGAGACACGTGAGCAGAAATGGAAAGATGTAAGCACGTGAAGCTACCCTTTTGGTTTCTTCACACACCTGTCAGTCTTTGATTATTGTTTTATGTATTCATAATCTTCTATTAATGTATAGCTCATAGTGTTTACAAGGATTTTATTCAAGCATGTTTAAATTTCATTTAATTGTTTCTAGTGTTTGTATTTCTAAACAGACCGGGATTTGAGTTATTTTAACTCTGAGCGGCACTTCCTTTGCACACAATGGGCAAAATGGCCAGGTCATGAAGACCCCGAGCTTGTTGGGTTGTTTTACCTCTGAGCGGCACTTTTTTTCACACCATGGGCTAAATGGCCGGGTCATATGGACCCCGAAGGCTCAGAGAAGGTTGGGGGAGGGGACTCACTGGAACAGCTGTTGGGAGACAGATGGTAGCATCTCGTCAAGGCCATCCAGCGTGTTCTTTAACGGTTACAGGGTATGGCTCTCCCGCACACGGGGCCACGGCTTAACGTCCCACCCGACGGATGGCGGCCTTTCCACGCCCATCGGTGTCCCCTACTGACCGTGAGAAGGGCGGGAAAATTTGGGAGAAAAATCTCGACGCTGACCCACCTGGGACTCGAACCTGGGAACTACAGATTACGAGCCTGGCGCCCTACCCCTGAAGACCCCGAGGACTCAGAGAAGGTTACGGGAGGGGACCCACTGGAATATTGGTTAGGAGACTGATGGTAGCTTACCGTCAAGGCCATTCGTCTTGATCTTTAACTTGTACAGGGCACGGCTCTCCCGAACACGGGGCCACGGCTTAACGTCCCATCCGACTGACGGTGACCTTTCCAAGCCTATCGGTATCGCCTACTGACCGTGGGCAGGGTAGAGGGTTTGCGGAGATAGGTCTGAATTTGGACCAGTCAGAATTTGAGAAATTGTTTCAATGATCTGTAAAAAGTTAGGGATAGCTTATAGGGTTCTTCACAGTCCTAAATGTCGTAGATAATAATAAAAAATAGGATATCGTGTAGTAAGATATTAAAACTAGTCTGTTCGGTGATAGAGTGGGAAAAAAATGCTGCGAGAATATTAATTAAAAATTTCCCTGTTTTTTAATGAAATGGAAATGAAATTTCGTGTTCTTAGGTACACTAATACAGGAACGCACACTCCCTAATCTGGGCATTCGAATTATTTCATACGTGAAATTCTTTTCTTGTTTGGGCGAATTTGATTTACACTGTAGTTTTCAGCAACGCATTAAGCACGCAAATCGAGAACTACCGTCGGTCAAAAAAAGTATCCGAACACTATGGTGGATTACAGAATTCAGAAAAAATATCTGGCAACGATTTTTTTAGAAATTAGTCATCTGGCAACATTCGTGTCACGTGATTACAGAATTCAAGAAAAATATCTGGAGCGTGTACAGCAACTTTACACGCTCCAGTTACCGTTCACAGCAAACTGGAGCGTGTGCAGTTATGCACACGCTCCAGTTTGCTGTGAACGGTAACTGCACACGCTTAATCCGTGAGTGAGCCCACACGATCTAGGTCTTTGTGAGGTCACATGATCCAATGTGCTGTGAACATTAACCGCAACCGCTCCAGTTTGCTGTGAACGGTAACTGCACACGCTCCATATTCATTGCATTATATATATTGAAAAAGTATTCGAACATTATGGTTGATTACAGAATTCAGAAAACATATCTGGCAACGATTTTTTTAGAAATTAGTGATCTGGCAACCTTCGTGTCACGTGACACGAAGGTTACCAGATCACTAATTTCTAAAAAATTCGTTGCCAGATATTTTTTCTGAATTCTGTATTTAACTATAGTGTTCGGATATTTTTTTGAGCGACTGTACCTGTATATGATGTTATTAGGAGGACGTGTGTTCGAAACTCTTTCACACGAATACCCCGACATCTTAGCTTCCTCCACTTATTCCAAATTCTGCTATTACCGAATTATATTTGGCTCAGTCGGTAGCGCGTCAGGCACGTAATCTGCAGTTCCCGGGTTCGAGTCCCAGCTGGGTCAGCGTTGAGATTTATCTCCGCAAAATTCCCCGTCCTGCCCACGGTCAGTAGGGGATACTGATGGTCTTGTAAAGACCGCCGTCCGTCGGATGGGGCGTTAAGCCGTGGCCACGTATGCGGGAGAGACATACCCTGTGCACGTTAAAGAACACGCCGGATGGCCTTGACGGGAGGCTACCATCTGTCTCCCAACAGTTGTTCCAGTGGGTCCCCTCCCCCAACCTTCTCTGAGCCTCCGGGGTCCGTGTGACCTGGCCATTTAGCACACGGCGTGCAAAAAAGTGCCGCTTAGAGGTAAAACAACCCAACCCAACCGAATTATTTCAAATGGAATATGAAATAACTTTAACGGTAATCATAGCCTTCAAATATTCGATTTCATTAATTTTTTAACTGAGCATTATATTCGGATGCTGTTATTTTAAAATCGGGGTTAAACCAATTTTTTGCTGTTTTTTTTTTCTTTGGCATTCCTAAACAATTTTCTTTGCAAAATTTTATTTTAGCCCATATTTTATGTCCGACACTGAAAATAAATTAAAAAAAAGTCCGTCCCGTGGCCGAGTGGTTACCGTGGTTGGCTACTGATCTAAGGGACCTGGGTTCGAATCCCGGATAAGGCATGGACGTTTGTGTTGTTTTTCTGCTGAGGTCCTGCCATGCTCACAGACCTTCTACTATGGCATATAAACTGACAAGCTCCTGTCAGACCTCTGTGGCAAGCAGCTGCTTGAGGGGGTATTTATTTTTTTATTGTAAATTCTTATTCCACATAGAATATCGTTTTAAAAGTTCCTCTTGGAATATTTTAGAAATTAGGAAAATCCTATTGGACTCCCCCCTCCTCCCTAAACTAAACTAAATCTTGGTTACGTGCTTGAATGAGGTTATAGCTAGTTGGATAAATTTATTCAAATTTTCGTCTTATTGAAATATCATTCACTTTAGTGGAACTGTATTACGAAATTTATTTTAAAACTTTATACTATAATATTTGTATAAATAATTTGTATAATAAATTTATAAATATAAAATTGTTACATGGAGTTTGTGCATGCCTGCCTTAAATGGTACTCGAATAATCTTTTAGGCTTAAGAGTTTAGTTGAAACTTTAGTTACATCAATTGCCATAACTGCGCATTTCTTTCTAAATATTTGAGTAATTTTTATTCTTTTTTCGTCTAGTATGACCGTTGTGCAAAGGAAAAGTTATTTTCCCATTTTTTTGGAACTGAGGTAGGTTTAATTTATATTTCTCAGATTAATAATTTATAATATTACACACACACACACATATATATATAGGGTGTTTCCAGAAGGTTTAGTCAAACTTCGGGAACGTTTTACTGCGTATAGTGGTCAGAAAAAAGTTTATCTAAGCAACTGGGACAGAAACGCTTTCCTTCCGGTTATAACAGAATTTAAGAGTTCAACTCAGAAAGTCTGTCAAGTAATTAGATTTTCATTCCAGTTGTTTATTACAGCATTAAGTGAAATATCCAGCTGAAAAAACAAATGTTTTTCTGCTGAATATTTCATGAGTGTAATAATTTACCATTATTTAATTCCTGTAATACTTTACTATTGGAACACTGTGATCGATGAGAACAGTTATATAAGTCTACATCAGAGCAAGTGTTCAAAATGGCCCAGCTGGGTCAGCGTTGAGATTTATCTCCGAAAAATTCCCCGCCCTGCCCACGGTCAGTAGGGGACACCCATGGGATTGGAAAGGCCGCCGTCCGTCGGATGGGACGTTAAGCCGTGGCTCATGTGTGAGGGAGAGCCATACCCTGTGCACGTTAAAGAACATGCTGGATGGCCTTGACGGGAGGCTACCATCTGTCTCCCAACAGCTGTTCCAGTGGGTCTCCTCCCCCAACCTTCTCTGAGCCTTCGGGGTCAATGTGACCTGGCCATTTAGCCCATGGTGTGCAAAAAAGTGCCGCTCAGAGGTAAAACAACCCAACCCAACTCAAAATGGCCTCTCTGAGCAGCAATAGCTACTCACAACGTCTTCTCATCGACTGTAGAACACGTTCGAGAAATCCCCGAGTGTTCTGAATTCTTTGCCAACCATCCACGATGCATTCGTGGAGATCTTCTGTATAAGGAATCGGGGTAACCTAAACATCATTCTTAGCGAGTCCCCATAAGAAGGAATCCAGCGGCTTTGGCTTCCGAGTTGTAAAACAGTTTCAGAGTGCAATTATGAAATCCTGTCAAGTAATTAGATTTTTATTTCAGCTGTTTATTACACCACTAATTAATTACAACACTAAGTGAAATATGCAGCTGAAATATCATCAGGAGAGCGTGCAAGCGATACAGTTGTCCCACTTCTACTAATCCTCTTGCCCCGCCCATTTTATATATTTCTGGTGTTAGATTGTATTTATTGCCCCCCTCCCCCTCGATTTTTTTCTAGATCCGGGCTTGAACAATTTTAATAACTTTTGGTCTCCATTACTCTTGCTAGCATTCTCAAAAGGGGGGGGGGATGGGAATGGCATTCTTGCCCCTCTTCCTAAATCCAGCCCTGATTTGTACCAATGAAGCAAAAAGAATATTTCATTCTTAAGAGAGTTGGGTTGTTTCACCTCTGAGCGGCACTTTTTTGCACACCATGGGCTAAATGGCCAGGTCACATGGAACCCAAAGGCTCAGAGAAGGTTGGGGGAGGGGACCCACTGGAACAGCTGTTGGGAGACAGCTGGTAGCCTCCCGTCAAGGCCATCCAGCGTGTTCTTTAACATGCACAGGGTATGGCTCTCCCGCACATGGGGCCACGGCTTAACGTCCCATCCGACGGACGGCGGCCTTTCCAAGCCCATAGGTGTCCCGTACTGACCGTAGGCAGGACGGGGAATTTTGCAGAGATAAATCTCAAAGCTGACCCAGCTGGGACTCGAACCTGGGAACTACAGATTACGAGTCTGGCGCGCTACCGACTGAGCCACCCCCGCCCCATCTTAAGAGAGTAAAAGACCCCCACCCTTGTGGTAAATCATTGATGCCAAAGACCACATTCTAACACCAAAATTTCGAATTTCCAGTACATATGCACATAGTCGTATCAGAATAATATGACCACCTACCATACTTATACAATGATTGTCATATTTTTCTGATATGACATGTAGATCGTTGGGAATCTTCAGCAAAAGTTTTGAATTCTCCAAAATAAAATTCCATTCTTACAGGGAGATCATGAAATGCAACGTAATATTTCATCAATACTTATTCATCCCGAAAAGAATTTCAGAGCTATCTTTAAAATCGAAAGAAAAAGTAGGACATTTACAAACGACAAAGAAAAGACAAAGTAAAAACATTAGTGGTTTTTTTTTTGGAAAATGAGTTAATAAAAAAAGTAGAAGATTCTTTGCACTAAACACTATTCAATGTTTCACGAAACTGGAATTGTAAATCAAAATAATTGATTGGGTTGGGTTGTTTTACCTCTGAGCGGCACTTTTTTGCACACCATGGGACAAATGGCCAGGTCACAAGGACCCCGAAGGCTCAGAGAAGGTTGGGGAAGGGGACCCACTGAAACAGCTGTTGGGAGACAGATGGTAGCCTCCCGTCAAGGCCATCCAACGTGGTCTTTAACGTGCACAGGGTATGGCTCTCCCGCACACGGGGCCACGGTTTAACGTCCTATCCGACGGACGGCGGCCTTTCCAAGCCCATCGGTGTCCCCTACTGACCGTGGGCAGGGCGGGGAATTTTGCGGAGATAAATCTCAATGCTGACCCAGCTGGAACTCGAACCTGAGAACTACAGATTATGAGCCTGGCGCGCTACCTACTGAGCCACCCCCACCCCTAAAATAATTGAATTGGGAGACTAATCATGCAGTTCGTCGAGAAGAGTCAACGAATTAAAGAGCTGAATGTCTTTTCGCATTCAGTTCGTTTTTGAGTTTCTCTCAAATGGTGTTTACAAATCGTAATTATACTCTTTCTTTTTTTCCAGAATTGCAGTCAGGAAATGAATGAATTCCCAGTAAGTTTCCATTATCTATTAT
Organism: Ryuthela nishihirai; assembly: GCA_038380435.1. Classification (NCBI taxonomy): domain Eukaryota; kingdom Metazoa; phylum Arthropoda; class Arachnida; order Araneae; family Heptathelidae; genus Ryuthela; species Ryuthela nishihirai. The sequence goes on from JAWZYU010000026.1 coordinate 56,522,036, forward strand.
TCACTTTAATGCGCACTAAAATTTGAAAAAGTAAAAATGCTATTACAATACACGATTCTCTGAAATCAACACAGTATTCATACACTACATGCACCTAATTGACCACATTGTAAAAAGATTAATCATCATTATCATCATCCTCAAGCAGCCATGGCCTACGGAGGTCCAACCCAGTCACTGCACACCAATTCTAACAAGGTCCTGTTTGACATTGTCTGCCCACCGCATCCTAGGTCTCCCCTTCTTTCTGAGGCCTTTAGGCACACTGTTCATAACCCTATTCGCCAATCTATAATTATTCATACGGGCAACATGGCCAAACCAACGGAGTCTCTCTCTGCACAATATGCTGCTTAAAGGAGGTTGCAAACTCCTTTGCCTAACCTCATCATTAGTTAAAAAGTTGAACCACCTAATGCCCAAGATGCTGCGTAAGCATCTGGTATCAAAAGCATCTAGTTTCCTGTTATCTTGTTTACAGAGTGTCCAAGTCGATGAAACATTAGGTGATGTTAAACTACAAAGAAACAAGTGTTATTCCCCAGTAAGGGAATTGAAGACAGCAAACAGAGTTCGTGCACATAAGGACTATCCAAGAGGCGAGCAGAGGAAGGGAATAATCCACATCAAGCTACTGAAAAATGTCACTCGCCCAGAAAAACGTGTTCGGTGTAACATTCCACTCTATAATTTCTTTAACCATTTTCATTAGAAAGAAGCACTAGAGCAGGTTGGCAAACGATAGTTTGTAAGCACTGAAGCCATTCGAATGCTATAAATTTGATTAAATTCGTCGAGAAGACTCAAACTGAAAAGTCACACTGATGAATGGCAGTTTTTTTAATAATTCTTTTCGATGGTTTTATTGTATGCGTTTAAATATACGTATTTTAAAATTATAAGTTATGGTTTTATTTTCGTTAATAAAATAATCTGCGGTATATATTTTTCTATTATTGCTCTTCAACCAATTAAAATTATAATTTTCTGGTCTCAAAATTTGTTGGTTTACCTTTTTTTCTGCTGTTTTGGCTCTTGTTCCAAGAACGTTTCCCGACCCCTGAACTCACCATCATCATCATCCTCAAGCAGCCATGGGCTACGGAGGTCCAACCAGACCGCGCAGTTTAATTCTCCAAACAGCGTCGAAGTTTCACTACCATAACTAACCGTAGAAAGAACCAAACTATTATACTGTCTAATATTAGTCTTTACGGTTTTTTTTTGCCGTTTTGGCTCTTGTCCTAAAGACGTTTCCCGACCATGGACTCATCATCATCATGATCCTAAAGCAGCTATGTGCTACAGAGGTCCAACCAGACCGCGCAATTTAGTTCTCCAACCATATCTGTCTTAAGTTACCTATGGCCATTCACACCAATTCTAACAAGGTCCTGTTTGATATTATCAAATTTTTTGTGCCCGTTAAAGAACCTGTGTGCGGGAGAGCCATACCCTGTGCACGTTAAAGAGCACTCTTGATGGCCTTGACGGGACCATCTGTCTCCTAATTGCTGCCCAGTGGGTCCTCTTCCCCAACCGTCTCTGAGTGCTCAGGGTCCTTGTGACCTGCTCATTTACCCCATTGTTTGCAAAAAAGTACCGTTCGGAAATAAAGCAAACCAATCCAACCATTTTGCCAAAATCATTATATGATACAAAATCACGGATTGTAAGTTTGGCTGTCAGCATAGCAAACATTAGGAAAGTAAGAAATTAGAATAGAAATAAAATTTTAGATCAATTTCAAATTAAAATTCACCAGCTTTCGGTTTCTAGGTCTGTTAGTTCTTTTGATTAATATCTTTTCTCATTTTTTTTCCCTCATTATTCTCGGCGAATATTTCCTTTTGATACGAAAACAGTTCCTGATCTTTTTGTTTCTTTTTCTTTTAGCGGTGGAGTCCAGAGGAAAGTGGAGGATCTGCCTCAAGCAATGTAAGTTTAAAAAAATTCTCTTACTGATTTTGTTTAGAGCACATTAATATTTAAAAGCTACAAAATATTACATTATGAAACTAATTCAGCCTAGGTTGGGTTGTTTTACCTCTGAGCGGCACTTTTTTGCACACCATGGGCTAAATGGCCAGGTCACATGGACCCCGAAGGCTCAGAGAAGGTTGGGGGAGGGGACCCACTGGAACAGCTGTTGGGAGACATTTATTATCTCCCGTCAAGACCATCCAGTGTGTTCTTTAATGTGCACAGGGTATGGCTCTCCTGCACACGGGGCCATGGCTTAACGTCCCATCCGACGGACGGCGGCCTTTCCAAGCCCATCGGTGTCCCCTACTGACCGTGGGCAGGTCGGGGAATTTTGCGGAGATAAATCTCAACGCTGACCCATCTGGGACTCGAACCTGGGAACTACAGATTACGAGCCTGGCGCGCTATCGACTGAGCCACCCATGCCCCAATTCAGCCTACAGTTCTGCAATTTCTGGAGCTCTGACTTGTAGGACTTACTATTGACCTACATTAAAAACTAAGTAGCCAGAGTCATCACCGAAGCAGAGAGCAAAAATGAAATCTTACTTTAAATAACCTTTTGATTACTGCTTTAAATAACCTTTTGATTACTTAGAGCGAGTGTGTCACTTGATTTAGTGACACACTCGCTCTAACGGCATATTTCCAATGTTCTCGTGGGACAACAGTTGGCCTACGTGGTAGCGTGCCAGGCCCATAATCTTATGCTCCCAGGTTTGTGCCAGCGGAGAGATTTACCTCCTCCCTGTCCTTAGTGAAATAGAGGTCAATGATGAACTCGGAAAGGTCACCGCCATCTCGTGGGTTGTTTTACCTCTGAATGGCACTTTTTTTGCACACAATATGTTAAATGACCAGGTCACAAGGACCCCGTAGGCTCAAAGAAGGTTGGAGGAGGGGACCCACTGGAACAGCTGCTGGAAGACAGATGGTAGCCTCCCGTCAAGGCCATGCAGCGTGTTCTTTAACGTGCGCAGGGTATGGCTCTCACGCACACGGGGCCGCGGCTTAACGTCCCATCCGACGGACTGAGGCCATTGATTCCAAGCCCATTGGTGTCCCCTACTGACCGTGGGCAGGGCGGGGAATCCCGTGAGTGTGTCGAGTAATAGACAGTTTTGTTCAAGGTTAGGTTATTATTATACAACTACTGAGTTTTATTCATTATATTATAACCTAAAATATGCATAATGTAACCTAAATAAATTTAGGTTATATTATACAACTACTGAGTTTTATTCATTCTTTTAGTAATTTTCGAAGAACATTTGATTTTCAAATGCAAAAGAGTAATAATTTATTGTTTCTTTTATTTTCAGGGACTACAATCTTTGATGGAACAGATGGTAAGTGTTTTTGACTTATCTCAATTATTCGTTTTATGTTTCGTTGAAGTTTGTAATTAAGGAAATATTACCGAAGGGGAGGGCTGCAAGTTCAGTATGGCCTACTGATCTGGTCATCTATTGCCACATTTTTTCTTTTTTTTTCAACCCTGCTGAGGAGAGGTCAACTTCACAGGGTCCTGGTGCAGACCATTTATACCTACAAGACTGGACTTGTTTATGGATTTGAGCTTGATTATTGATCCTGGACTTGCTGCACTGGTGGGCCTCTGTTGAGGGAGAGTCTGCCGCTGTGTTTTCTGTTTGCTTCTGGGTTGCCAGCTCTAAGTGAACAGAGGCATGGGATACCTTATATCAGCTGGTGGATAATCCTAATCAGAGGCCATCGCAGGTACTTGAACCTTACTTAGCTAGTTGGGCATCGTCAAGCCTAAACTGGAGTAATGTGTCTCAGGCAGGCCATATGGTTCTTGAAAAAGTCCACTTGAAAAGGTGGTGCCTGAAGTTCCTACCAGCATTGGTGACTTCAGCCTTTAGCGGAGGAGGAACAGGTCTTTGCCCCCTGCCTGCGATCAGGGGGCTGTTTGATATTGTTGGCCCTACCAATCTCAATAAACCTAATTTCTTTAAAAATCCTACTAATCATTTTCTCTCTGCAGGAACGTGGAACGTGAGGACATTACATAGAGATTATTCTCTTGATGTCCTCACGCAGGAATTCCAGCGCTATAACCTAGATATTCTAGGCTTGCAAGAGACCAGATGGACAGGTAAAGGTGAGATACTTAAAAATAACTTTAAATTTCTCTTTACAGGGAGGGAGGATAGAAAGCATCTCCAAGGTGTGGGTCTGCTGCTCAGCAGACATGCTAGTGATGCTCTTCTAGGATATGAGTGCTTTAATGAAAGGTTTCTTACAGCAAAATTTCAGACAAGCATTAAAGACTTCAATGTTATCTGCTGTTATGCCCCCACTGAGGATGCCGATGAGGATGAGAATGATAGGTTTTATGGACAACTTTAGGATATTTTGAATTCTGTGAAGAAAGGAGATATTACCCTTGTTCTAGGTGATTTCAATGCAAAGGTTGGTACTGACTCTGACCTTTGGGGAGGAGTAATAGGCTCTTTTGGTATTGGTAGGTGCAATGGCAATGGGCAACGTCTCCTACAGGTAAGTAAACTCAATGGTTTCAGAATAAATAACACGTATTACAAACACCGCCACATACATAAGTACATATGGGTTTCACCTGATGGGCTGCATAAGAATATGATTGATTACATATTAATTAACAGCAGATGGGCTAGTTCTGTTAGGAATACCAGGGCATATAGGGGAGCTGAAATTGGATCTGACCATTACCTTGTTAAAAGTGTCTTGCCACTTAAACTTTAAAAGTGGTGTGCTAAAGTTAAAAAAATTACCTTCAATACTGAAGCTCTGATAGACTCAGTTATAATTGAAGCTTACCATGATAGGTTACTTAGTCATTATGACAGTCATGGTTTGCTTGCTGCTGAAGTTGAGGAAGAGTGGGACCATTTTAAACAGGCTTTTTTGGAAACTAACAGTACTCTTTTAGGGAAAAAGGAGCAGAGGAGGCAGAATTATTTAAGTGATAAGGCACTTGAGCTTATTTCAGAAAGAAGGAACTGCAGGAATGTCCTTAATCAGTACCCTACTAGTCCTAATAGAAAGCATTACAAAGAACTTAATAAACGTGTAAAAGGTCATTTAGCTACTGATAAGAATCTTTGGCTTGATGGCCTTGCTGACAAAGCTGAGGAAGCAGTTAGACAGCACAACAGCAGAGAGCTGTTGTTAGTTAAGCCAGATAGTTAAAGTTTTGCAGAGCAAGATAGTTAATGTTTTGTGTGGTAGAAAACGAACAGGTATACAGGGATTGAAGGATAAACAAGGCAAGGTTATAGAAGGTGAGGATTCTGTCATGGCTAGGTGGGCTGAGCATTTCAGTGATGTTCTAAACAATGTGGTTAGTTCTACTCCCATTGTTTGCAATGATGATAGATGCATTGTTGGCTTTAATGTTGGCCCTATAACACAATCTGAAGTTAGTTTGGCTATTTCTAAACTTAAACTTCATAAATCCCCAGGGGTGGATGAAATTACTACGGAAATGCTTAGAGCTGGGAATGTTTCAGTTACCATTTGGATGACTGAAATTTTGAATAACTTTTATGATAAAGGCATGGTTCCTAAAGATTTTACAAGAGCTATTATTATCCCTATTTTCAAAAAAGGTGATCGCAGTTCTTGTGATAACTATAGGGGTATCAGCCTACTCTCTGTTCCAGGTAAAGTTCTTTCCATGATTGTGCTTAATAGAATTAAGAATCTGGTTGACAGGCAATTGCGTGATGAGCAATGTGGATTCAGAAGTGGTAGGGGATGTGTAGATCAGATATTTTCACTTAGGCAGATTCTTGAGAAATGTTTAGAGTTTCAGAAACCTTTGGTTGCTAGCTTTGTTGATTTCAAAAAGGCTTTCGACTCTGTTGATCGTCATAATTTGTGGTTGATTGTGAGATCATATGGTATACCAGACAAGTTAGTTAACATAATGAAAGCTCTCTATAATAACACTGAGTCATGTGTGAGAGTTGGTAAGGTTTGTAGCAATTGGTTCAGCATTACTTCTGGTGTGCAACAAGGGTGCATTTTGTCTCCTTTTCTCTTTAGCTTCGTTATTGATTATGTTATGCGGAATTTTCTGTAAAATGGAATGGAGATACGAAAATTTCTAATTTAGATTATGCTGATGATTTAGCCCTTTTGGCAAATGATGTTGATGAGATGAACTCTGTCATTCGAGCTGTTGATGAGACTGGTAGTAGAGTAAGTTTGGTTATAAACAGAGGGAAAACTAAAGTGATGAAAATTCGTCAGGCAGGCTCTGATTCAGTTAATCTAAATGGTTGCAATCTTAAGCAGGTGTCACTGCTCTCTGCTGTTATGCCCCCACTGAGGATGCCGATGAGGATGAGAATGATAGGTTTTATGGACAACTTTAGGATATTTTGAATTCTGTGAAGAAAGGAGATATTACCCTTGTTCTAGGTGATTTCAATGCAAAGGTTGGTACTGACTCTGACCTTTGGGGAGGAGTAATAGGCTCTTTTGGTATTGGTAGGTGCAATGGCAATGGGCAACGTCTCCTACAGGTAAGTAAACTCAATGGTTTCAGAATAAATAACACGTATTACAAACACCGCCACATACATAAGTACATATGGGTTTCACCTGATGGGCTGCATAAGAATATGATTGATTACATATTAATTAACAGCAGATGGGCTAGTTCTGTTAGGAATACCAGGGCATATAGGGGAGCTGAAATTGGATCTGACCATTACCTTGTTAAAAGTGTCTTGCCACTTAAACTTTAAAAGTGGTGTGCTAAAGTTAAAAAAATTACCTTCAATACTGAAGCTCTGATAGACTCAGTTATAATTGAAGCTTACCATGATAGGTTACTTAGTCATTATGACAGTCATGGTTTGCTTGCTGCTGAAGTTGAGGAAGAGTGGGACCATTTTAAACAGGCTTTTTTGGAAACTAACAGTACTCTTTTAGGGAAAAAGGAGCAGAGGAGGCAGAATTATTTAAGTGATAAGGCACTTGAGCTTATTTCAGAAAGAAGGAACTGCAGGAATGTCCTTAATCAGTACCCTACTAGTCCTAATAGAAAGCATTACAAAGAACTTAATAAACGTGTAAAAGGTCATTTAGCTACTGATAAGAATCTTTGGCTTGATGGCCTTGCTGACAAAGCTGAGGAAGCAGTTAGACAGCACAACAGCAGAGAGCTGTTGTTAGTTAAGCCAGATAGTTAAAGTTTTGCAGAGCAAGATAGTTAATGTTTTGTGTGGTAGAAAACGAACAGGTATACAGGGATTGAAGGATAAACAAGGCAAGGTTATAGAAGGTGAGGATTCTGTCATGGCTAGGTGGGCTGAGCATTTCAGTGATGTTCTAAACAATGTGGTTAGTTCTACTCCCATTGTTTGCAATGATGATAGATGCATTGTTGGCTTTAATGTTGGCCCTATAACACAATCTGAAGTTAGTTTGGCTATTTCTAAACTTAAACTTCATAAATCCCCAGGGGTGGATGAAATTACTACGGAAATGCTTAGAGCTGGGAATGTTTCAGTTACCATTTGGATGACTGAAATTTTGAATAACTTTTATGATAAAGGCATGGTTCCTAAAGATTTTACAAGAGCTATTATTATCCCTATTTTCAAAAAAGGTGATCGCAGTTCTTGTGATAACTATAGGGGTATCAGCCTACTCTCTGTTCCAGGTAAAGTTCTTTCCATGATTGTGCTTAATAGAATTAAGAATCTGGTTGACAGGCAATTGCGTGATGAGCAATGTGGATTCAGAAGTGGTAGGGGATGTGTAGATCAGATATTTTCACTTAGGCAGATTCTTGAGAAATGTTTAGAGTTTCAGAAACCTTTGGTTGCTAGCTTTGTTGATTTCAAAAAGGCTTTCGACTCTGTTGATCGTCATAATTTGTGGTTGATTGTGAGATCATATGGTATACCAGACAAGTTAGTTAACATAATGAAAGCTCTCTATAATAACACTGAGTCATGTGTGAGAGTTGGTAAGGTTTGTAGCAATTGGTTCAGCATTACTTCTGGTGTGCAACAAGGGTGCATTTTGTCTCCTTTTCTCTTTAGCTTCGTTATTGATTATGTTATGCGGAATTTTCTGTAAAATGGAATGGAGATACGAAAATTTCTAATTTAGATTATGCTGATGATTTAGCCCTTTTGGCAAATGATGTTGATGAGATGAACTCTGTCATTCGAGCTGTTGATGAGACTGGTAGTAGAGTAAGTTTGGTTATAAACAGAGGGAAAACTAAAGTGATGAAAATTCGTCAGGCAGGCTCTGATTCAGTTAATCTAAATGGTTGCAATCTTAAGCAGGTGTCACAATTTAATTATCTTGGGAGCTATGTAACAGATGCTAGTGATGTGCGGCATGAGATTAACAGACGAATAGGGATTGCTGCCGGGACTTTTAAGAATCTATGGAGAGTGTGGAGAAATAGCTGTATACACCTAAAGACTAAAATTAGACTGTATAATAGTTTGGTTCTTTTTAGGGTTAGTTATGGTAGTGAAACTTGGACACTTTGTAAATAAGATAACAGGAAACTAGATGCTTTTGATTCCAGATGCTTACGCAGTATCTTGGGCATTAGGTGGTTCAACTTTGTAACTAATGATGAGGTTACGCAAAGGAGTTTGCAACCTCCTTTAAGCAGCATATTGTGCAGAGAGAGACTCCGTTGGTTTGGCCATGTTGCCCGTATGAATAATTATAGATTGGCGAATAGGGTTATGAACAGTGTGCCTAGAGGCCTCAGAAGGAGGGAGAGACCTAGGATGCGGTGGGCTGACAATGTCAAACAGGACCTTGTTAGAATTGGTGTGCAGTGGCCGGATGCAGCAGATGTTGTAGCTAAGGACAGACATGCTTGGAGAATTAAACTGCACGGTCTGGTTGGACCTCCGTAGCCCATGGCTGCTTGAGGATGATGATGATGATGATGGTTGATTACAGAATTCTGAAAAAATACCTGGCGAAGATTTTTTTTAGAAATTAGTGATCTGGTAACCTTCGTGTCACGTGACACGAAGGTTACCAGATCACTAATTTCTAAAAAAAATCATTGCCAGGTATTTTTTCTGAATTCTGTAATCAACCATAGTGTTCGGATATTTTTTTAGCGACTGTACCAGTATTCGTTCACATTGATATCTGTCCAATGCATTGTTTGGTTGTTTTTTGTGGGAAGGGGATAAAATTCCCTGATTTGACACTTTTAGTGGCTTGTTAAAATCAAATAAAGGTCTTCTACTAAATCTCCGAAAGGCTAATAAGACACATGATGTCATTTGCTGAGATTTGTTATAATTTAAATTTTTACCGATATTTCCCTTTTTGCATGTTTCGGTTCAACAATAATACCTCTGTGTGGACATTAGTTTGTTCCACTTGCAGTCACCAGACGGCACCACGAACATCAACTGATAGTATGGTGGTTCTTAACCTGCTGATAATTTGCAGTATTTCGTAGGATAATCAGTTCTATTGTTTTAAATACAGATTCGTATTAAAGTGTGATTGATTAAATACTAAATGTTAACAGGATTAATTCATTTCAACTGAGCATTTTAAATGTTGTTTGTACAGAGTTTCATGGGGCGGGGGTGGCTCAGTCGGTAGCGCGCCAGGCTCGTAATCTGTAGTTCCCAGGTTCGAGTCCCAGCAGGGTCAGCGTTGAGATTTATCTCCGCAAAATTCCCCGCCCTGCCCACGGTCAGTAGGGGACACCGATGGGCTTGGAAAGGCCGCCGTCCGTCGGATGGGACGTTAAGCCGTGGCCCCGTGTGCGGGAGAGCCATATCCTGTGCACGTTAAAGAACACGCTGGATGGCCTTGACGGGAGGCTACCATCTGTCTCCCAACAGCTGTTCCAGTGGGTCCCCTCCCCCAACCTTCTCTGAGCCTTCGGGGTCCCTGTGACCTGGCCATTTAGCCCATGGTGTGCAAAAAAGTGCCGCTCAGAGGTAAAACAACCCAACCCCCAACCTTCTCTGAGTCTTCGGGGTCCTTGTGGCCTGGCCATTAACCCGTGGTGTGCAAAAAAAGTGCCGCTCAGAGGTAAAACAACCCAACCCATAAATGGCTTCATCTGATTTGTTTCCGTAAACGTTTTAAGCACAGGTCCATTTTGGTCATGTCGACAGCCATAGCAGTGAAATGATGTAGTTTAATTGGACTTACTTAAGGTCAATCTTCCTTCAATGACCTTCACGGGAAGCTACCATCTGTCTCCCAACACCTGTTCCAGTGGGTCCCCTCTCCCAACCTTCTCTGAGCCTTTGGGTTCCATGTGACCTGGCCATTTAGCCCATGGTGTGCATAAAAAGTGCCGCTCAGAGGCAAAACAACCCAACCCTAAAGCCTTTACTTTCTATCTGACAGAAGTTGTTACATAGGATGCCTCTGTTTTCATCCCACCCTAGAAACCTGGGCTGCACAGAGTACCAGTACATTATGTACCACGTGACAGACAGTGCTTGACAATGATTTATGTTCCGTCTGATGGACAGCATTACACACAACAGCAGTGCTTTACATCTCATCCAATGGATGACAGTGCACACGGTAGCACCGTTTTACATCCCATCCGCTGAATGGTGCCGCTGCTTTACATCGCATACAACAAGCAATGATAGACACGAAGCCTCAGCATCCTATCCGATGGATGATGCTACTCACAATGCAGCTATTTTATGTCCCATGTAATGGACTGCACTACACAAGGCACCACTGCTCTATGTCCCATCCAACGGATGGTGCTACAGCCCATCAAAAAAGTTCCCAAACAAAACGGACGACACAGAATTCAGAAAAAATATCTTGCAACACAAATTTTGCTCATATCTGGGAACACAAATTATATCTAGCAATGGATTTTAGAAATAACACAAGTTTTGTTAACATCTGGCAAAACATTTTATTACTATCTGGCAACATAAAAATTTTTTTAGAAATATTACGCAATTTATGTCAACAATTTTACGAAATAATTTGGCAACAGATTTTAAATCTAGCATGTTTTACAATTCGTTTTACCAGATATTTCAAAGATCTGTTGCCAGATATTCTAAAAACCAGATTTATAGAAATCTGTTGCTAGATATGTTTTCTAAATTCTGTGACCTGCATTTTGTTCGGAAACTTTTTTGACAGATTGCATGAATTTTTTTGATCGACTGTGTGAATAACAACTGATTTCTTTTAATGTTATTAAATTAATATTAATACACGTTTCGATTAATAAAAAATTTTCGCTGCCAGATAGTTCTAAAATTAAACTTGTAATGTTGCCAGATTTCATAAAATCAGATAGTTTAAAAATTTGTTGCCAGATATTTTTTCTGAATTCTGTGTCCTCCGTTTTGTTTGGAAACTTTTTTGATGGACTGTACACATGGTGCAAGTGCTTTATGTCCCATTAGCACTACACAGGGTGCTAGTGGTTTATGTCCCATCGAACAGATGGCGCTACGCACTGTGCAATCGCATTACATCCCTTCCAACAGACAACACTGCACATGGGTCCACGAATTAATGTCTCATCCGATGGATGTCTGTCTTTCCAAGCCCATCGGTTTGCGCTTTCTCACCAAGGTCAAGTTCGGAGTTCAGTGGAAATAAATATCAACTGTAGCACAATTAGGACTCGAACCTGGCACCATACTGACTGAGCCAACACCCAACCCTAACCTCTCAGCAAGATAAATACCGATAGGAAACTATACGTCAATTGTATACAGGGTGATTCAGAATTCATCATCAATATTTGGTGGGGAGGTAGGTAATAAGAAACGAAGGAGATTTCACATAGGAAAGCATGGGCGCATATGCCATGTAGTAGGGCAAAATGACCCCAACTCAATGATGGAAAGAACACATAAGAAGGAAGTGGTAAGGAAAAAACATTTATTATCTTACATGTAACATTTCTTTGCATTGGTTGTACAGACTTACAACAGGTGCTCGAACTGCCGACCATGTGCTAGAATGCATGACTCACAACGGCGTTGCATGGACAGCCGGACCCTGCGGAAGATGCCTGGCATTTCCCGGATGTTTGAGGCAGCAACTGATATGCGTGCTACAAGATCATATCTGCACATTCATTCCACGTATACCGGTTCATGTTACTTCTGCAAATTCACCTTGTCGAATGACAACTGACTGCACGCTTCAAACAGCTGTGCTTCTGTATGAGAGGTGTGTACACACAGCGCCCTCTACACCACCATGCTTTCGTCTGCCCCCATACTTTCCTATATGAAATCTCTTTCTTTTCTTATTCCCTTCCTCCCCACTAAATATTTATGATGAATTCTGAATCACCCTGTATATGAAAGAGAATGTAAATTTAATAGTTTACCAAGAGAAAGTATTAATAAAAATTATTATTTTTACTTACTTTTAAAGTTTCACTTACTTTTAATGTTTGTTTCTTTTCTTGAAGTTTCAAGGAGAAGATTTAACCAAAATGTTAGCAGCATGCGTAAGTTTGAATTTTTGAATTGTCTATTTTACTGCTGATTAATATCTGAAATTAAGTAAAATAATAGTTTCAAAACGAAAAATACGCCTTGGTGACATATATATCCTGGAAATCTACCTGCAGTGCACTGGATAAGCAAATAAACAGTGCCATGGTTTCCAGGTGGAATTTACAGATCGAAGCCCCACGTAAACTTACTTCGATGTAAGAAAGTCCGCATCCAAACATCACCGAGAAAATGGTCATTCCGTGTATTCTTGGATCACAAAGAGGAAATTCTGGAAAAACATCAAGCATCAACATCAAATATCAAAATCAACATCAAACATCAGCGAGAAAACGGTCATTCCGTATATTCTTGGATCACAAAGAGGAAATTCTGGAAAAACATCAAGCATCAACATCAAGCATCAAACATCAAACATCAAACATCAGCGAGAAAACGGTCATTCCGTGTATTCTAGGATCACAAAGAGGAAATTCTGGAAAAACATCAAGCATCAACATCAAACATCAAACATCAGCGAGAAAACGATCATCCCGTGTATTCTTGGATGACAAAGAGGAAATTCTGGAAAAACATCAAGCATCAACATGAAACATCAACATCAAACATCAGCGAGAAAACGGTCATTCCGTATATTCTTGGATCACAAAGAGGAAATTCTGGAAAAACATCAAGCATCAACATCAAACATCAGCGAGAAAACGGTCATTCCGTGTATTCTTGGATCACAAAGAGGAAATTCTGGAAAAACATCAAGCATCAACATCAAACATCAACATCAAACATCAGCGAGAAAACGGTCATCCCGTGTATTCTTGGATCACAAAGAGGAAATTCTGGAAAAACATCAAGCATCAACATCAAACATCAGCGAGAAAACGGTCATCCCGTGTATTCTTGGATCACAAAGAGGAAATTCTGTAACACTACCCAGAGAAATGTGAAATCGTGACAAAAGCATTGTGATGTGCTGCTGACTCACCTAAATAAGTCTCGTCTAACCCGTAGCTCATTGCAAAAGAATTCGTGGCTCATAAAGCAAATAATCACTCTATTAAATCTGGTTCATTTTATTGTTCTCATCTGGTTCAATTTTTAACATTTTTAGGTGCATAACCAAACGATTTGGCAATTCATAGTACAGTCGCTCAAAAAAATATCCGAACACTATGATTAGTTACAGAATTCAGAAAAAATATCTGGAGCGTGTACAGCAACTGTACACGCTCCAGTTACCGATCACAGCAAACTGGAGCGTGTGCAGTTACTGCACACCCACCAGTTTGCTGTGAACGGTAACTGCACACGCTCAATATTTCCGTGAGTGAGCCCACATTCCAAGTACTGTCGCTGAAAAAAGTATCCGAATATTATGATTGATTACAGAATTCAGAAAAAATATCTGGCAAAAAATATCTGGCAACCTTCGTGTCACGTGACACGAAGATTGCCAGATCACTAATTTCTAAAACAAATCGTTGCCAGATATTTTTTCTGAATTCTGTAATCAACCACGGTGTTCGGATACTTTTTTGAGCGACTGTAGGTGGTCATATTATTTTGATACTAGATCGTGTGGGCTCACTCACGGAAATATTGAGCGTGTGCAGTTACCGTTCACAGTAAACTGATGCGTGTGCAGTAACTGCAAACGCTCCAGTTTGCTGTGAACGGTAACTGGAGCGTGTACAGTTGCTGTACACGCTCCAGATATTTTTCCTGAATTCTGTAATCACGTGACACGAAGGTTGCCAGATCACAAATTTCTAAAAAAATCGTTGCTAGATATTTTTTCTAAATTCTGTCATCAACTATAGTATTCCGATATTTTTGAGCAACTGTACTCATTGAAAATGTATATTTTTGGATTTTAATCAAGATATTTTCTTGATTCCTGAAAAATATATACATATGATATATATATTTCGGTTCATTACTCATCTAGAAATGTATGTTTTGGTTTTTAAGTAGAAATAAGTTTAAGTTCAGTCATATGTTTCCATAAAGATTTATTTAATCAGTTCCAGGGCCTCGAATTAGTTTCTCCATTAACATCAGATGAGATTTTTGCCATTTTTCTGTCTATTGGCTGATGTCAGATATGGGTTGGGTTGTTTTACCTCTGAGCGGCACTTTTTTCCACACCATGGGCTAAATGGCCAATTCACATGGACCCCGAAGGCTCAGAGAAGGTTGGGGGAGGGGACCTACTGGAACAGCTGTTGGGAGACAGATGGTAGCCTCCCGTCAAGGCCATCCAGCGTGTTCTTTAACGTTGGATTGTTTTACCTCTGAGCGGCACTTTTCTGCACACCATGGGCTAAATGGCCAGGTCACATGGACCCCGAAGGCTCAGAGAAGGATGGGGGAGGGGACCCACTGGAACAGCTGTTGGGAGACAGATGGTAGCCTCCCGTCAAGGCCATCCAGCGTGTTCTTTAACGTGCACAGGGTATGGCTCTCCCGCACACGGGGCCACGGCTTAACGTCCCATCCGACGGACGGCGGTCTTTACCAAGCCCATGGGTGTCCCCTACTGACCGTTGGCAGGGCGAAGAATTTTGCGGAGATAAATCTCAACGCTGATCCAGTTGGGACTCGAACCTGGGAACTACAGATTACGAGCGTGGCGCGCTACCGACTGAGCCACACCCGCCCCGTCAGATATGGAAACAAAGGTCTAACTTCTTCTCCCAGAAAAAGATTAATTAAATATCTCGCCAGTGACTAAAATCTAAGCTGTCTTTGATATTCATGTGAAAAAGTGCCAACGATTCCCCTGAAATTAGCTGGTCGACACCAATGCAACGAACTTGTCCGCATTTTAAACAAACAGTCGACCCCAATTTTGAAAGAGTGGTAAATTGACTTATTTCAGGTTGTTAAGAGACGTGTTCGAGTGTATAAAAAAATCTACTGATGTGATAATATTTGACACTTTGATATAAATCGTAGAACTGTTATTCAGCTGTGTTTTGATTCCTTTCAGGTTTGCTTCCAAAGCGAAATGAATTCTTATTGGGAATCCAATAAGCCCTCCTCATGTGAAGAATGAGAAACAGATTTTCTCTTCTAGAGAATAAAAATAAACCAAAATGTAATTAAAAATTCTTCCAATGTTTCTTAATTTTTTTCAATAACTTAGCATTTCAATAAATATATTCATCCATAAACTTGCTCGCCTCAGTGAATCCTTTATGAAACAGATCATAATTAATTGAAACTGATTCAACTCCATATGTAATCGGGTTTAAGTTATTAACAAGTGCTAGTAGGATTGTTGGGATTGTATCACTTCTGAGTGGAGATTTTTACACTCAATGGGCTAAATGGCCAGGTTAGGTTGTTTTTATCTCTGAGCGGCACTTTTTTGCACACCATGGGCTAAATGGCCAGATCACAAGGACCCCGAATGCTCAGAGAAGGTTGAGGGATGGGATCCACTGGAACAGCTGTTGGGAGACAGATGGTAGCCTCTCGTCAAGGCCATCCAGCGTATTCTTTAACGTGCACAGGGTATGGCTCTCCCGCACACATGAGCCACGGCTTAACGTCCCATCCGACGGACTGTGACCTTTCCAAGCCTATCGGTGTCCCCTACTGACCGTGGGCAGAGCGGGGAGTTTTGCGAAGAAAAATCTCAACGCTGACCCACCTGGGACTCGAACCTGGAAACTACAGATTACGAGCCTGGCGTGCTACCGACTGAGCCACCCCCGCCCCTAAATGGCTAGTTGTCGGCTCAAGTGGAGGGCAACCCCCGGAGTACTTTTTAATTTCTCTGTGAATTAATTGCTCCAAATAATTAATCTTCACCCATGATTCTAGGTGAAATCACAGATCCACGGATTTGTACAGTCGCTCAAAAAAGTATCCGAACGCTATGGTTGATTACAGAATTCAGAAAATATATCTGGCAACGATTGTTTTAGAAATTAGTGATCTGGCAACCTTCGTGCCGTGACACGAAGGTTGCCAGATCACTGATTTCTAAAACAATCGTTGCCAGATATTTTTTCTGAATTCTGTAATCGACCATAGTGTTCAGATACTTTTTTGAGCGACTGTAGGTGGTCATATTATTTTGATACTAGATCGTGTGGGCTCACTCACGAAAATATTGAGCGTGTGCAGTTACCGTTCACAGCAAACTGGAGCGTTTGCAGTAACTGCAAACGCTCCAGTGTGCTGTGAACGGTAATTGGAGCGTGTACAGTTGCCATATCCAGATATTTTTCCTGAATACTGTAATCACGTGACACGAAGGTTGCCAGATGACTAATTTCTAAAAAAATCGTTGCCAGATATATTTTCTGAATTCCGTAATCAACCACAGCGTTCGGATACTTTTTTGAGCGACTGTACACCAGAGCTTAGATGTGCGTCAGGGTTGATATGCGCCCGATGCGATGTTGGCTAGGTGAAAGAAATAAATCTGCCGATGCACCTTGTAGAGGACAGCACATCATTTATTTATAATATATACATTCACACACACATATATATACGGCATTGATACTGAAAGGGTTAATTGTAATGAACACCAAATATTCACTGAAAAGTAATTGACTGCATTTCGCTATCATTGAGTATTCACAATGCCTTAAAAGAGCATCTCTCTATGAATCCGTTTGGCGAATGGCCTTCCATCACTTTTCACTTCTACAACCTTTAAGTTGCCATATCCATCCTTTTAATAGAAATTTCTAGCGCTAAATGATGAAACCTCTAGGCTTTCTAGCTTTTCGTTAATGACAGATTGCTTTCTGATACAGCCGAACCTGATCTGTTAGACAACCGCCAATCCGTCATCTGCATCTGGACTTTGTTTCTTCTACTGCATCGATGACAGATCCAACTAAGTCCTCCCTTTTAGGGGTTGGGGGTGGGGATGGCTTAGTCGGTAGCGCGCCAGGCTCGTAATCTGTAGTTCCCAGTTTAGAGTCCCAGCTGGGTCAGCGTTGAGATTTATCTCCGCAAAATTCCCCGCCCTGCCCACAGTCAGTAGGGGACACCGATGGGCTTGGAAAGACCGCCGTCCGTCGGATGGGACGTTAAGCCGTGGCCCCGTGTGCGGGAGAGCCATACCCTGCGCACGTTAAAGAACACGCTGGATGGCCTTGACGGGAGGCTACCATCTGTCTCCCAACAGCTGTTCCAATGGGTCCACTACCCCAACCTTCTCTGTGCCTTCGGGGTCCATGTGACCTGGCCATTTAGCCCATGGTGTGCAAAAAAGTGTCGCTCAGAGGTAAAACAATCCAACTCATTCTTATCAACTCTGAAATTATTACTATCATTAATACATCCTTTATTAATAGTTAATGACCACTTAAGTCTACTTCTTTACTGTTTTCCTCCTTTAATAAATTTGTTAGGAGACATGTGGTAGCGTTCCATCAAGGCCATCCAGCATGTTAAACCATCCAGCATTTACTAAAAGTTTCTTTAAAAAGTTTCCATTGTTGAGAGGGTTAAAGGTGGAAGATGAAAAAACGCCTTTCTTCCTCTGTGATGGAGGAAAAGTTTCGAAATGCAAAAAAAAAAATCTCTGTTACTTTCGTTACCTCTTTATGCTGAATCGGATAAACTTTACGCCATTTTGTGAAATAATCCATTTCCACTAATAAATATCGATTTCCATCATCAGTACTAGGGAACTATTCTCTCAAAAGGGGCACCAAAATTATATGTTTGCAGGTTACCACGACTCCTAGTCTTAGGGTCTTTCTTTGCTGCACAGGCCATGCATTGCAAACACCATTTTTCAACATCTTCCCTACTTTTCAGCCAATGAAATTTTTTTTCTGGATTTCGCTAATGTTTTTTAACACCGAAGTGTCCTCCAGTAGCATTATCATGTATACCTTTCATCATTAATTCGATTCATCAGAAAGGATGATCTGCCAGCAAGTCATTCTTCCAGTGGGATTCTTCCATCCTTTGTACAATACACCTTCTGTCACTTGTAAGGAGTTCCACAAGTTCTTTACAGCAGTGCTTGCAGTCATCAATACATGAAGACGTCTGGAAAGTGTCTCTGCATTCCTGTGTAGCTTGCCATTACGATGCTAAATGCAAAACTTGTACAGTCGCTCAAAAAAGTATCCAAACACTATGGTTGATTACAGAATTCAGAAAAAATATCTGGAGCGTGTACAGCTACTGTACACGCTCCAGTTACCGTTCACAGTAAACTGGAGCGTGTGCAGTTACTGCACACGCTCCAGTTTGCTGTTAACGGTAACTGCACACGCTCAATATTTCTATGAGTGGGCCCACACGATCCAGGTTTTTGTGAGTTCACACGATCCAATGTGCTGTGAACATTAACCGCAACCGCTCCAGTTTGCTGTGAACTGTAACTGCACACGCTCAATATTCCTGTGAGTGGGCCCACACGATCCAGGTTTTTGTGAGTTCACACGATCCAATGTGCTGTGAACATTAACGGTAACCGCTCCAGTTTGCTGTAAACGGTAACTGCACACGCTCCATATTCATTGCATTATATATTCATACGCATTATATATATTAAAAAAATCCGAACACTATGGTTGATTACAGAGTTCAGAAAAAATATCTGGCAACGATTTTTTAGAAATTAGTGATCTGGCAACCATCGTGTCACGTGACACTAATTTCTAAAAAAAAATCGTTGCCAGATATTTTTTTTAACTCTGTAATCAACCATTGTGTTCGGATACTTTTTTGAGCGACTGTACCTTTGAAACTGCTGTATCCATCTGGGTCCTTTGGGATCTTTGTAGTTTAGCAAACACCTGAGAGCAGCATGGTCAATGCGAACAAGAAACGTTTCGCCAAAAAGATAATGATGGAAAGGTTATTTGGGCTTTAACTGTTGCCAACAGTTCTTTTCGTGTTACACAATAATTTCTTCTGGGTTTCGATAAGGTTTTACTGAAGTATGCAATCACTCTTTCTTGTGAGTCTTCGTGTTATGAGAAATATACAATGTGTTATGAGAGTCCGTCACCAACTCCTGTATTACTTGGGTTGAGTTGTTTTACCTCTGAGCGGCACTTTTTTGCACACCATGGGCTAAATGGCCAGTTCACATGGACCCCGAAGGCTCAGAGAAGGTTGGGGGAGGGGACCCACTGGAACAGCTGTTGGGAGACAGATGGTAGCCTCTCGTCAAGGCCATCCAGTGTGTTCTTTAACGTGCACAGGGTATGGCTCTCCCGCACACGTTGCCACGGCTTAACGTCCCATCCGACGGACGGCGGCCTTTCCAAGCCCATCGGTGTCCCCTACTGACCGTGGGCAGGGCGGGGAATTTTTGCGGAGATAAATCTCAACGCTGACCCAGCTGGGACTCGAACCTGGGAACTACAGATTACGAGCCTGGAGCGCTACCGACTGAGCCACCCCCGCCCACTGTGTTACTTGTGTTAGTATCTAATGTGAATTGTTTTGTCAGCTTCTGGATATGACAATACTGGTGTCATGGTCAGCTTGCTTCAGTTGTTGAAAGGCTGTTTCCTGTTCGGTGGTCGACATGAACCACTGGTTGATGTAATGGCTTTGCGATGTTGGAGAAACGGTTGACAAATCTTCTGTAGTATGTGCACGTCGTGTAGTGTAGTTAGCCGTCCCGTGGCTGAATGGTCAGCGCTCTTGGCTACTGATCTAAGGGACCTGGGTTCGAGTCCCGGGTAAGGCATGGATGTATGTGTCGTTTTTCTGCTGAGGTCCTGCCATCCTCACAGATCTTCTACTGTGGCATATAAACTGACAGGCTCCTGTCAGACCTCTGTGGCAAGCAGGTGCTTGAGGGGTATTTATTTTTTATTTTATTTTTATGTGCACAGTCCAATGAAGCTGCGAAGTTGACGAACATCCTGGGATGGAGGAGTCTCTCACAGTTTCTCTTTTACTATGGTCAGTCTTGATCCCTGATGTAATGATGACAAGAAAATGGATTTCTTATTGCAACAACTTACACTTAGTCAGTCCCAATTTTAGCTTGGATGTTCTGAGTTTCTCAAATACTTGATGAAGATCTTCAAATGTCCGTCAAAAGTGTTTCCAAGGACGATGATGTCGTCCAAGTACACCAGGCAGATCTACCAAGACAAATCTTTGAACATTGACGCTGTCAGTCGTTCATATGTTTCGGAAGAATTGCCAAGCCCAAATGGCATCACCTTAAACTGCCAAAGTCAATTTACTGCAATAAAAGCTGTCTTCTCTCGGTTTTAAAGGGGCGGGGGTAGCTCAGTCAGTAGCGCACCAGGCTCGTAATCTGTAGTTCCCAGGTTCGAGTCCCAGCTGGGTCAGCGTTGAGATTTTTCTCCGCAAAATTTCCCGCCCTGCCCACGGTCAGTAGGGGACACCGATGGGCTTGGAAAGGCCGCCGTCCGTCGGATGGGACGTTAAGCCGTGGCCCCGTGTGTGGGAGAGCCATACCCTGTGCACGTTAAAGAACACGCTGGATGGCCTTGACGGGAGGCTACCATCTGTCTCCCAACAGATGGTCCAGTGGGTCCCCTCCCCCAACCTTCTCTGAGTCTTCGGGGTCTATGTGACATGGCCATTTAGCCCAAGGTATGCAAAAAAGTGCCGCTCAGAGGTAAAACAATCCAATCCAAACTCGGTTTTAAGAATGTATGCAAACTTGCCAAAACCTGCTCTTCGATGCCAGCAGGATTCATGAACTAAAGCACTTTTTCCAGGGGTATCGGTTTACAGCCAATCGGATTGCCACGTTTCAGATCCTCCCGATGTTCGCAGACTATGACCTCATTAATGCTGGGATCTCGGTGTCTTCCGTCACTAATATTGCGGTCACAGTTGAAAAAGAGTCAGATGTTAAGCTACACAGAAGAATCTCCTCCATCTCATAGATCAGTAGACTGCCACAGGCTCTGATACTAAATCCATGTCTTTTTAGGAAGTCAAGTCACAATATGCATTCATTGTAGATGTTGGCGATGTAAACAGGATGAGGGGCAAGACAGCTACCAACTCTGATGTTGACTTTTATCTTTCCCTGGGCCTAATACAATCTGCAGTGACTGTTTGCAGAGTATTATTTGACTGTCTAGAACCATGTTTCCCAAAGTGGGCGATACCGCTCCCTGGGGGGCGCTGGAACGATCCAGGGGTCGGTAGTAGCCTCAGGTGCAATTGGGGTGGGGGAGGTGGAAGCGTAAAGAAAGAAGGGAAGATAAGAAAATTTTGAAAAACGGTTCGTACATGTTTCATCTGTTGTGAAACATAGATTTAAAGTCGTAGTGATTACTTTATTTTCAAATAAACACAAAATTATCTTTCTTTATCTTAATTTTCTGTGTGTAATGCGAATGTTACTATGATTGATTTCAATAAATAATTTTATAATTTCAAGCTTCTAGGTGTCTTATTTACAGCAACATCTTTCTTTATTATGTTGTAGGACATAGGTAGAAATATAGATACATAAAAGAACGCAAATTTGTCACTGCATCTTTCTGTTTGTTCGCTTAAAGAAGGTAGATTTCCAGGGGGGCGCTGAGTAATTTTTTTTCTTTTTTTGAAAAGGAGGCGGTAGGGCAAATAAGTTTGGGAACCTCTGGTCTAGAATATCAGTTAGGTTTAAGTGTTGTCTTCTGTTAGGCTTAATATCAGGTCTAAGTAAGATAACGTTCGCAGCAGTATATACTCTTATTAGAAAAGCCACTTAATTCACGGAATCGTCAGCTACCATCCGTTGTCCCCGCCATGCAGTGCTGCGAAGGGGTCGGCTTCCCCTGTGGCTAATCACTCAACAACCAGTCTTTGTCCCGGAAGATTGACTGATTTCCGTTTCTGTGTTTCGTGTCTTATTACAGTTGGCTCGAACATGTCCAGTTTTGCCACAGCTCCAACACTGAAGTTGTATAGAAATCCTTGGGGGAGAAACTTTTAACCTCCTTTAATACAAATAGTATAAAAAAAAATAATAATATAAATACCCCCTCAAGCAGCTGTTTGCCACAGAGGTCTGACAGGAGCCTGTCAGTTTTATATGCCATAGTAGGATCTGAGAGGATGGCAGGACCTCAGCAGAAAAACGACACAAACAGCCATGCCTTAACCGGGGCTCGAACCCAGGTCCCTTAGAACAGTAGCCAAGCGCGCTAAGCACTCGGCCATGGGACAGCAACTATGTAGTATGGTTTTGGTTAATTCTAGTATTCCACTATTCTTTTCTGCAGTTGCTTCAGCTTTTACAAATCACATTGAAAGCCTGGAGCACTCGTATTTCATGTCGTGTATCACAGCTGACTTCAAGGATTTGCGGTCAAACGTTCTCCAAGATTGTTGAGTTTAAGGGTTGGTAATAGCATCAATAAACTGCTGCTGGCCACATTATCCTGGATATCTGGTGGACAGTTATTAAAAGCCAATCTAGCCATTCCTTTAATATCAATGTCTACTTCTTGTAGAGTTTCACCAATCTCCTATATTTGATGTTTGAACTGCGTTGGATAATATTGCTTCAAATAGCGTTCACCAAAACTTAATTCTAAAGCAGGTATTTCGGTAGAGTTATTTTACCTCTGAGCGGCACTTTTTTGCACACCATGGTCTAAATGACCAGGTCACATGGACCCCGAAGGCTCAGAGAAGGTTGGGGGGACCCACTGTAACAGCTTTTGGGAGACAGATGGTAGCCTCCCGTCAAGGCCATCCAGCGTGTTCTTTAACGTGCACAGGGTATGGCTCTCCCGCACACGGGCCCACGGCTTAACGTCCCATCCGTCGGACGGCGGCCTTTACGAGCCCATCGGTGTCCCCTACTGACCGTGGGCAGGGCGGGGAGTTTTGCTGAGATAAATCTCGACACTGACCCAGCTGAGACTCGAACCTGGGAACTGCAGAGCTTGGGGCGCTACCGACTGAGCCACCCCCGCCCACATCGAACAGACTGTAATTCAGCTCTTCAAACATGTCAGTCTTGAAATAATCAATTCACAGATTACCTGTTGATATTTAATTGAAGAAACATTTTTTTGGAAAAAATGACCTGCTGATGAGTGGGATTCGAACCCACGCCTCCCAGTTACTCTAACAACTGAGCTATCACCAGCTCTGTCATTTAATCCACCTAGTTGCAACTTTTAAATCTCTCTGTCCTTGTCACTCGTGGCGTCATCTATGATCAGGAAAGGCAAATAATCCAATATTGTTCAATTAGTGGACATTACATTGACCAATGTTGAATAAACTGCCTTTTCTGATCACAGATGTTGTCATGAACGATGAGCTCTATCCTAAGCTGCCGCATTTGGCCACTGCAGAGCATTGTCTGCCCATCACATCCTAACTCTCCTCCTTTTCCTGAGACTTTTTAGGCATACTGATCATAAACCTATTCTCTAATCTATACTGAGATGCCAATTTATTTGGTACAGTCGCTCAATAAAGTATCCGAACACTATGGTTGATTACAGAATTCAGAAAAAATATCTGGAGCGTGTACAGCAACAGTACACGCTCCAGTTACCGTTCACAGCAAACTGGAGCGTGTGCAGTAACTGCACACGCTCCAGTTTGCTGTGAACGGTAACTGCACACGCTCAATATTTCTATGAGTGGGCCCACACGATCTAGTATCAAAATAATATGACCACCTACAGTCGCTCAAAAAGTATCCGAACAATATGGTTGATTACAGAATTCAGAAAAAATATTTGGAGCGTGTACAGCAACAGTACACGCTCCAGTTACCGTTCACAGCAAACTGGAGCGTGTGCAGTTACTGCGCACGCTCCAGTTTGCTGTGAACGGTAACTGCAGAAGCTCAATATTTCTATGAGTGAGCCCACACGATCCAGGTTTTTGTGAGTTCACACGATCCAATGTGCTGTGAACATTAACCGCAACCGCTCCAGTTTGCTATGAACGGTAACTGCACACGCTCCATATTCATTGTATTATATATTCATACGCATTATATATATTAAAAAGTATCCGAACATTATGTTCGGATCACTTATTTCGATCACTAATTTCCGAATCACTAATTTCTAAAAAAAAACGTTGCCAGATATTTTTTCTGAATCCTGTAATCAACCATAGTGTTCGGATACTTTTTTGAGCGACTGTACACCTACCTAGTTGCGCGTTGCATCTTCTATGGCCTTCAAAAACAGCATGAATTCGTCGGGGCAAAGGAATTTACAAGACGCTGGATGCATTGTGCAGGAATGTTGTACAGTCGGTCAAAAAATATCCGAACACTATGGTTGATTACAGGTTTCAGAAAAAATATCTGGCAACATTTTTTTAGAAATTAGTGATCTGCGAATTTAATGATCTGAAATTAGTGATCCTTCGTGTAACGTGACACGAAAGTTGCCAGATCACTAATTTCTGAAAAAATCGTTCCCAGATATTTTTCCTGAATTCTGTAATCAACCATAGTCTTCGGATACATTTTCGAGTGACTGTACCTTGTGGACCTCAACCCAAAGATGTCCCATAGGATTTAGGGGCTGGGGACTGTGTAGGCCAATGTGAGCAAGAAAAACTCATAGGAATGTTTCTGGGATCATTCAGTGAGGGTATATCCCTGTGGATGGTATTTATTAGTGCGTTATCATGCTGAACAACTGGATAATATTGGTGCGCTTTCATGCTGAACAATTGGATAATATTGGTGCGTTATCATGCTGAACAATTGGATAATATTGGTGCGTTATCATGCTGAACAATTGGATAATTGGATAATATTGGTGCAGTATCACGCTGAACAATTGGATAATATTGGTGAGTTACCATGCTGAACAATTGGATAATATTGGTGCGTTATCATGTTGAACATTTGGATAATATTGGTGCGGTATCATGCTGAACAATTGGATAATATTGGTGAGTTACCATGCTGAACAATTGGATAATATTGGTGCGTTATCATGCTGAACAATTGGATAATATTGGTGCGTTATCATGCTGAACAATTGGATAATATTGGTGCGTTATCATGCTGAACAATTGAATAATATTGGTGCGTTATCATGATGAACAATTGGATAATATTGGTGCGTTATCATGATGAACAATTGGATAATTGGATAATATTGGTGCATTATCATGCTGAACAATTGGATAATTGGATAATATTGGTGCGTTATCATGCTGAACAATTGGATAATATTGGTGCATTATCATGCTGAACAATTGGATAATTGGATAATATTGGTGCGTTATCATGCTGAACAATTGGATAATATTGGTGCGTTATCATGCTGAACAATTGGATAATATTGGTGCGTTATCATGATGAACAATTGGATAATTGGATAATATTGGTGCATTATCATGCTGAACAATTGGATAATTGGATAATATTGGTGCGTTATCATGCTGAACAATTGGATAATATTGGTGCGTTATCATGCTGAACAATTGAATAATATTGGTGCGTTATCATGATGAACAATTGGATAATATTGGTGCGTTATCATGATGAACAATTGGATAATTGGATAATATTGGTGCATTATCATGCTGAACAATTGGATAATTGGATAATATTGGTGCGTTATCATGCTGAACAATTGGATAATATTGGTGCGTTATCATGCTGAACAATTGAATAATATTGGTGCGTTATCATGATTAACAATTGGATAATATTGGTGCGTTATCATGATGAAGAATTGGATAATTGGATAATATTGGTGCATTATCATGCTGAACAATTGGATAATTGGATAATATTGGTGCGTTACCATGCTGAACAATTGGATAATATTGGTGCGTTATCATCCTGAACAATTGGATAATATTAGTGCGTTATCATGATGAACAATTGGATAATATTTGTGCGTTATCATGCTGAACAATTCGATAATTGGATAATATTGGTGCGTTATCATGATGAACAATTGGATAATTGGATAATATTGGTGCATTATCATGATGAACAATTGGATAATTGGATAATATTGCTGTGAACGGTAACTGCACACGCTAAATATTTCTATGAGTGGGCCCACACGATCCAGGTTTGTGTGCCGATGGGCTTGGAAAGGCCGCCGTCCGTCGGATGGGACGTTAAGCCGTGGCCTCGTGTGCGGGAGAGCCATACCCTGTGCACGTTAAAGAACACGCTGGATGGCCTTGACGGGAGACTACCATCTGTCTCCCAACAGCTGTTCCAGTGGGTCCCCTTCCTCAACCTTCTCTGAGCCTTCGGGGTCCATGTGACCTGGCCATTTAGCCCATGGTGTGCAAAAAAGTGCCGCTCAGAGGTAAAACAACCCAACCCAGGTTTTTGTGAGCTCACACGATCCAATGTTCTGTTAATATTAACCGCAACCGCTCCAGTTTGCTGTGAACGGTAACTGCACACGCTCAATATTTCCGTGAGTGAGCCCACACGAACTAGGTGTTTGTGAGATCACACGATCCAATGTGCTGTGAACATTAACCGCAACCGCTCCAGTTTGCTGTGAACGGTAAATGCACACGCTCAATATTTCCGTGAGTGAGCCCTCACGATCCAGGTCTTTGTGAGCTCACACGATCTAATGTGCTGTAAACATTAACCGCAACCGCTCCAGTTTGCTTTGAACGGTAACTGCACACGCTCAATATTTCCGTGAGTGAGCCCACACGATCCAGGTCTTTGTGAGCTCACACGATATAATGTGCAGTGAACATTAACCGCAACCGCTCCAGTTTGCTGTGAACGTTAACCGCAACCGCTCCAGTTTGCTGTGAACATTAACCGCAACCGCTACAGTTTGCTGTGAACATTAACCGCAACCGCTGCAGTTTGCTGTGAACGGTAACTGCACACGCTCCATATTCATTGCATTATATATATTAAAAAATATCCGAACACTAGGGTTGATTACAGAATTCAGAAAAAATACCTGGCAACGATTTGTTTAGAAATTATTGATCTTCCAACCTTCGTTGTCATGTGACAACGAAGGTTGCCAGATCACTAATTTCTAAACAAATCGTTGCCAAGTATTTTTTCTGAATTCTGTAATCAACCCTAGTGTTCGGAAACTTTTTTGAGCGACTGTATAAATTCGAATCGAGGTATACAAATGTTCATCAGTCAGTCGAGAAGAAAATTTTTTTTCATAAACTAATGGCAGAAAATGCTTTTTCGCAAATGTATGTGGCTTCGAAATGCGACTATCATCTTCTTTGCGAAACTAATTAATTCTCGAAATTTTTTTGGTAAGCATCGATAAAATATTTGGATATTTTTTAACGAAAATGCGTTCTTCAGCGTTTTATTGTGCTGTAATTCCAAAACTTTCACTTATAGTTGATTTGGTACGTCATCAATGTCGATATTAAAAGGGTTCCAAAATAATCACATTTCGATGCTATTTTTATGAAAATCCACAAATCTTGTTGAAAATTCTGTTTGTAAATTTTCAATTGTACCAACAAAAGTTTCCTTTTGTGTTTGTCATCCAACTGTAGATACAGATTTTGATTGGGTTCGGTTGTTTTACCTCTGAGCGGCACTTTTTTGCACACCATGGGCTAAATGGCCAAGTCACATGGACCCCGAAGGCTCAGTGAAGGTTTGGGGAGGGGACCCACTGGAACAGCTGTTGGGAGACAGATGGTAGCCTCCCGTCAAGGCCATCCAGCGTGTTCTTTAACGTGCACAGGGTATGGCTCTCCCGCACACGGGGCCACGGCTTAACGTCCCATACGATGGATGGCGGCCTTTCCAAGCCCATCGGTGTCCCCTACTGACTGTGGGCAGGACGGGGAATTTTGCCGAGATAAATTTCAACGCTGACCCAGCTGGGACTCGAACCTGTGACCTACATATTACGAGCCTGGCGCGCTACCGACTGAGCCAACCCGCCCCATATATAGATTTGCAACATATAAAATGATGCAGATTTTCTTCCATCGTATATTTCTTCAACAGACATTGTTTGGCTTCAAAAGCTTTTAGGTCAGAAAACAGGTCTGCTAGTAATTTACCTTGACTCTGCTGTTTGAAATTTAGCTCAACAAGGGGTACAGTCGCTCAAATAAATATCCGAACACTATGGTTGATTACAGAATTCTGAAAAAATATCTGGCAACGATTTTTTTAGAAATTACTGATCTGGCAACCTTCGTGTCACGTGAACACGGTTGCCAGATCACTAATTTCTAAAAAATCTTTGCCACTTATTTTTTCAGAATTCTGTAATCAATCATAGCGTTCGAATATTTTTTAATATATATAATGCGTATGAATATACAGGGTGATTCAAAACTCATCATTCAAATTTCGTGGGGAGGTAGGGAATACGTCAGGAAACCGATTTCACATAGGAAAGAATGTCCGCAAATGTACGCATGCGTATATAGAGGGCGCTGTGTGCACCCAACCAGTGTACAGCTCGCCCAACCACTCCCGCTGTCATCAGTGTATGAGCTGACTTACTAGTGATAAGATGAATCGTTTCACACATCAAGAGGTAGCGGATATGCATCTCGCATATGGGGCAGCTGGCGAAGAGCGGCCGCCGAGCTAGGCAAGTTTACGAAGACCGATACCCCAACAGAAGAATACCACAGCATCAAATGTTTGCACGTGTGCATCGCAATCTGCGCGAACGTGGTTCACTGCGCAGCAACATGCAGGATACGGGGAGAAGACGACTGACACGGACTGTCAACGTCGCAGAACAAGTCCTACAGTCCGTCGAAGATAATCCGAATACCAGCACACGAGCTATTGCTCAGCAGCTTGGGGTCTCTCAGTCAGCAGTGTGGCGGATACTGCACGAGGAACGTGTGCATCCTTACCATCTGCAAAAGGTGCAGTTACTGCATCCTGACGATTATCCGAAGCGTGTGGAATTTGCACAATGGTTCATGCAGAAAGGTGCCGTGGACCCCAGTTTTCCAGCTTCTGTCCTTTTTACAGATGAAGCTTCATTCACTAGTGAAGGTGTGTTCAATACACACAATTCACATGTGTGGGTTTACGACAACCGGCATGGTACGAGAAGTCACGCTGCGCAACATCGTTTTGCCGTAAATGTGTGGGCTGGAATCATTGGTGACTGTTTGTTGGGACCTTACTTGCTACCGCCCCCCGATTGGACGGCCGGAAATACCTAATATTTCTCGAGACAGTGTTACCGACTTTTCTGGGCTCTGTTCCTGCGCATATCCGCCGAGATATGTGGTATCAACATGATGGGGCTCCAGCCCATAGCACAAATGTTGCGCGTGATTACCTGAACCGAACATTCGGAGCTCGATGGATCAGTAGAGGTGGACCGATCGCTTGGCTACCCAGGTCACCTGATTTATCGCCCATGGATTTCGTTTTGTGGGGGGCCATGAAAGACCATGTGTACGAGACCCCCGTCGACAGTGAAATGGACCTGGTTGCACGAATAGTGGCCGCCGCAGGCATTGTTCGTGATATGCCAGGCGTTTTTGAAAATGTTCCGCGGTCAATGCAACGGCGCTGTGAATCCTGTGTCCGTGTAAATGGTCGCAATTTTGAGCACCTACTGTGAACCTGTACTTTACCTTGTTGGAATAAGTCACATTCGTTACCACTTAACTGTACTGTTTACTTGTGTTCACTTTACTCGTCCATTTTGTTCATGTAGATGACGTTTGCGGACATACTTTCCCCATGTGAAATCGGTTTCCTGACGTATTCCCTACCTCCCCACGAAATTTGAACGATAAGTCTTCAATCACCCTGTATAATGCAATGAATATGGAGCGTGTGCAGTTACCGTTCACAGCAAACTGGAGTGGTTGCGGTTAATGTTCACAGCACATTGAATCGTGTGAGCTCACAAAGACCTGGATCGTGTGGGCTCACTCATGGAAATATTGAGCGTGTGCAGTTACCGTTCCAGCAAACTGGAGCGGTTGTGGTTAATGTTCACAGCACATTGGATCGTGTGAGCTCACAAAGACCTGGATTGTGTGGGCTCACTCACGGAAATATTGAGCGTGTGCAGTTACCGTTCACAGCAAATTGGAGCGGTTGCGGTTAATGTTCACAGCACATTGGATCGTGTGAGCTCACTCACGGAAATATTGAGCGTGTGCAGTTACCGTTCACAGCAAATTTAAGCGGTTGCGGTTAATGTTCACAGCACATTGGATCGTGTGAGCTCACTCACGGAAATATTGAGCCTGTGCAGTTACCATTCACAGCAAACTGGAGCGGTTGCGGTTAATGTTCACAGCACATTGGATCGTGTGAGCTCACAAAGACCTGGATCGTGTGGGCTCACTCACGGAAATATTGAGCGTGTGCAGTTGCTGTACACGTTCCAGATATTTTTCCTTAATTCTGTAATCACGTGACGAGAAGGTTGCCAGATGACTAATTTTTAAAAAAATCGTTGCCAGATATTTTTTCTGAATTCTGTAGTCAACCATAGTGTTCGGATACTTTTTTGAGAGACTGTACGTTATAATATCTACCATAAATGGAATAGACATAATCTACTTTTTATCCGATAGTTTTGGGATAGTATTTTCGTGTTCCGTCATGAAATTATCTATTTTGTCACGTAAATTAAAAAATCTTTGTAGAAGAGCATCTCTATTTAACCATCTAACAGATGAGTAGGATAACGTCCTTATACTGCGAATTGATTTCCATCGAGAATTCTTGAAATTGGCGTCGATGTTTCAGACCGTTGCGTCGGATGTAATTTACAATTGATATCACGGTGTCCGTAACGTCTTTCATTGATTATAAAATTTTGCAACAAATTTCTTCCTGATGAATGATGCAATGAAACACCATTGGATTATCATATCCTAAAACCTGTAATTCCGCACAAATTCGACCTACTACAATGGTCTTAGAGCCAAACATAATTCTTCCACTTTTAAATTTTCACACTTTTTAATCTTTTCCAGTCCAATTCTAAAGAATAAATAGTTTCTTTTGCTTTTATGAACAAATCATTGCCGGTTGTAGTTCCTTTTAAACTACACAAACTGGCCAATTCTTCATGAACATTAAAGTCACTCTCGATGCCCCGAATAAATATCATTAACTGCGCAGTGTCTGTCACGTGAGTACTTTCATCCATTGCCAGAGAGTAACAATCAAATGATTTTGATTTAAATTTAAACTATTCGAATAAATTGGTAGAGATTTCTTCTACTCGCCTTGTACAAGTCCAGGCAGATAAAATAATATCTTGAAATAACGTCGTCTTTTCTGGGCATATTAGTTCAATTATTTGTTCAATTACTGCAGGGGCGGGGGTGGCGTTGAGATTTATCTCCGCAAAATTCCCCGTCCTGCCCACGGTCAGTAGGGGACACCGATGGGCTTGGAAAGGCCGCCGTCCGTCGGATGGGACGTTAAGCCGTGGCCCCGTGTGTGGGAGAGCCATACCCTGCGCACGTTAAAGAACACGCTAGATGGCCTTGACGGGAGGCTACCATCTGTCTCCCAACAGCTGTTCCAATGGGTACCCTCCCGCAACCTTCTCTGAGCTTTCGGGTCCATGTGACCTGGCCATTTAGCCCATGGTGTGCAAAAAAGTGCCGCTCAGAGATAAAACAATTCAACCCTCACGAAGACAATCACTTGGCCGTTTCACTCCAAGTCGCTGGGACCACGGGCCACATAACCCTTCCGCCGAACATTCATTTCGCACACTTCGGAAATCTCTTCAGCTCACTGGAGAAGATCATTGCTGTCGACCACACAGCCCAGACGAGAAGAGGACTGTTCGTTTTTGAAATTTCTCCCTTGTTCCTTTTCGCTGCCCCCCCCCCCCCTCGTAGAAGTCACCCCGCTGACCCGGCGTGGACGATGCCCATTGGTTGGCTGGCCAAGGTGCGATATATGCAGCCATATTGTGTTTTCATGTTGTTTGTGCCGGGTCATGTAGCCTCTGTTCTGATACCTGAGGGGACCAAAGGATCCGTCGCGAATGTTCTATGCCAGTGGCAAAGGCTTTCCTCAGCAGGAGCTGGACGCAGAAAAATGTCACAATATGGGTTGGGTTGGATTGTTTTACCTCTGAGCGTCACATTTTTTGCACACCTTTTTAAATGGGCAGGCCACAAGGACCCCGAAGGCTCAGAGAAGGTTGGGAGAGGGGACCCACTGGAACAGCTGTTGGGAGACAGATGGTAGCCTCCCGTCAAGGCCATCCAGCGTGTTCTTTAACGTACACAGGGTATGGCTCTCCCGCACAGAGGACCACGGCTTAACGTCCCATCCGACGGACGGCGGCCTTATCCAAGTCCATCAGTATCCCCTACTGACCGTGGGCAGGGCGGGGAATTTTGCGGAGATAAATCTCAACGCTGACCCAGCTGGGACCTACAGATTACGAGCCTGGCGCGCTACCGACTGAGCCACCCCCGTCCCATCACAATATGGAAGTCGGTCGAAAATGTCACTATTAAAATGGAAGGCGATGGTGGCTGACAGTCCTCCCTTCATAAAATCTTGTCCACGTGATAAAATGATGTGGGCATGACACTATGCATCATCACAGGGGATTGGTGCATAGCGCTCCTTCCAGTGACTACCTAGCTACCATTTACAGACTTCCCATACATTCTTTAAAAGTGCCGTCAGCAATCCCTATTCGTCTTTTAATCTCGTGACTCACATCATCAACATCTGTTACATAGCTCCCAAGATAATTAAACTGTGACACCTGCTCAAGAGTGCAATCATTCAGATTAACTGAACCACAGCCTACCTGACCAATTTTCATTACTTTAGTTTTCTCTCTGTTTATTACCAAACTTACTCCATTACCAGTTCTGATGGTTAAACTTTTAAAAATTATTAATAAAATTTAGAAAATGTATAAATATTAATGAAATTTTATAACAGAAATATCAAGATAATTTAAAATAGAGATTTTAAGAATTCCAATTAGTAGATCTTGAACTCCAAAGAATAATTTTCGTAATATCGTCTCTCTGCATTTGCTTCTCATGATGGTTCGCATCTGCAACACTCCAGCCGTGGTCTAGTGTGGATGATTGAGCCATATACCCAGTGCACGTTAAAGAACACGCTGGATGGCCTTGACGGAAGACTTCCATCTGTCTCGTAACAGCTGTCTAATAGATTCCCTTCACCCAACCTTCTCTGAGCCTTTGGGGTCCTTGTGACTCGGTCATTTAGCCCATTGTGTACAGTCGCTCAAAAAATGTCCGAACACTATGGTTGATTGCAAAATTCAGAAAAAATATCTGGCATTGATTTTTTTAGAAATTAGTCATCTGGCAACCTTCGTGTCACGTGATTACAGAATTCAGGAAAATTATCTGGAGCGTGTACAGCAACTGTACACGCTCCAGTTGTCGTTCACAGCAAACTGGAGCGTGTGCAGTTACTGCACACGCTCCAGTTTGCTGTGAACGGTAACTGCACACGCTCAATATTTCCGTGAACGAGCCCACACGAGCCAGGTCTTTGTGAACTCACACGATCCAATGTGCTGTGAACATTAACCGCAACCGCTCCAGTTTGCTGTGAACGGTAACTGCACACGCTCAATATTTCCGTGAGTGAGCCCACACGATCTAGTATCAAAATAATATGACCACCTACAGTCGCTCAAAAAATATCCGAACACCATGGTTGACTACAGAATTCAGAAAAAATATCTGGCATTGATATTTTTAGAAATTAGTGATCTGGCAACCTTCGTGTCACGTGACACGAAGGTTGCCAGATGATTAATTTCTAAAAAAATCAATGCCAGATATTTTTGCTGAATTTTGCAATCAACCATAGTGTTCGGATATTTTTTTGAGCGACTGTACACAAAAGTTCTGTACAGATGTGAAACAACCGAAATCCTTGATAAAAACAAAATGATACCAAACTTGAGAGTTCCTCTCCACATTTCTGAGTATTATTTGATACTCATAAATTTCTTTCCTAAAATCATGTATTTTCACATTCCACAAAATAGAATTTCCTCTCTTTAGATTTGAATTTCCTTCAATAATTCTGACAGGAACAAGTGAGTCATTTGAAACTATTTTGTTTCTTTCCTTGTGGTTCCATTCGCAACAGGAAAATATTTCCATGGACTTGAAAACAACTAAAAAAGACATTGCATGCGAGCGATGCGAAAAGGAATGGAGAAACCTTGGCTCTTATTGACACAAGGGTCTACTTTGTAAAGAAAACCTCTCAAAGTATCTTCCTGTCCCGAAACAAATGTGACAATCACATATTCTTGTTACATACATATTTCCTGAAGTGACATGCATTCACGAAAAGATGCAAAGAAAGCGCTAATTAACTTAGAATTTTTTCTCTTTTATATTTGTGATCACACCCGCAAATCAACTAATTTATCTGCAAGTTATGACAGAAGATACGACCATGCCATACCGAGGAATCGAAGCCGGACCCGGCAATTGCACTGTAATTGCGACCCAACGCGATACCACAGCACAATGGAGGCGGCAAGAAATTTCGTGGGTCGTCATTTTCACATTTCAAGTTTGAATGAGTCGTCATTTTATCATTTAAACTTTCAGCTGGTGGTCATTTTCACATTTCAAGTCTGAATGAGTCGTCATTTTATCATTTAAACTTTCAGCTGGTCGTCATTTTCACATATACATTTTCAATAGTCTAAATTTCAATAAAGGTTTTGATGGATCATCATTTTCATACATGATGTTTGAATGGGGTTCATTTCAATGGAAGATTTTGGTGGGTCGTCATTTTCACAAATGCAATTTGAATGGGAGTCATTTTAATAGAAGTTTTGGTGGGTCGTCATTTTCAAACATGAAGTTTGAATGAGGGTCATTTCAATAAAATTTTTGGTGGGTCGTCATTTTCACACATGAAGTATGAATAGGAGTCATTTTAATAGAAGCTTTCGGTGGGTCGTCATTTTCACACTTTAAAATATGGGGAACATTTCAATAGAAGTTTTGGTGGGTCGTCATTCTCACACATGAAGTTTGAATGAATGACATTTCAATAGAAGTTTTTGGTGCGTCGTTATTTTCGCACATGAAATTTGAATGGAGGTCATTTTTATAGATGTTTTTGGTGGGTCGCCATTTTAACAAATTAAGTTTGAATGGGAGATATTTCAGTAGAGTTTTTGATGGGTAGCCATTTTCACACGTAAAATTTGAATGGGGGACATTTCCATAGACGTTTTTTGGTGGGTCTTCATTTTCACACATAAAATTTGAATGGGGGTCATTTCAATAGAAGTTTTTGGTTGGTCATCATTTTCGACATGAAGTTTGAATGGGACACATTTCAAAAAACGTTTTTGGTGGATCGTCATTCTCACACATGAACTTTTAATGGGGGTCATTTCAATAGAAGTTTTTGGTGGGTTTTCATTTTCGACATGAGGTTTGAATGGTGGACATTTCAATAAAAGTTTTTGGTGGGTTGTCATTTTCGCATATCAAGTTTCAATGAGAGTTATTTCAATAGAGTTTTTGATGAGTCGTCATTTTCACACATGAAGTATGAATAGAAGTCATTTCAATAGAAGCTTTCGGTGGGTCGTCATTTTCACACTTTAAAATATGGGGGACATTTCAATAGAAGTTTTTGGTGCGTCGTCATTTTCGCACATGTTTGAATGGAGGTCATTTCAATAGATGTTTTTGGTGGGTCGCCATTTTAACAAATTAAGTTTGAATGGGAGATATTTCAGTAGAGTTTTTCATGGGTAGCCATTTTCACACGTAAAATTTGAATGGGGGACATTTCCATAGAAGTTTTTTGATGGGTCTTCATTTTCACACATAAAATTTGAATGGGGGTCATTTCAATAGAACTTTTTGGTTGGTTATCATTTTCGACATGAAGTTTGAATGGGGCACATTTCAATAAAAGTTTTTGGTGTGTCGTCATTTTAACAAATTAAGTTTAATGGGAGTTATTTCAGCAGAGTTTTTGATAGGTCGTTATTTTCACACGTAAAATTTGAATGGGGGACATTTCAAATAGAAGTTTTTGATGGGTCGTGAAGTTTAAATGGAGTTTACATGAAGTTTAAATGGGGTACATTTTAATAGAAGTTTTTAGTGAGTCGTCATTTTCACAAATGAAGTTTGAATAGGAGTTATTTCAGTAGAGTTTTTGATGAGTCGTCATTTTCAAACATGAAGTTTGACTGGTAATCAATATAATAGAAGATTTTGGTGGGTCTTCTTTTTCTCACATATACTTTTAATGCGGGACATTTCAATATAAGTTTTTGATCGGTCGTCATTTTCACACATGAACTTTGAATGGGTGTCATTTAAATAGAAGTTTTGGGTTGGTCGTCATTTTTGACATGAAGTTTGAATGTTGAACATTTCAATAGAAGTTTTTGGTGGGTCGTCATTTTCACAAGTTAAATTTGAATGGGAGTCATTTCAAAAAATTTTTTGATGGGTCATTAATTTTACTCATGAAGTTTGAATGGGGTTCATTTTACCTAAGTTTTTGGTAGGTCGTCATTTTCGACATGAAGTTTGAATGGGGGACATTTCAATAAAAGTTTTTGGTGGGTTGTCATTTTCACATATCAAGTTTGAATGAGAGCTATTTCAGTAGAGTTTTTGATGAGTCGTCATTTTCACACATGAAATTTGAATGGGAATCAAATTTATAGATTTTGGTGGGTCTTCATTTTCACACATAAAATTTGAATGGGAGTCATTTCAATAGAAGTTTTGGTTGGTCATCATTTTCGACATGAAATTTGAATGGGGGACATTTTAGTAGAAATTTTTGGTGGGTCGTCATTTATATTCATGAGGTTTCAATGGGGGACATTTCAATAGGAGATTTTAGTGGGTTGTCATTTTTACTCATGAAGTTTAAATGGAGGATATATCAATAGAAATTTTGGGTGGGTCGTCATTCTCACACATGAAGTTTGAATGAGGGTCATTTCAATACAAGTTTTTGGTGGGTGGTCATTTTAACACATAACTGTGAAAGGGGTTCATTCCAATAGAAGTTTTTCGTCGGTCGTCATTTTCGACATGAAGTTTGAATGGGAGACATTTCAATAGAAGTTTTTGATGGGTCGTCATTTTCACAAATTATGTTTGAATGGGAGTTATTTCAGTAGAGTTTTTGATGGGTCGCCATTTTCAAACATGAAGTTTGAATGGGAATCAATTTGGTAGAAGAATTTGGTGGGTCCTCATTTTCACATATAAAATCTGAATGCGGGACATTTCAATAGACATTTTTGGTGGGTGGTCATTTTCACACATAACTTTGAATGGGGTTCATTTCAATAGAAGTTTTTCGTTGGTCGTCATTTTCACACATGAATTTTGATAGGGTTTCATTTCAATAGAAGTTTTTGGTGAGTATTCAGTTCTCAAATGAAGTTTGAATCGAAGTTATTTCAGTAGAGTTTTTATGGGTCGTCTTTTTCACACATAAAATTTCAATGGAAGTTTTTGGTAGGTCGTTATTTTCACACATGAAGTTTGAATGAGAGTCATTTCAAAAAAAGTTTGATGGATCATCAACTTCACTCATGAAGTTGGAATAGGGATCATTTCAATAGAAGATTTTGGTGGGTCGTCATTTTCATACAGGAACTTTGAATGGGGGTCATTTCAATAGAAGTTTTTCGTAGGTCGTCATTTTTGACATGAAGTTTGAATGGGGGACATTTCAATTGAAGTTTTTGATGGGTCGCCATTTTCACACATAAAATTTGAATGGGGGACATTTCAATGGAAGTTTTTGGTTGGTCGTCATTTTTACACATGAAATGTGAATGGGAGTCATTTCAATAAAAGATTTGGTGGGCCGTCATTTTCGACATAAAGTTTGAATGGGTTACATTTCAAAAGATGTTTTTGGTGGGTCGTCATTTTCAGCATGAAATTTGAATGGGCTATATTTCAATAGAAGTTTTTGTTGTGTCACTCATTTTCACACATGAAGTTTGAATGGTGGACTTTTCAATAGAAATTTTTGGTGGGTCGTCATTTTCACACATGAAGTTTCAATCAGAATCATTTAAATAGCAGTTTTGATGGGTCATCAATTTCACACATGAAGATTGAATGGGGGTCATTTCATTACAAGTTTTTGTGGGAAGTCATTTTCACACACGAAATTTGAGTGGATGATATTTCAATAGAAATTTTTGGTGGGTCGTCATTTTCACACATCAAGTTTGAATGGGTATCAATGCAGTAGAAATTTTTGGTGGGTCGTCATTATCACATATGGGGTTTGAATGGGATTTATTTCCAAAGCTTTTTTGATGGGTCATCAATTTCACACATGAAGTTTGAAAGTGGGTCATTTCAATTGAGGTTGTTGTTGGGTCGTCATTTTCACAGATGAAATTTGAATGGGGGTCATTTGAATAGACTTTATTGGTGGATCGTCATTTATACAAATGAAGTTTGAATGGGGGATATTTGAGTAGAAGTTTTTGTGGGTCGTCATTTTCACACATGAAGTTTGAATGTGGGTCAATTCAATAGACATTTTTAGTGCGTCATTCTTTTAACAAGCTAAGTGTGAATGGGGACAACCTTTCAATAGACGTTTTTGGTGGGTTTTCATTTTCACACAGGAAGTTTGAATTGGGGTCATTTCAATAGAAGTTTTTGGTGGGTCGTCATTTTCACACATGAAGTTTGAATAGGGATCATTTCAATAGAGGTTTTTGGTGTGTCATTATTTTCACACATGAAGTTTGAATGGGGGTCAATTCAATAAATTTTTTGGTGGGTCGTTATTTTCAAACATGAAGTTTGAATGAGAATAATTTCAATAGAACTTTGGGTGGGTCGTCATTTTCACTTTTGAAATTTCAATCAGTGCAAATTTCATTAGATGACCGTTTCAGCAGGCTGTCATTTTCATTAGTAAGGTCTAATGTGATTACGCAACTAGGAATCGTTGAGCAGTGTTTTAATAATTTAAATGACTTTGTTAATCAACTTTTTATTTAATAAAAATACTGTATAAACAGAAAATAGTGTTTGCCATTCCCTGATAGAAGGAGGAAAATGTTTCAAAATGCGGTGAAGGTCATTTCTCTATTCATTCAGTTCTCATAGATTTCAAAATATGCTTTGAATTTTATACGTTTTGATGCCACATCAAAACTGCAGACAGGAAAATAAATCTTTTTGTATCGCTGTCATTCGACGTCATATTTGTTTCTTTTTAGGGAAATATTCAAAATCATTGCGTGACAGCGAAACACGCTGAGAATGGTTCAACATCTGTTTAAATATTTCACGGAGTGAGAAACGCACACGGCCTGTTGAAACATATCACCAATTCCACTATAAAAGTCTTTCTATTTCAGTCCACACTCTACCAATCATCTTGATCGATAAGATACCATTCCGTAAGTAACTTACATTTTGGAACTTTAATGTTTTTTTTTCTATCTTTAGGGTTGAGTTTTGCACAAAATGGGTTAATAACCAAGTCACAAAGACCCAAAGAATCATAGAAGGTCGTGGGTAAGGGACCAGTGGACAGCTGTTAAGAGAGAGATGATAGATTCCGATCAAAGTCATCCAGTGTGCACTGGGTGCCAAGGCTTACCTCGGTGGATGGCATCCTTTCTAAGCCTAACAGTGTCCTCTTTCTCACCGAGGGCAGGGTGATGTTAGTGGAGATAACTCTCAATGCAGTTGGGGTGAGTTCTTTGACCTCTGAGTGGCACTCTTTTGCTCACAGTGCGCTAAATGGCTGGTCACAAGGACCCCAAAGACTCAGAGAAAGTTGGTGAAAGGATATCTGTTAAGAGACAGATGTAAGCCTCCTGTTAAGGCCACTTGGCATGTTCTTTAATGTGCACAAAGTATGGATCTTCTGCACTTCTGCACCCGGGCCATAGTTTAACGTCCCATCCAATGGATGGCAGCCTTTCCAAGCACATCGATTTCCCTACTGACTCGAACCTGGGAACTGCAGATTCTGAACCTTTCAAATTATCGATTGAGCCACCTCCGCCCCTACGAGCCTGGTTCATTATCAACCAAGCCAACTTCCACCCCAGTGGAAAAAGTTTGGGATGTTTTACCTCTGAGCGGTACTTTTTTGTACACCATGGGCTAAATGGCCAGGTCACAAGGACCCCGAAGCCTCAGAGAAGATTGGGGGAGGGGACCCATTGAAACAGCTGTTGGGAGACAGATGGCAGCCTCCCGTCAAGGCCATCCAGCGCTTTCTTTAACCTGCCCAGGGTATGGTTCTCCTGAACAAGGCTCCACGGCTTAACATCCGAACCGATGAACACTTCCAAAAACATCGGTGTCCTCTTCCTAATTGGGGGCAGGGCGGGGAGTTTTGTGGAAATAAATCTCAACGAGCTGTGACTCGAAACTGGGAACTGCAGATTACGATCTTGGAACGCTACAGATTGAGCCAACCTCTTTCCACTTCCTCTAGGGTCACGTAACTTTTGTATCAGTATCATTGAAGAAAAATGCTTTTGCGCCAGGGACCAAAAGGACTCCAAAATTTTGATTTATTTTTCGGAGTATTTAAATTTTCAGTCTCTTCGAATTCGAAGTTTGGATCAGAAAAAAAAGTTGGTTGGGTTGTTTTACCTCTGAGCGGCACTTTTTTGCACACCATGGGCTAAATAGCCAGGTCACATGGACCTCGAAGGCTCACAGAAGGTTGGGGGAGGGGACCCACTGGAACAGCTGTTGGGAGACAGATGGTAGCCTCCCGTCAAGGCCATCCAGCGTGTTCTTTAACGTGCACAGGGTATGGCTCTCCAACACACGGGGCCACGGCTTAACGTCCCATCCGACGGACGGCGGCATTTCCAAGCCCATCGGTGTCCCCTACTGACTGTGAGCAGGGCGGGGAATTTTGCGGAGATAAATCTCAACGCTGAACCAGCTGGGACTCGAACCTGGGAACTACAGATTACGAGCCTGGCGTGCTACCGACTGAGCCACCCCCGCCCATCAGAAAGAAATGCATTGCCACTAGGCTAACGAGAACTTTAACATCAATTATAGGGGCCATTCAAAAGAATACCCGTGTTTTAAAGTGTTTTATTTTATTTAATAATTAAGCGTACAAAATGTCAAGAAAATCTCAAGAGTTTCGTTTCGTGCTCACCAGACTTAAATGTGGTTGCCATTGGCGGTGTGCTATTTAATTTCCGTCGATACTCGGCTTACCATGTCAGGTGTAGCATTTGCGACATCTGCTGTGGCTCTTTCCTTTCAATGCTCGAAATTAAGATTTGTTTTCGGAATAAACGATGTTTTCAATTTTTACCGCAAAAAAAATAAGTTTAATGGCGTCAAATAGGGATTTTTAGAAGGCAACAAGATCGGTTAGTCTGTGTCAGTCTAACATTTTGGATTTTGGGTTGGGTTGTTTTAACTCTGGACACAGATGGACTTGGAAAGACCGCCGTCCGTCGGATGGGACGTTAAGCCGTGGCCCCGTGTGCTGGGAGCCATGCCCTGTGCACGTTAAAGATCACACTGGATGACCTTGACAGGAGGCTACCATCTGTCTCCCAACAGCTGTTCCAATGGGTTACCTCCCCCAACCTTCTCTGAGCCTTCGGGGTCCTTGTGACCTGGTCATTTAGCCCATGGTGTGCAAAAAAGTGCCGCTCAGAGGTAAAACAACCTAACCCAATATAAGACGACAGGATTTTCGTTGTGAAATTATTTTGCTTAAACAATTATTTTTTGTTGTATCATGTTTTACAATTTTTTTATGTGAATTATTTTCCAAATATTTCAGATTCCGAGGCAGTTATTACCGATTATTCAAAATGGACATCGGGCAGGCGATGAAGTTGTTGATATTTTCTGTTGCTGTGGCGTCCACTGCTGCTTGCGAAATGTTTCACAATGAACAGATTGAACCTCATCTAATCTCTGGTTTGAATACGTTTTGCGGTAAGTGAATTTAGAAATTTAGTTTTTCAGTCAAGTAACGCGAAATGCTTTGCACTGAAGTCTTTTCAGGAGACACTCTCTTGCAAAATTATTATGAACAGCGCATCGTGAGAGTTCATATCATGATAATACCATAAATCATGCCATTAAGAAGTTCTATTGGCCATAAAGGCATGGAGGAAAGTCAAGTGTGAAATTCCTATTGGCCATAAAGTTTTATTAACCATAAATTTTGAAAAAAATTTTTCAAAAACGTTGTGAGATATTTTTCAGCGGGGAATTTTGCGGAGATAAATCTCAACTCTGACCCAGTTGGGACTCGAACCTGGGAACTGCAGATTACGAGCCTGGCGCGCTACCGACTGAGCCATCCGTGCTCCCGTGACATTGGTAAAGAGCGCTTTAAACTCGTCAAGATTTATAGCTGTAAAAATCCCCAATCTGCCCTAGGTGAGTAAGGCACACCCATGGAATTGGAAAGGACGCCGTCTGTTGACTTGAACTTAGAGCCGTACCCTCATGTCCAGGAGGGCTATACCTTGTGTACAGTCGCTCCAAAAGTATCCGAACACTATGGTTGATTACAGAATTCAGAAAACATATCTGGCAACGATTTTTGTTTTAGAAAGTAGTGATTTGGCAACCTTCGTGTCACGTGACACGAAGATTGCCAGATCACTAATTTCTAAAAAAAATCGTTGCCAGATATGTTTTCTGAATTCTGTAATCAACCATAGTGTTCGGATTTTTTTTAATATACATAATGCGTATGAATATATAATGCAATGAATATGGAGCTTGTGCAGTTACCGTTCACAGCAAACTGAAGCGGTTGTGGTTAACGTTCACAGCACATTGGATCGTGTGAGCTCACGAAAACCTGGATCGTGTGGGCCCACTCAGAGAAATATGCAGCGTGTGCAGTTTTTTGTGAATTCTGTAATCAACCATAGTGTTCGGATACTTTTCTCAGCGACTGTACTTAAAACCCACTTCAACGACAACTAGCGCAGAGAATTAAAAGCTTTGAAATTTCTCCATTTCCTCCAACCTTCTCCGAATCCTTGGGTTCAAAAGTGACACATTCAAAGCAGAGTGCAGCGGTTTGTGAAAAGGTGAAAATTTCGGCTGATATTGCAGAAAAGAAAGGAAATTTATAAACCATTTCGTTGCTACTTTCTGTCACTGATTCTTCATTTGACTTTTTCCTCTTAATCAAAACTTATCCATAAAAAAATACCCCCTCAAGCAGCTGCTTGCCACAGAGGTCTGACAGGAGCCTGTCAGTTTATATGCTCGAGTAGAAGCCATATTAAATCTTAATATTAAAATCAGAATCAACACAAAACATGTCTATAAGTCGTAGGCACTAACCTCAATACGGTCACTACTTCAGCAGAATAGTTTTACGTAGAGAAACGAATCCACGGAAATGGCTATTATTGAAGGCAAAGCGCGCATGCGCGAGTCACCAATAGTACTACCCATCTTAAATTATTAGTGTGTCGCGAGTATTCACGGAGAAAAATAGTGTGGCGTGAGATAAATAAGGTTGAGAATCACTGCTATAGTGGGACAAACACCATTTCTCAGTATTAATTGTTTTCAGAAACGAAACTTAACAAACAATTCTGTACGTGTATTGACAATGAACCGGTAATCAATTGTTTAGATTGAACAGTTTTTTTGACGTATTTTTTCATATAATAATGGTTGGTTTGGGTTGTTTTACCTCTGAGCGGCACTTTTTTGCACACAATGGCCAGGTCACATGGACCCCGAAGGCTCAGAGAAGGTTGGGGGAGGGGACCCACTGGACAACTGTTGGGAGACAGATGATAGCCTCCCGTCAAGGCCATCCAGCGTGTTCTTTAACGTGCATAGGGTATGGCTCTCCCGCACACGGTGCCACGGCTTAACGTCCCATCCGACGGAAGGCGGCCTTTCCAAGCCCATCGGTGTCCCCTACTGACCGTGGGCAGGGCGGGGAATTTTGCGGAGATAAATCTCAACGCTGACCCAGCTGGGACTCGAACCTGGGAACTCTGAACTCGAACTCGAACTCTCTACTCGAACCTACAGAACCTGGGAACTACAGCCTGGCGCGTTACCGACTGAGCCACCCCCGCCCCCATATAATAAGGAAGATATCACTCTGAATTTAGGTAATCTGTAGTTCCCAGGTTCGAGTCCCAGCTGGGTCAGCGTTGAGATTTATCTCCGCAAAATTTCCCCGCCCTGCCCATGGTCAGTAGGGGACACCGATGGGCTTGAAAAGGCCGCCGTTCGTCGGATGGGACGTTAAGCCGTGGCCCGTGTGCGGGAGAGCCATACCCTGTGCACGTTAAAGAATGCGCTGGATGGCCTTGATGGGAGGCTACCATTTGTCTCCCAACAGCTGTTCCAGTGGGTCCCCTCCCCCA
Source organism: Ryuthela nishihirai (assembly GCA_038380435.1). Lineage (NCBI taxonomy): Eukaryota > Metazoa > Arthropoda > Arachnida > Araneae > Heptathelidae > Ryuthela > Ryuthela nishihirai. The sequence continues at coordinate 56,566,812 of JAWZYU010000026.1, forward strand.
ACCTTCTCTGAGCCTTCGGGGTCCATGTGACCTGGCCAATTAGCCCATGGTGTGCAAAAAAGTGCCGCTCAGAGGTAAAACAACCCAAACAACAACTCTGAATTTAACGTGGATCAACGTTATTTGATCGACGTTAAAATTCAGAGTGATATATTCCTTAATGTATGAATAAATACGCCGGAAAAAAAATCTCGTCAATCTAAACAATTGTATGCTCAGAATATACTTGCCATCTTCATGACATGGTTTTATTGTTTCTTCAGGCTGAGAGTGCTGGGACAGATATCTTCATGAGTTACGGAGAATTGTTTACTGCTAGTAGAAAGCTCATAGCATCAATTAGAGGAGATCTTGATCAGAGCAGGTAGCTCAATGGTCCAGAGCATCTGACATGTTATCAAGTGTGGTATATCAAGTGAAAATGTGTATCAAGTGTGGTGACATGTTATCAAGTGTGGTGTATCAAATGAAAGTGTGTATCAAGTGAAAGTGTGTATCAAGTGTGGTGACATGTTATCAAGTGTGATGTATCAAGTGAAAGTGAGTATCAAGTGTGGTGACATGTTATCAAGTGTGATGTATCAATTGACAATGCGTATCAAGTGTGGTGACATGTTATCATGTGTGGTATATCAAGTGAAAGTGTGTATCAAGTGTGGTGACATGTTATCAAGTGTGATGTATCAATTGACAGTGCGTATCAAGTGTGGTGACATGTTATCATGTGTGGTATATCAAGTGAAAGTGTGTATCAAGTGTGGTGACATGTTATCAAGTGTGGTGTATCAAATGAAAGTGTGTATCAAGTGTGTTCACATGTTATCAAGTGTCGTAAAAATCGTAGGTTTATATCACATCCGGTTCAAGATATTTTTTCCTGTATCATTGATCGCCGTTAAATTCAGAGTGATAACATCCTTAAGGTTCCTTGTTTCTAGCTCCCTTTTTTTTGTAATAATTCCTTGTTTCTACCTCCCTTTTTTGTAATAATTCCTTGTTTCTACCACCCTTTTATTTGTAATAATTCCTTGTTTCTACCTCCCTTTTATTTGTAATAATTCCTTGTTTCTACCTCCCTTTTATTTGTAATAATTCCTTGTTTCTACCTCCCTTTTATTTGTAATAATTCCTTGTTTCTACCTCCCTTTTATTTGCAATAATTCCTTGTTTCTACCTCCCTTTTATTTGTAATAATTCCTTGTTTCTACCTCCCTTTTATTTGTAATAATTCCTTGTTTCTACCTCCCTTTTATTTGTAAAAATTCCTTGTTTCTACCTCCCTTTTTTTTGTAACTTACCAAATTTCAGTTTAAATAAAGTTGGCATTTCGTCCTACCAATAAATTCCGATTTTCTCTTCAGGGAATGAACCTCTGCAGTCAAAAGTAGCAGAATGTTCCGACAAGTGTCCACAGAACGTGAGTATCTTTTTTTCCCCCCAGTTTTGGAAAAGATTCAGAACGATAACTAGAATGATTAAAAATATTACCAAAATGATTTAAATACTATAGTTTTTTTTTTATTTAGGTCCATTTAATGCAGTCAGGGAATCGAATTGAATGAATCATAGTCGGGGGGAGGGCAGGACTGGATCTAGAAAAAAAATCCAGAGGATGAGGGACAAAATACACAATACTAGTCGAAAAAATTTTAGTGCTTTAGGAGAGGCAAGACACTCGATTTCGAATGCAAGGTAACGTTTCACAGGTCTTTAAACATCTTTTGAAAAATGCAAGAAATATAAATAAGCTTAATAATTTTTTTCTTTTGTTATCCTTACTAACCTTCTGAAAGAAGGGGAGGGACATGGACCTCTGGACCACCCACCGTCCTAGATCAGGCCATGGGCGAGAGAAACAACAAGAATAAAAATATCTGCAGGTGTCTTGCATCAAATATCCTACCAACAAAGGTATTTTCTAATCGCGTAAGGAACAACTTTTGTAGTTTGTAAGAAATACTCTGGCCAATGATTTTGCACGTGTATTTGTCCGACGTTCACACGATGAAATAGTCGTCAATCGACTGAATCGAGTCGGAAAAAATTAAAAGATGAGGAGGGGGGGGGGGCAAACAGAGAGTGGATTTCTATTCTAGTATAACATTTCACCCTCTCATTTAGATGTCTTTAAAGCATTTCACGAAAAATGTGTGAACTATGTACTAGCTTAATAATTTTTTTTGCCACTGTTACCCTTAGTAGCATTGTTAAAGGAATGTGGTAAGGTTGGTGTGTAAATGGTAGCTAGGTAGTCACTGGAAGGAGAGCTATTCGCCAATCCCCTGTGATGATGCATAGAACCGGCCAGGCCTAGCACCTAATGTCCGACCCCGCCTTCTCGTGGTGCAGACCGTTTGTACCTTTCAAAAGAGATACTCTCTTGTGGACGTGAACGGAAGGGGAGGACTGCCAGATTAGTCGGGCCTGCTGATCTGGACAAATATGGCTATTTTTTTTTCTACCCTGCTGAGGAGTGGTCAACCACACAGCGTCCTGGTGCTGACAATATAATCCTACTGGACTGGACAGATATATGGCTCTGAACTTGATTATGGATCCTGATTTTGCTGCACTGGTGGGCTTCTGTGGAGGGAAAATCTTCCGCTGTGTTTTCTGTTTGTTTGTGGGTTGACAGCCCCAAGTGAATAGATTCACAGGATATGTTTATCAGCTGGTGGATAATCCTGAGCAGAGGTCATCGCAGGCACCTGAACTCTTTGCTTCTATTGGCATCGTCAAATTCTACATTGGAGGAAGTCTTCCAGTGTAGATGGCTTCAGCCTTTAGTGGTGGGGGAACGGGTCTTTGCCCCATGTCGGCGATTAGGGGGCTGTTTGATATTGTCGGCATTCCCTCTCTCAATAAACATAGTTTCTTTAAACATCCCACTAACCATTTTCTCTCCATAGGAAGTTGGAATGTGGGGACTCTGCACAGAGCTTTTTCTCTTGATGTCCTCACACAAGAATTCCACCATTATAATTTAGATATTCTCGGCTTGCAAGAGACCAGATGGACAGATAAAGGTCAGATTCTTAAAAATAATCTTAAATTTCTCTTTTTAGGGAGGGACGACAATAAGCATCACCAAGGCGTGGGTCTGCTTCTCAGCAGACACGCTAGTGATGCTCTTCTAGGATATGAGTGCATTAATGAAAGGTTTCTTACAGGAAAATTTCAGACAAGCGTTAAAGACCTGAATGTTATCTGCTGTTATGCCCCCACTGAGGATGCCGATGAGGATGAGAAGAAAAGGTTTTACAGACAACTTCAAGATATTTTGAATTCTGTCAAGAAAGGAGATATTACCCTTGTTCTTGGTGACTGCAATGGCAAAGTTGGCATTGACTCTGACCTTTGGGGAAGGATGATAGACACTTTTGTTATTGGTAGCTGCAATGGCAATGGGCAAAGTCTCCTACAGGTAAGTAAACTCAATGGATTCAGAATAACTAACACTTATTACAAACACCGCGACATACATAACTACACATGGGTTTCACCTGATGGGCTGCATAGGAATATGATTGATTATATATTAATTAACAGCAAATGGGCTAGTTCTGTTACGAATACCAGGTCATATAGGGGAGCTGAAATTGGATCTGACCAATACCTTGTTAAAAGTGTCTTGCAACTTAAACTTAAAAAGTGTTCTGCTAGGGTTAAAAAATTTACTTTTAATACTGAAGTTCTGAAAGATCCAGTTATAGCTAAACTTACCATGATAGGTTACTTAGTCATTATGACAGTCATGGTTTTCTTACTACTGAAGTTGAGGAAGAATGGGATCATTTTAAACAGGCTTTTTTGGACACTAACAGTACTCTTTTAGGAAAAAAGGAGTAGAGTAGACAGAATTATTTGAGTGATAAAGCACTTGAGCTTATTTCGGAAAGAAAAGACTGCAGGAATGTCCTTAATCAATACCCTACTAGTCCTAATAGAAAGCATTACAGACAACTTGAAAAACGTGTAAAAGATCAGTTAGCTGCTGATAAGAACTTTGGCTTGATGGCTTGGCTGACAAAGCCGAGGAAGCAGTTAGACAGCACAACAGCAGAGAGCTGCACCAGATAGTTAATGTTTTGTGTGGTAGAAAACGGGCAGGTATACAGGGATTGAAGGATAAACAAGGTAAGGTTATGTGAGGATTCTGTCATGGCTAGGTGGGCTGAGCATTTCAGTGATATTCTAAACAATGTGGTTAGTTCTATTCCCATTGTTTGCAATGATGATAGATACTTTGGTGGCTTTATTGTTGGCCCTATAACACAGTCTGAAGTTAATTTGGCTATTTCTAAACTTAAACTACATAAATCTCCAGGGGTAGATGAAATTACTACGGGAAATGCTTAGAGATGGGAATGTTTCGGTTACCACTTGGATGACTGAAATTCTGAATATCTTTTATGATAACGGCATGGTTCCCGAGGATTTTACCAGAGCTATTGTTATCCCTATTTTCAAAATAGGTGATCGCAGTTCTTGTGATAACTATAGGGGTATCAGCCTACTCTCTGTTCCAGGTAAAGTTCTTTCCATGATTGTGCTTAATAGAATTAAGAATCTAGTTGACAGTCAATTGCGTGATGGGCAATGTGAATTCAGAAGTGGTAGGGGATGTGTGGATCAGATATTTTCATTTAGGCAGATTCTTGAGAAAAGTTTAGAATTTCAGAAACCTTTGGTTGCTAGCTTTGTTGATTTCAAAAGGCTTTTGACTCTGTTGATCGTCATAATTTGTGGTTGATTGTGTGATCATATGGTATACCAGACAAGTTAGTTAACTTAATGAAGACAAGTTAGTTAACTTAATAACACTGAATCATGTGTGAGAGTTGGTAAGTCTTGTAGCAATTAGTTTAGCATTGCTTCTGGTGTTCGACAAGGGTGCATTTTGTCTCCTTTTCTCTTTAGCTTGGTTATTGATTATGTTATGCGAAATGGCCGAGTGGTTAGCATGCTTGGTGTCTGATCTAAGGTACCTGGGTTCGAGCCGCGGGTAAGGCATGGTTGTGTGTGTTGTTTTTCTGCGGAGGTCCTGCCATCCTCTCAGATCTCCTACTATGGCATATAAACTGACAGGCTCCTGTCAGACCTCTATGGCAAGCAGCTGCTTGAGGGGGTATTTTTTTTTATTGCGAAATTCACTTCAAGGGAAAGATTTTGGCCTTAAATGGGCTGGAGATACGAAAATTTCTGATTTAGATTATGCTGATGATTTAGCCCTTTTGGCAAATGATGTTGATGAGATGAACTCTTTCATTCGAGCTGTTGATGAAACTGGTAGTAGAGTGGGTTTGGTTATAAACAGAGAGAAAACTAAAGTGATGAAAATCGGTCAGGCAGGTTGTGATTCAGTTATTTTGAATGGTTCCCCTCTCCCCCTTTCATAATGCTAATAAAAGGAGCGGAGGGAAAAAATATTTCTTTGGTTTAACAAATATTTCATTTAAAGACCACTTAGAAGGCGCAGTCTAGATCCAGAGCTGATTTTATTAATATAATATAAATCAAATGTGCACCAAGTGTTGAAACAAAATAAAAATTACACTCACCATGTAGGCGACAAATAGGAAAGAATTTGGTTTTAACTTCTTTTAGTCAACACAGCAGTCGCATTGGGCAATATATCTTTGCAATTGAACTAACGGAATGTTTCACTTACCCTTTTTCTTGTTTCCACAGACTAAACAAAATTGGAGACTAAGTAGAAAAACATATCCCCTCTTGGGAATATGGGATGCTTTCTTTCAGAGAGGGGTGGGTAATCTGTAGTTCCCAGGTGCGAGTCCCAGCTGGCTCAGCATTGAGATTTATTTACGCAAAATTCCTCACCCTGCCTACTTCCAGTAGGCAGGGTGGCCGCCGTCCGTCGGATGAGACGTTAAGCCGTGGCCTCTTCTGCGGGAGGACTGTGCACGTTAAAGAACACGCATGGTAGCATCCCGTTAAGGCCACTGCTACCATCTGTCTCCCAACAGCTGTTCCAGTGGGTCCCCTTCCCCAACCTTCTCTGAGCCTTCGGTGTCCTTGTGAACTGGCCATTTAGCCCATGGTGTGCAACAAAGTGCTGCTCAGAGCTAAAACTTAAGCCAAAGTAGGAGGTTTGTGAGGATGGCGAGACCTCAGCAGAAAATCAACACAAACATCAATGCCTTACCGGAAACCCGACCCAGATCCCTTTCATTCAGACAGTGTAATTGACACCTGATATCTCTATTCTGTCATAAGTTTCCATATAAATCTATTTTACCAGTTACAGAGCCTTGAAGTTGGTTCTCCATTCACATCAGGTGAGGATGTTTCACTCTTTCTGTCCATTGCTCATATAGATCCTTGACGAATACTTATTCTGTCAGCAATTGATTTCAGTCTCTTTCTAACTCTAAGATTTCTAATTCCTTTTCTAACTTTTAGCTCAGACATATTCTAGATACCTGCTGGGGCAAAGTGACAGGCGTTGACTCCTGCAGCTCATCAGAAGGAATAACTGAAATGTGTTACGAAGATGAAAGTTCCTTGGAAAAGCTTGAAATGGTAAGTATTAGACAGTTAATTTTTTTTCTTTCTATTGCGCATGCTCCATCCCCTAGTTAGTTTATTTTAGTTATAAAGTTACGTAGGGTGTTTAACAAGTTAACATGACGAAAAACAAAACTTATAATTTAAAAACATTTTGATTGCTAATCAACTTTTTGGGGGCGGGGGTGGCTCAGTCGGTAGCGCTCCACGCTCGTAATCTGTAGTTCCCAGGTTCGAGTCCCAGCTGGGTCAGCGTTGAGATTTATCTCCGCAAAAATCCCCGTTCTGCCCACGGTCAGTAGGGGACACCGATGGGCTTGGAAAGACCGCCGTCCGTCGGATGGGACGTTAAGCAGTGCCCCGTGTGCGGGAGAGACATACCCTGTGCACGTTAAAGAACACGCTGGATGGCCTTGACGGGAGGCTACCATCTGTCTCCCAACAGCTGTTCCAGTGGGTCCCCTCCCCCAACCTTCTCTGAACCTTCGGGGTCCATTTGACCTGGCCATTTAGCCCATGGTGTGCAAAAAAGTGCCGCTCAGAGGTAAAACAACCCAACCCAACCTAATCAATTATTTCTTGTAGTGACGTTTGAACCACTCTATCAGTTGACATGCTGCCTAGAAGAGATAAAATAAGATGTTTACAAAGGGCGTCACAAAACAACTAAATATTTGTATTGTACAATGGCAACACTGATTAGAAAGCACGCGGGTATACCGATTGGTTAATCCTACTCTCTCGTAGCCATGACAACCATCGTTTAGTTCATCCCGGTGTTCTTTAGACATAGAAATAGTTCGAAGCGAGGTGTTTTTGCAATCGCCTCTTCAACACATTTATAGTGACTCTTTTGTTTCAAGTTTTCACATCATGGATACGAAGAGTGAATAGCGTTATACGATCCAGATCTGTCGGCAAAAAATTCTCGTTTTTTTTTAATTGAAAGCACGAATTCGGTGGTGATTTCAAAATTGCAGGCGATTTTTGAAGGCTGTTGCAGAAAACGAGTTTCAGAAAATGTTTAACAAGTGTCAGGAATGCTGGTACAGTCGCTCAAAAAAGTACCTGAAAAAAAAAAGTATCAAAAAAGTATCTGTCAAAAAAGAAGCGATCTGGCAACCTTCGTGTCACGTGACACGAAGGTTGCCAGATCACTTTTTTTTTCAGTCACGTGACACGAAGGTTGCCAGATCACTAATTTCTAATAAAAGCGTTGTCAGATATTTTTTTTATAAATTCTGTAATCAACCATAGTGTTCGAATATTTTTTAATATATATAATGCGTATGAATATTATAATGCAATGAATATTGAGCGTCTGCAGTTATCGTTCACAGCAAACTGGAGCGGTTGCAGTTAATGTTCACAGCACATTGGATCTTGGAGCTCACAAAAACCTGGATCGTGTGGGTCCACTCATAGAAATATTGAGCATGTGCAGTTATCGTTCATAGCAAACTGGAGCGGTTTCAGTTAATGTTCACAGCATATTGGATTGTGTGTGCTCACAGAAACCTGGATCGTGTGGGCCCACTCATAGAAATATTGAGCTTGTGCAGTTATCGTTCACAGCAAACTGGAGCGGTTGCAGTTAATGTTCACAGCACATTGGATCGTATGAGCTCACAAAAACCTGGATCGTGTGGCCCACTCATAGAAATATTGAACTTGTGCAGTTATCGTTCACAGCAAACTGGAGCGGTTGCGGTTAATGTTCACAGCACATTGGATCGTATGAGCTCACAAAAACCTGGATCGTGTGGGCCCACTCATAGAAATATTCAGCGTGTGCAGTTATCGTTCACAGCAAACTGGAGCGGTTGCGGTTAATGTTCACAGCACATTGGATCGTGTGAGCTCACAAAAACCTGAATCGTGTTGGCCCACTCATAGAAATATTGAGCGTGTGCAGTTACCGTTCACAGCAAACTGGAGCGGTTGCAGTTAATATTCACAGCACATTGGATCGTGTGAGCTCACAAAAACCTGGATCGTGTGGGCCCACTCAGAAATATTGAGCTTGTGCAGTTATCGTTCACAGCAAACTGGAGCGGTTGCAGTTAATGTTCACAGCACATTGGATCGTATGAGCTCACAAAAACCTGGATCGTGTGGCCCACTCATAGAAATATTGAACTTGTGCAGTTATCGTTCACAGCAAACTGGAGCGGTTGCGGTTAATGTTCACAGCACATTGGATCGTATGAGCTCACAAAAACCTGGATCGTGTGGGCCCACTCATAGAAATATTCAGCGTGTGCAGTTATCGTTCACAGCAAACTGGAGCGGTTGCGGTTAATGTTCACAGCACATTGGATCGTGTGAGCTCACAAAAACCTGAATCGTGTTGGCCCACTCATAGAAATATTGAGCGTGTGCAGTTACCGTTCACAGCAAACTGGAGCGGTTGCAGTTAATATTCACAGCACATTGGATCGTGTGAGCTCACAAAAACCTGGATCGTGTGGGCCCACTCAGAAATATTGAGCTTGTGCAGTTATCGTTCACAGCAAACTGGAGCGGTTGCAGTTAATGTTCACAGCACATTGGATCGTATGAGCTCACAAAAACCTGGATCGTGTGGCCCACTCATAGAAATATTGAACTTGTGCAGTTATCGTTCACAGCAAACTGGAGCGGTTGCGGTTAATGTTCACAGCACATTGGATCGTATGAGCTCACAAAAACCTGGATCGTGTGGGCCCACTCATAGAAATATTCAGCGTGTGCAGTTATCGTTCACAGCAAACTGGAGCGGTTGCGGTTAATGTTCACAGCACATTGGATCGTGTGAGCTCACAAAAACCTGAATCGTGTTGGCCCACTCATAGAAATATTGAGCGTGTGCAGTTACCGTTCACAGCAAACAGGAGCGGTTGCGGTTAATATTCACAGCACATTGGATCGTGTGAGCTCACAAAAACCTGGATCGTGTGGGCCCACTCATAGAAATATTGAGCGTGTGCAGTTACCGTTCACAGCAAACTGGAGCGTGTGCAGTAACTGCACACGCTGCAGTTTGCTGTGAATGGTAACTGGAGCGTGTACAGTTGCTGTATAACGCCCCAGATATTTTTTCTGAATTCTGTAATCAACCACAGTGTTCGGATACTTTTCTGAGCGACTGTACCTATCCTTCAATAATTGCATAGGTTACAAAACACTTTTTTTTTTCCAAGTCGCACACAAAATTTTATGGCACAAATCTATTCAGTTTTGATTTCCGTGGTGTAAAAAACACTTGAAGCGAAGAGCCACAAAATTGCGTTTAAAAGGTTGCTATGAAGATATCGTGCTCCAAACGCTATCTAACACCCCGAGAAACTAAACGACGGTTGTCATGGCTACAAGACAATATGAGTAACCAATAGAGACACTCGCGAGACTTTTAAACCTTTTACGACTAAGGGAAACATTTTTCCCATTTTAAAATTGGTGATTGTCGTATTTAATTATAACCTTATCTGCATTTTTTATACAGAATGTCAAAATAGAACGTATGCCGAACGCAATTACGTAAACGGGAACGTTTAGAAAACAAAAACAGAACTGTCAGGACGCATAATATATGTATTATGTGCAATGTCCATCTTTGCCTAACTACCAAAAGAAATTGCTTCGCAGAATATCATAATTAGCACATCATTTTGTATAGTAATTTTATTTCATAATTTTGTATTATTTTAGTTAACATTTTGTTCTAATAAACCAATAAATAAAAGACAGTGCATAATAAGCCTAACTATAATTTGTGTTACCTTTATAGTCCATTGGGAAAAATATTTCCCATAAAATTCCAAAAAAAAACTACACATTGTTATGTATTTTTCTTATGATTTTTATTTATTTTACGTCTAAAGAAACTAAAATAAACAGTTACATACTAATATTTACTCTTAGAAACCTTATGCTCCTGAAAGGGTTAAACAGTGTTGCCAATTTACAGTAAAGATATTCCAGGTTATTTTGCAACGCCCTTTCTATATATATAATATTTTGATTCTATAGATTTAAGAGATTCTTTTAATTTTTTTTCAGTTCGTTGATTGCGTAAAGAAGAAGTTGGTGGACCACCATCACTTTGCTTCGGTAACTTTAAAAATTATACTTTTCTATGTTTCTTAGTTGCAAAATGCATATAGTTTTCTGCAATCGTTGTTCTTGTGTCTCTTCGTTTCTGCTGTTTTTTTTTCATCAGCATTCCCATTTGATCAATAGCTCTACTAGCAGATTTCCTCGGCGTAGCTTGGGTCTGAAACCCTCCAAAGTATATAGGTAGTAGACTTCGTTGACCCCAGGGTTCTCGCATATAGCCTATAGTCTTCCGATGGGTGCAGATGACATTCATATAAAGTTTTGTGCCTCTAGTTCTTCTGGGGCCGAATGCAAAAGCGGACAGACAAACGCACAAACTTTCTTCTTTATATATTTGATTCAATAGTCCCGTTTAGGTTAAAAGGAAATCAAAATCAAACCTCAAATGTATCTTTAAATACGTTTTTTATGGAATACGTTACTTAAGATTATTAATCACCTTGGTAAAAGCTATTGAACTTGAACTCTTGATTATCAACACAATGTTTCCTCTGTATTTGTAGATATACATGGAAGCTTTGTACACTGGTTCGCAAAAGTTGGGTTGTTACACCTATGAGGGGCATCTTTTTGCACTCAATGGGCTAAATGGCCACGTCACAAGGACCCCGAGGGTTCATAAAAGGTGAGGGGAGGGGACCCACTAGGAAAGATGTTAGGAGACAAGTGGATGCCTCCCATCAAGGCCATCCAGCGTGTTCTTTAACGTGCATAGTGAATGTCTGTCCCGCTCACGGGGCCACAGTTTAATGTCCCATCCTACGGACGGCGACCTTTCCAAGTCCATAGGTATCCCTTACTAGCCGAGAGAAGGGTTGGCGTTCAGCGGAGTTAAATCTCCATGCTGGCCCAAGTGGGACTCGACTCTGGGTTGGGTTGTTTTACCTCTGAGCGGCACTTTTTTGCACACCATGAGCTAAATGGCCAGGTCACGTGGACCCCGAAGGCTCAGAGAAGGTTGGGGGAGGGGACCCACTGGAACAGCTGTTGGGAGACAGATGGTAGCCTCCCGTCAAGGCCATCCAGCGTGTTCTTTAACGTGCACAGGGTATGGCTCTCCCGCACACGGGGCCACGGTTTAACGTCCCATCCGACGGACGGCGACCTTTCCAAGCCCATCGGTGTCCCCTACTGTCCGTGGGCAGGGCGGAAAATTTTGCTGAGATAAATCTCAACGCTGATCCAGCTGGGACTCGAACCTGGGAACTACAGATTACGAGCCTAGAGGGCTACCGGCTGAGCCACCCCCGCCCCACTCCACTCTGGAAATTAAGATTATGAGTGAGACACGATACCGACTGGGCAGACCCCTAGATTTTAGGTGACAGATGCCATGCCAATCCAGCGTGTTCACTGTAATTCAGAGAGTGTGGCTTTCCTCTTCACCTATCATTGGGTTAAGTTCTATACAACCGACTCCAGGGTGAAGAGTGAAAATATTCTCGACATCAGCGTGTCCTCTGACTCGAATCTGGGAACATAAAATTACGAGCCTCACGCGTTCTCGAGAGAATCAACTCCAACTCTTCTTCACAGTGAGGGGCGGGGGTGGCTCAGTCGGTAGCGCGCCAGGCTCGTAATCTGTAGTTCCCAGGTTCGAGTCCCAGCTGGGTCAGCGTTCAGATTTATCTCCGCAAAATTCCCCGCCCTGCCCACGGTCAGTAGGGGACACCGATGTCTTGGAAAGGCCGCCGTCCGTCGGATGGGACGTTAAGCTGTGTGTCCGTGTGCGGGAGAGCCATACCCGGAGAGCCATTCAGCGTGTTAAAGAACACGCTGAATGGCCTTGACCGGAGGCTACTATCCATCTCCCAACAGCTGTTCCGGTTAGTCCCCTCCCCAACCTTCTCTGAGCCTTCGGGGTCCTTGTGACCTGGCCGTTAACGCCGTGGTGTGCAAAAAAGTACCGCTCGGAGGTAAAACAACCCAACTCTACACAGTGAAATTAACACCATAAAAGACTTGAATTCATCAGTATATTGAAATAATTTGTACATAAATTATCGAATTTATTTTGTGGGTTCATTTTAATATTGTTTTAGATCATTTTATCGTGAAATGCAAACGATTCTAAAGATTGATCATTTTTTTTTTTCCTTTTGCAGTTTATTGAGAGAATAAAAGGAAAGCTTCAAAGGGTAAGTCTAATAGTTTTAATTGGAATTTATTCACACGATAATATTGATTTAATTAATAATTTTAAATTGAATTTGCGCGCGATAATATTTGACTCTAACTTTTACCATGAGTTATGACAATGCCGCAAGAGGGCGCTTCTTCACTGTCTGGAGAACCACCGACCCTCCAGGGTCAAGGTCAGCACTTGTAGCTCGAGCCTTTCTCCCCCATAGTGGGGGCGGGGATGGCTCAGTCGGTAGCGCGCCAGGCTCGTAATCTGTAGTTCCCAGGTTCGAGTCCCAGCTGAGTTAGCGTTGAGATTTATCTCCGCAAAATTCCCCGCCCTGCACATGGTCAGTAGGGGACACCGATGGGCTTGGAAAGACCGCCGTCCGTCGGATGGGACGTTAAGCCGTGGCCCCGTGTGCGGGAGATCCATACTCTGTGCACGTTAAAGAACACGCTGGATGGCCTTGACGGGAGGCTCTACCATCTGTCTCCCAACAGCTGTTCCAGTGGGTCCCCTCCCCCAACCTTCTCTGAGCCTTCGGGGTCCATGTGACCTGGCGATTTAGCACATGGTGTGCCAAAAAATGCCGCTCATAGGTAAAACAATCCAACCCAACCCCCACAGTGAAGAAGTACAGTCGCTCAAAAAAATATCCGAACACTATGGTTGATTAGAGAATTCAGAAAAAATATCTCGCAACGATTTTTTTAGAAATCAGTGATCTGGCAACCTTCGTGTCACGTGACACGAAGGTTGCCAGATCACTAATTTCTAAAAAAATCGTTGCCAGATAGTTTTTTCTGAATTCTGTAATCCACCATATAGTGTTCGGATATTTTTTGAGCGACTGTTCCATTGAGTTACAGATATCCCGAGGCTTTGCCAAAGGAAGTTTACCCCTAAAATGTTCAATGAAGTGAACTAAATGTAGGACATCCAAGACAGCTACAAGATTATATTCCCTTTGAATAGGGAACTCTGTTAACTTCGGAAATGAACCACCTCCGCCTCGATGAGAGGTCACAAAGTCCACGACGGTTAAGTGAAGAATGGAAGGGAAGAGAACCTACTTGACAGCCGTTAGGTGACAGATTAGAGTCTACCGTCAAAATCATCCAGCATGTTCCGTGTGAGTTGGGTTGGGTTGTTTTACCTCTGAGCTGCACTATTTTGCACACCACGAGCAAAATGACCAGGTTAGAAGGAACCCTGAAGGCTCAGAGAAGACTGGGAGAGGGGACCTACTGGAACATAAGGTAGCATCCCGTCAAGGCCATCCAGTGTGTTCTTTAACGAGCGTAGGGTATGTCTCTCCCGCACACGGGGCCACAGCTTAACGTCCCATCCAACGGACGGCGGCCTTTCCAAGCCCATCAATGTCCCCTACTGACCATGTGCAGGGCGGGGAATTTTGCGGAGGTAAATCTCAACGCTGACCCAGCTGGGACTCGAACCTGGGAACTACAGATTACGAGCCTGGCGCTCTACCGACTGAGCCACCCCCGCCCCTCCTTAATGAGTATGTCTATCCACCACACGAGTTGGGTTGTTTTACCTCTGAGCGGCACTTTTTTGCACACCATGGGCTAAATGGCCAGGTCACACGGACCCCGAAGGCTCAGAGAAGGTTTGGGGAGGGGACCCACTGGAACAGCTGTTGGGGGACAGATGGTAGCCTCCCGTCAAGGCCATCCAGCGTGTTTTTTAACGTGCACAGGTATGGCTCTCCCGCACACGGGACCACGGCTTAACGTCCCATCCGACGGACGGCGGCCTTTCCAAGCCCATCGGTGTCCCCTATTGACCGTGGGTAAAGCGGGGAATTTTGAGGAGATAAATCTCAACGCTGACCCAGCTGGGACTCGAACCTGGGAACTACAGATTACGAGCCTGGCACGCTAGCGACTGAGCCATCCCCGCCACAGCATTAATCGCGTTCTCAGTGAAGATGAAACTGGATGTTAGGATGATCGATTCCCATTAACGTCATCCATTGTGCTTTTCTTCTAATTACGATTAAAATTAATTTCAGACTGAGAATCTGATGGGAATAGAATTGAGTCAACATCTTCACTAACTACAGAATGAAATCCACCTTTACAGAGATTTGAACTTTGAAATTATTAAAATAAATTAATATCCATATAAACTATCCAATTTATTTTTGCCAATTGATCATTATATTCTTGTAGATCATATCATTGTCAAATGCAATCGATTAATAAAGATTCGTTTATTTTTTTACCTTTTTGCAGAAGCTTCAGGAAATTGAAGAAAACGACGATGTAAGTATTAAAATGTTCAAACTGTATTATTGACTTTAAAACCTGTTTACCTGCAATACACTCTTCTACCAAAATGAGAATCTAAGCTCGAAATTCTGTTGTATTTTGGTAGGGTATATATCTATGTCAGTGGTTCTCAACCGTTTATGCTTCACGTACTCTCGCTCAAAAAAATATCCCAACACTGTGGTTGATTACAGAATTCAGAAAAAATATCTGGAGCGTGTACAGCAACTGTACACGCTACAGTTACCGTTCACAGCAAACTGGAGCGTGTGCAGTAACTACACACGCTCCAGTTTGCTGTGAACGGTAACTGCACACGCTCAATATTTCTATGAGTGGGCCCACACGATCCAGGTTTTTGTGAGCTCAGACGATCCAATGTGCTGTGAACATTAACCGCAACCGCTCCAGTTTTCTGTGAACGGTAACTGCACACGCTCAATATTTATTGCATTATATATTCATACGCATTATATATATTAAAAATATCCGAACAATGTGGTTGATTACAGAATTCAGAAAATATATCTGCCATAGATTTCTTTTTAAAATTAGTGATCTGTCAATCATCGTGTCAGGTGACACGAAGGTTGCCAGATCACTAATTTCTAAAAAAAAATCGATGGCAGATATTTTTTCTGAATTCTGTAATCAACCATAGTGTTCGGATGTTTTTTGAGCGACTGTACCCCACGTTGAGAACCGCTAATCTATGCTATAAAAAACAGCCGATGGAGTTATATCCTGCTTGAATATGCTGAGACAGAAATCAGCTGAAATTAAAAATTGTGCAGTGAAAGTATTAAAAAATTCGTTTCAAATACTACACTCTATATCTGTTTAAAGTGTCCTGTTTAACTTTTAGAAACTAGTACAGATAAAATATGATTTAAATAAAAAAATAAATAAAATACTCCCTCAAGCAGCTGCTTGCCACAGAGGTCTGACAGAAGTCTGTCAGTTTATATACCATATTAGGTCTGTGAGGATGGCAGGACCTTAGCAGAAAAACAATGCAAATGTCCATGCCTTAATCCCGGGCTCGAACCCAGGTCCCTTAGATCAGTAGCCAAGCACGCTAACCACTCAGCCATGGGATGGTTATGATTTAAATAAGATCGGTTAAAAAATATTTCTGCATATCTAATCGAAAATTTGCGAAAATCCAACCAAAATATGTCAGCATCTCCTGCATTTGACCAATTGCAATATAATTCCAACAAGATCCTCTCTGAGGTTTACAGCCAGTCTCATTCTAAGTCCCTTGAGCCTTTAGGTACACTCTTCATAATTCTAATTACTGACTTAGAGTTTTGCACGAAGACAACAAAATTTCTACCTACACAAGATAATGCTCAAAGACAGAGTTGTTAGCTGAAAGACTATATATAGCTATAATCAAACTACCTGATACCCATGACCAGACCCGGATAAAAACACAAAACAAACAAACGAGGACTGGTTTTCCATTGCACTGTAATATTTTCCCCTTGGTTTCAGAGGTCATTAAAAATTCATCAAAAATGCGCTAAATAAGAGTTTTAATAATCCCTGTTTCTTTTATCCTTATTAACATTCTAGGTTAGCAAAGAGGACCTGTAAGGTGATATCACCGAGACCGTAGGACCAAGATCATCGAGATCATAGGACCATAATAATAGAAACCATAGGACCAATATCATCAAGATCATAGGACCAAAATCATAGAAACCATAGGACCAAGAACATCGAAACTATATTACCAAGTGCATAGAGACCATAAAACCAAGAACATCGAGACCGTAGGTCGAAGATCATCAAGACCATAGGACTACGTTCATCGAAATGTTAGGACCAAAAACGTCGAGGCAATAGGGACAAAGTCACCGAGACCATAGGACCAAGATCATCGAGACCATGGGATCAAAATTGCCGAGACCATAGGACCAAAATCATTGAGACCATAGAACCAAGATCGTCGAGACCACAGGATCAAAATCTTCGAAATCATGGGGATCATATGACAAAACTCGTAGATACCATAGGACAAAATTCATCAATATACCATAGGACCAAAATTAACAATATGCCATAATCATTATAATACCATAGGACCAAAATCATCAAGAAGATAGACCCAAAATCATTACGACCACAGGGTCTGAAGGTCAGATTCTTACAATTATATGTATATATTTAAATAGCAAAAGAATCTAAAAATCATATGTATGGCTAGTTTGTTAAAGAAAGGCAGAAAAATCGCCGTATATAAATTTCTTTCCTAACCAGAGACCACTAAAAATTTTGTGAATTAAAAAAAGGTAAAAATGTTTACAAAGAGTAACTTTTTTTAAAAGGGCATTAGTAGCAAACATGTATATTCTGTTGAAAAAACACTGGAAGAAAGCTATTTTTATGTATGCTGCTGAATTTGGTCTAAGTTCCAGCTTAAAATCAACTTTATGAAATAAAAATTTAGTAATAGGCAAATGTCAAAAAAATACACACAACTCTTCTTCCAGGATTCGAACACGAGAGTCCTTGGCTATGCTTTTAGTACTCAAATAACTGAACTAATTCGGTTGCGAAGTTCGATTAAGTTGAAAAGGAAAGTGTATGGTTAAACGGAGCATGGCTGCACTCCGAATATTTCACATCATCTACTACCATTCAGAGTGAACCACCACCGCTATAGCTCAACTGGTGAGTAACTACAAAAATCCATGTTCTATTCCTCAAGCAGCCATGGCCTACGGAGGCCCAACCAGACCGTGCAATATAATCCTCCAAACACATCTCTCCTGAGGTACATCTACTGCATCTGGCCACTGCACACCAATTCTAACAAGGTCCTGTTTGACATTGTCTGCCCAACGCATCCTAGGTCTCCCCCTCCTTCTGAGGCCTCTAGGCACTTATTCGCCAATCTATAATTATTCATACGGGCAACATGGCCAAACCAGCGGAGTCTCTTTCTGCACAATATAATGCTTAAAGGAGGTTGCAGACTCCTTTGTCTAACCTCATCATTAGTTACAATGTTAAACCACCTAATGTCCAAGATACTGCGTAAGCATCTAGAATCAAAAACATCTAGTTTCCTGTTATCTTCTTTACAAAAGGTTCAAATTTCATATCCATAACTGACTTTAGAAAAAACCAAAGTATTATAAAGACAAATTTCAGTCTTTAAGTTTTTCCATATTCCTTATTTCTCCACACTCTCCATAGATTCTTAAATTGACGGCAGCAGTCCATATTCTTTGGTATTTGCAGTAATTAGTACTATCTGTTTAATATTATCATTACTATTTGTTAATTTGGTTAATTCTATACCCTATCTCTGATATTGAAGAATTTTTTTGCATTGTTTCCATTGAAGCTTTTTCTTGAAAAAAGAAATCGAAACTGGCAGCTCTGAGATGTTTAATATTCTACATCTGTTTTCAGATTGGCCTAAAAAAAATTTCGTAGTAACCATATTTTTATAGCTCATTAACTATTCAAGAATCAGAAATTCTGCCAAACCAACATTTGCTAACTAGCAACTGTTCCTGTTTCTTTTTTTGAAAAGTTTGTTCGGAATGGAAAATCAGAATATTTTCCATAATCGATTCCGTTTCTGTTGCTGAATATTTAATTTTCACCAATGATCGACGAAATTCCTGATTTTCTGTTGTTTTCTATTTTAACAGTCGTGGAGTATAGAAAGTCAAGAAGAATGCTTCACAGAAGCAGTAAGTACATAATTTTTTATTTATTTTAATTTTTTTAAAGTTTAAAATTAAGAAATTACTAATTGTACAACAGGGTTGCTAACAGGTGAATATGATTCTTATGGATAGGGCCGAGTTGTGTTACCTTTGAACGCGACATCGCTGCACACAGTAGGATGTTTTGTGTTACTTCTAAATGCGACCTTTGGGCACACAAAGGGCACGGTTGTGTTACTTCTGAACTGGAAATCCTTGCACGCAAAGGGCTGAGTTGTGTTACCTCTGAACGGGACATCCATGCACATATTGGGCTGATTTTTGTTTCCCCTGAACTGGACATCCATGCCCACAATGGGCTGAGTTTTCTTACCTTCTGAACTGGAAATCTTTGCACACAAAGGGCTGAGTTGTGTTACTCCTGAACTGGAAATACATGAACAAAATCGGCTGAATTGCGTTACCTAAACTGGACATCCTTGCACACAAATGGCTGATTTGCATTACCTCTGAACAGGAAATACATGCACAAAAACGGCTGAGTTGTGTTACCTCTGAACAGGAAATACATGCACAAAACAGCTGAGTTGTGTTACCTCTGAACAGGAAATACATGCACAAAACGGCTGAGTTGTGTTACCTCTGAACGGGAAATACATGCACAAAACGGCTGAGTTGTATTACCTCTGAACAGGAAATACATGCACAAAACGGCTGAGTTGTGTTACCTCTGAACAGGAAAAACATGCACAAAACGGCTGAGTTGTGTTACCTCTGAACAGGAAATACATGCACAAAAAGGGCTTAGTTGTATTACCTCTGAACTGGAAATACATGCATACAAACGGCTGAGTTGTGTTACCTCTGAACAGGAAATACATGCACAAAAACGGCTGAGTTGTGTTACCTCTCAACTGGAAATACATGCATACAAACGCTGAGTTGTGTTACCTCTGAACAGGAAATAAATGCACAAAAACGGCTGAGTTGTGTTACCTCTCAACTGGAAATACATGCATACAAACGGCTGAGTTGTGTTACCTCTGAACAGGAAATAAATGCACAAAAACGGCTGAGTTGTGTTACCTCTCAACTGGAAATACATGCATACAAACGGCTGAGTTGTGTTACCTCCGAACAGGACATACATACACAAAAACGGCTGAGTTGTGTTACCTCTGAACAGTAAATACATGCATACAAACGGCTGAGTTGTGTTACCTCCGAACAAGAAATACATGCACAAAAACGGCTGAGTTGTGTTACCTCTGAACAGGAAATACATGCACAAAAATGGCTGAGTTGCACAAAAACGGCTGAGTTACCTCTGAACAGGAAATACATGCACAAAAAGGGCCGAGTTGTGTTAACTCGAAATTGAAATCTCCATGCGCGCAAGTTACAGCTAATTGTGCTACCTCTGGATTGGACATTAGTTAACATTATGGGATGAGTTGTGTTGCTTTTGAATGGGATGCCGGTGCGCACAATGAGCCGAGTTGTGTTACCTCTGAATGGGATATCCATGCCCACAAGTTAGGGCTGAGTTGTGTTATTTCTGAAAGGGAATTCCTGCGTACAGTGGGCCAAATAGGCGATCACAAGAACCCGAAGTGTTCCTTGACGTGAACAGAGTATGTCCCTTTTGCACAAGGTGTCTCTGCTTTACTTTCTATCCTGCAGACGACGACCTTTCCGAGCCCATCGGTGTACCCTTTCTCAACGGAGGGAGAGTCCTCGTTTAGCGGAAATAAATCTCAACGCTGACACAGTTAGGATTCGAACCCTGGAACTACAGAATACGAGCCTGGTGCGCTTCCGATTGAGCGAAGCAGTTGGTATTCGCAGAAATCTAACAGAAGTTTGTCAGTGAATGTCGATGTGCAGAATTTTAATGAAGATGAGAAGCTCAACGAGAGACGTGATCACAGAAGAAACTTCCGTGCTTTATCTGGGAATCGAACCCAGGGTCTTTTTTTGCAAAGTGAAAGCACCTTAACCGTGTGTCCTAGGAAAGACAATAGTTCTGTACAGTCGCTCAAAAAAGTATCCGAACGCTATGGTTGATTACGGAATTCAAAAAATATTTCTGGCAACGATTGTTTTAGAAATTAGTGATCTGGCAACCTTCGTGTCACGTGATTACAGAATTCAGGAAAAATATCTGGAGCGTGTAAAGCAACTGTACACGCTCCACTTACCGTTCATAGCAAACTGGAGCGTGTGCAGTAACTGCACACGCTCCAGTTTGCTGTGAACGGTAACTGCACACGCTCAATATTTCCGTGAGTGAGCCCACACGATCTAGGTCTTTGTGAGCTCACACGATCCAATGTGCTGTAAACATTAACCGCAACCGCTCCAGTGTGCTGTGAACGGTAACTGGAGCGTGTACAGTTGCTGTACACGCTCCAGATATTTTTCCTGAATTCTGTAATCACGTGACACGAAGGTTCCCAGATCACTAATTTCTAAAACAATCGTTGCCAGAAATATTTTTTGAATTCCGTAATCAACCATAGCGTTCGGATACTTTTTCGATCGACTGTACAGAAAGATAGCGACTTGACGGTTTCGAGTAAAGGGTAAGAATTTAATATTTACTTTAATTACTTACGTAATTCACTTGATTCATTTATTCAATTTTAAACTTTCGATTGATGTTTTTAAAAAAATATTTCGTTTATAAAAGCTAATGAAAAAAATGTTTCATTCATAAGAGCTAATGAAAAAAATGTTTCATTCATAAGAGCTAATGAAAAAATTTCATTAATAAAAGCTAATTAAAAAAGTATTCCATTCATGAAAGGTAATGAAAAAATGTTTCATATACACTGCTCACAAAAATTAGGGGATATTTTAAAAATGAATATGAAACGATGAAATATCCCCTAATTTTTTGTGAGCAGTTTATTTTCTGCTGAGGTCCTGCCATCCTCTCAGATCTTCTACTGTGGCATATAAACTGACAGGCTCCTGTCAGACCTCTGTGGCAAGCAGCTGCTTGAGGTGGTATTTATTTATTTATTTTATATTGAAGACAATGAAAAAATATTTCATCGTTTATTTCTTTTGTTTCAGGAGAGACAACAATGCTTCCGAAATATGGTAAGTTTTAAATATTAATTATTTTATTTTAATCCTAATTAATTTTACAAACATTTCGGCGATCAATAATATTTACAACTGGATAATCAGAGTTGGACCGCTTGAAAGACAACCCTGAGGCCTTTGCAACACGATCCCCCATCCTACGTTCCGCGCGAGAGAGAAAAATAAAGATTAGTTGTGCAAAATATCTGCACAAAATAAAGGAAAATAACTTTAAAACAGAAACCTAACGTAAGGAAAAGCGGATTTTTTGCCGAGGGCAACGCCAAATGCTAAGGGTGGTACAGTCGCTTAAAAAAATATCCGAACACTATGGTTGATTACAGAATTCAGAAAAAATATCTGGAGCGTGTACAGCAACTGTACACGCTCCAGTTACCGTTCACAGCAAACTGGATCATGTGCAGTTACTGCCCACACTCCAGTTTGCTGTGAACGGTAACTGCACACGCTCAATATTTCTATGAGTGGGTCCACACGATCCAGGTTTTTGTGAGCTCACACGATCCAATGTGCTCTGAACATTACGCTCACACGATCCAATGTGTGTGAACTCAGCAACCGCTCCAGTTTGCTGTGAACGGTAACTGCACACGCTCAATATTTCCGTGAGTGAGCCCACACGATCCAGGTTTTTGTGAGTTCACACGATCCAATGTGCTGTGAACATTAACCACAACCGCTCCAGTTTGCTGTGAACGGTAACTGCACACGCTCAATATTTCTATGAGTGGGTCCACACGATCCAGGTTTTTGTGAGCTCACACGATCCAATGTGCTCTGAACATTACGCTCACACGATCCAATGTGTGTGAACTCAGCAACCGCTCCAGTTTGCTGTGAACGGTAACTGCACACGCTCAATATTTCCGTGAGTGAGCCCACACGATCCAGGTTTTTGTGAGTTCACACGATCCAATGTGCTGTGAACATTAACCACAACCGCTCCAGTTTGCTGTGAACGGTAACTGCACACGCTCAATATTTCTATGAGTGGGCCCACACGATCCAGGTTTTTGTGAGCTCACACGATACAATGTGCTGTGAACATTAACCGCAACCGCTCCAGTTTGCTGTGAACGGTAACTGCACACGCTCCATATTCATTGCATTATATATTCATACGCATTATATATATTAAAAAAGTATCCGAACAGTATGGTTGATTACCGAATTCCAAAAAAATATCTGACAACTATTTTTTTAAAAAATAGTGATCTGGCAACCTTCGTGTCATGTGACACGAAGGTTGCCAGATCATTGTTTTTTTTAAAAATAGTTGTCAGATATTTTTTTTGAATTCTGTAATCAACCATGATGTTCGGATACTTTGTTGAGCGACAGTACTGATGACGATTCTGGCGGTAATTCAATGGTTGACCCACCGAAGCCGAAGACTGCAAATGAATCCATCACAAGTTAAAATCAGGGTCGATTTTTATCTACAGATGCTTCACTGATTGATCAGAAATTTCGCACGTGGATTCCCATTTTGTTTTAAAGATCGGGTCCGTACCTGCTGTGGGACCGTGACTGACTGTTTCCCCTTTCTGTGATTTTTCCCTTTGTAGGACAAGGAAGGCTTTTACACCTGACTGTGTGTACTGCCAACTCTTTGCCAGGCATTCTGCTGAGCACCAGGACTTCTTGACTGTCTTCACAGATGGTTCAAAGTCCGGGACGTCAGTAGGATCAGCCGTGGTCTGCTGTGATGAAATCATTGCATACGAAATCCCACTGCAATATTTTCCATCTACACTGCAGAGTTGCACGCTATCATCCTCGCCTTGTTACCAACATAGCAGCTAAGCGTCATCGTCGGTGTGTGCTTTACACCGACTCGTTTAGGCTTTGATCACAGTGAGGCATCGGCCTCACCCATGTCTTTCTAAGTTCCGCCAGCAGCTCCATCCTCTGGTAGCCAGAACAACCATCCGTTTCTGTTGGGTGCACGGTCACGTCGGAATCACGGGGCAATGACTTTGCAGACACAGCTGCCAAGCCCCTTCAGGCTGTCCGCTGCCGGTTCCATATCTGGATTTGTGGCAGCGTTTTACCATCGAGCTCCGGACACAGTGGCAGAGATCTTGGTCAGAACAGCTTATGAACAAGCTCTTTGAGATCAAACCTACCATCAAACCGTGGCAGCCATGTTACCACAGGAATCGCCAGGAGGAAGTTGTACAGTCGATCAAAAAAGTATCTGAACACTACGGTCGATTACAGAATTCAGAAAAAATATCTGGCAACGATTTTTTCAGAAATTAGTGATCTGGCAACCTTCGTGTCACGTGACACGAATGTTGCCAGATCACTAATTTCTAAAAAAATCGTTGCCAGATATTTTTTCTGAATTCTGTAATCAACCATAATGTTCGAATACTTTTTTTAATATATATAATGCGTATGAACATATAATGCAATGAATATGGAGCGTGTGCAGTTACCGTTCACATAAAACTGGAGCGGTTGCGGTTAATGTTCACAGCACATTGGATCGTGTGAGCTCACAAAGACCTAGATCGTGTGGGCTCACTCACGGAAATATTGAGCGTGTACAGTTACCGTTCACAGCAAACTGGAGCGTGTGCAGTAACTGCAGACGCTCCAGTTTGCTATGAACGGTAACTGGAGCGTGTACAATTGCTGTACACGCTCCAGATATTTTTTCTGAATTCTGTAATCACGTGACACGAAGTTTGCCAGATCACTAATTTCTAAAACAATCGTTGCCAGATATTTTTTCTGAATTCTGTAATCAACCATAATGTTCGGATACTTTTTGAGCGACTGTACTTGCTCGGTCCGCTTAGATCATTCATTTATTACTCGTTCGTTTGTTCTACATGCAGACGACCAACCTAAGTGTTAGTTTTGTGACGTCATTTTATCTGTTAATCGCATTTTAATCGAATGTCCATATCGTAACTATTTAAGTCGTAATATTTTTAGCTTTCATAATTATATATCCGAGCTTTTTACACTTGAATGTCTTTTATCAAATATTTCAATTTTACCACTAATTTTTACCATATAGTAATTGAATACCTTTATCCCAGGTCCTTTACGTTTATTTAGGTACGCTTTATATATGTGGAGTTTATATAAACCCTCTCAAGCAGCTGCTTGCCACAGAGGTCAGACAGGAGACTGTCTGTGAGGATGGCAGGACCACAGCAGAAAAACAACACGTACAACTATGCCTTAACCCGGGGCTCGAACCCAGGTCCCTTAGATCAGTAGCCAAGCGCGCTAACCACTGGGCCATGGGACGGCTTTAGGGTTGGATTGTTTTACCTCTGAGCGGCACTTGTTTTGCACACAATGGGCTAAATGGCCAGGTCACATGGACCCCGAAGGCTCAGAGAAGGTTGGGGGAGGGGACGCACTGGAACAGCTGTTGGGAGACAGATGGTAGCCTCCCGTCAAGTCCATCCAGCGTGTTCTTTAACGTGCTCAGGGTATGGCTCTATCGCACACGGGCCACGGCTTAACGTCCCATCCGACGGACGTCGTTTTCAAGCCCATCGGTGTCCCCTACTGACCGTGGGCAGGGCGGGGAAATTTTGCGGAGATAAATCTCAACGCTGACCCAGCTGGGACTCGAACCTGGGAACTACAGATTACGAGCCTGACGCGCTACCGACTGAGCCACCCTCGCTCCAACGGCTTTAGGAGTTTATATACTATAATGTTTATACTCTAGTTAAAGTTTATGTATTTTCTTTGTAGTTGATTTATACTCTTTAACTTTCGGGTGTTTCTGTTGCTTGATTTTAACTTTTATTCGAGGGTTCCAGGTAAAGTTCTTTCCATGATTGTGCTTAATAGAATTAAGAATCTGGTTGACAGGCAGTTGCGTGATGAGCAATGTGGATTCAGAAGTGGTAGGGGATGTGTAGATCAGATATTTTCACTTAGGCAGATTCTTGAGAAATGTTTAGAGTTTCAGAAACCTTTGGTTGCTAGCTTTGTTGATTTCAAAAAGGCTTTCGATTCTGTTGATCGTCATAATTTGTGGTTGATTGTGAGATCATATGGTATACCAGACAAGTTAGTTAACATAATGAAAGCTCTCTATAATAACACTGAGTCATGTGTGAGAGTTGGTAAGTCTTGTAGCAATTGGTTTAGCATTACGTCTGGTGTTCGACAAGGGTGCATTTTGTCTCCTTTTCTCTTTAGTTTGGTTGTTGATTATGTTATGCGAAATTCACTTCGAGGGAAAGATTTTGGCCTTAAATGGGCTGGAGATATGAAAATTTTTGATTTAGATTATGCTGATGATTTAGCCCTTTTGGCAAATGATGTTGATGAGATGAACTCTTTCATTCAAGCTGTTGATGAGACTGGTAGTAGAGTAGGTTTGGTTACAAACAGAGAGAAAACTAAAGTGATGAAAATTGGTCAGGTAGGTTGTGATTCAGTTAATCTGAATGGTTGCAATCTTGAGCAGGTGTCACAGTTTAATTATCTTGGGAGCTATGTAACTGATACTGGTGATGTGCAGCATGAGATTAACAGACGAATAGGCATTGCTGCCGGGACTTTTAAGAATCTATGGAGATTGTGGAGAAATAGGCGTATACACCTAAAGACTAAAATTAGACTGTATAATAGTTTGGTTCTTTCTAGGGTTAGTTATGGTAGTGAAACTTGGACGCTGTGTAAACAAGATAACAGGAAACTAGATGCTTTTGATTCTAGATGCTTACGCAGTATCTTGGGTATTAGGTGGTTTAACTTTGTAACTAATGATGAGGTTAGGCAAAGGAGTCTGCAACCTCCTTTAAGCAGCATATTGTGCAGAGAGAGACTCCGTTGGTTTGGCCATGTTGCCCGTATGGATAATTATAGATTGGCGAATAGGGTTATGAACAGTGTGCCTAGAGGCCTCAGAAGGAGGGGGAGACCTAGGATGCGGTGGGCAGACAATGTTAAACAGGACCTTGTTAGAATTGGTGTGCAGTGGTCGGATGCAGCAGATGTAGCTCAGGGCAGATAAGCTTGGAGAATTAAACTGCGTGGTCTGGTTCGACCTCCGTAGCCCATGGCTGCTTGAGGAGGATGATGATGATGATGATGATAAACGACTTTTAGCATTTTTATCTTTTGTTTGGCATGTTTTCGTCGACGATAATGCGCCATATAACGCCAACCCAACCTACTGAGGGAAGAGATTAATCCGTTGGCGAGTGTCAGAGATCTGGCAACGATGGCGATTGCTCGGCTCTTTGGGAATGTCATTAAATGGAACGTTCGGGGTCCGAACTGATATCGGAAAATCGGAAAGTCGTCCATCGAGAGACGAACAGATCTTCAGATTCGAACTTTCAGATCGAATTTTTGGTAGGAAATGTGAAATTGATCGATGTAGAGTGGAATAGAAATATATTTTGCACCAAACTTTTGCCAGGAATTCTGCAATTTATCTATCGAGAAGATAAATGCTTTTCCCACCAAACTTTTGATTGGTATTAATTAAATATCGGAAAGGTGTTAAAATTAAGAAAAAGTTTACTTCTGTGTTTTGATGACACGATTTCAGCGATATTTGAAACGAAATGATTATGAATTTAGAAAAAGACATCACTTGGGTGGATTTCTACAAATAATTCTTTCTTAAAACGTTACAGTTGCCAGAAGATGGCGTGGTTCGAAAAAGCGAGACACACAAACGAATTAATCGTCGAATCACCCTTTCATTTTTTTTTAAGAAATATTTCATTAAATATCAAAAGAATATTTCATTTTATTGATTTTTTTTTCCCCTTTCTTTCAGGAATGGGGCCCTATCGAAATCGAAAAATGGCAACAGTACAAAGTAAGTTTAAAACATTCAGTTGCTGATTCTCTTGTTCTTTTTAACCATTGGACACCATTGGGTTTCGAAAGTTGGTTGGGGGGGGGGGGTCATTTCTCTGAACGTAAGCCATGGCAAAATCAAGGGACCACCATGGTCTACCACCCTAATTTGTAGCACGAATATACTACGCCCTTGATTACGCCTGGGTTAAGCCCTTGGAGATATCGAACTGTCGTAAATCAAACCATCGTAAATGAAGGTCCTAATTTATATCATTTACGATATTCTTTGAAAGTTTCGAAATTTTCGATATCTAGCGCCCTCTAACGCGAAAATAAAAACCTTCGGAAAATGCGGAATCTTAATATCTCGCTCATGCATATTCAATCTAAAAACGGATTTTTTAATTTGTTAACTTTTTAATTTATTACAATAAAATATGACTGATTTGATTCCCTCTGTTACTTGAGTTTCAAAATTCTATGTTAAATTCCATTTATGCCGGGGGTGGCTCAGTCGGTAGCGCGCCAGGCCATTAATCTGCAGTACCCAGGTTCGAGTCCCAGCTGGGTCAGCGTTGAGATTTATATCCGCAAAATTCCCCGCCCTGCCCACGGTCAGTAGGGGACACCAATGGGCTTGGAAAGGCCGCCGTCCGTCGAATGGGACGTTAAGCCGTGGTCGCGTGTGCGGGAGAGCCATAGCCTGTGCACGTTAAAGAACACGCTGGATGGCCTTGGCGGGAGACTACCATCTGTCTCCCAACAGCTGTTCCAGTGGATCCCCTCCTCCAACCTTCTCTGAGCCTTCAGGGTCCTTGTAACCTGGCCATTTAGCCCATGGTGTGCAAAAAAGTGCCGCTCAGAGGTAAAACAACCCAACCCATTTATGCCGAAATTTAGATATTTAGGTGGCAGAGCACCGGACGAAGTATTTGGCGTTGATATTCACGAATTGCGTAGCAGCTAAGAATTCATATCGTTTAAGGTTTAAAAGCAAGCATTCCATAGTATTCCCCAAGGGCTTTTTTACAAGTTTCCCTGGTCTCTGAAAAATGTCTTAAAAAATGTATGAAATATTACATAAATTTATTAATGTTTTGCCTTTAATGTCCTTACTAGCTTTCTGAAAGAGGGGAAGCAACCCCCTCTAGATAGAGCCCTATTATGGAACATTTCCTTATGTTGATTTTAGAGCATAAATATTAATATAATTATATTTGATATTATGAGAGATACTGTACAAATTTTTTAAATTGCATTCTTTTTCATTTTTTTCGCTTTCAGGCATGTTTGATAGCATCATTTGTGGAATACTTTTAATAATTTGAACATGAAAAGAAAAAAATATATTGTTCTGTTCTTGGGAAGGAATGTAATAATCAAAGAATGTAAGCTGCTGAATTTCTTCCCTTCCAATATTCATTAAACCTTTGAATAAATATCGATATATGAACTCATTTGCTTTTGTCTCAATCATTCATAAAATAGTCAGCAATTAACTGAACTCCACATTTTATCTATTTTTATTAATAAATAAAATAAATATTAAATACCCTCTCAAGCAGCTGCTTGCCACAGAGGTCTGACAGGAGCCTGTCAGTTTATATGCCAGAGTAGGTCTGAGAGGATGGCAGGACCTCAGCAGAAAGACAACACGAACAACACTGACTTTCCCGGGGCTCGAACCCAGGTCCCTTAGATCAGTAGCCAAGCGCGTACGTACAGTGTCTCAAAAAAATATCCGACCATTATGGTTGATTACAGAATTCAGAAAAAAAATATCTGGCAACGATTTTTTTAGAAATTAGTCATCTGGCAACCTTCGTGTCACGTGACACGAAGGTTGCCAGATCACTAATTTCTAAAAAAATCTTTGCCAGATATATTTTTCTGAATTCTGAAATCAACCATAATGTTCGGATACTTTTTTAATATATACGTATAATGCGTATGAATATATAATGCAATGAATATGGAGCATGTGCAGTTACCGTTCACAGCAAACTGGAGCGGTTGCGGTTAATGTTCACAGCACATTGGATCGTGTGAGCTCACGAAGACCTAAACCGTGCGGGCTCACTCACGGAAATATTGAGCGTGTGCAGTTACCGTTCACAGCAAACTGGAGCGGTTGCAGTTAATGTTCACAGCACATTGGATCTTGTGAGCTCACGAAGACCTAAATCGTGCGGGCTCACTCACGGAAATATTGAGCGTGTGCAGTTACCGTTCACAGCAAACTGGAGCGTGTGCAGTAAGTGCACACGCTCCAGTTTGTTGTGAACGGTAACTGGAGCGTGTACAGTTGCTGTACACGCTCCAGGTATTTTTCCTGAATTCTGTAATCACGTGACACGAAGGTTGCCAAATCACTAATTTCTAAAAAAAATCGTTGCCAGATATTTTTTTTCTGAATTCTGTAATCAACCATAATGTTCGGATATTTTTTGAGCGACTGTACTCTTAAATAAAGTAGCGAAAGGGAATATAGTTTCGATTACGAATGGTGCATCCTCAGCAATATTCTGGATGATATAAAAATAAAATTATCTTTCTCTCAGTAAATGCAATAATTTATCGAAATAAGTCTTTCAAGTATCTAAGAATTTTAAACAGTGGAGCTGATCCTTCAATTATTACTGCAGAAATGACAATGGCATTCCAACGGAAAAAAGGATTTTGAATATTTCCAGCTTTAAATCTAGTCTTTCCGTTACATTGACACAAAAATTAATTTAAAAGGATTATTTATTTTTATTTTTTAATTTAATTTTATTTATTTAATTTTAAAGGATTTTGAATATTTCTAGCTTTAAATCTAGTCTTTCCGTTACATTGACACAAAAAATAATAAAATGGATAAGTTCCTCACTTGTAAATAATGGCTTATGGAATTATCTATCTTAATTTGACCAGTGTTGCCAGAAGGGATGTGGTTATAATCCACTTTTAGAAGTTACTAGCATATACAAAGGGCGTCTCCAAACAACTGAGAATATAGTTACTGTAATTTGGCAACACTGTTTAGAAGCCTTGCGAATCTACCCATTGGTTAATCATATTGTCTCGTAACCATGACAACCGTTGTCTCATTTCTCGCGGTGTCCTATAAGGCTGGGCGGGGGTGGCTCACTCGGTAGCGCGCCAGGCTCGTAATATGTAGTTCCCAGATTCGAGTCCCAGCTGGGTCAACGTTGAGATTTATCTCCGCAAAATTCCCCGCCCTGCCGACGGTCAGTAGGGGACACCGATGGGCATGGAAAGGCCGCCGTCTGTCGGATGGGACGTTAAGCCGTGGGCCCCTTGTACAGGAGAGCCATACCCTGTGCACGTTAAAGAACACGCTGGATGGCCTTGACGGGAAGCTACCATCTGTCTCCCAACAGCTGTTGCCGTTGGTCTCCTTCCCCAACATTCTCTGAGCCTTCGGAATCCATGTGACCTGGCCATTTAGCCCATGGGGTGCAAAAAATTGCCGCTCAGAGGTAAAAAAACCCAACCCAAGTCTTATAAGGCACAGAAAGCGTTTGATGTGACGTATCTTCTTAACAGTGTGTTAAACGTATTTTTTAGACTGTTTCATTCACGTTTTTTACGTTTTGATTATTAAAACTGAACAATGTTCTGCGATTGAACCTTGAAAAATAGCCACAAAAAATGTATTTAACAGGCAGCTACGAAGATACCTCAATTCAAACGTTTTCTATGCCTAATAGAACCAAGGAGTGTCTAAGGGAGAAGAGAGCTAGCTTCCATAGACGTAATGTAAACTTTTCGATTGCAGCGCCCTCTAAACATGGCAAATTCGTGCATTGCAATAAAGCCACCTAGAAAGGGAGAGGAGCGAGTTCCCTGCATTATTTTTCCACCGCCAAGCAAAGTTTTCAATTGCTTACAACACGTGACTAATTTTACATACACTTTGACTCTGAAAAATGTTAATTTTCTTCATGAGGTACACTCATAATTTTCTTTTCGTTTAGAAAGAAAATATCAAGAAGTAATGAAATCATTTTTTTAAATAAAATCCGTTTTGTAAAACTTGTAGTAGCTATGCTAAAGAACAAAATTTTAATATTTTGAACAACCTACAGCATTTAGTATACTATAATAAATTGATATTTATGTGTCAATACACGATAACATGATCTATATAATTATATTTTATACAATTGCTGATATTTTCAATAAATATCATATCGAGTTTTTACTTGTATAAACGTTCAACAGATGGCAGCAGGCACTTCCCGTATCAACCATAAAAAAAAATTACACTGTTAGAGCAAAGTGTAGAAGCCAATGTACATCGATATGATCCAGGGATCACAAACCTGCAACATATATTGACTTATATTTATTCGCAAGATGATTAAATGTATTAATTTACATATTAATTTTAAAAATTCCGCAAAATTACTCAAAATAAACATACAACGGCTTTTCCAGGTATCGTAAAATGTACTCCTGAACGGGATAAAACACTCATTGAATGACTTTAGGGTCAGCTACCATTGTGCCAAACAGCCATGGCTGTTTAGATATTTGGAAACACTGGTTAAATCGCAATATGTATACCAATAGTAAGACAAACCATAGCTGCAGTGAGCTAAAAATGATTGCACTGCGCATGCGCAGATCGCCCCTTATAGTTGTTTTTGTGCCTGCACATCAATTTGCCACATTCAGCTTCGGTTAAATTCCGCAGAACGGCGCTACTTACGCTTGTGCAAAGCTAGCCTTCTTCGCCACAGACCTTCTTTGAATAGAACACCGCAAGAAACTAAACGACGGTTGTCAGGGTTACCAGACAATAGGATTAACCAATAAGTACATTCGCGCGTCTTCTAAACAGTGTTGCCAATTTACGGTAAAAAATATTCTCAGTTGTTTTGGGAAGCCCCCTGATAATTTTTTTTTATTTTCCCCCTGATATAAGAGACTAAATCGTAAAAGGAAATTATAGAGTTTTGCAAACATAAGTAGGTATCAGGAAACGGAAATTTATAATTTTTTACTAGTAAAAAATAATACTTCACGTATAAAAATTTTAGAATACAAATCACATTACTTTGTTCACATGAAAACGATCGGACCGGTGATTCTCTATGCTTCACCCATATGGGCGAATACTACACCCACCAATATTCGTAAGATTCAGGTGTTACAGAACAAGATTTTGAGAACTGCGGTCGATGTCCCCTCATTTGTCACTAACAGACAACTCCATAAAGACCTGGGCATCGACCATATATATACACATTTAAAAGGCACCTCAAAATTAGTTTTTGAGGCTGTAAGCAATAATCCCAATAAGATTATTTCTTCTCTGATTCTTTACGATCATACTGTTTCGAACAAATACAAGAGGCCTAAAACGGTAGCGTTCTCTGAGGAGACCTACCCATTTTAGGTTTCTTACACAATTATATTGCTATTTTTAGCTTTTCTTATGTTTGTCCATAGGGGCCCACCTAAGGGTGGTTTACTTATATATTTTGTTCTTACTCATGCCAAATAGGCATATCTTTATGATGGAGATGGTTAGGGGTAAAATTATTACACTCTACATCGAATACGATTTTACGATCTACGATCTATATGAAAACGACGGACGAATAGAATCATACGAATTTCAACAGAGATTGATTTGGGTTATTTTACCTCTGAGAGGCACTTTTTTGCACACCATGGGCTAAATGGCCAGGTCACATGAACCCCGAAGGCTCAGAGAAGGGGGACCGGACCCACTGGAACAGCTGTTGGAACAACAGTTGGGGGAGGGGACCCACTGGAACAGCTGTTGGGAGACAGATGGTAGCCTCCCGTCATGGCCATCAAGCGTGTTCTTTAACGTGCACAGGGTATGGCTCTCCCGCACACGGGGCCACGGCTTAACGTCCCATCCGATGGACGGCGGCCTTTCCAAGCCCATCGGTGTCCCCTACTGACCGTGGGCAGGGCGGGAATTTTGCGGAAATAAATCTCAACGCTGACCCAGCTGGGACTAGAACCTGGGAACTACAGATTACGAGCCTGGCGCGCTACCGACTAAGCCACCCCCGCCCCGAACAGAGATTGAACACATAAACAGATATAGCTTACTAGAGTTGGGGGACTAGAGTTGGGGGAGTGTCTTACTAGAAGCTTACTAGAGTTGGGGGAGTGGATTCAGCGAATGGAGGAATTATTGAAGCAGGGATCATCTGGGATGGAGGATGATGAGGAGCTTTTGTATGCTTCATGATCTCTTTGATGTTTGGCTATCAATGCGGTCTCGGGATTTTATATAGAAAAAAATGAAAAGCCCCGCGCAAATGGTTGGGTTGTTTTCACGTGCTGCCCTGCGCAACCAAAAATAATCGACAAAAATAATAAACAATTTTCAAATTTAATGTTCATTATTTGTCATATCTTTAAATCAACATAATATCATTTTTATATCCGTTTTATCCGTTTTTATTTGGCGTGTTATGTCAACCTGCTACAACAAAAGTCCAGAGGACTAAATTATGACGTCAGCATAGGTAGTCCTATAATCCAGACATTTCTTATTTACATATTTCTATTATTATTAGTGGTGTTCTTTTATACTAACTTTTATACTAATGTTTATCGAAAAATATTTCTTAATTAAAAGGAAAATAATTCCTATTTTTTACCAATTTTTATAATGTTAATAACTACAAACAATTTTCTTTTTAAATAAAGTATATGTATAAATCAGCATTGCATTAAAGTTTGGTATAAAAGACAACAGTAAAAATAAAAATAAATATATCAGTCTGGACCATAGGACTACCTATGCTGACGTCATAATTTGGTCCGCTGGCCTCCTGTTATAGGAGGTGTTGGTTATGTACAGTAGCTCAAAAAAATATCGATTACAGAATACACGTGATTACAGAATTTAGGAAAAATACCTGGATCGTGTACAGCAACTCTACACGCTCCAGTTACCGTTCACAGCAAACTGGAGCGTGTGCAGTTAGCACACGCTCCAGTTTGCTGTGAACAGTAACTGCACACGCTCAATATTTTCGTGAGTGAGCCCACACGATCCAGGTCTTTGTGAGCTCACGTGATCCACTTTGCTGTGAACATTAACCGCAACCGCTCCAGTTTGCTGTGAACATTAACCGCAACCGCTCCAGTTTGCTGTGAACATTAACCGCAACCGCTCCAGTTTGCTGTGAACGGTAACTGCACACGCTCAATATTTCCGTGAGTGAGCCCACACGATTTAGGTCTTTGTGAGCTCACACGATCCAATGTGCTGTGAACATTAACCGCAACCGCTCCAGTTTGCTGTGAACGGTAACTGCACACGCTCCATATTTATTGCATTATATATTCATACGCATTATATATACTAAAAAAAAATCCGAACACTAGAGTTAATTACAGAATTCAGAAAAAATATCTGGCAACGATTTTTTTAGAAATTAATGATCTGGCAACCTTCGTGTCACGTGACACGCAGGTTGCCAGAACACTAATTTCTAAAAAAATCGTTGTCAGATATTTTTTCTGAATTCTGTAATCAACTCTAGTGTTCGGATTTTTTTTGGAGCGACTGTAGACAATGACAATATTTATTTTGTGAATCAGGGTGACGTCGTCTGCTTTCGTATTTTCAATCCGAAATTTGACAATACGATCACCATCTGGAATTTTAGCTTTATCTTTTATAGGAATGACACAAATGTGCATGTGCTGAAATACAATAGCAGAAGATTTCTAATATAGAAGAATTTAGGAACACAGTAGGTGTCAAAATAATATATGAAATGTGTCGAACATAATTCCTAAAAAACAATGTTAATATCATATTAACCTTCTCTGATTTCGGGCTCAGAGATGGTTGGGGGAGGAGTCCCACTTTTTTGCACACTATGTGCTAAATGACCTGGCCACTTAGCCCATTGTGTGTCAAAAAAAGTGCCGCTCAGAGGTAAAACAACCCAACCCACCCCAATCACAGTTATTAAATTTTTTTATTTTGTTTTTCAGTCTTTTTTTAATTTTATTTTATTATCATATGGCTTTTTTTTCTGCAATTTGCTGTAAAATAAATTAATACATGTAGTAATACCTATATATATATATATGAGACATAATTCTCAAGAATAGTTTTTTAAATAGCAATAGAAGAGAGAGGAAGATTATTTCAGAGGAGGGACAAAACATTAAATTCTAGTAAGAAAAAAACAATAACACCTTTCCCAGATTTTTTTTTCGAAACTTTTTTTATATATAATATCGTTTTGAGAATAATATGAAGCATCTTTTCAGTCTTATTCGGTTCAATTGAATATCAGGAA
The DNA here is from genome assembly GCA_038380435.1 of Ryuthela nishihirai. Classification (NCBI taxonomy): domain Eukaryota; kingdom Metazoa; phylum Arthropoda; class Arachnida; order Araneae; family Heptathelidae; genus Ryuthela; species Ryuthela nishihirai. The sequence continues at coordinate 56,602,789 of JAWZYU010000026.1, forward strand.
TCTCCCCAAATTTTTTCCTACATCCGGGTCCAGCCTATGGTAGTCAAAGCGTCCCATCAAACATCTTTGCCACGATCCGCCACTGGTTGTTTTACCTCTGAGCGGCACTTTTTTTACACACAATGGGCTAAATAGCTAGGTCATAAGGATCCCGAGGACTCAGAGAAGGTTTGGGGAGGGGACCCCACTTGACATCTATTAGGAGACACTGTTAGATCCCGTTAAGGCCACCCAGCGTGTTCTTTAACGTGACTAGGGTAAGACTCTACGCACACGGAACCACGACTTAACATCCGATTCGATGGAGAGCGACTATTTCAAGTCTGCTGGTGTCCCCTACTGACCAAGGGAAAAGGTGGTCAGTTTTGTGGAGAAAAATCTCAACGTTGACCCAGGTAGGTCTGGAACCTCAAAAAACCCCTAATACACACAAACAAATCGGGATATCTGGCAAACATGGACAGATCTCAGTGAGAAATGACAGATGAGACGAGATGTACAGTAGCTCAAAAAAGTATCCGAACACTACGGTTCATTACAGAATTCAGAAAAATTATCTGGCAACGATTTTTTTTAGAAATTAGTGATCTGGCAACCCTCGTGTCACGTGATTACAGAATTCAGGTAACTACACGCTCCAGTTGCCGTTCACAGCAAACTGGAGCATGTGAAGTTACTGCACACGCTCCAGTTTGCTGTGAACGGTAACTGCACACGCTCAATATTTCCGTGAGTTTTGGCTCGTCAGGCTCGTAATCCGTAGTTCCCAGGTTCGAGTCCCAGCTGGGTCAGCGTTGAGATTTATCTCCGCAAAATTCCCCGCCCTGCCCACGGTCAGTAGGGGACACCGATGGGCTTGGAAAGGCCGCCGTCCGTCGGATGGGACGTAAAGCCGTGGCCCCGTGTGCGGGAGAGCTATACCCTGTGCACGTTAAAGAACACGCTGGATGGCCTTGACGGGAGGCTACCATCTGTCTCCCAACAGCTGTTACAGTAGCTCCCGTCTTCCAATCTACTCTGAACTTTTGGGGTCCTTGTGACCTGGCCATTTAGCCCATGGTGTGCAAAAAAGTGCCGCTCAGAGGTAAAACAAACAAATACATACATACATACATACATAAAAAATCCTCATGCAGTCATGGGCTACGGAGGTGCAACCAGACTCTGTAAATTTCCTCCTCCAGCAAATCTTTCTTGAGCTACAGTGCTGCATTTGGCCTCTCTAGGCCATTTCTAGCAATGTCCTGTTTGACATTGTCTGCTAATCGCATCCTAGGTCTCCCCCTTTCTCTCAAACCCTTAGGCACACTGCTCATAATCTTTTTACCCATCTACAGCTATGCATACGGCCAACACAGCCAAACCAACGCAGTCTCTCCCTGCACAATATGCTGCTCAAAGGAGGTTGACGACTCCTAACCTCATCATTACGTACAAAGTGAAACCACCTAATGCCCAAGATACTGCGTAGGCATCTGGAATCAAAGGCATCAAGTTTCTTGTTATCCAGCTTACAAACATTGGATCGTGTGAGCTCACAAAAACTTGGATCGTGTGGGTTCACTCACGGAAATATTGAGCGTGTGCAGTTACCGTTCACAGCAAACTGGAGCATGTGCAGTAACTGCACACGCTCCAGTTTGCTGTGAACGGTAACTGGAACGTGTACAGTTGCTGTACACGCTCCAGATATTTTTCCTGAATTCTGTAATCACGTGACACGAAGATTGCCAGATAACTAATTTCTAAAAAAATCCTTGCCAGATATTTTTTTCTGAATTCTGTATTCAACCATGGTGTTCGGATACTTTTTTGAGCGACTGTAGTTGGTCATATTATTTTGATACTAGATCGTGTGGACTCACTCACGGAAATATTGCGCGTGTGCAGTTACCGTTCACAGCAAACTGGAGCGTGTGCCAGTTTGCTGTTTTTTGTCCAAGTTTGCTGTGAACGGTAACAGTTGCTGTACACGCTCCAGATATTTTTCCTGAATTCTGTAATCAACCATAGTGTTCGATTATTTATTTGAGCAACTGTACAGTTTGCATTTATGATCAACGAACAAAGCCCACCAGAGACAAATTTGATGTTTCGCTACCATAACTAGCCTTAGAAAGAACCAAACCATTATGCAGCCTAATTTTAGTCTTTAGAAGTGTACGCCTATTTTTCCACACTCTCCATAGATTTTTAAAAGTCCCAGCGGTAATCCCTATTCTTCTATTTATCTCATGCTGCATATCACCAGTATCTGTTACATAACTCCCAAGATAATTAAACTGAGACACCTGCTCAAGACTGCAACCATTCAGATTAATTGAATCACAGCCTGTCTGAACAATTTTCATCATTTTAGTTGTCTTTCTGGTTATAACCAAATCTACTCAATTACCAGTCTCATCAATCTAAATTCATCTCATCAATCCAAATCAGAAATTTTGAAATCTCTAGACCATTTAAGGCGAAAATCTTTCCCTTGCACAGAATTTCGCATTACATAATCAATAACTAAAGAGAAAAGGAGACAAAATGCACCCTTATCTAACTCCACTAGAAATACTAACCAATCGCTGCAAGAGGTTCCAACTCTCACAAACGACTCAGTGTTATTACAGAGAGCTCTCATTACACTAACTAACTTATCAGATATTCCATATGATCTAACAATCAACCACAAATTATGTCGATCAAAAGAGTCAAAAGTCTTTTTGAAATCTATAAAGCTAGCAACCACAGGTTTCTGAAACTCGAAATTTTTCTCAAGAATCTGCCTATGTGAAAATATATGATCAATACATCCCCTACCACTTCTGAATCCAAACTGTTCATCACTCAGTTGTCCATCAACCAAATTCTTAATTCTATTAAGTATAATCATGCAAATAACTTTACCTGGAACAGAAAGTAAACTAATTTCCCTATAATTGTCAAAAAACTGCTATCACCGTTTTTAAAAATTGGGACAATGGTAGCTCTAGTAAAATCCTTAGGAACAACACCTTTACCTTAAAAAATATACAAAGTTTCAGTCAGCCATGTGACAACACAAATGTTCCTAGCTCTAAACATTTCCGTGGTGCTTTCATTCACCCCTGGGGATTTATGCAGTTATAATTTAGAGATAGCCAAAGTGACTTCGGAATGTGATGTAGGACCATCATAAAAGCCAGTAATGCATCTATCCTCATTACAAACAATGGCAGAAGAAATAATCACTTTATTTAGAACATTTATGAAATGCTCAGCCCACCTAGCCATCACAGAATCCTCACCTTCAACCACCTTGACATATTTATCCCTCAATCCCTGTGTACCTGTGTGTTTTTTCCCACATAAAACATTAACAATCTTGTATCAACCCCTGCTGTTGTGCTGTCTAACTGCTTCCTCTGCTTTGTCAGCCAAGCTATCAAGCCAAAGATTCTTATCAGCTGTTAACTGATTCTTTACATGTTTATTAAGCTCGTTGTAATGCTTTCTGTTAGGGCTAAAGGATGTTGATTCATATTAATCCTTCACTTCCTTCTTTCAAAAGTAAGTTCCATAGCCTTATCACTCAAGTAATTTTGTTTCCTCTGTTCCCTTTTACCCAAAAGTGTACTGTTGGTTTCAAGAAAACTTGTTCAAACCGATCCCATTCTTTCTCAACCTCAGCAGTAACAAACCGCGATTGTCATAATGAATAAATAGCCTACCATGTTATGTTTTGGTTATATCTGGATCTTTCAGACCTTCAGTGTTGAAGGTAATTCTCTTAACCTTAGCAAACATTTCTTGAGCTTCAGCTGCAAGACACCTTTGACCAGGTAATGGTCAGACCCAATTTCGGCTCCCCTATATGATCTTGTATTCCTAACTGAACTAGCCCATTTGATCTTGATTAAAATAAAATTTATTATATTCCTAGTAACCCATGAGGTGAAACCCACGTATATTAGCAAATGTCTCGGTGTTTGTAGTATGTGTTAATAATTCGCAAACCATTATGTTTACTTACCTGTAGAAGACGTTCTCCATTGCCATTGGAACTACCAATGCCAAAGGGGCCTAAAACTCCTGCCCAAAGGTCAGAGTCAGTACCAACTTTAGCACTGAAGTCATTTAGCACAAGAGAATTTTTTCTTTTCTTCATAGAATTCAAAATATCCTGAGCTGGCTGTGAAAGGTATCCTTCTCGTTCTCATCAGACTCCTCTGTGGGGACATAATAACAGATCACATTCAAGTCTTTCATTTTTTGTTTAAATTTTGTACTAAGAAATCTTTCATTGATGCAGTCATATCCTAGAAGAGCATCACTGGCCTGTCTGCTGAGAAGCAAACCTGCACCTTGGAGATGCTTTCCGTCCTCCCTCCCTGAAAAGAAAATTTTAAAGTTATTTTTAAGTATCTCACCTTTACCTGTCCATCTGGTCTCTTGTAAGCCTAGAATATCTAGGTTATAGTGCTGGAATTCCTGCATGAGGACATCAAGAGAATAATCTCTACGTAAAGTCCTCACGTTCCATGTTCCTGCAGAGAGAAAATGATTAGTAGGATTTTTAAAGAAATTAGGTTTATTGAGATTGGTAGGGCCAACAATATCAAACCGTCCCCTGATCGCAGGCATGGGGCAAAGACCTGTTCCTCCTCCGTTAAAGGCTGAAGTCACCTATGCTGGTAGGAACTTCAGGCACCACCTTTTCAAGTGGACTTTTTCAAGAGCAATATGGCCTGCCTGAGAACACATTACTCCAGTTTAGGCTTGACGATGCCCAACTAGCTAAGTAAGGTTCAGGTACCTGCGAAGGCCTCTGATCAGGATTATCCACCAGCTGATATAAAGTATCCTATGCCTCTGTTCACTTAGGGCTGGCAACCCAGAAGCAAACAGAAAACACAGCGGCAGACTCTCCCTCAGCAGAAGCCCACCAGTGTAGCAAGTCCAGGATCAATAATCAAGCTCCAATTCATAAACAAGTCCAGTCCAGTAGGGTTTGGGTTGTGTTGTTTTACTTCTGAGCGGCACTTTTTTGCACACTATGGGCTAAATGGCCAATTCACAAGGACCCCGAAGGCTCAGAGAAAGTTGGGGGAGGGGACCCACTGGAATAGCTGTTGGGAGACAGATGGTAGCCTCTCGTCAAGGACATCCATTGTGTTCTTTAACGTGCACAGGGTATGACTCTCTCGTACACGGAACCACGGATTAACGCCCCATCCGACGGACGGTACCCCCTACTGACCGTGGACAGGGCGGAGAGTTTTGCGGAGATAATCTCAACGCTGACCCAGCTGGGACTCGAACCTGGGAACTGCAGATTACGAGCCTGGCGTGCCCGGCTAAGCCCGCCACGCCCCCCAGTCTAGTAGGCATTAATGGTCAGCACCAGGACCCTGTGAAGTTGACCACTCCTCAGCAGGGTTGAAAAAAAAAAACGAAAAAATGTGGCCATAGATGACCAGATCAGTAGGCCATACTGAATCCCTCCCTTTCCGTTCCCTTACAAAAGAGAATATCTCTTTTGAAAGGTACTAACGGTCTGCACCACGAGAAGGCGGGGTCGAACATTAGGCGCTAGACCTGGCCGGTTCTGTGCATCATCACAGGGGATTGGCGAATAGCTCTCCTTCCAGTGACTACCTAGCTACCATTTACAGACCTTAGAATACATGCAGTGGCGTAATCCCATTTATTATTATATTATATTATATATTATATTATTATTTATATTCATAAATGGGTCTCCTAATTGCATTTTTATTTCATTATTATCCTTGAACTACAATTTTTTGGGAATCAATATGACAAAAAGTAAGAGTAAAAATTCTATTTACATATATGAATTATTTATTACATATATGAATTTATTTCTATTATTACATATCTATTTTTATTATTACATATATGAATTTATTTCGTTATTAATAATCATTATTAATATCGATTAGTTTCCTTTTTCCATTTTTTTATTTATTTTTTTTTAACAAGTGGATTGATTTAATTGATGCAAACGCTGAACGATGCTATTACATGCATATATAATAAAATGAATACATATATTTCATTATTTTGCATTTGTACTAAAATATTTATATTTATTAAAAATAATTTATATTTTGCTCTAACGAAAAATGATGGCTTTTTTTTCGTTTGCGAACACGGGCTGTGACGTCAAACAACTCGACCCAACTTCCATGTGAATTATCAAATGCAAGGTGGTAAAGATCTTTAAGATCGTATCTCAGAATTTTTTTTACTATATGAATTTTACTATTTTTTTAGAAATTAGTGATCTGGCAATCTTCGTGTCACGTGACACGAAGGTTGCCAGATCACTAATTTCTAAAATAATCGTTGCCAGATATTTCTTCTGAATTCCGTAATCAATAATAGTATTCGGATACTTTTTGAGCGCATGTACCAGTACGCAGGAATGAAAATGAAATGTCATTCTCCTATGTGAAAAAAAGGGGCGGCTGTGGCTCAGTCGGTACCGCGCCAGGCTCGTAATCTGTAGTTCCCAGCTGGGTCAGCGTTGAGATCTATCTCCGCAAAATTCCCTGCCCTGCCCACGGTCAGTAGGGGACACAGATGGGCTTGGAAAGGCCGCCATCCGTCGGATGGGACGTTAAGCCGTGACCCCGTGTGCGGGAGAGACATACCCTGTGCACGTTAAAGAACACGCTAGATGGCCTTGACGGGAGGCTACCATCTGTTCCAGTGGGTCCCCTCTCCCAATCTTCTCTGAGCCTTCGTGGTCCTTGTAACCTGGCCATTTAGCCCATTGTGTGCAAAAAAGTGCCGCTCAGAGGTAAAACAATCAACCGACAACCTATGTGAAAAAAAATACAGAAATGATATATCATTTCAGACCTTATAAGGTCACATCTCCATTTATTCGCCTAGGAGGATGACATTTCACTTTCATACTTGCATACTGGTACCACGCATAGAAGAGCAGCAAATAAAAAAGCAATTCTTTTGTATAAGTGAGTGACATTGGGCCTCACATTTTCCTGTTTTTTAAGGAAATCTTCCAAAACATTGTATGATCCCGAAACAGAATGTTTTTACATCTGTTCAAACACTGATAGTGGAAAAGCCGTCCTTCGCGTGTTGGAAACGACACTCAGAATGCCTATAAAAGTTGGCTTCTTTGATCCAAAACTTCCAGTCCAGAATATTTCATTACGTAAGTAACAGTTTTTCTTTCATTTTGGTAACGGCTAGTCATTGATCGTCCACATTGGCAAACTAGGACAAGCCGGGGTCAACGATTCAGCCAAACGGCCGTATAGAAAACTGAGTTGGGTTGTTTTCCCTTTGAGCGGCACTTTTTTGCACACCATGGGCTAAATGGCCAGGTCACATGGACCCCGAAGGCTCAAAGAAGGTTAGGGGAGGGGACCCACTGGAACAGCTGTTGGGAGACAGATGGTAGCCTCCCGTCAAGGCCATCCAGTATGTTCTTTAACGTTGGATTGTTTTACCTCTGAGCGGCACTTTTTTGCACACCAGGGGCTAAATGGCCAGGTCACATGGAACCCGAAGACTCAAGAAAAGATTGGGGGAGGGGACCCACTGGAACAGCTGTTGGGAGACAGATGGTAGCCTCCGGTCAAGGCTATCCAGCGTGTTCCTTAACGTGCACAGAGGTATGGCTCTCCCACACACGTAGCCACTGCTTAATGTCCCATCCGACGGACGGCGGCCTTCCCAAGCCCATCGGTGTCCCCTACTGAACGTGGGCAGGGCGGGGAACGTTGCGGAAATAAATCTCAACGCTAACCCAGCTGGGACTCGAACCTGGGAACTACAGATTACGAGCCTGGAAGCCGGTGTAAAGCACTGGAATTATGTTTGCTCGTAGTTCTTGCACACTATAGGATCAAGTATGCCCCTTTGAAGAACACTGCATCCATATGACCGGGTTCCCGACTTTGATCGAGGAAGAATTGATGGCAAGGCTATTTAATCAACTATTTTAACTTTATAATTAACTAAATTAACTATTTTAATGAGAATTCGCTTCTTAGAAATTGAAATTTCTAGTCCAGTGTACTTTTTATGTCTCTTTTACAAATAGCTCGCGGCCGCACAAAAAGCGTTGATGCGCATGCGGCCCGCGGGCCACAGCTCAGTCGTGAATTACGTGGCCACTTTAAATAGGGCTTCAATTTCGAGGATAAAAAAATAAAATTCTTTAAATTATAAAATTTAAGGTGAAAAAATATGAAAAAATGGGAAAGCGTGAAAAGATGAAAAGAAATGCAAATAATAAAATAATAAGAAAAGTAATGTTTTAGGATCACAGAATGTTTTTTATTCGAAATATTTTGTTAATGAAGGTCAAAGTTTATTGAAGAGCTTTCTTATTTCTTCCTATTTTGGATATGGTGAGAGTTGAAGTGAGATAGCTAAATAGATGATTTTGGATTTGCAATAATAAAAATTATAATTCACATTTTTTATTTCATTTTTATTTAAAATCGGATTGATATGCCATCTATTTGTCGTCTGCAAATATATTCTGAAAATTTCGTGTCTCTATGGGTATGGGGTTGCCCCGTCGGTAGCGCGCCAGGTTCCTAATCTGTAGTTCCCAGGTTCGAGTCCCAGCTGGGTCAGCGTTGAGATTTATCTCCGCAAAATTCCCCGCCCTGCCCACGGTCAGTAGGGGACACCGATGGGCTTGGAAAGGCCGCCGTCCGTCGGATGGAACGTTAAGCCGTGGCCCCGTGGGAGAGCCATACCCTGTGCACGTAAAAGAACACGCTGGATGGCCTTGACGGGAGGCTACCATCTGTCTCCCAACAGCTGTTCCAGTGGATCCCCTCCCCTAACTTTCTCTGAGCCTTCGGGGTCCATGTGACCTGGCCATTTAGCCCATGGTGTGCAAAAAAGTGCCGCTCAGAGGTAAAACAACCCAACCCAACTCAAAAAAAAAAGTCCACCAATCGTGACAAATTAGGGAGGGAAAAGTCTGATAGACAGATGTATGTGGACGGCAAAACAGAGCTCTAAAGTTCATCGGCTGAGAGCGATTACAGGTATCAACACTCCAAAACCCATTTTAACGAGAACTCCATGCACAGAAAATTGAAAACTTTTAGGTATTGGGGACTGTAGGTGGTCATATTATTTTGCTACTAGATCGTGTGGGCTCACTCACGGAAATATTGAGCATGTGCAGTTACCGTTCACAGCAAACTGCAGCGTGTGCAGTTAATGTTCACAGCACATTAGATCGTGTGAGCTCGCAAAGACCTAGATCGTGTGCGCCCACTCATGGAAATATTGAGCGTGTGCAGTTGCTATACACGCTCCAGATATTTTTCCTGAATTCTGTAAACACGTGACACGAAGGTTGCCAGATGACTAATTTCTAAAAAAATCGTTGCCAGATATTTTTTCTAAATTCTGTAGTCAACCATAATGTTCGGATACTTTTTTGAGCGATTGTACCATGTTACATACAATTCAGTATTACGTAGGTGTTGATAGTAATTTGTTCAGGTAGTGCAAGTGTATGTTATATATAAGAAAGTTCCAACCCGGTTTCTAAACATTTTCAACATCTTTCATTGAGAATAACCACACCACATTTCGAAAAATGCATTAATTACAACTCCCTCATGAAAAATTCAGGGGTGGGGGTGGCTCAGTCGGTAACGCGCCAGGATCGTAATCTGTACTTCCCAGGTTCAAGTTCCAGCTGGGTCAGCGTTTAGATTAATCTCCGCAAAATTCTTCGCCCGGCCCACGGTCAGTAGGGGACACCGATGGCTTGGAAAGACCGCCGTCCGTCGGATGGGACGTTAAGCCGTGGCCCCGTGTGCGGAGAGCCATAATCTGCGCTCGTTAAAGAACACACTGGATGGCCTTGACGGGAGGCTACCATCTGTCTCCCAACAGCTTTTCCAGTGGGTCCCCTCCCCCAACCTTCTCTGAGCCTTCGGGGTCCTTGTGATCTGGCCATTTAGCCCATGGTGTGCAAAAAAGTGCCGCTCAGAGGTAAAACAACCCAACATTAAAGAACACACTGGATGGCCTTGACGGGAGGCTACCATCTGTCACCCAACAGCTGTTCCAGTGGGTCCCCTCCCCCAACCTTCTCTGAGCCTTCGGGGTCCTTGAAACCTGGCCATTTAGCCCTTGGTGTGCAAAAAAGTGCCGCTCAGAGGTAAAACAACCCAACCCAACGAAAAACTCAGTTTTTGGTTCTAATAAAAAATTTATATTAGGGTGGGCCGAAAAAATTCAAATTTTTTTTTCAAGTCGTAATACCGCGGAAAAGTTGCGAATTGGGGAGACTAAAAAGGGGTTAAAAAAGAAATTAAATCGGTTTATATCTTCCGGTCGCGCATGTGCTCTAAAATTTGCCGAAATTTGGAAAAATTCACATTTTTACGATAATTTTTAACATTTTTAAATTAGCCTCTTCCCGAATGTAATAGCTCAAATTCTTATGTATTAGAACCACAGAAGATAATGTTTAAATATTATTTAAATCCATCAACATCTGCCGGTCGCGCATTGCCTTCAAAATTAATGAAATTTTGAAAAATATTTACGAATAAAGGTAGATCACAGTTCAAGGAAATAAAACACTAACAACTTACATGTTCTTTATATTTGTTCTTTATTGAATACAAGTTTAAATGTTTAAAAACAAATTATTTTAGACCATTAGTAATATTTATAAACAGATTTTTTTATTGAAAAAACTAAGTTTTTGTATGAAGAGTCGTAAGTCCAAGAAACTCATGTTGAACAATTGAACATCTCCGTTTTCACTCATTCTTAGCTGAAGGTACTTTGAAATCTGATTTATGGGCGAAGTTAGGCATGGTTGACCTTGACAGCAGAGTCGTTCTGATAAAAGCATCCCTAGACTCAGCTCCGCAAACTTTTCTTGAGGCTTCTGTCACGAGTTTCACACATCGTTCAACTGCCTGTGTGTGAACTGGGAATGTCTTGAATGTTATATCATAATTAGGGACTGAGTCACTTTGAATATGTGATTTAATCTCATCGTCACTGATATCTTTTAATAATGGGGGAGAAGATAAATCACAATCCATCCAGTTAATTATTTCCGAGTAGTCTTGAGCCTTGAAATTGAGTTTTGGCGGCATGAATGTTCTGATAGTTGTTCTCTTTTGATCTAACTGTCTCGCCTTTAGAATTCGTCGAAGTCCGACACATTCTCGAATTCAAGTCCGAGTCTTCATACAAAAGTAGATAATATCTACTCGATATTTCCATGGCAATAAAGTCGGGAAACTGTAAAGAGGATTTGGCTGTACGAGATCCTGGTCCCTTGTCACACTCGAGGTGGTTGACAACAGCAAATCGAACTCTCAGATTGTACTTAAGTGAAGAAAGTCCCACACCTGAACTTCAAGAAATAGTTGTATTTATTTTGAAGTCATACATGCCAATGTGGTTTAGTATTAAAACAAGTAAATACTTTACAGAATGACCAAAACTTGTGTACCAATCAATACAATCTTCAAATACCTGCCGGAAGATTTACGTAATACTGTGAACCGAACGAAATGACTTTTTCGCTCATCCAGAACATTTAATGTTAGCCATGACACAAGATAATACAAAACACATAAGAGAGCTGGGACTTCGACGAATTCTAAAGGCGAGACAGTTAGATCAAAAGAGAACAACTATCAGAACATTCATGCCACCAAAACTCAATTTCAAGGCTCAAGACTACTCAGAAATAATTAACTGGATGGATTGTGATTTATCTTCTCCCCCATTATTAAAAGATATCAGTGACGATGAGATTAAATTACATATTCAAAGTGACTCAGTCCCTAATTGGGATATAACATTCAAGACATTCCCAGTTCACACACAGGCAGTTGAACGATGTGTGAAACTCGTGACAGGAAAAGTTTGCGGAGCTGAGTCTAGGGATGGTTTTATCAGAACGACTCTGCTGTCAAGGTCAACCATACCTAACATCGCCCATAAATCAGATTTCAAAGTACCTTCAGCTAAGAATGAGTGAAAACGGAGATGTTCAATTGTTCAACATGAGTTTCTTGGACTTACGACTCTTCATACAAAAACTTAGTTTTTTCAATAAAAAAATCTGTTGATAAATATTACTAATGGTCTAAAATAATTTGTTTTTAAACATTTAAACTTGTATTCAATAAAGAACAAATATAAAGAACATGTAAGTTGTTAGAGTTTTTTTTCCTTGAACTGTGATCTACCTTTATTTGTAAATATTTTTCAAAATTTCATTAATTTTGAAGGCAATGCGCGACCGGAAGATGTTGATGGATTTAAATAATATTTAACATTGTTTTCTGTTGTTCTAATACATAAGAATTTGAGCTATTACATTGGGGACGAGGCTAATTTAAAAATGTTAAAAATTATCGTAAAAATGTGAATTTTTCCAAATTTCGGCAAATTTTAGAGCACATGTGCGACCGGAAGATATAAACCGATTTTATTTCTTTTTTAACCCCTTTTTAGTCTCCCCAATTCGCAACGTTTCCGCGGTATTACGACTTGAAAAAAAAAATTTGAATTTTTTCGGCCCACCCTAATTTACATATCGTAAGTGTTGTATTGCCTAATGATAAAAAAAACTTTTACTAATTTACATATTTTCGTCATGTTCTGAGTCGATTTTTTTTTAAATAAAGCAAATTAAGCAACTTTTTGGTTGCATTAAGAATTCTTTTCCAAACGTTTCAGAAAGAGATCTTCTGACATGTTCACCGCTCAGATGAAGGTCGTAGCCTTTTTATCTGTTGTTGTTCTCTGCGTCGGGAACGAGTTACTTCAGAGTAAAGCCAACAACTTCTTCAACGTCCTATGTGGTAAGTACAATCAGGAATTTATCTTTCATTGAAGCTACACACGAAATATCCAAATTCCTAAATAATTTGTCCCAAGATTTTGTGGGTTAATTTAATGGATATCACAGGGCCTACAGCCAAATACACAGTCATATCAGAATAATATGACCACCTGCCATACATATACTATGGTAGGTGGTCATATTATTCTGATACGACCGTGTATATGACACTACCCACACTACAATCTCCAGAATATATCCATAAGATATCTAAGACGGGCAGTGGATAGTCATTTGTTACCTTAGATATCTTATGGATATATTCTGGAGATTGTGGTTGTTGGAATAGGGCCGAATCTAGGGGGACCCCCCCCCCCAGATCAAAAGGGGTAACGCGAGAGCGGTTGGGTTGTTTTTACCTCTGAGCAACACTTTTTTTGCACACAAGAGACACAAAGACACCGACTCAGAAAAGGTTGGGGGAGGAGACCCACTGGAACAGCTGTTAGGAGACAGATGGTAGCCTCCCGTCAAAACCATTCAGTGTGTTCTTTAACGTGCACAGGTTATGGCTCTCCTGCACACGGGCCACAGCTTAACGTTCCATCTGACGGACATTGGGGCGGGGGTGGCTAAGTCGGTAGCGCGCCAGGCTCGTATTCTTTAGTTCCCAGATTCGAGTCCCAGCTGGGTCAGCGTTGAGATTTATCTCCGCAAAATTCCTCGCACTGTCCACGGTCAGTAGGGGACACCGATAGGCTTGGAAAGGCCGCCGCCGTCGCCGCCGTGCCCCGTGTGCGGGAGATCAGATGTTGCCAGAGAGGTTAATGTGGGTTGGGTTGTTTTACCTCTGAGCGGCACTTTTTTGCACACCATGGGCTAAATGGCCAGGTCACATGGACCCCGAAGGCTCAGAGAAGGTTGGGGGAGGGGACCCACTGGAACAGTTGTTGGGAGACAGATGGTAGCCTTCCGTCAAGGCCATCCAGCGTGTTCTTTGACGTGCACAGGGTATGGCTCTCCCGCACACGGAGCCACGGCTTAACGTCCCATCCGACGGACGGTCGCCTTTCCAAGCCCATCGGTGTCCCCTACTGACCGTGGGCAGGGCGGGAAATTTTGCGGAGATAAATCTAAACGCTGACCCAGATGGGACTCGAACCTGGGAACTACAGATTACGAGCCTGCCGCGCTACCGACTAAGCCACCCCCGCCCCCGAGGTTAATGTGAATGGTTCAGTGATGGATAGACTTTGGTAGAGATTCCGACAAGGACAGAACACTTCCAGCTGATTGTGTAGACGACAACTAACAGAATGCATTTCTGTTAACGGAAAATATATTCGCAGTGTATTTGGCTGTTTTCGGTCGGTTCTGTCGTTTCGTTTCTGTCGGTGTATTTGGCTGTTTTCGGTCGGTTCTGTCGTTTCGTTTCTGTCGGTGTATTTGGCTGTTTTCGGTCGGTTCTGTCGTTTCGTTTCTGTCGGTGTATTTGGCTGTTTACATATAATTCACGAAATAATTCTTTTTTGACTCATGAATGGGATTCGAACCCACGCCGGCCACTTACCTGGTAGGTACTCTAACCTCTAAGCTATTACCATCTCTGTCATTTATTCTCTGGTTAAAATAACTGCATCAAAATACGCAACGCTGACCCAGCTGGGACTCGAACCTGAGAACTGCAGATTACGAGCCTGGCGTGCTATGGATTGAGCCACCTTCACCCCACTCGTATAAGAAGAAGAACACGAATTTGACTGTGATCCACTAAGTTCTTGCAAGTACACTTACTAGAAGATCTACTGGCGAAATGGTTATTCTGTTATCATGAGCAGGCTTCACAATCGCCATCTGGTGACACTTTCAGTCCTCAAAACATCGAAAACTTCATTCATCTGAGAAATGGAGCTGTTTGATATTGCAACTATCTTAGGAAAGACAACTTAGCTAATATTTTTCAAAATATTAATCTCGAAAAGGGAAGACATTCGTAAGGAAGCGTTATGGATCCAAGCATCAATCAATAACAAATTCATAACTTATTGTTGTTAATATATAATTCAAGGAATAATTTGGGGAAATAATCTGTTTCATCAATGAGTGGGAATCGAACCCACGCCTTCCAGTTACCCTAACCATTAAGCAATCACGAGCTCTGTCATTTTTCCACGTAGTTGTGACTTTTAAATCCCACTGACCTAGTGACTGGGGTGGGGGTGGCTCAGTAGTGTCATGAGCCCTGAAGTATCATGAGCCCCTTAAGCTCATGATAACAGAGTAGCGCGCCAGGCTCGTAATCTGCAGTTCCCAGGTTCGAGTCCCAGTTGGGTCCGTGTTGAGATTCCTTGCGCTGCCCACGGTCAGTAGGGGATACCGATGGGCTTGGAAAGGCCGCCGTCCGTCGGATGGGACGTTAAGCCGTGGCCCCGTGTGCGGGAGAGCCATACCCTGTGCACGTTAAAGAACACGCTGGATGGCCTTGACGGGAGTCTACCATCTGTCTCCCAACAGCTGTTCCAGTGGGTCTCCTCCCCCAAACTTCTCTGAGCCTTCGGGGTCCATGTGACCTGGCCCTTTAGCCCATGGTGTGCAAAAAAGTGTCGCTCAGAGGTAAAACTACCCAACCCCTCATATGGGACGTTAAGCCGTGACACCGTGTGCGGGAGAGCCATACACGTGCACGTTAAAGAACACATTGGATGGCCTTGACGGGAGGCTACCATCTGTCTCCCAACAGCTCTTCCAGTGGGTCCCCTCCCCCAACCTTCTCTGAACCCTCGGAGTCCATATAACCTGGTCATTTAGCCCACGGTGTGCAGAAACGTGCCGCTCAGAGGTGAAACAACCCAACCCTAGTCACTCACGGCGCCATCTTTGTTAGTTCTATTAACAGTCAACAGTTCTTTTCAATGCAATACAGTTTTAACAAAACTTTGACTTTCTTTTCGTTCGCTCTTAAAGTTTTTTTTTCCAGGTAATGTGCCACTGAAGGAAAGCATTGTGGAATGTATATCCAAGAGTCCAGAGGACGTGAGTACTTTTTTTTAAATATTTCAGCAATAGTTTCATTATTATCTCAAGAACAGGTAAACTATACCCATGATATTAACCTTGACATGACTCTTGTTGGACGCTGCTCCTTCATCTCCTTAACAATTTTTGGCCAAACAATATAGGTGTAGTATTGGGAGATTACAGTCATTTTTTCAGGTACAGTGTCCACGTCCAACACTCCTTGGGAATTGAAAAAAATTACGGACATCCTTTTCCTTCAGCGAAAGTCTTGTTGGGGGATTTCAGGAAAATGTTCCTCTTCCGCAACGCAAACATAGTTCTCGACCTTTCTGTGAGTTGTAGAGCAATTAATCCACGTCTCAAGCTCTTTTCTGCTGTTCTGTGAGTTTGTAGGGTACCCATTTGGCGGGAGCGGGGGTGGCTCAGTCGGTAGCGCGCCAGGCTCGTAATCTGTAGTTCCCAGGGTCGAGTCCCAGCTGGGTCAGCGTTGAGATTTATCTCCGCAAAATTCCCCGCCCTGCCCACTGTCAGTAGGGGACACCGATGGGCTTGGAAAGGCCGCCGTCCGTCGGATGGAACGTTAAGCCGTAGCCCAGTGTGCGGGAGAGCCATACCCGATGCACGTTAAAGAACACGCTGGATGGCCTTGACGGGAGGCTACCATCTGTCTCCCAACAGCTGTTCCAGTGGGTCCCCTCTCAAAACCTTCTCTGAGCCTTCGGGGTCCATGTGACCTGACCATTTAGCCCATGGTGTGCAAAAAAGTGACGCTTCAGAGGTAAACAATCAAAAGCATTTGGCACATACACTGAAAAGCCAAAACCTTATCACCAGCGCATCTTTATGCAAATCGAAGCAACTGCTCGGCGTGTGTGAAGGTCATGAAACGGTATAAATATCACCTGATACTGAGCTCTGTTAATCAGTGTTATTCTTGTTCTTCAGATGGGAAAGGCAGCGGATTAAGTGAGTTTGACAAAGGCTAAATTGCAATCGCCAGACGACTGGGTCAGAGCATTTCTGAGATGGCAAGTCTTGTGGGAAGCTCACGGTCATCTGTGATTAGCACTTTCAAAAAGTCCGAGGAGGGGAAGACCACGAATGGCTCAGTCGGTAGCGCACCAAGCTCGTAATCTGTAATTCCCAGGTTCGAATCCCAGCTGGGTCAGCGTTCAGATTTATCTCCGCAAAATTTCCCCGCCCTGCCCACGGTCAGTAGGGGACACCGATGGGCTTGAAAAGGCCGCCGTCCGTCGGATGAGACGTTAAGTCGTGGCCCCGTGTGCGGGAGAGACATACCCTGTGCACGTTAAAGAACACGCTGGATGGCCTTGACGGGAGGCTACAATCTGTCTCCCAACCGCTGTTCCAGTGGGTCCACTAACCCCAACCTTCTCTGAGCCTTCGGAGTTCTTGTGGCCTGGCCATTTAGCCCATGGTGTGCAAAAAAGTACCGCTCAGAGGTAAAACAATCCTATCCAATCTAGGCACACTCTTCATAACCCTATTCGCCACTCGTTAAATACCAGACAATTATTCTTCAAAATCGAGATTTAGATAGACTTGATTGAGATCCTTAAATTATCTTCAGTCACATTTTCTAACAAAACGCTTATTTACGAAGTTACATAGCTTCGAAGTTAGCTTCCACTGACAACGACATGGACATTCTTAATTAAATGGCCATTCCATTTCTTTCTTAAATGAAGGTTACAATTCTTGATTTTCGTGTTTCTTTTCTTCCAGTGGTGGAATTGGAATTCCTTTCGTTTATGGAGTGGATACACAGAAGTAAGTTTTAAAATATTGATCATTGATTTTAATCTTCGTTAATGTTTAAAAGTAATAAAACTGTATAGTATATAGGAACTACACACGTGTTAATAAGTTTAAATAATTCTTATAATAAAGGTATTGTTCTCAAAGATTTTACTAGAGCTATTGTTTTCCCTATTTTTAAAAAAAATGTGATTGTAGTTCTTGGGAAAATTATACGGGCTAACAGCCTATTTGCTATTCCAGGTAAAGTTCTTTCCATGATTGTGCTTAATAGAATTAAGAATCTGGTTGACAGTCAATTGCGTGATGAGCATTGTGGATTCGGAAGTGGTAGGGGATGTGTAGATGATATTTTTTTACTTCGGCAGATTCTTGAGAAATTTTTAGTTTCAGAAACCTTTGGTTGCTAGCATTGTTGATTTAAAAAAGGCTTTCGATTCTGTTGATCGTCATAATTTGTGGTTGATTGTGAGATCATATGGTATACCTGACGAGTTAGTTAACATAATGAAAGCTCTCTATAATAACACTGAGTCGTGTGTGAGAGTTGGTAAGGCTTGTAGCAATTGGTTTAGCATTACTTCTGGTGTTCGACAAGGGTGCATTTTATATCCTTTTCTCTTTAGCTTGGTTATTGATTATCTTATGCGGAATTTTCTGTAAGGGAAAGATTTTGGCCTTAAATGGACTGGAGATCTGAACACTTCCGATTTAGATTATGCTGATGATTTAGCCATTTTTCGCAAATGATGTTGATGAGATGAATTCTTTTATTAGGGCTGTTGATGAGACTGTAAATAGAGTAGATTTGGTACTAAACAGAAAACTATAATGATGGAAATTGGTCTGGCAGGTTGTCGTTCAATTATCCTGAATGGTTGCACCCTTGAGCAAGTGTCTCAGTTTAATACTCTTTGGACATTCTAACAGATACTGGTGATGTGCGGCATGAGATTAACAGATGAATAGTGATTGCTGCTGGGACTCTTAAGATTCTATGGAGAGTGTGGAAAAATAGGCCTATACACCTAAAGACTAATATTAGATTATACAATAGTTTGATCCTTTTTAAAGTTAGTTATGGTAGCGAAACATGGACCCTTTGCAAACAAGATAACATGAGACTTGATGCTTTTGATTCTAGATGCTTACGCAATATCTTGGACATTAGGTGGTTTGATTTTGCAAAAAATGATGAGGTTAGGCAAAGGGGTCGGCAACCTCCTTTAAGCAGCACATTGTGCAGAGAGAGACTCCGTTGGTTTGCTCATGTTGCCCGTATGGAAACTATAGATTAGCGAATAAGGTTATGAACAGTGTGCCTAATGGCCTCAGAAAGAGAGGGAGACCTAGGATGCAATGGGGAGACAATGTCAAATAGGACCTTGTTAGAATTAGCCTACAGTGACCAAATGCAATAGCCTTAGCTGAAGGTACACATGTTTGGAGAACAAAATTACACTGCCAGGTTAGACCTACGTGTCCCATGGCTACTTGAGGATTTTGCATGTATATAATATTCTGAACATAAAGTACTATATTGATATTCAGATTTACCATTTGGTGAGCACTTGCAGAACTACATGTGTGGTGTTTATTATTGAACATTAATTATTAGATGTATAACTGTCGATTTTATTTTTTCAATGGCATTTTAAATCAAAATGCTTTCTCCGAAAGTGTCTAAATCCATATTAGATCTAACAGCATGTTAATCCTCATACATGTTAATCCTCATACATGTTAAGATAATCGACGGTTTAGCTTAGTTGAGAAATCTTGAAATACTTTAAATGACAGAACACAAAAAATGATAGATTGGTTAAAATATTATGCTACGTTAAAATATTATGCTACTTACTTCTTCTTTTTTTCAGGATAATTCGGAAATTGATGGAGAATCTGAATTTATATATATGCTGTATAAAATGCTGATTATTCATTATGCATACTTTTCTTAAATTGTTTTTTTTTCGAAATCTGAAAAGTGCAGAATAACACCTAAATATGCGCAAAAAAGAGCGAACAAGAAATAAACAAAAAGCCATCAGGTGCTCAAAATAATGTCGGGTCGTTTCCGCCAGTCGTACAGTTGGTAACGCATCAATTGATATTAACACGTGATTACCTACTGTTGGGTTGGGTTGTTTTACCTCTGAGCGGCACTTTTTTGCACACCATTGGATAAATGGCCAGGTCACATGGATCCCGAAGGCTCAGAGAAGGTTGGGGGAGGGGACCCACTGGAACAGCTGTTAGGAAACAGATGGTAGCCTCCCGTCAAGGCCATCCAGCGTGTTCTTTAACGTGCACAGGGTATGGCTCTCCCGCACACGGGATCACGGCTTTAACGTCCCATCCAACGGACGGCGGCCTTTCCAAACCCATCGGTGTCTCCTACTGACCGTGGGCAGGGCGGGGAATTCTGCAGAAATAAATCCTAACGCTGACCCAGCTGGGACTCGAACCTGGGAACTACAGATTACGTCAGGTATGCTACCGACTCAGCGACCCCCGCCCCTGATTACCTACTGTTTAAGAAGACAAGTGAACTCTACGAATAATGGCTAACCTTCTACACATATCTGTGACTGATTTCAGTCTACGTCTAGATTGGAATATAGACAAAAAACATACTTGTGACTGCGTACCTAAAAACTGAAAACGAAATATACTTTATTTTCAAAGTAAAGTAAAATAGGTTTAAAAAAATCGAACTTTCATAAAAAAAAATCTGACAATGTTTTACTTTGCTAAGTAAAACATTTAAGAAACGGCTAAGTTTTCATTTTGCAATATTATATTTCAATATTGTTTTCTTAAGACAAGAGTGAATTTGCTAAATCTGTAGAGCATCAGGATTACAACTTGGTATTCTCAGATTTGGTCCAGGCTGCTTTATACACTGATAGGTTGGAAAGATCCCTGTCCTTGGAATGGGACTCTCAGCTGTGGACCTGTGTCCAAGAAAATCATGTTGTTCTCCGAATTAAATCAACCTTTCAGTCCACATTTAATACATTATGTTTAGGAAAATGTCGCTGAAAGCAAACACCAGCCATTGCCAACTATCAAGCCAATTGAATTAGTGCAACTTAGACAACTAGATGAATTCATGTTGGATCTCTAAAACCTTTAGCAATTAGAAAACGTTGCTCGTATCACGTTGAATTCAGAGAAATCTGAACTTCGCAGATCGCACTTCTAGTAAGACATCGTTTTTAAATGAAATAAGAAATTAATTCCGACGGTTTCTTACACGTCACAACGATTTCTCTGTCCCAGAACTTATAAAAAGGCAGATTTTGGGATGGGTTGTTTTACCTCTGAGCGGCACTTTTTTGCACACCATGGGCTAAATGGCCAGGTCACATGGACCCCGAAGGCTCAGAGAAGGTTGGGGGAGGAGACCCACTGGAACAGATGTTGGGAAACAGATGGTAGCCTCCCGTCGAGGCCATCCAGCGTGTTCTTTAACGTGCACAGGGTATGGCTCTCCCGCACAAGGGGCCACGGCTTAACGTCCCATCCGACGGACGGCGGACTTTCCAAGACCATTGATGTCCCCTACTGACCGTGGGCAGGGCGGGAATTTTGCGGAGATAAATCTCAACGCTGACCCAGCTGTAAAAAGGCAGATTAAACTTGTTTTCAAACTGATAAACTAAATAACATTTTTGCTGCATTGATCGTTCTGAAATAAAGTGTAGGGAACTCCTTTTTTTTCTTTTCAGGAGTCAAGTTGGGGAATCGACGAAGGCGAATTATTCAGTGTAAGTTTAAAATTTTAACTTTTTAATTAATGCCAGTTTCAAGTATACAGGAGAAATAACTGTTATTGATGTAAAGAGCTAAGATGGAAAATGCAATGAGATGAATTTATTTTCACACAAAAATTTATTCAAAAAAGTGTCCCTTATCAGCAGAGGGTGTTACGAATCACGGACCACAGATTACCTAATAAAAGAACAATCCATAGCACATATAAATTATGAAACTCAACTCCTGGTAGATTAAAATTTAATTTTTTTTCACAGATTTTAATATTTATAGAAGTAAGTAGGATACTTCGCAATGATTTGATCATTTATTCTTGGGTTCAAATGGTGATTGGAACAGCAACGCTCAACCTCACTCTGTTGTTTTTAAACTCGTTATCAGAAGCATTAAAAAGTCTGTTATTTTTATCTCGTTTTCAAAAAAAAAAACGGGATAATACGATCACTTTGTCGTCTGTCTCTTTATCTCCCAACATCATCTGTTTTACAAAATAAATTAAAAATTACACCGGTCATCTGTAAGGGGGCGAAAAAAAAATTACCTATATGTATTCCTCGCATTTCCCAAGAAATTTACTAAATTCCAGTAGCATTCATTCATTCAACTTCACGGATATTGGGATGTCCTTATTCAGGCTTTCCCATAAAAATTATGTTTTTTTTTTATATTATATTTTAATTTTTTTTTCAATTTTCAAAATATTTTATATATATTTTTTTTTCTCTTAATCTTTAAGAGTTTATTTTTTTCAGTTAGTTTTTTTTTAAGTTATTCCATATAGCAGTTTCTTTGAGGAAGTCCAATAGGAAGGCAAATATTTTAGTTTGTGTTGAGATTATTGGATGATTTAAAATTAAGTTTAAAGTGAATTCATTGATATTTATACTTTCAAGATTTTTTTAAAAAATTTTCTTTGAGAGTTATATTTTTCACAGTTTAAAATTAGGTGGGAAGAATTTTCAATAAAGTTACATTTTGAACATTTAGGTGTGTTTCTTAAATTGAGTAAAAATTTTGATTTATTTAAAAGGATTGAATCCGTTCTTAAACGAAAAATAATTTTGGAATCATATCTAGAGAAAGGCAGTTTTAAAGTAGTATTAATTTTGTTGGAAAGTTCTGATCTAAAATTTGGCTTGAAAAAAGAGTGTAATTGAAAATATTTTTCTGATATATTAAATTCTAAATTTTTATCTCTTTTTTAATATGTATATAAAAGTTATGAATAGGAGTAATAGTATTGTAAGTATGTGCTGATTTTGCAGTTTTATCTACATCTTCATTTTCTTTAATTCCAGAGTGCCCTGGTATCCAACATAAGTGAATAAAATTATTTTTTTCTTTTAAGTTTTCGTTGTACAGTTTGAGTAGTGTATAGGTATAGAAAGGATATGTAGTATATGTATTCCAGTAGCAGTTAGGGAAACGGTTTATATTGGGACGCTCTGACGTTTCATTCTCACGAGATATTGCCCGGCTACCCTTTTATTCGGATCAGTTTCCCCCTTCTTATATCCGGATCAGTTTTTCCGCTCTCCCTTTTATACGGAGCAGTTTCCCGCCCCCTTTTATTCGAATCAGTTCCCCCCACCCTTTTATTCAGATCAGTTTCCCCCCCCCCTTTATATCCGGATCAGTTTTTCGCCCCCCTTATATCCGGATCAGTTTCCCGCCCCCTTTTTATTCGGATCATTTTTTCGCCCCCCTTATATCCGGATCAGTTTCCGCACCCTTTTTTATTCGGATCAGTTTTCCGCTCCCCTTTTTATCCGGATCAGTTTCCCGCCCCCTTTTTATCCGGATCAGTTTCCCGCCCCCCTTTTCCTCAGGCAGGAGTTAGCTCAGTTGATAGCACGTCAGGATCATAATATGCAATTCCCAGTTACTTTTCCGATTATTTTTTTTCATGGGGGACTCAGTTATCCTTCTTGCTTCCTTCCCCCTTGCATACGTGTGTGATAACTATACAAACTGATTATCGAATTTAGGGACTCTCACCGTTTCTTGGGGATACGCGGTAAAATTTCTGGGTGGACGCCGTGAGAGCTGAAAAGTCGCTAGATATATGTTATTTATATACCCCCTCAAGCAGCTGCTTGCCACAGAGGTCTGACAGGAGCCTGTCAGTTTATATGCCAGAGTAGAAGGTCTGAGAGGATGGCAGGACCTCAGCAGAAAAACGACACATACATCCATGCCTTATCCGGGGCTCGAACCCAGGTCCCTTAGATCAGTAGCCAAGCGCACTAACCACTCGGCCATGGGACGGCAACACGTTTTATATTCCCATTGTTATATTATAACTATAGTTTTATCTATCTATGCAAGGGGTAGGCCAGTTACATACACAATTCCAGTGGGTACGTGAAGCGTAAAAGGTTGAGAACCACTGGTCTAATTAATGCTTTTGCTGTATATCGTTTTCACAAAAAAGTTCAGTAAACTTGATTTCTTTTTAAACTTCATTTCTTCCAGGATTATAATATTTCGACAAGTAATGATGAAGAACAGGATTCATCCACGGTAAGTTTAAAAAATTGTCTCTTGATAAATGCAGAGTTCTAGGAAAAGTGAAGAAATGATCCTTATAGCTTCACTGAGGAATCGAAGACACAATGCACTCAGGGAGAATTTGTCAGCGATTCGAAAAATCGATTCAAAAATTGCTCCTTGTTAACAAAGGTCATTTGGAAACATTTCATGCTTCAGATATGCATACACATAAAGAAAAAGATAATATGTCGAACTTATAAAATATTTCTATTTCCATATTTTGCAATCATTTGCTACCTCGAATTACCATTTTCGAATGGGGCGGGGGAGGCTCAGTCGGTAGCGCGCCAGGCTCGTAATCTGTAGTTCCCAGGTTCGAGTCCCAGCTGGGTCAGCGTTGAGATTTATCTCCGCAAAATTCCCCGCCCTGCCCACGGTCAGTAGTGGACACCGATGGGCTTGGAAAGGCCGCCGTCCGTCGGATGGGACGTTAAGCCGTGGCCCCGTGTGTGGGAGAGCCATACCCTGTGCACGTTAAAGAACACGCTGGATGGCCTTGACGGGAGTCTACCATCTGTCTCCCAACAGCTGTTCCAGTGGGTCCCCTCCCCCAACCTTCTCTGAGCCTTCGGGGTCTTTGTGACCTGGCCATTTAGCCCATGGTGTGCAAAAAAAAATGCCGCTCAGAGGTAAAACAACCCATCCCATTTTCGAATTACCTCTGTCTCTGTGGAGTCATTTCTTGTGGCCTTTAAGAAATTGTCCCATTTGGTAGCACACCTTGCTCGTAATCTGTAGATCCCAGGTTTGAGTCCCGCCTGGCCCAGCACTGAGATTTATTTCCGTTAAACCCTTACCAATGCCCTCAGTGAGAAAGGATCAGTTCGGAAATCCATCCGATAGAATATAAAGCCGTGGTCCCATGTTCACGTTAAAGAACATGCTGGATAACCATTGATGGGTGTCTTCTTTCTGTCTCTTAACAGCTTCTCCAGCGGGTCCCCTTCCCCAAGAGGGATGCGGTGGCACAGCCGGCAGCGCGCCAGTCTCGTAATCTGTAAATCACAGGTTCGAGTCCCAGCTGGATCAGCGTTGAGATTTATCTCCGCAAAATTTCCCCGCCCTGCCCACGGTCAGTAGGGGACACCGATGGGCTTGGAAAGGCCGCCGTCCGTCGGATGGGAATTTAATCCGTGGCCCCGTGTGCGGGAGAGCCATACCCTGTGCACGTTAAAGAACACACTGGATGGCCTTGATGGGAGACTACCATCTGTCTCCCAACAGCTGTTCCAGTGGGTCCCCTCCCCCAACCTTCTCTGAGCCTTCGGGGTCCTTGTGGCCTGGCCATTTAGCCCATAGTGTGCAAAAAAGTGCCACTCAGAGGTAATAAAATCCAATCCAACCATTGATGGGTGTCTTCTTTCTGTCTCCTAACAGCTTGACCAGCGGGTTCCCTTCCCCAAGAGAGATGCGGTGGCTCAGTCGGTAGCGCGCCAGTCTCGTAATCTGTAGTTCCCATGTTCGAGTCCCAGCTGGGCCAACGTTGAGATTTATCTCCGCAAAACTTCTCGCCCTGCCCTTGGTCAATAGGAGAACCCTTGACATGCTTGGAAAGGCAGCCATCCGTAGGATGGAACGTTAAGACGTGGCCCCGTTTGCAAAACAGCCATACCCTGTACACGTTAAAGAACACGCTGAATGGCCTTGACAGGAGTCTACCATCTGTCTCTTAACAGCTCTAATATATCCTCTCAGCCAACCTTCGCAGAGCCCTCGGGATCCTTGTGACCTAGACATTTAGCCCATTATGTGCAAAACGTGCCGCACAGAGGTGAAAAAAAAAACCAATCCTTTCTGAATCCTTCTCTGAGCCCTCGGGGTCCTTGTGACCTGGCCATTTAGTCCATTGTCTGAAGCAAAAAAAAGTCACACAGAAGTAAAACAACTCAAACAAAAACTCTTACTCTTTCCAGCTCTGAGCAGTTGCCTTGAAGTCCAGGTACCTTGGCCATTTCACTCATTAGTTCTATAAAAGTGTTTTACGAAGGTAAAACAAGCTGTCAATCAGCAAGCCAATTAAAATGGCCGATTCCTTTGCTCTTGTGAATCAATTCAGTGGATAAGTCTTTGTCATTTACTACTACCACTATGAAGCCTTCATAACAAGCTGCAAATCGCTATTTCAATAACATTGGATTCAACATCCTCAGAAATTTTAAATTAGTATATTAGATAGGGTCTGTAAATGGTAGCTAGGTAGTCACTGGAAGGAGAGCAATGCACCAATCCCCTGTGATGATGCACAGAACCGGCCAGGTATAGCGCCTAATGTCCGATCCCGCCTTCTCGTGGTGTAGACCGTTAGTACCTTTCAAAAGAGATACTCTCTTGTGGAAGTGAACGGAAGGGGAGGGCTGCCAGATTCGTGTGGCCTACTGATCTGGACAACTATGGCTACTTTTCTTCTTTTTTCTACCCTGCTGAGGAGTGGTCAACCACACAGGGTCCTGGTGCTGACCATATAAACCCACTGGACTGGACAGATATATGGTTCTGACCTTGATTACGGATCCTGATTTTGCTGCACTGGTGGGCTACTGTGGAGGGAAAATCTTCCGCTGTGTTTTCTGTTTGTTTGTGGGTTGACAGCCCCAAGTGAATAGATTCGCAGGATATGTTTATCAGCTGGTGGATAATCCTGAGCAGAGGTCATCGCAGGCACCTGAACTCTTTGCTTCTATTGGCATCGTCAAATTCTACATTGGAGGAAGTCTTCCAGTGTAGATGGCTTCAGCCTTTAGTGGTTGGGGACGGGTCTTTGCCCCATGTCTGCGATTAGGGGGCTGTTTGATATTGTCGGCATTCCCTCTCTCAATAAACATAGTTTCTTTAAACATCCCACTAACCATTTTCTCTCCATAGGTAGTTGGAATGTGAGGACTCTGCACAGAGCTTTTTCTCTTGATGTCCTCACACAAGAATTCCACCGTTATAATTTAGATGTTCTCGGCTTGCAAGAGACCAGATGGACAGATAAAGGTCAGATTCTTAAAAATAATCTTAAATTTCTCTTTTCAAGGAGGGACGACAATAAGCATCACCAAGGCGTGGGTCTGCTTCTCAGCAGAAACGCTAGTGATGCTCATCTAGGATATGAGTGCATTAATGAAAGGTTGCTTACAGCAAAACTTCAGACAAGCGTTAAAGACTTGAATGTTATCTGCTGTTATGCCCCCACTGAGGATGCCTATGAGGAGGAGAAGGATAGGTTTTACGGACAACTTCAGGATATTTTGAATTCTGTCAAGAAAGGAGATATTACCCTTGTTCTAGGTGACTTCAATGCCAAAGTTGGTGCTGACTCTGACCTTTGGGGAGCGGTGATAGCCCCTTTTGGTATTGGTAGTTGCAATGGTAATGGGCAACGTCTCCTACAGGTAAGTAAACTCAATGGTTTCAGAATAACTAACAATTATTACAAACACCACGACATACATAAGTTCACATGGGTTTCACCTGATGGGCTGCATAAGAATATGATTGATTACATATTAATTAACAGCAAATGGGCTAGTTCTGTTAGGAATACCAGGGCATATAGGGGAGCTGAAATTGGATCTGACCATTACCTAGTTAAAAGTGTCTTGCAAATTAAACTTAAAAAGTGTTGTGCTAGGGTTAAAAAATTTGCTTTTAATACTGACGCTCTGAAAGACCCAGTTATAGCCAAAGCTTACCATGATAGGTTACTTAGTCATTATGACAGTCATGGTATGCTTAATACTGAAGTTGAGGAAGAATGGGATCATTTTAAAAGGGCTTTTTTGGAAACGTAGAATCAGAGCCTTTACAAAATGATTAATAACTAATTGATGATTTTGTGCGTGACTCTTTCTGAAATAAAGTCTAGGAATAATGACTTTTTTTTATCTCATTTCTTGCAGAGCTGGATATCGGAAAACCAAAAAGGGGAAAAGTTTTTTGTAAGTATAAGTGTTTGATTATTGATTTTCATGTTTGCTAATCATGAGTTACATACGCGGGTACAACCATGGTACAGTCGCTCAAAAAATATCCGAACACTATGGTTGATTGCAGAATTCAGAAAAAGTATCTGGCAAAGATATTTTTAGAAATTAGTGAACTGGCAACCTTCGTTGTCACGTGAAAACTTGGAGCGGTTGCGGTTAGTGTTCACAGCACATTGGATCATGTGAGCTCACAAAGACCTGAATCGTGTGGGCTCACTCACGGAAATATTGAGCGTGTGCAGTTACCGTTCACAGCAAACTGGAGCGGTTGCGGTTAATGTTCACAGCACATTGTATCGTGTGAGCTCACAAAGACCTGGATCGTGTGGGCTCACTCACGGAAATATTGAGTGTGTGCAGTTACCGTTCACAGCAAACTGGAGCGGTTGCGGTTAATGTTTACAGCACATTGGATCGTGTGAGCTCACAAAGACCTGGATCGTGTGGGCTCACTCACGGAAATATTGAGCGTGTGCAGTTACCGTTCACAGCAAACTGGAGTGATTGCGATTAATGTTTACAGCACATTGTATCGTGTGAGCTCACAAAGACCTGGATCGTGTGGGCTCACTCACGGAAATATTGAGCGTGTGCAGTTACCGTTCACAGCAAACTGGAGCGGTTGCGGTTAATGTTCACAGCACATTGGATCGTGTGAGCTCAGAAAGACCTAGATCTTGTGGGCTCGCTCACGGAAATATTGAGCGTCTGCAGTAATTGCACATGCTCCAGTTTGCTGTGAACGGTACCTGGAGCGTCTACAGTTGCTGTACACGCTCCATATATTTTTCCTGAATTCTGTAATCACGTGACACGAAGGTTGCCAGATCACTAATTTCTAAAAAAAGGTTGCCAGATATTTTTCCTCGATTCTTCAATCAACCATAGCGTTCGGATATTTTTTGAGCGACTCTACATTTAGGTTCAGCCAGACTGTATTTTAGTCCTTCAAACACGTTTGTCCTGAGTTACGATGGTCGCCTTTGGCCATAGCAGGTCAATTCTAGCAAGGTCCCGTTTCACATTGTCTGCCCATCGTATATTACAATTGTCTGTATTATCCTACCACTTGTCTCTTAACAGCTGGGGCGGCGATGGTTCATTCGGTAGCGCGCCAGGCTCCTAATCTGCAGTTCGCAGGTTAGAGTCCCAGCTGGGGCAGAGATTTATCTTCGCAAAACTACCCACCTTGCACTCGGTCAGTAGGGGACGCTGATGGACTTAGAATGGCCGCCATCCGTCGTATGGGTCGTTAAGCAGTGTTTCCGTGTGTGGGACAGCCATAACTGTGCAAGTTAAAAAATACACTGGACGGCCTGGACGGGACTGTAATAAGATATAACAGCTATCCTGTGAGTCTTTCCTTAACCTTCTCCGAACCCTCAGGGTCCTTGTGACCCGGACGGGACTATAAAAAGATATAACACCTGTCCTGTGAGTCTTTCCTCAACCTTCTCTGAACCCTCAGGGTCCTTGTGACCTGGACGGGACTATAAAAAGATATAACAGCTGTCCTGTGAGTCTTTCCTCAACCTTCTCTGAACCCTCAGGGTCCTTGTGACCCGGACGGGACTATAAAAAGATATAACAGCTATCCTGTGAGTCTTTCCTCAACCTTCTCTGAACCCTCAGGGTCCTTGTGACCCGGATGGGACTATAAAAAGATATAACAGCTGTCCTGTCAGTCTTTCCTCAACCTTCTCTGAACCCTCAGGGTCCTTGTGACCCGGACGGGACTATAAAAAGATATAACACCTGTCCTGTGAGTCTTTCCTCAACCTTCTCTGAACCCTCAGGGTCCTTGTGACCCGGACGGGACTATAAAAAGATATAACAGCTGTCCTGTGAGTCTTTCCTCAACCTTCTCTGAACCCTCAGGGTCCTTGTGACCCAGACGGGACTATAAAAAGATATAACAGCTATCCTGTGAGTCTTTCTTCAACCTTCTCTGAACCCTCAGGGTCCTTGTGACCCGGATGGGACTATAAAATGATATAACAGCTGTCCTGTCAGTCTTTCCTCAACCTTCTCTGAACCCTCAGGGTCCTTGTGACCCGGACGGGACTATAAAAAGATATAACAGCTATCCTGTGAGTCTTTCCTCAACCTTCTCTGAACCCTCAGGGTCCTTGTGACCCGGACGGGACTATAAAAAGATATAACAGCTATCCTGTGAGTCTTTCCTCAACCTTCTCTGAACCCTCAGGGTCCTTGTGACCTGGACGGGACTATAAAAAGATATAACAGCTATCCTGTGAGTCTTTCCTCAACCTTCTCTGAACCCTCAGGGTCCTTGTGACCCGGACGGGACTATAAAAAGATATAACAGCTGTCCTGTGAGTCTTTCCTCAACCTTCTCTGAACCCTCAGGGTCCTTGTGACCCGGACGGGACTATAAAAAGATATAACAGCTATCCTGTGAGTCTTTCCTCAACCTTCTCTGAACCCTCAGGGTCCTTGTGACCCGGATCGGACTATAAAAAGATATAACAGCTGTCCTGTCAGTCTTTCCTCAACCTTCTCTGAACCCTCAGGGTCCTTGTGACCCGGACGGGACTATAAAAAGATATAACAGCTGTCCTGTGAGTCTTTCCTCAACCTTCTCTGAACCCTCAGGGTCCTTGTGACCCGGACGGGACTATAAAAAGATATAACAGCTATCCTGTGAGTCTTTCCTCAACCTTCTCTGAACCCTCAGGGTCCTTGTGACCCGGATGGGACTATAAAAAGATATAACAGCTGTCCTGTCAGTCTTTCCTCAACCTTCTCTGAACCCTCAGGGTCCTTGTGACCCGGACGGGACTATAAAAAGATATAACACCTGTCCTGTGAGTCTTTCCTCAACCTTCTCTGAACCCTCAGGGTCCTTGTGACCCGGACGGGACTATAAAAAGATATAACACCTGTCCTGTGAGTCTTTCCTCAACCTTCTCTGAACCCTCAGGGTCCTTGTGACCCGGACGGGACTATAAAATGATATAACAGCTGTCCTGTCAGTCTTTCCTCAACGTTCTCTGAACCCTCAGGGTCCTTGTGACCCGGACGGGACTATAAAAAGATATAACAGCTGTCCTGTGAGTCTTTCCTCAACCTTCTCTGAACCCTCAGGGTCCTTGTGACCCGGACGGGACTATAAAAAGATATAACAGCTATCCTGTGAGTCTTTCCTCAACCTTCTCTGAACCCTCAGGGTCCTTGTGACCCGGACGGGACTATAAAAAGATATAACAGCTATCCTGTGAGTCTTTCCTCAACCTTCTCTGAACCCTCAGGGTCCTTGTGACCCGGACGGGACTATAAAAAGATATAACAGCTATCCTGTGAGTCTTTCCTCAACCTTCTCTGAACCCTCAGGGTCCTTGTGACCCGGACGGGACTATAAAAAGATATAACAGCTGTCCTGTGAGTCTTTCCTCAACCTTCTCTGAACCCTCAGGGTCCTTGTGACCTGGACATTTAGCCCATTCTCTGAGCAAAAAAATTGTCGCTCAGAGGTAAAACAATCCAAAATCCTAACCCAAGTCCAATAGTCCAAATCCTGCACACGAGATCACGGCTACACGTCCCATCCTATAGATTGTGGCTTTTCCAAGTCCATCGGTGTCTTCTTTCTGATCCAGGATGCGGTCATGAATTTCGCCAAAGGCAAGTATAACTCTGGCTTTTGAAGTTCTTCAATTACATCAAATGACATAGACATGTATCTCAGTTTATTTTTTAAAGAGTTTATTTACGTGCACAAATTAATAAAATAATATTTTGCATGTTGATAGCTTTCGTAGAAATTTATTAAGTTGCTTTTTTATTTTTTCCATTTTCAGAAATGTGTCATGAAAGCATTTAACCTTTATCAGCAAGACTATGGATGTGAAATGTGAAAAGCAAATTTTTTCTTTACGTTGAAGGAATATCATGAAAATGTTTATGTAAGCGCTTAAATCTCCTCTAATGTTGTTTTTTTAACTATTCCATTGTTCGTTTGTTAGTTTTTCAATAAATATCGATGTTATTATTCCAAGTCTTGTCCAATGATTTACGAAATGGTCAACAGTTAATTGAAGATTTTTTTCAAAGAAAGTGTTAGTTCCACATTTGATAACTTTAAGGTTATTAATATATAAAGGAACAACTTTACTGATTAGTTCATCCTCAGACCGTGTTACTGAACCATAATACAGTCGCTCAAATAAATATCCGAACACTATGGTTGATTACAGAATTCAGAAAAAATATCTGGCAACGATTTTTTTTAGAAATCAACGACCTGGCAACCTTCGTGTCACGTGATTACAGAATTCGGAAAAAATATCTGGAGCGTGTACAGCAACTGTACACGCTCCAGTTACCGTTCAGCAAACTGGAGCGTGTGCAGTTACTGCACACGCTCCAGTTTGCTGTGAACGGTAACTGCACACGATCAATATTTCCGTGAGTGAGCCCACACGATCTAGTATCAAAATAATATGGCCACCTACAGTCGCTCAAAAAAGTATCCGAACACCATGGTTGATTACAGAATTCAGAAAAAATATCTGGAGCGTGTACAGCACCTGTACACGCTCCAGTTATCGTTCACAGCAAAATGGAGCGTGTGCAGTTACTGCACACGCTCCAGTTTGCTGTGAACTGTAACTGCACACACTCAATATTTCCTTGAGTGAGCCCACACGATCCAATGTGCTATAAACATTATCCGCAACCGCTCCAGTTTGCTGTGAACGGTAACTGCACACGCTCAATATTTCCGTGAGTGAGCCGACACGATCTAGGTCTTTGTAAGCTCACACGATCCAATGTGCTGTGAACATTAATCTCAACCGCTCCAGTTTGCTGTGAACGGTAACTGCGCACGCTCCATATTCATTGCATTATATATTCATACGCATTATATATATTAAAATAAGTATCTGAACATTATGGTTGATTACAGAATTCAGAAAAAATATCTGGCAACGTTTTTTTTAGAAATTAGTGATCTGGCAACATTCGTGTCACGTGACAAATATCAACCATAGTGTTCGGTATATTTATTTGAGCGACTGTACATTAATCTGCCAAAATATTAGAGAATTTGCATGTTAAGTCAATTGGAATCTAATTTCGAAGCTCTATAACTTCTAAAATATGCATCGAATGTGAAAATGAGGCTGAAGATTAATTAAATCTTATAATCAAATCTATTCAAATGTATCGAAATTTAATTCAGAAATATTCGTTCAGTAGATTTGTGAGGTCTGTAAATGGTAGCTAGGTAGTCACTGGAAGGAGAGCTATGCACCAATTCCCTGTGATGATGCACAGAACCGGCCAGGCCTAGCACCTAATGTCCGACGTCGCCTTCTCGTGGTGCAGACCGTTAGTACCTTTCAAAAGAGATACTCTCTTGTGGAAGTGAACGAAATTGGAGGGCTGCCAGATTCGTGTGGCCTATTGATCTGGACAACTATGGCTACTTTTCTTCTTTTTTCTACCCTGCTGAGGAGTGGTCAACCACACAGAGTCCTGGTGCTGACCATATAAACCCACTGGACTGGACAGATATATGGTTCTGACCTTGATTACGGATCCTGATTTTACTGCACTGGTGGCCTTCTGTGGAGGGAAAATCTTCCGCTGTGTTTTCTGTTTGTTTGTGGGTTGACAGCCTTATGTGAATAGATTCGCAGGATATGTTTATCAGCTGGTGGATAATCCTGAGCAGATGTCATCGCAGGCACCTGAACTCTTTGCTTCTATTCGCATCGTCAAATTCTACATTGGAGAACGTCTTCCAGTGTAGATGGCTTCAGTCTTTAGTTGTGGGGGAACGGGTCTTTGCCCCATGTCTGCGATTAGGGGGCTGTTTGATATTGTCGGCATTCTCTCTCAATAAACATAGTTTCTTTAAACATCCCACTAACCATTTTCTCTCCATAGGTAGTTGGAATGTGAGGACTCTGCACAGAGCTTTTTCTCTTGATGTCCTCACACAAGAATTCCACCGTTATAATTTAGATATTCTCGGTTTGCAAGAGACCAGATGGACAGATAAAGGTCAGATTCTTAAAAATAATCTTAAATTTCTCTTTTCAAGGAGGGACGACAATAAGCATCATCAAGGCGTGGGTCTGCTTCTCAGCAGACACGCTAGTGATGCTCTTCTAGGATACGAGTGCATTAATGAAAGGTTTCTTACAGCAAAATTTCAGACAAGCGTTAAAGACTTGAATGTTATCTGCTGTTATGCCCCCACTGAGGATGCCGACGAGGATGAGAAGGATAGGTTTTATGAACAACTTCAGGATATTTTGAATTCTGTCAAGAAAGGAGATATTACCTTTGTTCTTGGTGACTTCAATGCCAAAGTTGGTACTGACTCTGATCTTTGGGGTAGGATGATAGCCCCTTTTGGTATTGGTAGTTGCAATGGCAATGGGCAACGTCTCCTACAGGTAAGTAAACTCAATGGATTCAGAATAACTAACACTTATTACAAACACCGCGACATACATAAGTACACATGGGTTTCACCTGATGGGCTGCATAAGAATATGATTGACATATTAATTAACAGCAAATGGGCTAGTTCTGTTAGGAATACCAGGGCATATACGGGAGCTGAAATTGGATCTGATCATTATCTTGTTAAAAGTGTCTTGCAACTTAAACTTAAAAAGTGTTGTGCTAGGGTTAAAAAATTTGCTTTTAATACTGAAGCTCTGAAAGACCCAGTTATAGCAAAAGCTTACCATGATAGGTTACTTAATCATTATGACAGTCATGGTATGCTTAATACTGAAGTTGAGGAAGAATGGGATCATTTTAAACAGGCTTTTTTGGACACTATCAGTACTCTTTTAGGAAAAAAAGATCAGAGGAGACAGAATTTTCTGAGTGATAGAGCACTTGACCTTATTTCGGAAAGAAAGAACTGCAGGAATGTCTTTAATCAATACCCTACTAGTCCTAATAGAAAGCATTACAGAGAACTTGAAAAACGTGTAAAAGATCAGTTAGCTGCTGATAAGAATCTTTGGCTTGATGGTTTGGCTGACAAAGCCGAGGAAGCAGTTAGACAGCACAACAGCAGAGAGATGTACCAGATAGTTAATGTTTTATGTGGTAGAAAACGGACAGGTATACAGGGATTGAAGGATAAACAAGGTAAGGTTATATAGAAGGTGAGGATTCTGTCATGGCTAGGTGGGCTGAGCATTTCAGCGATATTCTAAACAATGTGGTTAGTTCTATTCCCATTGTTTGTAATGATGATAGATGCATTGGTGGCTTTAATGTTGGCCCTGTAACACAATCTGAAGTTATTTTGGCTGTTTCTAAACTTAAACTACATAAATCCCCAGGGGTAGATGAAATTACTACGGAAATGCTCAGAGCTGGTAATGTTTCGGTTACCACTTGGATGACTGAAATTCTGAATAACTATTATGATAAAGGCATGGTTCCTAAGGATTTTGCCAGAGCTATTGTTATCCCTATTTTCAAAAAAGGTGATCGCAGTTCTTGTGATAACTATAGGGGTATCAGCCTACTCTCTGTTCCAGGTAAAGTTTTTTGCATGATTGTGCTTAATAGAATTAAGAATCTGGTTGACAGTCGATTGCGTGATGAGCAATGTGGATTCAGAAGTGGTAGGGGATGTGTAGATCAGATATTTTCACTTAGGCAGATTCTTGAGAAATGTTTAGAATTTCAGAAACCTTTGGTTGCTAGCTTTGTTGATTTCAAAAATGTTTTCGACTCTGTTGATCGTCATAATTTGTTGTTGATTGCGAGATCATATGGTATACCAGAGAAGTTAGCATAATGAAAGTTCTCTATAATAACACTAAGTCGTGTGTGAGAGTTGGTAAGGCTTGTAGCAATTGGTTTAGCATTACTTCTGATGTTCGACAAGGGTGCATTTTGTCTCCTTTTCTCTTCAGCTTGGCTATTGATTACGTTATGCGAAATTAACTTCAAGGGAAAGATTTTGGCCTTAAATGGGCTGGAGATATGAAAATTTCTGATTTAGATTATGCTGATGATTTAGCCCTTTTGTATATATTTTGTTGATGAGATGAACTCTTTCATTCGAGCTGTTGATGAAACTGGTAGTAGAGTAGGTTTGGTTATAAACAGAGAGAAAACTAAAATGATGAAAATTGGTCAGGCATGCTGTGGTTCAGTTCATCTGAATGGTTGCAGTCTTGAGCAGGTGTAACAGATACTGGTGACGATTTGCATGAGATTAACAGAAGAATAGGGATTGCTGCCGGGACCTTAGGAATCTATGGAGAGTGTGGAGAAATAGGCGTATACACCTAAAGACTAAAAATAGACTGTATAATAGTTTGGTTCTTTCTAGGGTTAGTTATGGTAGTGAAAGTTGGACGCTGTGTAAACAAGATAACAGGAAACTAGATGCTTTTGATTCTAGATGCTTACGCAGTATCTTGAGTATTAGGTTGGTTAACTTTGTGACTAATGATGAGGTTAGACAAAGGAGTCTGCAACCTCCTTTAAGCAGCATATTGTGCAGAGAGAGACTCCGTTGGTTTGGCCATGTTGCCCGTATGAATTATTATAGATTGGCGAATAGGGTTATGAACAGTGTGCCTAAAGGCCTCAGAAAGAAGGGGAGACCTAGGATGCGGTGGGCAGACAATGTCAAACAGGACCTTGTTAGAATTGGTGTGCAGTGGCCAGATGCAGTAGATGTAGCTCAGGACAGACTTGCTTGGAGAACTAAATTGCACGGTCTGGTTGGGACCTCCGTAGCGCATGGCTGCTTGAGGATGATGACGTGATGATGATGAGATTTGTGAAAGGTGGAAAATATAAGAGTAAATTATCTTGTTATAACAAAAACCTTCATAATTGTCTGATAATGATATTATCATTAAACAAACTTCTAAAATAATATATATTTTATTAAGTAGTTTGAAACAATATTTATTAAGTTTTGATTAATTTCTGAAGTAAATTCTTATGTGGAATTACTGTTATGAAATATTCTAACTACCATAATCCTTGAAATACTGAACAATATCGTTGAAAATCGAGATTCGAATAGATTTGATTCCGATCTTTATCTTCAGCAGCATATCGCATTAATTGCATATTTTAGAAGTTATAGAGCTTCGAATTTATATTTCCATTGACATAAATATTGGAAATTATCAAATATCTTTGCTGGGCACTCTGTCACGTGAAGCAGAATCTATTATGTTAACAATTAATCCTCTAATATGCAAGGGAATTATCAGGGGCTTCTTCTCCATTAGACCATATTGGACCCTTCCCCACCAGAAATAGTCACAGTAAATAATAGTAGACTTTCAATTTTGGAATTCATTATTTGTCATACATAAATTTACATATCATTTTTATATTCGTTTTTTAATTGTTATTTGCCATGTTACGTAGACAATCATAGCATTCACTTTGAGCATTACTGCTGCGTAGGGGCGGGGGTGGCTCAGTCGGTAGCGCGCCAGGCTCGTAATCTGCAGTTCCCAGCTGGATCAGTGTTGACTTATCTCCGCAAAATTCCCCACCCTGCCCACGGTCAGTAGGGGACACCGATGGGCTTGAAAAGGCCGCCGTTCGTCGGATGGGACGTTAAGCCGTGGCCCGTGTGCGGGAGAGCCATACCCTGTGCACGTTAAAGAATGCGCTGGATGGCCTTGATGGGAGGCTACCATACGTCTCCCAACAGCTGTTCCAGTGGGTCCCCTCCCCAAACCTTCTCTGAACCTTCGGGGTCCATGTGACCTGGCCATTTAGCCCATGGTGTGCAAAAAAGTGCCGCTCAGAGGTAAAACAACCCAACTGCTGCGTAGTCTGCTTTACTTTATATAATGCGAATTTTGACATTACGGCGACCTTCCGGAATGTAGCATTATCTATTATAGCGATGACATAACAGCGCAAGCACTGAAATACAATAGCGCTCAACTGCATTAGGTGAGTCGCCATTTTGTAGTGGCCTGCGAGACTTGATTGGCTGATTCAACCACAACTCAAAGATCTTGTTAGCGAATAATCTCTGTTTACTGCACCACGTTCAACATGCCTAAAGTTTCCTGACAAGATGTGTTTCAACTGGATTGCCAACCTTTTTATTTTCCCAAGGAGGGATATTTATGTATGAACGGTTTTTAAAAAATTAAATATGAAAATATAAAATGTTTAGTGTGAACCTTTTTACCTAAAAGTTAAAGAAAAAAATCTATATTTCAACACAAGTTTTTACTAGCGACTATTTTCTTAGTTGGCAAAATGCACTCTATTTTTTGACCTACAACTCCAAGGTCTTCGTTTCGAATACGACCCGATCTCATAATATTTTTTTATAACTCATTTTATTACTAAATCACTTTTCTTTTACAATTCGCTACGCAGTATTGTAATTATTACATATATCAATTGGTTGCAATGAATTGTAAAAAAATTATGCGGAAACTAATAACAAAATAGCTAACTGAACATGGTAAATGATAAAAGAGATAACTGAATAAGGTAAATGATAAAAGAGG
Organism: Ryuthela nishihirai; assembly: GCA_038380435.1. Lineage (NCBI taxonomy): Eukaryota > Metazoa > Arthropoda > Arachnida > Araneae > Heptathelidae > Ryuthela > Ryuthela nishihirai. The sequence continues at coordinate 56,641,236 of JAWZYU010000026.1, forward strand.
TAACTGAATATGGTAAGTGATAAAAGAGATAACTGAATATGGTAAGTGATAAAAGAGATAACTGAATATGGTAATTGATAAAAGAGATAACTGAATAAGTTAATGATAAAAGAGATAACTGAATAAGGTAAATGATAAAAGAGGTAACTGAATATGGTAAGTGATAAAAGAAATAACTGAATATGGTAAATGATAAAAGAGATAACTGAATAAGGTAAATGATAAAAGAGGTAACTGAATATGGTAAGTGATAAAAGAGATAACTGAATATGGTAAATGATAAAAGAGTTAACTGAATAAGGTAAATGATAAAAGAGGTAACTGAATATGGTAAGTGATAAAAGAGATAACTGAATATGGTAAATGATAAAAGAGATAACTGAATAAGGTAAATGATAAAAGAGATAACTGAATATGGTAAATGATAAAAGAGATAACTGAATATGGTAAATGATAAAAGAGATAACTGAATAAGGTAAATGATAAAAGAGATAACTGAATAAGGTAAATGATAAAAGAGATAACTGAATAAGGTAAAGGATAAAAGATGTAACTGAATAAGGTAAACGATAAAAGAGGTAACTGAATATGGTAAGTGATAAAAGAGGTAACTGAATATGGTAAATGATAAAAGAGATAACTGAATAAGGTAAATGATAAAAGAGATAACTGAATAAGGTAAAGGATAAAAGAGGTAACTGAATATGGTAAGTGATAAAAGAGGTAACTGAATATGGTAAATGATAAAAGAGATAACTGAATAAGGTAAATGATAAAAGAGATAACTGAATATGGTAAATGATAAAAGAGATAACTGAATATGGTAAATGATAAAAAAAAGGTAACTGAATATGGTAAATGATAAAAGAGATAACTGAATAAGGTAAATGATAAAAGAGGTAACTGAATAAGGTAAATGATAAAAGAGGTAACTGAATAAGGTAAATGATAAAAGAGATAACTGAATATGGTAAATGATAAAAGAGATAACTGAATAAGGTAAATGATAAAAGAGATAACTGAATAAGGTAAATGATAAAAGAGATAACTGAATATGGTAAATGATAAAAGAGATAACTGAATATGGTAAATGATAAAAGAGATAACTGAATAAGGTAAATGATAAAAGAGATAACTGAATATGGTAAATGATAAAAAAGGTAACTGAATATGGTAAATGATAAAAGAGATAACTGAATAAGGTAAATGATAAAAGAGGTAACTGAATAAGGTAAATGATAAAAGAGATAACTGAATATGGTAAATGATAAAAGAGATAACTGAATATGGTAAATGATAAAAGAGATAACTGAATAAGGTAAATGATAAAAGAGGTAACTGAATATGGTAAGTGATAAAAGAGGTAACTGAATAAGGTAAATGATAAACGAGATAACTGAATATGGTAAGTGATAAAAGAGATAACTGAATATGGTAAATGATAAAAGAGATAACTGAATAAGGTAAATGATAAAAGAGGTAACTGAATATGGTAAATGATAAAAGAGATAACTGAATAAGGTAAATGATAAAAGAGGTAACTGAATATGGTAAGTGATAAAAGAGGTAACTGAATAAGGTAAATGATAAACGAGATAACTGAATATGGTAAGTGATAAAAGAGATAACTGAATATGGTAAATGATAAACGAGATAACTGAATATGGTAAGTGATAAAAGAGATAACTGAATATGGTAAATGATAAAAGAGTTAACTGAATAAGGTAAATGATAAAAGAGGTAACTGAATATGGTAAGTGATAGAAGAGATAACTTAATAAGGTAAATGATAAAAGAGGTTACTGAATATGGTAAGTGATAAAAGAGTTAACTGAATATGGTAAGTGATAAAAGAGATAACTGAATAAGGTAAATGATAAAAGTGGTAACTGAATATGATAAGTGATAAAAGAGATAACTGAATAAGGTATATGATAAAAGAGGTAACTGAATATGGTATGTGATAAAAGAGATAACTGAATATGGTAAATGATAAAAGAGGTAACTGAATATGGTAAGTGATAAAAGAGATAACTGAATAAGGTAAATGATAAAAGAGGTAACTGAATATGGCAAGTGATAAAAGAGGTAACTGAATATGATTAGTGATAAAAAGAGGTAACTGAATATGGTAAATGATAAAAGAGGTAACTGAATATGGTAAATGATAAAAGAGGTAACTGAATATGGTAAATGATAAAAGAGGTAACTGAATAACGTAAATGATAAAAAAAATAACTGAATACGGTAAAGGATAAAAGAGGTAACTGAATATGGTAAGTAATAAAAGAGATAACTGCATATGGTAAATGATAAAAGAGGTAACTGAATATGGTAAGTGATAAAAGAGATAACTGAATAAGGTAAATGATAAAAGAGGTAACTGAATATGGTAAGTGATAAAAAGGTAACTTAATATGGTAAATGATAAAAGAGGTAACTGAATATGGTAAATGATAAAAGAGGTAACTGAATATGGTAAATGATAAAAGAGGTAACTGAATATGATAAGTGATAAAAGAGGTAACTGAATATGGTAAGTGATAAAAAGAAGTAACTGAATAAGGAAAATGATAAAAGAGGTAACTGAATATGGTAAATGATAAAAGAGGTAACTGAATATGGTAAATGATAAAAGAGGTAACTGAATAAGGTAAATGATAAAAGAGATAACTGAATATGGCAAATGATAAAAGAGGTAACTGAATATGGTAAGTGATAAAAGAGATAACTGAATAAGGTAAATGATAAAAGAGGTAACTGAATATGGTAAGTGATAAAAAGGTAACTTAATATGGTAAATGATAAAAGAGATAACTGAATATGGTAAGTGATAGAAGAGATAACTTAATAAGGTAAATGATAAAAGAGTTAACTGAATATGGTAAGTGATAAAAGAATTAACTGAATAAGGTAAATGATAAAAGAGATAACTGAATAAGGTAAATGATAAAAGAGATAACTGAATAAGGTAAATGATAAAAGAGATAACTGAATAAGATAAATGATAAAAGAAGTAACTGAATATGGTAAGTGATAAAAGAGGTAACTGAATATGGTAAGTGATAAAAGAGATAACTGAATATGGTAAGTGATAGAAGAGATAACTTAATAAGGTAAATGATAAAAGAGTTAACTGAATATGGTAAGTGATAAAAGAGATAACTGAATAAGGTAAATGATAAAAGAGATAACTGAATAAGGTAAATGATAAAAGAGATAACTGAATAAGGTAAATGATAAAAGAGGTAACTGAATATGGTAAATGATAAAAGAGATAACTGAATAAGGTAAATGATAAAAGAGATAACTGAATAAGGTAAATGATAAAAGAGATAACTGAATAAGGTAAATGATAAAAGAGGTAACTGAATATGGTAAGTGATAGAATAGATAACTTAATAAGGTAAATGATAAAAGAGGTTACTGAATATGGTAAGTGATAAAAGAGTTAACTGAATATGGTAAGTGATAAAAGAGATAACTGAATAAGGTAAATGATAAAAGTGGTAACTGAATATGATAAGTGATAAAAGAGATAACTGAATAAGGTATATGATAAAAGAGGTAACTGAATATGGTATGTGATAAAAGAGATAACTGAATATGGTAAATGATAAAAGAGGTAACTGAATATGGTAAGTGATAAAAGAGATAACTGAATAAGGTAAATGATAAAAGAGGTAACTGAATATGGCAAGTGATAAAAGAGGTAACTGAATATGATTAGTGATAAAAAGAGGTAACTGAATATGGTAAATGATAAAAGAGCTAACTGAATATGGTAAATGATAAAAGAGGTAACTGAATAACGTAAATGATAAAAAAAATAACTGAATATGGTAAAGGATAAAAGAGGTAAGTGAATATGGTAAGTAATAAAAGAGATAACTGAATATGGTAAATGATAAAAGAGGTAACTGAATATGGTAAGTGATAAAAGACATAACTGAATAAGGTAAATGATAAAAGAGGTAACTGAATATGGTAAGTGATAAAAAGGTAACTTAATATGGTAAATGATAAAAGAGGTAACTGAATACGGTAAATGATAAAAGAGGTAACTGAATATGGTAAATGATAAAAGTGGTAACTGAATAAGGTAAATGATAAAAGAGATAACTGAATATGGTAAATGATAAAAGAGGTAACTGAACATTGTGAGTGATAAAAGAGATAACTGAATATAGTAAATGATAAAAGAGGTAACTGAATATGGTAAGTGATAAAAGAGATAACTGAATAAGGTAAATGATAAAAGAGGTAACTGAATATGGTAAGTGATAAAAGAGGTAACTGAATATGGTAAGTGATAAAAGAGATAACTGAATAAAGTAAATGATAAAAGAGGTAACTGAATATGGTAAGAGATAAAAGAGATAACGGAATAAGTTAAATGATAAAAGAGGTAACTAAATATGGTAAGTGATAAAAGAAATAACTGAATAGGATAAATGATAAAAGAGGTAACTGAATAGGGTAAGTGACAAAAGAGGTAACTGAATATGGTAAGTGATAAAAGAGTTAACTGATTATGGTAAATGATAAAAGAGGTAACTGAATATGGTAAGTGAAAAAAAAGTAACTCTCTATGATAAATCATAAAAGTCGTAACTGAATATGGTAAATGTTAAAATCGGTAACTGAATATGATAAATGATAAAAGAGGTAACTGATTATGGTAAATGATAAAAGAGGTAACTGAATATGGTAAGTGAAAAAAGATGTAACTGTATATGATAAATCATAAAAGACGTAACTGAATATGGTAAATGTTAAAAGAGGTAACTGAATATGGTAAGTGATAAAAGAGGTAATTGAATATGGTAAATGATAAAAGAAGTACCTGAATATGGTATGTGATAAAAGAAGTACCTGAATATGGTAAATGGTAAAAGAGGTAACTGAATATGGTAAATGATAAAAGAGGTAAGTGAATATGGTAAATGGTAAAAGAGGTAACTGAATATGGTAAGTGATAAAAGAGGTTACTGCTTGTGGTAAATGATAAAAGAGGTAACTGAATATGGTAAATGATAAAAGAGGTAATTGAATATGGTAAGTGATAAAATAGGTAACTGAATATGGTAAGTGATAAAAGAGGTAACTGAATATGGTAAGTGATAAAAGAGGTAACTGAATATGATAAATGATAAAAGTTGTGACTGAATATGATAGATGAAAAAAGAGGTAACTCTATATGATAAATCATAAAAAACGTAACTGAATATGGCAAATGTTAAAATAGGTAACTGAATATGATAAATGATAAAAGAGGTAACTGATTATGGTAAATGATAAAAGAGGTAACTGAATATGGTAAGTGAAATATGAGGTAACTGAATATGGACCAAAACCTAAACCTTCCTATCAGCCTCAAAGGGAAGACCGATGGGCTTGGGGAGATCACCGTCCGTCTGATGTGGCTGAAACTCGTGTCTCCGTGTGCGGGAGAGCCATACTCTTTGCACGTTAAAGAGCGCGCTGGATGACCATGATGTCAGTGGTTCCACTTCGACCAATCTTCTCTGAACGTTTGGGGTCCTTTAGGTCTGGCGATATAGCCCATTGTGTAGGAAAAAATGACGTTCAGAGGTTAAAAAAATTTGAACCTCATATTTAAATTCTGTGAATGTAAATTATCTTGAAATCACACAGATGAGATTTTTCTTCAGTTTTTATAATTTTATTCGAATTCAATACTTATAGCAATCAGGTACAAAGATGAATTTGCAACATTTTGCCCTTTTCATATCGCCTCAATGACATTGTACTTCTTTAAAACCTTTTGCAAACATTCCTGAATGAAACAAAACATAAAGAAATCACAAAAATAGAACAAAATGATTAGTTGTTTTTTCGACTTCATTTCAAACAATAAAATTGCTTTCATTCCAAACAATTTTTTTTTTTTGCATTTCTTTCATTTATACAACCCATTCACCACACGTCCCACAAACACTAAAAATTATTTTAAACATAAAAACTGAGATGTAGCAGAATTTGAGCACTTTTTGCGTACTGGAAATGTGAAAGAAATTTTATCGCGAATCGATTCCGTGATTTTCACGCACTCGTTCGATTGCAGATGAAAAATTTGCATGGCAAGGACAACTTTGAAGATGTGTCGCCCCCACAGTTATTTTATCTTGTGGACACAAGGGCAGGAAGGGTCTCGGACGTTTTCTTCGCATCGATAGTGACATTTTTGACCAAACTGCATATTATGACATTATTCTGCTTTCAGCTCCTGCTCAGGAAAGCCTTTGCCACTTGCATGGAACATTCGCGACGGATCAGTTGGCTCCCTCAGGTATCAAAGCAGGAGCTACGTGACCCGGCGCAAACAACATCAAAACACCAGATGGGCGGACGGCCCAGCAGGTGTCCTCTCTATGGACTTCTGACTAAATGAGGTAGGGGAACGTTTTGTTAAGATCTGGTACAGTCGCTCAAATAAATATCCGAACACCATGGTTGATTAGAGAATTCAGAAAAAATATCTGGCAACGATTGCTTTAGAAATTAGTGATCTGGCAACCTTCGTGTCACGTGATTACAGAATTCAGGAAAAATATCTGGAGCGTGTACAGCAAATGAACACGCTCCAGTTACCGTTCACAGCAAACTGGAGCGTGTGCAATTACTGCACACATTCCGTGATTACTGCACACATTCCGTAACTGCACACGCTCAATATTTCCGTGAGTGATCCCACACGATCTAGTATCAAAATAATATGACCACCTACAGTCGCTCAAAAAAATATCGGAAAATTATGGTTGATTACAGAATTCAGAAAAAATATCTGGCAACGATTTGTTTAGAAATTAGTGATCTGGCAACCTTCGTGTCACGTGACACGAAGGTTGCCAGATCCTCGTGTCACGTGACACGAAGGTTGCCAGATCACTAATTTCTAAAAAAATCGTTTCCAGATATTCATGTTTTGCACCTCGGCAGTCCAACCAATGCCCGCCCCCGGAATGGGACCTCCTTGATGAGGGGGGGGGGGGGGCTTACGGTGCCTCCGAGAAGTTGGGATCGGATCGCTGGCACTCTGGAGTTCATGATATCTTGTGCCCCCCGGTGGAGGGGGGCTTGTTGAGGGCTGGTGGACGGGTTTTCGCTTGGGCAGGTCCAGTCGGCTTATTGACTTGTCCCCTTGAGAAGCTAGGGGCTACAGCCCCGGTTGAGGGTTCTGCGGATAGGGTTTGGCTAGCCCGTCCAGAAGGCTCATCGATGCGGTCTCAATGATATCGTGGTTCGGAAGATTGTTCACTGGGGGGGGGGGCGGCTTCGGCCCTTTCACAATGGAGAGGACGAAGTTGAGGGCTCGCGACCGGGCGTAGCTGCCCCGGTCGAAGGACTTATCGATGGAACAGCCAAACTAAGAATCCCACAGAACTGATTTGGACTCTAAGGCTTTCGTAGTGGGGGAGCTTGGGTGCTTTGAAGTGGTGTCGGCGGGTGGTCCTCTAGCGTCCGCACAGCATGTAACTCCCCGGAGGTGCCGAGACAGGGAGGGTCTACTGAAAGGGCTTGGGCAACCTGATTAAGCAGACTTATCCTGCACTAACGATGGTTGCGGTTACAGCCCGGAAGTGGGTGGCGTCCGCTTCGCTGCGGGCCTCCAATCGGTGCTCGGAAAGGCCGCCGTCCGTCGGATTGGACGTTAAGCCGTGGCCCCGTATGCCGGAGAGCCATACTCTGTGCACGTTAAAGAACATGCTGGATGGCCTTGACGGGAGGCTACCATCTGTCTCCCAACAGCTGTTCCAGAGGGTCCACTCCCCCAACCTTCTCTGAGCCTTCGGGGTCCATGTGACCTGGCGATTTAGCCCATGGTGTGCAAAAAAAAGTGCCGCTCAGAGGTAAAACAACCCAACCCAATCCAATCGGTGCTATGGAGGGGCTGATGCGGAATGGTCATGGTGAAAGGTTCTCATCCTCGGCCGATTAAGCGTGGCTGCAGGACAGCCCGGGCTTCTCTGCTGCAGAGGACCCAAAAAGATAGGAATTTTATATCAGTTTGGCATCAAAATTCAAAAGATACCATCTTTAATTTTATAATTGGCAAGTTTCTGAACAAAATTCAGTGAGTGTTGGGCATATTCCTAGGCATCACTCAAAATTTAAAAGATCCCACTCACAGTGCACCTCAATGATTATCTCTACAGGCAGGCTATAAAAACCCAAGCAGTGCTTATCTCTTCACGTAAGGTCTCCCGCTGTAGGCAGGTTCAAATGTAAGGCAAGCATAAAAGACAGGAACGTTTTTAGTCGATGGTGGTTTCAGTGACAACTCCCTTATGGTGATATGCAGTCATAGTACTGCGGTGCACCGGGGTTGGCACGATTACTTCGTTGTCCAACCAATGGGCAGCGTACACGCTGGGTCAGCGAGGTGACCTCCACGAGAGGGCCAGCAAAGAGGGAACAATGGAGAAATTTCAAAAACGAACAGTCCTGTCTTCTCGTTTTGTCTGTGTGGTCGACAGCAATGATCCTCTCCGGTGCACACAACAGATTCCCAAAGTGTGAGCAATGAATGTTCGGAGAGAGCGCTCCGGAGCCGTATTCTCAGCTACTAGAGGCGGACGGCCCAGCAGGTGTCCTCTCTAAGGAATTCTGATTAAATGAGGTAGGGGAACGTTTTGTTAAGATCTGGTACAGTCGCTCAAATAAATATCCGAACACTATGGTTGATTACAGAATTCAGGAAAAATATCTGGAGCGTGTACAGCAACTGTACACGCTCCAGTTACCTTTCAAGGCAAACTGGAGCGTGTGCAGTTACTGCACACGCTCCAGTTTGCTGTGAACGGTAACTGCACACGCTCAATATTTCCGTGAATAAGCCCACACGATCTAGTATCAAAATAATATGACCACCTGCAGTTGCTCAAAAAAGTATCCAAACACCATGGTTGAATACAGAATTCAGAAAAAATATCTGGCAACCTTCGTGTCACGTTGCAACGAAGGTTGCCAGATCACTAATTTCTGAAAAAATCGTTGCCAGATATTTTTTCTGAATTCTGTAATCAACCCATAGTGTTCGAATATTTTTTAATATATATAATGCATATGAATATATAATGCAATGAATATGGAGCGTGTGCAGTTACCGTTCACAACAAACTGGAGCGTGTGCAGTTGCTTTACACGCTCCAGATATTTTTCCTGAATTCTGTAATCACGTGACATGAAAGTTGACAGATCACTAATTTCTAAAAAAAATCGTTGCCAGATATTTTTTTTTTGAATTCTGTATTCAACCATGGTATTCGGATACTTTTTTGAGCGAGTGTACCATTCTTCCACATGAGTGTTTTCGGCGTACTGCCGCCACGTTGTCCGAGTAGGACCCAGAAGTGTTAAGAACTGGCTGTCTCACGAGCAAGTAGTTCGTTTATTTCATGGGCTCTTTACTAATGGCCTGGTTGCTGCATCAAACATAAAGTTTCTCTTATTCAAAAGGGCAGTGGCAGGGGCGCTTGTTTGAAAATTATCCCAAAAGTGGGAATAGTTGTGTGTGTAAAATGTCTGAGAGTAATTTTGTTAATAAATGTTGTATTTTATTGTTAACTGCAAAATTGGCTCAGCTGCCATTTTGCTAAATGTCTGTTTATTTCAATACTGGGTCCGGGAATTGCCTAGATTTGGCAGCAAGTAAACGAATCACCGCCTAAGTGCGTGTGCCGCCCTAAAACAATCTGGGGTGGTCACGATAGATGACAGTTTAGTTGGCGGGGATCAATTTAGCAATTGGATGTCGTTGATGGAAGATTATCATCTGTCTATCTATAATATATCTCTATAATATGGGGCGGGGGTGGCTCAGTCGGTAGCGCGCCAGGTTCTAATCTGTAGTTCCCAAGTTCGAGTCCCAGCTGGGTCAGCGTTGAGATTTATCTCCGCAAAATTCCCCGCCCTGCCCACGGTCAGTAGGGGACACCGATGGGCTTGGAAAGGTCGCCGTCCGTCGGATGGGACGTTAAGCCGTGGCCCCGTGTGCGGGAGAGCCATACCCTGTGCACGTTAAAGAACACGCTGGATGGCCTTGACGGGAGGTTACCATCTGTCTCCCAACAGCTGTTCCAGTGGGTCCCCTCCCCCAACCTTCTCTGAGCCTTCGGGGTCCTTGTGACCTGGCCATTTAGCCCATAGTGGGCAAAAAAGTGCCGCTCAGAGGTAAAGCAACCCATCTCTCTATAATATATGAATGCCAGAATAACGAAACTATTTCTCTTTTCCTGCTAATTTACAATGAATTTTTATTTTCAAATTTATAACGAAATTTGTGAGTAGAAAAATCCTCGAACAATATGATGTACATTAAAAACCTTTACTGTGTTTTTTAGCATCTGATCATTCGTGGCAAGTTTCATTCCATATAATAACTGATATTTTAACTTGCTTCAGTTTCCCAGATAAGTAAAATTCTACAGCGCCAGGTTTGTTTTATGACCAGACTTTGATAGGTGGTGAACAGTTATAGGTATGAAAATCCTTATCCACTACAGCCATTACAGCAATTGTAAAAATCAGGGCACCATTTACACACGCAAAGGCTTAAGATTGGATTGTTTTACCTCTGAGCGGCACTTTTTGCACACCATGGGCTAAATAGCCAGGTTTCAAGGACCCCGAAGGCTCAGAGAAGGTTGGGGGAGGGGACCCACTGGAACAGCTGTTGGGAGACAGATGGTAGCCTCCCGTCAAGGCCATCCAGCGTGTTCTTTAACGTGCACAGGGTATGACTCTCCCGCACACGAGGTCACGTCTTAACGTCCCATACGACGGACAGCGGCCTTTCCAAGCCCATCGGTGTCCCCTACTGACCGTGGGCAGGGCGGGGAGTTTTGCGGAGATAAATCTCAACGCTGATCCAGCTGGGACTCGAACCTGGGAACTACAGATCACAAGCCTGGCACGCTACCGACAGAGCCACCCCGCCCCCAAAGCCAAGGGTGCCGGAATCACAGGGCGGTGCTGGGGCGGCCCGAGCCGTTCCACGATATCCGACGTTTATGTGCAAAATAAAATCGAATGATTAGCCATCCGTAGTTCGTTTAATTTAATACGTATTGTTTATACCGTCGTATCGTCAAGACAGCATATTACAGATTTTCGTTATTTCCTACAAAAATATTTTCTTTTCCTTTTATCGGCTGACAATTAGCCTTCTCCCACCCCCCTCCTGCACTGCGCATGCCATAAAACAACTTTGGGGCGCAATTTCCAACTTTTCATATTACTTTTACAAATCATGCCGTTACAAAGTAAAATTCTGTTAGATAGGAATATTTTTCTTTGGACGGGAGTTCATAATTTGTATGTAGGTGGTCATATTATTTTGATACTAGATCGTGTGGGCTCACTCACGGAAATATTAAGCGTGTGCAGTTACCGTTCACAGCAAACTGGAGCGTGTGCAGTAACTGCACACGCTCCAGTTTGCTGTGAACGGTAACTGGAGTGTGTACAGTTGCTGTACACGCTCCAGATATTTTTCCTGAATTCTGTAATCACGTGACACGAAGGTTGCCAGATCACTAATTTCTAAAGAAATCAATGCCAGATATTTTTTCTGAATTTTGCAATCAACCATAGTGTTCGGATACTTTTTTGAGCGACTGTACATTATATTGAATTTATTTTGTTCATAAACCCCGTGATTGTTTAAGATCAACATCAGTACAGGGGCGTACATCATCAGTTTTTTTCCTATCAATCGATCAACAACTGATTCAAAAAATTAATTTTCATGAGAGTTTGCCAACGAAATTATAGGAAAAGTTAAAATACTTTAAAAATAATTAATTTTAATTCCTTTGGCAATTATTTACCGTATATTCCCGCAGATAAGACGAGGAATAAATTTTCGTCAAAGTTTTATAGTTTTAGCATATATCTGTCCTATAAGACGACCCCAAGCTATCAACGGCCTATGAATTTAGTTTCGATCGGCGATCATCATCTGGATAATAATACTCTATAGCGTACACGGAATTATGTCCTATTCGCAAACATTCGCACTGATTCGGGCATTCGGGTAATGACCTTGACTATTCACAAAAGCGTCGTATGGGCTATTCTATTTTGTGGACATACTCTACTCTGTACTAGTAAATAATTACGGGTTGTCCGTTTTTTCCTCAGTAGCTCAATAAACATAACTTTTAATATTTATTTTGTTTCAGTATAGTTTTACTATTACAATGTAATGTATTATTTACTATTACAATGTAATGTATTATCACATAGCGCATTTAAATAATATGATAGATTTTCGATAAGTTGTAGTAATAATGGTTTCAATTTATATAAATTTCAATCTAATTTTTTTTTGCATCTGTCCTATAAGACGACCCGGATTTTGGGGTCTTTTTTTATGATTCAACTATCGTCTTATCTGCGGAAATATACGGTATATTCAATTAATATTTATTCATGTAACTGTGTTAACCCTTTCACGACTAAGGGAAACATTTTTCCCATTTTAAAATTGGTGATTGTCGTATTTAATTATAACCTTATCTGCATTTTTTATACAGAATGTCAAAATAGAACGTATGCCGAACGCAATTACGTAAACGGGAACGTTTAGAAAACAAAAACAGAACTGTCAGGACGCATAATATATGTACTATGTGCAATGTCCATCTTTTCCTCACTACCAAAAGAAATTGCTTCGCAGAATATCATAATTAGCACATCATTTTGTATAGTAATTTTATTTCATAATTTTGTATTATTTTAGTTAACATTTTGTTCTAATAAACCAATAAATAAAAGACATTGCATAATAAGCCTAACTATAATTTGTGTTACCTTTATAGTCCATTGGGAAAAATATTTCCCATAAAATTCCAAAAACACTACACATTGTTATGTATTTTTCTTATGATTTTTATTTATTTTACGTCTAAACAAACTAAAATAAACAGTTACATACTAATATTTACTCTTAGAAACTCTATGGTCCTGAAAGGATTAAAATAATGACAATAAATATATATAATATAAATAACGTGTATTTTTTTTATCAATAACTGAACAAGAGAGGACAATTATAAATTTGCCAAGGGCGCCAAAAGTATAGCTACACCTCTGTACTCACGTGTTGTTATACTTACAGGATATCTTAACCACACAGCAGTGAACTGTGAAGAGATTTCCACATGATGATTGCTCATCAGATTTCCAACTTCGTATACACTTACAGAAACTTCGCCATGTTCGCTCTAAATCTGCTCCTCACAGCACAGGTGTGTAACAGTGATAACTGCTCCCACCTGGTGACACTATTTGGTACTTAGTTTGTAGTGTTAGTTATTCTCAAATCATTAAGTTTACTTACCTATAGGAGATATTCCCCATTGCTATCGGAACTACCAATGACAAATTATCACCCCTCCGCAAAGGTCACCCATCCCAACAAAGAATGTTCCCAGGATTTAGTTTCGTTGGGGGAGGAGGTTTGTTGGGGACTGGCCATTTAGCCCATAGTGTGCAAAAAAGTGCTCTGAGCAGCACTTTTTTGCACACCATGGGCTAAATGGCCATGTCACAAGGACCCCGAAGGCTCAGAGAAGGTTGGAGGAGGGGACCCACTGGAACAACTGTTGGGAGACAGATGGTAACCACCTGTCAAGGCCATTCAGCGTGTTCTTTAACGTGCACAGGGTATGGCTCTCCCGCACAAGGGGACCACAGCTTAACGTCCCATCCGACGGACGGCGGCCTTTCCAAACCATCGGTTTCCATCCTACTGTCCGTGGACAGGGCGGGGTGTTTTGCGGAGAAAAATCTTAACACTGACCCAGCTGGGACTCAAACCTGGGAACTGCAGATTACGAGCCTGGCGCGCTACCGGCTGAGCCACCCCCGCCCCTAGGGGAGGAGGGGATGTTCTGAGGACTTCCAATTAGTAAAATATTCCACCAGACAGGAAAGATTAAAATGATTATCGATATCGAATGAGATTTTATAGTTGTTTTTTGCTAATCTGATTTTAGTGTCGGACATAAAATGTAGAGGCAAAATAAAAATTACACAAAGACAACTATTACCAGGTACAGTCGCTCAAAAAAATATCCGAACACTATGGTTGATTACAGAATTCAACCTTCGTGTCACGTGACACGAAGGTTGCCAGATCACTAATTCCTAAAAAAATCGTTGCCAGATATTTTTTCTGAATTCTGTAAATAACCATAATGTTTGGATACTTTTTTGAGCGACTGTAACAACTCTCGCATTGAAGTTATTACAATCTCCTGTCTTCACAGAATTCAAAATATCCTGAAGTGGTCCATAAGAGATCTTCCTCATTCATATCGTATCTTTAGTGGCGTATAAGAACACTATATTAATATCATATATATATATAAGTAGATGATTGTGATTGATTAAGCGACTCACTGACAGAGATCGCGCTAATTCTAATCACGAAGCAGAAACGGTAGAGCTATGAAAATTTGCATCGCGTCTCAGATCTCGGGGAAAATCCGAAATTTGTATATATGGGGTGTTTCGGATTGTAGATGTCAGAAACGCTACAAAATTTCGGATTCAGAGGATCCTTCTGGGTCAAAGGTCAAAGATGCACTTGGTACTTCGAGGTGAAAGGTCAATTATTGATCTACCAGTGTTAGAGAACTAAAAAATGGTGCCTTGGGGGTATTTTGAGCAGTAGATCTCAGAAATTATTAATCCATTGAGCGATCCCACGGTTACTGCAATCAACTGCAGAGACCATGTTGCTAGCTGGCCACAGAACCAACTAACACCCCCCCAGATCCCCCCAAAAAGGTCTCATATACAGTCGCTCAAAAAAGTATCCGAACACTTTGGTTGATTAGAGAATTCAGAAAAAATATCTGGCAACGATTTTTTTAGAAATTAGTGATCTGGCAACCTTCGTGTCACGTGACACGAAGGTTGCCAGATTTTCCTCCGGAAAAATACAAATTTTCCATAAAATCAGACTAACCCCGTCTAATCCAGAAAATGGTCCGTTTTGCTGTGTTTAAATTGTCTCGAAAACTTATAGGCAAAAAATAAAGTTCACAAATGAATGCAGAAAACAACTTACTTGGAATGCTGCAAACGATTCTGCGATAGGTCCGCTCTGGATAACGAGAAGAAAAATTATGTTATTATTTCCATAACAGAAATAGTTTTTTTTTTCAAAAATATACTGGCAATTAAAAGAAAATGGGCAGAAGTATCTATGATTCAAAATGGTTTTCAGAAATACAAATAGTTTTGAGATAATAAAGTTTATTTCTCCATAAGACCACAGCAAACTCGTGAAGGTTTCTTGAAGGTGACTGTGACCATGCAATTTACTTCTGAAGGGCGTCCTATACTTGCTAACTGTATTTAAATCCAGGGATCTCGTTAATCCCCCATCCTATGAATATCTTCACTTTCATGGAAATTTCGACAACAGCAGCCATGGTAAGTTGCTCATATTCTTTGGTGTCACAAGTGTACCTCGACTGGCTCACCATCAGTCAAAGGGGCGGGGGTGGCTCAGACGGTAGCGCGCCAGGCTCGTAATCTGTAGTTCCCAGGTTCGAGTCCCAGCTGGGTAAGCGTTGAGATTTATCTCCGCAAAATTCCCCGCCTTGCCCACGGTCAGTAGGGGACACCGATGGGCTTGAAAAGGCCGTCGTCCGTCGGATGGGAAGTTAAGCCGAGGCCCCGTGTGAGGGAGAGACATACCCTGTGCACGTTAAAGAACACGCTGGATGGCCTTGACGGGAGGCTACCATCTGTCTCCCAACAGCTGTTCCAGTGGGTCCCCTCCCCCATCCTTCTCTGAGCCTTCGGGGTCCATGTGACCTGGCCATTTAGCCCATGATGTGCAAAAAAGTGCCGCTCAGAGGTAAAACAACCCAAGCAACACAACACATCAGTCAAACAACCACCAAAAGGTCCCACATAGCCCAGCCACGCGTGGTCCACCGTGATAGGTAATGTGTGTCCCATCTCGTAACAGAGAAGCGACGAGCACAGCGGCCCAACTAACCATCCAGTAGATTGTTGCAATGACAAGACCAATAACCACGTGGATAATTCTGTGGACATTTGCTCGTATGAGCTATGAAAATTGACGACGTCACAGGTACGCAAGCTCACTTACAAGACAAAAGAGACAGAGCCTTGTATGGGTATGTCAGCACCAAAACTGAACTTCCTAAGTGTAGAAAACTGTTGCCTGGCCAGATAAATCCTGTTTCCAGCATTCATTGGAGGGCTGTGGGTTGGGTTGTTTTACCTCTGAGTGGCAATTTTATGCACACAATGGATTAAATGGCCAGGTCACAAGGAACTCGAAGCCTCAGAGAAGGTTGGGGGAAGGGACCCACCGGTACAGCTGTCAGGTAGCCTCCAGTCAAGGCCATCTAGCGTGTTCTTTAACGTGCACAGGATATGGCTCTCCCACACACGGGGCCACAGCTTAACATCCCATCCGACGGACGGCGGTCTTTCAAATCCCATCGGTGTCCCCTACTGACCGTGGGCAGGGCGGGGGAATTTTGCGGAGACAAATCTCAACGCTCACCCAGCTGGCACTCGAACCTGGCGCGCTACCGATTGAGCCACCCCCGTCCAGACAGGCTTTGGTGTTAGGGTTTGGTAACTATTTTCATGGCATGCCCTGGGTTACAGTGAATCAATGACTTGATGGGACGGCTTACCTTTCTACTGTCCGACCCAGTACACGAGGTGTTAGGTATAAATATAAATAAAATAAATACCCCCTCAATCAGCTGCTTGCCACAGAGGTCTGACAGGAGCCTGTCAGTTTATATGCCATAGTAGAAGGTCTGAGTAGATGGCAGGACCTCAGCAGAAGTCAACTCAGCGTATTTGTGGTTTCGTCATTAACATATAGAATATTTTTTTACGAAATTTCCATAATTTTTGGAGACACCCTGGATAAATAATTATTACCATTAACTAAGATTAATTATAGTTTTAGCAATATAACAATTTTTACCTGATTTTCTGCCATAAGGCTGTTCATTTTAGGAAGCATGCAAGTGTCAAACTAGGAAAAAGAAATTAAAAATATGCCGTGTAAATTATTAAACGTAACAAATTCAACATTTTACTCCAAAAGAAATTACAATAATTTTAGCACTTGAAATGTTGGGATTTGAATCAGTGACAAGTGAAGCTCAAAAAAGTATCCGAACACTATAGTTCATGACAGAATTCAGAAAAAATATCAGTTACAAAACAGTTCATATTGGAACAGTTACAAGTTTGAATCAGTTACAATATGAACACAAACAAGTTTACAAGTTTGAATCAGTTACAAAAAAATATATCTCATATTGGAAAAAATCTCAACACTGCAGTCTTTTCAGTTGGATTGGATTGTTTTATCTCTGAGCGGCACTTTTTTGCACACCATGGGCTAAATGGCCAGGTCACATGGACCCCGAAGGCTCAGAGAAGGTTGGGGGAGGGGACCCACTGGAACAGCTGTTGGGAGATAGATGGTAGTCTCCCGTCAAGGCCATTCAGCGTGTTCTTTAACGTGCACAGGGTATGGCTCTCAAGCACACTGGGCCACGGCTTAACGTCCCATCCGACGGACGGCGGCATTTCCCAGCCCATCGGTGTCCCCTACTGACCGTGGGCAAGGCGGGGAATTTTGCGGAGATAAATCTCAACGCTGACCCAGCTGGGACTCGAAATTAGGAACTACAGATTACGAGCCTGGCGCTCTACCGACTGAGCCACCCCCGCCCCTTCTCTGTTGGTATTCAGTTCTCGCATCCATGGGAAGTGAGATGTATGGCTATCCCACACATGGAGACATGGCTTCATTTCCGACAATCCGACAATGGCAGAGAATTTGCTAATAATGTGGTGAGAAGCCTAAAGGAGTACTGGCCGACATTGAGGGGCGGGGGTGGCTCAGTCGGTAGCGCGCCATGCTGGTAATCTGTAGTTCCTAGTTTCGAGTCCCAGCTGGATCAACGTTGAGATTTATCTCCGCAAAATTCCCCCGCCCTGCCCACGGTCAGTAGGGGACACCGATGGGCTTGGAAAGGCCGCCGTCCGTCGGATGGGATGTTAAGCCGTGGCCCCGTGTGCGGGAGAGCCATACCCTGTGCACGTTAAAGAACACGCTAGATGGCCTTGACGGGAGGCTACCATCTGTCTCCCAACAACTGTTCCAGTGGGTCTCCTCCCCCAACCTTCTCTGAGCCTTCCGGGTCCATGTGACCTGGCCATTTAGCCCATGGTGTGCAAAAATTGCCACCCACAGGTAAAACAACCCAACTGTTTCAGGGGGTAATTAAATTAATTTCGGAAGCATATAAGTTATTTTCATTTATTAACATAGAAAAACAGTTTTATCCCTTATTTTCGATAACCCCATTTACTTCTTTTTGGCTCCCCTGAGCTTCTTGCCCCTCCCCCTAACCCCGATTTTTTTTCTAGAACCGGGATCCTCGTACCTTGGTACCTCTTGAATTGTAAATGTTTCGAAGATTTCAATAAAAAATTTTCAGAAGTCGTTAATCATCATTATCCATAAATCGTTATAAAGATAATCATTAAAAAAAATGAAGATTAATTATTTTATCACACTTTTGACATTTCTTTAATTAGAAAAAGAAAATATTTTTTACTTACTGGCAGATAGTGGGAGAAAGGATCGTCTGAGTGTTTGCAAGCCTCTTCGATAACATCCTCAAATTTCACCTTCTCTTTCTTTAATACTTCGCTGGAACAATTAGCTGCAATATTTTTCACCTGATATATTTAAAGACAAAATTTAATAGTGTATTTCAAAATTATTTTAAACTATCAAAAAAAAGTACATAAGTACAGTCGCTCCAAAAAATATCCGAACACTATGGTTGATTACAGAATTCAGAAGAAACATCTGGAACGTGTACAGCAACTGTACACGCTCCAGTTACCGTTCACAGCAAACTGGAGCGTGTGCACTTACTGCACACGCTCCAGTTTGCTGTGAACGGTAACTGCACACGCTCAATATTTCCGTGAGTGAGCCCACACGATCTAGGTCTTTGTGAGCTCACACGATCCAATGTGCTGTAAACATTAACCGCAACCGCTCCAGTTTGCTGTGAACGGTAACTGCACACGCTCCATATTCATTGCATTATATATTCATACGCATTATATATATTAAAAAGTATCCGAACACTATGGTTGATTACAGAATTCAGAAAAAATATCTGGCAAAGTTTTTTTTTTAGAAATCAGTGATCTGGCAACCTTCGTGTCACGTGACACGAAGGTTGCCAGATCACTAATTTCTAAGAAATATTTGCCAGATATTTTTTTCTGAATTCTGTAATCAACCATAGTGTTCGGATATTTTTTGGAGCGACTATATTTTTGTTGGCTTCAGTTTTTGCTAGTGACTAATATTCGGTTGATTAAGTTTCTTTCATTAAGAGATTAATTTCATAATTTTTTTTGTTTCAATTATTTAATTTTTGAGGTTGATTTTCATTTTTCGACCGTTCCCAAGTTCCCGTCCCTTCTGAACCAGCATTGACGTTTATCTTTCCGAAATTCGACGCCATGCATTCTGTTACTAGGGGACACCGATTGGCTTGTAAAGGTCGTCGTCCGTCGCATGGGATGTTAAGCCGTGGTTCCATATGCGGGAAAGTCACGCGCTGTGCACGCTTGGATGGCCTTTAGACACACTGTTCGCTAGGATCTCCTAAGAGCTCCGAACCTTGGGGTCTTTATGACCTGGCCATTTAGCCCATTGTGTGCAAAAACGAGCCCCTCAGAGGTAAAACATCCCAACCATTTTTTGAAGAACTTAGACTTCAGGTTATTTATGCTTTTTTATCTTTTTTCGAAGAGATTAGTTTTGATGTTTGATTTATTACCTTCAAGAAGATATGAGTTTTAAACTTATAATCTGTTTTTGGAAAGATTGAAACAGAAATAACCAAACAGAAAAAAGTTTTGGTTTAATTTTGGTTTGAAAGCGAAAAAAAGAAAAATTTCCGAATCAGAGAGAACAAGTGCGCTTACCTCATCAGAGTTCAGACTGATGCAGTGGCAGGTTTCGTTTTTCATGGCATTCCATTGTTCTGTGAGGATGAAAGAGAAGAAATCGTGCTAAAAAATAATGTAAGATGAATTCTGAGATGCATTTTTCACTGATAAACATCTCCGCAATTAATGGAACCTGTGAAACTGTTGGAAGTTTCAGTATCAGTACAGTCGCTCAAAAAAATATCCGAACGCTATGGTTGATTGCAGAATTGAGAAAAAATATCTGGCAACGACGTTTTTAGAAATTAGTGATCTGGCAACCTTCGTGTCACGTGATTACGAAGACACGTGATACGAAGGTTGCCAGATCACTAATTTCTAAAAAATCGTTGCCAGATATTTTTTCTGAATTCTGTAATCAACCACAGTGTTCGGATACTTTTTTGAGCGACTGTACTTGGAATGTGAGGATTCTGCATAGAGATTATTCTCTTGATGTCCTAGACTCATTTCCATTTTGAAGAGATACATTTTTATTGATTTCCGTTTTCGGCAGTGATTAATATTGAGTTGATTTCATTTCTTTTATTAATTTTGTCATCTAGTCTTTTGCAAGCAGAGAATAACCAAGATATTCTGTGTCCTGTTTTTCACGAGGTCAGTTAGGTAGAAAAAAATTTAAAGCCGGAATATTGGTATTCGAAACTTGGAACATCAGGTGAAGAAACTGGCATCGTACCTGATCAGCCAACACCTACCTTATAAATCAGTTATGGAGGCCGAAACGTGTAACCAAAGCATAATTCATTATGAGTTTTTAAAAATTCGAAGTAGACTTCTAATAACACATTTAATCCAATAAACGGTTTGATATATTATTTATTTATCTTTTAATTGAATTTAAAATGAATTATTATGGTTGACGTCATTTATTACGTTTCAACTTCTGAAAATGATTTGAATTATAATTTTCCCCTCAAGCAGTTTTTTAACGCAGAGGTCTAACAGTTTAATATTCTTTACAGAAAATCTGTGTTGCAGGCGAGACCTCAACGAAAAGACAACTCTTCAAAAGAAACATTCATGCATTATCAGATATTCAGGGTAACCACTAGGCCACTAGCGAACGAATATTGTTGAAAATTAAGGTTCAGAAGTATATGACTGAGATTCTAAAACTTACAATAAGCATCTTGTTTTACAAACAACTTCGAAAAAAAGTCGTACAACAAAGTTTTACAACAGAAATACTGTCTTGGATCATTTCGTTCAAAGTTGCACCGTTTAAGATTTTTTACTTACCACATAATTCCGGGAATTTTTGTCCGAAAGTATCATCGGAACTGGCAACAAAATGAGCTGCGGCAAAGAACACGAGCATGCGCATTGCTGACGTGAAGGCGAACATTTAGAAACGATTCTTTCCGTGATGAAAATGGATCTAAAAATAAAGAAATCCCTGTAATTTTAAAGCCTTTGCATTTAGTTTCAAGTATACAAATAAATATTCAGAATGGAAGGACTAATTTTAATAATAACACTTTTATTGCAATTAATAATAAATATAAAAGCATCATGATTAATTAATGATTAATATTAATTGCTGTTTAATTTAGTATAGAAAACAGATTATTTGCATACTGATTAATTCACGAAGCATGTACGAAGTTCGTAACAAAGCTTAAAAATTATATTAATCATAATATTTCCAAAAATAATGTTAATTAAAAAATAATACTAATCATCTTATATAGGCCCTGAAAGATAAAATATAAACTTATGATCTTGTCACTTGTTTAAATCATAATAATTTCGAAGAAAGGTACAATATTGAAAGCAATTATTTTAATGAAAAGAATCTGTTTGGCAATCCTATCTTCAAGGTTAAAATTATGAATAGAGCAAAATAATTCATCATCGAAAATTTAGTTTCATTTTTTAACTATTTAGTGTACAAGTAGTCAGTAAAGAAGTAATGCAAGAACTTTTGTAAATTTTAATATTCTTTGATTTACATATTTAGTTTGTCTTAAGTGACAAAATCTTAGACGACATTGTCCCTAAAAATGGGGGGGGGGGGGGTGGCTCAGTCGGTAGCGCGCCAGGCTCCTAATCTGTAGTTCCAAGGTTCGAGTCCCAGCTGGGTCAGCGTTGAGATTTATCTCCGCAAAATTTCCCCGCCCTGCCGACGGTCAGTAGGGGACACCGATGGGCTTGGAAAGGCCGCCGTCCGTCGGATGGGACGTTAAGCCGTGGCCCCGTGTGCGGGAGAGCCATACCCTGTGCACGTTAAAGAACACGCTGGATGGCCTTGACGGGAGGCTACCATCTGTATCCCAACAGCTGTTCCAGTGGGTCCCCTCCCCCAACCTTCTCTGAGCCTTCGGGGTCCATGTGACCTGGTCATTTAGCCCATGGTGTGCAAAAAAGTGCCGCTCAGAGGTAAAACAATCCAATCCAATCCCTAAAAATGCGATGGGGTCTTGCTCACAATCTGCAGTTCCCAAGGTTCGAGTTCAAATTGCGCCAGCGTTGACATTTACCTCAGCCAAATCCCAAACTTGCCGATGTTCAGAAAAGGAATATCAATGGACTTGGAAAGGCCGCCGTCTGTGGGATGGGACGTTAAGCCGTGGCCCCGTAGGCAGGGGAGCATATCCTGTGCATGTTAAAGAAAAGGAATGCTGGATGGTCTTGATGGGAGATTTCGATCTCTCTCTTAACAACTGTCCAGTAAGTCCCCTTACTCCAACATTCTCTGAGCCTTTGAGGTCCTTGTGACCTGGCCATTTAGCCCATTGTGCGCTCTAAAATTAGAAAAAAAACTCCTCAGATTAAAGGCCTGACACCATGGACGTACCCAGAGGGAGGTAGAGGTCCAAACCTCTCCCCTCCAAAAATCTATTTGCCTCACACTAAATTTCAAACTTATGTAAAATATAAAAATCTCTCCTCAAGAAACAGCTTGTCACCTACTTTGAAATCCAAAACAAAAGTTGTCTTTGCATGCTTTTTTTTAGCTCCCTAGTTTTATGCTGACACTAAAAATAGATTAAAAAAAAGGAACTATAAAATCTCATTCCATTAGAATAGGGGTTCTCAACGTGGGGTACGCCGTGAGAGCTTAAAAGTCGCTAGATCTGGTAACAAAATAAAAATAACTAGTGTTATACTGTAACTACAGCTTTATCTATCTATACAAGGGGTACAGACGCTCAAAAAAGTATACGAAAACTATGGTTGATTACAGGATTCAGGAAAAATATCTGGAAACGTTTTTTTAGAAATTAGTGATCTGGCAAACTTCGTGTCACGTGACACATAGGTACCCTCACTTTTTCCTGGCCTTCCAGTAGGCAAATTAGTGATCGGCAACTTTCGTGTCACGAGACACGAAGGTTGCCAGATCACTAATTTCTAAAAAAACTTTGCCAGATGTTTTTTTCTGAATTCTGTAATCAACCATGGTGTTCGGATACTTTTTTGGGCGACTGTACCCCAGTTACATACACATTTCCAGGGGGTACGTGAAGCATTAAATGTTGAGAACCACTGCAGTAGAATATCATTTTAACCTTTCGCATTCGGTGGAATATTTTAGTAATTGGGAAACTCTACCCAAGTCTTATTTTTAGCTCCCTCCCCCAATATTAAATACTCGTTACATTGACTACCTGGCGCTATGGACTGAACGAACATCCTCCTCTGATATTTCACTAAAAAAAGCTTATTTTTGGCATAAAAATTCTTGTCAATTGGGTTTCCGTCGTGACAGAAATAACCGACTCATTCTTACAAATCTCAAAAGTTACTTACCAACTGTAACTACTTTCCAATTGCGAACGCAAAACAGCGCAGCAATTACTTTTATATGCGCTCAACAAGAATCACGTGTTGTGATCGTGGCGCCATTTCATTGCGGTTACTCCACAAACACTCAGCGCGAAAATACGTCAATTCAGTCTGATTTTTTGCTGGCCATGACGTAACGAGTTGCCCAAATCATCTGACCCTTTATTACTACACAGAGCAACAACTGACGTTGAGTGAATGAAGTGGTAGTATCTGTCGAAAAAAACAACACTTTTTTTTGGATTAACATTTGCACCCAACAGATTGAGCTAACTTGAAAGAGAGATTGCTTCAACCTTGAGCTTTGACATTGAGCGATTTCATTCTCTGCTTGTCGATCAATGTCAAAGCTTGGATAATTGTCATGTCGTGTACTTTTTGTGCGCTTGGGTTGCGAGTTTTGAAAAGTAATTGGGAATAGAAAAAAGTCCTTTATGTGTCAGCAAGGCTATTTCCTTTTTCCCATAGTCAGTTAAAAACAGAATCGTTACATTTCACGGTTACGGATTGCGATGAAAGCGGTTGTGAAGATCCAAGAATAATTAATGAGTGACGAAATGAAGTCTCTTTTTTCTTCCACGCTCAGTGAATACTTGATTAGAATGAAGCTGACATGACTTCTGTGCAGGGGGGAGGGATTAATAAATTGTGTTTGAATTGGGACGAGGTTAGAAGTGCCAGATTTAATTTTTTTGGTACAGTCGGTCAAAAAAAAATATCCCAACACTATGTTTGATTATAGAATTCAGAAAAAATATCTGGCAACGATTTTTTTAGAAATTAGTGATCTGGCAATCTTCGTGTAACGTGACACGAAGATTGTCAAATCTTGAATGGTTTAAAAGCTACTTATTACATAGAGAAATAGTTATGAAAATAAATGATAATTTTAGCGATAAATTTAAGATCAATTTTAGAGATCCACAAGGATCTATTCTCGGCCCTATGCTTTTCCAAATATACATAAATGATTTGGCTAATATTAATTTCGATAGTAAATTATATATGTATGCTGATGATACAGTGCTAATCAACTTCCACTCTGATTTAGAATACGCCATTTGCAATCTACAAAATGATTTTAATAAAGCAGTTAAATGGTTTACTCTTAACAAACTGAGTGTAAACGAGAAAAAAACTAAATTTATGTGTATTGGTTCTCAACAACCTACACTTAATAGAAGAATTATTAAGCATCGGATAAGTTGTACTATGCTGGATGGTTTATCACCTGGTATATGCAATTGTCCTAAAATAGAAGAAGTAAACGAAATAATTTACCTAGGCTTGAAAATGAATTCGAAAATGAAATGGAATAAACATATTGATTGGGTGTGTTCAAGACTACGATCTGTAGCATTTAAAATTAGGAAACTTAACCTGTTTGTTGATACACAGATAACTATTTTAGTATATAAAGCACTTTTTGAATCTATATTAGACATGGAATAACAGTTTATGGGACAGCCTATAAGACAGAATTAAATAAAATTAAAAGAATACAATTTAGTCTGCTAGGATTGTGTAATTCAGAAGTTAAATATTCCCTTACAACGAAAGATGATATATTCAGTTTGTCCAAAATTTTACCTATTGAAAGTTTATATGTGTTTGTTTCTGTTATCAATAACTTCTTTGATGATACCTATAAACAAAATATTTGCCACAATAAGTTTTTCTAGAAAAAAGGCTACGAGTTTTTTGAAACAACCAAAATTTTATAATAATTACGGACGAAATTCCAAAGAATATCAAATTCCCTACTTATTTAACTTGCTTCCTAGAGAAATAGTTAACTTAAAAAAATTGTGATATTAAAGAAAAATTATTTTAATGGTTGATGAAAAAGTGATATTTTTATTTGGAAACTTTCATCATTTTGTCGGGTTTTTTTTTCATTTGTTCTTTATTTTTCTCCCCTTCATTTATTGTACTACTGATGTAAACTAGATCATATCTGTAAAATCATAGATATACATTCCGCTGATAAACCTCGTCTTAGTGGGATTTTTTATGTAAAATAATAATAGATAATACTTATCGAAAATAAATTTGAATTTGAATTTGAACTAATTTCTAATTTTCTCAATTTGTAATAAAACAAGAGGTTCTCTCTCAAAGGAGAATTGGTGTACCTTTTATAAATGAAAAATTTGAATATAATATAATTCACACTGAAATTAATAATGTAAGTATGAGTAAATATTTATAATCCAGTAATCTTAATACAATAGAGTGAATATTTAAAAATAATAGAACCCCTTAGAGGGGAAATGATAAAATGTAGGAATTTAAATACCTACAACAAAGCCTGATATTCCTTTTAAAATGATTATAAATGCATATACATGCTTACTTAAATTAATTGAAAATAAGAATTTATTATTATTAAATAATAATAATTTAACATGTATAAACATATTTCATACAAATTCAGTCATAGATCTAACATTATGTACAGATGAAATTATAAAACACTTAAATTGGTCGATTTATTCAAATAATTTAGAAAGGGACCATTTGCCTATTTTGATTTGGGTTGTTTTACCTCTGAGCGGCACGTTTTTGCACACCACGGGCTAAATGGCCAGGTCACATGGACCCCGACGGCTCAGAAAAGGTTGGGGGAGGGACCCACTGGAACAGCTGTTGGGAGACAGATGGTAGCCTCCTGTCAATGCCATCCAGCGTGTTCTTTAACGTGCACAGGGTATGGCTCTCCAGCACACGGGGCCACGGCTTTACGTCCCATCCGGCAGACGGTGGCCTTTCCAAGCTCATCGGTGTTACCTACTGACTGTGGAGAATTTTGCGGAGATAAATCTCAACGCTGACCCAACTGGGACTCGAACCTGGGAACTGCAGATTACGAGCCTGGCGCGCTACCGACCTGGCCACCCCCGCCGCTCCCTACGAACCTGGGAACTGCAGATTACGTGCCTGGCGCGCTACCGATCTGGCCACCCCCGCCCCTCCCTACGAACCTGGGAACTGCAGATTATGAGCCTGGCGCGCTACCGACCTGGCCACCCCCGCCCCTCCCAAATTTGATTTCATTCTCAAACTACACTAAGACAAAATCACAGATAAAAAAATTAATGAAGACTTAAATATTATTGATCCTACAAGCAACCATATAGATTATATATATGCAAAGTTCAAAAAAGCATGCACTTCGACCATAATTAAGAAAATTCAAAAATATATTATTCAGACTATTTTTACCAATAAATAAATTGCGATTAGGAGGAGATCAGAAACTGTAATGAATAGAAATGGAACATTTAAAAACTGTTTAAATTTTAAGCGATTTTCAGCAGCAATAACAAAAAATTTATAATTAATTAGAGCATATTAACAAAAGAATTATCTCTCACAACATCCACAACAAACTTAAGGAAACTTTTTAAAAGTTGTACAACAAATCAATACCAGAGAACCCCTTACAAGCATATTCATTAAAAAATAACGAAACAACTCAAGAAACCGCAGAATCCCTAGCAAAATATTTTATCAACTTACACCATAAACCGAATAATGTGTTAGATAAAAAATTTAAAAATTCAAATATCTTTCATAATACTTTTAGAAGCAATAAAACTAAATATCTAAATTTACCATTTTCTCTTTTTGAACTAATATTTGCAATAAAAAATTAAAAAAACAAATACCTCCCCAGGACCAGATGAAATTACAATTAAATTATTAAAAATCTACTGAAAACATGGATTAAATAATTACCGAAATTATTCAATAAATTTGAACCTCCAAATCTTAACCAAAAAATTAGTTTGAAAATTTTATGGTATTCATTAAAAAAGGAAAACATCTGAAGAATTAAACTCATAAGACCAATATGTCTTAGCTCAAATGTTCTGAAACTATTCGAAACAATTTTAATTTACAGATTAAATTTGCAACTTGAAAAAAAAATATCTCAAGATCTTGAGATCCATTGAGGATGTCGTTCTCAATTTAATATCAGATGCTGAATTTGCTTAAATAAAAAACTTTTTGTAATTGCAATGGTGATGGATCTTGAAAAGGCGAATGCCTTTCAAGAAGTCGAATCCCATTATGCTCTCTTATATAAATAAGAAATATTAAACTTCGTGGAAATTTTTACAACTTTCTGTTCCAATTTATTCAAGAAAAAAATTTTAAAACAAAAATTGGAACTAAATTATCTGACTCTTATAAATTTTTAAACGGAGTTATTAAAGGAGACATTTTCTCTCCATTACTCTTTAATATGCATATAAATGATATTGCTGAAATATTCACAGATGATATAGAATTCGGAGCATATGCAGATGACCTAATATTCTGGACATATCACTCAGACTTAAACACAATTCATCAAAGATTAAAAAAATATATTAAATAAATTAAACAATTATTGTAATAAATGGAACTTAAGAATCTCAACTGAAAAAAACACTGCAATCGATTTTCATAAGCATAAAAATATTCCCAACGGTTTTAAGATAAAAATGAACAAAACAGAAATTAAAATAGTAGATAAATTAAAATTCCTAGGCATGAACCTGGATTCAAAACTTATCTGGAACATAGATAATGGAAAAGATAAAGAAAATAAATTATTTAATTATATTAGATATTTCGGTAGCTCAAAATGGAGATGTACAAACAAAAATCTACTTTTAATCTACAACTCAATAATATATCCTAAATTCACATTTCGGATAGAATTTATCAACAATATTTCAAAATACAAAATAAAACGATTAGAACAATCCCAGAGAAAAATTTTGAAATATTGTTTGGGAATTATTCAAGTCACTAATAATTTTAATAGGGTAGGTAGTTTCGGTTAAAAAAACGCAGTGTTTAGCATCATTGGCAAGAACTTTAGATAGTTCTTCGTAGAATCGTCGTTGCATGTCAACATGCCGTGATTCCATCCCGGACAATGCAGCTTGCTCAGCCATTTCTTGTGCAGAAGGGCCAAATTGAAATCGCGTTTTTCTTACTGCCGAACAAAGCCAACAGTGCAAATGACGGAAGTGCCCTGACTCTATGTTTGAGGTGGGGCGGGGGTGGCTCAGCCGCTTGCGCGCCAGGCTCGTAATCTGTAGTTCCCAGGTTCGAGTCCCAGCTGGGTCAGCGTTGAGATTTATCTCCGCAAAATTCCCCGCCTTGCCCACGGTCAGTAGGGGACATTGATGGGCTTGGAAAGGCCGCCATCCGTCGGATGGGACGTTAAGACGTGGCCCCGTGTGCAGGAGAACCATACCCTGTGCACGTTAAAGAACACGTTGGATGGCCTTGACGGGAGACTACCATCTGTCTCCCAACAGCTGTTCCATTGGGTCCCCTCTCCCAACCTTCTCTGAGCCTTCGAGATCCATGTGACCTGGCCATTTAGCCCATGGTGTGCAAAAAAGTGCCGCTCAGAGATAAAACAACCCAACCCAACTATGTTTGAGGCGAGCGTCGAAAGTCATGTGACTCGCCTTGCGACATTAAACGTCACTGCTGGGAGCATTTTATACTTTGTCGATTTGCCTTTTCGCATTCTATACAATGCCTAAATCTAAGCGTTTCATATTTTGACGTCCCACTTTCGGCATTCTATACAATGCCTAATTTAACATTTTGCCGGTAACATATATCGTCGCTCAAAAAAGTATCCGAACACTATGGGTGATTACAGAATTCTGAAAAAATATCTGGCAACGAATTTTTCAGAAATTAGTGATCTGGCAGCCTTCGTATCACGTGACACGAAGGCTGCCAGATCACTGATTTCTAAAACAATCGTTGCCAGATATTTTTTCTGAATTCTGTAATCAACCATAGTGTTCGGATTTTTTTTAACATATATGATGCGTACGAATATATAAGTTCACAGCAAACTGGAGCTTGAGCAGTAACTGCACACGCTCCAGTTTGCTGTGAACGGTAACTGGAGCGTGTACAGTTGCTGTACACGCTCCAGATATTTTTTCTGAATTCTGTAATCAACCATAGTGTTCGGATTTTTTTTTAATATATATAATGCGTATGAATATATAATGCAATAAATATGGAGCGTGTTCAGTTTCCGTTCACAGCAAACTGGAGCGTATGCAGTAACTGCACACGCTCCAGTTTACGCTCCAGATATTTTTTCTGAATTCTGTTATCAACCATAGGGTTCGGATACTTTTTTAAGCGACTGTACAAGCATATACATCAAAATAATACTATATATATTCTTTGAGCATTCTCACATGTAGTCTTAAAGTGCAAGGAAAAAGCTGATATTTTGGCAAAAGGAGCACGAAAACTGAATAATATGATTTACTCTCCTTTTCATATGTTCATTCATAAAAAACAGAATTTTACAAAAACTTCAAACATTGTATCATACAAATGCACAATTTACCCACATGTTTGTTATTTCGTAATACATGAATAGATTTAATGACTTTGGATTAAATAAAAATTAATTCAATGTTATTCATAAAATTAAGGCAAATTTGGCTTTAACTAGATTTAAATTATATAAATTGAAAGAAAATTAATTCACCCAATTGCATATATTGCAACTGACCACACACTTTAGAACACATTATATTTTACTGTAAAAAATTTAATAATGAAAGAAATATATATTTCCACAAATTAGAAAAATATAAAAAAAAACTTTAACTTTAAAATATTTAGAACCCCCCCCCCAAAAAAAAAATTATAAACTATTAACATCTTATTTAAAAAATATAAATGTTTTTAAGGACTTATAAAAAAAAAAGAGAGAAAAGAAGGCAAAATAAAAGAAAAAAAAAAAAAAAGGAAAAGGTAAAAGGAAAAGGAAAGAAATTTGTGTAATCAATGCTTTCTTTAAACAGGAAAATTCAAAAGAGGCTCTATGATGATGATGCTGATCAAATGCAAAAGAAAAAAAATTAAGGAATTGTCAAATGAAAACAAAATTCTCAAACGAAACAGGTGTTCAAACGATTCAGCAGCATATAGCGAAAAGTTGATTAATTTAATTTTATTAACCAAATAGTTAGCGTGCGTGGCTACTAATCAAAGGGACCCGGGTTCGAGTCCTGGGTAATGAGGCATGGATGTTTGTGTTGTCTTTCTGCTGAGATCAGATGTCACAGATAATTGTCACAAAGGGTGACATACTTTTGTCATGGATGTCACAGATAATTTTCCCAGAGGGTAACATACTTTTGTCATGGATGCCACAGAAAATTGTTACAAATGACATACTTTTGTCACGAATGTCACAGATAATTATCACAGAGGGTGGCTGGCATACTTTTTTCACAGATCTCACAGAAAATTGTTTCAGATGACATACTTTTGTCATGAATGTCACAGATAATTATCACAGAGGGTGGCTGGCATACTTTTTTCACAGATCTCACAGAAAATTGCTACAGATGACATACTTTTGTCATGAATGTCACAGATAATTGTCACAGAGGGTGGCTGGCATACTTTTTTAACAGATCTCACAGAAAATTGTTACAGATGACATACTTTTGTCATGAATGTCACAGAGGGTGGCTGGCATACGTTTTTCACAGATCTCACAGAAAATTGTTACAGATGACATACTTTTGTCATGAATGTCACAGATAATTGTCACAGAGGGTGGCTGGCATGCTTTTTTCACAGATCTCACAGAAAATTGTTACAGATGACATACTTTTGTCATGAATGTCATAGATGACATACTTTTGTCATGAATGTCACAGATAATTGTCACAGAGGGTGGCTGGCATACTTTTTTCACAGATCTCACAGCAAATTGTTACAGATGACATACTTTTGTCATGAATGTCACAGATAATTGTCACAGAGGGTGGCTGGCATACTTTTGTCATGGATGCCACAGATAATTATCACAGAGAGTGATACTACTTTTGTCATGGATATCACAGATAATTGTCACAGAGGGTGGCATACTTTTGTCATGGATGTCACAGATAATTGTCACAGAGGGTGATACTACTTTTGTCATGGATGCCACAGATAATTTTCCCAGAGGGTGACAAACTTTTGTCGTGTAACGTGAACAGGGTGGGTTAAGCCGTGTTTCCCCAACGGAACCACGGCTTAATATCTCATTCGACGACAATAAGCCTTTCCAAGCCCATCGGTGCACCCTGCTGAGCGAGGAATTTTGCAGAGACAAATCTCTACAAACTAGAACCTGAGAAATGCGTATTGTAAGCGATATTAAGAAATACATTAAGAAACACTCTTCTATACGATATCCCCAAAATGATTTCTTTCCATTGTATTTGGAACTAAAAGCATTATGTTCTTGATTCCATTAGACTCAATTTATTGAAGAGCCAGTCATAAAAAAATATATTGTTAGTAAGCCGCAGGAAGAATTGGCTAACTAAAAGCGAAAGTATATATTTCTAAAGAGTAGTGATTTGGAAAAGAATATATTGGTGATTCTTGCAGAAAAATAAGTAATATTAACTAATTTATAACATCTTAATTTATGCTATATATGCTCAGTCGGTAGCGCGTCAGGCTCGTAATCTGCAGTTCCAAGGTTCGAGTCCAAGCTGGGTGAGCGTTGAGACCTATCTCCGCAAAAGTCCCCGCCCTGCCCATGGTCAGTAGAGGACACCGATGGGCTTGGCAATAGGCCGCCGTCCATCATATGGGTCGTTAAGCCGTGGCCCCGTGTGCGGGATAGCCATACCCTTTGCACGTTAAAGAACACGCTGGGTGGCCTTGACGGGAGGCTACCATCTGTCTCCCAACAGCTGTTCCAGTGGGTCCCCTCCCCCAACCTTCTCTGAGCCTTCGGCGTTCTTGTGGCCTGGCCATTTAGCCCATGGTGTGCAAAAAAGTGCCGCTCAAACCCAACATCTTTAACGGGCAATTTCCCTATTATATAATAACCTTATTATAGTAACCCTAAGAGCTGTTCTCGTTTTAAAAAATATGCGAAAAATTATTTTATTGTGTGTGTTTATGTTTATAATTATTAATAAAATATTATATATATGCCTTTTCCCAATTATACGTAATCAGAATTTCTACCGTTACAAGATGTTGAAGGCAAAAAACGAAAAATTTGATTCTCTCTAAAAACGAAAATGACTATTCGTCAGAGGCTATTATGCTATTATTCTAGTTTGTATTCATCATCATTCTCATAATAATAATTATCACCAACATCATATTCATTATCAT
Source organism: Ryuthela nishihirai (assembly GCA_038380435.1). NCBI lineage: Eukaryota > Metazoa > Arthropoda > Arachnida > Araneae > Heptathelidae > Ryuthela > Ryuthela nishihirai. Next base: position 56,674,308 of record JAWZYU010000026.1, read on the forward strand.
AAACCCTATCGCAAACTCATATTCATCACCATCATCATAATTAACATCATATTCATCGCTATAATCGCCATCACCGTCATCACAATCATTATCGCCATCACTAGAATCCTTATCGTCATTTTTACCATACCCATCATCATCATCATTATCGCCATCACTAGAATCCTTATCGTCATTTTCACCATATTCATCATCATCATTATCGCCATCACTAGAATCCTTATCGTCATTTTCACCACATTCATTATCATCATTATCGCCATCACTAGAATTCTTATCGTCATTTTCACCATATCCATCATCATCATCATTATCATTATCGCCATCACTAGAATCTTTATCGTCATTTTCACCATATTCATCATCATCATTATCGCCATCACTAGAATCCTTACGTCATTCTCTCCACATTCATCATCATCATTATCGCCATCACTAGAATTCTTATCGTCATTTTCACCATATCCATCATCATCACCATCATCATCATTACTATTATCTGACGAAAAACTTGTGTCCAAGTTAAACTATCATCTCCAAACGTCGATTTGATTCACGAAATTTGTCGGGAGCAGATTAAAGTCGGATATATATAAATAAATATATAATTAATATATATAATTAAATATAAATAAATATATAAATAAGATATATATTTAAATAAACCAGAGACTTTGTCATTTAGAAATATTAACAAGTTGTCGACACAACAATCAGTCATATTTTTTAGCCACTCCCTGAGGAAACCGCCAGGCTCGTAATCTGTAGTTCCCAGGTTCGAGTCCCAGTTGGGTCAGCGTTGAGATTTATCTCCGCAAAATTCCCCGCCCTGCCCACGGTCAGTAGGGGACACCGATGGGCTTGGAAAGGCCGCCGTCCGTCGCATGGGACGTTAAGCCTTGGCCCCGTGTGCGGGAGAGCCATAACCTGTGCACGTTAAAGAACACACTGGATGGCCTTGATGGGAGGCTACCATCTGTCTCCCAACAGCTGTTCCAGTGGGTCCCCTCCCCAAACCTTCTCTGAGCCTTCGGGGTCCATGTGACCTGGCCATTTAACCCATGGTGTGCAAAAATGTGCCGCTCAGAGGTAAAACAACCCAACCCAACCCTGAGGAAATATCCTTGAAAAGGAGGATGACATGGTTTTCTCTCTCTCTACGTTCAAACACGTAAAGTTCAACATCCATCTCTTGTCCCTAACCAATGATAAACTTTCGCAGAAAGGAAAAGCTTTTGTTCATGTTTTGCGTTCGTGCCACATGGAACGCGACGATACGGAAAAAAAAACGGAACAAAAAATATTTAGAATCACCGATATTGATTCAGTTTTATCCTGCTGATAGGGAAACAGTGTAAAAGGCTACGTAAATTCCCATATAAAATGCAAGACATCTGTTCAAACATTCTTCGTGCGTCACAGCATCCCCAGCGGTCTTCACGCGATTAAATCTTCCTTATAAAAGTTGACTTCATCGATACCTCTTCTCTACGACTTCAAAGAAGCGCCGATTCAGTAAGTTATATTGGATTTTGTTCCCTTGGCATTCCCATTACCTTTTTAGAAATGATTTCGGAATCTATATTATTTGTGAAATGTGTTAATGGTTAATCGAGGGTTACATTTTGTACTCTCTGCGTCCTGTGAATATTCTACCAGGGTTGTATCGGAACTGAAGCCTAGATCTGGGGGGTGGGGGTGGCTCAGTCGGTAGCGCGCCAGGCTCATAATCTGTAGTTCCCAGGTTCGAGTCCCAGCTGGGTCAGCGTTGAGATTTATCTCCGCAAAATTTCCCCGCCCTGCCCACGGTCAGTAGGGGACACCGATGGGCTTGAAAAGTCCGTCGGATGGGACGTTAAGCAGTGGCCCTGTATGCAGGAGAGCCATACCCTGTGCACGTTAAAGAACACTCTGGATGGCCTTGACGGGAGGCTACCATCTGTCTCCCAACAGCTGTTCCAGTGGGTCCCCTCCCCTAACCTTCTCTGAGCCTTCGGGGTCCTTGTGGCTTGGCCATTTAGCCCATGGTGTGCAAAAAAGTGCCGCTCAGAGGTAAAACAATCCATTCCTAGATCTGGTGACGTGGCTCAAAGATGTGATGAAAACTGGAGCATAGATGAAATAGTTTAAGATGAAGACTTGCAATATGTTAAAGCCTATCTCTGATACTTCTGTAAATAAGAAGTACGTTTATACATCAAAGTTTTAATACCTGGTAAAACTTTCTTTTAGAGCAGGGCTGCACAAACTCAAACTGAATGAAGAACTACCAGCGAGAGCAAACTATATTCTTCAAGAGCCAGATGAAAACATTCTTTACTTAATAACGAAAACAAACCTTGCTATTAAGTAATGAATTGAAAAAAAAAAGTATAGTTTTAAAAAATAAAGGAAATCCCTTAATTAAAAGGCAAATATATATACATATATTGTGATGAGTATTATTGTTTCTCAAAATCATTTGGTTATGTACCTAAAAATGTTTGGTGAAAAATTTTGAAATGAGCTGATTAGTATATCGATTATTTGTTTATAAGCCACAAGTTCTTTTGTCATAAGCAGTAAGTTCTTTTGTCATAAGCAGCAAGTTCTTTTTTCATCATCAGTAAGTTCTTTTTTCACCATCAGCAAGTTCTTTTTTCATCATCAGCAAGTTCTTTTTCATCATCAGCAAGTTTTTTTTCATCATCAGCAAGTTCTTTTTTCATCATCAGCAAGTTCTTTTGTCATCAGCAGTAAGTTCTTTTGTCATCAGCAGGAAGTTCTTTTTTCATCATCAACAAATTCTTTTGTCATCAGCAGTTAGTTCTTTTGTCATAAGCAGCAAGTTCTTTTGTCATAAGCAGCAAGTTCTTTTGTCATCAGCAGTAAGATCTTTTTTCATCATCAGCAAGTTCTATTGTCATCAGCAGTAAGTTCTTTTGTCATTAACAGTAAGTTCTATTGTCATCAGCAGCAAGTTCATTTGTCATCAGCAGCAAGTTCTTTTGTCATCAGCAGCAAGTTCTTTTGTCATCAGCAGTAAGTTCTTTTGTCATCAACAGTAAGTTCTTTTGTCATCAGCAGTAAGTTCTTTTGTCATCAGCAGTAAGTTCTTTTGTCATGAGCAGCAAGTTCTTTTGTCATCACCAGCATGTTTTTTTCATCATCAGCAAGTTCTTTTATCATCAGCAGTAAGTTCTTTTGTCATCAGCAGCAAGTTATTTTGTCATGAGCAGCAAGATCTTTTGTCATCAGCAGTAAGTTCTTTTGTCATCAGCAGGAAGTTCTTTTGTCAGCAGCAGTAAGTTCGTCAGCAGTGAGCAGCAAGTTCTTTTCTCATAAGCAGCAAGTTTGTTTGTCATCAGCAGAAAGTTCTTTTTTCATCATCAGCAAGTTCTTTTGTCATCAGCAGCAAGTTCCTTTGTCATAAGCAGCAAGTTCTTTTGTCATAATCAGCAAGTTCTTTTGTCATCAGCAGTAAGTTCTTTTGTCATGAGCAGCAAGCTCTTTGGTCATGAGCAGTAAGATCTATTGCCACCAGCAGTAAGTTCTTTTGTCATCAGCAGCAAGTTCTTTTGTCATCAGCAGTAAGTTCTTTTGTCATCATCAGCAAGTTCTTTTGTCATGAGCAGCAAGTTCTTTTGTCATCAGCAGCAAGTTCTTTTGTCATGAGCAGCAAGTTCTTTTGTCATCAACAGCAAGTTCTTTTTTTATTCAGCAGCAAGTTCTTTTGTCATCAGCAGTAAGTTAACTTGTCATGAGCAGAAAGTTCCTTTGTCGTAAGCAGCAAGTTCTTTTATCATCAGCAAGTTCTTTTGTCATCAACAAATTCTTTTGTCATCAGCAGTAAGTTCTTTTGTCATAAGCAGCAGGTTCTTTTGTCATCAGCAGTAAGTTCTTTTTTCATCATCATCAAGTTCTTTTGTCATCAGCAGTAAGTTCTTTTGTCATCAGCAGTAAGTTCATTTGTCATCAGCAGCAAGTTCTTTTGTCATGAGCAGCAAGTTCATCAGCAGTGAGCAACGAGTTCTTTGTCATCATCAGCAAGTTCTTTTGTCACGAGCAGAAAGTTATTTTGTCATGAGCAGCAAGTTCTTTTGTCATCAGCAGTAAGTTCTTTTTTCATCATCAGCAAGTTCTTTTGTCTTCATCAGCAAGTTCTTTTGTCATCAGCAGTAAGTTCTTTTGTCATCAGCAGCAAGTTCTTTTGTCATCAACAGTGAGTTCTATTGTCATCAGCAGTAAGTTCTTTTGTCATGAGCAGCAAGTTCTTTTGTCCTCAGCAGCATGTTCTTTTGTCATGAGCAGCAAGTTCTTTGTCATCAGCAGTAAGTTCATTTGTCATCAGCAGCAAGTTCTTTTGTCATCAGCAGTGAGCAGCAAGTTCTTTTGTCATCAGCAGCCGGTTCTTTTGTCATAAGCAGCAAGTTCTTTTGTCATGAGTAGCAAGTTCTTATGTTATAAGGAGCAAGTTCTTTTGTCATCAGCAGTAAGTTCTTTTGTCATCAGCAGCAAGTTCTTTTGTCATCAGCAGCAAGTTCTTTTGTCAGCAGCAGCAAGTTCTTTTGTCATAAGGAGCTAGTTCTTTTGTCATCAGCAGTGAGTTTATTTGTCATAAGCAGCAACTTCTTTTGTCATGAGCAGCAAGTTCTTTTGTCAAAAGGAGCAAGTTGTTTTGTCATCAGCAGTAAGTTCTTTTGTCATCAGCAGCAAGTTCTTTTGTCATAAGCAGCAAGTTCTTTTGTCATGAGCAGCAAGTTCTTTTGTCATAAGGAGCAAGTTCTTTTGTCATCAGCAGTAAGTTCTTTTGTCGTCAGCAGTAAGTTTATTGTTATAAGCAGCAAGTTCTTTTGTCATCAGCAGTAAGTTCTTTTGTCATCAGCAGCAAGTTCTTTTGTCATGAGCAGCAAGTTCTTTTGTCATCAGCAGCAAGTTCTTTTGTCATCAGCAGTAAGTTCTTTTGTCATCAGCAGCAAGTTCTTTTGTCATCAGCAGTAAGTTCTTTTGTCATCAGCAGCAAGTTCTTTTGTCATCAGCAGTAAGTTCATTTGTCATAAGCAGCAAGTTCTTTTCTCATCAGCAGTACGTTCTTTTGTCATCAGCAGTAAGTTCATTTGTCATAAGCAGCAAGTTCTTTTGCCATGAGCAGCAATTTCTTTTGTCACAAGCAGCAAGTTCTTTTGTCATCAGCAGTAAGTTCATTTGTCATATGCAGCAAGTTCTTTTGTCATGAGCAGCAATTTCTTTTGTCACAAGCAGCAAGTTCTTTTGTCATCAGCAGTAAGTTCTTTTGTCATAAGCGGCAAGTTCTTTTGTCATCAGCAGTAAGTTCTTTTGTCGTCAGCAGTAAGTTCATTTGTCATAAGCAGCAAGTTCTTTTGTCATCAGCAGTAAGTTCTTTTGTCATCAGCAGCAAGTTCTTTTGTCATCAGCAGTAAGTTCTTTTGTCATCAGCAGCAGGTTCTTTTGTCATCAGCAGTAAGTTCTTTTGTGATGAGCAGCAAGTTCTTTTGTCATGAGCAACGAGGTGGATTGATCTGATCTAAACCAATGAGTGAACAAAAATGAGCAAATTACCCATCAAGCAGCTGTTTGCTTCAGATGACTCAAAGGAGGGTGGGTGCCTTATGCAGGTTCAAAACAAGGACTTAGAAACTGCTGTCAAGCGTGATAATAAATTCTGTATACAGTATGCTAAAACTGTGTAATATTAACTTCTTTTTCTTATGCTTCTACAGAGAACTGTAAAGCTGTATTCCTACATGATTTGTAGGAATATCCTTAATCAACATCCTACTAATCATAACAGAAAGCGTTACAAAGACCTTAAAAAACGTGTAAAGGACCACTTAACTGCTGATAAGAATCTTTCGCTTGATCACCAGGGAGACAAAGGATGAGAGGACAGAGCAAGCATCTAGAGAGCACAACACCAGGGTGTTCTACCAGATAGTTAAGAATTTGTGAGGGAAGAAACAGGATGATCCTCATTTTGCTGCACTGGTGGGCTTCTGTGGAGGGAAAATCTTCCGGTGTGTTTTCTGTTTGTTTGTGAGTTGATAGCCCCAAGGGAATAGATTCACAGGATATGTTTATCAGCTGGTGGATAATCCTGAGCAGAGGTCATCGCAGGCACCTGAACTCTTTGCTTTTATTGGCATCGTCAAATTCTACATTGGAGGAAGTCTTCCAGTGTAGATGGCTTCAGCCTTTAGTGGTGGGGGAACGGGTCTTTGCCCCATGTCTGCGATTAGGGGACTGTTTGATATTGTCGGCATTCCCTCTCTCAATAAACATAGCTTCTTTAAACATGTCACTAACCTTTTTCTCTTCATAGGTAGTTGGAATGTGAGGACTCTGCACAGAGCTTTTTCTCTTGATGTCCTCACACAAGAATTCCACCATTATAATTTAGATATTCTCGGCTTGCAAGAGACCAGATGGACAGATAAAGGTCAGATTCTTAAAAATAATCTTAAATTTTTCTTTCAGGGAGGAATGGTAATAAACATCACCAAGGCCTGGGTCTGCTTCTCAGCAGACACGCTACTGATGCTCTTCTAGGATATGAGTGCATTAATGAAAGGTTTCTTACAGCAAAATTTCAGACAAGCATTAAAGACTTGAATGTTATCTGCTGTTATGCCCCCACTGAGGATGCCGATGAGGATGAGAAGGATAGGTTTTATGGACAACTTCAGGATATTTTGAATTCTGTCAAGAAAGCAGATATTGCCCTTGTTCTTGGTGACTTCAATGCCAAAGTTGGTACTGACTCTGACCTTTGGGGTGGGGTGATAGCCCCTTTTGGTATTGGTAGTTGCAATGGCAATGGGCAACGTCTCCTATAGGTAAGTAACCTCAATGGTTTCAGAATAACTAACAATTATTACAAACACCACGACATACATAAGTACACATGGGTTTCACCTGATGGGCTGCATAAGAATATGATTGATTACATAATAATTAACAGCAAATGGGCTAGTTCTGTTAGGAATACCAGGGCATATAGGGGAGCTGAAATTGGATCTGACCATTACCTAGTTAAAAGTGTCTTGCAACTTAAACTTAAAAAGTGTTGTGCTAGGGTTAAAAAATTTACTTTTAATACTGAAGCTCTGAAAGATCCAGTTATAGCCAAAGCTTACCATGATAGGTTACTTAGTCATCATGACAGTCATGGTACGCTTACTACTGAAGTTGAGGAAGAATGGGATCATTTTAAACAGTCTTTTTTGGACACTAACAGTACTCTTTTAGGAAAAAAGGAGCAGAAGAGACAGAATTATCTGAGTGATAAGGTACTTCAGCTTATTTCAGAAAGACAGAACTGCAGGAATGTCCTTAATCAATACCTTACTAGTCCTAATAGAAAGCATTACAGAGAACTTAATAAAAGTGTAAAGGATCAGTTTGCTGCTGAGACAAAGTCGAGGAAGCAGTTAGACAGCACAACAGCAGAGAGCTGTACCAGATAGTTAATGTTTTATGTGGTAGATAACGGACAGGTATACAGGGATTGAAGGATAAACAAGGTAAGGTTATAGAAGGTGAGGATTCAGTCATGGCTAGGTGGGCTGAGCATTTCAGTGATGTTCTAAACGATGTGGTTAGTTCTACTCCCATTTTTTGTAATGATGATAGTGCATTATTGGCATTAAGGTTGGCCCTATAACACAGTCTGAAGTTATTTTGGCTACTTCTAAACTTAAACTTCATAAATCCCCAGGGGTAGATAAAATTACTACAGAAATTCTTAGAGCTGGGAATGTTTCGGCTACCACTTGGATGACTGAAATTTTGAATATCTTTTATGATAAAGGCATGACTCCTAAGGATTTTACCAGAGCTATTATTATCACTATTTTTTTTAAAAATTGATTGCAGTTCTTGTTATAACTATAGGGGTATCAGCCTACTTTCTGTTCTAGGTAAAGTTCTTTCCATGATTGTGCTTAATAGAATTAAGAATCTGGCTAATAGTCAATTTTGTGATGAGTAATGTGAAATCAGAAGTGGTAGGGGATGTGTAGATCAGACATTTTCACTCTGGCAGATTCTTCAGAAATGTTTAGAGTTTCAGAAACCTTTGATTGCTAGTTATGTTGATTTCAAAAAGGCTTTCGGCTCTGTTGATCGTCATAATTTGTGTTTGATTGTAAGATCGTATGGTATACCAGACAAGTTAGTTAACATAATGAAAGCTCTCTATAATAACACTGAGTCGTGTGTGAGAGTTGGTAAGGCTTGTAGCAATTGGTTTAGCATTGCTTCTGGTGTTCGAGAAGGGTGCATTTTGTCTCCTTTCTCATTAGTTTGGTTATTGATTACACGAAATTCTTTCCAAGGGAAAGATTTTGGCCTTAAGTAGCCTAGAGATTTAAAAATTTCTGATTTAGATTATGCAGCTGTCCTGATCTTGTTGGCTAATGATGTTGATGAACTTAATTCTTTCATTAGGGCTGTTGATGAGACTGTTAACATAGTTGGTTTGGTGATAAATAGAGATATAATATAAAGTGATGAAAATGGTCAGGCAATTGGTGCTTCAGTCGCTCTGAATGGTTGCTCCCTTGAGCAAGGGTCTCAGTTTAATTATCTTGGGAGTTATGCAACAGATACGGTGGTGTGCGGCATAAGATTAACAGGCGAATAGGGATTGCCTCTGGGACTTTTAAGAATCTATGGAGGGTGTGGAGAAATAGGCTTAAACACCTAAATACTGAAATTAGACTGTATAATAGTTTGGTTCTTTCTAGAGTTAATTATGGTAGTGAAAGTTTGACGCTTTGTAAACAAGATAACAGGAAACTAGATGCTTTTGATTCTAGATGCTTACGCAGCATCTTTTGCATTCGGTGGTTCAACTTTTTGCTAATGATAAAGTTAGACAAAAGGAGTCTGCAACCTCCTTTAAGCAGCATATTGTGCAGAGAGAGACTCCGTTGGTTTGGCCATCTTTCCCATACGGAAAATTCTTGATTAGCGAATAGGGTTGTGAACAGTGTGCCTAAGGGCCTCAGAAGGAGGGAGAGACCTAGGATGCGGTGGGTAGACAATGTCAAACAGGTCCTTGTTAGAATTGGTGTGCAGTGGCCAGATGCAGTAGATATAGCTCAGGAGAGATATGCTTGGAGAACTAAACTGTGCGGTCTGGTTGAACCTCCGTAGCCGATGGCTGCTTGCGGATGATGATGATGATGATGAGTGTTTTTAATGAATTTTTATGCCATATTATGTGAGACTTTGTGTTTATATAAAAAGTGTTTTGTAACAAACGTGCTGAACACAAAACGATACTTTTGTTTCATTTTATCCCATCTAAATGTAATTAAATTATTAGACTCTACTACATTGATCCCAGCAACGCACACAGGATTTAGTTGGATTTTTTATGAAGGGGCGGGGATAAAAAAATTACGTTTTATTAAATCTATTTTTAATGACAAAAATATACTCTGAGGCTAACATAGAATTATACAAAGACACTGTTTTGAATTTCAAAACAGGTATATAAGTTTGAGCACATTGGTCCCTTTCGTGTTTTCTTTTATCATTTTGCGATTAATTATAGGATTGAAAATTCACTGCAGTTGACTGACTGGAGCTTATATGGTCTAGAGATTTGACAATTTCTGATTTAGATTATGCTAATGATTTGGCACCTTTGAAAAATGATGTTGATGAGATGAACTCTTTCATTCGAGCTGTTCATGAGTTGAACTCTTTCATTCGATCTGTTGATGAGTTGAACTCTTTCATTCGATCTGTTGATGAGATGAACTCTTTCATTCGATCTGTTGATGAGATGAACTCTTTCATTCGATCTGTTGATCAGACTGTAGTAGGGCATGTGTGGTAATGAACAGAAAACTAAAGTACTACAAATTGGTCAGGGAGATTGTGGCTCAGTTATTCTGAATGGTTGCACCCTTGAGCAAGTGTCTCGGTTTAATTATCATGGGAGTTATTGATATTGGTAATGTGAGACAATTAATTATCATGGGAGTTATTGATATTGGTAATGTGAGACAATTAATTATCATGGGAGTTATTGATATTGGTAATGTGAGACAATTAATTGTCATGGGAGTTCTTGATATTGGTAATGTGAGACAATTAATTATCATGGGGGTTATTGATATTGGTAATGTGAGACAATTAATTATCATGGGGGTTATTGATATTGGTAATGTGAGACAATTAATTATCATGGGGATTCTTGATATTGGTAATGTGAGACAATTAATTATCATGGGGGTTATTGATATTGGTAATGTGAGACAATTAATTATCATGGGGGTTATTGATATTGGTAATGTGAGACAATTAATTATCATGGGGGTTATTTATATTGGTAATGTGAGACAATTAATTATCATGGGGGTTATTGATATTGGTAATGTGAGACAATTAATTATAATGGGAGTTATTGATATTGGTAATGTGAGACAATTAATTATCATGGGGGTATTGATATTGGTAATGTGAGACAATTAATTTTCATGGGGGTTATTGATATTGGTAATGTGAGACAATTAATTATCATGGGGGTTATTGATATTGGTAATGTGAGACAATTAATTATCATGGGGGTTATTGATATTGGTAATGTGAGACAATTAATTATCATGGGAGTTATTGATATTGGTAATGTGAGACAATTAATTATCATGGAAGATATTGATATTGGTAATGTGAGACAATTAATTTTCATGGGGGTTATTGACATTGGTAATGTGAGACATATAATTATCATGGGAGTTATTGACATTGGTAATGTGAGACAATTAATTAGCACGGGAGTTATTGATATTGGTAATGTGAGACAATTAATTATCACGGGGGTTATTGATATTGGTAATGTGAGACAATTAATTATCATGGGGGTTATTGATATTGGTAATGTGAGACAATTAATTATCATGGGGGTTATTGATATTGGTAATGTGAGACAATTAATTATCATGGGAGTTATTGATATTGGTAATGTGAGACAATTAATTATCATGGGAGTTATTGATATTTTTAATGTGAGACAATTAATTATCATGGGAGTTATTGACATTGGTAATGTGAGACAATTAATTATCACGGGAGTTATTGATATTGGTAATGTGAGACAATTAATTATCATGGGGTTATTGATATTGGTAATGTGAGACAATTAATTATCATGGGAGTTATTGATATTGTTAATGTGAGACAATTAATTATCATGGGAGTTATTGATATTGGTAATGTGAGGCAATTAATTATCATGGGAGTTATTGACATTGGTAATGTGAGACAATTAATTATCATGGGGGTTATTGATATTGCTAATGTGAGACAATTAATTATCATGGGGGTTATTGATATTGGTAATGTGAGACAATTAATTATCATGGGAGTTATTGATATTGGTAATGTGAGACAATTAGATAAACAGAAGAATAGAAACGGCTGCTGGATTCTTAACTATCTGTTGAGTTTGTAAAATAGATGTATATTCCTCACAATAAAAATTAGGCTGTATAGTGAATTGGTCCTTTTTTAAGTTTGCGATGGAAGTAAAACGTGGACTCTTTGTAAGATAACTGGAAATTTGATACCTTGGATTAGACTTTTTAATGTCTGTTTCATTACACAATTCTTGTTTAAATGTGAGTATTTTTTCAGATATTTCAGATCAATCCCGGAGGCCATATTCATCTTCTGCGATGGGCATTTCCCAAGTGATGAAATGTTGTGTGTTTTCTGCCATTTTTGCTCTTTGCCTTGCTGGCAGAAGAGGACAGATGGGACAGAGAGGACAGATGGGACAGAGGGGACAGATGGGAGGACAAGATATGGAAAGTAAAATAAGCCAATTCTGTGGTGAGCCAAAAAATTAGAATATTAAACTTTTTATGAATATTTTCGATATTATTTTGTACTCATAATCAACCATAACCCAATAATATATAAATCAGCAGCTTATAAGTAATCATAACACATTCATAATAATTAATCTTAGCAATTGAAACTCAGAAATTTATTTTCAATTAGTTATTTAAATTTATTATTTGTCTAGTGCGGCTCTTATCCTCAACTCTCTCTGAGCCTCGGGGTCCTTGTGATCTGTCCATTTGGCCTCTCAGAGGTAAAACAATAGCAATATCTGCTTTTAAATGCTACATATTCCATAGTTCTTTATATGTTAAACACATAATTCAATGTCGAGTATTTTTTTAAACGAAAAAGATATTTCCCTGCATAAAAAAACGCAGATAACCTAGGAACAATAATAAACTTTGCTCTGATTTTTCATGCAACATACAAACACTTACACAAGGATTGCATTTCGATTATTGTAAATGAAATCTTCAATCTATCGAGAGGGACGTTTTTCGGTTGGATTTCTCGATTGTTTGACCTTTAAGCGGTACTTTTTTTTGCAGACAAGCTAAATAGCCTGGTCACAAGGACCCCAAGAACTTCGAGAAGTTTTAGAGAATGGTAGCTACTAGACAACTATTAGAAGACAGATGTAAGCTTCACATCAAGACTGTCTAGCGTGATCTTTAACATGCACAGGGCATTGAAAAAAACGCGAAAGACGGAGAAATCTTGTAAGCTTTTGGCTTGTGTTGGTTTCTCATAAACACGCAAATATTTCCATAAAGACATGCCCATTGGCTAAGCAATCAGGTTCTCTAACTACTACGGGCGGGGGTGGCTCAGTCGGTAGCCCGCCAGGCTCGTAATCTGTAGTTCCCAGGTTCGAGTCCCAGCTGGGTCAGCGTTGAGATTTATCCCCGCAAAATTCCCCCGCCCTGCCCACGGTCAGTAGGGGACTCCGATGGGCTAGGAAAGGCCGCCGTCCGTCGGATGGGACGTTATGCCGTGGCTCCGTGTGCGGGAGAGCCATACCCTGTGCACGTTAAAGAACACGCTGGATGGCCTTGACGGGAGGCTACCATCTGTCTCCCAACAGCTGTTCCAGTGGGTCCCCTCCCCCAACCTTCTCTGAGCCTTCGGGGTCCATGTGACTTGACCATTCAGCCCATGGTGTGCAAAAAAGTGCAGCTCAGAGGTAAAACAACCCAACCCAACCCTACAAGGTGGGGGTTTTGTGCAGATAAATCTCAACGATGACCACGTTGGGTTGGCACGACCTACTGAGCCAACTCCCACCTCGTTTATTTATTTAATTATTTTTTTATTTACTTCGGGAACGAGTTGTAAATCAGAAGAATTCCCTTTCACCTCGGGCAAATGTCAGATGCTCGTTTTCGAAGAAAATGACGGTTTTTGTTTTCCGAATTTAATGCCCTCTAACGTTAGAAATTCGAACTAATTGATGATTGGGAAAATGAATTTATCTAATAATATTAGACTTAGTTTAGTATCTGTACTAGACAACAAACAGTTCGTCATACTCAGCGCAAAAAATTTCCTATGCGAAGTCAAAATATGTAGATTGGTTTGCAATATTCGTTAAACATTTACCACTTACAAACATTTTCAATCGTTAATTATAAATAAATACCCCTCAAGCACCTGCTTGCCACAGAGGTCTGACAGGAGCCTGTCAGTTTATATGCCACAGTAGAAGGTCTGTGAGGATGGAGGACCTCAGCAGAAAAACAACACGAACATCCATGCCTTCACCCGGGGCTCGAACCCAGGTCCCTTAGATAAGTAGCCAAGCGCGCTAACCACTCGGCCACGGGACAGTATCCACCGTTAGAGGGCGTTTTTAGAGTTGGGTTTGGTTGTTTTACCTCTGAGCGGCATTTTTTGCACACCATGGGCTAAATGGCCAGGTCACATGGACCCCGAAGGCTCAGAGAAGGTTGGGGGAGGGGAGCCACTGGAACAGCTGTTGGGAGACAGATGGTAGCCTCCCGTCAAGGCCATCCAGAGTGTTCTTTAACGTGCACAGAGTATGGCTCTCCCGCACACGGGGCCACGGCTTAACGTCCCATCCGACGGACGGTGGCTTTTTCAAGCCCATCGGTGTCCCCTATTGACCGTGGGCAGGGCGGGGAGTTATGCGGAGATAAATCTCAAGCTGACCCGTTTTTAGAGTCATTGTGATATTCGAATCGAAATATTCCGTCAATCCAACAGAAAAATCATTTTTACTTCAATTTTAAAAAAAAAGAAAAATCGAATGCCTAAAGACCTATACGAAAAAATGAATCATTAACTCTTTTTATTTTTGGAAGATCTGAAAAAGATGAATCTGAAGCAGGGGCACGATGAACTCGACATTTTTTTTTATATTTTCAAAGATTTTAGCTTGACGACTACATTTTTTTCGCTTTTAATTCTGCTTTTGTTTTTCAGAAAAAAAAGACGTTTTGGGACCACTATTGATGTCCTGCGAATCGACGGTTCCAACGCCTGTGAGTTAATATTTGCCTTTTTAAAACATCTTCTTACTAATGTCTACACATGAGAAACAAATTTTGGGTTGTTTTACCTCTGAACGGCACTTTTTTTTTTACACATAATGGACTAAGTGGCCAGGAAACAAGGACCCATAGAAGATTGGGAAACAGGAAACGGTAGACTGTCGTCAAAGCAATCCAATGCGTTCTTTAACGTAGACAGGGTTATTTGGTTGTTTTACTTCTGAGGCAGAACCAGACTTTGACCTTCTGAGGCCCTGAGCTATGGCAAGTTTAAGAGGCCCCAAAAATTCTAAAATCGAAATCAGGGTCTAATCTAGGAGGGAGGGGGGGGGGGGGAAACGCCCCACTTTGAGCCGGAAAAAAGGCGAAGTTGAGCCGAAGAATGCTAGTAAGGATAATGGAGACAAAGCGTTATTAAACTGTGCCCATTTCACTATTTTAAACAAACCTTTTAAATGTTTTGAAATTAAGGACAAAATGTTGCACTGCAAAGAAAACGCAATATCGTGGTTCCTTTTTATACTTTTTTCCGGCTCAATTGGGTCAGATGCCTACCTTACTTTTTTCGGCTCAATTAGGTCACATGCTCCTCACTTTTTCCAGCTCAATTTGGTCACATGCCTCCTCACCTTTTCCTGCTCAAATGGGTTATACGCCCTTCACTTTGCCGGCTCAACTGGGTCACACGCCTCAATTTTTCCCGCTCAACTGAGTCACATGCCCCCTCACATTTTTCTGTTCAATTGGGTCAAATGTCTCCTCACTTTTTCCTCCTCAATTGGGTCAAATATCTCCTTACTTTTTCCTGCCCAATTGGGTCAAATATCTCCTTACTTTTTCCTGCCCAATTGGGTCAAATATCTCCTTACTTTTTCCTGCCCAATTGGATCAAATATCTCCTTACTTTTTCCTGCCCAATTGGGTCAAATATCTCCTTACTTTTTCCTGCCCAATTGGGTCAAATATCTCCTTACTTTTTCCTGCCCAATTGGATCAAATATCTCCTTACTTTTTCCTGCCCAATTGGGTCAAATATCTCCTTACTTTTTCCTGCCCAATTGGATCAAATATCTCCTTACTTTTTCCTGCCCAACTGGGTCAAATATCTCCTTACTTTTTCCTGCCCAATTGGGTCAAATATCTCCTTACTTTTTCCTGCCCAATTGGATCAAATATCTCCTTACTTTTTCCTGCCCAATTGGATCAAATACCTAATTACTTTTTCCTGCCCAATTGGATCAAATATCTCCTTACTTTTTCCTGCCCAATTGGGTCAAATATCTCCTTACTTTTTCCTGCCCAATTGGATCAAATATCTAATTACTTTTTCCTGCCCAATTGGATCAAATACCTAATTACTTTTTCCTGCCCAATTGGGTCAAATATCTCCTTACTTTTTCCTGCCCAACTGGGTCAAATATCTCCTTACTTTTTCCTGCCCAATTGGGTCAAATATCTCCTTACTTTTTCCTGTCCAATTGGATCAAATATCTCCTTACTTTTTCCTGCCCAATTGGATCAAATATCTCCTTACTTTTTCCTGCCCAATTGGGTCAAATATCACCTTACTTTTTCCTGCCCAATTGGGTCAAATATCTCCTTACTTTTTCCTGCCCAATTGGATCAAATATCTCCTTACTTTTTCTTGCCCAATTGGGTCAAATATCTCCTTACATTTTCCTGCCCAATTAGGTCAAATATCTCCTTACGTTTTCCTGCCCAATTAGGTCAAATATCTCCTTACGTTTTCCTGCTCAATTGGGTCACATGCCCCTCACTTTTTTCTGCTCAGTTGGGTCACACGCCCCTCACTTTTTTTCTGCTCAATTGGGTCACACGTCCCCTCACTTTTCCGGCTCAATTGGGTCACACGTCCCTCACTTTTTCCGGCTCAATTGGGTCACACGCCTCCTCAAATTTCCCGGCTCAATTGGGTCACACGCCCCTCTCACTTTTTCTGAGGTCCTGGTCTGGTCGAAATATAAGTTTATCGTTCTGAATGAAGGGAACATCAAAAAGTAAACACGAAATAGATGTAATGGAAACATTGTACTATCACTGGTACATAACGATGACTGTGTACAGCTGAGATGAATAGTGTTTGCACAATATATTAATTTAAATATTATTTAAAAAAATCGTGACAGGGTAAACTTCAAATCTAATTTTCTGAGGCCCCTCGAAACCGTGAGGCCCTAAGCTGTAATTTAGTCAGCTTATGCGTAAGTCCGGCTCTGCTCTGATGGGCACTTTTTTTACACACAACCAATGGCCATGTCACAAGGACCCCAAGGCTTAGGGATGGTTGAGTGAAGGGAATTCTTTGGACAGCTATTAGGACACAGAGGAAAACCTGTAAAAGCCATCCAACACGTTCTTTAACCTGCACAGCCAGGCCCTTGAATGCAAAAAAAGTGCCACTCATAGAAAAAACAACCTAATTCTTTACCTCTGAGTAGCTCTTTTGTGCAGAGAATGGGATGAATTCATCCCATTCTCTGCACAAAAGAGCCACTCAGAGGTAAAGAGTTAGCAGGTCACAAAGACCCCAAGTGCTCAGAGAAAGAGAGACCCACTGGACAGCTATGGTAAGATGGAAAACTGATGTCAGCCTGTTTTCTAACGTGCACAAGGTATATCTCTCCTGCACAAGGTATATCTCTCCTGCACAAGGTATGTCTCTCCTGCACAACATCTTAACATCCCATATAAGGGACAGAAGACCTTCCAATCCATCGGTGTGTCTTTTCTCACCAAAGGCAGAAGTTTTCAGAAATAAATATCAACTCTATAACAATTTGGAACAGTCACAAAAATCTCAAAGGTTCATATCTAGGTAGAGGAATCTATTCCTCTTGATAGCTGTTTGACAACCGTGAAAGTCTCCCTTCAGGGACATCCCATGGGGTTTTTAACGTACAGAGGTTTATGACTGTCATCACACGGAACCACAACTTAATGCATACCGTGCTGTAGAATCCACCCTTTCCGAGATCTTTAGTTTCCACGTCCTTACCATCGGAGGGTGGGTTGTTTTACCTCTAAGCGGCACTTTTTTGCACACCATGGGCTAAATGGCCACGTCACAAGGACCCCGAAGGCTCAGAGAAGGCTGGGGGAGGGGACCCACTGGAACAGATGTTGGGAGACAGATGGTAGCCTCCCGTCAAGGCCATCCAGCATGTTCTTTAACGTGCACAAGGTATGGCTCTCCCGCACACGGGGCCACGGCTTAACGTCCCACATGATGAACGGCGGCCTATTGCCAAGCCCATCGGTGTCCCCCACTGACCGTGGGCAGGGCGAAGAATTTTGCGGAGATAAGTCTCAACGCTGACCCAGCTGGGACTCGAACCTGGGAACTGCATATTACGAGCCTGGCGCGCTACCGACTGAGCCACCCCCGCCCCTTACCATCGGGGGAGGGAGTGCTAATGGGGTAAACACCTTTGGCACAGAAATAGTCAAAGCCGCCATGTATATTACTAATGCATCATGACAATGGTAATTTGCTACAACTGAAGTTAATGCAATGGGACAGTTTGGAATAGGATGCACTTGGAACTCATACATTGGCTCTGGAAAAAAAATCATAAAGACATTTGTCTTGATAAAGTTATGCAGTTTTTCTGAAACTTTACCAAGCAAGCTGCAGTCAGCTAGGGGTTTTGGGTGGTGGAATCTCTTGTCTACAATGGTGGCAACACAAAACCTGGATCTTTCAGCTGCTGTCGACTGCAATCATGGCCTCGTTGTTTCCACTGTTGTTGATAATGATGCCTCCACACCTGTTGTTTATTTTCATTTTCTCCCTGCTTGTGTACAGTCGCTCTAAAAATATCCGAACACCATGGTTGATTACAGAATTCAGAAAAAATATCTGGCAACGATTTTTTTAGAAATTAGTGATCTGGCACCTTCGTGTCACGTGATTACAGAATTCAGGAAAAATATCTGGAGCGTGTGCAGCAACTGTACACGCTCCAGTTACCGTTCACAGCAAACTGGAACTGCACACGCTCCAGTTTGATCAGACAACCTTCGTGTCACGTGACACATGGGTACCCTCACTTTTTTCCTGGCCTTCTAGTAGGCAGATTAGTGATCTGGAAACTTTCGTGTCACGTGACACGAATATTGTCAGATCACTAATTTCTAAAAAATCGTTGCCAGATGTTTTTTTCTGAATTCTGTAATCAACCATATTGTTCGGATATTTATTTGAGCGACTGTACATCACATACATGTAAATAAATTTCAGATTCGTTGTCGAGTTCAAGGTCAAATAGAGGTCGGAGTGAGGGTCTAGAAATGATAAGATGCCGATTTATTTCCACTAAGAAAAATATCTCCCAGTGGTTGCGTATTACTCATTCTATCTCCTTTGATTCGCTCGAGAGAGAGAAAAGGAAATTTCAACTGGTTTTCTTTTTCCAGGTGATGGACGCTGCAAAATCCTGCTGCGAAACTTCTTTAAATGAATCTGTAAACAACACCCAAGAAGCAATAAACAAATTTTGCCAAAAATCACCGACAGAGTGCGTGGAGATCGGTCAACGTGTAAGTATTTCAGTTTTAAATTCCTACTAATTGTCATTTGCACACAGTTGGGTTCGGTTGTTTTACCTCTGAGCGGCACTTTTTTGCACACCATGGCCTAAATGGCCAGGTCACATGGACCCCGAAGGCTCAGAGAAGGTTGGGGGAGGGGACCCACTGGAACAGCTGTTGGGAGACAGATGGTAGCCTCCCGTCAAGGCCATCCAGCGTGTTCTTTAACGTGCACAGGGTATGGCTCTCCCGCACACGGGGCCACGGCTTAACGTCCCATCCGACGGACGGCGGCCTTTCCAAGCCCATCGGTGTCCCCTACTGACCATGGGCAGGGAGGGGAATTTTGCGGAGATCAATCTCAACGCTGACCCAGCTGGGACTCGAACCTGGGAACTACAGATTACGAGCCTGGTGCGCTACCGACTGAGCCACCCCCGCCCCCATTTCCACACAGAGCTGTGCTGCGAAATGTTGAATAACCGACTCGAAAAACGTTTAATAGCTCTTTTGTCTCCCGCAGCTAACTTAGACTTTGTCGCCCATTTCTCCTGGTTGGAGTTGTTTTACCTCTGAGTGGCGCTTTTTTTCACACAACGGGCTAAACGGACAGGTCACAAGGACCCCGAGGGCTCAGAGAAGGCTTGGGACCCACTGTACCGCTCTTATGAGAATGATGGTAGCTTCCCGTTAAGGCCATCCAGAGTGTTCTTTAACGAGCACAGGATATGGCTCTCCCACACACGGAGCCACGGCTTAACGACCCATTTGACGGATGGCGTCCTCTCCAAGCCCATCGGTGTCCGTTACTGGTCGAGGACAAGACGAGGAGTTTGGCGGAGACAAATCTCAACGCTGACCCAGCTGGGACTCGAACCTGCGAACAGCTTGGCTCGCTCCGAGCGAGTCCCGGCTCTCTTTCCCCCAAACTGATCTCAGCTCTCAATGATTCATTCAGCAAAACTTAATGTTTTAAAAGTAGTAAAAGATCATCTTTTTGAAAAGTAAGTCATCATTCTTATTATAATTACTTTTACTCATTCTTTAAGTGATTCCTACTAGAAGGCCAAGGAACTTTAATTCCTGCATTTGTTACTTCAGTCATATTCCATACGTCACTGCATAACATTGGGGCGGGGGTGGCTCAGTCGGTAGCGCGCCAGGCTCGTAATCTGTAGTTCCCAGGTTCGAGTCCCAGCTGGGTCAACGTTGAGATTTATCTCCGCAAAATTCCCCGCCCTGCCCACGGTCAGTAGGGGACACCGATGGGCTTGGAAAGGCCGCCGTCCGTCGGATGGGACGTTAAGCCGTGGCCCCGTGTGCGGGAGAGCCATACCCTGTGCACGTTAAAGAACACGCTGGATGGCCTTGACGGGAGGCTACCATCTGTCTCCCAACAGCTGTTCCAGTGGGTCACCTCCCCCAACCTTCTCTGAGCCTTCGGGGTCCTTGTGACCTGGCCATTTAGCCCATGGTGTGCAAAAAAGTGACGCTCAGAGGTAAAACAACCGAACCCAACTGCATAACCTTACTGCAGCTGTGGCAGTTAGTTTATTGGTCAATTTGTCTCCCGTTGAGATCGTGCTATTTCATAACTTTCATATTTAGCAAACTGAATTAAACATGCAAAACAACCATTGGAACGCGTACCATATATCACTTGTTAGTACGAAGTGATTACAGTCGCTCAAAAAATTATCCCAACACTACGGTTGATTACAAAATTCAGAAAAAATATTTGTCAACGATTTTTTTAGAAATTAGTCATCTGGCAACCTTCGTGTCACGTGATTACAGAATTCAGAAAAAATATCTGGAGCATGTACAGCAACTGTACACGTTCCAGTTACCGTTCACAGCAAACTGGAGCGGTTGCGTTTAATGTTCACAGCACATTGGATCGTTTGAGCTCACAAAAACCTGGATCGTGTGGGCCCACTTAGGGAAATATTGAGCGTGTGCAGTTACCGTTCACAGCAAATTGGAGCGTGTGCAGTAACTGCACACGCTCCAGTTTGCTGTGAACGGTAACTGGAGCGTGTACAGTTGCTGTACATTCTCCAGATGTTTTTCCTGAATTGTGTAATCAACCATAGTGTTCGGATATTTATTTGAGCGACTGTACAAATTATCAGATCACTTTCAGAAATCGTTTTCTAAAAACTAAACCGTATGCAAAATTGAATCAATCGTCAGTGGAAATAAAAACTCGAATATTTCTTTTTCCATTTCTTTGCAATTTCAATTACTGTATTGAATACAATATTCAATACAATAATTGTTGTATTGAAAACATCACGACGATGGCCAGATGAAAACTTTAAAAACGGTAGTTTATTTCTTTTTTGCGCTCATTGGTTAATGTGCTTGTTGTATAATGGGTTGTTTACCTCTGAGCGCTACTCTTTTCGTACACAGTGTGCTAAATGGCCAGGTCACAAGGACCCCAAAGGCTACATTTGGAGGATCTGGGTTGGGTTGAGTTGTTTTATCTCTGAACGGCACTTTTTTGCACACCATGGGCTAAATGGCCAGGTCACATGGACCCCGAAGGCTCAGAGAAGGTTGGGGGAGGGGACTCACTGGAACAGCTGTTGGGAGACAGATGGTAAGCCTCCCGTCAAGGCCATCCAGCGTGTTCTTTAACGTTGGGTTGTTTTACCTCTGAGCGGCACTTTTTTGCACACCATGGGCTAATTGCCCAGGTCACATGGACCCCGAAGGCTCAGAGAAGGTTGGGGGAGGACTGGAACACTGGAACAGCTGTTGGGAGACAGGTGGTAGCCTCCCGTAAAGGCCATGCAGCGTGTTCTTTAACGTGCACAGGGTATGGCTTTCCCGCACACGGGGCCACGGCTTAACGTCCCATCCGACGGACGGCGGCCTTTCCAAACCCATCGGTGTCCCCTACTGACCGTGGAGAGGACGAAGAATTTTGCGGAGATAAATCTCAACGCTGACCAAGCTGGGACTCGAACCTGGAAACTACAGATTACGAGCCTGGCGCGCTACCGACTGAGCCACCCCCGCCCCAGGGGGATCCGGACTCACTGGACAGCTGTTAGTAGGAAGATGGTAGCCTCCCGTCAAAGCCATCCAGAGTGTTGTTTAATATGCACACGGTATGACTCTCTCACATACGGGGCCACGACTTAACACCCTATGCGACGGACGGCGGCTCTGTCTCTGTGATGGTGATTCAGAAAACTAGAATTTCACAAATTCACCGACAATTTTATTGCTTGCTGATTGGCATTTCGTTTCATGTATATTGTTTCGTTGTTGTATTTTAAAAGTAAGAGGATGATCTGTCCTAATTCCTAAATCGTGAAAAACTGAAATAATTTTAGTATATTTTTATTGAATTTCAGTTAGCATGTCCATTTCCTCGAATCTTTGATCTCTCTAAACTGTGAATAGTTTTTTCATTTTTATTTTTAAGCTTTTAAAGATTTTAGTTAGGTACTGTAGTACAGTCGCTCAAAAAAGTATCCGAACACTACGGTAGATTACAGAATACAGAAAAAATATCTGGCAACGATTTTTTTAGAAATTAGTGATCTGGCAACCATAGTGTTCGGGTTTTTTATAATATATATAATGCGATAAATATTGAGCGTGTGCAGTTACCGTTCACAGCAAACTGGAGCGGTTGCGGTTAATGTTCACAGCACATTGGATCGTGTGAGCTCACAAAAACCTGGATCGTGTGGGCTCACTCACGGAATATTGAGCATGTGCAGTTACCGTTCACAGCAAACTGGAGCGGTTGCGGTTAATGTTCACAGCACATTGGATCGTGTGAGCTGACAAAAACCTGGATCGTGTGGGCTCACTCACGGAAATATTGAGCGTGTGCAGTTACCGTTCACAGCAAACTGGAGCGGTTGCGGTTAATGTTCACAGCACATTGGATCGTGTGAGCTCACAAAAACCTGGATCGTGTGGGCTCACTCACGGAAATATTGAGAGTGTATATAGAAGAGAAAATATCTGGAGCGTGTACAGTTGCTGTACACGCTCCAGATATTTTCTCTTAATTCTGTAACCAATCATAGTGTTTACACGAATGTTGCCAAATCACTAATTTCTAAAAAAATCGTTGCCAGATATTTCTTCTGAATTCTGTAATCAACCATAGTGTTCGGATACTTTTTTGAGCGACTGTACTCTAAGAAACCCCCTTGAATACCGTGAATCATCTCCATGTCGTAGGATCAAGAATTCTCGCAAACGAAATTTGCTAGTTGGTTTACTCAACTAAGTCGAACATTTCCAATCTTCGTTGTTTTCAATATTTCAAAAGGATAAAATTATATCTGTTGTTTGTGATGTACTGTTTTCCCATTCCAAAAGACTCACGAATTTCCATTCTTCATTTCTTTTCAATTTAGATGAAGACCTGTATGCGTGGAAGGATGCAATCTCTTGGACAGACCACGGTAAGTTGAAATTTTTGTATTTTTCTGCCATTTTAATTCAAGACCATCGAAAATTTTGCATCGCAGGTCTCTTGCAGTTTGTTCCATATTAAGCCAATTATATCTATTAATACACTCCGCGTAGAATTTTGTGCAAGCTCTAAAAAAGCTGTTAGAAACGGTTTTCTGTTTTAATGAAGCAACTTACTTCTGAGGACGGCCCACACATCAGAAACTACTATTAATGCCAGTGGGACTGAAAATCGACAATTTTTACACCATTGGGACTACAATTCAACGACAATTTTTACGCCAGTTCAATGACAATTTTTTACTCCAGTGGGACTGCAAATCATCGATTACTTTTACGTCAGTTGCAAAGCATTTCAACGACAAGTTTAACGCCATTGGAACAGCAAATCAACGACGATTTCAATAGTTTTCTTTATTTTTCCAATGGGTGTAAGAAGCAGAGAAAACACAGATCGAAAAAATTTCAAGTCATCAGAAATTACACTGGCCAGCAAACTCGAAAAGTTCAATTTGACTTGTCGACCTTTTATAATGTTCCATATCATGCCTGTAATCAAACCACTAAAATATTTATTCAACGGTTTGGTCCTTATTTCTCATTCATTTTTAACCCTATCGATCTCAAATTTTACACATCAGCACTTATTGTGATCCTCACGAAACACATATATTGCCCAGTTACATTATTATGCACACATGCCAAATACTTTGTCTTATGTCTCAGAGTACACTTTCACAAATTTCAAAGTTTTCTCTTCTCTCTGCGTAGCTCTCGTGGAAATGGATTTTGAAGTACTGCTTGGTCACTTCTCTCAGTTCATGAACTGTAACAGTTCTTACACTCTCAGTTGATGAACTGTAACAGTTCTTACACTCTCAGTTGATGAACTGTAACAGTTCTTACACTCTCAGTTGATCAACTGTAACAGTTCTTACACTCTCAGTTGATGAACTATAACGGTTCTTACACTCTCAGTTGTTGAAGTGTAACGGTTCTTACACTCTCAGTTGAACTGTAACGGTTCTTACACTCTCAGTTGTTGAAGTGTAACGGTTCTTATACTCTCAGTTGATGAACTGTAACAGTTCTTACACTTTCAGTTGATGAATTTCAACAGTTCTTACACTCTCAGTTGATGAACTGTAACGGTTCTTACACTCTCGGTTGTTGAAGTGTAACGGTTCTTACATTCTCAGTTGATGAACTGTAACGGTTCTTACACTCTCAGTTGTTGAAGTGTAACAGTTTTTACACTCTCAGTTGTTGAAGTGTAACAGTTCTTACACTCTCTGTTGATGAACTGTAACAGTCCTTACACTCTCAGTTGTTGAACTGAAACAGTTCTTACACTCTCCGTTGATGAACTGTAACAGTTCTTACACTCTCAGTTGATGAACTATATCAGTTTTTACACTCTCAGTTCATGAACTGTAATAGTTCTTACACTCTCAGTTGCTGAAATGTAACATTCTTACACTCTCAGTTGATGAACTGTAACAGTTCTTACACTCTCAGTTAATGAACTATATCAGTTTTTACACTCTCAGTTCATGAACTGTAATAGTTCTTACACTCTCAGTTGCTGAACTGTAACATTCTTACACTCTCAGTTGATGAACTGTAACAGTTCTTACACTCTCAGTTGATGAAGTGTAATAGTTCTTACACACTCAGTTGGAGAACTGTAACAGTCCTTACACTCTCAGTTGATGAACTGTAACAATTTTTACACTCTAAGTTGATGAATTTTAACAGTTCTTACACTCTCAGTTGATGAAGTGTAACCGTTCTTACACTCTCAGTTGATGAACTCTAACAGTCCTTACACTCCAATTTGTTGAACTGTAACATTCTTACACTCTCAGTTGATGAACTGTAATAGTTCTTACACTCTTAGTTGTTCAACTGCAACAGTTCTTACACACTCAGTTGGCGAAATGTAACAATCCTTACACTCTCAGTTGTTGAACTATAATAGTTCTTACAATCTCAGTTGATGAACTTTAGCAATTTTTTCACTCTCGGTTCTTGAACTGTAACAGTCCTTACACTCTCAGTAGTTGAACTGTAACAGTTCTTACACTCTCAGTTGTTGAAGTGTAACGGATGTTACACTCTCTGTTGTTGAAGTGGAAGAGTTTTTACACTCTCATTTGATGAAATGTAACAGTCCTTACACTCTCAGTTGTAGAACTATAACAGTCCTTACACTCTCAGTTGATGAACTGTAACAGTTCTTACACTCTCAGTTGATGAACTGTAACAGTCCTTACACTCTCAGTTGTTGAACTGTAACATTCTTACACTCTTAGTTGATGAACTGTAATAGTTCTTACACTCTCAGTTGATGAACTGTAACATTCTTACACTCTGTTTATGAACTGTAATAGTTCTTACACTCTCAGTTGGTGAACTGTAACAGTCCTTACACTCTCAGTTGTTGAACTGTAACATTCTTACACTCTCAGCTGATGAACTGTAACAGTTTTTACACTCTCAGTTGATGAAGTTTAACAGTTCTTACACTCTCAGTTGATGAACTGTAATAGTTCTTACACTCTAAGTTGTTGAAGTGTAACGGTTGTTACACTCTCTGTTGTTGAAGTGGAAGAGTTCTTACACTCTCAGTTGATGAACTGTAACAGTCCTTACACTCTCAGTTTTTGAACTGTAACAGTCCTTACACTCTCCGTTGATGACTGTAACAGTGCTTACACTCTCAGTTGATGAACTGTAACAGTTCTTACACTCTCAGTTGATGAACTGTAACAGTCCTTACACTCTCAGTTGGTGAACTGTATCAGTTCTTACACTTTAAGTTGATGAACTTCAACAGTTCTTACACTCTCAGTTGATGAAGTGTAAGCGTTCTTACACTCTCAGTTGATGAACTGTAACAGTCCTTACACTCTATGCTGTTGAACTGTAATATTCTTACACTCTCAGTTGATGAAATGTAATAGTTCTTACACTCTTGGTTGTTCAACTGCTACAGTTCTTAAACTCTCAGTTGGTGAACTGTAACAATTCTTACACTCTCAGTTGTTGAACTATAATAGTTCTTACACTCTCAGTTGATGAACTGTAGCAATTCTTTCACTCTCGGTTCTTGAACTGTAACAGTCCTTACACTCTCAGTAGTTGAACTGTAATTGTTCTTACACTCTAAGTTGTTGAAGTGTAACGGTTGTTACACTCTCTGTTGTTGAAGTGGAAGAGTTCTTACACTCTCAGTTGATGAAGTGTAACAGTCCTTACACTCTCAGTTGTTGAACTGTAACAGTCCTTACACTCTCCGTTGATGACTGTAACAGTGCTTACACTCTCAGTTGATGAACTGTAACAGTTCTTACACTCTCAGTTGATGAACTGTAACAGTTCTTACACTCTCAGTTGATGAACTGTAACAGTTCTTACACTCTCTGTTGCTGAAGTGTAACGGTTCTTACACTCTCATTTGTTGAAGTGTAACGGTTCTTACACTCTCAGTTGAACTGTACGGTTCTTGCACTCTCGGTTGTTGAACTGAACATTCTTACACTCTCAGTTGATGAACTCTAACAGTTCTTATACTCTCAGTTGATGAACTGTAACAGTTCTTACATTCTCAGTTGATGAAGTTTAGCAGTTCTTACACTCTCAGTTGATGAACTGTAATAGTTCTTATATTCTCAGTTGATGAACGGCAACAGTTCTTACACTCTCATTTGGTGAACTGTAACAGTTCTTACACTCTCAGTTGGTGAACTGTAACAGTTCTTACACTCTCAGGTGATGAAATGTAACAATTCTTACACTCTCAGTTGGTGAATTGTAATAGTTCTTACACTCTCAGTTGATGAACTATATCAGTTTTTACACTCTCAATTGATGAATTGTAACTGTTCTTACACTCTCAGTTGTTCAACTGTAATAGTTCTTACGCTCTCAGTTCATGATCTGTAATAGTTCTTACACTCTCAGTTGCTGAACTGTAACAGTTCTTACACTCTCAGTTGGTGAACTGTAACAGTCCTTACACTCTCAGGTGATGAAATGTAACAATTCTTACACTCTCAGTTGGTGAATTGTAATAGTTCTTACACTCTCACTTGATGAACTATATCAGTTTTTACACTCTCAATTGATGAATTGTAACTGTTCTTACACTCTCAGTTGATGAACTGTAATAGTTCTTACACTCTCAGTTGATGAACTGTAACAGTTCTTACACTCTCAGTTGGTGATCTGTAACAGTTCTTACACTCTCATTTGATGAAGTGTGATAGTTCTTACACTCTCAGTTGGAGAACTGTAACAGTCTTTACACTCTCAGTTGATGAACTGTAACAGTTTTTACACTCTCAGTTGATGAAATGTAACTGTTCTTACACTCTCGGTTGTTGACCTGTAACATTCTTACACTCTCAGTTGATGAACTGTAATAGTTCTTACACTCTCAGTTGATGAACTGTAATAGTTCTTACACTCTCAGTTGATGAACTCTAACAGTCCTTACGCTCTCAGTTGGTGAACTGTAACAGTTCTTACACTCTAAGTTGATGAACTTTAACAGTTCTTACACTCTCAGTTGATGAAGTGTAAGCGTTCTTACACTCTCAGTTGATGAACTGTAACAGTCCTTACACTCTACGTTGTTGAACTGTAATATTCTTACACTCTCAGTTGATGAAATGTAATAGTTCTTACACTCTTAGTTGTTCAACTGCTACAGTTCTTAAACTCTCAGTTGGTGAACTGTAACAATTCTTACACTCTCAGTTGTTGAACTATAATAGTTCTTACACTCTCAGTTGATGAACTGTAGCAATTCTTTCACTCTCGGTTCTTGAACTGTAACAGTCCTTACACTCTCAGTAGTTGAACTGTAATAGTTCTTACACTCTCAGTTGTTGAAATGTAACGGTTGTTACACTCTCTGTTGTTGAAGTGGAAGAGTTCTTACACTCTCAGTTGATGAACTGTAACAGTCCTTACACTCTCAGTTGTTGAACTGTAACAGTCCTTACACTCTCAGTTGATGCACTGTAAGAGTGCTTACACTCTCAGTTGATGAACTGTAACAGTCCTTACACTCTCAGTTGTTGAACTGTAACATTCTTACACTCCCAGTTGATGAACTGTAATAGTTCTTACACTCTCAGTTGATGAACTGTAACAATTCTTACACTCTCAGTTGATAAACTGTAACAGTTCTTACACTCTCAGTTGATCAACTGTAACAGTTCTTACACTCTCAGTTGATCAACTGTAATAGTTCTTACACTCTAAGTTGGTGAACTGTAACAGTTTTACACTCTCAGTTGTTGAGCTGTAACAGTCCTTACACTCTCAGTTGATGAACTGTAACTGTTCTTACACTCTCAGTTTATGAACTGTAATAGTCCTTATACTCTCAGTTGATGAACTGTAATAGTTCTTACACTCTCAGTTGATGAACTGTAATAGTTCTTACACTCTGAGTTGGTGATCTGTAACAGTTCTTACACTCTCAGTTGGTGAACTGTAACAGTTCTTACACTCTCAGTTGATCAACTGTAACAGTTCTTACACTCTCAGTTGATCAACTGTAACAGTACTTAAACTCTCAGTTGATCAAAGTTGATCAACTGTAATAGTTCTTACACTCTCAGTTGGTGAACTGTAACAGTTTTACACTCTCAGTTGATGAACTGTAACAGTACTTACACTCTCAGTTGTTGAACTGCAACAGTCCTTACACTCTCAGGTGATGAACTGTAACAGTTCTTATACTCTCAGTTTATGAACTGTAACATTCTTACACTCTCCGTTGATGAACTGTAACATTCTTACACTCTCGGTTGATGAACTGTAGTAGTTCTTACACTCTCAGTTGGTGAACTGTAACAGTTCTTACACTCTCAGTTGATGAACTGTAACATTTTTATACTCTCAGTTGATGAACTGTAATAGTTCTTACACTCTCAGTTGGTGAACTGTAACAGTTCTTACACTCTCAGGTGATGAACTGTAACAGTTCTTACACTCTCAGTTGGTGACCTGTAACAGTTCTTACACTCTCAGTTGATGAACTGTAACATTTTTACACTCTCAGTTGATGAACTGTAATAGTTCTTACACTCTCAGTTGGTGAACTGTAACAGTTCTTACAATCTCAGTTGATGAACTGTAACAGTTCTTACACTCTCAGTTGATGAAGTTTAACAGTTCTTAAACTATCAGTTGGTGAAATGTAACAGTCCTTACACTCGCAGTTGTTGAACTGTATCATTCTTACACTCTGTTGATGAACTGTAATAGTTCTTACACTCTCAGTTGGTGAACTGTAACAGTCCTTACACTCTCAGTTGATGAACTGTAACAGTCCTTACACTCTCAGTTGTTGAACTGTAACATTCTTACACTCTCAGTTGATGAACTGTAACAGTTCTTATATTCTCAGTTGATGAACTGTAACAGTTCTTACACTCTCAGTTGGTGAACTGTAACAGTTCTTACACTCTCAGTTGATGAACTGTAACATTTTTACACTCTCAGTTGATGAACTGTAATAGTTCTTACACTCTCAGTTGGTGAACTGTAACAGTTCTTACAATCTCAGTTGATGAACTGTAACAGTTCTTACACTCTCAGTTGATGAAGTTTAACAGTTCTTAAACTATCAGTTGGTGAAATGTAACAGTCCTTACACTCGCAGTTGTTGAACTGTATCATTCTTACACTCTGTTGATGAACTGTAATAATTCTTACACTCTCAGTTGGTGAACTGTAACAGTCCTTACACTCTCAGTTGATGAACTGTAACAGTTCTTACACTCTCAGTTGGTGAACTGTAACAGTTCTTACACTCGCAGTTGGTGAACTGTAACAGTTCTTACACTCTCAGTTGATGAACTGTAACAATTCTTACACTCTCAGTTGGTGAACTGTAACAGTTCTTACACGCTCAGTTGATGAACTAAATCAGTTCTTACACTCTCAGTTGTTGAAGTGTAACGGTTCTTACACTCTCAGTTGTTGAAGTGTAACGGTTCTTACACTCTCAGCTGTTGACGTGTAACAGTTCTTACACTCTCATTTGATGAACTTTAACAGTTCTTACACTCTCAGTTGTTGATGTGTAACAGTTCTTACACTCTCAGTGAATGAACTCTAACTGTTCTTACACTCTCTTTTGATGAACTGTAACAGTTCTTACACTCTCAGCTGTTGAAGTGTAACAGTTCTTACACTTCTTGCCAACAAACCCGTGTCTATGAGAGCTGTTTTTTTCCCGCATTTACTACGATTAGCGGACTTTTTCTTAGATGGCTTCCTTTCTCCATTCACTTGGGATATTCTTTCCCAGTGATTTTCCGCTGAGTTCCGTCACTTCCGTTACGAATACTTCTGCCTATCTCGTTCAACGATGAGCCTCCTTTTGAAGTTAGTAAAATCAACCTTTTTACTCATGTCGCACTTGACTTTGCTTCCCACCATGCCTTTGCAGCTTTTTATAGGACTTCGTAGTGACCTAGAATACTTAGGTCAGTAAGAAATCTTTGCATGCATTGGCTTATTTCGTGGTACAGTCGCTCAAAAACGTATCCACGTGACACGAAGGTTGCCAGATCACTAATCTCTAAAAAAATCGTTGCCAGATATTTTTTCTGAATTCTGTAAACACCCGTAGTGTTCGGATATTTTTTAATATGTATAATGCGTATGAATATATAATGCAATGAATATGGAGCGTGTGCAGTTACCGTTCACAGCAAACTGGAGCGTGTGCAGTAACTGCACACGCTCCAGTTTGCTGTGAACGGTAACTGGAGCATGTACAGTTGCTGTACACGCTCCAGATATTTTTCCTGAATTCTGTAATCACGTGACACGAAGGTTTGCAGATTACTAATTTAGAAAAAAATCGTTGCCAAATATTTTTTCTGAATTCTGTAATCAACCGTAGTGTTCGGATACTTTTTTGAGCGACTGTACTTCGCACGCAATGCATTCATTGCTATTCACAAAGGCCAGTCTGTGTAAGTGGCGATTGAGCATATTGATATGTACATGTGATACATATTATTATATACAATACAGTAATAATATTTGTTCTGCATAGAGCATAAATCTTCATTAAAATGTTCCGGATTTACAGAATTCTGTTATACCAAAAAGCTGTGCTGTAATAAATTGTAATAAATTTTGCTGATAGTTTCGTCCTTTGTCCAAGTCTCTATGTAATCCTTGGAAATAAAGCGTTGTCATAGCAATGGGGAACAGCACAATGGTTCAGAGGTTAATGCCATTTTGGTGGTGGAATTTGCATTTACACCAATTCATTAAAAATTCGAGGAAGTAATAAAAAAATTGAAATTTCCATATTAACCATTTTCCCTTTCTTTCCAGATGTTTCATTCCGAAATGCAATCCATTAATCTGGACGCTCTTTTTCTTTCTTGCAGAACATTCGTGAAATGGGACCACAGATGAGGGATACTCTTGTAAGTTCTTAAAAAATAGTAAATTATCGGTTTTAATGCATTGATTAATTTTTAAATTTAACATCATTAACTCTTTCAGTCGCGAATAAATCTAAAATCTAAAAATTTTTGGATTATTATTATTAGTAGTTATTATTATTTTTAACATAATTTGTTGTTGTTGTTGTTGTTAGTAATGCTGTCCCAAATAAACATCTTTTGCGAAAAAAAAATAATAAAATTAAAAAGATAACTTAAAAAGAAGCTAAAATGGAAGGTAAATTTTCTCTTTAACAGTTGTAAATATATTATGTGTTGCGATAAGAGAAGTTTTTTTAATTTTTAATTTCACAATTTTATATTAATAAAGAATAGTTTTACAGTTAGTTTACCTGCATGAGTACCTAGAACTAAAATTATTAATATAATTATAAATCTATTATATAGTTTAGAGAGTTTGTCTGTCTATCTCTGTGTCTGTCAGTTTGTGCGACATCTCCTCCTCACAAGGAGTCGGAAGCCTATTTTGGGTCAAGAGCCTTAGCAGCAAAAAACAACAAGGTATATGAAACATTTTTGAGGGCCGCAAATTATAATCCTCTTTGGGTAAAGTGCCATAACAGGAAAAAAAGGAAAAAAACCGAAAGATTATTTTATTAACGATAATAAAACCTTAACGTATAATTTCGAAACAGGTGTAGTCATGTGAATACAATACAACTTTCAACAGAATTATTTAAAAAATTTGCCTTTTATAAGTGCGACTTTAGAGTTCGCCTTCTCCACTAACTTAAATCAAATTTGGAGTGACTTTAGAGCATTTGAATTGCATCAGTGCTTTCAAACTAATTTCTGCCAATCGGCTCTAGTGCTTGTTTTTAACGGCAATCATTTGAGAAAATTTCAGAGTTCGAAGGTTGAACCAAAAAACGTCAAGAGCCATTTTTAGAGGATTTTTACCTCTGAGCGGCACATATTTTCGCACGTCATGGCTAAATGATCAGGTCACAAGGACCCCGAAGGCTCAGAGAAGAATGAGGGAGGGAACCCACTGAAACAGCTGTTGGGAGAGAGATGGCAGCCTCCCGTCAAGGCCATCTAGAATGTTCTTTAACATGCACAGAGTATGACTCCCGCCAACGAGACCACGGATTAGCGTCTCATCGACGGACAGCAGCATTTCCAAGCCCATCGTTGTCCCCTACTGACTGTGGGCAGGGCGTTTCGAAGAGATAAATCTCAACGCTGACCCAGGTGGGACTCGAACCTGGGAATTGCAGATTACGTATCCTCAACACCTTGCAATGGAAAAAATTAAATGAACCTCAAAGACAGAGAGCTGGTTAGGGGTTAATCTTAGGGGTAAGATTACCCACTGGACATCTGTCAGGAGACGGACATCTTGCGTCATATTCATTCAGTATGTTCTTTAAGACACAGAATATCGCTCTCCTGCACATGGAACCGCAGCTTAACATCCTGTCCGATTTACGATGTTCTCTGTCCCCATGAGTATTGGTATTCCCTCTCTTACCGAGGATACGTCCCACACACGCTCAATGGGTGACAAGCTGTGATTTTTTTTCTCTAGGGACTCTCTAGTGGGGACTCCCTAGCTGAGATTTTTTCTCTAGGGACTCTCTGGTGAGGACTCCCTAGCGGAGATTTTTTCTCTAGGGACTCTCTAGTGGGAACTCCCTAGAGGAGATTTTTTTTCTCTATGGATTCTCTAGTGGGAAATCCCTAGAGGAGTTTTTTTTTCTCTAGGGACTCTCTAGTGGGAACTCCCTAGAGGAGATTTTTTTTCTCTAGGGACTCTCTAGTGGGAACTCCCTAGAGGAGATTTTTTTTCTCTAGGGACTCTCTAGTGGGAAATCCCTAGAGGAGATTTTTTTCTCTAAGGACTCTAGTGGGGACTCCCCAGCGGAGATTTTTTCTCTAGGGACTCTCTAGTGGGAACTCCCAAGCGGAGATTTTTTCTCTAGGGACTCTCTAGTGGGAACTCCCTAGAGGAGTTTTTTTTTCTCTAGGGACTCTCCAGTGGGAAATCCCTAGAGGAGATTTTTTTTCTCTAAGGACTCTAGTGGGGACTCCCCAGCGGAGATTTTTTCTCTAGGGACTCTCTAGTGGGAACTCCCAAGCGGAGATTTTTTCTCTAGGGACTCTCTAGTGGGAACTCCCTAGAGGAGATTTTTTTTCTCTAGGGACTCTCTAGTGGGAACTCCCAAGCGGAGATTTTTTCTCTAGGGACTCTCTAGTGGGAACTCCCTAGAGGAGATTTTTTTTCTCTAGGGACTCTCTAGTGGGAACTCCCAAGCGGAGATTTTTTCTCTAGGGACTCTCTAGTGGGAACTCCCTAGAGGAGATTTTTTTTCTCTAGGGACTCTCCAGTGGGAAATCCCTAGAGGAGATTTTTTTTCTCTAAGGACTCTAGTGGGGACTCCCCAGCGGAGATTTTTTCTCTAGGGACTCTCTAGTGGGAACTCCCAAGCGGAGATTTTTTCTCTAGGGACTCTCTAGTGGGAACTCCCTAGAGGAGATTTTTTTTCTCTAGGGACTCTCTAGTGGGAAATCCCTACAGGAGATTTTTTTTCTCTAGGGACACTAGTGGGGACTCCCTAGCGGAGATTTTTTTCTCTAGGGACTTGTACCTGGGAACATTAGATTGCGAGTTCGGATAACTCTCTAATAGTGAAATCCTGGTCAGAGAAATCAGTTAAATCAAAATATCCTTTCTTCCGGACTAAATTCGATCCCATTTCTGATTAATACTACTTTTTTTTTTACCTGTAGAACATTTGTCCTAAAATATCTTTTATTCTCGAAATAGAGCTGTACAGTATCCCTGGATAAGGGCGAATCTTGAGGGGGGGAGGGGGGATCTTAAGCACCCCCTCTAAGAATGCTAGTAAGGGAAAAAAATTAATAAATGATTATTAAATTTATGGGCATTATACACATTTTTCAATAAATTTTTAAAAAATTTTTAAACTGAAGAGCGGAATGTAATAATGAAATAGAATTTTAATCACTTCCCCACACCCTTGGGGCGGGGTGGCTCAGTCGGTAGCGCGCCAGGCTCGTAATCTGTAGTTCCCAGGTTCGAGTCCCAGCTGGGTAAGCGTTGAGATTTATCTCCGCAAAATTCCCCGCCCTGCCCACGGTCAGTAGGGGACACCGATGGGCTTGGAAAGGCCGCCGTCCTCGGATGGGACGTTAA
Source organism: Ryuthela nishihirai (assembly GCA_038380435.1). Taxonomy (NCBI): domain Eukaryota; kingdom Metazoa; phylum Arthropoda; class Arachnida; order Araneae; family Heptathelidae; genus Ryuthela; species Ryuthela nishihirai. The sequence continues at coordinate 56,709,350 of JAWZYU010000026.1, forward strand.
GCCGTGGCTCCGTGTGCGGTAGAGCCATACTCTGTGCACGTTAAAAAACACGCTGGATGGCCTTGACGGGAGGCTACCATCTGTCTCCCAACAGCTGTTCCAGTGGGTCCCCTCCCCCAACCTTCTCTGAGCCTTCGGGGTCCATGTGACCTGGCCATTTAGACCATTGTGTGCAAAAAAGTGCCGCTCAGAGGTAAAACAACCCAACGTTAAACAACACGCTGGATGGCCATGACGGGGGGCTACCATCTGTCTCCCAACAGCTGTTCCAGTGGGTTCCCTCTCCTAACCTTCTCTGAGCCTTCGGGGTCCATGTGACCTGGCCATTTAGCCCATTGTGTGAAAAAGTGCCGCTCAGAGGTAAAACAACCCTACGTTAAAGAACACGCTGGATCGCCTTGACGGGAGGCTACCATCTGTCTCCCAACAGCTATTCCAGTGGGTCCCCTCCCCCAACCTTCTCTGAGCCTTCGGGGTCCATGTGACCTGGCCATTTAGCCCATTGTGTGCAAAAATGTGCCGCTCAGAGGTAAAACAACCCAACAACCCCACACCCTTTTCTACTTTCTCCGTCTCAATTTCCCACTTCTCCCTTCTTTATATTCATTTCTTTGGGTCAGGGTGTCATTGGAATGATGCACAGAACCGATCACGGTCGACGTTTTACAGTTTTCAAAGGAAGTGAGCGATTCTCGTAAAGTCGAACGGATAATGAGAATTGGCAGATCAGTTTAGACTCAGTCATTAGAATTTTAACAAGTCTCTTGCTGTCCATTCAAACCATCTGGATTATTTACTGGTACTTATTTGGGAAGATTGCATCCTGGGTTTGATGCACTGATTTTCTACAGTTTAGAGTTGCTATTTTTTTTACCTCTGAAAGCAACTTTAGAGCATAATATTGGTTAAACAGCCGAGTCACAAGGGCCCCAAGAGAAAGTCGGGGGAAAAGGTTCCAGTGAGCATCTTTTAGGAGAGAAATGCAAGTTTCTGACCAAGGCCATCGATCATGATCTTTAAAGTGAACATGGTATGGCTTTTCTGTACAGTCGCTCAAAAAAATATCGGAACACTATGGTTGATTACAGAATTCAGGAAAAATATCTGGAGCGTGTACAGCAACTGTACACGCTCCAGTTACCTTTCACAGCAAACTGGAGCGTGTGCAGTTACTGCACATGCTCCAGTTTGCTGTGAACGGTAACTGCACACGCTCAATATTTCTATGAGTGGGCCCACACGATCCAGGTTTTTGTGAGCTCACACGATCCAATGTGCTGTGAACATTAACCGCAACCGCCCCAGTTTGATGTGAATGGCAACTGCACATGCTCCATATTAATTGCATTATATATTCATGCGCATTATATATATATTAAAAAAGTATCCGAACATTATGGTTGATTACAAAATTCAGAAAAAATATCTGTCAACGTTTTTTTTAGAAATAAGTGATCTGGCAACCTTCGTTTTTTCGAAGGTTCCCAGATCACTAATTTCTAAAAAAATCGTTACCAGATATTTTTGCTGAACTCTGTAATCAACCACAGTGTTCCGATATTTTTTTGAGCGACTGTACAAATGGACATAGCTTAACATTCCATATGATGGACGGTTGGTATCCAAGTCTATCATGATCGGGGAGGTATAGACAAAAATCTCGATGTAGACACAATGAGGACAAATGTCCAGTAATATTCTTTTCCCTCAACGAACCCCGTTGCCTTTGTAATCCTTTTAATCTGTCCGTTTAGCTGGCAGGGTAGGAAAAGCCACCCGAATGGGTTGGGTTGTTTTACCTCTGAGCGGCACTTTTTTGCACACCATGGGTTAAATGGCCAGGTCACAAGTACCCCGAAGTCTCAGAGAAGGTTGGAGGAGGGGACACACTGGAAGAGCTGTTGGGAGACAGATGGTAGTCTCCAGTCAAGGCCAACCAGCTTATTCTATAACGTGCACAGGGCGTGGCTCTCTCCCACACAAACGGGCACACGGCTTAACATCCCATCCGACTGACGGCGGCCTTTCCAAGCCCATCGGTGTCCCCTACTGACGTGGGCAGGGCGGAGAGTTTTGCGGAGATAAATCTCAACGCTGACCCAGCTGGGATTCGAACCTGGGAACTGCAGATTACGAGCCTGGCGCGCTACCGACTGAGCCACCCCCGCCCCAACCCGAATGGACGTGTACCTCGCAAAAACTGTTTCCCAGATTCGAGTGATGCAAAACGTTAATCAATTCTACGAAATGATGCTCGTGTTTCGGTTATTTACAAAACATGATCGAAAACAAAACTGTTCTAGCAAATATATTATGTTTTGATATCGCAGAGATTTATTTCGTTGTTTGTTTCATTTTCAGAACTGCGTGAGAGGCGTTATGCAAAATAACGGAATGCAAGTCATGTAAGAAAGCAGCTTTTCTTTCTGTTGTAAAAGCAGGAATGTGATTAATAAAAGCATTACTCGATTCTTCCCTGAAGTCTGTTCATTTTCCCACCAATAACTCATCAATAATTCTTCCAAATATTCACGAAACACCTAAGTTTATTATTTACACTTCTCAAAGTGGAAATCACAACACCGCGAAGGAAGTGACGTATACGACCGAAACTGAGAGGGCGGAAGTTATGAGAGTAAATATGAAAATAATCGAAAAACGGAACGTGAGAACGCAATGTACGTTATCGCGTTCCGTTTTTGTTCGTTGGTTGGTTGGTTGGGGTTTTTTGGCGCCAGAACAACAGGGCTATATTGCGCCAAACAAAACTGATAAAAGTCATTTAACCCAGAACCAAATCTAAAAGCACACAGAAACATAACCATCAGAAGAAAGATAAGTAAAAATGGCAAAAAGTAACAACAAGTGTAAAAATCGGCAATTAAAATGGGTGTATAGGACCCAGTAAAAAACAGAAACAAGTGTAAAATCAAGTTAACAAAGTAAAAAAGGTTCATAAACGCGTAAAATACCCAATAAAACGTAAAAAAAATCAAACACAGGGTTAAAAGAGAGTCATCGGATAAAAGTTGTCCGAGTGTAAGTGGCTCGGACGTAAAATCGTGAAAATTAAAATAGAGTCGACGTTCAAAGTTAAAAACGGGACATGAAAGTAAAATATGTTTGATCGTTAAAATGGTGTCACAAAACTCGCACTTAGGTTCAGCGTCTGCCATGAGAAGTAATGAATGAGTTATAAACGAATGACCTAAGCGGAGCCGAGCAAGGACAACTTCCTCCTTGCGATTCCTGCGAAAACAAGACTGCCACGGTTTGAGAATGATTTGTTCGTTTATGGGAGATTCATCAGTACATAGTAGGCCCACCTCAGGCGGTTATACAAGACTAAACATCTCGGCATTCCATCAATCAGATGCATTCCATCAATCAGATCAATAGTGTCCTGAGGTATGACATTCCAAACAGAATCCAACTGGACACGCAACTGTACCAGGTTCGCCGCCAGAGGGAGCTGGCGAAGGCGACCCATAAGATCCCACACATTCTCAATGAATGCCGCAGCCATCGGAGAATGCCTAAACCTTGGAGGCCGTCGACCACCGTGTAATGTTCTCAAAATGGAACACGAGAATTTACCGAAGGGGGCCTTCGGGACCCCACTCCGGGAGAGCCTAACAGAGGGCTTGTCCATCGTTGCATGTGCAGTGTGTGAGGTGGAGTTGTCCTGTTGCAAAATCAGTCCAAGCATGGTGGTAAGGAAGGGTCGTGCCACAGGATTAGCCACGATATCGATGTAAGATGAGACGAGAAACATGGAGCAGTGGTGTCCGGCCACCATATGTGATGCCATCCCATACCATTGAAACACGGTGTGCAGCAGTATGGTGGCTAATGTAACATAGGCTTCCTCATGCCGTTGGCAATTCAGACACCATGCCGACAAACGGACATCTGGCATGCCGAAACAGAAGTGGGATTTGTCTGTAAACAACACTATCCTCCATTCCAAAGTCTAATGTTGCCTCACTCGACACCAGTAGGGTTGGCGTAAGAACTGGTCACTGCAACGACAGATAACGTACTGTACGCGTCACCTTCATTCCTGCGTCATGCAAACGTTGTATAATAGTCTGTATGCAGACTATGGAACCCGAGGCATCCTTCAAAGCACTTTGCAGCACAGTCATTGTGGTGAAAGGATCGCTAAAGGAGCCCATGGTACCCGAGGCATCCTTCAAAGCACTTTGCAGCGCAGTCATTGTGGTGAAAGGATCGCTAAAGGACCTCCTGTGGAGCACGAGATCTTCATATCTTGTGGTGTGGCATGCTAGTCCCGTACAGTCGCTCAAAAAAAGTATCCGACCACTGTGGTTGATTACAGAATTCAGAAAAAATATGTGTTCATGGCGTCCGTTGCCAGTCCTGTCTCTAGTGACACGAACACGAAAGTTGCCAGATCACTAATTTCTAAAAAAATCAATACCAGATATTTTTTCTGAATTCTGTAATAAACCATAGTGTTTGGATATTTTTTTGAGTGACTGTATATATTCACAACAAATATAAATCGAGTTTTTCTAAGTGAATTATTACCTTTTACAAAACACATTACTCCAAAGATCTATTGTAATATCTAAATTTGTAAAATAAATTATAACCTCCTAAATGATACCATTTCATTTTATCTACTTTCACACATATCTCATATAAATTTAAAATATCAATTTAATTAAAGAAGATCTTCCTTAATATATGAATAAATACGTCGAAAAAAATCTCTTTAATCTAATCAATTTAATTTTTTAAGCCTTCAAGAAAAGTCTCTAACTGACGTAATTTTTCTCGTAGACTTGTAATGTTGATATGTAATATGTTTTTGTATATCATTAATTGGATTATAATACTCTTTTATTTCAATTAAATCATTAAAAATTTTACTTTTTAGGATACCATTCTCTAAAATAATGTCTAGTCCATATTCACCATCTATAGCCATCGGGATGTAATTAAATAAAAAAATAAATACCCCCTCAAGCAGCTGCTTGCCACAGAGGTCTGACAGGAGCCTGTCAGTTTATATGCCATAGTAGAAGGTCTGTGAGGATGTCAGGACCTCAGCAGAAAAGCAACACACACAACCATGCTTTATCCGGGGCTCGCACCCAGGTCCAGTTGATCAGTAGCCAAGCGTGCTAACCACTCGGCTATGGGACGGCAACATGTTATATATATTTTTAAATTACTAGTATATAATTCAGTTTTTCTACTGGGCTCCGATTATATTTATGTCATTATTACATCTGATTCTTTTGATCTTATTTTATCATTTTTCCTCATAAGTTTTCTTTCCATCCTTTATCGAAGTATATTTGAAGTTGAAATCTTGCTTGCATTGCTTTGACTTGAGAAACTTTTGACTTTAAAACTTGGGTTGAAATCAGTGGATTTCAGATTATATCTAGTGGCTTTATTATATCCTAGCATTTTTATCTCTAATTTGTTCAGATTTATCTTTTCTTGTAGTTGACATGTTGTGATGATGTTTGTCAGATTTCATGTCCACTTTTATATTATTTGAAATAGTTTTAGCAATATCCTGTAAATTTTCTTTGGGTTTCTCCGCCTATTCCAATGACTTCCAAATTTCGATTTCGGGAATATTGCTGTAATTCACACCGTTTCCATTTTAAATATTTCATAACTTTAATGTAGTTCTAAATTAGCTTGTACTAGTTTATGATTATTTCCATTCTGATGCTTCACTTAGTGAGTTAGATCTCTAATAAAATTCAAAAAATCTAAAAAGCTCAAAAGTCTTCTTGGATAGGCTCCTATTTGTTTAAAGAGTGGTCCTTTACAGAATTTGTTCCAAAAGTAAAAAACCACTTGCTCCTTATGCTCATGACGTGAAACTCATTTCAATAATGCCCCAACACACCCAAGAGAAATTTCTGACAACATAAAAGCCATGTTTTTGTCACCTAATGTAACATCTTTAATGCAACCAATGGATCAAGGCGTGCTTTGCAAGTTTAAAAAGACGATACAGGAGAAAGCTTCTTTCAGAAATTCTACAGCGAACCGAAAATTACGGTTGGGTTGTTTTACCTCTGAGCGGCACTTTTTTGCACACCATGGGCTAAATGGTCAGGTCACATGGACCCCGAAGGCTCAGAGAAGGTTGGGGGAGGGGACCCACTGGAACAGCTGTTGGGAGACAGATGGTAGCCTCCCGTCAAGGCCAGCCAGCGTGTTCTTTAACGTGCACAGGGTAGGGCTCTCCCGTACACGGGGCCACGGCTTAACGTCCCATCCGACGGATGGCGGCCTTTCCAAGCCCATCGGTGTCCCCTACTGACCGTGGGCAGGGCGAGGAATTTTGCGGAGATAAATCTCAACGCTGACCCAGCTGGGACTCGAACCTGGGAACTACAGATTACGAGCCTGGCGCGCTACCGACTGAGCCACCCCCGCCCCCCGGAAAATTACGGAATAAGACATTTAAATGCTTTGAAAACAATAAAGATCAAGGATGTGATCTACTAGATCACATCCTACATCAACTAAGATCAAGGATGTTGGGAAGAGCTATTGAAGAAATACCTCGTACAACGTTTGTGAAGTCATGGAGAAAACTTTGGTCCGAAGTTGAAACTGTGTAGAAAGTACCAAGACGACAACACGAAAGTATCGAATGAGCCTGCCGAAGATATGACAGATAATGACAATAATTCGCTGCCTAATGAGTTTAAAATGCTGCCTGGATGTGACACACTTGAAAATGATATTGAAAAATGGTTAAAAGGTGACGAACAGTTGGAAAATGAAACACTGAATGATGAAATTATCAATGCAGTCTGCCAAGAAAGGAACGGAGAAGAGGTGGAGAATGAAGAAGAGGAAGATGGGAAAGTTAGCCATATTCAAGGAAAAGAAGCTTTTGGTGCTGCAGTAAGATACATTGAAAAACAACAGGCCTCATCTGCGATTGATGTGATGTTTATTAAAAAAATGGCAAGACTTTAATAGGTAAAAAAGTATTAAGTTCAAAGAAACCAAAGAAAATCACGGACTTTTTCAAGTGAGTGTGAATAAATTGTTAATATTGTACAACAAACAGTCCGATTTTATTTTCTGACACAATTTTCGGATTTACCGGCCTTTCGTTCATCTGGCCAGGGGTCCGGTCCCGTAAGGGACGTTTATAAAGGATCTACACTTAACAATGGTCCGAAGACAAAAATGGTTGGTTAAAAATGACGTTACTGTACAACTCTTTCAGAACAAATGAGATTAAATTCATCAAGTGAAATTGAGTCTCAAGTCACATAGAAATAGAACGTTGGGGCTGGAGTCATCATAAACGTTTCACCAGCGTGAGACACATTTGCACACTGAATGGGATAAATGGCCAGGTCAGGTGAATCCAAGGGTTTAAAGAAGGTTGAGGAGTAGGGTCATCATAAACGTTTCACCAGCGGGAGACACATTTACACACGGAATGGGATAAATGGCCAGGTCAGGTGAATCCCAAAGGTTTAAAGAAGGTTGAGGAGTAGGAGTAGTTTCACCTGTGGGCGACAAATTTATGCACGGAATTAAATAAATGACCAGGTCACAAGAATCCCAAGGACTCAGAAACGGTTAAGGGTGGGGGGATCATCATAAACGTTTCATCTGTGGGCGACACGTTAATGCAAGAATGGAATAAATGACTGGGTCACGTGAATCACAAGGGTTCAAAGAAAGTTGAGGGGTAGGATCATCATAAACGTTTCACCGGTGGGCGACACGTTTATACACAGAACGGAATAAATGGCCTGGTCACAAGAATCCCAAGGACTCAGAGAACGTTATGGCGTGGGATCATCACAAACGTTTCACATGTGGGTGACAATTTTATAAACAGAATGTGAAAAATGGCCGATCACGTGAGTCCCTGGGGCTCAGAGAAGGTTGACGAGTGGGGTCATCATAAACGTTTCACATATGAACGACACGTTTATGCACAGAATGGAATAAACGGCCGGGTCACGGGAATCCCAAAGGTTCAGAGAATGTTGACGAGTGGGGTCATCATAAACGTTCCACCTGCGGGCGACACGTTTATGCACACAATGGGATAAATGGCCGGGTCACGGGAATCAGAAAGGCTCAGAGAAGGTTGAGGAATGGAGTCATCATAAAGGTTTCACATGTAGGCGACAAATTTATGCACAGAATGGAAAAAATGGCCGGGTCAAAAGAATCTCAAAGGTTCAGAGAAGGTTGACGAGTAGAGTCATCATAAACGTTTCACATGTGAGCGACAAATTTATGCACAGAATGGGACAAATGGCCAGTTGACGTGAATCCCAAGGGCTCAGAGAAGATTGAGAGGTGTGGTCATCATAAATGTTTCGCATCTGGCCGACATGTTTATGCACAAAATGGTTTAAATGGATGGGTCACGTGAGTCCCAAGGGCTCAGAGAAGATTGAGGGGTGGGATTATCATAAATGTTTCGCATGTGGCCGACATGTTTACGCACAGAATGGGTTAGATGAACGGGTCACGTTAATCCCAAGGGCTCAGAGAACACTGAGGGATGGGAGTATCATAAACGTTTCACCTGCGGGTTACACGTTTATCCACAGAATTGGATAAATGGCCAGGTCATATGAATCGAAAGGGTTCAGAGAAGGTTCAAGGGTGGGGTCATCGCAAAAATTTCACCTGTGAGCGACGAATTTATGCACAAAAAGGGCCAAATGGCCGGACCACATAACTCCCAAGGGCTCAGAGAAGGTTGTGGGATGGAATCATCATAAACGTTTCAGGTGTGAGCGACAAATTTATGCACAGAATGGAATATATTACAGGATCACAAGAATTCTAAGTGGTCAGAGATGGTTGACGAGTGGGGTCATCATAAACGTTTCACCTGTGGGCAAATAATGTATGCACAGAATGGAATAAATGGCCAGGTCACAAGAATCCGAAGTGTTCAGAGAAAGTTGAGGGGTGAAGTCATTTCATCTGTGGGCGGCACGTTTATGCACAGAATGGGATAAATTGCCGGGTCACAAGAATCCTAAGGGCTCAGAGAAGGTTGGGGGGTGTAGTCCTCATAAACGTTTCACCTGTGCGCGATAAATGTATGCTCAGAATGAAATAAATTGCTGGGTAACAAGAATCCCAAGGGCTCAGAGACGTTTGTTGATGGGTCATCATAAACCTTTCACCTGTGGGCGACACGTTCATGTACAGATAAAGGGATAAATGGCAAGGTCACCTGAATCACAAAGCTCAGAAAAGCTTGAGGGGTGGGTGGTCAAAAACGTTTCACATGTGTGCGACCATTTAGGCAGAGAACGGAATAAATGGCAGGGTCACAAGAATTCCATGGACTTGGAAATTACCGAGGGATGGGATCACCTTAAATATTTCACCTGTTGGCGAAAAATTTATGCACAGAACGGAATAAATGGTAGGGCCACAAGAATTCCATGGACTTGGAAATTGCCGAGGGGTGGGATCACCACAAACATTTCACCTGTTGGCGAAAAATTTGTGCACAGAACGGAATAAACGGAACGATCACAAGAATTCCATGGACCTAGAAATTGCGGAGGGGTGGGATCACCATAAACATTTCACCTGTTGGCGAAACATTTATGCACAGAACGGAATAAATGGCAAGGTCACAAGAATTCCATGGACTTAGAAATTGCTGAGGGGTGGGATCACCTTAAACATTTCACCTGTTGGCGAAAACTTTATGCACAGAACGGAATAAATGGCAGGGTCACAAGAATTCCATGGACTTCGAAATTGCTGAGGGGTGGGATCACCATAAACATTTCACCTGTTGGCGAAATATTTATGCAAAGAATGGAATAAATGGCAGGGTCACAAGAATTCCAAGAGCTGAGATAAGGTTGAGGGGTGGGATTATCATAAACGTTTCTTCTGTGGGCGACAAATTTATGTACTGAGTGGAAAAAATGGCAGGATCACAAGAAACCCAATCTCTCAGAGAAGGTAAGAGGTGGGGTCATCATAAACGTTTCACCTATGGGCGACACGTTTACTTACAGTACAGTATGGAATAAATCGCCTGATCACAATAATCCCAAAAACTCAGAGAATGTTGAGGGGTAGGATCATCATAAACATTTCATCTGAGAACGAAAATTGTATGCATAGAATGAAATAAATGGCAGAATCACAAGAATCGCAAGGACTCAGAGAAGGTTGAGGGGTAGGGTCATGATAAATATTTCACTTTTGTGCAACAAATTTATGCACAGAATGGAATACATGGCTGTGTCACAAGAATCCCAAAGGCTCAGAGAAGATTGGCAGTGGGGTCATCATGATAGTTTCACCTGTGGGCGACACGTTTAGGCACGGAAAGAGAGATATATAGCCAGGTCACGTGTATCCCAAGGATCAAAGAAGGTTGAGGGGTAAGGTCATCAAAATGTTTCACCTATATGCGACAAATTTATGTAGAGAATGCAATAAATGGTAGGGTCGCAAGAATCGCAAGGACTTAGAGATGGTTGGCGTGCGGGATCATCTGTGGGCAACAAATTTTGCACAGAATGGAATAAATAGCAGGCTCACAAGAATTCCAAGGGCTCAGAGAATGTAGAAAGGCAGGATCATCATAAATGTTTCACCTTTTGGCGAAAATTTTATGCACAGCATGGAGTAAATGGCCAGGTCACAAGAATCATAAGGGATCAGAGAACGTTTTAGCGTGGGGTCATCATAAACCTTTCACCTGTGCACGACTTATTTATAAACAGAATGTAATAAATCGTCGGGTCACAAGAATCATCAAAGGCTCAGAGAAAGCTGAGGGGTTGGATCATCATAAACCTTTCACCTGTGTACGGCTTATTTATACACAGAATGTAATAAATCGCCGGGTCACAAGAATCATCAAAGGCTCACAGAGGGCTGAGGGGTGGGATTATCATAAACCTTTCAACTGTGTACGACTTATTTATACACAGAATGTTATAAATCGCCGGTTCACAAGAATCCCAAGAGCTCAGAGAAGGTTAAGGGGTAGGGTCATCATAAACGTTTCGTCTGTGGGCGACAAATATATCCACAGAATGCAATAAATGGCAGGGTCACAAGAATACCAAGTGCTCAGAGAAAGTCGTGGGGAGGGGTGATCGTAAACTTTTCATCTGTGGGCGACCAATTTATGCAGTGAATGGAATAAATAACAGGGTAACAAGAAGCCCACAGTAGGTTAGGGGGTGCGGTCATCATAAACGTTTCAGCTATGGGTGACAGATTTATGCACAGACAAAGGGATAAGTGGCCAGGTGACGTGTATCCCAAGGCTCAGAGAAGGTTGAGGGATGGGGTCATCATAAATGTTTCAGCTATGGGTGACACATTTATGCACAGACAAAGGGATAAATGGCCAGGTGACGTGTATCCCAAGGCTCAGAGAAGGTTGAGGGATGGGGTCATCATAAACGTTTCAGCTATGGGTGACAGATTTATGCACAGGCAAAGGAATAAATGGCCAGGTGACGTGTATCCCAAGGCTCAGAGAAGGTTGAGGGGTGCGGTCATCATAAACGTTTCACATGTGGGCAACACGTTTATGCAGAGAATGGGATAGATGGACGGGTCGTATGAATCGAAAGGTTTCGGAGAAAGTTGAAGGGTGCAGTCATCATAAAAGTTTCCTCTATGAGCGACAAGTTTATGCACAAAAAGGGATAAATGGTCGGGTCACATAACTCGCAAGGGTTCAGAGAAGGTTGTGAGGTGGAATCATCATAAACGTTTCAGCTGTGAGCGACAAATTTTTGCACAGAATATAATAAATGGCAGGATCACAAGAATTCTAAGTGGTCAGAGATGGTTGACGAGTGGGATCATCATAAACGTTTCACCTGTGGACGAATAATATATGCACAGAATGTAATATATTGCCAGGTCACAAGGATCCGAAGTGCTCAGAGAAGGTTGAGGGGTAGGGTCATCATAAACATTTCACCTGTTGGCGACACGTTTATGCCCAGAATGGGATAAATGGCTGGGTCACAGGAATCCCAAAGGCTCAGAGAAGGTTGAGCGACGGGGTCATCATAAAGGTTTCGCATGTGGGCAACAAAGTTATGCTCAGAATGGAATAAATGGTCAGTCACAAGAATCCCAAGGTCTCAAAGAAGGTTGGGAGGTGGAGTCATCATAAAGGTTTCACCTGTGCGCGATAAATTTATGCACAGAATGAAATAAATGGCAGGGTCACAAGAATCCCAAGGGCTCAGAGCAGTTTAGTGGTGGGGTCATGATAAACGTTACAGATGTGGGAGACGTTTATGCATAAAAATAAAAAATAAATACCCCCTCAAGCAGCTGCTTGCCACAGAGGTCTGACAGGAGCCTGTCAGTTTATATGCCATAGTAGAAGGTCTGAGAGGATGGCAGGACCTCAGCAGAAAAACGACACATACAACCATGCCTTACCCGGGGCTGGAACCCAGGTCCCTTAGGTCAGTAGCCAAACACGCTAACCACTCGACCATGGGACGGCTGTTTTTGCATAGAATGGAATAAATCGCAGTCACAAGAATCCCAAGAGCTAAGAGAAGTTTGAGGGGTTGGACTCTCATAAACGTTTCACCTGTGCATGACAAATTTATCCATAGAATGGAATTAATCGCACGGTCAGGTGAATCCCAATGGTTCAGAGAAGGTTGAGGGGTGGGGTCATCATAAAATTTTCACCTGTGGGCAGTAAATTTATGCACAGAACGGAATAAATGGCAGAGTCAGAAAAATCCCAAGGGCTCAGAGAAGGTTGGGTATGATCATCAGAAATGTTTCACCTGTAGGCAGTAAATTTATGCACAGAATGAGAAAAATGGCAGAGTCGCAAATATCACAAGGGCTCACAGAAAGCTGTGGGTGATGTCATCATAAACGTTTCACCTCTTCTTGTCAAATTTATGCATATAATAAAATAAATGGCACGGTCACAAGAATCCCAAAGGCTCATCGATAGTTGAGGGGTGGATCATCATAAATGTTTGGCTTGTGCGAGAAAAATATATGCACAGAATGGAATAAATCGCAGGGTCACAAGAATCCTAAATTCTCGGGAGAAGTTGAGGGTTGGAGATATCATACACGTTTGAGCTGTGGACGACTCATTTATGCACAGAATGGAATAAATGGAAGGATCACAAGAATTTCAAGGGCTCAGAGAAGTTAAGGTGTGGGATCATCACAGACATTTCACCAGTGTGGGAGAAATTTCTGCACACAATGAAATAAATGGCAGAGTCACAAGAACGGCAAGGGCTGACAGAATGATGGGGGTAGAGTCATCATAAACGTTTGGCCTGTGCGCAACAAATTGATGCACAGAATGTAATAAATTGCACGGTCACAAGAATCCCATGGGCACAGAAAAGTTGAGGTGTGGGGTCATCATAAACATTTCATATGTAGGTGACAAATTTATGCACAGAATGAAATACATGACAGGATATCAAGAATCCCAAGGACTCAGAGCAAGTTAAGGGTTGGGATCATCATAAAACCTTTCACCTGTGAACAAAAAATTTATGCACAGAATGGAATAGATGTCAGGGTCACGAGAATTCCAAGGGCTGAGGTTGGTGGTGGAGTCATTATAAATGTTTCACCTATGCCCGACAAATTTATGACCAGAACTTACAGGCTCCTGTCAGACCTCTGTGGCAAGCAGCTGCTTGAGGGGGTATTTATTTTTTTTATTTTTATTATGGATTAAGTAGGAAGGTCACAGGAATGCCAAGTGCTCAGACAAGGTTGGGGTGGGATCATCCTAAACGTTTCACCTGTGTGCGACAAATTTATGCACAGAATGGAATAAATGGCAGGGTCACAAAAATTCCCAAGGGCTCAGAGAAGTTTGGGGTGGGATCATCATAAACGTTTCATCTATGGGCAAAAATGTGTGCACAGAATGGAATAAATGGCAAGATCACAGGAATCCCAAGGGATCAGAAAAAGTTCAGGAGTGGGGTCATCATAAACGTTTCATCTGTGTGCGACAAATATATGTACAGAATGGTATAAATGGCATGGTCACAAGAATCCCAAGGGCTCAGAGAAAGTTGAGGGGTGGAGTCATCATAAACGTTTCATATGTGGGCAAAAATTTATGCACAGAATGGAATAAATGACAGGATCACAAGAATCCGAAGGGCTCAGAGAAGGTTGAGGGGGTGGGGTCATCATAATCATACGTTTTAATAAATATTGAGATAAACTCAGATAAACTCGACAGTTCAACATCCAGCAATAAATAGGCACTTTTTGACGTCGATTTCAATTTTAGAGGAAAAATTGTCTGAGCCGGTTGGGATACGAACCCACGACCTCCTTATAACATGTCAGGTGCTCTGGGTAAAATTGAAATCGACGTCAAAAAGTGCCTATTTATTACTGGATAAACGTTTTAGCTGTTGGCGACAAATTCATGCAGAGAATGGAATAAATGGCAAGTCACAAGAATCCCAAGGGCTCGGAAAAAGTTGAGGATTGGGGATATCATACACGTTTCAGCTGTGGGCGACTCATTTATGCACAGAATGGAATAAATGACAGGATCACAAGAATCCGAAGGGCACAGAAAAGGTTGAGGGGTGGGGTCATTATAAACGTTTCATTTGTGCGAGACACATTTGTGCACAGAATGGAATAAATGGCAGGATATCAAGAATCCCAAGGGCACAAAGAAGGTTGAGGTGTGGAATCATCATAAACTTTTCATCTGTACACAGCAAATTTATGCACAGAATGGAATAAATGCCAGTCACAACAATCCCAAGGGCTTACAGAAAGATGGGGGTGAGGTCATCATAAACATTTCACCTCTTGCGTCAAGTTTATGCACATAATGAAATAAATGGCAGTGTCACAAGAATCCCAAGGGCTCAGAGAAGGTTGGGGTTGGGTCATCATAAACGTATAATACGTTAAATAATTTAAAAAATGCATTAATTATTTCGTTCCATTTCACGAGTAATTTTCATATAGATTTTGATTTCATTCAATTTTTATGAGAAAATTAGTTTCTTTTATTAAAACGAACATCTGTTAACAAAAATTATAGTTAACTCCTTTGCAAATTTTATTAACATTTAAAAAAAATGTAAAATTAAAAATTTCGCGTTTTATTTTTATATTATTTAATTATCCTTCTGAGATGAATATAAATATAAAGAAAAATGAATTTACAATAAAAAAAAAAATACTTCCCTGGCTCGAGTCTCAAATGTTTTAGCGTTGAGATTTATATCCTTAACAATAAACCTGCGTCTTTCAGTTGATAGCAGTGGACTTGGAAAAGCCACCATCCTTTATTTGAGATATTAAGTCATGGCCCAATGTACAGTCGCTCAAAAACGTATCCGAACACTATGGTTGATTGCAGAATTCAGAAAAAATATCTGGCAACGATTTTTTTTTTAAATTAGTGATCTGGTAACCTTCATGTCACGTGACACGAAGGTTGCCAGATGACTATTTTCTAAAAAAATCGTTGCCAGATAGTTTTTCTGAATTCTGCAATCAACCATAATGTTCGGATACTTTTTTGAGCGACTGTAGGTGGTCATATTATTTTGATACTAGATCGTGTGGGCTCACTCACGGAAATATTGAGCGTGTGCAGTTACCGTTCACAGTAAACTGGAGCGTGTACAGTTGCTGTACACGCTCCAGATATTTTTTCTGAATTCTGTAATCAACCATAGTGTTCGGATACTTTTTTGAGCGACTGTACATGGAACCTTAGTGTAAATGTTAAAGAATACGCTGAATGGACCTGATGGGAGGCTGCCATCTGTCTCCTAACTGCTCTCCAGTGGGTCCCCTTCCCCGGCTTTCTGAGTCGTTGGGTTCTGTGTGACCTGGATCATGCTTACTGAATCATAGCTCAATGTCCTGCTAACTGAATCATAGCTCAATGTCCCATAGACGGACGGCGGCCTTTCCAATGCCATCAGAGTTCCCTTTCTCACCTAGGGGAGGATGAGGTTTCACTGCAGATAAATCCCGAAGTTGGGAGATACAAATTGATATTACAGTATGATCAAACTTATTTTAAACAGAGAATGTCAGATTAACATGCATTTTGAGTTTCTTTCCCCTTTTACACGAAATATCGGAGAAGCACATTTTTTTTTTTGCATGTAATGCTGATGTGTTCTAGATTCTGTCACCAAAAAATTGAATTATAAAAATTTCCTAGAAATTTAGAATTGGCTACTGTTGTGATTTCTAGATTACGGAATTCCCCGCCCTGCCCACGGTCAGTAGGGGACACCGATGGGCTTTGAAAGGCCGCCGTCCGTCGGATGGGACGTTAAGCCGTGGCCCCGTGTGCGGGAGAGAGCCATACCCTGTGCACGTTAAAGAACACGCTGGATGGCCTTGACGGGAGGTTACCATCTGTCTCCCAACAGCTGTTCCAGTGGGTCCCCTCCCTCAACCTTCTCTGAGCCTTTGGGGTCCATGTGACCTGGCCATTTAGCCCATGGTGTGCAAAAAAGTGCCGCTCAGAGGTAAAACAACCCAACCCAATCTAGATTACGGATTTTAATCCGTTAAATGAAGTTATTTGATTTTCGTAGCATAAGCGAAATTTTTTAGTTAAGAAACACGTGTTTCCTGCATGTGGTATTTGTGATATTGTTCTTACAATTGCGCTATTGGATAATACCAGGTCGGATCTAGAAAATAACTATATGGTGGAAGCGGGATGGTTCGCTTGCCCCTTTGTAGATCCGTCCCTGTATATTTATTAGGTACAGTTTATCATTTTATGCATAAACTCTATTAAACTATTTACTGGTGACATAAAAATATTTTTCACATATATCAATAAAATTTGAAATATTATAATCATTTCTTTTGTTATTCCCTACAAAAAGACAGAAGTAACCTAGAAGCTATGTTAGACTTGTCCTGGTTTCTCATGCCTACAAACACTTACACAAGGACATTAATTGTATACAACATTTGTGGTAATCAAAGAAATAGCTAGGTTCATCGAGAGCTCTGATACAGCAATTCGATACAGGAATATTTATTGTTGAAAAATATGCATTATATCAAAATAATAAAATTGCCCTTTTCTGAGTTATAAAATTAATAGTAGGAGTAAAATATCGTAGTAGAAACACGGCCGACGTAGAAGCGAGCAAAGCAGGCTTGTGGTAGTAAATGGTCTGTTTTGGGAGCAACAACATGGCCGTCACCCTGCTTGCGGCATCATGACCTTGGACAGGGAAAGCCAACAGCGCGTCTCCTCATTCTTACCTAAATGTTTCGCCTTCCTAACAGGTCTGTTATGTTTTAAACTGATGGCTTTTTGCAAAACCTCTGTGGCAACAGCTGTTTGAGGGTTTTCTTAATATTCAAAACGTTTATGGCCATGGTTTTGAACTAAACCCAGAAAAAACTTACCTGAACCAATCATTTTATTTGAACTCCAATCTGAACCCATTTCATTTCTTATTCAAAACACCTGAACCCAATTGTTTTTTTAATCAAGAAACCCACCCGAACCAAGAGTGCTTTCAGCTCAGTGGTTAGCACACTTGACTACTGAGAAAAGTGACCCAAGTTCGCCCCTATGTCTGTATTGTCTCTGTGCTGAGATCTTGCCTTTCTCTCAGATCTTGTCCAGCGATTGAGGAAATTTGAATGGATGATTCCTAAAATAAAAAGGGTAACATCAACTACCTAATCCTAAAATTATTTTTAGTTTATCTCTTAAAACAAAATTAATTACTCTTTAAGGTAAGGGGGAAAAATCTCTGCTGTCATTATCACATTCTATGACCAAAAATTCAAATTTTAGTAAAGACACCATTAATTGTATCTTTTGACATTTTGAAAATTTAAGGCCCTCCAACAATGGGAATTGAAACTACTGGAAGATTCCAAAAATACGAATTCTAATATTTCATTAGTACCTAAAGCATAAAAAGTGCCTATAATCCTCAAAAACGAAACAATTTAAATATCTACAGCCAGACAACAAAGTGAACGCAATAAATCCTTAAAAAAAAACAGCTAAACACATTTGGTATATCGGGTGATCATTGGTAATGTGAGACAAAGCAACCTGACCTTGACCGGTCAACAATAACTAATTAATAATTCTTCAGATGAGTTGGGACTGCAACTAAAGAGAGTGGCTTTAATATTTTTTGTCACACTTCGTTTGTTGCAAAGACTTCGTTCTTCTACCAGGATCGACAGGATGCGAGGTCTGCGTTACTTCTGAAGAATGATAACTACGCAATTACTACTAGGTACAAATGGGAGTTTTTGCATATATGAAAATATAGTATAAACCTACAAACCTCTTTAAAATATTTACATTACGTTTATATTCAAATACCACCCAGTTAGCATAAAAATGCCCAATGGGAATCTCTGAAAGTTAGAGAGTTGGTAGAATAAAGAAGAAACGGTTTTAACGAAATATTTTTGTATCTCTTTTCAGTTCCCTTTATAATAATAATAAAAAATAATAATAAATACCTCTTCAAGCAGCTGCTTGCCACAGAGGTCTGACAGGAGCCTGTCAGTTTATATGCCATAGTAGAAGGTCTGTGAGGATGGCAGGACCCCAGCACAAAAACTACACACACATCCATGCCTTACCCGGATCTTGAACCCAGGTCCCTTAGATCAGTAGCCAAGATGAAACTTAATATTATTTTTTTGGTCGGCGATTTTCATTTCTGAAACTTTTTCTTAGTTCTCACTATATTATTTATCAAGTGCTGCAACATTATCCAGTTTTAACAAATGTAAGCAGTTCTTAACATATTTTGATTCCCATTTTAATTGCATTTCATTATACAAATTTATAAGAACCAAAATTTTATTTTTTTTGCAAAATTTTGTACATAAATTTAATATTAATATAGTTTCTTTAGTATCCATTCAAAAAAAGCAAGATATTTTCACGTTTTCGTCTGTTTGTACACATTCAACTTCTTTTGTTTTTGGGGCAGGGGTGGCTTAGTCGGTAGAACGCCAGGCTCGTACTCTGTAGTTCCCAGGTTCGAGTCCCAGCTGGGTCAGCGTTGAGATTTATCTCCGCAAAATTCCCCGCCTTGCCCACGGTCAGTAGGGGACACCGATGGGTTTGGAAAGGCCGCCGTCCGTCGGATGGGACGTTAAGCCGTGGCCCAGTGTGCGGGAGAGCCATACCCTGTGCACGTTAAAGAACACGCTGGATGGCCTTGACGGGAGACTACCATCTGTCTCCCAACAGCTCTTCCAGTGGGTCCCCTCCCCCAACCTTCTCTGAGCCTTCGGGGTCCATGTGACCTGACAAAAAAGTGCCGCTCAGAGGTAAAACAACTCAACCCAACTCTTTTGTTTTTTAGAGATATTTTTTCTTCAGATGGGTAGGTATTGATGAAATATTAAAGCTGAAATATTATTGGAGAAATGGGATTGGGGGGCGGGGGGTGAGACTGCATTAATTTTTCTCTCTCCGATGTAAAAATCTTTTAAAAATTTCTTGAAAAATGCATAACATATAAACAAATTTAATAATTTTCACACGTCTGTTACTATTCTAGAATCCCCCTCCATGCGGCCATGCTTGTCTATACTTTGTCAGGATGTTGCTACTATATAGGTGGCCGATAAACACACAAACTCAGGTGTACTTTTACATGTACACTTTATTTACAGAATATCTACAATTTATGATATACAGGGTGAATCTGAAAAAGTGGGCAAAACTTTATGGGGTGGTAGAACGCATCTATACGAGCAATATTCGTCATAGAAAGTATGGGCGGAACGCAAACGGCGAGCCGCTAGGTGGCGTTGGAAATGGTATAAGAGGGTCGGTCCTCGCACCCAACGGCATTTTTTACTTCGATAATGCCTCTAAGCATGAAAATCTACTTATCAGGAAGACCGTGTATTACCAAATCTACTCTTGCCACAGATTCAAGAGACCAAAAACCTTTCTTGAAATGGAAGAGGACTGAGAGCTTGCGGGCGGCGGGTGCCTAACACATAGGCTCCTCATGCACACACTGTCTCCCTGTCCCTTTCTACCTCATATTTCCCACAGTTTATATAACATCATGATTTTCTTTCCTCATTCCACTACTTCCCCACCCTACACTCGTCATAGGCAGTCTCTGCCACGGTAATGCCGTTTTAATTACCCCTAATCTACTCATTACCTCTGGTACATTCATTAGATGAAGCAGGTATAGTCATAGACTGGTACTGCATTCTGTCAACCATGATCTCTAATCTCCCAACGGCATTTCTACCGTGGATTGCCGAGAGGATGGCTGGTTATACTAACCACGAAATGGCGGATATGCACTTTGTGTACGGTGGGGCGATGAATGTGCTACGAGTGCCCCATTGAAACCGATATGGATCCAGTCGCCAGGATCGCCATTGTTGCCGGCGATATTCGGGAAATGCCTGGTGTCTTCGCAAATGTGCGTCGGTCCCTATCCCGCAGGTGTGAAGCCTGCATTACAGCTGGCGGCAGCTCTTTTGAGCAATTTCTTTGAGCATGTACCTCAATTACATTCCTGTTAATAAAATGTTTTCTGAAGTATCTCCTCTCCTTCTTGTGTTCATTCTTTAAATGTGAGAGTGGAAAACTACCTTTTAACTTCTCACCGCTTGCGTTCCGACCATACATTCTATGACGAATATTGCTCGTATAGCTGCGTTCTACCACCCCGTAAAGTTTTGCCCACTTTTTCAGATTCACCCTGTATATAACAGATTAATGTCTGCCCACCAGGTGCAATCGCTTGCTAAGCTAACAAAGTAACTTTCTTGAATCTAGTGGTGGGACCATTAGATTCAAGACCGCTGAGGCTCCTGGCAGCCTCAACGGTCCCACTACTAGATTCAAGAAAGTGGCTTAATCACATTTCAGGCAACCAGCCTGATATCCAGAAGGTCTCGTTGTCCGCACGCAACTGCCTCTTTCCAAACTGTTCCCTCCAGTTCGAAAAAATCGCCAGCTGTGGTCACGCGTTTTCTTTAGACGTTAGGGTATCTCAGCCAATAGAACGCAGATACAATTCATTGTGCCGTCGGGGCGGGGGTGGCTCAGTCGGTAGCGCCAGGCTCGTAATCTGTAGTTCCCAGGTTCGAGTCCCAGCTGGGTCAGCGTTGAGATTTATCTCCGCAAAATTCCCCGCCCTGCCCACGGTCAGTAAGGGACACCGATGGGTTTGGAAAGGCCGCCGTCCGTCGGATGGAAGTTAAGCCGTGGCCCTGTATGCGGGAGAGCCATACCCTGTGCACGTTAAAGAACACACTGGATGGCCTTGACGGGAGGCTACCATCTGTCTCCCAACAGCTGTTCCAGTGGGTCCCCTCCCCCAACCTTCTCTGAGCCTTCGGGGTACGTGACCTGGCCATTTAGCCCATGGTGTACAAAAAAGTGCCGCTCAGAGGTAAAGCAACCCAACAACCCTGTGCACGTTAAAGAACACGCTGGATGGCCTTGACGGGAGGCTACCATCTGTCTCCCAACAGCTGTTCCAGTGGGTCCCCTCCCCCAACCTTCTCTGAGCCTTCGGGGTTCATGTGACCTGGCCATTTAGCCCATGGTGTGCAAAAAAGTGCCGCTCAGAGGTAAAACAACCCAACCCAACCCATTGCGCCGTCTCTCTTGTAGTCATGTAAGGGGGCACTAGGATTATAACCAAACACACGTTGCGTTTCTTCACCCAGCCTCCCAAACTGGATGAACTGCTGAAGCTGTTTGCTAGACAAAATGGGCCCTGCTGCCAAAACGGTAATTATGGCTCCCTCCCTATCTGTCCGAGCTGACAGAATCCCTATATAGCCCATCTTGCATATTCATCGGATCTAGCATCATGCGATTTTTGGTTCTTTCCAAAAAGAGAAAGGAATTTGCTGAGAAACAATTTTTTAAGGATGCAAGACCTAGCAAAATGCATTCATTGAGTTGCAGAGTATTCCCTAACAGGAGTAGCACTAAGCGTTCCAGAATTGGCGTTGTCGACATCTGCAACTTTGAATAGATGCTGGAGAGTACATTGGAGGAGAGCAAAATTTTGTTGAGATAATTGCAATACGTTCTGTTCTGAAGATGCACGTCAAGAACACTTTGAATAGAGGCTGGAGAGTACTTTGGAGGAGAGCAAAATTTTGTTGAGATAATTGCAATACGTTCTGTTCTGAAGATGCACGTCAAGAACACTTTGAATAGATGCTGGAGAGTACTTTGGAGGAGAGCAAAATTTTGTTGAGATAATTGCAATACGTTCTGTTCTGAAGATGCACGTCAAGAACACTTTGAATAGATGCTGGAGAGTACTTTGGAGGAGAGTTAAATTTTGTTGAGATAATTGCAATACGTTCTGTTCTGAAGATGCACGTCAAGAACACTTTGAATAGATGCTGGAGAGTACTTTGGAGGAGAGCAAAATTTTGTTGAGATAATTGCAATACGTTCTGTTCTGAAGATGCACGTCAAGAACACTGTGAACACCTCTCACAGCACTGAGGTTTGCATTAACGACTTGCCCCTTACCGCCAGAGTTGGTGGAAAAATGATATTTTTTGGAGCTAATTGTTAGTTTTTAGAGAATTAAAAAATTCTTCTTGGTCTATTTTAATGGAATTTATTATGATTCGCACTTTCCAAATCACTAAAAACTTCAAACTGCGCCAACTATTGTAGGAAAATTTTGAAACTTTGAAGCAAATTTTGGGACATTTTAATGCTACAGATTTTAAATTTTTATGGTAAAATGTGAAAATCACGAGGTTTTCATTAACAATAAACTGACCTCTCACACCAGGGTTCTCAACTGTTTTAAGAGATAATTGGAAAAATATTTTTTAGTTTCATAGGTTACTGATGAAATATTATTTTTCACATTTTTAAAATTCTTTAATTCGTTGGAACTAAATTTGAATAATAAGAAAGCTTTAACGGATATTGGAAGTGATATGTCTATGGCAGAAGTTTAAAATTTCGGTAGTAAAATGTCGAAAGATATTCTGCTGACAGTAAGAGTTGCCTCCCTTTCCTCAAATTGGAGTGACAAGTTAACTTTTAAAATTTTAGGAATAAAAAGAGAAATACTTTCTTTTCTATAAATACTAATAAAATGTTACAATTTGTATTTCCCCATCATCTATTAAAACTTTTGGAGTACAGTCGCTCAAAAAAGTATCCGAACACTATGGTTGATTACGAATTCAGAAAAAATATCTGGCAACGATTTTTTTAGAAATTTATCATCTGGCAACCTTCGTGTCACGTGATTACAGAATTCAGAAAAAATATCTGGAGTGTGTACAGCAACTGTACACGCTCCAGTTACCGTTCACAGCAAACTGGAGTGTCTGCAGTTACTGCACACGCTCCAATTTGCTGTGAACGGTAACTGCACACGCTCAATATTTCCGTGAATGAGCCCACACGATCTAGTATCAAAATAATATAACCACCTACAGTCGCTCAAAAAAGTATCCGAACACTATGGTTGATTACAGAATTCAGAAAAAATATCTGGCAACGATTTTTTTAGAAATTAGTGATCTGGCAACCTTCGTGTCACGTGATTACAGAATTCAGAAAAAATATCTGGAGTGTGTACAGCAACTGTACACGCTCCACTTACCGTTCACAGCAAACTGGAGAGTGTGCAGTTACTGCACACGCTCCAGTTTGCTGTGAACGGTAACTGCACACACTCTACACGATCCAGGTTTTTGTGAGCTCACACGATCCAATGTGCTGTGAACATTAACCGCAAACGCTCCAGTTTGCTGTGAACAGTAACTGCACACGCTCAATATTCATTGCATTATATATTCATACGCATTATATATATTAAAAAATATCCGAACACTATGGAACGTTGTGCAGCCTTTCGGCATAGGGGCGGGGGTGGCTCAGTCGGTTGCGCGCCAGGCTCGTAATCTGTAGTTCCCAGGTTCGAGTCCCAGCTGGGTCAGCGTTGAGGTTTATCTCCGCAAAATTCCCTGCCCTGCCCACGGTCAGTAGGGGACACCGATAGGCTTGTGAACGGTAACTGCACACGCTCAATATTTCTATGAGTGGGCCCACACGATCCAGTTTTTTGTGAGCTCACACGATCCAATGTGCTGTGAACATTAACCGCAACCGCCCCAGTTTGCTGTGAACAGTAACTGCATACGCTCAATATTCATTGCATTATATATTCATACGCATTATATATATTAAAAAATATCCGAACACTATGGTTGATTACAGAATTCAGAAAAAATATCTGGCAAACGATTTTTTTTAGAAATTAGAGATCTGGCAACCTTCGTGTCACGCGACACGAAGGTTGCCAGATCACTAATTTCTAAAAAATCGTTGCCAGCTATTTTTTCTGAATTCTGTAATCAACCATAGTGTTCGGATACATTTTTGAGCGACTGTACAAAAGTCGGTAAATGAAAAACTTCGTTCCCTTTGAAAAAATTATTCCTATATTAGTCATTGGTGATATACACTCGTGAGCCATGTTAAATTGCCTAATTGCCACAATAACACGTTGTGCAGCCTTTCGGCATGGGGGCGGGGGTGGCTCAGTCGGTAGCGCGCCAGGCTCGTAATCTGTAGTTCCCAGGTTCGAGTCCCAGCTGGGTCAGCATTGAGGTTTATCTCCGCAAAATTCCCTGCCCTGCCCACGGTCAGTAGGGGACACCGATAGGCTTGGAAAGGCCGCCGTCTGTCGGATGGGACGTTAAGTCGTGGCTCCGTGTGCGGGAGAGACATACCCTGTGCAAGTTAGAGAACACGCTGGATGGCCTTGACGGGAGGCTACCATCTGTCTCCCAACAACTGTTCCAGTGGGTCTCCTCCCCCAACCTTCTCTCAGCCTTCGGGGTCCATGTGACCTGGCCATTTAGCCCATAGTGTGCAAAAAAGTGCCACTCAGAGGTAAAACAACCCAACCCTTTCGACATGATAACTGTTTGCACAAGGCATCGCTCAATTCCACTAGACCACCAAGGTGTCCCAGGTAATCTCTACCAGCTGGACAGAATGACGCCCTGGAGTTCATTCACAGAGTGAGGCACTGACAAATGCTGCATTCCACTGCATCGCACTTGGGTAAAATTAACGAAATAAGTAAACTAAAGTTATTTTAATTGAATTTTTTTTTATAACGTTAAAAGTTACAGACCAAAGAATTAACTCGTTAAGAGCCCAAAATTTTAAGATTTATACTACAACAGAGTAAAAAAAAAGTATTTATTATATAACAAAAACAAAAGGACTTTATTTATAAGATCACAAAATAGGACTTTATATACAAGATCACAAAATAATAATAAAAAATAACATTTCAACAGCCGCTCAAAATTGGTATTTGTGATAAATGCCCTTCCACTTAGAAAACATGATTTTTCTCATCTTCATCCTCAAGCAGCCATGGGCTACGGAGACCGTGCAATTTAGTTCTCCAAGCAAGTCTGCCCTGAGCTACATATACTGCATCTGGCCACTGCACACCAATTCTAACAAGGTCCTGTTTGACATTGTCTTCCCACCGCATCCTAGGTCTCCTCTTCTTTCTAAGGCCTTTAGGCACACTGTTCATAACCCTATTCACCAATCTATAATTCTTCATATGGGCAACATGGCCAAACCAACGGAGTCTCTCTCTGCACAATATGCTGCTTAAAGGAGGTTGCAAACTCCTTTGCCTAATCTCATCATTAGTTACAAAGTTGAACCACCTAATGCCCAAGATACTGCGTAAGCATCTAGAATCAAAAGCATCAAGTTACTTGTTATATTGTTTACAAAGCGTCCTAGTTTAACTACCATAACTAACCCTAGAAAAAACCAAACAATTATGCAGTCTAATTTTAGTCTTTAGGTGTATACGCCAACTTCTCCACATTCTCCATAGATTCTTAAAAGTCCCGGCAGCAGTCTATATTCGTCTGTTAATCTCATGTCGCACATCACCAGCATATGTTACTAGCTCCCAAGAAAATTAAACTGCGACACCTGCTCAAGACTGCAACCATTCAGATTAATTGAATGATTGCTAATAAACCTGCCTGACCAATTTTCATCACTTTAGTTTTCTCTCTGTTTATAACCAAACCTACTCTACTACCAGTCTTATGAACAGCTCGAATAAAGAGTTCATCTCATCATCATCATTTGCCAAAAGGGCTAAATCATTATCAGCATAATCTAAATCAGAAATTTTCGTATCTCCAGTCCATTTAAGGCCAAAATCTTTCCCTTGAAGTGAATTTTGCATAACATAATCAATAACCAAGCTAAAGAGAAAAGGGTATAAAATGCACCCTTGTCGAAAATCCCCCACCCTTGTCGAACACCAGAAGAAATGCTAAACCAATTGTTACAAGCCTTACAAACTCTCACACACGACTCAGTGTTATTATAGAGAGCTTTCATTAACTAACTTGTCTGGTATAACATATGATCTCACAATCAACCACAAATTATGACGATCAACAGAGTCGAAAGCCTTTTTCAAATCAACAAAGCTAGCAACCAAAGGTTTCTGAAATTTTAAACATTTCTCAAGAATCTGCCTAAGTGAAAATATCTGATCCACACATCCCCTACCACTTCTGAATCCACATTGCTCATCACGCAATTGACTGTCAACCAGATTCTTAATTCTATTAAGCACAATCATGGAAAGAACTTTACTTAGAACAGAGAGTAGGCTAATACCCCTATAGTTATCACAAGAACTGCGATCACCTTTTTTTAAAATTAGGGATAATAATAGCTCTGGTAAAATCCTTAGGAACCATGCCTTTATCATAAAAGATATTCAGAATTTCAGTCATCCAAGTGGTAACAGAAACATTCCCAGCTCTGAGCATTTCTGTAGTAATTTCATCTACCCCCAGGGATTTATGAAATTTAAGTTTAGAAATAGCCAAACTAACTTCAGATTGTGTTATAGGGCCAACATTAAAGCCAGTAATGCATCTATCATCGTTGCAAACAATGGCAGTGGAACGAACCACATTGTTTAGAACATCACTGAAATGCTCAGCCCACCTAGCCATGACAGAATCTTCACCTTCTATAACCTTGTCTTGTTTATCCTTCAATCCCTGTATACCTGTCCGTTTTCTACCACACAAAACATTAACTATCTGGTACAGCTCTCTGCTGTTGCGCTGCCTAACTGCTTCCTCGGCTTTGTCAGCCAAACCATCAAGCCAAAGATTCTTATCAGCACCTAACTGATCCTTTACATGTTTATTAAGCTCTCTGTAATGCTTTCTATTAGGACAGGTACTTTTTTTCTAAAAGAGTACTGTGTTTCCAGAAAAGCCTGTTTAAAATGGCCCCATTCTTCCTCAACTTCAGTAGTTAGCATACCATGACTTTCATAATGACTAAGTAACATATAATGGTAAGCTTTGGCTATAACTGGGTGTTTCAGAACGTCAGCATAAAAAAGTAAATATTTTAACCCTAGCACAACACTTTTTAAGTTGCAAGACACTTTTAACAAGGTAATGGTGAGATCCAATTTCAGCTCCCCTATATGACATGGTATTGTCGTGCCCAGATATTTTATCCTGTGGACACGACTTTGGGTCGGAAGGATTCTCGAATATTCGATGTACATGGCAGCGACAAAGACTTTCAATCTGACCTGCAGTTTGGAGAAATTCTCCGGCACCAGACTTTAGCAGAGGACAAACTTCGCCTTAAGCATGGATGATTCGCGATTTGACCATCGCAGTGGACAAAGGCCCAACGAGGGGTGCATCCCCCCATGGGTCAGCCGCGTCGGCTAACGCTGCCCTCCAATAGTGGTCGTGATGTGCTTTGTTCTTTTTAGAGGTGTACAGTGTTGTGTTTTTTCTTGTTTCTAACTCATTCTTCTTGCCTGGGCTTTCGAAGGTGAGAGACGTCTCCTGCTGGTGATGCGAAAAACTCTACAATGCGAGTCGAAGTGAATGTGTGGCGTAGTGCTGGGTTGAACAATGTCTCAACCCCGGCTAAGCGGCCTAGTGATGCTGCTTCATCTCCAAGTTACATCTGAGCGAAGATAGGGATTACTTTATTATTCTGGAACCCATTTTTCACAAGCACATTATTGTTTTTGTAAGCCGCCGCCACGAGGCCCAAAAGTGGGACCTCCAACTAATCGTAAAGATTGTCTTATGAGCCAGCAGCTCGTTCTCCATGAACTATTGGAAAAATAAACTGCTCCGGCATCCCTGCGTAAGGTTTTTTCCTTGTTAAAAAGGGTCATGCTGGAAGTGCAAATGGCGAAACCATCCCGATAATGGGACTCAGTTACCTGTATGTTGTCTGATCTGTGAAATATGTTAATAAATGTTGTATTTTTGTGTTGCCAGTTCAGCTCAATTGGTTCTTGCTATTAAATGTCTAGATATCTGAATCTAAAAGGTAATCGAGTGAGCTGCATAATAGGGCTGAATAATGCCATTTAATAAGTTAACAGTATAAAAAGACATAACGCAAAGCACACCCATTTTGGGGGGTCTAAATCCTTCGATTTCCCCCTAGTTCTTCCACCCTATCACCCAGAGCTGGTGGGGTGTGGAACTAATTGGTTTCCGTAACCAGGATTCTTTCGAACCTGTGAGTTATTGCGGATAAAATTTTTGAAAAGTGATTGCGGATAAAAAATGCTTGAAGAATTATTGCAGATAAAATTTTTGAAAAATTATGGCGGATAAATATTGTAAATGTGAAAAATGGTTATATATGTGGAATATTATATCTTACCAAATAGTGTGTTAACAGATGGAAAGTGTATGGTTATTAGCTAGGAGTATATACCATGTTTTTAGCTAGGATTTACAGGGACATCTGTTGAAACAATACTTGTGATTTATATGCTAGCTCTTAAGATTTGATCAGGCCCAGGAGTAAACTGTACGAAGGGATTGTTAGAATTTCGACTAGGGACTTCTACATTTTATTTTAGCAGGGAGTGATTTTTCCTGTAATTGAATTGCATTTCTGTGTGCACCTCCATTGCACTTAGGAAGCACAAAAATCACAACATACAGCACAACACTCAATACACTATCTGCGCAGTTGAAGGGAACCCTCAGGCTAATTGATAGTCAGGACGTGAGCGCGCCACCCATCCGGGAGCCGTCCCCAACAGCGGGACCTCTACTGGCGGGGTTCGTGAATTTGGTAAAAAAATATGAAGGAGAAAGTGGCCCACTGCAGCAGCATATTTTGAGCAGCTACATGGAGTAGGGAAAATCGCACGTTGGCAGCCGAGCGAGATGGCAATCTCGCTCGGCTGCCACAATTGGCCCACCTCAATTGCATCGTTGCCTTCTTTTTTTAGATCTGGGCCTGGTTGGATGGATGTGTCACTCTTCGAATCATTCGTACCACACCTTCACTACAGTGGCCCTCAAACAGTGAACAATGCCTTCAGTAGCCGAAATGCTGGCCCTCGTCTTCCTAGTAACGCTAATCATTCCCCTTTCAAACGCCTTCCCTTTCCCCATTGCACAGGCTTTGTACCTATGAACCGATAGACCCTGAATATTTAAATAGGCGTCTATTAAGGAAAATTTAGGTCCCGTATGATACAATTTTTTTTTTGCACTGGATGGTGACATCATTGCTATGTGCTGTGGGATGTACCCACTCGTGGAGATAGAGGTGGTCATAATGATCAGGCCAAGTGTATGTGCTTCTAGTTGTTTGATAATTAATCTACTGGATGATCAAATAAGATACACAATTTTCTGAAAATTCACTAACATAGCCATGTCTTTACAATTTCATCTCTATCAGTGATATCTCCATATAACATGTTCAGCATATTAAATGAATTTAATGGATACTCAGTTGAAAGCTGCAATTTCCTGCTCGCAGCATACGTATACAAAGTCATTATTGACCACTCAATGTTACAAAATTTACATTTGAACGAAATGAAATATATCCCTCTTCACAAATTGTTCTGCAGCAATTAAGATAGCCATCACAAATTTATACTCATTCAGAAATATGGTTAATCTTACAGTGTGCAACTTTTATATTCAGATGAGAAATACAGATACAAATTTCTAACATGGACAATCTCTTGAGTTTTTCAAACAAATCAAAAATTATATCAGACTGTGATTTAGACATATTTTTATTTTGATACAACACAGAAAAGTAATTCGTCTACAATAATTATAGAATTATATATTTTTCAACTTTTTATTGTACTTTAAAAATATTCTAAATAATACTTAACCTACTTAGTGCCCTCTTGTATTACAGCTTGTCAAAGGTTAAGCACATATCACCAAATGTGAATAAAAAAATTGTTGAACGCAAATAAAATCTAGTCAGGTAATTTAATAAGTAGTCCTGAACAATCAATGTCAAAATCCCATATAACGACACGAATATGTAGAACAGATACCCTACAAAAGGAATACTTTTATAGATGATCTATCGCAGTGTCTCGCAAACTGTGTGCCGCGAGAGATTTTCAAATTGACACTAGATATTCCAAAGATTTCATTTTGACTTGACTGGTGTTATCGACGTGCTATCGACGTGCTTTAATAAAAATCTTTCAGATTTTATCAACTGGGAACTTGTAAGTATTTATCAAGCTTTTTCCAAATTTTGGTATTAATTTTTTATTATTTCAAGCCATAGAATGGACAAATATTTAAAACAAACACCGAGTTATGAATTAAAGAACGAGAGCAAATCTTCAAGTAAAACCATCTGATGACTTCAACAAAGCGCAAATATAATGACGATTAAATAGAGTTTGCTTTTATTCTTTTTTAGGTGTGCCGCGGAAAAAAAAAATTTAGATTCAGTGTGCCGCGGAAAAAAAATTAGATTCAGTGTGCCGCGGAAAAAAAATTAGATTCAGTGTGCCGCAGAGTAAAAAAGTTTGCGAGACTGATCTATCGTATCAAACACTACATTGTCAGACCAGAAGAGTCGATTGCTTCAAAGTGCCTCAATGGAAACCTTCAGATGACTCAAAATGATGCAGCTGTTGGAAGGTTGCTGTCGGGTAAATCGCAGAGGAGGCAATATTCTTTGGTTCCATTCCACCATGTCAAAACTAAGGCAGCAATTTTAAACAATTCAAACAGTTATCAGAAAAGCAGTTCAAGAACATTTTAGAGTTTTAAGTTTCCACTATATTGGACTTATCCCGATGGAACAGGAAAACATCAGCATCTTCTCTGCATTCAGATCTCATTACAGCCACAAGAAGGTAGGTTTCTGTCTCAATTGTGACCAGCACTCTATGCTCGACAACTAGATGTATTCTTCCCTTTAACTTTCAGTCACAGTCTGGATTTGAGAAAATGTAGTCATGTCTTGTTCATAGAAGAGTCTGGACTTTTTCTGCAATCAAAAAACACATGTGTACTGATCTCCACAGAAGAGGGTACCTGCAACTAGTCCAATATAATTTAGAAAAAGTGCAATCAGTGGTAAAGCCTGTGTGGGCCAGGTTTTCAATGGGCAACTTCAGAGACTCATGTGTGTTTGATGGAGGGTTTGTGAATGTCCTGAGATATCACAATGAAATTACTGATCCCTACCCTATCAAGTCCTATATCAGTGTAGTAGGTGACAATTTCCTCCTAATTAACAATAATGCCTGTCCACATAAAGCAAGACTAACCAATATCTGGAAGCTTAGCAAATGGGTTCCACACATATTGACTGCCAATAACAATCTTTAGCAGTTTATGATCCGTTTGTTGACGCTTTCATTATGCAATAATGAACCATTCTGAACCAATTGTTCATGTGAAAAAAAAAAATGGGTGATGTTTAGGAAGTCCAAACATTCATTTCAGTGAATCTGTATTGTACAGACCAAAGTCCAAAATTCACCAACAGAAAAGTGTTCGTGTTGCATAGACTACAGCTGGTATCATCCATTACAAACTTCTTGCCACAGGTGACTCAGCACAACTGTAATGGGTTCACAATGCAGCTTTCGAGAAATAACCTGCATTGGTTCATTGCAAAGGTAGTTTCTTTAGGGCAATGCATGACCTCATGCAGTGTGCATGTAACCCTGGACAAGCTCCATGGCCTTGGTTGGGAATGTCTTTTTTTACAGGATACTTTCAAACATTTTAGTTTGACCATCACAAATGTGTAGGTGTTATCTTCTATGAATTGGAACATGCTTTGTTAGTCTCAACCCTATTGGAAAGGACACTCCATTATGTGCAGATATCTGTGTCATAAACGATACTATATCAAAGCATTTTATTGCAAATACTGCAATTGTGTGGACCTTCTGCATCCATTAACATGTCTCTGTTGATTATATTTCTCTTGAAACTTTGGACTGCAAATATTACAAATGTGAGATTTCTCCTTTGTAAAGTAGCACATGATTCACTGAACTCTTTTGTTTGCACAGCCTTTAAGGCAAACATTGCAGTATGTGGGCATTCTCACGTATGCTTTTGACGGCAAATATTTCGACTGTGTTGATGTGCAGTATGTATTGAAAAGGGTCTCTTTAGATTACATTTTTATCAAAACTCTTCACTGCAAATATTGCAATTGGGTGAGTGATTTGCAGTACATATAAACATATTTCTTTAGATGACATTTTCAACCAAACATTTGACTGCAAATATTGGAAACGTGGGGAATTCTCCTATAGGTGTGTTCCCCACTTTGCCAGTAAGGGACACTGATGGGCTTGGAAGGATCAAATGAGATGTTAAGCATTGGAACGTGTGTGGGGATAGCCATACCCTGTGTACGTTAAAGAACACACTTGATGGCCTTGACAAGAGATTACCTTCTCTCCCTACAGCTGTCTAGTGAGTTCCCTTCCCTCAACCACCTATGAGGCCTAGAGGTTCATGTGGCCTGGCCATTTAGCCCATTGTGTGCAAAAAAGTGTCTCTCAGACAACCAACTAGTAGGTGTGTCATTAGACTGTCATTTACTGTTCACATGTTACTGCAATATGGGGGTGCCTTCCTGTGTACAATAAACCCCACTTTACAACGTTTCACTCACACAACAATTTTTAATTATGACCAATGCCCATTTAGATGATGCCGCATTCATTTATACGACAATTTTAATGACATGGCATTGCCGTGAATCAAACAAAACATCTGGAAATGGGCCAATTAGAATTAAATAATTCTGTAGACTTCACAATCTTGGCTGCATCAAGATGATCATAGATGCATGAAATGAAGTAAACAAGTCTACACTTAAAAAGATGTATGGAAACAGTTGTGTCAACAATTTATAGATGATTTTGAAGGATTTGAAAATCCTGTTGTGGAAGTCAATGCAAATATTGTAGACATTGGCAAGGCTGTTAGGACTAGAAATGGAGCCTGAAGATGTTACTGACCTGCTTGAATCTCATTACCAACCCCTAACCAATGAAGATCTTCTTGAACTTGAAGAGCATAGGAAGGAGGAAGAAGAGTCCCATCTTGAAGATATATTGAGCCCTATGTCTAGAAAAAAAAACTGGCAAAGAACTTTCAGAAGCTTTCAATCAATTAGAAATTGTCATATCCATTTTTGAAAAGAGCTCCAAAGTAAATTCTGGCATTTTAGATCAATATGCCTGTTATAGAGAAAAGAAAAGACGATCTACCATTTAAACTTCATTAGATACACATCCCATAGAGACAAGCATCCTCTCAAATTCTATATCCCTTCAACATCCACTCAAAGCCCTACTCAATCATCAACTACTACAAGAAGTCGGTCGAAATCTCCAGAAAAAAAGTGTTTAGCATTTGACAAAGATCCAAATGATCCAGAAATTGTGCCATTTTATTCATCATTCCTTCGATAATTTTTTCATTTCTTAATTTTACATTTGTCAGTCCCTATAGGCAAAAGAACAATAGATTGAGGGTAAGTAAAAAATTCATTTTAATTGTAAATGCTTTAAGTCAGTTTCGCACATATATGACTGCTTAAAAATGTCATCTACAAGTTAAAAAAAGCAATGATTCGTTATACGATGGTGGTCTGGAACCTAACATGTCATATAACCAGGGTACACCTCTATATTAAAATGCACTCATTTTGAAGTCTTATTCGGCATAACATTTGATTGTAAATACCGGAACTGTGGGTGTTCTGTTCTGCATGTTAACATGCGATTCTTCAAAGTATCCTTATCTTTAAACTTCTTACTGAAATTTTACAAAGGTGTTTTTGCTCTCCTGTATATGATAATGTATGCCACTAGATGCTTTTTTTCTTTATCTGTTTGATTATAAATATTGTAACTGTATGGGCTTTCTTTTTATGTATTAACATGTGTTTCTCTAGACTGCATTTTACTGTAAATGTTTCATTACAAATATCACAATTATATGGACGTTCTCCTGTATGTACTAACATGTGTTGCTTTAGATTGCTTTTTTCTCTAAATTTTTTGCTGCAAAAAATGCAACTATGTGGACGCTCTCCTGTATGTACTGATATGTGTTTCTTTAGACCACTTTTAAGTGAAAACTTTTTACTGCAAATATCACAATTGTATGGCCTTTCTCCTGTATGTAAAAACATATGTGTCTTTAGATGGTATTTCTCTCTAAATGTTTTACTGCAAATAGTGCAACAGTGTGAGCGTTTTCCTGTGTGTATTAACAAGTGTTTCTTCAGGTTACCTTTTGATGTGAACCTTTTACCACATGTTTCACAACTATGTGGGCGTTCTCCTGCCATTTCCTTTAAATTTTTTAGTGAAAATATCAGAATTGTATGGATTTTCTTTCGTTTGTGTTAGCGTATGTCTTTAAATTGTCACTTATTCTAAACTTTCATTGCAAATATCCCAATTATACGGTCATCCTTTCATTTGTGTTTACAAGTTTAAATTACCTTTTACTCATAATTTTTACTGCAATTATCACAACTCTTATGCACTATTTGTTAAGATTTGTGTTGTCATATTGATATTTAGTTCAAGCTTTTTACTTTGGTTAGGTGGACCAGTTGTTTTATCTCTGCTTTGGACTATCTGATTCCTGAGCACCTTTAACTGGACTAGTATTCATTTCTGATTGATTTTCTTAATCACATATTCTTTTGTACCCATAAATATTACATTTCCTCAGTTCTTCCTGCATTTTGCTGGAATTCACTCTAATCTTACAGAATTTGTTCATAACTATTGATTTACTTAGCAGGTATATTTCAGTTCACTTCAATATAACATAAAGAAATTAGTTCCTTTTACAAATGATCATAAGTTTCATTGAAAATTCTTCCCAGGATTAAGCATGCAAAATATTTTGTTCCTTATATATGAATTTAATTGTATATTTGATTAATACCTTCACTTAAGAAATGATTTAACATATTTTGAAATGCTTTATCTCTTAAAAATCAGAAATTTACTTTTTTTAGATGAATTTTCAACTATTAGAAATATTTTCTGAAAAAGGCTACTTAAATCTATTTTTGCTTAATTATTTCTGTTGCATAATATCCAATTTCTGGTTTTCTTTCTCTTTGGCAGCTCTATTTATCTTTAAAATGTACCTGAAAGATAGAATATTTCCTCTGAATTATGAAAGAATATATTGGAATATTAAATTTTAATTATTAAGAACTAAAGCTTCATTTAAAAAAAAAAAAACTTAAATTATTCACATAATCAGTATTTGGCATATATAGCCAATTTCAGTTTATTCAGTTTATGTTCAGTGGGCTATATCAATCTAAATAATAATTATTCAATCTATTACCTTACGCGACATAAGGAAGTTGAACATTACTAATGTTCTAATTAGCTTAATAACCTTTCCAGCATTCAGCCTGAGTTGGGTTGTTTTACTCTGAGAAGGAGTTTTTTTTTTTTGTGCAAAATAGAATAAATGGTCAGGTTACAAGGACCCACTGAACAGATGTTAAGATATACTGTATATACCCACTGGACAACTGTTGGGATGGTAGCCTCCCATAAAGGCCATCCAAGGTGTTCTTTAATGTGCACAGGATATGGCTCTCTTGGACACAGGGCCATGGCTTTACATCCCCTCTCAGAGAGGGCAGCCCTTCCAAGCCCATCAGTGTCCCCTACTGACCAAGGGCAGGGGAGTTTTCTAGAAATAAATCTCAATGTTAACCCAGGTGGAACTTAAACCTGGGAACTGCAAATTGTGAGCCTGGGGCACTACCAACTGAGCAACCCTCACCTCATGCCCAGCCTTAAAAACTGGTTTACATCCAGAGACCAATGTATGCCAAATTAATCAGCATTTAATTCTGGATTCTGGATTTTCCGAAAATAAAATATTTTAGAAAAAAGATGATTAATTTTATTTTAATAGGGCTTTTTTTTAGAATCATGTAGTAAAATAATGCATCTGGCAATGCAAATAAAAATTTATGAAAAAAATTAAAGGACAGAAAATATTATAAGACACATGAATAGAAAGGCTATTTATTTCAGAATAACAAAAAAAAACATTTCCTTACAACAAGAAACTTACTCCATTTTGTAATTTTTTTCTCATTACTATATTTTGAGAAAAATCCAGGCTTTTTGTCAGGTGTATTTGAGTTATATCAACAAACTAACTTTAAAATTTAAAAATGAAAAAAAATATCTACCAAAATAAGTCATATTAATACTAAATTAAATAGAATTTTAAAAAAAATAGGAAGAAGGTACTTCCCTACACAAAGGAGAGAGATAACATAGAACAGGCTTGTCTTGGTTTCTCATACAACTTATAGACACACAAGGATATGCCCACTGGTCTTAATGGTCAGGTATGCAAACCACTGGACCTAAGTATGGCTTAAGGTATTTAGAATTTAATTTCGAATTTTATGAAAATAAAAAATTTAAACACATTACAAATATACTGATTTTAATAAGACCTTTTCACTATGGTACTGTGGTAAAAACTGACTGGACTATACAATTACACCTTAATTTTGAAAACCTGATTGAAAAAACAGTCAAATTATATATTCATCATTATTACCAAGCAGCCATGGGCTATGGAGGTCCAACCAGATTATGCAATTTAGTTCTTCAAACACATCTCTCCTGAGTACATCTGCCGCATCTTGCCACTGTAAACCAATCATAACAAGATCCTATCCACTGCATCCTAGGTCTCCCCCTCTTTCTGAGGCGTTTAGACACACTGTTCATAATCCTATTTGCTAATCTAAAATTATCGATGTGAGCAACATGGTGAAACCAACGAAGTCTCTCTCTGCACAATATGCTGCTCAAAGGAGGTTACTGACTCCTTTGCCTAACCTCATCATTACTTACAAAGTTGAGCCACCTAATGCTGAAGATGCTACATAAGATCTAGAATCAAAAGCATCAAGTTTCCTGTTATCTTCTTTACAGAGGATCAACATTTCACTACCATAACTAACTCTGGAAA
Organism: Ryuthela nishihirai; assembly: GCA_038380435.1. Lineage (NCBI taxonomy): Eukaryota > Metazoa > Arthropoda > Arachnida > Araneae > Heptathelidae > Ryuthela > Ryuthela nishihirai. Next base: position 56,746,787 of record JAWZYU010000026.1, read on the forward strand.
GAACCAAACTATTATACACACTAATTTTAGTCTTTAGGTGTACACGACTAATTCTCCACAATCTCCGTAGATTCTTAAATGTCACAGCAGCAATCCCTATTCATCTGTTAATCTCATGCTGCATGTCACCATTATCTGTTACATAGCTCTCAAGACAATTACTCTGAGACAACTGCTCAAGAGTGCAACCATTCAGATTAACTGAACCACAGCCTGCCTAACCAATTTTTCACTTCAGTTTTACCTCTTTATCATCAAACCTACTCTACTACCAGTCTCAGCAACAGTTCTAATGAAAGAGTTCATCTCATCAACATCATTAGCCAACAAGGCCAAATCATCTACATTATTTAAATCAGAAATTTTGAAATCTCTAGACCATTTAAGGACAAAAATCTTTCCATTGCAAAGAATTTTGAACAACATATCCAATAACCAAACTAAAGAAAACAGACAAAATGCACCCTTGTTGAATTCCTCTAGCAATGCTAAACCAATCGCTACAAGACTTACCAACTATCACACATGACGTGTTATTATAGAGAGCTTTCATTATATTAACTAACTTGTCTGGTATGTCATACGATCTCACAATCAACCAGAAATTATGATCAAAAGAGTCAAAAGCCTTTTTGAAATCTACAAAGCCTAGTAATCACAAGTTTCTGAAACTAAACATTTCTCAAGAATCTGATCTACACATCCACATCTGAATCCACACTGTTCATCATGCAGTTGTGCATCCACCAGATTCTTAATTCTATTAAGCACAATCATGCAAAGAAGTTTACCAGGAATAGAAAGTGGGCCGATACCTCTATACTTATTACAAGAGCTACAATCTCCTATTTTAAAAATAGGGGTAATAAAATCTCTGGTAAAATCCATATGGACAATGCCTTTATCATAAAAGATATTCAAAATTTCAGTCAGCCATGTGATAAAATTCAGTTCATTAATTATTTCAGTAGTAATTTCATCTACCACTGGGGATTTACGTAGTTTAAGTTTAGAAATAGCCATAATAACTTCAGACTGTTCTATACAGCCAAAATTAAAGCCAGCAATGCATCTATCCTCATTAAGAACCAGGGGAGTAAAACTAACCACATTGTTTAGAAACATCTCTGAAATGCTCAGCCAACGTACACTCCTAACCTTCTACATAAACAAGGTTTTACCTCGTTATAGGACACTTTAAGGATAAACAAGGTTTTACCTTGTTTATCCTTCAATCCCTTTATACCTTTCTGTTTTCTACCACACAAAACATTAACTATCTGATACAGCTCTCTACTGTTGTGCTGTCCAACTGCTTTCCTCAGCTTTGTCAGGCAAGCCATCAAGCCAAAGATTCTTATCAGCAGCTTACTGATCCTTTATAAGTTTATTAAGCTCTCTGTAATGCTTTCTATTAGGATTAGTAGGGTATTGACTAAGGACATTCCTGCAGTTCTTTCTTTCCAAAATAAGCTTGAGTGTCTTATCACTAAAAAAATTTTGTCTCCTCTGTTCCCTTTTACCTAAAAGAGTACTATTAGTTTCAAGAAAAGCCTGTTTAAAATGGTCCCATTCTTCCTCAACATTAGTAGTAAGCATACTATGGCTGTCATAATGACTAAGTAACCTTCATGGTAAGCTTTAGCTATAACTGAGTCTTTCAGAGCTTCGGTATTAAAGGTAACTTTTTTAATCTTAGCACATCACTTCTTAAGTTTAAGTTGTAAGACACTCTGAATAAGGTAATGGTCAGATCCAATTTCAGCTCACCTACATGGCCTGGTATTCATAACAGAACTAACCCATTTGATGTTAATTAATATATAATCAATCATAATCTTAGGCAGCCCATCTGGTGAAACCCATGTGTACTTAGGTGAATCACAGTGTTTGTAAAAAGTGCTGGTTATTCTCAAACAATTAACTTACCTGTAGGAAATGTTGCCCACTGCCATTGCAGCTACCAATCCCAAAGGGACCTATCACCCCTCCCCAAAGGTCGGAGAGAGTACTATCTTCAGCATTGAAGTTGCCTAGAACAAGGGTAATATCTCCTTTCTTCACAGAATCTAAAATATCCTGAATTGTCTATAAAACCTATCTTTCTCATTCTCATTGGCATCTTTAGTGGCGGCATAACAACAGATGACATATGTCTTTAATGTTTGCCTGAAATTTAGCTGTAAGAAACCATTCATTAATGCACTAATATCCTAGAAGAGCATCACTGGCATATTGAGAAGCAAACCTATACCTTGGAGATGCTTCTTATCTTCCTTCCCTGAAAAGAGAAATTTAAGACTATTTTTAAGTATCTGACCTTTATCTGTCCGTCTGGTTTCTTGGAAGCTGAGAATGTCTAAGTTGTAATAATGAAATCCTTGTGTGAGGACATCAAGAGAATAATCTTGATGCAAATTCCCACATTTGAACTACTTATGGAGAGAAAATGATTAGTGGGATGTTTGAAGAAACTATGTTTAAATACACAAAAAAACCTTCTTTCTCAGAAATTAATTAAAATAACTTAAAATTCTCTGTTGTTCAGCAATAAAATTTTTAAGTTTATCCTTCAAATTATTTGCTTATTACAATTTTTTAGAAAACTCAGAAGCTTTACAGAGCAAAAACAGTGCTCCATCTTCAGTGAAGTGATACTATGTGGTGACGTTACAACTGTTAAAAGATTCTTTCCACGTGTCATGAAGGGCAATTCAAGTGTCTTGGTTGCAGGTGGGGATAGGCAAGGTCATTATTTCAATAGCCTCGTGAGCTACGGTTCCATAACTAGTGGATGCACGTGCAAGCAGTGTGGAACGTTTCAAGTCTATTGTTGCCGCATGTTGTACTGCTAACTCAGCAGCAGCCGTCATTAGCTTGTTTTGGCTAACATCTGTTTGATGCTCTGCAAACCTCTCTTGAAAAGAATGTATGGTTTTTCCAGTATAGTAAACAATGGAATTATCAGGCAAATATAAAGAAAATCGGTATACACCCGAATTTTGAAGTAGGATAAATTTGTTTCTGTCCCTTTTGATTAATTTCTCGAAATTTGGAGCTCAGCAGAAAACAATTTTGATGTTTTGGGCTCCGAGTAATTTGCAGACTGATTCATATAGGACAGGAATGTAAGAAACAGGTCTGGCAAAGGTTGCACGTTCAGAATCGGTGACAACTGTTGATTCTTTCCACATGTCACGAAGGGTGATTCAAGTGTCGTTTGCAGGTGGGGATGGGCAAGGTCATTATTTCAATAGCCTCGTGGACTATGGTTCCACAGAAAGTGGATGCACATGCAAGCAGTGTGGCGTGTTCCCAGTCTATTGTTGTTGCATGTTATACTGCTAGCTCAGCAGCGATCGTCATTAGCTTGTTAAAAATCAATCCAAAGTGAATGCACAGTATTCCCTGTTAAGATAAACATCAAACATTAATTAATAGATTCTGAAAAAAATTCATCGCCGCCACAGCGGGAATCGAACCCGCATCTCTCCAGATTCATGCCAGAGCGCGCTACCATTGCACCACACGTCGAACAATGACCCGTGGTGCAATGGTAGTGTGCTCTGGCATGAATCTGGAGAGATGCGGGTTCGATTCCCGCCGTGGCGGCAATGAATTTTTTTCAGAATCTATTAATTAATGTTTGATTAGCTTGTTTTGCCTGACATCTGTTTGATGATCCGTGAACCTCTCTTGTAAAGAATGTGTGGTTTTTCAAGTTAATAAACAATGGAACTATCCAGCAAACATAGGGGAAATCAGTATACTCCCGATTTTTGAAGTAACCTAAATTTCACTTTGTCCCTTTTGATTAATGTCTTCAAATTTGGAGCTGGGCTGAAAACAATTTTGATATTTTGGGATCTGAGTAATTTGCAGAGGACAGGAACATAAGAAATAGGTCCGGCAAAGGTTGCACATTCGGAATCGGTGATTTGTAGGAGAGCTGGATCTCTTCTGTGTTCATTTCTATATTTATTAATTAGCTTTTCTATTGCTGTAGGGTGAAAGGCATGGGACACAGCAATGGAATGAATTTTTTTATTTCTTTTTTAAGCAATCGCTCATTTGAATATATGGTGAAGGCTCTATGGGTGAGGGAATGGAAGGCTGCATTTTTATACCCCCAATGGGTACATAAGTCCATTGTATGACGGAGGGAACTTAGGTAAGCTTATGGTATACTGACGCCGTCAAGGTTCCTGCATCATCTCCACAAAACTCCCCGCCCTGCCCATGGTCAGTAGGGGACACTGATGGGCTTGGAAAGGCTGCCGTCCATCGGATGGGATGTTAAGCCATGGCCCGTGTGCAGGAGAGCCATACCCTGTGCATGTTAAAGAACACGCTGGATGGCCTTGACGGGAGGCTACCATCTGTCTCTCAACAGCTGTTCCAGTGGGTCCCCTTCCCCAACCTTCTCTGAGCCTTTGGGGTCCTTGTGACCTGGCCATTTAGCCCATGGTGTGCAAAAAAGTTCCACTCAAAGGTAAAACAACCCAACCCAACCTGCATCATCTTTTTGGATCAGAACATCTAAACAGGGAATGGCACTGGTACTTTCCTCCTCCTTCATAAAACTTATTATAGGATATATATTGCTGGCAGAGGCAATGAGGCAGTTTAATTGCTCATTGCTGCCATTCCAAATTAAAAATATATCATCAACATAGCAACATAGCAACACCAGAAATAGAGTAAATTTGCTGCCGAGTTGAATAATTTTGTTTCTAGATCTTGAAGGAAAATCTCAGACAGTATGCCAGAAAGGGGAGAGCCTATGGGGCCCCCTGAGTCCTGCCTATAGATTTGGTTGACAAACTGTAAATAGTTGTTTTCGGTGACAAGTTTTAGAGCCTCACGAATGGTGTTGATTTGAGGAAGGGAAAATTTTTGTGCTTCAATAATTTTTGTCCAAAATAACATCACAGCATCAAAAAGTGGAATACTGAATTATTGAAGGGCAAAAATTTTCCCTTCCTGAAATCAATACCATTTATGAGGCTCTAAAACTTGTCACCGAAAACAACTATTTCCAGTTTGTCAACCAAATCTACAGGCATGACTCAGGGGGCCCCATGGGTTCACCCCTTTCTGGCATACTGTCTGAGATTGTCCTTTAAGATCTAGAAACAAAATTATTCAACTCGGCAGCAATTTTACCCTTCTGGTGTCACTATGTAGATATATTTTTAATCTGGAATAGCAGCAATGAGCAAACTGCCTCATTGACTCTGCACACAATATATATTCTACGATAAGTTTTATGAAGGAGGAGGAAAATACCTGTTCCATACCCTGTTTAGATGATATCATCCAAAAAGATGATGCAGGAGCCTGACGATGTATACCACGGTATACCAAAAGTCTACCTACGTTCCCTCCTTCATACACACAGACTTATGCACTACATAGGTATACAAAATTGCAGCCTTGCATTCCCTCATCTATAGGGTCTTCACTGTATCTTCAAATGAGCAGTTGCTTAAAAACATTTTCAAAAAATCCATTTCATTGTTGTGTCCCATGGTTTCCACCCAACAAAAATAGAAAAGCTAATCAATAATTATAGAAATGAACACAAAAGAGATTCAGCTCTCCTACCAATCACCAATTCCGAACATGCAACCTTTGCCGGACCTATTTCTTACATTCCTGTTCTATGCGAATCAGTTTGCAAATTACTCAGAGCCCAAAATATCAAATTTCTTTTCAGCCCAACTCCAAATGTGAATTAATCAAAAAGGATGGAGACAAATTTAGCCTACTTCAAAAATCGGGAGTATACTGATTTTTACCTACATTTGCCAGTATTCCAACCTACATACAGAAAAACCCTACATTCTTTACAAGAGAGGTTCGCAGAGCATCAAACAGATAGCCTAAACAAGCTAACGATTGTGCTGCCAAGCTAGCAGTACAATATGTGGCAACAATAGACTGGGAGAATGCCACACTGCTTGCACCTGCATCCACTTTCTACAAAACCATAGTTCACAAGACTATTGAAATAATAACCTCTCCCATCCCCACCTGCAACCAAGACACTGGGATTGCCCTTCACGTGTGGAAAGAAGCTCTTAGCAGCCATAATGTCACCACATAGTATCACTTCACTGAAGATGCAGCACTGTCCTTGTTCCAAAGAGCTTCTGAGTTTTCTCCTAAAAACTTCTAACATGCAAATAGTTTGAAGGATAAACTTTAAAATTTTACTGCTCAAAGAAAGAGAATTTTAAGTTATTTTTAAACTATGTTTATTAAGAGAGGAAGTGCCGGCATTATCAAACAGCCCCCCAATTGCACACATGAGGCAAAGACCTGTTTTCCCCACTACTAGATCTGAAGCCATCTACACTGGAAGACTTCCTCCAACACCAAATGTACCCCACTGAAAAAAAATCATTAAAAGGAAAAAAAAAAATCATGTTTAAGGTAAATATTATGTTATTTGTGAAAAACATTTCTTTCAATTAATCTACAATTGGTAGAAATACGGTCTAGCTACCACTGACCATTCAATATAAACCTAAAAATTGCAATTTTTAAAAACATGGCAATTAATCAGGGAGGGTGCTCCTTGCCAAAATTGCCATCTGACGGGGACCGATTTTGTACCACAAAAGTACTTTTTGCTACTGTATCGAAACCTCATTCATTATCAGGTAACAATAAAACAGAGTTTTCTGACTTTAAAATGAAGAAATAATTAAATTAAAAGTAACATAAACCTAATGCGATATTAAAAAAATTCCCAAGCAGCAAAGTTGTAAGATAGCCATTGTCATCGCCATCAATGTAGCTTAAGTTCAAAAGATGTGCAATGGCCTGTAAATCTACAAAAATAAAATTAAAATATATCAACAGAAATAAAAATGAAAGTTTAATTATAAAAGTGTAAATGAACTACTAAGTGAGTTAATGGATATTCAATGCTGTAAACAATACACCATCAAGCTAGCAAGAATATGGGACACACAGCAAACATGGGCAATTACTAGCATCTGCTCTTGCTCACCATGACTTACTTTTAACAAATAAATTTAATTGTCACAAAAATCCCTTTTGTAATTAAAGTTGTTCTCAGACAATTTTAACAAGATACTTCAGTTTAATATTTTTACACAGGTAAAAGTAGAGTATTTACTTTTAGTGCTTCTTATGCTAATCAAACTTAAAATTCAGTTGAAATCTTTAATTCTCTATGACACTGTTAGAGTTTCAAGCACTTCAACAAATGTTCTATGCTATCAAGTATCGAAAGTTATTAAGGAGAAATCCATGCAACAGAAACCCTCGGGATGTCAGTGAGTGACAAGCCCAATCTTTGACACTCTCTTTGCTTAAACTGACTTTTTGTTGGCTTATTGAGACTTTCATGAATGAAGAACATTTAACAAAGCACATTTAACTGATGTTGTAAGATGTCTGAGAACATAATTCAACTTCTCTGCTCCTCACTTCGCTACTTTTAAAAATAATTACTAATTAAAAGCAGAAGTTAAAAAACACAAACTTTTCTGGACGCATTTCTCCTGTCAACTGACAATCAGCAGTGCCTGCAGCTATTATCGTGGCAACAATTATAGTTTCAGCCCTCTGTTAGTGCTGCAAGGACTCTTCTGATGATGTAGTAGTAGATTCCATGCAGAAGGAAGGTGGGTAATTCTGTATTACATAAGATATCTTTTCCTAAATTTATAAGAATATTTTCAAGATAATTTAACTGAAACTTTGTGGGGTGAGAGCTATTAACTTTGGTGTAATATTTGTCATTGACAATTTATATTCTAAAATGGTTTGTGCTCATGCAGTTTTTCCTGTTTGCTTTTTAATGTCTGTTTCATGTTCCGTTTTTCTTTCTCCCATTTGTCTGTATATTTTTCCTATATATATATCTATCTGTTTTTATTTTGTAAGAATATAAATTGCTAATAACAAATATTACACTGAAGTTAATAGCTGCTCCCTCCACTAAGTTTCAGTTAAATTATCTCAAAAACATTGTTATAAATTTAAAAAAAGACGCCTTATGTAATACAGATTTTACCCCCCCCCCCCCCCCCCCCCGCCTTTCCACCTGCATGGAATCTACTTCTATGTCATCGTAAGGAAGAGTCCTTGCAATGCCATCAGAGGGCTGAACTTATAATTGCCACCATGATAACAGCCATGGCCACCGCTAATGATGCCATCAGTTGACAGGGGAAATGCATCTGGGAAAATTCTTTTTTTAACTTTTGCTTTCAACTAGTAATTATTTTTTTAAATAGTAAAGTGAGGAGCAGAGAAGCTGAAGTATGTTCTCAGACAACTTACATCAATTGAATGTGATTTGCTAAATGTGCTACATTCAAGAAAGTCTCAATAAGTCAACGAAAAGTCTGTTTAAGCAAACATTGACTGGTACCTCCATGGGAAGAAATACCATCTAAGTAAACAAGACAGGTACTTCAGAAATGGTAAATGTGCATGCACAAGGAACACCAGATGGCTGACTAATATACCCCAAGAGGAGTGGGCCAGCCACTATGCAACAGCTGCAATTAACAATGAATCTCTTTTGTTGCGATCTTATGCAACCACGGCAATTCCCGGTTCCGCTTGTACAGTACTACCTGGTTATGAAGAGCCGTGCTTATCTAGAGCCGGGGGCAAGGAATACGTCCTATAGGCGCACCTCAACCCCAGCCTCACATGGCAGCAGTCCTATAAAAGGAAAGCTGACCACCAGAAGAAAACTTACTTTAATCTATTCCCCGGTTAGCCATGAACAAGGATATATAGATCCAAGTTCGATCGGCGTCCGGGGTGGAGACTCTTAGTAGGACCCAGACTTTTGTGAGGGCTCTGGCTTACTAGGAGCCAATCCCGTTCTGCCGAGCCCTCGAACAGCTCCCCTGAGCTCCTGATAGGTGAGGTCTCGGACGCCGTCACCATCCAACCGGTCAAGCAGAACCAGTCAGCAGCGTCTCCAACCTCGGTTGGCTTCGGCAATGCTCCAGCCGGTGACGCAGCCCGGCCGGCAATGCTCCAGCCGGTGACGCAGCCCAGCCGGCAAAGCCTTCAGCCGGGTTGCTGGGCCCTAGGCCCCCCCACTGCGACAAGGTGGTCCCCTATCGGGGGGGGGGGGGGCTGCAATTAACAGTGAAACTTTGCTAAAATAAGATCAATTAGCATAAGAAGCACTAAAAAGTAAATACTCGGTACTTTTAATATTTCTTCAAGACTTGCCACACCTACTCTGATATGAGAATGCAAAATTTAATGTTGAGAGCAGGTGAGCAGTGCTATTATTAAGCATCTGAAATGTTATGAGGAGGCTGTGGATTTAAATACAATGGATTGAAGAAATATTTCCTTCATGCTAAAGATAAATTGATTTTAGCCTAGGCATGCTTACCAGTGTTTGCATTTAAAATGTTTTTGTTCAAATTCTTTTCTTCTTGTAAAACATCTTTCGTGCAGGAAAGGAACTCATGAATTATTCAATAAATGTTACTGACAGACAAGTTTTCGGTTTAACAGAGAAGTTAATTTGTTTCTAATCAGTGATTTTTAATGAAAAGCACTTTTCAGAGGAAAGATTCTAATGTGAGTGTCCAATGTGTAACTGTCACAATAAGTGTAAGTATGTTAATTTAGATTTTGAAAGTAAATTCAGTTTGTGGGGTCAGAGTAGTGGGATTGTAATGCTCCAAAAAGTATGTTAAACTTCTCCTCTTTGGATCTTTTAACTGATCCAAATTAAACTAATTTTCCAGATAGCATTGGGTGCCAGACAATTAATCTTGTCAAATAAAGTTAAATGAGGGTTTTCTAAGTATATTATTGCATTATTTAGTAACAAAGAATTTAATTCAAAAAGATTATCAAATTATTAAGGCTATATCTAATTAAATCAAAGTTGTGTGTGAGAGTTGGTAAGGCTTGTAGCAATTGGTTTAGCGTTACTTCTGGTGTTTAACAAGGGTGCATTTTGTCTCCTTTTCACTTTGGTTATTGATTATGCAAAATTCTTTGCAAGGGAAAGATTTTGGCATTAAATGGGCTGGAGATACGAAAATTTCTTATTTACATTATGCTGATGATTTAGCCCTCTTCGCAAATGATGTTGTCACAGTTTAATTATCTTGGGAGCTATGCAACAGATAATGGTGATGTGCAGAATGAGATTAACAGACGAACAGGGACTGCTGCCAGGACATTTAGGAATCTATGCAGAGTGTGGAGAAATAGGCATATACACCTAAAGACTAAAATTCGATTGTATAATAGTTTTGTTCTTTCTAGGGTTAGTTATGGTAGTGAAACTTGGCCACTTTGTAAACAAGATAGCAGGAAACTAGATGCTTTTGATTCTAGATGCTTACGCCGTATCTTGGGCATTAGGTGATTAAACTTTGTAACTAATGATGAGGTTAGGCGAAGGAGTTGGCAACCTCCTTTAAGCAGCATATTGTGCAGAGAGAGACTCCGTTGGTTTGGCCATGTTGCACATATGGATAATTATAGATTGGTGAATAGGGTTATGAACAGTGTGCCTAAAGGCCTCAGAAAGAGGGGGAGACCTAGGATGCAGTGGGCAGACAATGTCAAACAGGACCAGATGCAGTGGCCAGATGCAGCAGATGTAGCTCAGGACAGACTTCCTTGAAGAACTAAATTACATGGTCTGGTTGGACCTCCGTAGCCCATGGCTGCTTGAAGATGATGATGATGATTACTGTTCAGCCCCGACGGTAGATAGTGGTAAACGTGGCATTTCCCAATAGATGTAGTGCAGTCTCTTAATTGTGGAGCATCTGGGTTTTGTCATAAATTATATTACCCATCTTCTCCTGTCACTTAAAAATAGCTTGATAGTGGATGAATATTCATTAAATCAATGATGAGCTGTGAATTTGTATGTCAAATTTTATTTATAATTAATAAAATAGAAATTTCTAACTGCTACACAATAAACCTTGAAATGTATTTTTTTTTAATCCTCTCATATGGAAGTACCCATGGGAGACAAGGGGTCCCCATAACTGCAGATTATGAGCCTGGTGCAGTATTGACTGAGCCAGCCCACCCCATGGACTTAGGAAAAGCCATGAAGATTATCTCCTTTCAGTTGTCCAGGATCTGTTCCTCAGGGAAAACAGTATTAAACATCTGGAGCAGCCAATTCTCACTCTATGAAGAGAGATGTTGGAGCACTTGTTATTGGATATTTTAAAGCCTGACAATGCAAAAAGTAATCAGTGAAAAGCACAGCTCCTCTATTATGAATGGCCTGTTGTAGGGCTCTAGGTCATTCATGCAGAAAGAGTGTTTGGCCTTATTCTTTAAGGCCAGAAATTCTGGGGAAAAGGGAAGATGTTAAAAGAAAAATATTATTCCCCTATAATTGGCATTTACTGCAGCATATCCATTATGTTTCAAGATTAATAATGATAACAGTGAATAGTTCTCACCTATATTCTGGACTTTTATCTCATGACTTTAATATTGGTCATATTAGTGTTTAAAACTTGATCCATAGCTTCCTTGTAGCTCAATGCTCAAGATACCAGGCTTTAGGCCATACAGATTTAAATGCATCAAATTTGGAGGATATCAGATATCTCTGAAACATCCCAAAACCATATAATCTTGTCTTATGATAATCTCAAAACATAATTGTTTCTTATAAACTGAGGTACACAGTCACATCACTATGGTTTCAATAAATCAGGAATCCATGTCAAAATCTCTGGAATGGTAGAAATGTCAGACAAACCAGTCTATGATCTACACCACTATAACACTGATGGGCTCCAGGCTGGCTGTGTGATCAAATTCACATTGTAAAACATATTAAAAAGATTGCGAAAATAATTCTTTTTCTACGTTAGAAGTATCAACATCATGTCACCCATGCATGATAGTTCAGCAATCATGATTTAATGGATGAGAGGAATTGCCTTCCATGTTGGAAGTGAAAAACTGTATTAATGAACTTAAGGCTACATGTAATTTTATCAAAGGTAAAGACTGCGTTTAGAGATAACACCTTTCATTTTAGTGATCAATCAGAAAGCTCCATTGTTCAAAAAATACACATCACTTTGTTTTACAACAAAATAGTTAAGCTTCCACATGTAATTATAATACAAATTTATATGTTATCCCACAATACACTTGTTAAAAGAAATAACCTACATATAATGTAAAATACTTGAGAACAGTGTTACAAAAACTTTTACTTTCTACATACTATGACATATGGTGGATGCACATACCTCAAATTATGCTTAGTCAGCTAAAGTCCATGATAAATATTTAGTGATGAACAAGACTACTGCAATCTTTGCAGAAACTCAAAACCAAAACAGAAGTACTTATTACACAGTACAACCGAAACTTACTTTAAGCTTCGCAATTGTCACTGGTCACGAATTGTTCACTTTTACACTAAGTACGAACATAAAACACATCGTAATGTATCAATTTTTTTCGATGCACTCTGCGTTGCTAAATAATGCTTTTACATTCACCTCACCCAACGAATCAGCTGTAGTAACCAGAATTGAGTTACAATCGATTCTAAGATAGATAAAAGAACAAATCTAAGCTTAACCTTAAGGCATACAAACACACATTCCTGACACCCAATAGCATTAAATCAGTTTAGAAACTACAATTAGTTCTGATCATGTTCTGATCATGTTCTGAATCATCACAATGTTTTTATTTTGGGAAACCAGTCCCTATTAGTTATGTTTGTTGACTTCCTTCTTCTCGGAAGAAACATTTGCCAATTATTTTTAATTTCTTTCATAGTTTAAAACTAAAAAAGAAAAACTATGAAAGAAATGAAAAATAATTGGCAAATGTTTCTTCCGAGAAGAAGGAAGTCAACAAACATAACTAATAGGGACTGGTTTCCCAAAATAAAAACATTGTGATGATTCAGAACATGATCAGAACATGCCGTCCCGTGGCCGAGTGGTTAGCGGCTTGGCTACTGATCCAAGGGACCAGGGTTCGAGCCCCGGGTAAGGCATGGATGTATGTGTCGTTTTTCTGCTGAGGTCCTGCCATCCTCTCAGACCTTCTACTATGGCATATAAACTGACAGGCTCCTGTCAGACCTCTGTGGCAAGCAGCTGCTTGAGGGGGTATTTATTTTTACTTTTATTATAGTTTAAAAATAAAAAAAAAAATCTAGCCGTCCCATGGCAGAGTGGTTAGCGCGCTTGGCTAATGATCTAAAGGGCCTGAGTTTGAGCCCCGGGTAAGGCATGGCTGTTTGTGTCGTTTTTCTGCTGAGTGCCTGCCATCCTCACAGACCTTCTACTGTGGCATATAAACTGACAGGCTCCTATCAGACCTCTGTGGCAAGCAGCTGCTTGAGGGGGTATTTAAAATTTATTTATAGTTTAAACACAGGTTTTGTCAGATAACTTATATAATATAGTTTCACTCTTAACCTATACAGACTACAGTCAAATAATGCTAGAGAATTCATAAAGGATTTACCGACTTCGGGCCTCTGCATCCTTCGCTCCGTTAGTATCTGGTTTGTCATGCACCGTCGTCGCCCCCCCCCCACTACTGGCTTTTAGCTATAAATTTTACCATCCCAATCTGGCCATGCTCTTAACCCTGCTTTTACCACTCGTCTTTCCCCGTGCAATTCACTAATTCCTGTATTGTTCTGTAGAAATGCACTGATGATCTTTCACACTATTCAAAGTTAGTTCAAGTTCCTAACCGGTTTCGATTACTTCTTTTTTATCATCTTCACATAGTGTTTACATCTTTTTCTGGGAGTGTTGTAGGAGTTAATAACGGTTATTATTTTGGAATGTTCCGTGCGTAGTTGATTTGCTTGTGGTGGGTTGGTGCAAGTATGGAAATTAATCTTCTTCCTAGGATTTTTATCTAGCCTCTATTGAAGTTGAGCTAACAAATCCATAAATAAAAAGTATCGACTGCTCAGAGCAATTTAGATAAGATGTTAAGTTTTGAGTACAGATAGGCAGTAGAAGGCTGTCGGATTCAAATCCAGAAATTTCAAACATGGGAGAGAGCTGGACAGAGCGGGAATTAGTGCTGAGTAGAGGCCCTATATAGGTAGAGGTTGGCCATCTCAAAATTGAACGCCATGTTTTGTCGTCGCTTGTATAATTTAGCGTGCGTAGCTGAATGGTATTGCACAGTACTTCTGGATTCCGGAAAAACGAAGGGTAATATTTGATACAGATTTCAATGTTCATGATTGGAAGCACTTTAGAAAACGGCTAAAAAAAAGGAAAAGGAAATTTTAGGGATTTTTTTTTTAAAGATGTTTTGCTTTGTTGTCTAGTCCGTCTGTAAACATCGAAATTTTTTCTTTATACAGATAAGTAAAAAATTCTTTTTGTGTTAGATAGGAATTAATGATATATTATGATTTGCATTTTTAGAATCTCCCAAAAGTTATAACTGCGCCCTCTAACGGTGAAAAATTTTCAAAATTCCAAAATATCAAACGAATATTCCAAACGATGTAGTTATGTTAGAAGTTTAAATTTTTTGGTGTTGAAATGTGAAGGTTACAAGTTACCATTTTCAACAATCACTTGACCGTTTAAATCCAGGGGGGAGGTGAATGCAACTTATTTTTCTTTTAAGAGAAAAGTGCATGTTTTTAGAGATAAATTAAAAATTCTTTTTGGGTTGGACAGGTATTGATGAAATATTACACTTTGCATTTTGAGAATTTCCCAAAAGCTATAACTGTGCCCTCTAACGGTGGAAAAAATACCAAAAATTCAAGACGAATATTGCAAAAATTTTGGTCGTGGAATGTGACAGTCTTGAAAATTCCATTGGCAACAATGAGTTGACCCTAAGCCCAAGGTAAGTAAGAAACTGAACGGTTTTGTTTTAAGTGATAATGGAAATCTCTTTTTTAGTTGGTTACTAATGAAATGTAATTCGCATTTTCAAAGGTAGTTTTAATTTATATCATTAGAGATCACTAAATATCGAAACTGCAAAACTTTTAACGAATGTTTCAAGTGATATGTTTGTGGTAGAAATTTCGGCGTGTAGAGTTCTGTTATGGTAGAAATCCCATTGACAGCAATGATCTGCTCACCATTTTCAGAGGAGCGAGAGAAAAGCAACTTTTTAAATTTAAGAACTAAAAGACAAATACTTTTTATGTTGTATAATTACTAATAAAATACATCAATGTGCATTTCCCCATCATACATTAAAAATAAATAACCCTCAAGCAGCTGCTTGTACGGAGGTTCGACAGGAGCCTGTCAATTTATATGCTGTAGTAGAAGGTCCATGAGGATGGCGGGACCTCAGCAGAAAAACAACACGAACATCCAGAATTAAAACTTTTAAGGAGTGAAAAAGTAGGCAAAGGAAGAACTTCATTCTCTTTGAAAATGAGATTCCCATATGCGCCAGAGCTGATATGCATTCTTCTAGTTATTTTACACTTTCAGTACCCTCTGACAGTGGAAATTAGAACTACTGTATAATTGAGAAAATAAACTATTAATATTTTATTAGTACCTGTAATGTGCAAAAAAAGTTTTTCATTTATCTCTTAAAGCAGAAAAGCTGCATTTTACCAAAGGAACAAATAATTACTATTCGGGAAAACCACTTTATTATTACACTCTACGACCAAAAATTTAAGTTTCTAGTAAAAATAGATCATTTGCAATATTTATTTAAAGATTTGGTATTTTCCAGCTTTTTTCCGCCGCTAGAGGTCGCCTTTCGAGTTTTTATTTACCGTCTTTAGCACTCTCTAACAATGGAAATTGCAACTGATGGGTATTTGAAAAATGCAAATACTAATATTTTTGTGGAAAAAAATTTCGCCGACATACAAGATTCGAACCCGCATCTCTCCAGAAACATGCCAGAGCATCCTAACCTGTTGAACTAACGACAGCTTTTTTCTCAAAGAACATTTATTGATTTATAGACGTTTAAACGTCTACAGGTAATGCTGAAATTATCAAATATTGTTTAAATCATTAATATTTTGTTAGTGTCTGTAAAACAACAACAAAAAAAATTAATTGTTCCATTTATCTCTTAAAAAAGTTTCATTTTCGCACCCCCCCCCCCTTTTGGCTAAAATTGCAAAACTTTGTTGCCATTGTAAACTTTCAGACTACAAAAATTTCAGATTTCCAGTGTAAATAGTTTGCTTCTAATATTCGTTTGAAATTTTAGCATTTTCCATCTTTTCCCACCGCTAGAGGGCGCTATTAAAGCTATTGAAATTTTTCAAAATTGCTAATCTTAACCCTTTACCTTTTCTAACCTTAACCTTTTCTTTCATGTGCAGACCCCGTTTGTTGCAGCAGGTTTTTTATCTTTTAAATTTCCAAAAAAAGTCAAAAGTAATGAGTAATTGTAAATTTATATAAAATTTTTAGTAAAATCTTAAGTCTTTAGTAAAATTTACATTACACTTTTGGGTGTGAAGGTACCATTGTACATCATACAATGGATATCTGCTAGCCATTCGAATAGTTTTTGTGCCAGTTCGTACTTGGTTAATATTTTGCTGCTGTTAAAATAGTTTAAAGTTATATTTGTAATGAAGTATTAAAAGTAATGCAGATTATTATTGTTACAGTGATGTTAACTTCTTTGTAAACGGTAATTTTCTTTTAAGCTATATTAGAAAAGGTGGCTTAGGCAAAGAAATATTCTGCATAATAAAAAAAAATAAATGCCCCCCCCCCCCTCAAGCAGCTGCTTGCCACAGAGGTCTGACAGGATCCTGTCAGTTTATATGCCATAGTAGAAGGTCTGAGAGGATGGCAGGCCCTCAGCAGGAAAACGACACATTCAACCATGCCTTCACCAGGGGCTCGAATCCAGGTTCCTTAGATCAGTAGCCGAGCACGGTAACCATTCGGCCATGGGACAGCATTTTGCATAACTAATGTTTTAATATTTAATAGATATGTTTCAGTTGCCTATAAAGTTAATGAGACATTTCTCTACGTTGATGCTTTTTCTTTCGTTGCTGAATTGACAATGTGTTAGTCTTTTTGACTGAATGCTGTTTCATAAAATGATTTGCTCTAAACGCTGATTTTGAAATCGTTTTCCGTCGTATGTTTCATTCATTACCTTCCGATCTTATTAAATATATTACTTCTTCCAATCAAAGTTACGTTTTGCATATACTTCCAAAAATAAAAATTAATCATTCTCTTTGCATTTTATGATGGTAATGAAAGAACAAAAATGTGCATAATATGTGGTATATAATGTGTTTATATATATACAGGGTGATTCAAAACTTATCGTTCAAATTTCGTGGGGGGGTAGGGAATACGTCAGGAAACCGATTTCACATAGGAAAAAATGTCCGCAAATGTACGCATGCGTATGTAGATTGCGCTGTGTGTACCCAACCAGTGTACAGCTCACCCGACCACTCCCGCTGTCATCAGTGTACGAGCTGACTTACTAGTGATAAGATGAATCGTTTTGCGCATCAAGAGCTAGCGGATATGCATCTCGCATATGGGGCAGCTGGCGAAAGCGGCCGCCGAGCTAGGCAAGTTTACAAAGACCGATACCCCAACAGAAGAATACCGCAGCATCAAATGTTTGCACGTGTGCATCGCAATCTGCGCGAACGTGGTTCACTGCGCAGCAACATGCAGGATACGGGGAGAAGACCACTGATGCGGACTGTCAACGTCGCAGAACAAGTCCTACAGTCCATCGAAGATAATCCGAATACCAGCACACGAGCTATTGCTGTCTCTCAGTCAGCAGTGTGGCGGATACTGCACGAGGAACGTGTGCATCCTTACCATCTGCAAAGGGTGCAGTTACTGCATCCTGACGATTATCCAAAGCGTGTGGAATTTGCACAATGGTTCATGCAGAAAGGTGCCGTGGACCCCAGTTTTCCAGCTTCTGTCCTTTTTACAGATGAAGCTTCATTCACTCGTGAAGGTGTGTTCAATACACACAATTCACATGTGTGGGCTTACGACAACCCTCATGGTACGGGAAGTCACGCTGCGCAACATCGTTTTGCCGTAAATGTGTGGGCTGGAATCATTGGTGACTGTTTGTTGGGACCTTACTTGCTACCGCCCCGATTGGACGGCCGGAAATACCTAATATTTCTCGAGACAGTGTTATTGACTTTTCTGGGCGCTGTTCCTGCGCATATCCGCCGAGATATGTGGTATGAATATGACGAGGCTCCAGCCCATAGCACAATTGTTGCGCGTGATTATCTGAACCGAACATTCGGAGCTCGATGGATCGGTAGAGGTGGACCGATCGCTTGGCCACCCAGGTTACCTGATATATCGCCCATGGATTTCTTTTTGTGGGGGGCCATGAAAGACCATGTGTATGAGACCCCCGTCGACAGTGAAATGGACCTTGTTGCACGAATAGTGGCCGCCGCAGGCATTGTCCGTGATATGCCAGGCGTTTTTAAAAATGTTCGGCGGCCAATGCAACGGCGCTGTGAATCCTGTGTCCGTGTAAATGGTCGCAATTTTGAGCACCTACTGTGAACCTGTACTTTACCTAGTTGGAATAAAAGTCACATTCGTTACCACTTAACTGTGCTGTTTCCTTGTGTTCACTTTACTTCTCCATTTTGTTCATGTAGATGACGTTTGCGGACATACTTTCCTATGTGAAATCGGTTTCCTGACGTATTCCCTACCTCCCCACGAAATTTGAACGATAAGTTTTGAATCACCCTGTATATTGTCTATCTCACAGATTTGCTTTGCATATACTCCCCCCAAAATTTTAATCATTCTTTCTTTTACATTTTATAATGGTAATGAAAGAACAAAAATGTGTATCACATATATATAATACGTGGCATGTAATGTGTTTATAAATAGTATTTTGTTTCTCTCTCAGATCTCTCTATGGTGTACAGACTGATAGGCTCATGTCAGACCTCTATGGCAAGCAGCTACTTGAGGGAGTATTTATTATTTTTTTATTCTGCTGTGGTAACATTTTCTTCAATAAACACTTGAATATGAACTAGTTTTGTCCAGTGGTATGCAATAAAACTTAATTTAGTATCAGCTGTTGAATACAGAATAAGTAAAACTGAATTTATAATGTGTTATTATCCTTAAGTATGCCTTTGTTTTATCTGCAGGAACCAAATAATTTCACTATATTTTGTGCATTATTACAGATTATATTTATGGGAATACATCAATACAATGAAGGATTCTGGCAGAAACTATGTGCAGTTAAGTTGTGCAGTTTGCATTTTAAGCTCGAATCTATGATACTACTTGATACTTTTCGAAGAAGATTAATTTACACTGCTGTTCCTTCAGTCCAGAGTATTCAGACAGAAATGATGCTGAAAGGTTAAACCATTTTTTTTTCTTTTGCCTACCTGTTTTATTATGTTCTTATCAACTGGTATATCAGCTTTCATATTTTTAGACAATATGATATTTCATTAAGAAATGATTGCTATTATGGATGATGTACCCCTAGGTTCTATCATACAAAAATTGATCATGTGCTGAAAAAATATTTGACAGAAAAATGAATATTAGATGTGTGCAGAGTAACAGATCATGCATTGAACTTCAATGGGGTACTCTTTTTAGTGGTTCTTTTAAATGATGCAAGTTTGATTTTGCTTTTTGCAAAATGAAATTTATTAATTGCTTAACATCATGTTTAATGATATCTATCTATATGGCAAATGTCATGCCCTACCATTTTTTCTACCTTAGCTTTATTTAGTTTTTGGTTAATTAGGAGAATTTCCCCTGATCTAAGTCCTGTTTTCGCAAATAGAATTTGAAAAAGATAAATCCTGTCCTTTCTAGTTTATTATTTAATTTTAGGAAAACATGTTATTGGCTATTGATAAGCATTAAAGCTGAGAAACTAATAGCATAAAAATATTGTTTGTTACTGGCACTTCATTTAAGTTGTAAATTTCAAAATTTCCTTTTTACTTGTATAAGTAGACTTGTCACTGAGTGGTTATCGTGTTTGGCTACTGATCTAATGGACTTGGTTTCAAGCCCTGGGTAAGGCTTGGGTTGGTTTGTTTTACCTCTGAGCATCACTTTTTTGCAAACCATGGGATAAATGGCAAGGTCACAAGGACCCAGAAGGTTGGGGGAGGGGACCCACTAGAACAGCTGTTGGGAGACATATGGTAGCCTCCCGTCAAGGTCATCCAGAATATTCTTTCACGTGCACAGGGTATGGCTCTCCCACACACGGAGCCACGGTTTAACATCCCATCCAACTGACGGCAGCCTTTCCAAGCTCATCGGTGTCCCCTGCTGACCATGGGCAGGGTGGGTAATTTTGCGGAGATAAATCTCAACTCGAACCTGGAACTACAGTTTACAAGCCTGGCACGCTACAGACTGAGCCACCCCAGCCCCTTTCTGGGTAAGGCATGGATGTTGTGTTGTCTTTCTGCCTCTATGGTGTGTAGACTGGCAGACTGCGATCATATCTCTGTGGTAAGCAGTTGCATGAGAGGATTTTATATATATAAAATATAACACATCCATGGCAGACAATGTTTATGAAACCTGTACCAAATGATGTAAGCATTGCTTTTTATGTTTCAAATATTCCTTTTCCTCTTTTATGGCCAGCATTTTGAAGTTGATAATACATAAATTTGAAAGTAAAATTAAATGTGTTTGGTGATATGCGGCATGAAATTAACAGGTGGCATAGGAATTGCCTCTGGGACTTTAAGGAATCTATGGAGAGTGTAGAGAAATAGGTGTATACACCTAAAGAATAAAATTAGACTGCATAATAGTTTGGTTCTTTCTAGGGTTATGGTATTGAAACTTCGATGCTTTGTAAATAAGATAGCAAGAAACTAGATGCTTTTGATTCTGGATGCTTACGCAGTATCTTGGGCATTAGGTGGTTCAACTTTGTAAGCAACGAAGAGGTTAGGCAAAAGAGTCAGCAACCTCCTCTAAGCAGTATGTTGTGCAGACAGAGACTGCGTTGGTTTGGCCCTGCTGGTTGTATGGATAATTATATATTAGCGAACAGTATGCCTAAAGGCCTCAGAAAGAGGGGGAGACCTAGGATGTGGTGGGCAGACAATGTCAAACAGGACCTTATTAGGATTGGTGTGCAGTGGCGAGATGCAGCAGATATAGCTCAGGACAGAATGCTTGGAGAACTAAATTGCACGATCTGGTTGGACCTCCATAGCCCATGGCTGCTTGAGGATGATGATGTAAAAGGATTTTTACATTGAAAATTTTAATTTGTTTTCGAAATATATTATTGATGAGTAGAACTCATCCATGTTTAAAATTTATCTGATATTACCATAATTTATTCTAAAGTTTATGAGCTTTCTATAGAATGCCCTGCATGAAAAAAAAATTCTGTAACAGTGATGAACTGAAATTATTTCAGTATCCTATCCAGAGAAAATGATTTGTATGTAAATGTGGTGTTGTTGTGCTTAGTTTATTTTGCAGTGATTGAACAATGTTTGTTTTGTTTTCTAATATTTTATAGCCCTTCTAAAGGAAAGCATTTTTAGAAATAGTTTTTCGCAATTCCATGAAACTTATGTAAAATAAGAATTTTTATTATTCCAAAAAATGTCTTCTGGTTGTTCATGGCAGCTTCTGACACTGCAGCTGACACTTACCTTTGTGGACCAATGTACACTGATAAGGTAAGAAAACAGGTTGGTTATTCCTAATTTTTTCTCCAAAGTATTATACAGTGTGAAGTACAATTGATCTCAAAAATTTATCAAAAAAACTGAAAAATATATTTACACAATTCTTTATTTTAGAAGTAAAATATATATGTAAAATATTTTGAAAGTAAATATAATGTTGAATAGTGATAAGATTCAAATTTATGAACAAGTTGCATGGAATCATTGCTTCTTGCACTCAAGTTTTAAATTATGGCACTTTGCATTATATCATGACACAACGAGGCATAATTTCTAATTGGTGTACTGTTAATGATGCCCTGTACAAAATTAAGCTACAATGATTTTTGATTTGATATCTACCATTTTCTGTTTTATATCACTGCCTCTTAAGGATAAAGAAATGACAACTTTAAAGTAAATGCTTTGCCAAAGAGGAATTTTTTTGAAATTTTCAATTTGGTTTCCATTATATCTTAAATACATTCTATTAGTGATAATGTAAGCTGACATTACTCATCAACGATCAAAATTTAGTATTACCGTAAGTAGACCTGGATCTAGAAAAAGAAGCAAAGGGTGGGAGTACGAAACAATTGAGACAGAATATGTGGGGTGGAGAGTGGGTCAACAGACTGGATTTTCAATGCAGTATAACATTTCCACTTCTTTTTTGTTATATGTCTTTATATAGCATTTTGGAAGATGAATGAAAATAACTGCTTAGTAATTTTTGGTCTCTTAGTCGTTAGCATTCTGAAGGGGGGGGGGGGGATTAGATCTGGCCCTGACCCTAAGTTATTTTATGTCTAGGTGAGTTCATAAGCTTTGTGTACAATGACTTTCATGAAAAAAAAAATTGCAACTATCATTAACTATTGAATTATTTCCCAAAGAGAGAAAATGAATTAATGTTAAAATTATGCTACTACAATATGCAGGAAAAGATAATTTTAATGATTGCTTATTGTTGTTAGCCTAATTTTTTTGCTCCTAATATAGTTGAAAATAAACTTGATTTGCAGTTTGCCTTATTTAAACAATTATTCTCCCCTAAAGAAAATTCGTTTAAGAAATAATTTTCACAATTCCACGAAACTTATTCAAAATTATTGTACTCTTCTAACTTCAGTGGGTGTAGTTTTGCATTGAGTAGAATATTCTTATGTTATTTATTGTATGATTTGCAGGTAGATATGGTGCATATCTGTGCAATGATTTCAAAAATGTGTTTTCTCTCTTTGATAAGTCTTCGCTTCTGAAAAAAAAGGGTACATGCATGTGTAATTGATTTGTTGGAAAATAATTTGTCCGAATGGTTAGCGGGCTTGGCTACTGATCGCATCATCCATGCCCTGGGTAAGGCATGGATGTTCATGTTGTTTTTCTGCTGAGGTCTTGCTATCCGCACAAACCTTCTGCTATGATATATAAACTGACAGGCTCCTGTCAGACCTTGGTGGCAAGCAGCTGCTTGAAGGAGTATTATTTATTTTATTAGCATTTTTTCATACACAGCTGAGTAATAGAGCTTCAAAAATTCTCATTGATATTAGATGCAAATTCCTAGTAAATTGGTAGGAGTGTAGATAGATGCTATATTTGCATTAAACAATGTTTTTTCATGAATTTACTATCCCATTATCTTGTATAGGAAAGCATATAATGTATGTGTCATTAATTTATATATCATATCACATTTCTAAGAAAATATATATTATATTTTTGCATTTTATTTTACAATGAATAATTTTTTTCTTGTGTCTAATAACTCTTCCCATACAGGAGAGCTCTCACTGTAATATTTATATATCCTTTTTCTGTTGCATCTAGTTCATTTTGTGGCATTATTCTTAAAATGACACATGGTTTGAAAAATTTTTTTCTAATATTTTATTTATCCACTAAAATTTCCTGGTCTGCCCTCAGTCAGCAGGGGACACTAATGGACTTAGTAAGGACACCATCCATCAGATGGGATGCGAAGCCTTGGTCCTGTGTTTGGGAAAGACACCTTTTGCATGTTAAGGAACATGGATGGCCTTGATGAGAGGCTAATAGCTGTCCAGTGGGTGTCTTCCCTCAATCTCTCAGTCATTGGGTCCTTGTGACCTGGTCATTTAGCCCATTGGGTCCAATAAAGGCGCTGCTCATAGGTAAAACAATCCAAATCTTCAAGTCAATCAGTCATAATAACTGACTTTTTTACTGTACTCTTTCTAAACCACAGTGGTTGCAATTTTGCATTGAATATATTTTTGTGTTATAGTTGTTTATTTCATAATATGCAAATAGATATATTAGTGCTTCTGTGATAATTTATCACTAAACACATTATTTTGCAATGTTTATATATTTTTTTCTTAAAGAAAAATGTATATGAATGCATCATTGATTTGAAATATAAAAAGAGAAATATAAAAAAGACTTATTATATGCAACATTTTTTTCCACAAAAAAAAAGCTTAAGTTTTACAGATTCAAAGTTTCTCATTGATATAACATGCAAATTCACTAAAAGGTTTGTAGGAGTATAGATGGATGCCATATTTCTTTGCTATATTTACATTGAACACTGTATTTTCATAAATTTAACATCCTGTTATCTCATATAAGAAAGTATATATGTGTTGTCATTGATTAATTTAATATCACATTTGTAAGAAAATATATATTATACAGGCTTTGGACAGAAACATGGAAACATTTTCTTGTTATCTCAATGAAAATCACATTTTGAGTGATTAACTAAAATATGATTTTTAACGAAAAATATGTCTAAAGATATAGATGCAGTGAAATCTTTCTATATCTCAATTTGATCAATATTTATTTAGTATTCAGGGAGATAAATGCTGAATATTTAAAAGACTTAAAAAATTAACCTCAAAATTTATGTAATACATTGAAATAGGCTAAGACATCAACACAGGGTGTAATACACTGTACTGGAGTCAACTATGATAAATTAATCTGCTTTAATGCCACCGTCCATCAAATGGAACATTAAACCATTGACCTGTCTATGGGAGAGTCATACTATGTGCACATCAAAGAACATGCTTGATGCTGTCCAGTGAGTCCCCTTCCCCTAGCTGTGTGGGGATCCTTGTAACATGGTCATTTAGCCCATTATTTAGAGGTAAGACAACCCAACCCTGTTTTAATTAAATTTTGAGGTTAATTTTTTGTAGCTTGTTGAGATTCCTGTGTTAATTACTTTTTGAAAACAACAGATATTGTTTGAGATTGAGATCTTTAATTTATCTTTAGACATTTTTTTCTCTAAAAATCATAGTAAAGAAGTTATTGAGCTCTGGGTTCGATTCCCAAGTAACGCATGGATGTTTGTGATGTTTTTCTGCTGAGGTCCTGCTTTACTCGCAGACCTTCTGCTACGGCGTATTAACCTGATAGGCTCCTGTTAGACCTCTGTGTCAAGCAGCTGCTTGAGGGTGTATTTATTGCAACATGGATCTGCTTCCATCTTTTTGTCCAGTAAAATTAAAGTCGAACTTAAACTCTCTCTTTCAGACTCCAGATTTCTCCAGAAGTTACATCCCAGGGGAAGGAGGGATTAAGCAACCTTCTCTTCAATCTCTTTTTATATGACTTCCCTGATACACAGGAGGATAAATTGCACTTTGCTTCGTTTGCTGACAATATAATAATCTAGTCATCTCAATATAATAATCTAGTCATATCAATAATCTAGTCATCAAAAACTCACTGAATAGTATCTTTTCCGTATTTTGAGACATGAGGGTTAGAAATCTCCCCAGACAAAAGAGTGTTCATTCTCTTCCATGAAAAAAAGAAAGTGTACCTTATACAGCCGTCCCGTGGCCGAGTGGTTAGCGCGCTTGGCTGCTGATCTACGGGACCTGGGTTCGAGCCCCGGGTAAGGCATGGATGTTCGTGTTCTTTTCTGCTGAGGTCCTGCCATCCTCTCAGATCTTATGCTGTGGCATATAAACTGACAGACTCCTGTCAGACCTCTGTGGCAAGCAGCTGCTTGAGGGGGTGTTTTTTTTTTTTCCTTATACATCTCAACATAAATAATCTACAATTGACTAGCTTAGATCGATTGAAATTTTTCTGGACACCCAACATTAAGCATCTACAAGCAGTCTTGTATCCCTACTTCAACATTCTTAGAGATATTGGAGGGAAATGATCTGGATTCTATGCTAAACAACTCTTACACATCTGTAAAATGATGATTAGGTACAGAATTGTCTTTGGATTCTTTCCACTGGTGGACAGGGACGTCGGTAGATTTCCGGTAGGCTCACCACAAAATCATGTCTCGGGACCGGTCGGTAGTTGATTCTTAATTAAAAATTAATGGGATAGAGTTGGGTTGTTTTACCTCTGAGCGGCACTTTTTTGCACACCATGGGCTAAATGGCAGGTCACATGGACCCCGAAGGCTCAAAAAAAGTTTGTGGAGGGGACCCACTGGAACAGCTGTTAGGAGACAGATGGTAGCCTCCTGTCAAGGCCATCCAGCGTGTTCTTTAACGTGCCCAGTGTATGGCTCTCCCGCACACGGGGCCACGGCTTAACGTCCCATCCGAAGGACGGCGGCCTTTCCAAGCCCATCGGTGTCCCCTACTGACCGTGGGCAGGGCGGGGAAATTTTGCGGAGATAAATCTCAACGCTGACCCAGCTGGGACTCGAACCTGGGAACTACAGATTACGAGCCTGGCGCGCTACCGACTGAGCCACTCCCGCCCCATGACTTTAAAGAGATATCCTTCTGACTGCATTATGTAAAGGGTAGGTTGGTTTGAATACAAACATCTATTCTAAAATTTCATTTATGTATGAAACAAACTACAACTTATCTAAGATCCAATTATAGCAGTCGTTGTGTTTATATCATTTCTACTTATGTAGAGATGACAGTAAGCAAATAATGCATTGAATATGTTGTAAATGTTTGAAAAGTTTGCTGCGCCATAATAACTTTTGCAATGAATGTAAAGACTATAAGAAAATAGGGTTTTTTTCAAGGTAAATTTAAAAATGTTATTTTTTTAGGCTAAGGTGCAGTATTGGGTCTTCAAGCGCCATGTTGTACTTTTCTCCAGGATGTTTCCCCAGGACTGTAACGTTGAGTTGCAATATGATATCTATCCGCATGTTCCAATGTTTATGATAGATAGCTGTTTAGAATAGTAATTGTTTGTTTTCGGGGCTTTTCTTAAGTTGATTCTTTAGCGATGAGTTTTATTAAGGATATTTACTTTTGATATTTATTTTTAGGGGCTTTTTTTAAGTGCGAAACGAGGTTTCATTCTTTAGCAATAAGCGTTGTTAATGAAATCTTTTGATGAGATTATTTATTTTTGGGTATTTTTATCAGTAAGGAACAAGAAGTTATTCTTTAGGGATAATTGTTAATGAAATGTAGTTTTGATGAGAATATTAATTTTTTGGGGCTTTTTTAAGTGCAGAATGAAGGTTTATTCTTTAACGATAGGAGTTGTTAATAAAATCTAATTTTGATGAAATTGTTTAACTTTCGGAGATTTTTTTTAATGCGAAACGAGGGTTCATTTTGTAGCGATAAGCGTTGTTAATAAAATCTTGTTTTGATGAAATATATATATATCCTTTTATATATATCCTTTTATATATATCCTCAATACGCATCTTAAGGTAGAAGCGGAACGGACTACTTTTACCATCCAGACTTTTTTTTTTCACCGCAATGATATAAACAAGATTTCGGATGAGGACCCAATACTGCACTTCTGCCTTTTTTTATTTTCTGGGGAATAAAATCCAAACATAATTTTGATTGCCCCACAACATTTTCTTGGTGCAATATTTTAAACAGAGTTTTATTTTAGAAATAGGCAGTGGTGAAAGTTAGCCGGTACGACGTACCGGTAAAACATTTTTCAGTAGTGGCTCCGTTAATGATTTTCTTTACACATTAATACTGTTTCAACCGAGCATTTAATTTTTGGAAAAGCGAAATATTTCCTTTAAGGAAAATTCTTCGATTTTTAATTACACTACTATAGTTTAACCCTTTAAATACCTACTGCTTGAAAACCGCATACTTGAGGCGCTTGAAGTTTCATTTCTGCCGACAGGGAATGCGAAAAGCGAGTGCTAATCCAAATATTTCAAGTAGTGCTTTCTCTGAGCAATTAGTAAAAGCAGATTGGTAAAAGAGAGCAGAACTAGACAGACAAAGGTGATTCCAACCTAAGCCGTTCCTCGGGGAGTCGTTAAGTATCCACGGACAATGCGCATCCGCCGTAGTAGTCTAGGTTCGGTCATAATCACTAGCAGAAATGGGAAAACGGGATAGCAAATCAAAGAAATGATATGAACTGAGTTAGACGTTGAAATGTAATCCTTTGCAAGAAAATATTTTGTGGTTTCCTAAGTTTCGTCTTTTTAATCTAAGGGACCAGGGTTAAATATCCATGCCCGGGTAAGGCATGGATATTTGTTTTGTTTTTCTGCTGAGGTCTTGCCATCATCACAGACCTTCTACTATGGCATATAAACTGACAGGTTCCTGTCAGATCTCTGTGGCAAGCAGCTGCTTCTGGTAAAAATATATTTTTGTAAATAATTTATATTTTGCTGAATTGAAAATTTTAACATTTCTGAGAATAATAGAAGGCAATTTAATGGGGGGGATGGGAAACATACTTCCCCAAATTTAACTAATGAGTTTGAAGTTTCGGACAGGGATTAAAATTTGCTGAATTTTTTTTATTCATGTAAATTCATGCTTGAGGAGATTATTATTATTATTATTATTATTATTATTATTATTATTATTATTATTATTATTATTATTTTACATTACGATACCGGAGTAAGGGCGGGGGTGGCTCAATCGGTAGCGCGCCAGGCTCGTAATCTGTAGTTCTCAGGTTCGAAACCCAGCTGGGTCAGCTTTGAGATTTATCTCCGCAAAATTCCCCGCCCTGCCCACGGTCAGTAGTGGGACACCGATGGGCTTGGAAAGGCCTTCGTCCGTCGGATGGGACGTTAAGCCATGGCGCTGTGTGCGAGAGAGCCATACTCTCTGAACTTTAAAGAACCGCAATGATATGAAAGAACACGATGGATGGCCTTGACGGGAGGCTACCATCGACAGATGGTAGCTGCTGATTTCAACAGCTGTTCCAGTGGGTCTCCTTTCCCAAACTTCTCTGAGCCTTCGGGGTCTTTGTGATCTGGTCAGTTGGCCCATGGTGTACAAAAAGTGCCGCTCAGAGGTAAAAAATCCAATGCTACCGGAGTAGCATAATACAGAAATTAATACACGTTCCTTTAATTTTATTGTCCCATAAAAATTGGACATTATTTTTCTTAAATATGATTTTCGATTAGCACTATAAATACGGCTGCTACCTTTTGAGATTTAAATATCCAAGGATGATAAATCTGGCTTGAAGTAAATTCCCCCCCCCCAAAAAAAAACAGTAATAACGATATATTTATTTAAAAATAATCTATACAATCATTATTTTTGTTTCAAAATTTTATTAATTAATAAAAAAATATATTATTTTTTAAACTTAGATTCATACATTCAATTATATTTACAACCTTTTTAGAAACTTTTCTTTTTGGCTTCTGAATATATTCCAAAAATTTTGCACAAATCGCATTATAATCAGTTTTCGTGCATAATTCTGCTTTCACTCGACTCTTCTCGGATTTTTTCTTTAATTGAAATATAGGGCCTTTTTTCGTTTCGTCCCAATCACGGGGTTCGAGCCCGGATAATGCATGGATGCTTGTATTGTTTTTCTACCGATTTCTCCCTCATACTTACAGGAAAAATGAAATTGGGTCTTTTCCTGTTTTGGCTTTCATAATAGATTTTTAAAAAACTTCTCTTAAAAACCAATGCCAATTTTTGGAGCTGGTGTCTCTAGTCATTTTAGCGAGTTGAGCTTGGTTGAACCTGGTAATCGTGTGTACAATCTACGGTTTTACGCATTTCATAACCTGCTTAGGCCGTGGTAATACAAATGGCGGCATCCCTTTGATCATTTCCAAACCGTAATTGCAGAAAACAGAAATTTGCTTTCAAAAACCGGAGCCTTGAGATAGATTTCAAAACGTGGAGTCTCCGGATGAAAACCGGAAAGGTGGCTTTTGGATTGGATTGTTTTACCTCTGAGCGGCACTTTTTTGCACACCATGGGCTAAATGGCCAGGTCACATGGACCCCGAAGGCCCAGAGAAGGTTGGGGGAGGGGACCCACTGGAACAGCTGTTAGGAGACAGATGGTAGCCTCCCGTCAAGGCCATCCAGCGTGTTCTTTAACGTGCCCAGGGTATGGCTCTCCCGCACACGGGGCCACGGCTTAACGTCCCATCTGACGGACGGCGGCCTTTTCAAGCCCATCGGTGTCCCATACTGACCGTGGGCAGGGCGGGGAAATTTTGCGGAGAACGCTGACCCAGCTGGGACTCGAACCTGGGAACTACAGATTACGAGCCTGGCACGCTACCGACTGCGCCACTCGCGGCCCGGAAAGGTGGCATCCCTAACTGTAGGGGAAGTATTTATAGCTTTCTTTTTCCTGATAAGCTGCATAGAAAACAGAGAAGGGTAGTTGAAGCTACTTCTAGATTATACAGGCCTTCTTGTACAAGAATAGCACAGAACAAACAACCATGCCACTGCCATTGGATACAGGTTCGATCAGGATTCGAACCTGGATCCAAGCTGATGTTGTGTCACTGCTAGGTAACGTGATACCACTACACACCGAGGCGGCTTGTAAATTGTTATAACACTGCAAAATATATATATATATTGGTACTATCGAAGCAGTAGAAAGAACAAGTAAGGTGTCTTCATACTAAATTATAGAAATAAATATATACCTCCCCAAACAGCTGCTTGCCACAGAGGTCTGAGAGGAGTCTGTCAGTTTATATACCATAGAGCAGTGGTTCTCAACCTTTTATTCTTCACGTACCCGCTGGAAATGTGTATGTAACTGGCGTACCCCTTATAAAGATAGCTAAAACTATTGTTATAGTATAAAAATGCCAACTTAACGACTTTGTTACTAGATCTATCGACTTTTGAGCTCTCACGGCGTACACGCAATATTTTTTCCGCTTACCTCTTGTTGAGAACTCCTGCCATAGAGAATATCTTTGAGTATGGGGGGAACCTCAGTAGAAAAACTTCACAAGCATCCATGCATCATCCGAAGCTCGAACCCAGGTCCTTTAGATCAGTACCCAAGTACACTAACCACTCGGTCACGTGACGACTTCGTACTAAATAAGTTGAATATAAATTTTTCAAAAAAATTGGCTAAACTAGATAACCAAGACAACTTGAAAAATATATCACACTTCAAAATAGTACATATTGACCTACTTTAATATGATGCCTTTGGTCCAACGGCAATAAAATTATAATATTGGCGCACCCAGGACAATACAAAAGCCTTTAAGGGTCTGAATCAAAATACGAAATATTCCCTTTTCTTCCAGAGACACCGAATAAAGGTAGACCTCCCCCCCCCCTCTTTTCACGGAAAGTCGCACCACTTCCCTCCTCTGCAAATGCAGCTGTCAGCTTATACAACCCTCCATTGCCTCTCTCTTTTATCATTGAATATATTCCTTATGGAAACAATAAAGAAGAAACCTACAAAAATATAAGATGAAAAAAAAAAAGCGTTTTCCTTTTCCTTTTTATTGGATAAATTAAATTTTCCATTTGTGCTTCTCAATTTTGGGCCACTACTTATCTTATATTAGTGTGTGGCCCCGGAAGAAATATCCCCATTTCTTCCTCATTCCGAATGACTTGTAGTAGCCACTCCTTCAAAGGCAGGAATATTTTTTATGAAATTTAAATATTAAATTGTCCTCCTTAGCCATTTTAAAAACTGGTGGCCTGCTTCGCCATATCCCAAATATATATTAGGGTTCTAAACAGATATGCATACACCGAAATTATGCACACTCCTTAATTCTATTATTTTATCTCCTACCTACCTCGCTCCTCAGAAATTTAGCTTTAGTCCCTTCAAAAACTATATATTGTGGCTTAGTCTTGTCGCTGAGATATTACAAAAGAAAAAGATTTTTGTTTCAGAGCAGCTATTTTGTTTATAGAGTTTGAAGAGAAAATTTCAGATTGTTGTAATTTTCTATTTATGAGTAACAGTATTACAATGGGTTTTTGTTTGTTTGATGTCAAATATGAATATAAATGATTCTGAAAAATCTCTGACTCGTAATTCGTACCTGTAGTCTGAGATTTTTGACATTAGAAAATGTCCCATAATCAAAATAATTACAATGAATCTTTATATTTTATCAGTAGATTCCAGTTTCGACTTTTATAACCACTATCATTTTCAATAAATTGTTAGTACTGACCTGCAGCATGTCAACAGTGTCGTCGATAAAAAAGAAATTTAAAATAATGGATAGTTATTGAGCGCCAACGGCAGTACCAAGCTGAAAACACCAGTTCTGGTACGATCACCGAAGTTAAGCAGTTTTGGACGCGGTCAGTATCTGGGAGCAATCAGCGGAATTAAGCAGCTTTGGGCGCGGTCAGTATCTGGGAGCAATCAGCGGAATTAAGCAGCTTTGGGCGCGGTCAGTGTCTGGGAGCAATCAGCGGAATTAAGCAGCTTTTGTCGCGGTCAGTATCTGGGAGCAATCAGCTGAATTAAGCAGCTTTGGGCGCGGTCAGTATCTGGGAGCAATCAGCGGACTTAAGCAGCTTTGGGCGCGGTCAGTATCTGGGAGCAATCACCGAAGTTAAGCAGCTTTGGGCGCGCTCAGTATCTGGGAGGGTAACCAACCTTGGGAACACCGCGTGCAGTTGGCAAAAAAATCTGCTGAGGACACGCCATCCTCACAGATCCCTCTATTATGGCGTATTAAATTGACAGGCTCTCTGTGGCAAGCAGCTGCTTGAGGAGGTATTTTACTTCTTTTTATTTATAGTTAATGATAAAGAAAATAGTTCATGAATGAGGCCAAAAGAGGATTCAAAATGATTAACAAAAAGTGCGTCGTTATTAACCGGTATAACAACCGGTTGTAAAATATACTGAGTTGTAATCATCGACCTGGTGATCAAGGGGTTTGCACCCTTCGCTTCAAATATATGGGACCTGGGTTCAAGACGTTATAGCTATGAATTTTCCTTCTGGCATTGTCTTTCTGCTGAAATCGGGTCTTCAGATTCTTTTCTTAAATTGACATGTTCTTATGAGACCAGTGAGAAAACAGCTATTTGAGAGGTGAAAAAAATGAATCAACTAAGATTTAATTCTTTAGTGCTTTTTCATTTTACAACATCCCTTGGAATTTAACCTTCGGTGTCTCAAGTTCGGTTCCCAAAATATCAGAATCATAATAATTAAATAAAAAATTTTGATTTTCAACATCTGATAAATATTATTATCAACTTTTTAATTACACAAACAATAATTTTGCATTAAAAATAATGCTAAAATGTGATTTCGGTTTTTACTTTGACGAACAATGGCTGTAGAATTGAACGAAAAAGCCCAGCTGATTCGCATTATATATGCAAGCGAAGTTATTTTAAGTTGATGTTCCCTTTGTTGGAAGCTTTCATTTATCGGAGAAGAGAAAGAATTCTTCCAGGTCCATCAAAAGACTGGCAATTAGACGGCTGAACAATTAGAGCTTCCCCTTAATGGGGAAATGAAGCAAGCATCAAATAAGGAGGCTTTTGGGTTGGAATAGTAATCAATTAAAGCATGAACGTATGACCAACCCTTGACCAAGGAAGAATTTTAATTCTGTGGTCACTGGAAGGAGAGCTATGCACCAATCCCCTGTGATGATGCATAGAACCGGCCAGTCGGACCCCGCCTTCTCGTGGTGCAGACCGTTAGTACCTTTCAAAAGAGATACCCTCTTGTGGAAGTGAACGGAAGCAGAGGGCTGCCAGATTAGTGGGGCCTACTGATCTGGACAACTCTGGCTACTTTTCTTATTTTTCTACCCTGCTGAGGTGTGGTCAACCACACATGGTCATGGTGCTGACCATATATACCAACCTGAACGGAATTATGGTTCAAAGCTTGATTATGGATCCTGATTTTGCTGCACTGGTGGGCTTCTGTGGAGGGAAAATCTTCCGCTGTGTTTTCTGTTTGTTTGTGGGTTGACAGCCCCAAGTGAATAGATTCACAGGATCTGTTTATCAGCTGGTGGATAATCCTGAGCAGAGGTCATCGCAGGCACCTGAACTCTTTGCTTCTATTGGCAACGTCAAATTCTACATTGGAGGAAGTCTTCCAGTGTAGGTGGCTTCAGCCTTTAGTGTTGGGGGAACGGGTCTGTGCCCCATGTCTGCGATTAGGGGACTGTGATATTGTCGGCATTCCCTCTCTCAATAAACATAGTTTCTTTAAACATCCCACTAACCATTTTCTCTCCATAGGTAGTTGGAATGTGAGGACTCTGCACAGAGCCTTTTCTCTTGATGTCCTCACACAAGAATTCCACCATTATAATTTAGATATTCTCGGCTTGCAAGAGACCAGACGGACAGATAAAGGTCAGATTCTTAAAAATAATCTTAAATTTCTCTTTTCAGGGAGGGACGACAATAAGCATCACCAAGGCGTGTGTCTGCTTCTCAGCAGACACGCTAGTGATGCTCTTCTAGGATATGAATGCATTAGTGAAAGGTTTCTTACAGCAAAATTTCACACAAGCGTTAAAGACTTCAATGTTATCTGCTGTTATGCCCCCACTGAGGATGGGGATGAGAAGGATAGGTTTTATGGACAACTTCAGGATATTTTGAATTCTGTCAAGAAAGGAGATATTACCCTTGTTCTAGGTGACTTCAATGCCAAAGTTGGTGCTGACTCTGACCTTTGGGAAGAGGTAATAGGCCCTTTTGCTATTGGTAGCTGCAATGGCAATGGGCAACGTCTCCTACAGGTAAGTAAACTCAATGGATTCAGAATAACTAACACATATTACAAACACCGCGACATACATAAGTACACATGGGTTTCACCTGATGGGCTGCATAAAAATGTGATTGATTATATATTAATTAACAGCAAATAGGCTAGTTCTGTTAAGAATACCAGGGCATATAGGGGAGCTGAAATTGGATCTGACCATTACCTTGTTAAAAGTGTCTTGCAACTTAAACTTAAAAAGTGTTGTGCTAGGGTTAAAAAATTTACTTTAGGTACTGAAGCTCTGAAAGACCCAGTTATAGCCAAAGCTTACCATGATAGGTTACTTAGTCGTTATGACAGTCATGGTTCGCTTACTACTGAAGTTGAGGAAGAATGGGATTATTTCAAACAGGCTTTTTTTGACACTAACAGTACTTTTTTAGGAAAAAAGGATCACAGGAGGCAGAATTATTTGAGTGATAAGGTACTTGAGCTTATTTCGGAAAGAAAGAACTGCATGAATGTCTTTAATCAATACCATACTAGTCCTAATAGAAAGCATTACAGAGAACTTAATAAACGTGTAAAAGATCAGTTAGCTGCTGATAAGAATCTTTGGCTTGATGGTTTGGCTAACAAAGCCGAGGAAGCAGTTAGACAGCACAACAGCAGAGAGCTGTACCAGATAGTTAATGTTTTGTGTGGTAGAAAACGGACAGGCATACAAGGATTGAAGGATAAACAAGATAAGGTTATAGAAGGGGAGGATTGTGTCATGGCTACAGGTGGGCTGAGCATTTCAGTGATGTTCTAAACAATGTAGTTAGTTCTACTCCCATTGTTTGCAATGATGATAGATGCATTAGTGGCCTTAATGTTGGTCTTATAACACAATTTGAAGTTATTTTGGTTGTCTCTAAACTTAAACTACATAAATCCCCATGGGTAGATGAAATTACTACCGAAATGCTTAGAGCTGGGAATGTTTCGCTTACCACTTGGATGACTGAAATTCTGAATATCTTTTAAGATAAAGGCATGGTTCCTAAGGATTTTACCAGAGCTATTGTTATCCCTATTTTCAAAAAAGGTGATCGCAGTTCTTGTGATAACTATAGGGGTATCAGCCTACTCTCTGTTCCAGGTAAAGTTCTTTCCATGATTGTGCTTAATAGAATTAAGAATCTGGTTGACAGTCAATTGCGTGATGAGCAATGTGGATTCAGAAGTGGTAGGGGATGTGTGGATCAGATATTTTCACTTAGGCAGATTCTTGAGAAATGTTTAGAGTTTCACAAACCTTTGGTTGCTAGCTTTGTTGATTTCAAAAAGGCTTTCGACTCTGTTGATCGTCATAATTTGTGGTTGATTGTGAGATTCATGATCATATGTATAGTTAACATAATGAAAGCTCTCTATAATAACACTGAGTCGTGTGTGAGATTTGGTAAGGCTTGTAGCAATTGGTTTAGCATTACTTGTGGTGTTCGACAAGGGTGCATTTTGTCTCCTTTTCTCTTTAGTTTGGTTATTGATTATGTTATGCGAAATTCACCTCAAGGGAAAGATTTTGGCCTTAAGTGGGCTGGAGATACCAAAATTTTTGATTTGGATTACGCTGATGATTTGGCTGGCCCTTTTGGCAAATGATGCTGACGAGATGAACTCTTTCATTCGAGCTGTTGATGAAACTGGTAGTAGAGTAGGTTTGGTATAAACAGAGAAAAAACTAAAATGATGAAAATTGGTCAGGAAGGCTGTGATTCAGTTAATCTGAATGGTTGCAGTCTTGAGCAAGTGTCACAGTTTAATTATCTTGGGAGCTATGTAACAGATACTGGTGATGTGCGGCATGAGATTAACAGACGAATAGGTATTGCTGCCGGGACTTTTAAGAATCTATGGAAAGTGTGGAGAAATAGGCGTATACACCTAAATACTAAAATTAGACTGTATAATAGTTTGGTTCTTTCTAGGGTTAGTTATGGTAGTGAAACTTGGACACTTTGTAAACAAGATAACAGGAAACTAGATGCCTTTGATTCTAGATGCTTACGCAGTATCTTGGGTATTAGGTGGTTCAACTTTGTAACTAATGATGAGGTTAGGCAAAGGAGTCGGCAACCTTCTTTAAGCAGCATATTGTGCAGAGATTGGAGTACAAAGTGTGCAGAGATTGGAGTACAAATTGTGCAGAGATTGGAGCTCAAAGGGTTCACCTCTGAGCGGCACTTTTTTGCACACCATGGGCTAAATGGCCAGGTCACATGGACCCCGAAGGCTCAGAGAAGGTTGGGGGAGGGGACCCACTGGAACAGCTGTTGGGAGACAGATGGTAGCCTCCCGTCAAGGCCATCCAGCGCGTTCTTTAACGTGCACAGGGTATGGCTCTCCCACACACGGGACCACGGCTTAAAGTCCCTTCCGACGGACGGCGGCCTTTCCAAGCCCATCGGTGTCCCCTACTGACCGTGGGCTCCCTGTGACCTAAAAGAGCAGCTAAGAGGTAAATTTTCTCAAAGTATAGAGAAATATGAAAATCAGCCCACGTTAAACAAAACGATTCAATAGTCACTAAGTCATTTTTCTTCCTTTAAAATGAAGTATTTATTTGTAACATAAACCAGTCTGCCATCTGATTCATGGGCACTTTTCTTGTTAATTAATATACTGTTTGCGATCCGAAACGTGATTTATTAAAAGAATCGATTTCTAATATCGAGATCTTTTATATATCAAATTCTGCCCGTTGTATTCTCTAAAAATACTTCAGATGCGAGAATCTAGAATTATTTCAATTATCAAAAAACCTTACAATTAGTTAAACAGCAATGGAAGTTTTTCGATTTATATTATTATATTACTATTTTAATTACTTATATTCCATGCTTTAAAGAATAATAAAACTTTTTGAACATGGTGCGACAAAAAAAGGGTGTCGACGTTCATTTTGTTGTTGTTTTTTTTTTTCGAATCCACGGCTCGATCCCCGACTGGGAGTGTGGACCATAGTTTTCACTCACTGCCGAGAGATGGCGTCTGTTACGAGTGGAAAGAGAGCAAGAGGGCGCTGCAATCGAACTATGGAACCATTGAGTCACTGATTTAGTCTTGAGTCTAGGCATAGCTGTCTTTAGTCTAGGGAGGCAAAGTTGCCTAAAAAGCAAGCTATCTGTGGTTGAGAAGCAGACTTGTGGTCATTTTGTAACGCGGAAAATTTTTTTCTTCGTGTCGGATATCGAATGTCCCAAATGTTATGCTCAGAAGTATTCTTTAACGATCAATTGGGTATCTGCGAACTCGCTGCAAGAACAAAAGATGATTAATTGACGACAGTCATGGAATCCCACGAATCAGTAAAGGTAAGATTGCCGTTTTTCGTTTCTTTTCAGAACAAAGGAAAAAAATATTTTTACTTTGTCGTCTGTCTGTTGGCCTGCGGACATTCAACTTCTTTGTTGTTCGAGATAAATTTAAACTATTAATGTTTGAAATCTTACAACAGCTATAACTACGCCCTCTAATGGTAGAAAATTTTGAAAATGACAAAATTTTAAACGAATATTAGAAGCGATCTAATTAAGTTAGAAATTTGAAATTCTATTGGTGAGATATGAATCACGTTTGCACTGATAACAATATATTTTTAAACAGATAATTATTTGTTATTTTGATAATTGTATATTCTTTTAGATTTAGAGTTCAAACACTTTTTGAAAAGATTATTGAAAAGTTCATTTTATACTGAATAGGTATTGACAAAATACAGTGGACCCCCGATATAACGCGCATGTCGGGCGGGAAACAACACCCGCGTTATAAGGTGAACCGCGTTATACCGAGCGGTGCGGTGGCGACACAATAAATTTACTCAGAACGATTTGAGCTATATACTGAAACATCCCATCAACTATATATATTTATGTATTTTAATAAAAAAACCAATTTATTTATTAAGTGTTTTATTAAAATTCACATAACATAGTTATACATCTTAATAAGTACATATATTTATTAATTTATTTACGTACATAAGGTACGCTTGAAAATATGTAAAAACAAACACTATCTATAACTTATCGCGAACATCGCCCGCGCTATAACCGAGTGAGCGGTGTAGCGAGCAGCGCTATAACGAAGGTCCACTGTATAATGATTCGTAAGTTTCAATACCTCAAAACTTTATTTTACATCGTTAAAGGGCGCTAAATGTAGAAAATGTAATTCTTGAAGAACTCATGCAAACCATATATTTATACTAGAAATTATGGTGGCAGAGTGTGTTGATGAAGAACAGCTACCAAGATAAATTACTAACAGAAATGTAAATGAGATTGATATCAGTTCCTATTGCTTTTGGTTTTGACGGTTGATCGGTTTGTGGATTTGACAAAACGTTGTCCACCACATCTTTCGAACGCAATGGAGAAATTTTAATGATTTATGTGCAAAATAAAACTTGTGACACGGGGAGTGTCATAGGCTATAGCAAAATAGACTCCCGTGATTTCCTCCCCTATAAAATAGGGAAAATGGTTCTTAAGCTATATCTCCAGAACGCAAAGGCCAAAAGAAACAAACTATACGTCGAATGAAAGCTACTGTCGCGGGGATTGTCATAGGCTACCAAAACTTCAACCCCCGTGTTTCCTTCCCCCTAAAAAAGGGGAAATGCGAAACAATTGTTCCGCTAATAAATAATAATCTCCAGAACGCGAATGCCGAAAGTAACAAGATATTCATCAAAGGAAAGCTTGTAACGCGGGTAATGTCGTAAGCTATGAAAAATTGACCCCCCCCCCGGTGATTCCTTCTCCCCTAAAGGAGGAAACATGTGAAATTATTGTTCCTGTATATCTCTTGACCGTGATTGCGGAAAGTAACGAGCTAAGTGTCGAACTTTCGTTCGAAAGAAATCGAGAGAAATAAAGTTCTGAGGCTTGTCTTGGGAGTGTCATAGGCTATAAAAAATTACCCCTTATGCTCACCTCCCCCCTGCAAAATGGGAAATAGTCGTTCTGCCATATCATCGGAACGCCAGGAAACATAATGACGGTTGTAAACCATTTCGAATTTCGCCTCCACTATTCCCCCCCCCCCCCTGCGCGCGCTCGGACGTCGGGGGGGGGGAATCGTTGCGGGGGGGTCGACACTTTAAATAGTCATATCTCAAAGATTGTGACGTCGCCAATTTCGTGGTCTATCTGACTGAAGCCTGAATCCAAAACGGTGGTAAATGTGATGGATGTTTATGAGTCATAATATATCAAAATTTTTGGTGAAAATCAAAAAAATATAAAATAAAAATTTTAAAAGATAACTATCTCCCTACAGTGACCTAAAAAGTGGAAAATAAACCTGAAGCATATCGATGGTGCAATCGGTCACCGAGTTCGTTTTCACTTCAAAGGAAGATAGGGCGCAGGAAATCTTGTCGAGTTGGTAAATCGGGGCCCTATCTTCCTTCGAAGCGAATATGAACTCAGTGACCTGATTTCATCATCGATATGCTCTAGGTTTATTTTCCACTTTTTAGGGCACTATAGGGAGATGGGTATTTTTTTAATTTTCTGTAATATTTTAATACAGCATAAATAAGAAACAATTTATTTTATTGTATATACATTTGAGTTATTTTCCCCTTCGCTTCAGCAGATGAGAAAGTGCAACTTTTTCACCTCAAGGGATAAATACGTTTTCCTTTCTGTGGGGATGATAATATATTAAAATTACTGTTTACATTTTCCAATCAAACAATCTTACGAATTGCTGCTGCTAAAGGGCGCAAAAATGCTAAAGGGCGCAGTCTGTAGCCTGGCGTGCTACCGACTGAGCCACCCCCGCTCTTACTCCGGTAGCGTAATGTAAATAATAATATAATAATCTCCTCAAGCATAAGGTATTTAATTAATAAAATTAAATTTCAAAAATCTATTTTTCTATGAATTTGCATGAATAAAAAAAAACTCAGAAAATTTTAATCCCTGTCCGAAACTTCAAACTCATAATTAAATTTGTGTTATTCTCAGAAATGTTAGAATTTTCAATTCAGCAAAATATAACTTATTTACAAAAATATATTTTTACCAGAAGCAGCTGCTTGCCACAGAGGTCTGACAGGAACCTGTCAGTTTATATGCCATAGTAGAAGGTCTGTGATGATGGCAAGACCTCAGCAGAAAAACAAAACAAATATCCATGCCTTACCCGGGCATGGATATTTAACCCTGGTCCCTTAGATTAAAAAGACGAAACTTAGGAAACCACAATATATTTTCTTGCAAAGGATTACATTTCAACGTCTAACTCAGTTCATATCATTTCTTTGATTTGCTATCCCGTTTTCCCATTTCTGCTTCTGGTAGTGATTATGACCGAACCTTGATTACTTCGGCGGATGCGCATTGTCCGTGGATACTTACCGAACCTAGAATACTACGGCGGATGCGCATTGTCCGTGGATACTTAACGACTCCCCGAGGCACGGCTTAGGTTGGAATCACCTTTGTCTGTCTAGTTCTGCTCACTTTTCCCAATCTGCTTTTACTGATTGCTCAGAGAAAGCACTACTTGAAATATTTGGATTAGCACTCGCTTTTCGCATTCCCTGTCGGCAGAAATGAAACTTCAAGCGCCTCAAGTATGCGGTTTTCAAGCAGTAGGTATTTAAAGGGTTAAACTATAGTAGTGTAATTAAAAATCGAAGAATTTTTCTTAAAGGAAACGATTCGCTTTTCCAAAAATTAAATGCTCGGTTGAAACAGTATTAATGTGTAAAGAAAATCATTAACGGAGCCACTACTGAAAAATGTTTTACCGGTACGTCGTACCGGCTAACTTTCACCACTGCCTATTTCTAAAATAAAACTCTACTTAGTCTCCAATTTTGTTTAGTCTGTGGAACCAAAAAAACAGGTTAAGTGAAACATTCCAATTACAAAGATATATTGCCCAATGCGACTGCTGTGTTGACTAAAAGAAGTTAAAACCAAATTCTTTCCTATTTGTCGCCTACATGGTGAGTGTAATTTTTATTTTGTTTCAACACTTGGTGCACATTTGATTTATATTATATTAATAAAATCAGCCCTGGATCTAGACTGCGCCTTCTAAGTGGTCTTTAAATGAAATTTTTGTTAAACTAAAGCAATATTTTTTCTCTCCCCTATTTTTACTAGCATTATGAAAGGGGGAGAGGCACTTCTTTCACGACCCCTTCTGCTAAAGAACCGGATCTGGTGCTTTTAGTAACCACACTATACCCTATATTCATAATCAGATATTTGAATACAAATATAGGGTGTAGTTGATTTTAATTCCTTAAATTGAAATCGAATTAGTTAAAATCCACTACATGGTGCTTTTCGTTTTAGCTTGTTTTCGGAAGAAATCGAACTGATGTTTTCGTTTCGTCGTCAGTCTTTCTGTATACATTCTTCTTCCTCGTTTCTAGGGATAAAAATGCTCTTAGGGTGGAATAGGTATTGATGTTGGGTTGTTTTACCTCTGAGCGGCACTTTTTTGCACACCATGGGCTAAATGGCCAGGTCACATGGACCCCGAAGGCTCAGAGAAGGTTGGGGGAGGGGAC
Organism: Ryuthela nishihirai; assembly: GCA_038380435.1. Classification (NCBI taxonomy): domain Eukaryota; kingdom Metazoa; phylum Arthropoda; class Arachnida; order Araneae; family Heptathelidae; genus Ryuthela; species Ryuthela nishihirai. The sequence continues at coordinate 56,789,017 of JAWZYU010000026.1, forward strand.
CCAATGGAACAACTGTTGGGAGACAGATGGTAGCCTCCCGTCAAGGCCATCCAGCGTGTTCTTTAACGTACACAGGGTATGGCTCTCCCGCACATGGAGCCACGGCTTAACGTCCCATCCGACGGACGGCGGCCTTTCCAAGCCCATTGGTGTCCCCCTACTGACAGTGGGCAGGGTGGGGAATTTTGCTGAAATAAATCTGTGCTGATCCAGCTGGGACTCGAACCTGGGAACTACAGCTTACGAGCCTGGCGCGCAACCGACTGAGCCACCCCCGCCCCAGGTATTGATGTAATATTAATATTCGCACTTTTCAAATCCCGGAACACTGAAATTCTAGCGCAGTAGCTGAAAAATAAATGAATAGCCCTCCAACGGTGGGATAATTTGAATATGGCAAAATTTTAAACGGAATATTTCAAGCGCTGACTCTGTTAGAAATCTGAAATTTTGGCGGTGAAATCTGAACGTAGTGGAGGCTGCTTTAATAGCAAATGATTTGCATATTTCTTTTGTTTTGAGAATTATTTGTTCTTTCAGATAAAATTCACTTTGTGTTGGATAGTTATTGATAAACTATTAAAATTAATACTTTTTGAGTCTTAGAAATGCTTTATTGCTCCCTTTAACGATGGAAATTTTTTATAATCCAAAGGAATATTGCAAAATGATATATTCAAAATAAAATTTTGAAATTTTTGTGGTGGAATATGAAGGTCAAAAAATTTCCTTTCGGAACCACCCAGGGGAGGGTGGGAAATTGCAATTTCTTTGTTTTAAGAGGTACAGTTGCTCAAAAAAATATCCGAACACTACAGTTGAATACAGAATTCAGAAAAAATACCTGGCAACGATTTTTTTAGAAATCAGTGATCTCACGTGACACGAAGGTTGCCAGATAACTAATTTCTAAAAAATCCTTGCCAGATATTTTTTCGGAATTCTGTATTCAACCGTAGTGTTCGGATACTTTTTTGAACGACTGTAACTGTTTGTTTTTACACATAATAAAAAAATATTTTAGGTTGGATAGATATTGATGCAATATTACGATATACACTTTTCGAATATCAAAAGCTATAACTTCGCCGTGTGAAAGAAAATATCGAAAATTCTAAATATTTTATTCAATATTGCAAATGATGAATTTATGCGATAAATTTGAAATTTCGGTGGTAAAATGTAAAGGTTATGAAGTTTCCATTGGCAGGAATGAAGTGACCCCATTGAGTGGGGGAAAGTCAATATTTTTTGTTTTCTAACTAGTAAACTTTTTTTTTGAATTAGCGTTAATGAAATATCATTCGTACGTAATTTTAATTCGTTAGAGATTACTAAATATGGAAAAGGTAAAACTTTAATAAATGTTGCAAAATATCAGTTTATTTTGAAAATTTGAAATTTCGTTGGGATGTTTTACCTCTGAGCGGCACTTTTTTGCACACCATGGGCTAAATGGCCAGGTCACAAGGACCCCAGAAGTTCAGAGTAGGTTGGAAGATGAGAGCTACTGGAACAGCTGTTGGGAGACAGATGGTAGCCTCCCGTCAAGGCCATCCAGCGTGTTCTTTAACGTGCACAGGGTATGGCTCTCCCGTACACGGGGCTATGGCTTAACGTCCCATCCGACGGACGTCGGCATTTCCAAGCCCATCGGTGTCCCCTACTGACCGTGAGCAGGGAGCGGAGTTTTGCGGAGATAAATCTCAACGCTGACCCAGCTGGGACTAACCTGCACTCTGCAGATTACGAACCTGGCGCGCTACGACTGAGCAGCCCTCACCCCCACCTTTCTTGGTTCGACAGAGTAAACAAAATCGAAGACTAATTTGGTAGGGTGCAAGGCTCGTAATCTGCAGTTCCCAAATACTCGAACCTAGGAGCTGCAGATTTTAAAGAATAGCCCTCCATCGATTACGAGCCTGGTACGCTACCAACTGAGCCACCCTTTAACTTCGTTGGGAGAATGCGAAGTGATATTGCTTTGAAAGCTATAATCTTGCCCCAGGGGTGGGATGAAAGGAATTTTTTTAATTTAAGAAATAAAAGATAAGTACTTTTATGTTGTATGATTACTAATAAACACTAATATTTGCACATTTACAATCATTCGTAAGCTCAAATTTAAAAATTTCAGGAGTGAAGAATCTGGTAGACTAAAAAGTTTCCATATTCGTCAGAGGCGATATCCGTGCTTCTATTTAATTTTATTTTAAAAAAGTTGCGGACACAGAATCTTCAAATTTAATTTTTTTTTTAATTTAGAATGTTTCGAGCAAAGGGTGCTGCGCTGGAGTTCCCGGCAGGGAATGGTTTGCGTTTTCTTTCTTCTGAGGGTTGGGTTGTTTTACCCCTGAGCGGCACTTTTTTGCACACAATAGGCTAAATGGCCAGGTCACATGGACCCCGAAGGCTCAGAGAAGGTTGGGGGAGGAGACCCACTGGAGCAGCTGTTGGAAGAGAGATGGTAGCCTCCCGTCAAGGCCATCCAGCGTGTTCTTTAACGTGCACAGGGTATGGCTCTCCCGTACACGGGGCCACGGCTTTCCCATCCGACGGACGGCGGTCTTTCCAAGCCCATCGGTGTCCCCTACTGACCGTGGGCAGGGTGGGGAATTTTGCGGAGATAAATCTCAATGCTGACCCAGCTGGGACTCGAACCTGGGAACTACAGATTACGAGCCTGACGCGCTACCGACTGAGCCACCCCCGCCCCCTTCTTCTGAGGTCTCGCCTTCTTCACAGATCTTCTCCGCGTTGTAATAAACTGACAGACTCCTGTGAAACCTTTGTGGCAAGCAGCTGCTTGTATGGTTAGTTATTTATTTTTTTAATGCATTAGAGGGCTGAAGATATTTTTCAAAATGAAGTATGTATTTCTTTTTTTTAACTCTGGATTAGCGCGCTTGACTACTGATCTGAGGGACCTGGGTTCGAGCCCCGGGTAAGGCATGGCTGTTTGTGTCGTTTTTCTGCTGAGGTCCTGCCATCCTCTCAGACCTTCTACTTTGGCATATAAACTGACAGGCTCCTGTCAGACCTCTGTGGCAAGCAGCTGCTTGAGGGGGTATTTATTATTATTATTTCTTATTAGTTTTGCTTGCACAGTATTTAAATCTGATGACTTTCTTCATTGTCACTTACTCTTATTCAAATGTTTCAGGAAATTGCTCCAAGAAATTTAACTTCTTCTTAACAAGTTATTTCTTTTCAGAGATCTGTTTTATAGATCAGAGTTAAATTTTGATTAGAATTCTTTGCATTTAGAGTAGGTAGATTTTCTTGACGGGGTCTTTAATCGATAAGTTGGTTTCTTCAATCGTAAGTTGGTCTTTCTTTGTAAAATATTTAAATAGATATATTTTTCATGGTACAGTCGCTCAAAAGAATATCCGAACACTATGGTTGATTACAGACTTCAGAAAATATATTTTGGCAATGATTTTTTTTAGAAATCAGTGACGAAGGTTGCCAGATCACTAATTTCTGAAAAAATCGTGGCCAGATATTTTTTCTAAATTCTGTAATCAATCATAATGTTCGGATTTTTTTTATGAGCGACTGTATATTCCTGTGAGTCTCCGTTGGAGTCAGAAAATGAAGTGTAGGCGCCGTACTTCGCTTATAAATAACAACCCTTGTTTCAGGACTGCCTTGTCTTGGCGTTTAATGCAGCTGTCCTCTCCCCCCCCCCCCCCCCCCCCACCTTCGTAGCAAACATTCCTGATGGGTTCAGAGGTTAAGAGCAAAAGGATTAGTTTTGTTGGGTGCAGTAGCCCAAGGAATTAGTTCCATTTCAATGCTCTTATTAGCAGGAAATGGAAAACAAAAGCAGTGCAAGGGCAGGGTGTTATCGCTATAGCCATAGGAGTTGTTCGAATATGCTGATTTCCTTGATGGTTTTTCAATTCCGAAATGAAATAAAAGGACAAGTTTGGAATATGCATATTTTTGAATATTTTTAATGATTCCCATTTCATTTACAGCAATTATTCCTAAAATCTATTTATTCCAATTCTGCAAGAAAAGACCTCCTGTTCAACACAAGAAAATTTTGTCCGAAATGTCATTTTTATTTATCTTGTTTTTTTAATATTCTCTTCGGGAATTTGGTTTCTTTAAAGGACAAGAGGATGGCATTCCAATTTCACTATTTTTTCCTTCTATTCGTTGTTAAGGAGTTGCCTAATAGAGAGATTATCTGTTGGTGGTTTAGCCAATTTCATTTCCAGACAATTCCTTTCTCTATAAAATCTCTGAGAATTTTACAGCACATAGCCAACTGTCTCTGTTTTTTACCTGTGCCACAGAATCTGGATTCATAATTTTTAAGAGTAAAGAACTTTTTTAATAGTTTATGTTAGCAAACATATTTCAAAATGCTTCCTGTTTGCGTATTGCTGTCTCCAGCTGATTATCGTGTTTGACTACTAATCAAAAGGAGCTGGATAAGGCCATTGATATAGTAAAGAGGACTACATCTATGGATAAGTCATTAAAGTTTATGGTTTCCATCTGTAAAGGTGGGGCGGGGGTGGCTCAGTAGGTAGCGCGCCAGGCTCGTAATCTGTAGTTCCCAGGTTCGAATCCCAGCTGGGTCAGCGTTGAAATTTATCTCCGCAAAAATTCCCCGCCCTGCCAACGTTCAGTAGTGGGCACCGATGGGCTTGGAAAGGCCGCCGTCCATCGGATGGGACGTTAAGCCGTGGTCCCGTGTGCGGGTGAGCCATACCCTGTGCATGTTAAAGAACACGCTGGATGGCCTTGACGGGAGACTACCATCTGTCTCCCAACAGCTGTTCCAGTGGGTCCCCTCACCCAACCTTCTCTGAGCCTTCGGGGTCCATATGACCTGGCCATTTAGCCCATGGTGTGCAAAAAAGTGCCGCTCAGAGGTAAAACAACCCAAAGCCTTCCTGCTTCTTCTTATCTTGAACATCTCGAAATCAGCAAGGTTCGCCTTAGAGACAGCTGCCTAAGAATCAACGTTTCGCTTTGAAGGTATATTTCTTTCCCAATTGCTGGGAGTTTTTTTCTCATTTCATTCCATGAAAAAATGATGGTGGAATTTTGAAGTTAGGACTCGCGTCCTAGTCTAAATTTTTGTCATTCAGATGTGTCACAAAAAGCACACTATGCCCGGTAACAAGTCTTGCAATTTTCATTATTTTTTTGATATATTTTCTTTGTATGGTTGTCAGTTAAGATGTGTCGCCACAATAATAATTTTGGAAATGTTTTTTGCTGACATTTGAGTTTTCTATTTTTATGGTTCGTTCAAAAATATTTTCATTTTGACGGGATGTCTTCTCTTTGAGGTATTTTTGTTAGTTTGTTATTCATATGCATTTCAATCAAACTACTATTGGTTAAAACTGCATGGGTTGCTCTTTACTTTGAAATAAGTTAATATTCATTTTTAAAAATTTCATTTATATTATAATCTATTCATAATAAATAAATATTTCATATACACTGACAGACTTGTCCTTAATCCCAGGAGAAGATGAAACGCAAACTTTTGATTTTAGGAGATAAAAGAGAAATTATTTTTGTATATTATGTGTTCCTTTATATTATTTGTTACTATATTATCATCACACATGCATAAATTTGTTCACGTATTACTTCCAAAATCTAAACACATTGTGAATGGGTTTGGTTGTTTTACATCTGAGCGGCACTTTTTTGCACACAATGGGCTAAATGGCCAGATCACAAGGACTTCGAAGGCTCAAAGAAGGTTGGGGGAGGAGATCCACTGGAACTGCTGTTGGGAGACAGATGGTAGCCTCCCGTCAAGGCCATCCAGCATGTTCTTTAACGTGCACAGGGTATGACTTTTCCGCACACGGGTTCACGGCTTAACGTCCAAGCCCATCGGTGTCCCCTACTGACCGTGGGGAGGATGGGGAGTTTTAGCGGAGATAAATCTCAACGCTGACCCAGCTGGGACTCGAACCTGGGAACTTCAAATTACGAGCCTGGCGCGCTACCAACTGAGCCACCCCCGCCCCACATTGTGGATGCTCATGCAGTTGAATGAACGAGGATTTAATTCTTAACGACGATAGTGATATCAATGTCTTGGAGATTTCGTTCCTAATTTAGAATTTTGGACATAGGCGTCACTGTTATTGTCGAAACTTGACCTCCGACAAATTCATACATTCTCCAATTAATTAATGGATATAATTCCTGCCGAATCTTATCCAAATTTGGGAATCGTCCTGCTAATGTTTTTCTGTTTGTCAGTGAATGTGACATATCGCGATTCAAGTTTCAATAAGATGAAAATAAATAAATTCTTCTTTCGGGTACCCATGGGTCAAGAGAGATTAGCAAACATGTCGACCCAATAACAAACTTATCGATACAGTACGAGGTAGCGAATGATATTCATTTCGATGAGAATACTTATGAAATTGCTTATTAAAAGAGCGAAAATGGCAAATTTAAAAAATAATCTCTGATATTTTCACTTCTGATACCTTCTATGTATATGTTAAGTGTACATATCATTATTATATAACCAGGGGCTACGCTCATGCGGATCCATTCCTCCTCTGGACTCCCAATTGTTGGTTTGTTTCTCTCGGTGCGTCCAGAGAAAAAGGCCAGACTCGTAATCTGTAGTTCTCAGGTTCGAGTCCCAGCTGGGTCAGCGTTGAGATTTATCTCCGCAAAATTCCCCGCCTTACCCACGGTCAGTAGGGGACACCGATGGGCTTGGAAAGGCCGCCGTCCGTCGGATGGGACGTTAAGCCGTGGCCCCGTGTGCGGGAGAGCCATACCCTGTGCACGTTAAAGAACACGCTAGATGGCCTTGACGGGAGGCTACCATCTGTCTCCCAACAGCTGTTCCAGTGGGTCCCCTCCCCCAACCTTCTCTGAGCATTCGGGGTCTATGTGACCTGGCCATTTAGCCCATGGTGTGCAAAAATGTGCCGCTCAGAGTAAAACAACCCAACCCAGAGAAAAAGAGTAATCCAAACCATATCCAAATTTTTATTTATGAATGATGTAACGAATAGCCCAGTTGCCCTTTTTTAGCCTTCCAATAGGTCGCATGCACTGGTTCTCAGATTCTTTAAAAACTACTTAGAGAGGTGATAAAGTGGATTTACTATCACTGTATCATTTGCATAAGAATCATAAATACTTTGGGATAACTATAACTGTTAAAGTTTAACTTTCTGGGGAATAAACATTTAACACCCTTTCATTCGATTGTAACAGAAACAAGAATGTAAAGTACCATTTAGCCTGATGGTGCAGTCAAGTTGCCATTTTATGAAAACTAACTTCTAATAATATATAAATTAAAAATGTCCCCTCAAACAGCTGCTTGCTACAGGATCCTGCCAGTTTATACGCCACAGTAGGTCTGTGAGGATGGCGGGACCTCATCAGAACAATAGCGAAGCGCAGTAACCACTTGGCCACGAGACGGTTTCGGGAAATTTTGTAGCTTATACCTAGACCAACAATAATAGGGTATAGGCCTGCCCAATTCGAGTCTTCTCGAGGCATTCCTATGAAAAAAAATAGCCATTAGAGGGCGCTCAAACACTCCACAAATAGAACTAATTAACCGCATTGTCTGCAAAAATTTGCATATTATGTTCTCCCCGTTCGAAATTTAAACAGCAATTGTTTTTATATTTCTGATTTCTAAAGCGGAGAATTTCGATTTTTATCCATTTTTAAGATGAATCGAGTAATATTCAGTCGTTTTATTTGCTTAAATAAAAGAATTGTTCGTTCACTGCTTGCGCGCCATCTAGCGAGATTTTATATTATAGAAGACTACGCTTAAAACTATCTTTTTCGAGCATTTGGTCAAGCCTGTAGGCTATCATTGATGGCCAAGCTGATACTCGATTGATAATTTACTTTTTCCTTTAGCAACCTGCCTCACGTTACACACCGAAAGAAATAGCATATTATTATATACAGCCACTTACCCAGTATTTACTCCAGATTCCGGGAGCTCCGGGGCGGGGGTGGCTCAATCGGTAGCGCGTCAGGCTCGTAATCTGTAGTTCCCAGGTTCGAGTCCCAACTGGGTCAGCGTTGAGATTTATCTCCGCAAAATTCCCCGCCCTGCCCACGGTCAGTAGGGGACACCGATGGGATTGGAAATGGCGCCGCCCGTCGGATGGGACGTTAAGCCGTGGTCCCGTGTGTGGGAGAGCCATACCCTGTGCACTTAAAGAACACGCTGGATGGCCTTGACGGGAGGCTACCATCTGTCTCCCAACATCTGTTCCAGTGGGTCCCCTCCCCCAACCTTCTCTGAGCCTTCGGGGTCTATGTGACCTGGCCATTTAGCACATGGTGTGCAAAAAAGTCCCGCTCAGAGATAAAACAACAACAACAACAACCCGGGAGCTCCGCGAATTTGGCTTCTCCAGTGGTTGGGGTGGGGATCTGAGAATAAGACATGAATAGCATTTCCTAATTACTAAAATATTCCCCCCAGCAGGAAAGGTTAAAATAATATTCTATATGAAATGATATTTTATAGCTTTTTTTAGACCTATTTTTAATGTCGGTCATAAAGTATGGGGCTAAAATAAAATTATAAAGGAACACAACCGCTTTGGATTTCAAACAGCTAGACAACAGTGAAATTTAGAGTAAGACGACATAATTTTAGGAGGAAAAAAACGTCCCCCCCACTCTGGGTACATCCCTGATTATATATATATATATGATGGTTTGTCCATCACCTCAGCGGTTAATAACTGAGCCAACGTAGGTTTCTTTTAAAAACATACCTAAATTTTTCTGGGGAAGTCAACTTCTCAACTCTTAGAATTTAAACATTGATTAAGTTCCTTTATATACCTTTATCATAGAGATTTTTCCGTGTTGCCCTGCTTAAATAAAGTGACTTTCCATTTTATGCCAATCGGAATCTCAATTCTAAGCTACATAACTTTTAAAATATACACAGTCGTATCAGAATAATGTGACCACCTACCATAAATACACTATAATAGGTGGTCATATTATTCTGATACGATTGTGTATATTTCGCGGAAAAATGTGACTGTAGATAAATTAAAGATCATAATGAAAGATTTTTTAATATCGATTTTGAACAATCCTTTTTCACAATTTAAAGAGTTACGGAAGCTGTAATATTTCACAATAATAATGCGTCATAAAAATTTACCTTTGGAACTATGAAAATTTAAATACAAAATAATTTTTCATCCATTTATTGACTAGTCTCGTGTTGAGTGGACATTTTCAGTACCGTAATAATTATTTCAATATTAGAAAACTCTGAATGATTTTGATAAAAAAAAAGATATTCTGTTAAACATCGCTAATTCTACTCTTTAAATACTGAATGAATATTGGTGAATATCTAGATTTAGATAGATCTGGGTATGGTCTTAATTTATCTTCAATAACAGTTTTCCACTAAATCCATATTTTAAAAGTTCTAGAGTTTCGAAGTCACACTCAGAATAGCAGATTTCTTAATTGTGGAATTGCACTCAACACTAACTGATTTTCAATCTCTTGACTCTGTTTTATTTTACACTACCTCCCCCAAAACATACCTTTAGCACAGATTCGACACACAGAATTGCCTGGCGTTTGTTCAGGGCACTGCTGACGTCAGCGCTGGCTCAAATAGTTTCATAGTCGGTGGCTTCGTTTCCATGCAAATTTTATAGATTTTTATTTTCATTTCGAAAGGTTTTCGCACCCGGTGGTTAACAAGATATCGACCGAATGGCCAGATACGTCGTACAGGGGCCATCCTGTGTAGCTTCTTTTTGGGTTAAAAAAATTCATATGCCTACCTCCAAAGGGACGCCTCAAAATAATAATGCTTTTGCGGTATGTGAGGGATCTGACAAAGGAGTCAAATTTACATATTGTTATTTAATTTTTTTTTATTTTGCCGTCCCGTGGCCGAGTGGTTAGCGCTCTTGGCTACTGATCTAATGGACCTGGGTTCGAGCCCCGGGTCTAATGTCGTTTATCTGCTGAGGTCCTGCCTCCTCACAGACCTTCTACTATGGCATACAAACTGATAGGCTCTTGTCAGACTTCTGTGGCAAGCTGTTGCTTAAGAAGGTATTATTTATTTACTATTATTATGTTCACAGTTAGGGAACAGAAAATGGCAACAATGGATTGGTAGCGATTACCGAGTCCCATAGGAATAAACTACCTCTCAAGTAACTGCTTTCCACAGAAATGTGACTGGAATCTGCTAGTTAATACGCCATAGAGAAGCCCCCTCCCCCACCCCGATATGTCGTGGTGGGGGTCTTTAGGCCCAGCAACCGGTCGAAGGCTTTGCTGACCGGATTGTGTCCCCGGTTGGACAGAGCCAAGACCAACCGATGTCGAAGACATCGCTGACCAGTTTGGCGGACCGGTTGGACGGTGTCAAGACCTCAAACAGATGCTCCGTGGAGCAAGTTCAAGGGCATGGCTGAACGGATTTGGTCACCTAGTAGGCACCGAGCCCTTTCAAAGTCTGGACCTCACTAAGAGTCTCCCCCGGGGTGCCGAGCGAACTTGGATTTACATATCCTTATACATGGCTAACCGGGGAACAGATTAAATTTCAGGTTTCTTCCGGTGGTTAGCTTTCCTTTTATAGGACTGCTGCAATGTGAGGTTAGGGATGAGATGTATTTATATCGTGTATTCTTGCCCCTGACTCTAGATAGTGACGGCTTTACGTTAACTTGGTAGTGTCGTGAGACGGAACCGGGTATTGCCGTGTTCCTGAACATCTAGCAACAAATAGTAGGCAATAGAGAAGGTCTGTGAGGAAATCGAGGCCTCTGCAGAAAGACAAACAAAAATATCTACGCCTTACCTGGCGCTCGAACCCAGGTCCCTTTGATCAGCAACGAGGCATATTATCCAGTATCGGAAACATTTTTGCTTTAGCAAACCCTTTTTTTTAATTTTGGCATAAAATTCACACGACAACAAGAAACACTTTGTAAATTTTAGAAGCACTTACCACGATTCCCCGATGAGTTATGGCGGCCAAAGACATTTTATTTTAGATATCATTTACCATTTTCCTGTTCTGAATAGTAGAGCATCATATATGTGTAATATTCTGAACCTTCCGTTTACGTTTACTAACCCACGATCCGTTGCCCCCATCACCTTCCTCTTGGTACGGCCTTGCCAGAATACGTTGAAGAGCTCCTGAGATATGTTGAACAAGAAACTTAAAAAACCTGAAGAGAAATATTCATCAGTTTAGTGTTTGGCTTCATCACTAAACCCCAGGCGTGGATCTGGGGTTGGGTTATTTTACCTCTCAGCGGCACTTTTTTGCACACCATGGGTTAAATGGCCAGGTCACATGGACCACGAAGGCTCAGAGAAGGTTGGGGGAGGGGACCCACTGGAACCGCTGTTTGGAGACAGATGGTAATCTCTCGTCAAGGCCATCCAGCGTGTTCTTTAACGTGCACAGGGTATGGCTCTCCCACACACGGAGCCACGGCTAAACGTTCCATCCGACGGACGGCGACCTTTCCAAGCCCATCGGTGTCTGGGGTTGGGAGGAATATGCCTTTCCCTTTGAGAATGCTATTAACTGAAATGGGGGCGAAAAATTCTTAAGCATATGCAGACTCGGTGATAGAAAGAAACGAGAGGAGATTGAGTTTCCATTGCATTATAAAATTTTCCCCTGCGTTTTAGGCGTATTAAATATTCTTTTAAAATGGGTTAAATATACACACGTCTAAAACATTTTCCTCCATCAGCCTTACTAGGATTTCGGAAAAAACAGACCAACTCCCTTCCATGACCCTGGGCATAAAGTATATTTCAAGCATATTTCGATAAAAATTTAAGGACCTTCGTGTCTCGTGACACGAAGATTGCCAGATCACTAATTTCTAAAAAATCGTTGCTAGATATTTTTTATGAATTCTGTAATCAACCATAGTGTTCGGATACTTTTTTGAGCGACTGTACTTTTAATTTTTTTCTTGATAGCCCCTGCTATTACCAATCACATCAACAATCCTAATAAAAACATTTTCTTTTACCAAAACAAGGCATCATCATCAGAATAATTCATATATTCAGATCATTCTAGTCCTCAGTGGTTCCTCTTACAGTGAATTTTGAATACCGTAATCGATAATCAAAGTAAGGAAAAAGGGGCACAAAATGCACACTTGTGGAATACAGTAGAAATGCAAAACCTATCACTTAAGCTTTACCAAGTCTCACATACGACTCACTATTGTAATGCAGAACGATGATTATGTAAATACTCTATGTTATATTAACATTACTATTTTTTTTTATCTAATATTGCTTTTTAGATATACTTTAACGATCAGCAGATCAAAAGTTTTTACTATCTCATTATCGTACTGACTCTCTCATTTAAATTTTATCCAATCCACATTCTTTGGGATATTAGCTAAAAATTATTTTCACTCTCATTTTTCAGAAATTGTCCGTTATAAAGAATGGACGGTTTGACCAGACGACTTTTATGCAGAGTTCTTACATATATGTACTTAACTATTTGCATGTTAGCTGATCAACATATGTAGTAAAAGGTCCAACATGTTCCGAACATCGCTGACAGAGAAATCTCAACCTGATATAAACTGGGGCTAAATATCAATGAGAAGGCAGAAAGGTGAACGAAATACTGCGAAGAGTTTGCATAAGCTTGGGTTGGGTTGATTCTACCTGTGAACGGCACTTTTTTTGCACACCATGCGCTAAATGGCCAGGTCACAAAGACCCCAAAGGTTCAGAGAAGGTTGGGGAACGAGAGCCACTGAATAGCTATTGGGAAACAGATGGTAGCCTCCCGCCAAGGCTACCCAGCGTGTTCTTTAACGTTCACAGGGTATGGCTCTCCCATACAGGGATTACGGCTTAATGTCCCATCTGAGAGACAGTGGCTTTTGAAGCCCATCGGTTTCCCCTACTGACCATGGGCAGGGCGGGGAGTTTTGCGGAGAAAAATCTCAACGCTGACCCAGCAGGGACTCGAACCTGGGAACTACAAATTACGACCCTTGTGCGCTACCGACTGAGGCACCCCAGCCCCCATGCATAAGGCAACGTTTGTAAACAGCTTAAGGAATTTGAAAGGTGTTGGATGATTGGTTTGTTAGAGACTGGAGGATCAACCCAATAAATCACACCTGAATTGGTTTATGATGACCGAACGATTTCATGCTTTCAGGAACCATGGATATAAGATGGCGCCCGGTGGGGGCTCCGCAGGCTGTGACAATACTACTGCGGGGAATTGGATAGTGACAAAAGACAGGGCTCTGACAAGCCACCACATTTTCAACAGCATACCATCTTTCTCTATGCGTGTGTAAGAGAGCATGATTAGAAGACTATGAAAAACTGGCCCTGCATTTGCAAACGTTCCTTGCCTCGTCTATATGTGATATCATATTATTATCATCTATAATTTTCCTGGGGGAGAGCTGCTGCCTATATCTAGTTGCTTTTAGTGACCAATCACATCTCTGTTTTGGATCCAGAGACAAACATATGATTGCCTCAAGATATGCTGGGACAGAAGCATACAACCAGCATCAGGGAATAGTATAATGGGCCAAATTCTGGAGTAATGGTATGAGAAACTATCACTTACAAGAGCCTTTCCTGTCTGGCCATTATTGATGGCAAGATTTTATGTTGAAACCATTCCGAATCCAACGCTTCTGTTCATTCTGCCCTCTACCCTAAATACTACTAATTAGCATCACATTATCCACCCACAGATGTTTTCCTTTTCCCCACAGTGGTTATACGACACGAGCATGTCTTCTTGCCCTACACATTTAACAGTTCTATCGCCCATCCAACACTTTTGGTATATGAGTTGTTCACCGATCATTATCCATCTCAGCTGTGATCAAGCATTTTCGCAAGTGATTAATGCTGATTTGATAGCATTTAACCATTTCTTGTCTACATTGCTATGTCATTCCACTAGTTCTGAACTGAAAATGAACATTACTTGTTTAATTTCAGTTCAAAACTAGTTCTAGTAGTAGTCATTAATTTTTCAAAAATTTGGTAACTAGTTGTGTATTATAGTCCCTTTTTTAGTGTTGTTAAAAATATCTGTATGAATTCATCACTTAAATAAATCGTTTCTTTTTTTCAGGCTACTGGAAAACATCAAAAAAGGAACATTGTCCAGTCTGGAAAGCTCATCAATATCATGATGAATTGCATCAACATTTTCCTGAACATTAATGGATTAAGCACTCACAAATAGAGCTATACACAAGACAGAAATCTTTCGAATCACTCTCTCTCTCCCATCACAGACAATATATATTTTTTTATCATTAACAATGGCAATCATTCGACCCCTGAAAGATCTTGCAGCAGTCAAAGTTGCTACAGAGATATGCAATCATCCTGATATTAAGAAAGAACTATTCAGTGTTCCTTGTTCAATTTCTGAAAACGCCAAATGGGAAATCTTTTCTATTTCGAATCCAGAAAATGAGTGGAATGAGAGATTACAGGAAATGGCATCAGCTATAATGATCAACTCAAATTTCCCGAGAATTTTTCAAGAACAAACGTTGAATTTTTTAATGCCAGTTGCAATACGAATATTGATTTGGGCCAAATATCATGAACGACAATTTAGTTTATCTAGTACTTACTTAATGAATTTTTCAAGAAGTTCTCTTTACCTATCCAATGGATTAATCGATGATATAAAAGCAGCAGATATACTCGTAAAAGATGAAACATTACCAGTTGACATTCGTTTCAAAATAGCCTGCCATTATTGTTGCACAGAAGATATCGTTTCTTTATATTGCCAGATACCAGATAAAGAAAAAAGGAAATATATTAATTGTAAAAATCCATGGGAGGCAGATCAGTCTGCATTGGTCAAATTTTGGTCATATTTTATTGAGGGTGAAATAGATACTTTGAAAGGGGAACAGGATATTAATTGGTATGGACTGATTAAAGCTATTGATTGTGGCAGTAAAACTGCAGTACAATACTTTTGGGGAAAACTGAGTAATAGGACTAAAAAGGATTTTGCTCCACTTGTTGCATTCAAAACTTTAGAAAGGATTAATGATTCACAATTTTGCATAACGCAAAGGTATTTTGTCGATATCTTATTTTTTCTATTTTGTGAAATGGAAGAGGATCAGCAGGTTGAATCTTTGAGAAAATATATCGAAAACGTAGATAGTATTTGTATATTAGAACAATGCTTGAAATGGCCCTACCAAGACCTGTTCATGAAAATAGTAAATCTAATTTGGGATATTCTACCAGAAGACCAATTTTATGATATTTTGCTGACGATTTCTGATATGATTGTATCAGACCAAAATGATTTTATACGAGGTGAAGGAAAATGTTACGATTATAGAACACTCCTAACAGATTTTTGGTGTGAAAGCCCTGATCACTTTAAACGATTCATCTTTAAATACGATACTGACTATAAAGGGCCTCAGTTCCTAATCCCAAATTCTGGCGCAGAACTCTTACTTAGCCTCTTTCTTCTCAATGACTTAACGGCTACAGACAAGAAAAATATCGATCTAATTCTATCCGCTGCAACAGAGGAAGAAAAACTGCATATTGTTCACTCTTACGCAGGAAGTGAAATTTGCACTCAACTAGCAAGTACAGCTAAGTGGGAAATATTAGACGAATTTTTAATGAAGTGTTTTCCATCTGAAGAGTTCATTGAGATTTTCAAAACAACTTGGAGCGTTTCCTCACCCGGAATGTGTCTTTGCATAAGTTTTGTACAAGCAGAAAAATGTGATTCAGCCGAGGAGTTTTTAAAATGGAGTGCTTTATCTGAAGAGGAGATAATTGACTTGAAACGAAATGTCCTTTTTTCTGAGTCAATGGAGGAATATCTCATAAAGTTACTTTTGAGAGGAAACAGAATAGAAACTGCCGAAAATATCGTGAGGTGGTTCCTTTTATCAGAAGGAGATATCAGTAATTTCAAACGTCGGCTAATATTTTCTGAAAGGGCAATAGATAACTGCTCAAAATTGATAGCTCGTAACACTTTCAAATGCATAGAATGTATCGAAGAGTTTATTGGATGGAATAAGATGAATTCGGAGGATGAGATTAAAATGTTCAAAATGAATCTCGCTTACAGGAGAGGAGATTTGATTTGCAAAAGCCTTATTTGTAATAGAAGATGGGAACAATTAGAAATATTTTTAACGTGGTGTTTTAATTCCGAAGAAACGTTAATGGAGTTTAAGAAGATTGTTTCCTCTTATGAATTACGAGAAAGTCTCCATTTTAATTTAATCAAAAGCAATAAATGGCAAGAAGCAGAATATTTTTTGCTTGGTTAGGCTTATCTGCATTTGAAATAAGAGAACTAAAAAAAGAAACACTTTTTAGATACCAGCCAGCCAGGATTATGTTCGATGACGTAGTATTTTGTACGGAAGGAACCAAAATATGTCGTAAATATGGTGGTAAGTTGGAGGCAATTGAATTGTTTCTCAGATGGTATCTAACAGATAGAGAGGCATAGAAGAAGAATTCAACATGATTTTGAACAACGTCATCGGCATGTAATTGGCATGATGTCTGCAATAAGAGCATTTCGACTGGTGACAGAAGAACATTTGAAAGCTTTGAATAAAGAGCAGATTCTAAAGACGGGTATAAAGCGAAAATTTGAAATCTGCAATCAAAAAGAAATATTCCAAAATCTAAAATGAGATCAGTGGTGCTTCTCAAGATTTAAAAGTTATTTTTGAGAAGTGATTCAGGAGATATTGAGGATATTTGTTGAAACAAAAAAAAAAACTTCGAGGAACGAATTCGAATGATGTCACTAATGTTTCAATTTCTTTATTACACTCAAAGAACAACTTAGAAAGGTCTTTTTGATAATTTGTTTTCAGCTGAAAAGTGCACATTTTTATATGAAATTTTGAGGTATATTTTTTAAATTTAAGCAACATGGGAAACATCGAAAAGCTTTCTTGAATATATAAAAGCATCGTCAACAAATTTAACTTTCTACAAAGTATTCAGAGTAAAAAGCCCTCTAATCCGCACTTACAGAAAATTCAGAAGGGTGTGATATTAGTACTAATATATTTTCAGCAACAGAAAGAATAAAAAAGCATAGTGCCAGAGGAAGATATCCAAAGTGCTGCGATGTTGTTTGTTTTTGAACATTTCAATAAAATATTTTGTTTGCTTTGTAAAACTTATTGAGATTTCGTTTCATTTCTTTAAAAGAAAGCTATGTTTGCAGCAAGTAAACTCTCTTTAAAACAAAGCTCAATGGAAACGAAGAAACCTTGAACTTTTTATTCTGTGCTAAAATATGTACAAAGCAGTTAAAAAAAAACATAATTAAGGAACCCGTAATACATTCTTACCTACTAGAATGTTTTTGTTCCTACATTGATTAAATCATTTTGGCAACTTTACTACTAAATAGCTGGAAATTTTGCATGTCTCATTCTTTTCCTTTCCTTTATCACTATCGAGCTCTTTCAATACCATATCTTTCTTCTTTAAAATAGGTTTTTTTTTTTTGGGGGGGGGGGGTTGCTTTCCGTCACTCTGAAGAACTGTGTTCACTTTTGCATTATCACTTAATGATATCGCATTCAACTGATATGAACCTATATGCTATTGTCATACAATAAGATCTATACAAAGAGACTCGAATCCTAAACTAAAATTAAACAAGTACTTTCTGTGACAAATGGGAAAAATGCTTATCTGCAGCTTTGCAGAATGGTGGAAATATTGGGACATTTGTTGAAAAAAAAAAGCATTTCCACGAATGAATTCGAATGATGTCGGTAATGTTTCAATTTCTTTATTAAACTCGGAGAAGAAGAATTTAAGAAAGATATTTTTAGTATTTTGTTCTCAGCTGAAAAGTGCACATTTAAATGTGAACCTTTGAGGTGTATTATTTAAACACCAAATTACCTATTTTTTCCGATTGCCTTTGCCTTTGACGTTTGTCGGTTGGTCGGTTTGTGGATTTGACAAAAATTGTTCCACCACATCTTTCGAACGCGATGGAGAAATTTGATTTATGTGTCAAATGAAAGCTTTTGGCGGGAGTTCTGTAGGTAATAAAAAAATTGCCCCCTGTTCTTTCTTCCTCCCAGATAACGGGGAAATGTGAAAACTGTTCTTAAGCTATATCTCCAGAACGCGAAGGCTAAAAGTGACAAGCTACAAGTCGAATGAAAGCTGACGGGAGGAATGTCATAGGCTACGAAACTTTGACCCCCTATAAAAAGGGGGAGAAAGGAAATGATTGTTCTCCTATATCTCCTGAATGCGATTGTGGACAGTAACCAGCTATGTCTCCAATGAAAGTTTGTGATGCGGGGAGTGTCATAGACTGCAAAAAATTGACCCCAGGCGCTTTCTTCCCCCTTAAAAAGTGGAAATTCGAAACAATTGTGTCGCCATATCTCCAGAACACCAATGCCGAAAGTAACAAGTATGCGTGAAGTGAAAGCTTCTAACGCGCGGAAGTCCTAGCTATGAAAAATTACCCCCCCCCTTGCTTTCGTCTCCCCTAAAACATGGGGACCATATGAAAATAATTGTTCCTCTATATCTCCTGAATGCGAGTGTAGAATGTAACGAGCTATTTGTCGAATGAAAGCTTGTGATGCGGGGAGTGTCATAGGCTATAACAAAATAGACCCCTCGTCCGTTCTTCCTCCGTAAAAAAACGGGAAATATGAAAACAATTATTAAACTATATCTCCAGAACGTGAAGGCCGAAAGCAACAACATCGTTGAATGAAAGCTTTTAACAAGGGAATATCCTAGGCGATGAAAAATTGATCCCTGATTCTTTCTTCCTCCCTAAAGAAAAGGAGGGAAAATGTGGAAATAATGGTTCCCCTATATCTCCTGAACGCAAGTGACGAAAGTGAAAGGGCATGGGGTCAATTTTTTGCAGTCCATGACACTCCCCGCATCACACACTTTCATTGGAGACATAGCTGGTTACTGTCCACACTCGCATTCAGGAGATATAGGAGAACAATCATTTTCTTTCACCTCCTTTTTTTAGGGGGTCAAAGTTTCATAGCCTATGACATTCCTCCTCGGGTCATAGCTTTCGAATGAAAGCTATGAAATGAAATGAAAGCTCTTCCTCCCTAAAGAAAAGGAGGGAAAATGTGGAAATAATGGTTCCCCTATATCTCCTGAACGCAAGTGACGAGCTATGTGTTGAATGAAAGCTATGACCCGAGGATTTTAGGGGAATTTTTTAAAATCCTCGATCGAAACTTCTCAAAGAAAGAATGGGGGTTGGATTATAAAAATCCAACCCCCATTCTTTCTTCCTTCCTAAAAACGGGAAATATTAAAGTCGTTCTACTCTATCAGAACTTTCTTCGAATAATGACTTTCGTAAACTATTTAGAATTTTGCCCCTACTATTCCCTTCTAATAAAATGGGGGGTCGGATTTTCTCGGGATACGTCTTCAAAGTGTCGTATCTCAAATTAAAAGTTGTGTCATCTGCAACGTCGGTGAAAATGCAGACTCCAAAAAAGGAGTAAATGTGCTCGATGTTTACGAGTCATATCAAATGAAAATTTTTGAACGTGTTTTCAGTGACAAGAAAAAAAATATATATATTAAAAAATTTAAAAATACATATCTTCCTAGAGCGCCCTAAAAAGTAGAAATTAAACCTAAAGCGGATGGTGTAATCGGTCACCGGGTTCGTATTTGCTTTCAAGATAGCGCGTTGATTTCCCAGTTTGACAAGATTGTGATGTCCTATCTTCCTTCAAAGTGAATACGAACTCATTAACTGATTGCATCACGATATGCTTTAGGTTTATTTTATACTTTTTTGGGCCCTCTAGGAGAATAGGTAGTTTTTAAAATTTTTAATATGTATAGTTTTTAAAAGAGAATAACCCGTGGCCGAGTGGTTAGCGTGCTTGGCTGCTGATTTATGGGACCTGGGTTCGAGCCCCGGATTAATGCATGGATGTTCGTATTGTTTTTCTGCTGAGGGCCTGCCATCCTCTCAGATCTTCTACTGTGGCATATAAACTGACAGGCTCCTGTCAGACCTCTGTGGCAAGCAGCTGCTTGAGGGGTATTTATTATTTTATTTTTTATTAATGGAAGGAATCAAACAACAGGACGTTTATATTAAGTTTTGTTTCAAATTCGATAAAACCACTTCATAGTCTCACGAAATGCTTAAACAATGACGCTATGAACGCTATGACGCTATGAACCGAATTCAGACTTATGAGTGGTTCTTGCGTTTGAAACGTGGGTAAACATCGGTAGCACATTGAGAACGTTTTAGCTTGTCCTCAACAAAGTGAACACACGAGAATGTGGACAAAATATGTCAGGACATCCACGAGGACCGTCGACAAACAATTGATGACATCTATGGGATTGTTCGACTAATGTACGGATAGTAACGGAAGAACTCTACACGAGGCAGATTGTTGCGAAATTTGTGCCTCGACTCCGGACCAAATACAGCAATGGCTCACTGTGTGCAGGGAACTTCAGGAGTTAGTCAAAAGGGAACGAAACTTCCTTTTAAAGTAATAACTGGTGATGGTATTTGGCCTTATGTGTGTGATCGAGAAACCAAGCAGCAATCATTGCAGTGAAAGAGTCCTCCTTCCCTGTAATCGAGAAACCAAGCAGCAATCATTCCAGTGAAAGAGTCCTCCTTTCCTGTGATCGAGAAACCAAGCAGCGATCATTCCAGTGAAAGAGTCCTCCTTCCCTGTGATCGAGAAACCAAGCAGCAATCATTCCAATGAAAGAGTCCTCCTTCCCTGTGATCGAGAAACCAAGCAGCAATCATTCCAGTGAAAGAGTCCTCCTTCATTGTGATCGAGAAACCAAACAGCAATCATTCCAGTGAAAGAGTCCTCCTTCCCTGTGATCGAGAAACCAAGCAGCAATCATTCCAGTGAAAGAGTCCTCCTTCCCTGCGACCAATGAAAGCCAGGCAGGTGATGAGCAATATGAAGTGCATTCTGATTTGTTTCTTCGATGTGAAAGGAATCGTGGACAAGAAGTTTGTTCCTAGACGCCACACTGTGAATCAACACAACTACATTGAGGTCCTGAAAGATTTGAGGGGTAGTGGAAGGGGAAATATCCAGGAAAATGATGCGCTTGGGACGACGATTTGGGACAATTAGCAGCTTTTGGCCAAAACTAACATGGTGGTGGACCCCCAATCTCCTGGCTTCCGAAAAATATTGGAAATCAAGGAGACTTCCGAAATCTATGAAATTGAAACTCGAAACCGAAAATAATGAAGCCCCCCTCCCTTCTTTTCCTAACATTATGTGGTCCCCTAGTTCCATTGCGACTGCTTCCTGTTCCCCAAGATGTTCCACCTTAAGGGATCGATCATTTGACTGCATCACATAGTGATTCAGGCCATCAGGCAGAATCGAAGGAGGTGATGAATAACATTTCAGAACAGGAGTTCGAGAGCATTTTTCAGCAGTGTGAGAAGGACTGGGCTCTCTGTATTAGCTCCCAAGTAGATTTGAAGGGCATAACAGTAATTGAAACTTAAGGTAAACCTGCATTTTTTTATCAGTACAGTCGCTCAAAAAAGTATCTGAACACTATGGTCGATTTAAGACTTAAAAACAAACTATCTGGCAACGATTTTTTTAGAAATTAGTGATCTGGCAACCTTCGTGTCACGTGACACGAAGGTTGCCAGGTCACTAATTTCTAAATAAAATAGTTGCCAGATATTTTTTCTGAATTCTGTAGTCAACCATGGTGTTCGGATACTTTTTTGAGCGACTGTAGGTGGTCATATTATTTTGATACTAGATCGCGTGGGCTCACTCACGGAAATATTGAGCGTGTGCAGTTACCGTTCACAGCAAACTGGAGCGTGTGCAGTAACTGCACACGCTCCAGTTTGCTGTGAACGGTAACTGGAGCGTGTACAGTTGCTGTACACGCTCCAGATATTTTTCCTGAATTCTGTAATCACGTGACACGAAGGTTGCCAGATCACTAATTTCTAAAAAATCGTTGCCAGATAGTTTTTTTTTAATTCTGTAATCGACCATAGTGTTCGGATACCTTTTTGAGCTACTGTACAATATGTTACCTTTAGGATTGCACCTTGAATATAGAAAGAAATATCATAGGGAAGGAACAAGGATACTGAATTAAACAGAAAAGGACCACAACCACTTTTCGCTTCGTTCTCGCTCGAAACTTTTATTTAAATAGTGTATGTGGATTTCAATTCAGTATCGGGCAAGGATTGGGTTGGGTTGTTTTACCTCTGAGCGGCACTTTTTTGCACACCATGAGCTAAATGGCCAGGTCACATGGACCCCGAAGGCTCAGAAAAGGTTGGGGGAGGGGACCCACTGGAACAGTTGTTGGGAGACACATGGTAGCCTCCCGTCAAGGCCATCCAGCGTGTTCTTTAACGTGCACAGGGTATGGCTCTCCCGCACACGGGGCCACGGCTTAACGTCCTATCCGACGGACGGCGGCCTTTCGAAGCCCATCGGTGTCCCCTACTGACCGTAGGCAGGGCGGGGAATTTTGCGGAGATAAATCTCAACGCTGACCCAGCTGGGACTCGAACCTGGGAACTACAGATTACGAGCCTGGCGCGCTACCGACTAAGCCACCCCTCGCCCCAAATGTGTGTCTAGAACGTCTTTTCTCCTGCAAATGTGATGGGGCCTTGAGATAGTGGCCCTACAAATTTGCCCTACAAATAGACCTGGCGAGTTATAACTAACTACAGTTGGTCAGCATAGTTTACACGGTTCTCAGATGGCACTGCTCAAGAAGCGTATGACGTCGAAGTGTAAAGTATAATGTGGAAACGTAACAGTTGGTGGCCTATGGTTCTATAAAGAATAAATAAATAACCCCTGAAGCAGCTGCTTGCCACAGAGGTTTGACAGGAACCTGTCAGTTTATATGCCATAGTAGAAGGTCTGTGAGGATGGCAGCACCTCAGCAGAAAAATGACACACATCCACGCTAACCACTCTGCCAAGGGACAGCTCCTATGATTTGTTTATTTTGTGTAGGTAACGTAAAGTCTTGTGATTTGGCATTTTTATAATTCGATTGGTGGTGCACTGTTTCTGATGTTCATCTTTTTTGGTTTTTTTTTTGTCTGCGAGGACATTATTTAGTTTTGGGTTTTTATTTTTATAATTTGGAACGGTGGTGTACTGTTTCTGATTTTCATGCTTTTGGTATGTTATCATCGATAAGATTATTTAGTTTTGGGGGCTTTTTTATAATGCCAGTCGGCAATGTATTTTCCATGATGTTCTTGGTTTTGAGATTTTGTTCTATTTAATTAATTCTGGTGATTTTTTAGGTTAATTTTTGTATATGTGACTTGATTTATTAGTTTGTGGAAATATATTTGTGGAGTGTTTTAACTATTGGGAAAAGGGGGACATATTTTAGGAATTTGTAGTATAAATAAAAAAATAAATAAATACTCCCTCAAGCAGCTGCTTGCCACAGAGGTCTGATAGGAGCCGTCAGTTTATATGCCACAGTAGAAGGTCTGAAAGGATGACAGGACCTCAGCAGGAAAACGACACACTTTCCTTAATTAGTTTTGCTTAATTTACGTTATATTTATCATTTTGGGGATTATTATTTCATTTTGTGAAAATTTAGAAGATCTTATAAACAGTTTTATTGTGCGATATTCCTGTAAAGCAAACATTTAATTAATATTAATGTATAATTTTTGTTTTGCATTGTTTCTCTTGTAATAAAAACAAAATAACAATTGGAGATTTTCTTATATTTTTGTCTTATAATCCATCAGGGTGATATTTAATTGTTTGCCCCAGGGCGCGATCTAATATGGCGACGGCTCTGTCCAGCATGAACTAATAAATACTAATTTAGAATGACTTTATATCTAAACATTTGATTGCAAATGTTGCAATTGTGGTCGTTCTTTTGTATGAGTCAACAAGTGTCTTATTCGACTGTATTTTATCCTAAAAGTTTTATTGCAAATAAAGCAACTGTATGGCCGTTCTCCTGTGTGTACTGACATGTGCTCCATTAGAAAAATTTTTCGGGTACATTTTTTGACACAAATATCGCAAATGTGTCAGCGTTCTCATCCGTTTGTTAACGCTTGATACAGCAGACTACCGTTCTCTCCAAACTTCTTACTGGGAACATCGAAATTGTATGGGTGTTCTTTTGCATGTCTTAAAGTGTGTGCCGTTAAATTATTTTTCTGTCTGAATTTTTGATTGCAAATACTACAAATGTGTTGGGTTGGGTTGTTTTACCTCTGAGCGGCACTTTTTTTGCACACCATGGGCTAAATGGCCAGGTCACATGGACCCCGAAGACTCAGAGAAGTTTGGGGGAGGGGACCCACTGGAACAGCTGTTGGGAGACAGATGGTAGCCTCCCGTCAAGGCCATCCAGCGTGTTCTTTAACGTGCACAGGGTATGGCTCTCCCACACACTGGGCCAAGGCTTAACGTCCCATTCGACGGACGGCGGCCTTTCCAAGCCCATCGATGTCCCCTACTGACTGTGGGCTGGGCGGGGAATTTTGCGGAGATAAATCTCAACGCTGACCCAGCTGGGACTCGAATCTGGGAACTACAGATTACGAGCCTGGCGCGCTACCGACTGAGCCACCCCCGCCCCACTACAAATGTGTGGCCGCTCTCCTGTATGCATTTTTATGTGTGCATAAAGACTGCTCTTTTGTGTGAACGTTTTACTGCAAATATCCCAACTCTGTGGTCGTTCTGTATGAATTAATATGTGTGATATTAGGTTCTTTTTCTCTCTAAATGTTTCATTGCAAATATGTGGGCGTTCTCCTGTGTGTATCGACATGTGTTTCTTTAGATTACATTTTCTTGTAAACGTTTTACTGCAAATATCGCTTTTGTTTTGGCATTCTTCTGTTTGTATAACTGCGTGTGACATTAGTTTCGTATTTTCTGTTAGCTTCTGATTCAAAATATTGAAACTCTGTGTGCGTTCATTTGTGTATTACCATGAGTCTTTTTAGATCGTTTTTCGCAGTAAACTTTGTACTGCAAATATCGCAATTGAATGGTCACTCTCCGGTGTGTATTAACATGTGGTTTTTCAGATATACTTTATCTCTTAACTTCTTATTGCAAATATTACAATTGTAGGGGTGTTCTCTTACATGTATTATTATTTGGGGCAGGGGTGGCTCAGTCGGTAGCGCTCCAGGCTCGTAATCTGTAGTTCCCAGGTTCGAGTCCCAACTGGGTCAGCGTTGAGATTTATCTCCTCAAAATTCCCCGCCCTGCCCACGGTCAGTAGGGGACACCGATGGGCTTCGAAAGGCCGCCGTCCGTCGGATGGGACGTTAAGCCGTGGCTCCGTGTGCAGGAGAGCCATACCCTGTGCACGTTGAAGAACACGCTGGATGGCCTTGACGGGAGGCTACCATCTGTCTCCCAACAGCTGTTCCAGTGGGTCCCCTCCCCCAACCTTCTCTGAGCCTTCGGGGTCCATGTGACCTGGCCATTTAGCCCATGGTGTGCAAAAAAGTGCCGCTCAGAGGTAAAACAACCCAACCCAACCCTGTATATAGACTGTCTCATGCCCAAGGGTAACATCCCATCTGACAGACATTGGTCTTTCAAAGCCCATCGGTGTTCCCTTTCTAACCTGAGGCTGAGTGGGGATTACCTGAGATAAATTCGAATCTGGCAACTGCACATTACGATCATGGCGAAATCTCCACTGACACGATCCCAAAATTCGAGAGGAAGTTTCCTTTTGAAAGCAACACTGAACGTTGTATCCAGAATTAACTCTGTTAGTTTGCAATTGAAGGCTAACGCATCCATGAATCCAGGCAAGAATAAAATAGAAGAATCCACCTGGTTCGGATCCCAACTGGCTCAAGACAATCGGGAAAGGGATTGGCTCTCAGGCCGGTAACGTGTCAGGCTCGTAATCGGCAGTTCCCAGGTTCGAGTCCCATTTGGCCAGCTTTGAGATTTATTTCCTCTCCCCCCTACTGCTCTCGATCAGAAAGGAAACACTGATGGAAGGAGAGCCATACACTGTGCACGTTAAAGAACATGCTGGATGACCTGGACGGGAAGCTTCCATCTGTCTCCTAACAGATGTCTAGTGAGTTCCCTTCCCTCAACCTCCTGAGCATTTAGGATCTTTATGACCTAGGGGGCGGGGGTAGCTCAGTCGGTAGCGCGACAGGCTCGTAATCTGTAGTTCCCAGGTT
Source organism: Ryuthela nishihirai (assembly GCA_038380435.1). Taxonomy (NCBI): domain Eukaryota; kingdom Metazoa; phylum Arthropoda; class Arachnida; order Araneae; family Heptathelidae; genus Ryuthela; species Ryuthela nishihirai. Next base: position 56,815,343 of record JAWZYU010000026.1, read on the forward strand.
CGAGTCCCAGCTGGGTCAGCGTTGAGATTTATCTCCGCTAAATTCCCTGCCCTGCCCACGGTAAGTAGGGGACACCGATGGGCTTGGAAATGCAGCCGTCCGTCGGATGGGACGTTAAGCCGTGGCCCGTGTGCGGGAGAGCCATACCCTGTGCGCGTTAAAGAACACACTGGATGGCCTTAACGGGAGGCTACCATCTGTCTCCCAACAGCTGTTCCAGTTAGTCCCCTCCCCCATTCTTCTCTTGAGCCTTCGGGGTCCATGTGACCTGGCCATTTACCCCATGGTGTGCAAAAAAGTGCCGCTCAGAGGTAAAACAACCTAACCCCACCCTCTCAGCGGCCCTGTCTTTGTCTCTGCACAGTTCATATTGACATTTAGAGTTCTCTGCATCCCACTGCAGTTATCAATGTTAGTTGTGCTATCTCTGTCTCTCCGGTGTTAATAATGTTGTTTAAGTGTTTTCTCTGTCTCACTGCACATAATGATGTTGTTGGTTAAGTGTCCTCTGTGTCTAACCACAGTTAATAATGTTGCTAAAGTGTTCTCTACGTCTCACTGCAGTTAATAATGTTCGTTAAGTGTTATCTGTATCTTTCCACAGTTAATAAAGTTTGCTAATTGTTCTCCTAGTCTTACTCTAGTTAATAATATTGGTTAAGTACTCTCTACGTCTCATTGCACTTAATAAAGTTTCTTAAGTGTTCTCTGCGTCTCATCGCACTTAATAAAGTTTCTTAAGTGTTCTCTGCGTCTCATCGCACTTAATAATGTTTCTAAAGTGTTCTCTGCGTCTCATCTCACTTAATAATGTTTCCAAAGTGTTCTCTGCGCCTCATCGCACTTAATAATGTTTCTAAAGTGCTCTCTGCGTCTCATCGCACTTAATGTTTCTTAAGTGTTCTCTGCGTCTCATCGCACTTAATAATGCTTCTTAAGTGTTCTCTGCGTCTCATCGCACTTAATGTTTCTTAAGTGTTCTCTGCGTCTAATCGCACTTAATAATGTTTCTAAAGTGTTCTCTGCGTCTCATTGCACTTAATAATGTTTCTTAAGTGTTCTCTGCGTCTCATCGCACTTAATAATGTTTCTTAAGTGTTCTCTGCGTCTCATCGCACTTAATAATGCTTCTTAAGTGTTCTCTGCGTCTCATCGCACTTAATGTTTCTTAAGTGTTCTCTGCGTCTCATCGCACTTAATAATGTTTCTTAAGTGTTCTCTGCGTCTCATTGCACTTAATAATGTTTCTTAGTGTTCTCTGCGTCTCATCGCACTTAATAATAACAGTTAGGTGTTCTGTGCGTCTCTCTAAAGTTAAAAAAGTGTTGGTTAAGTGTTCACCACAGTTAGGAATGTTAGCTACACATATTCTGCCTCTCACTGTAGTTAGGAATATTAATTACATATTGTTTCAGTAAAGTTAAGAATGTTATTTTTTAAATTTTTCTATTATAATTTATTCCATGCAGAGAATTACAATAAAGGCAAGGTACAGGTAATTTTAGATATTAATTAAAATGTTCAAGTGGCTCGTTCGGGCGATAAATTTTCCCTGTTTTCTTTGTTTTTGAGATAATTCCGATTTATTGCACTTTCGTTCCACATTGTTATCGAGGAAAACGGACTATTTTCGTGAAAAAGAAAAATGGTGATCAACCGTAGCTCTGCGATAAGTATCGTTATTTGTATTAGAATGCTCTGACCGAAATACTTTATACAAAGAAAACATAATAAATTTCGTAACTCATCGATTACTTTTTTTTTATTCAAACGTTTTCATTCGCAAGGAGGATCGGATGCTTTAGAAATTAACTAGGTAAACAATTTAGAAGAACGCTTTCTGATGCTTATTTCTTATTCAACATCTGATGTTGATTGTTTTTCAACAGAGGACACGAATCACAGAGTTATTGTGTAACAATTGGGTGTTATTTGACGTAATACGAAGAAATTAAAAGTTCAAACATCCTTTGTCATGCTGAGATTTCCGGTGTTTGATATTATATTAAGGCTGAATTTTAATTTGGTATTATATTAACGTCCTGAGCTCCTGGGAAAAGTGTAAATCATCGGGCTGCGTCCTTTCAGGTAAGATTAGGTTTTTATCATTAGGTTAGTTATTCAAATCATTGAAAAATAATCAGAATTGTGTTCGATAAGATCCATTAGCAAAAACCATGTTTCTCCACTATTCGCGGAAATCCTAACTTTAAAATCCACACTTTACATAAATATTTCAAATTTAGTTTTATCAGCTTCCTCTTGGAACACAATGAAAAGGCAACTGAAATTAAAACCTAATTTTGTCCTTTGAAAGATAAAATGGTTCTTTTCAACCGCTTTCGAATCACCGCCCACTTCTATCCAGTTTTGTCATTTGAAATAAATTCAACGTTCACTTTCCATATCGACTTTGCATTGTAAAATAGCATTTGTTGAGTTCTTTACCTCCCCACTTACTGTAATTAAAGGATTTTTATTCTGTAATGATATTTAACTTTTTTATTCATAAAGCCAATGATTGAGTCCAAAATAATATCATTAGGATTCTGTTTCCGATAATTTCCTATTAGCATGAACCTTATTATTTCTGCTGCATTTGTCCAGATCTTAACTATCAAATCCATACATTACGTAAATAATATAATATCTAATAATATAACGCAAAATAATATCTGATGATTTAAATTCTCTGAAAATCTTTAGACTAAGGAGTTTGTACTGAACTATCAAATTGCATAATCATAAAAAGTGCATAGAAATCAGGTCAAAAAAAGCAACTAGACCTGATTTTTAAGAAGGGTCTGATCGAGGGATGCCCCTCCCCGCAAATGCCAATAACGGTAATACAAGCAAAAATTAAACTCATTTATATTTTAAGCACTTTTCATGAAATTTTGTAAAGACTTGTAAAACGTAGGGGAAAATGCTATATTGCATTGAAAATCTAGGACCTTCCTCACCCCCCCCCCCCCAACACACACACTGCGACTCTTTTCTAGATCCAGACCCGACTATAAGAAATCTGTAAAATTATCTTTTGTATCATTTGACCAGCGCAATGCACTTTGGTACTAAAGCCTGTTCTCTTAGGGGGGCGGTGGTGGCTCAGTCGGTAGCGCGCCAGGCTCGTAATCTGTAGTTCCCAGGTTCGAGTCCCAGCTGGGTCAGCGCTGAGATTTATCTCCGCAAAATTCCCCGCTTTGCCCACGGTCAGTAGGGGACACCGATGGGCTTGGAAAGGCCGCCGTCCATCAGATGGGACGTTAAGCCGTGGCCCCGTGTGCGGGAGAGTCATACTCTTTGTACGTTAAAGAACACGCTCGATGGCCTTGACGGGAGGCTACCATCTGTCTCCCAACAGCTGTTCCAGTGGGTCCCCTCCCCAACCTTCTCTGAGCCTTCGGGGTCCATGTGACCTGGCCATTTAGCCCATGGTGTGCAAAAAAGTGCCGCTCACAGGTAAAACAACCCAACAACCCAAATAACAAACCTGTTCTCTTAGGCAGTGGTTATCAATGGAAGTATTTTAGAAATGTGGGGGAAATTTTTAAATTTTGAATTTTTCAAAGAATTTTTTAATTTTTCAGAAGAAATGGATTAATTGGCATTTCCGCGCTTCGTTTCGAAATAAAACCCGTATAAATTCATGAATACCATGTAAAAATACTCATAAATTTGTATACACAGTAAATATTATTTCAACTAGTTTTAATGAGGAAAAATATTTTGAATTCGATAAAAGTGGTATTAGAAAGAGTAAAGGAGACGTTAAAAATAAACTGTTTAAAAATTAAATGGAGTGAACTTCAAAAGTTTCGTAACAGTCGGCAAATATGTTTTTTTTATTCTAAACGAAAGTTATTTAGTTATGAATGAAACATAATGAGTCGTTTTTCAAAAAATCACTGATATATTAACTTTTGTGCATACACTATATAAGAAAAATTAATGAATTTTTTCAGATGTCATTAATATTTCTTTTTTTACTACTTTTAATATACTTTGATATCAACATCCTCACTTTCCTACTCATTAGGTTAGGTGAAAATACCATCATAAATTAAATCGCATCCTTTCCACGGATTTGCATTAGAAAGAATTTTATTTCTGCTCTATTGGTGTAGATCCTGACTTAATCACTACAGATTCATACATTAGAGAAAATATACGCTGATATTATTAAATATTTTGCATCTACTATATAAGAATCTTTGGATCTGTGGTCAGTGCTCCATGGTTTGTGAAAAAGAAGACCATTCACACTGATTTGAGCACTGACCACATTTACAATCATATTCGGGATCTCGCGCAGATCTTTTTTAAAGCAATGGGAGATCATCCTTATGATACAATTAGATCCTTGATTTTAATATTTTTCCTTTCCTTTTGATGATCCCTTGGTTTGAAACTAACTCAAGCGTCCGAAAATTATGGGGTTTGACACCCGCATGTTTACCTTTTAGTTGTACTTTTTAAGCGAATTTGTTTTGCCTTTGTGGTCCCTTTGGGGATTATCTGTTTTAACATTTGTTATTACCAATCAGGCACTATATCAGACTTCGCCTATATCAAACTTAAATCTTATATATATATATTCTGTTTTAAGTTACTATAAAGATAAAATTCCATACACTGGATTATTGTTACTGTAAAGATAATATTTCACATAATTGACTTTCGTGACTGTCTAGATATGAGTGAGACTTCAAAGAGTGACCTGCTGTGATTGTAAAAAAAGATTTCTTAGAGTGCAGTGCTTTCCACATTTTCGCTTTGTGACACACTTCCGATTTCGTCCATTTACCGCGAAACACCTGCGCTAAAAAGTTGTTTCTGTTTCTTGTTTAATAATATTAACCCCAGAATTCCATTTATTTAATGACTGATGATAAATTAAAGATCATAATCAAATATATTTAAAATGTGAGAATAAAGATAACATTTCATGTAATAGAATTATTTACTTTTTTCAAATTATTAATTTTAATTCTTTTAAAACAAATTATTTGTTGAAGCAAAATATTTTCCCAGCTTTTCACTTAATATTTATACAAGGTGGCGATAATGCACTATTAAAGCAGTAGGGCAGTTTAAAGGTAAATAGCTGCATTGACACTATTTTAGAATATTGCCAAAATCCAGTTTTTGAGAGCAGAGTTTTCGAAATACGCAGATGTTTTCTATTTAAATCTCGATTTGAAACCACACTCCTTCACTATATAAAGAGTTATATAGTGAAGTGGAACATTTCACAACCGTAATACGTCATAAGAATTTGCTTCAAAAATTAATTAAAATTTAAATAATAAATATTGTTTCAAGCTATTTAATTAAATAAATATACATTTTAGAATTTTGCATAATGATTATTTTAACATTAGTTAATTATGAAGGATTTGTATAAAACAAGATACTTAGTTTATTGTTAAATATTCCAACTTCCATAACTCTTTAAATCTCAATCTCATACCTCCTCAAGCAGCTGCTTGCCACAGAGGTCTGACAGGAGCCTTTCAGTTTATATGCCATAGTAGAAGGTCTGTGAGGATGACTCTTTAATACTGAATGAATATTTTTGAAAATAGAGATTTAAATAGATTTATAATGAACTTTACTTTTTCCATTAAATAATTGGAATCAATCCACAGTTTTCTGTTAAATGCATATTTAGATATTATAGAGCTTCTAAATTAGATTGCTGTATATATATTTCTGCATAGTAGGCTATCATACTTGAATCTTGCTGCTAAATTGAAAGCAGGCGATGATATAGATATACATAGTTCTAATAAAATGCATTTATCCTGTGTAAAAATAGCTAATGTATTGATTAATAAGAATGAAAACTTCAAATATTTGGTATCTTTACTTTACCACAAATAAACTTTACTGATGGCAGTATCATCACTCTCCTATAAGCATTTGGAAAATGTTCCAAATCCATCAGAGATTAATTCGAATCTTTATTCTAATCTTTATTTTTTGGACCTGCAACTTATTCTCTGGTATTATTTCTTTGTTAGAATGTGCTTAAAATCAAGAAATCAAAATCGTCTTAAATTAATTTCTTTTGAAGTCATAATTTTCTAAAAATTGCTCAAATGCGAGTACTTCCGTTTCTAAATTGTAATGCGCCATCGTATAATAAATACGAATAGCTGAACAATCAGTTCTTATATTTTAGAATCCCTGAAATCTTAGTTTAAATTTTCTGAATTCGTTTTCTTTTCGAACACTCAATTTCTGTAAGAATCATTTAAGTAAAACCTGCAATGAAGCATATTTCGGTTTTAAATTAGAATGCCTATAAAATGGTGCCTATAATTGATCTGTAAATGATAGCTAGGCATAAACTGGAAGGAGAGCTGTGTACCAATCCCTAGTAATGATGCACAGAACCGGCCAGGTCTAGCACCTAATGTCTTACCCCGCCTTCTCGTGGTACAGGCTGTTAGTACCATTCAAAAGAGATTTTCTCTTTTGGAAGGGAACGGAAGGGGAGGGCTGCCACTTCATTATGGCCTACTGATCTGGTCATCTATGGCCACTTTTTTCTTTTTTTTCAACCCTGCTGAGGAGTGGTCAATTTCACAGGGTCCTGGTGCTAATCATTTATACCCACTAGACTGGATTTGTTTATGGATTTGAGCTTGATTATTGATCCTGGACTTGCTGCACTGGTGGGCCTCTGTTGAGGGAGAATCTGCTGCTGTGTTTTCTGTTTGCTTCTGGGTTGCCAGCCCTAAGTGAACAGAGACATGGGATACTTTATATCAGCGGGTGGATAATCCTAATCACAGGCCATCGCAGGTACCTGAACCTTACTTAGCTAGTTGGGCATCGTCAAGCCTAAACTGCAGTAATGTGTCTCAGGCAGGCCATATGGCTCTTGAAAAAGTCCACTTGAAAAGGTGGTGCCTGAAGTTCCTACCAACATCGGTGACTTCAGCCTGTAGCGGAGGAGGAACAGGTCTTTGCCCCATGCCTGCGATGAGGGGACTGTTTGATATTTTTGGCCCTACCTATCTCAATAAACCTAGTTTCTTTAAAAATCCTACTAATCATTTTCTCTCTGCAGGAACGTGGAACGTGAGAACATTAGAGATTATTCTCTTGATGTCCTCACGCAGGAATTCCAGCGCTATAACCTAGATATTCTACGTTTGCAAGTGACCAGATGGACAGGTAAAGGTAAGGTACTTAAAAATAACTTTAAATTTCTCTTTACAGGGAGGGGATGGAAAGCATCACCAAGGCGTGGGTCTGCTGTTCAGCAGACGTGCTAGTGATGCTCTTCTAGGATATGAGTGAATTAATGAAAGGTTTCTTACAGCAAATTTTCAGACAAGCATTAAAAACTTGAATGTTATCTGCTGTTATGCCCCCACTGAGGATGCCGATGAGGATGAGAAGGATAGGTTTTACGGACAACTTCAGGATATTTGAATTGTGTCACGAAATTAGATATTATCCTTGTTCTAGGTGACTTCTGACTCTGACCTTTGGGGAGGGGTGATAGGCCCTTTTGGTATTGGTAGCTGCAATGGCAATGGGCAACGTCTGCTACAGGTAAGTAAACTTAATGGTTTCAAAATAACTAACACTTATTACAAACACCGCGACATACATAAGTACACATGGGTTTCACCTGATGGGCTGTATAAGAATATGATTGATTACATATTAATTAACAGCAAATGGGCTAGTTCTGTTAGGAATACCAGGGCATATAGGAGAGCTGAAATTGGATCTTACCATTACCTTGTTAAAAGTATTTTGCAACTTAAACTTAAAAAGTGTTGTGCTAAAGTTTAAAAATTTACCTTTAATACTGAAACTCTGAAACACCCAGTTATAGCCAAAGCTTACCATGATATGTTACTTAGTCATTATGACAGTCATGGTATGCTTACCACTGAAGTTGAGGAAGAATGGGATCATTTTAAACAGGCTTTTTTGGACACTAACAGTACTCTTTTAGGAAAAAAGGAGCAGAGGAGGCAGAATTATTTGAGAAAGATTATCTTATTTCAGAAAGAAGGAACTGCAGGAATGTCCTTAATCAATACCCTACTAGTCCTAATAGAAAGCATTACAGAGAGCTTAATAAACGTGTAAAGGATCAGTTCGCTGCTGACAAGAATCTTTGGCTTGATGGCTTGGCTGACAAAGCTGAGGAAGCAGTTAGGCAGCACAACAGCAGAGAGCTGCTGTTGTGCTGCCTAACTGCTTATAGTTAGGATATAATGTTTTATAGATAGTTAATGTTTTATGTGGTAGAAAATGGACAGATATACAGCGATTGAAGGATAAACAAGGTAAGGTTATAGAAGGGGAGTATATATTCTGTCATGGCTAGGTGGGCTGAGCATTTCAGTGATGTTCTAAACAATGTGGTTAGTTTTACTCCCATTGCTTGTAAGTAGGGTTTCTGAAAACTCGCGTTTTTAGGACTCGGCGAGTACGAGTCCCAAATTTTGAAAACTCGTCGAGTCCGAGTCGAATCTGGATCTAAATCTAAACTGAAATCAATAAGCGAAAACGTTTAATATTTTGGAGTTCAATAACAATTCTCATAGCTGAAGTCTTTGTAACAAAATAAAATTACTAAAATTTGTTAAAATTAGAATTATTTATTATATTGCAAGATTTTCAACTGAGATTTGTGGTCGTGCCAAGAAATTACAAAGAAAATGTACTCAAATTTATTTATTAATCAATTCATTTATTTTCAAAAATTAAACTTTAAAACTAGATATAACTATTTGAACATTTATTTATTTCAATTTAATTGCTTTTTTTGGTCTTCAGGTAGAAATATTTGAGAAATACTAACGAATTAAGAGACTTGTCAGCAAGTCTCGATCTGCTTGTAGTACAGAAGCTGCCACTTATTAAAAATGTTCTTTCATTAGAAGTTGAAGTTGGTTTTATGGAGGAAAGTGCGTTGTACAGGTCATCAAGATGACTTGTTCGTTTTCCAGTATTTCTGAAAAGCAAAAATTCTTGTTTAAGTTTGCTATAAATCTCGGATTCTTTTGGAGTTGGAGGTTCAGCTGCGTTTTTCAAAATTAAATCAAGTTCTTCCTCCATTGTCAAATTTTTTTGATTTTCAACTATTATTAATTCTTGGTCATGCAAGCTTCCGTTGATTCATTATTATCTTCTTTTTGGTAAAGTCTTTTTAATAATTGTGTGGCTAAGTCTAAAGACTGTTTAGTAGGTACAAATTTTGGATCTAGAAGCGCCTTGAACAAATTCATTAAATCTATATTTACTCGCTCATCAATTCTCTTCTCCATATTTTCTAATAATTCACCCGCTAGTTTACTTTTACAGTTCGAAATTTTTCTTTTCATGTACTCCAATGTAATGCCAGCTGAATGCAGAGTCGTATCGTTTCGGCTTAAAACTTCAATTGCCAATTTGGCAGGTTCAAGCGAATTCTGGAGATCTTTGAGCTCGTTAAAATCGATGTCATCAAGCATGTGTGAACAGTTGAGATCTACAAAAGCTTCCTCGATGAATTTTTGTAGTTTCACAAACATGATTATCATAAAAGCAAGAAAATTCCAACGAGTTTGACAATCTAAAACTAACTCAATATTGTGGCCCAGTTTAGCTCACTCGGCTGTTTTGTGAACTCGTTGACTCGTCGAGTCGCGAATCCGAGTAACTACCCAAATACTCGACGAGTCCGAGTCGAGTCGAATCGATTACAGAAACCTTATTTTTAAGGATGATAGAAACGTTGGTGGCTTTAATGTTGGCCCTGTAACACAATCTAAAGTTATTTTGGCTATTTCTAAACTTAAACTTCATAAATCCCCAGGGGTAGATGATATTACTACGGAAATGCTCAGAGCTGGGAATGTTTCGGTTACCACTTGGATGACTGATATTCTCAATATCTTTTATGATAAAGGCATGGTTCCTAAGGATTTTACCAGAGCTATTATTATCCCTATTTTCAAAAAAGGTGATCGCAGTTCTTGTGATAACTATAGGGGTATCAGCCTACTCTCTGTTCTAAGTAAAGTTCTTTCCATGATTGTGCGTAATAGAATTAAGAATCTGGTTGACAGTCTATTGTGTGACGAGCAATGTGGATTCAGAAGTGGTAGGGAATGTGTGGATCAGATATTTTCACTTAGGCAGATTCTTGAGAAATGTTTAGAGTTTCATAAACCTTTGGTTGCTAGCTTTGTTGATTTCAAAAAGGCTTTCGACTCTGTTGATCGTCATAATTTGTGATTGATTGTGAAATCATATAGTATACCAGACAAGTTAGTTAACATAATGAAAGCTCTCTATAATAACAATGAGTCGTGTTCGACTCATATGTTACTTCTGATGTTCGACAAGGGTGCATTTTGTCTCCTTTTCTCTTTAGCTTGGTTATTGATTATGTTATGTGAAATTCACTTCAAGGGAAAGATTTTGGCCTTAAATGGACTGGAGATACGAAAATTTCTGATTTAGATTATGCTGATGATTTAGCCCTTTTGGCAAATGATGTTGATGAGATGAACTATTTCATTCGAGCTGTTGATGAGACTGGTAGTAGAGTAGGTTTGGTTATAAACAGAGAGAAAACTAAGTGATGAAAATTGGTCAGGTAGGTTGTGATTCAGTTAATCTGAATGGTTGCAGTCTTGAGCAGGTGTCACAGTTTAATTACCTTGGGAGCTATGTAACAGATACTGGTGATGTGCGGCATGAGATTAACAGACGAATAGGGATTGCTGCTGGGAGTTTTAAGAATTTATGGAGATTGTGGAGAAATAGGCGTATACACCTAAAGACTAAAATCAGACTGTATAATAGTTTGGTTCTTTCTAGGGTTAGTTATGGTAGTGAAACGTGGATGCTTTGTAAACAAGATAACAGGAAACTAGATGCTTTTGATTCTAGATGCTTACGTAGTATCTTGGGTATTAGGTGGTTTAACTTTGTAAGTAATGATGAGGTTAGGCAAAAGAGTTTCCAACCTCCTTTAAGCAGCATATTGTGCAGAGAGAGACTCCGCTGGTTTGGCCATGTTGCCCGTATGGATAATTATAAATTGGCGAATAGCGTTATGAATAGTGTGCCTAGAGGCCTCAGAAGGAGGGGGAGACCTAGTATGCGGTGGGCAGACAGTGTCAAACAGGACCTTGTTAGAATTGGTGTGCAGTGGCCGAATGCAGCACATGTTGCTCACGACAGATATGCTTGGAGAATTAAACTGCACGGTCTGGTTGGACCTCCGTAGCCCATGGCTGCTTGAGGATGATGATGATGAGGTTGAGAATGATAAAATTAAAGGTCCCATAGTGATATATATGAGAAGTTTGCATATTCTATATTAAGAGTTTATATAACAAAGTGTATATAGCCTAAAGAGTTACTAAAGAAACAGTGTAACGCATTTCTAATTTTAACCTCTATGGCAGTGGATATCTCTATCTCAGAACTGTGGGAATGTGAAGTTTTGAAATTATGTCTCTATAATCTTTTATTATTTTGTTTGTACATAGTGGGATATCACAGTTGAATTTTGTTGTTTTGGAAACAATGGATGATATTTATTATATATTCTTTGTAAAATATATTTATATTAAGTACAAATAGGTGATAATTAACAACTGAATGTTAGATAATAAAAATTTAAATGTTATATATCTTTTAAATTTTACCTTATCATAAATAAACTTTACTGATAACAGTTAGTCACTCTCCTATGAGCATTAGGAGAGTGCTTCATATTCAACCAGATATTAATTCGTATCTTAATCTAAGGTTATGTATTGTCATGAAGCTTCCTTCTGCTTTACTTCTCCAGATCCCGATTAGTTGATCCGTACATTAAAGAAAACACCTAACTATTAGATCTTCACATACTATCATTTGCTGCTGAATCCTATTCTCGGGGATTATTTCTTTGTGAGATTACTGCTAGAAAAACTATCAGATGTTGACTAAAATTGTCTTAGAGTAATTTGTCCGACTTTGAATTTAGATGCTTGTGCAGTATCTTGGGCATTAGGTAGTTCAACTTTGTAAGCAATTCAGTAATACATGATCACAGGAAAACATCCTGTAGTCAAGAGATACTTGAAATGAAGAGTTAGAAAAAAATTGGCTCTCCTGACTTGGGTTGGGTTGTTTTACTTCTGAGCGGCACGTTTTGCACACCATGGGCTAAATGGCCAGGTCACATGGACCCCGAAGACTCAAAGAAGGTTGGGGGAGGAGATCCACTGGAACTGCTGTTGGGAGACAGATGGTAGCCTCCCGTCAAGGCCATCCAGCATGTTCTTTAACGTGCACAGGGTATGGCTCTCCCGCACACGGAGCCACGGCTTAACGTCCCATCCGACGGACGGCGGCCTTTCCAAGCCCATCGGTGTCCCCAATGACCGTGGGCAGGGCGGGGATTTTGCGGAGATAAATCTCAACGCTGACCCAGCTGGGACTCGAACCTGGGAACTACAGATTACGAGCCTGGCGCGCTACCGACTGAGCCACCCCCGCCCCCTCCTGACTTGGATTCTAACCCAGGTCTCCCAGATACATGCTGGGTGTATAGCGGTTATGATGTCTGGTATGCTTCTGGGTGACCTAGGTTCGAATCCCAGTCAGGACAGGTAATTTTTCTTCAGTTCTTTATGCAGTTTAATATAATTTTAATGTTTTATAATATTTTATTCATTCTTTTTACTTTCTTTACACAAAATACACCCGAATACATTAGTCTAGCAGAGTGGACACAAACATTTCAATGGAAATTTGCAGAAATCCACAAAAGTTTATATACTCGCATGGGGAATTTATTAAAACTCAATATCTGATTAATCATTCTTGGCAACAAAAAGTCTAAACGTTTTAAGCATTTTTAAAATAATCGAAGAACAAAATTTTTTCAACAAATGGAAAGAAATAAGTTTGATGAATGATCAAAAATATGTGAAACTTTTGTTAAGTACTGATTAGTGTAGAATTAAAATATGTGCTGCATGTTAAATCGTTTTGGGTTTTAATTATTTAACAAGTTATTTGAAAGGAGTTTTTTGCTTGTTCTTTGAATACAATCCTGAGAATCCCTTGAACTTTATATTTCAAGTTTCTATTTTCAGCACTGACAGAAGTAAAATTTTAAAATTTGTGTTAAATAAAACTAAAATTTTTAGTGATTGCAATAAACATCTCTTGCAAAAATGGGCGAATTTTCATGTTATGTGAATGAGAACCTAATTTCGAAGTTCTCTAATATCTAAAATATGACTTTAATGGAAAAACTCTGACTGTAGGTAAAGATCATAATCAAATGTATTCTAACTCGATTTTCAACACTATTCATTACGTATTTAAAGTAATGGAAGCTATATTTAAAGTAAGAGACTGGCTTCTGTCAGATCTCAGTAGCAAAGCTGTTGCTTGAGGTATCACTTTCTATTAATGCATGTCAAACTTCTTTATAAATGGCAGATGTGTTAATTATTGTATGTTGGATATTGCGAGGCAGAATTAATATTTTAGATATCTCTTCATATTTGTCTGGTTTTGGAAAAACAAATGAGGCAATGTGTACCTTCGTCTGTCCGTCTGATGACGACGAAATGTTCTTTTCATTGTGATGAATTAAAAACTCGTTTTCGGTTGGATGGGAATTGGTGAAATATTACGATTCTCACTTTCCGAAAATCCCAAAAGCTCTAACTGCGCCCTGTAACGGTGAAATTTTTTCAAATTGCCAAATTTTAAATCAATACTGCAGACGATGTATTTATGCTAGAGTTTTGAACTTTGGTGCTGGAATGCGAAGAATGGTGCTGGAATGCGAAGGTCACGAAGTTTCCACTGCCAACACTTAGTTGACCCCTTATGCGCAGGGTGGGTGTAAACACAATAGTTTGGTTTTAAGAGATAATTGGAAAGTATTTAGTTGAATTTAAACTAATGAAAAGTTATAATTCGAAATTTTGTAATTCTTGGGTAGTTTTAATTGTATCGTTAGATATCACTAAATATGGAAAGGACCTTACCTTTAACGAATCTTGCAAATGATATGCTTATGAGAGAAATTTGAAATTTCGGTGGTAGAGTGTCAAGCGATATTCCACTGATTGCAACAATTTGTCCCTTTAAATCAGAAGTGTGTGAGAAAAGCAACTTTTTAAATTGAAGAAATAAAAGGCAAATTCTTTTTACGTTGTATAATTAATAATAAAGTATTGCTTTATGATTATAATATTGCAAAGTAATATAACATTTGTATTTTGCCTCCATCATTCATTAACTGGAATTAAAAGTTTTAAGGAGTGAAAAAGTAGGTAAACGAAAAATCTCATTCTCTTTGAAAAGGAGATTTCCATATGCATCAGAGGCGATATGCGTTCTTCTACTTAACTTCTATTAATGAACTTTCACTGATGGTTGTTTAGGCACCTTCCTACAAGCATTAGGAAAGTGTTTCATATCCATCAAAGATTAATTTGAATCTTAGTCTAAAGCAATCTTAATCATAATCTTAATCGAATCTGTATTAGCATGAATTTCCTTCTGCTTAACTTGTGCAGATCCTGATTAGTTGATTCGTACATTACGAAAAGCACTTAATAATAGTAGTTCTTAATAATGGTAGTTCTCCATTTGCGTGGTCGAAAACTTTACATTTACGCCTTTTGAAATGCATCTTAAAAGAGCAATGCGAGAAAACATCGCAACTCCGTTGATAAAACACTCACTTTGTAGAAAATGTAGAAGAGGCTCACAATACCCTTCCATCTTTTTGGGGGGATCGATCGTGTCATAATACAGAATCTTGGTATTATGGTCTTTACCCACATATAAAATAATAATTGTCCATAATAAGCCTTTATTTGATTAAAAAAATGCTAGTAGATGGTGAGATTACAATAAAAAGCAAGTAGATCGCAGTGCTAGAGAGATTAAACAGCACTAAGTTATATTGCTTTCAATTAAATGGTATTGTGATATATATGTTAAGAAGAAACGAAGTCATAGATACATGTGCATTGATGGTGGGATACTCACTTTCCTACTCATTAGTCTGGTGATACAAACCATCGAAAATTAAGTCGGATTCTTTTCGCTGGGCTCCATTAGCACGAACCTTATTTCTGCTTTATTTGTGGAGATTCGAACTTGAGGATAAAATGTTATACATTATACAAAATATCTAACCGTCTCATATCGATTAATCTCATAAGTTCTTTGAAAAAAAAACTAAACTTATGCAGTTTCCTATCGTATAATATCGTATTTGTAATGGAAGATTTAATAGGTTAAAAAAAATCACCAAAGAATATCAATTAGTTTGTGACTAAACTGACTAAGACTAATTTTTCAATTTACCATGAAATGTTAAATTATTTTACACGTTACGGCATAATTTATCATTTGTACTTAATTTTTACTGATGACTATATCGGTTCACTAAAATATAACGATGTTATGATGATGTATTGGTTCACTAACATAGAAACATTTTATTAGATAACAAGTTTAAAGCATACTAGGTTTCTAACCTCTTAGTTTTTCAGTTGGTTTCATTTATCAAATGGATACTAAGGAAATTTTAAATTAATCATTTTCAAAATTGAATAATATCAGTATTCGAACATGGAAATTTCGAAGCTAATAATGTGAATATACGAAATGGAAAATTTTGTTGAATAAAAATTAGTGTAGAAATATAGTACGTGTTGCATGTTAAATCATTTTAGCTTTAATTATTTAATGAGTCATTTGAAAAAAAGAGTCTTTAGAATTTCTGTTTTCAGTACTGAAACGAGTTAAAATTTACGCAATTTAAGTGGAGAAAACTAAATATTTTTATAAATTTAAATGCAGTAATACTGAAGGTGGATATAAGTAAGTATATTTTACAATACAAATTACAAAACAATGCAATTTATTACAAAAGCATCGAAGGAATTACTTATAAACAAACTAAATACTATCGTATATAAAGTAATAATCTTTTCCTACAGAACAGTCAAAACTTGTTCTGTCTACTCAATCGATCATAGTTTACCTCTTATTTTTTTAAAGTCAACGTCCATCTTTTTTATTCCTCAGTTCAGACACAAATCATTCTAATTACCTGTGTTAACTCATTAGATTTTATTCTAAAAAAACTAATCAACCTGTCGCGCACTTACCACATAAAAATATTTCTTCTTTATTTTCACTTATCACGTATTTACTGACTTAACTGCGTCTTTTTTTTACGTATCCACAACTCAACATTTCAATTCTATCTTTCTTAAATTTCAGATCTGTTCTATGTTCCAATTCGTTTGTTACATAAATCTCACGCAGAAGCATGGGGGGGGGGGGGGGGACGTTCATGTTACGTTTTTTATAAGCTCACTGCAGCACGTTCATCTGTCGTAACAATATTTAGTGATTAGATCTATATTATGCCCAAAGTAAATCACTTGATTCAATTGTAGTAATTCCTGATATAACAGCGGCGTAGTTATGTTACTTAAAACGAACGTTTAATGCTGGGATGATTTTCTCATTAAAAATAATGGGAACGAAGGGATATATATATATAATTTATTCCATGTAGGGGGATTTACAGTAAAGCCAAGGTACATGTACTTTTAGATATTGGTTTAAATGTTCAAGATAAATGTTCCCAGGTAAGGAGGCATGGATGATTTTGTTATCTTTCTGCTGAGGTCTCGCCTTCCTCACAGATCTCCTCTAGGTTCTTTTAAACCGACAGGCTCCTCTCAGATCTCTGTGGCATGCAGCTGCTTGAGGGGTTATATATATATAATCCTTTGCTTTTACGTAGTGGAATTTCAAAGTTCATTTCTATTGCAGTTCTTAAAGAAGTTAATGATGCGTATTATAGATGAGTTCCGGCTCTGGCTGAAAATAGCAGAGACGATTTCGGACTGAGATTAATTTGAATTTCAAATATTTCGTCTAATTGCGCAAAAAAAAGAGCAAAAATTATAAAAAAAAGTTTGATTACAATTTCAACCTTTTAATTAGCCTTTAATAATTAAAAATAAGTATCAAACGGCTTTTGAATATTTTTTCCTTATTCTCAATCTTTAATAAATTAATGGCTAATTGCCTTTATAATGATGCGTGTATAAACAAGAGCTTTCAGTTTCTATTGGTATCCCAAATATTTTTCTTTTCAAATAGCATTAACATTTTAATTTTATCAGATTTGGGTTGGGTTGTTTTACCTCTGAGCGGCACTTTTTTGCACACCATGGGCTAAATGGCCAGGTCACATGGACCCCGAAGGCTCAGAGAAGGTTGGGGGAGGGGACCCACTGGAACAGCTGTTGGGAGACAGGTGGTAGCCTCCCGTCAAGGCCATCCAGGGTGTTCTTTAACGTGCACAGGGTATGGCTCTCCCACACACGGGGCCAAGGCTTAAAGTCCCATCCGACGGACGGTGGCCTTTCCAAGCCCATCGGTGTCCTCTACTGACCGTGGGCAAGGCGGGGAATTTTGCGGAGATAAATCTCAACGCTGACCCAACTGGGACTCGAACCTGGGAACTACAGATTACGAGCCTGGCGCGCTACCGACTGAGCCACCCCCGCCTCACCACTGTCATAGAAGAACGATTGCTTGACGAACACAAACCAATAAATTGACGAACAGAAAAATGAACCAAAAACAAGAAAATGAGTTCCTTTCAAATTAGGATGGAAATTCTTCAGGACCTGTTAAATGTTTGAGTTTTCATAGACTCAGTTAAAGCTCAGAACATCTATTATTGAAATTCTAGTTTGAAACGTAACGGATTGTGGTCTGAATTTCGAACTGTCATAACGAAATATTTCCAGCACAGAGTGAATAGACAAAGTCAACCACTCTTTTTGATTCACCACGAACAGAAAATCTTCAAACTACATCTATCCCTCGATTTACACGGTACTCAGTTCACACAATTTTGGCTTTGCACGGTCAAAAAATGCAACCAGTTTCGATTTACACGGTACTGACTGAGATTTCCTTTCTGTGTACGTCTCAGTCAGTACCGTGTAAATCGAAACTGGTTGCATTTTTTGACCGTTCAAAGCCAAAATTCTGTGAACTGAGTACCGTATAAATCGAGGGATAGGTGTAATTCTACATGACGTCATCCTGTCCACCGCCGCAATATGCGACAATCAACGTACTTTGAAAGAAATATGAAATATAATAATTTTTTATGATTATTATATTTTTAACACATAATGCATAAATAATATATAGAATTCTAACAATACATTTCAAATATTGAGCATTTAGACTTAATTGGGGATAACAAATTGCAACGTATAGATAACGATACACGCATAATGAATGTTTACAGCAGATCACACATGCCCACACGAATAATCCAAATGACATATATTTTTTTTAATATGCATAACCAAGGCCCTAAAGACAAGCTCATCCGTTACAAAACAAAATTAATTATTTATTTTTTCAAATTAAGTTAAAATCATAAGAAATAAAAAAAAATAAATGAACAAAATGCCGGAAGAATTCATCTTTATTTGAAACGATAAAAGATATTCATTTAATAATATTTTGAACGTTCTCAAACGTTTCTAATTTCTGATGGTAATGTTAATTTTTTTTTAATATTTTAGTTCTATGAAAAAAGAAATATCTATGGAAGATTTTCTTATTGAATTTCTCAATATGAAATTTCCAAACCTATACCCTAGAATTAAAATTCAAAGTTTTTACTCATACTAAATTTTTATTTTTTTGTCAGAAAATGAATGAAATATATATATATAATTTTTCTCAAAGGTAATGTTTTATAACTGTGATATAGTGAATTTATATTAGAACAACAGTTTTCAGAAATTAGAAATGACGAGCGACAGCAACAGGAAGATGGGTAAAAATAAATTTCGAATGCTGAAATATTTTCTTGCACATAAAGTAAGCACCCCCTCAAGCAGCTGCTTGCCACAGAGGTCTGACAAGAGCCTGTCAGTTTATATGCCATAGTAGAAGGTCTGAGAGGATGGCAGGACCTCAGCAGAAAAACGACACACACATCCATGCGTTAATCCGGGTCCCTTAGATCAGTAGCCAAGCGCGCTAACCACTCGGCCACCTAATATTCATTAATTACTTGAACATAGTGTAATCTACTGAAATGAATTCCATCGTTGAATTTCATCATTCAAATGAAATGAAATCCCTTTCTCTTCCCCCACTCCGCCCCCATTAATTCTGAGCCCGGATGTAGACAAATAAGTTTCATCCTATTGGTCTTTTTTCATTTAGAAACCGCCAAGTGCTTCGAGTGCCCCATCGTCCCCTCCCCCAAATATATATATATATATCGTCTTAACATAATTCTTCTGAAACTAGCATTTTCTCTGTGTGTCGTTTTATTTAATGTTTTTTGGCCCAGTTCTTGTTAGCTTCAGCGTTACGACGTCATGCTCCATCTACCTCCCTTATTGGTCTGTGGTTTCTCCAGATTAATTCTACATTTTCTGTACAGAAAACATAATGATTTCGTAACTGATCGATTATTAAATCAGTTTTCTCCAATTATTCTTTTTATTGACCACCCCGTGGCCAAGTGGTTAAAGGTTTCTCTACTGATCAAATGGATCTGTGATAAGGTGTAATTATTTCTTTTCTCCTGATGCTTCACTTTCCTGATATATTTTCTCTAATGTGTACTGTATTTTAGCGACAGGTTCCTCTCAGATCTCTATGGCAAATATATTCTTAAGGGGTAATTAATTAAATTTTATTTCATTTTTTATACTGTTTTCTTCTAAAAGGATGGCATCTTGTTTTAGAGTAAGTTAAACAATTAAATTAAACCGCTTTGTGAAGACATCTGACATTGATTATTATTCAACAAACACAGAGTTGCTGTGCAACAATCCGACGAAAGAGGAAGAAGATATTAAAAATTCCAACATCTGTTATCTCTGCTAAGATTTCCGGTGTCTCGTGTGAAGACGTGGGACTCCTCAGCTCCTGGAGAAACACATCAACATCCTTTCTGCATCCTTTAAGGTAAGATTTCAAATTAAAAAAAAAAAAACTTATTGTAATACTTTTCATTTGATCTTGTTGTAAATGTAGCTTTCTAGATTGAAAAGTAGAAGTATTTTGATGTTTAGTGTATTGAAAGTCACAGAATCTCTTATAAGTTGTAAAATTAGTATTTCTGCGACCAAATCTTACTCAACACAAATTGACGATTTAACTCAAGTGTCTGAACTTTCAATTTTAAAAATATTAATTCAGTATTTAAAAGCTGCTCTTGACATAACGTGTAAAAATAGCGTCATATAACAAATAAATATATAATAAATAAATACCCCCTCAAGCAGCTGCTTGCCACAGAGGTCTGACAGGAGCCTGTCAGTTTATATGCCATAGTAGAAGGTCTGAGAAGATGGCAGCACCTCAGCAGAAAAACAATACACACAACCATGCCTTACCCGGGGCTCGAACCCAGGTCCCTTAGATCAGTAGCCAATCGTGCTAACCACTCGGCCACGGGACGGCTTGACTGCGTCTATTTTTTTTTTTTTCAAAAAACAAAGATGTAGTTTTTGGATCCTTAAAACAATCATATCTAATTTACTGTATGAAATCACAATAAAGGTGCAAAAGGTTTTAGCTGATGCAGGCAGGAGCGTAGCTATAGGGGGATGGGGGGAGGCTTTCCCCCCCAAAGTAACTCGGAGTTGGCAAAATTCGAAGCGACTTCGTTAAATCTAGGTGAGTTGTGAAAATTTGTAATATTTTTTTTTTGTAAAATTAAGGGGAGTCGTCAAAATCGAGGCAACTTGGCAAATCTAGGGCAGTTTAAAAAAATGGAGAGACGGCAAAATTTAGAGCAGTTGGCAAAAGTCGAAGCCACTTAGTAAAATACAGGTGAGTTGGCAAAATCTGGACAACTTGGTGAAACCTTGGGGCGTTCCCAAAATTCGGAGTGATTTGGCAAAATCTTGGGTAGTTCGCAAAATTCGGAGTGATTTGGGAAAATCGTGGGGAGTTAGCAAAATTCAGGTGAGATGTAAAAATTGAGATTTTTTTCTGTAAAATTATGGCGAGTTGGCAAAATCTAGGGGCAGTTGACAGAATTCGGAGTGACTTGGCAAAATTCGGAGTGTCTTGGCAAAATCGTGGAGAGTTGACAAATTTCAGGTGAGATGTAAAAATTGCCATCTTTTTTTCTGTAAACTCATGGCATATTGGCAAAATCGAGGCAACTTTGCAATATCTAGGAGAGTTGACAAATCTTGAGGGAGTTGGCAAAATTCAGAGTGACTTTAGAAAAATCAGGTGAGATGTAAAAATTGGGATTTTTTCTTTCTGTAACATTGTGGCAAGATGGAGAAGACTTGGCAAAATCTAGGGCAGTTGGCAAAATTCGAATCCACTTGGTAAAATACGGGCGATTTGTGAAAATTGGGATTGTTTTCGTGAAATTAAGGAGAGTTGACAAAATCGATAAAACTTGACAAAAGTTTGGGGAATTTGAAAAATTTGAAGTGACTTGGCAAATTCAGGAGAAATGTAAAAATTGGGATTGTTTTGCGAAATTAAGGAGAGGTGGTAAAATCGAGGCAACTTGGTAAAATCTAGGGAAGTTCGCAAAACTGGAAACCACTTGGTAAAGTACAGGTGAGTTGTAAAAATTGGGATTGGTTTTGTGAAATTAAGGAGAGTTGTAGAAATCGAGGAAATTTAACAAAATGTACGTCAGTTGGCAAAATTCGAATCCATCTTGGTAAATAAGGGCGAGTTGTGATAATTGGGATTGGGTTTTTGAAATTAAGGAGAGTTGACAAAATCGAGAAAACTTGGCAAAATCTTGGGGTGTTTAAAAGTTCTGAAGTGACTTGGCAAATTTAGGAGAGATATAAAGATTGGGATTGGTTTTGTGAAATTAAAGAGAGTTGGCCAAATCAAGGGAAAAATTCACACTGACTTGCTATAATGCACACGAGATGTGAATATTGGGATTATTTCTGTGAAATTATGGCTAGTTGGCAAAACTGGAAGTCAAATGGCAAAATGCTGTAGAGTTGTAAAAATTGCCTTTAACTCTGTCCTCCCCACTCCTGGGGCGGGGTGGCTCAGTCGGTAGCGCGCCAGGCTCGTAATCTGTAGTTCCCAGGTTCGAGTCCCAGCTGGGTCAGCGTTGAGATTTATCTCCGCAAAATTCTCCGCCCTGCCCATGGTCAGTAGGGGACACCGATGGGCCTGGAAAGGCCGCCGTCCGTCGGATGGGACGTTAAGCCGTGGCCCCGTGTGCGGGAGAGACATACTCTGTGCACGTTAAAGAACACGCTGGATGGCCTTAACGGGGGGCTACCATCTGTCTCCCAACAGCTGTTCCAGTGGGTCCCCTGCCCCAACCTTCTCTGAGCCTTCGGGGTCCATGTGACCTGCCATTTAGCCCATGGTGTGCAAAAAAATGCCGCTCAGAGGTAAAACAACCCAACCCCACTACCTCCACCACCACGGAGCGAAAATTTAGGGTAAAAACGTGACAGACATTATTTGCTCAGTTGGCAAAATTTGATTTTCGAGTTGGAAAATTTTTTATTTCTCCCCCCCCCCCCCGCAACCGTAGTCTTTCGCTACGCCCCTGGATGCAGGTTATACTGTAATATCTCTAATATCAGACAAAATAAAAATAAATGAATACCCCGTCAAGCAGCTGCTTGCCACAGAGGTCTGACAGTAGCCTGTCAGTTATATGCCATAGTAGAAGGTCTGTGAGGCTGGCAGGATCTCAGCAGAAAAACGACACATACATCCATGTCTTACCCGGGGCTCGAACCCAGAGTCCCTTAGATTAGTAGCCAAGCACGCTAACCACTCGGCCATGGGACGGCCAATATCAGACAATAACCGTATAAACAGAAACATGTTTGAAATTATGTGTGGAGGGAAACTGAAATGTAGCATAGCTAACCCATTTGATAAGGATCACCAAATATTTTTCTTGTTTGACACAGTGCATTTGTTGAAGTCAATAGGAAACAAATGGTTCAGGCAACTGGATAATGAGCAATCATTTATGGTCCCTTCATTTGATGATCAAAATTTAGTAAGGTCTAGTGCAGTGTCTCGCAAACTGTGTGCCGCGAGAGATTTCCAAATTGACACTAGATATTCGAAAGATTTTGACTAGACTTGTGTTATCGACGTGCTTTAATAAAAATCTTTCAGATTTTATCAACTGGGATCTTGTAAGTATTTATCAAGCTTTTTCCAAATTTTGGTATTAATTTTTGATTATTTCAAGCCATAGAATGGACAAATATTTAAAACAAACACCGAGTTATGATTAATTATATTTATTATTATATTTATTTTAAATAAAATGCATTTAACGAAACTTCAATTTTCCTCTTTTTACGTAACCATCAAAAATTCTTTTTTAGGTTTGCCGCGGAAAAAAAAATTAGATTCAGTGTGCCGCAGAGTAAAAAAAAGTTTGCGAGACACTGGTCTAGTGTGTGACACAGAAATTAAACCACTTCTTTTCCACCTACTTGTCTACATGTGTGGTAAGTTTCGTCTGCTTTCGTGCATTCCTTCATGGCCTTCTCGTGGCCGGGTGGTTAGCACGCTTGGCTACTGATATAAGGGACCTGGGTTCGAGCTCCAGATACGGCATGGACGTTTGTGTTGTTTTTTCTGCTGAGGTGCTGCCATCCGCACAGTTGTGTTGTGTTGTTTTACCTCTGAGCGGCACTTTTTTGCACACCACGGGCTAAATGGCCAGGTCACATGGACCCCGAAGGCTCAGAGAAGGTTGGGGGAGGGGACCCACTGGAACAGCTGTTGGGAGACAGATGGTAGTCTCCCGTCAAGGCCATCCAGCGTGTTCTTTAACGTGCACAGGATATGACTCTCCCGCACACGGAGCCACGGCTTAACGTCCCATCCGACGGACGGCGGCCTTTCCAAGCCCATCGGTGTCCCCTACTGACCGTGGGCAAGGCGGGGAATTTTGCGCAGATAAATCTCAACGCTGACCCAGCTGGGACTCGAACCTGGGAACTACAGATTACGAGCCTAGCGCGCTACCGACCACCCACGCCCCATCGATCTTTTTGACACAACAAGAAAAATATTGAATCATTTCACGGTTCATTCATAGTTTTGATAATCGGCTTTTAGGTTGTTGTCGTTTTCGAACATGGATATATCGGTGAAAACTATATTATCAAGATCACTCGCCAAAATATTTTTGCACTTCAGTTGGTTGGATTCGAAAAGTCGAAATGGTTTGCAAACGCTGTTCCATGCTCAAGAAATGGGCAGTTTTTCGTCACTTAAACACAGTCGGGTGTTTTTACGAACATGAGCGGAGTTTATTTCTGCGTCTTTCTGGCTTTGGCTGAACAATTTTACTATCAAACCATTTATTTTGTTTCAGACTTTACGTGCTGTCATAGATAAGAAGGCTTCCAAATGACGTAAGAGGGTCGAAATATCCGGTGCATATCTATGGAAACCACTTGTTAAGCAACCATTTTTACACATTTCAATATCTTTTAATATACTACTAGTGATGTTTCCAATTTGCTTCTCGAAATACTTCTTGAAATCTTTAGCATGATCAGAGTAACAGAATACAGCTTGGCACCAACTGTTTCAACTTTTTCGAACGAGAACCAGTGGCTTCCTGTATCTTTTTCCTTAACGAAATACCCTAAAAGGAGTTTTACATGCAGGACAAAAGATAAATCAGTGTTTAATCATCACAATCATAGCATTAACAGTTTTGAAATCTCGTTGAAATATCTCACCAACAAGATTTTGAAGATAAGCATTACACGTGGTGATTAGCATTAAGAAAAACACTAAGATATTTACTCAAGATTTAAACATTGGATTGGATTGTTTTACCTCTGAGTGGCACTTTTTTGCACACCATGTGCTAAATGGCCAGGTCACATGGATCCCGAAGGCTCAGAGAAGGTTGGGGGAGGGGACCCACTGGAACAGCTGTTGGGAGACAGATGGTAGCCTCCCGTCAAGGCCATCCAGCGTGTTCTTTAACGTTGGATTGTTTTACCTCTGTGCGGCACTTTTTTGCACACCATGGGCTAAATGGCCAGGCCACAAGGACCCCGAATGCTCAGAGAAGGTTGGGGGAGGTGACCCACTGGAGCAGCTGTTGGGAGACAGATGGTAGCCTCCCGTCATGGCCATCCAACGTGTTCTTTAACGTGCACAGGGTATGGCTCTCCCGCACACGGGACAACGGCTTAACGTCCCATCCGACGGACGGCGGCCTTTTCAAGCCCATCGGTGACCCCTACTGACCGTCGGCAGGGCGGGGGAAATTTTGCGGAGATAAATCCAAGATTTAAACATATGCATAGCATTGTTGGTAACAAAAGCTGTGACAACAAAATATTCTAATTCAGGTTTATTTCTACATAGAATAATTGATTCTCTGACAGTGAAGAGCACTAGGTTGGGGATAATCTGGACTTCAAACACTTAATTCCACATTTCACCAGGGTGCTGCACTCTGAAGTGCCATTGAATTAGGGATAGCAACCTAGTAACATGTTGGATTCCCTCTGGTCCTGATAACAGTCGCCACACGACGAGGCAAGGACTCCACAAGCTTGTGTAAATGCTCCACAGGTATGGCGACCCATGCATTCTCCAGAGCTGTTCACAATTCTCTCAAGGTCGTCGCTGATGGGCAAGGGCCCGAACACTGCTCGACGGTATCCCAAGGATTTTCGATGGGATTTAAATCTGGGCTTCTAGGTGGTCAATTTATTGTTTCAAAGTCAGCAGAATGCTCCTGCAACCATGCAGTTGCCAACCTCGACCTGTGAGATGAACAGTTGTCTTGCTGGCAGACGCCATCTTCATTGGGATGCATGATGGTCACAAATGGGTGTAAATGCTGACGTGATGCATTGATAGTCGTCTGTACACATACCAAAGGCCCCACAGACCCCAGGCCATCACTAAGCCACCACCAGCTTCTACTGTTCCGACCTGACATGCAGGATCCATGGCTTCATGGGGTTGGTGCCATACCCTTAGTCTCCCATCGGCATGACGAAGTTCAAATCGGGATTCAATAATCCAGGCTATCCGTTGCCAATTTTCAATTGTCCAGTTTCAGTGTTCTATAGCCCAGGCAAGGCATTGATCCCAGTGTCATGCTGTTAGAAGTGGGACTCTCGTAGGTTGGCAGCTGCCAAAGTTAAAATGATGACGTGAGCATCGCACAGTCCGTGAACTGACTTCCTGGTTGGAATCCGCATTCAGATGGGAGGTGATTTCAGAAAATGTCTGGCCCTTTTCTGTCTGTATGATGCGGGTCAGATGGCGAATCCCACAATCATTCAAGGCTGGTCAAAGTTGACATTTGCAATTTGTCCGGGTGCT
Organism: Ryuthela nishihirai; assembly: GCA_038380435.1. NCBI lineage: Eukaryota > Metazoa > Arthropoda > Arachnida > Araneae > Heptathelidae > Ryuthela > Ryuthela nishihirai. The sequence goes on from JAWZYU010000026.1 coordinate 56,841,761, forward strand.
TGTTTTTTTGTCGGAATTTTCATATTCCCGGAACACACTTGAAACTGTCGTAAGAGAAAATTCAAGTTCATTGACAATTTCGGAAATCGAGTGTCCCATCCGTCGGGCACCTACCATCTGCCCTCTGTCAAATGCATCTAAATCTCGCGCCTTTCCCATTACGCTTCTCACGACGAATGCTTGGAGAAGCGAAAGCTGACAGCTATATATGACCAGAGTTTCAGACACGTATGCGCGCAAATCCGGAACTTGTAGTACTGACTAATTCAATGGCACTTTAGTGCATAACTTTAGTGAAAGTAAAGTTATTAGAGGATATTACAAGATTTAAAGTTTGAATGTGGTGAGAAATTTACAACTCGGGAAAAGTAAATAATTAAGCACTTCAGTTGGTTTTGGGAAATTGGTGTAAAAGTCATATTTCTACATCTCTTTCCCAAAACATGAAAAGTTGCAGAATTTTAGAGGAAAAAAAAACATTAATATTTGCGGAATCATAAAAAAGGGCAATTTGCGGAAATTTAAAAAAAAGTTGAAATTCGCGCTGCGAAAACTTGAGCTCTAATAATAAATTCCCGAATTACCTGTTGAAATATAGTTCAAGAAATAATTTTATGGGAAACACGAGTTTTGCCGATGAGTGAGGTTGAACCCATGCCTCCCAGTTACATGCCAGGTGTTCTAATCACTAAGCTATCACCAGTTCTGTCATTTATCAACTCGGATGTGACTTTTTGATATCACTGATCATGTCGCCATCTGTGATCAGGAAAGGCAACTTATCCAGTATTGCTGAATATATAGATGTTATCGCACTTGATTAGTGATCAAAGGGACCTGGGTTTGAGCCCAAGATGAGGATTGGATTTTTGTGTTGTCTTTCTGCTGAGGTCCCGCCATTCTCACAAGCTTTCCACTATAGCATAGGGGCAGGGGTGGCTCAGTCGGTAGCGCGCCAGAGTCGTAATCTGCAATTCCCAGGTTCGAGTCCCAGCTGTGTCAGCGTTGAGATTTATCCCTGCAAAACTCCCCCACCCTGCCCACGGTCAGTAGGGGACACCGATGGGCTTAGAAAGACCACCGTCCGTCGGATGGGACGTTAAGCAGTGGCCCCGTGTGCGTGAGAGCCATACTCTGTGCACGTTAAAGAACACGCTGGATGGCCTTGACGGGAGGCTACCATCGGTCCCCCAACAGCTCTTCCAGTGGGTCCCCTCCCCTAACCTTCTCTGAGCCTTCGGGGTCCATGTGACCTGGCCATTTATTCTATGGTGTGGAAAGAAGTGTCGTTCAGAAGCAAAACAACCAACCCAACTATAGCATATAAACTGACAAGCTCCTGTCAGACCTCTGTGACAAGCAGCTACTTGAGGGGATATTTTTTTATTTGAATAAGAAATTCCCTCATTCTTAAGCATTATTAATGTAAGAATCGATCAATAATGAATTCACAAATCTGTAAAGTCATTATTGCTCGATTCTTACATTAATAATGCTTAAGAATGAGTGAATTTCTTATTGACATTTTATTATGAATTATATATTCATATTATGAATTACCTGTTGACATTTCCCCACAAAACCGTTTCTTGAGGTTATCTCCGAAAATATTATCGATTGATTTGTGCTTTAATAATGCTTTAACGTGAGTGACATCCTTATTTAACATCTATATATGGGGCGGGGGTGGCTCAGTCGGTAGCGCGCCAGGCTCGTAATCTGTAGTTCCTAGGTTCGAGTCCCAGCGGGGTCAGGGTTGAGATTTATCTCCGCAAAATTCCCCGCCCTCCCCACGCTCAGTAGGCGACACCGATGGGCTTGGAAAGGCCGTCGTCCGTCGGATGGGACGTTAAGCCGTGGGCCCGTGTGCGGGAGGACCATACCCTGTGCACGTTAAAGAACACACTGGATGGCCTTGACGGGAGGCTACCATCTGTCTCCCAACAGCTGTTCCAGTGGGTCCCCTCCCCGAACCTTCTCTGAGCCTTTGTGGTCCATGTGACCTGACCATTTAGCCCATGGTGTGCAAAAAAGTGCCGCTCGGAAGTAAAACAATACAACCCAACACAACATCTATATATTTAGCAACATTCGATAAGTTGAAACAACCTGATCATAGATGGCGCCATGAGCAACAAGGTCATTGAAATTGAAAATTCACAAGTAAGTAGATATATAAAAGAGCTCTTGATAACTTAGTGGTTAGAGCACCTGGCAAGTAACTAGGAGGCATGGGTTCGAATCCCACTCATGGCAAAATTAAATTTTTCAACAATTTTTTTTTTAGCAATATAGTCATTTTGTTCTTGGCAGAAATGTTAATGTTAATTAGCAGAAGCAGATTTAGAGGTCTGGGGCCCTTTGGGGTTTTAAGAAAAAAAAATAGTTGTAAATTCCCAGAATGATTTGGGGCCCCTCAGTAATCACGACGCTGAGCGGCCGCCTATCACTTGGCGGTTTCTAAATCAGAAAAGAGCAATACGATGAAACTTATTTGTCTACATCCGGGCGCAAAATTAAAGGGGGCGGAGTGGGGGGAGGGAAAGGGATTCGATTTCATTTCATTTGAATGTTGCAATTCATTTCAGAAGGCATTCAAGAAATTAATTAATATTTTGCGCAAGAACATATTTCACTATTCATCTTTATTTTTAAAAACATAAAAATAAATGCCCCCCTCAAGCAGCTGCTTGCCACAGAGGTCTGACAGGAGCCTGTCAGTTTATATGCCACAGTAGAAGGTCTGAGAGGATGGCAGGACTTCAGCAGATAAACGAAACAAACAGCCATGCCTTACCCGGGGCTCGAACCCAGGTCCCGTAGATCAGTAGCCAAGCGTGCTAATCACTCGGCCATATTACATTCACAAAAAAAAAACACATTTCTAATTTCTGAAAACTGTTGTTCCAATGTAAATTCATATATCACAGTTATAAAACATTGGTTTTGAGAAAAATTATATATGTACAGGGTGTCCCTGAATTCATGGCGCAAACGTGAGGGGATTTCAAACAGAGGTTTCCAGAGCCCAAACAGAGGTTTCCAGAGTGACATTTATTGGAGAACATTACAACAAATGCTCCAATGTCTGCCCACCAACGTTGATACAAGTGGCACAATGGCGGAGCAGTGATCAGAGCACCTGCTCGTGAACACCAGGCTTGTCGCGCATATCGGCGGCTGTGATGGACAGTCGGGCTACCACATACTCCATGGACTGCACGGGCATCTCGTACATGACTTCAAATGTCCCCAGAGAGAGAAATCGATACAAGAAAGATCAGGCGATCTGGGGGGCTACGGGATGGAACCACCATGCCTAACCCATCGGTTCCCAAATGTGGTATGAAGATGCTGACGCACGTCCATGCTGAAATGGGCGGGTGCCCCATCATGCTGGAACCACATACAAGCAGAGATTGCGGCTGGTAGATCCTGAAGCAATTCTGTCAAAACCTGTTGGAGAAAAATCTGGTACGTTCGCACATCGAGGCAGTCCGGCAATAGGTAGGGACCAATTAAGTAGACATCCACGACCCAGTCATTCACGGCGAACCATTGCTGGTTTGAATTTGGACCTGTACCATAGGGGGTTCTGGGTGCCCACAAATGCGCATTATGGACATTCACTTTCGCCTTCATGTGAAAATGTTGATTCATCCGTAAAGAGCACATTCACGGGGAAATCGCGATGTGCGGCACTGTGCTGCAGGAACCACTGGGTGAAATCCATGCGCAGAGGATAATCAACAGCTGTCAAAGCCTGAACTCGCTGCAAGTGATAGGGATGTAGCCCTTCTTCATGCAGTACTCGCCAGACACTGTTCCGATGCACACCCAGACTCTGGGCAGTGGGTCGCGTGCTTGTACCTGAGTATCTGTCACAATACGCAAGATGTCCTCGCTCATAGCTGGCGTTCTGACTGTCCGTGCTCATCCGGCATGATATCGACTGACGCGGAAGCTGCCTGTCTCAAGACAGCTGGCGGTGCAGTCGTGCAAACATTTTATGATCGGGCACTCGACTCGTAGGATATTGCTCACGGTAGTCTTTCCAACTCTGTACCATTTCCCTCGGCTACGCCGTACATGCATATCGGCTTTTTCTGCTCCATCTCGTGTCCGGTCGATGCTGAGAGTGCTGGGGTTTGGCCAATCCAGCCATTTTAAGCCGTGCCGTCTCGTCTGCGCCCCCTACCGGCAATGGGCTGCGTTTGCGGCCGCATATTCTATGACAAATATTGGTGGGTTCAGTGTGTACTACCATCCCCTCACGTTTGGGCCATGAATTCAGGAACACCCTGTATATATATTTTTTTCTATAATTTTCTGACAAAAAAAATCAAAATTTAGTATCAGTAAAATCTTTGAATTTTAATTCAAGAGTTTCTTTGGAAATTTCATGTTGGGAAATCCAATAAGAAAGTCTTCCATAGAAATTTCTTTTTCATAGAACTAAAATATTTTTAAAAAAAATTAACATTACCATCAGAAATTAGAAATGTTTGAGAACGTTGAAAATATTATTAAATGATTACCTTTTATCGTTTCAACTAAAGATAGAACTTCGCCAGCATTTTGTTTATTTACAGAACAACAGTTTAACAACAAAAATTTTCAGAAATTAGAAATGACGAGCGAAAAGCAACAGGAAGATAGGAAAAAATAAATTCGAATGCTTAAATATTTTCCTGCACATAACATTCATTAATTTCTTTAACATAGTGTAACCTTCTGAAATGAATTGCATCATTCAAATGAAATAAAATCCAATCCCTTTCTCTTCCCCCACTCCGCCCCCATTAATTCTGGGCCCGGATGTAGACAAATAAGTTTCATCCTATTGGTCTTTTCTGATTTAGAAACCCCCAAGAGCTATGAGTGCCCCATCCTCCCCTCCCCCATATATATATATATCGTCTTAACATAATTTTTCTGAAAAAAATATTTTCTCTCTGTGTCGTTTTATTTAATGTTTTTTGACCCAGTTCTTGTTAGCTTCAGTGTTACGACGTCATGCCCCATCTACCTCCCTTATTGGTCTGTGGTTTCTCCAGATTAATTCTACATTTTCTGTACAGAAAACATAATGATTTCGTAACTGATCGATTATTAAATCAGTTTTCTCCAATTATTCTTTTTATTGACCACCCCGTGGCCAAGTGGTTAAAGGTTTCTCTACTGATCAAATGGATCTGTGATAAGGTGTAATTATTTCTTTTCTCCTGATGCTTCACTTTCCTGATATATTTTCTCTAATGTGTACTGTATTTTAGCGACAGGTTCCTCTCAGATCTCTATGGCAAATATCTTCTTAAGGGGTAATTTATTCAACTTTATTTCATTTTCTATACTGTTTTCTTCTAAAAGGAGGGCTTCTTGTTTTAGATAAAGTTATACAATTAAATTCAAACGCTTTGTGAAAACATCTGACATTGATTATTATTCAACAAACACAGAGTTCATGTGCAACAATCCGACGAAAGAGGAAGAAGATATTAAAAATTCCAACATCTGTTATCTCTGCTAAGATTTCCGGTGTCTCCTGTGAAGACGTGGGACTCCTCAGCTCCTGGAGAAACACATCAACATCCTTTCTGTATCCTTTAAAGTAAGATTTGAAATTTAAAAAAAAACACTTAGGGTAACACTTTAAACTTGTTCTTAGTCTAATGCAGCTTTCTAGATTAAAAAGTAGAAGTATTTTGATGTTTAGTGTATTGAAAGTCACAGAATCTCTTATAAGTTGTAAAATTAGTATTTCTGCGACCAAATGTTACTCAACACAAATTGACGATGTAACTCAAGTGTTCATCAGTTTGAAAAAGTCTTTTTCAAGATTATTTATGGCATTAATTCGTTTTGTTGTATTAAAATCTAAGTAAGGTTTCAGCCATGGTTTTTGATCAAATTTCAAGATTCTATGCACCTGTTTCACCCTCAATCCCAGTTCCACATAGAGTTTAAGTAACCTAGAGTGAACGACATAATTTTGTTTGTCGAACAGATTTGGAATCGAGAATGACACATTACTATCAGAGAGTTTCAATTTTTCAGGAGCCAAGGGGAAATCATTGTTTTAAATCGTGTAGATGTGCCGGATATTCTAGATCAACTTCGAAGAAATAACCCTTTTTGCTGTCGTCTGGAATATTAAACAGGTCAATATCATTTACCCATTTGAAATTACCAGTTGGAAGAGGCTGAGACATTGCCGAGCCATATAAATTGTTTACATCAAAGTTCATGATATAGTTTTGTGGTTTACTTATCTAATATGGATCTACTAAAGGATTGTTGGCCTGTGCAAAAATCTTGGACACTAAAGATATTCCTCCTCGCAGATCTCTTTCTATGAAAAAACACATATCACCTTTTATAAGTTCCACCTCAATTTCTGTCATTTTTAAACAGGCAGCATAGGATAAGCCAGGAGAGTTAAAATAATGACAAGGATCGAGTTGGTAGTTATTCATACACGAATTTCTGTAGCTTTCAAATATATATATCCTAGCAGTAATACATCAGTGATCATGTACAGATCGTGATATTCCCCGAAGGTAGCAATAGAAAAGTCTTTCCATAAAATTTGAGCTCTTTCGTATTGTTCATTGTTTTGGAAATTCTCTTTGGATGGAAGTGACGTTTGCAAAAACTGAGCACTCTGTTGCAAGTACTCATAAGGAAAACTTCCTTTACTTTTCAAAAGTTCTTTCTGCGAGTCATTCAGATTATGTTGTCTACAGTATTGACTTAGGATGTAGAAATTTTCCACATTTTTCGACAGTGAATCCAGTGAAGAACTGAGGAACATGAATGAATCAACAAATTTAATTTGACCGAATTTAATGCATATGTATTTTTCTGTAGTTTGTGGAATACAAGAAATTTTCTTCTTATCTTTAAATTTCCGCAAATGTTTTACTATAAAGTGGCCATCAAATCCTTTGAGATTATGAAACAACACTGGTATTTCAAGTGAGAATTTGAATTGAAGATTACATTTGTTGTGAACAGCACCTCTGTATTTTCCAGTTAAGTGATCGTGGTCCCTTACTCTATCGGTTCCTAGAATTTTCTCACAAATATTACAATATTTTGCTCCAGTAAAATTTGCCAATCAAAATCAGTCATCTTAACATTTCTTTTCTTCAAATCATTGATCAAATTTTCGGCTTTGATCATTTCATTCAAAAAATGTTCTCTTACATTTTTCCCTCTGTACATTCTGATTTTGATCAGTTTACCTTCCGATAAAACTATAATATATGCAAATCCTGACGGTACTAAATACTTAGTTCGCACCCTACATGGATTATTTTCAATTCTTCTACATTTCGAAAAGCATTCGAAGTCTGCATAAATCACATATGGGTGGTTCAAACCGTTTTTAATTGTATGGAATTTCGTACTATTTGCTTCGGGAAACTTGATAGTTTGTAAAGTGTTTGATTTGCAATTGTCTACATGATTCTTTAATAACTCGTCGCGAGTGAAATTATGAAGACAGTATGGGCAGGGATAGGATTTACCATTATATCTTGAAAGGTATGCTGTAACCCTACTAATATTTTTAATCCAACAATAGTAAGAATTACTGCCGTCTTTTAAAATTAAAAGTTGTATGGATTCTTAATAGGATTCTGTGAAATATATAACGTATGCAAACCATCTTTCTTAGAATTAAAAACATTTATAGAAAGATTATTTATAATATCGGGTTACTGGATAAGTCAATGAAGATGCGTCTAAGACGTTTTCAAATATTTTATCTTTTTCCACACTTTGTGGATGGTCTTTAGCAGGATGTAGAGCTGATAATACTGACCACAAGAAACATTTGTTGTCGTAGATTTTAACATTCACGGTTCCTTTTGTATATTTCAAATGTTCTGGTAAATTTACGAAAGCAGAAGCTCCAACTGCATTATACTGAGACATTTGAATTTCAATAGAAATTATTTTGTCAAACACCCATCCAATTCCCTTTTGTATAAAATTTTCAAAGTCGTTATCAATTTTCTCATAAGCATTTTTTAGTAATTCATTGAGATAGGAAGGCAAACTGATTATTTCGTTACATGTCGAAAAATCTGTCCTTCAGGATCCGTTTGCTTTTTAAATTTTATTTGTAATATGAATATAACTTTCAAAGGCTGAATGAGTTTCTTGGGAATTATATGTTTCCAAATATTGTTATTTTTCTCCAGGAAACTTTTTATGCCTTCTCTGACATGTGATCGACGATGTGATCTGAGATGTGAGAACGAGCAGTGGACGCTGGTCCTCGTACCGGTCGCTTCGGGCGATGTGAGAACGAGCACTGAACGCTGGTCCTCGCATCGGTCGCTTTGGGCGATGTGAGAACGAGCACTGGACGCTGGTCCTCACACCGGTCGCTTTGAGCGATGTGAGAACGAGCACTGAAGGCTGGTCCTCACACCGGTCGCTTTGGGTGATGTGAGAACGAGCACTGAAGGCTGGTCCTCACACCGGTCGCTTTGGGCGATGTGAGAACGAGCAGTGGACGCTGGTCCAAACACCGGTAGCTTTTGGCGATGTGAGAACGAGCAGTGGACGCTGCTCCTCACACCGGTCGCTTTGGGTGATGTGAGAACGAACACTGAAGGCTGGTCCTCACACCGGAATCTTTGGGCAATGTGAGAACGAGTACTGGACGCTGGTCCTCACACCGGTCGATTTAGGCGATGTGAGAACGAGCAATGGACGCTGGTCTTCACACCGGTCGCTTTGGGCGATGTGAGAACGAGCACTGAACGCTGGTCCTCACACCGGAATCTTTGGGCAATGTGAGAACGAGTACTGGACGCTGGTCCTCACACCGGTCGATTTAGGCGATGTGAGAACGAGCAATGGACGCTGGTCTTCACACCGGTCGCTTTGGGCGATGTGAGAACGAGCACTGAACGCTGGTCCTCACACCGGTCGCTTTGGGCGATGTGAGAACGAGCACTGAATACTGATCCTCACACCGGTCGCTTTGGGAGATGTGAGAATGAGCAGTGGACGCTGGTCATCACACCGGTCGCTTTAGGCGATGTGAGAACGAGCACTGAAGGCTGGTCCTCACACCTGTATCATTGGGCGATGTGAGAACGAGCAGAGGACGCTGGTCCTCACATCGGTCGCTTTGGGCGATGTGAGAACGAGCAGTGGACGCTGGTCCTCCCACCGGTCGCTTTAGGCGATGTGAGAACGAGCACTGAAGGCTGGTCCTCACACCGGTATCATTGGGCGATGTCAGAACGAGCAGTGGACGCTGGTCCTCACACCGGTCGCTTTGGGCGATGTGAGAACGAGCACTGAAGGCTGGTCCTCACACCGGTATCTTTGGGCAATGTGAGAACGAGCACTGGACGCTGGTCCACATACCGGTCGCTTTCGGCGATATGAGAACGAGCAATGGACGCTGGTCCTCACACCGGTCGCTTTGGGCGATGTGAGAACGAGCACTGAACGCTGGTCCTCACATAGGTAGCTTTGGGCGATGTGAGAACGAGCACTGAGTGCTGGTCCTCACACCGGTCGATTTGGGCGATGTGAGAATGAGCAGCGGACGCTGGTCTTCACACCGGTCGCTTTGGGCGATGTGAGAATAAGCAGTGAACGCTGGTCCTCACACCGGTCGCTTTGGGCGATGTCAGAACGAGCAGTGGACGCTGGTCCTCACACTGGTCGCTTTGGGCGATGTGAGAACGAGCAGTGGACGCTGGTCCTCACACCGGTAGCTTTGGGCGATGTGAGAACGAGCAGTGGACGCTGGTCTTCACACCGGTCGCTTTGGGCGATGTGAGAAAGAGCAGTGAATGCTGGTCCTCACACCGGTCGCTTTGGGCGATGTGAGAACGAGCAGTGGACGTTGATCCTCACACCGGTAGCTTTGGGCGATGTGAGAACGAGCAGTGTACGCTGGTCCTCACACCGTTCAATTTGGACGATATGAGAACGAGCAGTAAACGCTGGTCCTCACACCGGTCGTTTTGGGCGATGTGAGAATGAGCAGTGGACGCTGGTCCTCACACCGGTCACTTTGGGCAATGTGAGAACTAGCACTGAAAGCTGGTCCTCACATCGGTCGCTTTGGGCGATGTGAGAACGAGCAGTGGACGCTGGTACTCACACCGATTGCTTTGGGCGATGTGAGAACGAGCACTGGATGCTGGTCCTCACCACCGGTCTCTTTCCGCGATGTGAGAACCAGCACTGAAGGCTGGTCCTCACACTGGTGGGTTTCGGCGATGTGAGAACGAGCAGTGGACGCTGGTCCTCACACCGGTAGCTTTGGGCGATGTGAGAACGAGCAGTGGACGCTGGTCTTCACACCGGTCGCTTTGGGCGATGTGAGAAAGAGCAGTGAATGCTGGTCTTCACACCGGTCGCTTTGGGGGATGTGAGAAAGAGCAGTGAATGCTGGTCCTCACACCGGTCGCTTTGGGCGATGTGAGAACGAGCAGTGGACGTTGATCCTCACACCGGTAGCTTTGGGCGATGTGAGAACGAGCACTGAATGCTGGTCCTCACACCGGTCGCTTTGGGCGATGTGAGAACGAGCAGTGGACGCTGGTCTTCACACCGGTCGCTTTGGGCGATGTGAGAACGAGCAGTGAACGCTGGTCCTCACACCGGTCGCTTTGGGCGATGTCAGAACGAGCAGTGGACGCTGGTCCTCACACTGGTCGCTTTGGGCGATGTGAGAACGAGCAGTGGACGCTGGTCCTCACACCGGTAGCTTTGGGCGATGTGAGAACGAGCAGTGGACGCTGGTCTTCACACCGGTCGCTTTGGGCGATGTGAGAAAGAGCAGTGAATGCTGGTCCTCACACCGGTCGCTTTGGGCGATGTGAGAACGAGCAGTGGACGTTGATCTTCACACCGGTAGCTTTGGGCGATGTGAGAACGAGCAGTGTACGCTGTCCTCACACCGTTCAATTTGGACGATATGAGAACGAGCAGTAAACGCTGGTCCTCACACCGGTCGCTTTGGGCGATGTGTTAATGAGCAGTGGACGCTGGTCCTCGCACCGGTCACTTTGGGCAATGTGAGAACGAGCACTGAAAGCTGGTCCTCACATCGGTCGCTTTGGGCGATGTGAGAACGAGCAGTGGACGCTGGTACTCACACCGATTGCTTTGGGCGATGTGAGAACGAGCACTGGATGCTGGTCCTCACACCGGTCGCTTTCGGCGATATGAGAACGAGCAATGGACGCTGGTCCTCACACCGGTCGCTTTGGGCGATGTGAGAACGAGCACTGAACGCTGGTCCTCACATAGGTAGCTTTGGGCGATGTGAGAACGAGCACTGAGTGCTGGTCCTCACACCGGTCGATTTGGGCGATGTGAGAATGAGCAGTGGACGCTGGTCTTCACACCGGTCGCTTTGGGCGATGTGAGAATAAGCAGTGAACGCTGGTCCTCACACCGGTCGCTTTGGGCGATGTCAGAACGAGCAGTGGACGCTGGTCCTCACACTGGTCGCTTTGGGCGATGTGAGAACGAGCAGTGGACGCTGGTCCTCACACCGGTAGCTTTGGGCGATGTGAGAACGAGCAGTGGACGCTGGTCTTCACACCGGTCGCTTTGGGCGATGTGAGAAAGAGCAGTGAATGCTGGTCCTCACACCGGTCGCTTTGGGCGATGTGAGAACGAGCAGTGGACGTTGATCCTCACACCGGTAGCTTTGGGCGATGTGAGAACGAGCAGTGTACGCTGGTCCTCACACCGTTCAATTTGGACGATATGAGAACGAGCAGTAAACGCTGGTCCTCACACCGGTCGTTTTGGGCGATGTGAGAATGAGCAGTGGACGCTGGTCCTCACACCGGTCACTTTGGGCAATGTGAGAACGAGCACTGAAAGCTGGTCCTCACATCGGTCGCTTTGGGCGATGTGAGAACGAGCACTGAACGCTGGTCCTCACACCGGTCGCTTTGGGCGATGTGAGAACGAGCACTGAATACTGATCCTCACACCGGTCGCTTTGGGAGATGTGAGAATGAGCAGTGGACGCTGGTCATCACACCGGTCGCTTTAGGCGATGTGAGAACGAGCACTGAAGGCTGGTCCTCACACCTGTATCATTGGGCGATGTGAGAACGAGCAGAGGACGCTGGTCCTCACATCGGTCGCTTTGGGCGATGTGAGAACGAGCAGTGGACGCTGGTCCTCCCACCGGTCGCTTTAGGCGATGTGAGAACGAGCACTGAAGGCTGGTCCTCACACCGGTATCATTGGGCGATGTCAGAACGAGCAGTGGACGCTGGTCCTCACACCGGTCGCTTTGGGCGATGTGAGAACGAGCACTGAAGGCTGGTCCTCACACCGGTATCTTTGGGCAATGTGAGAACGAGCACTGGACGCTGGTCCACATACCGGTCGCTTTCGGCGATATGAGAACGAGCAATGGACGCTGGTCCTCACACCGGTCGCTTTGGGCGATGTGAGAACGAGCACTGAACGCTGGTCCTCACATAGGTAGCTTTGGGCGATGTGAGAACGAGCACTGAGTGCTGGTCCTCACACCGGTCGATTTGGGCGATGTGAGAACGAGCAGTGGACGCTGGTCTTCACACCGGTCGCTTTGGGCGATGTGAGAATAAGCAGTGAACGCTGGTCCTCACACCGGTCGCTTTGGGCGATGTCAGAACGAGCAGTGGACGCTGGTCCTCACACTGGTCGCTTTGGGCGATGTGAGAACGAGCAGTGGACGCTGGTCCTCACACCGGTAGCTTTGGGCGATGTGAGAACGAGCAGTGGACGCTGGTCTTCACACCGGTCGCTTTGGGCGATGTGAGAAAGAGCAGTGAATGCTGGTCCTCACACCGGTCGCTTTGGGCGATGTGAGAACGAGCAGTGGACGTTGATCCTCACACCGGTAGCTTTGGGCGATGTGAGAACGAGCAGTGTACGCTGGTCCTCACACCGTTCAATTTGGACGATATGAGAACGAGCAGTAAACGCTGGTCCTCACACCGGTCGTTTTGGGCGATGTGAGAATGAGCAGTGGACGCTGGTCCTCACACCGGTCACTTTGGGCAATGTGAGAACTAGCACTGAAAGCTGGTCCTCACATCGGTCGCTTTGGGCGATGTGAGAACGAGCAGTGGACGCTGGTACTCACACCGATTGCTTTGGGCGATGTGAGAACGAGCACTGGATGCTGGTCCTCACCACCGGTCTCTTTCCGCGATGTGAGAACCAGCACTGAAGGCTGGTCCTCACACTGGTGGGTTTCGGCGATGTGAGAACGAGCAGTGGACGCTGGTCCTCACACCGGTAGCTTTGGGCGATGTGAGAACGAGCAGTGGACGCTGGTCTTCACACCGGTCGCTTTGGGCGATGTGAGAAAGAGCAGTGAATGCTGGTCTTCACACCGGTCGCTTTGGGGGATGTGAGAAAGAGCAGTGAATGCTGGTCCTCACACCGGTCGCTTTGGGCGATGTGAGAACGAGCAGTGGACGTTGATCCTCACACCGGTAGCTTTGGGCGATGTGAGAACGAGCACTGAATGCTGGTCCTCACACCGGTCGCTTTGGGCGATGTGAGAACGAGCAGTGGACGCTGGTCTTCACACCGGTCGCTTTGGGCGATGTGAGAACGAGCAGTGAACGCTGGTCCTCACACCGGTCGCTTTGGGCGATGTCAGAACGAGCAGTGGACGCTGGTCCTCACACTGGTCGCTTTGGGCGATGTGAGAACGAGCAGTGGACGCTGGTCCTCACACCGGTAGCTTTGGGCGATGTGAGAACGAGCAGTGGACGCTGGTCTTCACACCGGTCGCTTTGGGCGATGTGAGAAAGAGCAGTGAATGCTGGTCCTCACACCGGTCGCTTTGGGCGATGTGAGAACGAGCAGTGGACGTTGATCTTCACACCGGTAGCTTTGGGCGATGTGAGAACGAGCAGTGTACGCTGTCCTCACACCGTTCAATTTGGACGATATGAGAACGAGCAGTAAACGCTGGTCCTCACACCGGTCGCTTTGGGCGATGTGTTAATGAGCAGTGGACGCTGGTCCTCGCACCGGTCACTTTGGGCAATGTGAGAACGAGCACTGAAAGCTGGTCCTCACATCGGTCGCTTTGGGCGATGTGAGAACGAGCAGTGGACGCTGGTACTCACACCGATTGCTTTGGGCGATGTGAGAACGAGCACTGGATGCTGGTCCTCACACCGGTCGATTTGGGCGATGTGAGAACGAGCAGTGGACGCTGGTCTTCACACCGGTCGCTTTGGGCGATGTGAGAACGAGCAGTGGACGCTGGTCTTCACACCGGTCGCTTTGGGCGATGTGAGAACAAGCAGTGAACGCTGGTCCTCACACCGGTCGCTTTGGGCGATGTCAGAACGAGCAGTGGACGCTGGTCCTCACACTGGTCGCTTTGGGCGATGTGAGAACGAGCAGTGGACGCTGGTCCTCACACCGGTAGCTTTGGGCGATGTGAGAACGAGCAGTGGACGCTGGTCTTCACACCGGTCGCTTTGGGCGATGCGAGAAAGAGCAGTGAATGCTGGTCCTCACACCGGTCGCTTTGGGCGATGTGAGAACGAGCAGTGGACGTTGATCCTCACACCGGTAGCTCTGGGCGATGTGAGAACGAGCAGTGTACGCTGGTCCTCACACCGTTCAATTTGAACGATATGAGAACGAGCAGTAAACGCTGGTCCTCACACCGGTCGCTTTGGGCGATGTGTTAACGAGCAGTGGACGCTGGTCCTCACACCGGTCACTTTGGGCAATGTGAGAACGAGCACTGAAAGCTGGTCCTCACATCGGTCGCTTTGGGCGATGTGAGAACGAGCAGTGGACGCTGGTACTCACACCGATTGCTTTGGGCGATGTGAGAACGAGCACTGGATGCTGGTCCTCACCACCGGTCTCTTTCCGCGATGTGAGAACCAGCACTGAAGGCTGGTCCTCACACTGGTGGGTTTCGGCGATGTGAGAACGAGCAGTGGACGCTGGTCCTCACACCGGTAGCTTTGGGCGATGTGAGAACGAGCAGTGGACGCTGGTCTTCACACCGGTCGCTTTGGGCGATGTGAGAAAGAGCAGTGAATGCTGGTCTTCACACCGGTCGCTTTGGGCGATGTGAGAAAGAGCAGTGAATGCTGGTCCTCACACCGGTCGCTTTGGGCGATGTGAGAACGAGCAGTGGACGTTGATCCTCACACCGGTAGCTTTGGGCGATGTGAGAACGAGCACTGAATGCTGGTCCTCACACCGGTCGATTTGGGCGATGTGAGAACGAGCAGTGGACGCTGGTCTTCACACCGGTCGCTTTGGGCGATGTGAGAACGAGCAGTGGACACTGGTCTTCACACCGGTCGCTTTGGGCGATGTGAGAACAAGCAGTGAATGCTGGTCCTCACACCGGTCGCTTTGGGCGATGTCAGAACGAGCAGTGGACGCTGGTCCTCACACTGGTCGCTTTGGGCGATGTGAGAACGAGCAGTGGACGCTGGTCTTCACACCGGTCGCTTTGGGCGATGTGAGAAAGAGCAGTGAATGCTGGTCCTCACACCGGTCGCTTTGGGCGATGTGAGAACGAGCAGTGGACGTTGATCCTCACACCGGTAGCTTTGGGCGATGTGAGAACGAGCAGTGTACGCTGGTCCTCACACTGTTCAATTTGGACGATATGAGAACGAGCAGTAAACGCTGGTCCTCACACCGGTCGTTTTGGGCGATGTGAGAATGAGCAGTGGACGCTGGTCCTCACACCGGTCACTTTGGGCAATGTGAGAACTAGCACTGAAAGCTGGTCCTCACATCGGTCGCTTTGGGCGATGTGAGAACGAGCAGTGGACGCTGGTACTCACACCGATTGCTTTGGGCGATGTGAGAACGAGCACTGGATGCTGGTCCTCACCACCGGTCTCTTTCCGCGATGTGAGAACCAGCACTGAAGGCTGGTCCTCACACTGGTGGGTTTCGGCGATGTGAGAACGAGCAGTGGACGCTGGTCCTCACACCGGTAGCTTTGGGCGATGTGAGAACGAGCAGTGGACGCTGGTCTTCACACCGGTCGCTTTGGGCGATGTGAGAAAGAGCAGTGAATGCTGGTCTTCACACCGGTCGCTTTGGGGGATGTGAGAAAGAGCAGTGAATGCTGGTCCTCACACCGGTCGCTTTGGGCGATGTGAGAACGAGCAGTGGACGTTGATCCTCACACCGGTAGCTTTGGGCGATGTGAGAACGAGCACTGAATGCTGGTCCTCACACCGGTCGCTTTGGGCGATGTGAGAACGAGCAGTGGACGCTGGTCTTCACACCGGTCGCTTTGGGCGATGTGAGAACGAGCAGTGAACGCTGGTCCTCACACCGGTCGCTTTGGGCGATGTCAGAACGAGCAGTGGACGCTGGTCCTCACACTGGTCGCTTTGGGCGATGTGAGAACGAGCAGTGGACGCTGGTCCTCACACCGGTAGCTTTGGGCGATGTGAGAACGAGCAGTGGACGCTGGTCTTCACACCGGTCGCTTTGGGCGATGTGAGAAAGAGCAGTGAATGCTGGTCCTCACACCGGTCGCTTTGGGCGATGTGAGAACGAGCAGTGGACGTTGATCTTCACACCGGTAGCTTTGGGCGATGTGAGAACGAGCAGTGTACGCTGTCCTCACACCGTTCAATTTGGACGATATGAGAACGAGCAGTAAACGCTGGTCCTCACACCGGTCGCTTTGGGCGATGTGTTAATGAGCAGTGGACGCTGGTCCTCGCACCGGTCACTTTGGGCAATGTGAGAACGAGCACTGAAAGCTGGTCCTCACATCGGTCGCTTTGGGCGATGTGAGAACGAGCAGTGGACGCTGGTACTCACACCGATTGCTTTGGGCGATGTGAGAACGAGCACTGGATGCTGGTCCTCACACCGGTCGATTTGGGCGATGTGAGAACGAGCAGTGGACGCTGGTCTTCACACCGGTCGCTTTGGGCGATGTGAGAACGAGCAGTGGACGCTGGTCTTCACACCGGTCGCTTTGGGCGATGTGAGAACAAGCAGTGAACGCTGGTCCTCACACCGGTCGCTTTGGGCGATGTCAGAACGAGCAGTGGACGCTGGTCCTCACACTGGTCGCTTTGGGCGATGTGAGAACGAGCAGTGGACGCTGGTCCTCACACCGGTAGCTTTGGGCGATGTGAGAACGAGCAGTGGACGCTGGTCTTCACACCGGTCGCTTTGGGCGATGCGAGAAAGAGCAGTGAATGCTGGTCCTCACACCGGTCGCTTTGGGCGATGTGAGAACGAGCAGTGGACGTTGATCTTCACACCGGTAGCTTTGGGCGATGTGAGAACGAGCAGTGTACGCTGTCCTCACACCGTTCAATTTGGACGATATGAGAACGAGCAGTAAACGCTGGTCCTCACACCGGTCGCTTTGGGCGATGTGTTAATGAGCAGTGGACGCTGGTCCTCGCACCGGTCACTTTGGGCAATGTGAGAACGAGCACTGAAAGCTGGTCCTCACATCGGTCGCTTTGGGCGATGTGAGAACGAGCAGTGGACGCTGGTACTCACACCGATTGCTTTGGGCGATGTGAGAACGAGCACTGGATGCTGGTCCTCACACCGGTCGATTTGGGCGATGTGAGAACGAGCAGTGGACGCTGGTCTTCACACCGGTCGCTTTGGGCGATGTGAGAACGAGCAGTGGACGCTGGTCTTCACACCGGTCGCTTTGGGCGATGTGAGAACAAGCAGTGAACGCTGGTCCTCACACCGGTCGCTTTGGGCGATGTCAGAACGAGCAGTGGACGCTGGTCCTCACACTGGTCGCTTTGGGCGATGTGAGAACGAGCAGTGGACGCTGGTCCTCACACCGGTAGCTTTGGGCGATGTGAGAACGAGCAGTGGACGCTGGTCTTCACACCGGTCGCTTTGGGCGATGCGAGAAAGAGCAGTGAATGCTGGTCCTCACACCGGTCGCTTTGGGCGATGTGAGAACGAGCAGTGGACGTTGATCCTCACACCGGTCGCTTTGGGCGATGTCAGAACGAGCAGTGGACGCTGGTCCTCACACTGGTCGCTTTGGGCGATGTGAGAACGAGCAGTGGACGCTGGTCTTCACACCGGTCGCTTTGGGCGATGTGAGAAAGAGCAGTGAATGCTGGTCCTCACACCGGTCGCTTTGGGCGATGTGAGAACGAGCAGTGGACGTTGATCCTCACACCGGTAGCTTTGGGCGATGTGAGAACGAGCAGTGTACGCTGGTCCTCACACTGTTCAATTTGGACGATATGAGAACGAGCAGTAAACGCTGGTCCTCACACCGGTCGTTTTGGGCGATGTGAGAATGAGCAGTGGACGCTGGTCCTCACACCGGTCACTTTGGGCAATGTGAGAACTAGCACTGAAAGCTGGTCCTCACATCGGTCGCTTTGGGCGATGTGAGAACGAGCAGTGGACGCTGGTACTCACACCGATTGCTTTGGGCGATGTGAGAACGAGCACTGGATGCTGGTCCTCACCACCGGTCTCTTTCCGCGATGTGAGAACCAGCACTGAAGGCTGGTCCTCACACTGGTGGGTTTCGGCGATGTGAGAACGAGCAGTGGACGCTGGTCCTCACACCGGTAGCTTTGGGCGATGTGAGAACGAGCAGTGGACGCTGGTCTTCACACCGGTCGCTTTGGGCGATGTGAGAAAGAGCAGTGAATGCTGGTCTTCACACCGGTCGCTTTGGGGGATGTGAGAAAGAGCAGTGAATGCTGGTCCTCACACCGGTCGCTTTGGGCGATGTGAGAACGAGCAGTGGACGTTGATCCTCACACCGGTAGCTTTGGGCGATGTGAGAACGAGCACTGAATGCTGGTCCTCACACCGGTCGCTTTGGGCGATGTGAGAACGAGCAGTGGACGCTGGTCTTCACACCGGTCGCTTTGGGCGATGTGAGAACGAGCAGTGAACGCTGGTCCTCACACCGGTCGCTTTGGGCGATGTCAGAACGAGCAGTGGACGCTGGTCCTCACACTGGTCGCTTTGGGCGATGTGAGAACGAGCAGTGGACGCTGGTCCTCACACCGGTAGCTTTGGGCGATGTGAGAACGAGCAGTGGACGCTGGTCTTCACACCGGTCGCTTTGGGCGATGTGAGAAAGAGCAGTGAATGCTGGTCCTCACACCGGTCGCTTTGGGCGATGTGAGAACGAGCAGTGGACGTTGATCTTCACACCGGTAGCTTTGGGCGATGTGAGAACGAGCAGTGTACGCTGTCCTCACACCGTTCAATTTGGACGATATGAGAACGAGCAGTAAACGCTGGTCCTCACACCGGTCGCTTTGGGCGATGTGTTAATGAGCAGTGGACGCTGGTCCTCGCACCGGTCACTTTGGGCAATGTGAGAACGAGCACTGAAAGCTGGTCCTCACATCGGTCGCTTTGGGCGATGTGAGAACGAGCAGTGGACGCTGGTACTCACACCGATTGCTTTGGGCGATGTGAGAACGAGCACTGGATGCTGGTCCTCACACCGGTCGATTTGGGCGATGTGAGAACGAGCAGTGGACGCTGGTCTTCACACCGGTCGCTTTGGGCGATGTGAGAACGAGCAGTGGACGCTGGTCTTCACACCGGTCGCTTTGGGCGATGTGAGAACAAGCAGTGAACGCTGGTCCTCACACCGGTCGCTTTGGGCGATGTCAGAACGAGCAGTGGACGCTGGTCCTCACACTGGTCGCTTTGGGCGATGTGAGAACGAGCAGTGGACGCTGGTCCTCACACCGGTAGCTTTGGGCGATGTGAGAACGAGCAGTGGACGCTGGTCTTCACACCGGTCGCTTTGGGCGATGCGAGAAAGAGCAGTGAATGCTGGTCCTCACACCGGTCGCTTTGGGCGATGTGAGAACGAGCAGTGGACGTTGATCTTCACACCGGTAGCTTTGGGCGATGTGAGAACGAGCAGTGTACGCTGTCCTCACACCGTTCAATTTGGACGATATGAGAACGAGCAGTAAACGCTGGTCCTCACACCGGTCGCTTTGGGCGATGTGTTAATGAGCAGTGGACGCTGGTCCTCGCACCGGTCACTTTGGGCAATGTGAGAACGAGCACTGAAAGCTGGTCCTCACATCGGTCGCTTTGGGCGATGTGAGAACGAGCAGTGGACGCTGGTACTCACACCGATTGCTTTGGGCGATGTGAGAACGAGCACTGGATGCTGGTCCTCACACCGGTCGATTTGGGCGATGTGAGAACGAGCAGTGGACGCTGGTCTTCACACCGGTCGCTTTGGGCGATGTGAGAACGAGCAGTGGACGCTGGTCTTCACACCGGTCGCTTTGGGCGATGTGAGAACAAGCAGTGAACGCTGGTCCTCACACCGGTCGCTTTGGGCGATGTCAGAACGAGCAGTGGACGCTGGTCCTCACACTGGTCGCTTTGGGCGATGTGAGAACGAGCAGTGGACGCTGGTCCTCACACCGGTAGCTTTGGGCGATGTGAGAACGAGCAGTGGACGCTGGTCTTCACACCGGTCGCTTTGGGCGATGCGAGAAAGAGCAGTGAATGCTGGTCCTCACACCGGTCGCTTTGGGCGATGTGAGAACGAGCAGTGGACGTTGATCCTCACACCGGTAGCTCTGGGCGATGTGAGAACGAGCAGTGTACGCTGGTCCTCACACCGTTCAATTTGAACGATATGAGAACGAGCAGTAAACGCTGGTCCTCACACCGGTCGCTTTGGGCGATGTGTTAACGAGCAGTGGACGCTGGTCCTCACACCGGTCACTTTGGGCAATGTGAGAACGAGCACTGAAAGCTGGTCCTCACATCGGTCGCTTTGGGCGATGTGAGAACGAGCAGTGGACGCTGGTACTCACACCGATTGCTTTGGGCGATGTGAGAACGAGCACTGGATGCTGGTCCTCACCACCGGTCTCTTTCCGCGATGTGAGAACCAGCACTGAAGGCTGGTCCTCACACTGGTGGGTTTCGGCGATGTGAGAACGAGCAGTGGACGCTGGTCCTCACACCGGTAGCTTTGGGCGATGTGAGAACGAGCAGTGGACGCTGGTCTTCACACCGGTCGCTTTGGGCGATGTGAGAAAGAGCAGTGAATGCTGGTCTTCACACCGGTCGCTTTGGGCGATGTGAGAAAGAGCAGTGAATGCTGGTCCTCACACCGGTCGCTTTGGGCGATGTGAGAACGAGCAGTGGACGTTGATCCTCACACCGGTAGCTCTGGGCGATGTGAGAACGAGCAGTGTACGCTGGTCCTCACACCGTTCAATTTGAACGATATGAGAACGAGCAGTAAACGCTGGTCCTCACACCGGTCGCTTTGGGCGATGTGTTAACGAGCAGTGGACGCTGGTCCTCACACCGGTCACTTTGGGCAATGTGAGAACGAGCACTGAAAGCTGGTCCTCACATCGGTCGCTTTGGGCGATGTGAGAACGAGCAGTGGACGCTGGTACTCACACCGATTGCTTTGGGCGATGTGAGAACGAGCACTGGATGCTGGTCCTCACCACCGGTCTCTTTCCGCGATGTGAGAACCAGCACTGAAGGCTGGTCCTCACACTGGTGGGTTTCGGCGATGTGAGAACGAGCAGTGGACGCTGGTCCTCACACCGGTAGCTTTGGGCGATGTGAGAACGAGCAGTGGACGCTGGTCTTCACACCGGTCGCTTTGGGCGATGTGAGAAAGAGCAGTGAATGCTGGTCTTCACACCGGTCGCTTTGGGCGATGTGAGAAAGAGCAGTGAATGCTGGTCCTCACACCGGTCGCTTTGGGCGATGTGAGAACGAGCAGTGGACGTTGATCCTCACACCGGTAGCTTTGGGCGATGTGAGAACGAGCACTGAATGCTGGTCCTCACACCGGTCGATTTGGGCGATGTGAGAACGAGCAGTGGACGCTGGTCTTCACACCGGTCGCTTTGGGCGATGTGAGAACGAGCAGTGGACACTGGTCTTCACACCGGTCGCTTTGGGCGATGTGAGAACAAGCAGTGAATGCTGGTCCTCACACCGGTCGCTTTGGGCGATGTCAGAACGAGCAGTGGACGCTGGTCCTCACACTGGTCGCTTTGGGCGATGTGAGAACGAGCAGTGGACGCTGGTCTTCACACCGGTCGCTTTGGGCGATGTGAGAAAGAGCAGTGAATGCTGGTCCTCACACCGGTCGCTTTGGGCGATGTGAGAACGAGCAGTGGACGTTGATCCTCACACCGGTAGCTTTGGGCGATGTGAGAACGAGCAGTGTACGCTGGTCCTCACACTGTTCAATTTGGACGATATGAGAACGAGCAGTAAACGCTGGTCCTCACACCGGTCGTTTTGGGCGATGTGAGAATGAGCAGTGGACGCTGGTCCTCACACCGGTCACTTTGGGCAATGTGAGAACTAGCACTGAAAGCTGGTCCTCACATCGGTCGCTTTGGGCGATGTGAGAACGAGCAGTGGACGCTGGTACTCACACCGATTGCTTTGGGCGATGTGAGAACGAGCACTGGATGCTGGTCCTCACCACCGGTCTCTTTCCGCGATGTGAGAACCAGCACTGAAGGCTGGTCCTCACACTGGTGGGTTTCGGCGATGTGAGAACGAGCAGTGGACGCTGGTCCTCACACCGGTAGCTTTGGGCGATGTGAGAACGAGCAGTGGACGCTGGTCTTCACACCGGTCGCTTTGGGCGATGTGAGAAAGAGCAGTGAATGCTGGTCTTCACACCGGTCGCTTTGGGGGATGTGAGAAAGAGCAGTGAATGCTGGTCCTCACACCGGTCGCTTTGGGCGATGTGAGAACGAGCAGTGGACGTTGATCCTCACACCGGTAGCTTTGGGCGATGTGAGAACGAGCACTGAATGCTGGTCCTCACACCGGTCGCTTTGGGCGATGTGAGAACGAGCAGTGGACGCTGGTCTTCACACCGGTCGCTTTGGGCGATGTGAGAATGAGCAGTGAACGCTGGTCCTCACACCGGTCGCTTTGGGCGATGTCAGAACGAGCAGTGGACGCTGGTCCTCACACTGGTCGCTTTGGGCGATGTGAGAACGAGCAGTGGACGCTGGTCCTCACACCGGTAGCTTTGGGCGATGTGAGAACGAGCAGTGGACGCTGGTCTTCACACCGGTCGCTTTGGGCGATGTGAGAAAGAGCAGTGAATGCTGGTCCTCACACCGGTCGCTTTGGGCGATGTGAGAACGAGCAGTGGACGTTGATCTTCACACCGGTAGCTTTGGGCGATGTGAGAACGAGCAGTGTACGCTGTCCTCACACCGTTCAATTTGGACGATATGAGAACGAGCAGTAAACGCTGGTCCTCACACCGGTCGCTTTGGGCGATGTGTTAATGAGCAGTGGACGCTGGTCCTCACACCGGTCACTTTGGGCAATGTGAGAACGAGCACTGAAAGCTGGTCCTCACATCGGTCGCTTTGGGCGATGTGAGAACGAGCAGTGGACGCTGGTACTCACACCGATTGCTTTGGGCGATGTGAGAACGAGCACTGGATGCTGGTCCTCACACCGGTCGATTTGGGCGATGTGAGAACGAGCAGTGGACGCTGGTCTTCACACCGGTCGCTTTGGGCGATGTGAGAACGAGCAGTGGACGCTGGTCTTCACACCGGTCGCTTTGGGCGATGTGAGAACAAGCAGTGAACGCTGGTCCTCACACCGGTCGCTTTGGGCGATGTCAGAACGAGCAGTGGACGCTGGTCCTCACACTGGTCGCTTTGGGCGATGTGAGAACGAGCAGTGGACGCTGGTCCTCACACCGGTAGCTTTGGGCGATGTGAGAACGAGCAGTGGACGCTGGTCTTCACACCGGTCGCTTTGGGCGATGCGAGAAAGAGCAGTGAATGCTGGTCCTCACACCGGTCGCTTTGGGCGATGTGAGAACGAGCAGTGGACGTTGATCCTCACACCGGTAGCTCTGGGCGATGTGAGAACGAGCAGTGTACGCTGGTCCTCACACCGTTCAATTTGAACGATATGAGAACGAGCAGTAAACGCTGGTCCTCACACCGGTCGCTTTGGGCGATGTGTTAACGAGCAGTGGACGCTGGTCCTCACACCGGTCACTTTGGGCAATGTGAGAACGAGCACTGAAAGCTGGTCCTCACATCGGTCGCTTTGGGCGATGTGAGAACGAGCAGTGGACGCTGGTACTCACACCGATTGCTTTGGGCGATGTGAGAACGAGCACTGGATGCTGGTCCTCACCACCGGTCTCTTTCCGCGATGTGAGAACCAGCACTGAAGGCTGGTCCTCACACTGGTGGGTTTCGGCGATGTGAGAACGAGCAGTGGACGCTGGTCCTCACACCGGTAGCTTTGGGCGATG
This sequence comes from Ryuthela nishihirai, assembly GCA_038380435.1. Lineage (NCBI taxonomy): Eukaryota > Metazoa > Arthropoda > Arachnida > Araneae > Heptathelidae > Ryuthela > Ryuthela nishihirai. Next base: position 56,866,074 of record JAWZYU010000026.1, read on the forward strand.
TGAGAACGAGCAGTGGACGCTGGTCTTCACACCGGTCGCTTTGGGCGATGTGAGAAAGAGCAGTGAATGCTGGTCTTCACACCGGTCGCTTTGGGCGATGTGAGAAAGAGCAGTGAATGCTGGTCCTCACACCGGTCGCTTTGGGCGATGTGAGAACGAGCAGTGGACGTTGATCCTCACACCGGTAGCTTTGGGCGATGTGAGAACGAGCACTGAATGCTGGTCCTCACACCGGTCGATTTGGGCGATGTGAGAACGAGCAGTGGACGCTGGTCTTCACACCGGTCGCTTTGGGCGATGTGAGAACGAGCAGTGGACACTGGTCTTCACACCGGTCGCTTTGGGCGATGTGAGAACAAGCAGTGAATGCTGGTCCTCACACCGGTCGCTTTGGGCGATGTCAGAACGAGCAGTGGACGCTGGTCCTCACACTGGTCGCTTTGGGCGATGTGAGAACGAGCAGTGGACGCTGGTCTTCACACCGGTCGCTTTGGGCGATGTGAGAAAGAGCAGTGAATGCTGGTCCTCACACCGGTCGCTTTGGGCGATGTGAGAACGAGCAGTGGACGTTGATCCTCACACCGGTAGCTTTGGGCGATGTGAGAAGGAGCAGTGTACGCTGTCCTCACACCGTTCAATTTGGACGATATGAGAACGAGCAGTAAACGCTGGTCCTCACACCGGTCGCTTTGGGCGATGTGTTAATGAGCAGTGGATGCTGGTCATCACACCGGTCACTTTGGGCAATGTGAGAACGAGGACTGAAAGCTGGTCCTCACATCGGTCGCTTTGGGCGATGTGAGAACGAGCAGTGGACGCTGGTACTCACACCGATTGCTTTGGGCGATGTGAGAACGAGCACTGGATGCTGGTCCTCACACCGGTCGCTTTGGGCGATGTGAGAACGAGCAGTGGACGTTGATCCTCACAGCGGTAGCTTTGGGCGATGTGAGAACGAGCACTGAATGCTGGTCCTCACACCGGTCGATTTGGGCGATGTGAGAACGAGCAGTGGACGCTGGTCTTCACACCGGTCGCTTTGGGCGATGTGAGAACGAGCAGTGGACGCTGGTCTTCACACCGGTCGCTTTGGGCGATGTGAGAACAAGCAGTGAACGCTGGTCCTCACACCGGTCGCTTTGGGCGATGTCAGAACGAGCAGTGGACGCTGGTCCTCACACTGGTCGCTTTGGGCGATGTGAGAACGAGCAGTGGACGCTGGTCCTCACACCGGTAGCTTTGGGCGATGTGAGAACGAGCAGTGGACGCTGGTCTTCACACCGGTCGCTTTGGGCGATGTGAGAAAGAGCACTGAATGCTGGTCCTCACATCGGTCGCTTTGGGCGATGTGAGAACGAGCAGTGGACGTTGATCTTCACACCGGTAGCTTTGGGCGATGTGAGAACGACTAGTGTACGCTGTCCTCACACCGTTCAATTTGGACGATATCAGAACGAGCAGTAAACGCTGGTCCTCACACCGGTCGCTTTGGGCGATGTGTTAATGAGCAGTGGACGCTGGTCCTCACACCGGTCACTTTGGGCAATGTGAGAACGAGCACTGAAAGCTGGTCCTCACATCGGTCGCTTTGGGCGATGTGAGAACGAGCAGTGGACGCTGGTACTCACACCGATTGCTTTGGGCGATGTGAGACCGAGCACTGGATGCTGGTCCTCACACCGGTCGATTTGGGCGATGTGAGAACGAGCAGTGGACGCTGGTCTTCACACCGGTCGCTTTGGGCGATGTGAGAACGAGCAGTGGACGCTGGTCTTCACACCGGTCGCTTTGGGCGATGTGAGAACAAGCAGTGAACGCTGGTCCTCACACCGGTCGCTTTGGGCGATGTCAGAACGAGCAGTGGACGCTGGTCCTCACACTGGTCGCTTTGGGCGATGTGAGAACGAGCAGTGGACGCTGGTCCTCACACCGGTAGCTTTGGGCGATGTGAGAACGAGCAGTGGACGCTGGTCTTCACACCGGTCGCTTTGGGCGATGCGAGAAAGAGCAGTGAATGCTGGTCCTCACACCGGTCGCTTTGGGCGATGTGAGAACGAGCAGTGGACGTTGATCCTCACACCGGTAGCTCTGGGCGATGTGAGAACGAGCAGTGTACGCTGGTCCTCACACCGTTCAATTTGAACGATATGAGAACGAGCAGTAAACGCTGGTCCTCACACCGGTCGCTTTGGGCGATGTGTTAACGAGCAGTGGACGCTGGTCCTCACACCGGTCGCTTTGGGCGATGTGTTAACGAGCAGTGGACGCTGGTCCTCACACCGGTCACTTTGGGCAATGTGAGAACGAGCACTGAAAGCTGGTCCTCACATCGGTCGCTTTGGGCGATGTTAGAACGAGCAGTGGACGCTGGTACTCACACCGATTGCTTTGGGCGATGTGAGAACGAGCACTGGATGCTGGTCCTCACCACCGGTCTCTTTCCGCGATGTGAGAACCAGCACTGAAGGCTGGTCCTCACACTGGTGGGTTTCGGCGATGTGAGAACGAGCAGTGGACGCTGGTCCTCACACCGGTAGCTTTGGGCGATGTGAGAATGAGCAGTGGACGCTGGTCTTCACACCGGTCGCTTTGGGCGATGTGAGAAAGAGCAGTGAATGCTGGTCTTCACACCGGTCGCTTTGGGCGATGTGAGAAAGAGCAGTGAATGCTGGTCCTCACACCGGTCGCTTTGGGCGATGTGAGAACGAGCAGTGGACGTTGATCCTCACACCGGTAGCTTTGGGCGATGTGAGGACGAGCACTGAATGCTGGTCCTCACACCGGTCGATTTGGGCGATGTGAGAACGAGCAGTGGACGCTGGTCTTCACACCGGTCGCTTTGGGCGATGTGAGAACGAGCAGTGGACACTGGTCTTCACACCGGTCACTTTGGGCGATGTGAGAACAAGCAGTGAATGCTGGTCCTCACACCGGTCGCTTTGGGCGATGTCAGAACGAGCAGTGGACGCTGGTCCTCACACTGGTCGCTTTGGGCGATGTGAGAACGAGCAGTGGACGCTGGTCTTCACACCGGTCGCTTTGGGCGATGTGAGAAAGAGCAGTGAATGCTGGTCCTCACACCGGTCGCTTTGGGCGATGTGAGAACGAGCAGTGGACGTTGATCCTCACACCGGTAGCTTTGGGCGATGTGAGAACGAGCAGTGTACGCTGTCCTCACACCGTTCAATTTGGACGATATGAGAACGAGCAGTAAACGCTGGTCCTCACACCGGTCGCTTTGGGCGATGTGTTAATGAGCAGTGGACGCTGGTCCTCACACCGGTCACTTTGGGCAATGTGAGAACGAGGACTGAAAGCTGGTCCTCACATCGGTCGCTTTGGGCGATGTGAGAACGAGCAGTGGACGCTGGTACTCACACCGATTGCTTTGGGCGATGTGAGAACGAGCACTGGATGCTGGTCCTCACACCGGTCGATTTGGGCGATGTGAGAACGAGCAGTGGACGCTGGTCTTCACACTGGTCGCTTTGGGCGATGTGAGAACGAGCAGTGGACGCTGGTCTTCACACCGGTCGCTTTGGGCGATGTGAGAACAAGCAGTGAACGCTGGTCCTCACACCGGTCGCTTTGGGCGATGTCAGAACGAGCAGTGAACGCTGGTCCTCACACCGGTCGCTTTCGGCGATGGTCCTCACCACCGGTCTCTTTCTGCGATGTGAGAACCAGCACTGAAGGCTGGTCCTCACACTGGTGGGTTTCGGCGATGTGAGAACGAGCAGTGGACGCTAGTCCCCACACCGGTCGCTTTGGGCGATGTGAGAACGAGCACTGAACGCTAGTCCTCACACCGTTCGATTTCGACGATATGAGAACGAGCTGTAAATACTGGTCCTCACACCAGTCGCTTTGGGCGATTTGAGAATGAGCACTGAAGACTGGTCCTCACTCCGGTATCTTTGGGTGATGTGAGAACGAGCAGTGGTGCTGGTCCTCACAGCGGTCGCTTTGGGCAATGTGAGAACGAGCAGTGGACGCTGGTCCTCACACCGGTCGCTTTGGGCGATGTGAGAACGAGCAGTGGACGCTGGTCCTCACACCGGTCGGTTTGGGCGTTGTGAGAACGAGCAGTGGATGCTGGTCCTCACACCGGTCGCTTTGGGCGATGTGAAAACAAGCAGTGAACGCTGGTCCTCACACCGGTATCTTTGGGCGATGTGAGAACGAGCACTGAACGCTGGTCCTGACACCGGTCGCTTTGACCGATGTGAGAACGAGCAATGGACGCTTGTCCTCACCCCGGTCGCTTTGGGCGATGTGAGAACGTGCACTGAAGGCTGGTCCTCACACCAGTCGCTTTGGGCGATGTGAGAACGAGCAGTGGACGCTGGTCCTCACACCAGTCGCTTTGGGCGATGCGAGAACGAGCAGTGGACGCTGGTCCTCACACCAGTCGCTTTGGGCGATGCGAGAACGAGCAGTGGACGCTGGTCCTCACACCAGTCGCTTTGGGCGATGCGAGAACGAGCAGTGGACGCTGGTCCTCATATCGTTCACTTTGGGCAATGTGAGAACGAGCAGTGGGCGCTGGTCCTCGCACCGGTCGCTTTGAGCGATGTGAGAACGAGCACTGAAGGCTGGTCCTCGCACCAGTCGCTTTGGGCAAAAATGAGAACGAGCAGTGGACGCTGGTCCTCGCACTGGACACTTTGGGCGATGTGAGAACGAACAGTGGACGCTGGTCCTCGCACTGGTCGCTTTGGGCGATGTGAGAACGAGCACTGAATGCTTGTCCTCACACCGGTCGCTTTCGGCGATGTGAGAACCAGCACTGAAGGCTGGTCCTCACACCGGTCGCTTTGGGCGATGTGAGAACGAGCACTGAAGGCTGGTCCTCACACCACTCGCTTTGGGCGATGTGAGAACGAGCAGTAAAGGATGGTCCTCACACCAGTCACTTTGGGCGATGTGAGAACCAGCACTGATGGCTGGTCCTCGCACCGGTCGCTTTCGGCGATGTGAGAACGAGCAGTGGACGCTGGTCCTCACACCGGGTGCTTTGGGCGATGTGAGAACGAGCACTGAAGGCTGGTCCTCACAACAGTATCTTTGGGCGATGTGAGAACGAGCAGTGGACGCTGCTCCTCACACCGGTCGCTTTGGGCGATGTGAGAACGAGCACTGAAGGCTGGTCCTCACACCAGTCGCTTTGGGCGATGTGAGAACGAGCACTAAAGGATGGTCCTCACACCGGTCACTTTGGGCGATGTGAGAACCAGCACTGAAGGCTGGTCCTCGCACCTGTCGCTTTCGGCGATGTGAGAACGAGCAGTGGACGCTGGTTCTCACACCGGGCGCTTTGGGCGATGTGAGAACGAGCACTGAAGGCTGGTCCTCACAACAGTATCTTTGGGCGATGTGAGAACGAGCAGTGGACGCTGCTGCTCACACCGGTCGCTTTGGGCGATGTGAGAACGAGCAGTGAACGCTGGTCCACACACCTCTGGTTAATAAGGGGTGGGGAGTGGGTCCCGAAGGACCCACTCCCCATGGGGAAAGCACGTGCTCCGTCTCAAGACACTACACGTGCAAAGCAACTAGAGGCTTGGAAAAGAGAAGGTGAAGTTTGTCTCAGGGAAGACCAGTAGGGACATGGAGTATGGGTGGTGTTAAAGGGGGTGCTGAGTGCAGCCCGGGAAGAAGATAGGAAAATAAGTCGAAGAGAAACAGCAGCCACGGGGCTCAAAGGAGAGAGTCCCGGAGCTGGCAGACAAGCCAGCCTATGTCCCTCAAGTGTGCCCTGACACGGGCACCCTCAATGGACACTGAGACCAGTTCGCCTGCTACCTCATTGATCGCTTGGGAGTCCCTGAGTTCGTTAGCGAACCCTTCTGTGAATGGGCACCTGAGGATATAGTGCCCAACATCTGCGTCTGGAGCCCCACAGCCGCAGTAACTGTGGGTAGAGATTTTAAACCCCTCCAGGTATTTGGGGAAACTCCCATGTCCTGTTAGGACCTGCGTCAAGTAGTGGTCAGAGGACATCAGGGATAGACTGACCCTTTTTAAGAATGTCTTTGTTTGAAGACCATTCTCAGTCGTATCCCAGAGCCTCTGCCACTCCTGAATGGTACCTTGGCCAATTATAGACTTCAGGGTATTTTTAGAAGTCTTTACCGCTATTACAGGTTGAGTATTATTACCTGCGGAACGGGCCAGTTGGTCGGCCCGCTCATTTCCTTCATGCCCTACATGTGCCCTGATCCAGGAGAAGGATACCTTGGGCAATCTCTGATCACCCAGGATGCACTTGATCTCATTCACTATCTGATGCCTGTTGGTTGCATCTGCAAGTGCATGCAGAGCTGCCTGGCTGTCCGTGTACAGCCTAATGTCGCTGTTCAGACCGCTGTCATTGAGGGCCCAGTTGAGGGCGTCTCTGATAGCGAGCAGCTCTGCTTGGAAGGCCGAGCCATTATTTGAAACCTTCCTCTGAAAATCATACACGTTGGCTCCTTGATTGAAGACAGTGAAGGCTAAACCCACACCATCCTCGCTCTTGGAACCATCGGTGTATATTTCAATATTTGTACCTGATGGTAACTCCATGGACCAGGGCACACATAGTCTCCCTGTGGGATGTATATCCCACTTAGCGGTATTTGTCTCATATTCCTCAGGGTCATACTGGACTCCGAGGAATGTTGCTTTCTCCCTAGCCTGCGTGACTCTGAATATGGTCGCTTCTTTTCCGACCGTCAAAAATAGCGGGGGGATCCCTGCGAGCACCAGGAGGGCATCCGTAGATGTTGTCCTATAAGCCCTGTTGATCCGCAGTAAAGCCAGCCGTTGGGCAGCGAGCAGCTTTCTACACATTATGGCATGGTTCGTCGGGCGCCACCAGGCACCCGCACCATATGTCGGGATCCTCTCCGTTCCCCTGAGATAAATTTCTTTGAGGACCTCGCTTCTGAGTCCCCATGAGACGCGAGCCATGCGCCCAAGCTTGCATAACGTTCGTGCATTTAGCTTTCAAGTCCTGCAGGTGTGGGATCCAGCTCATCCTCTCGTCCAGGGTGATCCCCAAGTATTTTAAAGTCGTCATGTGGCGGATGTTTTCGCCTTTTAATTTAAAGATGGGATACCTCTTCTTGAGGACGCCCTCTTTGGCAATCGTCATCGAAGTTGTCTTCGCAACGCTGAACCCAAGCTTGTTGCGATGACACCAACCCTCAAGTATTTTAATTGCTGCATTGCCAGCGACCTCGAGATTTGCTCTTGAGGAGGCTGTTATGGCAAGCAGCAAGTCGTCCGCGTATGCCTGGAGCCAGACTCCCTCGGGCATAGTCAACTCCAGAGCAGTATCAGCGACTAAGTTCCAGAGGAACGGTCCGCTGCACGACCCTTGTGGGCAGCCTCTTTCCAAGTTTCTTGAGGCTGCCCCGCTAGCATGCGAATACTTGACCACCCTCTCTTGGAGGTAATTGGATACAAGCCTGAAGACGTTCCTAGGGCAGGAACTCTCCTTCAATTTTGTCAGAATCGCAGGCCACCAGACATTGTCGAACGCGCCCGTCACATCCAAAGCAATGAGAGAGGTGTGCAACTTGTGCACTCTATTTACCTGAGCGATGTCCACCACCTGTTTGATAGCAGCGGTGGTGGACTGGTCCGTCCTGAACCCAAATTGCTTGGGATTCAGGAATCCGTTCTTGTGGCAGTGGTGGTACATCCTGTTGGTCAGGAGTTTATCCAGCACCTTTCCCAACACCGGCAGCAGACATATCGGTCTGTCGCTCTTCGCGATATGAGAACGAGCAGTGGACGCTTGTCCTCACACCGGTCAGTTTGGGCAATATGAGAACGACCAGTGGACGCTAGTACTCGCACCGGTCGCTTTGAGTAATAAGCGAACGAGCAGTGGACGCTGGTCCTCGCACCGGTCGCTTTGGGCGATGTGAGAACGCGCAGTGGACGATGGTCCTCACACCGGTCGCTTTTGGCGATGTGAGAACCAGCACTGAAGGCTGGTCCTCACACCGGTCTCTTTGGGCGATGTGAGAACGAGCACTGAAGGCTGGTCCTCACACCGTTCGATTTGGATGATATGAGAAGGAGCAGTCCTCACGCTGGTCCTCACATCGGTCGCTTTGGGCGATGTGAGAACGAGCAGTGGACGCTGGTACCACACCGGTTGCTTTGGGCGATGTGAGAACGAGCACTGGATGCTGGTCCTCACCACCGGTCTCTTTCGGCGATGTGAGAAACAGCACTGAAGGCTGGTCCTCACACTGGTGGGTTTGGGCGATGTGAGAACGAGCAGTGGACGCTGGTCCTCACACCGGTCGCTTTGGGCGATGTGAGAACGAGCAGTGGACGCTGGTCCTCACACCGGTCGCTTTGGGCAATGTGAGAACGAGCAGTGAACGCTGGTCCTCACACCGGTCGCTTTGGGTAATGTGAGAACGAGCAGTGGATGCTGGTCCTCCCACCGGTCGCTTTGGGGGATGTGAGAATGAGCAGTGAACGCTGGTCTTCACACCGGTATCTTTGGGCGATGTGAGAACGAGCAGTGGACGCTGGTCCTCGCACTGGTCGCTTTGGCGGATGTGAGAACGAGCAATGGACGCTGTTCCTCTCCCCGGTCGCTTTGGGCGATGTGAGAACGAGCACTGAAGGCTGGTCCTCACACCGGTCGCTTTGGGGGATGTGAGAACGAGCACTGAAGGCTGGTCTTCACACCGGTCGCTTTTGGCGATGTGAGAACGAGCAGTGGACGCTGGTCCTCACACCGGTCACTTGGGGCTGTGTGAGAACGAGCAGTGGACGCTGGTCCTCACACCGGTCGCTTTGGGCAATGTGAGATCGCGCAGTGGACGCTGGTCCTCACACCGGTCGCTTTGGGCAATGTGAGAACGAGCAGTGGACGCTGGTCCTCGCACTGGTCGCTTTGGGCGATGTGAGAACGAGCAGTGGACGCTGGTCCTCGCACCGGTCTCTTTGGGCGATGTGAGAACGAGCAGTGGACGCTGGTCCTCGCACCGGTCGCTTTTGGCGATGTGAGAACGAGCAATGTATGCTGTTCCTCACACCAGTCGCTGGTCCACGCACCGGTCGCTTTGGGCGATGTGAGAATGAGCAGTGGGCGCTAGTCCTCGATCCGGTCGCTTTGGGCGATGTGAGAACGAGCAGTGGACGCTGGTCCTCACACCGGTCGCTTTGGGCAATGTGAGAACGAGCAGTGAACGCTGGTCCTCACACCGGTCGCTTTGGGTAATGTGAGAACGAGCAGTGGATGCTGGTCCTCCCACCGGTCGCTTTGGGGGATGTGAGAATGAGCAGTGAACGCTGGTCTTCACACCGGTATCTTTGGGCGATGTGAGAACGAGCAGTGGACGCTGGTCCTCGCACCGGACGCTTTGAGCGATTTAGAGAACGAGCGCTGTTCCTCCCCCCCCACCGTTCGCTTTAAACAATGTGAGAACGAGCGCTGTCCCCCCCCCCACCGGTCGCTTTAGGCGATGTGAGGACGAGCGCTGGTCCCTGCACCGGTTGCTTGGGCGATGTGAGAACTAGCGCTGGCCCCCCAGCGGTTCCTTGGGTGATGTGAGAACGAGCGCTGGTCCCCGCACCAGTCGCTTGGGCGATGTGAGAACGAGCAGTGAACGCTGGTCCTCACACCGGTCGCTTTGGGTAATGTGAGAACGAGCATTGGATGCTGGTCCTCCCACCTGTCGCTTTGGGGGATGTGAGAACGAGCAGTGAACGCTGGTCTTCACACCGGTATCTTTGGGCGATGTGAGAACGAGCAGTGGACGCTGGTCCTCGCACTGGTCGCTTTGGCGGATGTGAGAACGAGCAATGGACGCTGTTCCTCTCCCCGGTCGCTTTGGGCGATGTGAGAACGAGCACTGAAGGCTGGTCCTCACACCGGTCGCTTTGGGGGATGTGAGAACGAGCACTGAAGGCTGGTCTTCACACCGGTCGCTTTTGGCGATGTGAGAACGAGCAGTGGACGCTGGTCCTCACACCGGTCACTTGGGGCTGTGTGAGAACGAGCAGTGGACGCTGGTCCTCACACCGGTCGCTTTGGGCAATGTGAGATCGCGCAGTGGACGCTGGTCCTCACACCGGTCGCTTTGGGCAATGTGAGAACGAGCAGTGGACGCTGGTCCTCGCACTGGTCGCTTTGGGCGATGTGAGAACGAGCAGTGGACGCTGGTCCTCGCACCGCTCTCTTTGGGCGATGTGAGAACGAGCAGTGGACGCTGGTCCTCGCACCGGTCGCTTTTGGCGATGTGAGAACGAGCAATGTATGCTGTTCCTCACACCAGTCGCTGGTCCACGCACCAGTCGCTTTGGGCGATGTGAGAATGAGCAGTGGGCGCTAGTCCTCGATCCGGTCGCTTTGGGCGATGTGAGAACGAGCAGTGGACGCTGGTCCTCGCACCGGACGCTTTGAGCGATTTAGAGAACGAGCGCTGTTCCTCCCCCCCCACCGTTCGCTTTAAACAATGTGAGAACGAGCGCTGTCCCCCCCCCCCCACCGGTCGCTTTAGGCGATGTGAGGACGAGCGCTGGTCCCTGCACCGGTTGCTTGGGCGATGTGAGAACTAGCGCTGGCCCCCCAGCGGTTCCTTGGGTGATGTGAGAACGAGCGCTGGTCCCCGCACCAGTCGCTTGGGCGATGTGAGAACGAGCAGTGAACGCTGGTCCTCACACCGGTCGCTTTGGGTAATGTGAGAACGAGCATTGGATGCTGGTCCTCCCACCTGTCGCTTTGGGGGATGTGAGAACGAGCAGTGAACGCTGGTCTTCACACCGGTATCTTTGGGCGATGTGAGAACGAGCAGTGGACGCTGGTCCTCGCACTGGTCGCTTTGGCGGATGTGAGAACGAGCAATGGACGCTGTTCCTCTCCCCGATCGCTTTGGGCGATGTGAGAACGAGCACTGAAGGCTGGTCCTCACACCGGTCGTTTTGGGGGATGTGAGAACGAGCACTGAAGTCTGGTCTTCACACCGGTCGCTTTTGGCGATGTGAGAACGAGCAGTGGACGCTGGTCCTCACACCGGTCGCTTGGGGCTGTGTGAGAACGAGCAGTGGACGCTGGTCCTCACACCGGTCGCTTTGGGCGATGTGAGATCGCGCAGTGGACGCTGGTCCTCACACGGGTCGCTTTGGGCAATGTGAGAACGAGCAGTGGACGCTGGTCCTCGCACCGGTCGCTTTTGGCGATGTGAGAACGAGCAATGTATGCTGTTCCTCGCACCAGTCGCTGGTCCACGCACCGGTCGCTTTGGGCGATGTGAGAATGAGCAGTGGGTGCTAGTCCTCGATCCGGTCGCTTTGGGCGATGTGAGAACGAGCAGTGGACGCTGGTCCTCGCACCGGTCGTTTTGAGCGATTTAGAGAACGAGCGCTGTTCCTCCCCCCCCCCACCGTTCGCTTTAAACAATGTGAGAACGAGCGCTGTTCCCCCCCCCCCCACCGGTCGCTTTGGGCGATGTGAGGACGAGCGCTGCTCCCTGCACCGGTTGCTTGGGCGATGTGAGAACTAGCGCTGGCCCCCCAGCGGTTCCTTGGGTGATGTGAGAACTAGCGCTGGCCCCCCAGCGGTTCCTTGGGTGATGTGAGAACGAGCGCTTGTCCCCGCACCAGTCGCTTGGGCGATGTGAGAACGAGCGCTGGTCCTTACACAGGCGCTTTAACGATGAATCTGTACGGAAATTACAGTGGAATATTTTCCCTCATCCACCGTATAGTCTCTACTTGGCTTCGTCCGATTTTCATTTATTTGAACCACTAAAGAAGTCTTTTTTGAATGAAAGATAATCCGAATCAATGATGAGGTCGTTGCAGCTAGACAAAGTTAAACTGACAAACAACCAAAAACCTTCTTTGAAATTAGAATTAAGAAACTTCCAGAACGTTGAAACAACTACATTGAAGTTAACAGGACTACGTTGAAAAGAAGTATTATGATGTTTCTATTTCATTTCGAATTTTTTATAAGACAGTTTTCAACATATCAAGTTATGTTACTGTAAATATAACTAATGATATTAAAACTTTTTAAAAAATAACTCAAATATAGTAGCAGATGCTTAAGCCTTGATATAATGAATCAGAGTAGCAGATATTCCGAAGGGTTTATTAACACTCTTTTACGTTCAGGGTGACGTCACCAGAGGCCGAAGTCTTCGTCTCCTCGTAATTCCGAAAGTACTCTATCGATTGGTTCCGAATTTGACATGGTGGAATCCACTTACCTCTCGGTGCATGGAGTTTAGAGATCGTGTTCCTAGCTGCGACAGGTCTAGATTTAAAAATGAAAAATTACCCCCTCAAGCAGCTGCTTGCCACAGAGGTCTGACAGGAGCCTGTCAGTTTATATGCCATAGTAGAAGGTCTGAGAGGATGGCAGGACCTCAGCAGAAAAACGACACATACATCCATGCCTTACCCGGGGCTCGAACCCAGGTCCCTAAGATCAGTAGCCAAGCGTGCTAACCACTCGGCCATGGGACGGCTTCGGTCGAGATTTAACTCTCCGCAAATGTCCGAAATCTCTGGGGGCGCTGCTTTCGCTTTCCTTATAGATGGAGAGTTGAAAGTTGTGAATGGAGGTAGTAATATGTTATCGATGAGCAAAGTTATCAATGGACTGACGTTTCGCGCCAACTTTTACGGTATGACCTAATTTTCTGGGGAAGAAAACCTCACACTGTACTAAGATGAAGCTGCAGATAACGTTTGGTGGTCTTTGCTCCGATTGTTTAGGAGGAGATATCGTAAAAAAAGACCAACAAACTTTCTAGAATAAATAATAGATATAAAAGGTGATATTATTACTGCACCTGAATCAAGATTATCTTGAATTACAGCGTCACATACTCAAGGAGACAAGGTCTTTTATTCATTATACCGAAAGACGAAAGAAACGATACTTTAGCATCATTTTAAAACCCTTGGTCCAAGAAATTTCAACTCTTTTGACAGCAGCATTTAGAATTTGAAAAAGCCTTACATCTTTGGAAAATATAAAGGGAAGTTAGTTATGATGCCATTATATGTTAATTGTGCCTTTACAGATGCAGACATCTGTATGAATCCTCACGAACAGGGGCGGGGGTGGCTCAGTCGGTAGCGCGCCAGGCTCGTAATCTGTAGTTCCCTGGTTCGAGTCCCAGCTGGGTCAGCGTTGAGATTTATCTCCGCAAAATTCCCCGCCCTTGGAAAGGCCGCCATCCGTCGAATGGGACGTTAAGCCGTGTCCCCGTGTGCGGAAGAGCCATACCCTGTGCACGATAAAGAACACACTGGATGGCCTTGACGGGAGGCTACCATCTGTCTCCCAACAGCTGTTCCAGTGGGTCCCCTCCCCCAACCTTCTCTGAGCCTCCGGGGTCCATGTGACCTGGCCATTGAGCCCATGGTGTGCAAAAAAAAAGTGCCGCTCAGAGGTAAAACAACCCAACTTTAAAGAACACGCTGGATGGCCTTGACGGGAGGCTACCATCTGTCTCCCAACAGCTGTTCCAGTGGGTCCCCTCTCCCAACCTTCTCTGAGCCTTCGGGGTCCATGTGACCTGGCCATTGAGCCCATGGTGTTCAAAAAAAGTGCCGCTCAGAGGTAAAACAACCCAATCCTCACGAATATTCCCATTGACTTTGAATTTTTCGAAATGCTTCCAAAACACCAACTCCCCACAGCACATACAGGGAGCCACACATGAGACAGACATAAACCACTGATCTTCGTTCACCCAGACTTCTCTAATACTACTTCCAGTGCACGTAAGTCTTGAAGCTTATATTCTCGACGTCATACCTGTAAGTTGCCTAGCTATTTTCCGTGTGTGGTCTTCCTGTTAAAATCGGATAGTGGTCCTTTCGCTATTAAAAACAGACAGGGGCGTAGCGAAGGAGTGTGTTGGGGGGGGAGGAGCGGAGGGAGAAGTTCAAAATTTTCCAACCCGAGCAAAATTTTGGCAAAAATTGCCAACTGAGCAAACTTGCTTAGATAAACTAAACCCAATCTTTAAATCTCTCCTAAATTTGCCAAATCACTTCAAATTTTCAAACTCCCCAATTTTTTTTTTTTTAAATTAAGGGGAATTGTCAAAATCGACGTAACTTGACAAATCTAGGTCAGTTTGGAAAATGGGGAGACGGCAAAATTTAGAGCAGTTGGTAAAATTCGTAGCCACTTAGTAAAAACAGGTAAGTTGGCAAAATCTTAGGGAGTTGGCAAAATTCGGAGTGACTTGGTAAAATCGTGGGGAATTGGCAAAATTCAGGTGAGATGTAAAAATTAGGATTTTTTTTTCTGTAAAATTATGGCGAGTTCACAAAAACTAGGGACAGTTGGCAAAATTAGGAGTGACTTGGCAAAATTCGGAGTGACTTGGCAAAATTAGGAGTGACTTGGCAAAATTCAGGTGAGATGTGAAACTCTGGATTTTTTTTCTGTAAAATTATGGCGAGTTGGCAAAATTTAGGGAGTTGGCAAAATCTAGGAGCAGTTCAAAAAATTCGAAGTGACTTGGGCAAAATCGTGAGACGCGAGCCATGCGCCCAAGCTTGCATAACGTTCGTGCATTTAGCTTTCAAGTCCTGCAGGTGTGGGATCCAGCTCATCCTCTCGTCCAGGGTGATCCCCAAGTATTTTAAAGTCGTCATGTGGCGGATGTTTTCGCCTTTTAATTTAAAGATGGGATACCTCTTCTTGAGGACGCCCTCTTTGGCAATCGTCATCGAAGTTGTCTTCGCAACGCTGAACCCAAGCTTGTTGCGATGACACCAACCCTCAAGTATTTTAATTGCTGCATTGCCAGCGACCTCGAGATTTGCTCTTGAGGAGGCTGTTATGGCAAGCAGCAAGTCGTCCGCGTATGCCTGGAGCCAGACTCCCTCGGGCATAGTCAACTCCAGAGCAGTATCAGCGACTAAGTTCCAGAGGAACGGTCCGCTGCACGACCCTTGTGGGCAGCCTCTTTCCAAGTTTCTTGAGGCTGCCCCGCTAGCATGCGAATACTTGACCACCCTCTCTTGGAGGTAATTGGATACAAGCCTGAAGACGTTCCTAGGGCAGGAACTCTCCTTCAATTTTGTCAGAATCGCAGGCCACCAGACATTGTCGAACGCGCCCGTCACATCCAAAGCAATGAGAGAGGTGTGCAACTTGTGCACTCTATTTACCTGAGCGATGTCCACCACCTGTTTGATAGCAGCGGTGGTGGACTGGTCCGTCCTGAACCCAAATTGCTTGGGATTCAGGAATCCGTTCTTGTGGCAGTGGTGGTACATCCTGTTGGTCAGGAGTTTATCCAGCACCTTTCCCAACACCGGCAGCAGACATATCGGTCTGTCGCTCTTCGCGATATGAGAACGAGCAGTGGACGCTTGTCCTCACACCGGTCAGTTTGGGCAATATGAGAACGACCAGTGGACGCTAGTACTCGCACCGGTCGCTTTGAGTAATAAGCGAACGAGCAGTGGACGCTGGTCCTCGCACCGGTCGCTTTGGGCGATGTGAGAACGCGCAGTGGACGATGGTCCTCACACCGGTCGCTTTTGGCGATGTGAGAACCAGCACTGAAGGCTGGTCCTCACACCGGTCTCTTTGGGCGATGTGAGAACGAGCACTGAAGGCTGGTCCTCACACCGTTCGATTTGGATGATATGAGAAGGAGCAGTCCTCACGCTGGTCCTCACATCGGTCGCTTTGGGCGATGTGAGAACGAGCAGTGGACGCTGGTACCACACCGGTTGCTTTGGGCGATGTGAGAACGAGCACTGGATGCTGGTCCTCACCACCGGTCTCTTTCGGCGATGTGAGAAACAGCACTGAAGGCTGGTCCTCACACTGGTGGGTTTGGGCGATGTGAGAACGAGCAGTGGACGCTGGTCCTCACACCGGTCGCTTTGGGCGATGTGAGAACGAGCAGTGGACGCTGGTCCTCACACCGGTCGCTTTGGGCAATGTGAGAACGAGCAGTGAACGCTGGTCCTCACACCGGTCGCTTTGGGTAATGTGAGAACGAGCAGTGGATGCTGGTCCTCCCACCGGTCGCTTTGGGGGATGTGAGAATGAGCAGTGAACGCTGGTCTTCACACCGGTATCTTTGGGCGATGTGAGAACGAGCTGTGGACGCTGGTCCTCGCACTGGTCGCTTTGGCGGATGTGAGAACGAGCAATGGACGCTGTTCCTCTCCCCGGTCGCTTTGGGCGATGTGAGAACGAGCACTGAAGGCTGGTCCTCACACCGGTCGCTTTGGGGGATGTGAGAACGAGCACTGAAGGCTGGTCTTCACACCGGTCGCTTTTGGCGATGTGAGAACGAGCAGTGGACGCTGGTCCTCACACCGGTCACTTGGGGCTGTGTGAGAACGAGCAGTGGACGCTGGTCCTCACACCGGTCGCTTTGGGCAATGTGAGATCGCGCAGTGGACGCTGGTCCTCACACCGGTCGCTTTGGGCAATGTGAGAACGAGCAGTGGACGCTGGTCCTCGCACTGGTCGCTTTGGGCGATGTGAGAACGAGCAGTGGACGCTGGTCCTCGCACCGGTCTCTTTGGGCGATGTGAGAACGAGCAGTGGACGCTGGTCCTCGCACCGGTCGCTTTTGGCGATGTGAGAACGAGCAATGTATGCTGTTCCTCACACCAGTCGCTGGTCCACGCACCGGTCGCTTTGGGCGATGTGAGAATGAGCAGTGGGCGCTAGTCCTCGATCCGGTCGCTTTGGGCGATGTGAGAACGAGCAGTGGACGCTGGTCCTCACACCGGTCGCTTTGGGCAATGTGAGAACGAGCAGTGAACGCTGGTCCTCACACCGGTCGCTTTGGGTAATGTGAGAACGAGCAGTGGATGCTGGTCCTCCCACCGGTCGCTTTGGGGGATGTGAGAATGAGCAGTGAACGCTGGTCTTCACACCGGTATCTTTGGGCGATGTGAGAACGAGCAGTGGACGCTGGTCCTCGCACCGGACGCTTTGAGCTATTTAGAGAACGAGCGCTGTTCCTCCCCCCCCACCGTTCGCTTTAAACAATGTGAGAACGAGCGCTGTCCCCCCCCCCCACCGGTCGCTTTAGGCGATGTGAGGACGAGCGCTGGTCCCTGCACCGGTTGCTTGGGCGATGTGAGAACTAGCGCTGGCCCCCCAGCGGTTCCTTGGGTGATGTGAGAACGAGCGCTGGTCCCCGCACCAGTCGCTTGGGCGATGTGAGAACGAGCAGTGAACGCTGGTCCTCACACCGGTCGCTTTGGGTAATGTGAGAACGAGCATTGGATGCTGGTCCTCCCACCTGTCGCTTTGGGGGATGTGAGAACGAGCAGTGAACGCTGGTCTTCACACCGGTATCTTTGGGCGATGTGAGAACGAGCAGTGGACGCTGGTCCTCGCACTGGTCGCTTTGGCGGATGTGAGAACGAGCAATGGACGCTGTTCCTCTCCCCGGTCGCTTTGGGCGATGTGAGAACGAGCACTGAAGGCTGGTCCTCACACCGGTCGCTTTGGGGGATGTGAGAACGAGCACTGAAGGCTGGTCTTCACACCGGTCGCTTTTGGCGATGTGAGAACGAGCAGTGGACGCTGGTCCTCACACCGGTCACTTGGGGCTGTGTGAGAACGAGCAGTGGACGCTGGTCCTCACACCGGTCGCTTTGGGCAATGTGAGATCGCGCAGTGGACGCTGGTCCTCACACCGGTCGCTTTGGGCAATGTGAGAACGAGCAGTGGACGCTGGTCCTCGCACTGGTCGCTTTGGGCGATGTGAGAACGAGCAGTGGACGCTGGTCCTCGCACCGGTCTCTTTGGGCGATGTGAGAACGAGCAGTGGACGCTGGTCCTCGCACCGGTCGCTTTTGGCGATGTGAGAACGAGCAATGTATGCTGTTCCTCACACCAGTCGCTGGTCCACGCACCAGTCGCTTTGGGCGATGTGAGAATGAGCAGTGGGCGCTAGTCCTCGATCCGGTCGCTTTGGGCGATGTGAGAACGAGCAGTGGACGCTGGTCCTCGCACCGGACGCTTTGAGCGATTTAGAGAACGAGCGCTGTTCCTCCCCCCCCACCGTTCGCTTTAAACAATGTGAGAACGAGCGCTGTCCCCCCCCCCCCACCGGTCGCTTTAGGCGATGTGAGGACGAGCGCTGGTCCCTGCACCGGTTGCTTGGGCGATGTGAGAACTAGCGCTGGCCCCCCAGCGGTTCCTTGGGTGATGTGAGAACGAGCGCTGGTCCCCGCACCAGTCGCTTGGGCGATGTGAGAACGAGCAGTGAACGCTGGTCCTCACACCGGTCGCTTTGGGTAATGTGAGAACGAGCATTGGATGCTGGTCCTCCCACCTGTCGCTTTGGGGGATGTGAGAACGAGCAGTGAACGCTGGTCTTCACACCGGTATCTTTGGGCGATGTGAGAACGAGCAGTGGACGCTGGTCCTCGCACTGGTCGCTTTGGCGGATGTGAGAACGAGCAATGGACGCTGTTCCTCTCCCCGATCGCTTTGGGCGATGTGAGAACGAGCACTGAAGGCTGGTCCTCACACCGGTCGTTTTGGGGGATGTGAGAACGAGCACTGAAGTCTGGTCTTCACACCGGTCGCTTTTGGCGATGTGAGAACGAGCAGTGGACGCTGGTCCTCACACCGGTCGCTTGGGGCTGTGTGAGAACGAGCAGTGGACGCTGGTCCTCACACCGGTCGCTTTGGGCGATGTGAGATCGCGCAGTGGACGCTGGTCCTCACACGGGTCGCTTTGGGCAATGTGAGAACGAGCAGTGGACGCTGGTCCTCGCACCGGTCGCTTTTGGCGATGTGAGAACGAGCAATGTATGCTGTTCCTCGCACCAGTCGCTGGTCCACGCACCGGTCGCTTTGGGCGATGTGAGAATGAGCAGTGGGTGCTAGTCCTCGATCCGGTCGCTTTGGGCGATGTGAGAACGAGCAGTGGACGCTGGTCCTCGCACCGGTCGTTTTGAGCGATTTAGAGAACGAGCGCTGTTCCTCCCCCCCCCCACCGTTCGCTTTAAACAATGTGAGAACGAGCGCTGTTCCCCCCCCCCCACCGGTCGCTTTGGGCGATGTGAGGACGAGCGCTGCTCCCTGCACCGGTTGCTTGGGCGATGTGAGAACTAGCGCTGGCCCCCCAGCGGTTCCTTGGGTGATGTGAGAACTAGCGCTGGCCCCCCAGCGGTTCCTTGGGTGATGTGAGAACGAGCGCTTGTCCCCGCACCAGTCGCTTGGGCGATGTGAGAACGAGCGCTGGTCCTTACACAGGCGCTTTAACGATGAATCTGTACGGAAATTACAGTGGAATATTTTCCCTCATCCACCGTATAGTCTCTACTTGGCTTCGTCCGATTTTCATTTATTTGAACCACTAAAGAAGTCTTTTTTGAATGAAAGATAATCCGAATCAATGATGAGGTCGTTGCAGCTAGACAAAGTTAAACTGACAAACAACCAAAAACCTTCTTTGAAATTAGAATTAAGAAACTTCCAGAACGTTGAAACAACTACATTGAAGTTAACAGGACTACGTTGAAAAGAAGTATTATGATGTTTCTATTTCATTTCGAATTTTTTATAAGACAGTTTTCAACATATCAAGTTATGTTACTGTAAATATAACTAATGATATTAAAACTTTTTAAAAAATAACTCAAATATAGTAGCAGATGCTTAAGCCTTGATATAATGAATCAGAGTAGCAGATATTCCGAAGGGTATATTAACACTCTTTTACGTTCAGGGTGACGTCACCAGAGGCCGAAGTCTTCGTCTCCTCGTAATTCCGAAAGTACTCTATCGATTGGTTCCGAATTTGACATGGTGGAATCCACTTACCTCTCGGTGCATGGAGTTTAGAGATCGTGTTCCTAGCTGCGACAGGTCTAGATTTAAAAATGAAAAATTACCCCCTCAAGCAGCTGCTTGCCACAGAGGTCTGACAGGAGCCTGTCAGTTTATATGCCATAGTAGAAGGTCTGAGAGGATGGCAGGACCTCAGCAGAAAAACGACACATACATCCATGCCTTACCCGGGGCTCGAACCCAGGTCCCTAAGATCAGTAGCCAAGCGTGCTAACCACTCGGCCATGGGACGGCTTCGGTCGAGATTTAACTCTCCGCAAATGTCCGAAATCTCTGGGGGCGCTGCTTTCGCTTTCCTTATAGATGGAGAGTTGAAAGTTGTGAATGGAGGTAGTAATATGTTATCGATGAGCAAAGTTATCAATGGACTGACGTTTCGCGCCAACTTTTACGGTATGACCTAATTTTCTGGGGAAGAAAACCTCACACTGTACTAAGATGAAGCTGCAGATAACGTTTGGTGGTCTTTGCTCCGATTGTTTAGGAGGAGATATCGTAAAAAAAGACCAACAAACTTTCTAGAATAAATAATAGATATAAAAGGTGATATTATTACTGCACCTGAATCAAGATTATCTTGAATTACAGCGTCACATACTCAAGGAGACAAGGTCTTTTATTCATTATACCGAAAGACGAAAGAAACGATACTTTAGCATCATTTTAAAACCCTTGGTCCAAGAAATTTCAACTCTTTTGACAGCAGCATTTAGAATTTGAAAAAGCCTTACATCTTTGGAAAATATAAAGGGAAGTTAGTTATGATGCCATTATATGTTAATTGTGCCTTTACAGATGCAGACATCTGTATGAATCCTCACGAACAGGGGCGGGGGTGGCTCAGTCGGTAGCGCGCCAGGCTCGTAATCTGTAGTTCCCTGGTTCGAGTCCCAGCTGGGTCAGCGTTGAGATTTATCTCCGCAAAATTCCCCGCCCTTGGAAAGGCCGCCATCCGTCGAATGGGACGTTAAGCCGTGTCCCCGTGTGCGGAAGAGCCATACCCTGTGCACGATAAAGAACACACTGGATGGCCTTGACGGGAGGCTACCATCTGTCTCCCAACAGCTGTTCCAGTGGGTCCCCTCCCCCAACCTTCTCTGAGCCTCCGGGGTCCATGTGACCTGGCCATTGAGCCCATGGTGTGCAAAAAAAAAGTGCCGCTCAGAGGTAAAACAACCCAACTTTAAAGAACACGCTGGATGGCCTTGACGGGAGGCTACCATCTGTCTCCCAACAGCTGTTCCAGTGGGTCCCCTCTCCCAACCTTCTCTGAGCCTTCGGGGTCCATGTGACCTGGCCATTGAGCCCATGGTGTTCAAAAAAAGTGCCGCTCAGAGGTAAAACAACCCAATCCTCACGAATATTCCCATTGACTTTGAATTTTTCGAAATGCTTCCAAAACACCAACTCCCCACAGCACATACAGGGAGCCACACATGAGACAGACATAAACCACTGATCTTCGTTCACCCAGACTTCTCTAATACTACTTCCAGTGCACGTAAGTCTTGAAGCTTATATTCTCGACGTCATACCTGTAAGTTGCCTAGCTATTTTCCGTGTGTGGTCTTCCTGTTAAAATCGGATAGTGGTCCTTTCGCTATTAAAAACAGACAGGGGCGTAGCGAAGGAGTGTGTTGGGGGGGGAGGAGCGGAGGGAGAAGTTCAAAATTTTCCAACCCGAGCAAAATTTTGGCAAAAATTGCCAACTGAGCAAACTTGCTTAGATAAACTAAACCCAATCTTTAAATCTCTCCTAAATTTGCCAAATCACTTCAAATTTTCAAACTCCCCAATTTTTTTTTTTTTAAATTAAGGGGAATTGTCAAAATCGACGTAACTTGACAAATCTAGGTCAGTTTGGAAAATGGGGAGACGGCAAAATTTAGAGCAGTTGGTAAAATTCGTAGCCACTTAGTAAAAACAGGTAAGTTGGCAAAATCTTAGGGAGTTGGCAAAATTCGGAGTGACTTGGTAAAATCGTGGGGAATTGGCAAAATTCAGGTGAGATGTAAAAATTAGGATTTTTTTTTCTGTAAAATTATGGCGAGTTCACAAAAACTAGGGACAGTTGGCAAAATTAGGAGTGACTTGGCAAAATTCGGAGTGACTTGGCAAAATTAGGAGTGACTTGGCAAAATTCAGGTGAGATGTGAAACTCTGGATTTTTTTTCTGTAAAATTATGGCGAGTTGGCAAAATTTAGGGAGTTGGCAAAATCTAGGAGCAGTTCAAAAAATTCGAAGTGACTTGGCAAAATCGTGGGGACTTGGCAAAATTGATGTGAGATGTAAAAATTGGGATTGTTTTCTGTAAAATTATGCCATGTTGGCAAAACTTAGGGAGTTGGCAAAATCTAGGAGCAGTTGGCAAAATCGTGGAGAGTTGACAAAATTCAGGTGAGATGTAAAAATTGTAATCTTTTTTTCTGTAAAATTATTAAATTATGCGTATTGGCAAAAACGAGGCAGCTTCGCAATATTTAGGAGAGTTGAAAAATCTTGGGGGAGTTGGCAAAATTCAGAGTGGCTTTACAAAAATCAGGTGTGATGTAAAATTGGGATTTTTTTCTGTAAAATTGTGACGAGATGGCAAAATCTAGGGCAGTTGGCAAAATTTGAATCCACTTGGTAAAATACGGGCGATTTGTAAAAATTGGGATTGGTTTTGTGAAATTAACGAGAGTTGGAAAAACCAAGAACTCTTGGCAAAATCTAGGGGAGTTGGCAAAATTGGAAGCCACTTGGTAAAATACAGGGGAGTTGTGAAAATTGTGCCTTTCTTGTGCAATTAAGGAGAGTTGATAAAATTCGAAGTGACTTGTCAAATTCAGGGAAGATGTAAAAAGTGCGATTTTTTCTGTAAAATTACGGTGAGTTGGCAAAATCTAGAGTAGTTGGTAAAATTCGAATGCACTTGGTAAAATATAGGCGAGATGTGAAAATTGAGATTTTTTTGTGAAATGAAGAAGTGTTGGAAAAAATGAGGAAACTTAAAACTTTCAAACTCCCCAAGATTTTGCCAAGTTTACTCGATTTTAATCAACTGTCCTGAATTTCACAAACCCAATCCCAATTACCACAACTCGCCCCTATTTTCCAAGTGGATTCGAATTTTGCCAACTGCCGTACATTTTGCTAAGTTTCCTCGATTTGTCCAACACTCCTTAATTTTACAAAACAAATTCCAATTTTCACAATTCGCCTGTATTTTACCAAGTGGATTCGAATTTTGCCAACTGCCCTAGATTTTGCCATCTCTCCACAATTTTACAGAAAATAATCCCCATTTTACATCACACCGCATTTTTGTAAAGCCACTCTGAATTTTGCCAACTCCCCCAAGCTTTTCCAAATCTCCTAAATATTGCGAAGCTGCCTCAATTTTGCCAACACGCCATAATTTTACAGAAAAAAAGTTTGCAATTTTTACATCTCAACCGAATTTTGTCAACTCTCCACGATTTTGCCAAGTCACTCCTAATTTTGCCAACTGCTCCTAGATTTTGCCAACTCCCTACGTTTTGCCAAATCGCCATAATTTTAGAGAAAAAAATCCCAATTTTTACATCTCACCTGAATTTTGCCAACTCCCCATGATTTTGCCAAGTCACTCCGAATTTTGCAAACTCCCCAAGATTTTACCAAGTCACTCAGAATTTTGTCAACTGCCTAAGATTTTGCCAACTCATCTGTTTTTACTAAGTGGCTTCGAATTTTGCCAACTGCTCTAAATTTTGCCGTCTCTCCATTTTCCCAACTACCCTAGATTTGCCAAGTTGCCTCGATTTTGACAACTCCCCTTAATTTTGCAAAAAAAATATTACAAATTTTCACAACTCACCTAGATTTTACGAAGTCGCTTCGAATTTTGCCAACTCCAAGTTACTTTGGGGGGAGACTCCCCCCATCTCCCCCCCAATGGCTATGCCCCTGAAGACAGATAGTGGTTATCTTGATGTTAAATACAGATAGTTATTGTCTTGATGTTAAAGACAG
Source organism: Ryuthela nishihirai (assembly GCA_038380435.1). Taxonomy (NCBI): domain Eukaryota; kingdom Metazoa; phylum Arthropoda; class Arachnida; order Araneae; family Heptathelidae; genus Ryuthela; species Ryuthela nishihirai. Next base: position 56,889,908 of record JAWZYU010000026.1, read on the forward strand.
ATAGTGATCATCTTATTATTTAAGAGAAGTAGTGGTCGTCTTGCTGTTAAACACAGATAGTGGTCGTCTTTCTGTTAAATAGAAATAGTGGTCATCTTGTTGATAAAATCAGATAGTGGTATTCTTCATGTTAAAGACAGATAGTGGTCATCTTATTATTAAAGATAATTAGTGGTCATCTTTATGTTAAAAACAATAGCGGTCGTCTTGCTGTTAAATAGAGATAGTGACCGTCTTGATGTAAAACACAGATAATGGTCGTCTCGCTGTTTGAAACCGATAGTGTACATAATACTATTAAATATAGATAGTGGTAGTCTTGCTGTTAAATAAAGAAGTGTTCGTCTTGCTGTTAAAGACGTGTAGTAATCGTCTTTATGTTAAAGACCTGTAGTGGTGGTCTTGTTGTTAGAGATAGTGATCGTTTTGAATTTAAAAACAAATAGTGGTCGTCTTGCTGTTAAATGCAGATAGTGGTCTTTGGTGTTAAAGAATAATAGTGGTCGTCTTGCTGTTAAATGCAGATAGTGGTCTTTTTGGTGTTAAAGAATAATAGTGGTCGTCGTGAGACGTTATGGTCCTGTAATGATCTTGTCCTTTTTTCCGACTAACCTCTCCAAATGAGAGTCAGCAGCAATTTTTCCAGAGGGAGGCTAAAAAGAAAGTCAGTTTTTCGAGATAGAAACGTTAATATCGGAAGAGGGCAGTGTGCAAAGTCTCTTTCTGAAGCCAGGGGATGAACTCAATATAAATGCATCTCTCTCTCTCTATGAGAAGCTAATTAGTCTAAACGATCAAGTGTTTTGGTTTCGGATATTGCGCGTCCTCAACAGCTGAAATCTTTCAGAGCCCTGAGATCTACACAAACTGATAAGGCGGACGGGCAGAAGTGAGATATCTATTTTTTCAAGGGCTGGGTTTATTTTTTTACCCTCTGAGGGCCACATTTTTTGCACAGAGTGGGCAGATGATATGGATCCTAAGGGCTTAGAGAAGTGTGCTGGAAGGGGAACAACTAAGAAGCTATTAGGTGAAGATCATTCAGTGTAACGAGCTCTGGATATGACTTTCTTGAACACGGGACCACGGATTTAGGTCCCATCTAATGAATGGCGGTCTTTACAAGCCACCCGGTGTGGCCTTTCTGATCAGCGGCAAAACGGAAGTTAGCGGATAAAATTATCAATTGAAACGTAATTGGGACTCGAATCTGGGAAGTACAGATTACAAAACTAGCACACTACCAATTGTGAAACAGTTCTTCCATTTTCAGGTTCCTAAAAACCTGTTCCTAACCGAAAAACTGGGATGGATTTTTTTTTTCCATTCGAAACCATAAAACTTTCTTCATTCTTCGCATGGAAAAGTAAAAGCAAAAAAGATTATTTCTCTGTAGATGAGATCCTAAAGCTTTCACTTGATTCGTTGATCAAATCTCTACCTTTTAAGCCCAACCAAGTTGTGCAGCCAATCGCTAAGTGCTGCTATTGGGGCGGGGGTGGCTCAGTCGGTAGCGCGCCAGCTGGGTCAACGTTGAGATTTATCTCCGCAAAAATTCAACGCCCTGCCCATGGTCAGTAGGGGACACCGATGGGCTTGAAAAGGCCGCCGTCCGTCGGATGGGACGTTAAGCCCTGCCCCCGTGTGCGGGAGAGACATACCCTCTGTGCACGTTAAAGAACACGCTGGATGGCCTTGACGGGAGGCTACCATCTGTCTCCCAACAGCTGTTCCAGTGGGTCCCCTCACCCAACCTTCTCTGAGCCTTCGGGGTTCATGTGACCTGGCCCCTTAGCCCATGGTGTGCAAAAAAGTGCCGCTCTGAGGTAAAACAATCCTATCCAATCTAACTCAGTTGATCCAATTCTTTTAGATTTCGAGATCTGAGAACAGATATCAACTCAAATTCCACTGGTAATTGTCATGCCCACGTGATTTCATAACGTGGACATGACTGTCTGAAAAACGGACTAGTAACGAACATTCTACAAATCCGTTGATTCCCCTCCGGCACCAGAACTGAGGTTACGCGCTCCAGTGCAGTAAGCGGGAAAACAACGGGTGGGTGCTTGCCCGCACCTCGATCAGCTCCACCAATCAGCGTCATCCACGCCAGGTCAACAAGGTGACCTCCGCGAGGAATTCGCGGTAAAGGACGGAAAAATATTTTTCTTCGAAAAACTGACGCTTGCCCTCTGGTCCGAGTCGTGCAGTGGCCAGAGGGGAGAGTGTGCTTCTTCTTCTGTCGTCCGAGTTGTGCGGAGGTCCGCGACAAGTCTCTCCAGCGAGCTGAACTTCCTTAGCAAGGAAAATAATAATAATAATAATAATAATCTTTATTTTATTCCGCCAGTCAATACAATATACATTTACATAGCATAATTATCTAATAACAATTAATATATACATGAAAAAAATTGAGAAGTGAAATAGCTGAGAAATATCAATTGCATCAGAAAAAGTAAATAACAATCATATTAAATATTGGTGTTTAATAGGAAAGGCGAAACAAAAAAGGAGAGCATAGTAAGCTGACGCTTATTTTTAGTTAATGCTCCCTATTTCCTTTAAAGTTCAATTATGACAACAGTAAAGTATACAATAATTCAAATAGCACAATAATTCAATAGTATAAAAGGTCAAATGGTTATGAGACATATTACACTGATACATAGAAGGTTTCATTGCTTTGTAAGAAGAAACGTTCTACGATTGTTTCAACTTACCTACAGCCAGCAATGATTACCTCTAGCGATATCTTCTGCCAAGGTAAGGAGGGACCTAAATCAAATCTGCGGACATGTTTTCCACGTAAAAGTGTTTCTGGGACTTAGTATCTCTACGTCCCCACATAGGGACCTTGTTAACTGTTATGAACCGCTCAGATTACGAGCAGGTAGCTCGCTCAGCACGCCTCAATTGTTTTAATGAACTGAAATGTGCAAAGAAATATTAGGTTGTTAAATGATACAATAAGCTTGAAATGTGTAAATAAATATTATGTTGTTAAAGGATACAATAAGCTCAGTGCTATTCATTGCAATTGGAAGTTCAGTGCTCTTTATTTTAATTGCCTATCCATGGGATTGTTAATTCAGGCTTTTGCCTTGGTTAGAGAGAAAAAGATACGCATCACGGCTGGAAAATTTGTACCACCCACAAATATCAAAAGGGGGGTCACAACAAATTGGTTCCCGTGACCAGGATATTCGAACCTGAGGGTTATTGCGGCCAGAAATTGAAAAATGAATAGTGTTCTGAAATTTGTTAAAGAATTTAACGATGTTGCTTTTATGACCATGATTTCCTCGAATCTGCGAGTTAGTATTGTTAGAAGGGTTGGGTTGGGTTGTTTTACCTCTGAGCGGCACTTTTTTGCACACCAAGGGCTAACTGGCCAGGTCACATGGACAACGAAGGCTCAGAGAAGGTTGGGGGAGGGGACCCACTGGAACAGCTGTTGGGAGACAGATAGTAGCCTCCCGTCAAGGCCATCCAGCGTGTTCTTTAACGTGCACAGAGTATGGCTCTCCCGCACACGGGACCACGGCTTAACGTCCCATCCGACGGACGGCGGCCTTTCCAAGCCCATCGGTGTCCCCTACTGACCGTGGGCAGGGCGGGGAATTTTGCGGAGATAAATCTCAACGCTGACCCAGCTGGGACTCGAACCTGGGAACTACAGATTACGAGCCTGGCGCGCTACCGACTGAGCCACCCCCGCCCCATTGTTAGAAGGTAGAAAATAGCTGGTGTTCAATGAAAAAGCATCAATATTGTAAAAACTGCAATTTTATTGTTAAATGCGTAAACTCGAGTAAATTTCAAATAGAATCGATAAAGTTGATGTTCCGTGAGAAGCATATAGTATATATATTACATAATTACTGTGTTGAAGCGAGGCAGCGGCAAAAGAATGTAAGGAAACCCTTAGAAGTTAAGATTATTGTGATTACATAAATGTTAAGGCGTGATTATATAACTGTTAAGTTAAGATTATTGTGATTATATAAAATGTTATCCTGTGAATATTTTTAGCGAGGACTGTGATACATGTATTTTTAGTCAGGATTTTCAGGAACATCTGTCAAAATAAAATGTTATTATAAAATATAATGGAAAATTAGGAAATGTATATTTGTGCACTGCATATTTCAGTAACTTCAAAAATAGATAGGCCCAGGAGTCGTTTGTACGAGGAGAAGTAGCGAATCGACAAGGGAACCACTGCATTCAGTAATCTTTTAGTCAGGAGTGATTATTTTCCTTTCATGTCTAATGTATTTTTGTGACACACCTCCCTGCACTTTTGGGTTGGGTTCGGTTGTTTTGCCTCTGAGCGGCACTTTTTTGCACACCATGGGCTAAATGGCCAGGTCACATGGACCCCAAAGCCTCAGAGAAGGTTGGGGGAGGGGACCACTGGAACAGCTGTTGGGAGACAGATGGTAGCCTCCCGTCAAGACCATCCAGCGTGTTCTTTAACGTGCACAGGGGATGTCTCTCCCACACACGGGGCCACGGCTTAACGTCCCATCCGACGGACGGCGGCTTTTCCAAGCCCATCAGTGTCCCTACTGACCGTGGGCAGGGCGGGGAATTTTGCGGAGATAAATCTCAACGCTGACCCAGCTGGGACTCGAACCTGGGAACTACAGATTACGAGCCTGGCGCGCTACCGACTGAGCCCCCCCCCTGCACTTTTGGAGGATTACCTAAATGCGTACACCAGAACAACACTCAGCACTCTGGGGGAAGGCGGGACAAGTGAATAGATACATTAACCAATATAATCCTGATCCCACGTGTAGGCTAAATTTTGAACGCTTCGTACTTCGTAACTGAAATTTTGTGTATTACATTACTTAACTTCTATTGCCCAAAATGGCAACTCAATCAGCAGAACCCCCACCCATCACCCCGGGAAACGAAAGTAGGAACAGTAATGTCCCTGTGCTAGCGGGATTTGTCAACCTGGTTCGGTCCTACAAAGGTGAGAAGTCCCCCTCAGCGGCGTCGTTCTTTACCCATTTGGAAGGAATTGGTCGGTCAGCAAGATGGAGCAAACCGGATATGATGATGATAGCGAAATCTAAATTTGAGGGTTTAGCTGCGACTTTCTAAACGAATCGCCCGAACTCGATTTAGAAACAGATTATGATAAATTCAAGGAAATAGTCACAGAGAGATTCGACACTGAAGACCCTTTGGCTGTAAAAATCCAGAAATTCTCTGCCTGTAGACAAAAGGTGGGCGAAAGCGTAAGGGAATATTCTGACAGAGTGAGGACCTTAACGTATAATTTATTTAAGGAAAATAATGACCCCGCAAACGGCTACCCCGGGTTCCATGACCAATTCAAGCTGTCACAGTTTGTCGCAGGCTTGTTGCCGAAGCTGAAACGATTCGTACTTTCGCATAACCCTGGGAGTTTTGAAGAAGCCGTTACCCGAGCGACATTATAAGAAAGCAATGAAAAACTCGTGTCAGATAGATCAGCTAATATTTGTTCCGTAGAAACCGAATCAAAATCTAAAATCAGACCAGACGAATCAGGACATATGCAGGAGATTTATAAATTACTGAGAAACCGGTCCGACGATAATGAAACAATACTCCATAGCATAAGTACGGGACTGAAGGAATTATCATATAGAGTGAGGGTGCTGGAAAAATCAATTAAGGACGAAAGTGAAAGGGGAAGGCCCAGAGATCCGCCAACCATGCAACAGAATGTCCGTGGAAACCACATAACGTGTTATGCCTGTGGAAGTATAGGACACTTTGCCAGAGAATGCAGAAACACTCCAGTCCCCTACGGGAGATCTAGCATCCCAATGGACAACGCGAATGGCAGAAGCCCGAGATACCCCTCTCGACAGTGGGAATACAGACGGAACCAAAATCCCAGCGGCCCAAGAGCTCAAGGCTTCGATAACGCCTATAGACAAAATCAGGCTTTCCAGAATCAAAATTATAGCAGGAGAAACCAGGATAATCCCCAGACCCGTCATTTAAACTAACAAGGGAGGTGAAATCTGGGCGTATTTCCCACTATCCCAAGCTCACTTCAGACGCCCATATGGCTTCGTACGCTACCATAGGTGATGACGACACTGAAGCACCATTAATTAAGGGGAAGATCGAAAATGAACAATTCACTTCCCTCATAGACACAGGGGCGACCGTCTCAATAATCGGACTGAGGTGCTTCAGGAAAATAAGAGCAAAATTATGCAGCAAGGCATTACCCGTTAGGATAGGAATAAAAGGAATCTGTGGTGCAGACTTGCCCCTGCTAGGAAAGTATGAAGCAGAGATCCAGGTGGCTGGTGTCCAGTTTAAGCATCCCATTTATGTGGTGGATATGGAAGTCAGTAATAAATACGATGCCATTTTCGGATATGACCTTTTGAGGTCCCAAAGGTTCACAATCGACCTAAGAGCTGGAACGGTGATGAATAATGAGAGAAATAGAAATGAAGGAGGCGGGAAATTACAGACAGCCCCCGATACAGCTAATGAAATGGGCAAAAATCGTCGATTCAACCATACTACAAGTCTCCCAGCTGAGGTAATAGGAAGAGCATATACTAACACATTGATTCCCCCCAGGACGGAAAAATCATTTTAGTGAGTTGTACCGACAGAAGCTTGCAATCCAAAACCGTGTTTACACAGCAGAACAGCAAATTGAAACAAGGCGCCATCCGGGTAGCCAGATCCTTAAACGTCGTCAGTAAGGAAGGAGTGATAAATGTCAGAATCGCTAATGTTTTCCATTACCCTGTGTGGATAAACAAAAATATGAAATTAGCCAGCGTCGAAGCCATGTGTAGGGAACAGATCAATAGCATTGACAGCTCGTGCAAAAACAGCAGCCCTGTTCATCAGAAGCGCAAACAACCATTATCGTTGCAAGATTTCGAGTTAGATCAGGTCCCCCGAAAATTTAAGAAAAGATTAGAATACCTATTATTGAAAAACCAAGATATTTTTGTCAGAGACTTAAGTGAGCTTACGACCACAACAGCAGTCTATCATGAGATACACTTGGAGGACAACAAACCAGTGAGGCAACGACCTTACAAGGTGCTTTATTCCCTACAAAAGGAGCTACACAATCAAATCGACGAATTATTGAGAAACGGGATTATCAGGGAGAGCGCTTCACCTTTTGCCTCCCCGATTGTACTGGTGAAAAAACGGGACTCCTCTTACCGCTTTTGTGTCGATTATAGAGCTCTGAATGCTAAAACTGTTAGCGACTCGTACCCCCTTCCATTAATAAGCGAAATCATTGATTCCCTGTCCGACGCCAAATTCTTCAGCTCACTAGACATGATGTCAGGTTACTGGCAGATACCTGTACACCCGAGGGACATCGAAAAGACCGCTTTTATCAGCAGAAACGGATTGTATGAATTCCAAAATATGCTTTTCGGATTAAAATGTTCACCATCCACGTTCCAGAGGTTATTAGATAACCTTCTGATGGGTCTTAGACATGAACAGGTATTGGTCTACCTCGATGACATCATAGTAGCCTCAAAAACCTTCGAGAAAAACACATAGATCGATTGCAGATGGTATTCGACAGATTGCGGAAATTCGACCTAAAATTGAAGCCAAAAAAATGCCAGTTCTTTAAGGCATCCTTATCCTACCTAGGCCACCTGATAACCTCAGAAGGGGTGCAGCCCGACCCACGGAACTTGGAAGCTGTAGAGAATTTTCCAAGGCCCAACTCAGTAAAGAAAGTTAGGGCATTCCTTGGACTGACAGGGTATTATCGACGGTTCATTGATAGATACGCAGACATCACCCTACCGCTAGTCGAACTGATCAAGAAGGACGCCAAATTTAAATGGACCCCCCCAGGCAGAGGAAGCCTTCCAGGAGCTAAAACTAAAACTGATTAGCGAACCCGTGCTAATCTACCCTGACTTCAATAAGCAATTCTTTCTATCTACAGACGCCAGTGGCTCCGCCCTAGGCGGAATCCTCGAACAACCCAACGCTGAAGGAATTAGACAACCAATTGCGTACGTGAGCAGGAAACTGAAACCCCCCGAAACCAGATACTCCAAAATAGAGAAGGAAGCGTTAGCGATCAAGTTTGCTATCCACTACTTCAAGCCATACCTGTACGGGAGAAAATTCACGTTCATATCGGATCACGCCCTCCTATCCTACCTAATGAAAATGAAGGATCCTTCCAGCAGATTGGCAAAATGGAACCTGACCCTCCAAGATTATGACTTTGACATGCAATATAGACCAGGCAAACATAATATCCCAGCTGACGTGCTGTCAAGAAATATCAATGCCATCGACACCAATACCATCCTAACGAACATATTCGCAGACAAGGGCCAATTGAGAAAGTTACAGGTGGAAGACACGAACTTGAAACCAATAATAGATGCGTTAGAGGGGACAAGTCTCAAACCCTTGACCAAAATTTCCGACCAGTTCTACATGAACGACGGATTGTTGTTTCATTGCTCGATCCCATGCAAAAACGAGATTAGAAATGAAATTATAGAGCAAGTAGTCGTCCCTCGGAGTCTGATCAGCAAAATTCTGGAATTATGTCATGACAACCCTTGTTCAGGCCACCTCGGCGAACTAAAAAAGTTAGAGCCCAATATTTCTGGCACGGCATGTACACAGACGTTAAGAACTGTGTTCAGACCTTGGTATCATGTTTACAAAGGCGAGGATATAAACCCGAAAGGAAGGCCGACCTCGTGAGAGCACCCTTCGCCACCCGACCTTTCGAGAAAGTGGGAATGGATTTCCTCGGCCCACTCCCAACAACCGATAATGGCAACAAATACGTCTTAGTCATAACAGACTATTTCACGAAATGGCCCGAATTGTATGCCTTGCCCAATCAAACCGCTGAAACCGTCGCAAAAATATTCTTAGAAGACTATATCGTGAAACACGGAATTCCACAATATATAATCAGCGATAATGCGAAGAATTTTACCGGAAAGGTGATGACAGAAGTATATAAGAGAATAGGCGTCACCAAACTCAACACTAGCTTTTACCATCCCAGTGGAAACGGCCAATGTGAAAGGTTAAATTCTTCCATGTTGAACATATTATCGCATGTGGTGTCCGAAACCAATGATGTATGGGATGAATTCCTCCCCTTTGTGCTGATGGCATACAGAAGCGCCGTCCATAGCACCACTAAAGAGACACCCAGTTACTTAGTCTATGGCAGGGACTTGGTATTACCACATCAGGTTTGGCAGACAAGAGAACCCCTTCGTATTACGCAACCGAAAATTATGCAGAGTACGTGACCACCAAAATGAACATAGCTTACGACATAGTGAGACAAATTTTAGAACTGGCAGCCGAGAGACAAGAAAAACAGAGGAAAAGAGTTTCTTTTGACAAACAAATAAAGATCCGCGACCTGGTACTCCTGTTCTGCCCCCGAATCCCGCGCAAGAATACCAAGAAACTTTCGAAATTGTCCACGGGACCCTGGCGAGTTTTGGATAAATTATCTGAAGTCAATTACAAGATAAGACTAGTAGCCAACCCCCGCAGGACAGGGATTGTCCATGTTGACAGACAGACAAAGATGAGGGAACAAAGAACCTTCCCCATACCCGCGGAGGAAATCAACCAGGAAACGATACCGAAGCAGCTCGAGGAGAACCCACCTGAGCGAAACTTAATCTCCGACAGGCGTGAAGAGTGGGAGGAAGATCCCCGTATGATATTCCCTACAACAATTGACACTCACCTGCCCATATCTATCCCTACGGATCTGCTCACTAGAATCCCCAGGTCAGAGCCCACTCCTGCGGTTAACGCCTCACCCATGCACACGGAAGCTGAAAATGAAACAGAAGACAGAGTAGAAGAGAACCCAGATGATTCAAGACAACCGACAGGAGTAGCGGACGAAACAGATGAGGGACCCCGGCCCAGTAACTCAAATCAGGAAGAATCAGCACCCCCGGAAAAAACTTCCCACCACTATGAATTAAGGACGCGAGATTCATCAGGGAGAGTGATTACCACTCCTACCAACAACTCCGCACTTATGCTCGCACGAGCCGAGAGCAAAACAGAAAGTAGGGTAAAGAGAACCCAGATGATTCAAGCAAATCCACTGGAGTAGCTGCCGAAAGGAACTAGGAGCCCCAACCCAATATCTCGAATCAGGAAGTAGAATTCACGAGCGGCCGAGTGGCGTCGATCGTAAGAAACTTTGAATCCCATCCCCAGAGTTACTGCTTCCGAACACAACATAAAGCCCGGTCCGGCGCATTCACGATAGAAATTTAGGACTCAGGACCGACCAAGAGGAATTGAAACGAATGAGAGGGAAAATTGAGGGGACCTGCATAAGAAAGAATTCTATACTCATTCACCAAGAGCCAAAACAACCGTTAGAAAGCTTGAGTACATTCATGAATCAGCGTCAATTAAAGTGGAGAAGAAATGGAAGCTTAAAAACATACAGCGGACCCAGGCGGCACTTTATGCGAATCCACTCCCACGCGTCCTCGAGGAACGAAACACCGACACAGACCAGAGCGCCGAAGCTGTCCGATGGCTGAAAGCACGTTGTGCCGGCTTCTCCAGCACCCTCCGCGGGTCCGACCGCAGACCGCAGCAGGAACACCGATAAACGGAGGGAGCCGCTGCCGCAGCGCCCCCTACGAGCGAGGCGCCGAGAAGCAGAGCAGCACCTCTTGCTTTGCGTTACCATGACAACCCAACAAGTGACCTGCAGGAAAGCAGATGACCTCAGTTCGGCGTTGCAGCGGCCTGCACGAGCGCAGCTGAATCACCGTTTGAGTGACTTCTCACCGGACAGTGACCCCCCCCCCCCTGCGTCATTAGCCGATCAGCCCCAGTTGAGTCCGTTCAATGGAGCCCTCCAGCACTCAGAAAGCGATTACTGCGCAAGAGTCATTGAACGGATGGGCGTCCCTCCCTCCCCCACATTTATACCACTTTAGGGGACACAAATTCAGAATGCCGGCTGAGATCCTGTAAAGTCGTGACATCCTACTCAATGTAATTAGAAATATGCATTTTTTTTTGTCCATGACAATGTACGTGTGTGTTGAGATCAAATTGTATATTAATGTCATTGATTAGCGTGAAGTGAAAGAGAATTATTTTTATCTTTATATGTTAGATTACGATCAAGCTAAATTAAAGTTGTTAGAGAACTTGTTGACCACATATCTATTCAGTAAATGAAGATTGTATAACGTAGATCGTGCAGCATTATGTAAGCGCCAAAATGTGTTACATGCCATCAAGTACAGTGGAATGGAAAAAAGATCTTTGTTTTTCTCCCCTTGCAGACTATCACATGCTTAAGCACTTTAAGTGAAGGGACGAGTCGTATTCTATGTAAAACTGAACTTGCGGCCAGGCGCCTCGTTATGAGAACGCGGCGAACCGAAGCGATAATTTGTACGGACTTAAGCCATAAAGTAATGAAGTCTTCCGAACATATTTATAGAAAGCGCTAGTGGTGGTCCCTAGAGTAATTTTAAATTTGTAGACGTTTTGTTAGTTATTGTGACAACTTCATGTAAATGTGGGGACACGTAAGGATCAGTTCGGAATACTCTATGTATTGTATAACATTGATTGTGTGGAAAAAAGAAAACCCAGATTTTGAACCCCTCCTTATTTCTTTCTATTTCATGTATTGCTGAAAGATTTCTTCACGCCAAACCGAGGATGATGCAAGGCCAACCCAAGAGGGCAGGAAGCAAGGTGGCTCCTGCCAGTGATACTTCGAGTGTGATACCTCTTACCTTGGAATCCCATATCAGTGGCCCTTGAAGGGGGGGTGGGAGGACTCTTCCCAGCCGTTCAATGGAACTTATTGGTCATCTGCTCGCCCCCCTACTGTGTAGGTATGTCATGCCCACGTGATTTCATAACGTGGACATGACTGTCCGAAAGACGGACAAGTAAAGAACATTCTACAAATCCGTTGATTGCCCTCCGGCACCAGAACTGAGCTTACGTGCTCGAGTGCAGTAAACAGGAAGACAACGGGTGGGTGCTTGCTCGCACCTCGACCAGCTCCACCAATCAGCGTCATCCACGCCAGGTCAACAAGGTGACCTCCGCGAGGAATTCGCGAGAAAAGTATAATAAAAACTATTATTTCGGGGAACCGAGCTATTATTCTGGACTAAGCCGCGCAGCGGCCAGAGAGGAGAGTGCTCTTCTTCTGTCATCCGAGTTGTGCGGAGATCCGCGACAAGTCTCTCCAGCTAGCTGAGCTTCCGAGACAAGGACAATGTGAAGTGCAACCGATTGCTTCAACTTACCTACAGCCAGCAATGCTTATCCCTAGCGATATCTTCTGATAAGGTAAGGGGGTCCAGACCTAAATCTAATCTGTGGACATTTTTCCACAAAAGTGTTTATATGAACGAGAATCTTTACGTCCCCACATAGGGACCTTGTTAACTGTTTTGAACCGCTCAGATTACGAGCAGGTAGCTCGCTCAACACGCCTCAATTGTTTAATGAACTGAAATGTGCAAAGAAATATTAGGTTGTTAAATGATACAATAAGCTTGAAATGTGTAAATAAATATGTTGTTAAATGATACAATAAACTCAGTGCTATTCATTTTAATTGTAAGTTCAGTGCTATTTATTTTAATTGCCTATCCATGAGATTGTTGATTCAGGTTTTTGCCTTGGTTAGAGGAAAAAAAGATACGCATCAGGCCGGAAAAGTTGTACCACCCACAAATATCAAAAGGGGGGTCACGACACTAGGGTTAAAAAATTTACTTTAGGTACTGAAGCTCTGAAAGACCCAGTTATAGCCAAAGCTTACCATGATAGGTTACTTAGTCATTATGACAGTCATGGTATGCTTACTACTGAAGTTGAGGAAGAATGGAATCATTTCAAACAGGCTTTTTTGGACACTAACAGTACTTTTTTTAGGAAAAAAGGATCACAGGAGGCAGAACTATTTGAGTGATAAGGCACTTGAGCTTATTTCAGAAAGAAAGAACTGCAAGAATGTCTTAATCAATACCCTATCTGTCCTAACAGAAAGCATTACAGAGAACTTGATAAACGTGTAAAAGATCTGTTAGCTGCTGATAAGAATCTTTGGCTTGATGACCTGGCTGACAAAGCTGAGGAAGAAGTTAAACAGCACAACAGCAGAGAGCTGTTCCAGATAGTTAATGTTTTGTGTGGTAGAAAACGGACAGGTATTGAAGGATGAACAAGGTAAGATTATAGAAGTTGAGGATTCTGTCATGGCTAGGTGGGCTGAGCATTTCAGTGATATTCGAATCAATGATGTTAGTTCTATTCCCATTGTTTGCAATGATGATAGATGCATTGGTGGTTTCAATGTTGGCCCTATTACACAATCTGAAGTTAGTTTGGCTATTTCTAAACTTAAACTTCATAAATCCCCGGGGGTAGATGAAATTACTACAGAAATGCTCAGAGCTGGGAATGTTTCTGTTACCACTTGGATGACTGAAATTTGAATACCTTTTGTGATAAAGGCATAGTTCCTAAAGATTTTACCAGAGTTATTATTATCCCTATTTTCAAAAAAGGTGATCACAGTTCTTGTGATAACTATAGGGGTATCTGTCTACTCTCTGTTCCAGGTAAAGTTCTTTGCATGATTTTGCTTAATAGAATTAAGAATCTGGTTTGACAGGCAATTGCGTGATGAGCAATGTGGATTCAGAAGTGGTTGGGGATGTGTAGTTCAGATAGTTTCACTTACGCAGATTCTTGAGAAATATTTAGAGTTTCAGAAACCTTTGGTTGCCACTTTGTTGATTTCAAAAAGGCTTTCGACTCTGTTGATCGTCATAATTCATGGTTGATTGTGAGATCATATGGTATACCAGACAAGTTAGTTAACATTATGAAAGCTCTCTATAATAACACTGAGTCGTGTGTGAGAGTTGGTAAGGCTTGTAGCAATTGGTTTAGCATTACTTCTGGTGTTCGACAAGGGTGCATTTTGTCTCCTTTTCTCTTTAGCTTGGTTATTGATTATGTTATACGAAATTCACTTCAAGGGAAAGATTTTGGCCTTAAATGGGCTGGAGATACGAAAATTTCTGATTTAGATTATGCTGATGATTTAGCCCTTTTGGCAAATGATGTTGATGAGATGAACTCTTTCATTCGAGCCGTTGATGAGACTGGTAGTAGAGTAGGTTTGGTTATAAACAAAGAGAAAACTAAAGTGATGAAAATTGGTCAGGCATGCTGTGATTCAGTTAATCTGAATGGTTGCAGTCTTGAGCAGGTGTCACAGTTTAATTACCTTGGGAGCTATGTAACTGATACTGGTGATGTGCGGCATGAGATTAACAGACGAATAGGTATTGCTGCCGGGACTTTTAAGAATCTATGGAGATTGTGGAGAAATAGGCGTATACACCTAAATACTAAAATTAGACTGTATAATAGTTTGGTTCTTTCTAGGGTTAGTTATGGTAGTGAAACTTGGATGCTTTGTAAACAAGATAACAGGAAACTAGATGCTTTTGATTCTAAATGCTTACGCAGTATCTTGGGTATTAGGTGGTTCAACTTTGTAACTAATGATGAGGTTAGGCAAAGGAGTCGGCAACCTTCTTTAAGCAGCATATTGTGCAGAGAGAGACTCCGCTAGTTTGGCCATGTTGCCCATACGGATAATTATAAATTGGCGAATAGGGTTATGAACAGTGTGCGTAGAGGCCTCAGAAAGAGGGGGAGACCTAGGATGCGGTGGGCAGACAATGTCAAACAGGATCTTATTAGAATTGGTGTGCAGTCGCCAGATGCAGCAGATGTAGCTCAGGACAGACTTGCTTGGAGAACTAAATTGCACGGTTTGGTTGGACCTTCGTAGCCCATGGCTGCTTGAGGATGATGATAATGATGGTTTTAGGGTTGTTGAATCGCGAAATACTTTTTATTAAGGCGAAAACAAGCGCATACCAAATTAAGCGTGCCGACAAATACCTGTATCTATCATGTGTAAAGGTAAAATGCAGAAAGGTAAAACGAAATTTACCTCTCTGAAGGTATGGTCTGAAGAATTTACTTTTCGTACTTCAGGTATGGCCAATCTATGGTGCCATGAGCAGGATGGAAAGCTAGATGATTTTGAGTGGTACAGTAGCTCAAAAAAGTATCCGAACACTACGGTTGATTACAAAATTCAGAAAAAATATCTGGCAAAGTTTTTTTAGAAATTAGTGATCTGGCAACCTTTGTGTCACGTGACACGAAGGTTACCATAGGTCTGACAGGAGCCTGTCAATTTATTACGCCATAATAGAGGGATCTGTGAGGATGGCGGGCACTCAGCAGTTTTTTTTGCCAACTGCACGCGGTGTTCCCAAATGGTCACCCTCCCAGGTACCAAACGCGCCCAAAGCTGCTTAACTTCGGTGATCGGACGAGAACCGGTGTTCAGATTCAAATTTATAGCATTTGTTATTTTATTATGAAAGCATTTACTTCAACCGAAGCAGTATTATTAAATGTATTGCCCGACACAGTACATAACTATTTGATGAGGGGATTGAACTATACATTGAAAGAAAAAATAAAAGCTTTTGTTACCTGAATTTCTTTTTCTATTTGAGTTTACCTTACAATTTTATGCGTTTTCCTCTTAATGCTGCTGCAGCTCATTTGTTGTCACTCTCTAATGCGACAACGAGAAAATATCTCCTGTTAACTACTATTCTAGATGCTGAAGTGTCGGTGGTTTGACTAAGCAAATAATGATGTGGTTAGAAGATGGAGACATCAACTTTTGACTAGCTTCTTGTGTAATGCGAGAGACAGGGACATACGTGCCCAGGGGGGTCGGAATATTGTATTGTTTTGTGCGCACAAATTTGTATTGTTATTCACCCATTCTGTTTTCCGTGGTCCTTGGGTCTTAGGTTGGGACCCGCTGACCCTGCCCCCCACCCCACACACACTATACCATGGTGCCTTAGGCATGGACCATGCTCTTTTCATTTTCCATACTCTCTGCTTGTTTTAGTCATTTGCTTAATTGAATCACTTACTGAATTACTTTCCAATGTAGTTCAGAAATAAATTAATGATACACAATTTCATTCTTTTCACTCTCCCAAATTTAGGTTGTGTGGTCCAGATCAACTCTTACTCTCCACTTATTTTTATCTTTGCAATCTTTATCTTGCCTTATTCATATCTCATACTTCTCTACCTGCTTTGAAATCCAAAACATTTGTATTTGGAACTAAAAATAGAGTTGCATTTGGAATACTAAAAATAGATTATAAAAAAAACTTAAAAAAATTATTATTATTTATTAGCATGTTTGACTACTGATCAAAGGGACCTAGGTTTAGAGCCCCAGATAAGGCATGGATGTTTGTGTTGTTCTTCTGCTGAGGACCAGGAATCCTCACAAATCCCTTCTACTATTTCGTATTAAATTGAAAGACTCCCTGCCAGACTTCTGTGACAAGCAGCTGTTTGACAAGGGTATATAGATAATATCTGTGCCCTCGGGGAGAAAATATGACACTGAGGGATTGGGAAGGCCGACGTCAGTTAAATGGGAAGTAAAATTTTAGCCTCGTGTGCAGATACTGGTAACTATAGCCTGTGCCATTAAAACAGTAAGATTGAGGCAGGCTTCCATCTGTCTCATAACAGCTGTATAGTGGGTCTTTGCTGTAATCAGGACATTTAGCCCATTGTGCAGAAAACAGAGCCGCTCAGACGAAATACGTTAACTGAAGCATCATTCCATACCCTCACCCCAGTAGACACGAGCAGACCTGGATCTGAAAAAAAAAAATCAAGAAGAGAGGGAAACAAGAAACACAATCGAGACGAAAGAACTTAAAGGAGGGGGGGGGGGGAAGAGGCTGTATTTCCAATGCTTCATTTTCCCTTCGTTTTATGTCTTTTAATTTTTTTGAAAAATTCATGAAACATAAATAAGTTGAATAATTTTTGATTCTATTAACTACGATCGTTTCACTACGATAGTTTCTGAAAAGGAATAGGAGATGCCCCCCTCCCTAGATCTTGTCCTTGGACTCGAGTATGTAACCCTCCACCCATAAAACTTTTTAGGCACATTTCTGATGATCTAAATTGCAAAATAGAACAGACTACTTTTGATTTAATCATTTGCTGAATTGAATCACTTACTCAATTACTTAACAATGTAGTTTATAAAAAATATAATGATACAAAAATTTTATTCTTTTCACCTTCCCAAGTTTAAGCTGTTTGTTTCCAGTCAGCTCTCTCTATCCGCTTATCTTTGCATCTTGCTCTTAAACACTTCTTTTCGGCAATGTTTGTTTCATACCATTTTTGCCTCTTTCACTGTCTTCTTCCAGTGGGTTCTCATTTCCATATTAAATTTAGCCATCTTCCATTATCCATCATAATCATAAGCCTACCTCATTTTGATAATATTTTGTAACACCTCCATTATTTTTATATGATCTCTGATTGCTTCAGTTTCTTTATTTCTCATTTTATCTAGTCTTCGCTTCCTCGGATATCTTTTGCAATATCCACTTCGGTTACTTTTATCACAGATGCAAACCTTTCTCTCAAAATTATTTTTGATTCCTATGTTAGAGTACTCTCTACAATTGTGTTAAAACTATTCTTTAAAACTCAATTCAGCACTCTTAGTGCTTTCTATTTTTGGTGCTCTATTTTAATAATCTTTCTTTATTTTTTTTTCATCATACATTCGAATATTAATAACAGCGTTCTCTTTGCTGGATGTAAGAAAACTGGCATTAGAATTCAAAAAATGTAAATATTTAAAACTTTTTTCCTTCTAAAATTTCTAATTGATATCTATTTCATGTAAAAAGACGTAATTCAAATAATTACAATTTTATGCCCGTTTTTAAATAGAAAACCAATAAATAGCTTTTTAAAGTTACTATTAAAAATTAATATTAAAACATATTGCAGATTACTGCACTGGATGTTAATAATTGATGGCATGTGAAACATAAATATTTTGGTCACTATTGATAAGAATATTAACAACTGTCAGAATTAGCTTTTTCTTTAATGGACTTTGTGTATTATGCTGTTTCTCAACTCGTGGAAAGTGAAGGTCGTCCATGTTGGCTGCGATGTCTTCAAAATAAATATTAAGAATTCAGAAATAATCATTAAACCTTTTTTCAAATTATAAATAAAACTATTACTATGTTTCTCAAAGTAGTACCTTTAAGTTTTTCGCAAAGTTTTTTAACGTAATTATTCTTTTGCCCTTTCGTAATTAAAACTTATTCATAATAAAATTATTGCATTATTTATGGCCAAAAATTATAAATGATTAATATAAAACCAAACATTTTATCGAAATATGTTTTGCATATTTCATTATGTTTACTCATGCTTTATTAGGCATTTTAACTAAAAGCTATAACAAGGCATTTTAACTTTTACTAGGCATTTTAACTAAAAGCTATAACAAGCAATTGACATTTAAAAGTATAATAATGGTCAGTACCAATTTCACTTCTGTTATTCGCATATAAAAATATCGGTATTCATGGAGATACGACTTTTCAAATTAGTTGGGATACAGTTTATCTATAGCAGAGATTCTGAAACTGTGGGGCAGAAGGATGGGAAGGTTTTATTTTTAATAATGAACTTGCTAACAAGAGGAGTGATGAAATAATTAGAAGTGGAGAAGAAAGAGGGTTCTTCAAAATCCAAAAGGAGGGTGTGATGCCGATAGATGTAGTAACTCCTCATCTATAGCATTTGAGAGCAAAACTCTAAGGTGTAAAGCTTGAGAAAAGCTTTTATTACAAATATTACACAGAAAACATTTGCATCCTTGTGGAATATCTATAAAGATTACTTTTAATAATTAAATTATCTGTATTTGTTTTAAAACATTGTTTTAATTGTAAAATTATTACTTTTCAAATGCACATCACAACCATGAGGTGTTCCTTTTCCACTACGTTAAAATGCAAATTTAAATCCTACATTTATCATCAAAAGGTTCATGAGAATCATAGTAGAAATGAAGCATTTACTCTATTATGTGAAAAGATGTTTTCAGATATGAGAAAATAAATGGTTTATTACAAACAGGCATGAGGCTTCCAATTCCTCTGCGCTAAAAGATGGTTTCTTAGATTTGATGGGTGAGAAGAAACGTTATTGCAAATATCATCACATTCACGAGGCTTCTCTTATGTATGTGTTAAAAGATGGCTTTTCAGAGTCAATGTCTGAGAATGGTTTTTGGCAGTCAAAAGAAACTGGAACTCATGAAATAATTAGCTGAAAAAAATTGGTTTTGCCATGAGTGTGATTCGAATCCACGTCTCCAGGAAACGTGCCTGTTATGCTACCATTACACCACCAATGGCTAATCTTTTCTGTTTGTGTGACCTTATAAACTTTCCGGATTATTTGATTTGATTCGCACAATGGCGCCATCTATCTGGAAGTGGACAACTCTTTTGCCTCATACAGACGTTATTAATATTTGTCACTCATGCACATGGCGTTAATCAATAAATCAGTAATAAAGAATCACAGGAAATGTCTTATGAGTTACATATCTACTGGACATATCCCGTGATTCTTTACTACTGAAAAAATAACTGGCCTTGGGGAAGCCAGTTTTGAGATTGCTTGAGGCTTTTATTTTGTGTGTATTTTCGAGAGTTGATATGAAAATATTGTATTCAAAACTTCATATGCATGAGGCTTGTCTTTTTGGTATGATAAAAGTTCTCGTTACAGATGTAATAACTTTGAAAAATTTTTATTGAAAACACCACCATAATAATTTTCCTTTGCATGTGTAAAAAGATGGACTCTCAGAGTTAATGTCTGAGAACAGGCTTTATGACAGACATTACACACGAGGCTTTATTTTGTATGTGTTAAACGATGCCTTTCACAGTCGGTTTCTGAGAAACAGCCTTATAACAAACATCAGATATAAGGCTTCTCTTTTGAATGTGTGAAAAAATGAATCTCAAAGTCGATGTCAGAGAAAAAGAATTCTGTCAAATTTCACATACATAATGCTTCTCTTTTGTCTGCTTTAAAATATGGTTTTTCAGAGAATGCCAGAAAAAACTTTAAAGCAAAAATCACATAGATGAGGCTTCTCTTTCATATGCATTAAAAGATGGCTTTTCAGGTACTATGTCTGAGAAAACTTTATGCCAGGCATCATATACACGAGGTTTCTCTTTGGTGTGCATTAAATGTTTTTAAGATGTCTGAGGAAAGCCTTTGTGTTAGACATCACAAACGAGGCTTTTCTTTTTTATGCGTTAAAAGATGGTTTTTCAGTGACGATGTCTGAGAAAGGCTTTATGGCAGACGTCTCATATGACACATCTGTTTTGTGTATTGTTAAAAGGTGCCTTTTCGGAGACAATTAATGAGAAAAGGCTTTACAGCAAACGTCACATACATAAGGCCTCTCTTTTGTGTGTGTTAAAAGATGGCTTTTAAGAGATCATGTGCGAGAAAAAGGCTTTATGGCAGACATCATATATACGTGGCTTCTCTTTTGTGTGTTAAAAGATGTTTTTTCAGATTCGATGTCAGTGAAAAGGCTTTATGGCACACATCACACACACAAGGCTTCTCTTTTGTGTGCGTTAAAAGATGGCTTCTCAGGGTCGATGTCTGAGAAAAGGCTTTATGGCACACGTCACATACATGAGGCTTCTCTTTTGTATGCGTTAAAAGATGCTTTTTCAGAGTCGATGTCAGAGAAAAGGCTTTATGGCACACATCACACACACAAGGCTTCTCTTTTGTGTGCGTTAAAAGATGGCTTCTCAGGGTCGATGTCTGAGAAAAGGCTTTATGGCACACATCACATACATGAGGCTTCTCTTTTGTGTGCGTTAAAAGATGGCTTTTCAGGGTCAATGTCAGAGAAAAGGCTTTATGGCAGACATCACATGCATGAGGCTTCTCTTTTGTGTGCGTTAAAAGATGGTTTTTCAGAGACGATGTCTGAGAAAAGGCTTTATCACAGACATCACATGCATGAGGCTTCTCTTTTGTGTGCGTTAAAAGATGGCTTTTAAGATGCTGTGTCTGAGAAAAGGCTTTATGGCAGACATCACATGCATGAGGCTTCTCTTTTGTGTGCGTTAAAAGGTGGCTTTTCAGATACGTTGTCAGAGAAAAGGCTTTATGGCAGACATCACATACATGAGGCTTCTCTTTTGTGTGTGTTAAAAGATGGCTTTTCAGATGTGCTGTCTGAGAAAAGGCTTTATGGCAGACATCACATGCATGAGGCTTCTCTTTTGTGTGCGTTAAAAGATGGATTTTCAGATGCACTTTCTGAGAAAAGGATTTATGGCAGACATCACATGCATGAGGCTTCTCTTTTGTGTGCGTTAAAAGATGGATTTTCAGATGCACTTTCTGAGAAAAGGCTTTATGGCAGACATCACATGCATGAGGCTTCTCTTTTGTGTGCATTAAAAGATGGCTTTTCAGATGCGATGTCAGAGAAAAGGCTTTATGGCAGACATCACATGCATGAGACTTCTCTTTTGTGTGCGTTAAAAGATGGCGTTTCAGAGACCATATGCGAGAAAACGGTTTATGACAGACATCGCATACATAAGGCTTCTCTTTTATGTGCGTTAAAAGATGACTTTTCAGATGCGATATCCAAGAAAAGGCTTTATGGCAGACATCACATACATGTGGCTTCTCTTTCGTGTGCGTTAAAAGATGGCTTTTCAGGGTCGATGTTAGAGAAAAGGCTCTATGGCACACATCACATACATGAGGCTTCACTTTTGTGTGAATTAAAACATGTCTTCTCAGATGCGATGTTTTAGAAAATGTTCTATGGCAGACATCACATACATGAGGCTTTTCTTTTTTGTGTGTTACAAGATGTCTTTTGGAATGGAATATCTGGACAAAGGTTTCATTAGAAGCATACGGCTTCCGCTTTCTGAATGATAAAATATCTCTTTTCAGAGGCAATGACTTAGAAATGTTTTTATTATGTATGTCATGGGTATGAGATTCCTCGTTTCTATGCATTAAGCTATACGTTTTCAGATTTGGAGCTTCAGCAAGACCTTTATTATAAATTTCACCACAACAAAACTTCTCCCTCATATTTGTGAAATGACAACTTTTTGAATATGACTGGTTTTCAGCATACGAATAATGGTTTCTTTTATTTTGGGTATAAATAATTTTCTCACGTACGTCTTTTGTTTCTAGAGAATTAACAGAAACATGACATCCATGGGCTTTTTCTTTAGTATGTTTCAGATGCTCTTTTTCAATAAACGTTTTATAAGGAATATCAAAACCAGTAATTGACTCTTTTATATCTGTCTTAGATTTTGTATCTCTTCTTCTATCAGTCTTCTTCTTACAGATATCATTGCCAGGATACAGTTTTTTATTAACAGTGAATGGGCGTTTCATCAGATTTCTTCGCCTAAGAAATATTTTCCGATAAGAATAACAAACATAGGAATATTTATTTCTTCTTTTCACCATTTTGTTCATAAAACTAAAACCTTATCAGAAATCTTTTATTTTTTGTGCACACACTAAGTAAATATTAATTATAGTACATTAAGAAATGCTTCCACAGGAATACTAAAGCTCTCTTCTGTGTATTTTGTGTGCAGCATTTCAGTGTTTATCACATGCAGAGTTGTTTTAAAACATCTCTATGAACGATATTTTCGTCATCTTGTGAATTGTAGCCTACTTTACGAAGAAATTGATTTTACTACAAATATGACATATTTATCCCATAGGAATAAAAACCTTTGTATATTATGGATTATGAGTTTCTGTGAAATAATACACTTCTTATGCCATTAAACATTTTGAATTTCTTGGCTGATCATTCTATCGCAATAAATTCATTGCAACAGCAATGTGAAAGTGCAAAAGTGCATATTCTAAAATGAAGAACGAATCTTCACAATGAAGAGAGCATACTTCGTGGCAACACTTTCTACCTAAGGAAATAAAACAAGATAACTGAAAGGAAAAGTTATCACTTCGAATATATTTAACAAAGCGCTGCAATTATTACTACACAGAAATCTTTAATCATTTGTCATTCCAATGAATAAGTGCTTTCTTTTAATATTTAAAAACAACACAATAGTATTTATTTAGTAAATTGCATTTCAAAGTATTTATTTAGTAACTATAAATCATAAAAAGTACTTGTCTCTTATATCTTAAAGTTAAAAAGTTGATTTTTCTCACACCTCTCTGAGATAAGGGGACAGATTATTGTTGTCAATGGAACTGACACTCTATCACCAAAAGTTCAATTTTCTACCCTAAACAGATCGCTTGCAACATTCGTTAAAAGTTTTGCCGTTTTCCATACATAGTGATGTTTAACCATATCCATTGAAACCACCTAAATATTTGAAAAATGCGAATTCTCAGATTTTGTTAATAACAATCCAAAGAAAAAAAAGTTTTCGAATTATGTATTAAAATAAAACAGTTGCGTTTGCCACCCACTCTGGACGTAAGGGATCAATTCATGTTTCAAGCCTAAATATATCATCATAATATGCGTTAAAAAATTTGAAATTTTTGACTTTTCCACCGTTAGAAGGCGCATTTATAGCATGTGGGGAATTCGGAAAGTTCAAATCGTAATATTTGAGCCATACCTATCCAACCTAAAATGAATTTTTCATATATCCCTAAACACACACAATTATCTATTAAATCAAACAAGCTGCACTGCATTTCCCTCGCCCCCCCCCCCCCCCCCCCCCCGAGTTACATTCTCGCCTACGAAAATTTCGTGACTTTCACATTCCTCCACTAAAATTTCAAATTTCCAGCATAACTAAATCGTTTGCAATATTCGTTTTAAAATTTCAAATTTTTCCACCATTAGAGGGTGGAAGAGACGGTCATGCAGAAGACAAAAATAATAAAAAATTAATTAACTTTTTAAAAGTAGCAATCTTCCTGGCTTTAAGAAAAAACTAGAGCTAAAACATACCGATGTTGAAATGACTTGTCGTTTGGTATTCGTGTGAAAGGAAGATAGGAAGCCAGCAATTTTTTGACTTGGTTAATCGGTACCTTATAATTGTCTCATTATAGGAGATAATATGTGAAGGACATCCAACGCATAAAAAGGCAGTATAATAAAATGGTGATTTGGATTTCCCACAGCAATATAATAGCCACAAATTTTAATTTCAGATATAACGTATTGTCGTCGACCACCTGAAATTTCCGTCCCCTTTTTTTCTGTGAGGAAGAAGGGTAGACGTGAAACTCGAGGTCCACACATCATATGCTTTCATTTACGGAGGGGGGGGGGGGGGGAATCCCAGTGTTACTCTGGGCATGACAAGCCTTCATCTGCCACATTGAGCGTCAAGATCGATTAACTGTTGGGGAAGATACGGCGGAACCATGGATAAAACCGTTGAAACAACCGTTTCCAGAAACACTAACCGAGAAAGGTGAAATGAAAAGCAGTATGAAGATAGGTAGAAAGATGCACTATATTCAAATGTTTGCATCTTTCGCATTGCGATCAGCAGGTAAATATTGCTAAAGCTTATTATCATTATTGAAATAAACACATACTTTATGATGTTTCACGTTTTTTATTCTTTGATGAATGTAGTCCAAATTGAATACAATAATAAAAGAAATCAATGAATATCTATTAATAGTTGTTTAAACAAAACAAACTGTTTAAACAGAATAATTACACAGATTTTTATGTAATATTTAGGAAATTTGTGCGATAATGCACTATTAAAGCTATAGGGCAGTTTAAAGATATACACTTGCATTGGTTAGGTACAAAATTATAATTACCTTTAGACACTGTTTAGGAATATTGACAAAATCCAGTTCTTCAGAGTTGTTTCTAAATGTGAAGTTCCTAAATGTGGATTTTGGCAATATCCAAAAAATGTCTAAAGATATTTATAACTTTGTATCTAACCAATACAGGGGTATAACTTTAAACTGCCCTACGCCGTCCCGTGGCCGAATGGTTAGCGCGCTTGGCTACTGATCTACGGGAACTGGGTTCGAGCCCCGGGTAAGGCATGGCTGTTTGTGTCGTTTTTCTGCTGAGGTCCTGCCATCCTCTCAGACCTTCTACTCTGGCATATAAACTGACAGGCTCCTGTCAGACCTCTGTGGCAAGCAGCTGCTTGAGGGGGGTATTTATTTATTATATTTACAGTTTTAATAGTGGATTATCGCAAAACTTCTCTGAATACATTATTGTCTTAATTCTTGTATTCGGGAAATATGGGTAAAGGACGATCTTTGTACCCTAACAGAGGGAAATGGGCAAACATAGAAAAAAACTTATCAATACTAGAATTAGTGCAAAGAATCGACCTGAACGTGATCGACGACGATTGGAGACAAACCCCTCATGGGTACATCCAAAGTTGAAGAATATTCAGTATGTTGACGTTTTAATTTGACCGTAAAAGACAGGCGTTCAGTTTTCGTACAGTGGTGTTATACCGTCGTCGATATTGCTAAACTTTGGGCATTAGAAGACAGACAAATAATGGCGAAAAGCCCTCCGCTCCCATATTGTCAAATTCTTTGATGAATGTAGTCCGAATTGAATACAATAAAAAAATATAGAAAAATATAAAAATAGCGTAAAGCCCTCCGCTCCCTTATTGTCAAATAACAATAAGAATATTCAACAGATATGGTCTGTTTAATTGTGTTCCTAATGTATTGCATTGATTATAAGATATGGTCATGTACTCCGTGCACATAAACCCGAATGTTTATAATGAAAACATTTGGGTGTATTATTGTTATTTGACAATATGGGTGTAAAAATCTTTACGGTCATCCGTAAAATCTGTTACAGCCGAATGTAAATGTATATCAGTAAATATATACATTCGGATTATCAGATTAACTAACATCTCCTTCCCTGTTCTTCCTATACAAAAGACTGTGATAAATGGAAATAAATCACTGAAGGATGCTAGTGAAGCTGCTTCTAGTATATACACAATAAAGTAGGGATATTTACTCTGAACATTTAGGCTTTGCATACTTTTTCGGTGTTTTTGAATACTGAATTCGTCTTTGGCATTATAAAAATGCCGCCATATCTAAATAACCCTTTAACTTTGTAATCAATGATGCGCCATAAAAGTCCAAAGGGGGGAGGGGAGATTTGTTATGATCGAATCACTGATATTCGAGCATTGTATTACAACATATCTGATATTTAAGCCCCCTCTCATCTTTTCTGGATACGCCACTGTTTTTAATGTTCACAATTTATCGCAGCTTTACTAATCCGTTACAACTATAATCTAGTGTTTTTTCGTAATGCGGACGTCGAATTCAGAACCACAGATTTTATTTATATGGCAAAAATCGGTTATTACTGTGCGACAAGGTAACCATAGACTTACAGTTTGACATTCAGATCTAACAGAACAGTCCAGAATTGATCCGGTTTACGGTACTCGTGAGTGGAAGCCGCTTTGACTGTTCAGGCCAAGAACTTTCGGAATGGCAGAAGATAATGGCCTCCTGAACTGAAGTGTCAGTTGATGTTCGTGGCGCTACCTGAAGGCCGATCCTCAGTTCGTCCAAGATTTCGTACCGTTAACATCGGTCTGGCCATCTCGTGGTCGAGTGGTTAGCGTGCTTGGCTACTGATTAGAGGGACCTGGGTTCGAGCCCCCGGTAATGGCATGGATGTTGCTCTGTCTTTCTGCTGAAGTCAGGTCATCCTCAAAGACATACTACTATGGCATATAAACTGACAGCTTCCTGTCAGATCTCTGTGGTAAGCAGTTGCTTGAGGAGGTATTTATTACTACTACCTACATTTAGTGATTTGTGTTTTTGTGAACATGATCCCATTGTGCGAATTATTTCGTGTTGTAATTCATTGAACACTTTCGTGAGAATCAGTCTTGGTGTAAATAATACTGAAAGATTATTATGACAGAAGAAAACTGGAATAACGCATATTGCCTGTAGCGCATTTCAGAATCTCGTTTTCAAAGAGAATGCAGTTTTTCCTTTCCCTACTGTTTCATTAATTAAATTTTAATTTGATCTAGTGCAGGCGTGTCCAACCTTTTGACTTCCCTGGGCCACATTGAGTGAAGATTTGACTTCCCTGGGCCACATTGAGTGAAGATTTGACTTCCCTGGGCCACATTGAGTGAAGATGAATTGTTTTGGGCCGCACATAAAATATGTAATATAGTTATGAATAATAAAACATTTGTTTTCTTATGTTTTTATTATAAAATTAAAAAAGAACAACATAAAACTAGTGGAATACCAAAAACTCGATGAAAATCACACAATCATGTTAAAAGCTTATGTCGTAAGCACGCAAACTTTACGATTTTGGGGGCCGCTTTACTAGCTGTCCAGGGCCGCATAAGACCCGCAGGCCGCGGGTTGGACACGTCTGATCTAGTGGATGATGGGAAAAATGCAAATAGTATTTTATTACTAATTGTACAACATTAAAATATTCATCTTTTAATTCATAAATTTAAAAGTTGCATTTTCCAACCTTTGTCAGAAAAGTGAATAGATTATAGCTGGCAATGGATACCTCTTAAAAACTACCACTGATTTTTCAAATTTCTATTCTACACATATTATTTAGAAAACTCGATACAACGCTACCATTTCACATTAAGTGATCTGTAAAGATAAATATATATTAACACTAGTAAATATTTGGAAAAACGAAAATTATATTTCTTAAAAAAAATCAAACTAAAAAAACAGTTATCTACTTATTATTTTCATTTTTTCCAATAGAAACTTCATGACGATAACATTCCACTACCAAAATTTCATAATTCTAGCATTAATACATCGTTGCAATATTGATTTGAAATTTTTGGAATTTTCAAACTTTTTCACCATTAGAAGGCGCAATTAGTGTTCCAAAGATTCCGAAAGTGCGAATTATAATATTTTATACATTCCTATTTAACCCTAAAAAGATATTTTTAAATCTAAATACAAACAGTTAGCTGCTAAAACAAAAAACAACCCTCCTAGGTCTAATAGCTCAATCCATTGTTGCCAGTCGAAACGTCATAGCGTTCACATTCCACCACAAAAATTCCAAATTTCTAGCTTAAATACGTTTTTCGCAATATTTGTTTAAATTTTGGAATTTGCAAATTTTTCCACCGTTAGAGGGGACAATTATAGTTTTCGGCAGATTTAAAAAGTGTGAATCGTAATATTTTATCAATTCCCATCTATCGCAAAAAGAATTTTTCATTTATCTCTGAAACAAACAATTATCTGCTAAAATTGAGACGGTGTGTTCCCCCCCTGGGTCTAAGGGATCAACTCATTGTTGCCAATGGAGACATCATGACGTTCACATTCCACCACCCAAGTTTCGAATTTCTAGGATAAATATGTCGTATGCAATATTTGTTTGAAATTTTGAACTTTTTCCCCCACTAGAGGGCGTAATTATAGCTTTAGAGAGATTCTAAAGATTAATATCGTAAAAATTTATCAATACCTATTCAACACAAAAAGAATTTTTAATTTTTGTCTGCAAACAAAAAAAGTTCGATGTCTATAGACGGACAGACAGACGCCAAAGCGAAACTATTATCTTGTTTTCTTTGAAAACGAAATAAAAAAAATACGACCTGCTGGTCGCAAAAAGTGAAAGGAGTGGATCGTACTGCCAACGGGTAAACTGTCACAAAAAATAAATAATATATGGAGCTCTTTTCAAAAAGAGGAGTAGTGAATTCTAAAGTGTCCCGCATTACTGCAGACGACATCTACATACCTAAGTTTTGGTACTACGATTATTTATTGTATATGGTCGACCAGAATGTTCTTTTGAGTTCGTTATTCGGTATACAAGAAAGAGATAGTGAGGTAAGTGAAAGCAGAAACTAATAAGTTAATGATAATTCATTCATTCAAAACTTTTTCATTGTATGTTACTTATTTAATTAGCACATCCCTCGCTAACATTTCGCGCGATGGAAATACATATTATTTTATTCGGTAGTCTTATAATCGAACTCAGGTTCTATTATAGCTGTAGATAGGAGAATGGTAAAAAAAATGCGGTCTAGAACTATAGCTCAGTCCCATTAAACATAGAGGCTGGATTTTGGAATGCAATACGGTATTTCTCAAAAGAACCCAATACGTAAAATTTGGAACCGATTAGACAATTTTCTAGGAAGTTCTGGGTTCCTCAAATCTGTTAAAGTTTGTGAAATAAATTCTATTATAAGTTGCGCTGATGGCAAACGACTTTCCCTTTGACGACGACAAATATAGACAGCGGGAATACACTCAGAGCCCCTATAAAATATGGCTATTTGTTGTAGCTGCTTGATTATAAAAACGAGTTACTGCTTCATTTTCGTCTCCAGATATTTTGCTTCGTTTTAATGAATAAAATTAGACTTTTTCTGTTGCTTTTCCGATTCAGTATTAATTGAAATTACTATTATAGTGGTTATTAAAGTCGTAAAAATATAAACTATATTCTCTTTTAAAGCGAGTATCCCATTATCGCTGAAGTGATTTGTGTTCTTATTGTTATGTAGATGGTATTACAACGAAAAAGGACTGAAATCCATGTCAGGCAATAGTAATATTTCAAGTAATGCAGGTTATGATCAGAGGACAGGCTGAAAAATTACTCTCCCACTTGTGTTTTATATGCAGCTATTTATCATGCGGTTTATTCTCTTGTGTCGTAACAAACAATTCATTAACTGTTTACATGCGGACTATAAATATACGAGTGATTTTAATGTATAAAACTTCAATTTCTGAGAAGTTTAAATTAAGAATTGCATTCCTTTTCAATAGCCATTTCTTACCCACATGGATTTTGATTTTCTATTTTGGTCGATTGGACAAACTACGACAGCTTATTATAATTCATCAAGCCTCGCCATCCCTGGGACCATTCACTCCAAAGACAAAGGAAATTGAGCAAATGCCCTCATGTGAGCAACGTTTCCATTAGATCTCAAGGCAAAAAAAAGTGATGTCTGTTTAGGGGTACCAGATGCCAGTGTTCTAAAAGGAGGACAAACAAGCTAGAAATGAAGGACTAAGGAGGACAATGAAACAAAAGTGGAGGACAAAAGTGGAAATAAAATAATTTTCTTTTCCAAGTAAATTTTATTTCAGGTACCGACTAATAGTTGAATCAGAAAAACATAATACTTATTAAATATATTTTTAAAATATATGATTGACGAGTGTTATTCCTTACTTGATAAGCAATCAAGCGTTATATTGCAAGTGGTACAAAGTTAGTAAATTATCTGGTGTTGCACAAGGTAAACTTTGTTTCTATGAACTCTGACTGAGGTATTGGTCGGCATCAGCATCGATTTCTGTCTTAGTAGGACATGCTCTTGTATGACAAGGTTCCTATAAATTAAGAGTCTTTTATGTTGCAAAAACAAATGCTTTCAACTTTCATAGTTCCATCTATCTGTGGGCGGAAGCAAAATTTTTGGCAGTTCTCTAAAGCTCATACTTTTCCAATCTGGCATGTAAATTGAACATATTGAGATTACGAGAAATAGTAACATTTACAGAATTAGCAGGGTTAATTTAGCATTCATGAGTTTCATTTACAGTAAATTGATTCACGGTTAACAGCAAAAAATATTATAATTATTGATTCAAGAAATTTAAAAAATGAAATTCCAAAAAAGAGTGCTTTAATTTTAGTTTGAAACATGTTATGAGTTTACACAAAAAGGACATTTCATGTTTTTTCATAATTCTAGGAGGACATGAGATGAAAATGGAGGACATATCCTCCTTTAGAAGGACATATGGTAACCCTACATCTGTGGAACCCTTAAGGTGTCAATTAAAATGATGGAGTATCTGATGATGCATATAACCTTTCGTCTACATTTGCCATCTGTTTTTCCTTGTGACAAACAAGGCTTGTTTTTGTGGGAGTTACAACTATACGCCGTATATCATTTCATTTATTTCACGGTTTACTAGTTAGTTAGATTTTGGCAGAAGTGCAGTGTAGGGTCCTCAGCCACCATCTTGTTTCATTTCACCAAGGTGGATAAAAAGTCTGAATGGTTAAAATAGTCCGTTCCGCATCTACCTTGAGACGCATATTGAGGACATATATATATATAATTCAAAGGATATATATATATGTCCTCAATATGCGTCTCAAGGTAGATGCGGAACGGACTACTTCAACCATTCAGACTTTTTATCCACCTTGGTGAAATGAAACAAGATGGCGGTTGAGGACCCTACACTGCACTTCTGCCAAAATCTAACTAACTAGTAAACCGTGAAATAAATGAAATGATATACGGCGTATAGTTGTAACTCCCACAAAAACAAGCCTTGTTTGTCACAATGGAAAACAGATGGCAAATGTAGACGAAAGGTAAAGAAATATACAACGCTACATAAAAGGAAATCATGCTTCTGCACTTAAGAAAATTACGGAGAATAATTTCATAAAAACAAGATTTTATCGTTACAAAATGAACCCTCGTTTCGTACTTAAAAAAGCCCCGAAAATCAGATTTTATTAACAACTCTTATCCTTAAACAATAACTCCTTGTTCTTTATTGAAAAAAAGCCCCAAAATCAAATAATCTCATCAAAAGATTTCATTAACGCTTATCGCTAAACATTGAAACCTTGTTTCGCACTTAAAAAAAATAAATATCAACTAATATATAATTATATTACTATATCAAAATATCAAATAATACTCATCGCTAAACAATCAACTTAAGACCCAAAATCAAATAATCTCATTCGAGAGAACTATTCTAAATAGTATATATCAGTCATAAACAATGGAACATGCGATGGATACCATATTGCAACTGAACGTTACAGGTTTTCCTGGGGAAGAGTACAAATTGGTGGCTCTTGACCCTACAATGCACCGTAGATCAGATTTTAAATATACAGTTGGTGATATTTCTGTTTACTCCATTTTCGACTGAACGACAATTCTACAGTAACAAAAGCATAGAACGAAATGATGATATTCAACCTATGAAAAAAGACTCAGATTTCTTTATGATTAGACTCAGATTTAAGGTCTGTTATTAAACTTGTCTTAGAGCGATTTTATGAACTTTTTATGTTAATTAGCATTTTTATGTTACTTTCCCAGTAAACTATACATATTAAAATATATGTTTGACCGGCTGCAATTTAACGTATTTCCATTCAGGTGGCCATTTTCTCAACTACCTGCAATTCCTACAACATAATTGTTTTCTAGTAAAGTACTGGTGAAAAACATATCACAAAATATAAATGTTATTAATATTAATATAAGTACAGACATTACTTTCCATATTTTAGTCTTATTAAAATTTCCTAAGATTAAACTTTACACTTAAACATGGTGTTTTGAAAATCGATTACTCGTAGTAACGCTATAAATATTACAAGATCATGAAAAGATATCTTCCAAGAATATTATACAATTCCTTCATGAGAATTAAAAGTTTCTAATAAAACCTCTAACAAATTACACGTGATACTTTAAATATTAAAAATATTACCTTGCAACAAGATGAAACATGGACTGCAAAATCTGAAATCGCTCGTTCTAATTCGAAAAACAGAAATTGTTAAATTTCAGATCGTTAAATGCAGTTGCCAGTTTTCAAATTTAAATATCACAATTTGCAATATATCAAACTCGTTACCTATTTTCATAGGCCATTTGGGAATGTCAATGGATAAATCGGATTAAACATGGTATGCAATTTTCTGATCAATTGAAATTTTTTAAGCCTTTTTCGCGAAGATCTTGAAAAAGTAAGAGGCTGTATTTTAGCTCGTGTTATGTATTTCTCTGTGTCCTATTACTTATGGTGTCTTTTCTGAGGTTTTGTTCACGAGAATTACCGAGAATATGGGAGGCAAGAGAGGTAAAAATTCTAACGTTAAAAATAAAATGAAAATAACCACAGGAATCCCGATAAAAGCAACTGAAAAATCACAAATGAAAAAAAAATTAAATAAACATGTAAATAAATTAAATTTAATCAAGGAAAATAGATCAATGTCAACAAGTGACTTGACCAGTTTAATGGACAACTCGGACATATTTGATTTCCATAAAACTGATAAACAATTCGTTAGAACTAAAAATATTACTGAATTGGATGAACTTAATGAAATCCTCCTAACTGATATTATTGATGGCATAACACATAATTCTTCAAATGAAGAATCGTTGCATGACTGTGATGTTACATAATAGATGGGAATAAAAAGATCACTATTCATAATACTACATCAGAGGAACTGGCTTCGATCTTTTTTTAATAAAAATCGCAAACTTTCGGACCTGGATGATGGCCAGATCTCTGATTTCTTTTAACTTTTAAAAAAGAATATTAAGGGACGTTTTACCCGCAAAGGAAATATTATTTCATTCCCTGAAAACGACGATGATTTAGCTACTTTACAAAAGATTGATAACATCCTGGATATAGAGGTTGAGTCTAGAATTCCCTGTAAGAACTTTACAATGGGGAGATTGATGAATGTCAGCCTAAAATACACATACGAATTTTTACTTCAAAGTTTGAAATATCATAATGCATGTAAGGTCCGAAGCATGTCTGGATTTATGTCCAACTCTTCCAATGATGGGTACTTGAAAAGACAGACTGATAACGTGATTATCTACTCTACAAATTGCATCGGAAGGAAAAAAATTAAAATAGTCTAATTCTCAAATAAGACAAAACGAAAAAGAACTATCGATACCCTACACTTTCAAGCAGAACATGTCCGAAAAAACAGTTCAAGTTGTGGACAATTCAAAAAAAAAAGAAATGATGGAAATTACTAAAAACAAACAAAGAAAACTGAACAAAAAACATATGCTGAAATTACAAAGATAAGGAATAAAAAAAAAAGTAACTGTAAATAAACCAACATTATCTCCAAACGCTATTGCTGAACAAATAGACTCAAATAATGTCACCAAAAATCTTATTATAGACTTAGTCTCACATCTGATAAAATTCATCTGTCCGACGGACGAAACTTACAAAATAATCAGTGATATTTTATCACAACTCAAGAACTAAAAAGCTAATAAATATTATTAAAATATTCTGCAATGGAATTGCAGAAACCTTCAATCCAAAAAAGAGAAACTAATTATTTTTAGCAAATATACTAATGTAGACATCTTCGCAATTCAAGAAATCAAAACTAAAAAACATATTAAAATTTCTAGCCATTTTCATGCTTTTATTTCCGTCCATTCAGTGTGAATGGAGTAAGTATAATTATTTATAAAAATATAAAACCGAAATAAATTCGAATCAATTTTGATTATCATAATCTTGAAATCATTGTAGCACGAATTTTAATACATAATTTTCAATTCTGAATTATTAATATATATAATCCCGGTTTAGCCATTCCAGAAAAATTCATTCATGATTTAATTAAACAAATTCTAGAAACCCACATAGGTCCGCCATTAAATTTCTGACTCCCTCCCGTCGATTTGGCCGTGCTGTGACTTGTGCAGACTATCGAGAAGGGGACCTTCTGTGCAATAACCCAAAACGTGACTCAAACTTGAAAAGACAGAGCGGAGTCAGATATTACCATTTAAACATAATTTATTTACAGTACATTGCTAAAACTACTCTCCAGTATCGTGAGTTCCCTTCGGGGAATACAGCGGAACTTACTCGTTCTCAGGCGATGACCACCTTTACAATTAGACGCCAGATCGTGTTGGCAAAAGTCTGTTCATGGAGTTTGAGCTACCAGCTCTAAAGTCCTAGTACGGAGGCTGTTCCTAAGAACACAGTGGCCGAAGCAGACAGAATAAACAATTTGTGGAAAGGATTCCAGATCTATGAATGAGGGTGACCCTTACCTGTCGGATATGGTCGCTGCAGGAGCCTTTGTTGCGAAGATCTGCACTGTCCGTTGGAGGCCCATCGCCTAGGTTTGGTCAGACAAAAGGAAAGTTAAACAGTTCGAAAAACGCTGCTCAACTGGGCGACTACTCTACGCTACCAGTCACACGAGAACTCCGCCCACGTGCTGATTCTCGGCCAAAGAGAAGACGTCTTAACCGGATCAGAAACATGAAGACAAGAAGGCTCTCCTCTGCCATAGTTCAAAAATTGCCGCTCCTTCCCGCCGCGACCTCTAGCGGTGGTCAGCGTCGTAAGCTGACGCGGGCGCTTGCAATAGGACGTCGGACGAACATCGCTCCGCCTACTCGGCCTCCTTTGCGGCGAGTCCGAACTCTGGGTCCGGACGTTTTTGGCTCCTGGGGCGATGCTAGACACTGGTTTCATCCAGTTTAACTGGCAAGTTCGTGGAAACTGAGATGACTAACCAGGTCTTTGTTCATACTTTGAGCAAAACACATTCAAGGACCTTTTAGCCAAGTGCGTGTCCGCAGGATCAATTCACTGGGGGCACGACACACCTATCCCCCTTTAGGGAGAGAGGAGGACAGGCGGGGCAGGGAAAAGGTCGCTGACCGCACTGCAGGTGGCACTATATTGTTGAAGATGATCTCCTGGGTCACCCATCACGATCTGGAATCTGGCTTTTTCTTCATGAGTCCAGCTGTCGCACCAAACAGTCTAAAAGGTCACACAATTCACATGATCGCACAAAAAGAAAGTCCAGCGATTCACAGTTGGGGTTCGCCCGGACCGCTCTGGTGGGCGTCGGTCTGCAGGAGGCTCCACAGCACATGAAATAGAGAAAACAGGGAAAAGGGTCACCAATCTGGTTTTCCACATGTACTCAAGTTACAAACACACAGTCTGTCTTCGTGCTTACCGCCACGTGACTCACTGTTACATAGAACTTCAAAATTCTTATGGTACAAATTACACTTTTAATTAGCAAGATCTTCCTGAAGTTAGTTACAATTCCAACAATAAAGCAAAAATCCTTTCTCAGTAAAACTCACTTTATACCGACAAAATCATCTAACTGTTATTCTTATAATCACAAAATCATCTAATTGTTACATCTCACAGTAACAAAATCATCTAAAATTACTCTTATAATGAACAAAATCATCTAAAATTACTCTCATAATTACAAAATCATCTAAAATTACTCTTATAATCACAAAATCATCTAATGGTTACTCTGACAATGATCATCTAATTATCTCTCCACTAATTCATTTAATCTTGACATAATTACTTCTCGAAAACTCAAACCGCTAAAAACAAAATCATTCATAATTATTTCCATGTTACTCTGACAATGATCATCTAATTATCCCTCCATTAATTCATTTAATCGTGACAAAATTACTTCTCGAAAACTCAAACCTCTAATAACAAAATCATTCATAATTATTTCCAAGTTACTCTGACAATGATTATCGAAAATTTTTTCTCCATCAATTCACTTAATAGTGACGAACATTACTTCTCGGTCATTTCGTAGTTGATACTTAAGACATTTCTCAAGAAAACTCACTTTATACTAGCAAAATCATCCAACTATTACTCCTATAATAGCAAAATCATCTAAAATTACTCTTATAATCACAAAATCATCTAATAGTTACTCTGACAATGATCATCTAATTATCCCTCCATTAATTCATTTAATCGTGACAAAATTACTTCTCGAAAACTCAAACCTCTAATAACAAAATCATTCATAATTATTTCCAAGTTACTCTGACAATGATTATCGAAAATTATTTCTCCATCAATTCATTTAATAGTGGCAAACATTACTTCTCAAAAACTCAAATCTCCAATAGCAAACTCATTTATAATTATTTATCGACTCTCAAATCTGTACTATTCCAATGGTGGCTTTACACTAGGTCTACTCTATTGCTAATAACGGCTCTGTTTCTTCCGGCCGATTGATTGAATCGGTGTGTGTGTGGGGGGGGGGGGTTGTGAGACGCCGGTACGTCGATGTCATTGCTCTCGCAGCATCTCCCGGGCCCTAGGAGGATATGACGAGCGCCATGACATGACGTCACCTCCCAGCACGCTTCCTTCGCTGACTCACGGGGGGGGGGGGGGGCGGCGTAGAACCCACAGTCCCGCCAGAATCTGCCGAAAACGTCACCATCTGCTTGCGGCCGGCTCGGCCACCGCGCACGGGAGAAATTCTCTCGATTTCTCGCGTGAGCGTTCTATGCTTCAGATTCCACTCCTTCGCTGCTCTTGATAGCCGGGGGGGGGGGGGTGAATGCGCTAGTGTACAGACGATGACTCTTGAGCAGTGACGGACCAGCGGAGGGGATTTCTGCTGTCCTGGGGCGATGCATCGTGAAGGCGTCCCTTCGCGACAACACTAGCCCATGAGGCGGGCTTCACTTCCTCGAGTTCGTCCTGTATCCCAGCATTCCGATCTACATGTACTGTCTCTACTTTGTGAGGGTTGGTGACTAAGGCAATTTTATAATTCGCTTCGGTGAGGCGTTGTAGCACTCGCCATGGCCCGGTGGACATTTTCGACAGCTTCCTGGTATTTCTGCCAGGGACCCGTGGGCTATATAAAAACACTAGGTCACCAGGCCGAATACCTTTATCTACGGCCATTTTTTTCCTCTGCTCCTCCTGACTCGTAGCTGCTGTTTCAAGATTCGCCTTCACCAGCTCATACGCTTCATTCAACTTGTTGGCTAACTGTTCGCCATAGCTCTCAGTGTTGGCGTAGGTTGGGGGCTCCTTCGTCTGCCACATCTGGTAAGGTAGGGCCACGTCTCGGCCATATAGTAGAAAATAGGGAGTCTCATGAGTGGAGCTGTGGGTGGCACTCCGATAAGCCATCAAAACAAATGTCAGATGCTCATCCCACACATCATTTTTGTCGGCCACCAGATGAGATAAAATGGATGCGATGGACTGGTTGAATTTTTCTATGAGGCCGTTGGAGCTCGGGTGATAAAAACTAGTGTTTTGTTTGGTAATGCCTAATTGGTTACATACCTCGGTCATCACGCGACCGGTAAAGTTGCGCCCATTATCACTGATGACAGTGGCGGGAATTCCATGTTTGGGAATAAAATCTTCTACGAACGCTCTAGCAATCGACTCTGCTGACTGATCGGCCAGCGCGTAGACCTCTGGCCATTTGGTGAAGTAGTCCATAATGACTAAGATGTACTTATTTCCTCGCTGAGTGATGGGTAGAGGGCCTTAAATATCCATTCCTATGCGCTGAAAGGGGCGGCTCGTGAGTGGGGCTCGAACTAGGTTTCCCTTCTTCTTCTCGACGTAGCCTCTCCGTTGCAGACAAGATGTACAGGTCTGGATGTAATTACGAATATCGGCATATATGCCGGGCCAGTAATACTCGGACCTTACCCTTTGCAAGGTTTTGTACTCTCCCAAGTGGCCTGAGCAGGGGTTGTCGTGGCACAATTCTAATATCTGCCCTCGCAGACTGACGGGGATCACTAGCTGCTCCGTTGCTTCCATGCGGGGGCTATGGCTAGTCGGGGGGGCCAAATGGTATAGGATACTTTCCTTCAAGTAAAAGGGTTTGGCGGCACTGGCGGGTGAATCGTGGGCCCTACTCTCTAAAACTTCGATGGTGTTCCTAAAAGTGGGGTCCTCCAGCTGTAGGTCTCTCAGACAGGCTAGATCGCCAAAGGGGCTCTGGGAAGGGGGATTTCTCTCGACTGCCTGTATGTGACGGGACAGGGTGTCGGCGGGGACATTGTGTTTCCAAGGCCGATAAATGATGTCAAAATCGTAGTCCTGCAGCGTCAGATTTCACTTGGCCAACCTACTGGAGGGGTCCTTGAGCTTCAGTAAATATGTGAGGGGGGCATGGTCGGACACAACCGTAAATCGTCGCCCGTATAGGTACTGCTTGAAATGGGTAATGGCGAAACGGATTGCGAGGGCCTCCTTCTCAATTGTCGAGTAGCGTGTTTCTGGGGGCTTCAATTTCCGACTGGCGTAAGCTATCGGATGACGGAAACCGTCGTCTGTCTCCTGCTCGAGTACGCTGGCTACCGCAATATCCGACGCAACGGTCGACAGGAAAAACTTCCGTCCAAAGTCGGGGTATAGGAGAAGGGGCTCGGTCATTAATTTCCTCTTCAGTACTTCGAATGCTTCCTCCGCTTCTGAAGACCATCTAAAAGGGGCGTCCTTCTTCACTAAATGGACCTAGGGGGCTGTAAGATCGGCGTAGCGATCGATAAAGCGCCAGTAGTAGCCGGTTAGGCCTAGGAAGGCTCGAACGTTCCGAACACTACAGGGCGAGGAAATTCTTCAATGGCCTGGACGTTCCGCGGGTCCGGCTGGACCCCTTCTGCGGAAATCAAATGTCCCAAGTACGTGAGGGATTCCTTCATGAATTGGCACTTCGCTGGCTTCAACTTTAAATTGTAGGCCCGTACGCGGTCAAATACCCTCTGTAACCATTCTGTGTGTTGTTCAAATGTCTGGGAGGCCACCATTATGTCGTCGAGGTAGACGAGAACTTGCTCTTGTCGCATTCCCATTAATACGTGGTCCAGTAAATGTTGGAAAGTAGCGGGACTGTTCTTCAGTCCAAATGGTAAGTAGTTAAATTCAAATAACCCTTTCCTACTGATGAACGCAGTCTTCTATACGTCACATGGGTGTACGGGAACCTGCCAATAACCGGATACCATATCCAGCGAGCTAAAATATTTGGCGTGAGCTAGTTGGTCAATAATTTCGTTTATGAAGGGGAGAGGGTACGAATCTGGGATTGTTTTCGCATTTAGTGCCCTGTAGTCAATGCAGAATCTGTATGTGGAGTCTTTTTTCTTCACTAAGACGATGGGTGACGCAAAAGGAGAGGCGCTTTCTCTTATTATCCCTTGCTCTAACAGCTCATCCACTTGTCGGTCTAGTTCGCCCTGCAGCCCGAATGGCACCCTGTATGCCCGCTGTCTCACGGGGCAGTCGTCTGTGAGGTGGATTTCATGAT
The DNA here is from genome assembly GCA_038380435.1 of Ryuthela nishihirai. Lineage (NCBI taxonomy): Eukaryota > Metazoa > Arthropoda > Arachnida > Araneae > Heptathelidae > Ryuthela > Ryuthela nishihirai. The sequence continues at coordinate 56,929,959 of JAWZYU010000026.1, forward strand.
ACACAGCCTCTGTGCCGGTCAATTCGCTGACATCTCTTGCAAAAACATCTCGATTTTTCATCAACAGTTTCCCCAGTTTACTCTTCTCTTGAGGCCCAAGATGGTCCAATTGGAAATCTTCCAGGGACAGGGGCGATTTTCTTGTCTTCCGGGGGATGCTAGGGGATTCTATTTGGTCGACGTCGAGAGCTTCCAACGTGGCAATGCGCATGTTTTTATTCAGCCAGACAGGGGCCGAGGAGGTATTGGCGATCCGAATGTTGAGTCGGCCGCTACTGTCCACGCGGTTCACTGAGCAGGCCACGCGCACTGAACCGGTTTCCAGCTGCTCATGTGGCTGAGCTAAGATCGTGCATCCTCGGAGCTGGGGAGCAGAACATTCGATGAGAGCTATGCGCTTGGCTCGGGGAGGGATGCAGAGCTTCTGCACGATGCGCCCAATGTACGTGGGTGTAGGGGAGGGGGTGAAGGTTGCTCCTGGGCAGGGTAAGCGGGCAGTGTGAGGGGGTTGCTCCTATGTTTCAATTCCTCGTCCTTCTTCCTTTGCAATGTGCCGGAATGACAATCTATGATGAATCGATGCTTCTTGAGGATATCGTGTCCCATTATCACGTCATACCGTGGAGTGTCTATGTCAAGGGCTACTATGGGGTGCTCAAAACTAATCCCGTCAAATGTGAGGGTCACCATGTATCTGCCTATCACTGGAAGGGGGTGGCCATCTACAGTTTTCAAATTATGTTGGGGGAACCGTTTTGTGCAGGATTCGGCTTCTCAAGCGCTGAAAACACTGGCTATTCATGATGGACACAGTGGCGCCGGTATCGACGAGGGCCGACACCTCCATGTCCTCCATGCGGCCGGACACAATGGGTGAATTTTCATCACTACATAGTATGGCACACGGGGCAATGCGGACGGCTGACGCTTCGCGGGGATTCTGGGAAGTGCATCGGGGGCTTCCCTCCCATTCTAGTTTAAAGGAGCCGTATGGTGGTTGGCTTGCCGCAACTCTTCTCTACCCCGTTCTTGAGTTTGCTGAGGGGGGGTAAAAGGGAATCCATTCTCTCTCGTCCAGCGGGTCCTCTGTGGGGTTGCTCGGTTTCAATTTTGCTGCCGGTTTCGTCCTGTTTGGTATCGCGGGTCACGTGGGCATAGGGTCAGGGGCGATGCACACTGATGGGCGTAATAGCCCACTCCACCGCACGCAAAGCACGTGACACCCCGGCGATCCGCCCAGGGGTGCTGCTGTTGCTGGGGCTGACTGGTATGGCTCCTCTCTCGCTGTCCCTCGATCTGGTGGAGGCACTCCCCCAAACGCACTAAATCTGCCTGGATCTGGCACAGCGGAAAGGCTGCCAACAGATCCTGTAGCTAGGGCAGAGGGTTCGACTCTGTGTTTCTAGCAGGGGTTTCCTCATCAAGTGCTCGTATGGCTGGCGGTCGTCTGGAGGCACGCTCATTGCTCTCTTCCAGCGTAGCTTTCACTAAAGCCTCTTCAAAAGTACGGGGGTTATGAGACAGTATGAACCGCTTGAGCCGCGGGGCCAGGCCCGCCAAAAACTGGGCAAGGCGCATCTGATCGCCGATTCCCTGATCCTCGCTGTCCGTGTTTCTCCCTGCTGTTCCTAAAAACTGATACTCCCGGGTCCTAATGCGGGCAGCATACTCCCGGACACTCTCGTTCGCCGCTTGCTGACAGCTTGTGAACTCATGCAGGCGGGTGGCTAATGGCGCCTCGCTATCGAACCTTTCTAACACCGCCCTTTTGAAAATGGCATAATCCTCTTCGTTCCTTAATTCCGGGGATTGGTTAACGAAATCCACAGCGGCTCCTCGCAGCTTCGAGCAGGCAATGATTGCCATCTCGCTCGGCTGCCATCGTGCGATCCTCCCTACTCCCTCTATTTGTTCGAAAAACGCTGCGGCAGTGCGACTACTATCTCCTTCGTACGGGTTAACTAAATTTACCAACCCCACCAGGAGAGGTCCCGTCGTTGGGGACGGCTCCTGGGTGGGTGGTGCACTCGCGTCCTGACTCTCCATTGCTTCGGGGGGGGGTTTTCTCACTACTCAAATAGTGTGCTGCGTGTTGTGCTGTGTGTTGGGTTTTTTGGTACCTCCTAAGTGCAATGGAGGCGCACACAGAAATGCAACTTAACAGTAACACAAGAAAAAAAACATTCCTATCTAAAATATCATGATATAGTCCCTAGTCGAAATCTCTAATACTTCCTTCATACACTCTACACCTGGGCCTAGCTATAGTCTTATACTTATTTCTTAGCACTAAACATTTAATTCAAATCACTTTCTATACTTCAATATAACACTTGTTTTAACAGATGCTCCTGAAATTCCTCGCTCAAAACATAGTATACAATTCTCACTAACATCACAATATTAAATCACTAAAGTCACTAAAATCACAATATTTAACATTCTTAATTTTCTTTACATTCTGCTACTGCCACATTTCAACACAATAATTTTCCCATCTCTAATTATACTCTTTTTCTAGCCGCAATAACACTCAGGTTCGAACATACTGGGACACAGAAACCAGTTTGAAGCTAATCCGTGGTCACGGCACCAATTTGGCGTGAACCCCCCTTTCGTATGAGGGCGGTCCGCCATTAAATTTCTGACTCCCTCCCGTCGATTTGGCCGTGCTCTGACTTGTGCAGACTATCGAGAAGGGGACCTTCTCTGCAATAACCCAAAACGTGACTCAAACTTGAAAAGACAGAACGGAGTCAGATATTACCATTTAAACATAATTTATTTACAGTACATTGCTAAAACTACTCTCCAGTATCATGAGTTCCCTTCGGGGAATACAGCGGAACTTACTCGTTCTCAGGCGATGACCGCCTTTACAATTAGACGCCAGATCGTGTTGGCAAAAGTCTGTTCATGGAGTTTGAGCTACCAGCTCTAAAGTCCTAGTACGGAGGCTGTTCCTAAGAACACAGTGGCCGAAGCAGACAGAATAAACAATTTGTGGAAAGGATTCCAGATCTATGCATGAGGGTGACCCTTACCTGTCGGATATGGTCGCTGCAGGAGCCTTTGTTGCGAAGATCTGCACTGTCCGTTGGAGGCCCATCGCCTAGGTTTGGTCAGACAAAAGGAAAGTTAAACAGTTCGAAAAACGCTGCTCAACTGGGCGACTACTCTACGCTACCAGTCACACGAGAACTCTGCCCACGTGCTGATTCTCGGCCAAAGCGAAGACGTCTTAACCGGATCAGAAACATGAAGACAAGAAGGCTCTCCTCTGCCGTAGTTCAAAAATTGCCGCTCCTTCCCGCTGCGACCTCTAGCGGTGGTCAGCGTCGTAAGCTGACGCGGGCGCTTGCAATTGGACGTCGGACGAACATCGCTCCGCCTACTCGGCCTCCTTTGCGGCGAGTCCGAACTCTGGGTCCGGACGTTTTTGGCTCCTGGGGCGATGCTAGACACTGGTTTCATCCAGTTTAACTGGCAAGTTCGTGGAAACTGAGATGACTAACCAGGTCTTTGTTCATACTTTGAGCAAAACACATTCAAGGACCTTTTAGCCCAAGTTGTGTCTGCAGGATCAATTCCTGGGGGCACGACAATATTACTCGGGGATTTAAATAGACATCATCCTTCATGGTTTTCTTATACCACCAACTATCCAGGAACTTTATTAAGTAAATTTATTTTCAACTCTGACTACATCCAATTATATCGGAAAATTAGCACACACGAAAACCCTAATAAAAAAAAATCCGTAATTGATTTAACATTAATTTCTTCTTCTTTATCAGAATCATTTAAATTGTCACTGCTCTCAGATACCAGAGGCAGTGAACATCACCCAATTTTGTTAACTCATAATTTTAATTCGAAAATCGATGTTAAACAATTTTAAAATCTGTTTTGATTTAAAAATTATTATACAACACTAATTTTGTGATTAGTATGCAAAAAGTGATGTTAATATTATTGAATAAATTTCTTCGATTAGGTGTATAAAACTTTCTGCATTCCTTTCTACAAAATAAGATTATTTTCACCGCAATTCGTTTTAAAAACAGAATCTAAAAATATAGAATTTGAAAGGAAATCGACGAAAGTAAAAAAAATATTGATGTCAAATAAGTTTTAAATCTGTTCTGAGTTCCAAAATATTAGATATTGTACATAATTATTTTTTGCAATTTCATGTCCTTTTTTCTTTGATTGTTCATAAATATGATTTGGGAAAGCTTGCAAGGAGGACTCCCAATTTCTGTAGTGTGTAATAAATAAATAAATAAATTGAAATTTTAAAGTTATTCACACATTTTAGGTGAACTATGCTACATTGGCCCTTCTGGTCTCCTGAAATAAATGTTATACTGACACCAGAAAACAAGTACCTGAATTTTTTTTACCTTCAATAAAATGTATCGATGCAGTCCTCCATAATACGAAAATTTTACGTTTCTACAATCTTTAAGCCACAGAGTTTTACATGTAGTTTATAAAATATATAGTATTCCATAGTTATATTTATATATATATATATATACCTATATCAGAGTTCTATATATAGAACTCTGAACTTTAAGCATTTCGTTTTAAGTTACTGAATATAATTCGATGAATTTATACTTAATTAAAAGCACTTGCGAACTTTTATCTTCAGGCTACCTTCCGAAGTGAAATTTACGATTACTAAAATTCATTCTTGTTTTATTTAAATTTGCATTTTTTACGCGAAAGTTGAAGCCATTTATTTTCAGATGGTAAATAGCATGTAATGAATTCAGTCATAGCAATATATTGATTGTTTATTCATATCTCCTGAATTTTATAGTTGTTTGGGATTACTGGCAATCGTGAGCTTCTGAACTTACGGAGCGATTAAATATTTATAAAAATTAATTCATTGCTAAAAAACATTGGATGAGTTGCAATTAAGTGGAAAATATGATTAAAATTGATGTAAGAAAAATATATTTATTCCCGCTAAGTTTCATAAATGCAGGTAGCAGCATTATAAATATTTTATAGGAAAATCAACATACACTAAAAGTTGTTTCTTATATTTTAATCCTTTTTCTTTCTTCCAATTACGGGCTGAGTGTCTTTTGTACGAGAATGAAAACCTGTCTTAAACGGAATGGACTGGTTTGGTGTCCCATCCCCCATACACAACTTCTCGAACTCCTGATTTCAAACATCACACATTAGTATCTTACAAAAGCCTTCTCCGCATTTTATTAAATATTCAAGATCATAAATATATAATAAAATAAAATAAAAATAAATACCCCCTCAAACAGCTGTTTGCACAGAGGTCTGACAGAAGCCTGTCAGTTTATATGCCAAGTAGAAGGTCTGAAAGATGGCAGGACCTCAGCAGGAAAACGGCACATACATCCATGCCTTACCCGGGGCTCGAACCCAGTCCTTTAGATTAGCAGCCTAGCGTGCTAACCACTTAGCCCTGGGACGGATATATAATATAAACCGAGATAAAAAAATTTATTTTGAAAAAATTGAATTCCAGCAAGAGATTGTTTTACTTCTGAGCGGCACTTTTTTGCACACCATGGGCTAAATGGCCAGTCCCCGAAGGCTCACAGAAGGTTTGGGAAGAGGACCCACTTGGATGGTAGTCTCCCGTCAGGGCCATGCAGCGTGTTCTTTAACGTGCACAGGGTATGTCTCTCCCGCATACGGGGCCACGGCTTAACATCCCATTCGATGGACGGCAGCCTTTCCAGCAAGAGATAAAACTGAAGGTATTCCAGTTACAGGTGAAAAATGTTTGTCCCATGTAACTCATTTGAAGCCCAAAATATTTAGTTATATACAAGTTTCTGTAAAAGTTATCTTTAAGTTTTTTTTTTCTTTAAATTTCATTCTCTATTGTTACATGAACTACAGCACGATCTACAGCTACTGTTTTCAGAGTAATATTTTACTGTTTAGAATACCAGTTGGGTAGATAATTTTCTATATCAGTTCCTAAAGTAAAGTAATATTCGCATCAGTATATATGCGACAAGGCACTTCATTAACGGTACCATCAGCTACTAATCCATTGTTTACACCATACAGTGATGAAATGTGGGCGCCTTCCCCTGGGGTCAACCAATCATTAGCCAGCCTTTGCCCCTCAAGACTGACTAATTTCCATTTCATCTTCCTGTGGTCTAGTAGATGGAATTGGACTCATTCGTTTCTTATTACAGTTAGCTCAAATATATCCAGTTTTTCCACAGTTCCACATTGAAGATCTGTAGAAGTCTGTGGAAGAATTTTTAACCACTTTTAAAACAGATATTATTGCTTTGGTTTATTCTTGTATTTCGCTATTCTTTTCCGCAGTTTCTTCAAAATTTACGAATCTCAGTTTGAGCCTGGTGCACTCATATTTCATTGCATGTACCAGAGCTGATTTCACAGTCCAACATTCGCAGACATTGTTGAGTTTAAGGGTCGGTAATAAAATCATTAAATTGCTGTTGGGCTAAGCTATCATGGATATCTGGTGGGCAGTTAGTATAAGCTAGTAACTGCCTGCCAGATAATCTATGCCAGGCGTTCAGTATCATTGGCTGGTTCTCACAGATTCTCACCACTCTTGTATTCGATGTTTGAACTGAGTTATTTGAAACAATATTTTGTAATAATCATGAAACCTTAATTCTAAGGCAGATACTAAACTCTGATTATTAAGTCGTTTAACTTCTAATATAGACTATAAAACCTCTGCAACATCATTTTGTAAAGAAGCTGCAAGGAAACTGGCCTTGTCAAGTTCATTCCATCCATTCGCTCTAGCGATTACTTCGAATTAGGTCTGAAACACTGCTCAACACGATTGACCATCATATGTGGAAGATTTGGTTGTACTTAATGCAAAATGTGTTACACATTATTATCACTAATATTACTATTATTACGAAAAGAATATAAAAATTGAGTCTTAGAACCTGAAACTGATGTTCACAACCTGTTTTAACACTATCATTTTGTAAGGTGTTATTAAATTATTTAAATTATATTAAATTTATTAAAATTAATAATTTAATTTTTTTTTATCACGGGAACCAATTTAGTATACCCCAATTACACCCCCCTTAGTATATTTTTAGGGCGGCACAACTTTTAGGCCGTGATGCGTTCCTTGCTGTAACAATGAAAGCAAATTCCTGGACACACAATGAAGCTAACAGACATTTGCAATAATGAGAACTGAGATAATTTTTCAGTTAACAATAAAATACACGTTTATTAACAAAATTACCTTCAAACATTCTACACATATGCAGTTCCCACTTTTGGGACAAATTCAACAATGTCTCTAGCATGGCCCTTTTCGATTAAGGGAACTTTGCAAGTATTTTGATGAACAGTCCATAATGAAGAGCTACTTGCTCGTGACTCTGACAGTCCCTAACAGTTAAGACAGTTTTACTCTAGTTGCCGTGACGGCCGTTCACAGAAACATTCAAATGCAAAAGAAAAGAGGAGCCAGTTCCATTACAGTACCCCCTTACCTCGGCAAATCAGGTGTCCCTCGGGACAGCGATTACTGGGCCGCTGAACTCCAAGTTGCTGGGAACCCGGACTGCCTATTGCTTCCCCCGCACATCCACTGTTCACACGTCGGTATTCTGCTCGCTGGAGAGGACCATTGCTACCGACCACACCGTCCGGACGAGAAGAAGAGACTGAATTGTTTTCGCCAAAATTCTTTCTTCCTTTTTCGCTGGTCCCCCTCGTGGAGGTCACCTCCGTTCATGCGTGGCTGTACGGAATTGGCCAGAGTAGCCGAGGTGCGAATCTCAGCTCCCCTCCGGCGAACGTTGTTTACCAGGCATGTCACGTAGCTCCACTGCCATCTGCGGTTCCAGGCTCAATCTGGAAAGTTCGGGACCTGCGACCGAGTTCTTCTTCGTTGAACTGGACACAAAAATGGAGGCAGTCGAAAACGTTACTATATAAAATGGAGCTTAATCTCATGTCGTCCGGAAGCCTATAAAGTCTTTGCCACGTAATAATATTACGTGGGCATGACAATAAGCCCAGTTGGCATAATAAAAATAGTAACAAGTAAACACCCGTTGGTGGGGTCCCTAGAGTATAATGCACAAGAGACCTAAAACGACCAGCTTTCCTGAGAAAAGGCATCGTTTTAAACCTCTTGTTCTTTATATGCAAGCTTCGTAGATAGTAGATCGTATAATCATATTGGATGGACAGGGTAATAATTTTACTCCTAACCATCTCCATCATAAAGATATGCCTATTTGGCATATCTTTATAACAGTAAGAGCAAAATATATAAGTAAACCACCCTTAGGTGGACCCCTAAGGGCAAACATAATAAAAGTTAAAATAGCAGTAAAATTGTATAAGAACCCTAAAACGGGTATGTATTCTCAGAGAACGCTACCGTTTTAGGCCTCTTGTACTTGTTCAAACAGTATGATCGTAAGGAATCAGAGAAGAAATAATCTCATTGGGATTATTGCTTACAACCTCAAATGGTGAGGTGCGTTTTATATGTGTATATATATATATATGGCCGATTACCATTTCTTTATGGAGTTGTCTGTTAGTGACAAACCAGGGGACATGGACCACAGTTCTCAAAATTTTGTTTTTTAAGACCTGAATATTACGAATATTGGTGGGTATAGTGTTCGCCCAAATGGGTGAAGCATAGAGAATCACTGGTCTGATGATCATATCATGGGATATATATGTTACCGTTAAAGTGTAATTCAGTTATTTCATAGAATATCTAGTTATTTCATGAAATAACTGATCAAGTCAGTCAAAGCGTGTAATAAATTAATAATTCCACACTTTAACTAGTTGTTCTATGAAATAACTAGATATTCTATGAAATAACTAATCATAAACAGTTAAAGTGTAAAATAAAAAATCTGACTGAATTATACAGAATACAAAATGTTATTTATATAAAGGCACAATAAAATCATTTGTTACAACAGGGATTACTAAAATGGCATTTGGAATTGCCCTAATGTGCGAAAGCCAAATAAGAACGAATCCGTAAAGTGGTGAATCTCTTGAATATGAATCTTCGTGTCACGTGATTCAGTCGTCCGCATTATAAAAAACGTCCCGGATGAGCGGAGGCCAAGTGCGAACGAATCAGTAAAGTGATTCATTCTTGAGAATGAAAGAATCAATGAATCACTAAAGTGATTCGTTCTCACTTGGCCTGCTCATTTTGGGGGCGTTTTTTATAATTCGGACGACTGATTCATGTTGACAGAGGGATGACCCTGGTTTCAACTCTACTTTCGGACACTAGAAATAGTACTTTTTTTGTTGTTGTTGACTTTTGGTTACATTTCAGGGTAGAATGTAGTTTTTGTTGTTTTTGGTCACTTTTCGTTGATGTTCTGAGAGTCTGACGCAAAAAATAGTCGGCTACCGTAATCTCTACATATTAAGTTCAGCAAATTATCGTTAATTACAAAAATATTGAGTGTAATGAAAGTAATACTTTCCATATTCTTAAACGAAACATAAAAGTTAATATCATTATTATATAACACTTTATAGTGGGTTGAAAATGGTGTGCTCTTTCTGACCAGTGGTTCTCACTTTACAGCCTTTTGAATTTAAGATTTATTTACTCGGTTATTTTACACTTTAACGAGTTGTAGATCGTTATTCTATGAAATAACTAGTTAAACCATAGAATACAAGTGACTGTTACACTTTAACTGACTTCATAAGCTATTTCATAAAATAACTAGGCATTCTATGAAATAACGGACTGATCTGGACAACTATGGCTACTTTTCTTTTTTTTCTACCCTGCAGAGGAGTAGTCAACCACACAGGGTCCTGGTGCTGACCATATAAACCTACTGGACTGGACAGATATATGGCTCTGAGCTTGATTATGGATCCTGATTTTGCTGCACTGGTGGGCTTCTGTGGAGGGAAAATCTTCCGCTGTGTTTTCTGTTTGTTTGTGGGTTGACAGCCCCAAGTGAATAGATTCACAGGATATGTTTATCAGCTGGTGGATAATACGGAGCAGAGGTCATCGCAGGCACCTGAACTCTTTGCTTCTATTGGCATCGTCAAATTCTACATTGGAGGAAGTCTTCCAGTGTAGATGGCTTCAGCCTTTAGTGGTGGGGGAACGGGTGTTTGCCCCATGTCTGCGATTAGGGGGCTGTTTGATATTGTCGGCATTCCCTCTCTCAATAAACATAGTTTCTTTAAACATCCCACTAACCATTTTCTCTCCATAGGTAGTTGGAATGTGAGGACTCTGCACAGAGCTTTTTCTCTTGATGTCCTCACACAAGAATTCCACCATTATAATTTAGATATTCTCGGTTTGCAAGAGACCAGATGGACAGATAAAGGTCAGATTCTTAAAAATAATCTTAAATTTCTCTTTTCAGGGAGGGACGACAATAAGCATCACCAAGGCGTGGGTCTGCTTCTCAGCAGACACGCTAGCGATGCTCTTCTAGGATATGAGTGCATTTATGAAAGGTTTCTTACAGCAAAATTTCAGACAACCGTTAAAGACTTGAATGTTATCTGCTGTTATGCCCCTTACGAGGATGCCGATGAGGATCAGAAGGATAGGTTTTATGAACAACTTCAGGATATTTTGAATACTGTCAAGAAAGGAGATATTACCCTTGTTCTTGGTGACTTCAATGCCAAAGTTGGTACTGACTCTGCCCTTTGGGGAGGAGTAATAGGCCCTTTTGGTATTGGTAGCTGCAAATCAATGGGCAACATCTCCTACAGGTAAGTAAACTCAATGGATTCAGAATAACTAACACTTATTACAAACACCGCGACATACATAAGTACAAATGGGTTTCACCTGATGGGCTGCATAAGAATACGATTGATTACATATTAATTAACAGCAAATGGGCTAGTTCTGTTAGGAATACCAGGGCATATAGGGGAGCTGAAATTGGATCTGACCATTACCTTGTTAAAAGTGTGTTGCAACTTAAACTTAAAAAGTGTTGTGCTAGGGTTAAAAAATTTACTTTTAATACTCAAGCTCTGAAAGATCCAGTTATAGCCAAAGCTTACCATGATAGGTTACTTAGTCATTATGACAGTCATGGTTTGCTTACTACTGAAGTTGAGGAAGAATGGGATCATTTTAAACAGGCTTTTTTGGACACTAACAGTACTCTTTTAGGAAAAAAGGAGCAGAAGAGACAGAATTATCTGCGTGATAAGGCACTTGAGCTTATTTCGGAAAGAAAGAACTGCAGGAATGCCCTTAATCAATACCCTACTAGTCCTAATAGAAAGCATTACAGAGACCTTAATAAACTTGTAAGGGATCAGTTAGCTGCTGATAAGAATCTTTGGCTTGATGGTTAGGCTGACAAAGCCGAGGAAGCAGTTAGACAGCACAACAGCAGAGAGCTGTACCAGATAGTTAATGTTTTGTGTGGTAGAAAACGGACAGGCATACAAGGATTGAAGGATAAACAAGGTAAGGTTATAGAAGGGGAGGATTCTGTCATGGCTAGGTGGGCTGAGCATTTCAGTGATGTACTAAACAATGCGGTTAGTTCTACTCCCATTGTTTGCAATGATGATAGATGCATTGGTGGCTTTAATGTTGGACCTATAACACAATCTGAAGTTATTTTGGCTGTTTCTAAACTTAAACTTCATAAATCCCCAGGGGTAGATGAAATTACTACGGAAATGCTTAGAGCTGGGAATGTTTCGGTTACCACTTGGATGACTGAAATTCTGAATATCTTTTATGATAAAGGCATGGGTTCCTAAGGATTTTACCAGAGCTATTGTTATCCCTATTTTCAAAAAAGGTGATCGCAGTTCTTGTGATAACTATAGGGGTATCAGCCTACTCTCTGTTCTAGGTAAAGTTCTTTCCATGATTGTGCTTAATAGAATTAAGAATCTGGTTGACAGTCAATTGCGTGATGAGCAATGTGGATTCAGAAGTGGTAGGGGATATGTGGATCAGATATTTTCACTTAGGCAGATTCTTGAGAAATGTTTAGAGTTTCAGAAACCTTTGGTTGCTAGCTTTGTTGATTTCAAAAAGGCTTTCGACTCTGTTGATCGTCATAATTTGTGGTTGATTGTGAGATCATATGGTATACCTGACAAGTTAGTTAACATTATGAAAGCTCTCTATAATAACACTGAGTCGTGTGTGAGAGTTGGTAAGGTTTGTAGCAATTGGTTTAGCATTACTTCTGGTGTTTGACAAGGGTGCATTTTGTCTCCTTTTCTCTTTAGCTTGGTTACTGATTATGTTATGCGAAATTCACTTCAAGGGAAAGATTTTGGCCTTAAATGGGCTGGAGATACGAAAATTTCTGATTTAGATTATGCTGATGATTTAGCCCTTTTGGCAAATGATGTTGACGAGATGAACTCTTTCATTCGAGCTGTTGATGAGACTGGTAGTAGAGTAGGTTTGGTTATAAACAGAGAGAAAACTAAAGTGATGAAAATTGGTCAGGCAGGCTGTGATTCAGTTAATCTGAATGGTTGCAGTCTTGAGCAGGTGTCACAGTTTAATTATCTTGGGAGCTACGTAAGAGATAATGGTGATGTGCGGCATGAGATTAACAGACAAATAGGGATTGCTGCCGGGACTTTTAAGAACCTATGGAGAGTGTGGAGAAATAGGCGTATACACCTAAAGACTAAAATTAGACTGTATAATAGTTTGGTTCTTTCTAGGGTTAGTTATGGTAGTGAAACTTGGACACTTTGTAAACAAGATAACAGGAAACTAGATGCTTTTGATTCCAGATGCTTACGCAGTATCTTGGGCATTAGGTGGTTCAACTTTGTAACTAATGATGAGGTTACGCAAAGGAGTCTGCAACCTCCTTTAAGCAGCATATTGTGCAGAGAGAGACTCCGTTGGTTTGGCCATGTTGACCGTATGAATAATTATAGATTGGCGAATAGGGTTATGAACAGTGTGCCTAAAGGCCTCAGAAAGAAGGGGAGACCTAGGATGCGGTGGGCAGACAATGTCAAACAAAACCTTGTTAGAATTGGTGTGCAGTGGCCAGATGCAGTAGATGTAGCTCAGGATAGACTTGCTTGGAGAACTAAATTGCACGGTCTGGTTGGACCTCCTTAGCCCATGGCTGCTTGAGGATGATGATGATGATGATGATGATGACTTTGCAAATTAAGAAAATAAATTTTTTCCGCTTAAACTTTCGACTGGTAAATGTTATATAAGATAGAAAAAATTAACCGAATATTTAAATATGGCGCAATCATTATTGAAATATGAATTGTCTAAAAGCATTTTTTATAAAAATAAACTTTCAAATAAGTACAAAATTTAAAAAAAATCGAAATCTGAATTCAACCTATTTCTTGCCAATTTTTTCGTCAAATCAAATCAAGTCAAATAACTTTTGATTTTTGGCACTGTTGTAAGCCCTCCCCCCCTCTGTGGAGGGGTTATCAAACGTGCCAAGGCAGTGTGAAGATAAAAAACAAGGAACTGATGAGACAAAAGGTTCTTAAAAAACCAGAAAAAGAAAAAAAATTACATTCAAATGAAATTCAGAAAGGAATTTTGAATTTTAATTTGGCTCTGTTCAAGTAAAAGCAATTAGAAGATCTTAAGGGACAGATGAGGAAAGGAACTGAAAAACTACGGAAACTCAGTAGCCAATGAAACTTCGAGAATAAGGAATTCTCGTTAGTCAGGAGAATGTATCCTGGCACTGAGTTTGGGAACGGGAGGAAAGGAAAACAAGAAATGACAGAAACAGGCAAATTAACCTGTGAAATAAAAGTGAAATTAACCAAAAGTTTATTTAGACAAAAATAATAATAATAAAAAAAAAATATTAAAACAATAGAGCAGTGCTACAAATTAGTTTGGTGCCAATTAAAAATGAAGAATCAACGCTTCAAGTATAAAGAAAATGTAAAAATCACATTAACAATTGGAGGAAGAGAATTTACTTAAATTTGGGAAGTAAATAAATGAGACAATTTAAGTAATCCCACAATGAAAAGTTCTGATGTTGTGGAAACCGTTTGCAAGGCACATGAACGTTTCTTAAATTTTGGTAAAATTTCACCATTTGAAGAAACAGTTCTTTTTAGTACTTAGATGCTCAGTCCATTCTGCATTGGATAACTGTGTACTTGTTCTGAATTTAAGAAGATCGACGACATCTTCAACTGTTTCTTGAGTTTCTTCTTCGTCGAAAAACGTACTACAAAATCATTTTATTTAATTATTACTTCTGAACTTAAACAAAACATCAAGTGCAACTTTATTAATGTACACTGTAGGTCAGTCGTCTCACCCATTCTCTTCAAAGGGCCACTTTAGACATCTTTGGTTGGTTGGGAGGGGGCGCATTGAAGATTAAAGCCTTACGGGGAGAAAAGAAATTTTTTACATGAGGTAAATGACTGAAAGCCTGATTAAACCCTGTTAAGAAGGGACTGAAGGCCAGAAGTCCCTGTTGAGCTCTTTAATTAACCATATAGTTACTTAACCTACTTACCTATTCATAATATTCAATTCTTTAATGGAATTGAAACTAAACTTTTTCAAAATATATACGTGGTAGAAAAAAATTCAACAACAGAATCGAATTCAGCATAAAATAATCTTTTTTTTATTCAGGAACCATAAACCTCGTTTTTCAGTGTAATATATAAATTTTAAAAAGTGAAACAGGATAAACTCAGAAATGTAACACTGTCTACTTAATTCAAAAGAGAAAAATTTTAAAAAAATGTACAGTTTGGGTAAATATCTTAGTGCAATATTTTAAATCTATTCTGGTTATTATTATTATTATTATTCTATTTATTAATTCTCCGCAGGATGGGGACTACCGGAGATAAATTTTGACTGGGGACACTGTTACAAATGCAAAGGCCGACGTCTGTCTTACATAATGTTAAGCGTGGTGGTTTCGTGTGCACGGAAGAAGAACATTCTGCATATGACCTAGACGGGAGACTTACATCTCTCCTAAGAGCTATCCAGTGGATTTCCTTCATTGAACCTTCTCTGACCACTTGGGTCCTTCTGACCAGGTCAATTTTCAAGTTAAGTGCAAAAAACTTGTCACTCAGAGGTAGAACAACCCAACGCTGACTCCGAGTGGGGTGGGAGTGAGTGCAAGCCCCCTCCATACTTCAGGCCCGGACACCGCCATAACAGAAGTAGTTTTAAAATAATATAAAAGTATTTGAATGGAATCTGTTCCTAACAACTAACGGTAAGTATTTATTCTTTTAAACTATGGAAATTAATTTTTAATATTCTGTAATATTTAGAGAAATACATAATTAATAAATTATATTCTTTTACGTGATTTAAAATTTAAATAACTGAAATAATATTTTTTGCATAAGTCACATATTTATGACTTATTTTTGTCCACTAATATCCAGGCCTTGTTTGTCAAGGTGACCTTGGTGAGGGTTATTTCAAACTTATTTTGTTTTGAAAGATAAAATGAAAATTCTTTTTATGGTGAGTAAGTGTTAATGAAATATTATTTTCATTTTAGCATTCATCCATTAGTTCGAATGTATACAGTTAGGGGATGATAATGTCGGGTAAGAAAAAAAATCAAACTTAATTTTTTGTAACGATGAGGCTTTTTTGTCACAGGCAATTTTAGTAGATTTCTCACATTGATTATAGAAACAAATTGTGATTGGGTACGACAGGGAGGGTCAAATCTTTGGACTCTGCAATCACTTTGAAGACATAAAATAACAAACAAAATGAAATAAAATAATTATTCTAGAATTGCACAATTATACTAGAATTACACTTTATTAAAAAAATCCATTAAATGTAGCTGCAAATTCGCTCACAAACACTAAGGGCTACTTCAAACTTACCGTTCGCCGCGTAGCAAACGCGCTGTGACGTCACCCGCCGCTCCACAAGCAACGGCTGTAGCCTTCACACTTAACGCGTGGTCTGCAACAAAGAACTAAGCTCATTGGTTCTCACTGGAAACAACCTGGAACGCGTGCTTTGCTTTCCCTGCGAGATCTACCGCGCTTTCTGACATTACTTTCGCTTTATTTTAAACATCATATCCACGAATAGAAATTTTCAAATGTAAAAGTTGTAATAGTGCTCTCTAACGATGGAAATTTTTGAAAATGCAAGACCTCTGTGGCAAGCAGCTGCTTGAGGAGGTATTTATTTATTTTTTTTATTTTAAAATCCAAGATGCTCTGTATATCATTCTAATTGTATTTTGTTAATCAATCATTAACCATTCTTTTTGATAGGAGCAAGCCATCAAATCGTTGGAAAAAATATATAATAAAAGTAAAAGATGAAACCAGATCACTCTGATTTTTCTGTATAAAACAGGTGAAAGTAGAATATACTGGTTTAATAACAATTTTTACCTGACAGAATGTCACACTTATATTAAATATAACGATCATCACATAGAAATTCACCTGAAACATTGCTCAGATGTGAAGCTATTGATTCCCACACATTTTGTTTCATTCCTCGATCCCTATAATTTCGATGCGTCTCGTCATAAAGACAAGGGCAATCGCACACTAAATTTAATAGTTTGTGGTCGTGCATCTCGCCAACGCACCTAATAACAAAGGCAAAGAAATGCTCACTTTCCCCCCAGCTGTTCTAACTACGTCATTCGTCAGCGGCTATTTTATTGGCTCTTGCTTGCGGTCGCTTTCACACCGCGCGGCGAAAGTAGAAATAGAACCTAAGACTTTTAACATAGTAGTGGCAGTGACCAGTGCGTTCACATTAGTGTAAGCTGATAACCAGCTGTGGCAGCTATGCGATCGACCAAGCAGTTGAATGTGATCGACTGTTTGACCACCTACGGTGCAAAACAATCGACATCATGCTTTTAATGCGTCTTTTATATCCATGAGCTCTAAGAAGGGTTTTTCTTTACTTTAGCTGTTCCTATCATGATTAATAGCCTTGAAACTATGGATTTCTGATTATCTTAAAATGCGATTTGTTCCATAATTGGTTGAAATTAATTTCGCTAAATTTTTACTATTTAAAGGGACAAAATTTACAGATACTTAAGCGTAGTAGTTTCAATTTAGTAGAAAATACGTACATGTATTGAAAATTTAGAAATCGAAAGTCAGAATTCACTGATAAATTTGAATAAGTGTTTTGTTCACTGCAACACAAACCTCATACAGGTTGAACACATCTTGAAGGGAAATTGCTAGAGTTACTCTTGAAAACTTTTCCGGATTTTAAACTTGATTTGAATTCATATAAAGACAATAAATTTCAACATTTAGTTAAATCTGCAATGATATATTGTCCTATAAGACGTATTTCTTTATTTTTGTTATTCATACTTTAAAAACATTTGTTTTCAATTTCGTACTGTATTTAACAACCACTCCGAACATAATTGATGAATTTATGAGAATTATGTTATTCTCATAAAGTAGTATTAAGTGTGAGGTTTTAACTTTGATCAAAAAGACAATCTGGGGAACTTTCAACGAAAGCGGAGATAAATGTTGATTAAAACAGAATGATGGCACCAATAAATAAAAGAAAAATCCTAATTCGAGAACTAATGTAAACGAACAGCTCTTTGGGTATTGGGAAAATTGCCGTCTGTCGGATAGGATGTTAAGTCCGTCCCGTGTGCGTGTTGTCCCCTTGTACAGTTATACCCTGTGCATGTTAAAGAACACCCTGGATGGCTTGAGAGGAGACTACCATCCGTCTCCTCAAAGTTGTCTATTGAGTACCCTTCCCCCAATCTTCTCTGAGCCCTCCGCGTCCTTGTGACGTGGATATTTAAACCATTTTCTGTAAAAAAAAAAAAGTGCCGCCCAGTGGAGAAACAATCCAAACCAACGCTAGATCAGGGCCTACCTGAAGGTAGGCCCTGATCTAGCGTTGGCCAAGATCATTTGGCCTACCTCTTTAGGCCTAGATCAGGGCCTACCTGAAGGTAGGCCCTGATCTAGGCCTAAAGATCTAAAGATGGCGATCAGAGCCTAAAGATCTGAAAAACGAGATCAGGGCCTAAAAAGTGTCTCTTTAGATCTGGGATCTAAAGAGACACTTTTTAGAGTGCTCAGAGGCACCGGTTCCCAATGCCTGCTCTACTATATTGCCCGCGGTATCGTGCTACTGCTCTTTGTAAGTTATCGGGTATATTTTCAAAAAGTTGATTACTTATCATATCGATTGCCACACTTTAGAAACTGCGTGACCTGAAATTGTTCAAGTTCCATTTAATTACCATTTTTGTACTTCCACGAGAAGTTGAATTTGCTGTAAATAATTTCGTTCCTATGCTATTGCATTGTTAAATTAAAGCAGCTTCATTCTTGCGAATGGGAAATCTAAAGCCGTATATGTATAATATTAAACAGAAAATAGGCAAATTAGACTACCAGTTTATCGACATTGATGCTTTGACTCAACAGTTTGTTTCTGATGAAGATTTCTTGAACCTTTTTCCTCATAGCTATCAAGGTAAATTGATCACACTTTCGTAATCTTTAATTACTTGCCATTCCTTTCCTGGAATATGGAAAATCAGACTCGAATCAATCACTTTGAGAGACATATATGTTCAAAAATTCACTTGCAGTCTCGTCATTAGATTTTAAACTTTACATGTAAATAATTGTAAGCAGCTTTACACAGGATTTTGTTTCGGTGAATCTGTTTCGGGGGGGGGGGGAGTGAAAATTTAGATTCCAGGAGTTCCGAGAAATTACTAATTAATTTATTTTTATTTATTTATTCATTATAATTTGGAGGCGGTCAAATCACTCAATTTAGTTCCGGAATAAAAAGTTTTAATTTCGGGGACGTTTCGACAATTATTTGTTTGGAGGGGTGGTCTCTCCGAAATCACCCCTTTAAATACCTCTCTGGTTTTCTGATTTTACTCTCTACATCATTTTGAATATTATATTATGCATTTAATTTTTTTAAGGAAAAATCTTTTATTTTTAAATAAAGAATACTAAACTCTAGTAATGTGACAACTTAAATTAAACGTGGTACGAGGAAGGAAAAACAAAATGTGTAACTTAGGTTTCCCATGCATTTCAGAGTAAGGTCAACTATCAAAGTTAAATTCGCTTCCATCAAATGCTAAAAATAATGTCGATAAATAATACAGCCGCTATTTTTTCTACACAAGGAAGTACATTTTCATGTGATTTAATATCGGAACGAAAAAGTAAGAAAGCGGAATAAAAATGCAAAAACGAAATGCAAATTTCAGTGCGAACGAGTCTAGTGGCGTTTGCAGATAACGGACCAAGTGGATCAATGACGGCCGAAGATCAGCTCACTGTCATGACCACTCTTTCTCATCAGCCTCGTCGTTGTGTCGATACTCCTCGTGCCTGTAGAGGGGAGGGGGAGGGCTATATTTGGCAGCTGCGTGGGCATTGGTCTCTAAACTTTGTTATAATGCAGTCAATGCCAATTTCATTGATACTGTTTGCGATCCATGGCATTGTTCGCTATAGCGCCTGCTGAATTTTGCCAACACGCTCGAGGAAAAGCTCATGTTTTAGGAGCGCCCCTTTCCATTCGCACAATTGTTTGTTGATACGTCTTATTTTTCTGTTATTTATCCTCTGCCTTCGACGGCTTTACAAACATTTTTATATTGGTCAATAGGGCCAACGGTTGTCTCAGCTGCGCCCTGTTTATCTGTTGCTCAGCACAACTTTTTGGAAAATAAAAAATGGCCGAAATAAAGTGGAGAGTGTATTGATGATGGCCACAACCATGGCCAATGGAATCGTACCCTGCACACCTAAAGTTGCTAAGCAGCATGAGCTTGTGTGCAAAAGAACTATTCTACATTGTTGTTAGGTTGTCTTTTTCCATTTGTTTAATTAATTCTGGAGCAAGAAAGTGAATTTGGGAATATGCATAGGGGTCGGTATAAAGTTTCCAGGTGGGGGAAAGATTGCTTCAGGGTGAGAGGTAAAAGAGAAGAAATGTTGAAAAATACAGAAATTTTTATGTCGAAGCTTTCATAGACGAGTGCAGTTGCAAACAAGCAATCATCATACATCACACTAAAATAAAACTAAGGATGTCCGAAAACGAAACGATAGGAAGTTAACTTGTGATTGAAAATTCACGTAAAAAATGTTTTCCGTAATAATAAACAAATGTTACATATGGAAAAAAATCTGTTGAAAATAAACGAAAACGTGGAAAAAATTGATTTTCGTGAGGAGGAAATAGAAAATATTAATTCTTGGCACATATGATACAATTTTACATAAATTAATTTTTAAAAGTTTCCAAGGAGATTTACCAAGAGCAATTCCTCCATACCACCACTGCCGACGTCCATGCATACAATCACGCATATACATCGATATCAAATTTAGAAAATTGTTTTGAGTCGGGTGGATAAGAACTCACGATACCTGTACAAGAAAAACAATTCTCTGTCACTTGAAGGCATTGTCTTCCTCGCTTCCAAATAACACCCGAAGTCAGCGGCAATACCCAAGTGAGATTAAGGTAGGTGTTTTAACCGTCGCCCTGGAAGGGTTGAATATTTCTAAGGCGGTCCCTTAAAATCAGACTCGAGCATGTCTCCTTTATAACTTTTACTGTAAACTTCTTCTGGTAATGTACAACTCGAGTGCAATAACCATTCAGATTAGTTAGTCAACTCCTTCATGTCGACCAGCTAAAAGGTCATGAAATCTTTCTTATGCAGTGATATCAATCACAGATGAGAACTGTTTGGAACCAGGCATGATACTAACCACGCCATTATGATATCGTGCAGATAGCTCCATCCAGGTGAATATAATTTTCCTCTGAATCTAGCAAAGATGAATTAGAGTTATTTCCTGACCTTTCAATTCAGCTAAATGACAATTGAAGAACTAAGCTAAAAGAACTGGCTTTTGGTGAAGCGAGCACAGGACCAACGAAATTTATAAACTTCGTATTATATTCGAAATATATATTACTACCTGTTTCGGAGTACTAGCTGGAGGCAGAGAGATACTATCACTTAAACTAAAATATGATTTTTCTCAGGTAAGATGATGAAAAAAGAAACCTCGCATTTTCCACAAACATTACTCGAATTATTTATATTCTTTTTGTTTCAAAAATCGTAACCATTTTGAAATCACATTTCTGTGTTTATTAGTAGAGAAAAATTCACATTCGTATATATTTTTATTGAATATCGTTTATTATATATATATTTATTTAAAACCTATTGTAAATTATTGCGCTGGATATTAATAATTGATGGAATTTTAAACACATAAATATTTTGGTCATTATTAATATGAATATTAACAACTATCAGAATTAGCTTTTCCTAAAATGGACTCTGTGTATTACGCTGTTTCTCAACTCGTGGAAAGTGAAGGTCGTCCATGTTGGCTGCGATGTCTTCAAAACAAATTTTAAGAATTCAGAGATAATCATTACACATTTTTTGAAATTCTAAATAAAATTATTATGATGTGTCTCAATGTTCCTTTAGGTTGTTCGCAAAGATGTTTAACGTAACTATTCTTTTTCCCTTTCGTAATTAAAACTTATTCTTAATAAAATTAATGCATTATATATGGGCAAAATATTTTAAATGATTAATAATAAAATAAAATAAATAAATACCCCCTCAAGCAGCTGCTTGCCACAGAGGTCTGACAGGAGCCTGTCAGTTTATATGCCACAGTAGAAGATCAATACAAAACCAAAATGCATACGTTACGTAAATATGTTATATTTTATTTTATCGCATAGTACTAATATTCTTTGATAAATTGTCAGTGGGACAGTTTTAAAAAGGTTGAGAACCACTGTTTATGACACTTTTGTATTAGATGCAATAATGATATCATTGGTATATTCAGGAGACTGCCTTAAGAAAGCATCATTTAAGTACTTGGGAAGATTATAGACTTTCAATAATATCCACAAACCTAAATCCTTGTGTACGCCACTGCACATTATTATTTTGCACTCTAGGTCTTTTTGTTGTGGGACGTTCGTTTTATCGAAATAGGTTTTGCGGGTTTCATTATATTTTCTCATACTTTATTTGACTAAGCATTTTATCTTCAAGCTATAACAAGCAAACGACCTTTAAAGGTATAATAATGGTCAGTACCTATTTCACTTCTTTTAATCGTCTATAAAAATATCGGTATTCATCGAGATACGACTTTTCACATTAGTTGGGATAGTTTATCTATCGCAGAGATTCCTAAACTGTGAAACACAAGGATGTGAAGTTTTTATTTTTAATTATTAATTTGTTAACAAGAGGGCTGATGATAAATTAGAGGGGAAGAAAGAGGGTTTTTCAAAATCCAAAAGGATGCTGTATTCCCGAAAGGTATAGTAGTCCCTGATCTATAGGATTTGAGAGTAAAACTTCTAAGGCATAAAGCTTGAGAAAAGCTTTTATTGCAAATATTACACAAAAAACATTTACATTCCAGTGGAATGCCTATAAAGATTACTTTTAAAAATTAAGCTACCTGCACTAATTTTAAGAAAAACATTGCTATGTTTTAAATTGTAAAATTATTTTTCAAATACACATCACAACCATGAGGTGTTCCTTTTCCACTATGTTAAAATAAATTTCAATGTTACATTAATTATCAAAAGGTTCATGAGAAACATATAGAAATGAAGCATTTACTCGATTATGTCAGAATGTCTTTTCAGATGTGATGAGAAAAAAAGTTTTATTACAAACAGGCATGAGGCTTCTTATACCTGTGTGCTAATAATGATTTTTTAGATTTGATGTGTGAGAAAAGCCATTATTGCAAATATCACATTCACAAGGCTTTATGTATGTGCTAAATGGTGGCTTATCAGAGTCAATGTCTGAGAATGGCTTTTTGGCAGACAAAAAATAACTGGCTTTTAGGAAATCCAGTTTCGAGTTTGTGCTTGAGGATTTTGTTTTCTGTGCAATAAATGATTTTTCAGAGTTGATGTAAAATTTTTTTATTCAAAACATCATATGCATGAGGATTGTCTTTTTGGTATGTTAAGAGATGTCATTACAGATTTAATAACTTCGAAAGTTTTATTTAAAACACCACAGTAATGAAGATTTTCCTTTGTATGTGCAAAAAGATGGCCTCTCAGAGTTCATGTCTGAGAAAAAGACTTTATGACAGACATCACACATGAGGCTTCTCTTGCCTATGTGTTAAAAATGACTTTTCACTGTCGATTTATTTAAAAAAGCCTTATAGGAAGATCACATACATGAGGTTTCTCTTTTGTATGCGATAAAAGATGGCTTTTCAGAGATGATCTCCAAGAAAAGGCTTTATGGCAGACATCACATACATGAGGCTTCTCTTTTGTGTGTGTTAAAAGATGGCTTTTCAGATACACTCTCTGATAAAAGGCTTTATGGCAGACATCACATGCATGAGGCTTATCTTTTGTGTGCATTAAAACATGGCTTTTCAGATGTGCTTTCTGAGAAAAGGCTTTATGGCACACATCACATGCATAAGGCTTCTCTTTTGTGTGTGTTAAAAGATGGTTTTTTAGAGATGTTGTCTGAGAAAAGGCTTTATGGCAAACATTACATGCATGAGGCTTCTCTTTAGTGTGCGTTAAAAGATGGTTTTTCAGAGATGTTGTCTGAGAAAAGGCTTTATGGCAGACATTACATGCATGAGGCTTCTCTTTTGTGTGTGTTAATAGATGGCTTTTCAGATGCGCTGTCAGAGAAAAGGCTTTATGGCAGACATCACATGCATGAGACTTCTCTTTTGTGTGCGTAAAAAGATGGTTTTTCAGAGACGATGTCTGAGAAAAGGCTTTATGGCAGACATCACATGCATGAGGCTTCTCTTTTGTGTGCATTAAAAGATGGCTTTTCAGATGTGCTTTCTCAGAAAAGGCTTTTTGGCAGACATCACATGCATGAGGCTTCTCTTTTTTGTGCGTTAAAAGATGACTTTTCAGAGTAGATGTCAGAGAAAAGGCTTTATGGCAGACATCACATGCATGAGGCTTCTCTTTTGTGTGCGTTAAAAGATGGCTTTTCAGATGCGCTGTCAGAGAAAAGGCTTTATGGCAGACATCACATGCATGAGGCTTCTCTTTTGTGTGCGTAAAAAGATGGTTTTTCAGAGACGATGTCTGAGAAAAGGCTTTATGGCAGACATCACATGCATGAGGCTTCTCTTTAGTGTGCGTTAAAAGATGGTTTTTCAGAGATGTTGTCTGAGAAAAGGCTTTATGGCAGACATCACATGCATGAGGCTTCTCTTTTGTGTGCGTTAAAAGATGGTTTTTCAGAGACGATGCCTGAGAAAAGACTTTATGGCAGATGTCACATGCATGAGGCTTCTCTTTTGTGTGCGTTAAAAGATGGCTTTTCAGATGCGCTGTCAGAGAAAAGGCTTTATGGCAGACATCACATGCATGTGGCTTCTCTTTAGTGTGCGTTAAAAGATGGTTTTTCAGAGATGTTGTCTGAGAAAAGGCTTTATAGCACACATTGCATACATGAGGTTTCTCTTTAGTGTGCATTAAAAGGTGGTTTTTCAAAGACGATGTCCAAGAAAAGGCTTTATGGCAGACATAACATACATGATGCTTCTCTTTTGTATGCGTTAAAAGATGGCTTTTCAGAGCTGATGTCCGAGAAAAGGCTTTATGGCAGACATAACATACATGAGGTTTCTCCTTTGTGTGTGTTAATAACTGTCTTTTCAAAGTTGAAGTCCGAGAAAAGGTTTTGTGGCAGACATCACATACATTAGGTTTCTCTTTTGTGTGTGTAAAAAGATGGCTTTTCAGAGACGATGTCTGAGAAAAGGCTTTATGGCAGACATCACATACACGATGCTTGTTTTTCATGTGCGTTAAAAGATGGCTTTTCAGATGCGATATCTGCGAAAAGGCTCTATGGCAAACATCACATACACGAGGTTTCTCTTTTGTGTGCGTTAAAAGATGCCTTTTCAGATGCGATATCCGAGAAAAGGTTCTATGGCAGACATCACATACACGAAGGTTCTCTTTTGTACGTGGTACAAGATGTCTTTTGGAATGGAATGTTTTAATAAAGGTTTCATTACAAGCATGAGGCTTCCACTTTCTGTATGCAAAAATATGACTTTTGAGAGGCAATGACTTAGGAAAGTTTTTATTATGCACGTCATGGGTATGAGATTCCTCTTTTGTATCCATTAAGCAATACATTTTCAGATTTGGCGTTTCAGCAAGACCTTTATTGTAAATTTCACCAGAACAAAACTTCTCCCTTATATTTGTGAAATGGCGGCTTTTCAAATGCGACTGGTTTTCAGCATATGGAGGAGGGTTTATTCTATTGTGAGTATAAAAATGTTTCTCATATACTTTTGTAGTTAGAGAATGACATCCATGGGCTTTTTCTCTAGTATGTTTCAGATGACTTTTATCAATAAACATTTTATAATCTGTCTTAGATTTTGCATCTCTTCCTCTAGCAGTCTTCTTTTTACAGATATCATTGCCATAATACTGTTTGTTATCAGCAGTGAATGAGAGTTTCATCAGATGTCTTCGCCTAAGAAATATTTTACGATAAGAATAACAAACATAGGAATATTTATTTCTTCTTTTCACCATTTTGTTTATAAAACTGAAATCCTTATCAGAAATGTTTTATTTTTGTGCGCACACTAAGTAATATTAATTACAGTACATAAAGAAATGTTTCTACAGGAATACTAAAGCTCTCTTCGGTATATCTTGTTTGCAGCATATTAGTGTTTATTTCATGCAGAGTTGTTACAAAATATCTCTACGAATGGTATATATTCATCCTATGCATTATAGCCTACTTTATAAAGAAATTGATTTTACTACAAATATGACATATTTATCTCACAGGAATATAAACCTTAGTATGATATTGTGGATTATGCGTTTGTGGGAAATAATACACTTCTTATGCCATTAAATATTTTGAATTTGTTGGCTAATCATTCCATCACAATATATTCATTGCAACAGCAATGTGAAAGTGCAAAAGTACATGTTTTAAAATGAAGAACGAATCTTCACAATGAAGACAGCAAACTTCGTGGCACGTCTTCTACCTAAGGAAATAAAACAAGAAAACTGAAAGAAAAACTTATTATTTGGAATATATTTAATAAAGCGCTGAAATTATATTATAAAGAAATCTTTAATCATGTCATTCCAATGAATGAGTGCCGTTTTCAAAACTTCAAAATAACACAATATATTTAAAGCAAAAACAATATGTATACAGAGAATAACATATTAACGCCTCTGACGCATATGGGAATCGGCCATATACCATATCCATATAGAAATATATATTGCCTTATCCATATATATATATATTTCCGTTTCCATATTATATATATAGTGATGTTTAACGATATACATTGAAACCACCTAAATATTTGAAAAATGCGAATTATCATATTTTGTTTCTACCAATCGAAAGAAAAAAAAAGAGTTTTCCAATTATCCATTAAAATAAAATAGTTGCGTGTGCCACCCACCCTGGACCTGCCCTCCACCCAGGGGTCAATTCATTGTTGCCAATGGAAACTGTGGCTTTCACCAACATTTTATGTTTCAAGCCTAAATATATCAATAGCAATATTGATTAAAAATTTGCAATTTTTGACTTTTCCACCGTTTAGAAAGCGCATTTATAGCTTTTGGGAAATTCGGAAAGTTCAAATCGTAATATTTCAGACATACTTATCCAACCTAAAAAGAAGTGTTAATATATCCCTAAACACACACAATTATCTATTGAAATCAAACAAGCTGCATTGCATTTCCCTCTCCCCCCGAGTCACAGGGGTTAACCCATTTTTGCCTATGGAAAATTCGCGACTTTCACATTCCTCCACTAAAATTTCAAATTTCTGGCATAGCTAAATAGTTTGCAATATTTGTTTTAAAATTTCAAATTTTTCCACCGTTAGGGAGGGTGGAAGAGACGGTCATGCAGACGACAAACGTAATAAAAATTTGATTAACTTTTTAAAAGTAACGATCTTCCTGGCTTTAAGCAAAAACTAAAACTAAAACATACAGATGTTGAAATGACTTGCTCTATTAATGTTCGTGTGAAAGGAAGATAGGAAGCCAGCAATTTTTTTTCACTTCGTTAATCGGTGCCATAAAATTGTCTCATTATAGGAGATAATATGTGAAGGTTATCCAACGCGTAAAAGGGCAATAAAATAAAATGGTTATTTAGATATCCCATAGAAATATAATCGCCACAAGCCTCAATTTCAGATATAACTTAATGTCGTCGACTACTTGAAATTTCCGTTTTTTTCAGTGAGGAAGAAGGGTAGAGGCGAAACTCGAGGTCCGCACATCACATGCTTTCATTTTCGGAGGTAAGAACAGGGAGGGTGGGAGAAGGGGTTACAGCCTATGATACTCTGAGCATGACAAACTTTCATCTGGTACATGAGCGTCCACATCGATTAACTGTTGGGAAAGATACGGCGAAACCAATGATAAATGCAGTGGAACAACCGTTTCCAGAAACACTAACTGAGAAAGGAGAAATGAAAAGCAGTATGAAGATAGGTAGAAAGATGTACTATACTCAAATGTTTGCATCTTTCGCATTATTTTGATCAGCAGGGAAATATTACTAAAGCTTATTATCGTTATTGAAACAAACACATGCTTTAGGATGTTTCAAGTTTTTTATTCTTTGATGAATGTAGTAAAAATTGAATACAATAATAAAAGAAATTATATAATAAAATAATATAATAAATACCTTTAGACACTCTTTAGGAATATTGACAAAATCCAGTTCTTCAGAGCAGAGTTGTTCCATAATGTAAAGTTTATAAATTAATATAATAATAAACCTGCAACTCCACATTTGGGAACAACTCTGCTCTGAAGACCCGGATTTTGGCAATATTCCAAAACAATGTCTAAAGATATTTATAAACCTTGTATCTAACCTATGCAGGGATATATCTTTAAACTACCCTATAGCATTAATTAATAGTGGATTGTCACAAAGCTTGTCTGAATATCTATTAGTACATTATTGTCGTAATGAGTAAATCAAATAGGTAGATAAAATAATTGAATTTAAATGCCTATTGTTTTTTTATGTCGAATTTTCATGGCTAAAGAACTCTTTCTATACGAGGGATAGCAGGGACAAAAGGGGTGTTGAACCTTTTTTCACAGAGGAAATCTTTCAATAATGAAAACAACATGTAAGCTCAATCATGCGAAAATAATGATGTACTTTTACACTGACTTAGTGGGCCAGAAGAAATTTAATTACGTGTCGTGTGGCAGCCTCAATGTCACATTTTGTATTTGTAGACTTCTCCTTTCACCACATAACGTATCCAATTGCACGATCACCATGCGAAATGCCCCACATATCAGCCAGCATTATAACGATTGCCACTAAAAGGGCAGTATAATTTATCTTTGGTGGTATTCACAAAAAATTAATTAAGAAAATACCCCTTAAGCAACTGCTTGTCACAAAAGTCTGACAGAAGCCTGTCAGCATACGACCTCATAGAGAAGATTTGTAAGGACGACGAGACCTCGATAGAATATGCAGTTCACAATCGATCATGTCCCTTTTCTAAGTGCCCTAATTGTCACCTGCAATCCTCTATTAGACATGAACTCCGTAGACAAATAATGCAATCTGTTTTCCTCGTTATTCCTGCGGCCAGAAGGATAAATTATTTTTGTATAATTACATAGTAGCCATATTGCGGTGTTATTTTGATTTAAAATAATTAAAGTGCAATTAGAAATCAAGTATACGAAATCTTCGACAAAAATATTGCATTTTGTTATAAGAAAATGCAATATTACTACGATACAGCTACGACATAACAAAAAGCAAAATTTATGCCGCTTAAATTCATTGTTCTCTTTCTCAGTTTACATGCACTCTGTAACAAGACAAATCTATTTCCTGTAATGCTCGGGAGGCCAAAGTACGAAAATGTGTTCTGTGTGTTCCGTGTTAGAATTCAGTAATTTTTGAATACATTACAGGAAAAAAAATTCCGACACTTGGAAGGATTAATGCCATTTTATTGAAACGCAGGCTGTTGTTACTATACACTGAAATGCACGATTGAATTTATCAAAAAAGAAAGTGTGGAAAATTACCACTTTACCGGGCAGGTAAAGTGGTATTATTAGTACGATGTTGAACCGTCCCGCACAGCTATGCATTCATGAAGATGGCAATGGCAGGAAAGGCTCTCGTACAGCACTATAATGTTCTCCTGAGAGATAGAATGCTAAATAGCAAGAAGTCACTGTTCCATTTCAGCGACAGTTGTTGGCGCACCTCTTGGGTGTTGTTGGAGCTGTTGTCATCAAGTTGCAGACGTGTTCAATAAGTGAAAGGTCCTGGGAGTGTGTTGGCTATGGTAGTTAGCTGAACGTTTTGCATGTGTAGATACTGCAGACTAATGCCGGCCGTGTGGGGATGGGCATTATCTTGCTGGTAAAAGGTTTCATGCTGCTGAACAAATGGGATAGTCACTGGCTACAAAATGTAGGTAAACATATCGTTGGGCAGTTAGAGATTCCCTTGTGATGACCAGCTCTGACCGAGATGTCCGATTAATAGTACCCCACACCAAGACAACAGTTGCTGGAGCTGTGTAACAATGTAGCAGGCACTGGGTTGTGTTCCTTTCCTGTGGATGAATGCGAACACGTTGCCTATTGTCGTGCTGACCAAGACAAAAACGAGATTCGTTACTAAACACCACGGAACTCCACTCTTCTTCGTTTCAGTTCTGTCTCAGGCGACACCACTGAAGACGTGCTTGCATATGGCCAGATGGGAGGTGCAAATGCAGTGCCAGACGATGCGCTCGCAATGAAAACTGTAAAGGCCTAATGTTTACCTGGTAGTTATTCGATATGCTACCTGTTGCCAGTCCCTTTGCAATTCCGTTGTAGTCGCGAATCTCTCACGCAATGTCATGCATTGCAAATGGCAGCCCTGTGGCTCCGTGATCGTACATTGTCTTCCACATCCTTGTTGGCGTCTGCTGAATCCTTCTTGAACCCACTGGCGCCATATATGTATGATGGTGCTGGGATTGCAGCCAACAAGGTTAGCCTAATCTATGTACGACAAACCTGTTTTTCTAAGGCCGATGATTCTTCCACGCTCAAAATCTGTTAACTGTTGGAACGGCTGTCGACGTCTGCGTAAGGGCATCTTTACTGGTTTAAAACAATTTCCACAACGTTTTGTCAACCAGGGAGATTTGATTTCCTTTATCTTTTTCTGACTGCTCTGCACCTGTGACGTCAACTCGTGCCTGTCCAATTGTTTGGATCGTCCTGAAAACCTAATCATTTCCATATACTACCGCCTCCCTAAATTTCGAAACACTTGCATAACTTCTTGCAAGTAAGGCATTTTTCTTCCTGTAGTGTATTTATTAATGCTCTAAACATATATACCCATCACTCGATTTATGCGGTAGATATGTTCCACGAAATCACAGAGTAAATCGAAACCAACAACTTATGGAAAAATCTGCGATAGGTTTAAAAAATATCGCGCTCATCAAAAAAAAACTGTTGAAAGTATTATTTATACATTTTTATTTCAAATTTCACTTCAACAGTAGTAATAATTAATATATTCTCATATATTTCTTTCTGATTACGAAAAATACTCATCATTAATGTATACGTACACTACTAAAATTTAAAACGAAATTTGAAAGAATAATATTAATGAACTGAATATAAATTAGAAATAAAGTACTTACGAATCATTTGTATATAATCTGTATAATAGTCTGAAAAGTTAAAAGTTGCTAAAAATGAGATAAATCGCGGTTTTTACTATTCCGAAAAATTCAGTCTAAGAATTAAGATCTCTCTGCCGGTTAAAAACAGACCATTTCATTTAGATGTCGCGAAACAGATTGTATTAAAATGGCAAGAATATAATTTTAGCGAAAGAATATAAATGCAGCTCGTCACAAATGAATTTATTAATATATAAATTTATTCTTAAAAATAAACGATATCAATTGAAATCATTTATTTGATTGATAGATTTATTATGATCGAATCACTGATATTCGAGCATTGTATTACAACATATGAGATATTTAAGCCCCCCCCCCCACCTCCCTTCATCTTTCCTGGATACGCCACAGTTTTCAATGTTCACGATTTATCGCAGCTTTACTAATCAGCTACAACTATAATCTATTTAGCTTTAGCGTGTTTTCGTAATGCAGATGTCGAATTCATAGGAACCTCAGATTTTATTTATATAGCCAAAATCGGTTATTCCTGTACAACAAGGTCCCCATAGACTTACAGTTTGACATTCAAGTCTAACAGAACAGTCCAGAATTGATCTGGTTTACCGTACTCGTCAGTGGAAGCCGCTTTGACTGTTCAGGCCAAGAACTTTCGGAATGGCAGAAGATACAGGTCATCGCGACCCCGGCGATGGCGGATTCGTTATATCGCCATCTTTTTTTTGTCTCGGCACTTGTGTGGCTTTGAAACATGCGAGGAAAAGTCAAAATCAAAATGAATGGTTGCACGTGCGTGCTAACTTTCTTTCTCGCTCAATCACATCACACACATGTACATAACGTAAAGTTACGAGCGTGGGCAAGACTAAAGAACGCCGTACGCCGGAGCCTGGTACGGTTGAGCCAGTGCATCATTTGGATCTATCCTTCAGTGGAATCTTAGCTGCAGTGTCAAACGCACGCTAATTAAATTGACTACATATTTTTTTATCCCTTCGTAATTTTTAAAATGTCAAAAAGACAATGTGAAAAATCGGTTAAGAAAATTCGCAATGTAGTGACTTTAGAAAAGAATCTAAAATTATAGAAAGGATAGAAAGTGGTGATAAATTTACAGTTGTAGGAAGGGATTTCAAATTCCCCGAGTCTACAGTGCGATCAGTTGTGCAACAAAAAGACAAAATTAAAATGGCTGGCGAAAGTGTTACTCCAATTACAGCGACGAAAGTTTCACGAACCAGAAGATTTTTGATGACAGAAATGGAAGATTTATTAAGCAAATGGATAGAGGACCTAAATCAACACCACATGCCTGTGAGTACCCAAATCATAATGAATAAATCACTTAGTCTTTGGGATCATTTAAAATCTCAACATGGAGGAGAAGACGTTTTTAAAGCAAGCAAAGGCTGGTTTGATCGGTTTAGAAAACGATCAAACATGCATAGCCTTAAAATGATTGGCGAATCGGCTAGTGCAGACGTAGAATCAGCTGAAAAATATCCAATGGAGTTCCGTGAAATTGTGGAAAGGGGAAATTATTCACCAAATTTAATTTCAATGTAGATGAGACGGGACTCTATTGGAAACGAATGCCAACACATACGTTTATTTCCACAGAGGAGAAGACTGCTTCTGAATTTAAAGCAGCCAAGGATTGTCTTAATTCTTCTTCTCGGCTGAAATGCATCCGGAGAATTAAAATTGAAACCATGTTAATTTATCAATCAGAAACTCCTTGTGCCATGAAAGGTTATTTGAAAAACAATTTACCAATTTTTTGGTGAATTAACCCTAAGGCTTGGATGACACAAAATTTATTTATGGATTGGTTTAAAACTTGTTTCTGCCCAGCAATAAAAAAATATTGCGAGGATATTGGAGTTGAACCTCGAGCTCTTTTGGTGTTGGACAATGCACCGGGACATCATGTGGAACTTGAGACCCTGTGCACTGATTTTCCCGTTGAAGTGGTATTCTTACCTCCGAATACCACTTCCATCTTATAGCCTATGGATCAAGGCGCAATAGCAGCATTCAAAGCCTATTATTTAAGAAAAACGATGTGCCAACTCATTGAAGAAACTGATGGAGGTGGTAGAGATGCCATGCGGGTTTGGTGGAAACAATTTAATATTATGAAAGCTATCAGAAACATCGACGAAGCGTGGAATGAAGTCGCCCAGTCGTGTATGAAAATGCCCAGTCGTGTTTGGAAAAGGTTGCTCAGAGAAATTGTTGAAGATCACATCAATTATGAAAATGATATTCAAAATATCATCGAAGAGATTAGTCTTATAGCCACTTCCGGAGGCATCGAAGGTGTTGATGTAGATGATATTCATACTTTGTTAGAATCACACGGCGAACCCTTAACTAATGGAGAGCTGCAGGAAATGGACTGCCATGCTATGTCCCAAGAAAATTACGTCTCAGAACTTTTTTTCCGTGCGAAAGTTAAGTGTTAAAATCATTGAAAAGGCCCTTTCTCTTCACAATCAATGCATGGAATTGTTAGAAGAAAACGACGAAGATTACGAGCAAGTGAGTGGATTATTTGACAGTTATCGGCAAATTTTGCATAATAAACGTATAGAGGCCAAACAAGAGAATCTAGATTCCTTTTTGCAACGCGGAACAAAATGAATGAATTATGTTATGTATGACATTTTTTTGTTATTAATAATGTTTATTTTATTAATAAAGTGTTTTTTCGAATTTTAAAATGAGTTTTTTTAAATCCCCCGTTGATGGCGAAATTTCGCTTATCGCGACCATGTGCAGAACGTATCCTTCGCGATGAACTGTAATGGCCTCCTGAACTGAAGTGTCAGCTGATGTTCGTGGCGCTATCTGAAGGCCGATCCTCAGTCCGTCCAGGTTTTCGTACCGTAAACATCGGTCTGGCCATCTCGTGGCCGAGTGGTTAGCGTGTTTGGCTACTGAATACACGGACCTGGGTTCGAGCCCCCGGTAATGGCATGGATGTTGCTCTGGTCTTTCTGCTGAAGTGCATGCAGGCCATCGTCAGAGACATACTACTGTGACATATAAACTGGCATGTTCCTGTCAGATCTCTGTGGTACTGCTTGAGGAGGTATTTATTCATTTTAAAAAATCTGTCTTGTGTGCTGTTGCCTACATTCATTGATTTGTGTTTTTGTGAAAATGATCCCATTGTGTGAAAGATTTCATGTAGTAATTCATTGAAAACATTCGTGAAAATGAGTCTTGGTTGTAAATAATATTGAAAGTTTATCATGACAGAAGAAAACTAGAATAACGCATATTGCCTCTAGCGCATATGAGAATCTCGTTTTCAAAGGGAATAAAGTTTTTCCTTTCTCTACTGTTCCATTCCTTAATATTTTAATTTGATCTAGTGGATGATGGGAAAAATGCAAATAATATTTTATTACTAATTATGCAACATAAAAATATTCGTCTTTTAATTCATAAATTTAAAAAGCTGCATTTCCCAACCTCTATCAGAAAAATGGGTAGATTATAGCTGACAATGGAAAAACTCTTAAAAACTACCACTGATTCCTCAAATTTCTATTCTATACATATTATTTGGAAAACTCTGTAACAACACTGCCATCTCATATTAAGTGATCTGTAAAGATATATATATTAACACTAATAAGTATTTGAAAAAATGCGATTTTTATTTCTTAATACCAATCAAACTAAAAAAAGTTTTCAACTTATTATTTTCATTGTTTCCAATGGAAACTTCTTGACGATAACATTCCACCACCAAAATTTCATATTTCTATCATTAAAATATCGTTGCGATATTGGCTTGAAATTTTTGTAAATTTGAAACTTTTTTACCATTGCAGAGCGCAATTAGAGTGTTCCAAAGTTTCCGAAAAATGTAAATCATAATATTTTCTCAATTCCAATTTAACCCTAAAAAGATATTCTATATCTAAATAAAAACAGCTGTCTGCTAAAATAAAAAATCCCCCCCTTCCTGGGTCTAAGAGGCCAATTCATTGTTGCCAATGAAAACGTCATAACGTTCACATTTCAAAATTTTCTAGCTTAAATACTATAAATTAAATAATGTTTACAATATTTGCTTGAATGTTTGGTATTTGAAAATTTTTCCACCGTTAGAGGGGGCAATTATAGTTTTAGGTAGATTTAAAAAGTGTGAGTCGTAATATTTTATCAATTCTCATCTAAGGCAAAAAGAATTTTTCATTTATCTCTGAAAACAAACAATTATCTGCTGAAACTAAAATGGTGCCCCCCCCCCCCCCCTGGGTCTAGGGAATCAACTCATTGTTGCCAATGGAGACATCATGACGTTCACATTCCACCACCAAAGTTTCAAATTTCTAGGATAAATATGTCGTATGCAATATTGTTTGAAATTTTGAACTTTCCCCCTACTAGAGGGCGTAATTATAGCTTTAGACAGATTCTAAAGGTGCATATTATAAAAATTTATCTATACCTATTCAACACAAAAAGAATTTTTTATTTATGTCTGCAAACAAAAAAAGTTCGAAATCTAGAGACGAACAGACAGACGACAAAGTGAAACTATTATCTCATTTTCTTTGAAAACGAAATAAAAAATACGACGTGCTGGTCGCAAAACGTGAAAGGAGTGGAGCCTACTGCCAATGGGTAAACTGTCACAAAAAATAAATAATATATGGAGCTCTTTTCAAAAAGAGGAGTAATGAATTCTAAAGTTTCCCTCACTATTGCAGACGACGTCTACGTACCTAAATTTTGGTACTACGATTATTTATTGTATGTGGTCGACCAGAATGTTCTTTTGAGTTCGTTATTCGGTATACAAGAAAGAGATAGTGAGGTAAGTGAAAGCAGAAACTAATAAGTTAATGATAATTCATTCATTCAAAAACGTTTCATTGCATCTTATTTATTTAATTAGCACATCCCTCGCCAACATTTCGCGGGATGGAAATACATATTATTTTATTCGGTAGTTTTATAATCGAACTCGGGTTCTATTATAGCTGTAGACAGGAGAATGGTAAAAAAAATGCGGTCTAGAACTATAACTCGGTCCCATTAACGATAGAGGCTGTATTTTGGAATGCAATTCGATATTTCTCAAAAGAATCCAATACGGAAAATTTGGAACCGATTAGACAATTTTCTGGGAAGTTCTGGTTCCACAAATCTATTAAAAGTTAGTGAAATAAATTCTAATTTCAGTGGCGCTGATGGGAAACGACTTTCACTTTGACGACGACAAATATAGACAGCGGGAATACAATCAGAGCCCCTATAAAATATGGCTATTTGTTGTAGCTACTTGATTATAAAAACGAGTTACTGCTTCATTTTCGTCTCCAGATATTTAGCTTCGTTTTAATGAATATATCGTTTTCGTTTTAATGAATATTTTTCTGTTTTACAGATACTAATAATATACTGCAATTTGCTTTTTCCGATTCATATAAATTGAAATTACTCTTACAGTGGTTTATTAAAGTCGCAAAAATATAAACTACATTCTCTTTTATAGCGAGTATCCCATTATCGCTGAAGTGATTTGTGTTCTTATAGTTATGTAGATGGTATTACAACGAAAAAAGACTGAAATCCACATATCAGGCAATAGTAATATTTCGAGTAATGCAGGTTATGATCAGAGGACAGGCTAAAAAACTAATCTTTCACTTTTGAGTATTTTATGCAACTATTCACCATGCAGATTATGGATGGTAAATATTATATGGTGGTTTATGTATCGTAATAAACATTTCATTAAATGTTTACCTGCGCACTATAAATATACGAGTAATTTTAATGTATAAAACTCCAATTTCTGAGAAGTTTAAATTAAGAAGTACATTCATTTTCAACAGCCATTTCTTAACCACACGGATTTTGATTTACCTATTTTGGTCAATTGGACAAACTTTGCAGCTTATTATAAATCATCAAGCCTCGCCATCCTTAAACCATCCACACCAAAGAGCAAATGCCTTCATGTGAGCAACGTTTCCATTAGATCTCAAAGAAAAAAAAGTGACGTCTGTGTAGGGTTACCAGATGTCAGTGTTCTAACAGGAAGGCAAAAAAGCTAAAAATGGAGGACTAAGGAGGAGAATGAAACGAAAATGGAGGACATGCTCTCAACTTGTGAAATAAATAATTTACTTTTCCTACTATATTTTATTTCAGGTACCAACTAATATTTCAGTCAGAAAAAGCATTAACACTTATTAAATATATTTTAAAAATATATGATTGACGAGTTTTATTCTTACTTGATAAGCAATCAAGAGTTATGTTGCAAATGGTACAAAGTTAGTAAATTATCTGCTGTTGCACAAGGTAAACTTTTTGTTTCTATGAACTCTGACTGAGGTATTGGTCAGCATCATCATCGATTTCTGTCTTGATAGGGCATGCTCTTGTATGAGAAGGTTCCTATAAATTAAGAGCCTTTTATGTTGCAAAAACAAATGCTTTCAACTTTCATAGTTCCATCTATCTGTGGGCGGAAGCAAAATTTTTGGCAGTTTTCTAAAACTCATACTTTTCCAATCTGGCATGTAAATTGAACATATTGAGATTACAGGAAATAGCAACTTTTACAGCATTAACAGGATTAATTTAGCATTCATGATTTGCATTTACAGTAAATTAGTTCACGGTTAACAGTAAATGATATTAAAATTATTGGTCCAAAAATTTTTAAAAATGAAATTCCAAAAAGGAGTGCTTTAATTTTAGTTTGAAAAATGAGTTTATATAAAATTGACATTTCAGGTTTTTTCAAAATTCTGGGAGAACATGAGATGAAAATGAAGGACGTCCGTCATTTTCATATCCAGTTCATAGACATATGGTAACCCTACGTCTCAGGAACCTTTAAGGTGTTAATTAAAATGATGGACTATTTTTAAAATGATATGACATTTCGTCTATATTTGCCATCTGTTTTTCCTTTTGACAAATAAGGCTCGTTTTTGTGGGAGTACGAGGGTATACGCCGTATACCATTTCACTTATTTCACGGTTTATTAGTTACAGATTTTGGGAGAAGTGCAGTGTAGGGTCCTCAACCGCCATCTTGTTTCATTTCGCCGAGGTGGATAAAAATCTGAATGGTTAAAGTAGTCCGTTCCGCATTTACTTTGAGACGCGTGTTGAAGACATATATATATAATTCAAAGGATATATATAAAAGAAATATGCAATGCTACATAAAAGAAAATCATGTTTCTGCACTTAAGAAAATTACTGAGAATAATTTCATTAAAACAAGATTTTATCGTTACAAAATAAAGTTTCGTTTCGTACTTAAAAAACCCCGAAATTTAGATTTTATTAACAACTCTTATCGCTAAACAATAACACCTTGTTCTTTACTGAAAAAAGCCTCAAATAATATAATCTCATCAAAAGATTTCAGTAAAAACGTTTATCGCTAAACAATGAAACCTCGTTTCGCACTTAAAAAAGCCCTTAAAATAAATATCAAAATTTCCTTAATAACAATCACTAAAAAATCAACTTAAGCCCCAAAAACAAATAATCTCATTAGAGAGAACTATTCTAAATAGTATATATCAGTTAAAAACAATGGAACATGCCGATGGATATCATATTGCAACTCAACGTTTCAGGTTTTCCTGGGGAAGAGTACAACATGGTGGCTGATGACCCTACAATGCACTGTAGATCAGATTTTAAATATACAGTTGGTGATATTTCTGTTTGCCGCATTTTCGACTGGACGACAATTGTACAGTAACAAAAGCATAGAACGAAATGGTGATATTCTACCTATGAAAAAAAGACTTAAATTTACGTTGTTATGAAACTTCTCTTAGAGAGATTTTATGAACTTTCTATGTTATTAGTATTTTTGTGTTACTTTCCCAGTAAACTACATACATTAAAATATATGTTTAACCAGCACAATAATATAACGTATTTCCATTCACATGGGCATTTTCTCAACTACCAGCAACTCCTACAACATAATTGTTTTCTAGTAAATTAGCGCTGGTGAAAAACATGTCACTAAATATAAATGTTATTAATATTCAGAGAGAGAGTTAAGTACAGACATTACTTTCCATATTTTGGGCTTACTAAAATACCTAAGATTAAACTTCACACTAAACATGTCTGTTTTGAAAATCGATTACTCGTTCGTAACACTATAAAGATTTCAAGACCATGAAAAGATAACTTCCAAGAATATTATACGATTCCTTCATGGGAATTAAAAGTTTCTAATAAAACATCTAACAAATTACACGTGATACTTTCAATATTAATAATATTACCTTGCAACAAGATGAAACATGGAGTGCTAAATCTGAAATCGCTCATTCTAATTCGAAAACCAGAAATTACTAATTTTCAAATCGTTAAATGTAGTTGCCAGTTTTCAAACTTGAATATCACAATTTGCAATGAATCAAACTCGTTACCTGTTTTCATTGGCCATTTGGGAATGCCAATGGATAAATCAGCTTAAATAAGGTATACAATTTTCTGATTAATTGAAATTGTTAAGGCTTTTTCGCGAAGCTTTTGAAAAAGTAAGAGGTTGTATTTTAGCTCGTGTTATGTATTTCTCTGTGTCCTATTACTTATGGTGTTTTTTCTGAGCTTTTGTGCACGAGAATTACCGAGAGTATGAGAAGCAAGAGAGGTAAAAATTCTAACGTTAATAATAAAATGAAAATAACCACAGGAAACCCGAGAAAATCAACTGAAAAATCACAAATAAACTTGTAAATAAATTAAATTTAATCAAGGAAAATAGATCAATGTCAACAAGTAACTTAACCAGTTTAATCGACAACTCGGACATATTTGATTTCCGTAAAACTGATAAACAATTCATTAGAACTAAAAATATTACTGAATTGGATAAACCTAATGAAATCCTCCTAACTGATACTAGTGATGGCATAACAGATAGTTCTTCAGATGAAGAATCGTTGATGACTGTGATGCTAACATAATAGATGAGAATAAAAACATCACTATTCGCAATACTACATCAGAGGAACTGGCTTTGATCTTTTTTAATAAAAAACGCAAACTTTCGGACCTGAATCATGGCCAGATCACTGCTTTCTTCTTTTAACTTCTAAAAAAGGATATTAAGGGACGTTTACCCGCAAGGGAGATATTATTTTATTCCGTGAAAACGATGATGATTTATCTACTTTACAAAAGATTGATAACATCCTGGATATAGAGGTTGACTCTAGAATTCCCTCTAAGGACTTCACAATGGGAGATTGATGAATGACAGCCTAAAATACACGGACGACTTTACTCCAAAGTTTGAAATGTCATAATGTACATAAGTCCGAAGCATGTCTCGATATATGCCCAACTCTTCCAAAAATGAGTACTTGAAAAGATAGACTGATAACGGCGTTATCTACTCTAGAAACCAGAAACTACCCAAGGTTATCAATATCGGTTTTCCTTCATTTATAATAAAGGGATATTATGGATCTCTCGCTCTTTGCGGAAATTGCCTTCCCTGGGGCCATATTGCAACACCATGCCGCAGCGCAACCCACTGCAAAAGATGCAGAGGACAGCACACCTACAAATTGTGTCAAAATAACCAACTTCATTGTCCAAATTGTGGTGGACAGCATCCCGCCACATATTATGCATGTCCTATTAAACAAATTGCGTGTAAAGCAATGATATTACAAAATACAATGCACTGCAGCTGGGCAGCCGCATTCTCTCTTGCCAAGAAAGATTCAGCTTACTCCCAGGGCCGTGGGAATCGAAACGTTCCAAAATTCGAGACTAGCAGACGTTATTTTCCTCCTTGCCTCAAATCCTGACCAATTGCAGGGTGAATACTTTCATTAATAACTCCTTTGCCGAGAAAATTATCATCATTTTGCATCCCAGTGCGATAACAAAATATTTTTGAAGAATGACGGTGCATTTTCTAATCTGTAAATACTTTTATTCGCCAACATAAATTTTAGATCCCGATAATCTTGCATTACCTAAAGTGATTTGCGATAGAATAACCAGTTAAGATTTAGAGTGTACATCTCACCATGAATTATTTGCACACGGTTTTATCCGTGGATCAAAACAAAGACTGTCAAAATAATCATAACTCCATGCAGGGGTAAGGTAATTCTGGATATTAAACGTTCAAGTGGCTTGGTATCCCAGTAAATTTGAGGATAGTACAAATATATTTACAGGAATTGCATAATACATATAAACAAAATGACAAGTTACACGCTCAAACGTTTCAATATTCTAATGTAGTTTCTAAATGTAAAGAAATGATATCGTTCGATAGAGTTTGCTTGAAAGTCGAAAGAAATTTCGCCATACTAAGCTTATAACAAGGCTTCCTGATTTTTATCATAATATTTGTTATTACTACTTAGAAATTACCATCCAGGTCTATTTAGAGTGAAAACCCGCATACCCCATAATTCTGTGTAAAACATTCAGGACTTGGGTTTTTTCAAATTCTCTCCTGTGAGGGGTCCCACAATAGCAGTGACTTTCAAGGCTCCAATTTATTTGCCTTTGATATGTTTGGTAAAAATCAGATGTCAAAACACACAGACAATTATACCGTTGTTTTCAACTGACTTTACTGTTAACCGCTGAGTGCATGGGCAGCGACCAAGACCTCAGCCATAATATCTTATAATGTACCCTTGGCTCTTCATACATTTCATAGGCATCTATAGGCATACGAGCCATATTACTCATCAGAGAATGTATATTAATATTTCTGTGATCAGTAGAGAGTGAATATAGCGTTTGTATGTGGAAGTTTTTCGAGTATAACAGTTTATTTGGATAATTTAGCATAGCAATTGAGTTTTGTATAAATATGAGAAACAATTTGTGCTAAATCAAAATCGTCTGGATACGTACTGTGACTCCTAGTTACTCGGGCCTCAGCTAGAATAACATGTCAGATATCTATCATTTTTGAAATGCGTGTAATCTGTCTCCGTTATTACGATTATTTAAGCTTCTACAGTTATACTGCGAGCTGCAATTGTCATGATTTGAAGTTGCAGATGTTTTAATATGAATTTAAGGATTCGTTTTGAGGAAAACCGCCATCGAATGATGAAATGTTTGATTATTTTACTTTATATATATATATCGAAATAGGCAACCTTCAAATATCAGATGTATACACTTAGTTTTAATAGAAGTTTATATTTATAAATGACAGTTTAATTTGCTTCATCTAACACATATGGATTAAGTGACAGTTTATGTAAAGATAATATTCTTAT
Organism: Ryuthela nishihirai; assembly: GCA_038380435.1. Taxonomy (NCBI): domain Eukaryota; kingdom Metazoa; phylum Arthropoda; class Arachnida; order Araneae; family Heptathelidae; genus Ryuthela; species Ryuthela nishihirai. Next base: position 56,972,108 of record JAWZYU010000026.1, read on the forward strand.
TTAATTCTGAAAGCAGTCAAGGAAGTAATGAGAGATTTTTCAGAACATTTGATTAAATTTGAAATTTTCGGATTCTTTAAAAATATTATTTGGGCGAAACATTAAAATTACACTTCATTCACTAACCTTTCAGTTACGGAAAAAATTAAATTAGATATATTATAATTAATGTGAAAGTAAAAAACTACCGGGCACATTATGATACCTTTAATTATAGAATTAAACCTTCGTTCATTACAAGATGGATCCCACTAGGCTCCTTATTGGGACCTGCTCTATTCAACTTCTATTTGCACGATCTACATCCTGTCATGACGGTACTTTACGCTGATGACATTGCTCTACTCTCTTCATCCCTGAGCCCTAGCCTGGGTATCGAAAAGTTGCAGATTGGGATGGACAAAGTAGAACGCTGGTACTCCTAATGGAAAATCAAGATTAACCTGATAAAAGCCAGTCAGTTTTCTTCTCGAGAAAGAAGATTGCTAATCCTGATTCTCCTAAACATTTTGGAGTTGGAACATCCTGGACACCAACGGTGAAATATCTTGGTGTCATTCTACATAAAAAAACTTTGTTGGAATGCTCATATTGATCATGTGCTCTCAAAAGTTCAAATCATCAGATGTAAACTTGTACCCCTGATAGGGTGGAGCTGGAAACTGCCTCCAGAAAATAACTTATTTATTTGTAAAACTCTTCTGCGACCAGTCCTGACTTATGCGTCACCAGTGTGGGGTAATACTACCAACACCAATGTCAGGAGGCTTCAGAGCTTCCAAAATAAAATCCTCAGGTCTGTAATCAGTGCTCCCTGGTTTATGAAAAACAAGACCATTCACACTGATTTTGAGCACTGACAACATTTACACTCATATTCTTAAGTTCGCAGAGAGCTTTATTGAGGCAGTGGGAGATCATTCTTATGATATAATTAGATCCTTGATTGAGTATGACCCCTATGATTATTATTTTAAACCAATTCAAGCATCCGAAGATTGTGGTGTTTCGCACTCGCATGTTTACCTTTTAGTTGTGCTTTTTTTAGCAGATTTGTTTTTCCCTTGTGGTCCCTTTGGGTTTTATCTGTTTTAACTTTTATTATTGCTAATCAGGCCCTATTTTAGACTTTGAATATCCTAATTTCAGACCTCATAAAATTAGTTAAGTATATCAGATATGGCGTATGCAATATGTCTGTAGTATTGGCCAAAAATTATTATAGACTATAGATACATTATGGACTATAGATGTTAGAAAGTTTACGAAATTTTTGATGCGAATGATCTTTTGAAGTCAAACGTAATCTACATTTATCGCTGCTAGAGAGCTGAAAATTGATTCCTGGGGGATGAAAATTGATTCCTGAATGAAGATCTGAGAAATGCAGAATTTTGGTTGCAACGGGTTTTTAGAACAGTCAAATATAAATCTGCCGGTGCTAGAGGGTTTGAAAAATGGTGTATGGTGGCATTTTGAGTCGTATATATATATATATTAGTAAAAAAATAAATAAATAAATACCCCCTCAAGCAGCTGCTTGCCACAGAGGACTGACAGGAGCCTGTCAGTTTATACGCCACAGTAGAAGGTCTGAGAGGATGGCAGGACCTCAGCAAAAAAGGACACTCATCAATGCCTTACCCGGGGCTCGAACCCAGGTCCCTTAGATCAGTAGCCAAGCGCGCTAACCACTCGGCCATGGGACGGCTATATATTAGTACTGTTGCTAAATTGTGAATGCAATCAATCCTTCTAGGTCAGAAGTAAAATTTTGATGTACTAGCGCTGAAAAGCTACAAATTTGTGAAAAGGGTTATTTCTGGCAGTAGAATTCATAATTGAGAGATAGTTTCTGTTCCAATATGACATTCAAGGGCAAAAACGAGTTGGAAGGATGGGCTGGAAATGAAGAAATGCAGAAGACACCAATATATTTCTACTATTTCATAAGGCGATTGTAGTGAAATATAAAACTTCCTCCTTACAGTAGGCAATGTAAAGCTGGCCAGAATACCCTAACCCTTTTTCCTTTACCTGTTACGTTTTGTGAGTATCTGCATTTTCTCTACGGGTGTAATTCCAGTAAGAGTGGTTAATTTTAAATCATAAATAAAAATCATAGAGAATGTAATTTTCACCATTTTCCTGGGCCTTTAGTCACACTACTCATAACCTTGTTCGATAATCCATAATTTTACATATGGGCAACATGGATAAACCAACGAAGTCTCTCTCTGCACAATACGCTGCCCAAAGGAGGTTGCCGACGCCTTTACCTAACCTTATCTTTACTTACAAAGTTCGAGTCCCAGCTGGGTCAGCGTTGAGATTTATCTCCGCAAAATTCCCCGCCCTGCCCACGGTCAGTAGGGGACACCAATGGGCTTGGTAAGGCCGCCGTCCGTCGGATGGGACGTTAAGCCGCAGCCCCGTGTGCGGGAGAGCCATACCCTGTGCACGTTAAAGAACACGCTGGATGGCCTTGACGGGAGGCTACCATCTGTCTCCCAACAGCTGTTCCAGTGGGTCCCCTCCCCCAACCTTCTCTGAGCCTTCGGGGTCCATGTGGCCTGGCCATTTAGCCCATGGTGTGCAAAAAAGTGCCGCTCAGTGGTAAAACAACCCAACCCAGCCCAACATACAAAGTTGAACCACCTAATGCCCAAGATACTGCATAAGCATCTAGAATCAAAAGCATCACGTTTTCTGTTATCTTGTTTAGAAAGCGTCCAAATTTAACTATCATAACTAACCCTAGAAGGAACCAAACTATTATACAGTCTAATTTTAATCTTTAGGTGTATACGCCTATTTCTCCACACTCTCCATAGATTCCAAAAAGTCCCAGAGGCAATCCCTATTCGCCTGTTAATCTCATGCCGCACGTCACCAGTATTTGTTACATAACTCCCAAGATAATTAAACTGAGACACTTGCTCAAGGGTGCAAACATTCAGAGGTACTGAAGCACCATCTGCCTGACTAATTTGAATCACTTTACTTTTCTCTCTGTTACAAAACGTACTCTACTACCAGTCTCATCACCAATTTGAATGAAAGAGTTCATCTCATCAATATCATTTGCCAAAAGGGCTAAATCATCAGCATAATCTAAGTCAGAATTAAGAATTTTCGTATCTCTAGCCCATTTAAGGCCAAAATCTTTCCATTGAAGTGAATTTCACATAACGTAATCAATAACCAAACTAATGAGAAAAGGAGGCAAAATGCACCCTTGTTGAACACCAGAAGTAATGCTAAACCAATTGCTACAAGTCTTACCAACTCTCACACACGACTGAGTGTTGCTACAGAGATATTTCATTATGCTAACTAACTTGTCTGGATACCATATGATTTCACAATCAACCACAAATTATGACGATCAACAGAGTCGAAAGCCTTTTTGAAATCAACAAAGCCAACCTACCACTTCTGAATCCACATTTCTCATCACGCAATTGCCTGTCAACCAGATTCTTAATTCTATTAATCACAATCAAGCAAAGAACTTTCCCTGGAACAAAAAGTTATCACAAGAACTGCGATCATTGAACTGCTATCTTATAGTTATCACAAGAACTGCGATCATCTTTTTTGAAAATAGGGATAATAATAGCTCTGGTAAAATCCTTAGGAACCATGCCTTTATCATTAAAGATATTCAAAATTTCAGTCATCCATGTGGTAACCAAAACATTCCCAGCTCTAAGCATTTCAGTAGCAATTTCATCTACCCCTGGGGATTTATGTAGTTTAAGTTTAGAAATAGCCCAAATAACCTCCGACTGTGTTTTAGGGTCGAATATTAAAGCTAGTAATGCATGTATCATCATTACAAACAATGGGAGTAGAACTAACTTCATTGTTTAGAACATCACTGAAATGCTCAGCCCAACTAGTCATGACGAATTCATCCCCTTCTATAACCTTACCTTGTTTATCCTTCAATCCCTGTTTACCTGTCCGTTTTATACCACACAGAATATTAACTATCTGGTACAGCTCTCTGCTGTTGTGCTGTCTAACTGCTTCCTCGGCTTTGTCCGCCAAGTTATCAAGCCAAAGATTCTTATCAGCAGCTAACTGATCCTTTACACGTTTATTAAGCTCTCTGTAATGCTTTCTATTCGGACTAGCAGCGTATTGATTAAAGACATTCCTATAATCTTTTCTTTCTGAAATAAGTTCAAGTGCCTTATCACTCAAATAATTATGCCTCCTCTGCTCCTTTTTCCTAAAAGAGTACTATTAGTTTCCAAAAAAGCCTGTTTAAAACAATTCCATTCTTCCTCAACTTCAGTAATAAGCAAACGATGACTGTCACAATGACTAAGTAACCTATCATGGTAAGTTTTCGCTATAACTGTCTTTAAGAGCTTCAGAAATAAAGGTAAATTTTTTAAACTTAGCACATTTCTTAGTTTTAAGTTACAAGACACTTTTAACAATAAAATGGCCAGACCCAATTTCAGCTACCATATATGATCTTGTGTTGCTAACAGAATTAGCCCATTTGCTGTTAATTAATATATAATCTAGCATAATCTTATGCAGCCCATCTGATTAAACTCATTTGTATTTATGTATCTCGCGGTGTTTGTAATAATTGTTTGTTATTCTTAAACCATTAAGTTTACTTTCCTATATGAGACGTTGTCCATTGCAACTATCAATATCAAAGGGCCTGTCACCCCACCCAAAGCTCAGAGTCAATACCAACTTTGGCATTGAAGTCACCTAGAACAAGGGTAATATCTCCTTTCTTGACAGAATTCAAAATATCCTGAAGTTGTCCGTAAAACCTATCCTTCTCATCATCAGCATCCTCAGTGGTGGCATAACAGCAGAAAAAATTCAAATCTTTAACGCTTGTCTGAAATTTTGCTGTAAGAAACCTTTCTTTTAATTCATTCATATCCTAGAAAAGGGTGTCTGTTGAGAAGCAGACCTACGCCTTGGTGAAGCTTATTATCGTCCCTCCCTGAAAAGATAAATTTCAGATAATTTTTAAGAATCTGACCTTTATCTGTCCATATGTAAACTTGCCATCTACACTGGAAGACTTCCTCTAATGTAGAATTTGACGTTGCCAGTAGAAGTGCATTTGTAAGCAGAGAATATCTAAATTATAAGGGTGGAATTATTGTGTGAGGACATCAAGAGAATAAGCTCTGTGCAGAGTCCTCACATTCCAACTATCTATGGAGAAAAAATGGTTAGGCGGATTTTTAAAGAAACTATGACTATTGAGAGAGGGAATGCCGACAATATCAAACAGCCCCCTAATCGCAAGAATGCGGCAAAGACCCGTTCCCCCACCACTAAACGTTGAAGTCATCTACACTGGAAGACTTCCTCTAATGTAGAATTTGACGTTGCCAGTAGAAGCAAAAGTTCAAATACCAACGATGACCTCTGCTCAGAATTATCCGCCAGCTGATAAAACATATCCTGTGAATCTATTCACTTGGGGCTGTCAACCCACAAACAAACAGAAAACACAACGGAATATTTTCCCTCCATAGAAGCCCATCAGTGTAGCAAATTGAGAACAATAATCAAGCTCAGAGCCATAATTACATTCCGGTTGGTATATATGGTCAGCACCAGGAACCTGTGTGATTGGCCACTCTTTAACAGGGTAGAAAAAAACGAAAAATAGCCATTGTCCGGATCAGTGTACCACACTGATCCGTTCCCTTTCACAAGAGAGTATCTCCTTTGAAAGGTACTAACGACCTGCGTCATGAGCAGGCGGGATGGGACATTAGGTGCTAGGCCTAGCCGGTCTATGCATCATCACAAGGGATTGGTGCATATCTCTCCTTCCAGTGACTGCCTAGCTATCATTTACAGATCCAGCTGCGTAGCTGCCGTAAAAAGAAACCACCATCCCTAGACAGGCAGCTGTGGCAGCCGGAAACCACTGTGCCTGTGTGGGAGCTGCAGCACCTGCAAACAACCATCCATAGGTGGGTAGCAGTAACACTTGGAAACAACCGTGGTTCGGATGGGCAGCCGCCGAACTCACCGTGCTCCGGGTGCTGCAACTGCTCTAGGGCAAGTAGTTGCAACACCAGGAAACCATCGTCCCCGGGGCGGGAGGTTGCTACACCCGGATACCTACTAAAAATAGATCAAAGGAATAAATGCAACCAAGGAACATGGAAAATAGCGACTTGGTATTTACTATTATATAGTAATTGGCTTCTCAACACCTGTTGGCTTCTCAACACCCATGGCTTCTAAACACCTGTTTGTTCATTTCCATTAAAATATCAAATGCTTTGCGATGCCTGCTACCTGACCAATATATATGGGCTGCAGAGAAACCTAACTGAAGTATAAAATAATCAAGTGCTATCATTACAAGAACATATTAGTAAAAAGGAAGACTTTGCTTTACTTAAAATATAAAACGTTTAACTCAAAATTAAGTAACGTTGAAACACTCTAATTTCAACTCTTCATTTTGGTTGGAGAAGTAAACTGCGTGGTCTGGTTGGACCTCCGTAGCCCATGGCTGCTTGAGGATGATGATGATGATGATGATGATGATGATGATGATGATGATGATGATGATGATGATGATGATTTACCAGTTAATGAATAAATGTAATGGTTTCAAGAAATTGAATCAGTAAAAATATGGAGATATTCTATTTGAACCTATCATCCATATTCGACAGAGGTATCTTATGCAGACATAACTCGTATATCATTCCCTGATATAATATAATTATTCCGCAATAAATAAGTTATTTCATATTATATAGTTTAAAAATAAATGAAATTCAATGAAATATTAGCGAATTTAAATCATTTTATACAAATCCATTGAAGTACTAAACTGTGCAGTTAATGTGCAATTTTTCATGGTTGGTCACTTTCCTCATGGCCGCTATTTATCGTTTGCTCTGATCCAATGAGAAGTAGTACGGAACTTTGTATTATACACTCTCAGCCAATGAGTGCTAGTCCACCACTCAAACTCCTCTTTCGAAAGTGAGTGTTGTTCGCCAGTCTGTTTACTCTGCTTTGTTCCTACCAATAGCGGAGGGGGGTCGTCCTGCCTAATCGGTAGCACGCAACGCTCTTTTCTGATGTTCGAGACCCCCAGCTGATCCCGTCCTCCCCCACAGTCAGTAGAGAACACCTATGCACTTGGATAAGCTACCGACCACTGGATGGGACGTGTGCTGGAAGTCATACTCTGTGCACATTAAAACACGCCGAATGTCCATAACGAGAGTCTACCATCTGTCTCCCAACAGCTGTTCCAGTGGGTCCCCTCTCCACCTTCTCCGAAACTTCGGAGTCCTTGTGACCTGTTCATTTAGCCCATTGTATGAAAAATAGTGCCGCTCGGAAGTAAAACAATGCAACCCAATTCTATCAATACTTCGTCCTCTAGTGAACAATTTTCTCCTATTTCTGGATCTTTTCAGTGCAAATGACGCAGATATAGATCAGACCTGTCTTAGATTCTGAGGATGTGCCAGAACCTGGACCATCTTCACGCCACTAACTCTCATCTTGTCTTCAAACTTTGTCACGTTCATCATAATTGCGATTGCGCCATGCACTGGAGAGTGCAGTAGAGGACAATTTAATTTACTTCACTAAATTTTTCCTTCATTAATATTCATTTGTCAATACATAATGCATTTATAAAATCATGTTTTTCATCTGTATTATTATTTAAGTAACATAATAAACTTCTAATATGTTGATAGTAGGTAATAGATTTCGACTTTGGGAATGCATCTCCATAGAGAATATGCTATAACGACACTTTATTGCACTGCTCATTTGCAAGGAGCGCATACTCCGCTCGAAACCAAAGCCTCCTATATCATACCAGGTCTGGTCAGTACAGTAAGAGAAGAATTGATTTTGAAATATATATATAACTGTTCGAAACAGACTTCATTTTTTAAAATTCAACTGGCGACTGTTGTTTTTTAGAAATCTGCTAACCAATTTTAAAATAATCATAAATATTTAAATACAAATTTTCGGCAATAAATAAATTATTTCATATTATGTAGTTTAAAAATAAATATAATTCAATGAAATATTAGCGAAATTAAATCGATTTAAATTTTTATACATATTTAATTTCCCTTCTTCCCTCCTTATGTTAATGGTTCTCCAAGTGGCCTTTGGTAAATGGGGAATGCTTGCAACAGAATTATTTTCTTATTTCTTGTTACCAGGTTTTCTTCTCTTAATGGAATTTGTATTTATAATTTTAGACTGGTTGATTAAATTTTCACCTTATATAGTAACAGAAAATGTAGAATAACTCTTTTAAAACCACATTATTCTATTTAATTATAATACATAAATATAGTCTTTGTGTTGTATCCAAAACGATCACTATATTGACACATGATATTGAAATATTTTAACTTATTTCAGATGTAATCTCGTTTGCTTTGCTGCAGAATCAAAATTAAACAGTTGCTATTTTACAAAGAGTCTTAATTAGTGGACAAAAACATGTGCTTCCAAAGTACTACTACATGATGAAACTTTCAAGGATAAATTAGTGAAACTTTAATGAAGAAATGAAAGTAGTTTATTAAATGACGCCATAGTGATCTACGGGACCTGGGTTCGAGCCCCGGGTAAAGCATGGATGTTCGTGTTGTTTTCTGCTGAGGTCCTGCCATCCTCTCAGATCTTCTACTGTGGCATATAAACTGACAGGCTCCTGTCAGACCTCTGTGGCAAGCAGCTACTTGAGGGGGTATTTTTTATATTTATTATAGTGTTATACAGTCGTACACTCACTGAGGTATGTATCATTTATGCATTTCGAACAACATTATTTTTCTTTAAATTTAAATATATCGTTAAAATAATATCTGTAATAAATCAGCCGGTATAGTGAAAAAGAATATGTAATTGAACGAATACGTATTTACTTCAATTTAATTAACTTATAAATCAGGTGGTAGTTCAAAATAATTGCTTCATATTTTAGTTGTTTCTCTATGGCTTTTTGCTCATCATTGGTTGGTTTTTGAGGTTATCTATATGTTTGCAAAACTGTTCTTCATTGGTGAGGGTTCTCAACGTGGAGTACGTGCACCCCCAACGAGTACGCGGTAAAATTTTTAGGAGTACCCCGTGAGAGTTCAAAAGTCGCTAGATCTAGTAACAAAGTAAAAATAACCATTATTATACTATAACTATAGTTTTATCTATCAATACAAGGGGTACATTAGTTACATACACAATTCCAGGGGGTACGTGAAACATAAAAGGGTGAGAACCACTGTTCTAAGGTATAACATCCCAACCTGTTGACCAGTAGCAACAAGCTGTGTACCAAATGAAAGCTTGTTATGCAGGAGTGTCGTGTACTTTAAGAACCTGTTCAATTTAACTTGCCCCATTTAAGCCCCTGAAAAGAAAAAGGAATGTGAAAACCATTTTGTCACAATACTTTTGAAACGCGAGGGACGAGAGCAACTTTTGAAAAGTGTCTTTCGATGCTTCCTTCCTGTTAGAGATGAGTTCGGGCTCAAAATAACAGAGACGACTTCCGGCTCCGGCTCAGATTATTTAAATTTCAAATATTTCTTGAAATTGTAAAAAATAGTAAGTAAAATTATGAAATATTTTTCTTCTCCTTAATAATATTTTAATAACTGAAAATAAACATCGTGCCTCTTTCGGTTACTTTTAACGTATTTTCCGTCTTTAATAAATGAATTGCTTTTTATCTCGTTTCAAAAGAAAACGAGATAATTGTTTCGTTTTATCGTCTGTCTGTGACATCGAACTTTTTTGTTTAGAGAGATAAATTAAAATTTATTTTTTCGTTGGATAAGTATTGAAGAAATATTACGGTATGACTTTCCGAATCTATCTAAAGCTACAATTATGCCCTCTAGCGGTGTGAAAGCTTGTTAAATTTTCTTAGATTTGATTTTTATTTTAATAAAAATGTTAAAGTGAATTGATTAAATAATGGATTGCAGAACTTTTAAATAAAAATATGTGTTCAATTATACCAATTCACAGTCTTTTACTTTAAACTGTGTTTGAAAATTAACAATTATATATGTATGGAAAAATTTTCCTTCGGAATACCCTTTAGTGTACACAAGGCTTCGTTTAGTGATAGGATTTCAGGAACGCATCCTGAAAGCTAAACGAGGTACGCGTGTATAAGATTCATCTGAATATTATAATTGTTAAATATCAAAAACGTCTGGAGAATTTACTTGTTATTGTAATATACTGTATATTCGTAATATATTTGTTTCTAACCCAGTAATACATAGTCTGATTTTCTATTTCAGTTAGTTTGTTCATTTATATCACTTGCAGATTGGTCAGAACCAGGGCTGGTTCAAGGGGGAGGAGAGGAGAGGGGCATGCCCTCTCCCCTTTGAGAATGCTGTCAAGGGTAATGGAAGAATACAATGAGTGAAGTTGGGCATATTTCACGTATTTTCCAAGAATTATTTCAAAAACCTTTAAAACGAAAGAGGCAACGTTACATTGCAATGGAAAATCCAGTCCTCTCTCCTACACACATTTCTTTTTCTAGATCCGACACTAATTAAAACACTTAATGCTTGTACCTCAGCATTAGCTCTAAAACTCCTTTGTGCATTAAGAAAAGCTAAATGTTTCCTATGAAATGATTTAAAACTGAAAGGGAAAATATTTACTTAAAAATAGTTACTTAAATTAGTTCAACTTTAAAAATCCTGAAGGACAAATTGCTAGGTTGATACAGCAGCTGCAAGAGTACAATTTCCCCATTGAGTATCGAAGTGGCAAGCTACATAGAAATACAGATGCCCTTTCCAGACGTCCATGTATTCACAACTGTAAGCATTGCTCTAATGCAGGGTTGAAATATGGTACTAAAGACATAATCACCCATAACACAAATAACATCGACACAAGAAAACAGTGATACTCCTAACATCTGGAGTCCAATAGAAATCAGAAAGGCCCAACTAAACGATGAATATATACGGCTAATATTAAATTTGATTGAAAAATCTGATAAAAGACCTAATTGGGAGTAAATCCTTAGGTATAGCCCGACAACTAAAAGTTATTGGGTGCAGTGGAACTCCTTAGAAGTGAAAGGCAGTGTATTGTACAGAAGATGGGAGAATCCCACTGGACGACTGATCAGTTGGCAGATAATCATTCTTCGCTCCTGAGTGGAACTAGTGATGAAAGATGTGCATGATGATGCCACTGGAGGACACTTCGGTGTTAATAAGATATTAGCTAAAGCCAATGAACCATTTCATTGGCTGAAAAGTATGGCAGACGTTGAAAGATGGTGTAGGCATATGAGGCCTGTACAGCAAAAAAGGCCCTAAGACTAGGAGTCGGGGTAAGCTACAGACGTATAACTTTGGTGCCCCTTTTGAGACAATAGCCATTAATGTAATGGGTCCGTTTCCTAGGACTGATGATGGAAATCTCTATTTATTAGTGGTAATGGATTATTTCACGAAGTGGCCTGAAGTCATCCCATCCAAGATCAGAAGGCAACAACAGTTCCACAGTTGATAGTAAATAACTTAATTAATAGGTATGGAGTACCTTTGTAAGACCTGGCTCTGTTGAAAATCCCGGCTCTTTCACGCGATTTATCCTACACAACCAACCAAGTAAGTCGAAGAACGTAATAAACAATGACAATAATATTTAAAATTAAATTTTACATTTTTTGATTTTTAAAAATGAATTTTGGCACATTTTCCTTCAAGCAAACTCCGTTTTTAGTCTCAATGGAGTCTCGATGTTTGGAGGGAGATATTATGTCAGAGACATACGATACTTTAGGAGTTATTGAGAAGTTTTTCCTTTTAACCCATTAATTCCCAACGTTGTGTAAACGAAACATTCTCCAAATAATAATGAAATATATATATATATAGTTGCCTACTAATCCAATTTTAAGCCAATGTATGTTATAAAGGACATAGTCTTTTATGTACAAGCATAAATATTATCAATATAAAATAAAAGCCTAAATATCATTCATATTAAAACTATACCTAAATAGCCTATCTAATCTTTTGTAGTTTGACAGGTCAAAAAAAGATATGTAGAAATACTAAATGCCCTAAAATTTATGAAAATAGCTTCACATATATTTCATTCAAAACAAGGTTTCATATAATTAGAAAATATTTTTAAAGTTTTTGCACAATATACACATTTAGTTTGTACACATCAAGTTTTGCACAGTATATACCTTTAGAGTAATGTTGCGTTTACGAAACATTGGGATTACACAACATGTGCACATTTTCTCTGCCTCACGTTTGATGACTCATTGAGAACGAATCTATTCTTGCGATTTTAGTTCTGATATGAGCGATATCATCAGTGTTCAGAGATTTGTGAAGTTGCACTAAGCTTTTCGTCTTGTTAGTATAACAATAATCGATGTTAGATAATTAGTGAAGTGTAAATGTGGAAGTATTGCTAAAAATATAAAGTTTAAGTACGTATTTATTATGATGTAAATACATTCAATAATAAATCGTTGTTTTGCTATCTTAGGATATTTCTTTTTTAAATATGCTTGGGCTCAGTGGTGGGAAAAAAATAGACCTTTGTCAACTGCAGAGCTAATGGCTATATTAGAAGAGGATGACGATTTGGGACAAGCTGAAAATATTGACGCGGTGTACATACCACCAACGGTTGACGAACTTACAGATGAGGAGGATATTAGTAATGATATATGTGAGAGTGAAAACGTTTTGCCAGATGTAGCTGGAATCTACGAGGTCCATGCATATTTACCTGATGAAGCTCAAGATGTCGAAGAAGAGCAACCTACAGCATCAAGTTCCAAGAAACTGAAAACTTCTAATAGAACAGCTGTCAAAACAAAAGCAAATAAAAGTTATTCCGAAATAGAAAAAAGAAAATCCGACTTACAAAAATTTACCACAAGAAGAAGAGCATATTATGATAGAGGAAATTAAAAACAAAATTAGTGGCAAGTCTCCATACAATATTTTTTCTTCATATTTTAGTGATGATGTCTGGGAAAAAATTTCTGGTTATTCAAAAAAAATATGCGAATGATCATAATCGACATTCTTTTTAACTAAGCCAGGCAAGTCTGAAGCGCTTTTGTGGTATATCGATTTTTACCGGTTACCATACCTTACCAGCTACAAAAATGTATTGGTCGAAAGATGAGGACAAAGGTATACCACTGGTAAGAAATTGCATGAGTAGGAAAAGATTTGATTCCATCAAACAAAATATACACTTATCAGATAATGACCAATTAGATGTAAAGGATAAATTTTCTCTTTCTCTTTTCTATACTTCCTTTCCAACATTCTTTCTCTCTTCTATACTTCCTTTAGAATATTCTTTCTCTTTTCAATACTTCCTTTCCAATATTCTTTCTCTCTTCTATACTTCCTTTTCAATATTCTTTCTTCCCTATCACTTTCTTCATTCTCCCTATCCCTTTCTGCCTTCTGTCTTCTATACTTCCTTTCCAATATTCTTTCTCTTTTCTATACTTCCTTTCCAATATTCTTTCTTCCCTATCACTTTCTTCATTCTCCCTATCCCTTTCTGCCTTCTCTCTTCTATACTTCCTTTCCAACATTCTTTCTCTCTTCTATACTTCCTTTACAATATTCTTTCTTCCCTATCACTTTCTTCATTCTCCCTATCCCTTTCTGACTTCTCTCTTCTATACTTCCTTTCCAATATTCTTTCTCTTTTCTATACTTCCTTTCCAATATTCTTTCTTCCCTTTCACTTTCTTCATTCTCCCTATCCCTTTCTGCCTTCTCTCTTCTATACTTCCTTTCCAATATTCTTTCTCTCTTCTATACTTCCTTTCCAATATTCTTTCCCTTTCTATACTTCCTTTCCAATATTCTTTCTCTCTTCTATACTTCCTTTTCAATATTCTTTCTTCCCTATCACTTTCTTCATTCTCCCTATCCCTTTCTGCCTTCTGTCTTCTATACTTCCTTTCCAATATTCTTTCTCTTTTCTATACTTCCTTTCCAATATTCTTTCTTCCCTATCACTTTCTTCATTCTCCCTATCCCTTTCTGCCTTCTCTCTTCTATACTTCCTTTCCAACATTCTTTCTCTCTTCTATACTTCCTTTACAATATTCTTTCTTCCCTATCACTTTCTTCATTCTCCCTATCCCTTTCTGACTTCTCTCTTCTATACTTCCTTTCCAATATTCTTTCTCTTTTCTATACTTCCTTTCCAATATTCTTTCTCTCTTCTATACTTCCTTTCCAATATTCTTTCTCTTTTCCATACTTCCTTTCCAATATTTTTCTCTCTTCTATACTTCCTTTCCAATATTCTTTCTTCCCGATCACTTTCTTCATTCTCCCTATCCCTTTCTGCCTTCTCTCTTCTATACTTCCTTTCCAATATTCTTTCTCTTTTCTATACTTCCTTTCCAATATTCTTTCTCTTTTCTATACTTCCTTTCCAATATTCTTTCTCTTTTCTATACTTCCTTTCCAATATTCTTTCTCTTTTCTATACTTCCTTTCCAATATTCTTTCTCTCTTCTATACTTCCTTTTCAATATTCTTTCTTCCCTATCACTTTCTTCATTCTCCCTATCCCTTTCTGCCTTCTGTCTTCTATACTTCCTTTCCAATATTCTTTCTCTTTTCTATACTTCCTTTCCAATATTCTTTCTTCCCTATCACTTTCTTCATTCTCCCTATCCCTTTCTGCCTTCTCTCTTCTATACTTCCTTTCCAACATTCTTTCTCTCTTCTATACTTCCTTTACAATATTCTTTCTTCCCTATCACTTTCTTCATTCTCCCTATCCCTTTCTGACTTCTCTCTTCTATACTTCCTTTCCAATATTCTTTCTCTTTTCTATACTTCCTTTCCAATATTCTTTCTCTCTTCTATACTTCCTTTCCAATATTCTTTCTCTTTTCTATACTTCCTTTCCAATATTCTTTCTCTTTTCTATACTTCCTTTCCAATATTCTTTCTCTTTTCTATACTTCCTTTCCAATATTCTTTCTTCCCTTTCACTTTCTTCATTCTCCCTATCCCTTTCTGCCTTCTCTCTTCTATACTTCCTTTCCAACATTCTTTCTCTCTTCTATACTTCCTTTACAATATTCTTTCTTCCCTATCACTTTCTTCATTCTCCCTATCCCTTTCTGACTTCTCTCTTCTATACTTCCTTTCCAATATTCTTTCTCTTTTCTATACTTCCTTTCCAATATTCTTTCTCTCTTCTATACTTCCTTTCCAATATTCTTTCTCTTTTCTATACTTCCTTTCCAATATTCTTTCTCTTTTCTATACTTCCTTTCCAATATTCTTTCTCTTTTCTATACTTCCTTTCCAATATTCTTTCTTCCCTTTCACTTTCTTCATTCTCCCTATCCCTTTCTGCCTTCTCTCTTCTATACTTCCTTTCCAATATTCTTTCTGTCTTCTATACTTCCTTTACAATATTCTTTCTATCTTCTATACTTCCTTTTCAATATTCTTTCTCTCTTCTATACTTCCTTTACAATATTCTTTCTCTCTTCTATACTTCCTTTCCAATATTCTTTCTTCCCTATCACTTTCTTCATTCTCCCTATCCCTTTCTGCCTTCTCTCTTCTATACTTCCTTTCCAATATTCTTTCTCTCTTCTATACTTCCTTTCCAATATTCTTTCTCTTTTCTATACTTCCTTTCCAATATTCCTTCTCTCTTCTATACTTCCTTTACAATATTCTTTCTTCCCTATCACTTCCTTAATTCTCCCTATCCCTTTCTGCCTTCTCTCTTCTATACTTCCTTTCCAATATTCTTTCTCTTTTCTATACTTCCTTTCCAATATTCTTTCTTCCCTATCACTTTCTTCATTCTCCCTATCCCTTTCTGCCTTCTCTCTTCTATACTTCCTTTCCAATATTCTTTCTCTCTTCTATACTTCCTTTCCAATAATCTTTCTTCCCTATCACTTTCTTCATTCTCCCTATCCCTTTCTGCCTTCTCTCTTCTATACTTCCTTTCCAATATTCTGTCTCTTTTCTATACTTCCTTTCCAATATTCTTTCTCTTTTCTATACTTCCTTTCCAATATTCTTTCTTCCCTATCATTTTCTTCATTCTCCCTATCCCTTTCTGCCTTCTCTCTTCTATACTTCCTTTCCAATATTCTTTCTCTCTTCTATACTTCCTTTCCAATATTCTTTCTTCCCTATCACTTTCTTCATTCTCCCTATCCCTTTCTGCCTTCTCTCTTCTATACTTCCCTTCCAATATTCTTTCTCTTTTCTATACTTCCTTTCCAATATTCTTTCTCTCTTCTATACTTCCTTTTCAATATTCTTTCTCTTTTCTATACTTCCTTTCCGATATTCTTTCTCTTTTCTATACTTCCTTTCCAATATTCTTTCTTCCCTATCACTTTCTTCATTCTCCCTATCCCTTTCTGCCTTCTCTCTTCTATACTTCCTTTCCAATATTCTTTCTCTCTTCTATACTTCCTTTACAATATTCTTTCTTCCCTATCACTTTCTTCATTCTCCCTATCCCTTTCTGCCTTCTGTCTTCTATACTTCCTTTCCAATATTCTTTCTCTTTTCTATACTTCCTTTCCAATATTCTTTCTTCCCTATCACTTTCTTCATTCTCCCTATCCCTTTCTGCCTTCTCTCTTCTATACTTCCTTTCCAACATTCTTTCTCTCTTCTATACTTCCTTTACAATATTCTTTCTTCCCTATCACTTTCTTCATTCTCCCTATCCCTTTCTGACTTCTCTCTTCTATACTTCCTTTCCAATGTTCTTTCTCTTTTCTATACTTCCTTTCTAATATTCTTTCTCTCTTCTATACTTCCTTTCCAATATTCTTTCTCTTTTCTATACTTCCTTTCCAATATTCTTTCTCTTTTCTATACTTCCTTTCCAATATTCTTTCTCTTTTCTATACTTCCTTTCCAATATTCTTTCTTCCCTTTGACTTTCTTCATTCTCCCTATCCCTTTCTGCCTTCTCTCTTCTATACTTCCTTTCCAATATTCTTTCTCTCTTCTATACTTCCTTTACAATATTCTTTCTTCCCTATCACTTTCTTCCTTCTCCCTATCCCTTTCTGCCTTCTCTCTTCTATACTTCCTTTCCAATATTCTTTCTGTCTTCTATACTTCCTTTACAATATTCTTTCTATCTTCTATACTTCCTTTTCAATATTCTTTCTCTCTTCTATACTTCCTTTACAATATTCTTTCTCTCTTCTATACTTCCTTTCCAATATTCTTTCTTCCCTATCACTTTCTTCATTCTCCCTATCCCTTTCTGCCTTCTCTCTTCTATACTTCCTTTCCAATATTCTTTCTCTCTTCTATACTTCCTTTCCAATATTCTTTCTCTTTTCTATACTTCCTTTCCAATATTCTTTCTCTCTTCTATACTTCCTTTACAATATTCTTTCTTCCCTATCACTTTCTTCATTCTCCCTATCCCTTTCTGCCTTCTCTCTTCTATACTTCCTTTCCAATATTCTTTCTCTTTTCTATACTTCCTTTCCAATATTCTTTCTTCCCTATCACTTTCTTCATTCTCCCTATCCCTTTCTGCCTTCTCTCTTCTATACTTCCTTTCCAATATTCTTTCTCTCTTCTATACTTCCTTTCCAATAATCTTTCTTCCCTATCACTTTCTTCATTCTCCCTATCCCTTTCTGCCTTCTCTCTTCTATACTTCCTTTCCAATATTCTTTCTCTTTTCTATACTTCCTTTCCAATATTCTTTCTCTTTTCTATACTTCCTTTCCAATATTCTTTCTCTCTTCTATACTTCCTTTTCAATATTCTTTCTTCCCTATCACTTTCTTCATTCTCCCTATCCCTTTCTGCCTTCTGTCTTCTATACTTCCTTTCCAATATTCTTTCTCTTTTCTATACTTCCTTTCCAATATTCTTTCTTCCCTATCACTTTCTTCATTCTCCCTATCCCTTTCTGCCTTCTCTCTTCTATACTTCCTTTCCAATATTCTTTCTCTTTTCTATACTTCCTTTCCAATATTCTTTCTCTTTTCTATACTTCCTTTCCAATATTCTTTCTCTCTTCTATACTTCCTTTACAATATTCTTTCTTCCCTATCACTTTCTTCATTCTCCCTATCCCTTTCTGACTTCTCTCTTCTATACTTCATTTCCAATATTCTTTCTCTTTTCTATACTTCCTTTCCAATATTCTTTCTCTCTTCTATACTTCCTTTCCAATATTCTTTCTCTTTTCCATACTTCCTTTATAATATTTTTCTCTCTTCTATACTTCCTTTCCAATATTCTTTCTTCCCGATCACTTTCTTCATTCTCCCTATCCCTTTCTGCCTTCTCTCTTCTATACTTCCTTTCCAATATTCTTTCTCTTTTCTATACTTCCTTTCCAATATTCTTTGTCTTTTCTATACTTCCTTTCCAATATTCTTTCTCTTTTCTAAACTTCCTTTCCAATATTCTTTCTCTTTTCTATACTTCCTTTCCAATATTCTTTCTCTCTTCTATACTTCCTTTTCAATGTTCTTTCTTCCCTATCACTTTCTTCATTCTCCCTATCCCTTTCTGACTTCTCTCTTCTATACTTCCTTTCCAATATTCTTTCTCTTTTCTATACTTCCTTTCCAATATTCTTTCTCTTTTCTATACTTCCTTTCCAATATTCTTTCTCTTTTCTATACTTCCTTTCCAATATTCTTTCTCTTTTCTATACTTCCTTTCCAATATTCTTTCTTCCCTTTCACTTTCTTCATTCTCCCTATCCCTTTCTGCCTTCTCTCTTCTATACTTCCTTTCCAATATTCTTTCTCTCTTCTATACTTCCTTTACAATATTCTTTCTTCCCTATCACTTTCTTCCTTCTCCCTATCCCTTTCTGCCTTCTCTCTTCTATACTTCCTTTCCAATATTCTTTCTGTCTTCTATACTTCCTTTACAATATTCTTTCTATCTTCTATACTTCCTTTTCAATATTCTTTCTCTCTTCTATACTTCCTTTACAATATTCTTTCTCTCTTCTATACTTCCTTTCCAATATTCTTTCTTCCCTATCACTTTCTTCATTCTCCCTATCCCTTTCTGCCTTCTCTCTTCTATACTTCCTTTCCAATATTCTTTCTCTCTTCTATACTTCCTTTCCAATATTCTTTCTCTTTTCTATACTTCCTTTCCAATATTCTTTCTCTCTTCTATACTTCCTTTACAATATTCTTTCTTCCCTATCACTTTCTTCCTTCTCCCTATCCCTTTCTGCCTTCTCTCTTCTATACTTCCTTTCCAATATTCTTTCTGTCTTCTATACTTCCTTTACAATATTCTTTCTATCTTCTATACTTCCTTTTCAATATTCTTTCTCTCTTCTATACTTCCTTTACAATATTCTTTCTCTCTTCTATACCTCCTTTCCAATATTCTTTCTTCCCTATCACTTTCTTCATTCTCCCTATCCCTTTCTGCCTTCTCTCTTCTATACTTCCTTTCCAATATTCTTTCTCTCTTCTATACTTCCTTTCCAATATTCTTTCTCTTTTCTATACTTCCTTTCCAATATTCTTTCTCTCTTCTATACTTCCTTTACAATATTCTTTCTTCCCTATCACTTTCTTCATTCTCCCTATCCCTTTCTGCCTTCTCTCTTCTATACTTCCTTTCCAATATTCTTTCTCTTTTCTATACTTCCTTTCCAATATTCTTTCTCTTTTCTATACTTCCTTTCCAATATTCTTTCTTCCCTATCACTTTCTTCATTCTCCCTATCCCTTTCTGCCTTCTCTCTTCTATACTTCCTTTCCAATATTCTTTCTCTCTTCTATACTTCCTTTCCAATATTCTTTCTTCCCTATCACTTTCTTCATTCTCCCTATCCCTTTCTGCCTTCTCTCTTCTATACTTCCTTTCCAATATTCTTTCTCTTTTCTATACTTCCTTTCCAATATTCTTTCTCTTTTCTATACTTCCTTTCCAATATTCTTTCTTCCCTATCATTTTCTTCATTCTCCCTATCCCTTTCTGCCTTCTCTCTTCTATACTTCCTTTCCAATATTCTTTCTCTCTTCTATACTTCCTTTCCAATATTCTTTCTTCCCTATCACTTTCTTCATTCTCCCTATCCCTTTCTGCCTTCTCTCTTCTATACTTCCTTTCCAATATTCTTTCTCTTTTCTATACTTCCTTTCCAATATTCTTTCTCTCTTCTATACTTCCTTTTCAACATTCTTTCTCTTTTCTATACTTCCTTTCCGATATTCTTTCTCTTTTCTATACTTCCTTTCCAATATTCTTTCTTCCCTATCACTTTCTTCATTCTCCCTATCCCTTTCTGCCTTCTCTCTTCTATACTTCCTTTCCAATATTCTTTCTCTCTTCTATACTTCCTTTACAATATTCTTTCTTCCCTATCACTTTCTTCATTCTCCCTATCCCTTTCTGACTTCTCTCTTCTATACTTCCTTTCCAATATTCTTTCTCTTTTCTATACTTCCTTTCCAATATTCTTTCTCTCTTGTATACTTCCTTTCCAATATTCTTTCTCTTTTCTATACTTCCTTTCCAATATTCTTTCTCTCTTCTATACTTCCTTTCCAATATTCTTTCTTCCGTATCACTTTCTTCATTCTCCCTATCCCTTTCTGCCTTCTCTTTTCTATACTTCCTTTCCAATATTCTTTCTCTTTTCTATACTTCCTTTCCAATATTCTTTCTTCCCTATCACTTTCTTCATTCTCCCTATTCCTTTCTGCCTTCTCTCTTCTATACTTCCTTTCCAATATTCTTTCTCTCTTCTATACTTCCTTTCCAATATTCTTTCTCTCTTCTATACTTCCTTTTCAATATTCTTTGTTCCCTATCACTTTCTTCATTCTCCCTATCACTTTTTGCCTTCTCTCTTCTGTACTCCCTTTCCAATCTTCTTTCTTTCCTATCTCTTTCTCCCTTCTCCCTATCTACTCGAACCTAGGAACTACAGATTATGAGTAGGTACTTAGTTCGAGTAGATATTATTTAGTTCGAGTAGATAGTTCGAGTAGATACTTTATATCTACTCGAACCTGGGAACTACAGATTACGAACCTGGCTCGCTACCGACTGAACCTCGACCTCCCCCACCCCCCTCACCCGAAGTACGGTTTGGCAATATTGGCCATGTTATAGTTGAACAGGAGAAAAAGCAAGAAGAAGATGTCGACAGTGCAAAAGCAATGCAATATATATGTGTAAAAAGTGTCAAGTTTATCTTCATGCAGAATGCTTCAGACAATTCCATGTGTTTTAACTTTAAGTATTCGTGTTCTGATAATCCCAAAGTTGCGTATACGCAACATTTTTCTGTGACTTCTGTGATCACAAATTGTTTTTTTTTTTCATCACAACTGCCTATTTACATGTATTTTTGGTCTATAATAAAAATACTACCTTAAAAATATTATAATATCTACCTTTTGGAATTAATGGGTTAATGGCCTTTTTTGTGCACAATTGACTAAATGTCCAGGCTACAAGGATTCCAAAGACTGAGATAAGACTGATGGGAAGGAATCATCGTCTGAGGAAAAGAAATTTTAGATTTACGTGACATTTCTAGAAAACGAAAACTTCAACATTCGTGTAAACGGGGTATACCTGGGTATCAGACATGTGTGTCAGCAACCGTATGATAAATGGACTCAGAGTCGTTAAACTGGTATCATTCTAGAGCGTCCAATATAGTATACGTAATTTTATAATAAATGAATGTGTCTTTATTAAACAGTGCTGTAGTAAAGAAAAACGGGTTTTAAAATGTTGCCACTATTTTTATATCAACATTTTTAAATTCGTGTACATAATGATATGTAATGTATTTATGGTAATGTGTAATATTTTTAATACAAGTATATATTGAGTATAAACAGGAAACACTAGTTTTCAACGCTTCTAAATATGATTTAAATATTTCTATTGCTATGTGGCTGTTTTTCGTGTGTTTTTTGTTCTACTATTTACTTTTCCTGTTAATATTTTGATTCATATTAATTTCTATCATTTTATTTGTGATTAACAGCAAAATATTTTGATATATATATATTTGGTTTTGTGCAGTCGCTCAAAAAATATTCGAACACTGTGGTTGATTACAGAATTCAGAATAAATATCTGGCAACGATTTCTTTTAGAAATTAGTGATCTGGTAACCTTCGTGTACGTACACGAAGGAGGGTACGTACACGAACTCTCCTTCGTGTACGTACGTGTGTGTTTTTTGAGCGACTGTGCATCTTTCAGTTTAAATTTCGTCTGTAAGTTAAGAGTCCACTCTTAGATAGAAGGGGGCGGGGGTGGCTCAGTCGGTAGCGCGCCAGGCTCGTAATCTGTAGTTCCCAGGTTCGAGTCCCAGCTGGGTCAGCGTTGAGATTTATCTCCGCAAAATTCCCCGCCCTGCCCACGGTCAGTAGGGGACACCGATGGGCTTGGAAAGACCGCCGTCCGTCGGATGGGACGTTAAGCCGTGGCCCCGTGTGCGGGAGAGTCATACCCTGTGCACGTTAAAGAACACGCTGGATGGCCTTGACGGGAGGCTACCATCTGTCTCCCAACAGCTGTTCCAGTGGGTCCCCTCCCCCAGCCTTCTCTGAGCCTTCGGGGTCCATGTGACCTGGCCATTTAGCCCATGGTGTGCAAAAAAGTGCCGCTCAGAGGTAAAACAACCCAACAACTTAGATAGAAGCAAAATAGGCACTGGCTCCTGCTTGTTTTGGTTTTCATATTTTACATTAATATTGAATTTTTTTATATTAATATTGAAAGTCTTCTGATTATCCTAAGTGACTGCGATGTAATGAATTATTTATCTGTCTACGTTAAAACAGGTCAAATTTTTTACGAATGTAACATCTGCTAGTGTTGGTGTACGTCATTGCATATTCCTCACCAGCCATAAGAAGAAGCATCGAGGAGAAGGAAAAGGCAAAAGAAATCCTTCTTTACGAAATTCTTGCTCTACCGATTGTCATACAACATAAAAAGCCAAAAGCTCACCAACTCAGGTGATCATCCTCACAAGTATTACCACTCTGGAAAGAAATTCAATCGGAAGTATTATGGATACGAAGATGCTCCCGAAAGTTCTAATGTGTGGATACGAAGATGTACATCTTCGTATCCCCACATGAGAACGACGATTTCCTTGCTTTCTTTGCAGCAAGACTTTCAGAACAAGGGACACTCTAATTAACAACTTGCAGCGAAAGCCATTCATGTGTAAACGCTGCGAAACGTTATTTGGGCAGAGTACTCAGTTAAATCGACACGACAAGAAGCACTTTTATGTTCATTGCATTCACGTGTTAGCATAGTTTGTTATTTTTGTAATTTCACTTCTTAAGAATCTTGAAGAAAATCCTAAAATCCTAAAGATCCAGAATCCTGAAGAAAAGCCAACAAAAAATGACATCTAGAGTCATCGGAAGAAGACATGTTTCCAAACGAAACATTATGAAGACATAAAACTTTATGACAAAACATCAATTTCAGAAATTGTCCAAGCCTCGTGTGATCTAGAATGCAGCCATTTTTAAACAGGAACAACATCCTCTTAAAAACAAAATTTCCAAGTATAGTCCCTAAGGCTATAACATTACATTCTAATGGAAGACGACGCAACAGCCAATAACGAGTTAGATTTACATCTCTATACCTGCCACTCCAATGGGCAACCATTCTCACCCAGTTGCATGGAAAGAAACGAAAGGGCTCGGCGGCCCCTGACAACTAAAGGGTTATGGCATTACGTTATTATATCAAATGGAACTGAAACCGAGGCTCTGTGCACTTTAAAGAACGCGCTCGATGATCTTGACGGGAGGCTGCAATCTGTCCCTTATCCAGTGGGTACCTTTCCACCAGTCTTTCTCAGCCCTGGGGATCCTTGTAACCTGACCATTTAGCGAAACGTGCGCAAAAAATGTCATTAAATGGAATAACACCTCAAAAACTCCTACAGTATCGTATGTCTGACATAATCACTCCGCTAAACGTCGAAACTCCAATTGCTAAGAATCTTGTGCATACGTTAGAGATGATAGCCTTATTTAATTTTGCGATTTCCATAGTTCTGGCCATCGCTGCATCAATACGCAGAGTATCAAAATTAACATCTCTTTCGAATTAGATTATAGCTCATGGATTTCGCATCCTCCTGTCGGATGTTGTCCAGTGACTGTGATGCATTTATTTAAGAAATGTTAATGACCTTGGCATGTGACATTGTATTTTGTTTATATTTGCGTCGTAGGTATGGTAAATAACGCAAAATTTGTAATTATTCTGGCCAGACAGTGCATATGTCTTGTTACTAGCATCTTAATTTCGGCCACTTAGAACTAACAGTAGCAATACGCCGTGAATTTATGGCAATTATTTATTTTTATATTAGTATTTAATACTTAAAGCAGATCTAGAAAAGATTACCTTTCATGTCTTCTTGAACTTTAAAAGTTCCTAGGCATATAAGTCCAAAAAATAGATATACGGTGAAACCTTCCTAAATCGCGCCACTGGGACAGAATAAAATATCCGTGTACCTAGTTTAGATCAGGAACAACTTATAAACAACTTAAAAAATCTCTTAAAAACAAAATTTCCACTTATAGTCCTCAAAGGCATTCTAATGGAAAGATGACGCAACAGCCAGTAAATGGGTTACATTTACAGCTGCCATTATAGTGAGTCGCAATGGCAACTATTCCCCAGTTGTTCACAGATCTCTCAAAACCGTATCTCGTAGTCGCTGTACAGCGACTACGAGACCTCTTAAATAAACTGGCTACACCTTTTAAAACCGTTTAAGAGGTATTAAACCAGTTTATTCAACTCGTAGAAATAAACAAACTCACTCTTATTTACTGGCATGCTCTATCATTTCTATTTTCTTACTTTTATAGGTCAACAGCTCTAGAAACACTGATTCTTTAACTGGGTCTGGATCTCTAAAACTTCTATAAATTTTCCAAAATTTCATTACAGATTTCATATCGATGACAGCAACCGCACAGTTACTTCTATGGAACACAATTGATCATGGAATTCATTTTTAATATAAATTTAGATGAGACCTTAGTTCGATTAATTATTCCTCTTTGTACTCAAGATAACTCTAAGTCCTATTTAATGGATACATTTGACTCACAGATAAAAATTTCATAATTAAAACCAAAAGTTTTATCTTAGAATGTCGAGGTGTGCGTTAGAGAGAAGACAAATAAAAAAGGACACCTTTTGAATTTTCGTCGTCCGCATTGAAGAGTGTCCACTTTAGAGAGGTTGCTTAATATGTAATTTCTAAAGCTTCTTTTATGGACCTGATCAAAAATGTCCACAAACAGAAGTATTCATTTAGGAATTATTAACATGAGATCATTATTATGATTTTCATTTTATTTCTTTGTGGTGGGAATTTCTTACATCATTCAAAAGAAAATATAAATAGGAACTACCACTTAAATAGAGGGAAGGATTTTTTAATAAATAGCGTTGCGATTAATCCCCAATTTAATCAGTTATTTAACGAGGGTTCTAGATCTGTGGTTTCCACTACAAGCCACGAAAGAATTCCAAAAAATAAACCACTCACTCCTCTTTACAGAAGGCCCTTTGTGAAACAAATATTCAATATATTGAGATTGTCTAATTTCTTCCAAATTGATTAAATGTTTTTCAGGTGTATAAGTGAACGATTTTGCAAATTCATGGTATTCGTTAAAACTGCTTATTACGCTTTCTCGAGAAGTGAGCATGGTTCGCACAATATTTAGTCTTTGTGCTTTATATACACTAATAAAAGAGATAAAGGGATAACGGGAGTAAGCGAAAATTATCAACCTGTATTGGCTACTTGTTTTCCCAATAGTATAAAACATCGTGTTTTGCTAATAATTATTAGTTTTTAATATTTACTAGTAGATGTGCTAAATGCGGAAAATAATTTCATTTTCTTTGAAAAGGGGAACATCCCTTTTTCGCCAGATATACTATTATTCTATTTCAATAATATAATTAATAGCAGCCTATAAGCTTCCCCTTCCCGGGTCGTCACCGCCGGGTGAGTTATCGTGGGTAGGAGTATAAATTAGTACGTTATTTACCTCTATTATCAGGATTAGGAATACTACCGGTGGCATAAATGTGGCACTTCACTTGCATAATTAATATATGCATTTATTAACATATGTACGAGGACCATACAGCAAGGCTAAATAAAACTCAGCCTGAGGTGGCAGTTTCGCTTCCTGCCTCACCTCCAAGACGTCTTTTGTCTCCAACGGCCAGCGAGAGAATTCCGCTGTCTGCTGCGTCATGTGACAAGATCAGGATCACGTGTAAAGTCTGTGGTAATACCCGGTGGCTTCTTAGCTGACCGTCGATTCCTAGAACTGCTGGCCAGCCGATCCCAGTACTTACTTTCCACGAAACAGGAATGCTCCACCTGGACCACATTGTCACAATGCGCATTATCCTCTGAAAACATATAGGCATATCGTAGAGGGTTTTCCGAGGTCGGGCAAGCAATAGACTCAAGATGGGAGTCCACTTCGCCAAATCCTCTAACACTTTGCTCGCGCCGTCAGATTCACGTGAACGGGACCCAGGTGAACCATTTACGTTAGAAAATTCACTCTGCCGCCCTCATACTCTCGCAATCTCGAGTTCGTGTTGCATTTGGAGCTTTCTTAGCTCAAATTCCCTCACTTACTTTCTTTCTTACGCCTCGAGCTTCATTATAAGAACAGCCATTTCATGGGCTGCGCACGCTTGCTCACTGGAGCATTCAGCTATTTCACTCGCTGGCGAACATCTTCTCTCAGGATTCCCTATTAAACTCGCCTCACTATCCTCCATGTTGTGTTCTGTTGTTTCAGTGTCGTGCATATCTAACATACTATTCGCGTTCCCGCGTGTGTTACACGGCATAAAACAAAGCAACAATCAATAACTGAAACAAGCTTACAAACTAAGTCTCACCACACTGAAGTCGCATTCGTAGATCAGTTCCGCTCTAACAGGGATATCTTGCATCACTTCCTCCTCTGGCACACCACACAATAAAATTTCAAAGTCCCCATGTACCACTCCTTTCAGTCCCACTGTGTCAGATATGAACTGCGTCTTCCAGGGGTTGTCGCCGAGTGAATTACCGTGAGTAGGAATATAATTGGGACTTTTTTTACCTCTCTTGTCAGGATGAGGAATACTACCTGTGGCATAAACGTGACACTACTCTTACGTAATTAATGTATACATTTATTAACATGCACAGTCGTATCAGAATAATATGACTTGCTGCAAAGGTCTCACAGGGACCTATGCAGCAAGGCTAAAACTGAGCCTGAGGTGGCAATCAGATTTCTTGTCTCAGATACAAGACCTCTTTCTTCTCCAACGACCAGCGAGAGAGTCCTCCACTCTGGGTCACGTGTAGAGTCTCCAATACTCGGAGGCCCCTCAGCTGACCGTCGATTCCTAGAACTGCCTGCCAGCTGAGCTCGGGGGTTATTTTCCACGAAACATGAATGCTTCACCTGTGTTGTCGCAATGGCTGCTCTGTTCTCATTTGGAGAGAGGATGCCATGGGACGGAAAAATGGCCACGACATCCAGCTCTCACCCCTTCCTTGCTGCTAGTGAGACTCTTACAAGCTTTATACGGCTTGTATCGATTTCTTATACAACAAACAAAGACATACACGAAAGCATAATCATATCATCCCGGGACAAAAACCCAAATCCCAGCTGCTGCATTGTCCCATCGAACCAACGGTATATCACTGCACCACAGTGTCATAACTTTTAAAATAAATATTATATCTAAGTTTCGATTTGAATTTCGATAATATTTCGTATAAAGTCCGATCTATTGCTTCGTTTCTAAACAATGATATTTTATTATGTTCACTTTATTTGGGGTTTTAGCGTCGAAAGAGCTTGAAATATGTGTAACGAATTCTGTATTTTGTCCCGAAGAAATAATCATGTCGTAAGTCTGAATTGAAACTTTGAACTCCTCTAGATTCTTCAAAGTTCAGAATGGGTTCGGTCGTTTTACCTCTGAGCAGCACTCATTTTGAACACAATGGGCTACTTGGCAGTGAGGAGTGACTCCAAGGACTCCAGAGAAGGTTGCTGAGGAAGTGGATTCACTGGATAGCTATTAGGAGGCAGATGGAAGCCTCTCGTTAAGGACATCTAGCACGTTCTTTAACGTACGTAGGGTGTTCTCTCCCTTTACGCAACCAATGGCTTAATGTCTCATCTGATGGACGACTACCATTAGAACCTCAACGATGTTCCCTTTCACATCGACGACGAAAGTATTGACCGAGAAAATTTCTAATCAAGCCAATTTGAGATTCGAAAATGGATATAATCATATGGTTCAGATCATAATCATATGGATGATACTATAAGAAGCTATAGCGATGATACAATCCAACATACGTTATTGAATGCATGAAAATATCGTTGAGGAAAATCTGTTTTTCAACCTTGGACGTATCACTAAGATACATCCGTGATATATTACCAGTTGCAAAAAACTAAAATTATATGTATTTCGTAGATCGTGGATCGTTACATCATAAAATGAAGTACCAGGTACAATAGTATCCATAACCTTCTTCATCTGGAAATATGCCTAAATGGCATCAGTTTGAAAAAACAAACAAAAGTAAACCACACAATTGTGGGCCCCAAAGGGCAAAAGAACATAAAACAAAGAGTAGTAATGATGTACAAGTGACCTAAAATGGATAATTTTCTTTTGCGAAAGCCATCATCTTAATCCTCTTGTATCTGTTAGGGACTTCATGATCGTAGTCCAGAAGGCAGGATATAATCTCGTGCGGGTTTCTCTGCATTGACTCGTAGAAACCTCGCGAGACAAACTTAAGATATCTGTAAATATCATCAATACCCAGATCTTTATGTAATTGTCTATTGGTTACAAACCAGAGGGCATTGCACGATTTTATTCTGCAAGACCTGTATCTTGTGAATGTTCGTGGGAGTTGTGTTCGCCCAAATTGGGAAAGCATAGGAATTATATGTATTGAACGAAACACATGAAATTATATAAAATTTTCGTACAAATATGGCGGTAGTAACGTTGAAAATTCCAAGTAAGGGATAATTCAGAAATTGAGAATAATAAATACAGGTTTTTATTATTTAACGCGGGAGATTAGTTCCCGGAAGACCAATGTTATTCGAATTTCCGTGTAAAACGGAGGCATTTTTTATTTGTTTGTTTTTGCATATTTTATTGTTCCTTTTACCTTTTTTGGTATTGTAATGAATATTTTATACCAACAAAAATTTATAATTCACATTTTTTTTTAAATATTTCATAAATGCATGAATAGTTACATAAATACGCAAATATATGTGATCAATTAACTAATTTTACAGTTTATCTGTCAATCTGGAACGAAACTATCTGGTTTGCATTGCTTGACCCGGTTTGCTGGTAATATTTGTTAGTAGCATTCCATCATTTGGTCACAATATCGTCTTATGGCAACCAATCACGAAAAATCAATATCATGCTCTTGCAGCAAATCCATGCGTTTAATGTGCGGTGAAAGGGCTTCATTTAAAACTTTAAATTTCAACACTCTTTCTGGCTCAGATTCTTCTTATTCTTGTAAAGCAGCGTTGAATTCTATATCCTGAAGTTCATTGTTAGTGAGTAGTTCACTGTGGAGTTTAATAACTTCGTCACATCAGTCAAAGTTACGCCTTTTTATCCTGCTTTCGTTTGCTATTTCGCTGATATTAATAAAGTAATCCAACGTAAATTCTTGTAAATAATATATTTATTTAGAACTCACAACAAATGGGAGGATCGATACACCAATTTTGTCTATATCTCTATGTAAATAAAATTAAAAGTAAATACTCCCTCAAGCAGCTGCTTGTCACAGAGGTCTGACAGGAGCCTGTCAGTTTACATGCCATAGTAGAAGGTCTGAGAGGATGGCAGGACCTCAGCAGAAAAACGTCACACACATCCATGCCTTACCCGGGGCTCGAACCCAGGTCCTTTTGATCAGCAGCCAAGAACGCTAACCACTCGGTCAGAGGACGGCTATTTCTCTATGTACACGAGTTTAAAATTTTTAAAGATGTTTTACTAAAAATAGAGAGAGAGGAAATATCACCGTTTAACTGGAGTTGTTTATATTTCAAATTTTTTTCCACTATCTCTTAAAACAGAAAAAGTAATGCATTTCGCTCTCCTGGTGGTTAGGGGAGAAATCGCTGCTATTAATATAAATCCTTTGACTGCAATGTGGCTGGTGCGATCTATATATTGCGAATGTTTCTTTCCATGTGATCCCAGAGGTGATCGATTGGACTGATTTGATTTACTTACTGATTGATCACACTACCGAGGTTTGGTGACTGTGGAGACCATTACAGGAAGCTCAAGTCATTGTCATGTTGCCAAACCATTCTTGGTCGAACGTAGCCTTGTAAACATGGAACATTATCGTTCTGAGCGAAGCCATTCACAGGTGTATTCACTGCTGGATGAAGGGGTTCATCTGATCAGTACAGAAGTTCAGCAATCTTGACATTCCAACGTGATATTCAAATATTGCTTCACTGTTGTCAAGGAACCCAATGTGTCCCAAGAAAATACTTCTCACACCATGATATCGCCACCTCCGAGCCTGCAATGTTGGTTACTGTCAGGTAGAACCGATGGAGTGATGCAGTTTTCACCATATCTTTATCCTCCACTCAGCGTAGCACAGCAGGACTCTGATTCACCAGAATAGACGATGGGTTTTTCAGTCCTTCAGAACCCAGTGTTTTCCTTCCATGCCCCACTGTAGCAACAATTTCTTAGTTTTCGCTGATCGACTTCGTCGATTGCTGCACTCCATCCGTGACAAGATACGACGACTTGTGCGTTCTAACACGAATTGCTGTTTCGCTGCCATTGATATGCTCGTCTGATATTCTACTGACTGTAGCTCGTCTGTGACTCTGTACAAGTCATGTCAGGACATGTTTAGCCGCTTCTATCAATTAACTACTTTGGATCAAAGAACTCTCGTCTGGAAGTTTCTGGGCGAAGGGAAATTAGCGATACACACTAGAAACTGCATGTGTGAAAACTCCAACCGGGTTGTGTTTTCATGATTCTCATATTGGCACATCTACATCCAACTGCTCATACCACATTCAAAATAGATTAAATATTTCCTCATACCTTTCTCGCATTGAATTACACATACAAAGAATCCATAGGCACCTGCCTTTCTGTTTTAAATTGAATGGCATAAACATGCGATGCTATCACTGAAGGACTTCATGGAAAGGGTATGTGTATGTAATAAAGTGGCCAATGAGGGTATACCAATGCCTCCTCCTATAACGGATATATCACATTTATAGGAGGGGTTGTATATACGTTGTCAAATCTGTACACTCAAAAATGCCAAGTTTTCTCCTTCTAACTGCCATTTTAGATAATTTCATCACTGCACATTTTAATTCTAAATGAATCTTTTCATTATTTTTCTTTTGCTCAGTGACGTCATCTCTGTTCTTCAATAATTCTCTCTGATGTCAAATGAAACTATTATAATTTCCTGAAATTCAGGTATTATTTTGTGACAAATAGGCAAAGATCCTCTTTTTGCTATCATTTTAAACTAAATTACTTAATTTGTTCCTAACACCTTTATGAAACTTCACCGAAGAATTATTGTTTTATAAAGAATTACCGCTTTGAATATAATATCTCGCTTCGCATATAATATCTTCATCAAAGAATTGCATCTTCATCGAAGAATTATATCTTTATGATTTTTAAGGTTGTTGCTAAGGTATTTATAATATTTACAACATAGGTTTTTTGGTATAAATTAATAATAGAAAAAAAATTTTGTGGAGTAGAATTTAAGGCATATATTCCATAACAGTGATTCTGTTCATCCACATTTGGATCCGTTTGAAACAAATAAGCTGTCTGATTATTTATTTGTATATACTGAGCGAAAATACAAAACTATGAACTTCGATGAAAGTTTAGAGCCACGTAACAAAAAGTTATTAAAATACTGGCTAATTGCCTATCGTCCACCTGGTTTTGATGCTTTAAGGGCTGTCGTTTGCCAAAGTTCATACATACACACACACACACATACATACATACATACATACATACATACATACATACATACATACATACATACATACATACAAACATAACAAAATCCTCATCATTTGGCCACTTATGTCAGTTCTAGCAAGATTCTGTTTGACATTGTCTGCCTTCGCATCCTAGGTCTCCCACCTTTTCTGATACCCTTAGGTACACTATTCATAATCCTCTTTCCCAATCTGCAGCTAGGCATACGGGTAACATGGCCAAACCAATGCAGTATCTCTCTGCACAATATGCTGCTTAAAGGAGGTTGATGACTCCTTCTAACCTCATCATTACTTACAAAGTCAAACCACCTAATGCCCAAGATACTGCGTAAGCATCTAGAATCACAAGCATCAAGTTTCTTGTTATCCTGCTTAAAAAAGGTCCATGTTTCGCTACCATAATTAACCTTAGAAATAACGAAACTATTATACAGGCTAATTTTAATCTTTAGGTGTATACGCCTATTTTTCCATACTCTCCATAGATTCTTAAAATTCCCAGTGGCAATCCCTATCCTTCTATTTACCTCATGCCGCACATCACCAGTATCTGTTAGATAGCTCCCAAGATAATTAAACTGAGACACTTGGTCAATAGTATAGCCATTCAAAGCAACAGAAACACCATCTGCCTGACCAATTTTCATCACATTAGTTTTTTCGCTCTTTATCACCAAACCTGCTCTATTACCAGTCTCATCAACAGCCCTAATGAACGAATTCATCTCATCAACATCATTAGCCAACAATACCAAATCATCTGCATAATCTAATTCAGAAATTTTTAAATCGCTAGATCATTTAAGGCCAAAATCTTTCCCTTGCAAAGAATTTCGCATTACATAATCAATAACTAAACTAAAGAGAAAAGGAGACAAAATGCACCCTTGTTTAACTCCACTAGCAATGCTAAACCAATAGCTGCAAGACGTACCAACTCTCACACATGATTCAGTTATTATAGAGAACTTTCATTACACTACTTATCAGGTATTCCATATGATCTAACAATCAACCACAAATTATGTCGATCAACAGAGTCAAAAGCCTTTTTGAAATCTATAAAGCTAGCAACCACAGGTTTCTGAAACTCTAACCATTTTTCAAAGGATCTGCATAAGTGAAAATATTTTATCAATACATCCCCTACCACTTCTGAATCCACACTGTTCATCATGCAGTTGTCCATCAACCAAATTCTTAATTCTATTAAGTATAATCATGCAAAGAACTTTACCTGGAACAGAAAGTAAACTAATTCCCCTATAATTATCACAAGAACTGCGATCACCTTTTTTAAAAATTGGGACAATGATAGCTCTAGTAAAATCCTTAGGAACAACACCTTTATCATAAAAATTTTCAGTCAGCCATGTGACAACAGAAATGCTCCTAGCTATAAGCATTTCAGTGGTGATTTCGTCCACCCTGGGAATTTATGCAGTTTTAATTTAGAGATAGCCAAAGCGACTTTGGAATGTGATATAGGGCCAACATAAAAGCCAGTAATGCTCCCCTCATTAAACACAATGGGAGTAAAACTAATCACATTATTCAGAACTTTTCTGAAATGGTCAGCCAACTTAATCATCACAGAATCCTCAACTTCAACCATCTTGCCATGTTTATCCCTCAATCCCTGTCTACTTTGACTACCTGTCTCTTTATTTCCACATAAAACTAACAATCTGGTGCAATCCCCTGCTGTTGTGCTGTCTGTTTCCTCTGCTTTGTCAGCCAAGGTATGAAGCCAAAGTTTTTTATCTGCTGTTAACTGATCTTTTACACGTTTATTAAGCTCTCTGTAAAGCCTTCCGTTAGGACTAGTTGCGTGTTGATTCACATTAATCCTGCACTTCCTTCTTTCAGAAATAAGTTCCATAGCCTTCACTCAAATAATTTTGTTTCGTCTGTTCCATTTTACCCAAAAGAGTACTGTTGGTTTCAAGAAAAACCTGTTTAAACTGATCCCATTCTTTCTCAACTTCAGTAGTAAGGAAACCACGATTGCCATAATTACTAAGATAAGTAGCCTATCATGGTGCGATTTGGCTATATATGAATCTTTGAGACATTCAGTGTTGAAGATAATTTTTTTAACCTTCGCACAACATTTCTTAAGCTTCAGCTGCAAGACACTTTTGACAAGGTAATGGTCAGACCCAATTTAGGCTCCCCTGTACGATCTAGTATTCGTAACTGAACTTTCCCATTTGCTGTTAATTAAAATATAATCTATCCGATTCCTGTGCAACCCATCAGGTGAAACCCATGTATAATGATAAATGTCCCGATGTTTGTAGTATGTGTTAGTTATTCGTAAACCATTAGGTTATTGCTGACTTATTATGTGGTGGAAAACATGGGGATAAATCCAAGCATGATTTGCGTGAATTTTGCAGAAGTAGATTAATAAAATAAAAACCATTGCAGTACTCTAGTAATTACAAATTAAGGTCCCATTCCAGTTCTTTAGGAATAACCGAAGCAATTTTCAGTAAAATGAACCAAGAAAGGAAAACAGAAAGAAGAAGTTTGAAGTGCCATAAAACGAATATTAAGAAGGGAGATAAATGTAATCTAAGTGCAAGGGATAATGCAACTTATAATGTCATTGAGTTTGGCGTTAATTTGATTCAAATGTATAACATCGTCAGATGCACTAATATCACTTATGATATTAATGCATCTAATATCATAAAACAGTTTTGTTTGTCAATGGAGAATGTTCTCCCCCTTATGAATGCCATTAACCGGTACATATAGTATACACTGAGATGTCAGTTTAATAGGTACACCACCATCGTCATATATATGGTTAATTCCAACACGTCCTATACCACGTGACGATGGTGGGCGTTATAAATCACGCACACCAGCTATTCGGGCATTAGTTAGAGTTCGACTGACTTTTCGGAAGCGGGAAGCTGCCTTCAGTGGTGAGCACTTCAAGTGATGAAAGTCGTAAAATTCCAAATCTTTTAACGAATATTGCACACGTAGAAATTATTCACGCTCGAAATTCAAAATTTTGGTGATAGGATGTGATGAGGTCAAGAGGTTTAGACCAGCACAATGATTTTCCCCCTTACTACCGGGATGGGTGAGGGAAATCAAACATTTTGTTTTAAAGAGAAATGAGTTTTTTTGTTCTTTGTGTTTCATTTGAATATAATTAGTTGGGCTCAGTAATAGTGTACGTAAATCACCATTTTTAAGGGAGGGAGGGATCAAACCCTTACTTTGACTGCAGCCTTGATGAGAGGAAGCTGTATGTTAAATTCAGTGGCCATAGCTCTTAACATTTAGGAAAAATTATTCCCTGTTTTATGCAAAGGGATCTTTTATGCGAGGAAATTTCAGGAGGAGGGATGAAACCTTTAGTTTGCTTAACACAAGGATGAGAGGAAGCTGTTTACGAATTACGACGATCATACCTTTTATCTTTTAGGAGAAATTCACCGGTAATTACTTGTGTTTGTGTGGAGAGTGGAGCTTTTTTGTGTAAAGGTAAGAAAGATGGGTGGTCAGATCCGTACATTTCTTTAATCTACTATGAGGGGAAGTTTTATACAGAATGCATTTGTTTAAATTATTTAAAAAAGGATGAAATATAAGAAACGTACAAACTGTTGTCAAGATGTTCCTTTGTGTACAAATTTAGATCATGGTCATTTGTGATTACGACGTACACGTGGTAGAAATATGAAATTTCCTATTTTAAATGTAGTCGAATAAATTGAAGAATATTGTTTACCTAGTTCCTTTATATAATCCTATTCTTAATTTTTAATTTGAATTATGATTCACAAAAAAGGCGATAGAGTAGGCTTAAAATTTCGAATAAAATACGAAATCTAAATACAGATTTTTCTCACTCCTTTCCATAAGAGGTCCAACATAAGAGCACGGTTCGAAAAATTTCAAGGAACTGTCAACGTTCTTGATCGTGAAAGAACTGGCCGTCCACGCACGAGGCAGAAAGACGTTAAGGTGTGCGGGAAGCAAACCAGCATTGCCCTAGTAAGAAAATCAGAACGGTCTCCCGATAACTGAAAATATCTCATTCAATAGTGTATGAAAATTCTTGACCAACTTGATGATGGTCATTGCTCTCTACGTCATAGGGAATGGTTATCTAGTCAGTAGCATGCCAGGCAGGTGATATATAGTGTTCAAGTTCGAGTCCCAGCTGTGGCAGATTTGAGAGATCTCTTCACTAAATGCCCACCTTGCACTTTTATATCCTGCTTTTGTTGGGAAAGGGCACACCTATGGGTTTGGAAAAGGCATCGTCCGTTGAATGGGACATTAAACCATGATTCTGTGTACAGGAGGGTCATAACGTGCACATTAGGGAACCCAACGGATGGCCTTTCCGGAAGCTACCAATTTTTTTGTCTCTTAACACATGTTAAGTGAGTTCTTTTTTCACGGCATTTAACTGGTTACAGCCTATTCATGTAAACAGTTAAACTATCCAATATCGAAATTCGGATAGTTGAACTGATTACATGAATTTTTAAGGAAGAGTATATTTGGTGAAAATATAAGATATTAGTGACTCTGTACAAATTTCGATTTTGAACGATATGTTTTCAGTACTTAAAAAGGTATAGCAGTTTGAATATTGGAAAACAGAAATGTTTTTAAAACGACCGAGATAAACTAGGAGTTCTATAAGTATTGTCCTTATTTCTCATGCAACATGCAGTGAATAAATAATTCGCAAACATGATGCGACTATAACCCAAACCCGAACAGCTCTGTTATGCGACACCCCGGTACCAACGACGGGAAATACTCTAGATTATGATGCGCCTGAACTTTCTTCTCCATTATCATAAGTTTAGTGCTAATGAAATATTTACATTGTGTACAATGAAATTGTGACTTTATTTCTTTGCAAAAGCTTTAAATATATTTATATTTATTTGAATTTTTATCCAGTCCCATCTCAACAGTTTTCACAGCTGATAAAGTAATGGGAAAAATGTCTATTATAATGAGTCTAATACTTCTACAATTTGCAAGTGTGTTTACTTAAATATAAAGGGTTGCCGGGGTTGTCTTAGTCGGTAGGTCGCCAGGCTTGTAATCTGCAGTTTCCAGGTTCGAGTCTACCTGTGCCAGCGTTGAGATTGATCTCTGCTAAACCCAATCCTTGCTCTCTGCGGGAAGGAGGAAACCGATGGACTTGAAAAGCCACCATCTTTCTAAAGGAGCATTATCCGTGGCTCCGTGTGCTGGGAAGTCATACTTTATATGCAAGGTGAAAGGTAAGGTGTATGGCCTTATCGGGGAGACTGCTATCTGTCTCCTAATCACATGACTAGTGTGAATGTTCCTCCCAAGGTTGACAGATGTCCAGTAGATCCCCTCCCCCAACCTTCTCTGAGCTTTCGGGGTGCTTGTGACCTGGTCATTTAGCCCATTGTGTGCACTAAAAGTGTCACTTGGAGGTAAAACAATCCAATGAAGCAGATGGAATCGACCCTTCTAGGTAATCCACTGTGTTCATTAAAGTGTACATGGTATGGCCAAAGAATCTGCAAGAGGCTTATGACTTATACGTTATTTCGCACAGGTCATGAGACGTTTCCCTACAACTCATTCAGAGCTTCAGAAAGGTCTGAATTTTTTTTCAGTCATTTGATTCAGTAATGATATACAATTTAGTACATGAGTAGTGTTTTTTACTTAAATTAATACCAAACATGTTTTTTTAATACACTAAAATGTGTACATATTTATTTTGGTTTTTAATGAAGTTTTCCTTTACTGTTCAATATGTGCAAGTTTAAATAATACACATTATGTGTTCTGCTTATGCATTTCCGAAATTCAGTTTATTTAATCTGCTGTATGTATTATTCCTATTCTTAAGTTGCAAAATGTTTGGTAGTGTGGAATGTCGACCATTCCCCCCCCCCCCCTCACGTACACAGAATCCAGGAGAGTTGGGAGTCTATTAAAGCTTTTATGCCTTGGCAAGTCTACCTCGATGACTAATCAAGGCAGACATTGCCTTTTGAGTCTTTTGCTCCTGTGGCTTCAAGATACTTTAATCCGCTTTTGCTATTAGATATAGCTTTTACTGCATAACGGGCCATGGTTTAACCGACCCATCCGACTGACGGCAGCACTTCGAAGTCTACATACGTATGCTTTAGAATAGGTACATGAACCATTTAAAGTAAAACAAATGTTTCACTTTTTGCAAACAAAAATTTAAAGGTAGTTTTGATTTTTTTATCTACAGGTAATTCTTTAGTAATCATTAAAGAATAGATGAAAGTACTAATGCTTTTTCCTTTTGAAATTAATATAATTTAATGAAGTGATACATTCATAAGCAATTCTGCTTCAATTTCATCATGCTCTCTTTGGAACACAAAAATAAGTATCAAAAGTGATGAGGTTATTAGCATATTTTTATGAGAAGCAAACTGTAAGCTCAATTTAAAGGGCAACTCATTAACTGCATTGTTTTAATTTACGTAGCGTCTGATCCTTTAGAAATTCTCTTATCCACAACTATATACAACATTGCTTTCCTTATCACACTAACAAGTATAAGCTTCGTTACTTCAAAAACGTTTTCAATTCTAATGTTTACTAATAATTAATTTCCTCACGCAGAAGCAAAAATTGCTCGAACAAATTTGATTTCTGAGCACTTTTTATTGCTAAAAAATAAATGGCGTGTATAACGGTATTATAGTTTGATTACTAGGTGAGAGAAATTGCGAATGAAAATAATTAGTTTTTCAGAGTAAGGGAATTTAGAACTCAGTATGCATAACCAACCAAAGAGATTGTACTAATAGGTGAGTGAGATCGCAAACAGAATTATTCCTGCGATGGTTTTGCTATTTAATGTTGGAGTGCTTTTTTTATTATATGTTCTTAAGACATGAAAGCGTATACAGTAATGTAACTGGGGTATGGAAAAATTACAGGAAACTATTTCCATATATTTATGAAAATATTTCACACAGTCATCATTCTTGAGATACTTCTGGGTGGTAATGTTTTGAACATGGTGGGCTAAATGGCCAGGTCACAAAGACCCCCAAGGCTCAGAAAAGGTTAAGGGAAGAGAACCCACTCGACAACTGTTGGGTATCACATGATAACCTCCCGTCAAGGATATTTAGCGTGTTGTTTAAAGTGCACAGGTTATGGTTCTCCTGCACACAGCGCCACGGTGTAACGTCCACATCCGACGGACGGTGGGCTTCCCAAACCAATAGGTGTACCTTATTGACCAACGGCAAGGTGGAGAGTTTTGAGGAGATAAATCTCAACGCTGGCCCAGGTGGGACTGGAACTGGAGAACTAATGATTCCCAATTTCAAGTTCAAGCGTAAGATTTATCTGCGCAAAACGTTCGCCCAGCTCTTGGTCAATACGAGACACCTATGGGCTTGGAAAGGTCACCGTCCATAGGATGGGACCACGTTAAAGGATAAGCTGGATGTCCTTGACCGGAGACTATCATTTGTCTCCAAACAGCTGTCCAGTGGGTCCCCTCTCCCAACCTTCTGTGAGCATTCGGGATCCATGTGACCTGGCCATTTAGTCCATTTTGTGCAAAAAAGTGCCGCTCCAAGGTAACTCGACCTATGCAATGGGCTAAATGGCCAGGTCGCACAGGATAATAAAAGGTTTGGGGAAAAGGATCCACTGGATAGTTAAAATTAAACATGCCATAAAGGGACTGAAAAGTAAAATAAGCACCTGGTCCTGACAGAATCACAAATCAAATGATTAAATACTTTCCATATAAGATTATTTCTCGACTCAGGAATATTTTCAACAAACAATTGAGAATAAATCATGTCCCTGACATCTGGAAATTAGCCCACATCACTATGATTCACAAACCGCAGCATCAATCCAACTTTCCACAAGGCTTCCATCGCATACGTTTGTTGTCATGCATTGGAAAACATTTTCAAAGAATTATTCTGAACAGAATTGATGCTGTCACACTGACTAACTCTGTTATTCCACCGTGTCAATTGGGATTCACAAAGCAACACTCAATTGTTCACTGGCTGCTCAGAATTGTGGAAATCAGAACCGAAAGCCACCGACGGCGGCTTTTCCAAGCCCATCGGTGTCCGCTACTGATTAGCGCAGGGCGGGGAGTTTTTGGGAGATGAATATCAATGCTGGTCCAGGTGGGACTCCAACCTGGGAACTACATATTACGAGCCTGGCGCGCTACCGACTGAGCCCCCCTGCATAAAGAATGGGTCGCTCTTCTTCATGCAGAATAATGTAAAACAGATTCGACTGCTAAAATGACCGTGGTGTTTCAAAAAAAATAAAACAGTGCAGAGGCAAAACTGGTCACCGTAGTTATGGATAATGAGAAGATGGATACTCCTGATATATGCATTCATAAATTCTAGAACTTAAATGATTTGATTAACTAAGAAGATATTTAACCAGGCGTGTTTAAACGACAGAGTATTGTTCTTTTACACCCAAATTTTCCTAGAATGTCTTGTGTTCTAGGTGCTATGGCTCCGGATACCAAGAAATATCAACTTTTATGTAATCTATACTTAAGTTGCTGCGAAGTATAGTGTAATATTTAAAACTGTTATTAATGAGAAAAGATCGTTTAGCAGATTTTCGCAGATCTATCATGTACTCATTGCAGTTGAAGCAATATGATCTTTATCGAACTAAAACTGATATCTTGACAGAGTTTTGACTTTCAAATTACATTTGATTTTTATTATAATATTCTGTTCAAAGAATTGTTCATTATTCAAAAAAGTGAAGCTTTCAATTGAATTTCAGATCTTTATAATATAGTAACTCTGTGATATAAATTACTTATTTGTTATCATTTTAAAACTTCCGTCAGAATGGTAATTTTACATTATTTAATTTTCAAAAGCTAGGCATGGATGTATGTGTTGTTTTTCTGCTGAGGTCCTGCCATCCTCTCAGATCTTTTACTTTGGCATATAAACTGACAGGCTCCTGTCAGACCTCTGTGGCAAGCAGCTGCT
Source organism: Ryuthela nishihirai (assembly GCA_038380435.1). Lineage (NCBI taxonomy): Eukaryota > Metazoa > Arthropoda > Arachnida > Araneae > Heptathelidae > Ryuthela > Ryuthela nishihirai. Next base: position 57,013,382 of record JAWZYU010000026.1, read on the forward strand.
TGAGGGGGTATTTATTTATTTTATTTTATTTTTAATTATAAAGTACGAAATCGACTGCCAAAAACTAAGATGGTTCCGGCAGAATCTTCTGCTATTGCAGAAGAGTGAATTTTATAATGTGGCTATAAAAGGAAGCTTAAAAATTCCATGCTTATCCTTATATTCTGCCTGCTTCATATGCTCTGTTTACGTGTGCTGGTGTAGAAGTGCTTGCCCTAAATACACCAAGGTGTGTCAGGTGTTAAAATAAATATATATATATATGTGTTGTATCTAGTGCTAGGGAGTTGGGAGGGGGGGGGGGTGCTAGGGAAAAGGGAGTGATGCTGAAATACTAATCTTAATGAAGTAAAAATCAGAATATACAGATTGAATCTTTAAAGTTTGGCTAGTATTAGATATCCATATTAAATACAAAGATTGCCTGTGGAAATAGACTTCAACAATTATTCATCTCAAAAAAATTATCGTTGACACAGCGAGAATCGGATCCTTAACTCTCTTGATACATGCCAGAGAGTTCAACCGTTAAAGCAGGCATCAGACGGTAATAATCTTCCAGGATAAGATTTATAGGTCTTATCCTGGAAGATACGTCTGATGCGTCGATTCCCGCTGCGTCAACGATAATTTTTTTCCAGATGAATAATAGTTTAGATAATTTTCAGTTTCAGCAAGACGAAAGTAATCTAGAAATGCTTTCGTAAGATGATAATATATTTCTCGTAGATCGTACATCGTATAATCATATTCGATGTATCGGGTAATAATTTTACTCTTAACCATCTCCATCATAAAGATATGCTTATTTGGCATGAGTAATAACAAAATATATAGGTAAACCACCCTTAGGTGGGCCCCTAAGGGCAAACATAAGAAAAGCTAAAAATAGCAGTAAAATTGTGTAAGAAACCTAAAATGGTTAGGTCTCCTCAGAGAACGCTACCGTTTTAGGCGTCTTGTACTTGTTCGAAACATTATGATCGTAAAGAATCAGAGAAGAAATAATCTCATTGGGATTATTGCTTACAGCCTCAAAGAAACCTTTTTGAGGTGCGTTTTATATGTGTATTTATATATATGATCGATGCTCAGGTCTTTATGGAGTTGTCTATTAGTGAGAAACCAGAGGGCATCGACCGCAGTTCTCAAAATCTTGTTCTGTAAGACCTGAATCTTACAAATATTGGTGGTGTAGTATTCGCCCATATGGGTGAAGCATACAGAATCACTGGTCTGATGATTAGAGGTCATTTGTCAGGTCTACTCACATCTTCAATGGGCATCTTTTATGAGTTGAACGGTTACAATTAAAAGGTAGTGAAATATTTATCAAATATATTACAAAACTGAAATAGACCAGTATCTTTTCAAAAACAATGTTTAAAGAATCTTAACTTTTATAAGTTTCATAATTTACTGTATCACATTCTAAAACATTATTATCGCTGCTAAATGATAAATTCAGTTTATATTCTGTACTGTATTAGCATTATCTTGCCACCTTAAGTGGATCAATGGCCATATTTGCACCGAAAATATAAACTAGCTGAAATGAAGAACAAAGTTGAAAATATTTTTATTCTTATCAAATGTGCTGTTTTTGTTTATTAAACTGCCTTATTAAATGTAACAATCAGATTATTGTATACATTAAGCAGTCACTTTATTAGATACTCTCAATAGGGCACAGCAATATTTTCAATATATTTTTCATAGGAAAATGCGATTAAAAATAAACATAATTAAATCCAAGTTTTTAGAAATATCGGATTCAGTATTTAAATAATTATGAAGGCAAAGAAAACTTAAGAACTCATTTCAAAATTGGTGAAAATTAGTATTGAACATCTAAAAACATATTCATTCTTTTCATCATATTCGGGTTGCTAAAGTTTAATGTAACAGTTATTGCTTCCGTTTCAATCTTTTTAAGTTAACTTTGGACATCAACTATATAAAGTTGAAAATTGCTGCTATTAAATATTCCAATTTCCATAACTCTCTAACTACCAAACGAGATTTAATGTATCATCATACATCACACTAAAATAAAACTAAGGATGTCCGAAAACGAAACGATAGGAAGTCACAGTTTACCTTAAAAATATTAAGAAGTTATTGAGCTCTAAAACCTCGATTGCTGATTCATATCATGGAACTTTACCTAATAAAGTAACCACTGAAAGTATATTTTTTGAAATTATATTAGGGAGGGGAAATTGTTTTTCAAAAGATTAAAAAATAGGTAATCAGTAAATAAACACTAAGAAAACGACAACCAGTAAGTAAATGGAAACTAGTGGTGTATTTTGCATCAATGCTTAAGCATTTTAAAATGTTTAAGTACAAAAATGTAAAAAAAAAAGTTTGAAAGGTATATATTTATATATATATACAATCCCAAATTACCCCTTTAAATACGTCCCTTGTTTTATGATTTTGCTCTTTACATTATTTTTGAATATCATAATATTATGCATTTCAAATTTTTTAAGGAAAAGGCTTTTATTTTTAAATAAAGAATACTAAAATCTAGTAATATGACAACTTAAATTAAACGTGGTACGAGGAAGGAAAAACAAAATGTGTAACTTAGGTTTCCTGTGCATTTCAGCATAAGGTTTCAAATCAACTATCAAAGTTAAATTCGCTTCCATAAAATGCTAAAAATAATGTTGATAAATAATACAGCCGTTATTTATTCTATACAAGGAAGTTCATATTCATGTGATTTAATACCGAAATGGAAAATTAAGAGAGCGAAATAAAAATGCAGAAACGAAATACAAAGTTCAGTGCGAACAAGTCTAGTGGCGTTTGCAGACACTGACCAAGTTGTTCATTTAACGGCCGAGGATCAATTCAAAGTCATGATATCTCTTACTCATCAGCCTCGTCGTTCTGTCGATACTCGTCGTGCCTGCAGATGGGGGGAGGGGTATAGTTGGCAGCTGCGTGACATTGGTCTCTAAACTTCGTTATAATGCAGCCAATGACAATTATAAATGCTTCAATGACACTGTTTTTTCGCTGTATCGCTTGCTTAATTTAGCTAGCACATTAGAGTAGGAGTTCTCAACGTTGGGTAAGCGGGAAAAAAAATTTTGGGGTACGCCGTGAGATCTCAGTAGTCGTTAGATATATGTTATATATATGTGTGTTTTATTTTATTCGCATTGTTATACTATAAATAAAGTTTTATCTATCTATACAAGGGTTAAGCCAGTTACATACATATTTCCAAGGGGTACGTGAAGCATAAGAGGTTGAGAAACACTGCATTAGAGGAATATCTCATGTTTCAGGAGCGTTCTTTTCCATTCGCACAGTTGTTTGTTGATATATCCTATTATTCTGTAGTTTATACTCTGCTTTTGACGGCTTTACAAGCATTTTTATATTGGTCAATAGGGGCCAACGGATGTCTCAGCTGCGCCCTGTTTATCTGTTGCTCAGCACAACTTTTTGGACGATGATAACAAATGACGAAAATAAAGGGGAGGGTATTGATGATGGTGACAACCATTTACAATGGAATCGTACCCTGCACACCCAAGTTGCTAAGCAGCATGAGCTAGTGTGCAAAAGAACTATTCTACATTGTTGTTAGGTTGTCTTTTCCCATTTGTTTAATTTACATGTGGAACAAGAAAGTGAATCTGGGAATATGCATAGACGTTAGTATAAAGTTTCCAGGTGGGGGAAGGATTGCTTCAGGGTGACAGGCAAAAGAAAATCATTGTTTCAAAATAGAAATTTCTATGTCGAGCATTTCATAAATGAGTGAAATTGCACACAAGCAATCATCCTACATCACACTAAAATAAAACTAAGGATGTCCGAAAACGAAACGATTGGAAGGTAACTTGTGATTGAAAATTCATGTAAAATATATTTTCCATAATAATAAAAATTCAGAAAATAAAAGAAAACGTGTAAAAAATTGCTTTTTGTTGAAGAAATAGAAAACATTAATTTTTGGCACATATGATACAATTTTACGTAAATTAATATTTAAAAGTTTCCAATGGGATTTACCAAGGGCAATTCCTCCATACCACCACTGCCGACGTCCATGCATACAATCACGCATATACATCGATATCAAATTTAGAAAATTGTTTTGAGTCGGGTGGATAAGAACTCACGATACCTGTACAAGAAAAACAATTTTCTGTCACTTGAAGGCATTGTTTTCCTCGCTTCCGAATAACACCCGAAGTCAGCGGCAATACCCAAGTGAGTTGAACGTAAGGGTTATAACCGTCGCCCTTGAAGAGTTGAATATTTCTAAGGCGGTCCCTTAAAATCAGACTCGAGCATGTCTCCTTTATAACTTTTACTGTAAACTTCTTCTGGTAATGTACAACTCCAGTGCAATAACCATTCAGATTAGTTAGTCAACTCCTTCATGTCGACCAGCTAAAAGATCATGAAATCATTCTTATCCAGTGATATCAATCTCAGATGAGAAATGTTTCGAACCAGGCATGATACTAACCACGACATTATGATATTATGTAGATATCTCCACCCAGATGAATGCAATTTTCCTCTGAAATTAATAAAGATTAATTAGTTATTTCCTGCCCTTTTAATTCAGTTAAACTGAAAATTGAAGAATTAAGCTAAAAAGAACTGGCTTTTGGTGAAGAAAAGAACAGGACCAACGAAATTTATATACTTCGTATTATATTCGAAATATATATTACTACCTGTTTCGCAGTACTAGCTGGAGGCAGAGAGATACTATTACTTAAATTGAATTATGATTTTTCTCAGGTAAGATAATAAAAAACTTGCATTTTCCCCAAACATTACTAGAATTATTTTTAATGTATTCTCTTTGATTCAAAATCGTAACCATTTTAAAATCACATTTCTATATTTATTAGTAGACTAAAATTCCCATTCGTATATTGTTTTCTTGAATATCGGCCTTTAAAACATATTGCAGATTACTGCACTGGATGTTAATAATTAATGGCATTTGAAACATAAATATTTTGGTCACTATTGATAAGAATATTAACAACTGTCAGAAGTAGCTTTTTCTTTAATGGACTTTGTGTATTATGCTGTTTCTCAACTCGTGGAAAGTGAAGGTCGTCCATGTTGGCTGCGATGTCTTCAAAATAAATATTAAGAATTCAGAAATAATCATTACACTTTTTTCAAATTATAAATAAAACTACTACTATGTTTCTCAAAGTACCTTTATGTTTTTCGCAAAGTTTTTTACCGTAATTTTTCTTTTGCCCTTTCGCAATTAAAACTTATTCATAATAAAATTATTGCATTATTTATGGCCAAAAATTATAAATGATTAATATAAAACCAAAATTCATACTTTACGTAAAAATATTATATTTTATTTTATCGCATAGTACTAATATTCTTTGATAAATGGTCAGTGGGGCATAATTTTCAAAAGGTTGAGAACCACTGTATATGACATTTTTGTATTGGATGCGATAATGATATCAATGGTATATTCAGGAGACTGCCTTAAGAAAGCATCATTCAAGTAGCTAGGGTGATTGTAGACTTTTAGTAATATCTACAAACCCAAAACCTTGTGTACACACTGCACATTTTTATTCTGCACACTAGGCCTTTTTGCTGGGGGACGTTCCTTTTATCGAAATATGTTTTGCATATTTCATTATGTTTTCTCATGCTTTATTTGACTAGGCATTTTAACTAAAAGCTATAACAAGCAATCGACATTTAAATGTATAATAATGATCAGTTCCAATTTCACTTCTTTCATTCGCATATAAAAATATCGGTATTCATGGAGATACGACTTTTCAAATTAGTTGGGATACAGTTTATCTATAGCAGAGATTCTGAAACTGTGAGGCAGAAGGATGGGAAGGTTTTATTTTTAATAATGAACTTGTTAACAAGAGGACTGATGAAATAATTAGAGGTGGGGAAGAAAGAGGGATTTTCAAAATCCAAAAGGAGGGTGTGATGCCGATAGATGTAGTAACTCCTCATCTATAGCGTTTGAGAGCAAAACTCTAAGGTATAAAACTTGAGAAAAGCTTTTATTACAAATATTACACAGAAAACATTTGCATCCCTGTGGAATGTGTATAAAGATTGCTTTTAATAATTAAATTATCTGTATTTGTTTTAAGAAAAACATTGTTTTAATTGTAAAATTATTACTTTTCAAATGCACATCACAACCATGAGATGTTCCTTTTCCACTACGTTAAAAGATAAATTTAAATTCTACATTTATCATCATTCATGAGAATCATAGTAGAAATGAAGCATTTACTCTATTATGTGAAAAGAGGTTTTCAGATATGATGAGAAAATAAATGGTTTATTACAAACTGGCATGAGGCTTCCAATTCCTCTGCGCTAAAAGATGGTTTCTTAGATTTGATGGGTGAGAAAAAACGTTATTGCAAGTATCATCACATTCACGAGGCTTCTCTTATGTATGTGTTAAATGATGGCTTTTCAGAGTCAATGTCTCAGAATGGTTTTTTGACAGACAAAAGAAACTGGAACTCATGAAATAATTAGCTGAAAAAAATTGGTTTTGCCATGAGGGTGATTCGAACCGTCTCCAGGAAACATGCCTGTTATGCTACCATTACACCACCAATGGCTAATCTTTTCTCAGTTTGTGTGACCTTATAAACTTTCCTGATTATTTTGATTCGCACAATGGCGCCATCTATCTGGAAGTGGACAACTCTTTTGCCTCATACAGACGTTATTATTTATCACTCACGCTCATGGCGTTAATCAATAAATCAGTAGTAAAGGATCACAGGAAATGTCTTATGAGTTACATATCTACTGGACATATCCTGTGATTCCTTACTACTGAAAAGAAACTGTCCTTTGGGGAAGCCAGTTTTGAGATTGCTTGAGGCTTTTATTTTGTGTGCATTAAAAGATAATTTTCGAGAATTGATATGAAAATATTTTATTCAAAACGTCATATGCATGAGGCTTGTCTTTTGGTATGTTAAAAGTTCTCGTTACAGATGTAATAACTTTGAAAATTTTTTATTGAAAACACCACCATAATAATTTTCCTTTGCATGTGTAAAAAGATGGACTCTCAGAGTTAATGTCTGAGAACAGGCTTTATGACAGACATCACACACAAGGCTTTTATTTTGTATGTGTTAAAAGATGCATTTCACAGTCGATTTCTGAGAAACAGTCTTATAACAAACATCAGATATATAAGGCTTCTCTTTTGAATGTGTGAAAAAATGAATCTGAGAGTCGATGTGAGAAAAAGATTTCTGTCAAATATCACATACATAAGGCTTCACTTTTGTCTGCGTTAAAATACGGTTTTTCAGAGAATGTCAGAAAAAGCTTTAAAGCAAACATCACATAGATGAGGCTTCTCTTTCGTATGCGTTAAAAGATGGCTTTTCAAGTACTATGTCTGAAAAACCTTTATGCAAGGCATCATATACATGATATTTGGTGTGCATTAAATGTTTTTAAGCTGTCTGAGAAAAGGCTTTATGGCAGACATCACATACAAGGCTTTTCTTTTTTATACGTTAAAAGATGGTTCTTCAGTGACGATGTCTGAGAAAGGCTTTATGGTAGACATCTCATATGACACTTCTGTTTTGTGTGTTAAAAGGTGCCTTTTCAGATTCGATGTCAGAGAAAAGGCTTTATGGCACACATCACACACACAAGGCTTCTCTTTTGTGTGCGTTAAAAGATGGCGTCTCAGGTTCGATGTCAGAGAAAAGGCTTTATGGCAAACATCACATACATGAGGCTTCTCTTTTGTGTGTGTTAAAAGATGGCTTTTCAGGGTCGATGTCAGAGAAAAGGCTTTATGGCACATGTCACACACACGAGGCTTCTCTTTTGTGTGCGTTAAAAGATGGCTTCTCAGGGTCGATGTCTGAGAAAAGGCTTTATGGCACACATCACATACATGAGGCTTCTCTTTTGTGTGTGTTAAAAGATGGCATCTCAGGTTCGATGTCAGAGAAAAGGCTTTATGGCACACGTCACATACATGAGGCTTCTCTTTTGTGTGTGTTAAAAGATGGCGTTTCAGGGTCGATGTCAGAGAAAAGGCTTTATGGCACACATCACACACATGAGGCTTCTCTTTTGTGTGTGTTAAACGATGGCTTCTCAGGGTCGATGTCTGAGAAAAGGCTTTATGGCACACATCACATACATGAGGCTTCTCTTTTGTGTGCCTTAAAAGATGGCATCTCAGGTTCGATGTCAGAGAAAAGGCTTTATGGCACACGTCACATACATGAGGCTTCTCTTTTGTGTGTGTTAAAAGATGGCGTTTCAGGGTCGATGTCACAGAAAAGGCTTTATGGCACACATCACACACATGAGGTTTCTCTTTTGTGTGTGTTAAAAGATGACCTTTCAGGGTCGATGTCTGAGAAAAGGCTTTATGGCACACATCACACACATGAGGCTTCTCTTTTGTGTGTGTTAAAAGATGGCTTCTCAGGGTCGATGTCTGAGAAAAGGCTTTATGGCACATATCACATACATGAGGCTTCTCTCTTGTGTGTGTTAAAAGATGGCTTTTCAGAGACGATGTCTGAGAAAAGGCTTTATGGCAGACATCGCATACATTAGGCTTCTCTTTTGTGTGCGTTAAAAGATGACTTTTCAGAGACGATATGCGAGAAAACGGTTTATGGCAGACATCGCATACATGAGGCTTCTCTTTAGTGTGCGTTAAAAGATGGTTTTTCAGAGACGATGTCTGAGAAAAGGCTTTATGGCAGACATCGCATACATGAGGCTTCTCTTTTGTGTGCGTTAAAAGATGGCTTTTCAGAGACCATATGCGAGAAAACGGTTTATGGCAGACATCGCATACATAAGGCTTCTCTTTTGTGTGCGTTAAAAGATGGCTTTTCAGGGTCGATGTCAGAGAAAAGGCTCTATGGCACACATCACATACACGAGGCTTCACTTTTGTGTGCATTAAAACATGTCTTCTCAGATGCGATGTTTTAGAAAAGGTTCTATGGCAGACATCACATACACGAGGCTTTTCTTTTTTGTGTGGTACAAGATGTCTTTTGGAATGGAATATCTGGACAAAGGTTTGATTAGAAGCATATGGCTTCCGCTTTCTGAATGATAAAATATCTCTTTTCAGAGGAAATGACTTAGAAATGTTTTTATTATGTACGTCATGGGTACGAGATTCCTCGTTTCTATGCATTAAACTATAAGCTTTCAGATTTGGCGTTTCAACAAGACCTTTATTATAAATTTCACCACAACAAAACTTCTCCCTCATATTTGTGAAATGACGACTTTTTGAATGCGCAAGGTTTTCAGCATACAAATAAAGGTTTCTTTTATTTTGGGTATAAATAATTTTCTCACGTACTTCTTTTGTTTCTAGAGAATTAACAGAAACATGACATCCATGGGCTTTTTCTTTAGTATGTTTCAGATGCTCTTTTTCAATAAACGTTTTATAAGGAATATCAAAACCATTAATTGACTCTTTTATATCTGTCTTAGATTTTGTATCTCTTCTTCTATCAGTCTTCTTCTTACAGATATCATTGCCAGGATACAGTTTTTTATTAACAGTGAATGGGCGTTTCATCAGATTTCTTCGCCTAAGAAATATTTTCCGATAAGAATAACAAACATAGGAATATTTATTTCTTCTTTTCACCATTTTGTTCATAAAACTAAAAATCTTATCAGAAATCTTTTATTTTGCCTGCACACACTAAGTAAATATTAAGTATAGTATATTAAGGAATGCTTCTGCAGGAATACTAAAGCTCTCTTCTGTGTATTTTGTGTGCAGCATTTCATGTTTATCACATGCAGAGTTGTTATAAAATATCTCTATAAACGATATATTCGTCATCTTGTGAATTGTAGCCTACTTTACGAAGAAATTGATTTCTCTACAAATATGACAGATTTATCCCATAGGAATAAAAACCTTTGTATAGTATGGATTATGAGTTTCTGTGAAATAATATACTTCTTATGCCATTAAACATTTTGAATTTCTTGGTTGATCATTCCATCGCAATATATTCATTGCAACAGCAATGTGAAAGTGCAAAAGTACATATTTTAAAATGAAGAACGAATCTTCACAATGAAGACAGCATACTTCGTGGCACACTTCTACCTAAGGAAATAAAACAAGATAACTGAAAGGAAAAGTTATCACTTCGAATATATTTAACAAAGCGCTGCAATTATTACTACATAGAAATCTTTAATCATTTGTCATTGCAATGAATGAGTGCTTTCTTTTAATATTTAAAAATAACATAATATATATATAAAGAAAAAATAATAAGTATAAAGCAAACAGAATAACGTAATCGCCTCTGACGAATATGGGAATCGGATGTTCGAAGAGAATAAAGCTTTTTGTTTACTTACTTTTGCACTATTTAGAAGTTTTCATTCGACTAAACAGATCAATGGATTTCCCCATCATTCATTATGCATTGCGAAGTATTTATTTAGTAAATTGCATTGCAAAGTATTTATTTAGTAACTATAAATCATAAAAAGTATTTGTCTCTTATATCTTAAAGTTAAAAACTTGATTTTTCTCACACCTCTCTGAGGGGACAGATTATTGTTGTCAATAGAACTGACACTCTATCACCAAAAGTTCAGTTTTCTACCATAAACAGATCGCTTGCAACATTCGTTAAAAGTTTTGCCGTTTTCCATACATAGTGATGTTTAACCGTATCCATTGAAACCACCTAAATATTTGAAAAATGCGAATTCTCAGATTTTGTTAATAACAAACCAAAAAAAAAAAGTTTTCGAATTATGTATTAAAATCAAACAGTTGCGTTTGCCACCCACTCTGGACGTAAGGGATCAATTCATTACTGCCAATGGAAACTTCGTGTCCTTGACCAACAATTCATGTTTCAAGCCTAAATATATCATCACAATATTCGTTAAAAAATTTGAAATTTTTGACTTTTCCACCGTTAGAAGGCGCATTTATAGCATGTGGGAAATTCGGAAAGTTCAAATCGTAATATTTGAGCCATACCTATCCAACCTAAAATCAATATTTCATATATCCCTAAGCACACACAATTATCTATTAAATCAAACAAGCTGCACTGCATTTCCCTACCCCCCCCCCCCCGAGTTACAGGGGTTAACACATTCTTGCCTACGAAAATTTCGTGACTTTCACATTCCTAAACTAAAATTTCAAATTTCCAGCATAACTAAATCGTTTGCAATATTCGTTTCAAAATTTCAAATTTTTCCACCATTAGAGGGTGGGAGAGGTCATGCAGACGACAAACATAATAAAAAATTAATTAACTTTTTAAAAGTAACAATCTTCCTGGCTTTAAGCAAAACCTAGAGCTAAAACATACCGATGTTGAAATGACTTGCTCTCTTGGTATTCGTGTGAAAGGAAGATAGGAAGCCAGCAATTTTTTGACTTGGTTAATCGGTACCTTATAATTGTCTCATTATAGGAGATAATATTTGAAGGAAATCCCACACGTAAAAAGGCAGTATAATGAAATGGTGATTTGGATTTCCCACAGCAATAGCCACAAGTTTCAATTTCAGATATAACGTATTGTCGTCGACCACCTGAAATTTCCGTCCCCTTTTTTTCTGTGAGGAAGAAGGGTAGACGTGAAACTCGAGGTCCACACATCACATGCTTTCATTTTCGGAGGGGGGGGGGAATCCCAATGATACTCTGGGCATGACAAGCCTTCATCTGCCACATTGAGCGCCCAGATCGATTAACTGTTGGGGAAGATACGGCGGTACCATGGATAAATCTGTTGGAACAACCGTTTCCAGAAACACTAACCGAGAAAGTTGAAATGAAAAGCAGTATGAAGATAGGTAGAAAGATGCACTATATTCAAATGTTTGCATCTTTCGCATTATTGTGATCAGCATGGAAATATTACTAAAGCTTATTATCATTATTGAAATAAACACATACTTTATGATGTTTCAAGTTTTTTATTCTTTGATGAATGTAGTCCAAATTGAATACAATAATAAAAGAAATCAATGAATATCTATTAATAGTTGTTTAAACAAAACAAACTGTTTAAACAGAACAATTACACAGATTTTTATTTAATATTTAGGAACGTTTTGCGATAATACACTATTAAAGTTATAGGGCAGTTTAAAGATATACACTTGCATTGGTTAGATACAATAATTATAATTACCTTTAGACATTGTTTAGGAATATTGACAAAATCCAGTTCTTCAGAGTTGTTCCTAAATGTGGATTTTGGCATTATCTAAAAAATGTCTAAATATATAAATGGCCTGTAAATGGTAGCTAGGCGTAAACTGGAAGGAGAGCTGTGTACCAATCCCTAGTGATGATGCACAGAACCGGCCAGGTCCAGCACCTAATGTCCGACCCCGCCTTCTCGTGGTGCAGGCCGTTAGTACCTTTCAAAAGAGATATTCTCTTTTGGAAGGGAACGGAAGGGGAGGGCTGCCAGTTCAGTATGGCCTGCTGATCTGGTCATCTATGGCCACTTTTTTCTTTTTTTTCAACCCTGCTGAGGAGTGGTCAACTTCACAGGGTCCTGGTGCTGACCATTTATACCTACTAGACTGGACTTGTTTATGGATTAGAGCTTGATTATTGATCCTGAACTTGCTGCACTGGTGGGCCTCTGTTGAGGGAGAGTCTGCCGCTGTGTTTTCTGTTTGCTTGTGGGTTGCCAGCTCTAAGTGAACAGAGGCATGGGATACCTTATATCAGCTGGTGGATAATCCTAATCAGAGGCCATCGCAGGTACCTGAACCTTACTTATCTAGTTGGGCATCGTCAAGCCTAAACTGGAGTAATGCGTCTCAGGCAGGCCATGTGGCTCTTGATAAAGTCCACTTGAAAAGGTGGTGCCTGAAGTTCCTACCAGCATCGGTGACTTCAGCCTTTAGCGGAGGAGGAACGGATCTTTGCCCCATGCCTGCGATCAGGGGGCTGTTTGATATTGTTGGCCCTACCAATCTCAATAAACATAGTTTCTTTAAAAATCCTACTAATCATTTTCTCTCTGCAGGAACGTGGAACGTGAGGACATTACATAGAGATTATTCTCTTGATGTCCTCATGCAGGAATTCCAGCGCTATAACCTATATATTCTAGACTTGCAAGAGACCAGATGGACAGGTAAAGGTGAGATACTTAAAAATAACTTTAAATTTCTCTTTACAGGGAGGGAGGATGGAAAGCACCACCAAGGCGTGGGTCTGCTGCTCAGCAGACATGCTAGTGATGCTCTTCTAGGATATGAGTGCATTAATGAAAGGTTTCTTACAGCAAAATTTCAGACAAGCATTGAAGACTTGAATGTTATCTGCTGTTATGCCCCCACTGAGGATGCTGATGAGGATGAGAAGGATAGGTTTTACGGACAACTTCAGGATATTTTGAATTCTGTCAAGAAAGGAGATATTACCCTTGTTCTTGGTGACTTCAATGCCAAAGTTGGTACTGACTCTGATCTTTGGGGAGGGGTGATAGGCCCTTTTGGTATTGGTAGCTGCAATGGCAATGGGCAACGTCTCCTACAGGTAAGTAAACTCAATGGTTTCAGAATAACTAACACATATTACAAACACCGCGACATATATAAATACACATGGGTCTCACCTGATGGGCTGCATAGGAATATGATTGATTATATATTAATTAACAGCAAATGGGCTAGTTCTGTTAAAAATACCAGGGCATATAGGGGAGCTGAAATTGGATCTGACCATTACCTTGTTAACAGTGTCTTGCAACTTAAACTTAAAAAGTGTTGTGCTAGGGTTAAAAAATTTACCTTTAATACTGAAGCTCTGAAAGACCCAGTTATAGCTAAAGCTTACCATGATAGGTTACTTAGTCATTATGACAATCATGGTTTGCTTAATACTGAAGTTGAGGAAGAATGGGGCCATTTTAAACAGGCTTTTTTGGAAACTAACAGTACTCTTTTAGGAAAAAAGGAGCAGAGGAGACAGAATTATTTAAGTGATAAGGCACTTGAGCTTATTTCAGAAAGAAGGAACTGCAGGAATGTCCTTAATCAGTACCCTACTAGTCCTAATAGAAAAGATTACAGAGAGCTTAATAAATGTGTAAAGGATCAGTTACCTACTGATAAAAATCTTTGGCTTGATAGCTTGGCTGACAAAGCTGAGGAAGCAGTTAGGCAGCACAACAGCAGAGAGCTGTACCAGATAGTTAATGTTTTATGTGGTAGAAAACGGACAGGCATACAGGGATTGAAGGATAAACAAGGCAAGGTTATAGAAGGTGAGGATTCTGTCATGGCTAGGTGGGCTGAGCATTTCAGTGATGTTCTAAACAATGTGGTTAGTTCTACTCCCATTGTTTGTAATGACGATAGATGCATTGGCAGCTTTAATGTTGGCCCTATAACACAATCTGAAGTTAGTTTGGCTATCTCTAAACTTAAACTTCATAAATCCCCAGGGGTAGATGAAATTACTACAGAAATGCTCAGAGCTGGGAATATTTTGGTTACCACTTGGATGACTGAAATTTTGAATAACTTTTATGATAAAGGCATGGTTCCTAAAGATTTTACCAGAGCTATTATTATCCCTATCTTCAAAAAAGGTGATCGCAGTTCTTGTGATAACTATAGGGGTATCAGCCTACTCTCTGTTCCAGGTAAAGTTCTTTCCATGATTGTGCTTAATAGAATTAAGAATCTGGTTGACAGGCAATTGCGTGACGAACAATGTGGATTCAGAAGTGGTAGGGGATGTGTAGATCAGATATTTTCACTTAGGCAGATTCTTGAGAAATGTTTAGAGTTTCAGAAACCTTTGGTTGCTAGCTTTGTTGATTTCAAAAAGGCTTTCGACTCTGTTGATCGTCATAATTTGTGGTTGATTGTGAGATCATATGGTATACCAGACAAGTTAGTTAACATAATGAAAGCTCTCTATAATAACACTGAGTCATGTGTGAGAGTTGGTAAGTCTTGTAGCAATTTGTTTAGCATTACGTCTGGTGTTCGACAAGGGTGTATTTTGTCTCCTTTTCTCTTTAGTTTGGTTGTTGATTATGTTATGCGAAATTCACTTGAAGGGAAAGATTTTGGCCTTAAATGGACTGGAGATACGAAAATTTCTGATTTAGATTATGCTGATGATTTAGCCCTTTTGGCAAATGATGTTAATGAGATGAACTCTTTCATTCGAGCTGTTGATGAGACTGGTAGTAGAGTAGGTTTGGTTATAAACAGAGAGAAAACTAAAGTGATGAAAATTGGTCAGGCAGGTTGTGATTCAGTTAATCTGAATGGTTGCAGTCTTGAGCAGGTGTCACAGTTTAATTACCTTGGGAGCTATGTAACTGATACTGGTGATGTGCGGCATGAGATTAACAGACGAATAGGTATTGCTGCCGGGACTTTTAAGAATCTATGGAGATTGTGGAGAAATAGGCGTATACACCTAAAGACTAAAATTAGACTGTATAATAGTTTGGTTCTTTCTCGGGTTAGTTATGGTAGTGAAACGTGGACACTTTGTAAACAAGATAACAGGAAACTAGATTCTTTTGATTCTAGATGCTTACGCAGTATCTTGGGTATTAGGTGGTTTAACTTTTTAACTAATGATGAGGTTAGGCAAAGGAGTCTGCAACCTCCTTTAAGCAGCATATTGTGCAGAGAGAGACTCCGCTGGTTTGGCCATGTTGCCCGTATGGATAATTATAGATTGGCGAATAGGGTTATGAAGAGTGTGCCTAGAGGCCTCAGAAGGAGGGGGAGACCTAGGATGCGGTGGGCAGACAATGTCAAACAGGACCTTGTTAGAATTGGTCTGCAGTGGCCAGATGCAGCAGATGTAGCTCAGGACAGGTATGCTTGGAGAATTAAACTGCGTGGTCTGGTTCGACCTCCGTAGCCCATGGCTGCTTGAGGATGATGATGATGATGATGATGATGATCTAACCAACACAGGGGTATAACTTTAAACTGCCCTACAGCTTTAATAGTGGATTATCGCAAAACTTCTCTGAATACATTATTGTCTTAATTCTTGTATTCGGGAAATATGGGTAAAGGACGATCTTTGTACCCTAACAGAGGGAAATGGGCAAACAGAAAAAACTTATCAATACTGGAATTAGTGGAAAGTATCGACCTGAACGTGATCGACGACGATTGACAAACCCCTCATGGGTACATCCAATGTTGAAGAATGTTCAGTATGTTGACGTTTTAATTTGACGGTAAAAGTCAGGCGTTCACTTTTCGTACAGTGGTGTTATACCGTCAAGTCGATATTGCTAAACTTTGGGCATTAGAAGACAGACAAATAATGGCGAAAAGCCCTACGGTCCCATATTGTCAAATAACAATAAGAACATTCAACAGATATGGTCTGTTTAATTCTGTTCCTAATGTACTGCATTGATTATAAAATATGGTCATGTACTCTGTGCACATAAACCCGAATGTTTATAATGAAAACATTTGGGTGTATTATTATTATTTCACAATATGGGCGTATTATTATTATTTCACAACATGGGTGTAAAAATCTTTACGGTCATCCGTAAAATCTCTTGCAGCCGAATGTAAATGTATATCAGTAAATATATACATTCGGATTATCAGATTAACTAACATCTCCTTCCCTGTTCTTCCTATACAAAAGACTGTGATAAATGGAAATAAATCACTGAAGGATGCTAGTGAAGCTGCTTCTCGTATATACACAATAAAGTAGAGATATTTACTCTGAACATTTAGGCTTTGCATACTTTTTCGGTGTTTTTGAATACTGAATCCGTCTTTGGCATTATAAAAATGCCGCCATATCTAAATAACCCTTTAACTTTGTAATCAATGATGCGCCATAAAAGTCCAAAGGGGGGAGGGGAGATTTGTTATGTTCGAATCTCTGATATTCGAGCATTGTATTACAACATATCTGATATTTAAGCCCCCCACCCCATTCATCTTTCCTGGATACGTCACTGTTTTTAATATTCACGATTTATCGCAGCTGTAGATATCCATTAGAACTATAACCTATTTTGTTTTAGTGTGTTTTCGTAATGCGGATGTCGAATTCAAGCAAACACAGATTTTATTTCTATGGCCAAAATCGGCCATTACTGTGCGACAAGATCCCCACAGACTTACAATTTGACATTCAGATCTGACAGAACAGTCCAGGATTGATCCGGTTTACCGTTCTCGTGCATGAAAGCTGCTCTGACTGTTCAGGCCAAGAACTTTTGGAATAGCAGAAGATAATGGCCTCCTGAACTGAAGTGTCATCTGATGTTCGTGGCGATATCTGAAGGCCGATCCTCAGTCCGTCCAAGTTTTCGTATCGTAAACATCGGTCTGGCCATCTCGTGGCCGAGTGCTTAGCGTGCTTCACTACTGATTAGAGGAACCTGGGTTCGAGCCCCCGGTAATGACATGGATGTTGCTCTTGTCTTTCTGCTGAAGTCGGTCATCCTCAGAGACATATTACTATGGCATATAAACTGACAGCTTCCTGTCAGATCTCTGTGGTAAGTAGCTGGTTGAGGAGGTATCTATTACTACTACCTACATTTATTGATTTGTGTTTTTGTGAAGATGATCCCATTGTGCGAATTATTTCATGTTGTAATTCATTGAATACTTTCGTGAGAATCAGTCTTGGTGTAAATATTACTGAAAGATTATGACAGAAGAAAACTAGAATAACGCATATTGCCTGTAGCGCATTTCAGAATCTCGTTTTCAAAGAGAATACAGTTTTTCCTTTCCCTACTGTTTCATTAATTAAAATTTAATTTGATCTAGTGCAGGCGTGTCCAACCTTTTGACTTCCCTGGGCCACAATGAGTGAAGATGAATTGTTTTGGGCCGCACATAAAATATATAATATAGTTATGAATAATAAAACATTTATTTTCTTATGTTTTTATTATAAAATTAAAAAAGAGCAACATAAAACTAGTGGAATACCAAAAACTCGTTGAAAATCACACAATCATGTTGAAAGCTTATGTCGTAAGCACGCAAAGTTTACGATTTTGGGGGCCGCTTTACTAGCTGTCCAGGGCCGCCGGTTGGACACGTCTGATCTAGTGGATGATGGGAAAAATGCAAATAGTATTTTATTACTAATTGTACAACATTAAAATATTCATCTTTTAATTCATAAATTTAAAAGTTGCATTTCCCAACCTCTGTCAGAAAAGTGAATAGGTTATAGCTGATAATGGAATACCTCTTAGAAACTACCACTGATTTTTCAAATTTCTATTCTGTGCATATTATTTGGAAAACTCGATACAACGCTACCATTTCACGTTAAGTGATCTGTAAAGATATATATATTAACACTAAAAAGTATTTGGAAAAATGTGAATTACATTTCTTAATACCAATCAAACTAAAAGAAACAGTTTTCTACTTATTATTTTCATTTTTTCCAATGGAAACTTCATGACAATACCATTCCACCACCAAAATTTTATATTTCTATCATTAATATATCGTTGCAATATTGATTTGAAATTTTTGGAATTTTCAAACTTTTTCACCATTATAGAAGGCGCAACTAGTGTTCCAAAGATTCCGAAAGTGCGAATTATAATATTTTATAAATTCCTATTTAACCCTAAAAAGATTTTTTTACATCTAAATACAAACAGTTAGCTGCTGAAACAAAAAACAACCCTCCTAGGTTTAATAGCTCAATCCATTGTTGCCTATCGAAACGTCATAGCGTTCACATTCCACCACAAAAATTCCAAATTTCTAGCTTAAATACGTTTTCGCAATATTTGCTTGATATTTTGGAATTTGCAAATTTTTCCACCGTTAGAGGGGACAATTATAGTTTTCGGCAGCTTTAAAAAGTGTGAATCGTAATATTTTATCAATTCCCGTCTATCGCAAAAAGAATTTTTCATTTATCTCTGAAACAAACAATTATCTGCTAAAATTAAAACGGTGTGTCCCCCCCCCCCCTGGGCCTAAGGGATCAACTCAATGTTGCCAATGGAGACATCATGACGTTCACATTCCAAATCCCAAGTTTCGAATTTATAGGATACATATGTCGTATGCAATATTTGTTTGAAATTTTGAAAATTTTCCCCCACTAGAGGGCGTAATTATAGCTTTAGAGATATTCTAAAGGTGCATATTATAAAAATTAATCAATACCTATTCAACACAAAAAGAATTTTTAATTTTTGTCTGCTAACAAAAATAGTTCGATGTCTATAGACGGACAGACAGACGACAAAGTCAAACTATTATCTCATTTTCTTTCAAAACGAAATAAAAAATACGACGTGATGGTCGCAAAAAGGGAAAGGAGTGGATCCTACTGCCAACGGGTAAACTGTCACAAAAAATAAGTAATATATGGAGCTCTTTTCAAAAAGAGGAGTAATGAATTCTAAAGTGTCCCGCATTACGTACCTAAATTTTGTTACTACGATTATTTATTGTATGTGGTCGACCAGAATGCTCTTTTGAGTTCGTTATTCGGTATACAAGAAAGGGATAGTGAGGTAAGTGAAAGCAGAAACTAATAAGTTAATGATAATTCATTGATTCAAAAAGGTTTAATTGTACATTACGTATTTAATTAGCACATCCCTCGCCAACATTTCGCGGGATGGAAATACATATTATTTTATTCGGTAGTCTTATAATCGAACTCGGGTTCTATTATAGCTGTAGACAAGAGAATGGTAAAAAAATGTGGTCTAGAACTATAACTCGGTCCCATTAAAGATAGAGGCCGTATTTTGGAATGCAATGCGGTATTTCTCAAAAGAACAAAATACGGAAAATTTGGAACCGTTTAGACAATTTTCTAGGAAGTTCTGGGATCCTCAAATCTGTTAAAAGTTTGTGAAGCAAATTCTAATTTCAGCGGCGCTGATGGCAAACGACTTTCACTTTGACGACGACAAATATAGATAGCGGGAATACACTCAGAGCCCCTATAAAATATGGCTATTTGTTGTATCTACTTGATTATAAAAAAGAGTTACTGCTTCATTTTCGTCTCCAGATATTTAGCTTCGTTTTAATGAATAAAATTAGTCTTTTTCTGTTGCTTTTTCCGATTCAGTATTAATTGAAATTACTATTATAGTGGTTATTAAAGTCGTAAAAATATAAATCATATTCTCTTTTATAGCGAGTATCCCATTATCGCTGAAGTGATTTGTGTTCTTATAGTTATGTAGATGGTATTACAACGAAAAAGGACTGAATTCCATGTCAGGCAATAATAATATTTCAAGTAATGCAGGTTATGATCAGAGTACAGGCTGAAAAATTACTCTCCCACGTGTGTTTTATATGCAGCTTATTAAATATATTTTAAAAATATATGATTGACGAGTTTTATTCCTTACTTGATAAGCAATCAAGAGTTATGTTGCAAGTGATACAAAGTTAGTAATTTATCTGCTGTTGCACAAGGTAAACGTTTTGTTTCTATGACCTCTGACTGAGGTATTGGTCAGCATCAGCATCGATTTCTGTCTTGGTAGGGCATAGCTCTTGTATGAGAAGGTTCCTATAAATTAAGAGTCTTTTATGTTGCAAAAACAAATGCTATCAACTTTCATAGTTCCATCTATCTGTGGGCGGATGCAAAATTTTTGGCAGTTTTCTCAAGCTCATACTTTTCCAATCTGGCATGTAAATTGAACATATTGAGATTACGAGAAATAGTAACTTTTACAGAATTAACAGGGTTAATTTAGCATTCATGATTTTCATTTACAGTAAATTGATTCATGGTTAACAGCAATATTCCAAAAAAGAGTGCTTTAATTTTACTTTGAAACATGTTATGAGTTTATACAAAAAGGACATTTCATGTTTTTTCAAAATTCTAGGAGGACATGAGATGAAAATGGAGGACATGTCCTCCTTTTGAAGGACATAAGTAAGTAAAGTAAGGAATAAAACTCGTCAATCATATATTTTTAAAATATATTTAATAAGCTGCATATAAAACACAAGTGGGAGAGTAATTTTTCATGTATTAAGAGTCTTTTATGTTGCAAAAACACATGCTATCAACTTTCATGGTAACCCTACGTCTGTGGAACCCTTAAGGTGTCAATTAAAATGATGGATAATCTGATGATATATATGACCTTTCATCTATATTTGCCATCTGTTTTCCCTTGTGACAAACAAGGCTTGTTTTTGTGGGAGTACGAACTTACGCCGTATATCATTTCATTTATTTCACGGTTTATTAGTTAGATTTTGGCAGAAGTGCAGAGTAGGGTCCTCAGCCGCCATCTTGTTTCATTTCACCAAGGTGGATAAAAAGTCTGAATGGTTAAAGTAGTCCGTTCCGCATCTACCTTGAGACGCATATTGAGGACATATATATCTATAATTCAAAGGAAATATTATATATAAAAGAAATATACAACGCTACATAAAAGGAAATCATGCTTCTGCATTTAAGAAAATTACGGAGAATAATTTCATAAAAACAAGATTTTATCGTTACAAAATGAACCTCGTTTCGCACTTAAAAAAAACCCGAGAAGTAGATTTTATTAACAACTCTTATCGTTAAACAATAACTCCTTGTTCTTTACTGAAAAAAAAGCCCCAAAAACAAATAATCTCATCAAAAGATTTCATTAACGCTTATCGCTAAACATTGAAACCTTGTTTCGCACTTAAAAAAAGCCACTAAAATAAATATCAAAATTTCCTTAATAACACTCATCGCTAAAGAATCAACTTAAGATCCAAAATCAAATAATCTCATTAGAGAGAACTATTCTAAATAGTATATATCATTCAAAAAACAATGGAACATGCGGATAGATATCATATTGCAACTCAACGTTACAGGTTTTCCTGGAGAAGGGTACAACATGGTGGCTGATGCCCTATATTGCACTGTAGATCAGATTTTAAATATACAGTTGGTGATATTTCTGTTTACTCCATTTTCGACTGGACGACTATTCTACAGTAACAAAAGCATAGAACGAAATGGTGATATTCTACCTATGAAATTTAGTATTAATATGACCGATTTACGGTCATATTAAACTTCTCTTAGAGCGATTTAATGAACTTTGTATGTTAATTAATATTTTTGTGATACTTTCCCAGCAAATTACATACATTAAAACATATGTTTAACTAGCTACAATTTAACGTATTTCCATTCACGTGGGCATTTTCTCAATTACCAGCAACTCCTACAACATAATTGTTTTCTAGTAAAGAAGCGCTGGTGAAAAACATATCACAAAATATAAATGTTATTAATATTAATATAAGTACAGATATTACTTTCCATAGTTTAGTCTTATTAATATTCCTAAGAATAAACTTTACACTAAACATGGTGTTTTGAAAATCGATTACTCGTAACGCTATTATAAAGATTACAAGATCATGAAAAGGTACCTTCCAAGAATATTATACAATTCCTTCATGAGAATTAAAAGTTTCTAATAAAACATCTAACAAATTACACGTGATACTTTCAATATCAATAATATTACCTTGCAACAAGATGAAACATGGACTGCAAAATCTAAAATTGCTCATTCTAATTCAAAAACCAGAAATTGCTAATTTTCAAATCGTCAAATGCAGTTGCCAGTTTTCAAATTCAAATATCACAATTTGCAATAAATCAAATTTGTTACCTGTTTTCATTGGCCATTTGGGAATGGCAATGGATAAATCGGCTTAAATAAGGTATGCAATTTTCTGATTAATTGAAATTTTCAAGGCTTTTTCGCGAAGCTCTTGAAAAAGCAAGACGCTGTATTTTAGCTTGTGTTATGTATTTCTCTGTGTCCAATTACTTATGTTGTTTGTTCTGAGATTTAGTTCACGACAATTACCTAGAGTATGGGAGGCAATAATTCTAACGTTAACAATAAAATGAAAATAACCACAGGAATCCCGAGAAAATCAACTGAAAAATCACAAATGAAAAATATTAAATAAACATTTAAATAAATTAAATTTAATCAGGGAAATTAGATGAATGTTAATAAGTGACTTAACCAGCTTAACGGACAACTCGGACATATTTGATTTCCATAAAACTGATAAACAATTCACTAGAAATAAAAATATTACTGAATTGGATAAACATAGTGAAATCCTCCTAACTGATATTATTGATAGCATAACACATAATTCTTCAAATGAAGAATCGTTGCATGACTGTGACCTTACATAACAGATGGGAATAAAAAGATTACTATTCATAATACTACATCAGAGGAACTAGCTTTGATCTTTTTTTAATAAAAATCGCAAATTTTCGGACCTGGATGACGCCAGATCTCTGATTTATTTTAACTTCTAAAAAAGGATATTAAGGGACGTTTTACCCGCAAAGGATATATTATTTCATTCCCTGAAAACGACGATGATTTAGCTACTTTACAAAAGATTGATAACATCCTGGATATAGAGGTTGAGTCTAGAATTCCCTCTAAGAAGTTTACAATGGGTAGACTGATGAATGTCAGCCTAAAATACACGGACGAATTTTTACTTCAAAGTTTGAAATGTCATAATGCATGTAAGGTCCGAAGCATGTCTGGATATATGCCCAACTCTTCCAATGATGGGCACTTGAAAAGACAGACTGATAACGTGATTATCTACTCTACAAATTGCATCGGAAGGAAAAAAATTAAAAGAGTCTAATTCTCAAATAAGACAAAACGAAAAAGAACTATCGATACCCTATACTTCCAAGCAGAATATGTCCGAAAAAACAGTTCAAGTTGTGGACAATTCAAAAAAAAATGATGGAAATTACTAAAAACAAACAAAGAAAACTGAACAAAAAACATATGCTGAAATTGCAAAGATAAGGAAACAAAAAGAAAAATAACTGTAAATAAGCCAATATTATTTCCAAACGCTATTGCTGAACAAATAAATAAAAAATAAATAAATATAAATACCCCCTCAAGCAGCTGCTTGCCACAGAGGTCTGACAGCACCTGTCAGTTTATATGCCACAGTAGAAGATCTGAGAGGATGGCAGGACCTCAGCAGAAAAAACGACACATACATCCATAGACTCAAATAATGTCACCAATAATCTTATAATAGACTTAGTCTTACATCTGATAAAATTCATCTGTCCGACGGACGAAACTTACAAAATAATCAGTGATATTTTATCACAACTCAAGAACTAAAAAGCTAATAAATACTATTAAAATATTCTGCAATGGAATTGCAGAAACCTTCAATCCAAAAAAGAGAAACTAATTATTTTTAGGAAATATACTAAAGTAGACATCTTCGCACTTCAAGAAATCAAAACTAAAAAACAATAAAATTTCTAAAAAATTTTCATGCTTTTATTTCTGTCCATTCAGTGAGAATGGAGTAAGTATAATTATTTATAAAAAAAAACCGAAATTAATTCGAATCAATTTTGATTATCATAATCTTGAAATCATTTTAGCACGAATTTATAGCTGTTTATAATTTTGATGCACAGAACCGGCCAGGTCTAGCACCTAATGTCCGACCCCGCCTTCTCGTGGTGCAGGCCGTTAGTACCTTTCAAAAGAGATATTCTCTTTTGGAAGGAAACGGAAGGGGAGGGCTGCCAGTTCAGTATGGCCTACTGATCTGGTCATCTATGGCCACTTTTTTCGTTTTTTTTCAACCCTGGTGAGGAGAGTCAACTTCACAGGGTCCTGGTGCTGACCATTTATACCTACCAGACTGGACTTGTTTATGGATTTGAGGTTGATTATGGATCCTTAACTTGCTGCACTGATGGGCCTCTGTTGAGGGAGAGTCTGCCACTGTGTTTTCTGTTTGCTTCTGGGTTCCCAGCTCTAAGTGAACAGAGGCATGGGATACCTTATATCAGCTGGTGGATAATCCTAATCAGAGGCCATCGCAGGTACCTGAACTTTACTTAGCTAGTTGGGCATCATCAAGCCTACACTAGAGTAATGTGTCTCAGGCAGGCCATATGGCTCTTGAACGATGTCCACTTGAAAAGGTGGTGCCTGAAGTTCCTACCAGCATCGGTGACTTCAGCCTCTAGCGGAGGAGGAACAGGTCTTTGCCCCATGCCTGCGATCAGGGGGCTGTTTGATATTGTTGGCCCTACCAATCTCAATAAACCTAATTTCTTTAAAAGTCCTACTAATCATTTTCTCTCTGCAGGAACGTGGAACGTGAGGACATTACATAGAGATTATTCTCTTGATGTCCTCATGCAGGAATTCCAGAGCTATAACCTAGATATTCTAGGCTTGCAAGAGACCAGATAGACAGGTAAAGGTGAGATACTTAAAAACAACATTAAATTTCGCTTTACAGGGAGGGAGGATGGAAAGCATCACCAAGGCGTAGGTCTGCTGCCCAGCAGACATGCTAGTGATGCTCTTCTAGGATATGAGTGCATTAATGAAAGGATTCTTACAGCAAAATTTCAGACAAGCATTAAAGACTTGAATGTTATCTGCTGTTATACCCCCACTGAGGATGCTGATGAGGATGAGAAGGATAGGTTTTACGGACAACTTCAGGATATTTTGAATTCTTTCAAGAAAGGAGATACTATCCTTGTTCTTCAGTGCCAAAGTTGGTACTGACTCTGATCTTTGGGGAGGGATGATAGGTTCTTTTGGTATTGGTAGCTGCAATGGCAATGGGCAACGTCTCCTACAGGTAAGTAAACTCAATGGTTTCAGAATAGCTAACACATATTACAAACACCGCGACATACATAAATACACATGGGTTTCACCTGATGGGCTACATAGGACTCTGATCTCTGACTCTGATCTTTGGGGAGGGATGATAGGTTCTTTTGGTATTGGTAGCTGCAATGGCAATGGGCAACGTCTCCTACAGGTAAGTAAACTCAATGGTTTCAGAATAACTAACACATATTACAAACACCGCGACATACATAAATACACATGGGTTTCACCTGATGGGCTACATAGGAATATGATTGATTATATATTAATTAACAGCAAATGGGCTAGTTCTGTTAGAAATACCAGGGCATATAGGGGAGCTGAAATTGGATCTGACCAATACCTTGTTAAAAGTGTCTTGCAACTTAAACTTAAAAAGTGTTGTGCTAGAGTTAAAAATTTTACCTTTAATACTGAAGCTCTGAAAGACCCAAAAATAACTAAAAAATTTTTTTTGAATTTTATTTCTTAATAACAATCAAACTAAAAAAACCTTTTCAACTTATTATTTTTATTGTTTCCAATGGAAACGTCATGACGATAACATTCCACAACCAAAAATTCATATTTCTTTCATTAATACATCGTTGCAATGTTGGTTTGAAATTTTTGCAAATTTGAACCTTTTTCACCATTAGAGGGCGCAATTATAGTGTTCCAAAGATTCCGAAAGTGTAAATCATAATATTTTATCAATACCAATTTAACCCTAAAAAGATTTTTTATATCTAAATAAAAACAGTTATCTGCTAAAACAACCCCCCCCCCCTTCCTGGATCTAAGAGGCCAATTCATTGTTGCCAATGGAAACGTCATAACGTTCACATTTCATAATTTTTACCTCAAACACTATAAATTAAATAATGTTCGCAATATTTGCTTGAAAGTTTGGAATTTGCAAATTTTTCCACCGTTAGAGGGGGGCAATTATAGTTTTAGGCAGATTTAAAAGTGTGAATCGTAATATTTAATCAATTCTCATCTAAGGCAAAAAGAATTTTTCATTTATCTCTGAAAGCAAACAATTATCTGCTAAAACTAAAATGGTGTCTCCCCCCACTGGGTCTAAGGAATCAACTCATTGTTGCCAATGGAGACATAGTGACGTTCACATTCCACCACCAAAGTTTCAAATTTCTAGGATAAATATGTCGTATGCAATATTTGTTTGAAATTTTTAACTTTTCCCCCCACTAGAGGGCGTAATTATAGCTTTAGACAGATTCTACATGTGCATATCGTAAAAATTTATCAATACCTATTCAACATAAAAAGAATTTTTAATTTTTGTCTGCTAACAAAAATAGTTCGATGTCTATAGACGGACAGACAGACGACAAAGTCAAACAATTATCTCATTTTCTTTCAAAACGAAATAAAAAATACGACGTGATGGTCGCAAAAAGGGAAAGGAGTGGATCCTACTGCCAACGGGTATACTGTCACAAAAAATAAGTAATATATGGAGCTCTTTTCAAAAAGAGGAGTAATGAATTCTAAAGTGTCCCGCATTACTGCAGACGACGTCTACGTACCTAAATTTTGTTAGTACGATTATTTATTGTATGTGGTCGACCAGAATGTTCTTTTGAGTTCGTTATTCGGTATACAAGAAAGAGATAGTGAGGTAAGTGAAAGCAGAAACTAATAAGTTAATGATAATTCATTCATTCAAAAATGTTTCATTGCATCTTATTTATTTAATTAGCACATCCCTCGCCAACATTTCGCGGGATGGAAATACATATTATTTTATTCGGTAGTCTTATAATCGAACTGGGGTTCTATTATAGCTGTAGACAGGAGAATGGTAAAAAAAATGTGGTCTAGAACTATCACTCGGTCCCATTAAAGATAGAGGCGGTATTTTGGAATGCAATGCGATATTTCTCAAAAGAACCCAATACGGAAAATTTGGAACCGATTAGACAATTTTCTGGGAAGTTCTGGGTTCCCCAAATCTCATAAAAGTTTGTGAAATAAATTCTATTTTAAGTGGCGCTGATGGCAAACGACTTTCACTTTGATGACGACAAATATAGACAGCGGGAATACACTCAGAGCCCCTATAAAATATGGCTATTTGTTGTATCTACTTGATTATAAAAAAGAGTTACTGCTTCATTTTCGTCTCCAGATATTTAGCTTCGTTTTAATGAATAAAATTAGTCTTTTTCTGTTGCTTTTTCCGATTCAGTATTAATTGAAATTATTATTACAATTATTATTAAAGTCGTAAAAATATAAATCATATTCTCTTTGATAGCGAGTATCCCATTATCGCTGAAGTGATTTGTGTTCTTATAGTTATGTAGATGGTATTGCAACGAAAAAAGACTGAAATCCCCATATCAGGCAATAGTAATATTTCAAGTAATGCAGGTTATGATCATAGGACAGGCAAAAAATCTAATCTCACACTTTTGAGTTTTATATGCAGCCTGACGTTTGAGTTTTTTATGCATACTGTTATATATATTATATGCATACTTTTTTACAAACTGCATGGTAAATAGCTATTCACCATGCAGTTTATTCTCTTGTATCGTAATAAACATTTCATTAACTATTTACCTGCGCACTAAAAATATACGAGTGATTTTAATATATAAAACTCCAATTTCTGAGAAGTTTAAATTAAGAAGTACATTCATTTTCAACAGCCATTTCTCAACCACATGGATTTTGATTTCCTATTTTGGTCAATTGGACAAACTTTACAGCTTATTATAATTCATCAAGCCTCGCCATCCCTAAACCATCCACACCAAAGAAAACAAGGGAAGTGAACAAATGCCTTCATGTGAGCAACGTTTCCATTAGATCTCAAGGCAAAAAAAGTGACGTCTGTGTAGGGTTACCAGATGCCAGTGTTCTAAGAGGAAGGAAAAAAAGCTAAAAATGGAGGACTAAGGAGGACAATGAAAAAAAATTGAGGACATGCTCTCAATATGTGAAATAAAATAATTTCCTTTTCCTACTATATTTTATTTCAGCTACCGACTAATAGTTGAGTCAGAAAAAGCATAATACTTATTAAATATATTTCAAAACTATATGATTGACGAGTTTTATTCTTACTTGATAAGCAATCAAGAGTTATGTTGCAAATGGTACAAAGTTCGTAAATTATCTGCTGTTGCACAAGGTAAACTTTTTGTTTCAATGAACTCTGACTGAGGTATTGGTCAGCATCAGCATCGATTTCTGTCTTGGTAGGGCATAGCTCTCGTATGAGAAGGTTCCTATAAATTAAGAGCCTTTTATGTTGCAAAAACAAATGCTTTCAACTTTCATAGTTCCATCTATCTGTGGGC
The DNA here is from genome assembly GCA_038380435.1 of Ryuthela nishihirai. Classification (NCBI taxonomy): domain Eukaryota; kingdom Metazoa; phylum Arthropoda; class Arachnida; order Araneae; family Heptathelidae; genus Ryuthela; species Ryuthela nishihirai. The sequence goes on from JAWZYU010000026.1 coordinate 57,042,492, forward strand.
GGAAGCAAATTTTTTCGCAGTTTTTTAAAACTCATACTTTTCCAATCTGGCATGTAAATTGAACATATTGAGATTACAGAAAATAGCAACTTTTACAGCATTAACGGGATTAATTTAGCATTCATGATTTGCATTTACAGTAAATTAGTTCACGGTAATTTAAAAAATGAAGTTCCAAAAAAGAGTACTTTAATTTTAGTTTCAAACACGAGTTTATATAAAATTGACATTTCAGGTTTTTTCAAAATTCCGGGAAGACATGAGATGAAAATGAAGGACATGTCCTCCTTTTGAAGGACATATGGTAACCCTACGTCTGTGGAACCCTTAAGGTGTCAATTAAAATGATGAACCTTTTTTAAAATAGTATGACCTTTCGTCTATATTTGCCATCTGTTTTTCCTTATGAAAAACAAGGCTCGTTTTAGTGGGAGTACGAGGGTATACGCCGCATACCATTTCACTTATTTCACGGTTTATTAGTTACAGATTTTGGCAGAAGTGCAGTGTAGGATCCTCAGCCACCATCTGGTTTCATTTTGCCGAGGTGGATAAAAGTCTGAATGGTTAAAGTAGTCCGTTCGGCATCTACTTTGAGATGCGTATTGAGTACATATATATATAATTCAAAGGATATATATGAAAGAAATATGCATTGCTATATAAAAGAAAATCATGTTTCTGCACTTAAGAAAATTACTGAGAATAATTTCATCAAAACAATATTTTAACGTTACAAAATAAACCTTCGTTTCGTACTTAAAAAAACCCGGAAAATTAGATTTTATTAACAACTGTTATCGCTAAACAATAACACCTTGTTCTCTACCGAAAAAAGACTCAAATAATATAATCTCATCAAAAGATTTCAGTAAAAACGTTTATCGCTAAAGAATGAAACCTCGTTTCGCACTTAAAAAAGCCCTTAAAATAAATATCAAAATTTCCTTAATAACACTCATCGCTAAAGAATCAACTTAAGCCCCAAAAACAAATAATCTCATTAGAGAGAACTATTCTAAATGGTATATATCAGTCAAAAACAATGGAGCATGCGGATGGATATCATATTGCAACTCAACGTTACAGGTTTTCCTGGGGAAGAGTACAACATAGTGGATGATGACCCTACAATGCACCGTAGATCAGATTTTAAATATACAGTTGGTGATATTTCTGCTTACCCCATTTTCGACTGGACGACAATTCTACAGTAACAAAAGCATAGAACGAAATGGTGATATTCTACCTATGAAAAAAGACTGAGATTTACGGTCTGTTATTAAACTTCTCTTAGAGCGATTTTATGAACTTTTTATGTTAATTAGTATTTTTGTGTTACTTTCCCGGTAAACTACATACATTAAAATATATGTTTAACCAGCTACAATTTAACGTATTTCCATTCACATGGGCATTTTCTCAACTATCAGCAACTCCTACAACATAATTGTTTTCTAGTAAAGAAGCGCTGGTGAAAAACATGTCACTAAATATAAATGTTATTAATATTCAGAAAGAGAGATAAGTACAGACATTACTTTCCATATTTTAGGCCTGTTAAAATTGCTAAGATTAAACTTCACACTAAATATGTCTGTTTTGAAAATCGATTACTCGTTCGTAACACTATAAAGATTACAAGATCATGAAAAGATAACTTCCAAGAATACTATACGATTCCTTCATGATAATTAAAAGTTTCTAATAAAACATCTAACAAATTACACGTGATACTTTCAATATTAATAATCTTACCTTGCAACAAGATGAAACATGGACTGCAAAATCTTAAATCGCTCTTTCTAATTCCAAAACCAGAAATTGTTAATTTTCAAATTGCCAGTTTTCAAATTTAAATATCACAATTTGCAATAAATCAAACCCGGTGTCTGTTTTCATTGGCCATTTGGGAATGTCAATGGATAAATCGGCTTAAATAAGGTATGTAATTTTCTGATTAATTGAAATATTTAAGGATTTTTCGCGAAGCTCTTGAAAAAGTAAGAGACTGTATTTTAGCTCGTGTGATTATTTCTCTGTGTTTTTTCTGAGCTTTTGTTCACGAGAATTACCGAGAGTATGGGAGGCAAGAGAGGATAAGAATTCTAACGTTAATACTAAAATGAAAATAACCACAGGAATACCGATAAAATCAACTAAAATCAAAAATAGCAAATATTAAATAAACTTGTAAATAAATTAAATTTAATCAAGGAAAATAGATCAATGTCAACAAGTGACTTAACCAGTTTAATGGACAACTCGGACATATTTCATTTCCGTAAAACTGATAAACAATTCATTAGAACTAAAAATATTACTGAATTTGATAAACATAATGAAATCCTCCTAACTGATACTATTAATGGCATAACACATAGTTCTTCAGATGAAGAATCGTTGCATGACAGTGATGTTAACATAATAGATGAGAATAAAAACATCACTGTTCATAATAAATAGTACATCAGAGGAACTGGCTTTGATCTTTTTTAATAAAAATCACAAAGTTTCGGACCTGAATCATGGCCAGATCACTGATTTCTCCTTTTAACTTCTAAAAAAGGATTATTAAGGGACGTTTTACCCGCAAGAGAGATATTATTTTATTCCCTGAAAACGACGATGATTTAGCTACTTTACAAAAGATTGATAACATCCTGGATATAGAGGTTGAGTATAGAATTCCTTCTAAGGACTTCAGAATGGGGAGATTGATGAATGTCAGCCTAAAATACACGGACGACTTTACTTCAAAGTTTGAAATGCCATAACGTATATAAGTCCGAAGCATATCTCGATATATGCCCAACTCTTCCAATGATGAGTAGTTGAAAATATAGACTGATAAAGGCGTTATCTACTCCACAAACCAGAAACTACCCAAGGTTATCAATATCGGTTTTTCTTCATTTATAATAAAGGGATATTATGGATCTCTCGCTCTTTGCGGAAATTGCTTTCCCTGGGGCCATATAGCAACATCATGGCGCAGCGCAACCCGCTGTAAAAGATGCAGAGGACAGCACACCTACAAATTGTGTCAAAATAACCAACTTCATTGTCCAAATTGTTGTGGACAGCATCCCGCCACATATTATGCATGTCCTATTAAACAAATTGCCTGTAAAGCAATGATATTACAAAATACAATGTACTGCAGCTGGGCAGCCGCATTCTCTCTTGCCAAGAAAGATTCAGCTTACTCCCAGGGCCGTGGGAATCGAAATGTTCCAAAATTCGAGACTAGAAGACGCTATTTTCCACCTTGCCTCAAATCCTGACCAATTGCAGGGTGAATACTTTCATTAATAAGTCCTTTGCTGAAAAAATTATCATCATTTTGCATCCCAGTGCGATAGGAAAATATTTTTGAAGTATGACGGTGCATTTTCTAATCTGTAAATACTTTTATTCGCCAACATAAACATTAGATTCCGGTAATCCTGCATTACCTAAAATGATTCGCGATAGAATAACCAGTTACGATTTAGAGCGTATATCTCGCCATGAATTATTTGTACACGGTTTTATCCGTGGATCAAAACAAAGACTGTCAAAATAATCATAACTCCATGCAGGGATAAGGTAATTCTGGATATTAAACGTTCAAATGACTTGGTACCCCAGTACATTTGAGGATAGTACAAATATATTTACAGGAATTGCATAATACATATAAAGAAAACGACAAGTTACACTTTCAAACGTTTCAATATTCTAATGCAGTTTCTAAATGTAAAGAAGTGATATCGTTCGATAGAGTTTGCTTGAAAGTCAAAAGAAATTTCGCCATACTTAGCTTATAACAAGGCTTCCTGATTTTTATCAGAATATTTGTTATTACTACTTAGAAATTACCATCCAGGGCTATCTAGAGTGAAAAGCCGCATACCCCATAATTCTGTGTAAAACATTCAGGACTTGGGGTTTTCTCAAATTCTCTCCTGTGAGGGGTTCCACAATAGCAGCGACTTTCAAGGCTCCAATTGGTTTGACTTTGATACGTTTGGTAAAAATCAGATGTCAAAAGACACCGACAATTATACCGTTGTTTTCAACTGATTCACTGTTAACCCCTGAGTGCATGGGCAGCGACCAAGACCTCAGCCATAATATCTTATAGTGTACCATTGGCTGTTCATACATTTCATAGGCATCTATAGGCATACGAGCCTTATTACTCATCAGAGAATATATATTAATATTCCTTTGATCAGCAGAGAATGAATATAGCGTTTGTATATAGATGCTATTTGATTTTAATCACCAGGAAGCGTATATAGTGTTTGTATATTTATGTCGTTTTCATTTAAATCAGCAGAGGTTTTATATCCCAATATGGGCTTTGACTGCTTTTTACAGTTTCCACTACCACCTAAGAATATGGAAATCGGTTTCGTGGGTGAACAGTTGTTAGGAAAACAGGCTGTGGATGGGTTTGAGGTATTCCTGGGTGGTGTATTGTAGGAATGCGTGCCGTTAAAGTTACACGGGATGGGTTTTTAGAAAGATCCTGTAACCCTGGTGGAGTATATTGAAGGAAAGCGCTCCATCTTGGAGATCACACCACCCTTGGCGCCAGCCCCCGTTGTGGTGAAAACGTCCCATCTTCGATGTCTAAACTTTTTGCTGAGATGCGATTCTAAGGGTTTTCGAAAAATAGTGCGCACGATTCGTGAAGGCGCATTGCTATTTTCAAGTGGAAACCTTTTCAAGTCAGCTTTCATAAACAGGAAGTTAACGCTATTATTTTGCATTTTCCTTCACGGAAATAAACTACTAGCAACAATGAGTATCTTATGTTCCACCAAGTTTTTCCCTGTGTGAGAACCATACTCTGGGAAGGGAGAGAGTTTTGCGTCCTCGCGTCAAACTCCCATTAGGCGCATACTCTATTGCCGTCAAGCGTTTGAAAAGGCAGGCTGCACCCTCCCAATTCCCCCCAAGGGCCTTCGTCATCGCAATCTGTTCGCAGTAGCCATCGAGCGAGGCACAAGGTGAGAGAGAACCGCATGGACCACGCAGTCCGCAAAACCTAAAATTTTTTCGAGTGTTGAATTTAATACGATGGTTAATGTAGCTAGTGACAAAATATCTTTAAACATTAATTATTAAGTCTGTCAATTATTTTGGCATTCTAAATGAAACAACCTTGTTTGACACTCATCAAATATAGTATCGCCGTTTACCTACAGAGAGAGATACCAGGTGAAATGCACCTGTGTCCTCCTTTTTGCATAATATGTTTTAAACTTTGACTATCATTAACCGTGCATGCTAAAATAAATGTTTTGAAAGTTACTATTTTATCTTAATATTAGCAATTTACATGTCTGATTTGAAAATTTTACTTACTCCCACGGATAGTAGTTTTATTTACAGTATAAAGTGCAACAATTACACCTCGGCCAGAGCTTTCTGTAACATAGTCCTCGATTGTTTTCCAAAATCGTTACATCGAATAATTATGTCTTTTCCTGATTGAGCTGTTAGCAGGTAAACGTATTTTATACCGTGTTAGTAGAGACCAAACATCTGTCAGTATATTACTTTCCTTGGTAACGTTTGATTTTAACAATCAGAGAGTGTATTATCATCTAAATATTTAACCAGAAAGTCTTCACTTTTTTCAGTCCAACTTTAGAGGTAATATTATAAACGATTTCGTACAAAGGTGTGCACTCCATTGGCTCATTTAAATCTATCGATACAACGATCCGTGAAAAAACACGCTGTGAATGAGTTTCAGAAAGATTCTTTAGCCCATAGGGTGGTGCGCTGTAGAGAAAGCACTCCGTCTTGGATACAGGAACCTACATCAAAGTTATACTATTTGAGAAAGATTTTGTAGCCCCTGGGGTGGTATGTTACAGGGAAATACTTCTTTGTCTCCCCTGCGAAATATGAATCAAAACTTTTCCCTATGCGCTGGTCTCGTGATTCTGATGGTAAAATCAATTAGTCTTTTAAAATGTAGAGCCCTCTATCACCCAATGTATGTGACAGTGGGGAAAATTCAGTTTTATTAACACCATAATCAATACTTTTTGAGATAATTGTCAAGCCTCATAACATAAGAATGAAAACAGCGTAACAATAAGACAAAGAATTCTTTTTTTCAAAATTAATTATGAAATGGATACTCGAGCAAAATGTAGAAAATTTCTTATAGTGATTATGTCTTGCATGATTACAGTGTCTAAATATACTCTTTGAGTCATGTTGTTAACGGGTTTATTATATGTCAGTGTTAAGTTGGGCCTGTTGCTTTAAAATACTTTCTGTTTTCTTAATATCTCCACAAATGCGCTTTGGCTCCTGAGAAGTTTTACACTTTAAAAATTGTCTATTTACTTTGGAAAAACATTTATTCCTTTTGTTATTATATTAATATTTTGTTCTGTCATGTTTTCGCTAGGAGGTAGTTGTTTCCGGTCATTCGTTTATTTCGGCGGGGTCCTAAATATGACACCATTAAACATGTTTTACTTGAAAGGAGTTTTTACTTTGTGTGCTCCTTTTCCCAAAGACTCCTTTATACCTTTTTACTGGATATTTTACAGTTTGATTTCCTGCATTTTTATTATGCAGACCCAATACTTTATCTTTTCGGTTTAATGCTTCCGTCTTTTGCATTTTAAATAGACTTTTGCTTCGGTACCGAAGTTTTATGTCACCTCTATATCAAACGTGTTATGGTGAAAAATTATTTGTCTCCCCTGCCAAATATGAAGTAAATCAAAACTGGAAATTTTCCCGTATGCACACCCCTGGTGCACTTGGGCTCGTAAGGAATGATTCTGCAGAGTAAAATCGGTCTCTTTTTCAAACCGTAGACCCCGCTATTTCGGAAGTTGCAGTGGGGGATTAAAATCTTTTCAGTGATGCAATTCACCGGAAAAGTCCGTTTTATTACGTAGGGTGCATAAGTTTGACTCCGTTAAACATGACACCATTAAACATATTTTACTTGTTTGACACTCATCAAATATAGTATCGCCGTTTACCTACGGAGAGAGATACCAGTTGAAATGCACCCCGTGTAATTTCACCTGGTATCTCTCTCCGTAGGTATATTTACTTATCTTACTCCGTAGGTATATACCTGGTATCTCTCTCCGTAAAGTATATTTACTTTACCTTGCTTGACACTCATCAAATATAGTATCGCCGTTTACCTACGGAGAGAGATACCAGGTGAAATGCACCCCATTGATTTTTGATTGCCCTGTTTTTAATCTTGAACGGAATTTCTATTTCGCGTTCCTTACATTCGATCGTGCTTTTTTCCCAAAGACTCCTTTATGCGCTTTTTACTTTATTTGCATTTTATATTTTTCGGTTTAAAGTTTCCATCTTTTGCATTTCAGCTATGACTTTTGTCCTTTGCATCTCTTTTGAAGCATTATGCAAACCTGTTAATCGTTCTAAAAGCCTGATTGCAAATTAATTATTTCGTAAAACGCGTAAGTATACTCCACTTTTATTCTATACGTTTTTTTTCACATTTAATAAAATCCTTCTTCGTCTTGAGTTATACGAAAATCTCCTTGTCTGGTGTTTTAAATCTATTTTGAAGTTTGTTGATGTGTCTGACGACGCTTGGTCAGAGCGACGTGACGCCACCCGGCTCCTTACAATCCTGTTTCCCACTTTCCAAATAACTGCTGCATATCTCATTGGAAACCGCCTTTCTCATCACACCGTCTTTCTCATTGGAAACCGCGTGTTCGCAAGTGTATGGGGTTGAAGGGACGCATTTTCTCCGACATGAGTTATGGGTTTTTCTTTACCTCCCCCACTTCTGTTGTAATGGAGCAATGCTCGGACGGGAAGAGTTACCCTTGGGCCTATCTTATCGCCTACCCAAGACACTCGTTCATTTTCAGTAGCCTTTCTTCTGTGAAACGGAACGTGTCATTGGGTAAGTTTCGGTAACAAGTAATGGCCCTTCCGAGTGGACGTTATACCCCCTTGAAGGACCCCCCGACTAAAAAGCGTCCCAAAAGGACATTGTTATCGGTACACATACCTGGCTAAGTTCCAGTCCCCTATAATTATTTCTTGACAGAAAAGGCTTTCTGACACACCTCCTTTAGCGCTCTCACATTATGTCATTCAGCGTCCTGGTTGGTCGGCGTGCAGTAGTAGGTAATAAAAGTGTGCATCCACTTGTATTACCTACTCCACCCGACCTCCAACGAACACTTCCTCCCTCTCCTTTGGTGACATGACACTCAAGAAAAAATAAGAGCGATAGAATCTGGACCGTTAACCTACCTTTCAATACTGGCATTTTAACTAATGCTATCGCGTTTACAGACCACCTGTGTGAACCGTTCGTGAAGGGGGAAACGGGTGAACCCATAAATTTCGTAGCCCCACCCTAGGATGTTCACCGACGGTGGAATCCAAGTTAGGACGTCACTGGAGGGCAACCTAGCAACAGAAACTTAGTGAAACTTCTCTCCAACGGTAGTGAAAGGGACCAACCAATAAAATTCGTACCCCCACCCTAGGATGTCGGGCTCTCCACCAACCCAAGTTAGGACGTCACTGGGGGACAACCTTGCAACAGAAAACATTCAGCGAACACAGAACGAGACGTCATTTCGGAAACGCCCCTCCTAAAAAAGTAGGAAACCTAGCAACAGAAAGCATCTAGCGAACGCACAGGGGAGGGGGAAGGAAGTTTTCCTTCCCTCTCCCCTGCCTGTTCCTCTCCCCTGCCAGTCAGTTGTCACGACTACTAACGTATATTCCACGTACGATTAAAAGGAGCCTATCTTCTATCCATCCCATCAAAGCTGGAGTACCGCAAGGATCCCTTCTTGGACCAGTGCTCTTTTCTATCTATCTTTACGATTAATAGAAAATATTAATCGTAAAGGTCCTCTTTTTGACAGGATCACTACAGCGAGATACACAGACCGCACTGCTCTTCTGTTACCCTCGCTGAGTGCATCTATTGCTATTATACGATTGCAGCAAGGACTGGATGAGCTAGAGCAATAGTACAAAAAATGGAAGATAGGTATCAATCCTGAGAAAACCGTTTCACTTCTGTTTACCACCAAGAGAATTGATAATCCCCATATACTTAATATATTTAATACTCCACTCAACTGGCAGAAAACTGTGTAAGTGTTACTTTACATCACAAGCTCAGATGGAACAAACACAATGACTATGTTACAATAATAGAATTTCTCAGATATACACCTAGCACTCTAGTTATTTTAACATTGACTATGATTTGCAAAAAACAAACATGGTTAGATGTCAATTTGGTCCTTTTATGGGTAGGAATTCTATTCTCTCCATTGATCAATAACTGCTACTCTATTGTATGTTCTTAGACCAATCATAACTTATGCAGTCCCCATTTGAGATAACACGACTAAGTCAAATATTAAGAAGATTCAGACCTATCAAAATAAGATTCTTAGACAAGCCGTAAATGCTCCATGATCTGTAACCAACAGACAACTACATGGAGATTTAGGCGTGCAACATATTTACACTGATAATAAGCAGATCTCTAAGAAATTCTTAGAAACTGCGGATACAAATCCTCATGAATTTATTTCAAAAATTTTGAAATTTCATCATGATCTTATGAGTAGATTCAAGAGAGTTAGGCTTTTGGTTTTTGAAGTGGAAACAATTTCGGTCTGACTATCTGAACTGTCATTTTTATCACAGTTTTTACTACCCTTTGGAGATCACCTTTTTGGTTTATTCTTTCCTTGTCTTTTGACTCATACCATTTGTTTGATACCTTCAGATGGAAAAGGTTATGAGATCCTGGTCCTTTGAAAAATCCTAATTATGCAGCATATATATAATCTGACTGAACTATTTTTTGCTTGCGTCATCCTTGTTCAGTGGGTTGCAGTATAAACTCCCTAAAATTAGTAGCATCGAACCTGTTAAATACTTGGGATTTGATAGTCGATATAATTACATTTTATAATCGATAAATTTCGTGACGGTCTTAGGAAAATTGACACTCACCCCTTTTACGCTAAGCAAGGTAACGTTTAGCCCTTTCCATAATAGTTTTCGTTTTTTACAGTAATTATGGTAGCAATGGTTAATTTAAAAAAATAGTATTTTCTCATCAGAACCCAGAAACACAATTACTAAATTCAGAAATAAGCACATCATTTTAGGATTACATAACACCACCTCCAACAGCCCCACCCCCGCTGTGTAACCCCACATGACAGAATCATTTATTCAGCCTCCCCGAAGCATTGCGTACTTTATGGGACCTCTCCATAGTGCTCTACATTATGAATGCATAGTTAGCAAAAGAGACGGCTTCTAACAATTTGCTGAATGGGATATTTGTAGATTCTCTTATCCTTGGGATCTTTGGAAAATCAATTCCACTGAAAAAAAAAGTCTAAATGATACCAGTACTCTGCTAATGTAAATATTTATTTATAAAAAATCAACGGCTGAGTGCATAATATCTTATGCAAGAGGATAGATGGTACGGGATAGTAAATTGCCAAAAGAGGACATGTAGGAGCAGGCCCGGATCTAAAAAAAAAATCGAAAAGATTTTGAGGCAAGAAAGGCAATCGAGAGGAAAAAAAGGAACAAGAAACACTTTTCCCTCCATTTTATACCTCTTTAAAAACTTTCTTGAAGAATGCATGAAATGTAAATAAGTTTAATAATTTTTGCCTCTGTTACCTTTACTAACATTCTGAAAGGGAGAGCATGACCCCTCCCCCCCGCACACACTAAATCCGGCCCTGTGTAGAATCACATCATATATATTTTGTACTTCGCTTATAGGTTGACTCCCAATTTCTGTGAATTTAGCAATTTCGGAAGTAAGTCTATGCAAATATTTGTGAGTCATTGATTGCGAATTAGAACGATATATTCCTAAAATGCATAATCTGCACTAAAGCGAACATAAGGGAAATATAATATCATTACATAGAACAATGCAAGAATGTTATTGAAAAATTATTCGCTCTCACCTTATTCATGCCCTGATTAGATAGTTTGCTTCAATTTGAAACAAACAAACAGATATAAGAAAATTATTAACAAAAAAAAATTGAAGAAAATGTTTTAAAAAACAAAACTTGAAAAATATATTTAAGCTATTTTTCAAATTGTATGGTGGTTACTTGTGAAACAATTTCCAATAATTGCATCAAACTACGAATGGCAACAATTAGTGCAAAATTAAATAAAATATTTACACACAATAAACTACGGTCTATCCAAATATCACAATGTTTTCTGTTTTAAGTCGACTTCTCCTAATAAGTTGCATAATGAGTTTTTATTTTTTTGTAACTCTTGTTATCCTTGCGGTCCTTATGACCTGGACATTTAGACATTTACACTGAAGAAAAATTATAGTAAAAATACATATATCGACTAAAAGGATTCCACTACTCTGCAAATAGCACTAAGTTAACTAATTGCAACCATAACTTAAGAAATGTAAACACTCTTAATCCCTAACATAATACGACCCAACTTTGCAATTAACAGTAAAATCTAAGTAATGATTACATACATACATACACATACATACATACATATATACATACATACAAAATCCTCATACAGCCACGGGATATCGAGATCCTACCAGACTGTGTAGTGTTCCTCTGTAGACATGTCTGTTCTTAGCTACAGCTGCTACATTTGGCAACTGTAGGCCAATTCTAGAAATGTCCTGTTTGACATTGTCTGCTCATCGCATACTAGGTCTCCCCCTTTTCCTGAAGCCTTTAGGCACACTGTTCACAATCTTATTAGCCAATCTGTAGCTGTGCATACGGACAACATGGTCAAATCAATGCAGTCTCTTTCTGCTCAAAATGTTTCTCAAAGGAGGTTGATGACTCCTTCTTCTGACCTCTTCATTACTTACAGAGTCAAAACATCTAATGTCCGTCGTTGGGCACTTAGAGATCCCCTTATGATGACCAGTTCTGACCGAGCTGACCCTACACCATGACACCAGGTGCAGGAGCTGGGTGGCGTTCCTTTCTCCTGGATGGGTGTCGATCACGTTGTCTACCGTCGTGATGACCAAGACAAAAACGAGATTTGTCACTAAACACCACGGTACTCCACTCTTCTTCGTTCCAGTTCTGTCTGAGGCGACACCACTGAAGAAGTGCTTGCATGTGGGCAGATGTGAGGGGCAAACGCAGTTCCGGATGATAGGCTCGCAATGAAAACTGTAAAAGTCCCGCTTGGTAGGTAACGTAATCGTTAATATTATCAATCATTTAAGCGAACATAATACTGTAATCAGTACAGTTGAATGAAATAAATAAGCTAAGGTAATCAATATGGTACGTATTGAAATTCTGGACATTTATCTGGCCAAATATATATTTTTGTGTCAATCGATTCGTGCATATTTTATAGAAAGTCCATTGAAATTCAACAGGACGAAACTGATTATTGAATATAGTGAATTAAATAGAATGAGGAAATTTTGGTTTCAGGTTTCAAAATCGGGTTCTGTTACGTGTTTACAGTATTTTGTTTTGAAATTCAACTGTATCTTTAATCTCAAATGACGTTTGAAATTGAAGTTTGCTTTAAACTCCAATTCAGATTCCGTGTTAGGTAGAGACTTCAAATATTGATGCAAAAGAAATGGCAAAGCGGAAACTCGTAGGAGACATTTGACCGGATGGTGAAGTATTTCATTAGTTAGCGATAAATCGAAAAATGTTAAAGTTCAGATAAACACTTCTTGGAGAATCCCCTATTTGGTTAAGATATTTCGCAATGGATGCCGATGACTTTTTATGAATGAAACATGGTTACATATAAACTTCACATTTCCATAAACGTGGTACGAATATGACAACAAAAGATGACGAGATAAAAATTATTAATATATTAAGTTAATTATAATAATTATGTTAAGTAAAACAGACATCATGTGAAATTAAGAGACTTAGTAATTTATCGTGTTGGGGGTGGAAAAATAGTTTTGCTAATAATAGTGTATTAACATAAAAATTTGAATCAAATGTATAAGTTAAAAGTTAACACTAAATTTATTGTAACAGGTCTTTCAGCCAACCCGTTGGGGCTAAGTTTAAGTTCTTTTTTAGCCGACCATGTGTGACAGTTTTATGTGGAAGAGTACTTGTTTGTATCTCGTCAGGATGTTGCTATCTAGATGACCGATAAAACAAAAATTCCGAGGTACTATTTACAAATGTACATTAATAACTCTTTATACGACAATTTATACACTGCACAGTTAAAGATATACAAATACGAAAGCAGTGACTATCCACCTGCTACAGTATTTCAATGCGAAGCGATCAGGCTGCACACAGCCTTAGCGGTTGGACCGCTATTTATATGAAATGGTAAAATCAAAGCCTCAGAAGAACCGACTGACATACCAACTGCTTCGATTCAGGCACGTAACCGACTTTTCAGTTCAAATGCTCTATAGTTCCAAAGAACCCGCTCTATGTGGTCATGCGATGTTTGTTCGGGGACAGTAGGTTATCTCAGCATTCATGTTCTAGTTTGGAGGTGACGGGTCTATAAACAAACACACATGTCGCATGTCTTCACTCAACCCACAGCACACGGGACCACGGCTTAACGTCCCCTCCGACGGACGGAGGCCTTTCCAAGCTCATCGGTGTCCCGTACTGACCGTGGGCAGGGCGGGGAATTTTGCGGAGATAAAGCTCAACGCTGACCAAGCTGGGACTCGAACCTGGGAACTACAAATTACGAGCCTGGTGCGCTACCGACTGAGTAACACGCGCTTCTCCCTTATCTATATGTACCTCTCTTATATGTTTAATGAAATATAGAAAAAACACATGCCAACTTACTGAATTCGTACTAACTGAAACAAATTAGGACTCCTGCACTTTCTATTTAATTGGTAACAAAAAGCAGCTTTGACGTTCTATGTTCCTTTAAACTCAATATGAACTGATCGAATGATTCATCATTGATATGATTTATTTCAATATTTTTTTTGGAGCACTAAGAGTAAAGTACGTTTTCTTTCTAATATGTATATTAATTTTTTTTGCTTTTTAGTGGTAACTTTATTAGTAAAAACTGGAATCTTTCCTCAGCGCCAGTTTTATATTCCCTCTCCATCATCGGTGGGATTACTGTGGTTTAGGGAGAATGTCATAAATTGAGATATCTTTCATATTCTATACTTTATTTTAGATTGCACATACTAGTTATCATTGGTTCCCGTGAGGTTCACCTTTATCCTTTTGAGAGGAAAGATAGATGGATCACAGTTCTTGGTAGTCTATGACATACTCCCAGGGTTAGAAACTTTCTTTGACACATAACGACTTTCACTGAGCTCTTGCGTTTCGGAAGATGTAAGTGAAACAATGGTTTACACCATTTTTTTTCAGAAAGAAGAATGTTCGTAGCTTATGACACTCATCTCGTTGCAAGCTTCCTTTTAATACATGACCATCACCATCAACAGTTTCGTAATATGCAATTAAAAGAAGGTTTAAGTAGCTCAGAAATTACGATCTTAAACCAAATGAAAGTTGGTGAAAAGTGGAGTTGAAGTTTCGATTCTCTCAGAGACATATATTTGGAATCGAATTTGAAAATGGTAAACCCGGGCCACTATTGACGTTTTAAATAGTTCAACCATATCTCTATTAATATTGCGTCTTCGACAGCATTTGAAGATTAATTACAAATTATTTCATATGAATTCCCATTTTTCAATACTAAACCCCACTCGCCGACCCTGCCTTAATGCACTATAATGATTAAGTGGCATAAATATTATCAGATACCAGTGCAACTTAATTTTTAAGTGCAATGTGTGAACCTCGATCAAATACAACAATGCAGGTTTCGATTCAATAGTTTTCCTATTGTCTCTGCGACTGCCATTTCACACACATGTGAAATTCTCTGAGAAGTTTCTTACTTGATTCAATGCTTCCATTTTCATGTTCATTATCTTTTATACAGAGGGCAAGCATCTCTTTAAAGAGCGAAACGTACTCTTCAGGAGCAGTAATGGTTCAACTTCTAATGCGCCAGGCGTGCAATCTGATATTTCCTGATTTGAGTCCCAAGTGGACCTAAAGTGTTATTTCATTTGCTAACCACGACTCTGTCCTCAGTCAGAAAAGATTAATTGGCTTAAAATGGTTAGCATATGCACTGAGATTATTAGGTACACCTACCTAGTAGCATTTTGCGCCTCCTTTGGCCATTAGAGTAGCTCGAATTTGTCGGGGCAAGGAACTTACAAGATGCTAGACGCATTGTGCAGGAATATTGTACTATGCGGAAATGATTGTGATGCGCAGTTACTGCAAATTGTGAAACACACAGTCTTGTTGCGAACAGCAGTTACTACCTCATTCCAAACATGCTCGATTGGGTTTAGATCTGAGAACTGTGCAGCCCAATGAAGCGAAGAAAACTCGTCTGTATATTTCTGGGACCATTCGGTGACGATATGTGCTTTGCGAGCAGGTGCATTATCATGCTGAACGTGTTCATCCGAGTGAGGATAAATGTAGCCATGATGGGTGAATTTGTCAGCAACGATGTTCAAATACGCCTTGGCTTTCAAATGTCCTTCGATGGGAATCAGGGGATATAATGCGTGCTAGGAAAACATTCCCAACAGCATCACACCGCTACCACCGACCTATACTGTTGACACCAAACAAGATGGCTCTATGGCATCATGTTGCTTTTGGCAAATTACGATCCCTCAGCATGATGCAAAAAGAACCTGACTACCATTTTCCAGTTCTCAAAGGTCAAGTGTCGATGCTCCTGTGCCCACTGGAGTCGTTGTTTCTTATTCTTCACTGACAACATTAGCGCTCTACACGGTCGGTGGCTGTTGTAGCTTATTCGCCACAAGTTCCAATACGTGGTGCATATGGAGATGATCCTTATTTTATATGGCACCAGCATATAATCTTACCTAGGGTTAAGGACCTCATCAACAAATCTCCGAGAAATTGTGGAGCGGATATTAAGTACATAGATATCAGTGTGGCCTGTTTCCTCAAACCATGATAATGTTAGCATCTGAGGTATTCCTTTACAGGTCTCTTTGAAGGGTGATACTTTCACCCTGGTTTTCTAAAAATGAACATGACAGATTGTAAGGGAGATGGATGCCCAAAATCTGAATTGTTGTGCAAAGAGCATAGATCTCCATTAATGTTAATTGCAGTTGACATGGAGTTTGCTGCTATTCAATTTTTCCCTTCTGTCGTGTTGTACTAGAGGCACAACAATCTTTGTCGTATGATACGAAGCCTTCTGAATATGGTGTAAGCAGGTACCGTGGATACGAGTTCTGAATTCAGTTAGATAAGTGTTGTCAGTCTGCAATCAAACAATTATAGATATCAGTTCTCTCTTGAAATTCTTCTCCAAACCTTCCTTCAAATAAACTTCTGGATGCTCTCTGTGCAGTTGGAATCTCTCCCACAGCTTATGGACCACTGAACCATTTCCATTTTTCCATTTAAAGACTCTAGAAGCATTTAAAGAGAAAATGTAGAAAAGGTGAACTTTCTTAGGGTTTGCACATCAATATTCTTAGACCAGTGGCGAAAAACAAATGGCATCTGGAGAATCAATGGGAGCCAATGAGACTGCGCACTTGGTACTTTGAAAGTTCTCATTTTTCATTGGTTGTTTAAGAATAGTTATGTGCTTGTGGTGTTGATTTTTTACTACTTACATTGCAATTCAATGAATTAGAATTCAGACCAATTCTGACGAATTTGGTTGTTTGAAAGAGATCGATATGTCATTGTCTTACGATCACTGGAATCTCTACAAGCGTCAAAGGCTTCTAGAGTCTAAAACGTAATTATATAAATATATAATATACGCTCACACATTCGTTTTGCCTCCGAATTTGCCACTCATTTTATATACTCTATTTTTCCGTTTATCTGAAACAGAGCTAAGATTCTTCACATTATCTAATATATTCTGTTACGCTAGTTGTGTTAACCATCAGATCATTTTTTCTCTTGTAATTGGCTAGAAGAAATCTATCTCGCATAGACAGTGCCTATGTCACCAAGGCAGGAGTCTCAAAATCAAATCACGTAGCAGGCTGAAGAAATCATTTTTCATTTTATGGCAATTTTAATAGTAAGAAAAACCTAGTTAATTCTTTTTATTAAATGTTACATATTTTAAATATAAGGATAAAGATAAGATAATTGTTATTTCGGATATTGTTTAACATCATACAAATGCTATAAATCTAAATTTCATTGATTGTGGCTTTATCTTTGGATGAATACGACACCTATTCTGTATGCTAGCTTCAGATCATCACAGTCGAGCCAAGCTAGTAAGCAACAATTCGACATTATGATTATGATGAAACGTATTGCTTCTGTGATGAAAGAAATTACTTTACAGGACACGTCTTTTACCCCTGCCTCAAAGTATCCAAGGGAAATTTACATTAAAAAACTCGGAAAACGCACGTCGGCAAATGATCATTTATCTGATACCTAGGAACAAGGTAATGAGGAAACCATACCAATCGTCAAACCCAAGAATCGCACTAGACCCTTCTTTTTATTTACAATGCACGAAATTAAAATATATTTATATATATATTATGGAAAAATATTTTAAGCAATAGAATAAATAGGTTTTTTTAACAAAACGTATATATTTCCTGAACATGGCATGTCACGTTTACTAGAGTATTGTCAGTTTTATTTGGGTCACCTCGTATATAAATATTAACATACATGGTTTAGAAAAGATGAAGATATTTTTTTTATTCTGAAAGCAGTCAGTGTAATAATGGAGGTATTTAAATAAAACTTTAAGTTACCTTATTATTATTATTATGTATTTTTAGGTAGATAAATAAATTAAAAGAAGAATAAAAACAGCTACCACTATAAAAATATATTATATTTATTGTAGTTATTATGTATCTGTTTGATTATAAATAATGCTTGAAAATGCAACTACATTTTCTAGTTGAGTGACTTCCAGGGCAAGTCGTTAAGAATCAACAAGCGTACGGCCTATTTACCTTACAATAGGTCATTTATAATTTATAAACGTATCAGAAGGATTTAATATTTCACCCCAACGCAGTTCCTAAGTGGACCCCAAACGCAGTGCACAGAGGGACCGCCTCTTCTATTTACGAAACGTATTTTGTGTAGGAATCTTTACTTTGTACGAGTGTAAACATACCAAGACAGTGTTAAAAATAATAGCAATTAATTACAATGGCTAATGCATAAAAAATCTTATTTTTTAAATTGGAAAACACTACGTAGTAGTGATCGTAAAAAAACGTAGCATTTTAATGTCATAGTGTTCTTGGTCGGTGGTTTGTTTAATAAGAACGTTAATAGTATGCTATGTAATACCACATTATAAAGATTCATGCTCCCCTCAAATTGCTGCGGAATTTATATGATTCTCTACAGGGTGCATGTACACTAAGCGGCCACCTGATTAAGTTCAGTTCAATGAAATGTCAATATTAAGTAAGGTGCATAATTTAGTAACTTCCTAAATAAGAGTTTCCTTAAAAATGGGACCGAGGTAATTTAAAGATCTCAATCAAATACACTATAGGGAAAAAACAATTGCAGCACCTGAAGGAATAGTGCCATTTTATTGAAAGGCAGGCAGCTGAGCATATATTGAGATGTGCGATTGATTACATTATATAAAAAAGGAATATTACCACTTTACCTACCCGGTAAAGTGATATAATTAGTATGATGTTCAACTGCCACGCGCAGCAATGCATTCATCAACATGGCGGGGAAAGCTATCGCACAGCTCTATAATGTCCTCCTGAGGGATAGAACGCCAAAGAAAGAGAAGTCGCTGTTCCATTTAAGTGACAGTTGTCGGCGCACCACTTCGGTGTGGTTGGAGCTGTTGGCCCATCTGTTCCATGCTGCTGAACAAATGGGGGCAGCTACTGGCTGCAAAATGTTGGTAACATATCGTTGGACAGTTAGAGATCCCCTTATGATGGCCCGAGATGTCAGACTAATGGACCTCACACTAAGACACAAGGTGCTGGAGCTGTGTGACGATGTCGCACGCACTGGGTGGCATTCCTTTTCCCTTAATGTCGCCTAACACGTTGTCTAACGTCGTGCTGACGAAGACAAAAACGAGATTCGTCACTAACACCACGGTACTCCACTTTGTTCGTTCCAGTTCTATCTGAGGCGACACCATTGAAGACATGCTTACATGTGGGCAGATATTGAGGAGCAAACGCAGTGCCGATGATAGGTTCGCATTGAAAACTGTCGCCTGGTAGGTAGTCGATATGTTGCCTGTTCCCAGTCCCTTTGCAGTTGCGTTGCAGTTGAGAACCTGTCATGCAATGTTATGCGTCGCGAAAGGTGGTCCTGTTGCTCCATGGTAATATGTCGTCTTCCTGATCCTTGTTGGCGTGTGCTGGAACCTTCTTGAACCCACTGGCGCCATATACGTACGATGGTGCTGGGATTGCGGCCAGTAAGGTTGGTCACATCTTATTAGGCTATTTTAATTATCATGATAAAAATGACTGTACGAGGTAGTGAACAGTTTTCAAAGTGGCTTACATTTTGAAAGTCTTAGAGATTTCTCTTATTTGAATAAAATATTGTTTCTAAAAAATGCTTTATGAAAAGGTAATTAAGAGCAGAATAAAAATAACTAACACTCTAAATTTCATTATCTGTTAATGTAGTTTTAAACATCGTTAATCATTGAAACGGTTCTCCTACTGAAGACATAGTATTCTAGGTCTGTGGTTTGCATTGAGAGCCGCTGATAATTGACATCAAAATATTCATTCCATTAAATGCATGCAGTGTCACGTTCAGGTATTGGAAAAATATTTGCAGTTTTTTCATGTGTTGTCTTTTTACTTGTAAAATTTCGTAAATAAGAAACTGTGAGCAGAATGATCACGATGCTAAAAAGGAAATTTTTGAATACCTACCAAAGTTATACATCAGTAATCATAATCCGCAAGTTTTAAATAATTGTCTTAATTTTAATAATTCCATATATTTATTTCAATACATTGGACTTTCTCATGCACACTGCCGTTTTATGTTTTCAAGGATCTCTAAGCAAATAAAAGGAAAATGCTCCTAACCTTTTTGCCGTAACATTTAATGAAAATCCTTTATATCTGTTATTTCAAAATTTTATATGCATTATATTAAGTCCATTATTTCGGGAATTTAAAAATTCATCTTTACCTGTTCATCGTTAGTTTATCCTTTTATTTTTTGTGTAAATGATCATTTCTATGGCACCCGCATATAATCTTACATGAGGCTAAGAACCTCATTCCCATATCTCCGAGTAGTCATGGAAATATGCCAGTTATGGGCCATTGTGCGAATCAAATAAAAAATTTAGGGAAGTATATAAGTCACACCAGCTGAAGAACAACAGTTGGGTTGGGTTATTTTACCTCTGAGCGGCACTTTTCTGCACACCATGGGCTAAATGTCCAGGTCACAAGAACCCCGAAGGCTCAGAGAAGTTTGGGGAGGGGCCTCACTGGAACAGCTGTTAGGAGACAGATGGTAGCCTCCCGTCAACGCCATCCAGTGTGTTCTTTAACGTGCACAGAGTATGGCTCTCCTGCACACGTGGCTTAACATCCCATACGGCGGCCTTTCCAAGCCCATCGGTGACCATGGGCAGGGCGGGGAGTTTTGTAGAAATAAGTCTCAACGCTGCCCCAGCTGAGACTCGAACCTGGGAACTGTAGATTACGAGCCTGACGTGCTACCGACTGAGCCACCACCACCCGACTGAAGAACAACGTTAGTCGATGATGGTGCAGTGGTTAGCATAACTACATGTTTCCTACAGACGTGGCTTCAAATGCAACTCACGGAAAACCAATTTTTTTCTGCTTTTTATTTCATGAGTTGCACTACTTCCATTTGTATATCATGATGCCTACTGTTTTACGTATTGCTTCAGCAATGATCTGAATGAATTCAAATATGACTTATATCCACTGAGTTATCCCGATAAGTTTACTTGAGCATTGTCAGCTTAATTTATGTCATCTCGTATATAAATATTAAGATAAATGGTTTAGAAAAGGTGGAAATCTTTACTTTATTCTGAAAGAAGTCAGTGTAGTAATGAAATATTATTTCAAAGAAACACTAAATCATCATTTGTTATCGTATGCTATTAGCCAGATAAAAGTAATTAAAGGAAGAATGAAGCTACCACTATAGTATAGAGCAGGGGTTCTCAACGTGGGGTACGTGGTAAAATTTTTTGGGGTAATCCGTGAGAGCTCAAAAGTTGCTAGATCTAGTAACAAAGTCGCTAATTTGGCATTATTTTACTATCACTCTAGTTTTATCTATTTATATAAGGAGTACGTAAAGATAAAAGTATAGAATTCTCACGTAAGTACGTGAAGCATAAATGGTTGAGAACCACTGGTTTAGAATATCTAATTATGTATATTTAATTATCGTTACAACTTAATTGTTTATTTTTTTTCTTAGCTCCAAGAAGTGAAATTTAGTTAGCTAAACCTTTACTTAAATTGCCTAATAGCCTTGGGCGAGATCGGGTATCCAACCCCGGTGGAGCCCTTGGTTTGCAGGATAGGTTAGAAATAGCTCAATATTTTCTTTAAGCTTTAGTATATGTTTAGGACATTAGAGATTTCAATTTGAAATCTGTGCAATTTTTGTGAATTGCACTCTTTTGACTGCATATTTTACTGTTCGCTTTTAATCTCTATTACAGATTAATTAGATTTTCTGTTTCTAACTGATAATTTTGCAGTTGTCAGAATCTTGTAGTTTATTATTAATCATTAATAATTCATTAGACTGATTTCTTTTACTGAAAAACATGTATTAGACCTCGTGTTTCCAAATCCTCAACAGTTATTAATAGAGCCAATTAAAGTGCATCCTGATAAAGGCTTGCTGATGCGGGTAAAACGTCTGCTATCCACCAGAGTTTCTGTTATAGAATCTAAATATAGCTGATTTGCAATTAAAAAGCTTCTTAAAATATCCCATAATGCTTTACTTTGTAAAATAAATTTCTAAATATTCGGACAAATGCTTCATTTCAAATATATTTTGATTTCTTAAACTCGACTGGCATAGCGGTTATAGAGCTAAGTAGGAGGTTAATGGGGGTTCTGGACCAGTGGCGGGTCAATGCTAATCCTATGGGACACGCCACCCACCTGTTTCAAAGCGGACGCGGGCCTTTTCGTCACACATACAGGTCATCAATACATATTTCCCCTCAATAACTTATATAATTTCAAATAACTAATTTTAAATCAGAGATTTTTTCACCGTTTTTCTTTTAATTAATTTGTTTTTTCATTTTTAACCAATAGCATTTTTTTTCTTTTCTTTTACTGCGGGATAGTCTTTTAAATCAGTTTCTGCGGTATAGTCCTTCTTCTAGTATAAATACGACATCCATCAGTCAGATTCCTCATTCTGTTGTCAGACGTTGACAGTGACCGTTCTCTGCAGCTGCGTCTCCGTGATTTTTTTCAACTGTTAGAAGCCAATAGTGTCAGTTCTCGATATCCTCGTGTAGTATAAATAAGCTATTTTACAGCTCACTGTTTTTATAATTGTATCCATTTGATTTATGTGAGAAGGCTTTTCTTCATCAGACCCATCTCATTTGTTTTACAGAAGAAATGAAAAGGACCCTAACAGGTAAAGCTGATGGCAACGGATGAAACATCTGTTGACCTCACGTTTTACCTTGAATCCTCGGGGGAGTCACTCCTAACTCAACTGAAAGAAGAATTGCCCTCGAAAGGTAGCATTAAATGGTACCTTGCCGTTCAAGTGCGCTTCAGGCGAAAAGTCTTCCCTTCTACCTTCGAACACTGTACCCCGTTTTTCCGAAGTAACTGTGTCACAAGCCTTCCTACATCATCCCTAAACAGAGAATTGGATTCAGCGTGTAAGAAGATAAAGACCTCATTTGAAGAATTTGAAGGAGCACATAGTGGATGGACACTGGATGCCATACTCCACGCTGAAATGAACATTGGAAAATATATCCCTCTTTCAGGGTCTAGTTATATCCCTACTCCAAGAGAATTACTGTTAAAACACGCAATTGTCAATGTATGTAATTCTGACCAAAAATGTTTTGTCTGGTCTGTTTTAGCCTCTTTGTATCCTGCCACAGATCATCCACAACGTCCTACCACCTACATTCATTTAGAAGAAAAATTAAACACATCTGGACTAATTTTCCCTATAACAATGAATCAAATATCTAAATTCGAAAAAATGAACAACATTTCTGTTAATGTTTTTGAATACGAGAAAGAAGTGTTCTCGCTCTACATCACACTATTCAGATTTAAAGCGTACACAAATCTCCTTCTGTTATCAGATGATAAAAAGCAGCATTAATGCTCCATTAAGAATATGAGTAGACTTCTCAGTCCTCTCACCAAACGTAAATGCGAGATGTTCTACTGTGATTACTGCCTTCACCGTTTCACAAAAGAATCACTCTTGATGGATCATATTCCCTATTGTCAAGAACATGGACCCCAGAGAGTAGAGTTTCCAACTGAAGAGGAGAAATGGCTGAAATTCACAAATTTCAAGTTCCAACAGCCCGTTCCATACGTGATTTACGCCGACTTTGAATCATTCCTAGTGAAAGTGGACACTTGTATGCCTAACCCTGCAAAATCTCACACCACTATCACGGCATATCATGAACCCTGTGGATTTGCATATCTTGTTGTCGGACCTGACGGCTGCAGTCATAAACCTTTAGTAGTTTATAGAGGTCCTAATGTGGTAAAAGAATTTTTGGAATATCTGCTTGAAGAAGAAAACGATATAAAAATTTTACTCTGGGAGATCAAACCAATGCAACTTTTAAATTACGAAGAGGAATCATTTCGCAACGCTATCAATTGTCATATTTGCAAATATGTTCTGGGACCAGATCGCGTGAAAGATCACGATCATTTAACCGGCAAATTCCGAGGAGCCCTCATGATGCGTGTAATCTCAATTTTAAGCTCGCAAATAGGATTCCAGTTACATTTCATAACCTAAATGGGTATGACAGCCATCTTATTATGCAAGGAATCGGTATGATCAAAAATAAGAGGATTAATTGCATTCCCAATAATATGGAAAAATACATAGCATTCTCCCTTGGAACTTGGAATTTCATAGATTCCTATCAATTTTTAAGTGCATCTCTTGAGAAGCTAGTCAATAATTTATCAGCAGAAGAATTCCATATTTTAAAGGAACATGTTGAAACTGAACGGCTACACTTGGTTTTGAGAAAAGGAGTTTACCCCTACGATTACATTGACAGCAACGAATAGTTTGAAGAAACGTTATTACCTCCACGTGAAGCTTTTTACAATCAACTAATAGAAGAAGCGCTGGGGGATGCAGACTATATGCATGCAATGAAAGTATGGAACTCATTCGACATAAAAAATCTAGGCCAATATCAAGACTTGTACCTGAAGACCGACGTGCTCCTCTTAGCTGATGTGTTTGAGAATTTCAGAAAACTATGTATCAGATACTATGAAATTGATCCGAGTCATGTTTACACAGCTCTTGGACTAGCCTGGCAAGCATGTCTGAAAATGACAAATATTAATCTAGAGATGACCCTACAATGTACTTTTTACTGGAAAAAGGCATATGAAGATGAATTTCAGTAATATGCAATCGATTTAGCACTGCACATAACAAGTATTTAGATACCTATAATCCCCAACTACCCTCTAAATACATTATGTACTATGATGCCAACAATCTTTATGGATGAGCAACTTTATGGAACGCAATGGGTAACTTTATGGAACTTTATGGAACGCAATGTTGCTGATGATACGAATAAAGGGTATATATTGGAAGTTGATTTAGATTATCCAGTTTCTCTACACGACAAGCATAATGATTATCCACTAGCCCCTGAGAAATTTCAGATTATCAGCAGCATGCTATCACCATATTGTCAGGAGGTTACCCAAAGCCTTGGAATAAATACAAGGTCGTGATATTAGCCCCAAATCTAAATTTTAAGGAAAAATATGTCTTTCATTACCGTAATATGAAACAATATTTAGCCTTCGGTATGCAGCTGAAGAAAATACATCGCGTTTCAGAATTTAATCAGTCTTGCTGGCTAAAACCATATATAGAATTCAACACGGATCAGCGGAAGAAAGCTAGAAACAATTTCGAGAAGGACTGTGTTTGAAAAAACGATGGAAAATTTGAGAAATCGAGTGAAAATTGAATTGACTCAGAACCCAAAGAGAGTATGTAAACTTGTAGCATCACCTGCTTTTCACGCTTTTCGTGTTTCTGACAACGACCTCGCATGTGAACAATCAAAGCAAACTAAATTCAAACTCAACAGACCTATTTACGCTGGATTCAGTATTCTAGATGTTAGTAAAATATTGATGTATAACTTTCATTATGACTATATTAATCCGAAATATGGAGAAAAAGCTAAATTATTGTTCACTGATACAGATTCATTGTGCTACGAGCTTCAAACTGAGGACGTGTATGCTGATATGAAAGTTGATATAAATCATTTCGATACGTCCGACTATCACATAGATCATGTTTTGCATAGTATGCATAATAAAAAGGTACTAGGTAGAATGAAAGATGAACTTTCAGGAGTATCTATCAAAGAATTTGCACAGCTTCGTTCAAACATGTATTCTCTTCTAAGTTTAAAAGAGGAGAAGAAGACAGGGAAAGGAGTCCCCAAATATATCGTAAAAAGAACCCTTCGTCACAATGATTACAGAGACTGCTTGATAAACAAATCACCTTGTCGAGTAGATTTGACTAGGATTCAAAGTAGCAACCATCATCTTCATACAGTGAAAGGTATAAAACTCGGTCTGTCACCATTTGATGACAAAAGATATATTTTAGAAAATGGTTATGACACCCTTTCGTATGGTCACTACAAAACGATGAAAATATAATGTAAACGAAAAGGAATATTTTGTTAAAATTTGTTCCCTGTGTTTCTAATGGGTTTGAGCTATATGTTGATATGTATAAAAATATGATGAATTTATCCAAATGTATTCATAATTTTTTTGTATAACCCCTGTATATGTAAAAATATTGCATGCAATTATTATATGTAGACAGCTGTATGTAAAACTTGAAATTTTGTAAATTATTGAGGGGAAATATGCCAGAACCCCCATTAACCTCCAACTGAGCTAACTACTCTTCCAGCAAGGCAAACGTTGTGTGTAAATGAGAAAGTGGTCAACAGTTCGGTAGATCCTCTGAGCGGAACTTTTTTTGCACACAATGGTCTAAATGTCCGGGTCATAATGACCCCAAAGACTCAGAGAAGATGATGGTAGCCTCCCGTCAAGGACCACCAGCGTCTTCTTTAAAGTGCACACGATATGGCTCTCTTGCATTTAGACCACGGCTTAACGTCCCATCCGATGGATGGCGGTCTTTTCAAGCCATCCATCAGTGGGTCCTCGCTCCCCTACTTATTGAGGGCAGCATAGTAGGTGGATCAGTCGGTAGCGCGCCAGACTTGTAATCTGCCGCTTCCAGTTCGGGTCTAACCTTTACCAGCTTTAGAATTATCTCCGCAAAACTCAACGGCGTGCCCTCGATCAGTAGGGGGACACCAAAGGGCTTGGAAAAGGCGCTAAGTGTCGCATGTGCGTTAAGCCGTGCTCCGTCTGCGGGAGAGCCATGACCTGTGCACTTTAAAGAACACACTGGATGGCCTTGAAGGGAGGCTAAAAACAGTCTTCTAACAACTGTCCACAGATTCCCTCTCCCAAATCCTTTTCTGAGCCCTGGGAGTCCTTGTGAATTGGCCATTTATCTCATTCTTCGCAAAAACAGTGCCGCTCATATAAAACAACCCAACCTGTATTGGCTGTGCACAGGATTGCAGGAATATTATATTCTTCGAGATTTCATGGTTTTAGATTCGTTTACTGTTGAAATTCATAAAACTGTTCAGTCTTAATATTAAGTGCTAATAAAGTTGGAGTGCATCATCTAGCAGCTAAATAAACTAAATTAATTTTCCTACGTCATTGCTTCGTTTAAACCAATGTATCAGAGAAATCTATAGATTATTTTTATACGAGGAGAACTACACTGATAAGTAGAAATGAAGTTTTTGAACATTTAGTTGGGTTGTTTTACTTCTGAGCAGCACGTTTTTGCAGTCAATAGGCTAAATGGCGAGGTCACAAGGACCCAAGGACATATCCAGGAGGTCTCCCCCCGAAAATCCGGTCGTCTTTTCTAAAAATTGCCTACCTGCTTTGAAATCCAGAACAGTTGTCTTTCCATAATTTTATTTTAGTGTCATATTATACTTCCGACCAAAATGTAGATTTAAAAACCGACTATAAAATATTATTCCATAACAGAATGTCGTTTTAATCTTTTCTGTATGGAGGAATATTTAAGTAATTGGCAAACAGTACCGAAGACTTATTATCAGATACCTTTCCTTTCCGATACTAAATTCTCACCCCTCCCCTCCAAGACTACATTGTCGTTCCTTCCCTTAACCTAAATTCTCGGAGGCCCCCCGATCCCGTCTAGCCTGCAAGGATACCAAGGGTTCAGAGAATTTGGGATGGAGGACACTGGACAAGTGTTAGGAGGCAGATGGTAGTCTCCTATCAAAGCTTTCCAGAGTATTCTTTAACGTTCACAGGGAATGACTCTATCGTACAAGGATATTTCGATTCAAGAGGCCTGGACACTGGGGTACGGAAGATCTAATATCAAAAAAAAAGGAAATAGTAGTTCTTATTAAATATAATTTCTTAAAAATTCAATTGTCAGCTATTAACTTTTAAAAAATTTGGTAATTAATTTTATAATATTCTCAAATATTTTAATAAAATGCTAATGAATAAATTATTTTATTTTAACTGATTTGGAGGTAAAGGGTTTTAACTTAAATTTTAAAGCAATTAAATAAATTAAATATTTATGCATAATGTATTTCCCTATTTTCTTCCCTCCTTTTGTTCAAGACTGTCCAGGCCTGGTGTATGAAGGTGGCCTTGCCCGTACACTGGGCCAAGAAGCGCATGGGATGGGCTTAATATTCCATCCAACGGATGGCAGTTTGGCAAAACAGAGACATCGGTTTGTTTACACCATTTCTCGAATTAGGTGAAACCGAGGAAGATGAAGAATTTAAACAAAATTCTGCGTCACAATGGCGAATACGATAGCGAGGGATATTCAAAAATATGATCACAGAAGTTCAAGCAAGAAGAAAGACAAATTAAAGAGCACTTTTATTCGAAACTGCAAAGCAAGAGGTCTACACACTTTGAAATCTGGAGTAAAACTCAAATTACGGCCGTCTACTAAAGATGGCGCTGCCACCAGTGGTACTCAGTGGGCTATCTTTCCTAGGTAGTTAGTTAATCAATGAAACAGGAAGGCTTCTGTGAGACCTCTGTGGCAAGTAGTTGACTGAGTTTTTTAATCATTATTATATTTTAATTATTAAAAAATAAATGATTAAATTTTAATTAATTGCCGAAAAGTATAAGGGAAGAAAAATATGAAAATATCTTTAAAATAATAATTAAGCAAAGATTATTACACATAAACAATATTGAGTCTTTATTTCATTGTTAGGTGACTTACCTCATTTCCTGTCATTAATGAATAAATCTAAATTTATTACTTTTTTCCATTCTTAAAACTTTAAAATCTGTATTATACAAATGCATATCGATAAAAATTAATAATTTCATTTGACAACCTGTAAGAGCTTATTGGTTGTTCTTTTATGTGTTCTTTTTTATTGTATTTCATTTCACAATAAATATTTTAAATTACATGAGTTTATTTATGTTTAATTGTATATATTGTTCATACCAAATTGTGGATACGTATTTTAACTCATTGTTTTGTGTACGCATTATTTATTTATTATTAAGTGTATTATATGTTATATATATTGTCAATAAACTAAAAATTCTAAAATAAAAAAATTACTATTGAACGGAAATTTGAGATAAATATTTGCAAATAAAATTGTCAGTCGGTCACTCAAGAACCTCTAGATAACGGAAATTTGGGCTTTTCGTCCCTCTCTTCCAGATCGTCAAGAATGGAACAAATGTATAAATGCAAGATCTCTCCTTAGTTCAAAGATCCTTTAAAATACACCCAATTATGTTTTTACACGGTAGATTGGTTCCCGAAAAAAACGTGTATAAGCGAAAACCGTATAAAAAAAAATACTATGCATATTAAAAAGGAGAAGATTGGTTCCAGACGTGAAAACCGAGTACAAATAATAAGTTGTTTTCAAACAAATCATATCAAAATCTTTATTTAAATCTTTATTTGATTTTTATTCATTTAAACACATTTTTTATTTTATAAACTTATAAAGATAATTATATGTACATATATAAAGTAAATTATCCTTCACAAAGAAAATAATATGTCACTATAAATATGTAAATACATAATCACTTTCTGACAATACGCGCATTCGTTTGCGTAAGACTGGAATTAAATCACTTTCATCGCTTGAAGCATTTTGGCCGTCGTGTTCATACTCCAATGGTGAAATGCTTTCTGTGGCATGGGGAACCAAATTATCACTTGTTTCCAGTGATTCTGAAGTTGGATTAGTTTTGACAACGAACTCTGTAATCAATCGTTGAGATCCTATTTTGACTAGATCCTTGTATAATTCATGAGAGTGCGCCATACATGACTTCAAGTTTAAACTGTTCAGCTCGTTCAACAATGGAATCACGTGTAAGAAAATGACTTTGCAATTTACTAGCCATTTGAAGCCCTTCTTTAATTAAACCTGCAGTGAGTGAAACCTCTTCATCACCATCACTTTTTCTTTTTCATCAGGAGTCTCAAGGACAACTTTTATTATTTCATTTTCGTTAAGAACTTTGTCAACCAGCAATTCATCAATATCTGCAAACGATATATCATCGTATCATTCTCCACTAACTGCATATGCTAAAGTGATGATATTAGGATATTCAGTCGTGTTTAGGGTTGCAGGATCTTTGCTTTTTACATATTCTGGCCAAATAGCTTTCCAGCATGCGTTCAAAGTTGATGGTTTTAATTCTGATAACGTCAATCCAGCATGTCTAATGCAATCTAAAATAGAAAATTTCTTCCACACATCAATAACTATTAGTGTTATCTAGTTTATCCAAAATGTATTGAAATGTTCGTTACGTAGTAAGTTTTAAATGTGGCAATTATACTCTGGTCTAGTGGTTATATTTAAGGATTTCGTATTAGGCGGCAGAAAACAAAATTGCATATTTGGATGTTCCGAAACAGGATGGCCAGGCGCATTGTCTATAACCAATAGAACTTTAAATTCGAGATTTTTTCCCTTCTAATAACTTAACTTTATCTTCTGGATCAAAACATTTATAGAACCATTCACTAAAAAATTCTTTTATAGCCCAGGCACTTTTGTTTGCCATCAACTGGCAATTATTCAAATCTACACCTTTCATTGAGAGTGGTCTTAGGGATCGATTGATGAGCAGCGGCTTTAACATACGATTTCCTGAAGCGTTGCTGCAAAATAGAAAGGTCACACGATCCTTAGGTGCTTTCAAGCCACCAACAGTTTTTTTGTGTTTTTGCTACGTAGGTTCTACTCGACATTTTTTTCCAAAAAAGACCAGTTTCATCCGCATTCCAAACTTGATTAGGAGGGTATCCACCATCATTCAATGGTTTTGGACAAAACTCTTTAGCAGCCGACTCATCTGCAAGTGGAACTTCACCTTTTATCTTTACAGTATGAAACGCGTGTCTTTGAAGAAATCCTGCAAGTCAACATGTACTTGCAGAAAATTCATAATTTTTGTTTAACTCAGCTGATGTGATTGGTTCCATTTCTTGTGTCTGGTTATATATTCATAATGCCATCGGTTTGATGGTATTTCCGTATAGAGGTATTCTTTTTTGTCAGTTATCTTCTGTCCACATTACTAGTGCCTTTTCCATTTACACCTTTACGATATCTCTCGTGTACGATGACGACTTAGCGCTCAATTTTGTTCCAGAAAGCAACAGATTTTCTAATAGCATTTTCATTTTTCTTGATGGTTCTTACGGTAGCTTCGTTCAAACCAAAATACTTACCTTTGGATGTTGAACCTTCTCCATTGCAAGACAATCTAATATTCTGATCTTAGTATCCAAAGAGATAGCTTTCCTTTTCTGCTTTTATATAATAGTTGAATTATCCGACATCGTGGTAACCTTACGAAAAAATTTTGAATTATAGTTAATAAATCAGATGATGAAAAATTTTAAATTACATATCAGCACATTTTAATAAATTTATATTACGCACACAAAACTTCAAAAAACAAAGCAAATTTTTTTTTCGATTTCATCTATTAGACATCTAAACACGTCTAACTATAAATACGAAATGGGAGACCAAGACTAACATATGTATTGAAGATAAAATTGAGTGGAATTCCCGGAACTCAATGTTGCCACTTTATTCCGAATGAAGTAGGTTTTGTACAATTTTTCCATAAAATAGAGAAAAAAAGCAGAGAAAACATGTTGTGTAGTTATACTAGTGTTGTTTTTATTTTGGATATTTTAGTGCACAAAATATGTATCTATAGTACATTTTCAAGGTTAAAACTGCTTCGAAAAATATGACCATAAAAGCGGCATTTTTATTATAAATGTAAATTCTAGGAATTTTTTCTTGAATAGGAATATTATTTCAGAATTAAATTCAAATGGAGATTTTGAAAAAGGCGCTGTTTGAACGGTGTTAGATCAAAATAAATCGTGTAAATAGAGAATTGGAATTTTTTTCTAAACCGTGTTAAATCAAAATCGTGTAAAAAATCCGTGTGAAAACAAAAATGGGTGTATTTCGAAAAGATCACAATTAGGTAGAAATTTCCAAAATTTCTTTAAAATAGAATCTTCTAAAAGAATGGTCTCCTTGGCTTGAACAGACCCTTAAGACTTAATTCAGTAATATTCTTTCCCTTTAGACTGTTTATTAATTGTGTACTTTGATTTTCGTAGTTTTCACAATTAAGAAGCACGTGTGATACTGTTTCTTTCACACTACAATGAACACAGTTCGGATGATTTACTTTTTTCATTTTGAATAAGTAATCGTTTAATAAATTTGAGTCCGTTCTGAGCCTGGCGATACAGATTAAGTTCCTTCTGATCATACGAAAGTTTTGAAAGGGAGAAATCAGATTCACAGTTGTGCTTCAATGATTGGATCTCTCAGATACCTGAATAACTGAAAATGATGTTGAAATGCTTCGTTTAATCTTTTCTTGAATCTAATTCTTGAATCTTTCTTAATCTTTTCTTGAATCTAATTTCTTGATCTAAATTCTTGAATCGTGTATTCCCCATGTAGGAGTAGAAATAAAACTTTCTGTGTACTTTTTATTAATAACATTTCTTTATCTTTTTATTAATATCAATTATTAAAAATCTTGAAAGTGAATTCTGAAGAGAAAAAAAAATTCCAAAAACTTTATGTCTGAGTTAATCAAACGAAGTAGCATACTCTTATATAAATCCTTATTCTTGAAACAATGAAAAAATTACAGTTTGGTTATCTCAATGCACAGAAGTATAAAGTGAAATAAAAGTAATCCTATAATTCCAAGTTTCGAAATTTTGGTGTTCAACGATTCGCATAGTAGGATGCTAAAGGCATAATGTCCTTTGTTCTTCAAAAGTTGACATTTGAATTTCATTATAGATCCTGAGACGTCTTCTGTTCCTCCCTAGTTCGTGGTAACTTTCAGCGTGGAGTCAGGGAGGCAAATATTAATATATCCCTCATCGATATGCTTTATGGGGAGCTGTTCAATAGATGTTAAAAACAGATTCATAATTCTAATGAAGGGTTACAAATTTATTGTCAATTTTAGTGCTAGATTTAAAAATGGTATTTACTTGGTGAAGCATGTGAGGTCAGTGAAATAATTGCTCAGTATTCATCATTGATATTTCTTTTAAATTAGAAATCAAAGACTCAAACACTCCGAATAATAACTCAAATTCAATAATGACCTCTATTTGCACTTGGAATAATTATCTGTTTTTTACCTAAGAATCATTCATATTTCAATTGCATTTTATGTTCTAATATTTCAACAAATGATAATTAGATATTATCCAATGATGCATGTTGTTAAGATATTGATAAATTTCGTAAATTTCGCTTCAATTATATTACAGATAGAATTTCCACTGTAATTTTTCAAAATATTTAATACATATAAAAGCGCCTTTCTAATTTAAATAATCCCTCAGTCTAATTGAACACATGCATTCAAGTATGTTCCTGCGCATGCGGGAATTAAATACCGATACAATGAAACATGGTTATTTTCGAAATTCAAGTGATGGTAAACAGTCGAATTCAGAATTCAAGAAAACAATACAATCATCTATTAAACAAAAACACATTTTAAAATACAAAAGTTTCCCGAAGAAGGTTCAATGAATAGCATTTAGTGTTACAAAAGATAAGTAAATTTTATTTTATGCCTTATAGGAATTTATAATATTATTTGAATCTTCTCAGTCATCCATAACTTCGAATTTCACTGTTAAAGAATACAAAGATAAATAAAATAAAGAAAAATTTATATTTACTTGAAAGCGAGCATTATATATTTCCAATCTGGTCTTCAAATTGCTGGTAGACATACATTGAATGAATAGCTATATATGTACCAATCCTCGGCGATGATGTAAATCAACGGCTAACACATGAAGTCCGAGACCACTCCCTTTTCTGGTGCGAGGCTTTAGTTCCTTTCGAAGTGGGTATTCTCTACCTAAAGGGAACGGAAGAGGACGGTCGACAGTCTTTTTTTCCTGCCCTGCTGAGGAGTGGTCAAGTTCACAAGATCCTAGTGCTAACCACTGTCCTGGCTTACGACTTTGAGGTTTGTTACGGATCAGCTAAACGTAATGCCGCATTGCGCCTCTATGAAAAAAAAATATACATCTTTGGTTCGGTTGGGTTGTTTTACCTCTGAGCGGCACTTTTTTTGCACACCATGGATTAAATGGCCAGGTCACAAGGACCCCGAAGGCTCAGGGAACGATGAGGAAGGGGACACACTAGAGCAACATCTTTGATAGTTCATCAGTTTAAAATATTAGTTGTCCACATACTTTGAATTAGATAGTTTTACCCCAGAGAGCCACTTTATTCAACACAATTGGCTAAATGGCCAGATCACAAGGATCCGAAGGACTCAGAGAATGTTGGGAGAAGGGCACTCACTGAGAGTGTTAAGAAACAGATGGTAGCTTCCCGTCAAGGCCATCCATCGTGTTCTTTAACGTTCTCAGGATATGGTCTCACGCACAGAGAGCCAGTGTTTCAAGTCCCATCCGATGGACGGCGGTCTTTCCAAGATCATCGGTGTCCCCTATATTGACCAAGGCAAGGATTTTTGACGCGACAAATTTCAACGTTGGCCTACGTGGGATTCGAAACAAGGAACTAAATAATTGCGAGCCAGACGGGCATACCACTGAGCCCTACCACATCGCTGTAAACGTACTACAAAATAAAAAAAATTCAACAACAGAATCGAATTCAGCATAAAATAAACTATTTTTATTCAGGAACCAAAAACCTCGTTTTTCAGGGTAATATATAAATTTTAAAAAGTGAAACAGGATAAGCTCAGAAATGTAACACTGTCTACTTAATTCAAAAGATAAAAATTAAAAAAAATGCACGGTTTGGTTAAATATCTTAGTGCAATATTTTAAAGCTATGCTGGTTATTATTATTATTTTTCTATTTATTAATGCCCCGCAAGATGGAGAGTACCGGAGAAAAACTTAGACTGCGGACACTGTTACAAATGCAAAGGCCGATGTCTGTCTTATAGGATGTTAAGCGGTGGTTTCGTGTGCACGGAAGAAGAACATTGTGCATATGACCTTGACGGGAGACTTACATCTCTCCTAAGAGCTATCCAGTGGATTTCCTTCATTGAACTTTCTCTGACCACTTGGGTCCTTCTGACCTGGTCAATTTTCAAGTTAAGTGCAAAAAACGTGTCACTCAGAGGTTAAACAGCCCAACCCTGACTCCGAGGGGGGTGGGAGTGAGTGCAAGCCCCCTCGATACATCAGGCCTGGACACCGCCGTAACAGAAGTAGTTTTAAAATAATGCAAAATGCCACAGAGGTCTGACAGGAGCCTGTCAGTTTATATGCCACAGTAGAAGATCTGAGAGGATGGCAGAACCTCAGCAGAAAAACGACACACACATCCATGCCTAAATCCGGGGCTCGAACCCAGGTCCCTTAGATCAGTAGCCAAGCGTGCTAACCACTCGGCCACGGGACGGCTTGTTTAATATTTAGAGAAATATATAATTAATAAATTATATTGTTTTACGTGATTTAAAATTTAAATAACTGAAATAATATTTTTTGCATAAGTCACATATTTATGACTTATTTTTGTTCACTAATATCCAGGTCTTGTTTGTCAAGGTGACCTTGGTGAAGGTGAGGGGTATTTCAAACTTATTTTGTTTTAAAAGGTAAAATGAAAATTCTTTTTATGGTGAATAAGTGTTAATGAAATATTATTTTCATTTTAGCATTCATCCATTAGTTCGAATGTACACCGTTAAAGGATGATAATGTCTGGTAAGAAAAAAAATCGAATTTCATTTTTTTTGTAACGATGAGGCTTTTACATCACAGGCAATTTTATTAGATTTCTCACATTGATTATAGAAACAAATTATGATTGTGTACGACAGGGAGGGTCAAATCTTTGGACTCTGTAATCGACTTTGAAGACAGAAAATAACAAATAAAATAAAATAATTTTTCTAGAATTGCACAATTATACTAGAATTACACTTTATTAAAAAAAATCCATTAAATGTAGCTGCAAATTCACTCACAAACACTAAGGGCTCCTTCACACTCAGCGCTCGCCGCGTAGCAAAGGCGCTTTGACGTCACTCGCCGCTCCGCAAGCGACGACTGTAGCCTTCACACTTAACGCGTGGTCTGCAACAAAGAACTAAGCTCATTGTTTCTCGCTGCAAACAACCTGGAACGCGTGTTTTATTTTCTCTGCGAGATCTACCGTGCTTTCTGACATTACTTTCGCTTTATTTTAAACATCATATCCAGGAAAAGAACTTTTCAAATGTAAAGGTTGTAATGGTGCTCTCTAACGATGGCAATTTTTGAAAATGCAAGACATCTGTGGCAAGCAGCTGCTTGAAGAGGTATTTATTTTTAATTTTTTATTTTAAAATCCAAGAGGCTCTCTGTATCATTCTAGTTGTATTTTGTTAATGAATCATTAACCACTCTTTTTGATATGAGCAATCCATCAAATCGTTGGGAAAAACATATAATAAAGGTAAAAGATGAAACCAGATCACTCTTATTTTTCCATAATATTATTCTCTAGTACTTTCTTAAACATTTATATACACATATATTCCATCTCATAAAACTTCAATTCAATAATATTTTTCTAACATCATAAAACAGGTGAAAGTAGAATATACTGGTTTAATAACAATTTTTACCTGACAGGATGTCACACTTATATTAAATATAACGATCATCACATAGAAATTCCCCTAAAACATTGCTCAGATGTGAAGCTATTGATTCCCACACATTTTGTTTCATTCCTCGATCCCTATAATTTCGATGCGTCTTGTCATAAAGACAAGGGCAATCGCACACTAAATTTAAAAGTTTGTGGTCGTCCATCTCGCCAACGCACCTAATAACAAATGCAAAAAAATGCTCACTTTCGCCGAGCTGTTCTAACTACGTCATTCGTCAGCGGCTATATTATTGGCTCTTGCTTGCGGTCGCTTGCATACCGCGCGGCGAAAGTAGAAATAGAACCTAAGGCTTTTAACATAGTAGTGGCATTGACCAGTCCGTTCACATTAGTGTAAGCTGATAACCAGCTGCGGCAGCTATGCGATCGACCAAGCAGTTGAATGTAACCGACATTTGACCACATACGGTGTAAAGCAATCGACATCATGCTTTTAATGCGTCTTTTACATCCATGAGCTCTAAGAAGGGTTTTTCTTTACTTCAGATGTTCCTATCGTGATTAATAGCCTTGAAACAATGGATTTCTGATTATCTTAAAATGCGATTTGTTCCATAATTGGTTGAAATTAATTTCGTTAAATTTCTCCTATTTAAAGGGACAAAATTTACAGACATTTAGGCGAAGCAGTTTCAATTTAATAGAAAATACGTACATGCATTGAAAATTTAGAAATCGAAAGTCAGAATTCACTGATAAATTTAAATAAGTGTTTTGTTCACTGCAACACAAACCTCATACAGGTTGAAAACATCTTGAAGGGAAATTGCTAGAGTTACTCTTGAAAACATTTCCGGATTTTAAATTTGATTTGAATTTATATAAAGACAACAAATTTCAACATATAGTTAAATCTGCAATGATATATTGTACTATAAGACGTATTTATTTATTTTTGTTATTCTTACTTTAAAAACATTTGTTTTCAATTTCGTACTGTATTTAACAACCACTCCGAACATAATTGATGAATTTATGAGAATTATGTTATTCTCATAAAGTAGTATTAAGTGTGAGGTTTTAACTTTGACCAAAAAAACAATCTGGGGAACTTTCAGCGAAAGCGGAGATAATTGTTGATTAAAACAGAATGATGGCATCAATAAATAAAAGAAAAATCCTAATTCGAGAACTAATGTAAACGAACAGCTCTTTGGGTATTGGCAAAACTGCCGTTTGTCGGATGGGATGTTAAGACCATCCCGTGTGCGTGTTGCCCCTTGTACAGTCATACCCTGTGCATGTTAAAGAACACCCTGGATGGCTTGAGAGGAGACTACCATCCGTCTCCTCAAAGTTGTCTATTGAGTACCCTTCCCCCAACCTTCTCTGAGCCCTCCGCGTCCTTGTGACCTGGATATTTAACCCATTTTTTGTGAAAAAAAAGTGCCGCCCAGTGGAGAAGCAATCCAAAACAACGCTAGATCAGGGCCTACCTGAAGGTATATACCTTCAGGTAGGCCATGATCTGCCGTTCATCAGGATGACTTTTGAGTTTGAGTCTTCTCGACCACCTTAATCAAATTTGAAGGTATTTAGAACATTTGAATGGCATCAGTGCTTTCAAATTATCGTCTGCTGACCGGCTTTAGCGCTCATTTCTGACGGAAAAAAATGATATATAGATATATTTTTGAATAAAAAAATTATAATGATGATATAAAAAAATGATGAAAAAAGTAGACGAAAAATTTCATTGTTGCTGTTGAAGAGAACAGCGCCAAGAGACACTTTTTAGAGTGCTCAGAGGCGCCGGTTCCCAATGCCTGCTCTAATATATTGCCCGCGGTACCGTCCTACTGCTGTTTGTAAGTTATCGGGTATATTTTACAACAGTTGATTAATTATCATATCGATTGCCACACTTTAGAAACTGCGTGACCTGAAATTGTTCATCTTTCATTTAATTACCATTTTTTTACTTCCACGAGAAGTTGAGTTTGCTGTAAATAATTTCGTTCCTATGCTATTGCATTGTTAAGTTAAAGCAGCTTCATTCTTGCGAATGGGAAATCTAAAGCCGTATATGTAAAATATTAAACTGAAAATAGGCAAATTAGACTACCAGTTTATCGACATTGATGCTTTGACTCAACAGTTTGTTTCTGATGAAGATTTCTTGAACCTTTTTCCTCATAGCTATCAAGGAAAATTGATCACACTTTCGTAACCTTTAATTACTTGCCATTCCTTTCCTGGAATATGGAAAATCAGACTCGAATCAATCACTTTGAGAGACATATATGGTGAAAAATTCACTTGCAGTCTCGTCATTAGATTTTAAACTTTACATGTAAATAATTGTAAGCAGCTTTACACAGGATTTTGTTTTGGTGAATCTGTTTCGGGGGGGGGGGGGGGAGTGAAAATTTAGATTCCAGCAGTTCCGAGAAATTATTAATTAATTTATTTTTATTTATTCATTCATTATATTTTGGAGGCGGTCAAATCACTCAATTTAGTTTGGGAATAAAAAATTTTAATTTCGGGGACGTTTCGACAATTTTTTGTTTGGAGGGGTGGTCTCTCCGAAATCACCCCTTTAAATACCTCTCTGGTTTTCTGATTTTACTCTCTACATTATTTTGAATATTATATTATGCATTTCATTTTTTTAAGGAAAAATATTTTATTTTAAAATAAAGAATACTAAACTCTAGTAATGTGACAACCTAAATTAAACGTGGTACGAGGAAGGAAAAACAAAATGTGTAACTTAGGTTTCCAATGCATTTCAGGGTAAGGTCAACTATCAAAGTTAAATTCGCTTCCATCTAATGCTAAAAATAATGTCGATAAATAGTACAGCCGCTAATTTTTCTACAAAAGGAAGTACATTTTCATGTGATTTAATATCGGAACAAAAAAGTAAGTAAGCAGAATAAAAACGCAAAAACGAAATGCAAAGTTCAATGCGAACGAGTCTAGTGGCGTTTGCGGGTACCGGAGCAAGTGGATCAATGACGGCCGAGGATCAGCTCACTGTCATGACCACTCTTTCTCATCAGCCTAGTCGTTGTGTCGATACTCCTCGTGCCTGTAGAGGGGAGGGCTATATTTGGCAGCTGCGTGGACATTGGTCTCTAAACTTCGTTATAATGCAGTCAATGTCAATTTCATTCATACTGTTTGCGATCCATGGCATTGTTCACTATAGCGCCTGCTGAATTTTGCTAGCACGCTAGAGAACATCTCATGTTTTAGGAGCGTCCCTTTCCATTCGCACAATTGTTTGTTGATACGTCTTATTATTCTGTTGTTTTTCCTCTGCCTTCGACGTCTTTACAAACATTTTTATATTGGTCAATAGGGTCAACGGTTGTCTCAGCTGCGCCCTGTTTATCTGTTGCTCATCACAAGTGTATTGATGATGGCCACAACCATGGCCAATGGAATCGTACCCTGCACACCTAAAGTTGCTAAGCAGCATGAGCTTGAGTGCAAAACAACTATTCTACATTGTTGTTAGGTTGTCTTTTTCCATTTGTTTAATTAATTGTGGAGCAAGAAAGTGAATCTGGGAATATGCAAAGGCGTCGGTATAAAGTTTCCAGGTGGGGGAAAGATTGCTTCAGGGTGAGAGGTAAAAAAGAAGAATTGTTGAAAAATACAGAAATTTTTATGTCGAAGCTTTCATAGATGAGTGCAATTGCAAACAAGCAATCATCATACATCACACTAAAATAAAATTAAGGATGTCCGAAGACGAAACGATAGGAAGTTAACTTGTGATTCAAAATTCATGTAAAAAATGTTTTCCGTAATAATAAAAAAAATGTTACATATGTAAAAAATCTGTTGAAAATAAACGAAAACGTGGAAAAAATTGATTTTCGTGAGGAGAAAATAGAAAATATTAATTCTTGACACATATGATACAATTTTACATTAATTAATTTTTAAAAGTTTCCAAGGGGATTTACCAAGGGCAATTCCTCCATACCACCACTGCCGACGTCCATGCATACAATCACGCATATACATCGATATCAAATTTAGAAAATTGTTTTGAGTCGGGTGGATAAGAACTCACGATACCTGTACAAGAAAAACAATTCTCTGTCACTTGAAGGCATTGTCTTCCTCGCTTCCAAATAACACCCGAAGTCAGCGGCAATACCTAAGTGAGTTGAACGTAAGGGTTATAACCGTCGCCCTTGAAGAGTTGAATATTTCTAAGGCGGTCCCTTATAAACAGACTCGAACATATCCCCTTCAAAACTTTTACTGTAAACTTCTTCTGGTAATGTACAACTCGAGTGCAAAAAATCATTCTTATGCAGTGATATCAATCTCAGATGAGAACTGTTTGGAACCAGGCATGATACTAACCACGACATTATGATATCGTGCAGATAGCTCCATCCAGGTGAATACAATTTTCCTCTGAATCTAGTAATGATGAATTAGTTATTTCCTGACCTTTCAATTCCGTTAATGACAATTGAAGAACTAAGCTAAAAGAACTGGCTTTTGGTGAAGCGAGAACAAGACCAACGAAATTTACAAACTTCGTATTATATTCGAAATATATATTACTACCTGTTTCGGAGTACTAGCTGGAGGCAGAGAGATACTTTACTTAAAATATGAATTTTCTCAGGTAAGATGAAAAAAGAAACCTCGCATTTTCCGCAAACATTACTTGAATTATTTATATTCTTTTTGTTTCAAAAATCGTAACCATTTTGAAATCACATTTCTGTGTTTATTAGTAGAGTAAAATTCACATTCGTATATTTTTATTGAATATCGTTTATTATATATATATTTAAAACATATTGTAAATTATTGCGCTGGATATTAATAATTGATGGAATTTTAAACATATAAACATTTTGGTCATTATTAATATGAATATTAACAACTATCAGAATTAGCTTTTTCTAAAATGGACTCTGTGTATTATGCTGTTTCTCAACTCGTGGAAAGTGAAGGTCGTCCATGTTGGCTGCGATGTCTTCAAAACAAATTTTAAGAATTCAGAGATAATCATTACACATTTTTTGAAATTCTAAATAAAATTATTACGATGTGTCTCAATGTTTCTTTAGGTTGTTCGCAAAGATGTTTAACGTAACTATTCTTTTCCCCTTTCGTAATTAAAACTTATTCATAATAAAATTAATGCATTATTTATAGGCAAAATATTATAAATGATTAATATAAAACCAAAATGCATACGTTACGTAAAAATATTATATTTTATTTTATCGCATAGTACTAATATTCTTTGATAAATTGTCAGTGGGACAGTTTTAAAAAGGTTGAGAACCACTGTTTATGACACTTTTGTATTAGATGCAATAATGATATCATTGGTATATTCAGGAGACTGCCTTAAGAAAGCTTCATTCAAGTACTTGGGAAGATTGTAGACTTTCAGTAATATCCACAAACCTAAACCCTTGTGTACACCACTGCACATTATTATTTTGCACTCTATGCCTTTTTGTTGTGGGACGTTCGTTTTATCGAAATATGTTTTGCGCATTTCATTATATTTTCTCATGCTTTATTTGACTAAGCATTTTAACTTCAAGCTATAACAAGCAAACGACCTTTAAAGGTATAATAATGGTTATGATCTATTTCACTTCTTTTAATCGTCTATAAAAATATCGGTATTCATAGAGATACGACTTTTCACATTAGTTGGGATAGTTTATCTATAGCAGAGATTCTGAAACTGTGAAACACAAGGCTGTGAATGTTTTATTTTTAATTATTAATTTGTTAACAAGAGGGCTGATGATAAATTAGAGGTGGGGAAGCAAGAGGGTTTTTCATAATCCAAAAGGATGCTGTATTGCCGAAATGTGTAGTAGTCCCTGATCTATAGGATTTGAGAGCAAAACTTCTAACTCATAAAGCTTGAGAAAAGCTTTTATTGCAAATATTACACAAAAAACATTTACATTCCAGTGGAATGCCTATAAAGATTACTTTTAAAAATTAAACTACCTGCACTAATTTTAAGAAAAACATTGCTATATTTTAAATTGTAAATTATTTTTCAAATGCACATCACAACCATGAGGTGTTCCTTTTCCACTATGTTAAAATAAATTTCAATGTTACATTTATTATCAAAATGTTCATGAGAAACATATAGAAATGAAGCATTTACTCTATTATGTCAGAATGTCTTTTCAGATGTAATGAGAAAAAACTTACAAACAGGCATGAGGCTTCTTATACCTGTGTGCTAAAAATGGTTTTTTAGATTTGATGTGTGAGAAAAGCCATTATTGCAAATATCAAATTCACAAGGCTTTATGTATGTGTTAAATGGTGGCTTATCAGAGTCAATGTCTGAGAATGGCTTTTTGGCAGACAAAAAATAACTGGCTTTTAGGGAATCCAGTTTCGAGTTTGTGCTGGAGGCTTTCGTTTTCTGTGCATTAAATGATTTTTCAGAATTGATATAAAAAATTTTTATTCAAAACAACATATGCATGATGATTGTCTTTTTGGTATGTTAAGAGATGTCATTACAGATTTAATAACTTCGAAAGTTTTATTTAAA
Source organism: Ryuthela nishihirai (assembly GCA_038380435.1). Lineage (NCBI taxonomy): Eukaryota > Metazoa > Arthropoda > Arachnida > Araneae > Heptathelidae > Ryuthela > Ryuthela nishihirai. The sequence goes on from JAWZYU010000026.1 coordinate 57,085,786, forward strand.
ACACGACAGTAATGAAGATTTTCCTTTGTATGCACAAAAAGATGGCCTCTCAGAGTTCATGTCTGAGAAAAAGACTTTATGACAGACATCACACACGAGGCTTCTCTTTCCTATGTGTTAAAAATGGCTTTTCACAGTTGATTTTTTCAAAAAACCCTTATAGGAAGATCACATACACGAGGCTTCTCTTTTGTGTGTTAAAAGGTGGCTTTTCAGAGACGTCTGATAGTGTGCGTTAAAAGATGGTTTTCCCAAGTGGATCTCTGAGAAAAGGCTTTATGGTAGACATTGCATACATGAGGCTTCTTTTGTGTGCAATAAAAGATGATTTTTCAGAGACGATGTCCGAGAAAAGGCTTTATGGCAGACTTCGCATACATGAGGTTTCTCTTTTGTGTGCGTTAAAAGATGGTTTTTCAGACACGATGTCTGAGAAAAGGCTTTATGGCAGACATCACATGCATCAGGCTTCTCTTTTGTGTGCGTCAAAAGATGGCTTTTCAGATGCGCTATCTGAGAAAAGGCTTTATGGCAGACATCACATGCATGAGGCTTTTTTGTGTGCGTTAAAAGATGGCTTTTCAGATGCGCTCTCTGAGAAAAGGCTTTATGGCAGACATCACATGCATGAGGCTTCTCTTTTGTGTGTGTTAAAAGATGGCTTTTCAGATGCGCTATCTGAGAAAAGGCTTTATGGCAGACATCACATGCATGAGGCTTCTCTTTAGTGTGCGTTAAAAGATGGTTTTTCAGAGATGATGTCTGAGAAAAGGCTTTATGGCAGACATCACATGCACGAGGCTTCTCTTTTGTGTGCGTTAAAAGATGGCTTTTCAGATGCGATGTCCGAGAAAAGGCTTTTTGGCAGACATAACATGCATGAGGCTTCTCTTTAGTGTGCATTAAAAGATGGCTTTTCAGATGCGCTGTCAGAGAAAAGGCTTTATGGCAGACATCACATGCATGAGGCTTCTCTTTTGTGTGCGTTAGATGGCTTTTCAGATGCGATGTCTGAGAAAAGGCTTTATGGCAGACATAACATGCATGAGGCTTCTCTTTAGTGTGCGTTAAAAGATGGTTTTTCAGAGATGTTTTCTGAGAAAAGGCTTTATGGCAGACATCACATGCATGAGGCTTCTCTTTTGTGTGTGTTAAAAGATGGCGTCTCAGGGTCGATGTCTGAGAAAAGGCTTTATGGCACACATCACATGCATGAGGCTTCTCTTTTGTGTGCGTTAAAAGATGGCTTTTCAGATGCGCTGTCAGAGAAAAGACTTTATGGCAGACATCACATGCATGAGGCTTCTCTTTAGTGTGCGTTAAAAGATGGTTTTTCAGAGATGTTGTCTGAGAAAAGGCTTTATGGCACACATCGCATACATGAGGCTTCTCTTTTGTGTGCGTTAAAAGATGGCTTTTCAGATGCGATGTCTGAGAAAAGGCTTTATGGCAGACATCACATGCATGAGACTTCTCTTTTGTGTGCGTTAAAAGATGGCGTCTCAGGGTCGATGTCTGAGAAAAGGCTTTATGGCACACGTCACATGCATGAGGCTTCTCTTTAGTGTGCATTAAAAGATGGCTTTTCAGATGCGCTGTCAGAGAAAAGGCTTTATGGCAGACATCACATGCATGAGGCTTCTCTTTTGTGTGCGTTAAAAGATGGCTTTTCAGATGCGATGTCTGAGAAAAGGCTTTATGGCAGACATAACATGCATGAGGCTTCTCTTTAGTGTGCATTAAAAGGTGGTTTTTCAAAGACGATGTCCAAGAAAAGGCTTTATGGCAGACATAACATACATGATGCTTCTCTTTTGTATGCGTTAAAAGATGGCTTTTCAGAGTTGATGTCCGAGAAAAGGCTTTTTGGCAGACATCACATACATTAGGTTTCTCTTTTGTGTATTTAAAAAGATGGCTTTTCAGAGACGATGTCTGAGAAAAGGCTTTATGGCAGACATCACATACATGATGCTTGTTTTTCATGTGCGTTAAAAGATGGCTTTTCAAATGAGATGTCTGAGAAAAGGCTCTATGGCAAACATTACATACACGAGGTTTCTCTTTTGTGTGCGTTAAAAGATGCCTTTTCAGATGCGATATCCGAGAAAAGGTTCTATGGCAGACATCACATACAGAAAGGTTCTCTTTTGTATGTGGTACAAGATGTCTTTTGGAATGGAATGTTTGGAAAAAGGTTTCATTAGAAGAATAATGCTTCCACTTTCTGTATGCAAAAATATGACTTTTGAGAGGCAATGACTTAGGAAAGTTTTTATTATGCACGCCATGGGTATGAGATTCCTCTTTTGTATCCATTAAGCAATACATTTTCAGATTTGGCGTTTCAGCAAGACGTTTATTGTAAATTTCACCAGAACAAAACTTCTCCCTTATATTTGTGAAATGACGGCTTTTCAAATGCGACTGGTTTTCAGCATATGGAGGAGGGTTGATTCTATTGTGAGTATAAAAATGTTTCTCATATACTTTTGTAGTTAGAGAATGACATCCATGGGCTTTTTCTCTAGTATGTTTCAGATGACTTTTATCAATAAACATTTTATAATCTGTCTTAGATTTTGTATCTCTTCCTCTAGCAGTCTTCTTTTTACAGATATCATTGCCATAATACTGTTTTTTATCAGCGGTGAATGAGAGTTTCGTCAGATGTCTTCGCCTAAGAAATATTTTCCGATAAGAATAACAAACATGGGAATATTTATTTCTTCTTTTCACCATTTTCTTTATAAAACTAAAATCCTTATCAGAAATTTTTTAGTTTTCGTGCGCACACTAAGTAATATTAATTACAGTACATAAAGAAATGTTTCTACAGGAATACTAAAGCTCTCTTCGATATATCTTGTTTGCAGCATATTAGTGTTTATTACATGTAGAGTTGTTACAAAATATCTCTACGAATGGTATATTCATCCTATGCATTATTGCCTACTTTTTAAAAAAATGATTTTACTACAAATAAGACATATTTATCCCATAGGAATAAAAACCTTAGTATGATATTATGGATTATGAGTTTGTGGGAAATAATACACTTCTTACACCATTAAAAATTTTGAATTTCTTGGCTAATCATTCCATCGCAATATATTCATTGCAACAGCAATGTGAAAGTGCAGAAGTACATGTTCTAAGATGAAGAACGAATCTTCACAATGAAGACAGCAAACTTCGTGGCACATCTTCTACCTAAGGACATAAAACAAGAAAACTGAAAGGAAAACTTATTATTTGGAATATATTTAATAAAGCGCTGAAATTATATTGTAAAGAAATCTTTAATCATGTCATTCCAATGAATGAGTGTCGTTTTCAACACTTCAAAATAACACAATATATTTAAAGCAAAAATAATATGTATACAGAGAATAACATATTAACGCCTCTGACGCATGTGGGAATCGGCCATATACCATATCCATATATATATATATTGCCTTATCCATATATATATTTCCGTTTCCATTATATATAGTGATGTTTAACGATATACATTGAAACCACCTAAATATTTGAAAAATGCGAATTATCATATTTTGTTTGTACCAATCGAAAGGAAAAAAAATGTTTTCCAATTATCCATTAAAATAAAATAATTGCGTGTGCCACCCACCCTGGACCTGCCCACCACCCAGGGGTCAATTCATTGTTGCCAATGGAAACTGTGGCTTTCACCAACATTTTATGTTTCAAGCCTAAATACATCAATAGCAATATTGCTTAAAAATTTGCATTTTTTGACATTTCCACCGTTTATAAAGCGCATTTATAGCTTTTGGGAAATTCGGAAAGTTCAAATCGTAATATTTCAGACATACCTTTCCAACCTAAAAAGAAGTTTTAATATATCCCTAAACACACACAATTATCTATTGAAATCAAACAAGCTGCATTGCATTTCCCTCTCCCCCCGAGTCACAGGGGTTAACCCATTTTTGCCTATGGCAAATTCGCGACTTTCACATTCCTCCACTAAAATTTCAAATTTCTGGCATAGCTAAATAGTTTGCAATATTTGTTTTAAAATTTCAAATTTTTCCACCATTAGAGAGGGTGGAAGAGACGGTCATGCAGACGACAAACGAAATAAAAATTTGATTAACTTTTTAAAAGTAACGATCTTCCAGGCATTAAGCAAAAACTAAAACTAAAACAAACAGATGTTGAAATGACTTGCTCTATTGATGTTCGTGTGAAAGGAAGATAGTAAGCCAGCAATTTTTTTGACTTCGTTAATCGGTGCCATAAAATTGTCTCATTATAGGAGATAATATGTGAATGTTATCCAACGCGTAAAAGGGCAATATAATAAAATGGATATTTAGATATCCCATAGAAATATAATCGCCACAAGCCTCAATTTGAGATATAACTTATTGTCGTCGACTACTTGAAATTTCCGTTGTTTTTTTCAGTGAGGAAGAAGGGTAGACGCGAAACTCGAGGTCCGCACATCACATGCTTTCATTTTCGGAGGTAAGAACGGGGAGGGTGGGAGAAGGGGTTACAGCCTATGATACTCTGAGCATGACAAGCTTTCATCTGGCACATGAGCGTCCACATCGATTAACTGTTGGGGAAGATACGGCGAAACCAATGATAAATGCAGTGGAACAACCGTTTCCAGAAACACTAACTGAGAAAGAAGAAATGAAAAGCAGTATGAAGATAGGTAGAAAGATGCACTATGTTCAAACGTTTGCATCTTTCGCATTATTGTGATCAGCATGGAAATATTACTAAAGCTTAGTATCGTTATTGAAATAAACACATGCTTTACGATGTTTCAAGTTTTTTATTCTTTGATGAATGTAGTCCAAATTGAATACAATAATAAAAGAAATCATTGAATATCTATTAATAGTTGTTTAAACAATTTGTATAAACAGAATAATTTCACAGATTTTTGTTTAATATTTAGCCACGTTTTGCGATAATGCACTATTAAAACTGTAGGTTAGTTTAAAGGTATACACTTGCATTGGTTAGATAAAAGATTATAAATACCTTTAGACACTCTTTAGGAATATTGACAAAATCCAGTTCTTCAGAGCAGAGTTGTTCAATAATGTGAAGTTTATAAATTAATATAATAATAAACCTGCAACTCCACATTTGGGAACAACTCTGCTCTGAAGACCCGAATTTTGGCAATATTCCAAAACAATGTCTAAAGATATTTATAAACCTTGTATCTAACGTATGCAGGGATATATCTTTAACTGCCCTACAGCATTAATTAATAGTGCATTGTCAGAAAGCTTGTCTGAATATCTATTAATACATTATTGTCGTAATGAGTAAATCAAATAGGTAGATAAAATAATTGAATTTAAATGCCTATTGTTTTTTATGTCGAATTTTCATGCCTGAAGAACTCTTTCTATACGAGGGATAGCAGGGACAACAGGGGTGTTGAACCTTTTTTCACAGAGGAAATCTTTCAATAATGAAAGCAACATGTAAGCTCAATCATGCGAAAATAATGATGTACTTTTACACACTTAGTGGGCTAGAAGAAACTTATTTACGTGTCATGTTGCAGCCTCAATGTCACATTTTGTATTTGTAGACTTCTCCTTTCACCACATAACGTATCCAATTGCACGATCACCATGCGAAATGCCCCACATATCAGCCAGCATTATAACGATTGCCACTAAAAGGGCAGTATAATTTATCTTTGGTGGTATTCACAATAAATATATTAAGAAAATACCCCTTAAGCAACTGCTTGTCACAAAAGTCTGACTGAAGCCTGTCAGCATACGACCTCATAGAGAAGATTTGTAAGGACGACGAGACCTCGATAGAATATGCAGTTCACAATCGATCATGTCCCTTTTCTAAGTGCCCTAATTGTCACCTGCAATCCTCTATTAGACATGAACTCCGTAGACAAATAATGCAATCTGTTTTCCTCGTTATTCCTGCAGCCAGAAGGATAAATTATTTTTGTATAATTACATGGTAGCCATATTGCGGTGTTATTTTGATTTAAAATAATAAAAGTGCAATTATAAATCAAGTACACGAAATCTTCGACAAAAATATTGCATTTTGTTATGAGAAAATGCAATATTACTACGATACAACTACGACATAACAAAAAGCAAAATTTATGCCTCTTAAATTCATTGTTCTCTTCTCAGTTTACATGCACTCTGTAACAAGACAAATCTATTTCCTGTAATGCTCGGGAGGCCAAAGTACGAAAATGTGTTCTGTGTGTTCCGTGTTAGAATTCAGTAATTTTTGAATACATTACAGGAAAAAAAATTCCGACGCTTGGAAGGATTAATGCCATTTTATTGAAACGCAGGCAGTTGTTACTATACACTGAAATGCACGATTGACATTCTGAAAAGGAAAGTATGGAAAATTACCACTTTACCGGGCAGGTAAAGTGGTATTATTAGTACGATGTTGAACCGCCCCGCACAGCAATGCATTCATGAAGATGGCAATGGCAGGAAAGGCTCTCGTACAGTACTATAATGTTCTCCTGACAGATAGAATGCTAAATAGCAAGAAGTCACTGTTCAATTTCAGCGACAGTTGTTGGCGCACCTCTTCGCTCTTGTTGGAGCTGTTGGCATCACGTTGCAGACGTGTTCAATAAGTGAAAGGTCCTGCGAGTGTGTTGGCTATGGTAGTTACCTGAACGTTTTGCATGTGTAGATACTGCAGACTAATACGGGCAGTGTGGGGATGGGCATTATCTTGCTGGTAAAAGGTTTCATGCTGCTGAACAAATGGGATAGTCACTGGCTACAAAATGTAGGTAAACATATCGTTTGGCAGTTGGAGATTCCCTTATGATGACCAGTTCTGACCGAGATGTCCGACTAATAGCACCCCACACCAAGACAGCACGTGCTGGAGCTGTGTAACAATGTAGCAGGCACTGGGTGGCGTTCCTTTCCTGTGGATGAATGCGAACACGTTGCCTATTGTCGTGCTGACCAAGGCAAAAACGAGATTCGTTACTAAACACCACGGAACTCCACTCTTCTTCGTTTCAGTTCTGTCTCAGGCGACACCACTGAAGACGTGCTTGCATATGGCCAGATGGGAGGTGCAAATGCAGTGCCAGACGATGTGCTCACACATGAAAACTGTAAAGGCCTAATGTTTACCTGGTAGGTATTCGATATGTTACCTGTTGCCAGTCCCTTTGCAGTTTCGTTGTAGTCGCGAATCTGTCACGCAATATCATGCATTGCAAATGGCAGCCCTGTCGCTGCGTGGTCGTACATTGTCTTCCACATCCTTGTTGGCGTGTTCTGAATCCTTCTTGAACCCACTGGCGCCATATGTGTATGATAGTGCTGGGATTGCGGCAAACAAGGCTGGCCTAATCTAAGTACGAGAAACCTGTTTTTCTAAGGCCGATGATTCTTCCACGCTCAAAATCTGTTAACTGTTGGAAAGGCTGCCGACTTCTGAGTAAGGGCATCTTTAGTGGTTTTAAACAATTTCCACAACGTTTTGTCAACCAGGGAGATTTGGTTTCCTTTATCTTTTTTCTGACTGCTCTGCATATGTGACGTCAACTCGCGCCTGTCCAATTGTTTGGATCATCCTGCAAACCTAATTATTTCCATATACTACCGCCTCCCTAAATTTCGATACACTTGCATAACTTCTTGCAAGTAATGCATTTTTCTTCCTGTAGTGTATTTATTAATGCTCTAAACATATATACCTATCACTCGATTTATGCGGTAGATATGATCCACGAAATCACAGAGTAAATCGAAACCAACAACTTATGGAAAAATGGGCGATAGGTTTAAAAAATATCGCGCTCATCAAAAAAAACTGTTGAAAGTATTATTTATACATTTTTATTTCAAATTTCACTTCAAAAGTAGTAATAATTATATATTCTCATATATTTCTTTCTGATTACGAAAAGTACTCATCATTAATGTATACGTACACTATGTGGAAGTGAACGGAAGGGGAGGGCTGCCAGATTAGTGTGGCCTACTGATCTGGACAACTATGGCTACTTTTCTTTTTTTCTACCCTACTGAGGAGTGGTCAACCACACAGGGTCCTGGTGCTGACCATATAAACCTACTGGACTGGACAGATATATGGCTCTGAGCTTGATTATGGATCCTGATTTTGCTGCACTGGTGGACTTCTGTGGAGGGAAAATCTTCCGCTGTGTTTTCTGTTTGTTTGTGGGATGACAGCCCCAAGTGAATAGATTCACAGGATATGTTTATCAGCTGGTGGATAATCCTGAACAGAAGTCATCGCAGGCACCTGAACTCTTTGCTTCTATTGGCATCGTCAAATTCTGCGTTGGAGGAAATCTTCCAGTGTAGATGGCTTCAGCCTTTAGTAGTGGGGGAACGGGTCTTTGCCCCATGTCTGCGATTAGGGGGCTGTATCATATTGTCGGCATTCCCTCTCTCAATAAACATAGTTTCTTTAAACATCCCACTAACCATTTTCTCTCCATACGTAGTTCGAATGTGAGGACTCTGCACAGAGCTTTTTATCTTGAGGTCCTCACACAAAACTTCCACCATTATAATTTAGATATTCTTGGCTTGCAAGAGACCAGATGGACAGATAAAGGTCAGATTCTTAAAAATAATCTTAAATTTCTCTTTTCAGGGAGGGACGACAATAAGCATCACCAAGGCGTGGGTCTGCTTCTCAGCAGACACGCTAGCGATGCTCTTCTAGGATATGAGTGCATTAATGAAAGGTTTCTTACAGCAAAATTTCAGACAAGCGTTAAAGACTTGAATGTTATCTGCTGTTATGCTCCTACTGAGGATGCCGATGAGGATGAGAAGGATAGGTTTTATGAACAACTTCAGGATATTTTGAATTCTGTCAAGAAAGGAGATATTACCCTTGTTCTTGGTGACTTCAATGCCAAAGTTGGTACTGACTCTGACCTTTGGGGAGGGGTGATTGGCCCTTTTGGTATTGGTTTTCCATACGTTGTAGGCAATGGCAATGGGCAACCTCCTACAGGTAAGTAAACTCAATGGATTCAGAATAACTATCACTTATTACAAACACCGCGACATACATAAGTACACATGGGTTTCACCTGATGGGCTGCATAAGAATATTATGATTGATTACATATTAATTAACAGCAAATGGGCTAGTTCTGTTAGGAATACCAGGGCATATAGGGGAGCTGAAATTGGATCTGACCATTACCTTGTTAAAAGTGTGTTGCAACTTAAACTTAAAAAGTGTTGTGCTAGGGTTAAAAAATTTACTTTTAATACTGAAGCTCTGAAAGATCCAGTTATAGCCAAAGTTTACCATGATAGGTTACTTAGTCATTATGACAGTCATGGTTTGCTTACTACTGTAGTTGAGGAAGAATGGGATCATTTTAAACAGGCTTTTTTGGACACTAACAGTACTCTTTTAGGAAAAAAGGAGCAGAAGAGGCAGAATTATCTGAGTGATAAGGCACTTGAGCTTATTTCGGAAAGAAAGAACTGCAGGAATGTCTTTAATCAATAACCTACTAGTCCTAATAGAAAGCATTACCGAGAACTTAATAAACGTGTAAAAGATCAGTTAGCTGCTGATAAGAATCTTTGGCTTGATGGTTTGGCTGACAAAGCCGAGGAAGCAGTTAGACAGCACAACAGCAGAGAGCTGTACCAGATAGTTAATGTTTTATGTGGTAGAAAACGGACAGGCATACGATTGAAGGATAAACAAGGTAAGGTTATAGAAGGGGAGGATTATCTCATGGCTAGGTGGGCTGAGCATTTCAGTGATGTTCTAAACAATGTAGTTGGTTCTGCTCCCATTGTTTGCAGTGATGATGGATGCATTGGTGGCTTTAATATTGGCCCTATAACACAATCTGAAGTTATTTTGGCTGTTTCTTAACTTAAACTACATAAATCCCCAGGGGTAGATGAAATTACTACGGAAATGCTTAGAGCTGGGAATGTTTCGGTTACCACTTGGATGACTGAAATTCTGAATATCTTTTATGATAAAGGCATGGTTCCTAAGGATTTTACCAGAGCTATTGTTATCCCTATTTTCAAAAAAGGTGATCGCAGTTCTTGTGATAACTATAGGGGTATCAGCCTAATCTCTGTTCCAGGGAAAGTTCTTTCCATGATTGTGCTTAATAGAATTAAGAATCTGGTTGATAGTCAATTGCGTGATGAGCAATGTGGATTCAGAAGTGGTAGGGGATGTGTGGATCAGATATTTTCACTTAGGCAGATTCTTGAGAAATGTTTAGAGTTTCAGAAACCTTTGGTTGCTAGCTTTGTTGATTTCAAAAAGGCTTTCGACTCTGTTGATCGTCATAATTTGTGGTTGACTGTGAGATCATATGGTATACCAGACAAGTTAGTTAACATAAAGAAAGCTCTCTATAATAACACTGAGTCGTGTGTGAGAGTTGGTAAGGCTTGTAGCAATTGGTTTAGCATTACTTCTGGTGTTCGACAAGGGTGCATTTTGTCTCCTTTTCTCTTTTGTTTGGTTATTGACTATGTTATGCGAAATTGACCTCAAGGGAAAGATTTTGGCCTTAAATGGACTGGAGATACGAAAATTTCTGATTTAGATTATGCTGATGATTTAGCCCTTTTGGCAAATGATGTTGATGAGATGAACTCTTTCATTCGAGTTGTTGATGAGACTGGTAGTAGAGTAGGTTTGGTTATAAACAGAGAGAAAACTAAAGTGATGAAAATTGGTTAAGCAGGCTGTGATTCAGTTAATCTGAATGGTTACAGTCTTCAGCAGGTGTCACAATTTAATTATCTTGGGAGCTATGTAACAGATAATGGTGATGTGCGGCATGAGATTAACAGACGAATAGGGATTGCTGCCGGGACTTTTAAGAATCTATGGAGAGTGTGGAGAAATAGGCGTATACACATAAAGACTAAAATTAGACTGTATAATAGTTTGGTTCTTTCTAGGGTTAGTTATGGTAGTGAAACTTGGACACTTTGTAAACAAGATAACAGGAAACTAGATGCTTTTGATTCCAGATGCTTACGCAGTATCTTGGCCATTAGGTGGTTCAACTTTGTAACTAATGATGAGGTTAGACAAAGGAGTTTGCAACCTCCTTTAAGCAGCATATTGTGCAGAGAGAGACTCCGTTGGTTTGGCCATGTTGCCCGTATGAATAATTATAGATTGGCGAATAGGGTTATGAACAGTGTGCCTCAAGGCCTCAGAAAGAAGGGGAGACCTAGGATGCGGTGGGCAGACAATGTCAAACAGGACCTGGTTAGAATTGGTGTGCAGTGGCCAGATGCAGTAGATGTAGCTCAGGATAGACTTGCTTGGAGAACTAAATTGCACGGTCTGGTTGGACCTCCGTAGCCCATGGCTGCTTGAGGATGGTGATGATGATGATGATGATGATGATGATGATGATGATGATGATGATGATGATGATGATGATGATGATGATGATGATGATGATGATGATGATGATGAATATAAATTAGAAATAAAGTACTTACGAATCATTTGTATATAATCTGTATAATAGTCTGCAAAGTTAAAAGTTGCTAAAAATGAGATAAATCGCGGTTTTTACTATTCCGAAAAATTCAGTCTAAAAATTAAGATCCCTCTGCCGGTTAAAAACAGACCATTTCATTTAGATGTCGCGAAACAGATTGCATTAAAATGGCAAGAATATAATATTAGCGAAAGAATATAAATAAAGCTCGTCACAAATGAATTTATTAATATATAAATTTATTCTTAAAAATAAACGATATCAATTGAAATCATTTAGTTGATTGTTAGATTTGTTATGATCGAATCATTGATATTCGAGCATTGTATTACAACATATCTGATATTTAAGCCCCCTCTCATCTTTCCTGGATACGCCACTGTTTTTAATGTTCACAATTTATCGCAGCTTTACTAATCCGTTACAACTATAATCTAGTGTTTTTTCGTAATGCGGACGTCGAATTCAGAACAACAACAGATTTTATTTATATGGCCAAAATCGGTTATTCCTGTGCGACAAGGTCCCCATAGACTTACAGTTTGACATTCAGGTCTAACAGAACAGTCCAGAATTGATCCGGTTTATCGTACTCGTGAGTGGAAGCCGCTTTGACTGTTCAGGCCAAGAACTTTCGGAATGGCAGAAAATAATGGCCTCCTGAACTGAAGTGTCAGCTGATGTTCGTGGCGCTATCTGAAGGCCGATCCTCAGTTCGTCCAAGATTTCGTACCGTAAACATCGGTCTGGCCATCTCGTGGCCGAGTGGTTAGTGTGCTTGGCTACTGATTAGAGAGACCTTGGTTCGAGCCCTCGGTAATGGCATGGATGTTGCTCTTGTCTTTCTTCTGAAGTCAAGTCATCCTCAGAGACATACTACTATGGCATATAAACTGACAGCTTCCTGTCAGATCTCTGTGGTAAGCAGCTGCTTGAGGAGGTATTTATTCATTTTAAAACATCGGTCTTGTGTGCTGTTGCCTACATTCATTGATTTGTGTTTTTGAGTCTTGGTAGTAAATAATATTGAAAGTTTATCATGACAGAAGAAAACTAGAATAACGCATATTGCCTCTAGCGCATATGAGAATCTCGTTTTCAAAGGGAATAAAGTTTTTCTTCTTTACTGTTCCATTCTTTAATATTTTAATTTGAGCTAGTGGATGATGGCAAAAATGCAAATAATATTTTATTACTAATTATACAACATAAAAATATTCGTCTTTTAATTCATAAATTTAAAAAGCTGCGTTTCCCAACCTCTATGAGAAAAATGGATAGATTATAGCTGACAATGGAATATCTCTTAAAAACTACCACTGATTCTTCAAATTTCTGTTCTATACATATCATTTGGGAAAACTCGATAACAACGCTGCCATCTCATATTAAGAGATTTGTAAATGTATATATATTAACACTAATAAGTATTTGAAAAAATGAGAATTTTATTTCTTAATAACAATCAAACTAAAAAGAGAGTTTTCAACTTATTATTTTCATTGTTTCCAATGGAAACTTCATGACGATAACATTTCACAACCATAATTTCATATTTCTATCATTAATACATTGTTGCAATGTTGGTTTGAAATTTTTGCAAATTTGAACCTTTTTCACTATTAGAGGGCGCAATTATAGTGTTCCAAAGATTCCGAAAGTGTAAATCATAATATTTTATCAATTCCAATTTAACCCTAAAAAGATTTTTTATATCTATATAAAAACAGTTATCTGCTAAAACAAAAAATCCCCCCCCCTTCCTGGGTCTAAGAGGCCAATTCATTGTTGCCAATGGAAACGTCATAACGTTCACATTTCAAATTTTTTACCTCAAATACTACAAATTAAATACTGTTCGCAATATTTGCTTGAAAGTTTGGAATTTGTAAATTTTTCCACCGTTAGAGGAGGGCAGTTATAGTTTTAGGCAGATTTAAAAAGTGTGAATCGTAATATTTTATCAATTCTCATCTAAGGCAAAAAGAATTTTTCATTTATCTCTGAAAACAAACAATTATCTGCTAAACCTAAAATGGTGTGTGTGTCCCCCCCCCACACTGAGTCTAAGGAACCAACTCATTGTTGCCAATGGAAACATAGTGACGTTCACATTCCACCACCAAAGTTTCAAATTTCTAGGATAAATATGTCGTATGCAATATTTGTTTGAAATTTTGAACTTTTTCCCCCACTAGAGCGCGTAATTATAGCTTTAGAGAGATTCTAAAGGTGCACATCGTAAAAATTTATCAATACCTATTCAACACAAAAAGAATTTATAATTTTTGTCTGCAAACAAAAAAGTTCGATGTCTATAGACGGACAGACAGACGACAAAGTGAAACTATTATCTCATTTTCTTTGAAAACGAAAAAAAAATACGACGGGATGGTCGCAAAAATAGAAAGGAGTGGATCCTACTGCCAACGGATAAACTGCCACAAAACATAAATAATATGTGGAGCTCTTTTCAAAAAGAGGAGTACTGAATTCTAAAGTGTCCCGCATTACTGCAGACGACGTCTACGTACCTAAATTTTGTTACTACGATTATTTATTGTATGTGGTCGACCAGAATGTTCTTTTGAGTTCGTTATTCGGTATACAAGAAAGAGATAGTGAGGTAAGTGAAAGCAGAAACTAATAAGTTAATGATAATTCATTCATTCAAAAAAGTTTTAATTGTATATTACGTATTTAATTAGCACATCCCTCGCCAACATTTCGTGGGATGAAAATATATATTATATTATTCGGTAGTCTTATAATCGAACTCGGGTTCTATTATAGCTATAGACAGGAGAATGGTAAAAAAAAATGCGGTCTAGAACTGTAACTCGGTCCCATTAAAGATACAGGCCCTATTTTAGAATGCAATTCGATATTTCTCAAAAGAACCCAATACTAAAAATTTGGAACCGATTAGACAATTTTCTGGGAAGTTCTGGGTTCTCCAAATCTGTTAAAGTTTGTGAAATAAATTCTATTTTAAGTGGCGCTGATGGCAAACGACTTTCACTTTGACGACGACAAATATAGACAGCGGGAATACACTCAGAGCCCCTATAAAATATGGCTATTTGTTGTAGCTACTTGATTATAAAAACGAGTTACTGCTTCATTTTCGTCTCCAGATATTTAGCTTCGTTTTAATGACTATATCGTTTTCGTTTTAATGAATATTTTTCTGTTTTACAGATACTAATAATATACTGCGATTTGCTTTTTCCGATTCAGTATAAATTGAAATTACTATTACAGTGGTTATTAAAGTCGTAAAAATATAAACTACATTCTCTTTTATAGCGAGTATCCCATTATCGCTGAATTGATTTGTGTTCTTATAGTTATGTAGATGGTATTAGAACGAAAAAAGACTGAAATCCCCATATCAGGCAATAGTAATATTTCAAGTAATTCGGGTTATGATCAGAGGACAGGCTAAAAAACTAATCTCCCATTTTTGAGTTTTATATGCAGCTATTCACCATGCAGTTTATTGTCTTTTATCGTAATAAACATTTCATTAACTGTTTACCTGCGCACTATAAATATACGAGTAATTTTAATGTATAAAACTCCAATTTCTAAAAAGTTTAAATATATCTGAAAAGTTTAAATTAAGAATTACATTCATTTTCAACAGCTATTCCTTAACCGCATATATTTTGATTTCCTATTTTGGTCAATTAGACAAACTTTACAGCTTATTATATATAATTCATCAAGCCTCGCCATCCCTAAACCATTCACACCAAAGACACAAGGGAACTGAGCAAATGTCTTCATGTGAGCAACGTTTCCATTAGATCTCAGAGCAAAAAAAGTGACGACTGTGTACGGTTACCAGATGCCAGTGTTCCTAAAGGTTGTTGGGTTGGGTTGTTTTACCTCTGAGCGGCACTTTTTTGCACACCATGGGCTAAATGGCCAGGTCACATGGACCCCGTAGGCTCAGAGAAGGTTGGGGGAGGGGACCCACTGGAACAGCTGTTGGGAGACAGATGGTAGCCTCCCGTCAAGGCCATCCAGCGTGTTCTTTAACGTGCACGGGGTATGGCTCTCCCGCACACGGGGCCACGGCTTAACGTCCCATCCGACGGACGGCGGCCTTTCCTAGCCCATCGGTGTCCCCTACTGACCGTGGGCAGGGCGGGGAATTTTGCGGAGATAAATCTCAACGCTGACCCAGCTGGGACTCGAACCTGCGAACTACAGATTACGAGCCTGGCGCGCTACCGACTGCGCCACCCCCGCCCCTGTTCCTAAAGGAAGGCAAAAAAGCTAAAAATGGAGGACTAAGGAGGACAATGAAACAAAAATGGAGGACATGCTCTCAATATGTGAAATAAAATAATTTCCGCTTCCTACTATATTTTATTTCAGGTACCAACTAATAGTTGAGTCAGAAAAAGCATTAACACTTATTAAATATATTTTAAAAATATATGATTGACGAGTTTTATTCTTACTTGATAAGCAATCAAGAGTTATGTTGCAAGTGGTACAAAGTTAGTAGTTTATCTGCTGTTGCACAAGGTAAACTTTTTGTTTCTCTGAACTCTGACTGAGGTATTGGTCAGCATTAGCATCGATTTCTGTCTTAGTAGGTCATGCTCTTGAATGAGAAGGTTCCTATAAATTAAGAGTCTTTTATGTTGCAAAACAAATGCTTTCAACTTTCATAGTTCCATCTATCTGTTGGCGGAAGCAAAATTTTTCGCAGTTTTCTAAAACTCATACTTTTCCAATCTGGCATGTAAATTGAACATATTGAGATTACAGGAAATAGTAACTTTTACAGCATCAACAGGATTAATTTAGCATTCATGATTTGCATTTACAGTAAATTAGTTCAGGGTAATTTAAAAAATGAAATTCCAAAAAAAGTACTTTAATTTTAGTTTGAAACATGACTTAATATAAAATTGACATTTCAGGTTTCTTCAAAATTCTGGGAGGACGAGATGAAAATGAAGGACATGTGCTCCTTTTGAAGGACATGTGGTAACCCTAAGTCTGTAGAATTCTTAAGGTGTCAATTAAAATGACGGACCTTTCTTAAAATGATATGACCTTTCATCTATATTTGCCATCAGTTTTCCTTTATGACAAACAAGGCTCGTTTTTGTGGGAGTACGAGGGTATACGCAGCAGACCATTTCACTTATTTCATGGTTTATTAGTTACAGATTTTGGCAGAAGTGCAGTGTAAGATCCTCAGCCGCCATCTTGTTTCATTTCGCCGAGGTGGATAAAAGTCTGAATGGTTAAAGTAGTCCGTTCCACATCTACTTTGAGACGCGTATTGAGGACATATATATAATTCAAAAGATATATATTGAAGAAATATGCAACCCTACATAAAAGAAAAATCATGTTTCTGCACTGAAGAAAATTACGGAGAATAATTTCATAAAAACAAGATTTTATCGTTACAAAATGAACCCTCGTTTCGTACTTAAAAAAACTCGAAAATTAGAATTTATTAACAACTCTTATCGTTAAAAAATAACACCTTGTTCTTTACTGAAAAAAATGCCTCAAATAGTATAATCTCATCAAAAGATTTCAGTAAAAACGTTTATCGCTAAACAATGAAACCTCGTTTCGCACTTAAAAAAGCCCTTAAAATAAATATCAAAATTTCCTTAATAACACTCATCGCTAAAGAATCAACTTAAGCCCCAAAAACAAATAATCTCATTAGAGAGAACTATCCTAAATAATACATATCAGTCAAAAACAATGGAACATGCGGATGGATATCATAATGCAACTCAACGTTACAGGTTTTCCTGGGGAAGGGTACACCATGGTGGATAATGACCCTACAATGCACTGTAGATCAGATTTTAAATATACAGTTGGTGATATTTCTGCTTACTCCATTTTCGACTGGACGACAATTCTACAGTAACAAAAGCATGGAACGAAATGGTGATATTCTACCTATGAAAAAAGACTGTGATTTACGGTCTGTTATTAAACTTCTCTTAGAGCGCTTTTATGATCTTTTTATGTTAAATAGTACTTTTTTGTTACTTTCCCAGTAAACTACATACATTAAAATACATGTTCAACCAGCTAAAATTTAACGTATTTCTATTCTCGTGGGCATTTACTCAACTACCAGCAACTCCTACAACATAATTGTTTTCTAGTAAAGAAACGCTGGTAAAAAACATGTCACTAAATATAAATGTTATTAATATTCAGAGAGGGAGAGATAAGTACAGACATTACTTTCCATATTTTAGGCTTATTAAAATTCCTAAGATTAAACTTCACACTAAACATGTCTGTTTTGAAAATCGATTACTCGTTCGAAACACTATAAAGATTACAAGATCATGAAAAGATAACTTCCAAGAATATTATACAATTCCTTCATGAGAATTAAAAGTTTCTAATAAAACATCTAACAAATTACACGTGATACTTTCAATATTAATAATATTACCTTGCAACTAGATGAAACATGGCTGCAAAATCTGAAATCGCTCGTTCAAATTCGAAAACCAGAAATTGTTAATTTTCAAATCGTTAAATGCAGTTGCCAGTTTTCAAATTTAAATATCACAATTTGCAATAAATCAAACTCGTTACCTATTTTCATAGGCCATTTGGGAATGTCAATGGATAAATCGGATTAAATATGGGATGCAATTTTCCTATTAATTGAAATTTTTAAGGCTTTTTCGCGAAGCTCTTGAAAAAGTAAGAGGCTGTATTTTAGCTCGTGTTATGTATTTCTCTGTGTCCTATTACTTATGGTGTCTTTTCTGAGGTTTTGTTCACGAGAATTACCGAGAGTATGGGAGGCAAAAGAGGTAAAAATACTAACGTTAATAATGAAATGAAAATAACCACAGGAATCCCGATAAAATCAACTGAAAAATCACAAATGAAAAAAATTAAATAAACATGTAAATAAATTAAATTTAATCAAGGAAAATAGATCAATGTCAACAAGTGACTTAACCAGTTTAATGGACAACTCGGACATATTTGACTTCCGTAAAACTGATAAAAAATTAAATAGAACTAAAAATATTACTGAATTTGATAAACATAATGAAATCCTCCTAACTGATACTATTGATGGCATAACACATAATTCCTCAGATGAAGAATCGTTGCATGACTGTGATGTTAACATATTAGATGAGAATAAAAACATTACTATTCATAATACTACATTAGAAGAATTGGCTTTGATCTTTTTTAATAAAAATCGCAAACTTTCGGACCTGAATCATGGCCAGATCACTAATTTCTTCTTTTAACTTCTAAAAAAGGATATTAAGGGACGTTTTACCCACAAGGGAGATATTATTATATTCTCTGAAAACGACGATGATTTATCTACTTTACAAAAGATTGATAACATCCTGGATATAGAGATTGAGTCTAGAATTCCCTCTAAGGACTTCACAATGGGGAGATTGATGAATGTGAGCCTAAAATACAGGGAAGAATTTTTATTTCAAAGTTTCAAATGTCATAATGTATATAAGGTCCGAAGCATGTCTCAATATATGTCCAACTCTTTCAATGATGAGTACTTGAAAAGATAGACTGAAAACGGCGTTATCTACTCTACAAATCAGAAGCTACCCAATGTTATCAATATCGGCTTTTCTTCATTTATAGTAAAGGGATATTACGGATCTCTCGCTCTTTGCGGAAATTGCTTTCACTTAGGCCATAGTAGCTAGTTAGTCACTGGATGGAGAGCTATGCACCAATCCCCTGTGATGATGCATAGAACCGGCCAGGCCCAGCACCTAATGTCCGACCCCGCCTTTTCGTGGTGCAGACCGTTAGTACCTTTCAAAAGAGATACTCTCTTGTGGAAGTGAACGGAAAGGGAGGGCTGCCAGATTAGTTTGGCCTACTGATCTGGACAACTATGGCAACTTTTCTTTTTTTTTCTACCCTGCTGAGGAGTGGTCAACCACACAGGGTGCTGGTGCTGACCATATATACCAACCTGACCGGAATTATGGCTCTGAGCTTGATTATGGATCCTGATTTTGCTGCACTGGTGGGCTTCTGTGGAGGGCAAATCTCCCGCTGCATTTTCTGTTTGTTTGTGAGTTGACAGCCCCAAGTGAATAGATTCACAGGATATGTTTATCAGCTGGTGGATAATCCTGAGCAGAGGTCATCGCAGGCACCTGAACTCT
This sequence comes from Ryuthela nishihirai, assembly GCA_038380435.1. Taxonomy (NCBI): domain Eukaryota; kingdom Metazoa; phylum Arthropoda; class Arachnida; order Araneae; family Heptathelidae; genus Ryuthela; species Ryuthela nishihirai. Next base: position 57,105,514 of record JAWZYU010000026.1, read on the forward strand.
ACTTCTACTGGCATCGTCAAATTCTACAATGGAGGAAGTCTTCCAGTGCAGATGTCTTCAGCCTTTAGTGGTGGGGGAACGGGTCTTTGCCCCATGTTTGCGATTAGGGGGCTGTTTGTTATTGTCGGCATTCCCTCTCTCAATAAACATAGTTTCTTTAAACATCACTAAACATTTTCTCTCCATAGGTAGTTGAAATGTGAGGACTCTGCACAGAGCTTTTTCTCTTGACGTCCTCACACAAGAATTCCACCATTATAATTTAGATATTCTCGGCTTGCAAGAGACCAGCTGGACAGATAAATGTCAGTTTCTTAAAAATAATCTTAAATTTCTCTTTTCAGGGAGGGACGACAATAATATGATACGTGTCTGCTGAGAAGCACACCATGGCGTGGGTGTGCTTCTCAGCAGACACGCTAGTGATGCTCTTCTAGGATATGAGTGCATTAATGAAAGGTTTCTTACAGGAAAATTTCAGACAAGTGTTAAAGACTTGAATGTTATCTGCTGTTATGCCGCCACTGAGGATGCCGACGAGGATGAGAAGAATAGGTTTTATGGACAACTTCAGGATATTTTGAATTCTGTCAAGAAAGGAGATGTTCTAGGTGACTTCAATGCCAAAGTTTGTACTGACTCTGACCTTTGGGGAGGAGTAATAGGCCATTTGGTATTCGTAGCTGCAATGGCAATGGTCAAACGTCTCCTACAGGTAAGTAAACTCAATGGTTTCAGAATAAATAACACGTATTACAAAGACCACCACATACATAAGTACACATGGGTCACCTGATGAGCTGCATAAGACATGATTGATTATATATTAATTAACAGCAAATGGGCTAGTTCTGTTAGGAACACCAGGTCATATACGGGAGCTGAAATTGGATCTGACCATTACCTTGTTAAAAGTGTCTTGCAACTTAAACTTAAAAAGTTTGTGCTAGGTTAAAACTTTTACTTTTAATACTAAAGCTCTGAAAGACCCAGTTATAGCCAAAGCTTACCATGATAGGTTACTTAGTCATTATGACAGTCATGGTTTGCTTACTACGAAGTTGAGGAAGAATGGGACCATTTTAAACAGGCTTTTTCGGAAACTAACAGTACTCTTTTAGGAAAAAAGGAGCAGAGGAGACAGAATTATTTGAGTGATAAGACACTTGAGCTTATTTCAGAAGAAATAATTGCAAGGATGTCCATAATCAATAACCTACTAGTCCTAATATAAAGCATTACAGAGAGCTTAATAAACGTGTAAACGATCAGTTAGCTGCTGATAAGAATCTTTGCCGTGATGGCTTGCGTGACAAAGCTGAGAATGCATTTAGATAGCACAACAGCAGAGAGCTGTACCAGATAGTTAATATTTTGTGGGGTAGAAAACGGACAGGTATACAGGGATTGAAGGATAAACAAGGAAAGGCTATAGAAGATGAGGATTCTGTCATGGCTGAGCTAATTAGGAATCTGATTGAGTCTAATGGCTGAGCATTTTAGTGATGTTCTAAACAATGTGGTTAGTTCTACTCCCATTGTTTGCAATAATGATGATGCATCAGTGGCTTTAAGCGGGCCCTATAACACAATCTGAAGTTTTTTTGGCTATTTCTTAACTTAAACTTCATAAATCCCGAGGGGTAGATGAAATTACTACGGAAATGCTTAGAGCTACGAATGTTTCGGTTACCACTTGGATGACTGAAATTCTAAATATCTTTTATGATAAAGGCATGGTTCCTAAGGATTTTACCAGAGCTGTTATTATCCCTATTTGCAAAAAAGGTCATCGCAGTTCTTGTGATAACTATAGGGGTATCAGCCTACTCTCTGTTCCAGATAAAGTTCTTTACATGATTGCTTAATAGAATTAGGAATCTGGTTGACAGTCAATTGCGTGATGAGCAAAGGGGATTCAGAAGTGGTAGGGGATGTGTGGATCAGCTATTTTCACTTAGGCAGATTCTTGAGAAATGTTTAGAATTTCAGAAACCTTTGATTCCTGGCTTTGTTGATTTCAATAAGGCTTTCAACTCTGTTGATTGGCAATTTGTGGTTGATTGTGGGATCATATGGTATACGAGACAAGTTAGTTAACATAATGAAAGCTCTCTATAATAACACTGAATCGTGTGTGAGAGTTGGTAAGGCTTGTAGCAATTGGTTTAACATTGCTTCTGGTGTTCGACAAGGGTGCATTTTGTCTTCTTTTCTCTTTAGCTTGGTTATTGATTATGGTATGCGAAATTCACTTCAAGGGAAAAAGATTTTGGCCTTAAATGGGCTGGAGACACGAACATTTCTGATTTAGATTATGCTGATGATTTAGCCCTTTTGGCAAATGATATTGATGAGATGAACTCTTTCATTCGAGCTGTTGATGAAACTGGTAGTAGAGTAGGTTTGGTTATAAACAAAAAAAGTAATGTGATGAAACTTGGTCACGCTGGCTGTGTTCCAGTTAACCTGAATGGTTGCAGTCTTGAGCAGGTGTCACAGTTTAATTATCTTGGGAGCTATGTGTCACACCCACGTAATTGTATCACGTGGACAAGACTTTATTAAGGGAGGACTGTCGGCAAACATCGCCTTCCATTTTAATAGTGACATTTTCGACAGACAAATTTTCTGTGTTCAACTCTTGCTGAGGAAAGCCATTGCCGCTGGCATGGAACATTCGCGATGGATCCGTTGGTCCCCTTAGGTCTTAGAAGTGAGGCTGCGTGATCCAGCATGGTAAACAGAAAAACACCAGATGGATACTTGTTCGCACCTCGACCAGCCCAACCAATGGGCATCGTGCACGCTAGGTCAGCGAAATGGAAAGAAAAATCCTTTTTCAAAAATTCAGTCTCTTCTCGTCTGGGCTGTGTGGTGGACAGCAAACGATCCTCTCCAGTGAACGAGACCCCAAAGTGTGAACAATGAGTATGCGGAGAGAGCGCTACACAGCCCGTGCCTTAAGCTGGCCAGTGGTCCAGCAATGTTCTTCCCTAGAGATATCGAACTTGATAAGGTAACCAAACTGAATTTCGGGCAGAATAGGGTTGCAGCCAAGAAAGTCATCAAAATGATTGAGCACAATCTTTTCAAAAAGCTTACTAATTGTAGACAGCAATGATAATGAGACAGCAATGACAGAACGGTAGCTAGATCTAATAGCAGAGTCCTTGCCTGGTTTATGCAAAAGCTTGACGATAGCATTTATCCAGACATCAGGAAATATAAGATTTTGAAGTAAATAATTAAATATTGAACAGAGATGCACAATGGCTTTCTTTGAAAGATACTTGAACATCCAGTTCGATATTTTGTCTTGACCCGAGGCTTTATTAATTTTAGGCATTTGCTTGCCAGATGAATTTCCAGCGGCGACGTAAAATTCACCCTGGTCCGATCCACCTGAACGAAATGGAGAAGGGATTCCCTCATCAATCCACAGGTATGACGGTCAGAGAGATCAAAGTTCTCACGGAAATGCAATTCGAGGGCATCCGCAAAAGCCTCGAATTTTTCTTCATCACTGAAATTTAAACCAGTATAGGTGGAAAACTGGTAAATGGTTTCTTTAAAGCTGTGGTCATCTTCCAAATGGAATTATCGGTTGTAGACAATGATTCAACTTTCTTATTCCATTGTTCACTTCTAAAAGCTTTCAGGCTGGATTTGACCTCGAGTTTTAAAGAGTTGTAAAGCCTCTTATCAGATGTAAATCCATGTCTCTGCTGTGCGTGTCTTACCTCGTTTTTCTCCTTATTGAGACAAGACAGATGCGATGGCAGGACATACAAATCTCGCTTTGGTGTAAAATCCGCGCTAGCGTCTGTTTTGGAAGTCAGCAATAGGGTTGTAAAGTCGTTTATTGCATCATTAATGGATCTACCATTAGAAAGTTAGCAGGTTCGGAGAATCGTGCTGTTTACAAGAACCTTATAAAATTGCCAGTCAGTCCAACTAAACGAACCAGGCACAAGAGGCATGGAAAGGTGTAAAGTCAGACAGACCAGCAAATGATCAGAGTTGAGTTGGTTGACGACACTAAGATCATAGTTTGACAAGAAGTTGCCAAAAATGGCCAGATCAAGGACGTCAGGTCTATGCATAGTATTGAAGGGGTAAAATGTCGGCTCACAAGGAGCGTCGACAATGAATCCCTTGTCAGTAGTACATTAGAGTAAAATACCTCCATTTTTGTTGCAGGCCCTTGAATGCCAAGCAGTATTTTGGCATTAAGGTCATCTGCAAGCACTGAAGGTAGATTGGACTCATAAATGGAGATCATATCATCATTCATAATTGTAGCATTTGGTGGCTTATATGCAGCAACTAGGTGTACAGTTCCTATGTTGGTATCTAAAATAGCCATGGCTGTGGATTCAAGAGTTATGAGGTCTAAAGTAGGTAAAAGATGATGTTGAATTGACCACTTGATAATAACAGCTGTGCCTCCTCCACTGTTGTGCAAACGGTCTGTATGATAGACCTCATAGTTAGGCATTTTAAAGACAACTGAGGCACGCTGATGCGTCTCACCAAGTAAGACAATATCTGCCTGGGTATCTGTCAAAAATGAACAGAACTCAGGCAGACCACTAATATTTCCGTGGCAATTCCAGAAATAAATCTGATGATCCCTTGTACATTTATGTGCCATCTGAGACAAAAGTTGAGAGTGTAGTATCAAAAGCTTTCATGCCTATTGTAAGTTTCGCCACCAGGCCAGACATGCTCGTTTATATCCTTCTCGAGATAAAACTTCTCAACAATTGCATCATTAAAGCTGATGCGAGCTTGTGGCAACAAGCCGACAATGTCCTTCATAGAAAGTAAATCAATTAGGTAAGAATTTACTTCAAAAAGAAATTTGTTTTTTTTTTCGGATAAGAACGCTCAAATTTGCGCGTTATAGCTGGTTTTAACCTTGACTTGAAAATCAGAGGTATCTGTGCGGTCCGGAAGAAAATTTCCGGAACAGCTCTCTGAGCTGGCCATGACAGAGAAATCAATAATGTCAGAACTAGACATATTGTATCAATCAAGGTGAAGTTTTATATACAAAAAATCGATAATAAAATTGAAAAACGATGATAATAAGATGCTGTTGAATAAATATCCATTCCGTGTACATGATCTGAAGATACATCGAATAATTATATGTTTTCCTGATTGAGCTGTTAGTAGGTAAACGTATTTTACACCGTGTTAGTAGGGCCCAAACTAGTCTAGAATCATATAAATATTAAGTGAATTATTCAAACTTTCAAAATTTCAAAATTTGAAAAATCGAAGTGCGCAGTTAATAACGGAAAAAAACCGGTTTACTCCGGATTTAAAAAAAATATAATTTCTGTAAAGTACCAGAAATGAATCAAAAACAACTTGAAATAGGAAACTGAGAATAAAATAAACGAATTAAATATGTAAAGGATACAAATTTAATAAGAATATTACTAAAAACAGTAAGAATAGCGATAAACTAGTAATAAAAATTCCAGTAACGACTGGAAGGAAATACTAAACTTTTAAATTAGAATACCTCAACGGAGGATTTTGAGCTTACTTGGAGAGTAGAAATTATATGTATATTTCTAAATCAATAACGGCCAACTCTAGGTCGGCTATTTACTTGTACTAATACTAATGTCCAAAGGTATCTAAGCTTTATTAGAACTGATTGTAAAATTTAATCTGAAAAACCTTAACTGAAAACCTATCAGTTTAAGGTATAAACTTAGCTAGACCTAACTAACCTTCCCGCCAAAGGCTACGCCGGGGTTTTCACTCTATCTCGCCTTATAAGGCTAATGAGAAATTTAAGTAAAATTCTAGCTAATCAAGTTTACTTAAATAATCCAGGAGCCAAGCAAAAGTGCGTCTTCATTCTTCAAGGTCTGAGCTCCAACTCCATATGCAAGCTTCCTTTGCAAATTAAGGTAATAAAATTTTTCCGCTTAAACTTCCTACTGGTAATTGTTATATAACATGGAAAAAATTAACAGAATATTTAAACATGGCGCAATCTTCATTAAAATATAAATTGTCTGAAAGCTTTTTTAAAGCATTTATCAAAGCATTAATTAGTAAGGCAGTATAATTTAAGCCTGCCAATTATTTCGACACTCTAGATGAAACCTCCTTGTTTGGTACTCATCAAAAATAATATCTACAACGTCGTTTACCTACGGAAAGAGAGGTAAAAGGACAAGGACCTTTTCGCGTAATATGTTTTACACTTTGACTATCATTTATTGTTAACCGTGGATGCTAAATAAATATTTTGAAAGCTGCTATTTTCTGTAATCTCAATATTAGCAATTTATAATTCTCTGATTGGAAAATTTTACTTACGCCCATGGATAGCAGTTTTATTTACAGTATAAAGTGCAATAATTACACCTCGGTCGGAGCTTTCTGTAACATAGTCCTCGATTGTTTTCCAAAATCGTTACGTCGAATAATTATATGTTTTCCTGATTGGGCTGTTAGTAGGTAAGCGTATTTTACACCGTGTTAGTAGGGCCCAAACACCTGTCAGTATATTAATTTCCTTGGTAACGTTTGATTTTGACGAGAAGTGAATGTATTATCGTCTTAATATTTAACCAGAGAGCCTTCACCTTTTTCAGTCCAACTTTAGAGGTAATATTATAAACGATTTCGTACAAATACGTGTGCACTCCATTGGCTCATATTGAAAATATTTCCAATTGTTCAAAAACGCCAGTTACGGTTATCAGACAAATATTTCATCTATCTGATATAAATTTCATAATATCTAATATATGATTGTACGATTGTTCAAGGCGTCTAAACAGAAAAATACACTTTTATTCATTAAAGAGACATTGCATCAAAATAGAGTACTATAACCATAAACTCTCTTTTGATTCTCTCATATAAGGAACAAAAAACTCTTAAAAATAATTTTTACCAAAGGTTCAGGAAAACGTTACGTGACAATACGTAAGAGGTAGAAGGAAAGAGAAATTGAAATTCGACTAATAAAAGCGTTACCTACCTAATTCATGGCCGATCCCTTTACTTTAAAGCATACAATGAAACAATCAACTTGCAAATTCTCCAAGAAGAGTTCAAAAAGGTGCCTGAATGCTTAGTTTAAACACATGTTACCGTTTATTTTCCAAATCCTTTGAGAAATAACAAACACTGTCGATGATTTAGATGGTTAACGCATATTTCTTTGTAGAGCTATTATTTGATTATTGTTTAAAGATTTAATGTGTCTATTAGGTATGTTCTAGAATCTAATAGAAAGTATTCTGAATCACAGAGTAATAGATGCACAAAACTCTCTCTATTTTTAGATATTAAATGCCACATTACGGGTTACGCGTCATGATCTGTGCACGACCTAAAACTGTTACAATTCATGCAGTTTAAAACGAATATGAAAGAAAAAATGATTTATTAATTTATGATTATGTAAAGATATTTGAGAACAATCTAAAATTGCTACACATTTAAACACAAATAGAGTGTAAAAAAATTTTAAATTCTAATATACGTCCAATGGCATAAAAATGGAGACATCATCATCTTATGTCAACAGAGAATCAAAATCCAGGTTCCGTAATTGGTTAAATAAATTTCTAAATAAAATAAAATAAATACCCCCTCAAGCAGCTGCTTGCCACAGAGGTCTGACAGGAGCCTGTCAGTTTATATGCTACAGTAGGAGATCTGAGAGGATGGCAGGACCTCAGCAGAAAAACGACACACACATCCATGCCTAATCCGGGGCTCGAACCCAGGTCCCTTAGATCAGTAGCCAAGCGTGCTAACCACTCGGCCACGGGACGACTATAAATTTTTACTCTAAAATATTTCAGTTTTGAACAATGTCCGTTTAGCACTTTGAGAGTTCTAGAAATTTGAATGTTGAATAATAGAGATGTGAATACTTCAGAAATTAATGAAACTTTACGTATAATTTCAAACTACTGTATTTAATAAAACAGGTGTACGATTTAGAATTTTGTGCACGTAGTTTTCCAAATATTGTCAGTTTTATATAAGTTTCTTTACGCCTGACTTTGCTTCTGTTAAATATTTGCGCTTCTATATTTTTGAAATACCCAACAAATATTGCTGAAAATCGGAATTAGAAAGATTTGAATGAGATTTTAATTTATCTAGTCCTATTTTCTTATAAAAAGCTGACTGCAGAAATTACGGATCTTCGAATTTGACTCTCCATAGGCTTAACATGGGAATATTTCCATTTTTCTGTCCTGCATTTGCATATATTACGCCAAGTTAGTGTACATGCTCTCTTCGCAGTTTTCAAGATTGCTTTTAACACTAGAATACCACCCAGTGACCGATAAGAACCTACTAGGATCAGGAAAGAAGAGGATTAATATGTTCACATGTTGATTTGATTTCAACAGAAGGTTATGAGCTAGATAAACTTCGTGATAAATCTCTTTAGACTTTTCAAACATTTAATTGCTTTTTATGTTTCACGTTTAAAAAGGAAAAAGAAATATAAAGATGTTCAAAATATTATCACTCAAGAACTCGTAAGACATAAATATGGAAATCATATTAAGATTTTGTATAATGGCATTATGGTATTATGGGGAAATGTTTTCAACGAATATATTGTTACGACAGAAGGAATCTGGCAACCGAAAGCAAAAAGTTTCAGCCAACGAATAAGAACTTTGGGAGAATTTGGAGAAGAAGAGTGGAGCGTTAACGGTCGTTGTGTTGTAACGGTCGTTGTGTTGTAACGGTCGAAGAGTTCGAAAATGGCCGGTGGGCTGTTCTGAGACAGTGCGCGTTAAGTATCAAGAAGTAACTTGATGTGTTGTGTATACGCGGAAGGATAAAAGTGGGATCTTTTATCGTTAAGTATCAAGAAGTAACTTGATGTGTTGTGTATACGCGGAAGGATAAAAGTGGGATCTTTTATCGTTAAGTATCAAGAAGTAACTTGATGTGTTGTGTATACGCGGAAGGATAAAAGTGGGATCTTTTATCGTTAAGTATCAAGAAGTAACTTGATGTGTTGTGTATACGCGGAAGTATAAAAGTGGGAACTTTTATGGCTAACTTCGAATGTCTACACGGACTGTCTTTTTGTTCGGCTAGTGTGTGAAAAGTTATTAGCACAGGACGAGAATTGGTTTACGAGTGAAGATCTTCGGGTGACCTGGTAAATCAAGTAAAAGGTAGTATTTAGTAAAATACACAGAGCTGATGTTGTGTGCTCACGCAGGAAGATTGATGACTTGTGCATGTTAATAGTTGATTTGTTAATAAGATACTTCATCCATATTTCCTTTGTAACAATTTACCTTGTATTGAATTTGGTTTTGAAATATAGCTTTTAATACTCACGCTCAGTGGCTATCCATTTTTGTGATCCGCAACATTTGGTGTCAGAAGTGGGATTATAATAATTTATTGAATGCCGTTAACTAGAAGTATGGATGAATTAGTAAAGTTGATAAATGACTTGAAAGCCGATATTAAAGGTGATCTAGCTGCCCAAAGCGATAAAATAGGTGACTTGAAAGCCGATATTAAAGGTGATCTGGCCGCCCTAAGCGATAAAATAGATGATTTGAAAGCCGAAATGGCCGCACGAAATAATGAGTTGAGGACTGAGATAGTTTCTCAAAAAGATGATTTGAAAGCCGAAATGGCCGCACAAAATAATGAGTTGAGAACGGAGATAGTTTCTCGAAAAGATGATTTGAAAGCCGAAATGGCCGCACAAAATACTGAGTTGAGAGCTGAAGTGGCTTCTCGAGTTGGTAAGATTATTGATCACTTCAAGGATCATAAAACCGAACTCAATAGACAATGCAATAGTTTAAATGTTGAATTTGTCAGTGAAAAAGATGATCTTGATAGTGTTAAGTTAGATTGTAAACATGGAAAAGAAAAAGAGAAAGGCAACGCATATAAAAATGTGGATCTGCTACTGGAAATCAAGAATCGTAGAGATAGCGCAGATAATGCCTTTGACCACGCAACTACTGGTGATGCATGGCAGAGTGTCTATGTCGCTGGTGACATGTCTAGGAACTGTGAAGAACAATCACACAGATCAGAGAGCTGTGAGACTATACAGTACGCTTTGCACTTCAAAATACCTAGGTATACAAGTCTGGCACGATCTGAAGAGAGATCCACACGAAAGGTATTCTATTCCTCGCCGTCAGCAAAATGCGTCATGGACAATTATCGCAAAGGCAGAGTAACGAGTGGTAATGAAGGGGAACGAAACAGAGTTTACGTTTCGCAGAGTGGTCCGAGTAAAGAAGAGGCGTCCATTCATCATAGATACAAAGTGCCCTTCGTCGTTACCGGGGAAGTCGGAGAGATTTTTCCGAAGCATATAGCCACACTTGAATCGTTTATAGAAAGTGGGGATTTAAGGAAGAGGAATTCCGAAGAATGGCTTAGAAGCATAACAGGTGATGCTAGTAAAAGAGCTTCAGGCGGAGACGGTACTTCAAAGACTAACTTTCTGGATGAAACTAAGCCTCAGAGTTACGTTCAGAGAGAAGTAAAGCCCTCAGACAATCTCAACGAAACCATGCTGAAACTTTTTGCTTTCGGTTGCCAGATTCCTTCTGTCGTAACACTGCCCCCTTCCTAGGTCTTGTTCGTCCCGAACAATTCTGGATTCCAAAGTTTCTTCAGTTCTTCGATGAAACGGGGTCAAACGATCCACGTGAACCACCTTGCACTTTGTAGCTGGACGTCGACGAATGCGATATACCATATACAATAGTTAACAGGATTAATGACGTGGTATATCGCATTCGTCGACGTCCAGCTACAAAGTGCAAGGTGGTTCACGTGGATCGTTTGACCCCGTTTCATCGAAGAACTGAAGAAACTTTGGAATCCAGAATTGTTCGGGACGAACAAGACCTAGGAAGGGGGCAGTGTTACGACAGAAGGAATCTGGCAACCGAAAGCAAAAAGTTTCACCCAACGAATAAGAACTTTGGGAGAATTTGGAGAAGAAGAGTGGAGCGTTAACGGTCGTTGTGTTGTAACGGTCGTTGTGTTGTAACGGTCGAAGAGTTCGAAAATGGCCGGTGGGCTGTTCTGAGACAGTGCGCGTTAAGTATCAAGAAGTAACTTGATGTGTTGTGTATACGCGGAAGGATAAAAGTGGGATCTTTTATCGTTAAGTATCAAGAAGTAACTTGATGTGTTGTGTATACGCGGAAGGATAAAAGTGGGATCTTTTATCGTTAAGTATCAAGAAGTAACTTGATGTGTTGTGTATACGCGGAAGTATAAAAGTGGGAACTTTTATGGCTAACTTCGAATGTCTACACGGACTGTCTTTTTGTTCGGCTAGTGTGTGAAAAGTTATTAGCACAGGACGAGAATTGGTTTACGAGTGAAGATCTTCGGGTGACCTGGTAAATCAAGTAAAAGGTAGTATTTAGTAAAATACACAGAGCTGATGTTGTGTGCTCACGCAGGAAGATTGATGACTTGTGCATGTTAATAGTTGATTTGTTAATAAGATACTTCATCCATATTTCCTTTGTAACAATTTACCTTGTATTGAATTTGGTTTTGAAATATAGCTTTTAATACTCACGCTCAGTGGCTATCCATTTTTGTGATCCGCAACAATATTATTTGTGGGAAGTAGGGATTTCGTTCGCAAGTTTCATTGCTTTTTCATCGATCTGTACTTGAGAAATCCACTTACACCCTTAGAATAAAATTTTATGAAAAAAACGTGATTTACATATTTATTCAATATGTCATAGCTAATGCGGAGAATTAGTAACTCAACCGAGAACCTGAAGACGACTTTCCAAAACCTGAAAACTCACTTTAACCCACTTTCGTAAAAAAAATAAAAATATATGAACTTTAAATAAAAATCAAAGAATTCATGACGAATTCCTGAATTCATAAATACGCTTTCAAACACGGAGACTTGGGGTCAAATCCGAAGAAGTAACAACTCTAAATAAAATCTCCGAGCAGGGAACAACACTAGAGTTGACTTAGTTTGAGTCTGCCTCCGGATCACGAGGAGCAAACAGATGAGCATTACAACGGGATCATAGTCCCATGGTGTTGCTCTCCTATTTGCTCTAAACTCTGACTAAGGCAGCTATTACAGCAATTTGATATTAACTGCAATTTGTCGGCCTCTATATCATCGAAGTGTCTTCCGTGAGTTGTAGATATTGATCATTTGGCACGTATGCGTTACATTTTAGATGGAACTGTTCACTATTTCAGGGTGGAGCAATTTTAATTTTACTCAATGTATAATGTGACATTACATTTTATAATGTAATGTACAGGTTAGTTATAATTAAACTGATATTACTCAGAGCGATATAGAGAAGGATCTACTGGACGGATCACAGCGAAAAGTGATAGATACCCTAAACATTACATGGGGTAGAGAAATTGCCAATAAAAAAAATAGTTTTAGTTATACCAGGTGCCGTGGGTGCGCTAAAAACATGGTAGATCATGATAATTTCTCGTAACATTGTAGCCAATCACACGTGAGAGTCGCATGAGGCACACTATAAAGTGTGATGTTTTCCTTGTAATCGCTAGAAGGAACTAAGGGTATCTGCAAGAAGGACCGAGCTTTGCTAGTGAAACTCTTTTACCAAAACGGCATTAATGCCACCGCTGCATTAAGCGAATATCGTCGTCTGAAAGATATAAGGAAAGGACCTTCGTTGCTAATTGGACTGAAGAATGTGTTACAGATATTCGAAGAAAGAGGCGAGTTGGATGTGACTCCGGGTAGAGGCTGGCGGCTTGTTGTAGAAAGCAATGTGGAAAACGTCGCAATTACCATTGCAGAAATCGAATCGCAATCGGAGCTACCCATAATTAGTGCGAGACAGGTATCCCGGAAGCTGCAAATTCCGTGGTCAACTGTCCATAAAATTATACAGTCCATCCTCAAACGATATCGTAATATAATGCATAGGATGAGCATATGCAACCACGTAACCCTGAACAGTGCACCGACTTCCCTTCGCGATTTCTGGGGAGGATGCAGCTCGACGACATGTGGCCTTCAAAAGTCTCATGGACCGATGAGGCGCAGTTTCCCTATATGGAGCAGTGAATACGTACAACTGCGGAATATGGGAACCTACACATCCGCAATGCTGTGCATGATGTGCCCCAAAATTCCGGCTATGTAACTGTATGGTGCAGGTTTACCGCAAACTTTATAATCAGATCATTTTTCATTGAGGAGATCACGCCTGAAGGCACCGTGGGTCGATCAGTGAATGGACCACCTTACACAGATCTTCTCGCCACAAGATTATTCCGCCTTTGCAAGAAGGAAATTGCTTAGTATCCATAACCTCCATGCATGATGTGGAGCCACCCCATATTGCAGGTATGTCAACGCAATTGTTACGTACCATATTTGGTGAGGACAGAATAATTTCTCGAACGTTTTCCAATGCTTGGCCACCACCTTCCCCCGACCTAAAACCATGCGATTTTTGGTTGTGTTTTTTTTTTTTGAAAAACCGAGTTTACCAAGGCAGTGTTCACTCGCTTGCTTACTGAAGACAAGAATAACACAGCATGTTGCAGCTATTCTCCGAGACATATTTCAAGCAACTGTGGACCATGCAGTATTACATTTCCACCACATCTTCCATACAAATGGTCCACATATTGAGAATATTGATTTGGAAAAAAAAAGTTATGTTTTCTTTATTTTAGCGCACCATGCCACCTGGTGGCACTAACACTAACTAATTTATTTTATTCGCAAATTCTCTACCCCATGTTCTTATTCAGGTATCCACCACTTTTTGCTGTGATCCGTACAGAGCGACTTAGAGAAATCCTTGTCTACATCGATCTGAGTAATGTCAGTTTAATTATAACCACCCTGTTTAATACCTTTATGATATTAATCGTTTACCATCTCATAAAAATATAAAAGATTCAATAATCAAATTTTTAGATATATTTTTCGTTTCTTAATGGTACTTATGTCTCGTTTAATCCACTGTTCTGCAACCTGAATACCAAGAATCGGCGATAATGTCGTGCTCACCTTTGGTGTGAAAATCTGGAAACGTGTCGATGCTGGCGGAGTCTTATCCGCCATTTCCTACAGATTGATAGTGTCACTCTTCTCCGCCATTTTGCTCGGAACTCGACCACGAAGGAAGATGCTGCCGCCAGTAGTGGAATCCCATCATATGGTCAGCGTGGGTCCCGGATGAGGGAGTCTACGTGACCTGCAAAATGCGTAAACAAACGCCAACTTGGCTCGAAAGATTCGCACCTCGACGGTACCAGCCAATGACAGACAGCCACGATTCAACAGATGATGACCTTTAATCTGCAAGAGATACGGCCAAGGAGACAAAAGCGGACACTCGTGGCTGCCACGTTGTCGAACTAAGACGGAAGAGTCTGAGTCTGTTGCCACACCCGGAATTGGCCACAAGACTGCGTGAAAAAGGCGATAGCTTTCCATCGAGGTGCAAGGCCGTCGGGCGTTATGATGCAGGGTGCAGCCTGAGAAGAGCAACGACATTTTTCTCGCCCACATGAGTACAGAGGTAAGGGGTCAATTTCTCTTATTTGGTGTTCAAGGTCAGGTAGATTAATTGTCGTTGCAACGTTGCCTCGAGAGAGCTTTTGGAGCCGTTCATGTTCCAGGCTCCGCACGAACTTTATGCTCAGACTATGTGGTTCAACTGTCTCGCCCAAGACCGTGGAAAGTCACACAGCGCTGAGTTCGCTGGTGGGAAATCTCCTGATAAAATATGTCAAGTTAATGTGTTTTTGTGTTAAATATCTTAGAAGTTGTTCTGAAGAAATAAGGTAAATAATTGTTTTGTATTTAAGTAAATGGTTGCGGAAATGTATTGGTGTATAATGACCCTGGATTGAGATTACAACCTGTTTTTTCCCATCCCCTCATTTTTATAAGCTCGCCCCTAACGTTAATCAACCACCTCCAAAATACTAAAAGGGTGGTTATGACACTGAGTGAGCAATTCTGAAAAGGTTTCATGTACAAATAACGAAATAAACTTAGTTTTAAAACACACGTAGCTCAACGGAGTAAAATATTAACTCGGTTGAGTTATACGTAATAACAATAAACATTTGCTATTATTTATTTAATCTTTTAGTTTAAGTTACGAAACTATTGGAAAAGTTTATTTGTTATATTGGAAATTGTAAATCAATAGGTAGTTGAAAAATAATCACTCTTGAAACCACAGGCTCACTGAAAATTGGCAAAAATTGCAATTTTAATCTGTGAATGTCATTTGAAATTGCAATGAGTCTTTAAATGTATCGTGGAGTGATGAAGGTTCCAGAGCTATGGTTTAACCTAGAGAGTTACCTAGAGAGTAATTCTATACCAATTACTACAAGTCTTACCAACTCTCACTTCTTCTTATGACCGCAACAGAACAAATGGCTAGTTGACAAAATATTAAGAACAAAGTTTGTTTCAATGAATTATTGGAGAACTGATATTACTTTAACTTTCCAGCTGAATGTAGCGCAAAAAATATGTAGGTATATTTCAATTTAGTTGT
Organism: Ryuthela nishihirai; assembly: GCA_038380435.1. Classification (NCBI taxonomy): domain Eukaryota; kingdom Metazoa; phylum Arthropoda; class Arachnida; order Araneae; family Heptathelidae; genus Ryuthela; species Ryuthela nishihirai. The sequence continues at coordinate 57,121,101 of JAWZYU010000026.1, forward strand.
TTTCGTATTCCCTTTTATTGGCTTAAGAGATAAGCCACTGACCTAAATTGCAATCGATTAGAGTGTATCGGATGTCAGAGATCATAGTTGACTGTAGTAGAGTAGCGTGTGCATTGCACCAAAACCTCCTTCATCTAAACAAGGCCAATTTGGATGATGAGATGCACACATAAATAAATGAATAAATCAAAAATGACATGCCACAACCAAATATTTGCATGGCGGACAAAAAAACAAGCACAATTCCTTTGCTGTACAATCGGTAAATCAGGAGGAAGTCCAAGCTAGGAGAAAATGGTCAAGACTCTAAAAGTAAGGACCTAGGCCTCTTTGTACTTCTGTTGATATTCATGGTTAAAAATAAAATAAATACCCCCTCAAGCAGCTGCTTGCCACAGAGGTCTGACAGGAGCCTGTCAGTTTATATGCCATAGTAGAAGGTCTGAGAGGATGGCAGTTATAATCTAAAAATTCAGTGATGACCAAATTAGGATGAAATTTCATCTTGATAAAGAAGTTTGTCGAAGTAGTTCTAATAAACGTCTTGGGCAGAATCGACATTGAAGTCTTTATGTAAGTTACTGTTTTTTATGAACCATGGAGCTGATGCAACGTGTTTCATTTTGAAACGTTTCGAGCCTTGAGATGGTCGTATCCTTTGTACAGCCCCAAAGTGGGCAGAAATGGATAATAATTGGTTGAAGGATCATTTTGCATATTATTATCATGTTGTCAATGGAAAGTTTCGAGTACCTTTCAAGTAGTATATTTAGGCTGCATTTAAACGATTTGTGCTTTATTCAAAACATTTGTGACACGTTGATTCCAGCTGAGTAGATGATTCAGGATGATTCCCAGGTATGGTGCAGAGTACTACCCTTCAATTTTGGTATCAAAAATACAAAGACCGGGGACTTCATACATCCTTCTATGGGTGAACATTATTTCATTGGCCTTTGTGGTATTGATTTTAATTCGCCAATTTGTAAACCAGGTTTCAAGTTCATTAAGACTCTTTTACTCTTCTGGCTGCAAGTTAAGAGCTTAAAGATGAGGATATCAATGCAGTATCATCTGCGTAATGCCACTATGACAAATCCAAAGTCAGGCATGTCACAAACGAATAAGTTAAAAAGGACGGGTCTCAAAAGGGATTCTTATGACAACTCCTGAGTTAATATATTCTGATTTTGAGAGAATTATTGATAGAGACTTGATATGTTCTTCCATGCAAATAAGAAGAGATAATCGTGACTAGTGGTGGTGGAAAGTTCTTATCAATGAGCTTGTAGAGAATGCCATTTATCCATATTTTATCAAAGGCCTTGGCAACATCGGGGAAGACAGCTGCAACGGAGGATTCCTCCTTATTCAGACTATCGGTGATAGTCTCCACTATACGTAACAACAGATGGACAATTGAATGTTGTTTCCTAAAACCGAATTGTATGAGTGGAATTATTTTTTATCTTGTAGAAAGGTCTCTATCTCATGTTAAGGATAATTATTTCAAACATTTTGCCAATGCAGGATAACAGACTAATAGGCCTATAATTTTGATGGCAATTACAGGTCTGTCGTGGTTTGTGAATCACTGAAATGAAAACTCTCTTCCAAGAGTCTGGGAAATGATTGTGCTGAGAAGCTTGTTGAAGATCCAACAAAGGCGCGAATTTGCTTGTATTGGTAATTTCTTGAGCATAAGATTAGTTATTCTGTCTGCTCCAGGTGCTTTTTCTGTTTTCAGTTTCGAGATCACTTTTCTGATTTCTCTCATTATGGTAAATTTTTTTTTCTGTCTTGTCCTCTTTAGGTTTTCGAATTGGTATGACATGTTCTATGAAGTCATCGTCTGACAGGTCAACGTTTGGAAGAAACTGCATCTCAAGAACTCTGCAAAAGCTTCTAGTATAATCTATAATTTTAGTTACTTTATTTTATTTTGCTCTGTTTACTTCTGTTTTTCATTTGTAGTAGTAAAGGCAACTCCTCCAGAAAAAGAGGGCCTAGTAAAATCTTTCAAAAGTTTACACACTAGGTATCACACAAATTAACTTCTGGACATTTGTACATTTCTACAAAAGAGATCGCGAATGAAATTTTGGTTTTGAAAATATAATTCTATGCATAGAGAATAAATTCCTACAGTCGGAAATTTCAAAGACTTGCTCAAGACTGCAACCATTCAGATTAACAGAATCACAGCCTGCCTGACCAATTTTCATCACTTTAGTTTTCTCTCTGTTTATAACCAAACAAATACAAAGTACAAAGCTACTCTGTTACCAATTTCATCAACAGGTCGAATGAAAGAGTTCATCTCATCAACATCATTTGCCGAAAGGGCTAAATCATCACCATAATCTAAATCAGAAAGTTTCGTATCTCCAGCCTATTTAAGTCCAAAATCTTTCCCTTGCAGTGAATTTCGCATAACATAATCAATAACCAAACTAAAGAGAAAGGGAGACAAAATGCACCCTTGTCGAACACCAGAAGAAATGCTAAAACCAATTGCTACAAGCCTTACCAACTCTCACATATGACTCGGTGTTATTATAGAAAGCCTTCATTATAATAACTAACTTGTCTGGTATACCATATGATCTCACAAATAAATAAATATCCCCTCAAGCAGCTGCTTGCCACATAGGTCTGACAGGAGCCTATCAGTTTACATGCCACAGTAGAAGGTCTGAGAGGATGGCAGGACCTCAGCAGAAAAACGACACTTACATCCATGCTTTACCCAGGACTCGAACCCCTTAGATCAGTAGCAAAGCGCGCTAACCACTCTCACAATCAACCACAAATTATGACGATCAACAGAGTCGAAAGCCTTTTTGAAATCAACGAAGCTGGCAACCAAAGGTTTCTGAAACTCTAAACGTTTCTCAAGAATCTGTCTAAGTGAAAATATCTGATCCACACATCCCCTACCACATCTGAATCCACATTGCTCATTACGCAATTCTCTGTCAACCAGATTCTTAATTCTATTAAGCACAATCATGCCAAAAACTTTACCTGGAACAGAGAGTAGGCTGATACCCCTATAGGTATCACACGAACTAAGATCACCTTTTTTGAAAAAGGGATAATAATAGCTTTGGTAAAATCCTTAGGTATCATGCCTTTATCATAAAATATATTCAAAATTTCAGTCATCTAAGTGGTAACTGAAATATTCCTAGTTCTAAGCATTTCCGTAGTAATTTCATCTACCCCTTGGGATTTATGTAGTTTAAGTTTAGAAATTGCAAAAATAACTTCAGATTGTATTATAGGGCCAACATTAAAGCCAGTAATGCATCTATCATCATTGCAAACAATTGGAGTAGCATTAACCGCATTGTTCAGAATATCTCTGAAATGCTCAGCCCACCTAGCCATGACAGAATCCTCACCTTCTATAACCTTACCTTGTTTATCCTTCAATCCCTCTATACCTGTCCCTTTTCTACAACATAAAACATTAACAATCTGGTATAGCCCTCTGCTGTTGTGCTGTCTAACTGCTTCCATCGGCTTTGTCAGCCAAGCCATCAAGCCAAAGATTCTTATCAGTAGCTAACTGATCCTTTACACGTTTATTAAGATCTCTGTAATGCTTTCTATTCGCACTAGTAGGGTATTGATTAAGGACATTCCCGCAGTTATTTCTTTCTGGAATAAGCCCAAGTGCCTTAGCACTCAAATAATTTTGTCTCCTCTGCTCCTTTTTTTCCTAAAAGGGTACTGTTAGTTTCCAAGACAGCCTGTTTAAAATGGTCCCATTCTTCCTCAACTTCAGTAGTATGCAAACCATGACTGTCATTATGACTAAGTAATCTATCATGGTAAGCTTTACCTATAACTGGGTCTTTCAGAGCTTCAGTGTTAAAGATAAATCTTTTAACCTTAGCACAACACTTTTTAAGTTTAATTTGCAAGACACTTTTAACAAGGTATTGGTCAGATTCAATTTTAGCTCCCCTATATGCCCTGGTATTCCTAACAGAACTTGCCCATTTGTTGTTAATTAATATATAATGCTATGATTAATATATATTCTGATGGGCTGCATAAGAATATATGCAGCCCATCAGGTGAAACCCGTATGTACTTATGTGTGTCATGGTGTTTGTAATAAGAGTTAGTTATTCTGAAACCATTGAGTTTACTTACATGTAGGAGACATTGCCCATTGCCACTGCATCTACCAATACCAAAAGGACTTATCACCCCTTCCCAAAGGTCAGAGTCTGTACCAATTTTGGCATTGAAGTCACCTAGAACAAGAATAATATCTGCTTTCTTGACAGAATACAAAATATCCAGAAGTTGTCCGTAAAACCTATCCTTCTCATCCTCATAGGCATGCTCATTGGGAGCATAACAGCAGATAACATTCAAGTCTTTAATGCTTTTCAAAAATTTTGCTCTAAGAATACTTTTATTAATGCCCAATATTATCATTAAATAATTTAAATTTATCATTGAATAATTGTAAAAAATATTTTTCTATTTTTACTGAAAGCAGGCTGGCAAATACTATTTTACCATATTTTCATAGCTCGCTGCTTTTCGAACAATGCGGTATTAAATATATACTGATTACGTTAATAAGCTTAAAACTTTAAAAATATTTTATCGTATATTCACAAATTTTGACTCATGTCCCGCAGACAACTGCTGGGCAATTTTGGTGATTTTCGGAAAACATGCGGTATCGAGATTCACTTCATTGAACATTTTTTCACTTCATTGAATAGGGGTAAACTTCCTTTGGCAGACGCAGTACGCTAAGCCTCAGGATATCTGTAACTCAGTAGAACAAGTTAGTACTTCCCCCAGTACGGGGGAGAAAAGATCGAGCCACAAGGGCTGACCTTGACCCCGGAGGGTCGGTAGATCTCCAGGCAATCGAGAAGCAGGCTGTTGCGGAACTTGAGCGGTATTTTGGTTCCATACTCAACTAATTCACTCCCACTGTGGCCTTATATTTTTAATGGCTTATTATAAAGCGGCCAACGAATTCACATGTAACGGTTCCATACTCAACTAATTCACTCCCACTGTGGCCTTATATTTTTAATGGCTTATTATAAAGCGGCCAACGAATTCACATGTAACGAAGATTCATAACTGTACTTTTGAACATTTATCACAAAGAAATTATAAAATTGCACTATTCTGCTGGATAGCACTTACCGGTTACTGTCGCCATTTTCATCGCTTCATTTTCTAACAATAGCGATGTAATATTCGACGTTTGCATTATTAAAATTTTAAGTATTTACTCTTATGGCTTCATACGAATCTGCTGGCCGCTTATAAAAAAACCACTAAAAATATGTCACAGAGGGAATCAGTGAAGAGTGGAACCAAAATATCCAATTATTTCTTTACTGCATGTTCTAGGAAAATCGCCAAAATCGATAGTTGGTTGAGGAAATTTATTTTATCGTATAGTCACGAATTCTGAATCAATCAGCCGCATTATAAAAAAAACCATCAAAAAATATATGGTCTAAGAGGGATTGAATCAGTCAAATGTGGGAAAAAAAAAAAGTTTATAATCGCGTTACTGCATTTTTACCAAAATGCCAAAAATCGACCAATCTGCAGAAAGTGAGCTAATGAAATATATTTAAAATTTTATTAAGGTTAAATCCAGTAGCGACCAGCTGATTCTTACAAATCACGCTTCGGATAGCTTAAAACACATTGATACATTTTTTTCCTTTTTTGACATTCAAATATCCATCCATAATTGGAAACTTTTTTTTACATTGAAACTGGTTTAAGATATTGCAGAATAGCGAATATTTCTGTAAGATTTTATTCGTTAGGTTGATATTAGTAGTTGATGACGCACTCTTTATGTAGGTCTTTTGTGTTGCAAGCTAAATAACGTTTCAAAGGAAAATATCGATTACAGGATATAGCTATGACTTATTCGACTTTGACCACCTGAGGATAACAGTTAGAAAACCTTTTAACAAAAATAAAAACCCGGTATTAGTATATTTTCTTTTAGTAATTATTTTTTAATAATGTGACAGGCAGGTTTTTATTTAATACAAATGGCGGCGATTGAACGAACTGTACCGTATGTTCATCGAAATGTTACCACTAGATTTAGCATTTTCAAGAGACACTGCTTAAATACTAAATTAAGCGAGTTTTAGCGACTCTAAGTACATTTATGCAGAATTAAGCAAAGTTCACTCAATAAATTAATATTTAAATTAATGTTTGAATCTAAGGATACCTGTAACCAAAACATTTCGACAATCGTTGTGACCACGTCACTGAATTATAGGAATACATTAGCATCTGAGGAAATAAAACCTTCTATTCTTGCTTACTTTATTAGAATTACTCACCTGAAATGAAACTTTTCAGAACTTTCACTCTACCTCTGAAATCTAATGAAGATATATCTTGTTGCCAGATACTTTTCACATGATTCCAAAATAAAATAAATTTCAAAATACGACAATTTTTCCAAAATTAAATAAAATTAGTCACTATACCATTTGACAATCATTTTAATTTTTGACCTCACAAAACTGGCGTAAACAAGATTTTCTTATATGGGAAGTCTAAATCGTTACACACAAAATTGCTTTCTTTTTCCGGTCTGCCCAACCCGAAACTCCAAAAAATGCAAGCGGGATTATTTTAATTTTTTCCAAACTTTTTATATTTTATTTATGATAATTAACCATTGCATCATAAAATTATTAGAAGTCGGTTTTAATTATTCAGTATGAGACTGAAGAGTTTGTTTTCTTGCAAAAATCATTAATTCTCAGGTGAATTCTGGATAAAGAACTCACAGTTCTACTTCTATTGACAAAAAAGGATTTCTTTGTGTATTTTTAATATTCTTCAAAGAAGAAAATAACTGTTTCCCATAATTTGTACTTCATTTTCTTGGAGATAATTGTTTAATAAGAATGGTTTCATATCCATGCCTCCAATTTTAAGCTGCTTGTCATTCGCCAAAAACGTTTTCCAAGAAAATATTTATTTTTAAATTGATTGTTCCCTGCTGTGTGATCGAAGGAAAGTCTTAACCAACTAATTGCTGAAACATCGACAGGACGTATATGACTTACTTTGACTACGATTATCTTTTCGTTTTAAACCATTAAATATATAAACTGGCATTTTATGATGGTACACGAAACTAGAAAAACAAATCTCTCCTAGGGTGAATATGGGACCTTTTTTTTTTCAAAAAAATAATCCTTTTATATTTTTTCCCTTTACCACCCTGTAAGATTACTTAGGAAGGAATAATTTTATAGAATGTTAAATGTCTTATGGAGCAGACCAGTAAATGCTTGAAAATATAATTTCTGGATATTGGGGAAAAGTCTCTTTTTCTTAAATATTGGACGTATTGTTAAGATATGTCCGTGATATAGTACACTATAATGAATGGAATAGCGAATGTCTTTGATTGAACGAAATATATTATATTGAAATGTTGTATAAATCAGGCGTAGCTTAAAGAAAAATTCTCCCTCATTCTGATTTTATCAGTGGTACCCGTGGACAGCTGGTTGTAACTGGTTTCTGTTAGGCCTGCAACCGCATATGTTGATGCCAAATATTTAAACGATATTTGACATTATTTGCTATTATGATCATTGTTACCAAGTTGTATATAATGAAATTACATTTGTAATTTAATCAGTGAAATATTTTGTTTGTATAAAAGTATAGCTTCAGTGTATTCTGTTTTTGAAATTTGGTAAAAAGTGTTTTTGCAGAAGAATTGGCGCCAAAATGTCGCTAGATCTTATATAGTTGCGATATTGTAAAAACGATTATATATTTAATTTTTTCATAAACAAAAAATATTTGAAAATTATCGTTAAAATCAGGTTTGTAAGAAAGTTCTACGGATTTAATAATGGATAATTAGAGAACTTTTCGTTTTCATACAAGATCTACTAAAAATTAAGAGGAAGAAAGAAGAAAGCCTCTTATATCATATTAAGCCTGGACAATGCAATGACAAAAATTAATTTTAGAATACATAGCTATCAATATTAATTTTTTATTATATTTTTCTGAATTGGTAGCTTTTGATTTTCAGTAATCTGTTAAGAAGTTTTGAAATATTCATAAATAATTTAACCTAGTCGTAATGAATTATTTTAGATTATTTAAAATTTCAGCAGAATATTGTGAAATATTAGGCATATTTAGTTTCTTTTCCTGAACTGCTGTGTCAAGGTGGCCTTGAGAAGCCAAGTGACGCAATCGAGGTGGAAAAAAGTAAAGGGGCAAAATATCGGATTTTATTGCATTATAGCATTTTTCTCTCCGTTATAGAGTTATTTAAAAAACGTTTGAGTGAAATATTCACAAATTTAATAATTTTTTGTCTCCATTACATTTACCAGCATTCTCAGGGGAAGGAGAGGTTCTTCCAAACTGTTCTATTTCGTGTAATTTTTATTCTCTTTCGTTTTAGTGTTCATTCAAATTAAATAGAGTCGTAATAAATTAGAACGTATCGTTTTTTACCGCCTGTACGTACAATATAGTCGTAATGTTAAACGTTTTTAGCAATTTTCTTCAGAAATACGTCTAATAGATGTACGTTTAATTTTTCTCCTCCTCTTCGGTTATTGGAATTACTAAAAGGCAGAGAGTCGATCCCCTCTCTCCCTCTATAGATCGGACCATGGCTCAAAGCAGTTGGGATCAATGGCGTACCCAGAAAATTCCAATACCAATCGAGGATGACACGTTCGAGTTTTATTTAATGCAATTCAGGTCTCTGTTTTCCGAAGACTGCCATAGAAAATATATAATTCTGAAACATTAATAGCTGGAACGGTATTATACACTTTGATACTCCACGGAGTGTAAAAAATAACTAGTGCAACACTAGGAAATGACGAATTTTATATATGACAATATGTTTATATATGTTTTACAAAATAATCTATGGGAAAATAAAAGTTTAGTAAAAGCTTTAATATCCAAAATCTACAACAGGAGTTACAACTCAAATATGGTACCAGGCCAAAATCGACTTGTAACGCACATAATGTTATTATTTGTGTGATGCTACTGTAAGTGAGGATCTCAACCTGGGGAAATTACCATCAGTTGGTCGTTCTGCCTATTTCGTGGAATTATGAGCGAGCACTGTGGAGTATCCTACCATTTCTTGTTATAATTAATTAGTAAATATTAATTAATGCAATCGTTTTGGTGAAAACTAACAGGAAAAAAAATAGATTTTCCTTTGAATAGAAACATGCCACAGACGTCTGACATAATGTTGATATGGAGAAGATCTGAGAGAAAGGGTGCATCCCAACAGAAATATAGGAAAGTCCTGGCTGTCCATTGATTAGCGTGCTTTTCTGCTCATCAAAGAGACCAGGGTTCGAGCCCAGATAAAGGTTAACTCTTTTTCAATATTTTCTAGACATCAACTAATTCAATGACACAGGTGCTCTCGACTCTGTATCGAAGTATGCACATCGCCTACATTTCTGGCAAGGTAATTTCGTTTAAACCAGGGTTCCCCAAACTTCTGAGTCCATCAACTCATTCATGAGCTTATGAACTTCTTATCGACCCCAAATGATTCGGAAATATCAAGTACCGAAACGTTTCTCCGATTTGATGATTTTGAAACAAATATAGTAGAATGGAGTTCTACTTCAGTGATTTTGGAACATAAATACCCGAACTGCATTGCGATTAAATATTTTTTTGCAACGCTAATTTCGATATTTTCCCCTATTCTAAAAAGTCTAGCATCGCCACTAATGTCTAAAATTTTCCCGTTTCTCCAGAGTTAAGTGAATTTTGAAATCAATCATGCAAAAATATTTGTGCATTAGACAATAAAGACAAGAAACCCGATTGCTTTGATTCTGGATTCTTGCGTAGTATCTTGGGCATTTGGTGGTTTGACTTTGTAAGTAATGAAGAGGTTAGAAGAAGAAATCATCAACCTCCTTTGAGCAACATTTTGTGCAGAGAGAGACTGCGTTGATTTGACCGTGTTGTCGGTATGCACAGCTGCAGATTGGCAAACAAGATTATGAACAGTGTATCTAAGGGCTTCAGGAAAAGGGTGAGACCTAGGACGAGATGGACAGCCAATATCAAACAGAACCTTGCTAGAAATGGCCAACAGTGGCAAAATGCGGCACCTGTAGCACAGAACAAACAAGTCTGAAGAGGAAAATTACACAGTCTGTTAGGACCTCCGTAGCCCATGATTGCATGGTGATTTTGCATGTATACGCATATATGTAGACAATATTTAGGACTAAGAATCGCTCCTTGCAAGAGCGTTTCTACATCACATTGACTAAACTTTTCACAAAGGGCTGTCATGTATGCAGTCACACAATTATACAGCCCTGGGATTTAAAACTATCATTCCACAAAATGCAATTTACATGAACACTCCACAAATCGCTTTCCTTCAATGGAACATTCGCCAAAGTAAATGAACTTTACGATGGATGAATGAATTCTGATGATCAGTCAGGAATCGGATCTTATCTGGACTTATCTCGAAGGAGTGCGTTTCCTCGTTGGTTCCAGATGTGATATTGCATGCACAACTCAAAGGGCTTTTCATTTGAAGCGGATCGAAGGAGATACAAAACCCTTGGTGTATCTCACATTCAATCCTTCTTTACATAATCCATCCTAAAATTGTCGTTTCTGTATCATGAATTGTCACTTCCCTTTGTCATTTATTGTGAACCTCTCAGCTGGGTGCAAAATTTTCGTTGCCTTCAGCTGGTGGGAAGTTAATGCGCTCTTCATATAAATTTCAACATTCCATTTGACTGACCTATATGTTTAACAATGATTTGGGGGACAAGGTGGGCTCGGTTTTTAGAGTGCCAGTCTAATAATCCCAAATGGGCTATCGTTGTGATTTTTCTGTGAAAAATCCTACACTCTACAGCCAAGGAGTGTCTAAGGGAAAAGAGAGCAAGCTTCCATAGACGTAATGTAAACTTTTCGATTGCAGCGCCGTCTAAACATGGCAAATTCGTGCATTGCAGTGAAGCCACCTAGCCAGGGAGAGGAGCAAGTTCCCTGCATTATTTTTCCACCGCCAAGCAAAGTTTTCAATTGCTAAACCATGTGACTAATTTTACATACACTTTGACTCCGAAAAATGTTTATTTTCTTCATGAAGTACACTCAAAACTTTTTACTTTTCCTTTAGATAGAAATTTTTATCAAGAAGTAATGAAATCATTTTTTTTAATAATATCCAATTTTGTAAAACTAGTAGTAGCTACGCTAAAGAACAAAATTTTAATATTGTGAACAACCTACAGCATTTAGTATACTATAATAAATTGATATTTATGTGTCAATGCACGATAACATAATCTCTATAATTATATTTTATACAATTGCTGATATTTTCAATAAATATCATATCGAGTTTTTACTTGTATAAATGTTCAACAGACGGCAGCAGGCACTTCCCGTATCAACCATAAAAAATAATTACACTGTTAGAGCAAAGTGCAGAAACCTATTTACATCGATATGCTCCAGGGAACACAAATCTGCATATATTGACTTATATATATTTGCAAGATGATTAAATGTATTAATTTAATACATATATATACCAAGAGTAACACAAACCATAGCTGCAGTGGGCTAAAATGATTACACTGCGCATGCGCAATTTGCCCCTTACAGTTGTTTTTGTGCCTACACATCAATTTGCCACGTTCAGCTTCGGTAAAATTCCGCAGAACGGCACCACTTACGTTTGTGCAAAGCTAGCCTTCTCCTTAGACCTTCTTTGCTACAGCCCTCGGTAATAAGGGACATCAGTGGACTTCGAAAGGCTGTCATTTGTCGGATGGGACATTGAAATGACTTTCAGAGGTAAAATAACCGAACACAATTTAATGTAAAATTCTGCACCAAAATTTTTTTTTCTCATATTGTGTGTTTTTTTTATTCAAAAATGATTTTTCTACAATAAATCATTAAAATTTTAAACATTAAATAATTTAATAAAATAATAAAGCATTAAAAAAATCATAAACATTACGATATAATACATTAACTGTTACAGAATCGCTTTCAAATCTGGTGCCAAAATACCTTGACCTGCGGCATTGAAAGTGTCCATTTGAATTTTATTTACTTTGAGGATTAATAACACTCCATTAGATGATGGAAAGAAACAAGTAATTCTGACTATATCTGTGTTTCTTACTGAAAACCGTGCATTTTTCAAGCGCCTAATGAGTCGTTTACCTCATTTCCGGTTAAAAAAAATAATGGGTGCGACATCTTTCTTCTGGTGACCACTAATTTGTACTGTTTCTTGAAACTGTCTCCGAATCCTTGAGAGAACATTTTGTGAATATTTAAAATCCTTTATTAATCCCTCATCATCCTACATATCAATCTCCACACGATCATCCCTGTCTTTGTGGCACGGTGAAATCGAAATGATACTCAACGTCAGACTGAATTGAATGAAAATGGTAGCATCTTCGGCCATGCCGATTAACAGCAACTAATGATAAGTTCCAGCTCTATACCGCCCGAAACTGAAATTATTGAATCCTAGCAAAAACAGTTTCAATGATTATGAATCCGAACATCAATCACCTCCATTCTGACACCTGTTGGAGGGAAATATGACACATCATAATATATCCGGAAATAGATGCTGTTAAACTTTTTTAAGTTTTCGAAATATAGACTATTATAAGAATTGTCATAATGTACTTATTTGAAGACTAAATTGAAATCTTGATGTTACTTGCAACGAAAAATAATGAACTAATTCGTAATCATTATAAAGTCTATGGACAATTCGTAAACGAAAGAGAGAAGGAAAATACTCATAATGAAGAGAGAAATATATTAAAGGTTGAATGTGCTCATTTTCATTAGTTTAATACTGCTTAAAATGTAGAAATTTTATAAAAAGAAATATATTTATATATTCATCAAATAGCTGTTGGACACAGAGGGCTGACAGAACCCTTTCACTATAATACGACCAAGTGGAGATCTGTGCTAAAATTATTCTGCTGTTCAGTGTAAGAACAATGCAAGAAAGAAAACATGCATACCTTATTCAGGACTGGAACTCGGGTCTCTTTGATCAGCAGTCAAGCACACTAACCACTCAGTCACCGTGATGGTAAAATAATCAAAAAAAGCATTAATTTTATTATTTTTAAATAATCTTTATCCTAATTACAATAAAAATTTGTAATTTGACTCGTACTGAGCCGAACTTATATCTAGAAGTGAAAAGTTAATGCAAAAAACAAGTTAGTGCAAAGTATAAGAGTATATAAGAATACAACGATCTGTATACAAAAATATGAAAGGAATGATTTCACATTAACCACCACTGAATTTATAGAAAAAATAAACTTTAATAAAATACCTTTCGTTCAATCACTACAGTGGTCTCGATAATGAGATAATTGTATATCACGGATATATCTTAGATATGTCCAAAGTTTTACAAAAAAGAAATCCGTGAAATGCGTCAATGATATTCTCTGGTATTCACTGAATGTCTCCATTAATATGTTGTATTTGCATAATCACTATTGTTTCTTAGAGTAGTGTACAAATCACTTTTCATTTATTCGATCATATTAAGATATTTTGACTAATTTATATTTTAAGAGGCCCTTTAATCGAAAATTAAAATTTAAGGAAAATCTTTGTTCCTATACAATGAAAACCCTTTAAGGAGAATCTTTGTTCTTATGCACCGAAAATCTTTAAGGAGATGGGATGAAATTTACAATTACTCTTTTATATTTCCTGTCAGCATGGAACCTGGAAATTTCATTGCTTTTGAAGTATTATATTGTTTAAAGATAATATTTAGCATTATTGATTTAATTATTTGTAATAACCTTTATTTCATAATTGCTCATGGAATTGCTCATAGGCGGAACACGCTCTAAATTCAGCAGGTTGGGATAAAAAAACCTTTTCCTGTTTACCAAAAGGGGAGAAAAGTTGCCTATCGGGCTCCTCGACAAGAATACAATTCTTGTTGTCCTAACCCTTGAACCTTTTCTCATTAATATTGTTCTAAAAATAATTTTTTTTGTATTCTGGATTTAAGCACTTCGCTTGGTTAAATGCGTTTTTCACAAAAATTAGTCAGGAAATGAATTTTATGCGTAAGCTTTATAAACCATAGAAGTTCAGAAGCTTGTCAGTGGAAGTTACTGTCACATTTCAGAGCAGGAGGATGAAATGCTGATCGGAAGATCCCTGGAATCACATACCATTGTTTAGATATTTGGAGGGTGACAGACTGTATCCCTTGTTTCTAATATGTTATGCGAATGATAATAGTTTCTATGGCAATTTTAGCCATTGTCTTTGTGGTAGTTAATGTATGTTTTCTGTATCTGGTTAGCCTTTCGTCACCTCATGCCAAAGTCCAAGGAAGAACACCGGACGAATTTATAATTTATTGGAATGATTTATTTATACAAAGTAGCTAAGAATGTAAAGAAAAAATGTAGAACAGGGAAACGTGAAAGAAAAAAAAAAGTGTGAAGGTCGTGAAACGGTATAAACAACACTTGATACTTAGCTCTGTTAATCAGTGTTATTCTTTTTCTTCATATGGGAAAGGCAGTGGACTTAAGAGAGTTTGTCAAATGCCAAATTGTAATGGCCAGACGACTGGGTCAGAACATTTCCGAGATGGCAAGGATTGTAGGATGCTCATAGTCAGCCGTGATGAGTGCCTTCAAAAAGTGGTCTGAGGATGGAAAAACCATATGATGTGAGCCGACCACTGCTCATTGATGCTAGAGGTGAGTGTAGGCTATCCCGTATGGTAGGAGCCAACAGACTGTGGCGCAAATCGCCCGTGATTTGAATGCTCGTGACGGGAGTAACGTGTCACAACACAGAGTACATCGAATCCTGCTGAAAATGGAGCTGTGTAGTAGCAGGCCACTCCGAGTGCTCGTGCTAACCTCGGTTCACCGTCAAAAGGGCCTAACATGGGCATGCGAGTACCAAAACTAGACCTTGAATAATTGAAACAAAGTCGTCTGGTCCGATGAATCTCATTTCCTGTTGCACCATGTCGACGATAGAGTATGTATGCGTCGTTTACCTGTGGATGTATTGGCCGATAGAGGAAGCCTATAGAGGAAGTGTAATGCTTTGGATAATGTTCTTCTGGGAAACCCTGGGTCCAGTCATTCATGTGAAGGAAACCATGACGTCTACCACCTACCCAAACATCATTGCAGACCAGGTGCATTCTTTCATGGCAACGGTATACCTCTCTAGTAGGGCCTTGTTTCAGCAGGATAATGCGCCATGCTACACTGCCCCGATTGTTTGAGAATGGTTCGCGGAACATGAGGTAGACTTCCAGGTATTGCCCTGGCCTCCAAATTCCCCAGACATCAATCCAATCAATCATCTGTGGTTTGTGTTGGAACAGCATATCCGATCTGCAGCGGCTCAACCACGAAACTTACGAGAGTTAAAAATTCTTGATCAGCAGATTATCATCAGTAGTCTTACAAGAGTTGAAAATTCTTGTAAGTCTGCTGGTGGTTGAATCTGCTGGTAACGTGTTGGTACCGATACCACAAGACACCTTTAGAAATCTTGTAGCGTCCCTGCCTGACCGGGTAAGAGCTGTTTTGGTAGCACGTGGAGGACCAACATCATATTAGGCAGGTGGTCATAATATTTTGGCTCTTCGGTGTATATCAGTTCATTACCGAAATATGCGAATGAATCTATTATAAATGAAACATTCACGAGATAGTAATGAAATACATATACGTTTCAGACAATTGAAGTTGGATCATCTTGTTACAGATATATACCTGGCATTAGATTTGTTATATAAAGATTTACAATCATTTATTATTTCTGGGCTTCATAATATCCTGCGCTTATAATTAAGGCGATGCTAAACAACTGCAAGTGTATTACTTCACTTAATTCTTATTGAATGGGGAGAAACTGGCAAGATGTCTTAAGAAACAAATATTCATGCATATTATTATTTTCATTACTCATTTTAATTCGGAATTTGATATTTTATTTTATATTATAGAAATTTGGTGGGCTTCACCCAATGCCTCCTTGATACACTAGGTCTGGACTGCCTTGAACAAAAGGAGGGAAGAAAAGAGGGAAATTAATTATGCATAAACATAATTCATTTCGTTATTAATTTAATTGGTTTAAAATTTAAGTAAAAGCCGTTTATATTAAACCATTTAAAATAAAATAATTCATTCATTAGCATTTTATTCAAATATTAGAGAATGATATAAAATTGATTACCAATTTTTTAAAAATAAATAACTACCAGTTGAGTTTTCAGAAATGGTTGTATAATAAAAATTGCAATTTGAAAATTAGGTCTTCTGAGTCTGTTAACGTAATATCCAGGCTTGTTATATCGAAGTGACCTTGGCCTGACCTCTCTGACCACTAATGACGAGCCGCCTATGGATATAGCAAACTATGCAATTCCCCACTTTTCAGGGAGCGGAGAAAGAACGGGTGGTAAATGTTTTGTAACCTTTATTAGTGATGAATCCCGTTTCTGTCTGGTTGCTGATGATCGACGGGTCTATGTATGAAGACAACCTGACAAGAGGACGCATCCAGCTTTTGTTCGCGAATGGCACACCGCCTGTCAGTCAGGCATAATAGTACGGGGTGCTATTGTATCTGACAGCAGGTCACCTCTTGTCTGCATTACGGGAACATTGACAACTGCACGATACCTTAGCACCGTTCTGCAACCCGTTTTGTTAGTGTTCCTGGTAGGCATGCAGCAGTCCATTTTCCACCATGACAACGCCCGTGTACACACTGCTAGGGTCTCCAGACAATTTTTGCAACATGTTCAAGTATTTCCATGGCCAGCACGTTCCCCACATTTATCCCTAATAGAAAATCTGTGGGACCACATCGGACGATGTCTGCAATCCTCTCACCAGCCGTCGCGGAACCTTGATGAATTATGAGAACAAGTCAACGCTGCTTGGTGTGCAATTCCTCAGGACCATATCCGTCGACTGTATTACTTCATGCCACGCCCTATTGCTGCCTGTATTGCCGTTCACGGCGGTGCAACCACCTACTGAGGCAGTCACATTGGGCTGCATTATCTCATCTTCTAACCGCTGTAAGTGGCTGCGAATTAAATCAGATGATGACAAAATATATTGCTATGTGTGTGCTTCATTTCACCCTTATCAATTTCAATGTCGTGAAGTATATATACAGGTCTAATAATATCCTACAGAAGAAAAGTAGTTTTAAATAGCAGAGTTTGTCATTTTCTATTTCTATGTCGGATGAAATTTCGATTAACCGGTTTAAAGTTGGGAATACAGATTCGGATAATAGAAGAAAGTCGTTTATCCAGACTTAAGGAACAATTGGATGGTTGCTCTAAAAGATAACGAATTGTTTTAATTTTTCAATTTTGCCCCAGGTAACATTGGAAATACGAACTAATGGATGATTTAGAAAAATAGCAAAAATGTTTGGTTTGGTTTTACCTCTGAGCGGCACTTTTTTGCACACCATGGGCTAAATGACCAGGTCACAAGGACCCCGAAGGCTCAGAGATGGTTGGGGGAGGGGACCCACTGGAACGGCGGTTGGGAGACAGATGGTAGCCTCCCGTCAAGGCCATCCAGCGTGTTCTTTAACGTGCACAGGGTATGGCTCTCCCGCATACGGGGCAACGGCTTAACATCCCATCCGAGGGACGGTGGCCTTTTCAAGCCCATCGGTGTCCCCTACTGACCGTGGGCAGGGCGGGGAGTTTGGCGGAAGAGTAATAATGTAATGATACATGCAAACCACAAAAAAGTCATTGATTATACATGAAGCAAGGTCCGCCATATTCAACAGAAGATACGAAGGGCATATCCTGGAAGCAAATTATCGGCTGATGGTTAATTTAAATGGTAGAGCGGTCTGGCATGTATCTAGAGAATAGCGGGTTCGAATCACGCACTGTCGGCACTAATTTTTTTCAAATAATTGTTAATTGAATTAGGAATCTACAGGTAATCTGTGTACACCTATCCCTCGATTTACACTGAAGATAGGTTCCGCACAAAACCGTGTAAATCGGAATATTGGATTTTGCTATGTAAAACCGTGTAAAACGAAAAAAAACACTAAAATGTGCATAATTCAGTTTTGATTTACACGGTTTTGATTTCGATTACACGGATTTCGATTTACACGGTTTTGTGCGGAACCTATCTTCAGTGTAAATCGAGGGATAGGTGTATTTACTATGTATTGATTCATGATTATCTCACATATATCTTAAAACGATAATGTTTCACTTTCCCATCCCTTTGGGGTTATGGGAGAAAATTAAAACAAACCCTTTGATCATCACACTCCACCACCTAAATTTTAAACCTTTCTCTTGGTATATTACTTGTAACATTTATTTTTACTTTCTGTATTTCCGTATTTAAAGAACTGAATCGTGACTTTGAATCTAGATCATTATTACTTGTTATTTAAATATTAAATAAACTGATTTCCAAAAAATAAGGAAAAATGAGAAAATTGCGATAATTCGCCAAAACGTTGTGCGATTCTTACCAAACTTGTTCATGTAACCAGTAAAGTAATGCTGAGTGAGCATGTGGTATGCAAAGTGAGCATAAACTTGCGTCAATTTGCGTTATCGGATAGCGGTATAAAAACGGCTGTTTTAGAGTGAATCGTAATTTTGTGTTGTAAATGTGAGAAAAGAAATTCGAAATAGCCATTTTGTAAGAATGACTACCAAAGTCAGACGTGGCACGATGACTGAATGTGAGTCCTTCTGTGGTCCATAGACTGTGGAATCAATTTCTTAACTTGGATTCCGCGTCTCGGAGGTTTAGCCGAGGAAGGGCTAGAGTTACGACCGCTGTACAAGACCGATATCTCTGATTAACAGCACGAAGGAGTAGAACATCTACTCCCTCTCAGACATTGGGAGGGTTGTATCAGCTTCTACTGTGCGTAGAAAGCTTCGTGAGGGAGGTGTGTACGCTAGAAGCCCAGTAATTTGTATACCCCTTCACATCACATCACAGGAAAGAGCGGTTGAATTGGGCACGCACGCATGTTAACTGGACAAAGGAGCAATGGAGGTCCGTACTCTTCACAGATGAGTCCAAATACTGCTTGCAGAGTGATTCCGCACATTGTTTGAAATGGATAGAACAAGGTACCTGCTATCATCCCAGTAACATCCGTCAAAGAGACAGTGACGGCAGAGGTAGCGTATGTGTTTGGGGTGGCATTTCCTTAGGTGCACGCACATACCTCTATGTGTTGACGAGTGGGAACCTCAATGCTCAAAGGTATGGAGATGACATCTTGGACCCTTATGTACGTCCTTACGCTGTTGCATTAGGTGAAAATTCATCTTACAAGACAGTAACGCTCGTCCCCACAGAGCTCAACTAGTGGAACAATACTTTCAAGAAGAGATTATTATGCGCATGGAGTGGCCAGCTCGATCTCTCGACCAAACTCCGATTGAACATGTGTGGGATGCTCTAAGCATGGATGTTGTTGCCCCAACCCGCCACCTGAAACAAAGGGGGAGCTTATTACTGCTTTAAAGGAACAATGGTCTTTACTCCCTACTGAGCTGATTCACAACATCATAAACAGCATAGAACATCGCTGTAGTGCCTGCATTGTTGTAAAGGGTGATCACACTCCTTATTAAAGAACTTTGCCCATTGCATTCTGACACCTCATTTTTGGACAAGTTCCTGTATGTGTTATTTGTTGACGAAAAATGATCCTAATGTAAAATATCTTATGCCATTCTGAAACTAGCATTGTAATTCATGTTTTCTTCAATTTCATTTAAATCATTCATATAGTTTTTTGTGTATCATAATTTTTCTGAGTTTTCCTTAATTTATCGAAACCAATGTAGATTATTAATTAGAGAAATTCATAAAAATTATTTTTTATTTAAATAATATTTTTTTTAGTTTTTTGTATCAAAAATGATCAGTGAAGTATAATCACCCAAAAGAATTTAAATATATATTGCAATATGGTATGGCATAAATATGAATTAAGATAAACTTCAAAATCCTGAAATATTTATATCGATCCTTATTTTAGCAATTACATAGCAGTTGTTACACACATTATTGAGAATATTAGCATTTTATTTCCAATATTTTGTATGCTAGCCCTGTACTTAAACGACTGCTTTACATAATTTTGGCATTAATACACTAATTTAAGTTCGTCTGTAACAAAATACTAATAAAAGGAAACAGGAATGCTTAATTAACTCACTCTTATTTTGAGGCTTCTTCTTTACTTATTCTGCACTAGAAGCTCTCGATAGGATTAAAGTGTAGAGACTGTCCAGTCGATTTAATCCTTGTAATCGTGCTATCTGCTAACAACTTGAACAACCTTTTCACGCTGACAAAGTGCATTATTATCCTGTTAATTAAACTCTCTTAAAATATACATTCATCCAACCATGTATTCTTAACTGCTGGTAGCAATTTTTGTTTCCGGTATTTTATGTAGTCCTCAGCTTTTACTATTCTTTTTAGGATATGTAGCCTTCCAACACCCTGACAGGACATACAATACAATGAATTTGGTTGAATATTTCACATTTACTATATGACATAAGTTCTGAGTTATTTATGAGAACTTTTTTACGAGGACACTGCTCTGATGCCCAATAAAGCAAAACCCATTTTTATCTCTTAAATTCTCTTGCAGCGAAAAACTGTCTGTAAAGGTTTGAAACATCGCAATCCGATTTCTAGGAGTTTTTTTTCTTTCTTACAGTTATTGAGCACACATTGATGTTTGCAGCAAAATACGTCCTTTCAGAAATTGTGGTGAATTCAACTTTGCATTCGAAAAGTGTAATCCTATGTTTGTCAGCAAGCAGATTTGTTTTTCTACGTCTTTCATTTCTTTCTCTATCAGTAACAGGCATAGTTTCAGAATGACTTCTCAATGTTCCCAAAACAGTAGAGAGTCAAGACACACTTCGGCAACGATTTGACGAATGTACCATGTGAACATGTTCAGTTTTAAAGTGCATTGAAATATATACCAAAATCAGCAATACCACTTTTATGGTTACTTATCTATGATTGGTCACCATAATAGAGAATCTGATCGATTGCACAAAGAGCCTGATCTCTCCAAATATCATCTTGTGTTTGTAGCTTTATGGTAATCCTATTTTTCAGGGATGGCAAATGCGTTTATGTCACGGTGAAATTTAAGAAAAAAATGAGTGAAATATCTTCCAGTGTGTCAAAGTAACATAAGGGTTTACAATTATAAAACAGAATAGCATTGATATTTTATTTCTCAAATATTGCAGACTTTTAATAGCAAAACGTATATCTAAATTTCATTTGTAATGACTTCATCTATGTCGGAAAAGGACCAGCTAGTTAAGTCGAGTCAAACTAATAAAACACATTCACCACCATGGTTATGATAAAACAATGAATTTAATTGTTGGGGAAGACACAAAATCAATTCGCGGGGGCGAATTTGGTACCCCTGATATAGTCCAAGTTTCAATGCTACATCGAATACACTGTTTATACCTACGATAAACTAAGCACTTAACAACCAGATACCAAATATATTAATAAACAGCAAGTCATTCCTTTGCCTCGGTTGCTAAAATAAGTGAAATTATCCTTTCTTAAAAGAAGACATGAAACATAAACATTCAGAAAATTTTTACCAGATATGCCTCGACATGTTTAGTAAAATCAATACCTCAGAAAAAGTCAAAATGGTCAGCATCTATAAGAAAAAAAAAACGCATACGATCTGCGGATTACTCAGGTGAATTACTCTTTGTGAAATTTTCTAGCGTGAGCTCCACTTCTTCGTTGTCTTTTCGCATCGAGGAACATGTAATGTCACAAAGTTGTTTTGCCAATATGCAATTTTAACTAAACTGGAACAGAACGTGAATGGAAACTCTGAAGTATCCGTTAAGATTTACTCGATTAATGGATGGGCCCTTATATGAGTTGGGTTGTTTTACCTCTGAGCGGCACTTTTTTGCACACCATGGGCTAAATGGCCAGGTCACATGGACCCCGTAGGCTCAGAGAAGGTTGGGGGAGGGGACCGACTGGAACAGCTGTTGGAAGACAGATGGTAGCCTCCCGTCAAGGCCATCCAGCGTGTTTTTTAACGTGCACAGGATATTGCTCTCCCGCACAAGGGACCACGGCTTAACGTTCCGTCCGACGGACGGTGGCTTTCCAAGCCCATCGGTGTCCCCTACTGACCGTTGGCAGGGCGGGGAATTTTGCGGAGATAAATCTCAACGCTGACCCAGCTGGCACTCGAACCTGGGAACTACAGATTACGAGCCTGGCGCGTTACTGACTGAGCCAACCCCGCCCCAGGCCCTTATATGAACAAGTAATTGCATGGGAAGGGAAAAAGACTTAAATCACAGCCAGTTTCTCCTCTTTATATAAACGTCTTGAAACTGATACTCTTTCACCATATTTTTTTTAAATTAGGATTTAAAGTTTCTCCACTGGATTAAGATCACCTTAATACACCAGGCCTGGACAGCCTTGAACAAAAGGAGGAAAGAACGGTGAGAAATTAATTTTGCATAAACATGTAATTCATTTAATTGGTTTAAAATTTAAATTAAAGTCATTCATTTCAAAACCAGTTAAAAAATAATATATTAAGATTTTATTAATGTATTTGAAAATATTATAAAACTAATTACCAAATTTTTTAAATAAATAACTCTTAGTTGAATTTTTAGAAAAGAAGTTAATTAAAACTGCTATGTTTTTGAAAATTAAGTCTTCTGTTACTCATTGTCCAGGTCTGTTTTATCGAGGGAGCCTTGACTGTGTACGTACTGCACTGGAATTATGTTAACAAATTGGACTACATTTATTTGCGGAAGCGAATCACGAATTAACGGATTATTTTCTTCTAGAATTGAACTAGTAGCCAATTACATACTTAATGAAATGCGTGTATGCAGTGTTGAATGTCAGTAATCAAAAAGAAACAAAATCTTAATATCAGTTCCGAACTTGTTAAATAAGAAAGAATATAAGTTCAGGATCTGCATCTACGTTTTAACAGTTATTTCATTATTTAAAATAGTGTAAAATATCAAAAACATTGAAAAATCCTTACATCAGCGTCTACCAATATGCTTTGTTCCGTGAACAATTTTATATCACAATTTTGTGTGTTTTTTAATTTTGAGGACTTTTTCAAAATACCAATATCAAAGTCATCTTAGATTAAATTCGGCATTGATTCTCTTAAAATGCATAAAATGCAGTCAACATCTTTGGTTAATACTTCGGTTCCAGGAGACATTCTGCAAGTATAGTTTCCCTCCCACCCCATACTACAGATATGCACTTCCACTACTTTTCACTTCTCTAACACAATAATGAAACTGTGTTTTGGTACTTTAAAATATAACACAATAATGAAACTGTGTTTTGGTACTTTAAAATATAACAAAATATTAATTTATTGTAGGGATTTTTTTATAAGGAAGGGAGTTGTTATATATAACAATTTTGTGTGTTTTTATAATTTTGAGGACTTTTTCAAAATACCAATATCAAAGTCACCTTAGATTAAATTGGGCATTGATTCTCTTAAAACGCATAAAATGCAGTCAACGTCTCTGCCTAAAACTTCGGTTCCTGGAGACATTCTGCAGGTATAGTTTTCCCCCACCCCATATTACAGATTTGCACTTGCACTACCTTTCACTTCTCTAACACAATAATGAAACTGTGTTTTAGTACTTTAAAATATAACAAAATATTAATTTCTTGTCGGGATTTTTTAATAAGGACGGGAGTTGTTACATATCACAATTTTGTGTGTTTTTTAATTTTGAGGACTTTTTCAAAATACCAGTATCAAGGTCATCTTAGATTAAATTGGGCATTGATTCTCTTAAAACGCATAAAATGCAGTCAACGTCTCTGCCTAAAATTTCGGTTCCTGGAGACATTCTGCAAGTATAGTTTCCCCCATCCCATACTACAGATATGCACTTGCACTACCTTTCACTTCTCTAACACAATAATGAAACTGTGTTTTGGTACTTTAAAATATAACAAAATATTAATTTACTGTCGGGTTTTTTTTTTTGTAAGGACGGGAGTTGTTATATATCACAATTTTGTGTGTTTTTTAATTTTGAGGACTTTTCAAAAATGCCAATATCAAAGTCATCTTAGATTAAATTGGGCATTGATTCTCTTAAAACGCATAAAATGCAGTCAACGTCTCTGCCTAATACTTCGGTTTCTGGAGACATTCTGCAAGTATAGTTTCCCCCACCCCATACTACAGATATGCACTTCCACTACCTTTCACTTCTCTAACACAATAATGAAACTGTGTTTTGGTACTTTAAAATATAACACAATAATGAATCTGTGTTTTGGTACTTTAAAATATAACAGAATAATGAAACTGTGCTTTGGTACTTTAAAATGTAACAAAATATTAATTTATTGTCGGGATTTTTTTATAAGGACTGGAGTTGTTATATATCACAATTTTGTGTGTTTTTTAATTTTGAGGACTTTTTCAAAATACCAATATCAAAGTCATCTTAGATTAAATTGGGCATTGATTCTCTTAAAACGCATAAAATGCAGTCAACGTCTTTGTCTAATACTTCGGTTCCTGGAGACATTCTGCAAGTATAGTTTCCCCCACCCCATACTACAGATATGCACTTCCACTACTTTTCACTTCTCTAACACAATAATGAAACTGTGTTTTGGTACTTTAAAATATAGCAAAATATTAATTTATTGTCGGGATTTTTTTATAAGGACTGGAGTTGTTATATATCACAATTTTGTGTGTTTTTTAATTTTGAGGACTTTTTCAAAATACCAATATCAAAGTCATCTTAGATTAAATTGGGCATTGATTCTCTTAAAACGCATAAAATGCAGTCAAAGTCTTCGCCTAATACTTCGGTTCCTGGAGACATTCTGCAAGTATAGTTTCCCCCACCCCATACTACAGATATACACTTGCACTACCTTTCACTTCTCTAACATAATAATGAAACTGTGTTTTGGTACTTTAAAATATAACAAAATATTAATTTACTGTCGGGTTTTTTTTTTGTAAGGACGGGAGTTGTTATATATCACAATTTTGTGTGTTTTTTAATTTTGAGGACTTTTTAAAAATACCAATATCAAAGTCATCTTAGATTAAATTGGGCATTGATTCTCTTAAAACGCATAAAATGCAGTCAACGTCTTTGCCTAATACTTCGGTTCCTGGAGACATTCTGCAAGTATAGTTTCCCCCACCCCATACTACAGATATGCACTTCCACTACTTTTCACTTCTCTAACACAATAATGACACTGTGTTTTGGTACTTTAAAATATAGCAAAATATTAATTTATTGTCGGGATTTTTTTATAAGGACTGGAGTTGTTATATATCACAATTTTGTGTGTTTTTTAATTTTGAGGACTTTTTCAAAATACCAATATCAAAGTCATCTTAGATTAAATTGGGCATTGATTCTCTTAAAACGCAAAAAATGCAGTCAACATCTCTACCTAATACTTCGGTTCCTGGAGACATTCTGCAAGTATAGTTTCCCCCATCCCATACTACAGATATGCACTTGCACTACCTTTCACTTCTCTAACACAATAATGAAACTGTGTTTTGGTGCTTTAAAATATAACACAATAATGAAACTGTGTTTTGGTACTTTAAAATATAACAAAATATTAATTTATTGTCGGGATTTTTTAATAAGGACGGGAGTTGTTACATATCACAATTTTGTGTGTTTTTTCATTTTGAGGACTTTTTCAAAATACCAGTATCAAAGTCATCTTAGATTAAATTGGGCATTGATTCTCTTAAAATGCATAAAATGCAGTCAACGTCTCTGCCTAAAACTTCGGTTCCTGGAGACATTCTGCAAGTATAGTTTCCCCCACCCCATACTACAGATATGCACTTGCACTACCTTTCACTTCTCTAACACAATAATGAAACTGTGTTTTAGTACTTTAAAATATAACACAATAATGAAACTGTGTTTTGGTACTTTAAAATATAACAAAATATTAATTTATTGTCTGGATTTGTTTTATAAGGACGGGAGTTGTTATATATCACAATTTTGTGTGTTTTTTAATTTTGAGGACTTTTTCAAAATACCAATATCAAAGTCATTTTAGATTAAATTGGGCATTGATTCTCTTAAAACGCATAAAATGCAGTCAACGTCTCTGCCTAATACTTCGGTTCCTGGAGACA
The DNA here is from genome assembly GCA_038380435.1 of Ryuthela nishihirai. Taxonomy (NCBI): domain Eukaryota; kingdom Metazoa; phylum Arthropoda; class Arachnida; order Araneae; family Heptathelidae; genus Ryuthela; species Ryuthela nishihirai. The sequence continues at coordinate 57,147,498 of JAWZYU010000026.1, forward strand.
TTCTGCAAGTACAGTTTCCCATCCCACCCCATACTACAGATGTGCACTAGCACTACATTTCACTTCTCGAAATCCAATAATGAAACTGTGTTTTGGTACTTTAAAATATAACAAAATATTAATTTATTGTCGGGATTTTTTTTATAAGGATGGGAGTTGTTATATATCACAATTTTGTGTGTTTTTTAATTTTGAGGACTTTTTAAAAATGCCAATATCAAAGTCATCTTAGATTAAATTGGGCATTGATTCTCTTAAAACGCATAAAATGCAGTCAACGTCTTTGCCTAATATTTCGGTTCCTGGAGACATTCTGCAAGTATAGTTTCCCCCACCCCATACTACAGATATGCACTTCCACTACTTTTCACTTCTCTAACACAATAATGAAACTGTGTTTTGGTACTTTAAAATATAACACAATAACGAAATTGTGTTTTGGTACTTTAAAATATAACAAAATATAAATTTATTGTCGGGATTTTTTTATAAGGACTGGAGTTGTTATATATCACAATTTTGTGTGTTTTTTAATTTTGAGGACTTTTTCAAAATACCAATATCAAAGTCATCTTAGATTAAATTGGGCATTGATTCTCTTAAAACGCAAAAAATGCAGTCAACGTCTCTACCTAATACTTCGGTTCCTGGAGACATTCTGCAAGTATAGTTTCCCCCATCCCATACTACAGATATGCACTTGCACTACTTTCACTTCTCTAACACAATAATGAAACTGTGATTTGGTACTTTAAAATATAACAAAATATTAATTTATTGTGGGGATTTGTTTTATAAGGACGGGAGTTGTTATATATCACAATTTTGTGTGTTTTTTAATTTTGAGGACTTTTTAAAAATGCCAATATCAAAGTCATCTTAGATTAAATTGGGCATTGATTCTCTTAAAACGCATAAAATGCAGTCAACGTCTCTGCCTAATACTTCGGTTTCTGGAGACATTCTGCAAGTATAGTTTCCCCCACCCCATACTACAGATATGCACTTCCACTACTTTTCACTTCTCTAACACAATAATGAAACTGTGTTTTGGTACTTTAAAATATAACACGATAACGAAATTGTGTTTTGGTACTTTAAAATATAACAAAATATTAATTTATTGTCGGGATTTTTTAATAAGGACGGGATTTGTTACATATCACAATTTTGTGTGTTTTTTCATTTTGAGGTCTTTTTCAAAATACCAGTATCAAAGTCATCTTAGATTAAATTGGGCATTGATTCTCTTAAAATGCATAAAATGCAGTCAACGTCTCTGCCTAAAACTTCGGTTCCTGGAGACATTCTGCAAGTATAGTTTCCCCCACCCCATACTACAGATATGCACTTGCACTACCTTTCACTTCTCTAACACAATAATGAAACTGTGATTTGGTACTTTAAAATATAACAAAATATTAATTTATTGTGCGGATTTGTTTTATAAGGACGGGAGTTGTTATATATCACAATTTTTTGTGTTTTTTAATTTTGAGGACTTTTTAAAAATGCCAATATCAAAGTCATCTTAGATTAAATTGGGCATTGATTCTCTTAAAACGCATAAAATGCAGTCAAAGTCTTCGCGTAATACTTCGGTTCCTGGAGACATTCTGCAAGTATAGTTTCCCCCACCGCATACTACAGATATGCACTTGCACTACCTTTCACTTCTCTAACACAATAATGAAACTGTGATTTGGTACTTTAAAATATAACAAAATATTAATTTATTGTGGGGATTTGTTTTATAAGGACGGGAGTTATTATATATCACAATATTGTGTGTTTTTGAATTTTGAGGACTTTTTAAAAATGCCAATATCAAAGTTATCTTAGATTAAATTGGGCATTGATTCTCTTAAAACGCATAAAATGCAGTCAAAGTCTTCGCCTAATGCTTCGGTTCCTGGAGACATTCTGCAAGTATAGTTTCCCCCACCCCATACTACAGATATGCACTTGCACTACCTTTCACTTCTCTAACACAATAATGAAACTGTGATTTGGTACTTTAAAATATAACAAAATATTAATTTATTGTGGGGATTTGTTTTATAAGGACGGGAGTTGTTATATATCACAATTTTGTGTGTTTTTTAATTTTGAGGACTTTTTCAAAATACCAATATCAAAGTCATCTTAGATTAAATTGGGCATTGATTCTCTTAAAACGCATAAAATGCAGTCAACGTCTTTGCCTAATACTTCGGTTCCTGGAGACATTCTGCAAGTATAGTTTCCCCCACCCCATACTACAGATATGCACTTGCACTACTTTTCACTTCTCTAACACAATAATGAAACTCTGTTTTGATACTTTAAAATATAACACAATAACGAAACTGTGTTTGGGTACTTTAAAATATAACAAATATTAATTTATTGTCGGGTTTTTTTTTTTTGTAAGGACGGGAGTTGTTACATATCACGATTTTGTGTGTTTTTTAATTTTCAGAAATTTTTCAAAATACCAATATCAAAGTCATTTTAGATTAAATTGGGCATTGATTCTCTTAAAACGCATAAAATGCAGTCAACGTCTCTGCCTAATACTTCGGTTCCTGGAGACATTCTGCAAGTACAGTTTCCCATCCCACCCCATACTACAGATGTGCACTAGCACTACATTTCACTTCTCGAAACACAATAATGAAACTGTGTTTTGGTACTTTAAAATATAACAAAATATTAATTTATTGTCGGGATTTTTTTTATAAGGATGGGAGTTGTTATATATCACAATTTTGTGTGTTTTTTAATTTTGAGGACTTTTTAAAAATGCCAATATCAAAGTCATCTTAGATTAAATTGGGCATTGATTCTCTTAAAACGCATAAAATGCAGTCAAAGTCTTCGCCTAATACTTCGGTTCCTGGAGACATTCTGCAAGTATAGTTTCCCCCACCCCATACTACAGATATGCACTTGCACTACCTTTCACTTCTCTAACACAATAATGAAACTGTGTTTTGGTACTTTAAAATATAACACAATAACGAAACTGTGTTTTCGTACTTTAAAATGTAACAAAATATTAATTTATTGTCGGGATTTTTTTATAAGGACTGCAGTTGTTATATATCACAATTTTGTGTGTTTTTTAATTTTGAGGACTTTTTCAAAATACCAATATCAAAGTCATCTTAGATTAAATTGGGCATTGATTCTCTTTAAACGCAAAAAAATGCAGTCAACGTCTCTACCTAATACTTCGATTCCTGGAGACATTCTGCAAGTATAGTTTCCCCCATCCCATACTACAGATATGCACTTGCACTACCTTTCACTTCTCTAACACAATAATGAAACTGTGATTTGGTACTTTAAAATATAACAAAATATTAATTTATTGTCGGGATTTGTTTTATAAGGACGGGAGTTGTTATATATCACAATTTTGTGTGTTTTTGAATTTTGAGGACTTTTTAAAAATGCCAATATCAAAGTCATCTTAGATTAAATTGGGCATTGATTCTCTTAAAACGCATAAAATGCAGTCAAAGTCTTCGCCTAATACTTCGGTTCCTGGAGACATTCTGCAAGTATAGTTTCCCCCACCCCATACTACAGATATGCACTTCCACTACTTTTCACTTCTCTAACACAATAATGAAACTGTGTTTTGGTACTTTAAAATATAACACAATAACGAAACTGTGTTTTGGTACTTTAAAATGTAACAAAATATTAATTTATTGTCGGGATTTTTTTATAAGGAAGGGAGTTGTTATATATAACAATTTTGTGTGTTTTTTAATTTTGAGGACTTTTTCAAAATACCAATATCAAAGTCATCTTAGATTAAATTGGGCATTGATTCTCTTAAAACGCATAAAATGCAGTCAACGTCTCTGCCTAAAACTTCGGTTCCTGGAGACATTCTGCAAGTATAGTTTCCCCCACCCCATACTACAGATATGCACTTGCACTACCTTTCACTTCTCTAACACAATAATGAAACTGTGATTTGGTAGTTTAAAATATAACAAAATATTAATTTATTGTCGGGATTTTTTAATAAAGACGGGATTTGTTACATATCACAATTTTGTGTGTTTTTTCATTTTGAGGTCTTTTTCAAAATACCAATATCAAAGTCATCTTAGATTAAATTGGGCATTGATTCTCTTAAAATGCATAAAATGCAGTCAACGTCTCTGCCTAAAACTTCGGTTCCTGGAGACATTCTGCAAGTATAGTTTCCCCCACCCCATACTACAGATATGCACTTGCACTACCTTTCACTTCTCTAACACAATAATGAAACTGTGATTTGGTACTTTAAAATATAACACAATAACGAAACTGTGATTTGGTACTTTAAAATATAACAAAATATTAATTTATTGTCCGGATTTTTTTTATAAGGAAGGGAGTTGTTATATATCACATTTTTGTGTGTTTTTTAATTTTGAGGACTTTTTCAAAATACCAATATCAAAGTCATCTTAGATTAAATTGGGCATTGATTCTCTTAAAACGCATAAAATGCAGTCAACGTCTCTGCCTAAAACTTCGGTTCCTGGAGACATTCTGCAAGTATAGTTTCCCCCACCCCATACTACAGATATGCACTTGCACTACCTTTCACTTCTCTAACACAATAATGAAACTGTGATTTGGTAGTTTAAAATATAACAAAATATTAATTTATTGTCGGGATTTTTTAATAAAGACGGGATTTGTTACATATCACAATTTTGTGTGTTTTTTCATTTTGAGGTCTTTTTCAAAATACCAATATCAAAGTCATCTTAGATTAAATTGGGCATTGATTCTCTTAAAACGCATAAAATGCAGTCAACGTCTCTGCCTAAAACTTCGGTTCCTGGAGACATTCTGCAAGTATAGTTTCCCCCACCCCATACTACAGATATGCACTTGCACTACCTTTCACTTCTCTAACACAATAATGAAACTGTGATTTGGTAGTTTAAAATATAACAAAATATTAATTTATTGTCGGGATTTTTTAATAAAGACGGGATTTGTTACATATCACAATTTTGTGTGTTTTTTAATTTTGAGGACTTTTTAAAAATGCCAATATCAAAGTCATCTTAGATTAAATTGGGCATTGATTCTCTTAAAACGCATAAAATGCAGTCAAAGTCTTCGCCTAATACTTCGGTTCCTGGAGACATTCTGCAAGTATAGTTTCCCCCACCCCATACTACAGATATGCACTTCCACTACTTTTCACTTCTCTAACACAATAATGAAACTGTGTTTTGGTACTTTAAAATATAACACAATAACGAAACTGTGTTTTGGTACTTTAAAATGTAACAAAATATTAATTTATTGTCGGGATTTTTTTATAAGGAAGGGAGTTGTTATATATAACAATTTTGTGTGTTTTTTAATTTTGAGGACTTTTTCAAAATACCAATATCAAAGTCATCTTAGATTAAATTGGGCATTGATTCTCTTAAAACGCATAAAATGCAGTCAACGTCTCTGCCTAAAACTTCGGTTCCTGGAGACATTCTGCAAGTATAGTTTCCCCCACCCCATACTACAGATATGCACTTGCACTACCTTTCACTTCTCTAACACAATAATGAAACTGTGATTTGGTAGTTTAAAATATAACAAAATATTAATTTATTGTCGGGATTTTTTAATAAAGACGGGATTTGTTACATATCACAATTTTGTGTGTTTTTTCATTTTGAGGTCTTTTTCAAAATACCAATATCAAAGTCATCTTAGATTAAATTGGGCATTGATTCTCTTAAAATGCATAAAATGCAGTCAACGTCTCTGCCTAAAACTTCGGTTCCTGGAGACATTCTGCAAGTATAGTTTCCCCCACCCCATACTACAGATATGCACTTGCACTACCTTTCACTTCTCTAACACAATAATGAAACTGTGATTTGGTACTTTAAAATATAACACAATAACGAAACTGTGATTTGGTACTTTAAAATATAACAAAATATTAATTTATTGTCCGGATTTTTTTTATAAGGAAGGGAGTTGTTATATATCACATTTTTGTGTGTTTTTTAATTTTGAGGACTTTTTCAAAATACCAATATCAAAGTCATCTTAGATTAAATTGGGCATTGATTCTCTTAAAACGCATAAAATGCAGTCAACGTCTCTGCCTAAAACTTCAGTTCCTGGAGACATTCTGCAAGTATAGTTTCCCCCACCCCATACTACAGATATGCACTTGCACTACCTTTCACTTCTCTAACACAATAATGAAACTGTGATTTGGTACTTTAAAATATAACAAAATATTAATTTATTGTGGGGATTTGTTTTATAAGGACGGGAGTTGTTATATATCACAATTTTGTGTGTTTTTTAATTTTGAGGACTTTTTAAAAATGCCAATATCAAAGTCATCTTAGATTAAATTGGGCATTGATTCTCTTAAAACGCATAAAATGCATTCAACTTCTTTGCCTAATACTTCGGTTCCTGGAGACATTCTGCAAGTATAGTTTCCCCCATCCCATACTACAGATATGCACTTGCACTACCTTTCACTTCTCTAACACAATAATGAAACTGTGTTTTGGTACTTTAAAATATAACACAATAACGAAATTGTGTTTTGGTACTTTAAAATATAACAAAATAATAATTTATTGTGGCGATTTGTTTTATAAGGACGGGAGTTGCTAACATGAACAAATATGCATCGTAAAGGACACGGCTTTGCGCATGCGCCACCTCCAACATCTACGCACGATCTAAATATTTTCTACTTCAAATTTACATAAAGTCGAATTTAGGTAAGTGAATGTTTACAACACATTTAAGTCGATGACTGCCTGTACTTTTAACTCTGCATTTTGTGCTGTAAGAGAGTCATTACCGTATTCCCTTTTCGTGCGAAATATGTTAACGTTGTGCCACTGTTGCAAGATTTTACAATTAGTATGGAGATACCCAATGAATATATGAGGATATGTTTGTGCATTTCGCAGTAATATTTGCTTTTCTTAAAGGATGGACATATCGCTTAAATACATCTGTGATATACTGTTATGAACTGTTTAATGAACATCTTCTTCATTAAATGAACTAAAGATAATTTAAACATATTGTTTCATAAACAGGTGCTTGTTAATTGTCAAATTTCAATTCTCATTTTAACTTCCTTTCCCATTGCCCTTACCTCGTAATTTGTTGTGTTTCGAATTTGTTTTATTAATTCGTAATTTGTCAGGTAAATAGATTGAGTTAAAATAAAATAAAATGTCATATCAACACAACTGGCACACATTTCTATCTTCTATTGAAAGTTACGAAACGAGAGAGATTAATGGCGGTCCCAACAAGACGAGAGCAGAGAGAAAATAAATAAATAGGGCCATACGTTAGGTGGCGCTGCACGACAGTTTGAATTAGTTACTTATCTGTCTTCTCCTTTATCAATGAACTTTACAGTACTCTCATTAGTGAGCCACTTGCCCAACGAGACATCTCCGATGGCATCTTGACCTCCGATTGGTGGTCGTGACATGACATGCACGTGGCAAGGGCAGGCTACATATGCAGATGAAAATGGAGAGAGTGTGTTTGGGGGGTGCTATGGAATTTTCCAAGAGTTTCCCCGAGCAAGATTCTTCTTCGCTGTTTTTCACGGAAACAGATCAGGGGGGCGAAATATAGAATCGAGAAAGGGGAAATGGTAAAAAGCGGCAAACCATTTCGAAATGGCGCCAGTTGGAGGCTATAGAAAGAAATGTCGAAACTATATCGCGGGCATAGGGTGACGACATTACGACCGTCCTCACAAAATACCGATGGGCTTGGAAAGGCCGCCGTCCGTCGGATGGGAGGTTAAGCCGTTGCCCGTGTGGAGGAGAGCCATACTCTGTGCACATTAAAGAACACTGGATTGCCTTGACGGGAGGCTACCATCTGTCTCCCAACAGTCGTTCCAGTGGGTCCCCTCCCGCAACCTTCTCTGAGTCTTCCGGGTTTTTGTGACCACGCCATTTAGCCCATGGTGTGAAAAAAGTGCCGCTCAGAAGTAAAACAACTCAACCTAACCCTCACAAGATAAGCTTTCATTTCACAATCCAACTGCGGATGCTCATGTTTGGAAGAAATAAGAATGATTTGAATATTAACCACTTCTTCGTGGTAGAAAATTACCTGGACAAAATTTTTATATTCTATAAAGCTTCCGACCTCCCAGGCTTTCATTTAGTACACAATATGCTATGTTCGATGGAAAAACTGCTTTGACAAACACACAAAGTGACATCATTTGTCACATTGTGTGTTTATCACATAACTGATAAAGAAATAGATATATAACGAGCGCAAAACAATACGAAAATAGATTTTGAAAAAATGCCAGAGAGACGTGAAATGGTCATAAGGTCTGTGAACTTCAATGGTTTTATTTCTTCTAATATATTTATTTCAAAAAGTCTAATATTCTCATTAAGCTGTGTAACAAATGCTGAGGTAACGATTAAAATAAGATTACAATTAAATATTCACAAATATTTAGTTTCTTTTAATTTATCCGTATTTATCCTTATGCAATTTCTAGTGGAATGTGTTCAGGGAATTAATAGCAGAAAATAAAGTTTTGAAATCAGCTTAAAAGAATCAGCTTTTAGAGTGATTGATAAAAGTTATACAAATTTAAACGATTCCTTCGCTTGAAATTCCTAGAACAATATTAACGTACGAAAACAACAAAGTGTTCAGGACTTTTTATTCCCAGTACAGCTGTTATCGTAATACATTGAAAACCGCAACTTGTTATGATGAGGAAGTTCTTGACGCAGAACTCTTACAAGAGGCTAAGTTAGTTTAATACACCATAGACGTCCGAGCAACGGGAGACCTCAGGAGAAAAGGGGAAAATAAATTTTCAGTAGAAGTTTGAGCCATTCACTTTTATTCATGGACAAGTACTCTGATCACTTGGTTACAGGTATACAGTATATCACCTTAGGAATGCTTAATGAAAGTATTTGGGAATTATTTAAATCTTCCACGCTAAACCTCAAGACATAAATGATATATTGACCATAACTCATACTTACTTTCCTCTCCTTTTTTTGCATTTTTTGACAGTTATAACCAAAATTCAGAATTTAAATTACGACTGAGACCAATCTGAAATTGTTCGTGTTATTTCAATTCCGAACATGAATGAATTGTACTGGGTAACCAAGAAACTGAATAATATCTTGGAAAAGACGGCGTCCATTGATCAGGCTTTAAGCCGCAGCTGAGTGTACAAGACAGCCATATTCGGTGCACCTTAAAGAACAAACGGCTTTAACTTCAAGGCAGGAACAGGGGACCGCATTCCCCTCCCCCTTTCAGAATGCTAGTAATGATAACAGAGACAAAATTGTTAAACTTATTTGCATTTTGTGCATTTTTCAAGAACTATTTGAAAAATATATCTAAAACGGAGGTGAATGTTATGCTGCATTGGGAATCCAATCTCTTGCTTCACTTCCCCCCACTCCATTACGTTTTTTCGTCTTGATTCTGTTTCTAGACCGTTTATTTTTTTCCATATCTGGTTCTGTTACTTTTATCTGTCTTCTAACAGCTGTCTAGTGAGTTCTCTGCTTACAACCTTCTCTGAGCTTTTGGAATCCTTTTGACCTAGCTATACACTCAAAAATATACGTTTCATACTTTTATAAGGAAATTAAGTTCGAAATTTCGGATGCTCACAGAAAGGTTCATCCATCGCATAGTAGTAGGATGAAATCGGTCTAGGAAAATTGGATGGGTGACAACTGGGAGGGAGACAATTGGGTGGGTACTAAAACTAGGAGGATACGACAGTTGAGTGGACGACAACTGGGTGAATGCGACAATTGAGAGGATACGACAATTGAGAGAATACGACAATTGAGTGGACGACAACTGGGTGAATGCGACAATTGAGAGGATACGACAATTGGGTGCACGACAACTGGGTGAAAGACAATTGGGTGGAAATAAGGAAATTATGAGAAATAATTTGGATTACTATCACTAATGATAAAATTTCTGCCGAGAACAAGCAATTCAAAATTCCTCGGAAGGACCTTGAAACCAGGCACTTAATAAAACGAATTTGCTTAGGTATCCACATAGTCGATAATTACTTCTATTATCTCTAAACCAACATTGAATACAACGATTCTTTTAACAAATTTATTCCTTGTGTCCGAAATAATTCTAAATCACACGAAGGAACTGCAATATTTGTATCTCAATTCAAATCAAATATTTTTATTTTTGATATAAATATACATTATTACAATGTAAATAACCCAAGAGCATATGCTCATTCAGGTTATTGTAATAATTAACACAGGAATAAAGTAGTGACAACACATATACAGGGTGATTCAAAACTTGTCGTTCAAATTTCGTGGGGAGGTAGGGAATACGTCAGGAAACCGATTTCACATAGGAAAGTATGTCCTCAAACGTCATCTACATGAACAAAATGGACAAGTAAAGTGAACACAAGGAAACAGCACAGTTAAGTGGTAACGAATGTGACTTTTATTCCAACAAGGTAAGGTACAGGTTCACAGTAGGTGCTCAAAATTGCGACCATTTACACGGACACAGGATTCACAGCGCCGTTGCATTGACCGCCGAACATTTTCAAAAACGCCTGGCATATCACGGACAATGCCTGCGGCGGCAACTATTCGTGTAACAAGGTCCATTTCACTGTCGACGGGGGTCTCGTACACATGGTATTTCATGGCCCCCCACAAAAAGAAATTCATGGGCGATAAATCAGGTGACCTGGGTGGCCAAGCGATCGGTCCACCTCTACTGATCCATCGAGCTCCGAATGTTCGGTTCGGTTAATCACGCGCAACAATTGTGCTATGGGCTGGAGCCCCATCATGTTGATACCACATATCTCGGCGGATATGCGCAGGAACAGCGCCCAGAAAAGTCGGTAACACTGTCTCGAGAAATATTAGGTATTTCCGGCCGTCCAATCGGGCGGTAGCAAGTAAGGTCCCAACAAACAGTCACCAATGATTCCAGCCCACACATTAACGGCAAAACGATGTTGCGCAGCGTGACTTCTCGTACCATGCAGGTTGCCGTAAGCCCACACATGTGAATTGTGTGCATTGAACACACCTTCACGAATGAATGAAGCTTCATCTGTAAAAAGGACAGAAGCTGGAAAACTGGGGTCCACGGCACCTTTCTGCATGAACCATTGTGCAAATTCCACACGCTTCGGATAATCGTCAGGATGCAGTAACTGCACCCTTTGCAGATGGGAAGGATGCACACGTTCCTCGTGCAGTATCCACCACACTGCTGACTGAGAGACCCCAAGCTGCTGAGCAATAGCTCGTGTGCTGGTATTCGGATTATCTTCGACGGACTGTAGGACTTGTTCTGCGACGTTGACAGTCCGCGTCAGTCGTCTTCTCCCCGTATCCTGCATGTTGCTGCACAGTGAACCACGTTCGCGCTGATTGCGATGCACACGTGCAAACATTTGATGCTGCGGTATTCTTCTGTTGGGGTATCGGTCTTCGTAAACTTGCCTAGCTCGGCGGCCACTTTCGCCAGCTATCCCATATGCGAGATGCATATCCGCTAGCTCTTGATGCGTAAAACGATTCATCTTATCACTAGTAAGTCAGCTTGTACACTGATGACAGCGGGAGTGGTCGGGCGAGCTGTTCACTGGTTGGGTACACACAGCGCCCTCTACATACGCATGCGTACATTTGCGGACATTTTTTCCTATGTGAAATCGGTTTCCTGACGTATTCCCTACCTCCCCACGAAATTTGAACGATACGTTTTGAATCACCCTGTATAATCTTAATGAATCAATTTTTCGCTGTCAAATATTTCGCGGAACGCAATGAAAAGCCTATCTCATCCAAAATTATCTATAACAGTCAGATGCAGAATTACAAAGGAAGATGTCCATACACTTTGAAAGTTAGTGGGAAAATCAGAATTGCCAAAATTTGCTAAAGGTACAAGTAGTGATGTTGAGTCTTCCATTTGTACTAACCAGTTATTCTACGGGATAAGCAGATGTCCCACTAATCGAAATTATCCGCACCTACATTTTTCTCTTCAAGAAAATTAACGATTGACTTAACGATTGAAATATTTTTAAACTTGGTTAAAGGCAATGTACCGTAAAATAGGTTTTCTTTTAAATAATTTAGGATATTTAAGTAAAAGCTTTATGTTGTTTACTTTTTCTTTTCATAACGGGATTTCTTTAGCCCAATTTTTAAATAAACTTTAATGTATTGAACACTACATAGTTCAAACGTTTTCAAACATTAATATGATGCTTAAGAGGGTGGTTGTTAGTTTTTTAACCTAATATCATTAAAGACATTCTAATTTTAAACCAAAAATCCCTTCTTGTCTTTATACTAACATTCATTATAATTCGATCTTATGTGAGTTCCAGTGAATACACTGATGCTATTATTAATGTTTACAAATACTTATAGACATATATATATATAGACTTTGTTGAAAAAAATATCCGGACACTTCATGTTATGTGAATGGAAAGCCACTTTCAAAGTTCCCTAACATTGAAAATAAACCTTTTACGCACCAACTCTTAATGGCGATAAATTTTAGATGTCATCAAATCTCTCTAAATACGTTTCCCTTAATATTCATTTAATATTTAAAAAATGAATGGAAGCTGAAGCATTTATCTTCAACTTTTGACACTTGTGAAAAAATGCTTCAATGGATAAAACAGAACTCTTGTAACAATTTGTTCACTAACATAAATTAAATATTTGAAAATTGTATGACGATTTTTGAAGATTTTATTAATTTGGAGGCAGTGACAGTGTAAATTTCCAACAATATTCGATCAATATTTAAAGAGTTTTTGAAGCGGGACCATTTAACAACAGACGACACTGTCACATTGCCTCCAAATTGATGAAATCTTAAAAATCATCATACAAACTTTAGATATTTAATTTATGTTAGTGAACAAATTGCTACAAGAGTTGTGTTTTATCTATTGAAGTATTTTTTCACAAGTGTCAACCGTTGAAGATAAATGCTTCAGCTTCCATTCATTCTTTAAATATTAAACGAATATTGCGGGAAATATATTTAGAGAGATTTGAGTGACATCTACAATTTATAGACAATAATAGTGTTTGTGTAAAAGGTTTATGAAGTTCATTCCAGCTATTGACTCTAGCGATTACTTCGAATTAGGTCCAAAACACTGCCCAAGACGGTTGATCATCATACGTGGAAGATTTGGTTGTACTTCTTTCAATATGCGTTACCACATTATTATCACTAACATTATTATTATTATTACAAGAAGAAGATAATAATTCAGTTCTTAGAAACTGAAACTGATGTTCACAATCTGTTTTAACGCTATAATTTTGTTGTGCATAGTCGAATTTAACACTGTCAAATCTGGTATTAGAAACATAAGTGATTTCATTAACATTACACTTTATACCAACCCTACTGAGGAGTGGTCAACTTCACAGAGTCCTGGTGCTGACCATTTATACCCACTAGACTGTACTCGTTTATGGATCTGAGATTGATTATGGATCAAGGATTTGCTGCACTGGTTGGCCTCTGTTGAGAGAGACTCTGCCGCTGAGTTTCCTGTTTGCTTCTGGGTTGCCAACCCTAAGTTAGCAGAGACACGAGATACTTTAGCTATCTCAGGTATCTGAACCTCACTTAGCTAGTTGGGCATCGTCAATCCTAAACTGGAGTAATGTGTCCCAGGCAGGTGTATGGCTTTCGAAAAGGTAGTGCCTGAAGTTCCTCTCAGCATCGGTGACTTCAGCCTTTAGCGGAGGAGGAACTGTTTTGTGCCCTATGTCTGTGATCAGGGGATTGTTTGACATTGTAGGTCCTACCTCTCTCAATAAGCTTAGTTTATTAAAAAATCATACTAACCATTTTCTCTCTGCAGGAACGTGGAACGTTAGGACGTTATACAGGGTGTCTCAAAAATATAGGTACAAACGTTTAGGGGAGGTAGATAATATCTAAAGGAATGAGAATTGCATGGGAACCCTTAACCAGAAACGTCATGGGAAAGTGGTAGCAGAGGTAGAGGATCTGAAAGGACACAAGACAATGATTAATGGGAAAACATTTATTAGACATGATTATTACAAATGGCGTACTAGATGATATATTTCATAATGTTACAGCATATGCTCGAAGTTTTCATTATGAGACGTAATGGATGCGTGACACCGACGGAGCATTGATTGCCGGACACAGTCGAACACAACTGGAGTTTCTTTGATAGTAGCAGCAGCGCAGACGAGCCTTGCCACGAGATCCATGTCAGACTCCACAGGCGATTCATACACGGTAGCTTTGAAAGCCTCCCACAGAAAGAAATCGACGCTCATTAAATCAGGTGAGCATGGGGGCCAGGCAACTGGTCAAGCACTCCCAATCCATCGTTGCCCAAAAGACATATTCAAATGCGCACGAACACACTTTCCATAATGGGGAGGCGCCCCATCATGTTGAAACCACATGTTGCGTCTCACATTTGCTGGAACATGGGCAAGTAAGCCTGGTAGAACCTGTTCCAGAAAGATCAGATGCGGGATGATAAAAGGTATGGCCCGACTAAGCAGTCTCCGACTAAACCTGCCCACACATTTACTGTGAAACGATGTTGTGCCGCATGGGTGCGCACACAGTGGGGGTTCTCGTGAGCTCACAAATGCGCATTGTGCTGATTGAATACGCCATCCCGAGTGAAACTGGCTTCATCAGTAAACAAAACATAAGCTGGAAAATTCACATCTTGGACACTTTCTTGGAGATACCACTGCGCAAAACGCACACGTATAGGATGATCTGCAGGGAGAAGTAACTGAACCCTTTGGAGATGAAAGGGTTGTAAAGGACTCGCCGTGCAAAACACGCTGTACACTGCAACGAGACATTCCTAAGGCAGAGGCAACGACATGTGTACTGGTACTAGGATTAGTCTCCATAGCATCCAGCACACTTTCTTCCATGGCGGGAGTACGCGTCGATCGTGGCCTGCCCTCACTTCTGCTACCTCTTAATGACCCATAATCGCACAACTTTTTATGCGCACGCGCAAACAAACGATGGCCCAGTACATGTCTGTGTGGGAAGCTTTCTTGATACATTCGTTGAGCAGCTCGTCCGTTGCCCTCAGCTATTCCATACACTAAGTGCATGTCTGCCAGCTCCCAGTTCGAATACCTTTGCATGCTCTTCGTCAGCCGACTACCGCTCGAATGAGGAAATCCGAAATTTCCCCTCTAGCGCACTGATGAACAGCGCCGCCTATTTACTTACGGTGACGTTTCCGGTTATGTTTTCCTATGCAATTCTCATTCCTTTAGATGTTATCTATCTCCCCTAAAAGTTTATACCTATATTTTTGAGACACCCTGTATGGATATTATTCTCTTGATGTCCTCACGCAGGAATTCCAGCGCTATAACCTAGATATTCTAGGCTTGCAAGAGACCAGATGGACAGGTAAAGGTGAGATATATAAAAATAACTTTAAATTTCTCTTCTCAGGGAGGAAGGATGGAAAGTATCTGCAAAGTGTAGGTTTCCTTCTCAGCAGACACGTCACTGTTGCTGTTCTAGGATATGACTGCATCAATGAAAGATTTCTTAGTACAAAATTTAAAACAAAAATTAAAGATTTGAATGTCATCTGTTGTTCTGTCCCCACAGAGGAATCTGATGCGAACGAGAAGGATACCTTTCACAGCCAGCTCAGGATATTTTGAATTCTTTGAAGAAAGGAGATATTTCTCTTGTGCTAAGTGACTTCAATTCTAAAGTTGGTACTGACTCTGACATTTGGGCTGGAGTTTTAGGCCCCTTTGGCATTGGTAGTTCCAATGGCAATGGAGAACGTCTTCTACAGGTAAGTAAACATAATGGTTTGCGAATTATTAACACATACTACAAACACCGAGACATTTGCAAATATACGTGGGTTTCACCTCATGGGTTACTAGGAATATAATAAATTTTATTTTAATCAAGATCAAATGGGCTAGTTCAGTTAGGAATACAAGATCATATAGGGGAGCCAAAATTGGGTCTGACCATTACCTGGTCAAAGGTGTCTTGCAGCTGAAGCTCAAGAAATGTTTGCTAAGGTTAAGAAAATTACCTTCAACCCTGAAGGCCTGAAAGATCCAGATATAACCAAAACATACCATGGTAGGCTACTTAGTTATTATGACAATCGTTGTTTGCTTACTGCTGAAGTTGAGAAAGAATGGGATCAGTTTTAACAGGTTTTCTTGAAACCAACAGTATTCCTTTGGGAAAAAGGGAACAGAAAAAACAATATTATTTGAGTGATAAGGTTATGGAACTTATTTCTGAAAGAAGAAAGTGCAGGATTAATATGAATCAACACCCTACTAGTCCTAACAGAAAACATTACAACGAACTTAATAAACATGTAAAGAATCAGTTAACAGCTGACAAGAATCTTTGGCTTGATAGCTGGGTTGACCAAGCAGAGGAAGCAGTTAGAAAATGCTGTTCTATGGATATGACTGCATCAATGAAAGATTTCTTAATACAAAATTTAAAACAAAAATTAAAGACTTGAATGTCATCTGTTGTTATGCCCCCACAGAGGGTTAAAAAAAGCAACAGCAGGGGGTTGTACCAGATTTTTAATGTTTTATGTGGGAAGAAACACAGATACACAGGGATTGAGGGATAAACATGGCGAGGTGGTTGAAGGTGAGGATTCTGTGATGGCTAGGCGGGTTGAGCATTTAAGAGACAGTACTAAATAATGTGATTATTTCTACTCCCATTGTTTGTAATGAGGATAGATGCATTACTGGCTTTAATGATGACCCTATATCACATTCCGAAGTTGCTTTGGCTATCTTTAAATTAAAACTGCATAAATCCCCAGGGTTGGATGAAATCACCACTGAAATGTTTAGAACTGGGAACATTTATGTTGCACATGACTGACTGAAATTTTGAATTTTTTTTATGATAAAGAGCAGTGATTGTCCCAATTTTTAAAAAGGTGATCGCAGTTCTTGGTATAATTATAGGGGAGTTAATTTACTTTCTGTTCCAGGTAAGTTCTTTGCATTATTATACTTAATAGAATTAAGAATTACTTAATGGACAACTGCGTGATGAACAGGGTGGATTCAGAAGTGGTAGGGGATGTACTGATTAAATATTTTCACTTGCGCAAATTCTTGAGAAATGTTTGGACTATCAGAAACCTGTGGTTACTAGCTTTATATATTTCAAAAGACTTTTGACACTGTTGATCGAGATATTTTGTGGCTGATTGTTAGGTCATATGAAATACCTGATAAGTTAGTTAATATAATGAAAGCTCTCTATAATAATATTACGACAGATGAACGAGAAACAATCAAATCGTTATGTGATATATCATTTTGATGATCGCATGTGCTAAGCGTGAGCATTACGTCACCAGCCATTTCGAACAAACTTAGAAAAAAAAAGAATACGTTGTTGTAATTAAGAGGAATTGGAGTGTGAAGGAAAACATAGTTTGACTTAGTCTGTACACGACGGTCTAAAGAACAAATATTTTTATTTGGTATGTGCGCGAGAGGTTAAATACGTTTATTAGTATTGATTCTGTTAGTGGACTGGTAGAAGAAAAAGAAAGATGCTTAGGACACCTAAAGATGTGGCTGAGGATGCTATATGTCGGTCGAACAAGCAGAGCTGATCTCAACTTTTCTGTAGGAAGAGGTTATCGTTTGATGCCTAGTTATATTTAGTTCGTTTAGGAATTGGAAAGATCATTCTTTATAGATTGCAGGTTTCTTCACAAATATGATTGTGCAGCTTATCGAGTGTTGTAAAAAGCCTTATTTTATGTTTTGAGTAGAGATAGTAAGAATTATAGAGGAAACATCTGTGTGCAGGAATAGTAAAAAGGTGCTATGTTCTTCTAAATCTCAATTTTTATATTGATAAATAATTGTGCTGGTAGAATTTAGTTTATATAAATGTTTTCATTCATACTTTTGCAATAAATTACATTATTTTAGCCATTGCTAGTGGAGTAAGACAAGGGTGAATTTTTCTCCTTTTGTCTTTCGTTTAGTTATTGATTATGTTATGTGAAATTCACTTCAAAGGAAAGATTTTGGCCTTAAATGGTCTGAAGATACGACCATTTCTGATTTAGATTATGCTGATGATTTGGTCTTGTTGGCTAATGATGTTGATGAGACTGGTAATAGTGTAGATTTGGTGATAAACAGAGGAAAAAAACTAAAATGATGAAACTTGGTCTCGCAGATGATACTTCAGTTACTTTGAATGACTTCACTTTTGAGCAAGTGTCTCAGTTCAGTTATCTTGGAAGTTATGTAACAGATACTTGTGATGTGCGATATGAGATAAATAGAAGAATAGGGATTGCCGCTGGGACATTTAAGAGTCTATGGAGAGTGTGGAAAAATAAGCGTATACACTTAAAGACTAAAAATAGGCTGTATAATAGTTTGGTTCTTACTAAGGTTAGTTATGATAGCGAAACATGGACCCTTTGTAAGCAGGAAAACAAGAACTCGATGCCTTTGATTCTAAATGCTTACGCACTATCCTGGGCATTAGGTGGTTTGACTTTGTAAGTAATGATGAGGTTAGCAGAAGGAGTCATCAACTTCTTTTTAGCAGTATATTGTACAGAGAGAGATTGCTTTAGTTTCGCCATGTTGCCCGTATGCATAGCTGCAGATTGGCAAACAAGATTAAGAACAGTATAATGTACCTAAGGGTATCAGGAAAAGGGAGAGACCTAGGATGCGATGGGCAGACAATGTCAAACAGGACCTTGCTAGAATTGGCATAGGATGGCAAAAGCAGCACCTGTAGCTCAGAAGAGACAAGTCTAGAGAAAAATTTACCGTCTGGTTGAACCTCCGTAGCCTATGGCTGCCTGAGGATTTTCTGTGTATGTATAATTTTTTTCGCAATCAATTTCAACCTTTAAACTATCAGATTCTCTGCTGAGTTATTTTTTTTATATTTACATTGATCAGTTATCTCACTGATTTAACTGCTTTGAGTAGTAATTTAAGCTTTTAAATCATCATTTTGAGCAGCTGGTTCGGCTTTAAAGTCATTATTTTGAGTCGTTATTTCATATCTCATATCAGTTATTAGTTTTTTCAACTCATCCATACTTCTAGTGAAAGGCATTCAAAATAATCCCATTTCCGACACCAAATGTTGCAAATTTTTTGTGGTTTACCGAACGCTAATTCAAAAATAGGTAAGTACACTATAAATGAACAATACATGAAAAATCTAACTATAAATGAACTTATTTAATATCTAAGGCAATAAAAACTACATCAATCACAAACAATTTCTCAATATATATACACAAAACACCAATATGCTCTCTATCAGTACAAAGTGACCCGATAATCACAATTACCAGATTATTTTCCTCTAGACTACTTAACTAAGTACAACAAAAAGTATCAGCGATACAGGTAAAACGCTTTTAGTTTACCTTTTTCTTTAGTTACCAGTTTATTAACAAGATCCACGTTAATAAATATTTTTGATCCTCTCGCTCGCACACGAAATAAAATAATTTTTCATGGACTAACACACACTAAGCCAAATATAGTAACTTTCTACTTGACACTATTTCTTCCGAAAATCCAACTATTTCAACTAGTACAAGCCAGCTGAGAACGACAAATCGAATTCTCTATCTTTTTAAAGTTTATTCCTCATTCGAAATTGTAGG
This sequence comes from Ryuthela nishihirai, assembly GCA_038380435.1. Lineage (NCBI taxonomy): Eukaryota > Metazoa > Arthropoda > Arachnida > Araneae > Heptathelidae > Ryuthela > Ryuthela nishihirai. The sequence continues at coordinate 57,167,293 of JAWZYU010000026.1, forward strand.
CGACGTAAATTACGTACTCCGTGTTATATTTCGAGTTCTTCCTAATACCATAGTCCGGGTTTCATTGTTGCACTTTCTGCTTTCGTTACAATGCATATTCTCTCTAATCCAGACTTCAATAAATGGCAACGTTGTAATTTCATTTCTTCCTAACGAATAAGATGGAAATCAGATGAATACTCTCGGTTACGAGGAAATCAGGAATTGTATTTAGTTACTGAAATAGGAATTTCAATAATACGAAGTTTTTTTAATTTTATTTCTCCTAAATCAATCAGTCGAAAATTGAAAGAATTCACCGCAGGAAGATGAAACGAATGTTAATTTTTTAATACATTTCTTTTTAATAATCAATGGGAAATCGAATAACACACATATATCATATGCAGGGGCTCAAAATTAAAGGAAATCGACAAAAACGTATATAGCTGCTGATATATGCAAAAGAATGCACTGAAAATGGACGAACATGGAAAATACGTTAGGTGGAAAACTATCCAGCATTTACAGTTGTAGCACTTAAGCGGGAATATGCAAATTAGGAATGAGTTAAAAGACGCGAGAGTCTACTTGCAGCTTGCAGCTGTTCTAGGCACCTCCTGCTTTAATTACAGTGGCACGTCGAGCTGATTATGTAACCAAAGATATCGTCTGGGTGATTTTCTGCTTGGAATGATGGAAGCAGGTCAGTCGCAGACGGAAGTTTCCAGAGCATTGAATGTTCCACAAAATGTCCTGTCAAGACTCTGGAGACAGTTTCAACAGACAGGAGATGTTCGTCGTCAAAATGGACTAAGTCGTCACAGAGCCACAATTGTTGCAAACGATCATTATATGAGTCTTACTGGCAGATGAAACATAGTGACGACCGCTAGGCAACTCTCTTTGGAGCTTGCGGCAACTATACGAACGAGGCTTTCCAGGCATACTATTTACAGGAAACTTTGTTAGCTATGTATTTATGTTAGGAGACCTGTTATTTGCGTCTCTCTAACTAAATAACCCCTTCTCAAATCACTCCAAGAACCCAGAAGTGCACTTGTCGAGTAGTGGTCATTAATCCCTCAAGACCGCATCAATAACCTCATAAACAGCATGAGGGGTCATTTCTTGAGCTGCATGGCTGTCAGGGGTGATCATACTCCATATTATCATAGCGCATGTCGTACGTATGTAACAGAATTTAGGTATTGTTCCATGGACTGCTTCTTCGTGTCAATTACACGATTATGATCTTAACGCATGTACATTACACGATTAAGAATTTCTTCTGCTTGATTTACATTTCTAATGCAATAATAAACCTCTTTACCAAATTTCATTGGATTCCCTTAAAAATACTTCGAGTTATGTATGAATTTATAAATTATCCTTTAATTTTGAGTACCAGTGTTTATTTCCTGTAATCCAGAATTCAATGAAACAGAGTTTCATTATTCATTTTTGTTTCTCAACAAATCACTCGGAAATCAAGCAACGCATTCCAGGACAATGACACAAAAAAATTAAGCCATTCTTCCTAATTTCTATCTGAATTCCTACATATTCCTACACATAGAGCTACAGCTCAGCATCTTGTTAGATGGCCATTGGCTTTTCAATAACAATAAGATTCATTTCCTCATAGAAATCAAAGTCTGTCGTGAGGAGAAAATCTCAAAAATAATGCTCAGTTATTTATCCTAAGACATTATAAAAACTGATATTTCACATTATAATATAATAATATCTTCACTTTTTTATTTTTTATTAAAATATTAGAAAGGAACAGGGTATATTAATATTATTAGAGCAAGTTTTTCCAAAGTTACGGGTGGCTCAGTCTGTGTTACCGGTTAGGGGTGGCTCAGTCTGTTGCGCACCACGACAACGCCACCTGATATGCTCACAGATAAGGGAGGACCAGACACGCAACCCTCATAGGACCCATGATAACTGAAATACGATAGTAGCGCCCTTATCGGTTGTTCACAAATGCTTCTTTACGGTTTCCTTCCGGTTTGTGTGGATATATTCTTTAATATTTAACAATACTGGCAATAATATTTTTAAATGTTGTATTTAACAATTTTTTCTCCTTATAAATATTTAAGCTGTATTTTTTGCAGTTTTATTAGAATGGATGAAGCAGTTTATCGATTATGTCAGTGGTGTAGACAGGAAAAATTCATTGCTTTTACATATTTTTCTTTGGGGACATTTTTTTTTTGAAGTTTTTACCATATTAATGTACATCAAATTTTGCAAACTGAACATTTTACCTGTTCCTGTCTACTCCACTCATTTAAGACACTATATTTTCTATACCTTTAGTTACAATGCCCCACGAAAATACCTTTTTTCTAAGGGAAAAAAAATATTTGTTAAATGATCAAATAATTCTTATTTATTCTACTGACTTAGCAGAAGCATTAATTTCAAACATTAAAAAATTGTATATTTTTTAAAGATAATTTTTTTATTTCATTTCATTTTAACATGTATTAGTGCCAAAATTATTCAAATTGATTTGCACTGAAAAACATTGTTTTATTTGAACAAATACATTAAATTTGCACATTTTTGTTTTCTTTGCATGAAAAAAAAAATAAACTGAAACAACAGAGATATTTGAAACAAAATTCCTTCTATTTAAAGCAAAAAAAAATACATCCATATATTTTCCTAGAAGAACCTGAATGATGCATTAATAGAGTTCCTACACGGAGAAAGGTTATTTGATATATCAAAAAAGCAACTTAAATAATTTACTGAACAATTTTGAAGAACTTTCCTGCAGGTGGACAAATACGTATACCAGTAATTGGACAAAAAGTCATATACAGTAAACAAACAAGGCATGCAAAGTTTTTTTGGGGGAGGGATTATGAAGCTTCCGACATTGCTACTCGCTATGGCTCAGACACTGTTACTCGCTTCTTCACCAGAGCTGTTCCTCGGTCTTAACTGGTCAGCTTCCAGGACTGAAATGAACAAGTGTGCGACCCACCCAAGAGGGTGCCACTTTCTCCATACGAGAGTTTTGCATCTGGTCCTACCTTATCTGTGGATATACCAGGCCTCGACAACCTTCAATGTCAGGAGGAAAAAGGGAAGGAAATTAATTATGCATAAATATATAATTAATTTAATTCCCTTAAAATTTAAATTAAAGCCATTTATTTGAAAATCGGTTAAAATAAACTAATATACACATTAGGGTTTTTATTAAAATATTTGAGAATATTACAAAATTAATTACAATATTTTTATAAATAAACAATTACTAGTTGAATTTTTAGAAACGCAGTTAAATTATGAGTGCTTACTTTTTATATTTTTTTATTTTTAAAAATATAAATGAGGTTAGGTTACTTTTACTCTGAGTGGCATTATTTTTGAACAAAATGGACTAAATGATCAGATCATGAGGACCCCGAGAATTCATTATATTATATTTTTAAAAATTAGATATTCTGTTAGTGTCCAGGCTGTTGTATCGAGGTGGCCTTGACCAGGCACGTAAACTGCAGTCCCCTGCAAAATTCGATCCAGGGTCGATTAATCTCCTGATCCCCGCTCCCTTTCTGCCCAAGGTAAATAGGGGACCGATGGCCTTGGAAAGGCCATCCTCCGTCAGATGAGACGTTCAGCCGTGTCTCATGTGAGGAAGATACGTACCCTGTGCACGTTAAAGAACGCACTTCACGGCCTTGACGAGAGGCTACCAGCTTTCTTAAAACAGCTGACCAGTGGGTTCCCTCTCCACCTCCTCTGAGCCATCGGAGTCCTTGTGACCGGGCCATTACTACCATGAATAGTGATCGTTGTCTCTATAGATTTAAAGTATAGAATGTGTATCTCTTTGTATGCAATCACTAATAACGAGAAAATATTTCCTTTAAAAGTTGGAATATTAGTATGAACTAAAAAAAGTGATGATATATACACTCTCTGATCGTTAAAATCAAACTTTAGCAGGTTAATATATCGTTCTCTAGCCAGTCGGAAATTAGTGTGTCTTTGCTTTTAGAAATAAATAAGACTTCACCCTGCTAATTGTCGTAACAGTTACCTCTCATACGAACCCGTAGAAGGGGTAAGAGAATGCCGATGGTGTGTAAACAACGTTCATGTCTTACTATGGATCAAATATCAAAACACTATGGCTGATTACATAATTCTGAAAAAAAAATATCAACCTTCGTCCCTCAGAATCGAAATTAGTACGGACTTACAGGACTAATGCTCCATAGACAGTGTTCTTTCCAAACAGGATACATAACATTATCAAAAACAGTGTGCTTGCCCGAACCACTTTCACATAGTACCGCTTGTTCTAAGACTTCCACACTGGTGTAGAAATAGGAGGAAAAATAACTAAACAGACATCTCTCTGTTAGATTATAGGGATACACCGTATCTTTTGTCGAAAAGTTTATGTCTGCAGCCAGGGCCGTGCGGTAGATTTTTTCATTATGATGCAAGTCTTCGAAATGCCGCCCCTTTAATGTTTTTTCTTTAAAATAACCTTCGATTGTGATTTAAAAAAAACTGCACAAAATGTACGAATACTCTTTTTAATTTGAAAATATAAACTACTTTAAAAGAATGATATCAACTACAACAATCTACTACAGTTTTACCCTTCTAACTTTAACAAATTCGTTAATTAGAGATGTGTAGTCTAGAGTGGCAACCAATGTAGATTCAATAGAAATTAATGACAGATTTCTAAGTTTTGTTTGGCTTATTGAACTTCTTAAGTAGTGTTTTATTAATTTTAATTTGGAAAAACTTCTTTCCCCCTAGCTACAGAGACAGGGAGTGTTAATAAAATTCTCAGAGCTACAACAGTATTCGGATACAAAGCAATTAAGTTATTTTGGCACAAATAATTTAAAACATCCAAAGGTTTCATAGAATATGGTAGCATTCGGAATACATCACGTAATTCTTCTTGAAGATAACCTTCGATTGACTGGAGACTGGTACTATAATTTTCTAGCGTTTTGTCATCTATATCCTTGAGTTTTAAAATGTCATATAAAAACTGAAAATTTTTGCTATGGGTTTCCAGAAGCGTGAATCGTTCATTCAGAGAATTAAGGGTAATGTCCAGAATATAATTGAAAAAGTTTTTTTTTTAATTTATTCTCCTCTGCTAAGGGTTGATCGACAGCTTCTTCATAGTCAAATTGACGCTTTTTCCTTCTGGCTCTAACTTCAGTTTCGGCAGGAAATTTTGCACTGCATTCAAGATTCTCTGCAATCTCATTAGCAGCAATTTTCATCTGATCATATCCAGATTGTCTATAACTTTTCACTTTTTGTATGGTTTCTGATAACATCCTTACACAATCTGACAAATTTATAGTTATAGATTGCAATAGCTTCAAATAAAATATCATACCAAAGAATTACACCGCATATGGCCGAGTGGTTAGCGCGCTTGGCTACTGATCTAAGGGATCTGGGTTCGAGCCCCAGGTAAGGCATGGCTGTTCGTGTCGTTTTTCTGCTGAGGTCCTGCCATCCTCTCAGACCTTCTACTATGGCATATAAACTGACAGGGCTCCTGTCAGACCTCTGTGGCAAGCAGCTGCTTGAGGGGATATTAATTAATAAACTTGTAATTTTTAATAATTTTTGCTAATCATCGTGCTTTAACTTTAGTTTCTGCATCTCTGTTGATGTCTTCTATTATTTGGAATAATGCATCATAGATTTCGCAAAGTTGAAATCGTAAAGGTTTTAACGCATCTACTGTGCTTGACCACCTAGTAGCACTCAATGGTTTTAGAGTTAATTGTGAAACTTTTTTTAGCACTTCCCAACGCTTTGTAGAACCAGAAAAAAAAAGTGTAAAGTTCTTGTACAATGGAAAAAAAAAGTTGTTGTTTCTGTAGAAGAAGACGCTGCATCATTAACAACTACGTTTAAAGAATGACATGCGCAGGGCACATAAAACGCCCTTGGATATTTTTCAAATATTCTATTTTGTACACCCTTTCTTACTCCTTTCATATTAGCTCCGTTGTCATAACCTTGTCCTCTAAGCCACTTTAACTCAAAACCTAACTTTCCAAATGTGTCAGAATAAGTTCTGCCAAACCCTCTCAGGTTGAATCACTAGCTTCAAAAAAACCAATAAAGAATTCTTCAATTTCATATTTATTTTGAATGGAGTTTAAAGCGACAACTCTTATTGTTAATGAGAGCTGTTCAATATGACTTACGTCTGGGGTACAATCGGCGATTATCGCAAAATATTTAGCGATTTTTGTTATTTCGACAATTTTGCTTAAAATTATATTTCCCATCAAATTCATCAATTCATCTTGTATATTATTGCTTAGATAAGTCACAGACCATTTATCAGACTCGCGTTAAACTCTTCCGATATGTTCTTCCATAACTGGATCAAACTCAGAAAGCAATTCTACCAACTTTAGGAAGTTTCCGTTATTAGGCTGAAACAAATGTTCAGTTGTTCCACGAAAAGCTAAGCATTGTGAGGCCAATAGTCTAATTATTCACATAATTCTTTTTAGAACTCCTCTCCAATGCTGAATTTCCACATCCATAATTCGTTGATATTCAGCGTCAATAGTTATTTTCTGCTTTAATCGAATGTCCAATTCTTTCCATGCTCTAAAAGCATTTCTGTGATTTACAGACTTTTCGTGCATTGTGAGGGCTCTTTTAAGATTTCCCCAGTCAGAATAACCTTTTTTGGGCCAGTCATTAATAGCAGACGAATTATCAAATAATATACAACAAAAGCAAAAAAGGCATCATTTGTAACAGAGTAAATCAACCAACTTCTCTCAACGACTTCACTATTGCTCAACACTTTCAAATAATGCGAGGGCCAAAATCTACGCCTTCCTTTATTAATAGGAAACTCGAATTCTTTAATTTGATGTGGACCCCTCTCAACCAGTATTTGAGGAGTTTCAGATGACATGCAGAAAGCATTCCATAATGCAGGAGCAGAAGGAATTTCGTTTAATATCTGCTGGCTGCCACTGCTACTGTTACCCGGCTCTTGATGAACTTCTGATGGTGTTATTTTTTGGCTCTCTTCAACAACTTCTTCTGGAAGTGATTGGGGCGGCACTGAGTTTTTATTTGCCAAATCCAAAGCAGTCGCTGTTGATGTGGATGTGGACGACTCATGTAAACAGGACTTTTGTACTAAGAATTCCTTCATAACGTAGCTTAGCTTTCTTCCTTGTTCCTCTTTCTTTAAGCGTTTCTTTTTATATTGACTTACAGACAAGTTTTTCCTTTTCTGTTCCATACTGTAATAAAAAATATTAAATAAAAATTCACAGTCCTTCGCAAAAATGCAACCGGGGGGGGGGGGGGGGGGTCATTGAAAATGATTAAATATGATGATGCTTATCATGCTATTAAAATAGGGTAGATAAAATAACGATAGAAATGAGTTGCAAAGCTAGTAAGATTTGTAAGTAACAGAACATAATAAATAGATAACGAATATCTGTCAAATTGACGGCTAGCAGCCGTTTTGACAAATGCCTTTCTTTAACTTGTTATCGTATTGTCTCCACTTCAACGTATATGAATTTGGTAAAAATACAGCAATAAATAACGAACGCAAAAGTAGGCAAATGCAAATATTTCCTAAGCAACTCTCTCTCTATCACACACAGAAGGCAAAAGTAGCCCAATATTACCTAAATAACTTTCTATCTATCACACAGAGGCCCACGTTTCGCACCTGAGATATACCCAGTCCATGCAATTAATTCAAGTCCCTATTGTCATAACATAATCATTTTCAGTGATAATAAGTAACTACATTGCTGTAAAAAACAATAATTCTCTTACCTGATCTACTTTTTAAACACAAAAACTGAATTAGTATAAATGCACAAATATTATACTGATACAGATATATTATATATCTGATTTACTGATTTAAATACAGCACAGCCACTTGCCACTTCTCACGACAAACTAACATTAAAATCAAATATTGTCAATAATTGTAAGCTCAAAGCAGAACTATCAACACGTGCAATTGTCTTTTGTGATAATTGCCGCCTCAGCTTTTAGGAGTGGCCGCGCGGTATATTAGAAACAAAAATAATAACTTCGCGCTGTCAGATCAAAAGTCTTTCGGCGAGCGCTCACCAACAATGCACTTGCACCAGAAACCGAGATCAAAGGGTACCGAAAGCGCTGAGGCAGAGGCGTACGATAAATCATAAATCGTATACATCAATATCGGAATAACATAGACCAATATAGAAAAGCGTTGCGTAAAGATTTTTAATTATTAAATGGTTCAAAACGTATTTTGATTTCGCTGCTTATGCCGCCCCCTTACGGTGCCGCCTGATGCGGCCGCCTCTCTGCATCATAGCACGGCACGGCCCTGTCTGCAGCTAGCCACCTTCACCTGCACTTATTCAAACGTGGTGAGAGGGCTGAAAAGAGAGAGCGCATTGGAATAACTGTCGACAGAGTTAGGTCTCGATTCTGGGGCCCGACTTTTCGTGGAAATATTGTAAACAGTGAGTTTTCAGATTTTAAATTTCCAAACTTCTGTGGTCCTTTACGGATGTTTACTATGTGCAAAGTATTTTGTGATATTCATCCACGTGTACGCAATGGACGTGATTTACTAGCGTGGGGGGCTTAATAATTTATGATTTTTCCTGTATTACTCCTTCTGCTACGGTGTGACTTTTAACCATCATTTCTTAGATGGCACATGTTAATAGTCGTTTTTTCCATTTTACAGTATTTGTGCTGTAATCTGTTGTTTTTACAGCCATCCCACTGCATTTTTATACTTTCTCTCTCGTCACAGTTATTCTGCCTTCAAAAGAATTGTGAAATTATTCACCTATCCAGTGAAATGTGTGCGAATTTACAGGTATCCGTTTACATTTTCGTTTATGCACGTAATTTAGTTAAACGACCTTGTCACGTACTGTATCGTGGGTAAAGTACTGAATAGGCTATTGTGAGATACGTCGTAAGCAGATATATGGAATCAGACCTGATGATGCTTGCAATTTATCTACTTTGATCATATGGTTTATTAGAAAGGGAAGATGTATTAGTGTTTGAACTTTATGTATGCTTTCTTTCACAAAATAATTAATGACCGTTTTACGAATCTGTGTAGTGAAGCAAACTCAATTTTTCATTTTAAATGCTTACTCGGCCTATGGATAGGTAGTTTGTCGGTGTAATGACAAGTCTGATGCGTAGATAGACACTTTGATTAACGAATGTCAGAAAGAGTCGTTGAATGTTCCCTTGTGATCCTGACAGCTCAACCGCAGAAGTTGAAACATCCCTTGTGATCCTGACATCCCTTGTGATCCTGACAGCATCCTGACAGCGTTGAAAACATCCCTTGTGATCCTGACAGCATCAACCGCAGAATGAACTCAGAAGATTGTTGGTCGGAACTTTACAGAGGTCTATTCATATTTGATAATTTCTCGAGGGTTATGATAGTATAGTGAGCAAGGATCCCTGTCTATATTACTGTTGTCAAGCTCTGTACATCACATTTCACATAAGTCCATTCACGGTTTTAATGACTTTTTTAGTTCTTCACTGTCTATGGTATTCCAAGTTTGTTTTCTAGTGCACAGTCCTATCGTTAGTGTGGATCGTCCTTTGCGTCGAAGTCACTCGCATTCCACAGAAACTGCGCATTATTGCAGTTGGAAAAAATAAAGTTTGAAACTTAACCCCAGAATGTCATAAGAAAATTTAAAGTGAGCTTGTATAAGGATGTTAATACTACCACCTAACAAAGGACACCGGGAATGGATTTGTTCCCTTTTCTAATGTACGAGGTCAAATCCAACTCTTCTGAGTCGAAACATACTCCTTTAACTCATGTTGGAACTAATGTTTTTTATGGAAACGTATGAATTCTGCTTTTAACATCCTGCCACACTGTCTTTACCCTGTAAAAGCATGTAACTGGGGATGCATCGAGTAGCGTTACTTCCTAGGAAAGAGATTGCGTCATGTACTGAGGATACAGTCGTAATAAGTGTTTTTAACAACGTCGCGTAACGGGTAATTTTTAATTTCATAGGACTTTTGTTAAAAACCATCCGGAGTGGGGATCCGAGCACGGATCTTTTAGGTCGACCCTATTACCTTCAATATTTTTCATCATGAGGAATAAAATCAGATTTTTCCTTTTATTATTTTTTTTTATTTTCTGCGGGACTGCTACTATGAGGTAGTCCTTCTTCTAGCAAAAATGTGACAGCCAATAGTCACCGAGTTAAAAGAAATAAGTGTTGATTAAAACGAGCTTTACATCGGTTATACGTATATTAATATGAACAGACTGTGGGGTTTTGGTGTAAGATCTAAATTTTAGAAGTGGAGAGGGATCCTGCCCGAATTAGGCATCTACAGTATAATGAACTCCGAAGATTGTGTGGTCAGAGCTGTATTCATCTTTGATAATTTTCGCAAGCATCGAGGGTTATAATAGAGAAAGCAGTCTTGAAGTGAGAATGTATAAGGATTTAAATGCTAAAGATTTCGTATTTTTTCCACGGAATTATACGCCACACATTTCCTGTGACATTCAAAATTGTTCCCTATTCTAATGTATGAGTTCGAATCCTTTTTCGCTACATACTTTAATTGTAATGTCGGTCTTGCAAAACCAGCTGAGCGCATGGAATTCTGATAGCGTATCATTCAACGGGAGTGACTGGTCATGCATTCCACTGCTGCCCCATGACCTTTTTACGTCACCAGCTTGCTGTGTCCACCGTTCAGATCACATGGGCATGAGTGTAGAAAGTGTCGAAACGAGGGGGGAAGCACTAGGCGCGAACATTTCATTTCATTTTCAGGCACAGGTCAGAGCATATAGCGGATTCGAAGAAGTATTTTGCTAAATTTTGACTATCAGTCCCGTTGCAAATAAAATTTCAGCGGATTAGCATAAACAAGATGAGAGGGGTGAACTCAAGTGAGACTTATTATTTTTTATAGCTGAAGTATTTGCTAAAACTAATGTTCCCCTACTCCATTAACGTGCATTCGTGATGGAACTAAAGTTTTTTACGCAACGTACTTTTAACATTCTTACTTTCTATATCATTCTACCTCGTACAAAAAAATTTATTTTTTCACCCGATTTCATCAACGTGATGAGACATACGTTCACTGGTAAACGATGGAGGAGACGTATTTTAAAAACTGTTTTACCTGATTTTTCTTCGAACAGTGTTACTCCCCCGTAATAATGATGCAACGGTAATAAATATTTTTAAAACATGTTGCTCAACGGATATATAGGAAATAAAACAGTTAGCTTATTAGTCATACTTTCGCAATCACGATGTTTTTGAAGTGAACTAGTAAAGGAAATTGGGAATACGGAGAACCACCTCTGGACTTGTAAAAATTTCGAGTCTTTAAACACGGGTCAAGGCTGTGAGTGGGTTTTCACAATGTAAGGCAGCACTCCTGATATGGAAGCAGTACAGATCCAAGATTCATTCGTCAATAAAAGCCTTGAGTTTCCCCGTTTGGAATAATTTCATAGGGCTTAAGCATCCATCAGTGAAACGTTGTCTGGGGTGAGGATCCGAACATGGAGTCTTTTAGGTCGATCCTATTACTCCTCAATATTTTTCATCATGACGAGTATAACCAGATTTTACTAATTTTTCACCCAATAGCATTTTTTATTTTCTGCGGGTGCATGTTACTACGGTGTAGGTTTTCTTCTAGTGCGACAGCCAGTAGTCGCTAGGGCTAAAAGAAATAAGTGTTGGTTTAAAATGGGTATAAAAATACGTATATGAAAAGACTGTTTGGTTTTGGTGTAAGTGGAGAGGGATCCTACCACCAATAACTACGCTATAAGAGTTATTAATCCTAACACACTGTGTAAAATTATACTGAAGGCTAAATATCCCTATGAAATTTACTCTGTTAACAGGGTGATAGAGAAGAAAGAAATGTATAGATAGAAAAGAGTTGTGAACAGAAATTTTGCGATCGATAATCCCTTCTACACAAATGAAGTGGTTCTGAAACGAACCTTTCGTTGCTGTTTTTTCAGTTATTCCATAACTTCCACAATGTTGGCGATCTCTATCGAGGTCATGGCATCCTCGAGCACCGATAGATAGTCCATCCATTTGACGTGCTTTAGCGCTGCTACCAAAGTAACGTGGAGTGACCAGCTCGTGACACTTCACTTGCCCTTAGAGAACAACAACTTCTATTTTGAAACCTTATCAGTATCAACAATCACATTGAGCGCTGGACACTCGACCTTCTGGGCGATTGCACCATGTGTCACGTGATGTTTTGAAACTTGCTACCTGGCCGATAAGGGACTTAAGGGATGTCGACACGTAGTGCATGATTAAACTCCAGCTGCACTCTCCCCCGATAAAGCGATTGCACCACGCACAGTTTCAAGAATGTCGATAACGGAGTTTGAAATTTTTCCATTACAGACGTATGTTCTGAAACAGGTTTAACATGTCGTTCCTACGAATAATTTAAACCGTTATTAATTTTACTCTGTGCTATTTTCTATGGTGACAGTTACTGTCTAGGGTAGTTCTTCTAGTGAAAGCCGTAAAATATCGGGTCTTGTTGAAGGATTGCATCAACTATTCAACTAGGAGTTGGCAAAATGAGCTTGAATACTGAGGTAGTGCTTTTGAATCTCATTGCGGAGTGAAGGATTTTTTTTTTTCGATTAAACACATCTACAGAAAACTGATTTATTTCGACAGTACGATGATTTTTAATAAAGGTAAGGGAATTTTGATGAGTGTTTAATTACTAGGGAGTTTCATAGCAGGGAATTTTAATTATAAAGGAATCGTTTAGCCGTCTTGGCAAAACGAATAGCAAAGGATTTTTAATAGAAAGGGTTTTAATTACTAAGGAATAAATACAACTTTGCGATTTTCATTTACTGTTAAGTTTTACAATTTGAGATCTGCATTAGACATTCAAAAAGAGTTGAGTGGCCTTGTAAAGGGTTAGAAACTGAGGGAGTTTTTAAATACAGGAGATATACTAAAATACGCATTGGACATCTCCGATTAAATTTTTAAGGAAAGGGAGAGTTTAATAAGAATACAACTTTGATTTTATGTGTGGAGGTGGTTTTACAATTGAGACTGGTATCACCCCTTTCTGTGCAATTATTCTGAGACCTGCATCAACCATTCAGCTAGGACTTGACAAAATGAGCTTGGGCACTGAGTTAGCGCATTCGAATCTCGCTGCGGGGGTAGGATTTTTTTTTTCCCTATGAAAACCCATCTACAGAAAACTGATTTATTTCGACCATACGATGATTTTTAATAAAGGTGAGGGGATTTTGATGTGTGTTTAATTACTAGGGAGTTGATTAGTTTACTTGGAAAAATGAACACCGAAGGAATTTAATAGCAGGGAATTTTAATTATAAGGGAATCATTTACTAGTCTTGGCAAAATGAATAGCAAAGGATTTTTAGTAGAAAGTGGTTTTAATAGAAAGGGTGTGAGTTGAACTTTGTGTGTTGATTTTCTGTTAAGTTTTACAATTGCAACCTGCATTAGACATTCTGAGTGTCGCCATTCAAAAAAGAGTTGAACGGACTTGTAAAATTTCAGATGAATACCAAGGAAGTTTTTAAATACAGGAGATGTACTAAAATACACATTGGACGCAGCCAGTTAAATTTTTAAGGAAAGAGAATTTTGGTAAGTATTTAATTACTAGTGACCTGATTTTCTGTGAGACGTTGCTTTTACAATTGTATCATCTCTTTCTATGCAATTATTCTGAGTCTTACATCAGCCGATGCTCGGGAAGGAGGGGGCTTAAAATATAGGTAGGACTTAAAATATAGGTCAACCAGGGGGCGGTCTGCAAAAGGAGGAGGACTTAAAATATAGATCTGAGGATCATGAGGAGTCTGAAATAAAGAAAAATCGGAAATTAGAGTTAAAATAAGGGTTTTTTCCAAAAATAGTAGTCTTCGTTGTCAACAGATGGCGCCAGGGTTTTTTTTTTAATAAGGGTGAAGGAATTTTTAATAAGGGGGTGTAATTTTTAATATGGGGAAATCAAAAATCAAAGAATTAGAATTAAAATAAGGGTTTTTGGGGAATTAGAGTTCCTCACAGGCACCAGATGGCGCCAGGGGTTTTTTCATAAAGGGGAGGAATTTTTTATAAAGCGGGAATCAAAAATCGAAAAATTAGAGTTAAAATAGTTTTTTTGGGGGGGGATTAGTGCTCTTCATTGCCAACAGATGGCGCCACTAGGGGTGAAAGGGGGAGGAATTATTAATTATGGATAAGGGGCCGTGGCCTGTTATGTAATGATTACGTAATGATTGCATCATGTCACATCATAGGGGTAGGGGGAGGGGGACGGAAGTGGGCGTGGTATGTAACGTCATATGGGGAAAGCCTAGTGGGAATTCCGTAGGGTGTGATGATACTACTAGCGAGATTTAAATTTAATAACAACTTAAGATATCTTTCAGCTTTTACGTTTCATTTTATTTCAAAATGAGCTTTATTAAAATTCATTATGATTCATTGTTTTCTAATTCAGAAATATATTTATGAAACTTGTGAAATAGAAATATAATGGTAACTTTAGTCAGACGCGGATTGGTAAGGGGCGCTGCAGTGCCCCTGGGATTTCATAAAAGCAGGATTTTTTAAATACTAAAAATTTTTTTGAAGAAATTCCGCAAAATTGGTGAAATTTTATTTTGAGCTTCACATAAGAACTCTCAAAAGATTAAGTATTGAAATCTTGAAAAAGAAGGGATTGCTTTTATCGCACCCCTCCCCCCTCTTCTACAGCTGAGTCCCTTAAAAATTGTGCCAATTCGCTTCTGACCCTAATACCTTTAGAGATTCTTTGCCATTTTATTATATTCTTTAAAAAGGTAGTCTTAAATTGTTAGATGAAAGCAGAGAAGATAAATGTTTATTATTCACCACATAGTGTAGAAACAAAAATATGTGACCTATTTGCATAACGGAAGTTCTGCTAATGGATATTGCATTGGTCTTCTATTTCTCAAGAAGGTATCAAATTGAAAGCTGCTCTTCTGCAATGATTACGATATTACTTAACGAAACAGTTAACACATTTAGGACGGTGGTAGAAGTCGGTAGCATGACAGGCTCATACGTTCCCACGTTCGGGTCCCAACTCTGCCAACGTTGATATCTATCTGTGCTAAATCTTCACCCAGCACTCAAGAATATTACCATTGAAAATGGGCTTAGAAAGGACATCATCAGTCTAATTGGATGTTAAGTCGTGGCTTCGAGTGCAGGAACTCAACATATATATATAACATGTTAAAGAAGGTGCTGGATGGCCTTGACGGGAGTCTGCCACCTGTCTCTTAAGAGCTCAACATATATACTCAAACATATATATATAACATGTTAAAGAAGGTGCTGGATGGCCTTGACGGGAGGCTGCCACCTATCTCTTAAGAGCTGTCCAGTGGGTTTCGTCTCCCAACATTATGTGAGTCCTTCGGATTTCTTTGGAGTGGCCATTTAACCCATTATGTGCTTAAAAGTGCAACTCAGTGGTGAAACATTGCAACCCACAAACTATTAAATAAACGGGTCTTTTTTACATTCATGTTCGAAAGTAGAATAGAATAGGGGCGAAAGACATTTAACAGACATTTATACTTAATTTTTTAAAATACTATTAAGTAAGACTATTAGATATTTAAAGTATCATACTTATTTATCATTATTACACCAAATTAAGCACTTATATATATATAATGGATACATATATATAATTGGATTGTGGGGAACTCATTACACAACACTTAGGAGACAGACTTAGGAGACAGAATTTCTTCAATGACATCATCTAGTGGGTGTTTTAACGCTCGCATTATATGCGTTTTCAGCACACAGAGATACAGCTCAGCATCCCATTAGATGGACATTGGCTTTTCAATAACAATAGATTTCAATTTCTCATAGAAAGCAAGGTATTGGCTTGAGGAGAAAATCTTAAATGTGGTGCTCAGTTATGATTCTGAAGTCATTTATAGAATGAAATATCATAAAACCTGCTATTTTACATCATAATATGCATCACGTTTAAACTTTTACTTTTTATCATTAAAATATTAGAAAGGAAAAAAGAATATTAATGCTATTAGAGCAACTTGTTTGCAATTGCGAGCGGGGAGGGGGTAGCTTACTCTGCAACGCAGGAAGCTCATAATCTACAGTTCAAGGGTTCGACATTGACCTTGTCGAGCGTTGGGATTTATTTCCGCTAAGTCACCCGCTTTAGGTCAGTAGAGGACAACAGATGGGCTTGGAAAGGCCACAATTGGTAGGGACGTTAAGCCGTGTCTCCGTGCGTAGGAGAGCTATGCCCTGTGCACATTAAAGAACAGGCTGAATGACCTTAATAGGAGGCTACCATCTGTCTCCTAACAGCTGTCCAGTGGATCCCTCCCCGCCTTCTCTGATGGGTCCTTGTGACCTGGCCATTAGGGCATCAGGGTCATTATGACCTGGCCATTTTTTCCATTTTGTGCAAAAGTAGCACCGCTCAAAGGTAAAACAACTCAACCGAAATGCTACCCAAGGTCTTTTACAGCACTCGAAAAACAGAGGACATTTTAATAATCGTCATGTGTCACAAATCACACACTGTTGTAACGATCAGTTAAAAGGTGAGGGATTTTTCTGCTATGACGTCTATACCTGTAGCAATATTGTGTAATGGATATGAGTAGCCATTTCAAGAACTAGAAAAGACTGAAGGCTTATTACTGCAGCACCTCGACATCTGATGAAGCTATCTACGTATCATCGTAAAGGTTTACCCGAAGTGTATGACTTAGAATTATCACTATCCCTTGGAAATCAAATTGTTTTTCTGCACTTGTTTGAAACTTGAAACAAAGCAATAACTTTCAATGAAAAACTCGTAGATATTTTCGTAGCAAATAATTATGTTCTCCTCTGCAACATTTCTCAATGTCTGGTTCTTATTATAACCGTATTATTATAATAACAGTAATTCCGGGCGATCACGAATTTCTTGTTAACGAGCTGTGTAACGTCATCGGTGGCAAAAATTTTCCTTTTCATATGGTTCAAAGGGTACTTGAGCGACGGCTCCCAAATGAGGTGTGGTGGCGAATTTATCAAGCGAATTTCGTTTTAACCCTGCTGTGATAACAGATTAGGTTCCTAACTGCCTCAGTCGAGAGTATACCCTCTAAAAGTGTCTCAAAATTCTTGGGGCGCTGTCTTCACCAACCTCGTGAATGACTAAGTAGGTTATCGGCAGTATTTTTGAGTGGAGAGGTACATTAACGGTGGAAATCTATGAATGAAGTTATCAATGGGAAAAGGCATCGATGGACATATTTTACACAACAAATATTCGTAGTGGTTTAACTAATATATACATAACTAATGGGCAACGGATATATTATAATATCCATCGGAATTCCTAATTAGCTGTGAAACGTTTCCTATATACTGGCATAATATCTCTGTGAGAACATGATACACTTGTGCGAAATATTATGCCTTAACCGAAATATCGAAATCACATGGCAGTTTGCGTCAGCATGCCTAGCATAGACGTTATTTAACACTTTCTTTTGCGAAGAGGAAGAATCAAAGCTACAAATAAATAACGACGCTAGTCTCAGTGTTCTTAAATCTTGTTCTTTGTTCCATCTTTCATATGAGTACTAATTGATAAACGTGTTAGAAATAATAACAACTGATGAGTTGTAAATGTCTGTTTTCTCTTCGTATAAATATAAAGGAAGTGAGAGACCGAAATGTTAGGGGAAACAGTAACTTCAACTATAGCAGTTGCAATAAACGTTGCGAAATCTAATCAGAGACAGTCTAAAACAACTGTTAATTATTAAAATTTATCCTCATTAAATTTTCCCTGCCTAATCATCTTGTTAATATTCGATGGGGTCATGAACAATATTTTAGGTGTTACGATGTATCAGAATAGAGCGAAACCTTTCGAGTCAAAATATTTATTAAAAGTCAAATTAAAATTGATACTGAAAATAATTTTGTAAGAAAAATTGTTTTAAATTTAATGAAACAGTAATATTGGTGCTGCTAAACTATCATTAACTTTATCAAGCATATTGTAAACAATGAGAAATTTGAGAATTTTGAATTTGAGAACTATTGAAAATCATTTTCTTGTTTGTCAAATCAAGGTTCCATTGTGGAAAACACATTATTCAAAATCACAGTCGTCAAATTATCTGCTTTCATTTTTCTTCTCACCTTCTATCCGTCTCTCTATTTTTCTCTCCTTTCCTTCCTTCCTCAATCAAGATTGACGTCTTATTATTAACATTTGATATGGAGATATTTTACCCTCATCTACTATTTAGCGTCTGTTTTATTAGCAAAATTATTTGAAAAATTCCTATCACAGTGGTATGAATTCTAATAAGTTGTTATGTGCCTTCCTACTGAAAATAAACTTTGCATTCAAAACGAAAGTGATTCTAGCGCCATACTCTTCTCAGGCCACAAAACCACAGCTAGCATGATAGTTTTATTAGTAGCTGTTATCTTAAATATTGAAACTTAATCTCCTGATCATTAAACTATCAGAGTTCATATCTATTAAACACAATACTATTTAATAATCACAATAGTTTTATTAATATCGTACGAGTATATAATATATACCGTATTAGACAGCTTGTGTACTAGCTATACTGACATTACTAAACGCCTAAGCTATGGCTTGCCGCAGTGATTGCAAATTTAAAATTATTTAACCGCATAGTAGTAATAATTAGTATGCTAGTGTAACTCTTTCGCATATTAATCATTGCATAATAAATGGTTACTTACCAGACTCCACAGTTTTAATGCAAATGGAATCCATATTAGACGCTCGCCAAGACTAGATATCATGGTAAAGATTCGATGCTTTTAAAGAAGTAAAATTTATATTCGTAGGAAATAAATCCCAGAAGATTCACACAATTATCTGTTAACGATGTAACAAAAGTTGCAGAATAATCCAAGAAAAAAACAAAATAAGAGAATGACACATGACCGCTTCGTTCCACAACATAACGCTCAAATCGTTTCCAACTACACTCCGAAGAAATCGCTAGTGCAAATCGAGGGAAAATTGCAATTTTCGTGTCGCTAGCCTGTTGCATCGCAGCTGAATTGCGATTCCTGCGGTGTGCGATACCTCAGCTTTGTACATGCACTTCAAAGAGGCAACTGCAATCATCGTCGAATTGCTGTTGGAAATTGCTGCACTTAAAGTTGAATAACCCAAATAACTAGTGCTGGTTAATTTTTAAATCACCTTTTGTTTCTTTCATTTACTGAGAGCAAGCTGCAATTTACTTTCAGATATTTAAAGTATGTTGATTTCAGCTGTGTTAACTGATGCTTAGTCATCATAAACACAACCGATCCCTGTTGAAGAATACAATCTCTCCGAAGCAGGATTTGGTTTCTTTTACAAAACTTAAAGAATTAATTGATTATCTTTAGGAAGAAAATTGTAGAAAAGGTCTAAAAAATCTTAATGATCTGTTCAACACGGAGACAGTATGTTTTTGATAGCTGTGATGTTTTCACATCTTGCTAAATTTCCTTATGAAGTCAGTAAGTCCATTCTTGGATTATTTTATACACAAAAGTAAAATCATAAGAATCGATAAAGCTTTTCTTGCCGGTTTAGATTTATTTATACAACTACTTCAATGTGCTATTTACATGGAGCAGAGCACTTTCAACTGCACTCAGCAGTCATCATCAAGACGGCGTACAGTTCCTTGGAGAGGTGGATTGTTGGTTGGTTAAGCAAAAACAATAACTTTTTTGTAGACATTTTCACTGAATATAATATCGCGCCTTGCGCGCCTGTGATTCCCCAACCATCCTGTAAAACGAAATCAGCTTTATCTTTGCCACCGGGAAAGATTACTTTTTACTGGGGTAATTTCTTCATTATGTAAACAAAATCTACATAATGAAACCAAAATAGAAGAGATAATAAGTTATTTAAAATGTAAAATGCCTATTCTATTTTTTTCCCTTATATACCAGAAAAAGAAATTTTTGATACTATCAAGGAACTAAAGGAGAGAAAGTCACCTGGTTTGGACGAAATTACAGTTACCACTATTAAAAATATTTTTCCGGAAATTAGAACTATATTTTATAAATTTGTAAACTTTTCTTTTGTAGAAGGTGTGTTCCCTGAAATTTTAAAAACTTCCTTAATTATTCCAGTGTTTAAAAATGGTGATACTAAGGCAATTGAAAATTACAGACCGATTTCGCTTCTATCAACTTTTTCTAAGATTATTGAAAAAATTGTTAAAAATAATTGTTAACTTTTGGGATATGCACAATTTATTTGCCCCCAAACGAATTTGGATTTCAAAACGGTTTGAATACTCAAACTTCGATTTTAGATATGACTACGCAAATTTACAGAAATTTAAATCAAAATGTTAAAACAGTTTTTTTTTTTTGGATTTGAAACAAGCTTTTGATTCAGTGAATCATGATATATTATTAGAAAAGTTAACAACCAGTGGTGTTAGGGGAAATTTGTTTTCATGGATTAGGAGCTATTTAATGAATAGGAAGCAAAAATTGAAAAATGTATTATTGAAGAAACAAATGTACAAGTTGGTGTCCCTCAGGGTTCTGTTTTGGGACCTTTATTTCTTTTTACTTTCTATAAATGACTTCTGTACATTGGATTTCAATGGTAAAATAATTTCATTTGCAGATGATGCTGCACTAATATATTCTGGAGAGGAAAAGCAAATTTCAGAGAATATAAATAGCGACTGGATAGAAATAAGAACGTGGCTAAAATTTAATAAACTCTTTTTAAATACAAAGAAGACGAAATATATTTATATTAGACCAAGAGAAAATGAGATTGATTTTTTTCGTTACAGGATCATTTTCCACTCTGAAGTTTGTGCTGGAAAAAAAAAATTGCAATTGTGACAACATTGAGGGGGTTGAATGCTATAAATATTTGGGTAATGTTATTGACAGAAAGATGTCCTGGAAAATACAATTATCTGATGTTGTTAAAAAGATTAACTGCATTATACATAAAATTTATTATATCCGGAAATTCGCAAATTTAGCTTTATTGAAAATTATGTACTTTTCTTGGATTAAAAGGGGCGGGGGTGGCTCAGTCGGTAGCGCGCCAGGCTCGTAATCTGTAGTTCCCAGGTTCGAGTCCCAGCTGGGTCAGCGTTGAGATTTATCTCCGCAAAATTCCCCGCCCTGCCCACAGTCAGTAGGGGACACCGATGGACTTGGAAAGGCCGCCGTCCGTCGGATGGGAGTTAAGCCGTGGCCCCGTGTGCGGGAGAGCCATACCCTGTGCACGTTAAAGAACACGCTGGATGGCCTTGACGGGAGGCTACCATCTGTCTCCCAACAGCTGTTCCAGTGGGTCCCCTCCCCCAACCTTCTCTGAGCCTTCGGGGTCCTTGTGACCTGGCCATTTAGCCCATGGTGTGCAAAAAAGTGCCGCTCAGAGGTAAAACAACAACAACTTGGATTAAATCTTATTTGCTCTATGGTTTACTATCGGGGGGTGGAGTCTATTTGACAACAATCAACCGTTATTTTGTGCAAAATCACATAATCAGATGCATGATGAAACTAAGAAAATTTGAAAGCGTTGCAAATGTATACAATGAATGAGGTATTTTACAAATAAGGAGATTATATGTATTTCATGTACTGAAATACATAAGGATGAATTTTAATGTTCAAACTTTACGGAGATTTGAAAAGAATACTCGACTGTCAAAAAACCTTTTCTTACTTGATTTAAAAGCGAACAAAACTATTGTTGAAAAACATTATGTTTATTTGGTGCCAAAGTTTTTTAACTGCTTACTAGAGTACATCAAAGGAATAAGGAATGATACTTTTTCTATAACGAATTAAGAAAATGGATTTTGAATGTGGTAAATATTGAGACTATGTTTTAGAAATAAAAGAGATTTAAATGTAATATAATTTCATTTGCTACTGAGTTGCCCTTAAGGTGCTCAACAGAATCACTTACTAATTATATTATTCAATATAGATTTTTATTTTTTTTTCTGTTTTCTACTCAGTAAAGTTTTTTATTTTTTTTATTTCATTTATTCTAAATGATAATTTTCAAACTTTTAAATTGGTTAAATATTTACTGAGATTTTTTGATCAAGCTAGCAAAGTGTGAGGAAATGTGAAACTGAAGCATGTTGCCTTTTCATTTTATGACAACATAACTGTTAAATTTCTTCCACAAGCGAGTTTTTACTCTCGTGGAAGACTCAACATTTTTTCTCAGACTTTTACTGAAAAATGTAGGTGAAATTATAAAACACTAATGAAATATAATATTAAAATTTTCCATATATATGGTATGAATAAATATATGATTTTTATTGGACAAACTATGTATAAATAAGAATATATATTAGAAAATGTAATATTTTAAAATTGTGTATCTGAGATATACAACATTATATATATTTCATTACAAATTCAGTTCTATGGTAAAAAACATTTAAATGTAAAGTACTGCATATTCTGAGAATAAATTATATATCTATCTATTTATCTTATACTAATACCTTCATCAACAGAATTCTTTACAAAGCTAAGCATAAATTTCACAATCACCCATCACCACCCCTTCAACCACAGCATAACTTCACTCTCTCCATTACCTTCTCCAATATTGTACCACTTGTTAGCAATCTCCTAAAATCATTAAACCCAAAATTTCCTTTCAAAACACCACCGAATCTTTTTAAAATTCTTAAGCATTACAGAGATCCATTATCCAAGATGACAAAGGCGGAATCTACTTCTTTCCCCTAATACCCATTCCACCCGTCGATACCCTCTCTTTCTATATCGGCTGCACTACACACACTTTAAAACAAATGATAGACGAGCATAAAATGGACATTAGGAAAAAAAATCCACGAACCTCCCTTTCTAAAATCGTCCTTGATGACAAGGTAGTCCCCCAGTTGGATTCCGCATTCATCGTCTCCTCCCCCTACTCCAAAACTCCAGTTCCTTTCCGTGAAACCCTCGAAATGTTCGCCTTCCGAGAGAGATGTTGCAATTTTAACACCCCTTCCTCCTGCAGATGGGCGCATCTTGCCACGTCACTTCCCACCCCCAACATCCGCCACCTTTGACCAACCGGACGAACCCCTCCTCCCCGCTTCACAAGACAAATTCGACACTTCAACTTTGCAGCATTGTTCCTCTAACGTTAATGACCAGCACGAGGGAAAACGACTCACTGCTCTTCACCCTCGCTACTGAGACGTCACCTTGATGAATGGTGATTTTTAGTATCCCTTCACAATTCTTTTCGAATTAGCACTTGGATACATCTATTTGAAAGTAATACGTTATGATTTTACTTTTGTAGAGAATATAGTGGTAAATCGATAAACGATTTCACGGCATCATTAATAACTCAAGAGAATGGATAGCAAGTACTGCAATGTGGTATTTGCATAGTTCTATTACAAATTACATACTGTTACAAACGGATTACACCTATAAGTGATACTAGAAAAGCACCGAACTGTTGCTACCTAGTGACGTTTACTCCACTAGCATGATGAAACCTCTTTCTGCTTCAAGATTCTCGTCAGCGAAATTGTCTGCAAGAAAAAGGTTATTACTTTTGCTTAACCTAACCAACATTCCGCCTTTCCAAGGAACTACTGTACACCACCCTAATGATGACTGCTGAGTACAGTCGAAAGCGCTCGGCTCCATGTAAATAGCACATTGCAGTACTTGTTATCCATTCTCTTGAGTTAATAATGATGCCGTGGAATCGTTTGTCGATTTACCACTATATTCTCTACAAAAGTAAAATCATAACGTATAACTTTCAAATAGATATATTCAAGTGCTAATTCGAAAAGAATTGTGAAGAATTACTAAAAAAATCTGCATTCATCAGGGTGACTTTTCAGTTTGAGTCTTCTCGACCACCTTAATCAAATTTGAACGTATTCAGAACATTTGAATGGCATCAGTGCTTTCAAATTATCTCCTGCTGACCGGCTTTAGCGCTCATTTCTGATGAAAAAAAATCATAAAAAAATTCAGTGTTGCTGTTGAAGCGAACAGCGCCAAGAGACACTTTTTAGAGTGCTTAGAGCCGCTGGTTCCCAACCCCTGCTCTAATATATTGACCGCGGTATCGTCACTACTGCTCTTTGAAAGTCATTGATTATATTTTCAAAAACTTGTTTACTTATCATATCGAAATTGCTCAAGTTTCATGTAATTATCATTTTTTTACTTCCACGAGAAGTTGAATTTCCTGTAAATAATTTCGTTCCTATGCTATTGTTTTGTTAAGTTAAAGCAGCTGCATTCTTGCGAATGGGAAATCTAAAGCAGTGCATGTATAACGTTCAACTGAAAATAGGCAAATTAGACTACCAGTTTATCGACATTGATGCTTTGACTCAACAGTTTGTTTCTGATGAAGATTTCTTGAACCTTTTTTCTCATAGCTATCAAGGTAAATTGATCACACTTTCCTAATCTTTAATTACTTGCCGTTACTTTCCTGGAATATGGAAAACAGACTGGAATCAATCACTTTGAGAGACATGTATGTTCAAAAATTCACTTGCAGTCTCGTCATTAGATTTTAAACTTTACATGTAAATAATTGTAAGCAACTTTACACAGGAGTTTGTTTCGAAGAATCTTTTTCGGGTGGGGGGGACGAAAATTTAAATTCCAGGATTTCCGGGAATCTATTAATTAATTTACTTTTATTTTTTTATTCATTATTTCTTGGAGGGGCGGTCAAATCACTCAATTTAGTTTCGGAATCAAACGTTTCAGTTTCGGGGACGGTTCGACAATTATTTGTTTGGAGCGGTGGTCTCTGAGAATAAGAGAATAATATATATACAGGGTGGATCTGAAAAAGTGGACAAAACTTTACGGGGTGGTAGAACACAGCTATACGAGCAATATTCGTCATAGAATGTATGGTCGGAACGCAAACGGCGAGCCGCTAGGTGGCGTTGGAAATGGTATAAAAGAGTCGGTCCTCGCACCCAACGGCATTTCTACCATGGATTGCCGAGAGGATGGCTGGTTATACTAACCACGAAATGGGGGATAAGCCTAATCTACGAGTGCCCCATTGAAACCGATATGGATCTAGTCGCCAGGATCGCCGTTGTTGCCGGCGATATTCAGGAAATGCCTGGTGTCTTCGCAAATGTGCGTCGGTCCCTATCCCGCAGGTGTGAAGCCTGCATTACAGCTGGCGGCAGCTCTTTTGAGCAATTTCTTTGAGCATGTACCTCAATTACATTCCTGTTAATAAAATGTTTTCTGAAGTATCTCCTCTCCTTCTTGTGTTCATTCTTTAAATGTGACACTGGAAAACTACCTTTTAACTTCTCACCGCTTGTGTTCCGACCATACATTCTATGACGAATATTGCTCATATAGCTGCGTTCTACCACCCCGTAAAGTTTTGCCCACTTTTTCAAGATTCACCCTGTATGTACAACCCCAAATCATCCCTTAAAATACATACCTGGTTCTCTGATTTTTCTCCCTACATTATTTTGAATATCGTATTATGCATTTCATTTTTTTTAGGGAAAAATCTTTTATTTTTAAATAAAGAATACTAAAATGTAGTAATGTGACAACTTAAATTAAACGTGGTACGAGGAAGGAAAACAAAATGTGTAACTTAGGTTTCCCATGCATTTGAGAGTAAAGTCAACTATCAAAGTTAAATTCTCTTCCATAAAATGCTAAAAATAATGTCGATAAATAATACAGCCGTTATTTATTCTACACATGGAAGTACATTTTCATGTGATTTAATATCGGAACGAAAGAGCAAGAAACGAAAATAAAATGCCAAGTTCAGTGCGAACGAGTCTAGTGGCGTTTGTAGATACCGGACCAAGTGGATCAGTGACGGCAGAGGATCAGCTCAGTGTCATGACCACTCTTTCTCATCAGCCTCGTCGTTCTGTCGATATTCCTCGTGCCTGCAGAGGGAAGGGGGAGGGCTATATTTGGCAGCTGCGTGCACTTTGGTCTCTAAACGTCGCTAAAATGCAGTCAATGCAAATTTCATTGATTGATACTGTTTGCGATCCATGGCATTGTTCACAATAGCGCCTGCTGAATTTTGCTAGCACGCTAGAGGAAAAGCTCATGTTTTAGGAGCGTTCCTTTCCATTCGCACAATTGTTTGTTGATAAGTCTTATTATTCTTTTGTTTATCCTCTCCCTTCCACGGCTTTACAAACATTTTTATATTGGTCAATAGGGGCCAACGGTTGTCTCAGCTGGCCCTGTTTATCTCTTGCTCAGCAGAACTTTTTGGACGATAAAAAATGGCCAAAATAAAGGGGAGAGGGTATTGATGATAGCGACCACCATGGCCAATGGAATCGTACCCTGCACACCTAAAGTTACTAAGCAGCATGAGCTTGTGTGCAAAAGAACTATTCTACATCGTTGTTAGGTTGTCTTTTCCCATTTGTTTAATTACATATGGAGCAAGCAAGTGAATCTGGGAATATGCGTAGGCGTAGGTATAAAGTTTCCAGGTGGGGGAAAGATTGCTTCAGGGTGAGATGCAAGAGAGAATTGTTGCAAAATACAGAAATTTTTATGTCGAAGCTTTTCATAGATGATTGCAGTTGCAAACAAGCAATCATCATACATCACACTAAAATAAAACTAAGGATGTCCGAAAACGAAATGATAAGAAGTTAAATTGTGATTAAAAATTCATGTAAAAAATGTTTTCCGTAAAAATTAAAAGAAAGTTACATATGTAAAAAAACTTTTGAAAATAAAAGAAAACGGGAAAAAATTACTTTTCGTGAGGAGAAAATAGAAAACATTAATTTTTGGCACATATGATACAATTTTCCATAAATTAATTTTTTAAAATTTCCAAGCGGATTTATCAAGGGCAATTCTTCCATACCTCCACTGCCGACGTCCATGCATACAATCACGCATATACATCGAAATCAAATTTAGAAAATTGTTTTGAGTCGGGTGGATAAGAACTCACGATACCTGTACAAGAAAAACAATTCTCTGTCACTTGAAGGCATTGTCTTCCTCGCTTACAAATAACATCCGAAGTCAGCGGCAATACCTAAGTGATTTGAAGGTAAGGGTTATAACCATCGTCCTTGAAGGGTTGAATATTTCAAAGGCGGTCCCTTAAAATCAGACTCAAGCATGTCTCCATTATAACTTTTCTTGTAAACTTCTGGTAGTGTACAACTCGAGTGCAATAACCATTCAGATTAGTTAGTCAACTCCTTCATTTCCATCAGCTAAAAGTTCATGAAATCATTCTTATCCAGTGATATCAATCTCAGATCAGAAATGTTTCAAACCAGGCATGATACTTTTTTTTTTGATTTGCGACATATAGGACAGAGAAGAGTCTTGGAAGCTACTCCTAGCTTAATACAGGCCTTCTCATACAAGGACATGCCCTACTAAGACCGAAGTCACTGCTGACCACTGCCTTAGTTAGAGCTAACACAACACACAAATTTTGCCTTGCTGGAACAATCGCTAGCAGCCTAATCACTATTCCAGTTAATACTAACCACGACATTATGATATCGTGCAGATAGCT
Organism: Ryuthela nishihirai; assembly: GCA_038380435.1. Taxonomy (NCBI): domain Eukaryota; kingdom Metazoa; phylum Arthropoda; class Arachnida; order Araneae; family Heptathelidae; genus Ryuthela; species Ryuthela nishihirai. Next base: position 57,195,052 of record JAWZYU010000026.1, read on the forward strand.
CCATCCAGGTGAATACAATTTTCCTCTGAATCTAGTAAAGATGAATTAGTTATTTCCTGACTTTCCAATTCAGCTAAATGACAATTGAAGAACTAAGCTAAAAGAACTGGCTTTTGGTGAAGTGAGAACAGGACCAAGGAATTTATAAACTTCGTATTATATTCGAAATATATATTACTACCTGTTTCGGAATACTAGCTGGAGGCAGAGAGATACTATTACTTAAATAAAATATGATTTTTCTCAGGTAAGATGATGAAAAAAACAAAACTCGCATTTTCCACACTCATTACTAGAATTATTTTTATTTATATTCTCTTTGTTTCAAAATCGTAACCATTTTAAAATCACATTTCTGTATTTATTAAAGAGTAAAATTCACATTCGTATGTTGTTTTATTGAATATCGTTTACTATAAATATATTTAAAATTATTGAAAATTATTGCGCTGGATATTAATAATTGATGGAATTAGAAATACATAAACATTTTGGTCATTATTAATATGAATATTAACAAATATCAGAAGTAGCTTTTCCTAAAATAGACTCTGTGTATTATGCTGTTTCTCAACTCGTGGAAAGTGAAGGTCGTCCACGGCTGTGATGTCTTCAAAACAAATTTTAAGAATTCAGAGATAATCATTACACATTTTTTTGAAATTCTAAATAAAATTATTACGATATCTCAATGTTCCTTAAGGTTGTTCGCAAAGATGTTTAACGTAACTATTCTTTTCCCTTTCGTAATTAAAACTTATTCTTATTAAAATTATTGCATTATTTCTAGGCAAAAGAGTTTAAATGATTAATATAAAACCAAAATACATAAAAAAATAAAATAAATACCCCCTCAAGCACCTGCTTGCCAGAGGTCTGACAGGAGCCTGTCAGTTTATATGCCATAGTAGAAGGTCTGAGAGGATGGCAGGACCTCAGCAGAAAAACGACAGATACATCCATGCCTTACACGGGGCTCGAACCCAGGTCCCGTAGATCAGCAGCCAAGCGTGCTAACCACTCACATTACGTAAAAATATTATATTTTATTTTATCGCATAGTACTAATATTCTTTAATAAATTGTCAGTGAGACATAGTTTTCAAAAGGTTGAGAACCACTGTTTATGACACTTTTGTATTGGATGCAATAATGATATCATTCAGGAGACTGCCTTAAGAAAGCATCATTCAAGTACTTAAGAAGATTGTAGACTTTCAGTAATATCCCCAAACCTAAATCCTGTGAACGCCACTGCACATTATTATTTTGCACTCTAGGCCTTTTGGTTGTTGGACATTCATTTTATCAAAATATGCCTTGCGTGTTTTATTATAATTTCTCGTACTTTATTTGATTACGCATTTTACATTCAAGCTATAACAAGCAAACGACCTTTAAAGGTATAATAATACCTTTAACTTCTTTTACACTTCTTTTAATCGTCTATAAAAATATCGGTATTCATCGAGATACGACTTTTCACATTAGTTGGGATAGTTTCTCTATGGGAGAGATTCTGAAACTGTGAAACGAAAGGATGTGAAGGTTTTATTTTTAATAATGAACTTGTTAACAAGAGGGCTGATGATAAATTATAGGTGGGGAAGAAAGAGGGTTTTTCAAAATCCAAAATGAGGGTGTGATGCCGAAAGGTGTAGTAACCCCTGATCTATAGCATTTGAGAGTAAAACATCAAAGACATAAAGCTTGAGAAAAGCTTTTATTACAAATATGACACAAAAAACATTTACCTTCCAGTGGAATGCCTATAAAGGTTACTTTTAATAATTAAAGTACCTGCACTAATTTTAAGAAAAACATTGCTATGTTTTAAATTGTAAAATTATTACTTTTGATATGCACATCACAACCATGAGGTGTTCCTTTTCCACTATGTTAAAATAAATTCCAATGCTACATTTCTCATCAAAAGGTTCATGAGAAACATAGAGAAATGAAGAATTTACTCGATCATGTCAAAAAATGTCTTTTCAGATGCGATGAGAAAAAAAGTTTTATTACAAACAGGCAGAGGCTTTTTATACCTGTGTGCTAAAACCGGTTTTTTTTAGATTTGATGTGTGAGAAAAGCAATTATTGCAAATATCACAATCACGAGGCTTCTCTTATGTGTGTTAAATGATGGCTTTTCACAGTCAATATTTGAGAATGGCTTTTTTTGGCAAGCAAAAATAACCGGCTTTTAGGGAAGCCAGTTTTGAGTTTGTGCTTGAGGCTTTTGTTTTCTGTGCATTAAATGATGATTTTGCAGACTTGATATAAAAATATTTTTATTCGAAACATCATATGCATAAGGCTTGTCTTTTTGATATGTTAAAAGATGTCATTTCAGATTTAATAACTTCGAAATATTTATTGATAACACCACAGTAATGAGGATTTTCCTTTGTATATGCAAAAAGATGGCCTCTGAGAGTTTCCTGACAAAAGATTTTATGACAGACATCACACAGGAGGCTTCTCTTTTGTGTGTGTTAAAAGATGGCGTCTCAGGTTCGATGTCAGAGAAAAGGCTTTATGGCACACGTCACATACATGAGGCTTCTCTTTTGTGTGTGTTAAAAGATGGCGTCTCAGGTTTGATGTCAGAGAAAAGGCTTTATGGCACACGTCACATACATGGGGCTTCTCTTTTGTATGTGTTAAAAGATGTCTTCCCAGATTCGATATATCAGAAAAGGTTCTATTGCAGGCATCACATGCATGAGGCTTCTCTTTTGTGTGCATTAAAAGATGGCGTTTCAGAGACGATGTCTGAGAAAACGCTTTATGGCAGACATCACATGCATGAGGCTTCTCTTTTGTGTGCATTAAAAGATGGCGTTTCAGAGATGATATCCGAGAAAAGGTTCTATGGCAGATAACACATGCATGAGGCTTCTCTTTTGTGTGCGTTAAAAGATGGTTTTTCAGAGATGATGTCCAAGAAAAGGTTCTATGGCAGACATCACATGCATGAGGCTTCTCTTTTGTGTGCGTTAAACGATGGTTTTTCAGAGGCGATGTGAAAGAAAAGGTTCTATGGCAGACATAACATGCATGAGGCTTCTCTTTTGTGTGCGTTAAAAGATGGATTTTCAGAGACGATGTCAAAGAAAAGGCTTTATGGCAGACATCACATGCATGAGGCTTCTCTTTTGTGTGCATTAAAAGATGACGTTTCAGAGATGATATCCGAGAAAAGGTTCTATGGCAGATATCACATGCATGAGGCTTCTCTTTTGTGTGAGTTAAAAGATGGTTTTTCAGAGATGATGTCCAAGAAAAGGTTCTATGGCAGACATCACATGCATGAGGCTTCTCTTTTGTGTGCGTTAAACGATGGTTTTTAAGAGACGATGTGAAAGAAAAGGTTCTATGGCAGACATCACATGCATGAGGCTTCTCCTTTGTGTGCGTTAAAAGATGGATTTTCAGAGACGATGTCCAAGAAAAAGCTTTATCGCAGACATAACATGCATGAGGCTTCTCTTTTGTGTGCGTTAAAAGATGGCATTTCAGAGACGAAGTCTGAGAAAAGGCTTTATGGCAGACATCACATGCATGAGGCTTCTCTTTTGTGTGCGTTAAAAGATGGATTTTCAGAGACGATGTCAAAGAAAAGGCTTTATGGCAGACATAACATGCATGAGGCTTCTCTTTTGTGTGCGTTAAAAGATGGCGTTTCAGGGATGATGTCTGAGAAAAGGCTTTATGGCAGACATCACATGCATGAGGCTTCTCTTTTGTGTGCGTTAAAAGATGGTTTTTCAGAGTTGATGTCCGAGAAACGGCTTTATGGCAGACATCGCATACATGAGGTTTCTCTTTTGTGTGTGTTAAATGCCTTTTCAGAAGCGATATTCGAGAAGAATTACGAGTTTTGAGAGGCAATGACTTAGGAAAGTTCTTATTATGCACGTCATGGGTATGAGATTCCTCTTTTGTATGCATTAAGCAATACATTTTCAGATTTGACGTTTCAGCAAGACCTTTATTGTAAATGTCACCAGAACAAATCTTCTCTCTTATATTTCTGAAATGGCGGCTTTTCGAATGCGACTGGTTTTTATCATACGGAGGAGGGTTTATTCTATTGTGAGTATAAATATGTTTCTTACATACTTTTGTGCCTAGAAAATTAACAGAAACATGACATTCATGGGCTTTTTCTCTAGTATGTTTCAGATGCCTTTTTTCAACATATATTTTATAAGGAATATCAAAACCATTAATTGACTCTTTTATAACTGTCTTAGATTTTGTATTTCTTCCTCTACCAGTCTTCTTTTTACAGATATCATTGCCATAATACTGTTTTTTATCAGCAGTGAATGAGAGTTTCGTCAGATGTCTTCGCCTAAGAAATATTTTCCGATAAGAATAACAAACATAGGGATATTTATTTCTTCTTTTCACCATTTTGTTTATAAAACTAAAATCCTTATCAGACATTTTTTAGTTTTTGTGCACACACTAAGTAATATTAATTACAATACATTAAGAAATGTTTCTACAGGAATACTAAAGCTCTCTTCAGTATATCTTGTTCGCAGCATATTAGTGTTTATTACATGTAGAGTTGTTACAAAATATCTCTACGAATAGTATATTCATCCTATGCATTATAGCCTACTTTTAAAAAAATGATTTTACTACAAATAAGACATATTTATCCCATAGGAATAAAAACCTTAGTATGATATTATGGATTATGAGTTTGTGGGAAATAATACACTTCTTATGCCATTAAATATTTTGAATTTCTTGGCTAATCATTCCATCGCAATATATTCATTGCAACAGCATTGTGAAAGTGCAAAAGTACATGTTTTACAATGAAGAACGAATCTTCACAATGAAGACAGCATACTTCGTGGCACACCTTCTACCTAAGGAAATAAAACAAGAAAACTGAAAGGAAAACTTATTATTTGGAATATATTTAATAAAGCGCTGAAATTATACTATAAAGAAATCTTTAATCATATCATTCCAATGAATGAGTGCCGTTTTCAACACTTCAAAATAACACACTATATTTAAAGCAAAAACGATATGTATACAGAGAATAACATATTAACGCCTCTGACGCATATGGGAATCGTCCATATACCGTATCGATATAAATATATTACCTTATCCATATATATATTTCCGTTTCAATATTATATATGTAGTAATGTTTAACGATATACATTGAAAGCACTTAAATATTTGAAAAATGAGAATTATCATATTTTGTTTGTACCAATCGAAAGAAAAAAAAAGAGTTTTCCAATTATCCATTAAAATAAAATAGTTGTGTGTGCCACCCACCCTGGACCTGCCCACCACCCAGGGGTCAATTCATTGTTGCCAATGGAAACTGCGGCTTTCACCAACATTTTATGTTTCAAGCCTAAATACATCAATCGCAATCTTGATTAAAAATTTGCAATTTTTGATTTTTTCCACCATTTATAAAGCGCATTTATAGCTTTTGGGAAATTCGGAAAGTTCAAATCGTAATATTTTAGACATACTTATCCAACCTAAAAAGTGGTTTTAATATATCCCTAAACTCACAGAATTATCTATTGAAATCAAACAAGCTGCATTGCATTTCCCTCTCCCACTGAGTCACAGGGGTTAACCCATTTTTGCCTAAGGCAAATTCGTGACTTTCACATTCCTTCACTAAAATTTCAAATTTCTATGATAGCTAAATTGTTTGCAATATTTGTCTTAAAATTTCAAATTTTTCCACCATTAGAGGGTGGAAGAGACGATCATGCAGACGACAAACGTAATAAAAATTTGATTAACTTTTTAAAAGTAACGATCTTCCTGGCTTTAAGCAAAAACTAAAACTAAAACATACACATGTTGAAATGACTTTCTCTATTGATGTTCGTGTGAAAGGAAGATAGGAAGCCAGCAATTTTTTTGACTTCGTTAATCGGTGCCATAAAATTGTCTCATTATAAGAGATAATATGTGAAGGTTATCCAACGCGTAAAAGGGCAATAAAATAAAATGGTTATTTAGATATCCCATAGAAATATTATCGCCAGAAGCCTCAATTTCAGATATAACTTATTGTCGTCGACTACTTGAAATTTCCGTCCCATTTTTTTTTCAATGAGTTAGAAGGGTAGAGGCGAAACTCGAGGTCCGCACATCACATGCTTTCATTTTCGGAGGTAAAACAGGGATGGTGGGAGAAGGGCTTACAGCCTATGATACTCTGAGCATGACAAGCTTTCATCTGGCACATGAGCGTCCAGATCGATTAACTGGTGGGGAAGCTATGGCGGAACCAATGATGAATGCAGTGGAACAACCGTTTCCAGAAACACTAACTGAGAAAGGAGAAATGAAAAGCAGTATGAAGATAGGTAGAAAGATGTACTATACTCAAATGTTTGCATCTTTCGCATTATTGTGATCAGCATGGAAATATCACTAAAGCTTATTAACATTATTGTAATCAACATGTTTTATGATGTTTCAAGTTTTTTATTCTTTGATGAATGTAGTCCAAATTGAATACAATAATAAAAGAAATCAATGAATATCTATTAATAGTTGTTTAAACAATTTGTATAAATAGAATAATTTCACAGATTTTTATTTAATATTTAGGCAAGTTTTGCGATATTGCACTATTAAAACTGTATGTTAGTTTAAAGGTATACACTTGCATTGGTTAGATAAAAGATTATAAATACCTTTAGACACTCTTTAGGAATATTGACAAAATCCAGTTCTTCACAGCAGAGTTGTTCCGAAATGTAGAGTTTATAAATTAATATAATAATAAACCTCCAACTGCACATTTGGGACAACTCTGCTCTGAAGACCCGGATTTTAGCAATATTCCAAAACAATGTCTGAAGGCATTTATGAACCTTGTATCTAACCAATGCAGGGATATATCTTTAAACTGCCCTACAGCTTTAATTAATAGTGCATTATCGCAAAGCTTGTCTGAATATCTATTAATACATTATTGTCTTAATGAGTAAAGCAAATAGATATATAAAATAATTGAATATAAATGCCTATTTTTCTTATGTCGAACTTGCATGGCTAAAGAACTATATCTATACGAGGGATAGCAGGGACAACAGGGATGTTCAACCTTTCTTCACAGCAGAAATCTTTCAATAATGAAAGCAACATGTAAGCTCAATCACGCGAAAATAATGATGTACTTTTACACTGACTTAGTGAGTTAGAAGAAACTTATTTCGTGTCGTGTCGCAGCCTCAATGTCACATTTTGTATTTGTAGACTTCTCCCTTCACCACATAACGTATCCATTTGCACGATCACCAATGCGAAATGCTTCTCATATCAGCCAGGATTATGACGATTGCCACTAAACGGGCGTATAATTTATCTTTGGTGGTATTCACAAAAAAAAATGACAGAAGCCTGTCAGCATACGACTTTATAGAGAAGATCTGTAAGGAGACAAGACCTCGATAGAATATGCAGTTCACAATCGATCATGTCCCTTTTCAAAATGCCCTAATTGTCACCTGCAATCCTCTATTAGACATGAACTCCGTAGACAAATAATGCAATCTGTTCTCCTCGTTATTCCTGCAGCCAGAAGGATAAAGTACTTTTGTATAATTACATAGTAGCCATTTTGCGGTGGTATTTTGATTTAAAACAAAGTGCAACTAGAAATTATGTACACGTTCCAGAATCGCAAAGCTAGCTTCGACAAAAATATTGCATTTTGTTATAAGAAAATGCAATATTACTACGATTCAACTTCGACAAAACAAAAAGCAATATTTTTGCCGCTGAAATTCATTGTTCTCTTTCTCAGTTTGCATGCACTTTGTAACAAGACAAATCTATTTCCTTTAAATCTCGGGATGCCAAAGTACGAAAATGTGTTCTTTGAGTCCCGTGTTATAATTCAGTAGCTTTTGAATACACTACAGGAAAAAAAATTGCGACATTTGGAACGATTAATGCCATTTTATTAAAATGTGGGCAGTTGTTAGTATACACTGAAATGCGCGATTGTAGACATTATCAGAAAGAAAGTATGGAAAATTACTACTTTACCTGCCCGGTAAAGTGGTATTATTAGTATGATGTTGAACCGCCCCGCACAGCAATGCATTCACGAAGATGGCAATGGCAGAAAAGACTCTCATACAGCACTATAATGTTCTCCTGAGAGATAGAATGGTAAATAGCACGAAGTCACTGTTCCATTTCAGCGACAGTTGTTGGCGCACCTCTTGGATGTTGTTGGAGCTGTCGGCATCATGTCGCAGACGTGTTCAATAAGTGGAAGGTCCTGCGAGTGTGTTGTCTATGGTAATTAGCTGAACGTTTTGCATGTGTAGATACTGCAGACTAATGCGGGCAGTGTGGGGATGGGCATTATCTTGCTGGTAAAAGGTTTCATGCTGCTGAACAAATGGGATAGTCACTGGCTACAAAATATAGGTAAACATATCGTTGGGAAGTTAGAGATTCCCTTATGATGACCAGTTCTGACCGAGATGTCCGACTAATGGCACCCCACACCAAGACAGCAGATGCTGGAGCTGTGTAACAATGTAGCAGGCACTGGGTGGCGTTCCATTCCTGTGGATGAAGGCGAACACGTTGCCTATTGTCGTGCTGACCACAACAAAAACGAGATTTGTTATTAAAAATCACGGAACTCCACTCTTCTTCATTACAGTTCTGTCTCAGGCGACACCACTGAAGACGTGCTTGCGTATGGCCAGATGGGAGGTGCAAATGCAGTGCCAGACGATGTGCTCGCAATGAAAACTGTAAAAGCCTAATGTTTACCTGGTAGGTATTCGATATGTTACCTGTTGCCAGTCCCTTTGCAGTTGCGTTATAGTCGCGAATCTGTCACGCAATGTCATGCACTGCAAATGGCAGATACCCAAATTTCGATACACTTGCATAACTTTTTGCAAGTAATGCATTTTTCTTCCTGTAGTGTATTTATTAATGCTCTAAACATATATACCCATCACTCGATTTATACGGTAGATACGTTCCACGAAATCACAGTGTAAATCGAAACAAACAACTTATGGAAAAATGGCCGATAAGTTTAAAAAATATCGCGCTCATGAAAAAAAAAAACTGTTGACAGTATTATTTATACATTTCTATTTCAAATTTCACTTCAACAGTACTAATAATTAATATATTCTCACATATTTCTTTCTGATTACCAAATATACTCATTATTAATGTATACGTACACTACTGAAATTTAAAACGAAATTTGAAAGAATAATATTAATGAAATGAATATAAATTAGAAATAAAGTACTTACGAATCATCTGTATTAATCTGTATAATAGTCTGCAAAGTTAAAAGTTGCTAAAAATGAGATAAATCGCGGTTTTTACTACTCCGAAAAATTTAGTCTAAAACTTAAGATCTCTCTGCCGGTTACAAACAGACTATTTCATTTAGATGTCGCGAAACAGATTGCATTAAAATGGCAAGAATATTCGCGAAAGAATATAAATATAGCTTGTCACAAATGAATTTATTAATATATAAATTTATTCTTAAAAATAAATTATATCAATTATAATCATTTGGTTGATTTTTACTTTGGGATGACAGTCTAATAATCTCCCTTGACGCTATATCACTCTTACTTCACAATATGTATTATATCTGCACCTATATATAAGAAAAAGATATCAATCCGTACCTTGTAAAACCGAATCAATCACATATAAATCGAAGCTGGTTGGATTTTTGACAGTGTAAATCAAGCACCGTTTAAATCGAGGGAGAAGTGCATATGGATCGTTCAAATGAAAAGTGGATAACTCCTGTATCCGGGAAATACGGATAACGGGATGGGTGATCTTTGTACTCTAACGCAGGGAAATGGGCAAATAATATAGAAGAAACTTCTTTACCTGAATGAGTGGAAAGTATCGACCTGAACGTGATCGACGACGATTGCAGACAAACCCCTGATGGGAACATCCAAAGTTGAAAAATGTTTAGTATGTTGACGTTTTAATTTGACCATAAAAGCCAGGCTTTCAGTTTTCGTACCGTGGTGTTATACCGTCAAGTCGATGTTGCTACTTTGAGCATTAGAAGACAGACAAATAATGGCGAAAAGCCCTCCGCTCCCATATTGTCAAATAACAATAAGAACATTCAACAGATATGGTCTAATGTGTTCCTAATGTACTGCATTGATTATAAAATATGGTCATGTACTCTGTGCACATAAACCCGGATGTTTATTATGAAAACATTTGGGTGTATTATTGTTCTTTGACAATATGGGTGTAAAAATCTTTATGGTCATCCGTAAAATCTCTTGCAGCCGAATGTAAACGTATATCAGTAAATATATACATTCGGATTATCAGATTAACTAACATCTCCTTCCCTGTTCTTCCTATACAAAAGACTGTGATAAATCGAATTAAAACACTGAAGGATGCTAGTGAAGCTGCTTCTAGTATATACACAATAAAGTAGAGATATTTACTCTGAACATTTAGGCTTTGCATACTTTTTCGGAGTTTCTGAAAAGCGAATCCGTCTTTGGCATTATAAAAATGCCGCCATATCTAAATAACCCTTTAACTTTGTAATCAATGATGCGCCATAAAAGTCCGAAGGGGGGAGGGGAGATTTGTTATGATCGAATCTCTGATATTCGAGCATTGTATTACAACATATCTGATATTTAAGCCCCACCCCCATTCATCTTTCCTGGATACGTCACTGTTTTTAATATTCACGATTTATCGCAGCTTTATTAATCAGCTATAATCTATTTAGCTTTAGCGTGTTTTCGTAATGCGGATCTCGAATTCATAGCAACCACAGACTTTATTTATATGGCCAAAATCGGTTATTCCTGTGCGACAAGGTCCCCATAGACTTACAGTTTGACATTCAGGTCTAACAGAACAGTCCAGAATTGATCCGGTTTACCGTACTGGTGAGTGGAATGGCAGAAGATACTGAACCTCCTGAACTGAAGTGTCAGCTGATGTTCGTAGCGCTATCTGTAGGCCGATCCTCAGTCCGTCCAAGTTTTCGTACCGTAAACATCGGTCTGGCCATCTCGTGGCCGAGTGGTTAGCGTGCTTGGCTACTGATTAGACGGACCTGGGTTCGAGACCCCGGTAATGGCATGGATGTTGCTCTGATCCTTCTGCTGAAGTGCAGACCATCGTCAGAGGTATACTACTATGGCGTATAAACTGGCAGGTTCCTGTCAGATCTCTGTGGTACTGCTTGAGGAAGTATTTATTCATTTTAAAACATCGGTCTTATCTGCTGTTCCCTACATTCATTGATTTGTGTTTTTTTGAAGATGATCCCATTGTGCGAAAGATTTCATGTTGTAATTCATTGAACACTTTCGTGAGAATCAGTCTTGGTTGCAAATAATACTGAAAGATTATTATGACAGAAGAAAACTAGAATAACGCATATTGCCTCTAGCTCATATGAGAATCTCGTTTTCAAAGGAATGAAGTTTTTCCTTTCCCTACTGTTCCATTCCTTAATATTCTAATTTGAGCTAGTGGATGATGGAAAAAATGCAAATAATATTTTATTACTAATTATGCAACATGAAAATATTCGTCTTTTAATTCATAAATTTAAAAAGCTGCATTTCGCAACCTCTATCAGAAAAATGGGTAGATTATAGCTGACAATGAAATATCTCCTAAAAACTACCACTGTTTCCTCAAATTTCTATTCTATACATATTATTTGGGAAAACTCGATAACAATGCTGCCATCTCATATTAAGTGATCTATAAAGATATATATATTAACACTAATAAGTATTTGAAAAAATACGAATTTTATTTCTTAATACCAATCAAACTAAAAAAAAGTTTTCCACTTATTATTTTCATTGTTTCCAATGGAAACTTCATGACGGTAACATTCACCACAAAAATTTCATATTTCTGTCATTAATAAATACATCGTTGCAATATTGGTTTGCAATTTTTGTAATTTTGAACCTTTTTCACCATTAGAGGGCGCAATTATAGTGTTCAAAAGATTCCGAAAGTGTAAATCATAATATTTTATCAATTCCTATTTAACCCTAAAAAGATTTTTTATATCGAAATACAAACAGTTATCTGCTAAAACAAAAAATCCCCCCACCCCTTCTTGGGTCTAAGATGCCAATTCATTGTTGCCAATGGAAACGTCATAACGTTCACATTTCAAAATTTCTAGCTTAAATACTATAAATTAAATAATGTTCGCAATATTTCCTCGAAAGTTTGAAATTTGCAAATTTTTCCACCGTTAGAGGAGGCAATTACAGTTTTAGGCAGATTTAAAAAGTGTGAATCGTAATATTTTATAAATTCTCATCTAAGGTAAAAAGAATTTTTCATTTAACTCTGAAAACAAACAATTATCTGCTAAAACTAAAATGGTGTGTCAACTCATTGTTGCCAATGGAGACATAGTGACGTTCACATTCCACCACCAAATTTTCGAATTTCTAGGATAAATATGTCGTATGCAGTATTTGTTTGAAATTTTGAACTTTTTCTCCCACTAGAGGTCGTAATTATAGCTTTAGAGAGATTCTAATGGTGCATATCGTAAAAATTTATCAATACATATTCAACACAAAAAGAATTTTTAATTTATGTCTGCAAACGAAAGAAGTTCGAAATCTAGAGACGGACAGACAGACGACAAAGCGAAACTATTATCTCATTTTCTTTGAAAACGAAATAAAAAATACGAAGTGCTGGTCGCAAAAAGTGAAACGAGTGGATCCTACTGCCAACAGGTAAACTCTCACAAAAAATAAGTAATATATGGAGCTCTTTTCAAAAAGAGGAATAATGAATTCTAAAGTGTCCAGCACTACTGCAGACGACGTCTACATACGTAAATTTTGGTACTACGATTATTTATTGTATATGATCGATCAGAATGTTCTTTTGAGTTCGTTATTCGGTATACAAGAAAGAGATAGTGAGGTAAGTGAAAGCAGAAACTAATAAGTTAATGATAATTCATTCATTCAAAACGTTTTAATTGTACATTACGTATTTAATTAGCACAATCCTCGCCAACATTTCGCGGGATGGAAATACATATTATTTTATTCGGTAGTCTTATAATCGAACTCGGGTCCTATTATAGCTGTAGACAGGAGAATAGTAAAACAAAATGCTGTCTAGAACTATAACTCGGTCCCATTAAAGATAGAGGCTGGATTTTGGAATGCAATTCGATATTTCGCAAAAGAACCCAATACGGAAAATTTGGAACCGATTAGACAATTTTCTGGGAAGTTCTGGTTCCCCGAATCTATTAAAAGTTTGTGAAATAAATTCTAATTTCAGTGGCGCTGATGGCAAACGACTTTCACTTTGACGACGACAAATATAGACTGCGGAATACACTCAGAGCCCCTATAAAATATGGCTATTTGTTATAGCTACTTGATTATCAAAACGAGTGACTGCTTCATTTTCGTCTCCTATTTTAGCTTCTTTTTATTAATAAAATTAATCTTTTTCTGTTTTGCAGATACTAATAATTTATTGCAATTTGCTTTTTCCGATTCAGTATTAATTGAAATTACTATTACAGTGGTTATTAAAGTCGTAAAAATATAAACTATATTGTCTTCTAAAGCGAGTATCCCATTATCATTGAAGTGATTTGCATTTTTATAGTTATAAAGATTGTAATACAACGAAGAAAAACTGAAATCCCCATATCAGGCAATAGTAATATTTCAAGTAATGCAGGTTATGATCAGAGGACAGGCTAAAAACTAATCTCCCACTTGTGTTTTATATGCAGCTATTTATCATGCGGTTTATTCTCTTGTGTCGTAAGAAACATTTCTTTAACTGTTTAAATGCGAACTATAAATATACGAGTGATTTTAATGTATAAAACTTCAATTTCTGAGAAGTTTAAATTAAGAATTGCCTTCCTTTTCAATAGCCATTTCTTACCCACATGGATTTTGATTTTCTATTTTGGTCGATTGGACAAACTACGACAGCTTATTATAATTCATCAAGCATCGCCATCCCTGGCACCATTCACTCCAAAGACAAAGGAAATTGAGCAAATGCCCTCATGTGAGCAACGTTTCCATTAGATCTCAAGGCAAAAAAAAGTGATGTCTGTTTAGGGTTACCAGATGCCAGTGTTCTTAAAAAAAACTAGAAATGAAGGACTAAGGAGGACAATGAAACAAAAATGGAGGACATGATCTTAATTTGTGAAAAAAAAATTTCTTTTCCTACTATATTATATTTCAGGTACCGATTAATAGTTGAATCAGAAAAACATAATACTTATTAAATATATTTTATAAATATATGATTGACGAGTTTCATTCCTTACTTGATAAGCAATCAAGCGTTATATTGCAAGTGGTACAAAGTAAATTATCTGGTGTTGCACAAGGTAAACTTTGTGTTTCTATGAACTCTGACTGAGGTATTGGTCAGCATCAGCATCGATTTGTCTTGGTAGGGCATGCTCTTGTATGAGAAGGTTGCTATAAATTAAGAGTCTTTTATATTGCAAAAACAAATGCTATCAACTTTCATAGTTCCATCTAGATGTCGGCGGAAGCAAAATTTTTGGCAGTTTTTTAAAACTCATACTGTTCCAATCTGGCATATAATTGAACATATTGAGATGACAGGAAATAGTAACTTTTACAGCATTAACGGGATTAATTTAGCATTCATGATTTGCATTTACAGTAAATTAGTTCACGGTTAACAGTAAATGATATTAAAATTATTGGCTCAAGAAATTTAAAAAATGAAATTCCAAAAAGGAGTGCTTTAATTTTAGCTTGAAACATGAGTTTATATAAAATTGAATTTCAGGTTTTTTCAAAATTCTGGGAGGACATGACATGAAACCTGTCCTCCTTTTGAAGGACATATGATAACCCTAGGTCTCTGGAACCCTTAAGGTGTTAATTAAAATGATGGACCATTTTTAAAATGATATTACCTTTCGTCTATATTTGCCATCTGTTTTTCCTTTTGACAAACAACGCTCGTTTTTTTGGGAGTACAAGGGTATACGCCGCATACCATTTTACGCATTTCACGGTTTATTAGTTACAGATTTTGGCAGAAGTGCAGGGTATTATCCTCAGCCGCCATTTTGTTTCATTTCGCCGAGGTGGATTAAAGTCAGAATGGTTAAAGTAGTCCGTTCCGCATCTACTTTGAGACACGTATTGAGTACATATATATATAATTCAAAGGATATATATAAAAGAAATATGCAGCGCTACATAAAAGAAAATCATGTTTCTGCACTTAAGAAAATTACTGAGAAGAATTTCATCAAAACAAAATTTTATCGTTACAAAATAAAGTTTCGTTTCGTATTTATAAAAACCCGAATATTAGATTTTATTATCAACTCTTATCGCTAAACAATAACACTTTGCTCTTTACTGAAAAAAAGCATAAAATAATATAATCTCATCAAAAGATTTCAGTAAAAACGTTTATCGCTAAACAATGAAACCTCGTTTCGCACTCAAAAAAGCCCTTAAAACAAATGTAAAAATTTCCTTAATAACACTAATCGCTAAAGAATCAACTTAAGCCCCAAAAATAAATAATCTCATTAGAGAGAACTATTCTTAAATAGTATATATCAGTCAAAAACAATAGAACATGCGGATGGATATCATATTGCAACTCAACGTTACAGGTTTTCCTGGGGAAGAGTACAACATGGTGGATGATGACCCTACAATGCACTGTAGATCAGATTTTAAATATACAGTTGGTTATATTTCTGTTTACTCCATTTTCGACTGGACGACAATTCTACAGTTACAAAAGCATAGAACGAAATGGTGATATTCTACCCATGAAAAAAGACTCAGATTTACGGTCTGTTATTAAACTTCTCTTAGAGCGATTTTATGAACTTTTTATGTTAATTAATATTTTTGTGTTACTTTCCCAGTAAACTACATACATTAAAATATATTTTAAACCAGCTACAATTTAACGTATTTCCATTCACGTGGACATTTTCTCAACTACCAGCAACTCCTACAACATAATTGTTTTCTAGTAAAGAAGCGCTGGTGAAAAACATGTCACTAAATATAAATGTTATTAATATTCAGAGAGAGAGAGATAAGTACAGACAATACTTTCCATATTTTAGGCTTAATAAAATTCCTAAGATTAAACTTCACACTAAACATGTCTGTTTTGAAAATCGATTAGTTTTTCGTAACGCTATAAAGATTACAAGATCATGAAAAGATAACTTCCAATAATATTATACGATTCCTTCATGAGAATAAGGTTTCTAATAAAACATCTAACAAATTATACGTGATACTTTCAATATTAATAATATTACCTTGCAACAAGATGAAACATTGACTGCAAAATCAGAAATCGCTCATTCTAATTCGAAACCAGAAATTGCTAATTTTCAAATCGTTAAATGCAGTTGCCAGTTTTCAAATTTAAATATCACAAATTGCTATAAATCAAACTCGTTACCTGTTTTCATTGGCCATTTGGGAATTTCAATGGATAAATCGGCTTAAATAAGGTAGGCAATTTTCTGATTAATTGAAATTATTAAGGCTTTTTCGCGAAGCTCTTGAAAAAGCAAAAGGCTGTATTTTGGCTAGTGTGTTGTATTTCTCTGTGTTTTTTCTGAGCTTTTGTTCACGAGAATTACCGAGAGCATGGGAGGGCAAGAGAGGTAAGAATTCTAACGTTAATAATAAAATGAAAATAACCACAGGAATACCGATAAAATCAACTGAAAAATAACAAATGAAAAATATTAAAAAGACATGTAAATAAATTAAATTTAATCTAGGAAAATAGATCAATGCCAACAAGTGACTTAACCAGTTTAATGGACAACTCGAACATATTTGATTTCCATAAAACTGATAAACAATTCACTAGAACTTAAAATATTACTGAATTGGATAAACATAATGAAATCCTCCTAACTGATACTATTGATGGCATAACACATAATTCTTCATATGAAGAATCGTTGCATGACTGTGATGTTAACATAATAGATGAGAATAAAAACATCACTATTCATAATAGTACATCAGAGGAACTGGCTTTGATCTTTTTTAATAAAAATCGCAAAGTTTCCGACCTAAATCATGGCCAGATCACTGATTCCTTCTTTTAACTTCTAAAAACGGATATTAAGTGGCGTTTTACCCGCAAGGGAGATATTATTTTATTCCCTGAAAACGACGATGATTTAGCTACTTTACAAAAGATTGATAACATCCTGGATATAGAGGTTGAGTCTAAAATTCCCTCTAAGGACTTCACAATGGGGAGATTGATGAATGTCAGCCTAAAATACACGGACGACGTTACTCCACAGTTTGAAATGTCGTAATGTATATAAGTCCGAAGCATGTCTCGATATATGCCCAACTCTTCCAATGATGAGTACTTGAAAAGATAGACTGATAACGATGTTATCTATTCTACAAACCAGAAGCTACCCAAGGTTATCAATATCGTTTTTTCTAAATTTATAATAAAGGGATATTACGGATCTCTGGCTGTTTGCGGAAATTGCTTTCGCTGGGGCAATATAGCAACATCATGCCGCAGCGCGACCCGCTGTAAAAGATACGGAGGACAGCACACCTACAGATTGTGTCAAAATAACGAACTTCATTATGCAAATTGTGGTGCACAGCATCCTGCCACCTATTATGCATGTGCTATTAAACAAATTGCGTGCAAAGTAATGATATTACAAACTACAATGCATTGCAGCTGGGCCGTCGCATTCTCTCTTGCCAAGAAAGATTCAGCGTACTCCCAGGGCCGTGGGAATCGTCATTTCAATCCGTCACAGAAGAATGCATCTAATGAAATGCTAACAGATCAAAGCGACTCAGAAAAAGAATCTTCAGATGAAGATGAATTCACTTGTGAACTAGCTTTAAGCAAGATGACAAAGACTGCATTTTTACGCAGACTGGACTCTTATACTGCATTGGAAGGAAAAAAATTAAATGAGTCTAATTCTCAAATAAGACAAAACGAAAAAGAACTA
Source organism: Ryuthela nishihirai (assembly GCA_038380435.1). Classification (NCBI taxonomy): domain Eukaryota; kingdom Metazoa; phylum Arthropoda; class Arachnida; order Araneae; family Heptathelidae; genus Ryuthela; species Ryuthela nishihirai. The sequence continues at coordinate 57,213,164 of JAWZYU010000026.1, forward strand.
TCGATACCCTACACTTCCAAGCAGAACATGTCCGAAAAAACAGTTCAAGTTGTGGAAAATTTAAAAAAAAATGATGGAAGTTACTAAAAACAAACAAAGAAAACTGAACAAAAAACATATGCTGAAATTGCCAAGATAAGGAATAAAAAAAAGTAACTGTAAATAAGCCAACATTATCTCCAAACGCTATTGCTGAACAAATAGACTCAAATAATGTCACCAATAATCTTATTATAGACTTAGTCTTACATCTGATAAAATTCATCTGTCCGACGGACGAAACTTACAAAATAATCAGTGATATTTTATCACAACTCAAGAACTTAAAAGCCAATAAATATTATTAAAATATTCTGCAATGAAATTTCAGAAACCTTCAATCCAAAAAAGAGAAACTAATTCTTTTTAGCGAATATACTAATGTAGACATCTTCGCACTTCAAGAAATCAAAACCAAAAAACATATTAAAATTTCTAACTATCTTTCATTCTTTTATTTCTCTCCGTTCAGTGTGAATGGAGTAAGTATAATTATTTATAGAAATATAAAACCGAAATTAATTCCAATTAATTTTAGTCATCATAATCTTGAAATCATTGTAGTACGAATTTTAATACATAATTTTCAATTCTCAATTATAACTATATATAATCCCGGTTTAGCCATTCCAGAAAAATTCATACATTATTTAATTAAACAAATTCCAGAACCAAACATATTTCTCGGGGATTTAAATAGCCATCATCCCTCATGGTTTTCTTATATCACCAACTATCCAGGTACTTTATTAAGTAAATTTATTTTCAACTCTGACTACATCCTATTAAATCGGAAAATTAGCACACACGAAAACCCTAATAATAAAAGATCCATAATTGATTTAATATTAATTTCTTCTTCTTTATCAGAATCATTTAAATGATCACTGCTCTCAGATACCAGAGGCTGTGACCATCGCCCAATTTTGTTAACTCATAACGTTAATTCGAAATTTCAAAAACTAATCTGTCTAACTAATTGGCCACTTTTTAAAATATTACTAGACAAAAGCATAGCAATAGATAACACAAAAGATTACAATACATTTTTTTTATAAATTTTAGATATAACTAAACCCACTTTTAAAACAATTCTAAATGAAATACCCAAGCTTACGAAAAACTTTTGGCATCTGAATAACTGATTGCAAATAATTATTGAAAATAAGGCTAAAAGAGCCAGAAATTTTAATACATAAATAAATTTAAAAATATTAATTCACAAGTCAGAAAAAAGTTAAAGGAAACATAGAGAGAAACTGGATGAACTTTGTGAGTCAACTTCACACAATTTCATCGAAACACAATTTATTGAAATAAGTTCGCCAAACGCGCAAAACGTTCCCATGGAAGAAGTAGCTATTCATAACAATATAAATTTGGCAGAAACCACAAATTCATTTGCTCATAATTTAATGATAACACAACAAGTAATCCTTAATAACTTTGAAAAAAATCTAAACAAAACAATCAATTCAAAACTAAAAAATATTAATTATTCAACTTCAATTGTTTATCAACCTTTTACAATTGACGAATTGAATTTCGCGATTAAAAAAAATTAATCTATTCCCAACGCCAGGAGCTGATGAGATTTCAAACAAATTTTTAAATTTCTCCCACAGGCCTGGAAAATAAAACATTTAGAAACTTTCAATTTCATATGGGAACAACACACTTTCTCCTTAACTTTTGGAAGCATATTTTAATTATTTTTCTAATTAAGCCTGATAAACCTGCAAAAGAAATCACCTCTTATTGTCTTCTCTATTATAAATATCTCTTTATTGCCCATCTCACTAAATCTATTCGGGAGAATAATTTTTAAAAGACATAATTGGTTCTTTGAATCAAACAATTGTTTTCCAACAACTGTTTTGGTTTTAGAAAAAAATTGTTCGGCTAAAGAATGTGTTTCTTTACTTTTGAAACACATAGTAATTGCAAAAAATAAAAAGCAAATTTTAGTGGCAATTTCAATTGACTTCACACAAGCTATTGATTCTGTCTAGTTAAATGGCCTAATTTATAAACTGTTAAATGTAAATCTTAGTACAAACTGTATTCTTTTTTTTTTTGAGAATTTCTGCATCGGACCTTGCAAGTAAAAGCAGAATTATATCTTTCACAAAAATATCTAATTAAATAAGCACTCTCCCACAGATCCATCCTCTCTCCAATTCTCTTTAATTTCTACATACACGATATCAATGACATAATTAACAACAATAACATCACATTTACAAGCCATGCTGACGATTTCATATTTTGGTCATCGCATATTAATGAAGATTTTCTCCAAAAGAAACTACAAACTCAATTAAACAAAATTATTACATACTGCAATAATGGCATTTGAAAATTAATGTTAAAAAAACTTTCTGCATTCTTTTCTACAGAAAAAGGTTATTTTTCCCCCAATTCGTTTTAAAAATTGAATGTGAAAAAATTGTACAAATCTCAAAAATTTAAATTCTCGGGATTCATCTTGATTCCAGATTAAATTGGCTTTTCCACTTGAATAAATTATATGAAAAAAGGATTAAAATTAACAAACCTATTAAACTTTTTACATTCAAATTTAAAGGGACACCACAATTTTATTTAATTACATTGTATAAAAACCTCGTAGGAGCCAAACTAGAATATGGCGAGAGACATGGGACATGGAGCTCTGACTTCGAACGGTCAAGACGTGTTTTCTAATCGCTCCTGGATTACTTCAAGTACTAATGCTTAGCTAACTATTTACTTAAATTTCCTATTAGCCTTAGGCAAGACTGGGTTAAAATCCTAGTGGAGCCTTTGCTAGGAAGGGTAGCTAGTATAGCTAATCTTTTACTTAAACTTGCAGTTTATTAGTTAGGGTTTTTACAGGTTTATTTTCTACAATGATGTGTTAATAAAGTCTCCGGCTTTCGACATACTAATCTACATTAGATAAGTATAAGTACAAGTCAATAGCAGACGTGAGTTGGCTGGGACCTCTTCTCAGACTTAACTCCGTCCTATCCATTGACCATAAGCTTTTGCTCTACGACATGGTCATACGTCCTATCATTTCCTATGCTTCCCCTATTTGGGCGAACACTACTGCCACGAATATCCACAAGATTCAGATCTTGCAGAACAAGATCTTGAGATGTGCGGTCGATGCCCCTTGGTTTGTAACTAACAGACAAATCCACAAAGATCTGGGCATCGACGGTATTTACTCTTATATTAAGTTTCTTTCACGTGGTTTCTTCGCGTCAGTCCAAAGCAATCCATATGAAATCATATACTGCTTGCTTGACTACAATCATGAAATCATGAATAGTTAGTTACAAAAGGCCTAAAATGATGTCTTTCAGCAAAGATAGTCATCCATTTTAGGTCTCTTGTGCATCCTTACTACTTTTATGTTGATTTTTATTGCCCTTCGGGGCCCACCTTTGCTGGTTTACTTTTTATTTGTGTTTACACTGATGCCAACTAGGCACATGTTCAGATGGAAGAGGTTATGGGTACCCATAACCTCTTCCATCTGGTACTCTGAAAATCAGTTTCCGATCTATGATCTATGTCGTGAGTTGGCCGCTATCAGCATAGGAAAAGTACGCGTAAATAGACGACTTTAAGTTGGCCGTTATTGCTGTTGGAAGAGTACTTGCTGATAGCCGACTCATCGATTGGCCATTATTGGCTTGGAAACATACTATACAAGTAAGCATTTCTTCTTTGAAAATCCTCCGTTGAGGTATTCTAGCTCTACGTTTTTCGCATTTTATTCCATTTTAGTCGCTACTGGAAATATAGCGTTTATGAAATTTTTCATTTTATTCGATTCTATTCGCTACTGAAAAGCAGCTTTTTTGTATTTTATCTTTCATTAGATTTGTAATTTTAGATTTATTCAGATATTTTATACTCATTTTTGAGTTTTAATATTGTTTTTGGACAGATTACTGTTATTTTACAGTAATTCTGTCCTTTTCAAATCCGGTCTGAGCCGGTTCTTACAGTTACAACTGTCAACTTTTACAGTTGCAACTGTCTATTTGATATTTGAAATTTTAGAATAGTTTGCAAACTTTTATGTAAATTTGTTCTATTTCTTTTATTTTTATCTTACTCATACTTATTTATTTATTTTCAAATAAATAATATCTGATCAATAATATAAAATCTGACATTCATGAAATTTCTATCCCGGTCCTGATAGAGAACTGCTCTGTGAATGACGTTAGTCCGGACCTCTCAGAGACCTCTGAAGCTCAAGTCTCTATGGATAGTTCACAACTGACTTATAACGCGCAAATTTGCACGTTTCTGTAGGAGAAAAATAAACTTCTGTTAGATTTAAACTCAACTTTGGCAAATTTACCTTCTATGAAGGAATTACACAGCCTTTTACCTGGTGATCGCGTCAAATTCAATGATGCAATATTGGAAAGGTTTCATCTTCAGAAAGATATTAACGAACCTATTTGCTCTGGACTTTGCTCTAATCAAACAATTGTTTTGGAAGTTGTTCAGGACTTGGATCTCGCCACAAAACATGGTATGGATTTATTTCAAGATATTTCTGATGCTGCCAAAAAACCTAAAATGAAGGGTGTTGGCAAAAACTTAAAGAAAGGACACGAGGGCCTTGTCTCCCATCACTGACTCTGCCTATGCCTCTAAGACCAGATTTCGGTCTTAGAGGAGGTATACTTGGACCCTACAGTTTCTGAAATGGAGGCTTCTGACTATACCGCTACTCCTAAAGGAAATAGCAATAATAATGGGAAAATACCTCCCATCATTTTACGTTCTCTTAATAACTGGCTGAACACTTGCAAAGAATTGACTAAAATTGCTGTGAAAGCTTTCACTGCAAAGACCTCTGGAGGAACGGTCAGATTACAAACCAAATGCTTGTCAGATTTTTTGAAGCTTCCAAGCAACAATTTCATACACACAAATTAAAAGAGGAGAAAAACCTCAGAGTGGTAATCAAAAATCTACCTAATGACATTACCACTGATGATGACCGAGTCGCCTTGGTGGACTTGGGCTTTACAATTATTAAACTCTCACAGATGAGACGAGGAAGAGACAAACCTCCGATCCCTGTATTCTTGGCAGAATTGCCTAAGGATGCTGTAAATAAAAAGATATACACTGTCATAGACCTCTTTCACCTGAAAATACATGTGGAGAGTTACAGGTCGAAGAAAACACCAACACAGTGCCATAAATGCTAGCGATATGGCCACGTGCAGAGTGGCTGTTTTATTCTGCCACGCTGCGTCAAATGCGCTGGAAATCATATGACGAAGGACTGTCTTCGTAAGAAGGAAGAGAGTCCGCCAAAATGTGCCAATTGTGGATTGGAATTCCAGAAAATTTGGATTCCAGTTGGATTTCCAGAACTTGCAATAAAAATGGTAATCTACTCTTAGATTATGCCAAGTCAAATGGCATCAACGTTGACGCTCCTAGCGAGCTTACCATTTTCTCGTTTAATTCCATGCATAGACCGGATGTTTTAGACCTGGTTATGTTTGGGAATTTTTTACCCACCTATGACCTTAGTGTTCATAATGATCTGAATTCCGATCATTTTCCGGTTGCCATTGGCCTTTAACTGTCTGTTACTATTGCTCCAGACACTTTTAGTGTTGTCAATTGGGAACTTTACGAAACAATTGTCAAAGAAAAAGTTTCTGGATCATGCAAATCTCTTTCTCTCAGAAAGATAAATGATTCCATGCTAACATTTACTGATTTGTTGACTGATTCCAGAAATAAGGCCAGTACTCTACGAAAACCTCACAGAGACTTTTATATTTTTCCTAAGGATCTATCGGATCTTATTAAATTTAAAAACAGAGCCAGATATAATTGGCAAAGATCCAGAGATACTCACGATAAAAATGTTTATTACTCCCTCAAGTTTGAGGTTCGACAAAATATCAAGGATCACCGTAGCTTTATATGGAACAAAAACTCAGCTCACTCTCTACAAGTGACAATTCTATTTGGAAGATGGTTAAATCTTTCAAGAACCCTCGTTCTAAATTTTCCCTCATTCATGGGGAGTCAGGTTTATGTTACATCGAGGATGATAAATCCGAAGCATTTGCTGATGCCCTTGAATTACAGTTTCAAGAGAATTTTGTTCTTTTTGATCATGTCACCTGTGAAGAGGTAGAAGAAACTCTTTTTCGTTTCGGACAGGAAGAAAGATAAGAGCTACCCTTTACATCTTCTCTTGAGCAGTCTCAAGCAATCAAGAAATTGAAACCTAACAAGGCTTCAGGCCCTGATAATATTTACTAAAGAATGCTGAAACACCTTCCGAAGAAAGCCATTACGCATCTCTGCGGGATTTTTAATTTCCTTCTCCGTCACCATGTTTTCCAGAAGCCTGGAAAAACGCTTATGTCGGACTGATGCACAAACCAGGAAAAGACCCTGTGTTTCGTGACAGCTCTCGACCAATCAGTCTGCTTTCCTGCCTAGAAAAACTGTTTGAATGTATTATCCTCAATAGATTGGAAGATTTCCTCTCAATCCATCCTGTCTTACCTGAAACCCAATTTGGTTTCAGGCGTAAAAGATCGACAGATCATCAGGTCCTCAGAGTTGTGGAAACTATTTCTGAGCACTGAACAAGAAGGAAACAGTTGCTGCCGTCTTTCTAGACGTGGCCAAGGCTTTTGACCGTATCTGGATGGACGGACTCATTTACAAACTCTCCAAGATTGGAATGTCTACGGGACTGACCTGTATCATTCAATCATATCTCTTAAATCGAACATTCCAGGTTCATATTAAATCTTCCATTTCTACCAAGAGAGTAGTGGTCGCTGTAGTTCCCCAAGGCTCTCTCCTAGGCCCTATTCTCCTCTCATTATATCTCTCTGATATTCTTGCATTTGAAGGAGCATTGAGAGGATTTCCTGCATTGAGAGGATTAAAATTCCTCTAACTTTACACTTTTTAGATGAACAATTCAAGTGGCAGGAGACTGTCAAATATTTGGGAGTCACTCTGCATCAGAAGCTTAAATGGGATCCCCATATACACGGGATCATCACAAAAGTTAACTCTGTCAGATGTCAACTGCGGACTCTTCTAGGAAGAAACTCAGTATTATCCATTAATAATAAAATACTAATTTATCACATGGTCAGTCGACTTATGATATCATATGCTTCCCCAATTTGGGCGAACACAACTCCCACGAACATTCACAAGATACAGGTCTTGCAGATTAAAATCCTGCGATGTGTGGTCAATGCCCCCTGATTTGTAACCGAGAGACAAATGCATAAATATCTGGGCATTGATCATATTTACACATATCTTAGGTTTGTCTCGCGAGGTTTCTACGAGTCAGTGCAGAGAAACCCGCACGAGATTATATCCTGCCTTCTGGACTACGCTCATGATGTCCTTAACAGATACAAGAGGCCTACGATGATGGCTTTCGCTAAAGAAAGTTGTTAATTTTAGGTCTCTTGTGCATCATTACTACTCTTTGTTTTATATTTTTTTGGCCTTTGGGGCCCACCATTGTGTGGTTTACTTTTGTTTGTTTTTTCAAACTGATGCAAATTAGGCATATTTCCAGATGAAGAAGGTTATGGGTACTATTGTACCTGGTACTTCATTTTATGATGTAACGACCTACAATCTACGATCTACTAGAATATGGCATGGAATTCATATCTGGACCCCATCTCTCAAAATTAAAAAAAATTAATACTTTTCAAATGAGATGCATGAAAATTGCATTAGGCCTTTCATATTTCTGCTCCACAATGTCTATTATCGCTAAATCAGCTAACCGACCTTTCTAAATTAGACACAAAATTCTCCTTATTAAATGCATTCTGAGACTTCATTTTAAACTTCCATTACATCCTTTGTATCAAAATTTTCAAAATGGACCTACTATAAATTTATACAAAATGACTCATAATTGATTGAATTTTTGAATAATAAACTGGAACAATTATCTAAAGGAGACATTCCTGATTTAATAACTGTTTGGACACATTCCATACGTAATATTATTTCGGGAATTCCTTCCAGAAATTCAAATATATTATATATGCAGAAACAGCACGAATTCTATTTAACAGCTATGATGATGAAAACTTCAATAACTTCATCAAAATATTTACAGATGAATCTGTTATATCAGACTCGGGTTCAGCAGCGGCCGCTTTTTATGCTCCATATTTTCAATTTTACAAACTTTAAACTTCCTTTTAATACACTAATTTTACACGCTGAACTATTTGCCATAATTGAATCTTTTAAATGAATTTTATTAAATTTATCAAATTCCAATATAGTAATTTTTGTTGACTCAAAGGGAACAGTGTACTTGTATTCTACCTTTGAATTTTGCATACTTTCCTGTACAAAATCAAGCCTGGTTGTATACAGCAAAGTAATATTGATCTTTAATCCAGCTTGTAAAAAAGTTTGCAAGTTCGAAATTTACTTGCAAAAAGTTTTTACAATTATTTACTCCTCTTATTCAGTAAATTAGAGCTTGACATTCGTTTTCTTTTGTGAAATTCATGTAAAATTTCACAATATTAGCGACCACTAATATTTAAAAAAATGGATTGAACAAACAGAAACACCGCAAGTCAAAATTTCTCAATCGGATCTCTCAGAGACACAAAAGTTTGGAAATTCGAATGCAGTAACGACTCCCATACCGGCCCGCACAGAGGCATCCGAAGATGTAATTTACAAATCGACCACCAAGAGAGCTCGGATTCTGGGAAAACTATGCATGGCTGTCAAATCAATCAATGATCAGCAAACGAAAATTTTGAAAGCACTCAATAAAAAGATTGAGTTGCTTCTTTCACATCATGCTATTAATAATATGAGTCCAGAGCAAGCTGAAGAACTCAACCATGCCATTTTTCAGGGTTTTTATTTAGAAAAAGCAATAAAAGAGCACAACTTCTCTGAGGAGTGTTACAGTAATGCTATTATGCAGCTCATTGCTGCCACCAGTGTTGATATTACGGATCCTTCACCTGTTGAAGATAATGACCAATGTAAGTTAGATGAGAGTGATCAAGGTTTCAAATCTGTTAAAAAGGGATGCTAAAGGCTCTTAAATACAGATGAACCTTGTATCACTAGCCAAAACAAGTATTTCTTACTCTCTAGCCAGTGTGCTTCAGAAGAAGAATATGACATAAGTGACGATGTAGGAACATCCTCACAAACACAGGTTTCCTCGCTTCAGAATAAAGTTAAGAGGGACAAAATACCACCAATAGTTTTGAGGCAACCTAAAAATTGTCTGAACACTCATAAAAAGCTGGTATACTGGCTGTGAAAGCATTTTCAGCAAAACATTCTGGTGAGACCATTAGAGTGGAAACGAAATGTAGCCAAGACTATAGAAGTTTTATAACTTCTTTCAGAAAGAAAAGTTCGCTTTTCATACCTGCTAGCTGAAGTCAGAAAACTATTTAAAGGTGCTCATCAAGAACATTCCTGATGATATCACCTGTGAATAATTGGCTGAGGAACTGTCCGGAATGGGCTTCACGTCCCTTACAATTTATCAACTTAAGAAATACAGGGACAAGACTCCCTCACTTATATTTCTCATTGAATTGGCAAAAACAGATGCTAACAAACAGATCTTTAACCTAACTGATCGTTTCCATCTAAAGAGCACTCTTGAGTCCTTTCAAAGGAGGAAAGAATGAACACAATATCACAAATGCCAGCGTTGATAACAGCCACACCCAGGGTAACTGTTTCAACACCCCTAGATGTGTGAAATGCGCTGGCAACCATCTTACTACTACCTGTGCCAGGACACACAAGGATGGTCTACCGACCTGTGCTAACTGCGGGAAAGATCACACAGTCAATTAGAGAGGCTGTAACATTTTTCCAAAACTTCCCAATAGAGGAGTACCTTTGGAAAAACCGAAACAGGCTGAAAATAAGGTACCCCAATATGCACAACCCAATAAGAGCTATGCACAAGCTACCAGATCTCCTGAAGAGATTCCCGGAAAATCTCACACTGTTCCTCCAGCTACTAAGCCTTCACACAAAGGAAAGGCCACAGTTAACGTACCAACTAAAAAGAGCAAAGCAAATGAGGAGGAATCGTTTGACTTTGCTACGGAAATTAAGAATTCTTTAGGAAATTGAATTTCGGTAATATATTGCTCAAAGTTAAAACATTTCGTTTAAGATGGCTAAGGATTGGACTGAGAGGATCTCAGTAGGCGTCCAATCCTTTGATTTTGTTGCATCTCTCTTGGACGGTTAAGTGACCCGGACTAAAGATCCTTGATCTATTACGATCCTTGGTTTTTTGACCAATTCAGGCGTCCAAAGATATGGTGTTTGAAACTCGCTTGCTTTACTTTTAGTTGTGTTTGTTTTTAGTAAATTTGTTTTGCCCTTGTGGCCCCTTTGGAGTTTATGTTTTTTAACATTTGTTATTGCCAATCAGGCACTATTTTAGACTTCGAGATATAAGCCCTAGGCTTCGAGCACAATAAATTAATTCAAGATATCAGGTATCAGATGTTAAAGGGGACACCCCTGATAGTCTGAAAACTTCCTCCAGAAAAGAAATTATTTGTTTATAAGACTCTTCTGCGACCAGTTCTGACATATGCCTCACCAGCGTGGGGTAATACTACCAATACCAATGTCAGGATGCTTGAGAGCTTCCAAAATAAAATCCTAAGATCTTTGGTCAATGCTTCCTGATTTCTGAAATATAATACCATTCACACTGATTTGAGCACTGACCACATATACACTCATATTCGGAACCGATATCCGCAGAGCTTTTTCGAGGCAGTGGAAGATAATCCTTATGATACAATTAGATCTTCGATTGATTATGATCCATTGTTTTTGAACCAATTCAAGCGTCCTAAGATTGTGGTGTTTGACACCGGCATGTTTAACTTTTAATTGTGCTTCTTTTGCAAGTTTGTTTTGCCCGTGTGATCCTTATGGAGTTTAGGTGTTTTATTTTTGTTATTGCCAATCGGGCACTATTTTAGACTTGGAGATATAAGCCATAACCTTGGAGCTCATAATACTAATTAAAGATATCAGTTATTAGATTTTAAGGGAGATATTAATTTAGCACCAAGAACTCCTTTTGACCGTGCTTTCAAGCTGAACATTTTGGTATTGGTTAAGTGAATGTCGAAGACTCATTTTCTCCCTCATATCAAGGTACCTTGATTATAAATAGGATGTCTTTCAGGCATTAGAGAAAGGCTAATCTTTGTAGAGTTTGTCCTGATTTCGACGATCTAATTTGAGCTCAGTAGTAGTTAAGACTACTAGATCTGTCAAGAAAAAAAGTAAAGCCATGGCTCTGCGCCTTCCAAGGATATTAGTAAACCTGAGAAAAGAGATGTAGCTATTAGGTTGACAGACCTTGTTGAAATAGAAGAGAACCCTGTTTCTGAGCCTGACGGACATGATTATAATATGATAGATAGCGATTTTGATGATGACAACATAGGTGAATTCCAGGTGCCCTCCCTGCAGCCTGAAAAAAATTTGGATTTCTTTACAGTAATCAAAAACGGGAAAAATAAAAAGAATTGGACAAGCAAATCGTTACAAAATGTAGAAAACAGGAGAATAGTTTCAATTCTGTCGTGAATCAAAGAGGTTAAATTCTTTAAATGCACTATAGGTAACAAAATCACTTGAAAATTTCATGGATTTTATAGTTAAAGGAAGGTTTCCCAGAAAAGGTAATCTGCTTATTGACCTTGAAACACAACAGAAAGTTGAAAAACTGAAAAAGCTTAAATCAATGTTGGGCTTGAATATTTCTTGAAGTTTTCCAATCAGAAATTTCAAAACAATGGGGTGAATTTCGGATGTTTGCGAGGATTTGTCCGAGACAGGATTGTCAGATGCTCTAAAGGAGCAAGGAGTTAAGCATTGTACAGTCGCTCAAAAAAATATCCGAACACCATGGTTGATTACAGAATTCAGAAAAATATCTGGCAACGACTTTTTTTAGAAATTAGTGATCTCGCAACCTTCGTGTCACGTGACACGAAGGTTGCCAGATCACTAATTCCGAAAAAAATCGTTGCCAGATATTTTTCCTGAATTCTGTAATCAATCATGGTGTTCGGATACTTTTTTGAGCGACTGTAGAAGTATGGTCAGATTTTTCGAAATTGGGCAAAGGCGTCCCACCTGAAAGAATAATTACTAATAATATTGCGCTAACTTTTTCCATAAGAAAACTACCACGTAATATTTATTTAGGAGCTTGATATTTCCTGTTAAGGAGTATTTTAAACCGTCTATTCTTTTCTTGAACTGCAATGAGCATAGGCACGAGCTGCCATGTGCAAAAACGCAATAAAATGTAAAAGATGCGCAGGAGACCATAGAAATAAAGAGCGCATTGCTGGAGCATTCTGTTGTCCTAATTGTGACCTTGATCACCCAGCCATATACGCAAAGTGCAAGGAAAAATCAAAAGCTTTTGAAATTAAAAAAACTACAAGTGAAGAAAAATATTTCATGGGCAGAAGCTGTCATGGGGTATAACTCTTTCCATCAAACTTTCAACGACACTAAAGTTGTAACCTACCCTAAAAGACAAAATTTCAGGCCTCTTCTGCCCCTGTTTTTGCATGATTTTCCAAAGCTTTCTAGCTGTAGAGAAGAAGAAGATGCCGCCATTGACAAAACACAAAACTATGTTGACAAATTGGTAGTTCTTGCCCTCAAGTGCATCGATTTCATTAATGCAAAAGTTTCATTAAACGAAGCAGAATTTAACTCCTTAAATGATATGAAACACCAAATCCAAAATGGCCAATTTTAAAGATTCTTATAATAGTGTAAAATGGAACTGTCGTAGTATTGGAAACAAATATTTTAATTTAAATATATTAATTTCCCAATACCATTTAAAAGTCCTATCACTTCAGGACATCTTTCAGAAACAAGTGAAGTTTTGTTTGTTACCAGAAGAATAAAAACAGAGAAGAGGTGGAGTGGCTATACTTGTAGAGAGAACTTTAATTCAAAAGCAGCTTGTTTTACCTGATAATCATTCATTAATGGAAGCAGTTGCTGTTCAAATAAAGATTTATAATAAGAAATTCACTATTATTTCTTGCCATAACAGAGAAGAAAATGTTCCTTTTGAAGTATTTTACGGCTTATTAAAGGCCTGTCCTCTCCCTAGAATATTATTGGGCGATTTCAATGCCCATAACACTCTGTGGGAATTAAAAATTTAATAAATTTTTGCTTCCGCCGTCCCATGGCCGAGTGGTTAGCACGCTTGGCTACTGATCTAAGGGACCTGAGTTCGAGCCCTAGGTAAAGCATGTTTGTGTGTGTCGTTTTTCGGCTGAGGTCCTGCCATCCTCACAGACCTTCTACTGTGGCATATAAACTCACAGGCTCCTGTCAGACCTCTGTGGCAAGCAGCTGCTTGAGGAGGTATTTATTATATTTACTACAATTCTCAGGGGATGGGGAGCTTTTTCCAACCAATTCCAATCAGTATAATATTTTTCCTTCCATTTTAGCGGTTTTAGCAAATTTCCTCAAACGTACGTTTAATAGATGTAATTTAATTCAGGCGGGTTCAACCCGCGGCCCTGGACAGCTAGTAATGCGATCCACAAAATCGTAAAACTTTTGTGTTTACGACATAAGCTTTCAACATGATTATGTGATTTTCAGCGAGTTTTTAATATCCCACTAGTTTCATGTTGCCCTTTTTTTAATTTTATAATAAAAAACATAAGAAAATAAATGAAGATTTATTATTCATATACATTAACTATATTATATATTTTATGTGCGGCCCAAAACAATTCATCTTCACTCAATGTGGCCCAGAGAAGTCAAAAATTTGGACACGCCTGCTTTAATTTTTCCACTCCTTTCCTGTTATTAGAATTATCAAAACGCATAAGGTCAGTTCCCTCTTTCCCTCCATAGATCACTCCATGGGTAAGTTCCCCCCCTCTCTTCATAGTTCGCGCCATGGGTAAGTTTCCTCTCTCCATAGATCGCTCCATGGGTAAGTTCCTTCTCTCTCTCCATAGATCGCTCCATGGATAAGTTCCTTCTCTCTCTCTATAGATCGCTCCATGGGTAAGTTCCCTCTCTCTCTACATAGATCGCGCCATGGGTCAGAGCAATTGGGATCAATGGCGTACCCATAAACTAACAATCAATAGGGAGACACTTTCGAGTCTTATTTAACGTACTTCAGGTCTCAGCTTTTCGACGACTGCCTTAGAAGATATGTAATTCTGAAACATTAAGGGGTGAGACGGTATTATCCAATTTGATACTCCACTGATAGTAAAGAATAATAAGTGCAACCTTAGGAAAAGACGAATTTAATGAGTGATCTTTTTTTACAAAATAATCTGTCAGAAAATAAACATTCAGTGAAAGCTTTAGTATTCAACATGGACAACATGAATTACAACTGAAATATGAAACTAGGCCAAAGTCGACTTGCAATGCACGTACTGTTTTTATATGTATGATGATACTACAGGTTTGGATCTCAACCTGAATATAACATTTTGACTTCTGTGGGTCATTCGGCCTATTTCGCTGAATTATTAGCTAGTACTGTGGAGTATCCTAACCCTTCTTCTTATAATTAATTAGTTATTATTGATTAAAACAATCGGCCTGATAAAAAAGAACAGGAAAGTACGTAAAAAAGCAAACAGATTGCCTTTCAAACAGCAGGAATGCCACAGAAGCCTGTATGAGATTATAATGCTGATATGGAGATCTGAGAGGAAAGGCGGATCCCAGCAGTAAAATAGGAGGTCCTAATCTGCCATTCATTACAATATTTCTCTACTGATAAAAGGGACATCGGTTCGAGCCCAGAAGAAGCTTAGCTCTTTTTCAATGCTTGCTAGACATCAACTGACTCAACGAGACAGGTTCTCTCGACTGTGTATCGACCCATGAGTTTCGCCTACAATTGTGCTCAGGTAATTTCGTTTCAAGTGGAGTTCCCCAAACTAAGTGCATCGACTCATTGATGAGCTTAAGAACTTGTCATCGACCCCCAATGATTCGGAAATATCAAGTACCAGAATGCAATTCCTTTTTAATGATTTTGAAACACATTTACTAGAACGTAGCTTCAGTTCAGTGATTTTGAAACAGAAGTGCCAGAACAGCATTACGATTTCATTTTTTGCAGTGATTTTGGTGATTTTTTCCTCCTATTCGAATAAGTCAAGCCTCTCCACTGACGTGTAAAATATACTCATATCTCAGGAAATAAGTGAATTTTTAAATCATTCATGCAAAAATATTCGTGCGATAGGCAATATTTCGAATTTAAGAATCGTCCTTGAAAGAGCGTTTCTGCGGTCCACAGGCCGCTTCGGCCCAGTTTCTCACAGTGTGCGGCCATGAGTGCATTCATACGATTTGTTAAGCCCTCGGATTTAAAACTACCGCAAAACAAAGTATAATTTATATGCAAAATCTAAAAATTATGTTCCTTCAATGTTATGAATTTTCCTATATTTGCACAAGAAACATTCGCAAGTGTAAATGAGCATTACAATTGATCAATGGATTCTGATGATCAGTCAGCAATCGACATTCAAACGTATTCTGGACTTTTTTTGGGAGGAGTACGATTTCCCATTCGTTTCAGATGTGATATCGCATGCACATTTAAAAGAGCTTTTCACTTGAAGCGAAACGAAGGAGGTATAAACCCTTGGTGTATCTCCCATTCAAGCCTCCTTTATATAATCTATCGTAAAATTGTCTTTTCTGTGTTAGGAGACATTACCTAGCTGACCTTTCCCTTTGTGATATGGTTGTAAACCTCTTAGTTGTACACAGAAATTCCGTTACCTTCATCTGGTGGGGAGCTAATACACTCTTCATATAAATTTCAACTTCGATTTGTCCAACACTTATGGAGGTCTCAGTTGGTAGTGTGTCAGGATAATAATCCCAAATCTGCTAACTTTGCGATTTATCTCTGCAAAGCCCTACACACTGTCCATAGTCAATAGGAGACATTGGTGGATTTGGAACGCCGCCTTTAGTCGGATGGAACGTCAATCCGTGATCCTTTGTGTTGGAGACATTTGCACATTAAGCAGCTTTGGACGCGGTCAGTATCTGGGATCAATCACCGAAGTTAAGCAGCTTTGGGCGCGGTCAATATCTGGGAGGGTAACCAACCTGGGAACACCGCGTGCAGTTGACAAAAAAATCTGCTGAGGACATGCCATCGTCACAGATCCCTCTATTATGGCGTATTAAATTGACAGGCTCTCTGTGGCAAGCAGCTGCTTGAGGAGGTATTTTACTTCTTTTCATTTATAGTTAATGATAAAGAAAATAGTTCATGAATGAGGCCAAAAGAGGATTTAAAATGATTAACAAAAAGTGCGTCGTTATTAACCGGTATAACAACCGGTTGTAAAATATACTGAGTTGTAATCGTCGACCTGGTGATCAAGGGGTTTGCACCCTTCGCTTCAAATATATGGGACCTGGGTTCAAGACCCTATAGCTATGAATTTTCCTTCTGGCATTGTCTTTCTGCTGAAATCGTGTGTTCAGATTCTTTTCTTAAATTGACATGTTCTTATGAGACCAGTGAGAAAACAGCTATTTGAGAGGTGAAAAAAAATGAATCAACTAAGATTTAATTCTTTAGTGCTTTTTCATTTTACAACATCCCTTGGAATTTAACCTTCGGTGTCTCAAGTTATAGTATTTGTATACATACTAGATACGTCAAACTGTTTCGGTTCCGAAAATATCAGAATCATAATAATTAAATAAAAAAATTGATTTTCAACATCTGATAAATATTATTATCAACTTTTTAATTACACAAACAATAATTTTGTATTAAAAATAATGCTAAAATGTGATTTCGGTTTTTACTTTGACGAACAATGGCTGTAGAATTGAACGAAAAAGCCCAGCTGATTCGCATTATATATGCAAGCGAAGTTATTTTAAGTTGATGTTCCCTTTGTTGAAAGCTTTCGGAGGTCAGAAATCGGAGAACAGAAAGAATTCTTCCAGGTCCATCAAAAGACTGGCAATTAGACGGCTGAACAATTAGAGCTTCCTCTTAATGGGGAAATGAAGCAAGAGCATCAGATAAGGAGGCTTTTGGGCTGGAATAGTAACCAATTAAAGCATGAACGTATCATACTATTAAAGCATGAACTTTAATAGTAATCAATTAAAGCATGAACCAACCCTTGACCAAGGAAGAATTTTAATTCTGTGGTCAATGGAAGGAGAGCTATGCACCAATCCCCTGTGATGATGCATAGAACTGGCCAGGCCTAGCACATAAAGTCGGACCCCGCCTTCTCGTGGTGCAGACCGTTAATACCTTTCAAAAGAGATACTCTCTTGTGGAAGTGAACGGAAGGGCAGAGCTGCCAGATTAGTGTGGCCTACTGATCTGGACAACTATGGCTACTTTTCTTTTTTTTCTACCCTGCTGAGGAGTGGTCAACCACACAGGGTCCTGGTGCTGACCATATAAACCTACTGGACTGGACAGATATATGGCTCTGAGCTTGATTATGGATCCTGATTTTGCTGCACTGGTGGGTTTCTGTGGAGGGAAAATCTTCCGCTGTGTTTTCTGTTTGTTTGTGGGTTGACAGCCCCATGTGAATAGATTCACAGGATATGTTTATCACCTGGTGGAAAATCCTGAGCAAAGGTTATCGCAGACACCTGAACTCTTTGCTTCTATTGGCATCGTCAAATTCTACATTGGAGGAAGTCTTCCAGTGTAGATGGCTTCAGCCTTTAGTGGTGGGGGAACGGGTCTTTGCCCCATGTCTGCGATTAGGGGGCTGTTTGATATTGTCGGCATTCCCTCTCTCAATAAACATAGTTTCTTTAAACATCCCACTAACCATTTTCTCTCCATAGGTAGTTGGAATGTGAGGACTCTGCACAGAGCTTTTTCTCTTGATATCCTCACACAAGAATTCCACCGTTATAATTTAGATTTTCTCGGCCTGCAAGAGACCAGATGGACAGAAAAAGGATAGATTCTTAAAAATAATCTTAAATTTCTCTTTTCAGGGAGGGAAGATAACAAACATCAGCAAGGCGTGATTCTGCTTCTCAGCAGACATGATAGTGATGCGCTTCTAGGATATGAGTGCATTAATGAAAGGTTTCTTACAGCAAAATTTCAGACAAGCGTTAAAGACTTGAATGTTATCTGCTGTTATGCCCCCACTGCCGATGAGGATGAGAAGAGGATGCCGATGAGGATGCCGATGAGGATGAGAAGGATAGGTTTTATGGACAAGATATTTTGAATTCTGTCAAGAAAGGAGATATTACCCTTGTTCTAGGTGACTTCAATGCCAAAGTTGGTGCTGACTCTGACCTTTGGGGAGGGGTGATAGGCCCTTTTGGTATTGGTAGCTGCAATGGCAATGGGCAACGTCTCCTACAGGTAAGTAAACTCAGTGGATTCAGAATAACTAACACTTATTACAAACACCGCGACATACATAAGTACAAATGGGTTTCACCTGATGGGCTGCATAAAAACATGATTGATTATATATTAATTAACAGCAAATGGGCTAGTTCTGTTAGGAATACCATGGCATATAGGGGAGCTGAAATTGGATCTGACCATTACCCTGTTAAAAGTATCTTGCAACTTAAACTTAAAAAGTGTTGTGCTAGGGTTAAAAATTTTGCTTTTAATACTGAAGCTCTGAAAGACCCAGTTATAGCCAAAGCTTACCATGAGAGGTTACTTAGTCATTATGATAGTCATGGTATGCTTACTACTGAAGTTGAGGAAGAATGGGATCATTTCAAACAGGCTTTTTTGGACAATAACAGTACTTTTTTTAGGAAAAAGGGATCACAGGAGGCAGAATTATTTGAGTGATAAGGCACTTGAGCTTATTTCAGAAAGAAAGAACTGCAAGAATGTCCTTAATCAATACCCTATCTGTCCTAATAGAAAGCATTACAGAGAACTTGATAAACGTGTAAAAGATCAGTTAGCTGCTAAGAATCTTTGGCTTGATGGCCTGGCTGACAAAGCTGAGGAAGCAGTTAGATAGCACAACAGCAGAGAGCTGTTCCAGATAGTTAATGTTTTGTGTGGTAGAAAACGAACAGGTATACAGGGATTGAAGGATAAACAAGGTAAGGTTATAGAAGGTGAGCATTCTGTCATGGCTAGGTGGGCTGAGCATTTCAGTGATATTCTAAGCAATGCGGTTAGTTCTACTCCCATTGTTTGTAACGATGATAGATGCATTGGCGGCTTTAATGTTGGCCCTATAACACAATTTGAAGTTAGTTTGGCTATTTCTAAACTTAAACTTCATAAATCCCCGAGGGTAGATGAAATTACTACAGAAATGCTCAGAGCTGGGAATGTTTCTGTTACCACTTGGATGACTGAAATTTGAATATCTTTTGTGATAAAGGCATAGTTTCTAAAGATTTTACCAGAGCTATTATTATCCCTATTTTCAAAAAAAGGTGATCGCAGTTCTTGTGATAACTATAGGGATATCAGCCTACTCTCTGTTCCAGGTAAAGTTCTTTCCATGATTGTACTTAATAGAATTAAGAATCTGGTTGACAGGCAATTGCGTGATGAGCAATGTGGATTCAGAAGTGGTTGGGGATGTGTTTCTCAGTTTCACTTACGCAGATTCTTGAGAAATGTTTAGAGTTTCAGAAACCTTTGGTTGCTAGCTTTGTTGATTTCAAAAAGGCTTTCGACTCTGTTGATCGTCATATTTTGTGGTTGATCGTGAAATCATATGGTATACCACACAAGTTAGTTAACATAATGAAAGCTCTCTATAATAACACTGAGTCCTGTGTGAGAGTTGGTAAGGCTTGTAGCAATTGGTTTAGCATTACTTGTGGTGTTCGACAAGGGTGCATTTTGTCTCCTTTTCTCTTTAGTTTGGTTATTGATTATGTTATGCGAAATTCACGTCAAGGGAAAGATGTTGGCCTTAAATGGGCTGGAGATACGAAAATTTCTGATTTGGATTACGCTGATGATTTGGCCCTTTTGGCAAATGATGCTGACGAGATGAACTCTTTCATTCGAGCGTTGTTGAGACTGGTAGTAGAGTAGGTTTGGTTATAAACAGAGAGAAAACTAAAGTGATGAAAATTGGTCAGGGAGGCTGTGATTCAGTTAATCTGAATGGTTGCAGTCTTGAGCAGGTGTCACAGTTTAATTATCTTGGGAGCTATGTAGCAGATAATGGTGACGTGCGGCATGAGATTAACAGACGAATAGGGATTGCTGCCGGGACTTTTAAGAATCTATGGAAAGTGTGGAGAAATAAGCGTATACACCTAAAGACTAAAATTAGACTGTATAACAGTTTGGTTCTTTCTAGGGTTAGTTATGGTAGTGAAACTTGGTCACTTTGTAAACAAGATAACAGGAAACTAGATGCTTTTGATTCTAGATGCTTACGCAGTATCTTGGGCATTAGGTGGTTCAACTTTGTAACTAATGATGAGGTTAGGCAAAGGAGTCGGCAACCTCCTTTAAGCAGCATATTGTGCAGAGAGAGACTCCGCTGGTTTGGCCATGTTGCCCGTATGGATAATTATAATTTGGCGAGTAGGGTTATAAACAGTGTGCCTAGAGGCCTCAGAAAGAGGGGGAGACCTAGGATGCGGTGGGCAGACAATGTCAAACACGACCTTATTAGAATTGGTGTGCAGTGGCCAGATGCAGCAGATGTAGCTTAGGACAGACTTGCTTGGAGAACTAAATTGCACGGTTTGGTTGGACCTCCGTAGCCCATGGCTGCTTGAGGATGAGGAGGATGATGATAATGATGATGGTTTTAGTGTTGTTGAATCGCGAAATATTTTTCATTAAGGCGAAAACAAGCGCATACCAAATTAAGCGTGCCGACAAATACCTGTATCTATCATGTGTAAAGGTAAAATGCAGAAAGGTAAAACGAAATTTACCTCTCTGCAGGTATGGTCTGAAGAATTTACTTTTCGTACTTCAGGTATGGCCAATCTATGGTGCCATGAGCAGGGTGGAAAGCTAGATGATTTTGAGTGGTACAGTAGCTCAAAAAAGTATCCGAACACTACGGTTGATTACAAAATTCAGAAAAAATGTCTGGGAACGATTTTTTTAGAAATTAGTCATCTGGCAACCTTCGTGTCACGTGATTACAGAATTCAGGAAAAATATCTGGAGCGTATACAGCAACTATACATGCTCCAGTTACCGTAAAGCAAACCAGCAAACTGGAGCGTGTGCAGTTACTGCACACACTCCAGTTTGCTGTGAACGGTAACTGCACACGCTCAATATTTCCGTGAGTGAGCCCACACGATCTAGTATCAAAATAATATGACCACCTACAGTCGCTCAAAAAAAGTATCCGAACACTACGGTTGATTACAAAACTCAGAAAAAATATCTGGCAACAATTTTTTTAGAAATTAGTGATCTGGCAACCTTTCAGCGACAGTACTCAAGACTGCTTAGAAAAATCTGTTTTTGGCAAAAGTCACGCTTTTCCTACCGCACTTTTGATTCGCGAACCCTGCAGTTTTGCATATATAGTGTATCGGGAAAGAACAGACGTGAAATTTCCATATTTCTTATAATCATTGATTAAACTTTATGAATTTTAAAGTTTACCCTGAATCTTTAATAAATGTTATTCCAAAAAAAAAATTGGGTTTAGATTATGCAAGCTGAGTGATCATAATTACAAGATGAGTCAAAAGTTTCTTTTTTTCTAAAAAATTGCGTACTAAAATAATTTGAAAGTACTAAATAATTTAAAAAAATATCTACATATTATATTTTTTCAATAAGACTGAAATCCAAGAATAGAACGGAATTAGTAAGTATTTTGGTATATTAATATTTTTTCACATTAAAAATGCATATAAATCATTCGCTATTTATGTAAAACATCGAGTGAAAGACAAAATACAGGGACACTGTACTTTCGCCACTACAGTCCAATGACTACGTAATGGGAAAGCGTGTCGTGTTCCGCGATTCTCCGTGTTATAGCAAGCGCGCATAGGAAGCTTCAGAACTTGCCACATGAGGGCAGTACCGTTCCGCGGTAAGCTCAACTATGCTAACGGTAAGAATATAGCGATCTGGTCGAAGTTATGTGGTAAAGAATCAGACAGATGGTTAATCAAATACAATAAACTAGAATCTTTCTCAGAGATACAACTCGAATAATCATTTAAACTCTCCATAACTAAAATTATGTTTAAAAATAATTGTGTTACAATTAAAAATTATTTTCCATTAAAATCCGAAATTTTCAAATGCTTACCCAAAAATATTCTTTAAAGGTAAATCTTTAAAGAAAAAAACTTAAATTTTTTCCAAAGCAATTCTTTATCTAATTTAATAACTTTAATTACTATTGCAATAGAGCTTATTGTTAAGAAAAATTCATAAGTAATAGATTTAGGCAAGATTATTTTAATATTAATACTCGATTTTTCTAATTAAGCATAAAAAGGAAAATTTGCTAAAAAATTTAAAAGATTAAAAGTAATAGTTTTTTAAGTGCAATAGACGCAAAGTTTATGTTTCAGTACATAATTGACTCTTTATACGTTCGTGTTTTTATTTCAATTACTTCTCCCGACCTAAAGGTCCCCTCCTGTTTATTTGCTTGTTTTAAAATAATATTATTTTTTATCGTGTCAATTGACGATTTTATATAGAGCAGTCAATATTCATTATTTTTCTGTTTAGAAGGATAAAGGGGCTCCATTTAGAATATAGCTCTAAGGCTCTTATTTAGAACTTTGTTCCAGGAGACCCATTTGGCTCCAGGTATCTCTATTGCTTAATGCTTCCTGTTTCACACCCATATTCGTGCAGTTCAGAAAGCTCACAGAGGGTTATAAATTTCGACATTCTCTTAGTCATATATGTACAAGGCTGGTTTCAGAAGAGATGGGGGGAGGGGGACAAGAGTGTCCGAGTTCGAAGAAAATGAGAGACATTTTTACTACTATACCTGGGACTATTTTTCTTTAATAACACAATATTTGAATTAGTGAAAAATTTTAAATTAGTAGTAACAATATTATGTTCAATGAAAGCTATAGCACTGGGGCTCAGTCGATAGCGCGCCAGGCTCGTAATCTGCAGTTCCCAGGTTCGAGTCCCAGCTGGGTCAGCGTTGAGACTTATCTCCGCAAAACTACCCGTCCTGCCCACGGTCAGTAGGGGACACCGATGGGCCTTGGAAGGGCCACCGTCCGTCGTATGGGACGTTAAGCCGTGGTCCCCTGTGCGGGAGAGAGCCATACCATGTGCAGGTTAAAGAAAACGCTAGATGGCCTTGCGGGAGGCTACCATCTGTCTCCCAACAGTTGTTCCAGTAGGTCTCTTCCCCAAATCTTCTCTAAGCCTTCCAGGTATTTGTGACCTGGCCATTTAGCCCATGGTGTGCAAAAAAGGTGCCGCTCAGAGGTAAAACATCCCAACTTGACTGGCCCTGTGTTATAGAACGTGGAAGAATATTTCACCTGATTAATGTTCCCTGGTGGAATACTGTTCCATGTGAACCCATTTGGGTAAAGAGCCTAACAGGTACCTCTTGGGTCGCTAGATCTAGTAACAAAGTCGCTAAGTTGGCATTATTATACTATAACTATAGTTTTTATCTATCTATAAAAGAGGTACGCCAGTTACATACACATTTTCAGGGGGTACATGAAGCATAAAAGTTTGAGAACCACTGGCCTAGAGGAACGTTTTGAGCTACCCAGTTTAAAATCCACTATTAGGATTTTTTTTATATATTTTGATTTATATTTCCCATGTTGGATATTGAAACAATTTTCAGTATTTTTTTTACTCCATTAATCAGTTACAATTTCGGTGAGACTGTTGCTTGCAATATTATGTTCCCATAAAAAGGAAAAACGCAACGGTTTTAGGGTAATTTGCAGGGGGGAAAAAGGCTGTTATAACAACAGTTACATCTTAGCATAAGTTTAAAAATATCTTGTTACCACAAAATATGCATTTTTTTTCATATATGTAGAGATCAGAACACCTTTTATTGTTTGGATATTCCATTTCAATTAATATTCTTCATTGTAATTGTATTCAATATTCTATTGAAGGTACTCCAAATAAATACAGTGTACAAATTAAAAGAAGACAAACTTTACATCAGACAGTAGAGAAGTAAACAAAGTTTATATTGAAAAGAATTAAACAAGATTTTACTCCCAGCATGCACTGAGTCGATGGCTTCGCTTAGATAGACTACTTCACTTTCGCTAACCGAACACCTTTTGCGTCTCATGTTCCTATAATGTAGCAGTATCAGAGGCGTAGCTATGGGGGAATGGGGGCTAGGCTTCCCCCAAAGTAATTCGGAGTTCACAAAATTCGGAATGACTTTGCAAAATCTTGGGGAGTTGGTAAATTTTAAGTGAGATGTAAAAATTTGGATTTTTTTTCTGTAAAATTATGGCGAATTGGCAAAATCTAGGGGCAACTGGCAAAATTCGGAGTGACTTGGCAAAATCGTGGGGGGATTGGAAAAATTCAGGTGAGATGTAAAAATTTAATTTTTTTTCTCGTGGCCGAATGGTTAGCGCGCTTGGCTACTGATATAAGGGACCTGGGTTCGAGCCCCGGAGTAAAGGCATGGATGTTCGTGTTGTTTTTCTGCTGAGGTCCTGCCATCCTCACAGACCTTCTACTTTGGCATATAAACTGACAGGCTCCTGTCAAACCTCTGTGGCAAGCAGCTGCATGAGGGCGTATTTATTTCTTTATTTTATTTTAAAATTATGGCCAGTTGGCAAAACTTAGGGAGACGGCAAAATCTAGGGGCATTTGGCAAAATTTAGAGACTTGGCAAAATCGTAGAGAATTGGCAAAATTCAGGTGAGATATAAAAATTTCAATCTTTTTTCTGTAAAATTATGGCACGTTGTCAAAATCGAGGCAACTTCGCAATATCTAGGAGAATTGGCAAATCGGGGGAAAGTTGGCAAAATTCAGAGTGACTGCAAACAACGGGTAAAATGAAAAAATTGGGATTTTTTTCTGTAAAATTCTGACGAGTTGGAAAAAGCGAGGAAACTTGGCAAAATTCGATTCCACTTAGTAAAATACGGGCGAGTTGTGAAAATTTGGATTGTTTTTGCGAAATTAGGGAAAGTTGACAAAAATGAGAAAACTTGGCAAAATTTGGGGTAGTTTGAAATTTTCAAGTGACTTGGCAAATTCAGGAGAGATGTAAAAATTTGGATTGATTTGCGAAATTAAGAAGAGGTAAACTCGAGACAACTTGCTAAAATCTAGGGAAGTTGGCAAAACTGGAAACCACTTGGTAAAGGTAAAACGGAGAACTCTTGGCAAAATCTAGGGGAGGTGGCAAAATTGGAAGCCACTTTGTAAAATACAGGGGAGTTGTGAAAATTGTGCCTTTCTTGTGCAGTTAAGGAGAGTTGATAAAATTCGAAGTGACATGACAAATTCGGAAAAGATGTAAAAATTGCAAATTTTTTTTCTCTAAAATTACGGCGAGTTGGAAAAATTCGGATCCACTTGATAAAATATAGGCGAGTTGTGCATATTAGGATTGGTTTTGTGAAATTAAGGAGTGTTGAACAAATCGAGGAAACTGAGCAAAATCTTGAGGAGGTCGAAAACATTGAAGTGACTTGGCAAATTTAGGAGAGATGTAAAAATTGGGATTGGTTTTATGAAATTAAGGAGAGTTGGCCAAATCAAGGGGAGTTGGGAAAATTTACACTGACTTGCTACAATTGAAACGAGATGTCAATATTGGAATCATTTCTGTGAAACCATGGCCGGTTGGCAAAATTTGGAAGTCAATGCTAAAATGCAGGATAGTTGTGAAAATTTTCTCAACACCCCCCCCCCCCTCCCCCGCTCGGAGCGAAAATCTAGGTACGAACAGAGAGACTTTATTTTCTCAGTTGGCAAAATTTGATTTTTAAGTTGGAAAATTTTTGATCCCCCCCTCCAAACCATAGGTCCTTCGCTACGCCACTGAGAAGCATTATCTGGGAATTATTTTCCAGAATAGCTGCATTTTTAAAGAAATCAATTTGTGTTAAATTCCAAACTTTTATCTATAAACTCTGTTTCCTCTGAAGGACAGGTGATTAACTTTTGAAAATGTTTTGATCAACATTCCAAATTTTGTATCATGGTACTGAGTAATTTTGAACTTAAGTGCATCGAAAGAATGAATTATAATAAAGTGTGATGTGAATAATTTTCCAGAATATCTGCATCCTAAATAAAAATAGGAATCTAAATGAAATAAAATATCTTCTCTGAATAATATCAGATGCGCGTTTTGAGAGAAAATGTTTTCGATTTTCCACTTATGGGTGATTGGTTGTTTTCCCGCTAAGGGAATTTTTTACTTTTATGCACACAGAGGGCAGGTCACAAGGATCCCAAGAAGATTGAAGGAAGGGGACCCGCCCAACAGCTGTTACGAGAGAGATGGTAGCCTCCTTTCAAGGTAATCCGGCGTGTTCCTTGAAATGTACAGTCGCTCAAAAAAATATCCAAACTCTATCGTTGATTACAGAATTCAGAAAAAATATGTGGAAACGATTTTTTTTAGAAACTAGTGATCTGGCAACCTTCGTGTCACGTGAGATCACTGATTTCTAAAAAAATCGTTGCCAGATAATTTTTCTGAATTCCGTAATCAACCATAGTGTTCGGATATACACGAAGGTTGCCAGATCACTAATTTCTAAAAAAATCGTTGCCACATATTTTTTTCTGAATTATGTAATCAACAACAGTGTTCGGATATTTTTTGAGCGACTGTACAGGATATGGTTCTCACGGTGCACGGATTAACATTCTACACGACTGACGGCTGCCTTTACTAGCAAAAGCAGATCAAACGAAAAGCATCTCACCAAAATGGAATATTTTACAATTAATCTTAAAAACAGAAAGAGTAAATAGCAGAAAAAATAAATCAAAAATTGCTTTAATGTGGCGATGATATGAACTGAAAATTTCACAAAGTAAATATATTGAAATAATAACGAAAATTACAAGACTGATTACGGGACCTAATAAATAGAATAAATTACCCTTTAATTAGCCGCTTGCCACAGATATCTGGCAGCAGCCTGTGAGATTCAATAAGCCACAGGAAAGATCTGTGAGGAGAACGAGACAAAAAACAAACTTTCATGCTTTATCGGGTCCCCGCCCTTCCCACGGTCAGTCGGGGACATCGATGGGCTTGGAAATGCCGCCGTCCGTCGGATGGGACGTTAAGTCGTGGCCCGTGTGCGGGAGAGCCATACCCTGTGCACGTTATAGAACACGCTGGATGGCCTTGACGGGAGGCTACCATCTGTCTCCCAACACCTGTTCAAGTGAGTCCCCTCGCCTTCGGGGTCCTTGTGACCTGGCCATTTAGCCCATGGTGTGCAAAAATGTGCCGCTCAGAGGTAAAACAACCGAACCGAAATGCTTTACCCGGAAGTCGAACCCAAGTCTCTTTCATCAAGGCCCGCTTCTAGAAAAAATATTCACGGGGGGTGGGAGGGGGAAAGAAACACAATCCAGCCAAAAAAATGCGAAAAGACTGAATTTCTTCTTTTACCATTATTTCCATTCTTAAGCGGGGCATTGCCTGCCACGCACCCCTACATCCGGCCCTGCTTTCATTAGTAGCCAAACACGGTAATTACTCGGCCACATCAAAATGTAAACGGGAAGCATTTTGGAAGATGCTTGCTAGCATAAAATAAAAAATAAATACCCCTCAAGCAGCTGCTTGCCACAGAGGTCTGACAGGAGCTTGTCAGTTTATATGCCACAGTAGATCTGAGAGGATGGCACGACCTCAGCAGAAAACAACACGAACATCCATGCCTTACCCGGGGCTCGAACGCACACTGAAAAAGACATTGAAAGTTGATTCCCAGTTACCTGAGAATGTAAAGAAATAGAGACAATGGACCGTATTCTACAAAACTTTCAGATTTAAGAACCAAAGAAATAGTCTAAAAGTTAAACTGGGAATAAATCACTAACAGATAATCTCTCCATTAGACCAGCGTTTTTAAAACTGCAGTCGCGACCAATTTGTGGGTGGCAAAATCAATTTACTGGCCGCGATCTGCATTTTTTTTACGTGAAATAGAAAAACTTCTGTAAAATGTATTTCTTACTGTTAGTCGCTTTCAAAAGAGTTTGAAAACACTGCATTAGACAATTCTTTAACGCCGAATAGAGGAAAAAGGAAACAGAAAACTGGAATGCAATCGTTTTGCTTCTTAAAGAAACTAAATTTTATAACAGAATATTAAGAAAAAATGCGAAATAAAGATAGGATTTTATTATTTAAAAAAAATGTGTTGAATCAGAGGTTTTTCCATGGTCATGGGGACAAATGCATTTTAGAAATAATCCCTCTATATTAAATGGGAATCCTTAAATAAATATTAAAATATGCATATCTCAAACTTCCCAGGCGTAAAGAAACTATCAAAGAATTCAGTATGTCGCAGCAACCGAAATACCCAGCACACCTGGATCGTACACTGTATTCTCTTCCCACTTAATGCTGATAACAGCATTGAAATGGAGCTAATCCTTTGGGCTTTCGCACCCAAACAAATTCACATGGGTCCTATAGTCACTCTTTGACCTCTAATCCATCAGGAATGTTTTCTACAAAGGTGGGGTGGTATACATGAAACATCAAGACATATAATGTAGTAAAACAAAAGGAAACTATCTGCAAACAAAGTGCGTAGTCCACACTCCAAATTCTAAGTACAATCGAAGCTCTCACTGGAATGTATCCAGAAAAATAAATGCATATATATAAATTCTACAGAGAAAGAATAACCAACTTATGGATTAAACGCCAAAATCAAGAAAATCAATCTAATCGAAATGGAAAGTATTCTAATCAAAAATTCACCGTCATCTACAAAACATAAGATCTGTGAAAATAATTAATATGTCAAGAAGTTAATATCTTGGAGGAATTATCTAAAATGTTGCAATAAAACTAAAGGACATTTAGTGAAGAAAGCCACTAGAGTCAAATGCAGTGATACAAAAATCATAATGAAGAAATGGGCCAGAGTTGAAAAAGAAGTGTAAACTTCACTTGAAAGGATATCTTCAGCTCCATAATATAAAGAAAAATAAATTACTCCTCAAGCAGAGGTTTGACTCAAAAAATTGTCAGTTTATTACACCACAGAGAAGATCTGTGAGAAAGATATCAGAATTAAAACAGAAATATTCATTTTGTCCTATGATTAGTAGCCAAACGCGCTATATTCAAAAGAATTAAAAATTTAGGATCCTTTGTGTGCAAACTTTTCAAAATAAAAAACAACACAAACAGGTATATATATGTGTGTGTATTTGTGTAGAAGGCAGAAGACCACTTAATTAAAAAAAAGTACAATCTTTAAGCATTTCAACAGCCTTGAAGAAGTCAAACAGATCGCTATCTGCAAAATCAGTCTTTTCCATCTCTGAATTGCCTTTCATTCATATTATAACCATGAATGGTCAAAGGGGTCTTCCTAAACAATTTATCAATTTCTAGCCCAAACACATCGTTTACAATATTTGTTCAAAATTTTGAAATATTTTCCCCCGTCAGGGGGCGCGATTAAAGTTTTGGGAGATTTCAAACCTATGAATCTTAAACGTTGATCAATAACTATCCAACCTTAAAAGGTATTTTAATTTTTTCAAAAAAAATAAATTAATTAATTCTCATAAAAAACAAATCTAGAGGTAAAGGTGAAAAAATCACTGCTGTTAGTGTAAACTCAGTGACGTTCACATTTCACCACCAAGGTATCTGACATAAATACATCGCTTTCTAATACCCGTTAAAAATTTGGTCACTTTCAAATATTTTCACCGTCAGAGAGCACAATTTAACTATTGTGAGATTCGAAAATTGCGAATATTAATATTTCCTCAATACCTTTCCAACCCAAAGAGCATTTTTATTTTATCTCTAAAAACAAGGAAGTAGAATATGAACAGACGGACAGACGACAAGGTCAAAACATTAACTGGATTTTGTTCTGAAAAAGAGCTCAAAGTGTTTACCTCTGAGCGGCACTTTTTTGCACACCATGGGCTAAATGGCCAGGTCACATGGACCCCGAAGGCTCAGAGAAGGTTGGGGGATGGAACCCACTGGAACAGCTGTTGGGAGACAGATGGTAGCCTCCCGTCAAGGCCATCCAGCGCGTTCTTTAACGTGCACAGGGTATGGCTCTCCCACACTCGGGCCACGGCTTAAAGTCCCTTCCGACGGACGGCGGCCTTTCCAAGCCCATCGGTGTCCCCTACTGACCGTGGGCTCCCTGTGACATAAAAGAGCAGCTAAGAGGTAAATTATCTCAAAGTATAGAGAAATATGATAATCAGCCCACGTTAAACAAAACGATTCAATAGTCACTAAGTCACTTTTTTTCCTTTAAAATGAAGTATTTATTTGTAACATAAACCAGTCTGCCATCTGATTCATGGGCAGTTTTCTTGTTAATTAATATACTGTTTGCTATCCGAAACGTGAATTATTAAAAGAATCGATTTCTGATATCGAGATCTTTTATATTTCAAATTCTGCCCGTTGTATTCTTTAAAAATACTTCAGATGCGAGAATCTAGAATTATTTCAATTATCAAAAAACCTTACAATTAGTTAAACAGCAATGGAAGTTTTTCGATTTGTATTATTATATTACTATTTTAATTACTTATATTCCATGCTTTAAAGAATAATAAAACTTTTTGAACATGGTGCGACAAAAAAAGGGTGTCGACGTTCATTTTTTTTTTTTTTTCGAATCCACGGCTCGATCCCCGACTGGGAGTGTGGACCATAGTTTTCACTCACTGCCGAGAGATGGCGTCTGTTACGAGTGGTAAGAGAGCAAGAGGGCGCTGCAATCGAACTATGGAACCATTGAGTCACTGATTTAGTCTTAAGTCTAGGCATAGCTGTAAAGTCTAGGGTGGCAAAGTTGCCTAAAAAGCAAGCTATCTGTAAGTTGAGAAGCAGGCTTGTGGTCACTTTGTAACGCGGAAAATTTTTTTCTTCGTGTCGGATATCGAATGTCCCAAATGTTATGCTCAGAAGTATTCTTTAACGATCAATTGGGTATCTCCGAACTTGCTGCAAGAACAAAAGATGATTAATTGACGACAGTCATGGAATCCCACGAATCAGTAAAGGTAAGATTGCCGTTTTTCGTTTCTTTTTCTTTTCAGAACAAAGGAAAAAAATATTTTTACTTTGCCGTCTGTCTGTTGGCCTGCGGACATTCAACTTCTTTGTTGTTCGAGATAAATTTAAACTATTAATGTTTGGAATCTTACAACAGCTATAACTGCGCCCTCTAATGGTGGAAATTTTTGAAAATGACAAAAATTT
Source organism: Ryuthela nishihirai (assembly GCA_038380435.1). Taxonomy (NCBI): domain Eukaryota; kingdom Metazoa; phylum Arthropoda; class Arachnida; order Araneae; family Heptathelidae; genus Ryuthela; species Ryuthela nishihirai. The sequence continues at coordinate 57,244,741 of JAWZYU010000026.1, forward strand.
AAACGAATATTAGAAGCGATCTAATTAAGTTAGAAATTTGAAATTCTATTGGTGAGATATGAATCATGTTGGCACTGATAACAATATATTTTTAAACAGATAATTATTTGTTATTTTGATAATTGTACATTCTTTTAGATTTAGAGTTCAAACACTTTTTGAATTTTTGAAAAGATTATTGAAAAGTTCAGTTTATGCTGAATAGGTATTAACAAAATACAGTGGACCCCCGATATAATGCGCATGTCGGGCGGGAAACAACACCTGCGTTACACCGAGCGGCGCGGTGGCGACACAATAAATTTACTCAGACCGATTTGAGCTATATACTGAAACATCCCATCAACTATATATATTTATGTATTTCAATAAAAAAACCAATTTATTTATTAAGTGTTTTATTAAAATTCACATAACATAGTTATACATCTTAATAAGTACATATATTTATTATTTTATTTACGTACCTAAGGTACGCTTGAAAATATGTAAAAACAAACACTATCTATAACTTATCGCGAACATCGCCCGCGCTATAACCGAGTGAGCGGTGTAGCGAGCAGCGCTATAACGAAGGTCCACTGTATAATGATTCGTAAGTTTCAATACCTCAAAACTTTATTTTACATCGTTAAAGGGCGCTAAATGTAGAAAATGTAATTCTTGAAGAACTCATGCAAACCATATATTTATACTAGAAATTATGGTGGCAGAGTGTGTTGATGAAGAACAGCTACCAAGATAAATTACTAACAGAAATGTAAATGAGATTGATATCAGTTCCTATTGCTTTTGGTTTTGACGGTTGATCGGTTTGTGGATTTGACAAAACGTTGTCCACCACATCTTTCGAACGCAATGGAGAAATTTTAATGATTTATGTGCAAAATTAAAACTTGTGACACGGGGAGTGTCATAGGCTATAACAAAATAGACTCCCGTGATTTCCTCCCCTATAAAATAGGGAAAATATGAAAACTGTTCTTAAGCTATATCTCCAGAACGCAAAGGCCAAAAGAAACAAACTATACGTCGAATGAAAGCTACTGTCGCGGGGATTGTAATATTCTACCAAAACTTCAATCCCCGTGTTTCCTTCCCCCCTAAAGAGTGGGAAATGCGAAACAATTGTTCCGCTAATAAATAATAATCTCCAGAACGCGAATGCCGAAAGTAACAAGATATTCATCAAAGGAAAGCTTGTAACGCGGGAAATGTCGTAAGATGTGAAATTATTGTTCCTGTATATCTCTTGACCGTGATTGCGGAAAGTAACGAGCTAAGTGTCGAACGAAAGCTTGCGTCATGGGAGTATCATAGGCTATAAAAAATGACCCCTTATGCTCACCTCCCCCCTGCAAAATGGGAAATAGTCGTTCTGCCATATCATCGGAACGCCAGGAACCATAATGACGGTTGTAAACCATTTCGAATTTCGCCTCCACTATCCCCCCCCCCCCTGCGCGCGCACGGACGTCGGGGGGGAATCGTTGCGGGGGGGTCGACACTTTAAATAGTCATATCTCAAAGATTGTGACGTCGCCAATTTCTTGGTCTATCTGACTGAAGCCTGAATCCAAAACGGTGGTAAATGTGATCGATGTTTATGTGTCATAATATATCAAAATTTTTGGTGAAAATCAGAAAAATATAAAATAAAAATTTTAAAAAATAACTATCTCCCTACAGTGACCTAAAAAGTGGAAAATAAACCTGAAGCATATCGATGGTGCAATCGGTCACCGAGTTCGTTTTCACTTCAAAGGAAGATAGGGCGCAGGCAATCTTGTCGAGTAGGTAAACCGGTGCCCTATCTTCCTTCGAAGCGAATATGAACTCAGTGACTGATTTCATCATCGATATGCTCTAGGTTTATTTTCCACTTTTTAGGGCACTATAGGGAGATGGGTGTTTTTTTAATTTTCTGTAATATTTTAATACAGCATAAATAAGAAACAATTTATTTTATTGTATATACATTTGAGTTATTTTCCCCTTCGCTTCAGGAGATGAGAAAGTGCAACTTTTTCACCTCAAGGGATAAATACGTTTTCCTTTCTGTGGGGATAAAAATATATTAAAATTACTGTTTACATTTTCCAATCAAACAATCTTACGAATTGCTGCTGCTAAAGGGCGCAAAATTTGCAAAATGGAAAAGTTTTCTCTGATAGAGTTGGGTTGTTTTACCTCTGAGCGGCACTTTTTTGCAGACCATGGGCTAAATGACCAGGTCACATGGACCCCAAAGTTTCAGAGAAGGTTGAGGGAGGTGATCCACTGGAACAACTGTTGGGTGACAGATGGTAGCCTCTCGTCAAGGCCATCCAGCGTGTTCTTTAACGTGTACAGGGTATGGCTCTCCCGCACACGGGGCCACGGCTTAACGTCCCATCCGACGGACGGCGGCCACCCTACCTACTGGTAGTACGCAGGGTGGGGAATTTTGCGGAAATAAATCTCAATGCTGACCCAGCTGGGACTCGCACCTGAGAACTACAGATTACGAGCCTGGCGCGCTACCGACTAAGCCACCCCCGCTCTTACTCCGGTAGCGTAATGTAAATAATAATAATAATAATCTCTTCAAGCATAACGTATTTAATTAATAAAATTAAATTTCAAAAATCTATTTTTCTATGAATTTACATGAATAAAAAAAAACTCAGAAAATTTTAATCCCTGTCCGAAACTTCAAACTCATAGTTAAATTTCTGTTATTCTCAGAAATGTTAGAATTTTCAATTCAGCAAAATATAAATTATTTACAAAAAATATATTTTTACCAGAGCAGCTGCTTGCCACAGAGGTGTGACAGGAACTTGTCAGTTTATATGCCATAGTAGAAGGTCTGTGATGATGGCAAGACCTCAGCAGAAAAACAAAACAAATATCCATGCCTTACCCGGGCATGGATATTTAACCCTGGTCCCTTAGATTAAAAAGACGAAACTTAGGAAACACGTAATATATTCTTGCAAAGGATTACATTTCAACGTCTAACTCAGTTCATATCATTTCTTTGATTTGCTATCCCGTTTTCCCAATTCTGCTTCTGGTAGTGATTATGACCGAACCTAGACTACTACGGCGGATGCGCATTGTTCGTGGATACTTAACGACTCCCCGAGGCACGGCTTAGGTTGGAATCACCTTTGTCTGTCTAGTTCTGCTCTCTTTTCCTAATCTGCTTTTACTAATTGCTCAGAGAAAGCACTACTTGAAATATTTGGATTAGCACTCGCTTTTCGCATTCCCTGTCGGCAGAAATGAAACTTCAACCGTCTCAAGTATGCGGTTTTCAAGCAGTAGGTATTTAAAGGGTTAAATTATAGTAGTGTAATTAAAAATCGAAGAATTTTTCTTAAAGGAAACGATTCGCTTTTCCAAAAATTAAATGCTCGGTTGAAACAGTAATGTGTAAAGAAAATCATTAACGGAGCCACTACTGAAAAATATTTTACCGGTACGTCGTACCGGCTAACTTTCACCACTGCCTATTTCTAAAATAAAACTCTACTGAGTCTCCAATTTTGTTTAGTCTGTGGAACCAAAAAAACAGGTTAAGTGAAACATTCCGTCAGTTCAATTACAAAGATATATTGCCCAATGCGACTGCTGTGTTGACTAAAAGAAGTTAAAACCAAATTCGTTCCTATTTGTCGCCTACATGGTGAGTGTAATTTTTATTTTGTTTCAACACTTGGTGCACATTTGATTTATATTATATTAATAAAATCAGCCCTGGATCTAGACTGCGCCTTCTAAGTAGTCTTTAAATGAAATTTTTGTTAAACTAAAGCAATATTTTTTTCCTCCCCTCCTTTTACTAGCATTATGAAAGGGGGAGATGCACTTCTTTCACGACCCCTTCTGCTAAAGAACTGGATCTGGCTCTTTTAGTAACCACACTATACCCTATATTCATAATCAGATATTTGAATACAAATATAGGGTGTAGTTGATTTTAATTCCTTAAATTGAAATCGAATTAGTTAAAATCCACTACATGGTCTTTTCGTTTTAGCTTGTTTTCGGAAGAAATCGAACTGATGTTTTCGTTTCGTCGTCAGTCTTTCTGTATACATTCTTCTTCCTCTTTTTTAGGGATAAAAATGCTCTTATGGTGGAATAGGTATTAATGTTGGGTTGGATTGTTTTACCTCTGAGAGGCACTTTTTTGCACACCATGGGCTAAATGGCCAGGTCACATGGACCCCGAAGGCTCAGAGAAGGTTAGGGGAGGGGACCCACTGGAACAACTGTTGGGAGACAGATGGTAGCCTCCCGTCAAGGCCATCCAGCGTGTTCTTTAACGTGCACATGGTATGGCTCTCCCGCACACGGAGCCACGGCTTAACGTCCCATCCGACGGACGGCGGCCTTTCCAAGCCCATTGGTGTCCCCTTACTGACAGTGGGCAGGGTGGGGAATTTTGCGGAAATAAATCTCAGTGCTGACCCAGCTGGGACTCGAACCTTTAATAGCAAATGATTTGCATATTTCTTTTGTTTTGAGAATTATTTGTTCTTTCAGATAAAATTCATTTTGTGTTGGATAGTTATTGATAAACTATTAAAATTAATACTTTTCGAGTCTCCGAAATGCTTTATTGCTCCCTCTAACGATGGAAATTTTTTATGCAAAATGATATATTCAAACTAAAATTTTGAAATTTTTGTGGTGGAATGTGAAGGTCAAAAAATTTCCTTTCGGAACAATGAGTTGACCCAGGGGAGGGTGGGAAATTGCAATTTCTTTTGTGTTAAGAGGTACTGTAGCTCAAAAAAATATCCGAACACTACGGTTGAATACAGAATTCAGAAAAAATATCTGGCAAGGATTTTTTAGAAATCACTAATTTCTAAAAAATCCTTGCCAGATATTTTTTTTGAATTCTGTATTCAACCGTAGTGTTCGGATACTTTTTTGAACGACTGTAACTGTTTGTTTTTAGACATAATAAAAAAATATTTTAGGTTGGATAGATATTGATGCAATATTACGATATGCACTTTTCGAATATCAAAAGCTACAACTTCGCCGTGTGAAAGAAAATATCGAAAATTCTAAATATTTTATTCAATATTGCAAATGAATTTATGCGATAAATTTGAAATTTCGGTGGTAAAATGTAAAGGTTATGAAGTTTCCATTGGCAGGAATGAAGTGACCCCATTGAGTGGGGGAAAGTCAATATTTTTTGTTTTCTAACTAGTAAACTTTTTTTTTGGATTAGCGTTAATGAAATATCATTCGTACGTAAATTTTAATTCGTTAGAGATTACTAAATATGGAAAAGGTAAAACTTATAATAAATGTTGCAAAGTATCAGTTTATTTTGAAAATTTGAAATTTCGTTGGGATGTTTTACCTCTGAGCGGCACTTTTTTGCACACCATGGGTTAAATGGCCAGGTCACAAGGACCCCAAAAGTTCAGATTAGGTTGGAAGACGAGAGCTACTGGAACAGCTGTTGGGAGACAGATGGTAGCCTCCCGTCAAGGCCATCCAGCGTGTTCTTTAACGTGCACAGCGTATGGCTCGCCCGTACACGGGGCCATGGCTTAACGTCCCATCCGACGGACGTCGGCATTTCCAATCCCATCGGTGTCCCCTACTGACCGTGGGCAGGGAGGGGAGTTTTGCGGAGATAAATCTCAACGCTGACCCAGCTGGGACTCGAACTTGCACTCTGCAGATTACGAACCTGGCGCGCTACGACTGAGCAGCCCCCACCTTTCTTGCTTCGACAGAGTAAACAAAATCGAAGACTAATTTGGTAGGGTGCAAGGCTCGTAATCTGCAGTTCCCAAATACTCGAACCTAGGAGCTGCATATTTTAAAGAATAGCCCTCCATCGATTACGAGCCTGGCACGCTACCAATTGAGCCACCCTTTAACTTCGTTGGGAGAATGCGAAGTGATATTGCTTTGAAAGCTATAATCTTGCCCCAGGGGAGGGATGAAAAGAATTTTTTTAATTTAAGAAATAAAAGTTAAGTACTTTTATGTTGTATGATTACTAATAAACACTAATATTTGCACATTTCCAATCATTCGTAAGCTCAAATTTAAAAATTTCAGGAGTGAAGAATCAGGTAGACTAAAAAGTTTCCATATTCGTCAGAGGCGATATCCGTGCTTCTATTTAATTTTATTTTAAAAAAGTTGCGGACACAGAATCTTCAAATTTAAATTTGTTTTTGAATTTAGAATGTTTGGAGCAAAGGGTGCTGCGCTGGAGTTCCCGGCAGGGAATGGTTTGCGTTTTCTTTCTTCTGAGGGTTGGGTTGTTTTACCCCTGAGCGGCACTTTTTGCACACAATAGGCTAAGTGGCCAAGTCACATGGACCTCGAAGGCTCAGAGAAGGTTGGGGAAGGAGACCCACTGGAGCAGCTGTTGGAAGACAGATGGTAGCCTCCCGTCAAGGCCATCCAACGTGTTCTTTAACGTGCACAGGGTATGGCTCTCCCGTACACGGGGCCACGGCTTAACGTCCCATCCGACGGACGGCGGTCTTTCCAAGCCCATCGGTGTCCCCTACTGACCGTGGGCAGGGTGGGGAATTTTGCGGAGATAAATCTCAATGCTGACCCAGCTGGGACTCGAACCTGGGAACTACAGATTACGAGCCTGACGCGCTACCGACTGAGCCACCCCCGCCCCCTTCTTCTGAGGTCTCGCCTTCTTCACAGATCTCCGCGTTGTAATAAACTGACAGACTCCTGTGAAACCTTTGTGGCAAGCAGCTGCTTGTAGGGTTAGTCATCTATTTTTGTACTGCATTAGAGGGCTGAAGATATTCTTCAAAAAGAAGTATGTATTTCTTTTTTTAACTCTGGGTTAGCGCGCTTGACTACTGATCTGAGGGACCTGAGTTCGAGCCCCGGGTAAGGCATGGTTGTTTGTGTCGCTTTTCTGCTGAGGTCCTGCCATCCTCTCAGACTCCTGTCAGACCTCTGTGATAAGCAGCTGCTTGAGGGGGTATTTATTATTATTATTTCTTATTAGTTTTGCTTGCACAGTATTTAAATCTGATGACTTTCTTCATTGTCACTTACTCAAATGTTTTAGGAAATTGCTCCAAGAAATTTAACTTCTTCTTAACAAGTTATTTCTTTTCAGAGATCTGTTTTATAGATCAGAGTTAAATTTTGATTAGAATTCTTTGCATTTAGAGTAGGTAGATTTTCTTGACGGGGTCTTTAATCGATAAGTTGGTTTCTTCAATCGTAAGTTGGTCTTTCTTTGTAAAATATTTAAATAGATATATTTTTCATGGTACAATCGCTCAAAAGAATATCCGAACACTATTTTTGATTACAAACTTCAGAAAATATATTAGCAATGATTTTTTTTAGAAATCAGTGACGAAGGTTGCCAGATCACTAATTTCTAAAAAAATCGTGGCGAGATATTTTTTCTGAATTCAATCATAGTGTTCGGATTTTTTTTGAGCGACTGTATATTCCTGTGAGTCTCCGTTGGAGTCAGAAAATGAAGTGTAGGCGCCGTACTTCGATTGTAAATAACAACCCTTGTTTCAGGACTGCCTTGTGTCTTGGCGTTTAATGCAGCTCTCCTCTCCCCCCCCCCCACCTTCGTAGAAAACATTCCTGATGGGATCAGAGGTTAAGAGCAAAAGGATTAGTTTTGTTGGGTGCAGTAGCCCAAGGAATTAGTTCCATTTCAATGCTCTTATCAGCAGGAAATGGAAAACAAAAGCAGTGCAAGGGCAGGGTGTTATCGCTATAGCCATAGGAGTTGTTCGAATATGCTGATTTCCTTGATGGTTTTTTGTTTTTCAATTCCGAAATGAAATAAAAGGACAAGTTTGGAATATGGATATTTTTAATGATTCCCATTTCATTTAGAGCAATTATTCCTAAAATCTATTTATTCCAATTCTGCAAGAAAATTTTGTCCGAAATGTCATTTTTATTTATCTTGTTTTTTAATATTCTCTTCGGGAATTTGGTTTCTTTAAAGGACAAAAGGATGGCATTCCAATTTCACTATTTTTTTCCTTCTATTCGTTGTTAAGGAGTTGCCTAATAGAGAGATTATCTGTTGGTGGTTTAGCCAATTTCATTTCCAGACAATCTCTTTCTCTATAAAATCTCTGAGAATTTTACAGCACATAGCCAACTCTCTCTGTTTTTTACCTGTGCCACAGAATCTGGATTCATAATTTTTAAGAGTAAAGAACTTTTTTAATAGTTTATGTTAGCAAACATATTTCAAAATGCTTCCTGTTTGCGTATTGCTGTCGCCAGCTGATTATCGTGTTTGACTACTAATCAAAAGGAGCTGGATAAGGCCATTGATATAGTAAAGAGGACTACATCTATGGATAAGTCATTAAAGTTTATGCTTTCTATCTGCAGAGGTGGGGCGGGGGTGGCTCAGTCGGTAGCGCGCCTGGCTCGTAATCTGTAGTTCCCAGGTTCGAGTCCCAACTGGGTCAGGGTTGAGATTTATCTCCGCAAAAATTCCCTGCCCACGGTCAGTAGTGGACACCGATGGGCTTGGAAAGGCCGTCGTCCATCGGATGGGACGTTAAGCCGTGGCCCCGTGTGCGGGAGAGCCATTCCCTATGCACGTTAAAGAACACGCTAGATGGCCTTGACGGGAGGCTACCATCTGTCTCCCAACAGCTGTTCCAGTGGGTCCCCTCCCCCAACCTTCTCTGCGCCTTCGGGCTCTATGTGACCTGGCCATTTAGCCCTTGGTGTGCAAAAAAGTGCCACTCAGAGGTAAAACTACCCAACCCAAAGAAAAAGAGTAATCCAAACCATATCTAAATTTTTATTCATGAATGATGCAACGAATAGCCCAGTTGCCCTTTTTTAGCCTTCCAATAGGTCGCATGCACTGGTTCTCAGATTCTTTAAAAACTACTTAGAGAGGTGATAAAGTGGATTTACTATCACTGTATCACTTGCATAAGAATCATAAATACTTTGGGATAACTATAACTGTTAAAGTTTAACTTTCTGGGGAATAAACATTTAACACCCTTTCATTCGATTGTAACAGAAACAAGAATGTAAAGTACTATTTAGCCTGATGGTGCAGTCAAGTTGCCATTTTATGAAAACTAACTTCTGATAATATATAAATTAAAAATGTCCCCTCAAACAGCCTCTTGCTACAGGATCCTGCCAGTTTATACGCCACAGTAGGTCTGTGAGGATGGCGGGACCTCATCAGAACAATAGCGAAGCGCAGTAACCACTTGGCCACGAGACGGTTTCGGGAAATTTTTTAGCTTATACCTAGACCAACAATAATAGGGTATAGGCCTGCCCAATTCGAGTTTTCTCGAGGCATTCCTATGCAAAAAAAAGCCGTTAGAGGGCGCTCAAATACTCCACAAATAGAACCAATCAATCGCATTGTCTGCAAAAATTTGCATATTATGTTCTCCCCGTTCGAAATTTAAACAGCAATTGTTTTTATATTTCTGATTTCTAAAGCAGAGAATTTCGATTTTTATCCATTTTTAAATTGAATCGAGTAATATTCAGTCGTTTTATTTGCTTAAATAAAAGAATTGTTCGTTCACTGCTTGCGCGCCATCTAGCGAGATTTTATATTATAGAAGACTACGCTTAAAACTATCTTTTTCGAGCATTTGGTCAAGCCTTTAGTCTATCATTGATGGCCAAGCTGACACTCGATTGATAATTTACTTTTTCCTCTAGCAACCTGCCTCACGTTACACACCGAAAGAAATAGCATATTATTATATACAGCCACTTACCCAGTATTTACTCCAGATTCCGGGAGCTCCGGGGGGGGGGGGGAGTGGCTCAATCGGTAGCGCGTCAGGCTCGTAATCTGTAGTTCCCAGGTTCGAGTCCCAACTGGGTCAGCGTTGAGATTTATCTCCGCAAAATTCCCCGCCCTGCCCACGGTCAGTAGGGGACACCGATGGGCTTGGAAAGGCCGCCGGCCGTCGGATGGGACGTTAAGCCGTGGTCCCGTGTGTGGGAGAGCCATACCCTGTGCACGTTAAAGAACACGCTGGATGGCCTTGACGGGATGCTACCCTCTGTCTCCCAACATCTGTTCCAGTGGGTCCCCTCCCCCAACCTTCTCTGAGCCTTCGGGGTCTATGTGACCTGGCCATTTAGCCCATGGTGTGCAAAAAAGTGCCGCTCAGAGATAAAACAACAACAACAACAACCCGGGAGCTCCGCGAATTTAGCTTCTCTAGTGGTTGTGGTGGGGATCTGAGAATAAGACATGAATAGCATTTCCTAATTACTAAAATATTTCCCCAGCAGGAAAGGTTAAAATAATATTCTATATGAAATGATATTTTATAGCTTTTTTTAAACCTATTTTTAATGTCGCACATAAAGTATGGGGCTAAAATAAAATTATAAAGGAACACAACCGCTTTGGATTTCAAACAGCTAGACAACAGTGAAATTTAGAGTATGACGACATGATTTTAGGAGGAAAAAAGTGTCCCCTCCCCCTCTGGGTACATCCCTGATTATATATATATATGATGGTTTGTCCATCACCTCAGCGGTTAATAACTGAGCCAACGTAGGTTTCTTTTAAAAACATACCTAAATTTTTCTGGGGAAGTCAACTTCTCAACTCTTAGAATTTAAACATTGATTAAGTTCCTTTATATACCTTTATCATAGAGATTTTTCCGTGTTGCCGTGCTTAAATAAAGTGACTTTCCATTTTATACCAATGGGAATCTCAATTCTAAGTTACATAACTTCTAAAATATACACAGTTGTATCAGAATAATGTGACCACCTACCATACATACACTATGGTAGGTGGTCATATTATTCTGATACGATTGTGTATATTTCGCGTAAAAATGTGACTGTAGATAAATTAAAGATCATAATGAAAGATATTTTAATATCGATTTTCAACAATCCTTTTTCACAATTTAAAGAGTTACGGAAGCTGTAATATTTCACAATAATAATGCGTCATAAATATTTACCTCTGAAACTATGAAAATTTAAATACAAAATAATTTTTCATCCATTTATTGGCTAGTCTCGTGTTGAGTGAACATTTTCAGTACCGTAATAATTATTTCAATATTAGAAAACTCTGAATGATTTTGATTAAAAAAAAGATATTCTGTTAAACATTGCGAATTCTACTCTTTAAATACTGAATGAATATTGGTGAATATCAAGATTTAGATAGATCTGGGTATGGTCTTAATTTATCTTCAATAACAGTTTTCCACTAAATCCATATTTTAAAAGTTGTAGAGTTTCGAAGTCACACTCAGAATAGCAGATTTCTTAATTGTGGAATTGCACTCAACACTAACTGATTTTCAATCTCTTTACTCTGTTTTATTTTACACTACCTCCCCCAAAACATACCTTTAGCACAGATTCAACACATAGAATTGCCTGGCGTTTGCTCAGGGCACTGCTGACGTCAGCGCTGGCTCAAATAGTTTCATAGTCGGTGGCTTCGTTTCCATGCAAATTTTATAGATTTTTATTTTCATTTCGAAAGATTTTCGCATCCTGTGGTTAACAAGATATCGACCGAATGGCCAGATACGTCGTACAGGGGCCATCCTGTGTGGCTTCTTTTTGGGTTAAAAAAATTCATATATCTGCCTGCAAAGGGACGCCTCAAAATAATAATGCTTTTGCGGTATGTGAGGGATCTGGCAAAGGAGTCAAATTTACATATTGTTATTTAATTTTTTTTATTTTGCCGTCCCGTGGCCGAGTGGTTAGCGCTCTTGGCTACTGATCTAATGGACCTGGGTTCGAGCCCCGGGTCGAATGTCGTTTTTCTGCTGAGGTCCTACCTCCTCACAGACCTTCTACTATGGCATATAAACTGATAGGCTCTTGTCAGACTTCTGTCGCAAGCGGCTGCTTAAGAAGGTATCATTTACTATTTTTATGTTCACAGTTAGGGAACAGAAAATGGCAACAATGGATTGGTAGCGATTACCGAGTCCCATAGGAATAAACTACCCCTCAAGTAACTGCTTTCCACAGAAATGTGACTGGAATCTGCCAGTTAATACGCCATAGAGAAGCCCCCCCCCCCTACCCCGATAGGGGACCACCTTGTCGTGGTGGAGGCCTTTGGGCCCAGCAACCGGTCGAAGGCTTTGCTGACCGGATTGGGTCCCCGGTTGGACAGAGCCAAGACCAACCGAGGTCGAAGACATCGCTGACCGGTTTGGCGGGCCGTTTGGACGGTGTCAAGACCTCAATAAGGTTCTCCGTGGAGCAAGTTCAAGGGCATGGCTGAACGGATTTGGTCACTTAGTAGGCACGAGCCCTTTCAAAGTCTGGGCCTCACTAAGAGTCTCCACCCCGGGTGCAGAGCGAACTTGGATTTACATATCCTTATTCATAGCTAACCGTGGAACAGATTAAATTTCAGGTTTCTTCCGGTGGTTAGCTTTCCTTTTATAGGACTGTTGCCATGTGAGGTTGGAGATGAGATGCATCTATATCGTGTATTCTTGCCCCTGACTCTAGATAGTCACGGCTTTACGTTAACTTGGTAGTGTCGTGAGACGGAACCGGGGATTGCCGTGGTTGCTGAACATCTGGCAACAAATAGTACGCCATAGAGAAGGTCTGTGAGGAAATCGAGACCTCTGCAGAAAGACAAACAAAAATATCTAAGCCTTACCCGGCGCTCGAACCCAGGTCCCTTTGATCAGCAACGAGGCATATTATCCAGTATCGGAAACATTTTTGCTCTAGCAAGCCCTGTTTTTTAATTTTGGCATAAAATTCACACGACAAGAAACACTTTGTAAATTTTAGAAGCACTTACCACGATTCCCCGATGAGTTATGTCGGCCAAAGACATTTTATTTTAGATATCATTTACCATTTTCCTGTTCTGAATAGTAGAGCATCATACATGTCTAATATTCTGAACCTTCCGTTTACGTTTGCTAAGCCACGATCCGTTGCCCCCATCACCCTCCTCCTTGGTACGACCTTGCCAGAATACGTTGAAGAGCTCCTGAGATATGTTGAACAAGAGACTTAAAAAACCTGAAGAGAAATATTCATCAGTTTAGTGTTTGGCTTCATCACTAAACCCCAGGCGTGAATCTGGGGTTGGGAGGAATATGCCTTTCCCTTTGAGAATGCTCAAATGGGGGCGAAAAATTATTAAGCATATGCAGACTCGGTGATAGAAAAAAACGAGAGGAGATTGATACTTTTTTGTTTCGGATACTTTTTTGAGCGACTGTACTTTTAATTTTTTTCTTGATAGCCCCTGCTATTACCAATCACATCAACAATCCTAATAAAAACATTTTTTTTTACCAAAACAAGGCATCATCATCATAATAATTCTTATATTCAGATCATTCTAGTCCTCAGTGGTTCCTCTTACAGTGAATTTTGAATACCGTAATCGATAATTAAAGTAAGGAAAAAAGGACATAAAATGCACACTTGTGGAATACAGTAGAAATGCAAAACCTATCACTTAAGCTTTACCAAGTCTCACATACGACTCACTATTGTAATGCAGAACGATGATTATGTAAATACTCTATGTTATATTAACATTACTATTTTTTTTTTTATCTAACACTGCTTTTTAGATATACTTTAACGATCAGCAGATCAAAAGTTTTTACTATCTCATTATCGTACTGACTCTCTCATTTAAAATTTATCCAATCCACATTCTTTGGGATATTAGCTAAAAATTATTTTCACTCTCATTTTTCAGAATTTGTCCGTTATAAAGAATGGACGGTTTGACCAGACGACTTTTATGCAGAGTTCTGACATATATGTACTTAACTATTTGCATGTTAGCTGATCAACGTATGTAGTAAAAGGTCCAACATGTTCCGAACATCGCTGACAGAGAAATCTCATAAATAAAATAAATAAATACCCCCTCAAGCAGCTGCTTGATACAGAGGTTTGACAGGAGCCTTTTAACCGGATATAAATTGGGGCTAAATATCAATGAGGAAGCAGAAAGGTGAACGAAATACTGCGAAGACTGTGCAATGCCTTTAACATGCATAAGCTAGGGTTGGGTTTTTACCTCTGAACGGCACCTTTTTTGCACACCATGCGCTAAATGGCCAGGTCAGAAACACCCCAAAGGTTCAGAGAAGGTTAGGGAAGGAGACCCACTGAATAGCTATTGGGAAACAGATGGTAGCCTCCCGCCAAGGCTACCCAGCGTGTTCTTTAACGTGCACAGGGTATGGATCTCCTACACAGGGGTTACGGCTTAATGTCCCATTTGAGAGACAGCGGCTTTTCAAGCCCATCGGTGTCCCCTACTGACAGTGGGCAGGGCGTGGAGTTTTGCGGTGATAAATCTCAACGCTGACCCAGCTGGGACTCGAACCTGGGTTGGGTTGTTTTACCTCTGAGCGGCACTATTTTGCACACCATGGGCTAAATGGCCAGGTCACATGGACGCCGAAGGCTCAGAGAAGGTTGGGGGAGGGGACCCATTGGAACAGCTGTTGGGAGACAGATGGTAGCCTCCCGTCAAGGCCATCCAGCGTGTTCTTTAACGTGCACAGGGTATGGCTCTCCCGCACACGGGGTCACGGCTTAACGTCCCATCCGACGGACGGCGGCCTTTCCAAGCCCATCGGTGTCCTCTACTGACCGTGGGCAGGGCGGGGAGTTTTGCGGAGATAAATCTCAACGCTGACCCAGCTGGGACTCGAACCTGGGAACTACAAATTACGACCCTGGTGCGCTACCGACTGAGGCACCCCAGCCCCCATCCATAAGGCAACGTTTGTAAACAGCTTAAGGAATTTGAAAGGTGTTGGATGGTTGGTTTCTTAGAGACTGGTGGATCAACCCAGTAAATCACACCTGAAGTGGTTTATGATGACCGAACGATTTCATGCTTCAGGAACCATGGATACAAGATGGCGCCCGGATAAGGCTTTAGTGCTTCAAAAGAAGTCCGAACAGGAAGCGGGGAAATGGATAGCGACAAGAGACAGGGCTCTGACAAGCCACCACATTTTCAAGAGCATACCATCTTTCTCTGTTCATCTGTCAGAGAACATGATTAGAAGACTACGAAAAACTGGCCGTGCATTTGCAACGTTCCTTGCTTCGTCTATATGTGATATCATATTACTATCATCTATAATTTTCTTGGGGGAGAGCTGCTGCTTATATCCAGTTGCTTTTAGTGACCAATCACATCTCTGTTTTGGATCCAGAGACAAACATATGATTGCCTCAAGATATGCTGGGACAGAAGCATACAACCAGCATCAGGGAATAGTATAATGGGCCAAATCCTGGAGTAATGGTATGAGAAACTATCAGTTACAACAGCCTTTCCTGTCTGGCCATTATTGATGTTGTTGATGATGTCTGACTTTATGTTGAAACCATTTCGAGTCCAACGCTTCTGTTCATTCTGCCCTCTACCCTAAATACTACTAATTAGCATCACATTATCCACCCACAGATGTTTTCCTTTTCCCCACAGTGGTTATACGACACAAGCATGCCTTCTTGCCCTACACATTTAACAGTTCTATCGCCCATCCAACACTTTTGGTATATGAGTTGTTCACCGATCATTGTTATCCATCTCACAGCTGTGATTAAGCATTTTCGCAAGTGATTAATGCTGATTTGATAGCATTTAACCATTTCTTGTCTACATTGCTATGTCATTCCACTAGTTCTGAACTGAAAATGAACATTATTGTTTATTTTCAGTTCAAAACTAGTCCTAGTAGTAGTCATTAATTTTTCAAAAATTTGGTAACTAGTTGTGTATTATAGTCCGTTTTTTAGTGTTGTTAAAAATATCTGTATGAATTCATCACTTAAACAAATCGTTTCTTTTTTCAGGCTACTGGAAAACATCAAAAAAGGAACACTGTCCAGTCTGGAAAGCTCGTGAATATCTTGATGAATTTCATCAACATTTTCCTGAACATTAATGGATTAAGCACTCACAAATAGAGCTATACACAAGGCAGAAATCTTTCGAATCACTCTCTCTCTCCCATCACAGACAATATATATTTTTTTATCATTAACAATGGCAATCATTCGACCCCTGAAAGATCTTGCAGCAGTCAAAGTTGCTACAGAGATATGCAATCATCCTGATATTAAGAAAGAACTATTCAGTGTTCCTTGTTCAAATTCTGAAAACGCCAAATGGGAAATCTTTTCTATTTCGAATCCAGAAAATGAGTGGAATGAGAGATTACAGGAAATGGCATCAGCTATAATGATCAACTCAAATTTCCCGAGAATTTTTCAAGAACAAACGTTGAATTATTTAATGCCAGTTGCAATACGAATATTGATTTGGGCCAAATATCATGAACGACAATTTAGTTTATCTAGTACTTACTTAATGAATTTTTCAAGAAGTTCTCTTTACCTATCCAATGGATTAATCGATGATATAAAAGCAGCAGATATACTCGTAAAAGATGAAACGTTACCAGTTGACATTCGTTTCAAAATAGCCTGCCATTATTGTTGCACAGAAGATATCTTTTCTTTATATTGCCAGATACCAGATAAAGAAAAAAGGAAATATATTAATTGTAAAAACCCATGGGAGGCAGATCAGTCCGCATTGGTCAAATTTTGGTCATATTTTATTGAGGGTGAAATAGATACTTTGAAAGGGGAACAGGATATTAATTGGTATGGACTGATTAAAGCTATTGATTGTGGCAGTAAAACTGCAGTACAATACTTTTGGGGAAAACTGAGTAATAGGACTAAAAAGGATTTTGCTCCACTTGTTGCATTCAAAACTTTAGAAAGGATTAATGATTCACAATTTTGCATATCGCAAAGGTATTTTGTCGATATCTTATTTTTTCTCTTTTGTGAAATGGAAGATGATCAGCAGGTTGAATCTTTGAGAAAACATATCGAAAACGTAGATAGTATTTGTATATTAGAACAATGCTTGAAATGGCCCTACCAAGACCTGTTCATGAAAATAGTAAATCTAATTTGGGATATTCTACCAGAAGACCAATTTTATGATATTTTGCTGACGATTTCTGATATGATTGTATCAGACCAAAATGATTTTATACGAGGTGAAGGAAAATGTTACGATTATAGAACACTCCTAACAGATTTTTGGTGTGAAAGCCCTGATCACTTTAAACGATTCATCTTTAAATACGATACTGACTATAAAGGGCCTCAGTTCCTAATCCCAAATTCTGGCGCAGAACTCTTACTTAGCCTCTTTCTTCTCAATGACTTAACCGCTACAGACAAGAAAAATATCGATCTAATTCTATCCGCTGCAACAGAGGAAGAAAAACTGCATATTGTTCACTCTTACGCAGGAAGTGAAATTTGCACTCAACTAGCAAGTACAGCTAAGTGGGAAATATTAGACGAATTTTTAATGAAGTGTTTTCCATCTGAAGAGTTCATTGAGATTTTCAAAAAAACTTGGAGCGTTTCCTCACCCGGAATGTGTCTTTGCATAAGTTTTGTACAAGCAGAAAAATGTGATTCAGCCGAGGAGTTTTTAAAATGGAGTGCTTTATCTGAAGAGGAGATAATTGACTTGAAACGAAATGTCCTTTTTTCTGAGTCAATGGAGGAATATCTCATAAAGTTACTTTTGAGAGGAAACAGAATGGAAGCTGCCGAAAATATCGTGAGGTGGTTCCTTTTATCAGAAGGAGATATCAGTAATTTCAAACGTCGGCTAATATTTTCTGAAAGGGCAATAGATAACTGCTCAAAATTGATAGCTCGTAACACTTTCAAATGCATAGAATGTATCGAAGAGTTTATTGGATGGAATAAGATGAATTCGGAGGATGAGATTAAAATGTTCAAAATGAATCTCGCTTACAGGAGAGGAGATTTGATTTGCAAAAGCCTTATTTGTAATAGAAGATGGGAACAATTAGAAATATTTTTAACGTGGTGTTTTAATTCCGAAGAAACGTTAATGGAGTTTAAGAAGATTGTTTCCTCTTATGAATTACGAGAAAGTCTCCATTTTAATTTAATCAAAAGCAATAAATGGCAAGAAGCAGAATATTTTTTGCTTGGTTAGGCTTATCTGCATTTGAAATAAGAGAACTAAAAATAGAAACACTTTTTAGATACCAGCCAGCCAGGATTATGTTCGATGACTTAGTATTTTGTACGGAAGGAACCAAAATATGTCGTAAATATGGTGGTAAGTTGGAGGCAATTGAATTGTTTCTCAGATGGTATCTAACAGATAGAGAGGCATAGAAGAAGAATTCAACATGATTTTGAACAACGTCATCGGCATGTAATTGGCATGATGTCTGCAATAAGAGCATTTCGACTGGTGATAGAACATTTGAAAGCTTTGAATAAAGAGCAGATTCTAAAGACGGGTATAAAGAGAAAATTTGAAATCTGCAATCAAAAAGAAATATTCCAAAATCTAAAATGAGATCAGTGGTGCTTCTCAAGATTTAAAAGTTAGTTTTGAGAAGTGATTCAGGAGATATTGAGGACATTTGTTGAAACAAAAAAAAAACTTCGAGGAACGAATTCGAATGATGTCACTAATGTTTCAATTTCTTTATTACACTCAAAGAACAACTTAGAAAGGTCTTTTTGATAATTTGTTTTCAGCTGAAAAGTGCACATTTTTATATGAAATTTTGAGGTATAATATTTAAATTTAAGCAACATGGGAAACATCGAAAAGCTTTTTTGAATATATAAAAGTTTCGTCCACAAATTTAACTTTCTACAAAGTATTCAGAGTAAAAAGCCCTCTAATCCGCACTTACAGAAAATTCAGAAGGGTGTGATATTAGTACTAATATATTTTCAGCAACAGAAAGAATAAAAAAGCATAGTGCCAGAGAAAGATATCCAAAGTGCTGCGATGTTGTTTGTTTTTGAACATTTCAATAAAATATTTTGTTTACTTTGTAAAAGTTATTGAGATTTCGTTTCATTTAAAAGAAAGCTATGTTTGCATCAAGTAAACTCTTTTAAAACAAAGCTCAATGGAAACGAAGAAACCTTGAACTTTTTATTCTGTGCTAAAATATGTACAAAGCAGTTAAAAAAAACATAATTAAGGAACCCGTAATACATTCTCACCTACTAGAATGTTTTTGTTCCTACATTGAGTAAATCATTTTGGCAACTTTACTACTAAATAGCAGGAAATTTTGCATGTCTCATTCTTTTCCTTTCCCTCATTACTATCGAGCTCTTTCAATACCATATCTTTCTTCTTTAAAATAGGTTTTTTTTTTTTTTTTTTTTGGGGGGGGGGGGGTTCTGCTTTCCGTCACTCTGAAAAACTGTTCACTTTTGCATTATCACTTAATGATATCGCATTCAACTGATATGAACCTATATGCTATTGTCATACAATAAAATCTATACAAAGAGACTCGAATCCTAAACTAAAATTAAACAAGTACTTTCTGTGACAAATGGGAAAAATGCTTATCTGCAGCTTTGCAGAATGGTGAAAACATTGGGACATTTGTTGAAAAAAAAAAGCATTCCATGAACGAATTCGAATGATGTCGGTAATGTTTCAATTTCTTTATCAAACTCGGAGAAGAACAATTTAAGAAAGATATTTGTAATATTTTGTTCTCAGCTGAAAAGTGCACATTTAAATGTGAACCTTTGAGGTGTATTATTTAAACATCAAATTACCTATTTTTTCCAATTGCTTTTGGCTTTGACGTTTGTCGTTTGGTCGGTTTGTGGATTTGGCAAAGATTGTTCCACCACATCTTTCGAAGGCGATGGAGAAACTTGATTTATGTGTCAAATGAAAGCTTTTGGCGGGGAGTTCTGTAGGTAATAAAAAAATTGCCCCCTGTTCTTTCTTCCTCCCAGATAACGGGGAAATGTGAAAACTGTTCTTAAGCTATATCTCCAGAACGCGAAGGCTAAAAGTGACAAGCTACAAGTCGAATGAAAGCTGACGGGAGGAATGTCATACGCTATGCAACTCTGACCCCCTAAAGAAAGGGGTTGTTTTACCTCTGAGTGGCACTTTTTTGCACACCATGGGCTAAATGGCCAGGTCACATGGACCCCGAAGGCTCAGAGAAGGTTGGGGGAGGGGACCCACTGGAACAGCTGTTGGGAGACAGATGGTAGCCTCCCGTCAAGGCCATCCAGCGTGTTCATTAACGTGCACAGGGTATGGCTCTCCCGCACACGGGGCCACGGCTTAACGTCCCATCCGACGGACGGCGGCCTTTGTAAGCCCATCGGTGTCCCCTACTGACCGTGGGCAGGGCGCCTAAATAAAGGAGGAGAAAGAAAATGATTGTTCTCCTATATCTTCTGAATGCGAGTGTGGACAGTAACCAGTTATGTCTCCAATGAAAGTTTGTGATGCGGGGAGTGTCATGGACTGCAAAAAATTGACCCCAGGCGCTTTCTTCCCCCTTAAAAAGTTGAAATTCGAAACAATTGTGTCGCCATATCTCCAGAACGCGAATGCCGAAAGTAACAAGTATGCGTGAAGTGAAAGCTTCTAACGCGCGGAAGTCCTAGCTATGAAAAATTGCCCCCCCCCCCCTTGCTTTCGTCTCCCCTAAAACATGGGGACCATATGAAAATAATTGTTCCTCTATATCTCCTGAATGCGAGTGTAGAATGTAACGAGCTATGTGTCGAATGAAAGCTTGTGATGCGGGAGTGTCATAAGCTATAACAAAATTGACCCCTCGTCCGTTCTTCCTCCGTAAAAAACGGGAAATATGAAAACAATTGTTAAACTATATCTCCAGAACGTGAAAGCGGAAAGCAACAACATCGTTGAATGAAAGCTTTTAACAAGGGGAATATCCTAGGCGATGAAAATTTGATCCCTGATGCTTTCTTCCCCCCTAAAGAAAAGGAGGGAAAATGTGGAAATAATGGTTCCCCTATATCTCCTGAACGCAAGTGACGAAAGTGAAAGCGCATGGGGTCAATTTTTTGCAGTCCATGACACTCCCCGCATCACAAACTTTCATTGGAGACATAGCTGGTTACTGTCCACACTCGCATTCAGGAGATATAGGAGAACAATCATTTTCTTTCTCCTCCTTTTTTTAGAGGGTCAAAGTTTCATAGCCTATGACATTCCTCCTCGGGTCATAGCTTTCGAATGAAATTTTTATAATCGACACTCCTCGGGTCATAGCTTTCGAATGAAAGCTATGACCCGAGGAGTGTCGATTATAAAAATCCAACCCCCATTCTTTCTTCCTCCCTAAAAACGGGAAATATTAAAGTCGTTCTACTCTATCAGAACTTTCTTCGAATAATGACGTTCGTAAGCTATTGAGAATTTTGCCTCTACTATTTCCCTTCTGATAAAATGGGGGGTCGGATTTTCGCGGGATACGTCTTCAAAGTGTCGTATCTCAAATTAAAAGTTGTGTCATCTGCAACGTCGGTGAAAATGCAGACTCCAAAAAAGGAGTAAATGTGCTCGATGTTTACGAGTCATATCAAATGAAAATTTTTGAACGTGTTTTCAGTGACAAGAAAAAAAATATATATATTAAAAAATTTAAAAATACATATCTTCCTAGAGCGCCCTAAAAAGTAGAAATTAAACCTAAAGCGGATGGTGTAATCGGTCACCGGGTTCGTATTTGCTTTCAAGATAGCGCGCCGATCTCCCAGTTTGAGAAGATTGTGATGTCCTATCTTCCTTCAAAGTGAATACGAACTCATTAACTGATTGCATCTCGATATGCTTTAGGTTTATTTTATACTTTTTTGAGCCCTCTAGGAGAATAGGTAGTTTTTAAAATTTTTAATATGTATAGTTTTTAAAAAGAGAATAACCCGTGGCAGAGTGGTTAGCGCGCTTGGCTGCTGATCTAAGGGACCTGGGTTCGAGCCCCGGATTAAGGCATGGATGTTCGTATTGTTTTTCTGCTGAGGGCCTGCCATCCTCTCAGATCTTCTACTGTGGCATATAAACTTACAGGCTCCTGTCAGACCTCTGTGGCAAGCAGCTGCTTGAGGGGGTATTTTTTATTTTATTTTTTATTAATGGAAGGAATCAAACAACAGCGCGTTTATATTAAGTTTTATTCCAAATTCCATAAAACCACTTCATAGTCTCACGAAATGCTTAAACAAACATTCCTTAATGACGCTATGAACCGAATTCAGACTTATGAGTGGTTCTTGCGTTTGAAACGTGGGTAAACATCGGTAGCACATTGAGAACGTTTTAGCTTGTCCTCAACAAAGTGAACACACGAGCATGTGGACAAAATATGTCAGGACATCCACAAGGACCGTCGACAAACAATTGATGACATCTATGGGATTGTTCGACTAATGTACGGATAGTAACGGAAGAACTCTACACGAGAGAGATTGCTGCGAAATTTGTGCCTCGACTCCAGACCAAATACAGCAATGGCTCACTGTGTGCAGGGAACTTCAGGAGTTAATCAAAAGGGAACGAAACTTCCTTTTAAAGTAATAACTGGTGATGGTATTTGGCCTTATATAGTGTGATCGAGAAACCAAGCAGCAATCATTCCAATGAAAGAGTCCTCCTTCCCTGTGATCGAGAAACCAAGCAGCAATCATTCCAGTGAAAGAGTCCTCCTTCGCTGTGATCGAGAAACCAAGCAGCAATCATTCCAGTGAAAGAGTCCTCCTTCCCTGTGATCGAGAAACCAAGCAGCAATCATTCCAGTGAAAGAGTCCTCCTTCCCTGTGATCGAGAAACCAAGTAGCAATCATTCCAGTGATAGAGTCCTCCTTCCCTGTGATCGAGAACGAAGCAGCAATCATTCCAGTGAAAGAGTCCTCCTTCCCTGCGACCAATGAAAGCCAGGCAGGTGATGAGCAATATGAAGTGCATTCTGATTTGTTTCTTCGATGTGAAAGGAATCGTGGACAAGAAGTTTGTTCCTAGACGCCACACTGTGAATCAAAAGATTTGAGGGATAGTGGAAGGAAAAATATCCAGGAAAACGATGCGCTTGGGACGAGTGGGACATTTAGCAGCTTTTGGCCAAAACTAACATGGTGGTGGACCCCCAGTCTCCTGACTTCCGAAAAATATTGGAAATCAGGGAGACTTCCGAAATCTATGAAATTGAAACTCGAAACCGAAAATAATGAAGTCCCCCCCCCCTTCTTTTCCTAACATTATGGGGTCCCCTAGTTCCACTGCGACTGCTTCCTGTTCCCCAAGATGTTCCACCTTAAGGATCGATCATTTGACTGCGTCACTTAGTGATTCAGGCCATCAGGCAGAATCGAAGGAGGTGATGAATAACATTTCAAAACAGGAGTTCGAGAGCATTTTTCAGCAGTGTGAGAAGGAATGGGCTCTCTGTATTAGCTCCCAAGTAGACTTTGAAGGGCATAACAGTAATTGAAACTTAAGGTAAACCTGCATTTTTTTATCAGTACAGTAGCTCAAAAAAGTATCCGAACACTATGGTCGATTTAAGAATTAAAAAAAACTATCTGGCAACCTTCGTGTCACGTGACACGAAGGTTGCCAGATCATTAATTTCTAAAAAAAAATTGTTGCCAGATATTTTTTCTGAATTCTGTAGTCAACCATAGCGTTCGGATACTTTTTTGAGCGACTGTAGGTGGTCATATTATTTTGATACTAGATCGTGTGGGTTCATTCACAGAAATATTGAGCGTGTGCAGTTACCGTTCACAGCAAACTGGAGCGTGTACAGTTGCTGTACACGCTCCAGATATTTTTCCTGAATTCTGTAATCACGTGATACGAAGGTTGCCAGATCACTAATTTCTAAAAAAAATCGTTGCCAGATAAAAATAAAAAATAAATACCCCCTCAAGCAGCCGCTTGCCACAGAGGTCTGACAGAAGCCTGTCGGTTTATATGCCAGAGTAGAAGGTCTGAGAGGATGGCAGGACCTCAGCAGAAAAACGACAGAAACAGCTATGCCTTACCCGGGGCTCGAACCCAGTTCCCGTAGATCAGTAGCCAAGCGCGCTAACCACTCGGCCACGGGACGGCTTAGTTTTTTTTAATTCTGTAATCAACCATAATGTTCGGATACCTTTTTGAGCGACTGTACAATATGTTACCTTTAGGATTGCACCTTGAATATAGAAAGAAATACCATACAGAAGAAACAAGGATACTGAATTAAACAGAAAAGGGCCACAACCACTTTTCGCTTCGTTCTCCCTCGAAACTTTCATTTAAATAGTGTATTTGGATTTCAATTCAGTATCGGGCAAGGATTGGGTTGTTTTACCTCTGAGCGGCACTTTTTTGCACACCGTGGGCTAAATGGCCAGGTCACATGGACCCCGAAGGCTCAGAGAAGGTTGGGGGAGGGGACCCACTGGAACAGCTGTTGGGAGACAGATGGTAGCCTCCCGTCAAGGCCATCCAGTGTGTTCTTTAACGTGCACAGGGTATGGCTCTCCCGTACACGGAGCCACGGCTTAACTCCCATCCGACGGGCGGCGGCCTTTCCAAGCCCATCGGTGTCCCCTACTGACCGTGGGCAGGGCGGGGAATTTTGCAGAAATAAATCTCAACGCTGACCCAGCTGGGAGTCGAACCTGGGAACTACAGATTACGAGCCTGGCGCGCTACCACTGAGACACCCCCGCCCATCGGGCGAGGATCTGGTGGGGGAATGGTAGGAGGAAGGATGCCATCACATCCCTTTGGAAATGCGCTAATAACTGGAATGGAGAAGGTTAAATTAAGCAAGAAAATGTTATACATCTATATAACACGTATTTTCCAAGACTTCTTTAGCTCACTAAAACGGAAAAAAAAATATAGCACAACGGCGTTCTGTCCCGATCTGGGTATCTCCATATGAGTCGGATCATTTGCCTTCCCCCAGCCCCCCCCCCATTTCTTTCTAGATCTCGTTTGATATCAAGCATCTCCCCATTTGTTTTTTCTTTAGACCAAATCCTGACTTAGTCAAAGTGCCCACCAAAACGATTTGTGATGAGCCCCCACTGATACTCTTGGTACAAAATCAGGAACTTGTCTTCAATCGTTTAAGGGATGGCATCTGTACATTTGGTAATCATTAAATACTGCTTTATTGTATATGTTACCGCTAAAGTGCAGAAATCATTTATTCTACAGATTATCTAGGTATTGTGCAGATTAACTAGGGTGATCCGTTAACGTGCGGAAAATTGTTTCATTTCTCAAATTACCTAGGTAATCTGCAAATTACCTGGATAATCTGCACATTACCTACTAGGCACTCGTTAAAGTGAAAATAAGATCTTTGCTGGAACAACAGGAACGTTTCTGTACGCTTAAATTAACATAATGTTATTTATCTAGTGTCCGAGAGTAGAGTTGAAACCAGGGTCATCCCTCTGTCAACATGAATCAGTCGTCCGAATTATAAAAAACGCCCCCAAAATGAGCAGGCCAAGTGAGAACGAATCATTTTAGTGATTCGTTATCAAGAATGAATCACTTTACCGATTCGTTCTCACTTGGCCTCCGCTCATCCGGGGCGTTTTTTATAATGCGGACGAGTGAATCACGTGACGCGAAGATTCATATTCAAGAGATTCACCACTATGAGAGAAACAAACTTTTGAACTTTAACGATACGGAAGCCGTTAATGTGCACATTACCTAGGTAAAATGCGGAAAACTCTTGATTCCGCACGTTAACGGAGCAAATCAGTTAATCTGCAGATTAGCTAGGTAATGTGCACATTAACGGCTTTCGAGCTTTAGCGGTAACATATATATATGGTAAATGCCACATTCAAGTTCATCTTTCAATATTTTTTCGATTCTTTGGTCGAAACTGAACTGCTGAGCTTAGTGGGTCTTTCCAAAAAGGATATGCTCCCACTTATATTTCCGGCTTTGGGTTGGGTTGTTTTATTTCTAAGCGGCACTTTTTTGCACACCATTAGCTAAATGGCCAGGTCACACCGACCCCGAAGGCTCAGAGAAGGATTGGGGAGAGGGGATCCACTGGAACAGCTATTAGGAGACAGATGGTAGTCTCCCGTCAAGGCCATCAGAGTGTTCTTTAACGTGCACAGGGTATGGCTCTCCAGCACACGGGGCCACGGCTTAACGTCCCATCCGACGAACGACGACCTTTCCAAGCCCATTGGTGTCCCCTACTGACCGTGGGCAGGGCGGGAAATTTTGCGGAGATAAATCTCAACGCTGACCCAGCTGGAATTCGAACCTGGGAACTGCAGATTACGAGCCTTATATTTCCGGCATTGCCCCTGCTTAGCCAAGGCCATGATAGCGATACTGTGACGTCACAGAAGGAGGGGGAACAGGCTAATGTGGTATCTCCGTTAAAGTCAATGCAGCAAACAAGCTTTTACACAACGCAGTTCATTCACCTGTTCTCCCTGGAGGGATGACGTCACAGTATCGCTGTCATGGCCTTGGCTTAGCTCGGTACTTCTCAAATTTCCCAGTGTGTCTACCAAATGAATTTTCACCCCGTGAGAAAAGAGGACCTTCCTGTTAAGATTCCTCACTCACCTTTCCAGGTTGAGGCAAATTGCCCAGTCAGTTGGTTGGTTGTTTTACCTCCGAGCAGCACTTTTTTCACACCATGTGCTAAATGGTCAGGTCACATGGACCCCGAAGGCTCAGAGAAGGTTGAGGGAGGGGCTGTTTGGAGACAGATGGTAACCTCTCGTGAAGTCCATCCAGCGTGTTCTTTAACGTGCACAGGGTATGGCTCTCCCACACACGGGCCACGGCTTAACGTCCCATCCGACGGATGGCGGCCTTTCCAAACCCATCGGTGTCCCCTACTGACCGTGGGCAGGGCAGGGAATTTTGCGGAGATAAATCTCAACGCTGACCCAGCTGAGGCTCAAATCTGGGAACTGCAGATTACGAGCCTGGCACGCTACCGACTGAGCCACCCCCACCCCGTCAGCCCAAGCATGCCAGACAGGGGCTAACTGTCCGAACTTCGCAATTCTGTAAAAGAGATCCCTCAGATGGGAAGTTTGGTTATGATCTATTATTGTTCAGGAGAGCA
The DNA here is from genome assembly GCA_038380435.1 of Ryuthela nishihirai. NCBI lineage: Eukaryota > Metazoa > Arthropoda > Arachnida > Araneae > Heptathelidae > Ryuthela > Ryuthela nishihirai. Next base: position 57,271,770 of record JAWZYU010000026.1, read on the forward strand.
GCATCCTGTGCACATTAAAGAACAAAGCAGCATGCCCTTGATGGAGGCTTGCATCCGTCACCTAACAGCTGTACAACTAACACCTTCCCGAGTATTACCTGGGCGCTTGTGACGTGTCCATTTAGCCGTTTATAAATAAAAGAGCTCGAAATATCAAATCTTTAGAATCAATTCGTGATTTAAAATATTTCATAAAAATTTTATATTTTTCAAATTTAGGCATGCTGATGGTTAAGAATGAAAACTATTAGAAGATTCTGAAAATGCAGAATTCAATATTTCATTACTATTTATTCCAAATAGAAATTTGCATTTTTCTGCTAAGACAAAATGTTGCGTTAAATAGAATGTTTATAATATTTGTATAAGTTTTTATACTTTCACCTTAAGAGACTTCTAATAGAGATATTTAAAAATATCAGAAGTTTAAAAGTTCGAATATTAGTATTTTAGAAATATCGGCATACTCCAAAAGAAAAAAAGATTAAGAAACAAATGAATTTTTTTTGTAAGAACAAGAAGTTAAACACACTTTTGAATTTTTCCTTCAAAATCAATAGTTTATTATCTCTTAAATTGAACTAAAAACATTTTGTTACATTTGGCGACAAAGTGTGCCGATAGCTACTACGTGTTCAATAATTACTTTGTGGAAAAAAAATGACTTGCTGCTCAGTGGGATTCGAATCCAGGCTACTCAGTTACATGCCAGGTGTTCCCACCACTGCGCTTTCAGCAGCTGCATGATTTATCCTCTAAATGTGACTTTTAAATGCTGAGATCCATGTCAACAGGTTTGGGTTGTTTTACCTCTGAGCGGCACTTTTTTGCACACCATGGGTTAAATGGCCAGGTCACATAGACCCCGAGGGCTCAGGAAAGGTTGGGGGAGGGGACCCACTGGAACAGCTGTTGGGAGACAGATGGTAGCCTCCCGTCAAGGCCATCCAGCGTGTTCTTTGACGTGCACAGGGTATGGCTTTCCCGCACACAGGGCCACGGCTTAACGTCCCATCCTACGGACGGCGACCTTTTCCAAGCCCATCGGTGTCCCCTACTGACCGTGGGCAGGGCGGGGAATTTTGCGGAGATAAATCTCAACGTTGACCCAGCTGGGACTCGAACCTGGGAACTACAGATTACGAGCCTGGCGCGCTACCGACTGAGCCACCCCCGCCCCATGTCAACAGCCAATCTGTTAATTTACTATTAATGAATTTCTCTTTAATCAAAGAATCCAATCATACAAGTGGTCTGTTACTGGGTGAAATACTATGTGTATATTTTGGATGTTGTTAATCCCAGTATTTAAAACTAAAAAAATACTTTTTATTATTTCAAGAGAAAAAATTATTTGTTTCTTCTAGACAAATACAATATTTGAATATTTATAATTTTGAAAAATTTCAGTATGTCCATCTGATTATTTGCAACATGTGTCAAACCTGTTGCATTACATGGCGCTTGTTCATTTTGCTTTTTAGGGGTGGGGGTGGCTCAGTTGGTACGCGCTAGGCTCGTAATCCCAGGTTCGAGTCCCAGCTGGGTCAGCGTTGAGATTTATCTCCGCAAAATTCCCCGCCCTGCCCACGGTCAGTAGGGGACACCGATGGGCTTGGAAAGGCCACCGTCCGTCGGACGGGACGTTAAGCCGTGGTCCCGTGTGCGGGAGAGCCATACCCTGTGCACGTTAAAGAACACGCTGGATGGCCTTGACGGGAGGCTACCATCTGTCTCCCAACAGCCGTTCCAGTGGGTCCCCTCCCCCAACCTTCTCTGAGCCTTCGGGGTCCTTGTGACCTGGCCATTTAGCCCATGCTGTGCAAAAAAGTGCCGCTCAGAGGTAAAACAACCCAACCCATTTTGCTTTTTTGTTTAAACGCTTTGCTGCAAACTTCGCATGATATATTCACCTCTATGGATTAAGAGATGACACTTTAAAATTACCAATGTATGAAGCGTTTCCATAAAAAGCTAAAAATCTGTCCGTTAAATCTCCTGCTGTTAATATTTATATTCTATAATTGTACATCGATTTCAACGTCTGCTTTGTAGAGCAAATATTACAATTTTGTGGAATCTCTCCAATACATTCTACGTAATTTTTATAATATTCTTTTGAAACATTTTATTGCCAACTTTGCAAAATGGGTAGAAATTCTCCGATGGGAATTAAAATATGTTTTAGTCTCAAATTTACTGGAAAGGACTCGATACTATAAATCGCTTGTGTGGGACCGCGAATATAAAAACCCATCATGTTTGTCATAAAACCATTCTTATACGGAAATGTTTTGCTCCAAACATTTCAATTTCGTGCTCATTTGTATGTAAAGGTACATGTTTCTTCGGAAGACCTGTTCCTTAAAGTTTTAACTGCTGATTTTGCAACTGTGTGAACTTTCCTTTTATATAGATAGAAATGTGTCTCTAGGTTGGGTTGTTTTACCTCTGAGCGGCACTTTTTTGCACACCATGGGCTAAATGATCAGGTCACATGGACCCCGAAGGCTTAGAGAAGGTTGGGGGAGGGGACCCACTGAAACAGCTGTTGGGAGACAGATGGTAGCCTCCCGTCAAGGCCATCCAGCGTGTTCTTTAACGTGCACAGGGTATGGCTCTCCCGCACACGGAGCCACGGCTTAACTCCCATCCGACTGACGGCGGTCTTTCCAAGCTTTCCGGTGTCCCCTACTGACCGTGGGCAGGGCGGGGAATTTTGCGGAGATAATCTCAACGCTGACCCAGCTGGGACTCGAACCTGGGAACTACAGATTACGAGCCCGGGGCGCTACCGACTAAGCCACCCCGCCCCAAATGTGTCTCTAGAACGTTTTTTCTCCTGCAAATATTGCAGATATATGAACATTTTCCTCTATGAATTACGATTTTTAGTTTGCTGTACAGCCGAAATCTTTGACTTAAAAAAAATTTCTGAATTCTATGTGTGTTCAATGTTTTAACATGTATGTTTTTAAAGAACGTTTTTGAATAAACATTTGATTTAAATATGTTTTAATTCTCTTGTAGGCAATCAATTTGTGTTTCTTCAAAGTATCCATTTTTTAACTTCCTACTTCAAATATTGCAAGAGTGTACGAATTTTTCTCAGTATTAAAGTGTGTTTTTGAAGTGCCTTTTTCAGTAAAGTTTTTATTTTAAATTTTGCGACTCTGTCGACGTTTTCCAGCATCAGTACCGTCGACAGGTGTAGCATAGAGGCAACCTGCCTCACGGCGCCTGTGATGGGCCACCCATTTAAATAAATAAAATAAATACCCCCTCAAGCAGCTGCTTGCCACAGAGGTCTGACAAGAGCCTGTCAGTTTATATGCCACAGTAGGAGATCTGAGAGGATGGCAGGACCTCAGCAGAAAAACGACACACTTTCCTTAATTAGTTTTGCTTAATTTACGTTATATTTATCATTTTGGGGATTATTATTTCATTTTGAGAAAATTTAGAAGATCTTATAAACAGTTTTATTGTGCGATATTCCCATAAAGCAAACATTTAATTAATATTAATGTATAATTTTTGTTTTGCATTAATGTTTCTCTTGTAATAAAAACAAAATAGCAATTGGAGATTTTCTTATATTTTTGTCTTATAATCCATCAGGGGCGATATTTAATTGTTTGCCTCAAGGTACGATCTAATATGGCGACGGCTCTGTGCAGCATGAACTAATAAATACTAATTTAGAATGACTTTATATCTAAACATTTGACTGCAAATGTTGCAATTGTGGTCGTTCTTTTGTATGAGTCAACAAGTGTCTTATTCGACTGCATTTTATCCTAAAAGTTTTATTGCAAATAAAGCAACTGTATGGCTGTTCTCCTGTCTGTACTGACATGTGCTCCATTAGAAAAATTTTTCGGGTACATTTTTTGCCACAAATATCGCAAATGTGTCAGCGTTCTCATTCGTTTGTTAACGCTTGATACAGCAGACTACCGTTCTCTTCAAACTTCTTACTGGGAACATCGAAATTGTATGGGTGTTCTTTTGCATGTCTTAAAGTGTGTGCCGTTAAATTATTTTTCTGTCTGAACTTTTGATTGCAAATACTACAAATGTGTTGGGTTGTTTTACCTCTGAGCGGCACTTTTTTGCACACCATGGGCTAAATGGCCAGGTCACATGGACCTCGAAGGCTCAGAGAAGGTTGGGGGAGGGGACCCATTGGAACAGCTGTTGGGAGACAGATGGTAGCCTCCCGTCAAGGCCATCCAGCGTGTTCTTTAACGTGCACAGGGTATGGCTCTCCCGCACACGGATCCATGGCTTAACGTCCCATCCGACGGACGGCGGTCTTTCGAAGCCCATCGGTGTTCCCTACTGACCGTGGACAGGACGGGGAATTTTGCGGAGATAAATCTCAACGCTGATCCAGCTGGGACTCGAACCAGGAAACTGCAGATTACGAGCCTGGCGCGCTACCGACTGAGCCACCCCCGCCCCACTACAAATGTGTGGTCGCTCTCCTGTATGCATTTTTATGTGTGCATAAAGACTGCTCTTTTGTATGAACGTTTTACTGCAAATATCCCAACTGTGTGGTCGTTCTGTATGAATTAATATGTGTGACATTATGTTCTTTTTCTCTCTAAACGTTTCATTTCAAATATGTGGGCGTTCTCCTGTGTGTATCGACATGTGTTTCTTCAGATTACATTTTCTTGTAAACGTTTTACTGCAAATATCGCTTTTGCTTTGGCATTCTTCTGTTTGTATAACTGCGTGTGGCATTAGATTCGTATTTTCTGTTAGCTTGTGATTCAAAATATTGAAACTCTGTGTGCGTTCATTTGTGTATTACCATGAGTCTTTTTAGATCGTTTTTCGCAGTAAACTTTGTACTGCAAATATCGCAATTGAATGGTCACTCTCCGGTGTGTATTAACATGTGTTTTTTCAGATATACTTTATCTCTTAACTTCTTATTGCAAATATTACAACTGTAGGGGTGTTCTCTTGTTTGTATTAACATGTGTCTGTTTGGAATGCCTTTAGTTTTAATCCTTCGACTGCAAATATTGCAACTGTGTGGGCGTTCCTTTGTATGTGTTAACATGTGTTTCTTTAGAAACCATTTTAATTTAAATGTTTTACTGCAAATATTGCAAATGTGCGGGCATTCTACTGTATGTGTTAGCATGTGTTTCTTTAGACTGCGTTTTAATCTACAAGTTTTACTGCAAATAAAGCATTTATCTGGCATATTCCTGTGTGCATTGGCATGTGATCCTTTAGGTAACTCGTCCATTTAAACTTTTGGCCACAAGTATTGCAAATGTTTGGGTGTTCTCTTACATATGTTACCATGGGATATTTAAGATTACACTCCTTTCCAAACTTCTCACTGCAAATATCATCAGAATTGTACAGGCTTTCCCCTGTATGTTTTAATCTGTTTTCCTCTATACGAGCTTTTCCCTAAATATTCGACCGAAAATATTTCAACTCTGTGGACCTTTTGGTGTAAACGTTTACTGCAAATGCTTTTTGTGGGCATTCTCTTGTATATTTTAAGATTTGCCTGCAAATATTTCAACTATGCAGTTGTTCTTCTGTATATGGTAACTTCTTTTCAGATAGCACTTCTTTGAACTTTTTTTAGCTTTGGGTTGGTTGGGTTGTTTTACCTCTGAGCGGCACTTTTTTGCACACCATGGGCTAAATGGCCAGGTCACATGGACCCCGAAGGCTCAGAGAAGGTTGGGAGAGGGGACCCACTGGAACAGCTGTTGGGAGACAGATGGTAGCCTCCCGTCAAGGCCATCCAGCGTGTTCTTTAACGTGCACAGGGTATGGCTCTCCTGCACACGGGGCCACGGCTTAACGTCCCATCCGACGGACGGCGGCCTTTCCAAGCCCATCGGTGTCCCCTACTGACCGTAGGCATTGCGGGGAATTTTGCGGAGACAAATCTCGACGCTGACCCAGCTGGGACTCGAACCTGGGAACTGCAGATTACGAGCCTGGCGCGCTACCGACTGAGCCACCCCTTTTTTAGCTTTGACCTGCAGTTCTATATGAAGTAAAATTACTTGTTTGATAATTTTCGACTTTTTCTGTACATTCATCTCAAGTTTCTTTAACTAAAAATTGAAAGACTTTTCTGGAAAATCATTTCTCGGCGGGTGTTCCCTTCTGTGTTGTACCTGTGATTCTCAATATATATTCACTCACAAGCTGAAAATTTCCGATGATATTTTGCTGTTGGCTGATAAAAAATTAATTTATTCCTATAGCCTGAGAGTTACTCTGTTCTTTAAACTTTCTCCTTCTCACTATTTATTGAGAAATAAACCTTATTATGCACTAAATACTCTTATAACATGAAGGGGTACACTCTTCCATTTGGGCCGGGGGTGGCTCAGTCGGTAGCGGGTCAGGCTCGTAATCTGTAGTTCCCAGGTTCGAGTCCCAGCTGGGTCAGCGTTGAGATTTATCTCCGCAAAATTCCCTGCCCACGGTCAGTAGGGGACACCGATGGGTTTGGAAAGGCCGCCGTCCGTCGGATGGGACATTAAGCCGTGGCCCCGTGTGTGGGAGAGCCATACCCTGTGCACGTTAAAGAACACGCTGGATGGCCTTGACGGGAGGATACTATCTGTCTCCCAACAGCTATTCCATTGGGTCCCCTCCCCCAACCTTCTCTGAGCCTTCGGGGTCCATGTGACCTGGCCATTTAGCCCATGGTGTGCAAAAAAGTGTCGCTCAGAGGTAAAACAACTCAACCTAACTCTTCCAATCGAATATTTTATAGAAAATCTTTTTGAGACATTAATGAAAGGAAATTTGTGATGCAAAATGTTCTTAATGTTCGATTGTATTTCTCTACCTAACCTCAATTCACGAAATGTGCAATTCACTACCATTTACTTGCAGTAGCCTAACTGTTGAGAATCTTTACTCTAAATCAATGTTTCCCAAAGTGGGCGATACCGCCCCCTGGGGGGCGCTAGAACGATCCAGGGGATCGGTAGTAGCCTCGGGTGTAATTGGGGGACGGTGGAAGCATAAACAAAGAAGGGAAGAAAATTTTGAAAAACCGTTGTGTGTGTTTCATCTGTTGTGTAACATAGAGTTAAAGTCGTAGTGATTGCTTTATTTTCCAAATAAACACAAAATTATCCTTCGTTATCTTAATTTTATGTATGTAATGCGAATGTTACTCTGGTTGATTTTAATAAATAATTTGATAATTTCAAGCTTCAAAGTGTCTTATTTACAACAACATCTTTCTTTACTATGTTGTAGGACGTAGGAAGAAATATAGATACATAAGAGAACGCAAATTTCTCACGGCATATTTCTGTTTGTTCGCTTAAAGAAGATAGATTTCCAGAGGGGCGCTGAGTAATTTTGTTTTTCTGAAAAGGGGGCGGTAGGACAAATAAGTTTGGGAACCTCTGCTCTAGATAATCCGATTATCAAAATCGCATATATCGCTCTATTCCAGATCAGAAGCTAATTTTCAGCACATTAAAATACGTTCTATCAGTGGGGCGGGGGTGGCTCAGTCGGTAGCGCGCCAGGCTCGTAATCTGTAGTTCCCAGGTGCGAGTCCCAGCTGTGTCAGCGTTGATATTTATCTCCGCAAAATTCTCCGCCCTGCCCACGGTCAGTAGGGGACACCGATGGGCTTGGAAAGGCCGCCGTCCGTCGGATGGGACGTTAAGCCGTGGCCCCGTGTGTGGGAGAGCCATACCCTGTGCACGTTAAAGAACACACTGGATGGCCTTGACGGGAGGCTACCATCTGTCTCCCAACAGCTGTTCCAGTGGGTCCCCTCCCCAACCTTCTCTGAGCCTTCGGGGTCCTTGTGACCTGGCCATTTAGACCATGGTGTGCAAAAAAGTGTCGCTCAGAGGCAAAACAACGCAATCCAGCTTATGGATGGCTAACAAACTTCTCTAGAGTGCTCAACGAACTTTCACTATTCAATTACCTTTGTGTAGATTTCTATTATACACCAAATATTAATTAATATCACGCGAGGGGCTACAGTTACGAGTTAATATGGAATAAATAATTTACGACGGTCATATAATGATCTTTGTAAAGGATTGGGGGTTTTTCTTGGGGTTGGACTAACGAGTCGTATGTCAAATTAAAAGTAGTGTCGTCTCCAATATCATTGGCTATATTAAATACGATTCGAAAAAGGAGGGAAAATGTAGATATTTATGACTCATATATCATATGAGTCACCGAGTTCGTATTCTGTATTCAACCTACTCACAACAAGATATATCCGGCGACCTATCTTCCTTTGAAGTGAATACGAACTCGACTGATTGCACCATCGATATGTTTTAGGTTTATTTTCTACTCTTTTGGGCCCATATTGGAAAATAGGCATTTTTTGAATTTTTTAATTTATATTAATATTTCATTGACCATGTTCAAGAACAGATGAGACTCATTTTCGTATGTTTTTTTATATGTAAATTTTTTTAAAAATCTCTATTCCCATTGTAGCATCTCATTTCAGAAATATACGTTTAAGATTCCTTTATCCTTATTACATTGAATTTTATATATATAGAATTTTTATATTTCAAATAATTGCTTATTAAGAAAATGTGTGCCAATTTTTAGTCTTATGTTTGTGGAAAGTATATTTTTAGCCAAGTGGACCTTGGTATTAAGGGTATAACTTCAATTTCTGTTTTGCTATTATTCTGTAAAGATTGGGTTGTTTTACCCCTGAGCGGCACTTTTTTGCACAACATGGGCTAAATAGCCAGGTCACAAGGACCCCAAAAGCTCAGAGAAGGTTGGGGGAGGAGACCCATTGGAACAAAACCTCTTCACACAATAGGGGCGGTATATATTATAAGCACGATATAGACAGATGGTAGCCGCCCCCCGTCAAGGCCATCCAGCGTGTTCTTTAATATGCAAGGGTATGGCTTTCCCATACACAGGGCCACGGCTTAACGTCCCATCCGACGGACGGAGGCCTTTCCTAGCCCATCATTCTTCCCTACTCAGCGTGGGCAGGGCGGGGAGTTTTGCGGAGATAAATCTCAACGCTGATCCAGCTGGAACTCGAACCTGGGAACCGCAGATCAGTTTCAGAGCTCTGGGCTTCGTTGGCTATGCTGGCCACCTGTTGATTTCCAGTAATACCAAAGTGAGCAGAGAGTCAAAGAAATGATATTTCAATTTGTCTTTGATAAGCAAATGATGCCTTGTGAGGCCACCTTTCGATGTGGCCCCTAGCCATCGCCTAGTGCGCCTTATTATAAATCCAGCTCTAAACGAGTAATACAGTAGACTCCATCTTACCCGGGTTGGGTTGGGTTGTTTTACCTCTGAGCGGCACTTTTTTGCACACCATGGGCTAAATGGCCAGGTCACATGGACTCCGAAGGCTCAGAGAAAGTTGGGGGAGGGGACCCACTGGAACAGCTGTTGGGAGACAGATGGTAGCCTCCCGTCAAAGCCATCCAGCGTGTTTTTTAACGTTGGGTTGTTTTACCTTTGAGCGGCACTTCTTTGCACACAATGGGCTAAATGGCCATGTCACATGGACCCCGAAGGCTCAGAGAAGGTTGGGGGAGGGGACCCACTGGAACAGCTGTTGGGAGACAGATGGTAGCCACCCGTCAAGGCCATCCAGCGTGTTCTTTAACGTTGGGTTGTTTTACCGCTGAGCGGCACGTTTTTGCACACCATGGGCTAAATGGCCAGGTCACATGGACCCCGAAGGCTCAGAGAAGGTTGGGGGAGGGGACCCATTGGAACAGCTGTTGGGAGACAGATGGTAGCCTCCCGTCAAGGCCATCCAGCGTGTTCTTTAACGTGCACAGGGTATGGTTCTCCTGCACACGGGGCCACAGCTTAACGTCCCATCCGACGGACGGCGGCCTTTCCAAGCCCATCGGTGTCCCCTACTGACCGTGGGCAGGGCGCGGAATTTTGCGGAGATAAATCTCAACGCTGACCCAGCTGGGACTCAAACCTGGGAACTACAGATTACGAGCCTGGCGCTCTACCGACTGAACCACCCCCGCCCCTATCTTACCCGGCCCTTACAAGACCGGACCCCTGGCCGGATGAACGAAAGGCCGGTTAATCCGAAAATTGTGTCAGAAAAAAAATAAAAATGGCAAATGACAAAAATACTAACTCTACTGTATTTTATTTATTAAAAATGTGTTGTACAATATTAACAATTTACTCACACTCACTTGAAAAAGTCCGTGATTTTCTTTTGTTTCTTTGAACTTAACACTTTTTACGTGCAAAGTCTTGCCATTTTTTAATAAACATCACATCAATCGCAGATGAGTCCTGTTGTTCAATGCATCTTATTGCAACATCAAAAGCTTGTTTTCCTTCAATATGGCAAATTTTCCCATCTTCCTCTTCTTCGTTCTCCGCTTCTTCGTTCCCTTCTTGGCAGACTGCATTGATAATTTCATCATTCAGTGTTTTATTTTCCAACTTCTCACCACCTTTTAACCATTTTTTAATGTCATCTTCTTCAAGTGTGTCACAACCAGGCAGTAGTTTAAAGTCATTAAGCAGCGAAATTTTGTCGTTATCCGCCATATCTTCGGCAGGCGCAGGCTCATTCGATACTTTCGTGTTGTCGTCTGGTACTTTCTACATAATTTTCAACTTCGGGCCAAAGTTTTCTCCATGACTTAACCCTTTCAGGATCATAAGGTTTCTAAGAGTAAATATTAGTATGTAACTGTTTATTTTAGTTTGTTTAGACGCAAAATAAATAAAAATCATAAGCAAAATACATAACAATGTTTAATTTTTTTGGAATTTTATGGGAAATATTTTTCCCAATGGACTATAAAGGTAACACAAATTATAGTTAGGCTTATTATGCAATGTCTTTTATTTATTGGTTTATTATAACAAAATGTTAACTAAAATAATACAAAAATATGAAATAAAATTATTATACCAAATGATGTGCTAATTATGATATTCTGCGAAGCAATTTCTTTTGGTAGTGAGGTAAAGATGGACATTGCACATAGTACATGTATTATGCGTCCTGACAGTTCTGTTTTTGTTTTCTAAACGTTCCCGTTTACGTAATTGCGTTCGGCATACGTTCTATTTTGACATTCTGTATAAAAAATGCAGATAAGGTTATAATAAAATACGACAATCACCAATTTTAAAATGGGAAAAATGTTTCCCTTAGTCGTGAAAGGGTTAACAAACGTTGTACGATGCATTTCTTCAAAAGCTCTTTCCAACATGTAGATCACATCCTTGATATTTATTGTTTTCAAAGCATTTAAAAGTCCTATTCCGTCATTTTCGATTCGCTGTAGAATTTCTGAAAGAAGCTTTCTCCTGTATCGCCGTTTTAAACTTGCAAAGCACGCCTTGATCCATTGGTTGCACTAAAGATGTTATATTAGGTGACAAAAACATGGCTTTTATGGTTGTCAGAAATGAGTTTGCTTGGGTGTGTTGGGGCATTGTTGAGAATGAGTAGGGCCTTTACAGGCATTTTAAGACTTGTCAAGTGGTTTTTTACTTTTGGAACAAATTCTGTAAAAAACCACTCTTTAAACAAATACGAGTCTATCCAAGAAGACTTTCGAGCTTTTTAGTAAACTGGCAGAGCAGTTAAATCTAAATGCTCGGGGTTTTGCTGCTTTCCCATTTACAGAAAGACGAAGTTTGTGCGTTCCTGCAGCATTTGTACACACAGCCAGTGATTCTTTATTTAAGTCCTGATGCTGATGTTTCTTGCACTGTCACAAACGTTTTCGTTGGAAGAAGTTTAAAATTTAACCCAGTCTCGTCTACATTGTAGATTTGTTTACCAGTGTCAGAAATTTCAGTTTGTTTAAGAGGAACATCGATCGCATCATGGGCCCAGTTAAGTCAGGGACTTAAGCTCGTTTTTTTTTATTGGGGAGGATAGATTTTATCCTATTCTAAATAAGATTTCGTGATAACTACTCGTTACTTCTCTTTTGAAAATTCAACTCATAAATTCAGCAAACTAGTCTTTTCTTTAAATACACCCAGTTTTCGACTAACACGATTTGGTCGTTCGATTTAACGCGATTTCTCCTCTGCCGGGCTGAATCCAGTGGACGAGCACACGAACCAATACCTCTACATAGGAGTAAAAACAACAGACAGGAGGGGCGGGGATGGTTCAGTCGGTAGCGCGCCAGGCTCGTAATCTGCAGTTCCCAGGTTCGAGTCCCAGCTGAGTCACCGTTGAGATTTATCTCCGCAAAATTCCCCACCCTGCCCACGGTCAGTAGGGGACACCGATGGACTTGAAAAGGCCGCCGCCCGTCGGATGGGACGTTAAGCCGTGGCCCCGTGTGCGGGAGAGCCATACCCTGTGCACGTTAAAGAACACGCTGGATGGCCTTGACGGGAGGCTACCATCTGTCTCCCAACAGTTGTTCCAGTGGGTCCCCTCCCCCAACCTTCTCTGGGCCTTCGGGGTTCATGTGACCTGGCCATTTAGCCCATGGTGTGCAAAAAAGTGCCGCTCAGAGGTAAAACAACCCAACAGACAGGAAATAAGAGTCCATACGGTTCTTACAAACTGTTGACGAAATTTTGGAAGAACCCATTTATCATGTGAATAGGGGATTGGACGTACATAATTAGTGAAAGAAACGTTTAGGAACTCACAAATTTCAAAATGATGCTTACTAAAAGAAATTAACTCTCAAGCAGCTGTTTGCCACAGAAATTTGGTTTGTTTTACCTCTGAGCGATACTTTTTGCCACACAATGAGCTAAACGGCTCTGTCACTAAGACCCGCTAATGGCTCAGAAAGAGATCCTCTGGACAGCTATTAACAAATAGATATTAGCCTCTGATCCTCCCATCAAGGCCATCCAGCGTGTCCTTTAGTGTGCACAGGACATATCCTGTATGTATTTGCATGTATTTGCTGCTTTCCCATTTACAGAAAGACGAAGTTTGTGCGTTCCTGCAGGAACGCACAAACAGGAGGATTCGGACTGTATCATGCCCAAGGGTAACATCCCATCTGACAGGGGGCGGGGGTGGCTCAGTCGGTAGTGCGCCAGGCTCGTAATCTGTACTTCTCAGGTTCGAGTCCCAGCTGGGTCAGCGTTGATATTTATCTCCGCAAAATTCCCCGCCCTCCCCACGGTCAGTAGGGGACACCGATGGGCTTGGAAAGGCCACCGTCCGTCGGATGGGACGTTAAGCCGTGGTCCCGTGTGCAGGAGAGCCATACCCTGTGCACGTTAAAGAACACGCTGGATGGCCTTGACGGGAGGCTACATCTGTCTCCCAACAGCTTGTTCCAGTGGGTCCCCTCCCCCAACCTTCTCTGAGCCTTCGGGGTCCATGTGACCTGGCCATTTAGCCCATGGTGTGCAAAAAGCGCCGCTCAGAGGTAAAACAACCCAACCCTGTATATAGACTGTCTCATGCCCAAGGGTAACATCCCATCTGACAGACATTGGTCTTTCAAAGCCCATGGTCTTCCCTATCTCCTCCTGGGGCTGAGTGGGGATTACCTGAGATAAATTCGAATCTGGGAACTGCACATTACGATCATGGGAAATCTCCACTGACACCATCCCAAAATTCGAGAGGAAGTTTCCTTTTGAAAGCAACACTGAACGTTGTATCCAGAATTAACTCTGTTAGTTTGCAATTGAAGGCTAACGCATCCATGAATCCAGGCAAGAATAAAATAGAAGAATCCACCTGGTTCGGATCCCACCTGGCTCAAGACAATCGGGGAAGAGATTGGCTCTCAGGCCGGTAACGTGTCAGGCTCGTAATCTGCAATTCCCAGGTTCGAGTCCCATTTGGCCAGCTTTGAGATTTATTTCCTCTACCCCCCCCCCCCCTGCTCTCGATCAGAAAGGAAACACTGATGGGAGGAGAGCCATACCCTGTGCACGTTAAAGAACATGCTGGATAACCTTGACGGGAAGCTCCCATCTGTCTCCTAACAGATGTCTAGTGAGTTCCCTTCCCTCAACCTCCTGAGCATTTAGGATCCTTATGACCTAGGGGGCGGGGGTAACCTAGTCGGTAGCGCGCCAGGCTCGTAATCTGTAGTTCCCAGGTTCGAATCCCAGCTGAGTCAGCGTTGAGATTTATTTCCGCTAAATTCCCTGCCCACGGACAGTAGGGGACACCGATGGGCTTGGAAAGGCCGCCGTCCGTCGGATGGGACGTTAAGCCGTGGCCCCTTGTGCGGGAAAGCCATACCCTGTGCACGTTAAAGAACACACTGGATGGCCTTGACGGGAGGCTACCATCTGTTCCAGTGTGTCCCCTCCCCCAACCTTCTCTGAGCCTACGGGGTCCATGTGACCTGGCCATTTAGCCCATGGTGTGCAAAAAAGTGCCGCTCAGAGTGTGTGCCAGAAAGTGCCAACCAACCAATTTCCCGTCACCCCCTTGGTGTCAGGACATCCTCAATTTCTCCGCTTGTCTCCCAGTTTCAAACTTCGATAGGTGGGGCCAACTTCTTAATGGTTCAATCTCTTAGTGCTTTAAAACTTCCTGTCTTCCTCTCTACATAAAATTTCCCATTACTCTCTTGAATGCGATAACTCTTGCTCTTCCGCAGTTTACTTGGCTTTTCCATTTCTGTATTTCTGGCCTGACTCTTAAAGCGCTCGCTTGCTCTGTTCCGACTAAAATCTTCTTGCCCTGGGAAATTATCCAAATTCTCACTCTGTATTTCCGTGGGGACATCAAATTTCGGACCAGATATCTCAAAGCTCTCATTAACCCTTTGTAATTCCCAGTCCCTGTTTGCTGATGAGGGCAATCTCTTCTCCAGCTCATCGAACGTTTCACAATTCTTACTAATTTCATTAGATGGGACCAACTCCTCCATGTCACAGTGGGTTTCCAAACTCTCATTAATAGTTTCTAAACTCTTGTTAGCATGCTGCCCCTCCCATTCTCTATTCACTGCTGGGGGCAATCTCTTCTCAGTTTCGGTGGACGTTCCAAAATGATTTCCAGTTTCGATAGGTGGGGCCAACTTCTCAATTTCCAAATGGGTTTCCCAATTCTTACTGTTACTGTCTTGTACCTCATCAGTTTCACTATGGTCGTTCACCTCGACAATTTCTCCCTTACTCGGTGCCTCAAAATTCTCGGTTTTCCGTATCTCCAAATACTCCTTAGCCTGGTGCCCTTCTGTCAGCCTGCTCTTCATATCCAGTGAGTCACAGGCCTCCTCGTTAGTTGTGGGGAACTCCGGTGGTCATTCTTCACCCTGTGGCTGGTGCTGAGTAGGGGTTTGATTCTCGTGTGCGCTTGAAATTTCATTCGTAAACGGGGTTCCGATGCTATGGCTATCCCTGTAGGGGTCAATTTCGCCTTTGTTTGGTGTGGGTATCGCAAACTGCACTTCATCCTGCGTTGGCTGCTCCATGAGGGTTCGATTCTCCTGATTCTCTTCTTGTCCCTCTTGCGTACCGTCCTTCGTTAACCTCTCCTCCGTGAATATACCTACAATTCTATCCCGGAGCCCATTTATATCGAATACGGTTCCTATTTCTTCACCGTACTCCTTGTTCTCTTCGAGGCAGAATGGGGCCAGGACATTTTCCATTAAATTTGGGACATCCATTCCCTTCAAATCCTTCCAGCATCTCGGATGGGGACCACTTTCAGCCTCTAATCTTTTGTACAGCGCATAATGCTTAACTTGGCAAATTTTGGGCTTTTCGTTGGCACTAACTCATACTCCTCAACCAATCGTCTTTGCCTTAAAGTTTCATAAATTGCTTCTCTGAGACCATCTATGTCGAAAGCAATTTCGACTAGCCTTATCACCTCTTTGTCTTCCTCTATGCCAATAGGGATGAAAACTTTCTCTGCTAGTCGCTCGACGTCTAGATTAACTGCTTTTCTCCAACACTTGGGAGAAGGTCCCAGTTGTGCCTCTAATGCCTGGAACAAGAGGGAATGCCTAATCCAGTTAGGTGTGGGAGTGGGGTACACTGGGGGTTCGGGTTAGCTATAAGGCAAATTCTCAATTTTGTGAACTGCGGGGTGGCTATTCTTTCCATGTTTGCTTGCAAGAGGGGTCCTGTTTTCGGTGAGGGTGAGGTAGTGAACTGGGTTCTGTGTAGTAATCGGAACTATCGCAAATGAAACATTTCCGTGGGGACGTCTTCCTTCTGGTAGGTTCTTTTCCGTGGGACCTTCTTCCTTCTGGTAGGACAATGTCTAGTAAAATGGTTAGACTGCCCACGTTCCTGACAATTCCTTGTGTATCGTTGTGGGTAGAGGGGGTACTGCGTATGTGGCTCTCAGGGTCGTCATACTCATAATACGTTAAATACTCATTCTTGGTGGGGCAGTCACCAGCCAAATGGTCGCGTTTTCCACACTCCCAACATTGATTCGTGCGCCGCCTAGTGCTCCTCTTAGGCGGGTTCTGACGGTTCTCGTATTGGGGGTGTGCGCCAGAGTTGATCGCAACGTGGAAGATAGGTACACTGTGGACTTCCCTAACGTTAAACCAATCCTTCGTGCACTGTTCTGCATTCCTATCCAGTGTGTTTCGGGGGTCCTCATGGTAGGGGTAAGTGTCAGAGTTGATCGCTACGTTGTTAATAGGTGTAGAGGCCATGTCTAAAATTTCCCAAAGTCAATGCTAACAGATACGCAACTTAATATGATAATACAGTATTCTTAATCTCTTATATAAAAAAACACTACGTACTTCTTATGCGCTATACTATGCCTCAATAAACCTTTATCAAACAACTATTCACTATTCTCTACAAGTCTCTCTAAAAACTGTTTTCATCCATACCTTAATTCTTACTTCAATTCAATCACTTAATCATTAATCAATCAATCACAGTGTCATCACAACTCCTCTTACCTCACTAAGAAAATCCCAAACATGTAGTATACATATAATAATCAATAACACATGAATCAGCTCATCTGCCGTATTTATCAAAGAAAAAAAGACAACATGGTACATCCTAATTACATTTGTTAGTGTTTCTACTCACTTGTCCCACCATTCCCCGAGTACTGAGCGTTGTTCTGGTGTATATGTTTATTGGAATCCTCCAAAAGTGCAGGGAGGTGTGTCACAGAAATGCCATACATGAAAATAATCACTCCTAGCTAGAATAAAATTGAAATGCAGCAGTTCCTAGTTGATTCTCTAAATCTCCACATACATGCTACTCCTGGGCCTAATCTAATCTTACAGACTAGCATATAATGTACAATTTCACAAAAATATCAGATCAAAAAAGGTATTGTTTTAACGGATGTTCCTGCAAATCCTAGCTAGAACATAATACACACTCCTCGCTAATAAAATTTTTCACTTTTCTTAATAAGATCATTTCAATTTTCCATATCTATAAAAAAATTTTCAAGTTTTTCCCCACAGTAATTTTTTTCTCAAATTTTTATCCGCAATAACCCACAGGTTTGGTAATCCTGGTCACAAGAACCCCCTTGTTGGGACCCCCCCTTAGTATATTTTTAGGGCGGCACAACTTTTAGACCGTGATGCGTTCCTTGCTGTAACAATGAAAGCAAATTCCTGGACACACAATCAAGCTAACAGACATTTGCAATAATGAGACCTGAGATAATTTTTCAGTTAACAATAAAATACACGTTTATTAACAAAATTACCTTCAAACATTCTACACATATGCAGTTCCCACTTTTGGGACAGATTCAACAATGTCTCTATCATGGCCCCTTTCAATTAAGGGAACTTACAAGTATTTTGATCAACAGTCCATAATGAAGAGCTACTTGCTCGTGACTCTGACAGTCCCTAACAGTTAAGACAGTTTTACTCTAGTTGCCGTGACGGCCGTTCACAGAAATACATTCTAATGCAAAAGAAAAGCGGAGCCAGTTCCATTACAGTACCCCCTTACCTCGGCAAATCAGGTGTCCCTCGGGACGGCGATTACTGGGCCGCTGCGCTCCAAGTTGCTGGGAGCCCGGACTGCTTAGCGCTTCCCCCGCATATCCACTGTTCACACGTCGGGATTCTGCTCGCTGGAGAGGACCATTGCTACCGTCCGGACGAGAAGAAGAGACTGAATTGTTTTCGCAAAAATTCTTTCTTCCATTTTCGCTGGTCCTCCTTGTGGAGGTCACCTATGTTCATGCGTGGATGTACGGGATTGGCAAGAGAGTAGCCGAGGTGCGAATCTCAGCTCCCCTCTGGTCAACGTTGTTCACCAGGCATGTCACGTAGCTACAGTGCCATCTGGGGTTCCAAGCTCAATCTGGAAAGTTCGGGGCCTGCGGCCGAGTTCTTCTTCGTTGAACTGGACACAAAAATGGAGGCAGTCGAAAATGTTATTATATAAAGTGGAGCTTAATCTCATGTCGTCCGGAAGCCTATAAAGTCTTGGCCATGTAATAAAATTACGTGGGCATGACAATAAGC
This sequence comes from Ryuthela nishihirai, assembly GCA_038380435.1. NCBI lineage: Eukaryota > Metazoa > Arthropoda > Arachnida > Araneae > Heptathelidae > Ryuthela > Ryuthela nishihirai. The sequence continues at coordinate 57,290,204 of JAWZYU010000026.1, forward strand.
CAGTTCGCATAATAAAAACATTAACAAGTAATCACCCGTTGGTGGGGTCCCTAGACAATAATGCACAAAAGACCAAAAACGAGCAGCTTTCCTGAGAAAAGGCATCATTTTAAACCTCTTGTTCTTTGTATACAAGCTTCGTAGATAGTAGATCGTATAATCATATTCGATGTACAGGGTAATAATTTTACCCCTAACCATCTCCATCATAAAGATATGCCTATTTGGCACGAGTAAGAACAAAATATATAAGTAAACCACCCTTAGGTGGACCCCTAAGGGCAAACATAAGAAAAGTTAAAAATAGCAGTAAAATTGTATAAAAACCCTAAAACGGGTATGTATTCTCAGAGAACGCTACCGTTTTAGGCCTCTTGTACTTGTTCAAACAGTATGATCGTAAAGAATCAGAGAAGAAATAATCTCATTGGGATTATTGCTTACAACCTCAAAAAATCTTTTGAGGTGCGTTTATATGTGTATATATATATATGGCCGTTTCCCAGGACTTTATGGAGTTGTCTGTTAGTGACAAACCAGGGGACATGGACCACATTTCTCAAAATCTTGTTTTGTAAGACCTGAATATTACGAATATTGGTGGGTATAGTATTCGCCCATATGGGTGAAGCATAGAGAATCACCGGTCTGATGATCATATCATAGAGTATATATGTTACAGTTAAAGTGTATAATTCAGTTATTCCATAGAATATCAAGTTATTTCATGAAATAACTGATCAAGTCAGTCAAAGCGTGTAATAAATTAATAATTCCACACTTTAACTAGTTATTCTATGAAATAACTTATGATAGACAGTTAAAGTGTAAAATAAAAAATCTGACTGAATTATATAGAATACAAAATGTTATTTATATAAAGACACAATAAAATCATTTGTTACAACAGGGATTACTAAAATGGCATTTGGAATTGCCCTAATGTGCGAAGGCCAAGTAAGAACGAATCCGTAAAGTGGTGAATCTCTTGAATATGAATCTTCGTGTCACGTGATTCAGTCGTCAGCATTATAAAAAACGTCCCGGATGAGCGGAGGCCAAGTGAGAACGAATCAGTAAAGTGATTCATTCTTGAGAATGAAAGAATCAATGAATCACTAAAGTGATTCGTTCTCACTTAGCCTGCTCATTTTGGGGGCTTTTTTTATAATTCGGGCGACTAATTCATGTTGACAGAGGGATGACCCTGGTTTCAACTCTACTCTCGGACACTAGAAATAGTCTTTTTTTTTTGTTTTTGTTGACTTTTGGTTACATTTCAGGGTAGAATGTAGTTTTTGTTGTTTTTGGTCACTTTTCGTTGATGTTCTGAGAGTCTGACGCAAAAAATAGTCGGCTACAGTAAACTCTATATATTAAGTTCAGCAAATTATCGTTAATTACAAAAATATTGCGTGTAAATGAAAGTAATACTTTCTATATTCTTAAACGAAACATAAAAGTTAATATCATTATTATTATATAACACTTTAGAGTGGGTTAAAAATGGTGTGCTCTTTCTGACCAGTGGTTCTCACTTTACAGCCTTTTTTTTTAACGGTGTTAGATCAAAATAAATTGTGCAAAAAGAAATTGGAATTTTTTTCTAAACCGTGTTAAATCAAAATTTTGCAAAAAAAAAATCCGTGTAAAAACAGAAATGGGTGTATTTCGAAAAGTTTACAATTAGATAGAAATTCCAAATTTCTTGAAAACAAAATGTTCTAAAAGAATGGTCTCCTTGGCTTAATAGACTCTTAAGATTTAATTCAGTAACATTCTTTCTCTTTAGACTGTTTATTAATTCTCTACTTTGATTTTCGTATTTTTCACAATTAAGAAGCACATGTGATACTGTTTCTTTCAAACTGCAATGAACACAGTTCGGAGAATTTACTTTTTCATTTTGAATAAGTAATCGTTTAATAAATTTGAGTCCGTTCTGAGCCTGGCGATACAGATTAAGTTCCTTCTGATCATACCAAAGTTTTGAAAGGGAGAAATCCGATTCTCAATTATGCTTCAATGATTGGATCTCCCAGATACCTGAATACCTGAAAATGATGTTGAAATGCTTCCTTTAATCTTTTATTGATTAAATTCTTGAAGCGTGTATTCCCCATGTAGGAATAGAAATAAAACTTTCGATGCACATTTTATTAATAACACATTTCTTTATCTTTTTAAATTTTTTTTAATACCAATTATTGAAAATCTTGAAAGTGAATTCTGAAGAGAAAAAAAATTTCCAAAAAATTTATGTCTGAGTTAATCAAACGAAGTGGCATACCCTTATATAAATCCTTATTCTTGAAACAATGAAAAAATTACAGTTTGGTTATATCAATGCACAGAAGTATAAAGTGAAATAAAAGTAATCCTATAATTCCAAGTTTCGAAATTTTGGTGTTCAACGATTCGCATAGTAGGATGCTAAAGGCATAATGTCCTTTGTCCTTCAAAAGTTGGCATTTGAATTTCATTATAGATCCTGAGACTTTTTCTGTTCCTCCCTATTTCGTAGTAACTTTCATCGGGAGTCAGGGAGGCAAATATTAATATATCCCTCATCGATATGCTTTATGGGGAGCTGTTCAATAGTTGTTAAAAACAGATTCATAATTTTAATGAAGAGTTACAAATTTATTGTCAATTTTAGTGCTGGATTTTAAAATGGTATTTACTTGGTGAAGCATGTGAAGTCAGTGAAATAATTGCTCAGTATTCATCGTTGATATTTCTTTTAAATTAGAAATCAAAGACTCAAACACTCCGAATAATAACTCAAATTCAATAATGACCTCTATTTGCACTTGAAAAAATTATCTGTTTTTTACTTAAGAATCATTTATATTTTAATTGCATTTTATGTTCTAATATTTCAGCAAATGATAACTAGATATTATCCAATTATGCACGTTGTTAAGAAATTGATAAATTTCGTGAATTTCGCTACAATTATATTACAGATAGAATAATCACTGTAATTTTTCAAAATATTTAATACATAGAAAAGCGCCTTTCTTATTTAAATAATCCCTCAGTCTAATTGAGCACATGCATTCAAGAATGTTCCTGCGCATGCGGGAATTAAATACCGATACAATGAAACATGGTTATTTTCGTAATTCAAGTGATGGTAAACAGTCGAATTCAAAATTCAAGAAAACAATACAATCATCTATTAAACAAAAACACATTTTAAAATACAAAAGTTTCCCCAAGAAGGTTCAATGAATAGCATTTAGTGTTACAAAAGATAAGTAAATTTTATTTTATGCCTTATAGGAATTTATAATATTATTTGAATCTTCTCAGACGTCCATTACTTCGAATTTCACTGTTAAAGAATACAAAGATAAAAAAATAAAGAAAAACTTATATTTCCTTGAAAACGAGCATTATATATTTGCCAATCTGGTCTTCAGATTGTAGGTAGGCATACACTGAATGAATAGCTATATATGTACCAATCCTCGGCGATGATGTAAATCAACGGCTAACACATGAAGTCCGAGACCACTCCCTTTTCTGGTGCGAGGCTTTAGTTCCTTTCGAAGTGGGTATTCTCTCCCTGAAGGGAACGTAAGAGAGAGGGGAGAGAGTTACGACATTAAATCACATGAAATATTCCTTGTGTAGAATAAATAATGGCTGTATTCTTTTTCCACTTTTTGTTTAGCCTTTTATATAAGCGAATTAAAATTTGATAGTTAATTTAAAACTAGCTGAAATTTACAAGAAACCTAATTTTTTTTTCTTTCTTCATACCCCATTTAATCTAATTTGTGATAATTCTTAAAATACCAGCAGTTTCCTTAAAAAAATTAAAGGCATAATATTATAGTGTTTAGAATAAAGAGCAAAATCAGAAAACCAGAGGTGTATTTAAACGGTTTGGGATATGTATATACAAATATATATAATTTTTAAATTCTTTTATGTTTTTTTTTAAACATTTAACAACTGCAAGGCATTGATTCAGAATACACCACTGGTTTTCATTTACTTACCAGTTGCGGTATCCTTAATATTTACTTATTGAGTACATTTTTTTAATCTTTTGGAAAAGAAATCGCCCGACCCAAATATAATTTAAAAAATATATACTTTCACTGGTCACTTATTAGATAAATTTCCATGATATGAAAGCAGTAATCGAGATTTTACAGCGCAATAACTTCTTAAAATTATTAAGGAAAATTGTGACAGTAGCTACGTTGCACGTTTGGTATTTAATTATGGAATAATTAATAACAGTTATTCCACTTTATATAACTTCTGTCGCGTAAACAGGTTGAAATGGAAGCAATAACCGGTACATTAAACTTTAGTAAGATAAATACTGTGAAAAGTATGAATACATTTTAGTAGTTCACATACTAATTTCCATCAATTTTGAACGAACTAAGTTAAATATTTCTACCTTCATAACTATTTAAATACTGAACCTGATATTTCTAAAAACCTAGATTTCATGGTTTATTTTCAATTGCATTTTCCTATGAAAAGCACAATGAAAAAATTGCTGTGCCCTATTGACAGGAGTGTACATAATAAAGTGACTGCTTAGCACTTCTGATTGCCACATTTAATAGGACAGTTTAATGAACAGAAACAGCATATTTGATAGGAATGAACATATTTTTCATCTTTATTTGAGGTAGTTTACAACAAATTATTTTAGTGCAAACATGGGCATAATGTCCGTGAGGCAACATAATGCAAATACAGTGAGGAATATACAGATTTGAATAAAACTTGTACTGTATTCAGCAGTAATATTTTAGAATATGATACAGAAAATTACAAAACTCAAAAAAATTAAGATTTTTTGCATATTGATTTTAACAATATACTAATGTATATCACAGCTTTGGAATATATTTAAGTAAATATTTCACTACACTTTTTTTGTTTCTTTTCAACTCATAAAAGATGCCCAATGAAGATGTGACAAGAAATATATTAGATCATGTAATATCAGTTCATTATAAAACATTTATCTAGTAAATTGAATTTAATGAAAATTATGTATCTCTTCCTAAAAGACTCATACATAATCTAGAACATGAAAGATATCCTAAAATTCATTAATTTTGCACTCACATAACACATCACAGCTTCTGAAAGAACGTAAAAAAAATAAATACCCCCTCAAGCAACTGCTTCCCACAGAGGTCTGACAGGTGCCTGTCAGTTTATATGCCATAGTAGAAGTCTGTGAGGATGGCAGGACCTCAGCAGAAAAACGACACAAACAGCCATGCTTTACCCGGGGCTCGAACCCAGGTCCCTTAGATCAGTAGCCAAGCACGCTAACCACTCGGTCATGGGACGGCTGAAAGAACATAATATACTGCAAAAGTAATTTTCAGACACTAAATTTTGCCAACATTCTTGGCACTCAATAAATTTGTTTAAATTTCTTACCGAATTTCTAATGATAATAAACAACATAAGCAACTCAAAAGCAAACACTTGACTAGGTTGACATTATTTTTAAAGTCATATTTATGAAGTTACAAAATTTTATTAACTGATCAGTCATTTAATATTGAAAATGATCAATACAACCTAATTCTCATGAAGCATCTGAAATAAGCAATATATAATATAGATAATATTCCATCACTCTAACAAAGCTTTGTTTATATGATTCGAAAAACAGGATATATTAATTGGCTATTCCCCTAATAATCTAATGAAGGCCACAGAAAAATTCAATATTGATTTCTCAGACAATAATTAGTATGGTGACTATAAAATACCTCTAAGGTGATACAGAAAGGTAGGTAAATATAGGGCCATATCATGGCTGTATCAGAAAACTCAGTGCAAAAGAGAAATGATTTACTCAAGAGATCTGGTAGGTGCTCTCAAAGCAAAATCACGTAACAAAATGTTACTTAAGTTTTAAAAAGCAATTGTTCATTTCTCAACTCATATAATAATTGTATAACACATTAGTAATATTTATGTATAATTGCACTGCCACTTTAAAATGTGACTCTTACCAGAGCATTAAAAAAACTGTAATTTGATAAACCAGTGATAAGAGGCATGAGTTTAATAGCAAAATATCAATGATAAATTAAAATATGCTGTTATTAGCAATGAAAGAATAAGTTTTTACAATTTCTGCATTTTAAATATTGTCAATTAGTACCAGAGGTCCCTATGCTCAGATCAGATTTTATGATCATATCTATGCAAGTAACATGTATAAAAGTTACTGAACAGTTGTGTTTAGTGTTCACAAATATTACATTTGATTATTGATAGCATTTCATATCACAACTGTGCTATTTCGATGGCACTATTCAAATATAAAAATTTAAAGGACATTTAAGTTCTGCTCTGAAATAATTCTAAAAGTTAATTTCAGCAAAGGAATCTACGACGTTACCTGTTAATTTAAAACATATATTAGAAAATATAGTTTTTACTATACAAAACATTGGAAAATTTATTTGCAGTTTAATACTTCAAAAAATAAATCAGGGGATTCAAAAATAACTATTGTAGCGGTTCATATTTCGATACGGGCAATTTCAATTTTTCACTCTATAAAAAATTACGTATATTACTAAGTTTAATTCCTTCAATTTTTTCAATCAAAACAGCGATAAGTTATACAGGGTGATTCAGAATCCATCATCAATATTTAGTGGGGAGGAAGGGAATAAGAAAAGAAAGAGATTTCACATAGGAAAGTATGGGGGCAGACGAACGCATGGTGGTGTAGAGGGCGCTGTGTGTACACACCTCTCATACAGAAGCACAGCTGTTTGACGCATGCAGTCAGTTGTCATTCGACAAGGTGAATTTGCAGAAGTAACATGAACCGGTATACGTGGAATGAATGTGCAGATATGCATGTAACTTACGGTGCGGCAGGAGAAAGATGTCTTCAAGCCAGGCAATCGTATGCAGTGCGCTTCCCAAACCGCCGTGTGCCACAGCATCAAATGTTTTCACGCATCATCGCCAACTGCGTGAAACAGGATCATTTGCTGCTAGTAATGTTAATCGAGGGAGGCGCAGATCGGCACGGACAGTAGCAGTAGAGGAAGCTGTCCTACAGGAAATCGAGGAACAACCTGGTGCTAGCACACGAGGTATGGCTAGGCAGTTTGGAATTTCGCAAGCAACAGCGTGGCGGATATTTCACGATGAAGGGTTACATCCGTTTCATCTGCAAAGAGTGCAATTATTGGCAGCAGACGACCATCCCAAGCGAGTTATTTTTTGTCAGTGGTTCATGCAGAGAACAGCCGTTGATCCCAATTTCCCAACGTATGTTCTTTTCACCGATGAGGCGTTGTTAACTCGAGAGGGTGTCTTCAACACACACAATTGGCATGTGTGGGCTCATCAGAACCCACACGGTACAAGACCTGGAGCTGCGCAACAACGTTTTGCTGTCAATGTGTGGACTGGGATTGTCGGTGACTGTTTGTTGGGCCCGTATTTACTACCATCCCGTTTGGACGGTGCCAAGTACCTAACATTTCTTCAGACTGTGTTACCGGATCTTCTGAACGAGGTTCCTGATGGTAGTCTCCGGCGAATGTGGTTCCAGCATGACGGCGCTCCTGCACATTTCGCAAATGCTGTGCGTGCTTACCTACGCAGACAGTTTGGTGGTCAATGGATTGGCCGCGGTGGACCGGTTTCTTGCCCACCACGTTCACCGGATTTATCTCCAATCGATTTCTTTGTATGGGGTGCTATGAAAAACATGGTGTACGAGACCCCTGTTGATAGTGCTATGGATCTTGTAGCACGCATATCAGTTGCTGCCTCAAACATCCGGGAAATGCCAGGCATCTTCCACAGGGTCCGGCTGTCCATGCAACGCCGTTGTGAGTCATGCATTCTAGCACATGGTCGGCAGTTCGAGCACCTCTTGTAAGTCTGTACAACCAATGCAAAGAAATGTTACATGTAAGATAATAAATGTTTTTTCCTTACCACTTCCTTCTTATGTGTTCTTTCCATCATTGAACTGGGGTCATTTTGCCCTACTACATGGCATATGCGCCCATGCTTTCCTATGTGAAATCTCCTTCGTTTCTTATTACCTACCTCCCCACCAAATATTGATGATGAATTCTGAATCACCCTGTATAAGGGCAGCTAAAACTCTCTCTAACTTAATGAAAGATCATCATTCAACACACCATCATTCAACTCGTTGAAACTAGGCCTAAGAGAGCAATGCACTCGAAATACTTTTCAAGCACTAAATAGTTACTTTTATCAAACCACTAACTACAGGAAATATTTCATGTTACAAATAATAATAAGGAGAAATGCATACCTCTTTGGGGTAATCCAAATGTAGTTTAAAGGCAAAAACTATTGCAGTCCCCGTTTCCACAATGAACGAAGCAAGCGACTGTAAGACCAAGCACCTCGAACGAAGTTGATCACGTGATATTCCAGTGTCGTGGCCTGTCTTTCGAGCAAAGGCGCTTTGACGTCACTCGCCGCTCCGCAAGCGACGGCTGTAGCCTTCACACTTAACGCGTGTTCTGCAACAAAGAACTAAGCTCATTGGTTCTCGCTGCAAACAACCTGGAACGCGTGCTTTGTTTTCTCTGCGAGATCTACCGCGCTTTCTGACATTACTTTCACTTTATTTTAAACATCATATCCAGGAAAAGAACTTTTCAAACGTAAAGGTTGTAATGGTGCTCTCTAACGATGGCAATTTTTGAAAATGCAAGACCTCTGTGGCAAGCAGCTGCTTGAAGAGGTATTTATTTTTATTTTTTTATTTTAAAATCCAAGAGGCTCTGTGTATCATTCTAGTTGTATTTTGTTAATGAATCAATAACCACTCTTTTTGATATGAGCAAGCCATCAAATCGTTGGGAAAATATATAAGAAAGGTAAAAGATGAAACCAGATCACACTTAATTTTCCATAATATTATTCTCTAGTACTTTCTTAAACATTTATATACACAGATATTCCAGCTCATAAAACTTCAATTCAATAATATTTTTCTAACATCATAAAACAGGTGAAAGCAGAATATACTGGTTTAATAACAATTTTTACCTGACAGAATGTCACACTTATATTAAATTTAACGTTCATCACATAGAAATTCACCTGAAACATTGCTCAGATGTGAAGCTATTGATTCCCACACATTTTGTTTCATTCCTCGATCCCTATAATTTCGATGCGTCTTGTCATAAAGACAAGGGCAATCGCACACTAAATTTAAAAGTTTGTGGTCGTGCATCTCGCCAACGCACCTAATAACGAATGCAAAGAAATGCTCACTTTCGCCCAGCTGTTCTAACTACGTCATTCGTCAGCGGCTATATTATTGGCTCTTGCTTGCGGTCGCTTGCATACCGCGCGGCGAAAGTAGAAATAGAACCTAAGGCTTTTAACATAGTAGTGGCATTGACCAGTGCGTTCACATTAGTGTAAGCTGATAACCAGCTGTGGCAGCTATGCGATCGACCAAGCAGTTGAATGTAACCGACATTTGACCACATACGGTGTAAAGCAATCGACATCATGCTTTTAATGGGTCTTTTACATCCATGAGCTCTAAGAAGGGTTTTTCTTTACTTCAGATGTTCCTATCGTGATTAATAGCCTTGAAACAATGGATTTCTGATTATCTTAAAATGCGATTTGTTCCATAATTGGTTGAAATTAATTTCGTTAAATTTCTCCTATTTAAAGGGACAAAATTTACAGACATTTAGGCGAAGCAGTTTCAATTTAAATAGAAAATACGTACATGCATTGAAAATCTAGAAATCGAAAGTCAGAATTCACTGATAAATTTAAATAAGTGTTTTGTTCAGTGCAACACAAACCTCATACAGGTTGAACACATGTTGAAGGGAAATTCGTAGAGTTACTCTTGAAAGCATTTCCCGATTTTAAACTTGATTTGAATTTATATAAAGACAATAAATTTCAACATTTAGTTAAATCTGCAATGATATATTGTCTTATAAGACGTATTTATTTCTTTTTGCTATTCATACTTTAAAACATTTGTTTTCAATTTCGTACTGTATTTAACAACCACTCCGAACATAATTGATGAATTTATGAGAATTATGTTATTCTCATAAAGTAGTATTAAGTGTGAGGTTTTAACTTTGATCAAAAAGACAATCTGGGGAACTTTCAGCGAAAGCGGAGATAAATGTTGATTAAAACAGAATGATGGTATCAATAAATAAATAAAAAAAATCCTAATTCGAGAATTAATGTAAACGAACAGCTCTTTGGGTATTGGCAAAATTGCCGTCTGTCGGATGGGATGTTAATTCCATCCCGTGTGCGTGTTCTCCCCTTGTACAGTCATACCCTGTGCATGTTAAAGAACACCGTGGATGGCTTGAGAGGAGACTACCATCCGTCTCCTCAAAGTTGTCTATTGAGTACCCTTCCCCCAACCTTCTCTGAGCCCTCCGCGTCCTTGTGACATGGATATTTAATCCATTTTCTGTAAAAAAAACTGCCGCCCAGTGGGACCTTAAGGTATATACCTTCAGGTACGCCATGATCTGCCGTTCATCAGGGTTACTTTTGAGTTTGAGTCTTCTCGACCACCTTAATCAAATTTGAACGTATTTAGAACATTTGAATGGCATCAGTGCTTTCAAATTATCGTCTGCTGACCGGCTTTAGCGCTCATTTCTGACGTAAAAAAATGATATATAGATATATAGATATATTTCTGAATAAAAAAAATCATAATGATGATATAAAAAAAATGATGAAAAAACTAGACGAAAAATTTCATTGTTGCTGTTGAAGAGAACAGCGCCAAGAGACACTTTTTAGAGTGCTCAGAGGGGCCGGTTCCCAATGCCTGCTCTAATATATTGCCCGCGGTATCGTCCTACTGCTGTTTGTAAATTATCGGGTATATTTTCAAAAAGTTGATTACTTATCATATCGATTGCCACACTTTAGAAACTGCGTGACCTGAAATTGTTCAAGTTCCATTTAATTACCATTTTTTTACTTCCACGAGAAGTTGAATTTGCTGTAAATAATTTCGTTTCTATGCTATTGCATTGTTAAAGTAAAGCAGCTTCATTCTTGCGAATGGGAAATCTAAAGCCGTATGTGTATAATATTAAACTGAAAATAAGCAAATTAGACTACCAGTTTATCGACATTGATGCTTTGACTCAACAGTTTGTTTCTGATGAAGATTTCTTGAACCTTTTTCCTCATAGCTATCAAGGTAAATTGATCACACTTTCGTAACCTTTAATTACTTGCCATTCCTTTCCTGGAATATGGAAAATCAGACTCGAATCAATCACTTTGAGAGACATAATGTTCAAAAATTCACTTGCAGTCTCGTCATTAGATTTTAACCTTTACATGTAAATAATTGTAAGCAACTTTACACAGGATTTTGTTTCGGTGGATCTGTTTCGGGGGGGGGGGGTGAAAATTTAGATTACAATAGTTCCGAGAAATTATTAATTAATTTATTTTTATTTATTTATTCATTATAATTTGGAGGCGGTCAAATCACTCAATTTATTTTCGGAATAAAAAGTTTTAATTTCGGGGACGTTTCGACAATTATTTGCTTGGAGGGGTGGTCTCTCCGAAATCACCCCTTTTAAATACCTCTCTGGTTTTCTGATTTTACTCTCTACATCATTTTGAATATTATATTATGCATTCCATTTTTTTAAGAAAAAAACTTTTATTTTTAAATAAAGAATAATAAACTCTAGAAATGTGACAACTTAAATTAAACGTGGTACGAGGAAGGAAAAACAAAACGTACGTGTAACTTAGGTTTCCCAAGCATTTCAGAGTAAGGTCAACTATCAAAGTTAAATTCGCTTCCATCAAATGTTAAAAATAATGTCGATAAATAATACAGCCGCTAATTTTTCTACACAAGGAAGTACATTTTCATGTGATTTAATATCGGAACGAAAAAGTAAGAAAGCGGAATAAAAATGCAAAAACGAAATGCAAATTTCAGTGCGAACGAGTCTAGTGGCGTTTGCAGATAACGGACCAAGTGGATCAATGACGGCCTGAGAATCACCTCAGTGTCATGACCACTCTTTCTCATCAGCCTCGTCGTTGTGTCGATACTCCTCGTGCCTGTAGAGGGGAGGAGGAGGGCTAAATTTGGCAGCTGCGTGGACATTGGTCTCTAAACTTCGTTATAATGCAATCAATGCCAATTTCATTCATACTGTTTGCGATCCATGGCATTGTTCATTATAGCGCGTGCTGAATTTTGCTAGCACGCTCGAGGAAAAGCTCATGTTTTTGGAGCGTCCCTTTCCATTCGCACAATTGTTTGTTGATACGTCTTATTTTTCTGTTGTTTATCCTCTGCCTTCGACGGCTTTACAAACATTTTTATATTGGTCAATAGGGGCCAACGGTTGTCTCAGCTTCGCCCTGTTTATCTGTTGCTCAGCACAACTTTTTGGACAATAAAAAATGGCCGAAATAAAGTGGAGAGTGCATTGATGATGGCTACAACCATGGCCAATGGAATCGTACCCTGCACACCTAAAGTTACTAAGCAGCATGAGCTTGTGTGCAAAAGAACTATTCTACATTTTTGTTAGGTTGTCTTTTCCAATTTGTTTAATTACATATGGAGCAAGAAAGTGAATCTGGGAATATGCATAGACGTTAGTATAAAGTTTCCAGGTTTGGGAAAGATTGCTTCAGGGTGAGAGGTAAAAAAGAAAAATTGTTGAAAAATACAGAAATATTTATGTCGAAGCTTTCATAGATGAGTGCAGTTGCAAACAAGCAATCATCATACATCACACTAAAATGAAACTAAGGATGACCGAAAACGAAACGATAGGAAGTTAACTTGTGATTGAAAATTCACGTAAAAAATGTTTTCCGTAATAATAAAAAAAATGTTACATATGTAAAAAAATCTGTTGAAAATAAACGAAAACGTGGAAAAAATTGATTTTCATGAGGACAAAATAGAAAATATTAATTCTTGGCACATATGATACAATTTTACATAAATTAATTTTTAAAAGTTTCCAAGGGGATTTACCAAGGGCAATTCCTCCATACCACCACTGCTGACGTCCATGCATACAATTACGCTTATACATCAATATCAAATTTAGAAAATTGTTTTGAGTCGGGTGGATAAGAACTCACGATACCTGTACAAGAAAAACAATTCTCTGTCACTTGAAGGCATTGTCCTCCTCGCTTCCAAATAACACCCGAAGTCAGCGGCAATACCCAAGTGAGTTGAAGGTAGGTGTTTTAACCGTCGCCCTGGAAGGGTTGAATATTTCTAAGGCGGTCCCTTAAAATCAGACTCGAGCATGTCTCCTTTATAACTTTTACTGTAAACTTCTTCTGGTAAGGTAAACTCGAGTGCAATAACCATTCAGATTAGTTAGTCAACTCCTTCATGTCGACCAGCTAAAAGGTCATGAAATCTTTCTTATGCAGTGATATCAATCTCAGATGAGAACTGTTTGGAACCAGGCATGATACTAACCACATTATGATATCGTGCAGATAGCTCCATCCAGGTGAATACAATTTTCCTCTGAATCTAGTAAAGATGAATTAGAGTTATTTCCTGACTTTCCAATTCAGCTAAACGACAATTGAAGAACTAAGCTAAAAGAACTGGCTTTTGGTGAAGCGAGAACAGGACCAACGAAATTTATAAACTTCGTATTATATTCGAAATATATATTACTACCTGTTTCAGAGTACTAGCTGGAGGCAGAGAGATACTATCACTTAAATTAAAATACAATTTTTCTCAGGTAAGATGATGAAAAAAGAAACCTCGCATTTTCCACAAACATTACTTGAATTATTTATATTCTTTTTGTTTCAAAAACCGTAACCATTTTGAAATCACTTTTCTGTGTTTATTAGTAGAGTAAAATTCACATTCGTATATTTTTATTGAATATCGTTTATTATATATATATTTAAAACCTATTGTAAATTATTGCGCTGGATATTAATAATTGATGGAATTTTATACACATAAACATTTTGGTCATTATTAATATGAATATTAACAACTATCAGAATTAGCTTTTCCTAAAATAGACTCTGTGTATTATGCTGTTTCTCAACTCGTGGAAAGTGAAGGTCGTCCATGTTGGCTGCGATGTCTTCAAAACAAATTTTAAGAATTCAGCGATAATCATTACACATTTTTTGAAATTCTAAGTAAAATTATTACGATGTGTCTCAATGTTCCTTTACGTTGTTCGCAAAGATGTTTAACATAACTATTCTTTTCCCCTTTCGTAATTAAAACTTATTCCTAATAAAATTAATGCATTATTTATGGGCAATATTTTAAATGATTAATATAAAACCAAAATGCATACGATACGTTAAAATATTATATTTTATTTTATCGCATAGTACTAATATTCTTTGATAAATTGTCAGTGGGACAGTTTTAAAAAGGTTGAGAACCACTGTTTATGACACTTTTGTATTAGATGCAATAATGATATCATTGGTATATTCAGGAGACTGCCTTAAGAAAGCATCATTTAAGTACTTGGGAAGATTGTAGACTTTCAATAATATCCACAAACCTAAACCCTTGTGAACACCACTGCACATTATTATTTTGCACTCTATGCCTTTTTGTTGTGGGACGTTCATTTTATCGAAATATGTTTTGCGCATTTCATTATATTTTCTCATACTTTATTTGACTAAGCATTTTAACTTCAAGCTATAACAAGCAAACGACCTTTAAAGGTATAATAATGGTTATGACCTATTTCACTTCTTTTAATCGTCTATAAAAATATCGGTATTCATAGAGATACGACTTTTCACATTAGTTGGGATAGTTTATCTATAGCAGAGATTCTGAAACTGTGAAAAACAAGGCTGTGAATGTTTTATTTTTAATTATTAATTTGTTAACAAGAGGGCTGATGATAAATTAGAGGTGGGGAAGCAAGAGGGTTTTTCAAAATCCAAAAGGATGCTGTATTGCCGAAAGGTGTATTAGTCCCTGATCTGTAGGATTTGAGAGTAAAACTTCTAAGTCATAAAGCTTGAGAAAAGCTTTTATTGCAAATATTACACAAAAAAACATTTAGATTCCAGTGGAATGCCTATAAAGATTACTTTTAAAAATTAAACTACCTGCACTAATTTTAAGAAAAACATTGCTATATTTTAAATTGTAAATTATTTTTCAAATACACATCACAACCATGAGGTATTCCTTTTCCACTATGTTAAAATAAATTTCAATGCTACATTAATTATCAAAAGGTTCATGAGAAACACATAGAAATGAAGCATTTACTCGATTATGTCAGAATGTCTTTTCAGATGTGATGAAAAAAAAAGTTTTATTACAAAGAGGCATGAGGCTTGTTATACCTGTGTGCTAAAAATGGTTTTTTAGATTTGATGTGTGAGAAAATCCATTATTGCAAATATCACATTCACAAGGCTTTATGTATGTGTTAAATGGTGGCTTATCAGAGTCAATGTCTGAGAATGGCTTTTTGGCAGACAAAAAATAACTGGCTTTTAGGGAATCCAGTTTCAAGTTTGTTCTTGAGGCTTTTGTTTTCTGTGCATTAAATGATTTTTCAGAGTTGACATAAAATTTTTTTATTCAAAACATCGTATGCATGAGGATTGTCTTTTTGGTATGTTAAGAGGTGTCATTACAGATTTAATAACTTCGAAAGTTTTATTTAAAACACCACAGTAATGAAGATTTTCCTTTGTATGTGCAAAAAGATGGCCTCTCAGAGTTCATGACTGAGAAAAAGACTTTATGACAGACATCACACAAGAGGCTTCTCTTTCCTATGTGTTAAAAATGGCTTTTCACAGTCGATTTTTTAAAAAAGCCTTATAGGAAGATCACATACATGAGGTTTCTCTTTTGTATGCGATAAAAGATGGCTTTTCAGAGATGATCTCCAAGAAAAGGCTTTATGGCAGACATCACATACATGAGGCTTCTCTTTTGTGTGTGTTAAAAGATGGCTTTTCAGATGCACTCTCTGAGAAAAGGCTTTATGGCAGATATCGCATACATGAGGCTTCTCTTTTGTGTGTGTTAAAAGATGGCTTTTCAGATGCACTCTCTGCGAAAAGGCTTTATGGCAGACATCACATGCATGAGGCTTCTCTTTCGTGTGCATTAAAAGATGGCTTTTCAGATGCACTCTCTGCGAAAAGGCTTTATGGCAGACATCACATGCATGAGGCTTCTCTTTTGTGTGCATTAAAAGATGGCTTTTCAGATGTGCTTTCTGAGAAAAGGCTTTATGGCAGACATCACATGCATGAGGCTTCTCTTTTGTGTGCGTTAAAAGATGTTTTTTCAGAGACGATGTCTGAGAAAAGGCTTTATGGCAGACATCACATGCATGAGGCTTCTCTTTTGTGTGCGTAAAAAGATGGTTTTTCAGAGACGATGTCTGAGAAAAGGATTTATGGCAGACATCACATGCATGAGGCTTCTCTTTTGTGTGCGTAAAAAGATGGTTTTTCAGAGACGATGTCTGAGAAAAGGATTTATGGCAGACATCACATGCATGAGGCTTCTCTTTAGTGTGCGTTAAAAGATGGTTTTTCAGAGACGATGCCTGAGAAAAGACTTTATGGCAGACATCACATGCATGAGGCTTCTCTTTTGTGTGCGTTAAAAGATGGCTTTTCAGATGCGCTGTTAGAGAAAAGGCTTTATGGCAGACATCACATGCATGAGGCTTCTCTTTAGTGTGCGTTAAAAGATGGTTTTTCAGAGATGTTGTCCCAGAAAAGGCTTTGTGGCACACATCGCATACATGAGGTTTCTCTTTAGTGTGCATTAAAAGGTGGTTTTTTAAAGACGATGTCCAAGAAAAGGCTTTATGGCAGACATAACATACATGATGCTTCTCTTTTGTATGCGTTAAAAGATGGCTTTTCAGAGTTGATGTCCGAGAAAAGGCTTTATGGCAGACATCACATACATGAGGTTTTTCTTTCATGTGCGTTAAAAGATGCCTTTTCAAATGCGATATTCGAGAAAAGGTTCTATGGCAGACATCACATACATGAGGTTTCTCCTTTGTGTGCGTTAATAAATGTCTTTTCAAAGTTGAAGTCCGAATAAAGGTATTATGGCAGACATCACATACATGAGGTTCCTCTTTTGTGTGCTTTAAAACATGGTTTTTCAGAGACCATGTCCACGAAAAGGCTTTATGGCAGACATAACATACATGAGGCTTCTCTTTTGTGTGCGTTAAAAGATGACTTTTCCGAGTTGATGTCCGAGAAAAGGCTTTATGGCAGACATCACATACATGAGGTTTCTCCTTTGTGTGCGTTAATAACTGTCTTTTCAAAGTTGAAGTCCGAGAAAAAGCTTTATGGCAGACATCACATACACGATGCTTGTTTTTCATGTGCGTTAAAAGATGGCTTTTCAGATGCGATGTCTTTGAAAAGGCTCTGTGGCAAACATCACATACACGAGGTTTCTCTTTTGTGTGCGTTAAAAGATGCCTTTTCAGATGCGATATCCGAGAAAAGGTTCTATGGCAGACATCACATACATGAAGGTTCTCTTTTGTATGTGGTACAAGATGTCTTTTGGAATGGAATGTTTGGATAAAGGTTTCATTACAAGCATGAGACTTCCACTTTCTGTATGCAAAAATATGACTTTTGAGAGGGAATGACTTAGGAAAGTTTTTATTATGCACGTCATGGGTATGAGATTCCTCTTTTGTATCCATTGAGCAATACATTTTCAGATTTGGCGTTTCAGCAAAACCTTTATTGTAAATTTCACCAGAAAAAAACTTCCCCCTTATATTTGTGAAATGGCGGCTTTTCAAATGCGACTGGTTTTCAGCATATGGAGGAGGGTTTATTCTATTCTGAGTATAAAAATGTTTCTCATATACTTTTGTAGTTAGAGAATGACATCCATGGGCTTTTTCTCTAGTATGTTTCAGATGACTTTTATCAATAAACATTTTATAATCTGTCTTAGATTTTGTATCTCTTCCTCTAGCAGTCTTCTTTTTACAGATATCATTGCCATAATGCTGTTTTTTATCAGCAGTGAATGAGAGTTTCGTCAGATGTCTTTGCCTAAGAAATATTTTCCGATAAGAATAACAAACATAGGAATATTTATTTCTTCTTTTCACCATTTTATTTATAAAACCAAAATCCTTATCAGAAATTTTTGAGTTTTCGTGCGCACACTAAGTAATATTAATTACAGTACATAAAGAAATGTTTCTACAGGAATACTAAAGCTCTCTTCGGTATATCTTGTTTGCAGCATATTACTGTTTATTACATGTAGAGTTGTTACAAAATATCTCTACGAATGGTATATTCATCCTATGCATTATAGCCTACTTTTAAAAAAATGATTTTACTACAAATAAGACATATTTATCCCATAGGAATAAAAACCTTAGTATGATATTATGGATTAATGAGTTTGTGGGAAATAATACACTTCTTATGCCATTAAACATTTTGAAATCCTTGGCTAATCATTCCATCGCAATATATTCATTGCAACAGCAATGTGAAAGTGCAAAAGTACATGTTCTAAGATGAAGAACGAATCTTCACAATGAAGACAGCATACTTCATAGCACACCTTCTACCTAAGGAAATAAAACAAGAAAACTGAAAGGAAAACTTATTATTTGGAATATATTTAATAAAGCGCTGAAATTATATTATAAAGAAATCTCCCCCCCAATAGGGGACCACCTTGTCGTGGTGGGGGGGCCTAGGGCCCAGCAACCCGGCTGAAGGCTGTGCCGACCGGGTTGGGCGCCGGTTGGACATGGCCAAGGCCAACCGAGGTCGAAGACGCTGCTGGCCGGCTTGATTGCCGGTCGGGTGGTGACGGCGTCGGAGACCTCACCTCAGGGACCTTGGGTGGTCAGTTCGACGGCTCGGTCGAAAGGTCCCTCCTGCCTAGTAGGCACGAGCCGTCCAAAAAGTCTGGGTCCTACTAAGAGTCTGCACCCCGGGTGCCGATCGAGCTTGGATCTTTATATCCTTGCACATTTGCAAACCGGGGAATAGATTAAATTTAGGTTTCTTCCGGTGGTTAGCTTTCCTTCTATAGGACTGCTGCCATGTGAGGCCGGGGTTGAGGTGCGCCTATAGGGCGTATTCCTTGCCCCCGGCTCTAGATAGTCATGGCTTTTCTTTAACCAGGTAGTGCTGTCAGGCGGAACCGGGAATTGCCGTGGTTGCACAAGATCGCAACATAGAGATCAATTATAAAGAAATCTTTAATCATGTCATTCCAATGAATGAGTGCCGTTTTCAACACTTCCAAATAACACAATATATTTAAAGCAAAAACAATATGTATACAGAGAATAACATATTAACGCCTCTGACGCATATGAGAATCGGCCATATACCATATCCATATATATATATATTGCCTTATCCATATATATATTTCCGTTTCCATATTATATATAGTGATGTTTAACGATATATATTGAAACCGCCTAAATATTTGAAAAATGCGAATTATCATATTTTGTTTGTACCAATCGAAAGAAAAAAAAAAGAGCTTTCCAATTATCCATTAAAATAAAATATTTGCGTGTGCCACCCACCCTGGACCTGCCCTCCACCCAGGGGTCAATTCATTGTTGCCAATGGAAACTGTGGCTTTCACCAACATTTTATGTTTAAAGCCTAAATACATCAATAGCAATATTGATTAAAAATTTGAAATTTTTACTTTTCCACCGTTTAGAAAGCGCATTTATAGCTTTTGGGAAATTCGGAAAGTTCAAATCGCAATATTTCAGACATACTTCTCCAACCTAAAAAGAAGTTTTAATATATCCCTAAACACACACAAATATCTATTGAAATCAAACAAGCTGCATTGCATTTCCCTCTCCCCCCCGAGTCACAGGGGTTAACCCATTTTTGCCTATGGCAAATTCGCGACTTCACATTCCTCCACTAAAATTTCAAATTTCTGGCATAGCTAAATAGTTTGCAATATTTGTTTTAAAATTTCACATTTTTCCACCATTAGAGAGGGTGGAGGGGACGGTCATGCAGACGACAAACGTAATAAAAATTTGATTAACTTTTTAAAAGTAACGATCTTCCTGGCTTTAAGCAAAAACTAAAACTAAAACATACAGATGTTGAAATGACTTGCTCTATTGATGTTCGTGTGAAAGGAAGATAGGAAGCCAGCAATTTTTTGACTTCGTTAATCGGTGCCATAAAATTGTCTCATTATAGGAGATAATATGTGAAGGTTATCCAATGCGTAAAAGGGCAATAAAATAAAATGGTTATTTAGATATCCCATAGAAATATAATCGCCAGAAGCCTCAATTTCAGATATAACTTATTGTCGTCGACTACTTGAAATTTCCGTTCCGTTTTTTTCAGTGAGGAAGAAGGGTAGAGGCGAAACTCGAGGTCCGCACATCACATGCTTTCATTTTCGGAGGTAAGAACAGGGAGGGGGGAGAAGGGGTTCCAGCCTATGATACTCTGAGCATGACAAGCTTTCATCTGGCACATGAGCGTCCACATCGATTAACTGTTGGGGAAGATACGGCGAAACCAATGATAAATGCAGTGGAACAACCGTTTCCAGAAACACTAACTGAGAAAGGAGAAATGAAAAGCAGTATGAAGATAGGTAGAAAGATGTACTATACTCAAATGTTTGCATCTTTCGCATTATTGTGATCAGCAGGGAAATATTACTAAAGCTTATTATCGTTATTGAAACAAACACATGCTTTAGGATGTTTCAAGTTTTTTATTCTTTGATGAATGTAGTAAAAATTGAATACAATAATAAAAGAAATTATATAATAAAATAATATAATAAATACCTTTAGACACTCTTTAGGAATATTGACAAAATCCAGTTCTTCAGAGCAGAGTTGTTCCATAATGTAAAGTTTATAAATTAATATAATAATAAACCTGCAACTCCACATTTGGGAACAACTCTGCTCTGAAGACCCGGATTTTGGCAATATTCCAAAACAATGTCTAAAGATATTTATAAACCTTGTATCTAACCTATGCAGGGATATATCTTTAAACTACCCTATAGCATTAATTAATAGTGCATTGTCACAAAGCTTGTCTGAATATCTATTAATACATTATTGTCGTAATGAGTAAATCAAATAGGTAGATAAAATAATTGAATTTAAATGCCTATTGTTTTTTTATGTCGAATTTTCATGGCTAAAGAACTCTTTCTATACGAGGGATAGCAGGGACAAAAGGGGTGTTGAACCTTTTTTCACAGAGGAAATCTTTCAATAATGAAAGCAACATGTAAGCTCAATCATGCGAAAATAATGATGTACTTTTACACTGACTTAGTGGGCCAGAAGAAATTTATTTACGTGTCGTGTGGCAGCCTCAATGTCACATTTTGTATTTGTAGACTTCTCCTTTCACCACATAACGTATCCAATTGCACGATCACCATGCGAAATGCCCCACATATCAGCCAGCATTATAACGATTGCCACTAAAAGGGCAGTATAATTTATCTTTGGTGGTATTCACAAAAAATTAATTAAGAAAATACCCCTTAAGCAACTGCTTGTCACAAAAGTCTGACAGAAGCCTGTCAGCATACGACCTCATAGAGAAGATTTGTAAGGACGACGAGACCTCGATAGAATATGCAGTTCACAATCGATCATGTCCCTTTTCTAAGTGCCCTAATTGTCACCTGCAATCCTCTATTAGACATGAACTCCGTAGACAAATAATGCAATCTGTTTTCCTCGTTATTCCTGCGGCCAGAAGGATAAATTATTTTTGTATAATTACATAGTAGCCATATTGCGGTGTTATTTTGATTTAAAATAATTAAAGTGCAATTAGAAATCAAGTATACGAAATCTTCGACAAAAATATTGCATTTTGTTATAAGAAAATGCAATATTACTACGATACAGCTACGACATAACAAAAAGCAAATTTTATGCCGCTTAAATTCATTGTTCTCTTTCTCAGTTTACATGCACTCTGTAACAAGACAAATCTATTTCCTGTAATGCTCGGGAGGCCAAAGTACGAAAATGTGTTCTGTGTGTTCCGTGTTAGAATTCAGTAATTTTTGAATACATTACAGGAAAAAAAATTCCGACACTTGGGAGGATTAATGCCATTTTATTGAAACGCAGGCTGTTGTTACTATACACTGAAATGCACGATTGAATTTATCAAAAAAGAAAGTGTGGAAAATTACCACTTTACCGGGCAGGTAAAGTGGTATTATTAGTACGATGTTGAACCGTCCCGCACAGCTATGCATTCATGAAGATGGCAATGGCAGGAAAGGCTCTTGTACAGCACTATAATGTTCTCCTGAGAGATAGAATGCTAAATAGCAAGAAGTCACTGTTCCATTTCAGCGACAGTTGTTGGCGCACCTCTTGGGTGTTGTTGGAGCTGTTGGCATCAAGTTGCAGACGTGTTCAATAAGTGAAAGGTCCTGCGAGTGTGTTGGCTATGGTAGTTAGCTGAACGTTTTGCATGTGTAGATACTGCAGACTAATGCGGCCGTGTGGGGATGGGCATTATCTTGCTGGTAAAAGGTTTCATGCTGCTGAACAAATGGGATAGTCACTGGCTACAAAATGTAAGTAAACATATCGTTGGGCAGTTAGAGATTCCCTTGTGATGACCAGCTCTGACCGAGATGTCCGATTAATAGTACCCCACACCAAGACAACAGTTGCTGGAGCTGTGTAACAATGTAGCAGGCACTGGGTTGTGTTCCTTTCCTGTTGATGAATGCGAACACGTTGCCTATTGTCGTGCTGACCAAGACAAAAACGAGATTCGTTACTAAACACCACGGAACTCCACTCTTCTTCGTTTCAGTTCTGTCTCAGGCGACACCACTGAAGACGTGCTTGCATATGGCCAGATGGGAGGTGCAAATGCAGTGCCAGACGATGTGCTCGCAATGAAAACTGTAAAGGCCTAATGTTTACCTGGTAGTTATTCGATATGTTACCTGTTGCCAGTCCCTTTGCAATTCCGTTGTAGTCGCGAATCTCTCACGCAATGTCATGCATTGCAAATGGCAGCCCTGTGGCTCCGTGATCGTACATTGTCTTCCACATCCTTGTTGGCGTCTGCTGAATCCTTCTTGAACCCACTGGCGCCATATATGTATGATGGTGCTGGGATTGCAGCCAACAAGGTTAGCCTAATCTATGTACGACAAACCTGTTTTTCTAAGGCCGATGATTCTTCCACGCTCAAAATCTGTTAACTGTTGGAACGGCTGTCGACGTCTGCGTAAGGGCATCTTTAGTGGTTTTAAACAATTTCCCAACGTTTTGTCAACCAGGGAGATTTGATTTCCTTTATCTTTTTCTGACTGCTCTGCACCTGTGACGTCAACTCGTGCCTGTCCAATTGTTTGGATCGTCCTGAAAACCTAATCATTTCCATATACTACCGCCTCCCTAAATTTCGAAACACTTGCATAACTTCTTGCAAGTAATGCATTTTTCTTCCTGTAGTGTATTTATTAATGCTCTAAACATATATACCCATCACTCGATTTATGCGGTAGATATGTTCCACGAAATCACAGAGTAAATCGAAACCAACAACTTATGGAAAAATCTGCGATAGGTTTAAAAAATATCGCGCTCATCAAAAAAAAACTGTTGAAAGTATTATTTATACATTTTTATTTCAAATTTCACTTCAACAGTAGTAATAATTAATATATTCTCATATATTTCTTTCTGATTACGAAAAATACTCATCATTAATGTATACGTACACTACTAAAATTTAAAACGAAATTTGAAAGAATAATATTAATGAACTGAATATAAATTAGAAATAAAGTACTTACGAATCATTTGTATATAATCTGTATAATAGTCTGAAAAGTTAAAAGTTGCTAAAAATGAGATAAATCGCGGTTTTTACTATTCCGAAAAATTCAGTCTAAAAATTAAGATCTCTCTGCCGGTTAAAAACAGACCATTTCATTTAGATGTCGCGAAACAGATTGTATTAAAATGGCAAGAATATAATTTTAGCGAAAGAATATAAATGCAGCTCGTCACAAATGAATTTATTAATATATAAATTTATTCTTAAAAATAAACGATATCAATTGAAATCATTTATTTGATTGATAGATTTATTATGATCGAATCACTGATATTCGAGCATTGTATTACAACATATGAGATATTTAAGCCCCCCCCCCTCCCTTCATCTTTCCTGGATACGCCACAGTTTTCAATGTTCACGATTTATCGCAGCTTTACTAATCAGCTACAACTATAATCTATTTAGCTTTAGCGTGTTTTCGTAATGCAGATGTCGAATTCATAGGAACCTCAGATTTTATTTATATAGCCAAAATCGGTTATTCCTGTACAACAAGGTCCCCATAGACTTACAGTTTGACATTCAAGTCTAACAGAACAGTCCAGAATTGATCTGGTTTACCGTACTCGTCAGTGGAAGCCGCTTTGACTGTTCAGGCCAAGAACTTTCGGAATGGCAGAAGATACAGGTCATCGCGACCCCGGCGATGGCGGATTCGTTATATCGCGATCTTTTTTTTGTCTCGGCACTTGTGTGGCTTTGAAACATGCGAGGAAAAGTCAAAATCAAAATGAATGGTTGCACGTGCGTGCTAACTTTCTTTCTCGCTCAATCACATCACACACATGTACATAACGTAAAGTTACGAGCGTGGGCAAGACTAAAGAACGCCGTACGCCGGAGCCTGGTACGGTTGAGCCAGTGCATCATTTGGATCTATCCTTCAGTGGAATCTTAGCTGCAGTGTCAAACGCACGCTAATTAAATTGACTACATATTTTTTTATCCCTTCGTAATTTTTAAAATGTCAAAAAGACAATGTGAAAAATCGGTTAAGAAAATTCGCAATGTAGTGACTTTAGAAAAGAATCTAAAATTATAGAAAAGATAGAAAGTGGTGATAAATTTACAGTTGTAGGAAGGGATTTCAAATTCCCCGAGTCTACAGTGCGATCAGTTGTGCAACAAAAAGACAAAATTAAAATGGCTGGCGAAAGTGTTACTCCAATTACAGCGACGAAAGTTTCACGAACCAGAAGATTTTTGATGACAGAAATGGAAGATTTATTAAGCAAATGGATAGAGGACCTAAATCAACACCACATGCCTGTGAGTACCCAAATCATAATGAATAAATCACTTAGTCTTTGGGATCATTTAAAATCTCAACATGGAGGAGAAGACGTTTTTAAAGCAAGCAAAGGCTGGTTTGATCGGTTTAGAAAACGATCAAACATGCATAGCCTTAAAATGATTGGCGAATCGGCTAGTGCAGACGTAGAATCAGCTGAAAAATATCCAATGGAGTTCCGTGAAATTGTGGAAAGGGGAAATTATTCACCAAATTTAATTTCAATGTAGATGAGACGGGACTCTATTGGAAACGAATGCCAACACATACGTTTATTTCCACAGAGGAGAAGACTGCTTCTGAATTTAAAGCAGCCAAGGATTGTCTTAATTCTTCTTCTCGGCTGAAATGCATCCGGAGAATTAAAATTGAAACCATTGTTAATTTATCAATCAGAAACTCCTTGTGCCATGAAAGGTTATTTGAAAAACAATTTACCAATTTTTTGGTGAATTAACCCTAAGGCTTGGATGACACAAAATTTATTTATGGATTGGTTTAAAACTTGTTTCTGCCCAGCAATAAAAAAATATTGCGAGGATATTGGAGTTGAACCTCGAGCTCTTTTGGTGTTGGACAATGCACCGGGACATCATGTGGAACTTGAGACCCTGTGCACTGATTTTCCCGTTGAAGTGGTATTCTTACCTCCGAATACCACTTCCATCTTACAGCCTACGGATCAAGGCGCAATAGCAGCATTCAAAGCCTATTATTTAAGAAAAACGATGTGCCAACTCATTGAAGAAACTGATGGAGGTGGTCCATGCGGGTTTGGTGGAAACAATTTAATATTATGAAAGCTATCAGAAACATCGACGAAGCGTGGAATGAAGTCGCCCAGTCGTGTATGAAAATGCCCAGTCGTGTTTGGAAAAGGTTGCTCAGAGAAATTGTTGAAGATCACATCAATTATGAAAATGATATTCAAAATATCATCGAAGAGATTAGTCTTATAGCCACTTCCGGAATCATCGAAGGTGTTGATGTAGATGATATTCATACTTTGTTAGAATCACACGGCGAACCCTTAACTAATGGAGAGCTGCAGGAAATGGACTGCCATGCTATGTCCCAAGAAAATTACGTCTCAGAACTTTTTTTCCGTGCGAAAGTTAAGTGTCAAAATCATTGAAAAGGCCCTTTCTCTTCACAATCAATGCATGGAGTTGTTAGAAGAAAACGACGAAGATTACGAGCAAGTGAGTGGATTATTTGACAGTTATCGGCAAATTTTGCATAATAAACGTATAGAGGCCAAACAAGAGAATCTAGATTCCTTTTTGCAACGCGGAACAAAATGAATGAATTATGTTATGTATGGAATTTTTTTGTTATTAATAATGTTTATTTTATTAATAAAGTGTTTTTTCGAATTTTAAAATGAGTTTTTTTAAATCCCCCGTTGATGGCGAAATTTCGCTTATCGCGACCATGTGCAGAACGTATCCTTCGCGATGAACGGGGGTTACCTGTAATGGCCTCCTGAAGTGAAGTGTCAGCTGATGTTCGTGGCGCTATCTGATGGCCGATCATCAGTCCGTCCAGGTTTTCGTACCGTAAACATCGGTCTGGCCATCTCGTGGCCGAGTGGTTAGCGTGTTTGGCTACTGAATACACGGACCTGGGTTCGAGCCCCCGGTAATGGCATGGATGTTGCTCTGGTCTTTCTGCTGAAGTGCATGCAGGCCATCGTCAGAGACATACTGTGTCTCTGACGATGGCCTGCATGCACTTCAGCAGAAAATTGTGACATATAAACTGGCATGTTCCTGTCAGATCTCTGTGGTACTGCTTGAGGAGGTATTTATTCATTTTAAAAAATCTGTCTTGTGTGCTGTTGCCTACATTCATTGATTTGTGTTTTTGTGAAAATGATCCCATTGTGTGAAAGATTTCATGTAGTAATTCATTGAAAACATTCGTGAAAATGAGTCTTGGTTGTAAATAATACTGAAAGATTATTATGACAGAAGAAAACTAGAATAACGCATATTGCCTCTAGCGCATATGAGAATCTCGTTTTCAAAGGGAATAAAGTTTTTCCTTTCTCTACTGTTCCATTCCTTAATATTTTAATTTGATCTAGTGGATGATGGGAAAAATGCAAATAATATTTTATTACTAATTATGCAACATAAAAATATTCGTCTTTTAATTCATAAATTTAAAAAGCTGCATTTCCCAACCTCTATCAGAAAAATGGGTAGATTATAGCTGACAATGGAAAAACTCTTAAAAACTACCACTGATTCCTCAAATTTCTTCCGCAAAATTCCCCGCCTTGCCCACGGTCAGTAGGGGACACCGATGGGCTTGGAAAGGCCGCCGTCCGTCGGATGGGACGTTAAGCCGTGGCCCCGTGTGCGGGAGAGCCATACCCTGTGCACGTTAAAGAACACGCTGGATGGCCTTGACGGGAGGCTACCATCTGTCTCCCAACAGCTGTTCCAGTGGGTCCCCTCCCCCAACCTTCTCTGAGCCTTCGGGGTCCATATGATCTGGCCATTTAGCCCATGGTGTGCAAAAAAGTGCCGCTCAGAGGTAAAACAACCAACCAACCAACCTCAAATTTCTATTCTATACATATTATTTGGAAAACTCTGTAACAACACTGCCATCTCATATTAAGTGATCTGTAAAGATATATATATTAACACTAATAAGTATTTGAAAAAATGCGATTTTTATTTCTTAATACCAATCAAACTAAAAAAAGTTTTCAACTTATTATTTTTATTGTTTCAATGGAAACTTCATGACCATAACATTCCACCACGAAAATTTCATATTTCTATCATTAAAATAACGTTGCAATATTGGTTTGAAATTTTTGTAAATTTGAAACTTTTTCACCATTACAGAGCGCAATTATAGTGTTCCAAAGTTTCCGAAAAATGTAAATCATAATAATTTATCAATTCCAATTTAACCCTAAAAAGATATTTTATATCTAAATAACAACAGCTATCTGCTAAAACAAAAAATCCCCCCCTTCCTGGGTCTAAGAGGCCAATTCATTGTTGCCAATAGAAAGGTCATAACGTTCACATTTCAAATTTTCTAGCTTAAATACTATAAATTAAATAATGTTTACAATATTTGCTTGAAAGTTTGGTATTTGACAATTTTTCCACCGTTAGAAGGCGCAATTATAATTTTAGGCAGATTTAAAAAGTGTGAGTCGTAATATTTTATCAATTTCCGTCTATCGCAAAAAGAATTTTTCATTTATCTTCGAAACAAACAATTATATGCTAAAATTAAAACGGTGTGTCCCCCCCCCCCTGGGTCTAAGGGATCAACGCATTGTTGCCAATAAATACATCATGACGTTCACATTCCAACACCCAAGTTTCGAATTTCCAGGATAAATATGTCGTATACAATATTTGTTTGAAATTTTGAACTTTTTCCCCCACTAGAGGGCGTAATTATCGCTTTAGAGAGATTCTAAAGATGAATATCGTAAAAATTTATCAATACCTATTGAACACAAAAAGAAATTTTAAGTTTTGTCTGCAAACAAAAAAAGTTCGATGTCTATAGACGGACCGACAGACGACAAAGCGAAACTATTATCTTGTTTTCTTTGAAAACGAGATAAAAAAAAATACGACGTGCTGGTCGCAAAAAGTGAAAGGTGTGGATCCTACTGCCAACGGGTAAACCAGGCATGGCCAACATACGGCCCGCGGGCCGGATCCGGCCCGCGTAATGAATTTATGTGGCCCGCGAACAATTTTTCAATATTATAGCCTTTAGCTTCTAGTAATTAATCGAATGAATTCTCGATACTTCTATATTGTTTAAAAAACATTCCGTTATAAAGAAAATCTTATTATTATCAAAAATTATTATCAAGATTGAATGATTTGCATTTGGAGGCTGTGTTAAGAATAGCTACTACAAGTATAGAACCAGATATTAAAAAAATAATAAGCGATGCAAACCGCCTCACACGTCGCATTAGTTATTATGTTAATTTGTTGTATTGATTTACTTAAAATTATTCATAAACAAATTTCATAATAAAATTTTGTTTACTTAAAGAAATAAGTGTTTTGTTTAACATTTTTCAATTTTAATATTTCGTCCGGCCCGTGAAAATATTTTTTTTTCCAATCCGGCCCGCGGGCAAAAACAGTTGGCCATACCTGGGGTAAACTGTCACAAAAAATAAGTAATATATGGAGCTCTTTTCAAAACGAGGAGTAATGAATTCTAAAGTGTCCCGCATTACTGCAGACGACGTCTACGTACCTAAATTTTGGTACTACGATTATTTAATGTATATGGTCGACCAGAATGTTCTTTTGAGTTCGTTATTCGGTATACAAGAAAGATATAATGAGGTAAGTGAAAGCAGAACCTAATAAGTTAATGATAATTCATTCATTCAAAAAGGTTTAATTGTACATTACGTATTTAATTAGCACATCCCTCGCCAACATTTCGCGGGATGGAAATACATATTATTTTATTCGGTAGTCTTATAATCGAACTCGGGTTCTATTATAGCTGTAGACAGGAGAATGGTAAAAAAAAAATGAGTCTAGAACTATAACTCGGTCCCATTAAAGATAGAGGCTGTATTTTGGAATGCAATGCGGTATTTCTCAAAAGAACAAAATACGGAAAATTTGGAACCGATTAGACAATTTTCTAGGAAGTTCTGGGTTCCTCAAATCTGTTAAAAGTTTGTGAAGTAAATTCTAATTTCAGTGGCGGTGATGGCAAATGACGACTTTCACTTTGACGACGACAAATATAGACAGCGGGAATACACTCAGAGCCCCTATAAAATATGGCTATTTGTTGTAGCTACTTGATTATAAAAACGAGTTACTGCTTCATTTTCCTCTCCAGATATTTAGCTTCGTTTTAATGAAAAAAATTAGACTTTTTCTGTTGCTTTTTCCGATTCAGTATTAATTGAAATTATTATTATAGTCGTTATTAAAGACGTAAAAATATAAACTATATTCTCTTTTAAAGCGAGTATCCCATTATCGCTGAAGTGATTTGTGTTCTTATTGTTATGTAGATGGTATTACAACGAAAAAGGACTGAATTCCATGTCAGGCAATAATAATATTTCAAGTATGCAGGTTATGATCAGAGTAAAGGCTGAAAAATTACTCTCCCACGTGTGTTTTATATGCAGCTTATTAAATATATTTTAAAAATATGATTGACGGGTTTTATTCCTTACTTGATAAGCAATCAAGAGTTATGTTGGAAGTGGTACAAAGTTAGTAATTTATCTGCTGTTGCACAAGGTAAACCTTTTGTTTCTATGAACTGTGACTGAGGTATTGGTCAGCATCAGAATCGATTTCTGTATTGATAGGGCATAGGTCTTGTATGAGAAGGTTCCTATAAATTAAGAGTCTTTTATGTTGCAAAAACAAATGCTATCAACTTTCATAGTTCCATCTATCTGTGGGCGGAAGTAAAATTTTTGGCAGTTTTCTAAATCTCATACTTTTCCAATCTGGCATGTAAATTGAACATATTGAGATTACGAGAAATAGTAACTTTTACAGAATTAACAGGGTTAATTTAGCATTCATGATTTTCATTTACAGTAAATTGATTCACGGTTAACAGCAAATATTATAATTATTGATTCAAGAAATTTAAAAAATGATATTCCAAAAAAGAGTGCTTTAATTTTACTTTGAAACATGTTATGAGTTTATACAAAAAGGACATTTCATGTTTTTTCAAAATTCTAGGAAGACATGAGATGAAAATGTAGGACATGTCCTCCTTTTGTAGGACATAAGTAAGTAAAGTAAGTAATAAAACTCGTCAATCATATACTTTTAAAATATATTTAATAAGCTGCATATAAAACACAAGTGGTAGAGTAATTTTTCATGTATTAAGAGTCTTTTATGTTGCAAAAACAAATGCTATCAACTTTCATGGTAAACCTACGTCTGTGGAACCCTTAAGGTGTCAATTAGAATGATGGATAATCTGATGATATATATGACCTTTCATCTATATTTGCCATCTGTTTTCCCTTGTGACAAACAAGGCTTGTTTTTGTGGGAGTACGAACTATACGCCGTGTATCATTTCATTTATTTCACGGTTTACTAGTTAGATTTTGGCAGAAGTGCAGTGTAGGGTCCTCAGCCGCCATCTTGTTTCATTTCGCCGAGGTCGATAAAAAATCTGAATGGTTAAAGTAGTCCGTTCCGCATCTACCTTGAGACGCATATTGAGGACATATATATCTATAATTCAAAGGATATTTATATATATTAAAGAAATATACAACGCTACATAAAAGGAAATCATGCTTCTGCACTTCAGAAAATTACGGAGAATAATTTCATAAAAACAAGATTTTATCGTTACAAATGAACCCTCGTTTCGTACTTAAAAAAACCCCGAAAATTAGATTTTATTAACAACTCTTATCGTTAAACAATAACTCCTTGTTCTTTACTGAAAAAAAAGCCCCAAAAACAAATAATCTCATCAAAAGATTTCATTAACGCTTATCGCTAAACATTGAAACTTTGTTTCGCACTTAAAACAAGCCACTAAAATAAATATCAAAATTTCCTTAATAACACTCATCGCTAACGAATCAACTTAAGATCCAAAATCAAATAATCTCATTAGAGAGAACTATTCTAAATAGTATATATCATTCAAAAAACAATGGAACATGCGGATGGATATCATATTGCAACTCAACGTTACAGGTTTTCCTGGGGAAGGGTACAACATGGTGGATGATGACCCTACAATGCACTGTAGATCTGATTTTAGGTATACAGTTGGTGATATTTCTGTTTACTCCATTTTCGACTGGACGACAATTCTACAGTAACAAAAGCATAGGACGAAATGGTGATATTCTACCTATGAAAAAAGACTCCGATTTACGGTCATATTAAACTTCTCTTAGAGCGATTTTATGAACTTTCTATGTTAATATTTTTGTGATACTTTCCCAGTAAATTACATACATTAAAATATATGTTTAACTAGCTACAATGTAACGTATTTCCATTCAAGTGGACATTTTCTCAACTACCAGCAACTCCTACAACATAATTGTTTTCTAGTAAAGTACTGGTGAAAAACATATCACAAAATACAAATGTTATTAATATTAATATAAGTACAGACATTACTTTCCATATTTTAGTCTTATTAATATTCCTAAGAATAAACTTTACACTAAACATGGTGTTTTGAAATTCGATTACTCGTAACGCTATAAAGATTACAAGATCATGAAAAGGTACCTTCCAAGAATATTATACAATTCCTTCATGAGAATTAAAAGTTTCTAATAAAACATCTAACAAATTACACGTGATACTTTCAATATCAATAATATTACCTTGCAACAAGATGAAACATGGACTGCAAAATCTAAAATTGCTCATTCTAATTCAAAAACCAGAAATTGCTAATTTTCAAATCGTCAAATGCAGTTGCCAGTTTTCAAATTCAAATATCACAATTCGCAATAAATCAAATTTGTTACCTATTTTCATTGGCCATTTGGGAATGTGAATGGATAAATCGGCTTAAATAAGGTATGTAATTTTCTGATTAATTGAAATTCTTAAGGCTTTTTCGCGAAGCTCTTGAAAAAGTAAGAGACTGTATTTTAGCTCGTGTGATTATTTCTCTGTGTTTTTTCTGAGCTTTTGTTCACGATAATTACCGAGAGTATGGGAGGCAAGAGAGGATAAGAATTCTAACGTTAATACTAAAATGAAAATAACCACAGGAATACCGATAAAATCAACTGAAAAATAAAAAATGAAAAATATTAAATAAACTTGTAAATAAATTAAATTTAATCTAGGAAAATAGATCAATGTCAACAAGTGACTTAACCAGTTTAATGGACAACTCGGACATATTTGATTTCCGTAAAACTGATAAACAATTCATTAGAACTAAAAATATTACTGAATTGGATAAACATAATGAAATCCTCCTAACTGATACTATTAATGGCGTAACACATAGTTCTTCAGATGAAGAATCGTTGCATGGCTGTGATGTTAACATAATAGATGAGAATAAAACATCACTGTTCATAATAGTACATCAGAGGAAATGACTTTGATCTTTTTTAATAAAAATCGCAAAGTTTCGGACCTGAATCATGGCCAGATCACTGATTTCTTCTTTTAACTTCTAAAAAAGGATATTAAGGGACGTTTTACCCTCAAGAGAGATATTATTTTATTCCCTGAAAACGACGATGATTTAGCTACTTTACAAAAGATTGATAACATCCTGGATATAGAGGTTGAGTATAGAATTCCCTCTAAGGACTTCACAATGGGGAGATTGATGAATGTCAGCCTAAAATACACCGACGACTTTACTTCAAAGTTTGAAATGTCATAGCGAATATAAGTCCGAAGCATATCTCGATATATGCCCAACTCTTCCAATGATGAGTAGTTGAAAATATAGATTGATAACGGCGTTATCTGCTCTACAAACCAGAAACTACCCAAGGTTATCAATATCGGTTTTATCTTCATTTATAATAAAGGGATATTACGGATCTCTCGCTCTTTGCGGAAATTACTTTCTCTGGGGCCATATAGCAAAATCATGCCGCAGCGCAACCCGCTGTAAAAGATGCAGAGGACAGTACACCTACAAATTGTGTCAAAATAACCAACTTCATTTTCCAAATTGTGGTGGACAGCATCCCGCCACATATTATGCATGTCCTATTACACAAATTGCGTGTAAAGCAATGATATTACAAAATACAATGCACTGCAGCTGGGCAGCCGCATTCTCTCTTGCCAAGAAAGATTCAGCTTACTCCCAGGGCCGTGTGAATCGAAATGTTCCAAAATTCGAGACTAGAAGACGCTATTTTCCACCTGGCCTCATATCCTGACCAATTGCAGGGTGAATACTTTCATTAATAAGTCCTTTGCTGAGAAAATTATCATCATTTTGCATCCCAGTGCGATAGAAAAATATTTTTGAAGTATGACGGTGCATTTTCTAATCTGTAAATACTTTTATTCGCCAACATAAACATTAGATTCCGGTAATCCTGCATTACCTAAAATGATTTGCGATAGAATAACCAGTTACGATTTAGAGCGTATATCTCACCATGAATTATTTGTACACCGTTTTATCCGTGAATCAAAACAAAGAGTGATATAATAATCATAACTCCATGCAGAGGAAAGGTAATTCCGGATATTAAACGTTCAAGTGACTTGGTACCCCAGTACATTTGAGGATAGTACAAATATATTTACAGGAATTGCATAATACATATAAAGAAAACGACAAGTTACACGCTCAAACGTTTCAATATTCTAATGCAGTTTCTAAATGTAAAGAAATGATATCGTTCGATAGAATTTGCTTGAAAGTCAAAAGAAATTTCGCCATACTTAGCTTATAACAAGGCTTCCTGATTTTTATCAGAATATTTGTTATTACTACTTAGAAATTACCATCCAGGGCTATCTAGAGTGAAAAGCCGCATACCCCATAATTCTGTGTAAAGCATTCAGGACTTGGGTTTTTCTCAAATTCTCACCTGTTTGGGGTCCCACAATAGCAGCGACTTTCTAGGCCCAATTGGTTTGACTTTGATACGTTTGGTAAAAATCAGATGTCAAAACACACCGACAATTATACCGTTGTTTTCAACTGATTCACTGTTAACCCCTGAGTGCATGGGCAGCGACCAAGACCTCAGCCATAATATCTTATAGTGTACCCTTGGCTGTTCATACATTTCATAGGCATCTATAGGCGTACGAGCCATATTACTCATCAGAGAATGTATATTAATATTCCTTTGATCAGCAGGGAGTGAATATAGTGTTTGTATATGGATGCTATTTGATTTTAATCATCAGGAAGTGTATATAGTGTTTGTATATTTATGTCGCTTTCATTTAAATCAGCAGAGGTTTTATATCCCAATATGGGCTTTGACTGCTTTTTACAGTTTCCACTACCACCTAAGAATATGGAAATCGGTTTCGTGGGTGAACAGTTGTTAGAAAAACAGGCTGTGGATGGGTTTGAGGTACTCCTGGGGTGGTGTATTTTAGGAATGCGTGTCGTTACAGTTACACGGGTGGGGTTTTTAGAAAGATCCTGTAACCCTGGTGGAGTATATTGAAGGAAAGCGCTCCATCTTGGAGATCACACCACCCTTGGCGCCAGCCCCTGTTGTGGTGAAAGCGTCCCATCTTCGATGTCTAAACTTTTTGCTGAGATGTGATTCTAAGGGTTTTCGAAAAATAGTGCGCACGATTCGTGAAGTCGCATTGCTATTTTCAAGTGGAAACATTTTCAAGTCAGCTTTCATAAACAGGAAGTTAACGCTATTATTTTGCATTTTCCTTCACGGAAATAAACTACTAGCAACAATGAGTATCTTATGTTCTACCAAGTTTTTCCCTGTGTAAGAACCATACTCTAGGAAGGGAGAGAGTTTTGCGTCCTCGCGTCAAACTCCCATTAGGCGCATACACTATTGCCGTCAAGCGTTTGAAAAGGCCGGCTGCATCCTCCCAAGTCCCCCCAAGGGCCTTCGTCATCGCAATCTGTTCGCAGTAGCCATCGAGCGAGGCACAAGGTGAGAGAGAACCGCATGGACCACGCAGTCCGCAAAACCTAAAATTTTTTCGAGTGTTGAACTTTAATACGATGGTTAATGTAGCTAGTGACAAAATATCTTTAAACATTAATTATTAAGTCTGTCAATTATTTTGGCATTCTAAATGAAACCACCTTGTTTGACACTCATCAAATATAGTATCGCCGTTTACCTTAGTTGTGCGCTGTCCAAGCACTCCGTCTTGGATACAGGAACCTACATCAAAGTTATACTATTTGAGAAAGATTTTGTAGCCCCTGGGGTGGTATGTTACAGGGAAATACTTATTTGTCTCCCCTGCGAAATATGAATCAAAAATTTTTCCTATGCGCTGGTCTCGTGATTCTGATGGTAAAATCAATTAGTCTTTCAAAATGTAGAGCCCTCTATCACCCAATGTACGAGACAGTGGGGAAAAAATCAGTTTTATTAACACCATAATCAATACGTTTTGAGATAATTGTCAAGCCTCATAACATAAGAATGAAAACAGCGTAACAATAAGACAAAGAATTCTTTTTTCAAAATTAATTATGAAATGGATACTCGAGCAAAATGTAGAAAATTTCTTATAGTGATTATGTCTTGCATGATTATAGTGTCTAAATATACTCTTTGAGTCATGTTGTTAACGGGTTTATTATATGTCAGTGTTAAGTTGGGCCTGTTGCTTTAAAATACTTTCTGTTTTCTTAATATCTCCACAAATGCGCTTTGGCTCCTGAGAAGTTTTACACTTTAAAAATTGTCTATTTACTTTGGAAAAACATTTATTCCTTTTGTTATTATAAGTTCTGTCATGTTTTCGCTAGGAGGTAGTTGTTTCCGGTCATTCGTTTATTTCGGCGGGGTCCTAAATATGACACCATTAAACATGTTTTACTTGAAAGGAGTTTTTATTTTGTGTGCTCCTTTTCACAAAGACTCCTTTATACCTTTTTACTGGATATTTTACAGTTTGATTTCCTGCATTTTTATTATATATACCCAATACTTTATCTTTTCGGTTTAATGCTTCCGTCTTTTGCATTTTAAATAGACTTTTGCTTCGATACCGAAGTTTTATGTCACCTCTATATCAAACGTGTTATGGTGAAAAATTATTTGTCTCCCCTGCCAAATATGAAGTAAATCACAACTGGAAATTTTCCCGTATGCACACCCCTGGTGCACTTGGGCTCGTAAGGAATGATTCTGCAGAGTAAAATCGGTCTCTTTTTCAAACCGTAGACCCCGCTATTTCGGAAGTTGCAGTGGGGGATTAAAATCTTTTCAGTGATGCAATTCACCGGAAAAGTCCGTTTTATTACGTAGGGTGCATAAGTTTGACTCCGTTAAACATGACACCATTAAACATATTTTACTTGTTTGACACTCATCAAATATAGTATCGCCGTTTACCTACGGAGAGAGATACCAGGTGAAATGCACCCCGTGTAATTTCACCTGGTATCTCTCTCCGTAGGTATATTTACTTATCTTACTCCGTAGGTAAATACCTGGTATCTCTCTCCGTAAAGTATATTTACTTTACCTTGTTTGACACTCATCAAATATAGTATCGCCGTTTACCTACGGAGAGAGATACCAGGTGAAATGCACCCCGTGTAATTTCACCTGGTATCTCTCTCCGTAGGTATATTTACTTATCTTACTCCGTAGGTAAATACCTGGTATCTCTCTCCGTAAAGTATATTTACTTTACCTTGTTTGACACTCATCAAATATAGTATCGCCGTTTACCTACGGAGAGAGATACCAGGTGAAATGCACCCCGTGTAATTTCACCTGGTATCTCTCTCCGTAGGTATATTTACTTATCTTACTCCGTAGGTATATACTTGGTATCTCTCTCCGTAAAGTATATTTACTTTACCTTGTTTGACACTCATCAAATATAGTATCGCCGTTTACCTACGGAGAGAGATACCAGGTGAAATGCACCCCATTGATTTTTGATTGCCCTGTTTTTAATCTTGAACGGAGTTTCTATTTCGCGTTCCTTACATTCGATCGTGCTTTTTTCCCAAAGACTCCTTTATGCCTTTTTTTACTTTATTTGTATTTTATATTTTTCGGTTTAATGTTTCCATCTTTTGCATTTCAGCTATGACTTTTGTCCTTTGCATCTCTTTGAAAGCATTATGCAAACCTGTTAATCGTTCTAAAAGCCTGATTGCAAATTAATTATTTCGTAAAACGCGTAAGTATACTCCACTTTTATTCTATACGTTTTTTTTTCACATTTAATAAAAACCTTCTTCGTCTTGAGTTATACAAAAATCTCCTTGTCTGGTGTTTTAAATCTATTTTGAAGTTTGTTGATGTGTCTGACGACGCTTGGTCAGAGTGACGTGACGCCAGCCCGGCTCCTTACAATCCTGTTTCCCACTTTCCAAATAACTGCTGTATATCTCATTGGAAACCGCCTTTCTCATCACACCGTCTTTCTCATTGGAAACCGCGTGTTCGCAAGTGTATGGGGTTGAAGGGACGCATTTTCCCCGACATGAGTTATTGGTTTTTCTTTACCTCCCCCACTTCTGTTATAATGGAGCAATGCTCGGACGGGAAGAGTTACCCTTGGGCCTATCTTATCGCCAACCCAAGACACCCGTTCATTGTCAGTAGCCTTCCTTCTGTTAAACGGAACGTGTCATTGGGTAAGTTTCCGTAACAAGTAATGGCCCTTCCGAGTGGACGTTATGCCCCCTTGAAGGACCCCCCGACTAAAAAGCGTCCCAAAAGGACATTGTTATCGGTACACATACCTGGCTAGGTTCCAGTCCCCTATAATTATTTCTTGACAGAAAAGGCTTTCTGACACACCTCCTTTAGCGCTCTCACATGATGTCATTCAGCGTCCTGGTTGGTCGGCGTGCAGTAGGTAATAAAAGTGTGTATCCACTTGTATTACGTACTCCACCCGATCTCCAACGAACACTTCCTCCCTCTCCTTTGGTGACATGACACTCAAGAAGAAATAAGAGCGATAGAATCTGGACCGTTAACCTACCTTTCAATACTGGCATTTTAACTAATGCTATCGCGTTTAGAGACCACCTGTGTGAACCGTTCGTGAAGGGAAAAGGGTCAACCCATAAATTTCGTAGCCCCACCCTAGGATGTTCACCGACGGTGGAATCCAAGTTAGGACGTCACTGGAGGGCAACCTAGCAACAGAAACTTAGTGAAACTTCTCTCCAACGGTAGTGAAGGGGACCAACCAATAAAATTCGTACCCCCACCCTAGGATGTCGGGCTCTCCACCAACCCAAGTTAGGACGTCACTGGGGGACAACCTTGCAACAGAAAACATTCAGCGAACACAGAACGAGACGTCATTTCGGAAACGCCCCTCCTAAAAATGTAGGAAACCTAGCAACAGAAAGCATCTAGCAAACGCACAGGGGAGGGAGAAGGAAGTTTTCTTGCCCCCTCCCCTGCCTGTTTCTCTCCCCTGCCAGTCAGTTGTCACGACTACTAACGTATATTCCACGTACGATTAAAAGGAGCCTATCTTCTATCCATCCCATCAAAGCTGAAGTACCGCAAGGATCCCTTCTTGGACCAGTGCTTTTTTCTATCTATCTTTACGATTAATAGAAAATATTAATCGTAAAGGTCCTCTTTTTGACAGGATTACTACAGCGAGATACACAGACCGCATTGCTCTTCTGTTACCCTCGTTGAGTGCATCTATTGCTATTATACGATTGGAGCAAGGACTGGATGAGCTAGAGCAATAGTACAAAAAATGGAAGATAGGTATCAATCCTGAGAAAACCGTTTCACTTCTGTTTACCACCAAGAGAATTGATAATCCCCATATACTTAATATATTTAATACTCCACTCAACTGGCAGAAAACTGTGTAAGTGTTACTTTACATCACAAGCTCAGATGGAACAAACACAATGACTATGTTACAATAATAGAATTTCTCAGATATACACCTAGCACTCTAGTTATTTTAACATTGACTATGATTTGCAAAAAACAAACATGGTTAGATGTCAATTTGGTCCTTTTATGGGTAGGAATTCTATTCTCTCCATTGATCAATAACTGCTACTCTATTGTACTGTTCTTAGACCAATCATAACTTATGCAGTCCCCATTTGGGATAACACGACTAAGTCAAATATTAAGAAGATTCAGACCAATCAAAATAAGATTCTTAGACAAGCCGTAAATGCTCCATGATTTGTAACCAACAGACAACTACATGGAGATTTAGGCGTGCAACATATTTACACTGATAATAAGCAGATCTCTAAGAAATTCTTAGAAACTGCGGATACAAATCCTCATGAATTTATTTCAAAAATTTTGAAATTTCATCATGATCTTATGAGTAGATTCAAGAGAGTTAGGCTTTTGGTTTTTGAAGTGGAAACAATTTCGGTCTGACTATCTGAACTGTCATTTTTATCACAGTTTTTACTACCCTTTGGAGATCACCTTTTTGGTTTATTCTTTCCTTGTCTTTTGACTCATACCATTTGTTGGATACCTTCAGATGGAAAAGGTTATGAGATCCTGGTACTTTGAAAAATCCTAATTATGCAGCATATATATAATCTGACTGAACTATTTTTTGCTTGCGTCATCCTTGTTCAGTGGGTTGCAGTATAAACTCCCTAAAATTAGTAGCATCGAACCTGTTAAATACTTGGGATTTGATAGTCGATATAATTACATTTGATAATCGATAAATTTCGTGATGGTCTTAGGAAAATTGACACTCACCCCATTTACGCTAAGCAAGGTAACGTTTAGCCTTTTCCATAATAGTTTTCGTTTTTTACAGTAATTATGGAAGCAATGGTTAATTTAAAAAAAATAATATTTTCTCATCAGAACCCAGAAACACAATTACTAAATTCAGAAATAAGCACATCATTTTAGGATTACATAACACCACCTCCAACAGCCCCACCCCCGCTGTGTAACCCCACATGACAGAATCATTTATTCAGCCTCCCCGAAGCATTACGTACTTTATGGGACCTCTCCATAGTCCTCTACATTATGAATGCATAGTTAGCAAAAGAGACGGCTTCTAACAATTTGCTGAATGGGATATTTGTAGATTCTCTTATCCTTGGGATCTTTGGAAAATCAATTCCACTGAAAAAAAAAGTCTAAATGATACCAGTACTCTGCTAATGTAAATATTTATTTATAAAAAAATCAACGGCTGAGTGCATAATATCTTATGCAAGAGGATAGATGGTACGGGATAGTAAATTGCCAAAAGAGGATATGTAGGAGCAGGTCCGGATCTAGAAAAAAAATCGAAAAGATTTTGAGGCAAGAAAGGCAATCGAGATAAAAAAAAG
The DNA here is from genome assembly GCA_038380435.1 of Ryuthela nishihirai. Lineage (NCBI taxonomy): Eukaryota > Metazoa > Arthropoda > Arachnida > Araneae > Heptathelidae > Ryuthela > Ryuthela nishihirai. The sequence goes on from JAWZYU010000026.1 coordinate 57,331,467, forward strand.
GCACAAGAAACACTTTTCCCTCCATTTTATACGTCTTTAAAAACTTTCTTGAAGAATGCATGAAATGTAAATAAGTTTAATAATTTTTGCCTCTGTTACCTTTACTAACATTCTGAAAGGGAGAGCATGACCCCTCCCCCCCGCACACACTAAATCCGGCCCTGTGTAGAATCACATCATATATATTTTGTACTTCGCTTATAGGTTGACTCCCAATTTCTGTGAATTTAGCAATTTCGAAAATAAGTCTATGCCAATATTTGTGAGTCATTGATTGCGAATTAGAACGATATATTCCTAAAATGCATAATCTGCACTAAAGCGAACATAAGGGAATTATATAATTTCATTACATAGAACAATGCAAGAATGTTATTGAAAAATTATTCGCTATCACCTTATTCATGCCCTGATTAGACAGTTTGCTTCAATTTGAAACAAACAAACGGATATAAGAAAATTATTAACAAAAAAAAATGAAGAAAATGTTTTAAAAAACAAAACTTGAAAAATATATTTAAGCTATTTTTCAAATTGTATGGTGGTTACTTGTGAAACAATTTCCAATAATTGCATCAAACTACGAATGGCAACAATTAGTGCAAAATTAAATAAAATATTTACACACAATAAACTACGGTCTATCCAAATATCACCATGTTTTCTGTTTTAAGTCGACTTCTCCTAATAAGCTGCCTAATGAATTTTTATTTTTTTGTAACTCTTGTTATCCTTGCGGTCCTTATGACCTGGACATTTAGACACTTACACTGAAGAAAAATTATAGTAAAAATACATATATCGACTAAAAGGATTCCACTACTCTGCAAATAGCACTAAATTAACTAATTGCAACCATAACTTAAGAAATGTAAACACTCTTAATCCCTAACATAATACGACCCAACTTTGCAATTAACAGTAAAATCTAAGTAATGATTACATACATACATACACATACATACATACATACATACATATATATATATACATACATACAAAATCCTCATACAGCCACGGGATATCGAGGTCCTACCAGACTGTGTAGTGTTCCTCTGTAGACATGTCTGTTCTTAGCTACAGCTGCTACATTTGGCAACTGTAGGCCAATTCTAGAAATGTCCTGTTTGACATTGTCTGCCCATCGCATACTAGGTCTCCCCCTTTTCCTGAAGCCTTTAGGCACACTGTTCACAATCTTATTAGCCAATCTGTAGCTGTGCATACGGACAACATGGTCAAATCAATGCAGTCTCTTTCTGCTCAAAATGTTTCTCAAAGGAGGTTGATGACTCCTTCTTCTGACCTCTTCATTACTTACACAGTCAAAACATCTAATGTCCGTCGTTGGACACTTAGAGATCCCCTTATGATGACCAGTTCTGACCGAGCTGACCCTACACCAAGACACCAGGTGCAGGAGCTGGGTGGCGTTCCTTTCCCCTGGATAGTGGCGAACACGTTGTCTACCGTCGTGCTGACCAAGACAAAAACGAGATTTGTCACTAAACACCACGGTACTCCACTCTTCTTCGTTCCAGTTCTGTCTGAGGCGACACCACTGAAGAAGTGCTTGCATGTGGGCATGTGTGAGGGGCAAACGCAGTTCCGGATGATAGGCTCGCAATGAAAACTGTAAAAGTCCGCTTGGTAGGTAACGTAATCGTTAATATTATCAATCATTTAAGCGAACATAATACTGTAATCAGTACAGTTGAATGAAATAAATAAGCTAAGGTAATCAATATGGTACGTCTTGAAATTCTGGACATTTACCTGGCCAAATATATATTTTTGTGTCAACCGATTCCTGCATATTTTATAGAAAGTCCATTGAAATTCAACAGGACGAAACTGAAAATTGAATATAGTGAATTAAACAGAATGAGGAAATTTTGGTTTCAGGTTTCAAAATCGGGTTCTGTTACGTGTTTACAGTATTTTGTTTTGAAATTCAACTGTATCCTTAATCTCAAATGACGTTTGAAATTAAAGTTTGTTTTAAACTTCAATTCAGATTCCATCTTAGGTAGAGACTTCAAATATTGATGCAAAAGAAATGGCAAAGCGGAAACCCGTAGGAGAAATTTGACCGGATGGTGAAGTATTTCAGTAGTTAGCGATAAATCGAAAAATGTTAAAGTTCAGATAAATACTTCTTGGAGAATCCCCTATTTGGTTAAGATATTTCGCAATGGATGATGATGACTTTTTATGAATGAAACATGGTTACATATAAACTTCACATTTCCATAAACGTGGTAAGAATATGACAACAAAAGATGACGAGATAAAAATTATTAATATATTAAGTTAATTATAATAATTATGTTAAGTAAAACAGACATCATGTGAAATTAAGACACTTAGTAATTTATCGTGTTGGGGGTGGAAAAATAGTTTTGCTAATAATAGTGTATTAACATAAAAATTTGAATCAAATGTATAAGTTAAAAGTTAACACTAAATTTATTGTAACAGGTCTTTCAGCCAACCCGTTGGGGCTAAGTTTAAGTTCTTTTTTAGCCGACCATGTGTGACAGTTTTATGTGGAAGAGTACTTGTTTGTATCTCGTCAGGATGTTGCTATCTAGATGACCGATAAAACAATAATTCCGAGGTACTATTTACAAATGTACATTAATAACTCTTTATACGACAATTTATTCACTGCACAGTTAAAGATATACAAATACGAAACCAGTGACTATCCACCTGCTACAGTATTTCAATGCGAAGCGATCAGGCTGAACACAGCCTTAGCGGTTCGACCGCTATTTATATGAAATGGTAAAATCAAAGCCTCGGAAGAACCGACTGACAAACCAACTGCTTCGATTCAGGCACGTAACTGACTTTTCAGTTCAAATGCTCTATAGTTCCAAAGAACCCGCTCTATGTGGTCATGCGATGTTTGTTCGGGGAGAGTAGGTTATCTCAGCATTCATGTTCTAGTTTGGAGGTGACGGGGCTATAAACAAACACACATGTCGCATGTCTTCACTCAACCCACAGCACACGGGACCACGGCTTAACGTCCCCTCCGACGGACGGAGGCCTTTCCAAGCTCATCGGTGTCCCGTACTGACCGTGGGCAGGGCGGGGAATTTTGCGGAGATAAAGCTCAACGCTGACCAAGCTGGGGCTCGAACCTGGGAACTACAAATTACGAGCCTGGTGCGCTACCGACTGAGTAACACGCGCCTCTCCCTTATCTATATGTACCTCTCTTATATGTTTAATGAAATATAGAAAAAACACATGCCAACTCACTGAATTCGTACTAACTGAAACAAATTAGGACTCCTGCACTTTCTATTTAATTGGTAACAAAAACAAGATTTGACGTTCTATGTTCCTTTAAAATCAATATGAACTGATCGAATGATTCTTCATTGATATGATTTATTTCAATATTTTTTTGGAGCACTAAGAGTAAAGTACGTTTTCTTTCTAATATGTATATTAATTTTTTTCGCTTTTTAGTGGTAACTTTATTAGTAAAAACTCGAATCTTTCCTCAGCTCCAGTTTTATATTCCCTCTCCATCATCGGTGGGATTACTGTGGTTTAGGGAGAATGTCATAAATTGAGATATCTTTCATATTCTATACTTTATTTTAGATTGCACATATTCGTTATCATTGGTTCACGTGAGGTTCACCTTTATCCTTTTGAGAGGAAAGATAGATGGATCACAGTTCTTGGTAGTCTATGACATACTCCCAGGGTTAGAAACTTTCTTTGACACATAACGACTTTCACTGAGCTCTTGCGTTTCGGAAGATGTAAGTGAAACAATAGTTTACACCATTTTTTTTTCAGTAAGAAGAAAGAATGTTCGTAGCTTATGACACTCATCTCGTTGCAAGCTTCCTTTTAATACATGACCATCACCATCAACAGTTTCGTAATATGCAATTAAAAGAAGGTTTAGGTAGCTCAGAAATTACGATCTTAAACCAAATGAAAGTTGGTGAAAAGTGGAGTTGAAGTTTCGATTCTCTCAGAGACATATATTTGGAATCGAATTTGAAAATGGTAAACCCGGGCCACTATTGACGTTTTAAATAGTTCAACCATATCTCTATTAATATTGCGTTTTCGACAGCATTTGAAGATTAATTACAAATTATTTCATATGAATTCCCATTTTTCAATACTAAACCCCACTCGCAGACCCTGCCTTAATGCACTATAATGATTAAGTGGCATAAATATTATCAGATACCAGTGCAACTTAATTTTTAAGTGCAATGTGTAAACCTCGATCAAATACAACAATGCAGGTTTCGATTCAATAGTTTTCCTAGTGTCTCTGCGACTGCCATTTCACACACATATGAAATTCTCTGATAAGTTTCTTACTTGATTCAATGCTTCCATTTTCATGTTCATTATCTTTTATACAGAGGGAAAGCATCTCTTTAAAGAGCGAAACGTACTCTTCAGGAGCAGTAATGGTTCAGCTTCTAGTGCGCCAGGCGTGCAATATGATATTTCCTGGTTCGAGTCCCAAGTGGACCTAAAGTGTTATTTCATTTCCTAACCACGACTCTGTCCTCAGTCAGAAAAGAAGCATCAGTTGGCTTAAAATGGTTGACATATGCACTGAGATTATTAGGTACACCTACCTAGTAGCGTTTTGCGCCTCCTTTGGCCTTTAGAGTAGCTCGAATTTGTCGGGGCAAGGAACTTACAAGATGCTAGACGCATTGTGCAGGAATATTGTACTATGCGGAAATGATTGTGATGAGCAGTTACTGCAAATTGTGAAACACACAGTCTTGTTGCGAACAGCAGTTATTACCTCATTCCAAACATGCTCGATTGGGTTTAGATCTGAGAACTGTGCAGCCCAATGAAGCGAAGAAAACTCGTCTGTATATTTCTGGGACCATTCGGTGACGATATGTGCTTTGCGAGCAGGTGCATTAGCATGCTGAACGTGTTCATCCGAGTGAGGATAAATGTAGCCATGAAAGGGTGAACTTGTCAGCAACGATGTTCAAATACGCCTTGGCTTTAAAATGTCCTTCGATGGGAATCAGGGGATATAATGTGTGCTAGGAAAACAATCCCAACAGTATCACACCGCTACCACCGACCTATACTGTTGACACCAAACAAGATGGCTCTATGGCATCATGTTGCTTTTGTCAAATTACGATCCATCAGCATGATGCAAAAAGAACCTGTCTACCATTTTCCAGTTCTCAAAGGTCAAGTGTCGATGCTCCTGTGCCCACTGGAGTCGTTGTTTTTTATTCTTCACTGACAACATTAGCACTCTACACGGTCGGTGGCTGTTGTAGCTTATTCGCCACAAGGTCCAATACGTGGTGCATATGGAGATGATCCTCATTCTATATGGCACCAGCATAGAATCTTACCTAGGGTTAAGGACCTCATCCCCAAATCTCCGAGCAATTGTGGAGCGGATATTAAGTACATAGATATCAGTGTGGTCTGTTTCCTCAAACCATGATAATGTTAGCATCTGAGGTATTCCTTTACAGGTCTCTTTGAAGGGTGATACTTTCACCCTGGTTTACTAAAAATGAACATGACAGATTGTAAGGGAGATGGATGCCAAAATCTGAATTGTTGTGCAAAGAGCATAGATCTCCATTAATATTAATTGCAGTTGACATGGAGTTTGCAGCTATTCAATTTTTCCCTTCTGTGGTGTTGCACTAGAGGCACAACAATCTTTGTCGTATGATACAAAGCCTTCTGAATATGGTGTAAGCAGGTACCGTGGATACGAGTTCTGAATTCAGTTAGATAAGTGTTGTCAGTCTGCAATCAAACAATTATAGATATCAGTTCTCTCTTGAAATTCTTCTCCAAGCCTTCCTTCAAATAAACGTCTCGATGCTCTCTGTGCAGTTGGAATCTCTCTCACAGCTTATGGACCACTGAACCATTTCCATTTTTCCATTTAAAGACTCTAGAAGCATTTAAAGAGAAAATGTAGAAAAGAAGGTAAACTCTCTTAGGTTTTGCACATCAATATTCTTAGGCCTGTGGCGAAAAACAAATGGCATCTGGAGAATCAATGGGAGCCAATGAGACTGCGCACTTGGTACTTTGAAAGTTCTCATTTTTCATTGGTTGTTTAAGAATAGTTGTGTGCTTCTGATGTTGATTTTTAACTACTTACATTGCAATTCAATGAATTAGAATTCAGACCAATTCTGACGAATTTGGTTGTTTGAAAGAGATCGATATGTCATTGTCTTACGATCACTGGAATCTCTACAAGCGTCAAAGGCTTCTAGAGTCCAAAAGTAATTATATAAATATATAATATACGCTCACACTTTCGTTTTGCCTCCGAATTTGCCACTCATTTTTATACACTCTATTTTTCTGTTTATCTGCAACAGAACTTAAGATTCTTCACGTTATCGGGTACATTCTGTTGCGCTAGTTGAGTTAACCATCAGATCATTTTTTCTCTTGTAATTGGCTAGAACAAATCTATCTCGCATAGACAGTGCCTATGTCACTAAGGCAGGAGTCTCAAAATCAAATCACGTAGCAGGCTGAAGAAATCACTTTTCATTATATGGCAATTTTAATAGTAGGAAAAACCTAGTTACTTCTTTTTATTAAATGTTACATATATTAAATATAAGGATAAAGATAAGATAAGATAATTGTTATTTCAGATAATGTTTAACATTATACAATAGCTATAAATCTAAATTTCATTGATTGTGGCTTTATCTTTGGATGAATACAACACCTATTCTGTATGCTAGCTTCAGATCATCACAGTCGAGCCAAGCTATTTCACTTCATTGAACATTTTAGGGGTAAACTTCCTTTGGCAGAGCAGCACGCCATATCTGTAACTCAGTAGAACAAGTTAGTATTTCCCCACTATGGGGGAGAAACGATCGAGCCACAAGGGCTGACCTTGACCCAGGCAGTCGAGAAGCAGGCTGTTGCAGAACCATTTCGACATTATGATTATGATGAAACGTATTGCTTCTTTGATGAAAGAAATGACTTTACAGGACACGTCTTTGACCCCTGCCTCAAAGAACCCAAGGGAAATTTATATTAAAATACACGGAAAACGGACGTCGGCAAATGATCATTTATCTGATACCTATGAACAAGGTAATGAGGAAATCTTACGAAACGTCAAACCTAAGAATCACACTAAACCGTTCTTTTTATTTACAATGCACAAAATTAAAATATATTTATATATTATGAAAAATAGTTTAAGTAGTAGAATAAATAGGTCTTTTTTAACTAAATATATATGTATCCTGAACATGGCATGTCACGTTTACTAGAGTATTGTGAGTTTTATTTAGATCACCTCGTATATAAATATTAAGATACATGATTTAGAAAAGATAAAAATACTATTTTGTTCTGAAAGCAGTCAGTGTGAAATGGAAATATTTAAATGGAACTCTAAAATAGCATGTTTTATTAAATATTTCTAGGTAGATAAAGAAATTAAAAGAATAATAAAAACAGCTACTACTATAAATTATATTATATTTTAGTGTATTTATTATGTATTTGCTTAATTACCAGTTACGACTGAAATTACAGTATGTATTTCCAGCTCAGTGACTTCCAGGGCAAGTCGCTAAGAATTAACACAAAAAGCGTACGGCCTATTTACTTTACAATAGGTTATTTATAATTTATAAACGTATCAGAAGGATTTAATATTTCACCCCAACGCAGTTCCTAAGTGGATCCCAAACGCAGTGCATAGAGGGACCGCCTCTTCAATTTACGTAACGTATATTGTGTAGGAATCTTTACTTTTGTACGAGTGTAAACATACCAAGAGAGTGTTAAAGGTAATAGCAATTAATTACAATGGCTAATGTATAAAAAATCTTATTTTTTTAAATCGGAAAACACTACATAGTAGTGATCGTAAAAAAAGTAGCATTTTAATATCGTAGTGTACTTGGTCGGTGGTTTGTTTAATAAGAACGTTAATAGTATGTTATGTAATACCACATTATAAAGACTCATGCTCCCCTCAAATTGCTGCGGAACTTATATGATTCTCTACACAGTGCATGTACACTAAGCGGCCACCTGATTAAGTACAGTTCAATGAAATATCAATATTAAGTCAGGTGCATAATTCAGTAACTTCCTAAATAAGAGTTTCCTTAAAAATGGGACTGAGAAAATTTAAAGAATTCAATCAAATATACTACAGGAAAAAAAATAGCAACACCTGAAGGAATATTGCCATTTTATTGAAAGGCAGGCATTTGAGCATACATTGAGATGTGCGATTGATTACATTATCAAAAAAAATGGAAAATTACCACTCTACCTACTTGGTAAAGTGATATAATTAGTATGATGTTGAACAACCCCGCGCAACAATGCATTCATGAAACCTGCGGGGAAGGCTATCGTACAGCTCTATAATGTCCTCCTGAGGGATAGAACGCCAAATAGCGCTAAGTCGCTGTTCCAATTCAGTGACAGTGGTTGGCGCACCACTTATGTGTTGTTGGAGCTGTTGGCCCATCTGTTCCATGCTGCTGAACAAATGGGGCAGCTACTGGCTGCAAAATGTTGGTAACATATGGTTGGACAGTTAGAGATCCCCTTATGATGGCCCGAGATGTCAGACTAATGGCACCTCACACCAAGACACAAGGTGCTGGAGCTGTGTGACGATGTCGCACGCACTGGGTGGCATTCCTTTTCCCTTAATGTCGGCTAACACGTTGTCTACCGTCGTGCTGACGAAGACAAAAACGAGATTCGTCACTAACACCACGGTACTCCACTTTGTTCGTTCCAGTTCTGTCTGAAGCGACACCATTGAAGACATGCTTACATGTGGGCAGATATTGAGGAGCAAACGCAGTGCCGATGATAGGTTCGCATTGAAAACTGTCGCCTGGTAGGTAGTCGATATGTTGCCTGTTCCCAGTCCCTTTGCAGTTGCGTTGCAGTAGAGAATCTGTCATGCAATGTTATGCGTCGCGAAAGGTGGTCCTGTTGCTCCATGGTAATATGTCGTCTTCCTGATCCTTGTTGGCGTGTACTGGAACCTTCTTGAACCCACTGGCGCCATATATGTACGATGTTGCTGGGATTGCGGCCAATAAGGTTGGTCACATCTTATTAGGCTATTTTAATTATCATGATAAAATGACTGTACGAGGTATTGAAGAGTTTTCAAAGTGGCTTACATTTTGAAAGTCTTAGAGATTTATGTTATTTGAATAAAATATTGTTTTTAAAAAATGCTTTATGAAAAGGTAATTAATAGCAGAATAAAAATAATTAACACCCTAAATTTCATATCAGTTAATGTAGTTTTAAACATCGTTAATCATTGAAACGGTTCTCCTACTGAAGACATAGTGTTCTATGTCTGTGGTTTGCATTGAGAGCCGCTGATATTTGACATCAAAATATTCATTCCATTAAATGCATGCAGTGTCACGTTCAGGTATTGGAAAAATATTTCCAGTTTTTTCATGTGTTGTCTTTTTACTTGTAAAATTTCGTAAATAAGAAACTGTGAGCAGAATGATCACGATGCTAAAAAGGAAATTTTTGAATACCTACCAAAGTTATACATCAGTAATCATAATCCGCAAGTTTTAAATAATTGTCTTAATTTTAATAATTCCATATATTTATTTCAATACATTAGGACTTTCTCATTCACACTGCCGTTTTATGTTTTCAAGGATCTCTAAGCAAATAGAAAGAAAAGGCTTCTCAACTTTCTGCCCTAACATTTAATGAAAATCATTTATATCTGTTATTTCAAAATTTACATTCATTATATTAAGTCCATTATTTCGGGAATTTAAAAATGACACCTCTATTATTCGTCATCATCTTTATCTGTACATCATTAGTTTATCCTTCTATTTTTTGTGTAAATAATCATTCTCTATGGCACCCGCATATAATCTTACATGAGGCTAAGAACCTCATTCCCATATCTCAGAGTAGTCATGGAAATATGACAGTTATGAGCCATTGTGCGAATCAAATAAAAGTTTAGGAAAGTATATAAGTCACACCAGTTGAACAACAACAGTTGGGTTATGTTATTTTTCCTCTGAGCGGCACTTTTCTGCACACCATGAGCTAAATGGCCAGGTCACAAGGACCCCGAAGGTTCAGAGAAGGTTGGGGGAGGGGCCTCACTGGAACAGCTGTTAGGAGACAAATGGTAGCTTCCCGTCAACGCCATCCAGTGTGTTCTTTAATGTGCACAGAGTATGACTCTCCCGCACACGTGGCTTAACGTCCCATCCGACGGACGGCGCCTTTCCAAGCCCGTCGGTGACCATGGGCAGGGCGGGGAGTTTTGCAGAAATAAGTCTCAACGCTGACCCAGCTGAGACTCGAACCTGGGAACTGCAGATTACGAGCCTGACGCTACCGACTGAGCCACCACCACCCGACTGAAGAACAACGTTAGTCGATGATGGTGCAGTGGTTAGCATAACTGCATGTTTCCTAGAGACGTGGCTTCAAATGCAACCAACGGAAAACCAATTTTTTTCTGCTTTTTATTTCATGAGTTGCACTACTTCCATTTGTATATCATGATGCCTACTGTTTTACGTATTGCTTCAGCAATGATCTGAATGCAATTCAAATATGACTTATATCCACTGAGTTATGCCGATAAGTTTACTTGAGCATTGTCAGCTTAATTTATGTCATCTCGTATATAAATATTAAGATAAATGGTTTAGAAAAGGTGGAAATCTTTATTTTATTCTGAAAGAAGTCAGTGTAGTAATGAAATATTATTTCAAAGAAACACTAAATCATCATTTTTTTTATCGTATGCTATTAGCCAGATAAAAGTAATTAAAGGAAGAATGAAGCTACCACTATAGTATAGAGCAGGGGTTCTCAACGTGGGGTACGTGGTAAAATTTTTTGGGGTAGGCCGTGAGAGCTCAAAAGTTGCTAGATCTAGTAACAAAGTCGCTAATTTGGCATTATTTTACTATCACTCTAATTTTATCTATTTATATAAGGGGTACGTGAAGACAAAAATATAGAATTCTCACGTAAGTACGTGAAGCATAAATGGTTGAGAACCACTGGTTTAGAGTATCTAATTATGTATATTTAATTATCGTTACAACTTAATTGTTTATTTTTTTGTTTAGCTCCAAGAAGTGAAATTTAGTTAGCTAAACCTTTACTTAAATTGCCTAATAGCCTTGGGCGAGATCGGGTATCCAACCCCGGTGGAGCCCTTGGTTTGCAGGATAGGTTAGAAATAGCTCAATATTTTCTTTAAGCTTTAGTATATGTTTAGGACATTAGAGATTTCAATTTGAAATCTGTGCAATTTTTGTGAATTGCACTCTTTTGACTGCATATTTTACTGTTCGCTTTTAAACTTTCTTGCAGATTAATTATATTTTCTGTTTCTAACTGATAATTTTGCAGTTGTCAGAATCTTGTAGTTTATTAGTAATCATTAATAATTCATTAGACTGATTTCTTTTACTGACAAACATGTATTAGACCTCGTGTTTCCAAATCCTCAACAGTTATTAATAGAGCCAATTAAAGTGCATCCTGATAAAGGCTTGCTGATGCGGGTAAAACTTCTGCTATCCCACGAGAGTTTCTATTATAGAATCTAAATGTAGCTCATTTGCAATTAAAATGCTTCTTAAAATATCCCATAATGCTTTACTTTGTAAAATAAATTTCTAAATATTCGGACAAATGCTTCATTTCAAATATATTTTGATTTCTTAAACTCGACTGGCATAGCGGTTATAGAGCTAAGTAGGAGGTTAATGGGGGTTCTGGACCAGTGGCGGGTAAATGCTAATCCTATGGGACACGCCAACCACGTGTTTCAAAGCGGACGCGGGCCTTTTCGTCACACATACAGGTCATCAATACATATTTGACCTCAATAATTTACATAATTTCAAATAATTAATTTTCAAATCAGAGATTTTTCACAGTTTTCCTTTTAATTAATTTTTTTTTCATTTTTAACCAATAGCATTTTTTTTCTTTTCTTTTACTGCATGATAGTCTTTTAAAACAGTTTCTGCGGGATAGTCCTTCTTCTAGTATAAATACGACATCCATCAGTCAGATTCCTCATATTGTATCTCTATGATATTCCAACATTTAATCGAATTGTCATAGCACAATATGGTGACGATATTGCTTTCATCTCCCCTTCAATGAGGGCTGAATTTGCAATCGACAGACTTCAGAATTGCCTAGATGTTATGGAATCTTGGTATGATAAATGGAAAGTGAAAATAAACACCGAAAAAAGTAATGCCATTCTTTTCGGTGGAAAGAGAAATAATAACTTTCGACCTCTTATACTCTTGGATAAACCTTTTACATGGCAGGATACTGTTAAGTATTTAAGAGTTACCCTGCACAAAAAGTTAAAGTTGGATCCTCATATACATGGGATCATCACCAAAGTAAATACGGTCCGATGTCAACTAGGACCTCTCCTTGGACGTAACTCAGTTCTGTCTATCGACCATAAGCTTTTACTTTATCATATGGTCATCAGACCCATCATTTTATATGCTTCGCCAATTTGGGCGAATACAACCCATACCAATATACACAAGATTCAAGTGTTGCAAAATAAGATATTGAGATGTGCGGTCGATGCCCCATGGTTTGTAACTAATAGACAGCTACACAAAGACCTGGGCATCGACCACATCCTTTCTTATATTAAGTTCATCTCGCGTGGTTTCTTCGACTCTGTTCGATCCAACCCGCATGAGATTATATCTTGCCTTTTAGACTATAATCACGAGGTTTTGAATAGATACTAGAGGCCTGAAATGATGGCTTACAATACATTGAGCTATCCATTATAGGTCTGTTGTGCATCCTTATACTTTGTTGTTGTTTTATGTTTTATTGCCCTTGGGGGCCCACCATAGCTAAGGTGGTTTATTATACTATTGTTTTTACTGATGCCATTCAGGAGCATACTTCGATGGAGGAGATTATGGGTACCTTGTATCTGGCACTCCACAAACCAAGTACCGATCTACGATCTACGAGATTCCTCATTCTGTTGTCAGACGTTGACAGTGACGGTTCTCTGCAGCCTCGTCTCCGTGAATTTTTCAACTGTTTGAAGCCAATAATGATAATTCTAGACGTCCTCGTGTAGTATAAATCAGCTATTTTACAACTCACTGTTTTTATAATGTATCCATGTGATATATGTGAGAAGGCTTTCCTTCATCAGACCCATCTCATTCATCATAAGAGAAATCATGATGGAAATAACCTGTTTAAGTGCTCTCAATGCGAATCGACTTTCTCAAGGAGAGATGACATCCGACGTCACGAGTTCTCCCACACCTCCAGGAAAACCTACAAATGCGAAGAATGTGCAACGGAGTTTGGGAGAAAAGACAGTCTTTTACGACATCAAAGAAAGCCCCACAATAATAAGCGAAAACGTTCTGAAGATGAAAGGATTCCGCAGAAGAAACAGAAACCAGACCCTTAAGACCCCTGTCAGCTTACAGAAGAAATGAAAAGGACTCTAACACGTAAAGCTGATGGCAACGGATGAAACATTTGTTGACCTCACGTTTTACCTTGAATCCTCTGGGATTCAAACTCTGAGATTCAATAGCTGCCACAGCTGGTTATCAGCTGACACTAATGTGAACGCACTGGTCAATGCCACTACTATGTTAAAAGTCTTAGGTTCTATTTCTACTTTCGCCGCGCGGTACGCAACCGATCGGAAGCAAGAGCCAATAAAATAGCCGCTGACGAATGACGTAGTTAGAACAGCTGGGCGAAAGTGAGCATTTCTTTGCATTTGTTATTAGGTGCGTTGGCGAGATGTACGACCACAAACTTTTAAATTTAGTGTGCGATTGCCCTTGTCTTTATGACAAGACGCATCGAAATTATACGGATCGAGGAATGAAACAAAATGTGTGGGAATCAATTGCTTCACATCTGAGCAATGTTTCAGGTGAATTTCTATGTGATGATCGTTATATTTAATATAAGTGTGACTTTCTGTCAGGTAAAAATTGTTATTAAACCAGTATATTCTAGTTTCACCTGTTTTATGATGTTAGAAAAATATTATTGAATTGAAGTTTTATGAGATGGAATATATGTGTATATAAATGTTTAGGAAAGTACTAGAGAATAATATTATGGAAAAATAAGAGTGATCTGGTTTCATCTTTTACCTTTATTATATGTTTTTCCCAACGATTTGATGGCTTGCTCATATCAAAAAGAGTGGTTAATGATTCATTAACAAAATACAACTAGAATGATACACAGAGCCTCTTGGATTTTAAAATAAAAAAATAAAAATAAATACCTCTTCAAGCAACTGCTTGCCACAGAGGTCTTGCACTTTCAAAAATTGCCATCGTTAGAGAGCACAATTATAACCTTTACGTTTGAAAAGTTCTTTTCCTGGATATGATGTTTAAAATAAAGTAAAAGTAATGTCAGAAAGCGCGGTAGATCTCGCAGAGAAAACAAAGCACGCGTTCCAGGTTGTTTGCAGCGAGAACCAATGAGCTTAGTTCTTTGTTGCAGAACACGCGTTAAGTGTGAAGGCTACAGCCGTCGCTTGCGGAGCGGCGAGTGACGTCAAAGCGCCTTTGCTCGAGAGACAGGCCACGACACTGGAATATCACGTGATCAACTTCGTCCGAGGTGCTTGGTCTTACAGTCGCTTGCTTCGTTCATTGTGGAAACGGGGACTGCAATAGTTTTTGTCTTTAAACTACATTTGGATTACCCCAAAGAGGTAAGCATTTCTCCTTATTATTATTTGTAGCATGAAATATTTCCTATAGTTAGTGGTTTCATAAAAGTAACTATTTAGTGCTTGAAAAGTGTTTCGAGTGCATTGCTCTCTTAGGCCTAGTTTCAACGTGTTGAATGATGGTGTGTTGAATGATGGTCTTTCATTAAGTTAGAAACATTTTTGGCTGCCCTTATATAACTTATCGCTGTTTTGATTGAAAAGATTGAAGGAATTAAACTTAGTAATATACGTAATTTTTATAGAGTGAAAAATTGAAATTTCCCGTATCGAAATATGAACCGCTACAATAGTTATTTTTCAATCCCCTGATTTATTTTTTTAAGTATTAAACTGCAAATAAATTTTCCAATGTTTTGTATAGTAAAAACTATTTTTTCTAATATATGTTTTAAATTAACAGGTAACGTCGTAGATTCCTTTGCTGAAATTAACTTTTAGAATTATTTCAGAGCAGAACTTAAATGTCCTTTAAATTTTTATATTTGAATAGTGCCATCGAAATAGCACAGTTGTGATATGAAATGCTATCAATAATCAAATGTAATATTTGTGAATACTAAACACAACAGTTCAGTAACTTTTATATATGTTACTTGCATAGATATGATCATAAAATCTGATCTGAGCATAGGGACCTCTGGTACTAATTGACAATATTTAAAATGCAGAAATTGCAAAAACTTATTCTTTCATTGCTAATAACAGCATATTTTAATTTATCATTGATATTTTGCTATTAAACTCATGCCTCTTATTACTGGTTTATCAAATTACAGTTTTTTTAATGCTCTGGTAAGAGTCACATTTTAAAGTGGCAGTGCAATTATACATAAATATTACTAATGTGTTATACAATTATTATATGAGTTGAGAAATGAGCAATTGCTTTTTATAACTTAAGTAACATTTTGTTACGTGATTTTGCTTTGAGAGTACCTACCAGATCTCTTGAGTAAATCATTTCTCTTTTGCACTGAGTTTTCTGATACAGCCATGATATGGCCCTATATTTACCTACCTTTCTGTATCACCTTAGAGGTATTTTATAGTCACCATACTAATTATTGTCTGAGAAATCAATATTGAATCTTTCTGTGGCCTTCATTAGATTATTAGGGGAATAGCCAATTAATATATCCTGTTTTTTGAATCATATAAACAAAGCTTTGTTAGAGTGATAGAATATTATCTATATTATATATTGCTTATTTCAGATGCTTCATGAGAATTAGGTTGTATTGATCATTTTCAATATTAAATGACTGATCAGTTAATAAAATTTTGTAACTTCATAAATATGACTTTAAAAATAATGTCAACCTAGTCAAGTGTTTGCTTTTGAGTTGCTTATGTTGTTTATTATCATTAGAAATTCGGTAAGAAATTTAAACAAATTTATTGAGTGCCACGAATGTTGGCAAAATTTAGTGTCTGAAAATTACTTTTGCAGTATATTATGTTCTTTCAGCCGTCCCATGGCCGAGTGGTTAGCGTGCTTGGCTACTGATCTAAGGGACCTGGGTTCGAGCCCCGGGTAAAGCATGGCTGTTTGTGTCGTTTTTCTGCTGAGGTCCTGCCATCCTCACAGACCTTCTACTCTGGCATAGAAACTGACAGGCTCCTGTCAGACCTCTGTGGCAAGCAGCTGCTTGAGGGGGTATTTATTTTTTTTACGTTCTTTCAGAAGCTGTGATGTGTTATGTGAGTGCAAAATTAATGAATTTTAGGATATCTTTCATGTTCTAGATTATGTATGAGTCTTTTAGGAAGAGATACATAATTTTCATTAAATTCAATTTACTAGATAAATGTTTTATAATGAACTGATATTACATGATCTAATATATTTCTTGTCACATCTTCATTGGGCATCTTTTATGAGTTGAAAAGAAACAAAAAAAGTGTAGTGAAATATTTACTTAAATATATTCCAAAGCTGTGATATACATTAGTATATTGTTAAAATCCATATGCAAAAAATCTTAATTTTTTGAGTTTTGTAATTTTCTGTATCATATTCTAAAATATTACTGCTGAATACAGTACAAGTTTTATTCAAATCTGTATATTTCTCACTGTATTTGCATTATGTTGCTTCAGGGACATTATGCCCATGTTTGCACTGAAAATAATTTGTTGTAAACTACCTCAAATAAAGATGAAAAATATGTTCATTCCTATCAAATATGCTGCTTCTGTTCATTAAACTGTCCTATTAAATGTGGCAATCAGAAGTGCTAAGCAGTCACTTTATTAGGTACACTCCTGTCAAAAGGGCACAGCAATTTTTTCATTGTGCTTTTCATAGGAAAATGCAATTGAAAATAAACCATGAAATCTAGGTTTTTAGAAATATCAGGTTCAGTATTTAAATAGTTATGAAGGTAGAAATATTTAACTTAGCTCGTTCAAAATTGATGGAAATTAGTATGTGAACTACTAAAATGTATTCATACTTTTCACAGTATTTATCTTACTAAAGTTTAATGTACCGGTTATTGCTTCCATTTCAACCTGTTTAAGCGACAGAAGTTATATAAAGTGGAATAACTGTTATTAATTATTCCATAATTAAATACCAAACGTGCAACGTAGCTACTGTCACAATTTTCCTTAATAATTTTAAGACGTTATTGCGCTGTAAAATCTCGATTACTGCTTTCATATCATGGAAATTTATCTAATAAGTGACCAGTGAAAGTATATATTTTTTAAATTATATTTGAGTCGGGCGATTTCTTTTCCAAAATATTAAAACAATGTACTCAATAAGTAAATATTAAGGATACCGCAACTGGTAAGTAAATGAAAACCAGTGGTGTATTCTGAATCAATGCCTTGCAGTTGTTAAATGTTTTAAAAAAAACATAGAAGAATTTAAAAATTATATATATTTGTATATACATATCCCAAACCGTTTAAATACATCTCTGGTTTTCTGATTTTGCTCTTTATTTTAAACACTATAATATTATGCCTTTAATTTTTTTAAGGAAACTGCTGGTATTTTAAGAATTATCACAAATTAGATTAAATGGGGTATGAAGAAAGAAAAAAAAATTAGGTTTCTTGTAAATATCAGCTAGTTTTAAATTAACTATCAAATTTTAATTCGCTTATATAAAAGGCTAAACAAAAAAGTGGAAAAAGAATACAGCCATTATTTATTGTACACAAGGAATATTTCATGTGATTTAATGTCGTAACTCTCTCCCTTCTCTCTTACGTTCCCTTCAGGGAGAGAATACCCACTTCGAAAGGAACTAAAGCCTCGCACCAGAAAAGGGAGTGGTCTCGGACTTCATGTGTTAGCAGTTGATTTACATCATCGCCGAGTATTGGTACATATATAGCTATTCATTCAGTGTATGCCTACCTACAATCTGAAGACCAGATTGGCAAATATATAATGCTCGTTTTCAAGGAAATATAAGTTTTTCTTTTTTTTTATCTTTGTATTCTTTAACAGTGAAATTCGAAGTAATGGATGACTGAGAAGATTCAAATAATATTGTTACGACAGAAGGAATCTGGCAACCGAAAGCAAAAAGTTTCAGCCAACGAATAAGAACGTTGGGAGAATTTGGAGAAGAAGAGTGGAGCGTTAACGGTCGTTGTATTGTAACGGTCGGAGAGTTCGAAAATGGACGGTGAGCTGTTCTGAGACAGTGCGCGTAAGTATCAAGAAGTAACTTGATGTGTTGTGTATACGCGGAAGGATAAAAGTTTGATCTTTTATCGTTAAGTATCAAGAAGTAACTTGATGTGTTGTGTATACGCCGAAGTATAAAAGTGGGAACTTTTATGGCTAACTTCGAATGTCTACACGGACTGTCTTTTTGTTCGGCTAGTGTGTGAAAAGTTATTAGCACAGGACGAGAATTGGTTTACGAGTGAAGATCTTCGGGTGACCTGGTAAATCAAGTAAAAGGTAGTATTTAGTAAAATACACAGAACTGATGTTGTGTGCTCTACGCAGGAAGATTGATGATTTGTGCATGTTAGTAGTTGATTGGTTAATAAGATACTTCATCCATATTTCCTTTGTAACAATTTACCTTGTATTGAATTTGGTTTTGAAATATAGCTTTTAATACTCACGCTCAGTGGCTATCCATTTTCGTGATCCGCAACATTTGGTGTCAGAAGTGGGATTATTTATTGAATGCCGTTAACTAGAAGTATGGATGAATTAGTAAAGTTGATGACTGATATTAAAGGTGAAATAGGTGACTTGAAAGCCGAAATGGCCGCCCAAAGCGATAAAATAGGTGACTTGAAAGCCGATATGACTGCGCTGATGACTGATAGGAAAACCATTATGGCTACGCTGATGACTGATAGGAAAGCCGTTATTGCTACGCTGATGACTGATAGGAAAGCCGTTATTGCTACGCTGGTGACTGATATGAAAGCCGATATGGCTACGCAGATGACTGATATTAAAAGTGATCTAGCTGCCCAAAGCGATAAAATAGGTGACTTGAAAGCCGAAATGGCCGCACAAAATACTGAGATGAGAGATGAAGTGGCTCCTCAAGTTGGTAAGATTATTGATCAGTTCAAGGATAGTAAAACCGAACTTAATAGACAATGCAATAGTTTAAATGTTGAATTTGTCAGTGAAAAAGATGATCTTGATAGTGTTAAGTTAGATTGTAAACATGGAAAAGAAAAAGAGAAAGGCAACGCATATAAAAATGTGGATCTGCTACTGGAAATCAAGAATTGTAGAGATAGCGCAGATAATGCCTTTGACCACGCAACTACTAGTAATGCATGGCAGAGTGTCTATGTCGCTGGTGACATGTCTAGGAACTGTGAAGAACAATCACACAGATCAGAGAGCTGTGAGACTATACAGTACGCTTTGCACTTCAAAATACCTAGGTATACAAGTCTGGCACGATCTGAAGAGAGATCCACACGAAAGGTATTCTATTCCTCGCCGTCAGCAAAATGCGTCATGGACAATTATCGCAAAGGCAGAGTAACGAGTGGTAATGAGGGGGAACGAAACAGAGTTTACGTTTCGCAGAGTGGTCCGAGTAAAGAAGAGGCGTCCATTCATCATAGATACAAAGTGCCATTCGACGTTACTGGGGAAGTCGGAGAGATTTTTCCGAAACATATAGCCACACTCGAATCGTTTATAGAAAGTGGGGATTTAAGAAAGAAGAATTCCGAAGAATGGCTTAGAAGCGTAACAGGTGATGCTAGTAAAGGAGCTTCAGGCAGAGACAGTACTTCAAAGACTAACTTTCTGGATGAAACTAAGCCTCAGAGTTACGATCAGAGAGAAGTGAATCCCTCAGATAATTTCAACGTAGCCACGCTGAATTTCTTTTCTGAACAGTCAATGTGCAGATTTGGACATTATAACCATTTAGATTATAAGGATATAGAAAAGTTTTATCACGACTACAAGAGCTCTAAAGTGGACAATATCATGTTACAAAACTCGTCGCTGATCTCCAGAATGAACAATTTGGCAATCATGACTGATGTTTCCCTGGCTAATTACAATGAGAGCTCCAAGAAAGTGAATTCCGAAGAAACAGCAACTATGACCTCCTCGGGTCATGTGTTTTGCTGGAGACCCGAGTGGCGCCATCGGATGGTAGATAAATACGGTACAGGAGGTGTCGGCGACAAAGTGAGTCTTGTCTTGGCTCCTGCACTTGCTGCTTTAGGTCTGAAGGTCCCTATGATCTCCGGTCGTGCTCTCCAATTGACGGGAGATACTCTGTACAAATTGGAATCCATCCCTGGCTTCACAGTCGACTGCACTAAAGATAAAATCGAGCAGATGATGGAAGACGTCGGATGCTGCATCGTAGGACAGACAGAGGAGCTGGTGCCAACAGATAAGGAGATTTACCGCTACAAGGATCTGATGGCTACCATAGATAGCGTTCCTCTAATGATATGCTCAATTGTGTCCAAAAAGCTGGCTGAAGGTTCATCACGACAGTTCTGAATTAAGGGAAAGTCAACTGACAAAAGGGTCAGACTGGAGGATGAAACTTCTCCCTAGATTTTATGTCACTAATGACTTTCATTCCTTGTTACTCTTGATAGAAGTAAAAATCCAAAGAAGAAAACTTTCGACAAAGAAGAAAACTTTTTACAGGTTTTGCACGAAAACTCTTGGTCGATTCTTCTCCCTGCAGAGACATAAACGTGTTCACAAGGGCTATAGGCCTTACACGTATTATGTTTGTGGACGAGGCTTCAGTCAGAAAAGAAATCTACGTCATAATGAGATTCGCTTTCATTTTGACACAGACGTGGTATATCGCATTCGTCGACGTCCAGCTACAAAGTGCAAGGTGGTTCACATGGATCGTTTGGCTCCGTTTCATCGAAGAACTGAAGAAACTTTGGAATCCAGAATTGTTCGGGACGAACAAGACCTAGGAAGGGGGCAGTGTTACGACAGAAGGAATCTGGCAACCGAAAGCAAAAAGTTTCAGCCAACGAATAAGAACGTTGGGAGAATTTGGAGAAGAAGAGTGGAGCGTTAACGGTCGTTGTATTGTAACGGTCGGAGAGTTCGAAAATGGACGGTGAGCTGTTCTGAGACAGTGCGCGTAAGTATCAAGAAGTAACTTGATGTGTTGTGTATACGCGGAAGGATAAAAGTGGGATCTTTTATCGTTAAGTATCAAGAAGTAACTTGATGTGTTGTGTATACGCCGAAGTATAAAAGTGGGAACTTTTATGGCTAACTTCGAATGTCTACACGGACTGTCTTTTTGTTCGGCTAGTGTGTGAAAAGTTATTAGCACAGGACGAGAATTGGTTTACGAGTGAAGATCTTCGGGTGACCTGGTAAATCAAGTAAAAGGTAGTATTTAGTAAAATACACAGAACTGATGTTGTGTGCTCTACGCAGGAAGATTGATGATTTGTGCATGTTAGTAGTTGATTGGTTAATAAGATACTTCATCCATATTTCCTTTGTAACAATTTACCTTGTATTGAATTTGGTTTTGAAATATAGCTTTTAATACTCACGCTCAGTGGCTATCCATTTTTGTGATCCGCAATAATATTATAAATTCCTATAAGGCATAAAATAAAATTTACTTATCTTTTGTAACACTAAATGCTATTCATTGAACCTTCTTGGGGAGACTTTTGTATTTTAAAATGTGTCTTTGTTCAATAGATGGTTGTATTGTTTTCTTGAATATTTAATTCGACTGTTTACCATCACTTGAATTTCGAAATTAACCATGTTTCATTGTATCGGTATTTAATTCCCGCATGCGCAGGAACATTCTTGAATGCATGTGTTCAATTAGACTGAGGGATTATTTAAATAAGAAAGGCGCTTTTCTATGTATTAAATATTTTGCAAAATTACAGTGATTATTCTATCTGTAATATAATTGAAGCGAAATTCACGAAATTTATCAATATCTTAACAACATGCATCATTGGAGAATATCTAATTATCATTTGCTGCAATATTGGAACATAAAATGCAATTGAAATATGAATGATTCTTAAGTAAAAAACAGATAATTTTTTCAAGTGCAAATAGAGGTCATTATTGAATTTGAGTTATTATTCACAGAATTTGAGTCTTTGATTTCTAATTTAAAAGAATTATCGATGATGAATACTGAGCAATTATTTCACTGACCTCACATGCTTCACCAAGTAAATACCATTTTAAAATCTAGCACTGAAATTGACAATAAATTTGTAACCCTTTATTAAAATTATGAATCTGTTTTTAACAACTATTGAACAGCTCCCCATAAAGCATATCGATGAGGGATATATTAATATTTGCCTCCCTGACTCCCGATGAAAGTTACTACGAACTAGGGAGGAACAGAAGAAGTCTCAGGATCTATAATGAAATTCAAATGCCAACTTTTGAAGAACAAAGGACATTATGCCTTTAGCATCCTACTTTGCGAATCGTTGAACACCAAAATTTCGAAACTTGGAATTATAGGATTACTTTTATTTCATTTATACTTCTGTGCATTGAGATAACCAAACTGTAATTTTTTCATTGTTTCAAGAATAAGGATTTATATAAGAGTATGCTACTTCGTTTGATTAACTCAGACAGAAATTTTTTGGAATTTTTTTCTCTCTTCAGAATTTACTTTCAAGATTTTCAATAATTGATATTAATAAAAAGATAAAGAAATGTGTTATTAATAAAACGTACATAGAAAGTTTTATTTCTACTCCTACATGGGGAATACACGCTTCAAGAATTTAATCAAGAAAAGATTAAACGAAGCATTTCAACATCATTTTCAAGTATTCAAGTATCTGGGAGAATCAATCATTGAAGCATAATTGAGAATCGGATTTCTCCCTTTCAAAACTTTTTTGTGATCAGAAGGAACTTAATCTGTATCGCCAGGCTCAGAACGGACTCAAATTTATTAAACGATTACGTATTGAAAATGAAAAAGTAAATTCTCCGAACTGTGTTCATTGCAGTTTGAAAGAAACAGTATCACATGTGCTTCTTAATTGTGAAAAATGCGAAAATCAAAGTAGACAATTAATACACAGTCTAAAGAGAAAAATGTTACTGAATTAAGTCTTAAGAGTCTATTAAGCCAAGGAGATTCTTTTAGAACATTTTGTTTTCAAGAACTTTTGAAATTTCTACCAAATTGTGATCTTTTCGAAATACACCCAATTCTGTTTTTACACGATTTTGATTTAACACGGTTTAGAAAAAAATTCCAATTTTCTCTTTTTGCACAATTTATTTTGATCTAACACCGTTCAAACAGCGCCTTTTTCAAAATCTCCATTTTAATTTAATTCTGAAATAATATTCCTATTCAAGAATAAATTCCTAGAATTTACATTTATAACAAAAATGCCGCATTTATGGTCATATTTTTCGAAGTAGTTTTAACTTTGAAAATGTACTATAGATACACATTTTGTGCACTATAATACCCAAAATAAATACTACACTTGCGTAACTACACAATACGTTTTCTGTGTTTTATTCTCTATATTATGGAAAAATTGTATAAAACCTACTTCATTCGGAATAAAGTGGCAACATTGAGTTCCGGGAATTCCTCTCAATTATTTCTTCAATACATACGTTAGTCTTGGTCTCTCATTTCTTGTTTAAAGTTAGAAGTGTTTAGATGTTTAATAGATGAAATCGGAAAAAAAATTGTTTTGCTTTTTGAAGTTTTGTGTGCGTAATCTAAGGGACCTGGTTTCGAGCTCCGGGTAAGGCATAGATATCCGTGTTGTTTTTCTGCTGAGGTCTCGCCATCCTCACAGACCTTCCACTATGGCGTATAAACTGACAGGCTCCTGTCAGACCTCTGTGGCAAGCACGTGCTTCAGGGAGTAGTTATTTATTTTTTTTTGTAATATAAATTTATAAAATTCTACTGATAGGTAATTTACAATCTATCATGATCTGATTTATTAACTACAATTCAAATATTTTTCGTAAGTCTTACCACGATGACGGATAATTCAAGAAAAGGAAAGCTATCTCTTTGGATACTAAGATCCGAATTTTAGATTGCCTTGCAATGGAGAAGGTTCAACATCCATAGATAAGTATTTTGGTTTGAACGAAGCTACCGTAAGAACCATCAAGAAAAATGAAAATGCTATTAGAAAATCTGTTGCTTTCTGGAACAAAATTGAGCTCTAAGTCGTCATCGTACACGACAAATATTGTAAAAGTGAAAATGAAAAAGGCACTAGTAATGTAGATAGAAGATAACTCACAAAAATGAATACCTCTATACGGAAATACCATCAAACATATGGCATTATTAATGTATAAGCAGACACAAGGAATGGAACCAATCACCTCAGCTGAGTTAAACAAAAATTATGAATTTTCTGCAAGTACATGTTCGCTTGTAGGATTTCTTCAAAGACACGCGTTTCATACTGTACAGATAAAAGGCGAAGTTCCACTTGCAGATGAGTCGGCTGCTAAAGAGTTTTGTCCAAAACCATTGAATGATGGTGGATACCCTCCTAATCAAGTTTGGAATGCGGATGAAACTGGTCTTTTTTGGAAAGAAATGTCGAGTTGAACCTACGGAGCAAAAACACAAAAAAACTGTTGGTGGCTTGAAAGCACCTAAGGATCGTGTGACCTTTCTATTTTGCAGCAACGTTTCAGGAAATCGTATGTTAAAGCCGCTGCTCATCAATCGATCCCTAAGACCACTCTCAATGAAAGGTGTAGATTTGAATAATTGCCAGTTGATGGCAAACAAAAGTGCCTGGGCTACAAAAGAAATTTTTAGTGAATGGTTCTATAAATGTTTTGATCCAGAAGTTAAAGTTAAGTTATTTGAAGGGAAAAAATCTCGAATTTAAAGTTCTATTGGTTATAGACAATGCGCCTGGCCATCCTGTCTCGGAACACCCAAATGTGCAATTTTGTTTTCTGCCGCCTAATACGATATCCCTAAATATAACCACTAGACCAGAGTATAATTGCCACATTTAAAACTTACTATGTAAGACGAACATTTCAATACATTTTGGATAAACTAGATAACACTAATAGTTATTGATGTGTGGAAAAAATTTTCTATTTTAGATTGCATTAGACATGCTGGATTGACGTTATCAGAATTAAAACCATCAACTTTGAACGCATGTTGGAAAGCTATTTGGCCAGAATATGTAAAAAGCAAAGATCCTGCAACCCTAAATACGACTGAATATCCTAATATCATCATTTTGGCATATGCATTTAGTGGAGAATGATACGATGATATATCGTTTGCAGATATTGATGAATTGCTGGTTGACAAAGCTCTTAACGAAAATGAAATAATAAAAGTTGTAGTTGAGAGATCACCATCACTTTTTCATCACCATCACTTTTTCTTTTTCATCAGGAGGATGAAAAAGAAAAAGTGATGGTGATGAAGAGGTTTCACTCACTGCAGGTTTAATTAATGAAGTGCTTCAAATGACTAGTAAATTGCAAAGTCATTTTCTTACACGTGATTCCATTGTTGAACGAGTTGAACAATTTAAACTTGAAGTCATGTATGGCGCACTCTCATGAATTATACAAGGATAATCTGTAATCATCTCAACGATTGATTACAGAGTTCGTTGTTAAAATTAATCCAACTTCAGAATCACTGGAAACAAGTGATAATTTGGTTCCCCATGCCACAGAAAGCATTTCACCATTGGAGTATGAACACGACGGCCAAAATGCTTCAAGCGATGAAAGTGATTTAATTCCAGTCTTACGCAAACGAATGCGCGTATTGTCAGAAAGTGATTATGTATTTATACATTTATAGTGACATATTATTTTCTTTGTGAAGGATAATTTACTTTATATATGTACATATAATTACCTTTATAAATTTATAAAATAAAAAATGTGTTTAAATGAATAAAAATCAAATAAAGATTTAAATAAAGATTTTGATATGATTTGTTTGAAAACAACTTATTATTTGTACTCGGTTTTCACGTCTGGAACCAATCTTCTACTTTTTGATATGCATTGTATTTTTTTACACGGTTTTCGTATGCACGGTTTTTTCGACAACCTATCTACCGTGTAAAAACATATTTGGGTGTATTTTAAAGGATCTTTGAACTAAGGAGAGATCTTGCATTTATACATTTGTTCCATTCTTGACGATCTGGAAGAGAGGGACGAAAAGCCCCAAGTTTCCAGTTATCTAGAGGTTCTTGAGTGACCGACTGACAATTTTATTTGCAAATATTTATCTCAAATTTACGTTCAATAGTAATTTTTTTCATTTTAGTATTTTTAGTTTATTGACAATATATAACATATAATACACTTAATAAAAATAAATAATGCGTACACAAAATAATGAGTTAAAATATATATTCATAATTTGGTATGAACAATATATACAATTAAACATAAATAAACTCATGTAATTTAAAATATTTATTGTGAAATGAAATACAATAAAAAAGAACACATAAAAGAACAACCAATAAAATTCATTCTCTTACAGGTTGTCAAATTAAATTATTAGCTTTTATCGATATGCATTTTTATAATACAGATTTTGAAGGTTTAAGAATGGAAAAAAAGTAATAAATTTAGATTTATTCATTAATGACAGGAAATGAGGTAAGTCACCTAACAATGAAATAAAGACTCAATATTGTTTATGTGTAATAATCTTTGCTTAATTATTATTTTAAAGATATTTTCATATTTTTCTTCCCTTATACTTTACGGCAATTAATTAAAATTTAATAATTTATTTTTTAATAATTAAAATATAATAATGGTTAAAAAAACTAAATCAACTGCTTGCCACAGAGGTCTCACAGAAGCTTTCCTGTTTCACAGATTAACTACCAAGGAAAGATAGCCGACTGAGCACCACTGGTGGCAGCGCTATCTTTAGTAGACGGCCGTAATTTCAGTTTACTCCAGATTTCAAAGTGTGTAGATCTCTTGCTTTGCAGTTTCGTATAAAAGTACTCTTTAATTTGTCTTTCTTCTTGCTTGAACTGCTTTGATCATATTTTTGAATATCCCTCGCTACCGTATTCGCCATTGTGACGCAGAATTTTGTTTAAATACTTCATCTTCCTCGGTTTCAACTAATTCGAGAAATGGTGTAAACAAACGGATGTCTCCGTATTTGAACAAACTGCTATCCGTTGGATAAAATATTAATCCCATTACCTGCGCTTCTTGGCCTAGTGTAAGGGCAAGGTGACCTTCATACACCAGGCCTGGACAGCATTGAACAAAAAGAGGGAAGAAAATAGGGAAAAATATTATGCAGAAATATTTAATTTATTTAATTGCTTTAAAATTTAAGTTAAAACCCTTTACCTCAAATCAGTTAAAATAAAATAATTTATTCGTTAGCATTTTATTAAAATATTTGAGAATGTTATAAAATTATTTACCAAATTTTTTAAAAGTTAATAGCTGACAATTGAATTTTTAGGAAATGATATTTAATAAGAACTATTATTTTCTTTTTTTTCATATTAGATCTTCTGTACCGCAGTGTCCAGGCTTCTTGAATCGAAATGTCCTTGTACGATAGAATCATTACCTGTGCACGTTAAAGAATACTCTGGAAAGCTTTGATAGAAGACTACCATCTGCCTCCTAACACTTGTCCAGTGTCCTCCATCCCAAATTCTCTGGACCCTTGGTAATTAATTAATTTAAATTAATTAAATTAATTAAAATTAATTAATTAAATTAATTTAAATTAATTAATTTAAAATTAATTTAGTTTATTTAGCTTCTAGATGATGCAATCCAACTTTATTAGCACTTAATATTAAGAATCAACAGTTTTATGAATTTCAACAGTAAACGAATCTAAAACCATGAAATCTCGAAGAATATAATATGGCTGCAATCCTGTGCACAGCCAATACAGGGTGGGTTGTTTTATATGAGCGGCACTTTTTTTGCGAAGAATGAGGTAAATGGCCAGGTCACAAGGACTCCCAGGGCTCAGAAAAGGATTTGGGAGAGGGAATCTGTGGACAGTTGTTAGAAGACTGTTTTTAGCCTCCCTTCAAGGCTATCCAGTGTGTTCTCTAAAGTGCACAGGTCATGGCTCTCCCGCAGACGGAGCCACGGCTTAACACACATGCGACAGATAGAGCCTTTTCCAAGCCCTTTGGAGTCCTCCTAATGATCGAGGGCACGCCGTTGAATTTTGCGGTGATAATTCTAAAGCTGGTAAAGGTTAGACCCGAACTGGTAGCGGCAGATTACAAGTCTGGCGCCCTACCGACTGATCCACCTATTATGCTGGCCTCAATAAGTAGGGGAGCGGGGACCCACTGATGGACCATCCGACGTATGGCTTGAAAAGACCGCCATCCATCGGATGGGATGTTAAGCCGTGGTCTAAATGCAAGAGAACCATATCCTGTGCACTATAAAGAAGACGCTGGATGACCTTGACGGGAAGCTACCATTATCTTCTCTGAGTCTTCGGAGTCATTATGACCCGGACATTTAGACCATTGTGTGCAAAAAAAGTTCCGCTCAGAGGATCTATCGAACTGTTGACCACTTTCTCATTTACACATAACGTTTGTGTTGCTGGAAGAGTAGTTAGCTCAGTAGTAGGTTAATAGCGGTTCTGGCATATTTCCCCTCAATAATTTACATAATTTCAAGTTTTACATACAGCTGTCTACATATAATAATTACATGCAATATTTTTACATATACAGGGGTTATACAAAAAATTATGCATACATTTGGATAAAATCATCATATTTTTTATGCATATTAACATATTGCTCAAAGGTATTAAAAAACACAGTGAACAAATTTTAACAAAATATTCCTTTTCGTTTACATTATATTTTCATCGTTTTGTAGTGACCGTATGAAAGGTTGTCATAACCATTTTCTAAAATATGTCTTTTGTCATCAAATGGTGACAGACCGAGTTTTATACCTTTCACTCTATGAAGATGATGGTTGCTACTTTGAATCCTAGTGAAATCTACTCGACAAGGTTATTTGTTTATCAAGCAGTCTCTGTAATCCTTGTGACGAAGGGTTTTTTTTACGATATATTTGGGGACACATTTCCCTGTCTTCTTCTCCTCTTGTAAACTTAGAAGAGAATACATGTTTGAACGAAGCCGAGCAAATTCTTTGATAGGTACTCCTGAAAGTTCATCTTTCATTCTACCTAGTACCTTTTTATTATGCGTACTATGCAAAACATGATCTATGTGATAGTCGGACGTATCGAAATGATCTATATCAGCTTTCATATCAGCATACATGTCCTCGGTTTGAAACTCGTAGCAGAGTGAATCTGTATCAGTGAACAATAATTTAGCTTTTTCTCCATATTTTGAACTAATATAGTCATAATGAAAGTTATACATCAATATTTTACTAACATCTAGAATACTGAATCCAGCGTAAATAGGCCTGTTGAGTTTGAATTTAGTTTGCTTTGATTGTTCACATGCGAGGTCGTTGTCAAAAACACGAAAAGCGTGAAAAGCAGGTGATTCTACAAGTTTACATACTCTCTTTGGCTTCCGAGTCAATTCAATTTTGACTCGATTTCTCAAATTTTCCATCGTTTTTCCAAACACAGTCCTTCTCGAAATTGTTTCTAGCTTTCTTCCGCTGATCCGTATTGAATTCTATATAGGGTTTTAGCCAGCAAGACTGATTAAATTCTGAAACGCGATGTATTTTCTTCAGCTGCATACCGAAGGCTAAATATTGTTTCATATTACGGTAATGAAAAACATATTATTCCTTAGAATTTAGATTTGGGGCTAATTTCACGACCTTGTATTTACTCCAAGGCTTTGGGCAACCTCCTGACAATATGGTGATAGCATGCTGCTGATAATCTGAAATTTCTCAGGGGCAAGCGGATAATCATTATGCTTGTCGTGTAGAGAAAGTGGATAATCTAAATCAACTTCCAATATATACCCTTTATTCGAATCATCAGCAACTGTCGTAATATCTAGATCCTCTATTTCTTCTTTATTAAGCCATCGAAAATCGCTTTGAGGGAGACATTGCGACATCGCCCATCCATAATAAAGATTGTTGGCATCATAGTACATAATGTATTTAGAGGGTAGTTGGGGATTATAGGTATCTAAATATTTGTTATTTGCAGTGCTAAATCGATTGCATATCACTGATATTCATCTTCGTATGCGTTTTTCCAGTAAAAGGTACATTGTAGGGTCTGTTATCATCTCTAGATTAATATTTGTCATTTTCAGACATGCTTGCCAGGCTAGTCCAAGAGCTGTGTAAACATGACTGGGATCAATTTCATAGTATCTGATACATAGTTTTCTGAAATTCTCAAACACATCAGCTAAGAGGAGCACGTCGCTCTTCAGGTATAAGTCGTGATATTGGCCTAGATTTTTTATGTCGAATGAGTTCCATACTTTCATTGCATGCATATAGTCTGCATCCCCCAGCGCTTCTTCTATTAGTTGATTGTAAAAAGCTTCACGTGGAGGTAATAACGTTTCTTCAAACTATTCGTTGCTGTCAATGTAATCGTAGGGGTAAACTCCTTTTCTCAAAACCAAGTGTAGCCATTCAGTTTCAACATGTTCCTTTAAAATATGGAATTCTTCTGCTGATAAATTATTGACTAGCTTCTCAAGAGATGCACTTAAAAATTGATAGGAATCTATGAAATTCAAAGTTCCAACGGATAATGCTATGTACTTTTCCATATTATTGGGAATGCAATTAATCCTCTTATTTTTGATCATACCGATTCCTTGCATAATAAGATGGCTGTCATACCCCTTTAGTTTACGAAATATAACTGGAATCCTAATTGTGAGCTTAAAATTGAGATTACACGCATCATGAACGGCTTCTTGGAATTTGCTGGTTAAATGATCGTAATCTCTCACGCGATCTGGTCCCGGAACATCTTTGCAAATATGACAATTGATAGCGTTGCGAAATGATTCCTCTTCGTAATTTAAAAGTTGCATTGGTTTGATCTGCGAGAGTAAAAATTTTATATCGTTTTCTTCTTTAAGCAGACATTCCAATAATTCTTTTACCACATTAGGACCTCTATAA
The DNA here is from genome assembly GCA_038380435.1 of Ryuthela nishihirai. Classification (NCBI taxonomy): domain Eukaryota; kingdom Metazoa; phylum Arthropoda; class Arachnida; order Araneae; family Heptathelidae; genus Ryuthela; species Ryuthela nishihirai. The sequence continues at coordinate 57,362,900 of JAWZYU010000026.1, forward strand.
ACTACTAAAGGTTTATGACTGCAGTCGTCAGGTCCGACAACAAGATATGCAAATCTACAGGGTTCATGATTTGCCGTGATAGTGGTGTAAGATTTTGCAGGGTTAAGCATACAAGTGTCCACTTTCACTAGGAATGATTCAAAGTCGGCGTAAATCACGTATGGACCGTGCAGTTGGAACTTGAAATTTGTGAATTTCAGCCATTTCTCCTCTTCAGTTGGAAACTCTACTCTCTGGGGTCCATGTTCTTGACAATAGGGAATATGATCCATCAAGAGTGATTCTTTTGTGAAACGGTGAAGGCAGTAATCACAGTAGAAAACCTCGCATTTACGTTTGGTGAGAGGACTGAGAAGTCTACTCATATTCTTAATGGAGCATTAATGCTGCTTTTCATCATCTGATAACAGAATGAGATTTGCGTGCGCTTTAAATCTGAATGGTGTGATATAGAGCGAGAACACTTCTTTCTCGTATTCAAAAACATTGACAGAAATGTTAATTTTTTGGAATTTAGATATTTGATTTATTGTTATAGGGAAAATTAGTCCAGATGTGTTTCATTTTTCTTCTAAATGAATGTAGGTGGTAGGACGTTGTGGATGATCTGTGGCAGGATACAAAGAGGCTAAAACAGACCAGACAAAACATTTTTGGTCAGAATTACATACATTGACAATAGCGTGTTTTAACAGTAATTCTCTTGGAGTAGGGATATAACTAGATCCTGAAAGAGGGATATATTTTCCAATGTTCATTTCAGCGTGGAGTATGGCATTCAGTGTTCATCCACTATGTGCTCCTTCAAATTCTTCAAATGAGGTCTTTATCTTCTTAGACGCTGAATCCAGTTTTCTGTTTAGGGATGATGTAGGAAGACTTTTGACACAGTTACTTCGGAAAAACGGGGTACAGTGTTCGAAGGTAGAAAGGAAGACTTTTCGCCTGAAGCTCACTTGCATGGCAAGGTACCGTTTAATGCTACCTTTCGAGGCCAATTCTTCTTTCAGTTGAGTTAGGAGTGACTCCCCAGCGGATTCAAGGCAAAACGTGAGGTCAAACGGGCTGCCGCCAACGCACATAATAACAAATGCAAAGAAATGCTCACTTTCGCCCAGCTGTTCTAACTACGTCATTCGTCAGCGGCTATTTTATTGGCTCTTGCTTGCGGTCGCTTGCATACCGCGCGGCGAAAGTAGAAATAGAACCTAAGACTTTTAACATAGTAGTGGCAGTGACCAGTGCGTTCACATTAGTGTAAGCTGATAACCAGCAGTGGCAGCTATGCGATCGACCAAGCAGTTGAATGTGCTCGACTGTTTGACCACCTACGGTGCAAAACAGTGCAAAACAATCGACATCATGCTTTTAATGCGTCTTTTATATCCATGAGCTCTAAGAAGGGTTTTTCTTTACTTCAGCTGTTCCTATCATGCCTTGAAACTACGGATTTCTGATTATCTTAAAATGCGATTTGTTCCATAATTGGTTGAAATTAATTTCGTTAAATTTCTCCTATTTAAAGGGACAAAATTTACAGACATTTAGGCGAAGTAGTTTCAATTTAATAGAAAATACGTACATGTATTTAAAATTTAGAAATCGAAAGTCAGAATTCACTGATAAATTTGAATAAGTGTTTTGTTCACTGCAACACAAACCTCATACAGGTTGAACACATCTTGAAGGGAAATTGCTAGAGTTGCTCTTGAAAATATTTCCGGATTTTAAACTTGATTTGAATTTATATAAGACAATAAATTTCAACATTTAGTTAAATCTGCAATGATATATTGTCTTATAAGACGTATTTATTTATTTTTGCTATTCATACTTTAAAAACATTAGTTTTCAATTTCCTACTGTATTTAACAACCACTCCGAACATAATTGATGAATTTATGAGAATTATGTTATTCTCATAAAGTAGTATTAAGTGTGAGGTTTTAACATTGATCAAAAAGACAATCTGGGGAACTTTCAGCGAAAGCGGAGATAAATGTTGATTAAGACAGAATGATGGCATCAATAAATAAAAGAAAAATCCTAATTCGAGAACTAATGTAAACGAACAGCTCTTTTGGTATTGGCAAAATTGCCGTCTGTCGGATGGGATGTTAAGACCATCCCGTGTGCGTGTTGTCCCCTTGTACAGTCATACCCTGTGCATGTTAAAGAACACCCTGGATGGCTTGAGAGGAGACTACCATCCGTCTCCTCAAAGTTGTCTATTCAGTACCCTTCCCCCAACCTTCTCTGAGCCCTCCGCGTCCTTGTGACATGGATATTTAATCCATTTTCTGTAAAAAATAGTGCCGCCCAGTGGGACCTTAAGGTATATACTTTCAGGTACGCCATGATCTGCCGTTCATCAGGGTTAATTTTGAGTTTGAGTTTTCTCGACCACTTTAATCAAATTTGAACGCATTTAGAACATTTGAATGGTATCAGTGCTTTCAAATTATCGTCTGCTGACCGGCTTTAGCGCTCATTTCTGACGTAAAAAAATGATATATAGATATATTTCTGAATAAAAAAAATTATAATGATGATATAAAAAAATGATGAAAAAACTAGACGAAAAATTTCATTGTTGCTGTTGAAGAGAACAGCGCCAAGAGACACTTTTTAGAGTGCTCAGACATTTTTAGAGTGCACCACGACATTATGATATCGTGCAGAGAGCTCCATCCAGGTGAATACAATTTTCCTCTGAATCTAGTAAAGATGAATTAGAGTTATTTCCTGACTTTCCAATTCAGCTAAATGACAATTTAAGAACTAAGCTAAAAGAACTGGCTTTTGGTGAAGCGAGAACAGGACCAACGAAATTTATAAACTTCGTAATATATTCGAAATATATATTACTACCTATTTCGGAGTACTAGCTGGAGGCAGAGAGATACTATCACTTAAATTAAAATACGATTTTTCTCAGGTAAGATGATGAAAAAAGAAACCTCGCATTTTCCACAAACATTTCTTGAATTATTTATATTCTTTTTGTTTCAAAAAACCGTAACCATTTTGAAATCACATTTCTGTGTTTATTAGTAAAATTCACATTCGTATATTTTTATTGAATATCGTTTATTATATATATATTTAAAACCTATTGTAAATTATTGCGCTGGATATTAATAATTGATGGAATTTTATACACATAAACATTTTGGTCATTATTAATATGAATATTACAACTATCAGAATTAGCTTTTCCTGAAATAGACTCTGTGTATTATGCTGTTTCTCAACTCGTGGAAAGTTAAGGTCGTCCATGTTGGCTGCGATGTCTTCAAAACAAATTTTAAGAATTCAGAGATAATCATTACACATTTTTTGAAATTCTAAGTAAAATTATTACGATGTGTCTCAATGTTCCTTTAGGTTGTTCGCAAAGATGTTTAACGTAACTATTCTTTTCCCCTTTCGTAATTAAAACTTATTCTTAATAAAATTAATGCATTATTTATGGGCAAAATATTTTAAATGATTAATATGAAACCAAAATGCATACAATACGTTAAAATATTATATTTTATTTTATCGCATAGTCTAATATTCTTTGATAAATTGTCAGTGGGACAGTTTTAAAAAGGTTGAGAACCACTGTTTATGACACTTTTGTATTAGATGCAATAATGATATCATTGGTATATTCAGGAGACTGCCTTAAGAAAGCATCATTCAAGTACTTGGGAAGATTGTAGACTTTCAGTAATATCCACAAACCTAAACCCTTGTGAACACCACTGCACATTATTATTTTGCACTCTATGCCTTTTTGTTGTGGGACGTTCGATTTATCGAAATAGGTTTTGCGCGTTTCATTATATTTCCTCATACTTTATTTGACTAAGCATTTTAACTTCAAGCTATAACAAGCAAACGACCTTTAAAGTATAATAATGGTCAGTACCTATTTCACTTCTTTTAATCGTCTATAAAAATATCGGTATTCATCGAGATACGACTTTTCACATTAGTTGGGATAGTTTATCTATAGCAGAGATTCTGAAACTGTGAAACACAAGGATGTGAAGGTTTTATTTTTAATTATTAATTTGTTAACAAGAGGGCTGATGATAAATTAGAGGTGGGGAAGAAAGAGGGTTTTTCAAAATCCAAAAGGATGCTGTATTCCCGAAAGGTGTAGTAATCCCTGATTTTGAGAGTAAAACTTCTAAGGCATAAACTTGAGAAAAGCTTTTATTGCAAATATTACACAAAAAACATTTACATTCCAGTGGAATGCCTATAAAGATTACTTTTAAAAATTAATCTACCTGCACTAATTTTAAGTAAAACATTGCTATGTTTTAAATTGTAAATTATTTTTCAAATACACATCACAACCATGAGGTATTCCTTTTCCACTATGTTAAAATAAATTTCAATGCTACATTAATTATCAAATGGTTCATGAGAAACATATAGAAATGAAGCATTTACTCGATTATGTCAGAATGTCTTTTCAGATGTGATGAGAAAAAAAAGTTTTATTACAAACAGGCATGAGGCTTCTTATACCTGTGTGCTAAAAATGGTTTTTTAGATTTGATGTGTGAGAAAACCCATTATTGCAAATATTACATTCACAAGGCTTTCTTATGTATGTGTTAAATGGTGGTTTATCAGAATCAATGTCTGAGAATAGCTTTTTGGCAGACAAAAAATAACTGGCTTTTAGGGAATCCAGTTTCGAGTTTGTGCTTGAGGCTTTTGTTTTCTGTGCATTAAATGATTTTTCAGAGATATAAAATTTTTTTATTCAAAACATCATATGCATGAGGATTGTCTTTTTGGTATGTTACGAGATGTCATTACAGATTTAATAACTTCGAAAGTTTTATTTAAAACACCACAGTAATGAAGATTTTCCTTTGTATGTGCAAAAAGATGGCCTCTAAGAGTTCATGTCTGAGAAAAAGACTTTATGACAGACATCACACACGAGGCTTCTCTTTCCTATGTGTTAAAAATGGCTTTTCGCAGTCGATTTTTTTAAAAAAGCCTTATAGGATCACATACATGAAGTTTCTCTTTCGTATGTGATAAAAGATGGCTTTTCAGAGATGATCTCCAAGAAAAGGCTTTATGGCAGACATCACACACATGAGGCTTCTCTTTTGTGTGTGTTAAAAGATGGCTTTTCAGATGCACTCTCTGAGAAAAGGCTTTATGGCAGACTTCACATACATGAGGTTTCTCTTTTGTGTGTGTTAAAAGATGGCTTTTCAGATGCACTCTATGCGAAAAGGCTTTATGGCAGACATCACATGCATGAGGCTTCTCTTTTGTGTGCATTAAAAGATGGCTTTTCAGATGTGCTTTCTGAGAAAAGGCTTTATGGCAGACATCACATGCATGAGGCTTCTCTTTTGTGTGCGTTAAAAGATGGTTTTTCAGAGACGATGTCTGAGAAAAGGCTTTATGGCAGACATCACATGCATGAGGCTTCTCTTTTGTGTGCATTAAAAGATGGCTTTTCAGATGCGATGTCAGAGAAAAGGCTTTATGGCAGACATCACATGCATGAGGCTTCTCTTTTGTGTGCGTAAAAAGATGGTTTTTCAGAGACGATGTCTGAGAAAAGGATTTATGGCAGACATCACATGCATGAGGCTTCTCTTTAGTGTGCGTTAAAAGATGGTTTTTCAGAGTGGTTGTCTGAGAAAAGGCTTTATGGCAGACATCACATACATGAGGCTTCTCTTTTGTGTGCGTTAAAAGATGGTTTTTCAGAGACGATGCCTGAGAAAAGACTTTATGGCAGACATCACATGCATGAGGCTTCTCTTTTGTGTGCGTTAAAAGATGTCTTTTCAAATGCGCTGTCAGAGAAAAGGCTTTATGGCAGACATCACATGCATGAGGCTTCTCTTTAGTGTGCGTTAAAAGATGGTTTTTCAGAGATGTTTTCTGAGAAAAGGCTTTATGGCACACATCGCATACATGAGGTTTCTCTTTAGTGTGCATTAAAAGGTGGTTTTTTAAAGACGATGTCCAAGAAAAGGCTTTATGGCAGACATAACATACATGATGCTTCTCTTTTGTATGAGTTAAAAGATGGTTTTTCAGAGCTGATGTCCGAGAAAAAGCTTTATGGCAGATATCACATACATGATGTTTTTCTTTTGTGTGCGTTAAAAGATGCCTTTTCAAATGCGATATTCGAGAAAAGGTTCTATGGCAGACATCACATACATAAGGTTTCTCCTTTGTGTGCGTTAATAAATGTCTTTTCAAAGTTGAAGTCCGAAAAAAGGTATTATGGCAGACATCACATACATGAGGTTTCTCTTTTGTGTGCTTTAAAAGATGGTTTTTCAGAGACCATGTCCACGAAAAGGCTTTATGGCAGACATAACATACATGAAGCTTCTCTTGTGTGTGCGTTAAAAGATGACTTTTCCGAGAAAAGGCTTTATGGCAGACATCACATACATGAGGTTTCTCCTTTGTGTGCGTTAATAACTATCTTTTCAAAGTTGAAGTCCGAGAAAAGGTTTTATGGCAGACATCACATACATTAGGTTTCTCTTTTGTGTGTGTAAAAGGATGGCTTTTGAGAGACGATGTCTGAGAAAAGGCTTTATGGCAGACATCACATACACGATGCTTATTTTTCATGTGCGTTAAAAGATGGCTTTTCAGATGCGATGTCTGAGAAAAGGCTCTGTGACAAACATCACATACACGAGGTTTCTCTTTTGTGTGCGTTAAAAGATGCCTTTTCAGATGCGATATCCGAGAAAAGGTTCTATAGCAGACATCACATACATGAAGGTTCTCTTTTGTATGTGGTACAAGATGTCTTTTGGAATGGAATGTTTGGATAAAGGTTTCATTACAAGCATGAGGCTTCCACTTTCTGTATGCAAAAATATGTCTTTTGAGAGACAATGACTTAGGAAAGTTTTTATTATGCACGTCATGGGAATGAGATTCCTCTTTTGTATCCATTAAACAATACATTTTCAGATTTGGCGTTTCAGCAAGACCTTTATTGTAAATTTCCCCGGAACAAAACTTCTCCCTTATATTTGTGAAATGGCGGCTTTTCAAATGCGACTGGTTTTCAGCATATGGAGGAGGGTTTATTCTATTGTGAGTATAAAAATATTTCTCATATACTTTTGTAGTTAGAGAATGACATTCATGGGCTTTTTCTCTAGTATGTTTCAGATGACTTTTATCAATCAACATTTTATAATCTGTCTTAGATTTTGTATCTCTTCCTCTAGCAGTCTTCTTTTTACAGATATCATATCCATAATACTGTTTTTTATCAGCAGTGAATGAGAGTTTCGTCAGATGTCTTCGCCTAAGAAATATTTTCCGATAAGAATAACAAACATAGGAATATTTATTTCTTCTTTTCACCATTTTGTTTATAAAACTAAAATCCTTATCAGAAATTTTTTAGTTTTTGTGCGCACACTAAGTGATATTAATTACAGTACATAAAGAAATGTTTCTACAGGAATACTAAAGCTCTCTTCGATATATCTTGTTTGCAGCCTATTAGTGTTTATTTCATGCAGAGTTGTTACAAAATATCTCTACGAATAGTATATTCATCCTATGCATTATAGCCTACTTTTAAAAAAATGATTTTACTACAAATAAGACATATTTATCCCATAGGAATAAAAACCTTAGTATGATATTATGGATTATGAGTTTGTGGGAAATAATACACTTCTTATGCCATTAAATATTTTGAAATTCTTGGCTAATCATTCCATCGCAATATATTCATTGCAACAGAAATCTGAAAGTGCAAAAGTACATGTTCTAAGATGAAGAACGAATCTTCACAATGAAGACAGCATACTTCATAGCACACCTTCTACCTAAGGAAATAAAACAAGAAAACTGAAAGGAAAACTTATTATTTGGAATATATTTAATAAAGCGCTGAAATTATATCATAAAGAAATCTTTCATCATGTCATTCCAATGAATGAGTGCCGTTTTCAACACTTCAAAATAACACAATATATTTAAAGCAAAAACAATATGTATACAGAGAATAACACATTAACGCCTCTGACGCATATGAGAATCGGTCATATACCATATCCATATATATATATTGCCTTATCCATATATATATATTTCCGTTTCCATATTATATAGAGTAATGTTTAACGATATATATTGAAACCGCCTAAATATTTGAAAAATGCGAATTATCATATTTTGTTTGTACCAATCGAAAGAAAAAAAAAAGAGTTTCCAATTATCCATTAAAATAAAATAGTTGCGTGTGCCACCCACCCTGGACCTGCCCTCCACCCAGGGGTCAATTCATTGTTGCCAATGGAAACTGTGGCTTTCACCAACATTTTATGTTTCAAGCCTAAATACATCAATCGCAATATTGATTAAAAATTTGCAATTTTTGACTTTTCCACCGTTTAGAAAGCGCATTTATAGCTTTTGGGAAATTCGGAAAATTCAAATCGTAATATTTCAGACATACTTATCCAACCTAAAAAGAAGTTTTAATACATCCCTAAACACACACAATTATCTATTGAAATCAAACAAGTTGCATTGCATTTCCCTCTCCCCCCGAGTCACAGGGGTTAACCCATTTTTGCCTACGGCAAATTCGTGAATTCACATTCCTCCACTAAAATTTCAAATTTCTAGCATAGCTAAATAGTTTGCAATATTTGTTTTAAAATTTCAAATTTTTCCACCATTAGAGAGGGTGGAAGAGACGGTCATGCAGACGACAAACGTAATAAAAACTTGATTAACTTTTTAAAAGTAACGATCTTCCTGGCTTTAAGCAAAAGCTAAAACTAAAACATACAGATGTTGAAATGACTTGCTCTATTGATGTTCGTGTGAAAGGAAGATAGGAAGCCAGCAATTTTTTTGACTTCGTTAATCGGTGCCATAAAATTGTCTCATTATAGGAGATAATATGTGAAGGTTATCCAACGCGTAAAAGGGCAATAAAATAAAATGGTTATTTAGATATCCCATAGAAATATAATCGCCACAAGCCTCAATTTCAGATATAACTTATTGTCGTCGACTGCTTGAAATTTTCGTCCCATTTTTTTTTTAATGAGGTAGAAGGGTAGAGGAGAAACTCGAGGTCCGCACATCACATGCTTTCATTTTCGGAGGTAATAACAGGGACGGTGGGAGAAGGGCTCACAGCCTATGATACTCTGAGCATGACAAGCTTTCATCTGGCACATGAGCGTCCAGATCGATTAACTGGTGGAGAAGTTATGGCGGAACCAATGATGAATGCAATGGAACAACCGTTTCCAGAAACACTAACAGAGAAAGGAGAAATGAAAAGCAGTATGAAGATAGGTAGAAAGATGTACTATACTCAAATGTTTGCAACTTTCGCATTATTGTGATCAGCATGGAAATATTACTAAAGCTTATTATCGTTATTGAAATAAACACATGGTTTAGGATGTTCAAATTTTTTATTCTTTGATGAATGTAGTCCAAATTGAATACAATAATAAAAGAAATTATATAATGAAATAATATAATAAATACCTTTAGACACTCTTCAGGAATATTGACAAAATCCAGTTCTTCAGAGCAGAGTTGTTCCATAATGTAAAGTTTATAAATTAATATAATAATAAACCTGCAACTCCACATTTGGGAACAACTCTGCTCTGAAGACCCGGATTTTGGCAATATTCCAAAACAATGTCTAAAGATATTTATAAACCTTGTATCTAACCTACGCAGGGATATATCTTTAAACTGCCCTACAACATTAATTATTAGTGCATTGTCACAAAGCTTGTCTGAATATCTATTAATACATTATTGTCGTAATGAGTAAATTAAATAGGTAGGTAAAATAATTGAATTTAAATGCCTATTGTTTTTTTATGTCGAATTTTCATGGCTAAAAACTCTTTCTATACGAGGGATAGCAGGGACAACAGGGGTGTTGAACCTTTTTTCACAGAAGAAATCTTTCAATAATGAAAGCAACATGTAAGCTCAATCATGCGAAAATAATGATGTACAGTCGCTCAAAAAAGTATCCGAACACTATGGTTGATTACAGAATTCGGGAAAAATATCTGGCAACGATTTTTTTTAGAAATTAGTGATCTGGCAACCTTCGTGTCACGTGACACGAAGGTTGCCAGATCACCAATTTCTAAAAAAATCGTTGCCAGATATTTTTTCTAAATTCTGTAATCAACCGTAGTGTTCGGATACTTTTTTGAGCGACCGTACTTTTACACTGACTTAGTGGGCCAGAAGAAACTTATTTACGTGTCATGTTGCAGCCTCAATGTCACATTTTGTATTTGTAGACTTCTCCTTTCACCACATAACGTATCCAATTGCACGATCACCATGCGAAATGCCCCACATATCAGCCAGCATTATAACGATTGCCACTAAAAGGGCAGTAAAATTTATCTTTGGTGGTATTCACAAAAAATTAATTAAGAAAATACCCCTTAAGCAACTGCTTGTCACAAAAGTATGACAGAAGCCTGTCAGCATACGACCTCATAGAGAAGATTTGTAAGGACGACGAGACCTCGATAGAATATGCAGTTCACAATCGATCATGTCCCTTTTCCAAGTGCCCTAATTGTCACCTGCAATCCTCTATTAGACATGAACTCCGTAGACAAATAATGCCTCACTGTTTTCCTCGTTATTCCTGCAGCCAGAAGGATAAATTATTTTTGCATAATTACATAGTAGCCATATTGCGGTGTTATTTTGATTTAAAATAATTAAAGTGCAATTAGAAATCAAGTACACGAAATCTTCGACAAAAATATTGCATTTTGTTATAAGAAAATGCAATATTACTACGATACAACTACGACATAACAAAAAGCAAAATTTATGCCGCTTAAATTCATTGTTCTCTTTCTCAGTTTACATGCACTCTGTAACAAAACAAATCTATTTCCTGTAATGCTCGGAAGGCCAAAGTACGAAATGTGTTCTGTGTGTTCCGTGTTAGAATTCAGTAATTTTTGAATACATTACAGGAAAAAAAATTCCGACACTTGGAAGGATTAATGCCATTTTATTGAAATGCAGGCAGTTGTTACTATACACTGAAATGCACGATTGACATTATCAAAAAAGAAAGTATGGAAAATTACCACTTTACCGAGTAGGTAAAGTGGTATTATTAGTACGATGTTGAACTGCCCCGCACAGCTATACATTCATGAAGATGGCAATGGCAGGAAAAGCTCTCGTACAGCACTATAATGTTCTCCTGAGAGATAGAATGCTAAATAGCAAGAAGTCATTGTTCTATTTCACCGACAGTTGTTGGCGCACCTCTTGGGTGTTGTTGGAGCTGTTGGCATCACGTTGCAGACGTGTTCAATAAGTGAAAGGTCCTGCGAGTGTGTTGGCTATGGTAGTTAGCTGAACGTTTTGCATGTGTAGATACTGCAGACTAATACGGGCAGTGTGGGGATCGGCATTATCTTGCTGGTAAAAGGTTTCATGCTGCTTAACAAATGGGATAGTCACTGGCTACAAAATGTAAGTAAACATATCGTTAGGCAGTTAGAGATTCCCTTATGATGACCAGCTCTGACCGAGATGTCCAACTAATAGCACCCCACACCAAGACAGCAGGTGCTGGAGCTGTGTAACAATGTAGCAAACACTAGGTGGTGTTCCTTTCCTGTGGATGAATGCGAACACGTTGCCTATTGTCGTGCTGACCAAGGCAAAAACGAGATTCGTTACTAAACACCACGGAACTCCACTCTTCTTCGTTTCAGTTCTGTCTCAGGCGACACCACTGAAGACGTGCTTGCATATGGCCAGATGGGAGGTGCAAATGCAGTGCCAGACGATGCGCTCGCAATGAAAACTGTAAAGGCCTAATGTTTACCTGGTAGGTATTCGATATATTATTACCTGTTGCCAGTCCCTTTGCAGTTCCGTTGTAGTCGCGAATCTCTCACACAATGTCATGCATTGAAAATGGCAGCCCTGTGGCTCCGTGGTCATACATTGTCTTCCACATCCTTGTTGGCGTGTGCTGAATCCTTCTTGAACCCACTGGCGCCATATGTGTATGATAGTGCTGGGATTGCGGCCAACAAGGTTGGCCTAATCGAAGTACGAGAAACCTGTTTTTCTAAGGCCGATGATTCTTCCACGCTCAAAATCTGTTAACTGTTGGAACGGCTGTCGACGTCTGCGTAAGGGCATCTTTAGTGGTTTTAAACAATTTCCACAACGTTTTGTCAACCAGGGAGATTTGGTTTCCTTTATCTTTTTCTGACTGCTCTGCACCTGTGACGTCAACTCGCGCCTGTCCAATTGTTTGGATCGTCCTGCAAACCTAATCATTTCCATATACTACCGCCTCCCTAAATTTCGATACACTTGCATAACTTCTTTCAAGTAATGCATTTTTCTTCCTGTAGTGTATCTATTAATGCTCTAAACATATATACCCATCACTCAATTTATGCGGTAGATATGTTCCACGAAATCACAGAGTAAATCGAAACCAACAACTTATGGAAAAATGGGCGATAGGTTTAAAAAATATTGCGATCATAAAAAAAACTGTTGAAAGTATTATTTATACATTTTTATTTCAAATTTCACTTCAAAAGTAGTAATAATTAATATATTCTCATATTTTTCTTTCTGATTACGAAAAATACTCATCATTAATGTATACGTACACTACTAAAATTTAAAACGAAATTTGAAAGAATAATATTAATGAACTGAATATAAATTAGAAATAAAGTACTTACGAATCATTTGTATATAATCTGTATAATAGTCTGCAAAGTTAAAAGTTGCTAAAAATGAGATAAATCGCGGATTTTATTATTCTGAAAAATTTAGTCTAAAAATTAAGATCTCTCTCTGCCGGTTAAAAACAGACCATTTCATTTAGATGTCGCGAAACAGATTGCATTAAAATGGCAAGAATATAATATTAGCGAAAGAATATAAATACAGCTCGTCACAAATGAATTTATTAATATATAAATTTATTCTTAAAAATAAACGATATCAATTGAAATCATTTAGTTGATTGATAGATTTGTTATGATCGAATCACTGATATTCGAGCATTGTATTACAACATATCTGATCTTTCCTGGATACGCCACTGTTTTTAATGTTCACGATTTATCGCAGCTTTACTAATCCGCTACAACTATAATCTATTTAGCTTTAGCGTGTTTTCGTAATGCGGATGTCGAATTCATAGCAACCACAGATTTTATTTATATAGCCAAAATCGGTTATTACCGTGCGACAAGGTCCCCATAGACTTACAGTTTGACATTCAGGTCTAACAGAACAGTCCAGAATTGATCTGGTTTACCGTACTCGTCAGTGGAAGCCGCTTTGACTGTTCAGGCCAAGAACTTTCGGAATGTTAGAATATACAGGTAACCCCCGTTCATCGCGACCCCGGCGATTGCGGATTCGTTATATCGCGATGTTTTTTTTGTCTCGGCACTTGTGTGGCTTTGAAACATGCGAGGAAAAGTCAAAATCAAAATGAATGGTTGCACGTGCGTGCTAACTTTCTTTCTCGCTCAATCACATCATACACATGTACATAACGTAAAGTTACGAGCGTGGGCAAGACTAAAGAACGCCGTACGCCGGAGCCTGGTACGGTTGAGCCAGTGCATCATTTGGGTCTTCAGTGGAATCTTAGCTGCAGTGTCAAACGCACACTAATTAAATTGACTACATATTTTTTTATCCCTTCGTAATTTTTAAAATGTCAAAAAGACAATGTGAAAAATCGGTTAAGAAAATTCGCAAACTTTAGAAAAGAAACTAAAAATTATAGAAAGGATAGAAAGTGGTGGTAAATTTACAGTTGTAGGAAGGAATTTCAAATTCCCCGAGTCTACAGTGCGATCAATTGTGCAACAAAAAGACAAAATTAAAATGGCTGGCGAAAGTGTTACTCCAATTACAGCGACGAAAGTTTCACGAACCAGAAGATTTTTGATGACAGAAATGGAAGATTTATTAAGCAAATGGATAGCGGACCTAAATCAACACCACATGCCTGTGAGTACCCAAATCATAATGAATAAATCACTTAGTCTTTGGGATCATTTAAAATCTCAACATGGAGGAGAAGTTTTTAAAGGAAGCAAAGGCTGGTTTGATCGGTTTAGAAAACGATCAAACATGCATAGCCTTAAAATGATTGGCGAATCGGCTAGTGCAGACGTAGAATCAGCTGAAAAATATCCAATGGAGTTCCGTGAAATTGTGGAAAGGGGAAATTATCCACCAAATTTAATTTTAATGTAGATGAGACGGGACTCTATTGGAAACGAATGCCAACACGTACGTTTCTGGATTTAAAGCAGCCAAGGATTGTCTTAATTCTTCTTCTCGGCTGAAATGCATCCGGAGAATTAAAATTGAAACCATTGTTAATTTATCAATCAGAAACTCCTTGTGCCATGAAAGGTTATTTGAAAAACAATTTACCAGTTTTTTGGTGAAGTAACCCTAAGGCTTGGATGACACAAAATTTATTTATGGATTGGTTTAAAACTTGTTTCTGCCCAGCAATAAAAAAATATTGCGAGGATATTGGAGTTGAACCTCGAGCTCTTTTGGTGTTGGACAATGCACTGGGACATCATGTGGAACTTGAGACCCTGTGCACTGATTTTCCCGTTGAAGTGGTATTCTTACCTCCGAATACCACTTCCATCTTACAACCTATGGATCAAGGCGCAATAGCAGCATTCAAAGCCTATTATTTAAGAAAAACGATGTGCCAACTCATTGAAGAAACTGATGGAGGTGGTAGAGATGCCATGCGGGTTTGGTGGAAACAATTTAATATTATGAAAGCTATCAGAAACATCGACGAAGTCGCCCAGTCGTGTATGAAAATGCCCAGTCGTGTTTGGAAAAGGTTGCTCAGAGAAATTGTTGAAGATCACATCAATTATGAAAATGATATTCGAAATATCATCGAAGAGATTAGTCTTATAGCCACTTCCGGAGGCATCGAAGGTGTTGATGTAGATGATATTCATACTTTGTTAGAATCACACGGCGAACCCTTAACTAATGGAGAGCTGCAGGAAATGGACTGCCATGCTATGTCCCAAGAAAATTACGTCTCGGAACTTTTTTTCCGTGTGAAAGTTAAGTGTCAAAATCATTCAAAAGGCCCTTTCTCTTCACAATCAATGCATGGAGTTGTTAGAAGAAAACGACGAAAATTACGAGCAAGTGAGTGGATTATTTGACAGTTATCGGTAAATTTTGAATAATAAACGTAGAGAGGCCAAACAAGAGAATCTAGATTCCTTTTTGCAACGCGGAACAAAATGAATGAATTATGTTATGTATGACTTTTTTGTTATTAATAATATTTATTTTATTAATAAAGTGTTTTTTCGAATTTTAAAATGAGTTTTTTTAAATCCCCCGTTGATTGCGAAATTTCCCTTATCGCGACCATGTCCAGAACGTATCCTTCGCGATGAACTGTAATGGCCTCCTGAACTGAAGTGTCAGCTGATGTTTGTGGCGCTATCTGAAGGCCGATCCTCAGTCCGTCCAGGTTTTCGTACCGTAAACATCGGTCTGGCCATCTCGTGGCTGAGTGGTTAGCGTGTTTGGCTACTGAATACACGAACCTGGGTTCGAGCCCCCGGTAATGGCATGAATGTTGCTCTGGTCTTTCTGCTGAAGTGCATGCAGGCCATCATCAGAGACATACTACTGTGACATATAAACTGGCATGTTCCTGTCAGATCTCTGTGGTACTGCTTGAGGAGGTATTTATTCATTTTAAAAAATCTGTCTTTTGTGCTGTTGCCTACATTCATTGATTTGTGTTTTTGTGAAAATGATCCCATTGTGCGAAAGATTTCATGTAGTAATTCATTGAAAACGTTCGTGAAAATGAGTCTTGGTTGTAAATAATAATGAAAGATTATCATGACAGAAGAAAACTAGAATAACGCATATTGCCTCTAGCGCATATGAGAATCTCGTTTTCAAAGGGAATAAAGTTTTTCCTTTCTCTACTGTTCCATTCCTTAATATTTTAATTTGATCTAGTGGATGATGGGAAAAATGCAAATAGTATTTTATTACTAATTACAAAACATAAAAATATTCGTCTTTTAATTCATATATTTAAAAAGCTGCATTTCCCAACCTCTATCAGAAAAATGGGTAGATTATAGCTGACAATGGAATATCTCTTAAAAACTACCACTGATTCCTCAAATTTCTATTCTATACATATTATTTGGAAAACTCTGTAAGAACACTGCCATCTCATATTAAGTGATCTGTAAAGATATATATATTAACACTTAATAAGTATTTGAAAAAATGCGATTTTTATTTCTTAATACCAATCAAACAAAAAAAGTTTTCAACTTATTATTTTCATTGTTTCCAATGGAAACTTAATGACGATAACATTCCACCACGAAAATTTCATATTTCTACCATTAAAATAACGTTGCAATATTGGTTTGAAATTTTTGTAAATTTGAAACTTTTTCACCATTACAGAGTGCAATTATAGTGTTCCAAAGATTCCGAAAGTGTAAATCATAATATTTTATCAATTCCAATTTAACCCTAAAAAGATTTTTTATATCTATATAAAAACAGTTATCTGCTAAAACAAAAAATCCCCCCCTTCCTGGGTCTAAGAGGCCAATTCATTGTTGCCAAAGGAAACGTCATAACGTTCACATTTCAAATTTTCTAGCTTAAATACTATAAATTAAATAATGTTTGCAATATTTGCTTGAAAGTTTGGTATTTGAAAATTTTTCCACCGTTAGAGGGGGCAATTATAGTTTTAGGCAGATTTAAAAAGTGTGAGTCGTAATATTTTATCAATTCTCATCTAAGGCAAAAAGAATTTTTCATTTATCTCTGAAAACAAACAATTATCTGCTAAAACCAAAATGGTGTCCCCCCTGGGTCTAGGGAATCAACTCATTATTGCCAATGGAGACATCATGATGTTCACATTCCACCACCAAAGTTTCAAATTTCTAGGATAAATATGTCGTATATGCAATATTTGTTTGAAATTTTGAACTTTTCCCCCCACTAGAGGGCGTAATTATAGCTTTAGACAGATTCTAAAGGTGCATATTATAAAAATTTATCAATACCTATTCAACACAAAAATAATTTTTTATTTATGTCTGCAAACAAAAAAAGTTCGAAATCTAGAGACGGACAGACAGACGACAAAGTGAAACTATTATCTCATTTTCTTTGAAAACGAAATAAAAAATACGACGTGCTGGTCGCCAAAAGTGAAAGGAGTGGAGCCTACTGCCAACGCAAAAAGTGTGAAGTGGAGCCTACTGGTCGCAAAAAGTAAAAGGAGTGGAGCCTACTGCCTACTGTCACAAAAAATAAAAAATATATGGAGCTCTTTTCAAAAAGAGGAGTAATGAATTCTAAAGTGTACCGCACTACTGCAGACGACGTCTACGTACCTAAATTTTGGTACTACGATTATTTATTGTATGTGGTCGACCAGAATGTTCTTTTGAGTTCGTTATTCGGTATACAAGAAACAGATAGTGAGGTAAGTGAAAGCAGAAACTAATAAGTTAATGATAATTCATTCATTCAAAAAGTTTTAATTGTACATTACGTATTTAATTAGCACATCCCTCGCCAACATTTCGCGGGATGGAAATGCATATTATTTTATTTGGTAGTCTTATAATCGAACTCGGGTTCGATTATAGCTGTAGACAGGAGAATGGTAAAAAAAATGTGGTCTAGAACTATAACTCGGTCCCATTAAAGATAGAGGCTGGATTTTGGAATGGAATTCGATATTTCGCAAAAGAACCGAATACGGGAAATTTGGAACCGATTAGACAATTTTCTGGGAAGTTCTGGTTCCCCAAATCTATTAAAAGTTTGTGAAATAAATTCTAATTTCAGTGGCGCTGATGGGAAATGACTTTCACTTTGACGACGACAAATATAGACAGCGGGAATACACTCAGAGCCCCTATAAAATATGGCTATTTGTTGTAGCTACTTGATTATAAAAACGAGTTACTGATTCATTTTCGTCTCCAGATATTTAGCTTCGTTTTAATGAATAAAAATAGTATTTTTCTGTTTTACAGATACTAATAATATACTGCGATTTGCTTTTTCCGATTCAGTATAAATTGAAATTACTATTACAGTGGTTACGAAAGTCGTAAAAATATAAACTATATTCTCTTTTATAGCGAGTATCCCAATATCGCTGAAGTGATTTGTGTTCTTATAGTTATGTAGATGGTATTACAACGAAAAAAGACTGAAATCCCCATATCAGGCAATAGTAATATTTCGAGTAATGCAGGTTATGATCAGAGGACAGGCTAAAAAACTAATCTTTCACTTTTGAGTATTTTATGCAACTCTTCACCATGCAGTTTATGGATGGTAAATATTATATGGTGGTTTATGTATCGTAATAAACATTTCATTAAATGTTTACCTGCGCACTATAAATATACGAGTAATTTTAATGTATAAAACTCCAATTTCTGAGAAGTTTAAATTAAGAAGTACATTCATTTTCAACAGCCATTTCTTAACCACATGGATTTTGATTTCCTATTTTGGTCAATTGGACAAACTTTGCAGCTTATTATAATTCATCAAGCCTCGCCATCCCTAAACCATCCACACCAAAGACACAAGGGAAGTGAACAAATGCTTTCATGTGAGCAACGTTTCCATTAGATCTCAAGGCAAAAAAAGTGACGTCTGTGTAGGGTTACCAGATGCCAGTGTTCTAAAAGGAAGGAAAAAAAAAGCTAAAAATGGAGGACTAAGGAGGACAATGAAACAAAAATGGAGGACATGCTCTCAATTTGTGAAATAAAATAATTTCCTTTTCCTACTATATTTTATTTCAGGTACCGACTAATAGTTGAGTCAGAAAAAGCATAACACTTATTAAATATATTTTTAAAATATATGATTGACGAGTTTTATTCTTACTTGATAAGCAATCAAGAGTTATGTTGCAAGTGGTACAAAGTTAGTAATTTATCTGCTGTTGCACAAGGTAAACTTTTTGTTTCTATGAACTCTGACTGAGGTATTGGTCAGCATCAGCATCGATTTCTGTCTTGGTAGGGCATAGCTCTTGTATGAGAAGGTTCCTATAAATTAAGAGTCTTTTATGTTGCAAAAACAAATGCTTTCAACTTTCATAGTTCCATCTATCTGTGGGCGAAAGCAAAATTTTTGGCAGTTTTCTAAAACTCATACTTTTCCAATCTGGCATGTAAATTGAACATATTGAGATTATGAGAAATAGTAACTTTTACAGAATTAACAGGGTTAATTTAGCATTCATGATTTTCATTTACAGTAAATTGATTCACGGTTAACAGCAAATATTATAATTATTGATTCAAGAAATTTAAAAAATAATATTCCAAAAAAGAGTACTTTAATTTTACTTTGAAACATGTTATGAGTTTATACAAAAAGGACATTTCATGTTTTTTCAAAATTCTAGGAGGACATCAGATGAAAATGGAGGACATGTCCTCCTTTTGAAGGCATAGTAAGTAAAGTAAGGAATAAAACTCGTCAATCATATATTTTTAAAATATATTTAATAAGCTGCATATAAAACACAAGTGGGAGAGTAATTTTTCATGTATTAAGAGTCTTTTATGTTGCAAAAACAAATGCTATCAACTTTCATGGTAACCCTACGTCTGTGGAACCCTTAAGGTGTCAATTAAAATGAAGGAGCATCTGATGATATATATGACCTTTCATCTATATTTGCCATCTGTTTTCCCTTGTGACAAACAAGGCTTGTTTTTGTGGGAGTACGAACTATAAGCCGTATATGATTTCATTTATTTCACGGTTTACTAGTTAGATTTTGGCAAAAGTGCAGTGTAGGGTCCTCAGCCGCCATCTTGTTTCATTTCGCCGAGGTGGATAAAAAGTCTGAATGGTTAAAATAGTCCGTTCCGCATCTACCTTGAGACGCATATTGAGGACATATATATCTATAATTCAAAGGATATATATATATAAGAAATATACAACGCTACATAAAAGGAAATCATGCTACTGCACTTAAGAAAATTACGGAGAATTTCATAAAAACAAGATTTTATCGTTTCAAAATGAACCCTCGTTTCGTACTTAAAAAAACTCTGAAAATTATATTTCGTTAACAACTCTTATCGTTAAACAATAACTCCCTGTTCTTTACTGAAAAAAAAGACCCAAAAAAAAATAATCTCATCAAAAGATTTCATTAACGCTTATCGCTAACATTGAAACTTTGTTTCGCACTTAAAAAAGCCCTTAAAATAGATATCAAAATTTCCTTAATACCACTCATCGCTAAAGAATCAAGTTAAGATCCAAAATCAAATAATCTCATTAGAGAGAACTATTCTAAATAGTATATATCATTCAAAAAACAATGGAACATGCGGATGGATATCATATTGCAACTCAACGTTATAGGTTTTCCTGGGGAAGGGTACAACATGGTGGCTGATGCCCTACATTGCACTGTAGATCAGATTTTAAATATACAGTTGGGGATATTTCTGTTTACTCCATTTTCGACTGGACGACAATTCTACGGTAACAAAAGCATAGAACGAAATGGTGATATTCTACCTATGAAAAAAGTCTCCGATTTACGGTCATATTAAACTTCTCTTAGAGCGATTTTAGGAACTTTTTATGTTAATTAATATTTTTGTGATACTTTCCCAGTAAATTACATACATTAAAATCTATGTTTAACTAGCTACAATTTAACGTATTTC
Source organism: Ryuthela nishihirai (assembly GCA_038380435.1). Classification (NCBI taxonomy): domain Eukaryota; kingdom Metazoa; phylum Arthropoda; class Arachnida; order Araneae; family Heptathelidae; genus Ryuthela; species Ryuthela nishihirai. The sequence continues at coordinate 57,383,752 of JAWZYU010000026.1, forward strand.
CATTCACGTGGGCATTTTCTCAACTACCAGCAACTCCTACAACATAATTGTTTTCTAGTAAAGAAGCGCTGGTGAAAAACATCACAAAATATAAATGTTATTAATATTAATATAAGTACAGACATTATTTCCATATTTTAGTCTTATTAATATTCCTAAGATTAAACTTTACACTAAACATGGTGTTTTGAAAATCGATTACTCGTAACGCTATAAACATCACAAGATCATGAAAAGATATCTTCCAAGAATATTATACAATTCCTTCATGAGAATTAAAAGTTTCTAATAAAACATCTAACAAATTACACGTGATACTTTCAATATCAATAATATTACCTTGCAACAAGATGAAACATGGACTGCAAAATATAAAATTGCTCATTCTAATTCAAAAGAAATTGCTAATTTTCAAATCGTGAAATGCAGTTGCCAGTTTTCAAATTCAAATATCACAATTTGCAATAAATCAAATTTGTTACCTGTTTTCATTGGCCATTTGGGGAATGTCACTGGATAAATCGGCTTAAATAAAGTATGCAATTTTCTCATTAATTGAAATTTTTAAGGCTTTTTCGCGAAGCTCTTGAAAAAGCAAGACGCTGTATTTTAGCTTGTGTTATGTATTTCTCTGTGTCCAATTATTATGTTGTTTGTTCTGAGATTTAGTTCACGACAATTACCGAGAGTATGGGAGGCAAGAATTCTAACGTTAACAATAAAATGAAAATAACCACAGGAATCCCGAGAAAATCAACTGAAAACTCACAAATGAAAAATATTAAATAAACATTTAAATAAATTAAATTTAATCAGGGAAATTAGATCAATGTCAACAAGTGACTTAACCAGCTTAACGAACAACTCGGACATATTTGATTTCCATAAAACTGATGAACAATTCACTAGAACTAAAAATATTACTGAATTGGATAAACATAGTGAAATCCTCCTAACTGATATTATTGATGGCATAACACATAATTCTTCAAATGAAGAATCGTTGCATGACTGTGATGTTACATAAAAGATGGGAATAAAAAGATTACAATTCATAATACTACATCAGAGGAACTAGCTTTGATCTTTTTTTAATAAAAATCGCAAACTTTCGGACCTGGATGATGGCCAGATCTCTGATTTCTTTTAACTTCTAAAAAGGGATATTAAGGGACGTTTTACCCGCAAAGGATATATTATTTCATTCTCTGAAAACGACGATGATTTACCTACTTTACAAAAGATTGATAACATCCTGGATATAGAGGTTGAGTGTAGAATTCCCTCTAAGAAGTTCACAATGGGGAGATTGATGAATGTCAGCCTAAATTACACGGACGAATTTTTACTTCAAAGTTTGAAATGTTATAATGCATGTAAGGTCCGAAGCATGTCTAGATATATGCCCAACTCTTCCAATGATGGGTACTTGAAAAGACAGACTGATAACGTGATTATCTACTCTACAAATTGCATCGGAAGGAAAAAATTAAAATAGTCTAGTTCTCAAATAAGACAAAACGAAAAAGAACTATCGATACCCTATACTTCCAAGCAGAACATGTCTGAAAACACAGTTCAAGTTGTGGACAATTCAAAAAAAAATGATGGAAATTACTAAAAACAAACAAAGAAAACTGAACAAAAAACATTTGCTGAAATTGCAAAGATAAGGAATCAAAATAAAAAATAACTGTAAATAAGCCAACATTATTTCCAAACGCTATTGCTGAACAAATAGACTCAAATAATGTCACCAATAATCTTATAATAGACATAGTCTTACATCTGATAAAATTCATCTGTCCGACGGACGAAACTTACAAAATAATCAGTATTATTTTATCAAAACTCAAGAACTAAAAAGCTAATAAATACTATTAAAATATTCTGCAATGGAATTGCAGAAACCTTCAATCCAAAAAAAGAGAAACTAATTATTTTTAGCAAATATACTAATGTAGACATCTTCGCACTTCAAGAAATCAAAACTAAAAAACATAACATAATTTCTAAAAATTTTTCATGCTTTTATTTCTGTCCATTCAGTGAGAATGGAGTAAGCATAATTATTTATAAAAATAAAAAACCGAAATTAATTCGAATCAATTTTGATTATCATAATCTTGAAATCATTGTAGCACGAATTTATAGCTGTTTATATTTTTAATGCACAGAACTGGCCAGGGCTAGCACCTAATGTCCGACCCCGCCTTCTCATGGTGCAGGCCGTTAGTACCTTTCAAAAGAGATATTCTCTTTTGGAAGGGAACGGAAGGGGAGGGCTGCCAGTTCAGTATGGCCTACTGATCTGGTCATCTATGGCCACTTTTTTCTTTTTTTTCAACCCTGCTGAGGAGTGGTCAACTTCACAGGGTCCTGGTGCTGACCATTTATACCTACTAGACTGAACTTGTTTATGGATTTGAGGTTGATTTTTGATCCTGGACTTGCTGCACTGGTGGGCCTCTGTTGAAGGAGAGTCTGCCGCTGTGTTTTCTGTTTGCTTCTGGGTTCCCAGCTCTAAGTGAACACAGGCATGGGATAACTTATATCAACTGGTGGATAATCCTAATCAGAGGCCATCGCAGGTACCTGAACTTTACTTAGCTAGTTGGGCATCATCAAGCCTAAACTAGAGTAATGTGTCTCAGGTAGGCCATATGGCTCTTGAACGATGTCCACTTGAAAAGGTGGTGCCTGAAGTTCCTACCGGCATCGGTGATTTCAGCTTTAGCGGAGGAACAGGTCTTTGCCCCATGCCTGCGATCAGGGGGCTGTTTGATATTGTTGGCCCTACCAATCTCAATAAACCTAATTTCTTTAAAAGTCCTACTAATCATTTTCTCTCTGCAGGAACGTGGAACGTGAGGATATTAAATAGAGATTATTCTCTTGATGTCCTCATGCAGGAATTCCAGCGCTATAACCTAGATATTCTAGGCTTGCAAGAGACCAGATGGAACAGTAAAGGTGAGATACTTAAAAATAACATCAAATTTCGCTTTACAAGGAGGGAGGATGGAAAGCATCACCAAGGCGTAGGTCTGCTGCCCAGCAGACATGCTAGTGATGCTCTTCTAGGATATGAGTGCATTAATGAAAGGATTCTTACAGCAAAATTTCAGGCAAGCATTAAAGACTTGAATGTTATCTGCTGTTATACCCCCACTGAGGATGCTGATGAGGATGAGAAGGATAGGTTTTACGGACTTCAAGATATTTTGAATTCTGTCAAGAAAGGAGATACTATCCTTGTTCTAGGTGACTTCAGTGCCAAAGTTGGTACTGACTCTGATCTTTGGGGAGGGATGATAGGCCCTTTTGGTATTGGTAGCTGCAATGGCAATGGGCAACGTCTCCTACAGGTAAGTAAACTCAATGGTTTCAGAATAAGTAACACATATTACAAACACCGCGACATACATAAATACACATGGGTTTCACCTGATGGGCTACATAGGAATATGATTGATTATATATTAATTAACAGCAAATGGGCTAGTTCTGTTAGAAATACCAGGGCATATAGGGGAGCTGAATTTGGATCTGACCATTACCTTGTTAAAAGTGTCTTCCAACTTAAACTTAAAAAGTGTTGTGCTAGAGTTCAAAATTTTACCTTTAATACTGAAGCTCTGAAAGACCCAGTTATACCAAAAAAAATTTTTTGAAATTTATTTCTTAATATCAATCAAACTAAAAAAATGTTTTCAACTTATTATTTTCATTGTTTCCAATGGAAACTTCATGACGATAACATTCCACCACCAAAAGTTCATATTTCTATCATTAATACATCGTTGCAATATTGGTTTGAAATTTTTACAAATTTGAAACTTTTTCACCATTAGAGGACGCAATTATAGTGTTCCAAAGAATCCGAAAATGTAAATCATAATATTTTATCAGTTCCAATTTAACCCTAAAAATATTTTTTATATCTATATAAAAACAGTTATCTGCTAAAACAAAAAATCCCCCCTTCCTGGGTCTAAGAGGCCAATTCATTGTTGCCAATGGAAACGTCATAACGTTCACATTTCAAAATTTTTACCTCAAATACTACAAATTAAATAATGTTCGCAATATTTGCTTGAAAGTTTGGAATTTGTAAATTTTTCCACCGTTAGAGGGGGGCAATTATAGTTTTAGGCAGATTTAAAAAGTGTGATTCGTAATATTTTATCAATTCTCATCTAAGGCAAAAAGAATTTTTCATTTATCTCTGAAAACAAACAATTATCTGCTAAAACTAAAATGGTGTGTGTGTCCCCCCACTGGGTCTAAGGAACCAACTCATTGTTGCCAATGGAGACATAGTGACGTTCACATTCCACCACCAAAGTTTCAAATTTCTAGGATAAATATGTCGTATGCAATATTTGTTTGAAATTTTGAATTTTTCCCCCACTAGAGCTCGTAATTATAGCTTTAGAGAGATTCTAAAGGTGCACATCGTAAAAATTTATCAATACCTATTCAACACAAAAAGAATTTTTAATTTTTGTCTGCAAACAAAAAAGTTCGATGTCTATAGACGGACAGAGAGACGACAAAGTGAAACTATTATCTCATTTTCTTTGAAAACGAAAAAAAAATACGACGGGATGGTCGCAAAAATAGAAAGGAGTGGATCCTACTGCCAACGGATAAACTGCCACAAAACATAAATAATATGTGGAGCTCTTTTCAAAAAGAGGAGTAATGAATTCTAAAGTGTCTCGCATTACTGCAGACGACGTCTACGTACCTAAATTTTGTTACTACGATTATTTATTGTATGTGGTCGACCAGAATGTTCTTTTGAGTTCGTTATTCGGTATACAAGAAAGAGATAGTGAGGTAAGTGAAAGCAGAACCTAATAAGTTAATGATAATTCATTCATTGAAAAAAGTTTCATTGCATCTTATTTATTTAATTAGCACATCCCTCGCCAACATTTCGCGGGATGAAAATATATATTATATTATTCGGTAGTCTTATAATCGAACTCGGGTTCTATTATAGCTATAGACAGGAGAATGGTAAAAAAAATGCGGTCTAGAACTGTAACTCGGTCCCATTAAAGATACAGGCCTTATTTTAGAATGCAATTCGATATTTCTCAAAAGAACCCAATACGGAAAATTTGGAACCGATTAGACAATTTTCTGGGAAGTTCTGGGTTCCCCAAATCTGTTAAAGTTTGTGAAATAAATTCTATTTTAAGTGGTGCTGATGGCAAACGACTTTCACTTTGACGACGACAAATATAGACAGTGGGAATACACTCAGAGCCCCTATAAAATATGGCTATTTGTTGTAGCTACTTGATTATAAAAACGAGTTACTGCTTCATTTTCGTCTCCAGATATTTAGCTTCGTTTTAATGAATAAAATTAGTCTTTTTCTGTTGCTTTTTCCGATTCAGTATTAATTGAAATTATTATTACAGTGGTTATTAAAGTCGCAAAAATATAAATCATATTCTCTTTTATAGCGAGTATCCCATTATCGCTGAAGTGATTTGTGTTCTTATAGTTATGTAAATGGTATTACAACGAAAAAAGACTGAAATCCCCATATCAGGCAATAGTAATGTTTCAAGTAATGAAGGTTATGATCAGAGGACAGGCTAAAAAACTAATCTCACTCTTTTGAGTTTTATATGCAGCCTAACTTTTGAGTTTTATATGCAGCCTAACTTTGGAGTTTTATATGCATACTGTTATATATATTACAATGCATACTTTTATATAAACTGCATGGTAAATAGCTATTCACCATGCAGTTTATTTTCTTGTATCGTAATAAACATTTCATTACCAATTTACCTGCGCACTATAAATATACGAGTGATTTTAATATATAAAACTCCAATTTCTGAGAAGTTTAAATTAAGAAGTACATTCATTTTTAACAGCCATTTCTTAACCACATGGATTTTGATTTCCTATTTTGGTCAATTCGACAAACTTTACGGCTTATTATAATTCATCAAGCCTCGCCATCCCTAAACCATCCACACCAAAGACACAAGGGAAGTGAACAAATGCCTTCATGTGAACAACGTTTCCATTAGATCTCAAGGCAAAAAAAGTGACGTCTGTGTAGGGTTACCAGATGCCAGTGTTCTAAAAGGAAGGAAAAAAAAAAGCTAAAAATGGAGGACTAAGGAGGACAATGAAACAAAAATTGAGGACATGCTCTCAATTTGTGAAATAAAATAATTTCCTTTTCCTACTATATTTTATTTCAGGTACCGACTAATAGTTGAGTCAGAAAAAGCATAATACTTATTAAATATATTTCAAAAATATATGATTGACGAGTTTTATTCTTACTTGATAAGCAATCAAGAGTTATGTTGCAAGTGGTACAAAGTTAGTAAATTATCTGCTGTTGCACAAGGTAAACGTTTTGTTTCTATGAACTCTGACTGAGGTATTGGTCAGCATCAGCATCGATTTCTGTCTTGGTAGGGCATAGTTCTTGTATGAGAAGGTTCCTACAAATTAAGAGCCTTTTATGTTGCAAAACATATGCATTCAACTTTCATAGTTCCATCTATCTGTGGGCGGAAGCAAAATTTTTCGCAGTTTTTTAAAACTCATACTTTTCCAATCTGGCATGTAAATTGAACATATTGAGATTACACGAAATAGCAACTTTTACAGCATTAACGGGATTACTTTAGCATTCATGATTTGCATTTACAGTAAATTAGTTCACGGTAATTTAAAAAATGAAATTCCGAAAAAGAGTGGTGTAATTTTAGTTTGAAACACGAGTTTATATAAAATTGACATTTCAGGTTTTTTCAAAATTCCGGGAGGACATGAGATGAAAATGAAGGACATGTCCTCCTTTTGAAGGACATATGGTAACCCTACGTCTGTGGAACCCTTAAGGTGTCAATTAAAATGATGAACCTTTTTTAAAATAGTATGACCTTTCGTCTATATTTGCCATCTGTTTTCCCTTATGAAAAACAAGGCTCGTTTTTGTGGGAGTACGGTGGTATACGTCGCATACCATTTCACTTATTTCACGGTTTATTAGTTACAGATTTTGGCAGAAGTGCAGTGTAGGATCCTCAGCCACCATCTGGTTTCATTTTGCCGAGGTGGATAAAAGTCTGAATGGTTAAAGTAGTCCGTTCGGCATCTACTTTGAGATGCGTATTGAGTACATATATGCATAATTCAAAGGATATATATAAAAGAAATATGCAAAGCTATATCAAAGAAAATCATGTTTCTGCACTTAAGAAAATTACTGAGAATAATTTCATCAAAACAATATTTTTAACGTTACAAAATAAACCTTCGTTTCGTACTTAAAAAAAACCCGAAAATTAGATTTTATTAACAACTGTTATCGCTAAACAATAACACCTTGTTCTTTACCGAAAAAAGACTCAAATAATATAATATCATCAAAAGATTTCAGTAAAAACGTTTATCGCTAAACAATGAAACCTTGTTTCGCACTTAAAAAAGCCCTTAAAATAGATATCAAAATTTCCTTAATAACACTCATCGCTAAAGAATCAACTTAAGTCCCAAAAACAAATAATCTCATTAGAGAGAACTATTCTAAATAGTATATATCAGTCAAAAACAATGGAACATGCGGATGGATATCATATTGCAACTCAACGTTACAGGTTTTCCTGGGGAAGAGTACAACATGGTGGATGATGACCCTACAATGCACTGTAGATCAGATTTTAAATATACAGTTGGTGATATTTCTGCTTACCCCATTTTCGACTGGACGAAAATTCTACAGTAACAAAAGCATGGAACGAAATGGTAATATTCTACCTATGAAAAAAGACTGAGATTTACGGTCTGTTATTAAACTTCTCTTAGAGCGATTTTATGAACTTTTTATGTTAATTAGTATTTTTGAGTTACTTTACCAGTAAACTACATACATTAAAATATATGTTTAACCAGCTACAATTTAACGTATTTCCATTCACATGGGCGTTTTCTCAACTATCAGCAACTCCTACAACATAATTGTTTTCTAGTAAAGAAGCGCTGGTGAAAAACATGTCACTAAATATAAATGTTATTAATATTCAGAGAGAGAGAGATAAGTACAGACATTACTTTCCATATTTTAGGCTTGTTAAAATTGCTAAGATTAAACTTCACACTAAACATGTCTGTTTTGAAAATCGATTACTCGTTCGTAACACTATAAAGATTACAAGATCATGAAAAGATAACTTCCAAGAATATTATACGATTCCTTCATGATAATTAAAAGTTTCTAATAAAACATCTAACAAATTACACGTGATACTTTCAATATTAATAATCTTACCTTGCAACAAGATGAAACATGGACTGCCAAATCTTAAATCGCTCTTTCTAATTCGAAAACCAGAAATTGTTCATTTTCAAATTGCCAGTTTTCAAATTTAAATATCACAATTTGCAATAAATCACACTCGGTATCTGTTTTCATTGGCCATTTGGGAATGTCAATGGATAAATCGGGTTAAATAAGGTATGTAATTTTCTGATTAATTGAAATTTTTAAGGCTTTTTCGCGAAGCTCTTGAAAAAGTAATAGGCTGTATTTTAGCTCGTGTGATTATTTCTCTGTTTTTTCTGAGCTTTTGTGCACGAGAATTAAAGAGAGTATGGGAGGCAAGAGAGGATAAGAATTCTAACGTTAATACTAAAATGAAAATAACCACAGGAATACCGATAAAATCAACTGAAAAATAAAAAATAAAAAATATTAAATAAACTTGTAAATAAATTAAATTTAATCAAGGAAAATAGATCAATGTCAACAAGTGACTTAACCAGTTTAATGGACAACTCGGACATATTTGATTTCCGTAAAACTGATAAACAATTCATTAGAACTAAAAATATTACTGAATTGGATAAACATAATGAAATCCTCCTAACTGATACTATTGATGGCATAACAGATAGTTCTTCAGATGAAGAATCGTTGATTACTGTGATGCTAACATAATAGATGAGAATAAAAACATCACTATTCATAATATTACATCAGAGGAACTGGCTTTGATCTTTTTTAATAAAAATCGCAAAGTTTCGGACCTGAATCATGGCCAGAGCACTGATTTCTTCTTTTAACTTCTAAAAAAGGATATTAAGGGACGTTTTACCCGCAAGAGAGATATTATTTTATTCCCTGAAAACGACGATGATTTAGCTACTTTACAAAAGATTGATAACATCCTGGATATAGAGGTTGAGTATAGAATTCCCTCTAAGGACTTCACAATGGGGAGATTGATGAATGTCAGCCTAAAATACACCGACGACTTTACGTCAAAGTTTGAAATGTCATAACGTATATAAGTCCGAAGCATATCTCGATATATGCCCAACTCTTCCAATGATGAGTAGTTGAAAATATAGACTGATAACGGCGTTATCTACTCTAAAAACCAGAAACTACCCAAGGTTATCAATATCGGTTTTATCTTCATTTATAATACAGGGATATTACGGATCTCTCGCTCTTTGCGGAAATTGCTTTCTCTGGAGCCATATAGCAACATCATGCCGTAGCGCAACCCCCTGTAAAAGATGCAGAGGACAGCACACCTACAAATTGTGTCAAAATAACCAACTTCATTTTCCAAATTGTGGTGGACAGCATCCCGCCACATATTATGCATGTCCTATTAAACAAATTGCTTGTAAAGCAATGATATTACAAAATACAATGCACTGCAGCTGGGCAGCCGCATTCTCTCTTGCCAAGAAAGATTCAGCTTACTCCCAGGGCCGTGTGAATCGAAATGTTCTAAAATTCGAGACTAGAAGACGCTATTTTCCACCTTGCCTCAAATCCTGACCAATTGCAGGGTGAATACTTTCATTAATAAGTCCTTTGCTGAAAAAATTATCATCATTTTGCATCCCAGTGCGATAGGAAAATATTTTTGAAGTATGACGGTGCATTTTCTAATCTGTAAATACTTTTATTCGCCAACATAAACATTAGATTCCGGTAATCCTGCATTATCTAAAATGATTTGCGATAGAATAACCAATTACGATTTAGAGCGTATATCTCACCATGAATTATTTGTACATCGTTTTATCCGTGAATCAAAACAAAGAGTGATATAATAATCATTACTCCATGCAGGGGTAAGGTAATTCTGGATATTAAACGTTCAAGTGACTTGGTACCCCAGTACATTTGAGGATAGTACAAATATATTTACAGGATATAATACATATAAAGAAAACGACAAGTTCAAAGGTTTCAATATTCTAATGCAGTTTCTAAATGTAAAGAAGTGATATCGTTCGATAGAGTTTGCTTGAAAGTCAAATGAAATATCGCCATACTTAGCTTATAACAAGGCTTCCTGATTTTTATCAGAATACTTTTTATTACTACTTAGAAATTACCATCCAGGGCTATCTAGAGTGAAAAGCCGCATACCCCATAATTCTGTGTAAAACATTCAGGACTTCGGTTTTTCTCAAATTCTCTCCTGTGAGGGGTCCCACAATAGCAGCGGCTTTCTAGGCCCAATTGGTTTGACTTTGATACGTTTGGTAAAAATCAGATGTCAAAAGACACCGAGTGCATGGGCAGCGACCAAGACCTCAGCCATAATATCTTATAGTGTATCATTGGCTGTTCATACATTTCATAGGCATCTGTAGGCATACGAGCCTTATTACTCATCAGAGAATATATATTAATATTCCTTTGATCAGCAGAGAATGAATATAGCGTTTGTATATAGATGCTATTTGATTTTAATCACCAGGAAGTGTATATAGTGTTTGTATATTTATGTCGTTTTCATTTAAATCAGCAGAGGTTTTATATCCCAATATGGGCTTTGACTGCTTTTTACAGTTTCCACTACCACCTAAGAATATGGAAATCGGTTTCGTGGGTGAACAGTTGTTAGAAAAACAGGCTGTGGATGGGTTTGAGGTACTCCTGGGGTGGTGTATTGTAGGAATGCGTGCCGTTAAAGTTACACGGGATGGGTTTTTAGAAAGATCCTGTAACCCTGGTGGAGTATATTGAAGGAAAGCGCTCCATCTTGGAGATCACACCACCCTTGGCGCCAGCCCCTGTTGTGGTGAAAACGTCCCATCTTCGATGTCTAAACTTTTTGCTGAGATGCGATTCTAAGGGTTTTCGAAAAATAGTGCGCACGATTCGTGAAGTCGCATTGCTATTTTCAAGTGGAAACATTTTCAAGTCAGCTTTCATAAACAGGAAGTTAACGCTATTATTTTGCATTTTCCTTCACGGAAATAAACTACTAGCAACAATGAGTATCTTATGTTCTACCAAGTTTTTCCCTGTGTGAGAACCATACTCTGGGAAGGGAGAGAGTTTTGCATCCTCGCGTCAAACTCCCATTAGGCGCATACACTATTGCCGTCAAGCGTTTGAAAAGGCTGGCTGCATCCTCCCAAGTCCCCCCAAGGGCCTTCGTCATCGCAATCTGTTCGCAGTAGCCATCGAGCGAGGCACAAGGTGAGAGAGAACCGCATGGACCACGCAGTCCGCAAAACCTAAAATTTTTTCGAGTGTTGAACTTTAATACGATGGTTAATGTAGCTAGTGACAAAATATCTTTAAACATTAATTATTAAGTCTGTCAATTATTTTGGCATTCTAAATGAAACCACCTTGTTTGACACTCATCAAATATAGTATCGCCGTTTACCTACGGAGAGAGATACCAGGTGAAATGCACCCCGTGTCCTCCTTTTTGCATAATATGCTTTAAACTTTGACTATCATTAACCGTGCATGCTAAAATAAATGTGTTGAAAGTTACTATTTTATCTTAATATTAGCAATTTACATGTCTGATTTGAAAATGTTACTTACTCCCACGGATAGTAGTTTTATTTACAGTATAAAGTGCAACAATTACACCTCGGCCAGAGCTTTCTGTAACATAGTCCTCGATTGTTTTCCAAAAACGTTACATCGAATAATTATGTTTTCCTGATTGAGCTCTTAGTAGGTAAACGTATTTTATACCGTGTTAGTAGAGACCAAACATCTGTCAGTATATTAATTTCCTTGGTAACGTTTGATTTTTAACAATCAGAGAGTGTATTATCATCTAAATATTTAACCAGAGAGCCTTCACTTTTTTCAGTCCAACGTTAGAGGTAATATTATAAACGATTTCGTACAAAAGCGTGTGCACTCCATTGGCTCATTTAAATCTATCGATACAACGATCCGTGAAAAAACACGCTGTGAATGAGTTTCAGAAAGATTCTTTAGCCCATAGGGTGGTGCGCTGTAGAGAAAGCACTCCGTCTTGGATACAGGAACCTACATCAAAGTTATACTATTTGAGAAATATTTTGTAGCCCCTGGGGTGGTATGTTACAGGGAAATACTTATTTGTCTCCAATGCGAAATATGAATCAAAAATTTTCCCTATGCGGTGGTCTCGTGATTCTGATGGTAAAATCAATTTGTCTTTCAAAATGTAGAGCCCTCTATCACCCAATGTACGAGACAGTGGGGAAAAAATCAGTTTTATTAACACCATAATCAATACGTTTTGAGATAATTGTCAAGCCTCATAACATAAGAATGAAAACAGCGTAACAATAAGACAAAGAATTCTTTTTTCAAAATTAATTATGAAATGGATACTCGAGCAAAATGTAGAAAATTTCTTATAGTGATTATGTCTTGCATGATTATAGTGTCTAAATATACTCTTTGAGTCATGTTGTTAACCGGTTTATTATATGCCAGTGTTAAGTTGGACCTGTTGCTTTAAAATACTTTCTGTTTTCTTAATATCTCCACAAATGCGCTTTGGCTCCTGAGAAGTTTTACACTTTAAAAATTGTCTATTTACTTTGGAAAAACATTTATTCCTTTTGTTATTATAAGTTCTGTCATGTTTTCTCTAGGAGGTAGTTGTTTCCGGTCATTCGTTTATTTCGGCGTGGTCCTAAATATGACACCATTAAACATGTTTTACTTGAAGGGAGTTTTTATTTTGTGTGCTCCTTTTCCCAAAGACTCCTTTATACCTTTTTACTGGATATTTTACAGTTTGATTTCCTGCATTTTTATTATGTAGACCCAAAACTTTATCTTTTCGGTTTAATGCTTCCGTCTTTTGCATTTTAAATAGACTTTTGCTTCGGTACCGAAGTTTTATGTCACCTCTATATCAAACGTGTTATGGTGAAAAATTATTTGTCTCCCCTGCCAAATATGAAGTAAATCACAACTGGAAATTTTCCCGTATGCACACCCCTGGTGCACTTGGGCTCGTAAGGAATGATTCTGCAGAGTAAAATCAGCCTCTTTTTCAAACCGTAGACCCCGCTGTTTCGGAAGTTGCAGTGGGGGATTAAAATCTTCTCAGTGATGCAATTCACCGGAAAAGTCCGTTTTATTACGTAGGGTGCATAAGTTTGACTCCGTTAAACATGACACCATTAAGCATATTTTACTTGTTTGACACTCATCAAATATAGTATCGCCGTTTACCTACGGAGAGAGATACCAGGTGAAATGCACCCCGTGTAATTTCACCTGGTATCTCTCTCCGTAGGTATATTTACTTATCTTAGTCCGTAGGTATATACCTGGTATCTCTCTCCGTAAAGTATATTTACTTTACCTTGTTTGACACTCATGAAATATAGTATCGCCGTTTACCTACGGAGAGAGATACCAGGTGAAATGCACCCCATTGATTTTTGATTGCCCTGTTTTTAATCTTGAACGTTGTTTCTATTTCGCGTTCCTTACATTCGATCGTGCTTTTTTCCCAAAGACTCCTTTATGCGCTTTTTACTTTATTTGTATTTTATATTTTTCGGTTTAATGTTTCCATCTTTTGCATTTCAGCTATGACTTTTGTCCTTTGCATCTCTTTTGAAGCATTATGAAAACCTGTTAATCGTTCTAAAAGCCTGATTGCAAATTAATTATTTCGTAAAACGCGTAAGTATACTCCACTTTTATTCTATACGTTTTTTTTCACATTTACTAAAAACCTTCTTCGTCTTGAGTTATACAAAAATCTCCTTGTTTGTTGTTTTAAATCTATTTTGAAGTTTGTTGATGTGTCTGACGAGAGAGAGTGACGTGACGCCAGCCCTGCTCCTTACAATCCTGTTTCCCGCTTTCCAAATAACTGCTGTATATCTCATTGGAAACCGCCTTTCTCATCACACCGTCTTTCTCATTGGAAACCGCGAGTTCGCAAGTGCATGGGGTTGGAGGGACGCATTTTCCCCGACATGAGTTATGGGTTTTTCTTTACCTCCCCCACTTCTGTTATAATGGGGCAATGCTCAGACGGGAAGAGTTACCCTTGGGCCTTTCTTATCGCCAACCCAAGACACCCGTTCATTGTCAGTAGCCTTTCTTCTGTGAAACGGAACGTGTCATTGGGTAAGTTTCGATAACAAGTAATGGCCCTTCCGAGTGGACGTTATGCCCCCTTGAAGGACCCCCGACTAAAAAGCGTCCCAAAAGGACATTGTTATCGGTACACATACCTGGCTAGGTTCCAGTCCCCTATAATTATTTCTTGACAGAAAAGGCTTTCTGAAACACCTCCTTTAGCGCTCTCACATTATGTCATTCAGCGTCCTGGTTGGTCGGCGTGCAGTAGGTAATAAAAGTGTGTATCCACTTGTATTACCTACTCCACCCGACCTCCAACGAACACTTCCTCCCTCTCCTTTGGTGACATGACACTCAAGAAAAAATAAGAGCGATAGAATCTGGACCGTTAACCTACCTTTCAATACTGGCATTTTAACTAATGCTATCGCGTTTAGAGACCACCTGTGTGAACCGTTCGTGAAGGGAAAAGGGTCAACCCATAAATTTCGTAGCCCCACCCTAGGATGTTAACCGACGGTGGAATCCAAGTTAGGACGTCACTGGAGGGCAACCTAGCAACAGAAATTTAGTGAAACTTCTCTCCAACGGTAGTGAAGGGGACCAACCAATAAAATTCGTACCCCCCCCCCCCCACCCTAGGATGTCAAGCTCTCCACCAACCAAAGTTAGGACGTCACTGGGGGACAACCTTGCAACAGAAAACATTCAGCGAACACAGAACGAGACGTCATTTCGGAAACGCCCCTCCTAAAAAAGTAGGAAACCTAGCAACAGAAAGCATCTAGCGAACGCACAGGGGAGGGGGAAGGAAGTTTTCCTTCCCCCTCCCCTGCCTGTTCCTCTCCCCTGCCAGTCACTTGTCACGACTACTAACGTATATTCCACGTACGATTAAAAGGAGCCTATCTTCTATCCATCCCATCAAAGCTGGAGTACCGCAAGGATCCCTTCTTGGACCAGTGCTCTTTTCTATCTATCTTTACGATTAATAGAAAATATTAATCGTAAAGGTCCTCTTTTTGACAGGATCACCACAGCGAGATACACAGACCGCACTGCTCTTCTGTTACCCTCGCTGAGTGCATCTATTGCTATTATACGATTGGAGCAAGGACTGCATGAGCTAGAGCAATAGTACAAAAAATGGAAGATAGGTATCAATCCTGAGAAAACCGTTTCACTTCTGTTTACCACCAAGAGAATTGATAATCCCCATATACTTAATATATTTAATACTCCACTCAACTGGCAGAAAACTGTGTAAGTGTTACTTTACATCACAAGCTCAGAAGGAACAAACACAATGACTATGTTACAATAATAGAATTTCTCAGATATACACCTAGCACTCTAGTTATTTTAACATTGACTATGATTTGCAAAAAACAAACATGGTTAGATGTCAATTTGGTCCTTTTATGGGTAGGAATTCTATTGTCTCCATTGATCAATAACTGCTACTCTATTGTACTGTTCTTAGACCAATCATAACTTATGCAGTCCCCATTTGAGATAACACGACTAAGTCAAATATTAAGAAGATTCAGACCTATCAAAATAAGATTCTTAGACAAGCCGTAAATGCTCCATGATTTGTAACCAACAGACAACTACATGGAGATTTAGGCGTGCAACATATTTACATTGATAATAAGCAGATCTCTAAGAAATTCTTAGAAACTGCGGATACAAATCCTCATGAATTTATTTCAAAAATTTTGAAATTTGATCATGATCTTATGAGTAGATTCAAGAGAGTTAGGCTTTTGGTTTTTGAAGTGGAAACAATTTCGGTCTGACTATCTGAACAATCATTTTTATCACAGTTTTTACTCCCCTTTGGCGATCACCTTTTTGGTTTATTCTTTCCTTTCGTTTGACTCATACCATTTGTTGGATACCTTCAGATGGAAAAGGTTATGAGATCCTGGTCCTTTGAAAAATCCTAATTATGCAGCATATATATAATCTGACTGAACTATTTTTTGCTTGCGTCTTCCTTGTTCAGTGGGTTGCAGTATAAACTCCCTAAAATTAGTAGCATCGAACCTGTTAAATACTTGGGATTTGATAGTCGATATAATTACATGTGATAATCGATAAATTTCGTGACGGTGTTAGGAAAATTGACACTCACCCCATTTACGCTAAGCAAGGTAACGTTTAGCCCTTTCCATAATAGTTTTCGTTTTTTACAGTAATTATGGTAGCAATGGTTAATTTAAAAAAAATAGTATTTTCTCATCAGAACCCAGAAACACAATTACTAAATTCAGAAATAAGCACATCATTTTAGGATTACATAACACCACCTCCAACAGCCCCACCCCCGCTGTGTAACCCCACATGACAGAATCATTTATTCAGCCTCCCCGAAGCATTACGTACTTTATCGGACCTCTCCATAGTACTCTACATTATGAATGCATAGTTAGCAAAAGAGACGGCTTCTAACAATTTGCTGAATGGGATATTTGTAGATTCTCTTATCCTTGGGATCTTTGGAAAATCAATTCCACTGAAAAAAAAAGTCTAAATGATACCAGTACTCTGCTAATGTAAATATTTATTTATAAAAAATCAACGGCTGAGTGCATAATATCTTATGCAAGAGGATAGATGGTACGGGATAGTAAATTGCCAAAAGAGGACATGTAGGAGCAGGCCCGGATCTAAAAAAAAAATCGAAAAGATTTTGAGGCAAGAAAGGCAATCGAGAGGAAAAAAAGGAACAAGAAACACTTTTCCCTCCATTTTATACGTCTTTAAAAACTTTCTTGAAGAATGCATGAAATGTAAATAAGTTTAATAATTTTTGCCTCTGTTACCTTTACTAACATTCTGAAAGGGAGAGCATGACCCCTCCCCCCCGCACACACTAAATCCGGCCCTGTGTAGAATCACATCATATATATTTTGTACTTCGCTTATAGGTTGACTCCCAATTTCTGTGAATTTAGCAATTTCGGAAGTAAGTCTATGCAAATATTTGTGAGTCATTGATTGCGAATTAGAACGATATATTCCTAAAATGCATAATTTGCACTAAAGCGAACATAAGAGAAATATAATTTCATTACATAGAACAATGCAAGAATGTTATTGAAAAATTATTCGCTCTCACCTTATTCATGCTCTGATTAGATAGTTTGCTTCAATTTGAAACAAACAAACAGATATAAGAAAATTATTAACAAAAAAAATTGAAGAAAATGTTTTAAAAAACAAAACTTGAAAAATATATTTAAGCTATTTTTCAAATTGTATGGTGGTTACTTGTGAAACAATTTCCAATAATTGCATCAAACTACGAATTGCAAGAATTAGTGCAAAATTAAACAAAATATTTACACACAATAAACTGCGGTTTATCCAAATATCACCATGTTTTCTGTTTTAAGTCGTCTTCTCCTAATAAGTTGCATAATGAGTTTTTATTTTTTTGTAACTCTTGTTATCCTTGCGGTCCTTATGACCTGGACATTTAGATATTTACACTGAAGAAAAATTATAGTAAAAATACATATATCGACTAAAAGGATTCCACTACTCTGCAAATAGCACTAAGTTAACTAATTGCAACCATAACTTAAGAAATGTAAACACTCGTAATCCCTAACATAATACGACCCAACTTTGCAATTAACAGTAAAATCTAAGTAACGATTACATACATACATACATACATACATACATACATACATACATACATGTATACATACATACAAAATCCTCATACAGCCACGGGATACCGAGATCCTACCAGACTGTGTAGTGTTCCTCTGTAGACATGTCTATTCTTAGCTACAGCTGCTACATTTGGCAACTGTAGGCCAATTCTAGAAATGTCCTGTTTGACATTGTCTGCTCATCGCATACTAGGTCTCCCCCTTTTCCTGAAGCCTTTAGGCACACTGTTCACAATCTTATTAGCCAATCTGTAGCTGTGCATACGGACAACATGGCCAAATCTCTGCAGTCTCTTTCTGCACAAAATGTTTCTCAAAGGAGGTTGATGACTCCTTCTTCTGACCTCGTCATTACTTACACAGTCAAAACATCTAATGTCCGTCGTTGGACACTTAGAGATCCCCTTATGATGACCAGTTCTGACCGAGCTGACCCTACACCAAGACACCAGGTGCAGGAGCTGGGTGGCGTTCCTTTCCCCTGGATGGGTGGCGATCACGTTGTCTACCGTCGTGCTGACCAAGACAAAAACGAGATTTGTCACTAAACACCACGGTACTCCACTCTTGTTCGTTCCAGTTCTGTCTGAGGCGACACCACTGAAGAAGTGCTTGCATGTGGGCAGATGGGAGGGGCAAACGCAGTTCCGGATGATAGGCTCGCAATGAAAACTGCAAAAGTCCGCTTGGTAGGTGACGTAATCATTACTATTATCAATCACTTAAGCGAGCATAATACTGTAATCAGTACAGTTGAATGAAATAAATAAGCTAAGGTAATCAATATGGTACGTATTGAAATTCTGGACATTTATTTGGCCAAATATGTATTTTTGTGTCAATCGATTCGTGCATATTTTATAGAAAGTGCACTGAAATTCAACAGGACGAAACTGATTATTGAATATAGTGAATTAAATAGAATGAGGAAATTTTGGTTTCAGGTTTCAAAATCGGGTTCTGTTACGTGTTTACAGTATTTTGTTTTGAAATTCAACTGTATCCTTAATCTCAAATGACGTTTGAAATTGAAGTTTGTTTTAAACTTCAATTCAGATTCCATCTTAGGTAGAGACTTCAAATATTGATGCAAAAGAAATGGCAAAGCGGAAACCCGTAGGAGACATTTGACCGGATGGTGAAGTATTTCAGTAGTTAGCGATAAATCGAAAAATGTTAAAGTTCAGATAAATACTTCTTGGAGAATCCCCTATTTGGTTAAGATATTTCGCAATGGATGCCGATGACTTTTTATGAATGAAAAATGGTTACATATAAACTTCACATTTCCATAAACGTGGTAAGAATATGACAACAAAAGATGACGAGATAGAAATTATTAATATATTAAATTAATTATAATAATTATGTTAAGTAAAACAGACGTCATGTGAAACTAAGACACTTAGTAATTTATCGTGTTGGGGGTGGAAAAATAGTTTTGCTAATAATAGTGTATTAACATAAAAATTTGAATCAAATGTATAAGTTAAAAGTTAACACTAACTTTATTGTAACAGGTCTTTCAGCCAACCCGTTGGGGCTAAGTTTAAGTTCTTTTTTAGCCGACCATGTGTGACAGTTTTATGTGGAAGAGTACTTGTTTGTATCTCGTCAGGATGTTGCTATCTAGATGACCGATAAAACAAAAATTCCGAGGTACTATTTACAAATGTACATTAATACCTCTTTATACGACAATTTATACACTGCACAGTTAAAGATATACAAATACGAAAGCAGTGACTATCCACCTGCTACAGTATTTCAATGCCAAGCGATCAGGCTGCACACAGCCTTAGCGGTTCGACCGCTATTTATATGAAATGGTAAAATCAAAGCCTCAGAAGAACCGACTGACATACCAACTGCTTCGATTCAGGCACGTAACTGACTTTTCAGTTCAAATGCTCTATAGTTCCAAAGAACCCGCTCTATGTGGTCATGCGATGTCTGTTCGGGGACAGTAGGTTATCTCAGCATTCATGTTCTAGTTTGGAGGTGACGGGTCTATAAACAAACACACATGTCGCATGTCTTCACTCAACCCACAGCACACGGGACCACGGCTTAACGTCCCCTCCGACGGACGGAGGCCTTTCCAAGCTCATCGGTGTCCCGTACTGACCGTGGGTAGGGCGGGGAATTTTGCGGAGATAAAGCTCAACGCTGACCAAGCTGGGACTCGAACCTGGGAACTGCAAATTACGAGCCTGGTGCGCTACCGACTGAGTAACACGCGCCTCTCCCTTATCTATATGTACCTCTCTTATATGTTTAATGAAATATAGAAAAAACACATGCCAACTTACTGAATTCGTACTAACTGAAACAAATTAGGACTCCTGCACTTTCTATTTAATTAGTAACAAAAACCAGCTTTGACGTTCTATGTTCCTTTAAACTCAATATGAACTGATCGAATGATTCATCATTGATATGATTTATTTCAATACTTCTTTTGGAGCACTAAGAGTAAAGTACGTTTTCTTTCTAATATGTATATTAATTTTTTTTTTGCTTTTTAGTGGTAACTTTATTAGTAAAAACTGGAATCTTTCCTCAGCGCCAGTTTTATATTCCCTCCATATCATCGGTGGGATTACTGTGGTTTAGGGAGAATGTCATAAATTGAGATATCCTTCATATTCTATACTTTATTTTAGATTGCACATACTCGTTTATCATTGGTTCCCGTGATGTTCACCTTTATCCGTTTGAGAGGAAAGATAGATGGATCACAGTTCTTGGTAGTCTATGACATTCTCCCAAGGTTAGAAACTTTCTTTGACACATAACGACTTTCACTGAGCTCTTGCGTTTCGGAAGATGTAAGTGAAACAATAGTTTACACCATTTTTTTTCAGTAAGAAGAAAGAATGTTCGTAGCTTATGACACTCATCTCGTTGCAAGCTTCCTTTTAATACATGACCATAACCATCAACAGTTTCGTAATATGCAATTAAAAGAAGGTTTAGGTAGCTCAGAAATTACGATCTTAACCAAATGAAAGTTGGTGAAAAGTGGAGTTGAAGTTTCGATTCTCTCAGAGACATATATTTGGGATCGAATTTGAAAATGGTAAACCCGGGCCACTATTGACGTTTTAAATAGTTCAACCATATCTCTATTAATATTGCGTTTTCGACAGCATTTGAAGATTAATTACAAATTATTTCATATGAATTCCCATTTTTCAATACTAAACCCCACTCGCAGACCCTGCCTTAATGCACTATAATGATTAAGTGGCATAAATATTATCAGATAACAGTGCAATTTAATTTTTAAGTGCAATGTGTGAACCTCGATCAAATATAACAATGCAGGTTTCGATTCAATAGTTTTCCTAGTGTCTCTGCGACTGCCATTTCACACACATGTGAAATTCTCTGAGAAGTTTCTTACTTGATTCAATGCTTCCATTTTCATGTTCATTATCTTTTATACAGAGGGAAAGCATCTCTTTAAAGAGCGAAACGTACTCTTCAGGAGCAGTAATGGTTCAGCTTCTAGTGCGCCAGGCGTGCAATCTGATATTTCCTGGTTCGAGTCCCAAGTGGACCTAAAGTGTTATTTCATTTCCTAACCACGACTCTGTCCTCAGTAAGAAAAGAAGCATCAATTGGCTCAAAATGGTTGACATATGCACTGAGATTATTAGGTACACCTACCTAGTAGCGTTTTGCGCCTCCTTTGGCCATTAGAGTAGCTCGAATTTGTCGGGGCAAGGAACTTACAAGATGCTAGACGAATTGTGCAGGAATATTGTACTATGCGGAAATGATTGTGATGCGCAGTTACTGCAAATTGTGAAACACACAGTCTTGTTGCGAACAGCAGTTATTACCTCATTCCAAACATGCTCGATTGGGTTTAGATCTGAGAAGTGTGCAGCCCAATGAAGCGAAGAAAACTCGTCTGTATATTTCTGGGACCATTCGGTGACGATATGTGCTTTGCGAGCAGGTGCATTATCATGCTGAACGTGTTCATCCGAGTGAGGATAAATGTAGCCATGAAGGGGTGAACTTGTCAGCAACGATGTTCAAATACGCCTTGGCTTTAAAATGTCCTTCGATGGGAATCAGGGGATATAATGTGTGCTAGGAAAACATTCCCAACAGCATTACACCGCTACCACCGACCTATACTGTTGACACCAAACAAGATGGCTCTATGGCATCATGTTGCTTTTGTCAAATTACGATCCATCAGCATGATGCAAAAAGAACCTGTCTACCATTTTCCAGTTCTCAAAGGTCAAGTGTCGATGCACCTGTACCCACTGGAGTCGATGTTTTTTATTCTTCACTGACAACATTAGCACTCTACACGGTCGGTGGCTGTTGTAGCTTATTCGCCACAAGGTCCAATACGTGGTGCATATGGAGATGATCCTCATTCTATATGGCACCAGCATAGAATCTTATCTAGGGTTAAGGACCTCATCCCCAAATCTCCGAGCAATTGTGGAGCGGATATTAAGTACATAGATATCAGTGTGGTCTGTTTGCTCAAACCATGATAATGTTAGCATCTGAGGTATTCCTTTACAGATCTCTTTGAAGGGTGATACTTTCACCCTGGTTTTCTAAAAATGAACATGACAGATTGTAAGGGAGATGGATGCCAAAATCTGAATTGTTGTGCAAAGAGCATAGATCTCCATTAACGTTAATTGCAGTTGACATGGAGTTTGCTGCTATTCAATTTTTCCCTTCTGTGGTGTTGTACTAGAGGCACAACAATCTTTGTCGTATGATACAAAGCCTTCTGAATATGGTGTAAGCAGGTACCGTGGATACGAGTTCTGAATTCAGTTAGATAAGTGTTGTCAGTCTGCAATCAAACAATTGTAGATATCAGTTCTCCCTTGAAATTCTTCTCCAAGCCTTCCTTCAAATAAACTTCTGGATGCTCTCTGTGCAGTTGGAATCTCTTCCACAACTTATGGACCACTGAACCATTTCCATTTTTCCATTTAAAGACTCTAGAAGCATTTAAAGAGAAAATGTAGAAAAGAAGGTAAATTCTCTTAGGTTTTGCACATCAATATTCTTAGGCTTGTGGCGAAAAACAAATGGCATCTGGAGATTCAATGGGAGCCAATGAGACTGCACACTTGGTACTTTGAAAGTTCTCATTTTTCATTGGTTGTTTAAGAATAGTTGCGTGCTTCTGATGTTGATTTTTAACTACTTACATTGCAATTCAATGAATTAGAATTCAGACCAATTCTGACGAATTTGGTTGTTTGAAAGAGATCGATATGTCATTGTCTTACGATCACTGGAATCTCTACAAGCGTCAAAGGCTTCTAGAGTCCAAAAAGTAATTATATAAATATATAATATACGCTCACACTTTCGTTTTGCCTCCGAATTTGCCACTCATTTTTATACACTCTATTTTTCTGTTTATCTGCAACAGAGCTTAAGATTCTTCACGTTATCGGGTACATTCTGTTGCGCTAGTTGAGTTAACCATGAGATCATTTTTTCTCTTGTAATTGGCTAGAACAAATCTATCTCGCATAGACAGTGCCTATGTCACTAAGGCAGGAGTCTCAAAATCAAATCACGTAGCAGGCTGAAGAAATCACTTTTCATTATATGGCAATTTTAATAGTAGGAAAAACCTAGTTACTTCTTTTTATTAAATGTTACATATTTTAAATATAAGGATAAAGATAAGATAAGATAATTGTTATTTCAGATAATGTTTAACATTATACAATAGCTATAAATCTAAATTTCATTGATTGTGGCTTTATCTTTGGATGAATACAACACCTATTCTGTATGCTAGCTTCAGATCATCACAGTCGAGCCAAGCTATTTCACTTCATTGAACATTTTAGGGGTAAACTTCCTTTGGCAGAGCAGCACGCCATATCTGTAACTCAGTAGAACAAGTTAGTATTTCCCCACTATGGGGGAGAAACGATCGAGCCACAAGGGCTGACCTTGACCCAGGCAGTCGAGAAGCAGGCTGTTGCAGAACCATTTCGACATTATGATTATGATGAAACGTATTGCTTCTTTGATGAAAGAAATGACTTTACAGGACACGTCTTTGAAGCCTGCATCAAAGTATCCAAGGGAAATTTATATTAAAATACACGGAAAACGGACGTCGGCAAATGATCATTTATCTGATACCTATGAACAAGGTAATGAGGAAATCATACGAAACGTCAAACCTAAGAATCACACTAAACCGTTCTTTTTATTTACAATGCACAAAATTAAAATATATTTATATATTATGAAAAATAGTTTAAGTAGTAGAATAAATAGGTCTTTTTTAACTAAATATATATATATCCTGAACATGGCATGTCACGTTTACTAGAGTATTGTGAGTTTTATTTAGATCACCTCGTATATAAATATTAAGATACATGATTTAGAAAAGATAAAAATACTATTTTGTTCTGAAAGCAGTCAGTGTGAAATGGAAATATTTAAATGGAACTCTAAAATAGCATGTTTTATTAAATATTTCTAGGTAGATAAAGAAATTAAAAGAGTAATAAAAACAGCTACTACTATAAATTATATTATATTTTAGTGTATTTATTATGTATTTGCTTAATTACCAGTTACGACTGAAATTACAGTATGTATTTCCAGCTCAGTGACTTCCAGGGCAAGTCGCTAAGAATCAACACAAAAAGCGTACGGCCTATTTACTTTACAATAGGTTATTTATAATTTATAAACGTATCAGAAGGATTTAATATTTCACCCCAACGCAGTTCCTAAGTGGATCCCAAACGCAGTGCATAGAGGGACCGCCTCTTCAATTTACGTAACGTATATTGTGTAGGAATCTTTACTTTTGTACGAGTGTAAACATACCAAGAGAGTGTTAAAGGTAATAGCAATTAATTACAATGGCTAATGTATAAAAAATCTTATTTTTTTAAATCGGAAAACACTACATAGTAGTGATCGTAAAAAAAGTAGCATTTTAATGTCGTAGTGTACTTGGTCGGTGGTTTGTTTAATAAGAACGTTAATAGTATGTTATGTAATACCACATTATAAAGACTCATGCTCCCCTCAAATTGCTGCGGAACTTATATGATTCTCTACAGAGTGCATGTACACTAAGCGGCCACCTGATTAAGTACAGTTCAATGAAATATCAATATTAAGTCAGGTGCATAATTCAGTAACTTCCTAAATAAGAGTTTCCTTAAAAATGGGACTGAGAAAATTTAAAGAATTCAATCAAATATACTACAGGAAAAAAAATAGCAACACCTGAAGGAATATTGCCATTTTATTGAAAGGCAGGCATTTGAGCATACATTGAGATGTGCGATTGATTACATTATCAAAAAAATGGAAAATTACCACTCTACCTACCTGGTAAAGTGATATAATTAGTATGATGTTGAACAACCCCGCGCAACAATGCATTCATGAAACCGGCGGGGAAGGCTATCGTACAGCTCTATAATGTCCTCCTGAGGGATAGAACGCCAAATAGCGCTAAGTCGCTGTTCCAATTCAGTGACAGTGGTTGGCGCACCACTTATGTGTTGTTGGAGCTGTTGGCCCATCTGTTCCATGCTGCTGAACAAATGGGGCAGCTACTGGCTGCAAAATGTTGGTAACATATGGTTGGACAGTTAGAGATCCCCTTATGATGGCCCGAGATGTCAGACTAATGGCACCTCACACCAAGACACAAGGTGCTGGAGCTGTGTGACGATGTCGCACGCACTGGGTGGCATTCCTTTTCCCTTAATGTCGGCTAACACGTTGTCTACCGTCGTGCTGACGAAGACAAAAACGAGATTCGTCACTAACACCACGGTACTCCACTTTGTTCGTTCCAGTTCTGTCTGAGGCGACACCATTGAAGACATGCTTACATGTGGGCAGATATTGAGGAGCAAACGCAGTGCCGATGATAGGTTCGCATTGAAAACTGTCGCCTGGTAGGTAGTCGATATGTTGCCTGTTCCCAGTCCCTTTGCAGTTGCGTTGCAGTTGAGAACCTGTCATGCAATGTTATGCGTCGCGAAAGGTGGTCCTGTTGCTCCATGGTAATATGTCGTCTTCCTGATCCTTGTTGGCGTGTGCTGGAACCGTCTTGAACCCATTGGGGCCATATATGTACTATGGTGCTGGGATTGCGGCCAGTAAAGTTGGTCACATCTTATTAGGCTATTTTAATTATCATGATAAAAATGATTTGTACGAGGTATTGAAGAGTTTTCAAAGTGGCTTACATTTTGAAAGTCTTAGAGATTTATGTTATTTGAATAAAATATTGTTTTTAAAAAATGCTTTATGAAAAGGTAATTAATAGCAGAATAAAAATAATTAACACCCTAAATTTCATATCTGTTAATGTAGTTTTAAACATCGTTAATCATTGAAACGGTTCTCCTACTGAAGACATAGTGTTCTAGGTCTGTGGTATACATTGAGAGCCGCTGATAATTGACATCAAAATATTCATTCCATTAAATGCATGCAGTGTCACGTTCAGGTATTGGAAAAATATTTCCAGTTTTTTCATGTGTTGTCTTTTTACTTGTAAAATTTCGTAAATAAGAAACTGTGAGCAGAATGATCACGATGCTAAAAAGGAAATTTTTGAATACCTACCAAAGTTATACATCAGTAATCATAATCCGCAAGTTTTAAATAATTGTCTTAATTTTAAAAATTCAATATATTTATTTCAATACATTAGGACTTTCTCATTCACACTGCCGTTTTATGTTTTCAAGGATCTCTAAGCAAATAGAAAGAAAAGGCTCCTCAACTTTCTGCCCTAACATTTAACGAAAATCATTTATATCTGTTATTTCAAAATTTACATTCATTATATTAAGTCCATTATTTCGGGAATTTAAAAATGACACCTCTATTATTCGTCATCATCTTTATCTGTTCATCATTAGTTTATCCTTCTATTTTTTGTGTAAATAATCATTCTCTATGGCACCCGCATATAATCTTACATGAGGCTAAGAACCTCATTCCCATATCTCAGAGTAGTCATGGAAATATGACAGTTATGAACCATTGTGCGAATCAAATAAAAGTTTAGGAAAGTATATAAGTCACACCAGTTGAAGAACAACAGTTGGGTTATGTTATTTTTCCTCTGAGCGGCACTTTTCTGCACACCATGAGCTAAATGGCCAGGTCACAAGGACCCCGAAGGTTCAGAGAAGGTTGGGGGAGGGGCCTCACTGGAACAGCTGTTAGGAGACAAATGGTAGCTTCCCGTCAACGCCATCCAGTGTGTTCTTTAATGTGCACAGAGTATGACTCTCCCGCACACGTGGCTTAACGTCCCATCCGACGGACGGCGCCTTTCCATGCCCGTCGGTGACCATGGGCAGGGCGGGGAGTTTTGCAGAAATAAGTCTCAACGCTGACCCAGCTGAGACTCGAACCTGGGAACTGCAGATTACGAGCCTGACGTGCTACCGACTGAGCCACCACCACCCGACTGAAGAACAACGTTAGTCGATGATGGTGCAGTGGTTAGCATAACTGCATGTTTCCTAGAGACGTGGCTTCAAATGCAACTCACGGAAAACCAATTTTTTTCTGCTTTTTATTTCATGAGTTGCACTACTTCCATTTGTATATCATGATACCTACTGTTTTACGTATTGCTTCAACAATGATCTGAATGCAATTCAAATATGACTTATATCCACTGAGTTATCCCGATAAGTTTACTTGAGCATTGTCAGCTTAATTTATGTCATCTCGTATATAAATATTAAGGTAAATGGTTTAGAAAAGGTGGAAATCTTTACTTTATTCTGAAAGAAGTCAGTCTGAAAGTAGTAATGAAATATTATTTCCAAGAAACACTAAATCATCATTTTTATATCGTATGCTATTAGCCAGATTAAAGTAATTAAAGGAAGAGTGAAGCTACCACTATAGTATAGAGCAGGGGTTCTCAACGTGGGGTACGTGGTAAAATTTTTTGTGGTAGGTCGTGAGAGCTCAAAAGTTGCTAGATCTAGTAACAAAGTCGCTAATTTGGCATTATTTTACTATCACTCTAGTTTTATCTATTTATATAAGGGGTACGTGAAGATAAAAGTATAGAATTCTCACGTAAGTACGTGAAGCATAAATGGTTGAGAACCACTGGTTTAGAATATCTAATTATGTATATCTAATTATCGTTACAACTTAATTGTTTATTTTTTTGCTTAGCTCCAAGAAGTGAAATTTAGTTAGCTAAACCTTTACTTAAATTGCCTAATAGCCTTGGGCGAGATCGGGTATCCAACCCCGGTGGAGCCCTTGGTTTGCAGGATAGGTTAGAAATAGCTCAATATTTTCTTTAAGCTTTAGTATATGTTTAGGACATTAGAGATTTCAATTTGAAATCTGTGCAATTTTTGTGAATTGCACTCTTTTGACTGCATATTTTACTGTTCGCTTTTAATCTCTCTTGCAGATTAATTATATTTTCTGTTTCTAACTGATAAATTTGCAGTTGTCAGAATCTTATAATTTATTATTAATCATTAATAATTCATTAGACTGATTTCTTTTACTCACAAACATGTATTAGACCTCGTGTTTCCAAATCCTCAACAGTTATTAATAGAGCCAATTAAAGTGCATCCTGATAAAGGCTTGCTGATGCGGGTAAAACTTCTGCTATCCCGCGAGGGTTTCTATTATAGAATCTAAATATAGCTGATTTGAGATTAAAAAGCTTCTTAAAATATCCCATAATGCTTTACTTTGTAAAATAAATTTCTAAATATTCGGACAAATGCTTCATTTCAAATATATTTTGATTTCTTAAACTCGACTGGCATAGCGGTTATAGAGTTAAGTAGGAGGTTAATGGGGGTTCTGGACCAGTGGCGGGTCAATGCTAATCCTATGGGACACGCCACCCACCTGTTTCAAAGCGGACGCGGGCCTTTTCGTCACACATACAGGTCATCAATACATATTTCCCCTCAATAACTTACATAATTTCAAATAACTAATTTTAAATCAGAGATTTTTTCACCGTTTTTCTCTTAATTAATTTTTTTTTTCATTTTTAACCAATAGCATTTTTTTTCTTTTCTTTTACTGCGGGATAGTCGTTTAAATCAGTTTCTGCGGTATAGTCCTTCTTCTAGTATAAATACGACATCCATCAGTCAGATTCCTCATTCTGTTGTCAGACGTTGACAGTGACTTCTCTGCAGCTGCGTCTCCGTGATTTTTTCAACTGTTAGAAGCCAATAGTGTTAATTCTCGATATCCTCGTGTAGTATAAATAAGCTATTTTACAACTCACTGTTTTTATAATTGTATCCATTTGATATATGTGAGAAGGCTTTTCTTCATCAGACCCATCTCATTCGTTTTACAGAAGAAATGAAAAGGACCCTAACAGGTAAAGCTGATGGCAACGGATGAAACATCTGTTGACCTCACGTTTTACCTTGAATCCTCGGGGGAGTCACTCCTAACTCAACTGAAAGAAGAATTGCCCTCGAAAGGTAGCATTACATGGTACCTTGCCGTTCAAGTGCGCTTCAGGCGAAAAGTCTTCCCTTCTACCTTCGAACACTGTACCCCGTTTTTCCGAAGTAACTGTGTCACAAGCCTTCCTACATCATCCCTAAACAGAGAATTGGATTCAGCGTGTAAGAAGATAAAGACCTCATTTGAAGAATTTGAAGGAGCACATAGTGGATGGACACTGGATGCCATACTCCACGCTGAAATGAATATTGGAAAATATATCCCTCTTTCAGGGTCTAGTTATATCCCTACTCCAAGAGAATTACTGTTAAAACACGCAATTGTCAATGTATGTAATTCTGACCAAAAATGTTTTGTCTGGTCTGTTTTAGCCTCTTTGTATCCTGCCACAGATCATCCACAACGTCCTACCACCTACATTCATTTAGAAGAAAAATTAAAAACATCTGGACTAATTTTCCCTATAACAATGAATCAAATATCTAAATTCGAAAAAATGAACAACATTTCTGTTAATGTTTTTGAATACGAGAAAGAAGTGTTCTCGCTCTACATCACACTATTCAGATTTAAAGCGTACACAAATCTCCTTCTGTTATCAGATGATAAAAAGCAGCATTAATGCTCCATTAAGAATATGAGTAGACTTCTCAGTCCTCTCACCAAACGTAAATGCGAGATGTTCTACTGTGATTACTGCCTTCACCGTTTCACAAATGAATCACTCTTGATGGATCATATTCCCTATTGTCAAGAACATGGAGCCCAGAGAGTAGAGTTTCCAACTGAAGAGGAGAAATGGTTGAAATTCACAAATTTCAAGTTCCAACAGCCCGTTCCATACGTGATTTACGCCGACTTTGAATCATTCCTAGTGAAAGTGGACACTTGTATGCCTAACCCTGCAAAATCTCACACCACTATCACGGCATATCATGAACCCTGTGGATTTGCATATCTTGTTGTCGGACCTGACGGCTGCAGTCATAAACCTTTAGTAGTTTATAGAGGTCCTAATGTGGTAAAAGAATTCTTGGAATATCTGCTTGAAGAAGAAAACGATATAAAAATTTTACTCTCGGAGATCAAACCAATGCAACTTTTAAATTACGAAGAGGAATCATTTCGCAACGCTATCAATTGTCATATTTGCAAAGATGTTCTGGGACCAGATCGCGTGAAAGATCACGATCATTTAACCGGCAAATTCCGAGGAGCCCTCATGATGCGTGTAATCTCAATTTTAAGCTCGCAAATAGGATTCCAGTTATATTTCATAACCTAAATGGGTATGACAGCCATCTTATTATGCAAGGAATCGGTATGATCAAAAATAAGAGGATTAATTGCATTCCCAATAATATGGAAAAATACATAGCATTCTCCCTTGGAACTTTGAATTTCATAGATTCCTATCAATTTTTAAGTGCATCTCTTGAGAAGCTAGTCAATAATTTATCAGCAGAAGAATTCCATATTTTAAAGGAACATGTTGAAACTGAACGGCTACACTTGGTTTTGAGAAAAGGAGTTTACCCCTACGATTACATTGACAGCAACGAATAGTTTGAAGAAACGTTATTACCTCCACGTGAAGCTTTTTACAATCAACTAATAGAAGAAGCGCTGGGGGATGCAGACTATATGCATGCAATGAAAGTATGGAACTCATTCGACATAAAAAATCTAGGCCAATATCACGACTTGTACCTGAAGACCGACGTGTTCCTCTTAGCTGATGTGTTTGAGAATTTCAGAAAACTATGTATCAGATACTATGAAATTGATCCGAGTCATGTTTACACAGCTCTTGGACTAGCCTGGCAAGCATGTCTGAAAATGACAAATATTAATCTAGAGATGACCCTACAATGTACTTTTTACTGGAAAAAGGCATACGAAGATGAATTTCAGTAATATGCAATCGATTTAGCACTGCACATAACAAATATTTAGATACCTATAATCCCCAACTACCCTCTAAATACATTATGTACTATGATGCCAACAATCTTTATGGATGAGCAACTTTATGGAACGCAATGGGTAACTTTATGGAACTTTATGGAACGCAATGTTGCTGATGATACGAATAAAGGGTATATATTGGAAGTTGATTTAGATTATCCAGTTTCTCTACACGACAAGCATAATGATTATCCACTAGCCCCTGAGAAATTTCAGATTATCAGCAGCATGCTATCACCATATTGTCAGGAGGTTACCCAAAGCCTTGGAATAAATACAAGGTCGTGATATTAGCCCCAAATCTAAATTTTAAGGAAAAATATGTCTTTCATTACCGTAATATGAAACAATATTTAGCCTTCGGTATGCAGCTGAAGAAAATACATCGCGTTTCAGAATTTAATCAGTCTTGCTGGCTAAAACCATATATAGAATTCAATACGTATCAGCGGAAGAAAGCTAGAAACAATTTCGAGAAGGACTGTGTTTGAAAAAACGATGGAAAATTTGAGAAATCGAGTGAAAATTGAATTGACTCAGAACCCAAAGAGAGTATGTAAACTTGTAGCATCACCTGCTTTTCACGCTTTTCGTGTTTCTGACAACGACCTCGCATGTGAACAATCAAAGCAAACTAAATTCAAACTCAACAGACTTATTTACGCTGGATTCAGTATTCTAGATGTTAGTAAAATATTGATGTATAACTTTCATTATGACTATATTAATCCGAAATATGGAGAAAAAGCTAAATTATTGTTCACTGATACAGATTCATTGTGCTACGAGCTTCAAACTGAGGACGTGTATGCTGATATGAAAGTTGATATAAATCATTTCGATACGTCCGACTATCACATAGATCATGTTTTGCATAGTACGCATAATAAAAAGGTACTAGGTAGAATGAAAGATGAACTTTCAGGAGTATCTATCAAAGAATTTGCACAGCTTCATTCAAACATGTATTCTCTTCTAAGTTTAAAAGAGGAGAAGAAGACAGGGAAATGAGTCCCCAAATATATCGTAAAAAGAACCCTTCGTCACAAGGATTACAGAGACTGCTTGATAAACAAATCACCTTGTCGAGTAGATTTGACTAGGATTCAAAGTAGCAACCATCATCTTCATACAGTGAAAGGTATAAAACTCGGTCTGTCACCATTTGATGACAAAAGATATATTTTAGAAAAGGGTTATGACACCCTTTCGTACAGTCACTACAAAACGATGAAAATATAATGTAAATGAAAAGGAATATTTTGTTAAAATTTGTTCCCTGTGTTTCTAATGGGTTTGAGCTATATGTTGATATGTATAAAAATATGATGAATTTATCCAAATGTATTCATAATTTTTTGTATAACCCCTGTATATGTAAAAATATTGCATGCAATTATTATATGTAGACAGCTGTATGTAAAACTTGAAATTTTGTAAATTATTGAGGGGAAATATGCCAGAACCCCCATTAACCTCCAACTGAGCTAACTACTCTTCCAGCAAGGCAAACGTTGTGTGTAAATGAGAAAGTGGTCAACAGTTCGGTAGATC
Organism: Ryuthela nishihirai; assembly: GCA_038380435.1. Classification (NCBI taxonomy): domain Eukaryota; kingdom Metazoa; phylum Arthropoda; class Arachnida; order Araneae; family Heptathelidae; genus Ryuthela; species Ryuthela nishihirai. Next base: position 57,416,848 of record JAWZYU010000026.1, read on the forward strand.
CTCTGAGCGGAACTTTTTTTGCACACAATGGTCTAAATGTCCGGGTCATAATGACCCCAAAGACTCAGAGAAGATGATGGTAGCCTCCCGTCAAGGACCACCAGCGTCTTCTTTAAAGTGCACACGATATGGCTCTCTTGCATTTAGACCACGGCTTAACGTCCCATCCGATGGATGGCGGTCTTTTCAAGCCATCCATCAGTGGGTCCCCGCTCCCCTACTTATTGAGGGCAGCATAGTAGGTGGATCAGTCGGTAGCGCGCCAGACTTGTAATCTGCCGCTTCCAGTTCGGGTCTAACCTTTACCAGCTTTAGAATTATCTCCGCAAAACTCAACGGCGTGCCCTCGATCAGTAGGGGGACACCAAAGGGCTTGGAAAAGGCGCTAAGTGTCGCATGTGAGTTAAGCCGTGCTCCGTCTGCGGGAGAGCCATGACCTGTGCACTTTAAAGAACACACTGGATGGCCTTGAAGGGAGGCTAAAAACAGTCTTCTAACAACTGTCCACAGATTCCCTCTCCCAAATCCTTTTCTGAGCCCTGGGAGTCCTTGTGAATTGGCCATTTATCTCATTCTTCGCAAAAAAAGTGCCGCTCATATAAAACAACCCAACCTGTATTGGCTGTGCACAGGATTGCAAGAATATTATATTCTTCGAGATTTCATGGTTTTAGATTCGTTTACTGTTGAAATTCATAAAACTGTTCAGTCTTAATATTAAGTGCTAATAAAGTTGGAGTGCATCATCTAGCAGCTAAATAAACTAAATTAATTTTCCTACGTCATTGCTTCGTTTAAACAAATGTATCAGAGAAATCTATAGATTATTTTTATACGAGGAGAACTAAACTGATAAGTAGAAATGAAGTTTTTGAACATTTACTTGGGTTGTTTTACTTCTGAGCAGCACGTTTTTGCAGTCAATAGGCTAAATGGCGAGGTCACAAGGACCCAAGGACATATCCAGGAGGTCTCCCCCCGAAAATCCGGTCGTCTTTTCTAAAAATTGCCTACCTGCTTTGAAATCCAGAACAGTTGTCTTTCCATAAATTTATTTTAGTGTCATATTATACTTCCGACCAAAATGTAGATTTAAAAACCGACTATAAAATATTATTCCATAACAGAATGTCGTTTTAATCTTTTCTGTATGGAGGAATATTTAAGAAATTGGCAAACAGTACCGAAGACTTATTATCAGATACCTTTCCTTTCCGATGCTAAATTCTCACCCCTCCCCTCCAAGACTACATTGTCGTTCCTTCCCTTAACCTAAATTCTCGGAGGCCCCCCAATCCCGTCTAGCCTGCAAGGATACCAAGGGTTCAGAGAATTTGGGATGGAGGACACTGGACAAGTGTTAGGAGGCAGATGGTAGTCTCCTATCAAAGCTTTCCAGAGTATTCTTTAACGTTCACAGGGAATGACTCTATCGTACAAGGATATTTCGATTCAAGAGGCCTGGACACTGGGGTACAGAAGATCTAATATCAAAAAAAAAGGAAATAGTAGTTCTTATTGAATATAATTTCTTAAAAATTCAATTGTCAGCTATTAACTTTTAAAAAATTTGGTAATTAATTTTATAATATTCTCAAATATTTTAATAAAATGCTAATGAATAAATTATTTTATTTTAACTGATTTGGAGGTAAAGGGTTTTAACTTAAATTTTAAAGCAATTAAATAAATTAAATATTTATGCATAATGTATTTCCCTATTTTCTTCCCTCCTTTTGTTCAAGGCTGTCCAGGCCTGGTGTATGAAGGTGGCCTTGCCCGTACACTGGGCCAAGAAGCGCATGGGATGGGCTTAATATTCCATCCAACGGATGGCAGTTTGGCAAAACGGAGACATCGGTTTGTTTACACCAGTTCTCGAATTAGGTGAAACCGAGGAAGATGAAGTATTTAAACAAAATTCTGCGTCACAATGGCGAATACGATAGCGAGGGATATTCAAAAATATGATCACAGAAGTTCAAGCAAGAAGAAAGACAAATTAAAGAGTACTTTTATTCGAAACTGCAAAGCAAGAGGTCTACACACTTTGAAATCTGGAGTAAAACTCAAATTACGGCCGTCTACTAAAGATGGCGCTGCCACCAGTGGTGCTCAGTGGGCTATCTTTCCTAGGTAGTTAGTTAATCAATGAAACAGGAAGGCTTCTGTGAGACCTCTGTGGCAAGTAGTTGATTGAGTTTTTTAATCATTATTATATTTTAATTATTAAAAAATAAATGATTAAATTTTAATTAATTGCCGAAAAGTATAAGGGAAGAAAAATATGAAAATATCTTTAAAATAATAATTAAGCAAAGATTATTACACATAAACAATATTGAGTCTTTATTTCATTGTTAGGTGACTTACCTCATTTCCTGTCATTAATGAATAAATCTAAATTTATTACTTTTTTCCATTCTTAAAACTTTAAAATCTGTATTATACAAATGCATATCGATAAAAATTAATAATTTAATTTGACAACCTGTAAGAGCTTATTGGTTGTTCTTTTATGTGTTCTTTTTTATTGTATTTCATTTCACAATAAATATTTTAAATTACATGAGTTTATTTATGTTTAATTGTATATATTGTTCATACCAAATTGTGGATACATATTTTAACTCATTGTTTTGTGTACGCATTATTTATTTATTATTAAGTGTATTATATGTTATATATTGTCAATAAACTAAAAATTCTAAAATAAAAAAATTACTATTGAACGGAAATTTGAGATAAATATTTGCAAATAAAATTGTCAGTCGGTCACTCAAGAACCTCTAGATAACGGAAATTTGGGCTTTTCGTCCCTCTCTTCCAGATCGTCAAGAATGGAACAAATGTATAAATGCAAGATCTCTCCTTAGTTCAAAGATCCTTTAAAATACACCCAATTATGTTTTTACACGGTAGATTGGTTCCCGAAAAAAACGTGTATAAGCGAAAACCGTGTAAAAAAAAATACTATGCATATCAAAAAGGAGAAGATTGGTTCCAGACGTGAAAACCGAGTACAAATAATAAGTTGTTTTCAAACAAATCATATCAAAATCTTTATTTAAATCTTTATTTGATTTTTATTCATTTAAACACATTTTTTATTTTATAAACTTATAAAGATAATGATATGTACATATATAAAGTAAATTATCCTTCACAAAGAAAATAATATGTCACTATAAATATATAAATACATAATCACTTTCTGACAATACGCGCATTCGTTTGCGTAAGACTGGATTTAAATTACTTTCATCGCTTGAAGCATTTTGGCCGTCGTGTTCATACTCCAATGGTGAAATGCTTTCTGTGGCATGGGGAACCAAATTATCACTTGTTTCCAGTGATTCTGAAGTTGGATTAGTTTTGACAACGAACTCTGTAATCAATCGCTGAGATCCTACTTTGACTAGAACCTTGTATAATTCATGAGAGTGCGCCATACATGACTTCAAGTTTAAACTGTTCAGCTCGTTCAACAATGGAATCACGTGTAAGAAAATGACTTTGCAATTTACTAGCCATTTGAAGCCCTTCTTTAATTAAACCTGCAGTGAGTGAAACCTCTTCATCACCATCACTTTTTCTTTTTCATCAGGAGTCTCAAGGACAACTTTTATTATTTCATTTTCGTTAAGAAGTTTGTCAACCAGCAATTCATCAATATCTGCAAACGATATATCATCGTATCATTCTCCACTAACTGCATATGCTAAAGTGATGATATTAGGATATTCAGTCGTGTTTAGGGTTGCAGGATCTTTGCTTTTTACATATTCTGGCCAAATAGCTTTCCAGCATGCGTTCAAAGTTGATGGTTTTAATTCTGATAACGTCAATCCAGCATGTCTAATGCAATCTAAAATAGAAAATTTCTTCCACACATCAATAACTATTAGTGTTATCTAGTTTATCCAAAATGTATTGAAATGTTCGTTACGTAGTAAGTTTTAAATGTGGCAATTATACTCTAGTCTAGTGGTTATATTTAAGGATTTCGTATTAGGCGGCAGAAAACAAAATTGCATATTTGGATGTTCCGAAACAGGATGGCCAGGCGCATTGTCTATAACCAATAGAACTTTAAATTCGAGATTTTTTCCCTTCTAATAACTTAACTTTATCTTCTGGATCAAAACATTTATAGAACCATTCACTAAAAAATTCTTTTATAGCCCAGGCACTTTTGTTTGCCATCAACTGGCAATTATTCAAATCTACACCTTTCATTGAGAGTGGTCTTAGGGATCGATTGATGAGCAGCGGCTTTAACATACGATTTCCTGAAGCGTTGCTGCAAAATAGAAAGGTCACACGATCCTTAGGTGCTTTCAAGCCACCAACAGTTTTTTTGTGTTTTTGCTACGTAGGTTCTACTCGACATTTTTTTCCAAAAAAGACCAGTTTCATCCGCATTCCAAACTTGATTAGGAGGGTATCCACCATCATTCAATGGTTTTGGACAAAACTCTTTAGCAGCCGACTCATCTGCAAGTGGAACTTCACCTTTTATCTTTACAGTATGAAACGCGTGTCTTTGAAGAAATCCTGCAAGTCAACATGTACTTGCAGAAAATTCATAATTTTTGTTTAACTCAGCTGGTGTGATTGGTTCCATTCCTTGTGTCTGGTTATATATTCATAATGCCATCGGTTTGATGGTATTTCCGTATAGAGGTATTCTTTTTTGTGAGTTATCTTCTGTCCACATTACTAGTGCCTTTTCCATTTACACCTTTACGATATCTCTCGTGTACGATGACGACTTAGCGCTCAATTTTGTTCCAGAAAGCAACAGATTTTCTAATAGCATTTTCATTTTTCTTGATGGTTCTTACGGTAGCTTCGTTCAAACCAAAATACTTACCTTTGGATGTTGAACCTTCTCCATTGCAAGACAATCTAATATTCTGATCTTAGTATCCAAAGAGATAGCTTTCCTTTTCTGCTTTTATATAATAGTTGAATTATCCGACATCGTGGTAACCTTACGAAAAAATTTTGAATTATAGTTAATAAATCAGATGATGAAAAATTTTAAATTACATATCAGCACATTTTAATAAATTTATATTACGCACACAAAACTTCAAAAAACAAAGCAAATTTTTTTTTCGATTTCATCTATTAGACATCTAAACACGTCTAACTATAAATACGAAATGGGAGACCAAGACTAACATATGTATTGAAGATAAAATTGAGTGGAATTCCCGGAACTCAATGTTGCCACTTTATTCCGAATGAAGTAGGTTTTGTACAATTTTTCCATAAAATAGAGAAAAAAAGCAGAGAAAACATGTTGTGTAGTTATACTAGTGTTGTTTTTATTTTGGATATTTTAGTGCACAAAATATGTATCTATAGTACATTTTCAAGGTTAAAACTGCTTCGAAAAATATGACCATAAAAGCGGCATTTTTATTATAAATGTAAATTCTAGGAATTTTTTCTTGAATAGGAATATTATTTCAGAATTAAATTCAAATGGAGATTTTGAAAAAGGCGCTGTTTGAACGGTGTTAGATCAAAATAAATCGTGTAAATAGAGAATTGGAATTTTTTTCTAAACCGTGTTAAATCAAAATCGTGTAAAAAATCCGTGTGAAAACAAAAATGGGTGTATTTCGAAAAGATCACAATTAGGTAGAAATTTCCAAAATTTCTTTAAAATAGAATCTTCTAAAAGAATGGTCTCCTTGGCTTGAACAGACCCTTAAGACTTAATTCAGTAATATTCTTTCCCTTTAGACTGTTTATTAATTGTCTACTTTGGTTTTCGTAGTGTTCACAATTAAGAAGCACGTGTGATACTGTTTCTTTCACACTACAATGAACACAGTTCGGAGAATTTACTTTTTTCATTTTGAATAAGTAATCGTTTAATAAATTTGAGTCCGTTCTGAGCCTGGTGATACAGATTAAGTTCCTTCTGATCATACCAAAGTTTCGAAAGGGAGAAATCAGATTCACAGTTGTGCTTCAATGATTGGATCTCTCAGATACCTGAATACCTGAAAATGATGTTGAAATGCTTCGTTTAATCTTTTCTTGAATCTAATTCTTGAATCTTTCTTAATCTTTTCTTGAATCTAATTTCTTGATCTAAATTCTTGAATCGTGTATTCCCCATGTAGGAGTAGAAATAAAACTTTCTGTGTACTTTTTATTAATAACATTTCTTTATCTTTTTATTAATATCAATTATTAAAAATCTTGAAAGTGAATTCTGAAGAGAAAAAAAATTCCAAAAACTTTATGTCTGAGTTAATCAAACGAAGTAGCATACTCTTATATAAATCCTTATTCTTGAAACAATGAAAAAATTACAGTTTGGTTATCTCAATGCACAGAAGTATAAAGTGAAATAAAAGTAATCCTATAATTCCAAGTTTCGAAATTTTGGTGTTCAACGATTCGCATAGTAGGATGCTAAAGGCATAATGTCCTTTGTTCTTCAAAAGTTGACATTTGAATTTCATTATAGATCCTGAGACGTCTTCTGTTCCTCCCTAGTTCGTGGTAACTTTCAGCGTGGAGTCAGGGAGGCAAATATTAATATATCCCTCATCGATATGCTTTATGGGGAGCTGTTCAATAGATGTTAAAAACAGATTCATAATTCTAATGAAGGGTTACAAATTTATTGTCAATTTTAGTGCTAGATTTAAAAATGGTATTTACTTGGTGAAGCATGTGAGGTCAGTGAAATAATTGCTCAGTATTCATCATTGATATTTCTTTTAAATTAGAAATCAAAGACTCAAACACTCCGAATAATAACTCAAATTCAATAATGACCTCTATTTGCACTTGGAATAATTATCTGTTTTTTACCTAAGAATCATTCATATTTCAATTGCATTTTATGTTCTAATATTTCAACAAATGATAATTAGATATTATCCAATGATGCATGTTGTTAAGATATTGATAAATTTCGTGAATTTCGCTTCAATTATATTACAGATAGAATTTCCACTGTAATTTTTCAAAATATTTAATACATATAAAAGCGCCTTTCTAATTTAAATAATCCCTCAGTCTAATTGAACACATGCATTCAAGTATGTTCCTGCGCATGCGGGAATTAAATACCGATACAATGAAACATGGTTATTTTCGAAATTCAAGTGATGGTAAACAGTCGAATTCAAAATTCAAGAAAACAATACAATCATCTATTAAACAAAAACACATTTTAAAATACAAAAGTTTCCCGAAGAAGGTTCAATGAATAGCATTTAGTGTTACAAAAGATAAGTAAATTTTATTTTATGCCTTATAGGAATTTATAATATTATTTGAATCTTCTCAGTCATCCATAACTTCGAATTTCACTGTTAAAGAATACAAAGATAAATAAAATAAAGAAAAATTTATATTTACTTGAAAGCGAGCATTATATATTTCCAATCTGGTCTTCAAATTGCTGGTAGACATACATTGAATGAATTGCTATATATGTACCAATCCTCGGCGATGATGTAAATCAACGGCTAACACATGAAGTCCGAGACCACTCCCTTTTCTGGTGCGAGGCTTTAGTTCCTTTCGAAGTGGGTATTCTCTACCTAAAGGGAACGGAAGAGGACGGTCGACAGTCTTTTTTTCCTGCCCTGCTGAGGAGTAGTCAAGTTCACAAGATCCTAGTGCTAACCACTGTCCTGGCTTACGACTTTGAGGTTTGTTACGGATCAGCTAAACGTAATGCCGCATTGCGCCTCTATGAAAAAAAAATATACATCTTTGGTTCGGTTGGGTTGTTTTACCTCTGAGCGGCACTTTTTTTGCACACCATGGATTAAATGGCCAGGTCACAAGGACCCCGAAGGCTCAGGGAACGATGAGGAAGGGGACACACTAGAGCAACATCTTTGATAGTTCATCAGTTTAAAATATTAGTTGTCCACATACTTTGAATTAGATAGTTTTACCCCAGAGAGCCACTTTATTCAACACAATTGGCTAAATGGCCAGATCACAAGGATCCGAAGGACTCAGAGAAGGTTGGGAGAAGGGCACTCACTGAGAGTGTTAAGAAACAGATGGTAGCTTCCCGTCAAGGCCATCCATCGTGTTCTTTAACGTTCTCAGGATATGGTCTCACGCACAGAGAGCCAGTGTTTCAAGTCCCATCCGATGGACGGCGGTCTTTCCAAGATCATCGGTGTCCCCTATATTGACCAAGGCAAGGATTTTTGACGCGACAAATTTCAACGTTGGCCTACGTGGGATTCGAAACAAGGAACTAAATAATTGCGAGCCAGACGGGCATACCACTGAGCCCTACCCCATCGCTGTAAACGTACTACAAAATAAAAAAAATTCAACAACAGAATCGAATTCAGCATAAAATAAACTATTTTTATTCAGGAACCAAAAACCTCGTTTTTCAGTGTAATATATAAATTTTAAAAAGTGAAACAGGATAAGCTCAGAAATGTAACACTGTCTACTTAATTCAAAAGATAAAAATTTAAAAAAATGCACGGTTTGGTTAAATATCTTAGTGCAATATTTTAAAGCTATGCTGGTTATTATTATTTTTCTATTTATTAATGCCCCGCAAGATGGAGAGTACCGGAGAAAAACTTAGACTGCGGACACTGTTACAAATGCAAAGGCCGATGTCTGTCTTATAGGATGTTAAGCGGTGGTTTCGTGTGCACGGAAGAAGAACATTGTGCATATGACCTTGACGGGAGACTTACATCTCTCCTAAGAGCTATCCAGTGGATTTCCTTCATTGAACTTTCTCTGACCACTTGGGTCCTTCTGACCTGGTCAATTTTCAAGTTAAGTGCAAAAAACGTGTCACTCAGAGGTTAAACAGCCCAACCCTGACTCCGAGGGGGGTGGGAGTGAGTGCAAGCCCCCTCGATACATCAGGCCTGGACAACGCCGTAACAGAAGTAGTTTTAAAATAATGCAAAATGCCACAGAGGTCTGACAGGAGCCTGTCAGTTTATATGCCACAGTAGAAGATCTGAGAGGATGGCAGAACCTCAGCAGAAAAACGACACACACATCCATGCCTAAATCCGGGGCTCGAACCCAGGTCCCTTAGATCAGTAGCCAAGCGTGCTAACCACTCGGCCACGGGACGGCTTGTTTAATATTTAGAGAAATATATAATTAATAAATTATATTGTTTTACGTGATTTAAAATTTAAATAACTGAAATAATATTTTTTGCATAAGTCACATATTTATGACTTATTTTTGTTCACTAATATCCAGGCCTTGTTTGTCAAGGTGACCTTGGTGAAGGTGAGGGGTATTTCAAACTTATTTTGTTTTAAAAGGTAAAATGAAAATTCTTTTTATGGTGAATAAGTGTTAATGAAATATTATTTTCATTTTAGCATTCATCCATTAGTTCGAATGTACACCGTTAAAGGATGATAATGTCTGGTAAGAAAAAAAATCGAACTTCATTTTTTTTGTAACGATGAGGCTTTTACATCACAGGCAATTTTATTAGATTTCTCACATTGATTATAGAAACAAATTATGATTGTGTACGACAGGGAGGGTCAAATCTTTGGACTCTGTAATCGACTTTGAAGACAGAAAATAACAAATAAAATAAAATAATTTTTCTAGAATTGCACAATTATACTAGAATTACACTTTATTAAAAAAAATCCATTAAATGTAGCTGCAAATTCACTCACAGACACTAAGGGCTTCTTCACACTCAGCGCTCGCCGCGTAGCAAAGGCGCTTTGACGTCACTCGCCGCTCCGCAAGCGACGACTGTAGCCTTCACACTTAACGCGTGGTCTGCAACAAAGAACTAAGCTCATTGTTTCTCGCTGCAAACAACCTGGAACGCGTGTTTTATTTTCTCTGCGAGATCTACCGCGCTTTCTGACATTACTTTCACTTTATTTTAAACATCATATCCAGGAAAAGAACTTTTCAAATGTAAAGGTTGTAATGGTGCTCTCTAACGATGGCAATTTTTGAAAATGCAAGACATCTGTGGCAAGCAGCTGCTTGAAGAGGTATTTATTTTTATTTTTTTATTTTAAAATCCAAGAGGCTCTCTGTATCATTCTAGTTGTATTTTGTTAATGAATCATTAACCACTCTTTTTGATATGAGCAATCCATCAAATCGTTGGGAAAAACATATAATAAAGGTAAAAGATGAAACCAGATCACTCTTATTTTTCCATAATATTATTCTCTAGTACTTTCTTAAACATTTATATACACATATATTCCATCTCATAAAACTTCAATTCAATAATATTTTTCTAACATCATAAAACAGGTGAAAGTAGAATATACTGGTTTAATAACAATTTTTACCTGACAGGATGTCACACTTATATTAAATATAACGATCATCACATAGAAATTCACCTGAAACATTGCTCAGATGTGAAGCTATTGATTCCCACACATTTTGTTTCATTCCTCGATCCCTATAATTTCGATGCGTCTTGTCATAAAGACAAGGGCAATCGCACACTAAAATTAAAAGTTTGTGGTCGTCCATCTCGCCAACGCACCTAATAACGAATGCAAAGAAATGCTCACTTTCGCCCAGCTGTTCTAACTACGTCATTCGTCAGCGGCTATTTTATTGGCTCTTGCTTGCGGTCGCTTGCATACCGCGCGGCGAAAGTAGAAATATAACCTAAGACTTTTAACATAGTAGTGGCAGTGACCAGTGCGTTCACATTAGTGTCAGCTGATAACCAGCTGTGGCAGCTATGCGATCGACCAAGCAGTTGAATGTGATCGACTGTTTGACCACTTAAGGTGTAAAACAATCGACATCATGCTTTTAATGCGTCTTTTATATCCATGAGCTCTAAGAAGGGTTTTCCTTTACTTTAGCTGTTCCTATCATGACTAATAGCCTTGAAACTATGGATTTCTGATTATCTTAAAATGCGATTTATTCCATAATTGGTTGAAATTAATTTCGTTAAATTTCTTTATTTAAAGGGGCAAAATTTACAGACATTTAGGCGAAGTACTTTCAATTTAATAGAAATTACGTACATGTATTGAAAATTTAGAAATCGAAAGTCAGAATTCACTGATAATCGAATAAGATAATATTCTTCGATATTTATTCACTGATAATCGAATTCATTGAATAAGTGTTTTGTTCACTGCAACACAAACCTCATACAGGTTGAAAACATCTTGAAGGGAAATTGCTAGAGTTACTCTTGAAAACATTTCCGGATTTTAAATTTGATTTGAATTTATATAAAGACAACAAATTTCAACATATAGTTAAATCTGCAATGATATATTGTACTATAAGACGTATTTATTTATTTTTGTTATTCTTACTTTAAAAACATTTGTTTTCAATTTCGTACTGTATTTAACAACCACTCCGAACATAATTGATGAATTTATGAGAATTATGTTATTCTCATAAAGTAGTATTAAGTGTGAGGTTTTAACTTTGACCAAAAAAACAATCTGGGGAACTTTCAGCGAAAGCGGAGATAATTGTTGATTAAAACAGAATGATGGCATCAATAAATAAAAGAAAAATCCTAATTCGAGAACTAATGTAAACGAACAGCTCTTTGGGTATTGGCAAAACTGCCGTTTGTCCGATGGGATGTTAAGACCATCCCGTGTGCGTGTTGCCCCTTGTACAGTCATACCCTGTGCATGTTAAAGAACACCCTGGATGGCTTGAGAGGAGACTACCATCCGTCTCCTCAAAGTTGTCTATTGAGTACCCTTCCCCAACCTTCTCTGAGCCCTCCGCGTCCTTGTGACCTGGATATTTAACCCATTTTTTGTGAAAAAAAAGTCCCGCCCAGTGGAGAAGCAATCCAAAACAACGCTAGATCAGGGCCTACCTGAAGGTATATACCTTCAGGTAGGCCATGATCTGCCGTTCATCAGGATGACTTTTGAGTTTGAGTCTTCTCGACCACCTTAATCAAATTTGAAGGTATTTAGAACATTTGAATGGCATCAGTGCTTTCAAATTATCGTCTGCTGACCGGCTTTAGCGCTCATTTCTGACGGAAAAAAAATGATATACAGATATATTTCTGAATAAAAAAAATTATAATGATGATGTAAAAAAATGATGAAAAAAGTAGACGAAAAATTTCATTGTTGCTGTTGAAGAGAACAGCGCCAAGAGACACTTTTTAGAGTGCTCAGAGGCGCCGGTTCCCAATGCCTGCTCTAATATATTGCCCGCGGTACCGTCCTACTGCTGTTTGTAAGTTATCGGGTATATTTTACAACAGTTGATTAATTATCATATCGATTGCCACACTTTAGAAACTGCGTGACCTGAAATTGTTCATCTTTCATTTAATTACCATTTTTTTACTTCCACGAGAAGTTGAGTTTGCTGTAAATAATTTCGTTCCTATGCTATTGCATTGTTAAGTTAAAGCAGCTTCATTCTTGCGAATGGGAAATCTAAAGCCGTATATGTATAATATTAAACTGAAAATAGGCAAATTAGACTACCAGTTTATCGACATTGATGCTTTGACTCAACAGTTTGTTTCTGATGAAGATTTCTTGAACCTTTTTCCTCATAGCTATCAAGGAAAATTGATCACACTTTCGTAACCTTTAATTACTTGCCATTCCTTTCCTGGAATATGGAAAATCAGACTCGAATCAATCACTTTGAGAGACATATATGGTGAAAAATTCACTTGCAGTCTCGTCATTAGATTTTAAACTTTACATGTAAATAATTGTAAGCAGCTTTACACAGGATTTTGTTTCGGTGAATCTGTTTCGGGGGGGGGGAGTGAAAATTTAGATTCCAGCAGTTCCGAGAAATTATTAATTAATTTATTTTTATTTATTCATTCATTATATTTTGGAGGCGGTCAAATCACTCAATTTAGTTTGGGAATAAAAAATTTTAATTTCGGGGACGTTTCGACAATTTTTTGTTTGGAGGGGTGGTCTCTCCGAAATCACCCCTTTAAATACCTCTCTGGTTTTCTGATTTTACTCTCTACATTATTTTGAATATTATATTATGCATTTCATTTTTTTAAGGAAAAATATTTTATTTTAAAATAAAGAATACTAAACTCTAGTAATGTGACAACCTAAATTAAACGTGGTACGAGGAAGGAAAAACAAAATGTGTAACTTAGGTTTCCCATGCATTTCAGGGTAAGGTCAACTATCAAAGTTAAATTCGCTTCCATCTAATGCTAAAAATAATGTCGATAAATAGTACAGCCGCTAATTTTTCTACAAAAGGAAGTACATTTTCATGTGATTTAATATCGGAACAAAAAAGTAAGTAAGCGGAATAAAAACGCAAAAACGAAATGCAAAGTTCAATGCGAACGAGTCTAGTGGCGTTTGCGGGTACCGGAGCAAGTGGATCAATGACGGCCGAGGATCAGCTCACTGTCATGACCACTCTTTCTCATCAGCCTAGTCGTTGTGTCGATACTCCTCGTGCCTGTAGAGGGGAGGGCTATATTTGGCAGCTGCGTGGACATTGGTCTCTAAACTTCGTTATAATGCAGTCAATGTCAATTTCATTCATACTGTTTGCGATCCATGGCATTGTTCACTATAGCGCCTGCTGAATTTTGCTAGCACGCTAGAGAACATCTCATGTTTTAGGAGCGTCCCTTTCCATTCGCACAATTGTTTGTTGATACGTCTTATTATTCTGTTGTTTTTCCTCTGCCTTCGACGTCTTTACAAACATTTTTATATTGGTCAATAGGGTCAACGGTTGTCTCAGCTGCGCCCTGTTTATCTGTTGCTCATCACAAGTGTATTGATGATGGCCACAACCATGGCCAATGGAATCGTACCCTGCACACCTAAAGTTGCTAAGCAGCATGAGCTTGAGTGCAAAACAACTATTCTACATTGTTGTTAGGTTGTCTTTTTCCATTTGTTTAATTAATTGTGGAGCAAGAAAGTGAATCTGGGAATATGCAAAGGCGTCGGTATAAAGTTTCCAGGTGGGGGAAAGATTGCTTCAGGGTGAGAGGTAAAAAAGAAGAATTGTTGAAAAATACAGAAATTTTTATGTCGAAGCTTTCATAGATGAGTGCAATTGCAAACAAGCAATCATCATACATCACACTAAAATAAAATTAAGGATGTCCGAAGACGAAACGATAGGAAGTTAACTTGTGATTCAAAATTCATGTAAAAAATGTTTTCCGTAATAATAAAAAAAATGTTACATATGTAAAAAATCTGTTGAAAATAAACGAAAACGTGGAAAAAATTGATTTTCGTGAGGAGAAAATAGAAAATATTAATTCTTGACACATATGATACAATTTTACATTAATTAATTTTTAAAAGTTTCCAAGGGGATTTACCAAGGGCAATTCCTCCATACCACCACTGCCGACGTCCATGCATACAATCACGCATATACATCGATATCAAATTTAGAAAATTGTTTTGAGTCGGGTGGATAAGAACTCACGATACCTGTACAAGAAAAACAATTCTCTGTCACTTGAAGGCATTGTCTTCCTCGCTTCCAAATAACACCCGAAGTCAGCGGCAATACCTAAGTGAGTTGAACGTAAGGGTTATAACCGTCGCCCTTGAAGAGTTGAATATTTCTAAGGCGGTCCCTTATAAACAGACTCGAACATATCCCCTTCAAAACTTTTACTGTAAACTTCTTCTGGTAATGTACAACTCGAGTGCAAAAAATCATTCTTATGCAGTGATATCAATCTCAGATAAGAACTGTTTGGAACCAGGCATGATACTAACCACGACATTATGATATCGTGCAGATAGCTCCATCCAGGTGAATACAATTTTCCTCTGAATCTAGCAATGATGATTTAGTTATTTCCTGACCTTTCAATTCCGTTAATGACAATTGAAGAACTAAGCTAAAAGAACTGGCTTTTGGTGAAGCGAGAACAAGACCAACGAAATTTACAAACTTCGTATTATATTCGAAATATATATTACTACCTGTTTCGGAGTACTAGCTGGAGGCAGAGAGATACTTTACTTAAAATATGAATTTTCTCAGGTAAGATGAAAAAAGAAACCTCGCATTTTCCGCAAACATTACTTGAATTATTTATATTCTTTTTGTTTCAAAAATCGTAACCATTTTGAAATCACATTTCTGTGTTTATTAGTAGAGTAAAATTCACATTCGTATATTTTTATTGAATATCGTTTATTATATATATATTTAAAACATATTGTAAATTATTGCGCTGGATATTAATAATTGATGGAATTTTAAACACATAAACATTTTGGTCATTATTAATATGAATATTAACAACTATCAGAATTAGTTTTTTCTAAAATGGACTCTGTGTATTATGCTGTTTCTCAACTCGTGGAAAGTGAAGGTCGTCCATGTTGGCTGCGATGTCTTCAAAACAAATTTTAAGAATTCAGAGATAATCATTACACATTTTTTGAAATTCTAAATAAAATTATTACGATGTGTCTCAATGTTTCTTTAGGTTGTTCGCAAAGATGTTTAACGTAACTATTCTTTTCCCCTTTCGTAATTAAAACTTATTCATAATAAAATTAATGCATTATTTATAGGCAAAATATTATAAATGATTAATATAAAACCAAAATGCATACGTTACGTAAAAATATTATATTTTATTTTATCGCATAGTACTAATATTCTTTGATAAATTGTCAGTGGGACAGTTTTAAAAAGGTTGAGAACCACTGTTTATGACACTTTTGTATTAGATGCAATAATGATATCATTGGTATATTCAGGAGACTGCCTTAAGAAAGCACCATTCAAGTACTTGGGAAGATTGTAGACTTTCAATAATATCCACAAACCTAAACCCTTGTGAACACCACTGCACATTATTATTTTGCACTCTATGCCTTTTTGTTGTGGGACGTTTGTTTTATCGAAATATGTTTTGCGCATTTCATTATATTTTCTCATGCTTTATTTGACTAAGCATTTTAACTTCAAGCTATAACAAGCAAACGACCTTTAAAGGTATAATAATGGTTATGATCAATTTCACTTCTTTTAATCGTCTATAAAAATATCGGTATTCATAGAGATACGACTTTTCACATTAGTTGGGATAGTTTATCTATAGCAGAGATTCTGAAACTGTGAAACACAAGGCTGTGAATGTTTTATTTTTAATTATTAATTTGTTAACAAGAGGGCTGATGATAAATTAGAGGTGGGGAAGCAAGAGGGTTTTTCATAATCCAAAAGGATGCTGTATTGCCGAAATGTGTAGTAGTCCCTGATCTATAGGATTTGAGAGCAAAACTTCTAACTCATAAAGCTTGAGAAAAGCTTTTATTGCAAATATTACACAAAAAACATTTACATTCCAGTGGAATGCCTATAAAGATTACTTTTAAAAATTAAACTACCTGCACTAATTTTAAGAAAAACATTGCTATATTTTAAATTGTAAATTATTTTTCAAATACACATCACAACCATGAGGTGTTCCTTTTCCACTATGTTAAAATAAATTTCAATGTTACATTTATTATCAAAAGGTTCATGAGAAACATATAGAAATGAAGCATTTACTCGATTATGTCAGAATGTCTTTTCAGATGTAATGAGAAAAAACTTACAAACAGGCATGAGGCTTCTTATACCTGTGTGCTAAAAATGGTTTTTTAGATTTGATGTGTGAGAAAACCCATTATTGCAAATATCAAATTCACAAGGCTTTATGTATGTGTTAAATGGTGGCTTATCAGAGTCAATATCTGAGAATGGCTTTTTGGCAGACAAAAAATAACTGGCTTTTAGGGAATCCAGTTTCGAGTTTGTGCTGGAGGCTTTCGTTTTCTGTGCATTAAATGATTTTTCAGAATTGATATAAAAATTTTTTATTCAAAACAACATATGCATGATGATTGTCTTTTTGGTATGTTAAGAGATGTCATTACAGATTTAATAACTTCGAAAGTTTTATTTAAAACACGACAGTAATAAAGATTTTCCTTTGTATGCACAAAAAGATGGCCTCTCAGAGTTCATGTCTGAGAAAAAGACTTTATGACAGACATCACACACGAGGCTTCTCTTTCCTATGTGTTAAAAATGGCTTTTCACAGTTGATTTTTTCAAAAAACCCTTATAGGAAGATCACATACACGAGGCTTCTCTTTTGTGTGTTAAAAGGTGGCTTTTCAGAGACGTCTGATAGTGTGCGTTAAAAGATGGTTTTCCCAAGTGGATCTCTGAGAAAAGGCTTTATGGTAGACATTGCATAGATGAGGCTTCTTTTGTGTGCAATAAAAGATGATTTTTCAGAGACGATGTCCGAGAAAAGGCTTTATGGCAGACTTCGCATACACGAGGTTTCTCTTTTGTGTGCGTTAAAAGATGGTTTTTCAGACACGATGTCTGAGAAAAGGCTTTATGGCAGACATCACATGCATCAGGCTTCTCTTTTGTGTGCGTTAAAAGATGGCTTTTCAGATGCGCTATCTGAGAAAAGGCTTTATGGCAGACATCACATGCATGAGGCTTCTCTTTTGTGTGCGTTAAAAGATGGCTTTTCAGATGCGCTCTCTGAGAAAAGGCTTTATGGCAGACATCACATGCATGAGGCTTCTCTTTTGTGTGTGTTAAAAGATGGCTTTTCAGATGCGCTATCTGAGAAAAGGCTTTATGGCAGACATCACATGCATGAGGCTTCTCTTTAGTGTGCGTTAAAAGATGGTTTTTCAGAGATGATGTCTGAGAAAAGGCTTTATGGCAGACATCACATGCACGAGGCTTCTCTTTTGTGTGCGTTAAAAGATGGCTTTTCAGATGCGATGTCTGAGAAAAGGCTTTATGGCAGACATCACAGGCACGAGGCTTCTCTTTTGTGTGCGTTAAAAGATGGCTTTTCAGATGCGATGTCTGAGAAAAGGCTTTTTGGCAGACATAACATGCATGAGGCTTCTCTTTAGTGTGCATTAAAAGATGGCTTTTCAGATGCGCTGTCAGAGAAAAGGCTTTATGGCAGACATCACATGCATGAGGCTTCTCTTTAGTGTGCGTTAAAATATGGTTTTTCAGAGATGTTTTCTGAGAAAAGGCTTTATGGCAGACATCACATGCATGAGGCTTCTCTTTTGTGTGTGTTAAAAGATGGCGTCTCAGGGTCGATGTCTGAGAAAAGGCTTTATGGCACACATCACATGCATGAGGCTTCTCTTTTGTGTGCGTTAAAAGATGGCTTTTCAGATGCGCTGTCAGAGAAAAGACTTTATGGCAGACATCACATGCATGAGGCTTCTCTTTAGTGTGCGTTAAAAGATGGTTTTTCAGAGATGTTGTCTGAGAAAAGGCTTTATGGCACACATCGCATACATGAGGCTTCTCTTTTGTGTGCGTTAAAAGATGGCTTTTCAGATGCGATGTCTGAGAAAAGGCTTTATGGCAGACATCACATGCATGAGGCTTCTCTTTTGTGTGCGTTAAAAGATGGCGTCTCAGGGTCGATGTCTGAGAAAAGGCTTTATGGCACACGTCACATGCATGAGGCTTCTCCTTAGTGTGCGTTAAAAGATGGCTTTTCAGATGCGCTGTCAGAGAAAAGGCTTTATGGCAGACATCACATGCATGAGGCTTCTCTTTTGTGTGCGTTAAAAGATGGCTTTTCAGATGCGATGTCTGAGAAAAGGCTTTATGGCAGACATAACATGCATGAGGCTTCTCTTTAGTGTGCATTAAAAGGTGGTTTTTCAAAGACGATGTCCAAGAAAAGGCTTTATGGCAGACATAACATACATGATGCTTCTCTTTTGTATGCGTTAAAAGATGGCTTTTTCAGAGTTGATGTCCGAGAAAAGGCTTTTTGGCAGACATCACATACATTAGGTTTCTCTTTTGTGTATTTAAAAAGATGGCTTTTCAGAGACGATGTCTGAGAAAAGGCTTTATGGCAGACATCACATACATGATGCTTGTTTTTCATGTGCGTTAAAAGATGGCTTTTCAAATGAGATGTCTGAGAAAAGGCTCTATGGCAAACATTACATACACGAGGTTTCTCTTTTGTGTGCGTTAAAAGATGCCTTTTCAGATGCGATATCCGAGAAAAGGTTCTATGGCAGACATCACATACAGAAAGGTTCTCTTTTGTATGTGGTACAAGATGTCTTTTGGAATGGAATGTTTGGAAAAAGGTTTCATTAGAAGAATAATGCTTCCACTTTCTGTATGCAAAAATATGACTTTTGAGAGGCAATGACTTAGGAAAGTTTTTATTATGCACGCCATGGGTATGAGATTCCTCTTTTGTATCCATTAAGCAATACATTTTCAGATTTGGCGTTTCAGCAAGACGTTTATTGTAAATTTCACCAGAACAAAACTTCTCCCTTATATTTGTGAAATGACGGCTTTTCAAATGCGACTGGTTTTCAGCATATGGAGGAGGGTTGATTCTATTGTGAGTATAAAAATGTTTCTCATATACTTTTGTAGTTAGAGAATGACATCCATGGGCTTTTTCTCTAGTATGTTTCAGATGACTTTTATCAATAAACATTTTATAATCTGTCTTAGATTTTGTATCTCTTCCTCTAGCAGTCTTCTTTTTACAGATATCATTGCCATAATACTGTTTTTTATCAGCGGTGAATGAGAGTTTCGTCAGATGTCTTCGCCTAAGAAATATTTTCCGATAAGAATAACAAACATAGGAATATTTATTTCTTCTTTTCACCATTTTCTTTATAAAACTAAAATCCTTATCAGAAATTTTTTAGTTTTCGTGCGCACACTAAGTAATATTAATTACAGTACATAAAGAAATGTTTCTACAGGAATACTAAAGCTCTCTTCGATATATCTTGTTTGCAGCATATTAGTGTTTATTACATGTAGAGTTGTTACAAAATATCTCTACGAATGGTATATTCATCCTATGCATTATTGCCTACTTTTTAAAAAAATGATTTTACTACAAATAAGACATATTTATCCCATAGGAATAAAAACCTTAGTATGATATTATGGATTATGAGTTTGTGGGAAATAATACACTTCTTACACCATTAAAAATTTTGAATTTCTTGGCTAATCATTCCATCGCAATATATTCATTGCAACAGCAATGTGAAAGTGCAGAAGTACATGTTCTAAGATGAAGAACGAATCTTCACAATGAAGACAGCAAACTTCGTGGCACATCTTCTACCTAAGGACATAAAACAAGAAAACTGAAAGGAAAACTTATTATTTGGAATATATTTAATAAAGCGCTGAAATTATATTGTAAAGAAATCTTTAATCATGTCATTCCAATGAATGAGTGTCGTTTTCAACACTTCAAAATAACACAATATATTTAAAGCAAAAATAATATGTATACAGAGAATAACATATTAACGCCTCTGACGCATGTGGGAATCGGCCATATACCATATCCATATATATATATATTGCCTTATCCATATATATATTTCCGTTTCCATTATATATAGTGATGTTTAACGATATACATTGAAACCACCTAAATATTTGAAAAATGCGAATTATCATATTTTGTTTGTACCAATCGAAAGGAAAAAAAATGTTTTCCAATTATCCATTAAAATAAAATAATTGCGTGTGCCACCCACCCTGGACCTGCCCACCACCCAGGGGTCAATTCATTGTTGCCAATGGAAACTGTGGCTTTCACCAACATTTTATGTTTCAAGCCTAAATACATCAATAGCAATATTGCTTAAAAATTTGCAATTTTTGACATTTCCACCGTTTATAAAGCGGATTTATAGCTTTTGGGAAATTCGGAAAGTTCAAATCGTAATATTTCAGACATACCTTTCCAACCTAAAAAGAAGTTTTAATATATCCCTAAACACACACAATTATCTATTGAAATCAAACAAGCTGCATTGCATTTCCCTCTCCCCCCGAGTCACAGGGGTTAACCCATTTTTGCCTATGGCAAATTCGCGACTTTCACATTCCTCCACTAAAATTTCAAATTTCTGGCATAGCTAAATAGTTTGCAATATTTGTTTTAAAATTTCAAATTTTTCCACCATTAGAGAGGGTGGAAGAGACGGTCATGCAGACGACAAACGAAATAAAAATTTGATTAACTTTTTAAAAGTAACGATCTTCCAGGCATTAAGCAAAAACTAAAACTAAAACAAACAGATGTTGAAATGACTTGCTCTATTGATGTTCGTGTGAAAGGAAGATAGTAAGCCAGCAATTTTTTTGACTTCGTTAATCGGTGCCATAAAATTGTCTCATTATAGGAGATAATATGTGAATGTTATCCAACGCGTAAAAGGGCAATATAATAAAATGGATATTTAGATATCCCATAGAAATATAATCGCCACAAGCCTCAATTTGAGATATAACTTATTGTCGTCGACTACTTGAAATTTCCGTTGTGTTTTTCAGTGAGGAAGAAGGGTAGACGCGAAACTCGAGGTCCGCACATCACATGCTTTCATTTTCGGAGGTAAGAACGGGGAGGGTGGGAGAAGGGGTTACAGCCTATGATACTCTGAGCATGACAAGCTTTCATCTGGCACATGAGCGTCCACATCGATTAACTGTTGGGGAAGATACGGCGAAACCAATGATAAATGCAGTGGAACAACCGTTTCCAGAAACACTAACTGAGAAAGAAGAAATGAAAAGCAGTATGAAGATAGGTAGAAAGATGCACTATGTTCAAACGTTTGCATCTTTCGCATTATTGTGATCAGCATGGAAATATTACTAAAGCTTAGTATCGTTATTGAAATAAACACATGCTTTACGATGTTTCAAGTTTTTTATTCTTTGATGAATGTAGTCCAAATTGAATACAATAATAAAAGAAATCATTGAATATCTATTAATAGTTGTTTAAACAATTTGTATAAACAGAATAATTTCACAGATTTTTGTTTAATATTTAGCCACGTTTTGCGATAATGCACTATTAAAACTGTAGGTTAGTTTAAAGGTATACACTTGCATTGGTTAGATAAAAGATTATAAATACCTTTAGACACTCTTTAGGAATATTGACAAAATCCAGTTCTTCAGAGCAGAGTTGTTCAATAATGTGAAGTTTATAAATTAATATAATAATAAACCTGCAACTCCACATTTGGGAACAACTCTGCTCTGAAGACCCGAATTTTGGCAATATTCCAAAACAATGTCTAAAGATATTTATAAACCTTGTATCTAACGTATGCAGGGATATATCTTTAACTGCCCTACAGCATTAATTAATAGTGCATTGTCAGAAAGCTTGTCTGAATATCTATTAATACATTATTGTCGTAATGAGTAAATCAAATAGGTAGATAAAATAATTGAATTTAAATGCCTATTGTTTTTTTATGTCGAATTTTCATGCCTGAAGAACTCTTTCTATACGAGGGATAGCAGGGACAACAGGGGTGTTGAACCTTTTTTCACAGAGGAAATCTTTCAATAATGAAAGCAACATGTAAGCTCAATCATGCGAAAATAATGATGTACTTTTACACACTTAGTGGCCTAGAAGAAACTTATTTACGTGTCATGTTGCAGCCTCAATGTCACATTTTGTATTTGTAGACTTCTCCTTTCACCACATAACGTATCCAATTGCACGATCACCATGCGAAATGCCCCACATATCAGCCAGCATTATAACGATTGCCACTAAAAGGGCAGTATAATTTATCTTTGGTGGTATTCACAATAAATATATTAAGAAAATACCCCTTAAGCAACTGCTTGTCACAAAAGTCTGACTGAAGCCTGTCAGCATACGACCTCATAGAGAAGATTTGTAAGGACGACGAGACCTCGATAGAATATGCAGTTCACAATCGATCATGTCCCTTTTCTAAGTGCCCTAATTGTCACCTGCAATCCTCTATTAGACATGAACTCCGTAGACAAATAATGCAATCTGTTTTCCTCGTTATTCCTGCAGCCAGAAGGATAAATTATTTTTGTATAATTACATGGTAGCCATATTGCGGTGTTATTTTGATTTAAAATAATAAAAGTGCAATTAGAAATCAAGTACACGAAATCTTCGACAAAAATATTGCATTTTGTTATGAGAAAATGCAATATTACTACGATACAACTACGACATAACAAAAAGCAAAATTTATGCCTCTTAAATTCATTGTTCTCTTCTCAGTTTACATGCACTCTGTAACAAGACAAATCTATTTCCTCTAATGCTCGGGAGGCCAAAGTACGAAAATGTGTTCTGTGTGTTCCGTGTTAGAATTCAGTAATTTTTGAATACATTACAGGAAAAAAAATTCCGACGCTTGGAAGGATTAATGCCATTTTATTGAAACGCAGGCAGTTGTTACTATACACTGAAATGCACGATTGACATTCTGAAAAAGAAAGTATGGAAAATTACCACTTTACCGGGCAGGTAAAGTGGTATTATTAGTACGATGTTGAACCGCCCCGCACAGCAATGCATTCATGAAGATGGCAATGGCAGGAAAGGCTCTCGTACAGTACTATAATGTTCTCCTGACAGATAGAATGCTAAATAGCAAGAAGTCACTGTTCAATTTCAGCGACAGTTGTTGGCGCACGTCTTCGCTCTTGTTGGAGCTGTTGGCATCACGTTGCAGACGTGTTCAATAAGTGAAAGGTCCTGCGAGTGTGTTGGCTATGGTAGTTAGCTGAACGTTTTGCATGTGTAGATACTGCAGACTAATACGGGCAGTGTGGGGATGGGCATTATCTTGCTGGTAAAAGGTTTCATGCTGCTGAACAAATGGGATAGTCACTGGCTACAAAATGTAGGTAAACATATCGTTTGGCAGTTGGAGATTCCCTTATGATGACCAGTTCTGACCGAGATGTCCGACTAATAGCACCCCACACCAAGACAGCAGGTGCTGGAGCTGTGTAACAATGTAGCAGGCACTGGGTGGCGTTCCTTTCCTGTGGATGAATGCGAACACGTTGCCTATTGTCGTGCTGACCAAGGCAAAAACGAGATTCGTTACTAAACACCACGGAACTCCACTCTTCTTCGTTTCAGTTCTGTCTCAGGCGACACCACTGAAGACGTGCTTGCATATGGCCAGATGGGAGGTGCAAATGCAGTGCCAAACGATGTGCTCACAATGAAAACTGTAAAGGCCTAATGTTTACCTGGTAGGTATTCGATATGTTACCTGTTGCCAGTCCCTTTGCAGTTTCGTTGTAGTCGCGAATCTGTCACGCAATATCATGCATTGCAAATGGCAGCCCTGTCGCTGCGTGGTCGTACATTGTCTTCCACATCCTTGTTGGCGTGTTCTGAATCCTTCTTGAACCCACTGGCGCCATATGTGTATGATAGTGCTGGGATTGCGGCAAACAAGTTTGGCCTAATCTAAGTACGAGAAACCTGTTTTTCTAAGGCCGATGATTCTTCCACGCTCAAAATCTGTTAACTGTTGGAACGGCTGTCGACGTCTGCGTAAGGGCATCTTTAGTGGTTTTAAACAATTTCCACAACGTTTTGTCAACCAGGGAGATTTGGTTTCCTTTATCTTTTTTCTGACTGCTCTGCATCTGTGACGTCAACTCGCGCCTGTCCAATTGTTTGGATCGTCCTGCAAACCTAATCATTTCCATATACTACCGCCTCCCTAAATTTCGATACACTTGCATAACTTCTTGCAAGTAATGCATTTTTCTTCCTGTAGTGTATTTATTAATGCTCTAAACATATATACCTATCACTCGATTTATGCGGTAGATATGATCCACGAAATCACAGAGTAAATCGAAACCAACAACTTATGGAAAAATGGGCGATAGGTTTAAAAAATATCGCGCTCATCAAAAAAAACTGTTGAAAGTATTATTTATACATTTTTATTTCAAATTTCACTTCAAAATTAGTAATAATTATATATTCTCATATATTTCTTTCTGATTACGAAAAATACTCATCATTAATGTATACGTACACTATGTGGAAGTGAACGGAAGGGGAGGGCTGCCAGATTAGTGTGGCCTACTGATCTGGACAACTATGGCTACTTTTCTTTTTTTCTACCCTGCTGAGGAGTGGTCAACCACACAGGGTCCTGGTGCTGACCATATAAACCTACTGGACTGGACAGATATATGGCTCTGAGCTTGATTATGGATCCTGATTTTGCTGCACTGGTGGACTTCTGTGGAGGGAAAATCTTCCGCTGTGTTTTCTGTTTGTTTGTGGGATGACAGCCCCAAGTGAATAGATTCACAGGATATGTTTATCAGCTGGTGGA
The DNA here is from genome assembly GCA_038380435.1 of Ryuthela nishihirai. Classification (NCBI taxonomy): domain Eukaryota; kingdom Metazoa; phylum Arthropoda; class Arachnida; order Araneae; family Heptathelidae; genus Ryuthela; species Ryuthela nishihirai. Next base: position 57,442,080 of record JAWZYU010000026.1, read on the forward strand.
TAATCCTGAACAGAAGTCATCGCAGGCACCTGAACTCTTTGCTTCTATTGGCATCGTCAAATTCTGCGTTGGAGGAAATCTTCCAGTGTAGATGGCTTCAGCCTTTAGTAGTGGGGGAACGGGTCTTTGCCCCATGTCTGCGATTAGGGGGCTGTATCATATTGTCGGCATTCCCTCTCTCAATAAACATAGTTTCTTTAAACATCCCACTAACCATTTTCTCTCCATACGTAGTTCGAATGTGAGGACTCTGCACAGAGCTTTTTATCTTGAGGTCCTCACACAAGACTTCCACCATTATAATTTAGATATTCTTGGCTTGCAAGAGACCAGATGGACAGATAAAGGTCAGATTCTTAAAAATAATCTTAAATTTCTCTTTTCAGGGAGGGACGACAATAAGCATCACCAAGGCGTGGGTCTGCTTCTCAGCAGACACGCTAGCGATGCTCTTCTAGGATATGAGTGCATTAATGAAAGGTTTCTTACAGCAAAATTTCAGACAAGCGTTAAAGACTTGAATGTTATCTGCTGTTATGCTCCTACTGAGGATGCCGATGAGGATGAGAAGGATAGGTTTTATGAACAACTTCAGGATATTTTGAATTCTGTCAAGAAAGGAGATATTACCCTTGTTCTTGGTGACTTCAATGCCAAATTTGGTACTGACTCTGACCTTTGGGGAGGGGTGATTGGCCCTTTTGGTATTGGTTTTCCATACGTTGTAGGCAATGGCAATGGGCAACCTCCTACAGGTAAGTAAACTCAATGGATTCAGAATAACTATCACTTATTACAAACACCGCGACATACATAAGTACACATGGGTTTCACCTGATGGGCTGCATAAGAATATTATGATTGATTACATATTAATTAACAGCAAATGGGCTAGTTCTGTTAGGAATACCAGGGCATATAGGGGAGCTGAAATTGGATCTGACCATTACCTTGTTAAAAGTGTGTTGCAACTTAAACTTAAAAAGTGTTGTGCTAGGGTTAAAAAATTTACTTTTAATACTGAAGCTCTGAAAGATCCAGTTATAGCCAAAGTTTACCATGATAGGTTACTTAGTCATTATGACAGTCATGGTTTGCTTACTACTGAAGTTGAGGAAGAATGGGATCATTTTAAACAGGCTTTTTTGGACACTAACAGTACTCTTTTAGGAAAAAAGGAGCAGAAGAGGCAGAATTATCTGAGTGATAAGGCACTTGAGCTTATTTCGGAAAGAAAGAACTGCAGGAATGTCTTTAATCAATAACCTACTAGTCCTAATAGAAAGCATTACCGAGAACTTAATAAACGTGTAAAAGATCAGTTAGCTGCTGATAAGAATCTTTGGCTTGATGGTTTGGCTGACAAAGCCGAGGAAGCAGTTAGACAGCACAACAGCAGAGAGCTGTACCAGATAGTTAATGTTTTATGTGGTAGAAAACGGACAGGCATACAAGGATTGAAGGATAAACAAGGTAAGGTTATAGAAGGGGAGGATTATCTCATGGCTAGGTGGGCTGAGCATTTCAGTGATGTTCTAAACAATGTAGTTGGTTCTGCTCCCATTGTTTGCAGTGATGATGGATGCATTGGTGGCTTTAATGTTGGCCCTATAACACAATCTGAAGTTATTTTGGCTGTTTCTTAACTTAAACTACATAAATCCCCAGGGGTAGATGAAATTACTACGGAAATGCTTAGAGCTGGGAATGTTTCGGTTACCACTTGGATGACTGAAATTCTGGATATCTTTTATGATAAAGGCATGGTTCCTAAGGATTTTACCAGAGCTATTGTTATCCCTATTTTCAAAAAAGGTGATCGCAGTTCTTGTGATAACTATAGGGGTATCAGCCTACTCTCTGTTCCAGGGAAAGTTCTTTCCATGATTGTGCTTAATAGAATTAAGAATCTGGTTGACAGTCAATTGCGTGATGAGCAATGTGGATTCAGAAGTGGTAGGGGATGTGTGGATCAGATATTTTCACTTAGGCAGATTCTTGAGAAATGTTTAGAGTTTCAGAAACCTTTGGTTGCTAGCTTTGTTGATTTCAAAAAGGCTTTCGACTCTGTTGATCGTCATAATTTGTGGTTGACTGTGAGATCATATGGTATACCAGACAAGTTAGTTAACATAAAGAAAGCTCTCTATAATAACACTGAGTCGTGTGTGAGAGTTGGTAAGGCTTGTAGCAATTGGTTTAGCATTACTTCTGGTGTTCGACAAGGGTGCATTTTGTCTCCTTTTCTCTTTAGCTTGGTTATTGATTATGTTATGCAAAATTCACTTCAAGGGAAAGATTTTGGCCTTAAATGGGCTGGAGATACGAAACTTTCTGATTTAGATTATGCTGATGATTTAGCCCTTTTGGCAAATGATGTTGATGAGATGAACTCTTTCATTCGAGCTGTTGATGACACTGGTAGTAGAGTAGGTTTGGTTATAAACAGAGAGAAAACTAAAGTGATGAAAATTGGTTAAGCAGGCTGTGATTCAGTTAATCTGAATGGTTACAGTCTTCAGCAGGTGTCACAATTTAATTATCTTGGGAGCTATGTAACAGATAATGGTGATGTGCGGCATGAGATTAACAGACGAATAGGGATTGCTGCCGGGACTTTTAAGAATCTATGGAGAGTGTGGAGAAATAGGCGTATACACATAAAGACTAAAATTATACTGTATAATAGTTTGGTTCTTTCTAGGGTTAGTTATGGTAGTGAAACTTGGACACTTTGTAAACAAGATAACAGGAAACTAGATGCTTTTGATTCCAGATGCTTACGCAGTATCTTGGCCATTAGGTGGTTCAACTTTGTAACTAATGATGAGGTTAGACAAAGGAGTTTGCAACCTCCTTTAAGCAGCATATTGTGCAGAGAGAGACTCCGTTGGTTTGGCCATGTTGCCCGTATGAATAATTATAGATTGGCGAATAGGGTTATGAACAGTGTGCCTCAAGGCCTCAGAAAGAAGGGGAGACCTAGGATGCGGTGGGCAGACAATGTCAAACAGGACCTGGTTAGAATTGGTGTGCAGTGGCCAGATGCAGTAGATGTAGCTCAGGATAGACTTGCTTGGAGAACTAAATTGCACGGTCTGGTTGGACCTCCGTAGCCCATGGCTGCTTGAGGATGATGATGATGATGATGATGATGATGAATATAAATTAGAAATAAAGTACTTACGAATCATTTGTATATAATCTGTATAATAGTCTGCAAAGTTAAAAGTTGCTAAAAATGAGATAAATCGCGGTTTTTACTATTCCGAAAAACAGTCTAAAAATTAAGATCCCTCTGCCGGTTAAAAACAGACCATTTCATTTAGATGTCGCGAAACAGATTGCATTAAAATGGCAAGAATATAATATTAGCGAAAGAATATAAATAAAGCTCGTCACAAATGAATTTATTAATATATAAATTTATTCTTAAAAATAAACGATATCAATTGAAATCATTTAGTTGATTGTTAGATTTGTTATGATCGAATCATTGATATTCGAGCATTGTATTACAACATATCTGATATTTAAGCCCCCTCTCATCTTTCCTGGATATGCCACTGTTTTTAATGTTCACAATTTATCGCAGCTTTACTAATCCGTTACAACTATAATCTAGTGTTTTTTCGTAATGCGGACGTCGAATTCAGAACAACAACAGATTTTATTTATATGGCCAAAATCGGTTATTCCTGTGCGACAAGGTCCCCATAGACTTACAGTTTGACATTCAGGTCTAACAGAACAGTCCAGAATTGATCCGGTTTATCGTACTCGTGAGTGGAAGCCGCTTTGACTGTTCAGGCCAAGAACTTTCGGAATGGCAGAAGATAATGGCCTCCTGAACTGAAGTGTCATCTGATGTTCGTGGCGCTACCTGAAGGCCGATCCTCAGTTCGTCCAAGATTTCGTACCGTAAACATCGGTCTGGCCATCTCGTGGCCGAGTGGTTAGTGTGCTTGGCTACTGATTAGAGAGACCTGGGTTCGAGCCCTCGGTAATGGCATGGATGTTGCTCTTGTCTTTCTGCTGAAGTCAAGTCATCCTCAGAGACATACTACTATGGCATATAAACTGACAGCTTCCTGTCAGATCTCTGTGGTAAGCAGCTGCTTGAGGAGGTATTTATTCATTTTAAAACATCGGTCTTGTGTGCTGTTGCGTACATTCATTGATTTGTGTTTTTGAGTCTTGGTAGTAAATAATATTGAAAGTTTATCATGACAGAAGAAAACTAGAATAACGCATATTGTCTCTAGCGCATATGAGAATCTCGTTTTCAAAGGGAATAAAGTTTTTCTTCTTTACTGTTCCATTCTTTAATATTTTAATTTGAGCTAGTGGATGATGGCAAAAATGCAAATAATATTTTATTACTAATTATACAACATAAAAATATTCGTCTTTTAATTCATAAATTTAAAAAGCTGCGTTTCCCAACCTCTATGAGAAAAATAGGTAGATTATAGCTGACAATGGAATATCTCTTAAAAACTACCACTGATTCCTCAAATTTCTGTTCTATACATATCATTTGGGAAAACTCGATAACAACGCTGCCATCTCATATTAAGAGATTTGTAAATGTATATATATTAACACTAATAAGTATTTGAAAAAATGAGAATTTTATTTCTTAATAACAATCAAACTAAAAAGAGAGTTTTCAACTTATTATTTTCATTGTTTCCAATGGAAACTTCATGACGATAACATTTCACAACCATAATTTCATATTTCTATCATTAATACATTGTTGCAATATTTGTTTGCAATTTTTGCAAATTTGAACCTTTTTCACTATTAGAGGGCGCAATTATAGTGTTCCAAAGATTCCGAAAGTGTAAATCATAATATTTTATCAGTTCCAATTTAACCCTAAAAAGATTTTTTATATCTATATAAAAACAGTTATCTGCTAAAACAAAAAATCCCCCCCCTTCCTGGGTCTAAGAGGCCAATTCATTGTTGCCAATGGAAACGTCATAACGTTCACATTTCAAATTTTTTACCTCAAATACTATAAATTAAATAATGTTCGCAATATTTGCTTGAAAATTTGGAATTTGCAAATTTTTCCACCGTTAGAGGGGGGCAATTATAGTTTTAGGCAGATTTAAAAAGTGTGAATCGTAATATTTTATCAATTCTCATCTAAGGCAAAAAGAATTTTTCATTTATCTCTGAAAACAAACAATTATCTGCTAAAACTAAAATGGTGTGTGTCCCCCCCCCCACACTGGGTCTAAGGAACCAACTCATTGTTGCCAATGGAAACATAGTGACGTTCACATTCCACCACCAAAGTTTCAAATTTCTAGGATAAATATGTCGTATGCAATATTTGTTTGAAATTTTGAACTTTTTCCCCCACTAGAGCGCGTAATTATAGCTTTAGAGAGATTCTAAAGGTGCACATCGTAAAAATTTATCAATACCTATTCAACACAAAAAGAATTTTTAATTTTTGTCTGCAAACAAAAAAGTTCGATGTCTATAGACGGACAGACAGACGACAAAGTGAAACTATTATCTCATTTTCTTTGAAAACGAAAAAAAAATACGACGGGATGGCCGCAAAAATAGAAAGGAGTGGATCCTACTGTCAACGGATAAACTGCCACAAAACATAAATAATATGTGGAGCTCTTTTCAAAAAGAGGAGTACTGAATTCTAAAGTGTCCCGCATTACTGCAGACGACGTCTACGTACCAAAATTTTGTTACTACGATTATTTATTGTATGTGGTCGACCAGAATGTTCTTTTGAGTTCGTTATTCGGTATACAAGAAAGAGATAGTGAGGTAAGTGAAAGCAGAAACTAATAAGTTAATGATAATTCATTCATTCAAAAAAGTTTTAATTGTATATTACGTATTTAATTAGCACATCCCTCGCCAACATTTCGTGGGATGAAAATATATATTATATTATTCGGTAGTCTTATAATCGAACTCGGGTTCTATTATAGCTATAGACAGGAGAATGGTAAAAAAAAATGCGGTCTAGAACTGTAACTCGGTCCCATTAAAGATACAGGCCCTATTTTAGAATGCAATTCGATATTTCTCAAAAGAACCCAATACAGAAAATTTGGAACCGATTAGACAATTTTCTGGGAAGTTCTGGGTTCTCCAAATCTGTTAAAGTTTGTGAAATAAATTCTATTTTAAGTGGCGCTGATGGCAAACGACTTTCACTTTGACGACGACAAACATAGACAGCGGGAATACACTCAGAGCCCCTATAAAATATGGCTATTTGTTGTAGCTGCTTGATTATAAAAACGAGTTACTGCTTCATTTTCGTCTCCAGATATTTAGCATCGTTTTAATGACTATATCGTTTTCGTTTTAATGAATATTTTTCTGTTTTACAGATACTAATAATATACTGCGATTTGCTTTTTCCGATTCAGTATAAATTGAAATTACTATTACAGTGGTTATTAAAGTCGTAAAAATATAAACTACATTCTCTTTTATAGCGAGTATCCCATTATCGCTGAATTGATTTGTGTTCTTATAGTTATGTAGATGGTATTAGAACGAAAAAAGACTGAAATCCCCATATCAGGCAATAGTAATATTTCAAGTAATTCGGGTTATGATCAGAGGACAGGCTAAAAAACTAATCTCCCATTTTTGAGTTTTATATGCAGCTATTCACCATGCAGTTTATTGTCTTTTATCGTAATAAACATTTCATTAACTGTTTACCTGCGCACTATAAATATACGAGTAATTTTAATGTATAAAACTCCAATTTCTAAAAAGTTTAAATATATCTGAAAAGTTTAAATTAAGAATTACATTCATTTTCAACAGCTATTCCTTAACCGCATATATTTTGATTTCCTATTTTGGTCAATTAGACAAACTTTACAGCTTATTATATATAATTCATCAAGCCTCGCCATCCCTAAACCATTCACACCAAAGACACAAGGGAACTGAGCAAATGTCTTCATGTGAGCAACGTTTCCATTAGATCTCAGAGCAAAAAAAGTGACGACTGTGTACGGTTACCGGATGCCAGTGTTCCTAAAGGTTGTTGGGTTGGGTTGTTTTACCTCTGAGCGGCACTTTTTTGCACACCATGGGCTAAATGGCCAGGTCACATGGACCCCGTAGGCTCAGAGAAGGTTGGGGGAGGGGACCCACTGGAACAGCTGTTGGGAGACAGATGGTAGCCTCCCGTCAAGGCCATCCAGCGTGTTCTTTAACGTGCACGGGGTATGGCTCTCCCGCACACGGGGCCACGGCTTAACGTCCCATCCGACGGACGGCGGCCTTTCCTAGCCCATCGGTGTCCCCTACTGACCGTGGGCAGGGCGGGGAATTTTGCGGAGATAAATCTCAACGCTGACCCAGCTGGGACTCGAACCTGGGAACTACAGATTACGAGCCTGGCGCGCTACCGACTGCGCCACCCCCGCCCCTGTTCCTAAAGGAAGGCAAAAAAGCTAAAAATGGAGGACTAAGGAGGACAATGAAACAAAAATGGAGGACATGCTCTCAATATGTGAAATAAAATAATTTCCGCTTCCTACTATATTTTATTTCAGGTACCAACTAATAGTTGAGTCAGAAAAAGCATTAACACTTATTAAATATATTTTAAAAATATATGATTGACGAGTTTTATTCTTACTTGATAAGCAATCAAGAGTTATGTTGCAAGTGGTACAAAGTTAGTAGTTTATCTGCTGTTGCACAAGGTAAACTTTTTGTTTCTCTGAACTCTGACTGAGGTATTGGTCAGCATTAGCATCGATTTCTGTCTTAGTAGGTCATGCTCTTGAATGAGAAGGTTCCTATAAATTAAGAGTCTTTTATGTTGCAAAACAAATGCTTTCAACTTTCATAGTTCCATCTATCTGTTGGCGGAAGCAAAATTTTTCGCAGTTTTCTAAAACTCATACTTTTCCAATCTGGCATGTAAATTGAACATATTGAGATTACAGGAAATAGTAACTTTTACAGCATCAACAGGATTAATTTAGCATTCATGATTTGCATTTACAGTAAATTAGTTCAGGGTAATTTAAAAAATGAAATTCCAAAAAAAGTACTTTAATTTTAGTTTGAAACATGACTTAATATAAAATTGACATTTCAGGTTTCTTCAAAATTCTGGGAGGACGAGATGAAAATGAAGGACATGTGCTCCTTTTGAAGGACATGTGGTAACCCTAAGTCTGTAGAATTCTTAAGGTGTCAATTAAAATGACGGACCTTTCTTAAAATGATATGACCTTTCATCTATATTTGCCATCAGTTTTCCTTTATGACAAACAAGGCTCGTTTTTGTGGGAGTACGAGGGTATACGCAGCAGACCATTTCACTTATTTCATGGTTTATTAGTTACAGATTTTGGCAGAAGTGCAGTGTAAGATCCTCAGCCGCCATCTTGTTTCATTTCGCCGAGGTGGATAAAAGTCTGAATGGTTAAAGTAGTCCGTTCCACATCTACTTTGAGACGCGTATTGAGGACATATATATAATTCAAAGGATATATATTGAAGAAATATGCAACCCTACATAAAAGAAAAATCATGTTTCTGCACTGAAGAAAATTACGGAGAATAATTTCATAAAAACAAGATTTTATCGTTACAAAATGAACCCTCGTTTCGTACTTAAAAAAACTCGAAAATTAGAATTTATTAACAACTCTTATCGTTAAAAAATAACACCTTGTTCTTTACTGAAAAAAATGCCTCAAATAGTATAATCTCATCAAGAGATTTCAGTAAAAACGTTTATCGCTAAACAATGAAACCTCGTTTCGCACTTAAAAGTTAAGCCCTTAAAATAAATATCAAAATTTCCTTAATAACACTCATCGCTAAAGAATCAACTTAAGCCCCAAAAACAAATAATCTCATTAGAGAGAACTATCCTAAATAATACATATCAGTCAAAAACAATGGAACATGCGGATGGATATCATAATGCAACTCAACGTTACAGGTTTTCCTGGGGAAGGGTACACCATGGTGGATGATGACCCTACAATGCACTGTAGATCAGATTTTAAATATACAGTTGGTGATATTTCTGCTTACTCCATTTTCGACTGGACGACAATTCTACAGTAACAAAAGCATGGAACGAAATGGTGATATTCTACCTATGAAAAAAGACTGTGATTTACGGTCTGTTATTAAACTTCTCTTAGAGCGCTTTTATGATCTTTTTATGTTAAATGGTACTTTTTTGTTACTTTCCCAGTAAACTACATACATTAAAATACATGTTCAACCAGCTAAAATTTAACGTATTTCTATTCTCGTGGGCATTTACTCAACTACCAGCAACTCCTACAACATAATTGTTTTCTAGTAAAGAAACGCTGGTAAAAAACATGTCACTAAATATAAATGTTATTAATATTCAGAGAGGGAGAGATAAGTACAGACATTACTTTCCATATTTTAGGCTTATTAAAATTCCTAAGATTAAACTTCACACTAAACATGTCTGTTTTGAAAATCGATTACTCGTTCGAAACACTATAAAGATTACAAGATCATGAAAAGATAACTTCCAAGAATATTATACAATTCCTTCATGAGAATTAAAAGTTTCTAATAAAACATCTAACAAATTACACGTGATACTTTCAATATTAATAATATTACCTTGCAACTAGATGAAACATGGCTGCAAAATCTGAAATCGCTCGTTCAAATTCGAAAACCAGAAATTGTTAATTTTCAAATCGTTAAATGCAGTTGCCAGTTTTCAAATTTAAATATCACAATTTGCAATAAATCAAACTCGTTACCTATTTTCATAGGCCATTTGGGAATGTCAATGGATAAATCGGATTAAATATGGGATGCAATTTTCCTATTAATTGAAATTTTTAAGGCTTTTTCGCGAAGCTCTTGAAAAAGTAAGAGGCTGTATTTTAGCTCGTGTTATGTATTTCTCTGTGTCCTATTACTTATGGTGTCTTTTCTGAGGTTTTGTTCACGAGAATTACCGAGAGTATGGGAGGCAAAAGAGGTAAAAATACTAACGTTAATAATGAAATGAAAATAACCACAGGAATCCCGATAAAATCAACTGAAAAATCACAAATGAAAAAAATTAAATAAACATGTAAATAAATTAAATTTAATCAAGGAAAATAGATCAATGTCAACAAGTGACTTAACCAGTTTAATGGACAACTCGGACATATTTGACTTCCGTAAAACTGATAAAAAATTAAATAGAACTAAAAATATTACTGAATTTGATAAACATAATGAAATCCTCCTAACTGATACTATTGATGGCATAACACATAATTCCTCAGATGAAGAATCGTTGCATGACTGTGATGTTAACATATTAGATGAGAATAAAAACATTACTATTCATAATACTACATTAGAAGAATTGGCTTTGATCTTTTTTAATAAAAATCGCAAACTTTCGGACCTGAATCATGGCCAGATCACTGATTTCTTCTTTTAACTTCTAAAAAAGGATATTAAGGGACGTTTTACCCACAAGGGAGATATTATTATATTCTCTGAAAACGACGATGATTTATCTACTTTACAAAAGATTGATAACATCCTGGATATAGAGATTGAGTCTAGAATTCCCTCTAAGGACTTCACAATGGGGAGATTGATGAATGTGAGCCTAAAATACAGGGAAGAATTTTTATTTCAAAGTTTCAAATGTCATAATGTATATAAGGTCCGAAGCATGTCTCAATATATGTCCAACTCTTTCAATGATGAGTACTTGAAAAGATAGACTGAAAACGGCGTTATCTACTCTACAAATCAGAAGCTACCCAATGTTATCAATATCGGCTTTTCTTCATTTATAGTAAAGGGATATTACGGATCTCTCGCTCTTTGCGGAAATTGCTTTCACTTAGGCCATAGTAGCTAGTTAGTCACTGGATGGAGAGCTATGCACCAATCCCCTGTGATGATGCATAGAACCGGCCAGGCCCAGCACCTAATGTCCGACCCCGCCTTTTCGTGGTGCAGACCGTTAGTACCTTTCAAAAGAGATACTCTCTTGTGGAAGTGAACGGAAAGGGAGGGCTGCCAGATTAGTTTGGCCTACTGATCTGGACAACTATGGCAACTTTTCTTTTTTTTTCTACCCTGCTGAGGAGTGGTCAACCACACAGGGTGCTGGTGCTGACCATATATACCAACCTGACCGGAATTATGGCTCTGAGCTTGATTATGGATCCTGATTTTGCTGCACTGGTGGGCTTCTGTGGAGGGCAAATCTCCCGCTGCATTTTCTGTTTGTTTGTGAGTTGACAGCCCCAAGTGAATAGATTCACAGGATATGTTTATCAGCTGGTGGATAATCCTGAGCAGAGGTCATCGCAGGCACCTGAACTCTACTTCTACTGGCATCGTCAAATTCTACAATGGAGGAAGTCTTCCAGTGCAGATGTCTTCAGCCTTTAGTGGTGGGGGAACGGGTCTTTGCCCCATGTTTGCGATTAGGGGGCTGTTTGTTATTGTCGGCATTCCCTCTCTCAATAAACATAGTTTCTTTAAACATCACTAAACATTTTCTCTCCATAGGTAGTTGAAATGTGAGGACTCTGCACAGAGCTTTTTCTCTTGACGTCCTCACACAAGAATTCCACCATTATAATTTAGATATTCTCGGCTTGCAAGAGACCAGCTGGACAGATAAATGTCAGTTTCTTAAAAATAATCTTAAATTTCTCTTTTCAGGGAGGGACGACAATAATATGATACGTGTCTGCTGAGAAGCACACCATGGCGTGGGTGTGCTTCTCAGCAGACACGCTAGTGATGCTCTTCTAGGATATGAGTGCATTAATGAAAGGTTTCTTACAGGAAAATTTCAGACAAGTGTTAAAGACTTGAATGTTATCTGCTGTTATGCCGCCACTGAGGATGCCGACGAGGATGAGAAGAATAGGTTTTATGGACAACTTCAGGATATTTTGAATTCTGTCAAGAAAGGAGATGTTCTAGGTGACTTCAATGCCAAAGTTTGTACTGACTCTGACCTTTGGGGAGGAGTAATAGGCCATTTGGTATTCGTAGCTGCAATGGCAATGGTCAAACGTCTCCTACAGGTAAGTAAACTCAATGGTTTCAGAATAAATAACACGTATTACAAAGACCACCACATACATAAGTACACATGGGTCACCTGATGAGCTGCATAAGACATGATTGATTATATATTAATTAACAGCAAATGGGCTAGTTCTGTTAGGAACACCAGGTCATATACGGGAGCTGAAATTGGATCTGACCATTACCTTGTTAAAAGTGTCTTGCAACTTAAACTTAAAAAGTTTGTGCTAGGTTAAAACTTTTACTTTTAATACTAAAGCTCTGAAAGACCCAGTTATAGCCAAAGCTTACCATGATAGGTTACTTAGTCATTATGACAGTCATGGTTTGCTTACTACGAAGTTGAGGAAGAATGGGACCATTTTAAACAGGCTTTTTCGGAAACTAACAGTACTCTTTTAGGAAAAAAGGAGCAGAGGAGACAGAATTATTTGAGTGATAAGACACTTGAGCTTATTTCAGAAGAAATAATTGCAAGGATGTCCATAATCAATAACCTACTAGTCCTAATATAAAGCATTACAGAGAGCTTAATAAACGTGTAAACGATCAGTTAGCTGCTGATAAGAATCTTTGCCGTGATGGCTTGCGTGACAAAGCTGAGAATGCATTTAGATAGCACAACAGCAGAGAGCTGTACCAGATAGTTAATATTTTGTGGGGTAGAAAACGGACAGGTATACAGGGATTGAAGGATAAACAAGGAAAGGCTATAGAAGATGAGGATTCTGTCATGGCTGAGCTAATTAGGAATCTGATTGAGTCTAATGGCTGAGCATTTTAGTGATGTTCTAAACAATGTGGTTAGTTCTACTCCCATTGTTTGCAATAATGATGATGCATCAGTGGCTTTAAGCGGGCCCTATAACACAATCTGAAGTTTTTTTGGCTATTTCTTAACTTAAACTTCATAAATCCCGAGGGGTAGATGAAATTACTACGGAAATGCTTAGAGCTACGAATGTTTCGGTTACCACTTGGATGACTGAAATTCTAAATATCTTTTATGATAAAGGCATGGTTCCTAAGGATTTTACCAGAGCTGTTATTATCCCTATTTGCAAAAAAGGTCATCGCAGTTGTTGTGATAACTATAGGGGTATCAGCCTACTCTCTGTTCCAGATAAAGTTCTTTACATGATTGCTTAATAGAATTAGGAATCTGGTTGACAGTCAATTGCGTGATGAGCAAAGGGGATTCAGAAGTGGTAGGGGATGTGTGGATCAGCTATTTTCACTTAGGCAGATTCTTGAGAAATGTTTAGAATTTCAGAAACCTTTGATTCCTGGCTTTGTTGATTTCAATAAGGCTTTCAACTCTGTTGATTGGCAATTTGTGGTTGATTGTGGGATCATATGGTATACGAGACAAGTTAGTTAACATAATGAAAGCTCTCTATAATAACACTGAATCGTGTGTGAGAGTTGGTAAGGCTTGTAGCAATTGGTTTAACATTGCTTCTGGTGTTCGACAAGGGTGCATTTTGTCTTCTTTTCTCTTTAGCTTGGTTATTGATTATGGTATGCGAAATTCACTTCAAGGGAAAAAGATTTTGGCCTTAAATGGGCTGGAGACACGAACATTTCTGATTTAGATTATGCTGATGATTTAGCCCTTTTGGCAAATGATATTGATGAGATGAACTCTTTCATTCGAGCTGTTGATGAAACTGGTAGTAGAGTAGGTTTGGTTATAAACAAAAAAAGTAATGTGATGAAACTTGGTCACGCTGGCTGTGTTCCAGTTAACCTGAATGGTTGCAGTCTTGAGCAGGTGTCACAGTTTAATTATCTTGGGAGCTATGTGTCACACCCACGTAATTGTATCACGTGGACAAGACTTTATTAAGGGAGGACTGTCGGCAAACATCGCCTTCCATTTTAATAGTGACATTTTCGACAGACAAATTTTCTGTGTTCAACTCTTGCTGAGGAAACCCATTGCCGCTGGCATGGAACATTCGCGATGGATCCGTTGGTCCCCTTAGGTCTTAGAAGTGAGGCTGCGTGATCCAGCATGGTAAACAGAAAAACACCAGATGGATACTTGTTCGCACCTCGACCAGCCCAACCAATGGGCATCGTGCACGCTAGGTCAGCGAAATGGAAAGAAAAATCCTTTTTCAAAAATTCAGTCTCTTCTCGTCTGGGCTGTGTGGTGGACAGCAAACGATCCTCTCCAGTGAACGAGACCCCAAAGTGTGAACAATGAGTATGCGGAGAGAGCGCTACACAGCCCGTGCCTTAAGCTGGCCAGTGGTCCAGCAATGTTCTTCCCTAGAGATATCGAACTTGATAAGGTAACCAAACTGAATTTCGGGCAGAATAGGGTTGCAGCCAAGAAAGTCATCAAAATGATTGAGCACAATCTTTTCAAAAAGCTTACTAATTGTAGACAGCAATGATAATGAGACAGCAATGACAGGACGGTAGCTAGATCTAATAGCAGAGTCCTTGCCTGGTTTATGCAAAAGCTTGACGATAGCATTTATCCAGACATCAGGAAATATAAGATTTTGAAGTAAATAATTAAATATTGAACAGAGATGCACAATGGCTTTCTTTGAAAGATACTTGAACATCCAGTTCGATATTTTGTCTTGACCCGAGGCTTTATTAATTTTAGGCATTTGCTTGCCAGATGAATTTCCAGCGGCGACGTAAAATTCACCCTGGTCCGATCCACCTGAACGAAATGGAGAAGGGATTCCCTCATCAATCCACAGGTATGACGGTCAGAGAGATCAAAGTTCTCACGGAAATGCAATTCGAGGGCATCCGCAAAAGCCTCGAATTTTTCTTCATCACTGAAATTTAAACCAGTATAGGTGGAAAACTGGTAAATGGTTTCTTTAAAGCTGTGGTCATCTTCCAAATGGAATTATCGGTTGTAGACAATGATTCAACTTTCTTATTCCATTGTTCACTTCTAAAAGCTTTCAGGCTGGATTTGACCTCGAGTTTTAAAGAGTTGTAAAGCCTCTTATCAGATGTAAATCCATGTCTCTGCTGTGCGTGTCTTACCTCGTTTTTCTCCTTATTGAGACAAGACAGATGCGATGGCAGGACATACAAATCTCGCTTTGGTGTAAAATCCGCGCTAGCGTCTGTTTTGGAAGTCAGCAATAGGGTTGTAAAGTCGTTTATTGCATCATTAATGGATCTACCATTAGAAAGTTAGCAGGTTCGGAGAATCGTGCTGTTTACAAGAACCTTATAAAATTGCCAGTCAGTCCAACTAAACGAACCAGGCACAAGAGGCATGGAAAGGTGTAAAGTCAGACAGACCAGCAAATGATCAGAGTTGAGTTGGTTGACGACACTAAGATCATAGTTTGACAAGAAGTTGCCAAAAATGGCCAGATCAAGGACGTCAGGTCTATGCATAGTATTGAAGGGGTAAAATGTCGGCTCACAAGGAGCGTCGACAATGAATCCCTTGTCAGTAGTATATTAGAGTAAAATACCTCCATTTCTGTTGCAGGCCCTTGAATGCCAAGCAGTATTTTGGCATTAAGGTCATCTGCAAGCACTGTAGGTAGATTGGAGTCATAAATGGAGATCATATCATCATTCATAAGTGTAGCATTTGGTGGCTTATATGCAACAACTAGGTGTACAGTTCCTATGTTGGTATCTACAATAGCCATGGCTGTGGATTCAAGAGTTATGAGGTCTAAAGTAGGTAAAAGATGATGTTGAATTGACTGCTTGATCATAACAGCTGTGCCTCCTCCACTGTTGTGCAAACGGTCTGTATGATAGACCTCATAGTTAGGCATTTTAAAGACAGTTGAGGCACGCTGATGTGTCTCACCTAGTAAGACAATATCTGCCTGGGTATCTGTCAAAAATTAATAGAACTCAGGCAGACCACTAATATTTCCGTGGCAATTCCAGAAATAAATCTGATGATCCCTTGTACATTTATGTGCCATCTGAGACAAAAGTTGAGAGTGTAGTATCAAAAGCTTTCATGCCTATTGTAAGTTTCGCCACCAGGCCAGACATGCTCGTTTATATCCTTCTCGAGATAAAACTTCTCAACAATTGCATCATTAAAGCTGATGCGAGCTTGTGGCAACAAGCCGACAATGTCCTTCATAGAAAGTAAATCAATTAGGTAAGAATTTACTTCAAAAAGAAATTTGTTTTTTTTTTTCGGATAAGAACGCTCAAATTTGCGCGTTATAGCTGGTTTTAACCTTGACTTGAAAATCAGAGGTATCTGTGCGGTCCGGAAGAAAATTTCCGGAACAGCTCTCTGAGCTGGCCATGACAGAGAAATCAATAATGTCAGAACTAGACATATTGTATCAATCAAGGTGAAGTTTTATATACAAAAAATCGATAATAAAATTGAAAAACGATGATAATAAGATGCTGTTGAATAAATATCCATTCCGTGTACATGATCTGAAGATACATCGAATAATTATATGTTTTCCTGATTGAGCTGTTAGTAGGTAAACGTATTTTACACCGTGTTAGTAGGGCCCAAACTAGTCTAGAATCATATAAATATTAAGTGAATTATTCAAACTTTCAAAATTTCAAAATTTGAAAAATCGAAGTGCGCAGTTAATAACGGAAAAAAACCGGTTTACTCCGGATTTAAAAAAAATATAATTTCTGTAAAGTACCAGAAATGAATCAAAAACAACTTGAAATAGGAAACTGAGAATAAAATAAACGAATTAAATATGTAAAGGATACAAATTTAATAAGAATATTACTAAAAACAGTAAGAATAGCGATAAACTAGTAATAAAAATTCCAGTAACGACTGGAAGGAAATACTAAACTTTTAAATTAGAATACCTCAACGGAGGATTTTGAGCTTACTTGGAGAGTAGAAATTATATGTATATTTCTAAATCAATAACGGCCAACTCTAGGTCGGCTATTTACTTGTACTAATACTAATGTCCAAAGGTATCTAAGCTTTATTAGAACTGATTGTAAAATTTAATCTGAAAAACCTTAACTGAAAACCTATCAGTTTAAGGTATAAACTTAGCTAGACCTAACTAACCTTCCCGCCAAAGGCTACGCCGGGGTTTTCACTCTATCTCGCCTTATAAGGCTAATGAGAAATTTAAGTAAAATTCTAGCTAATCAAGTTTACTTAAATAATCCAGGAGCCAAGCAAAAGTGCGTCTTCATTCTTCAAGGTCTGAGCTCCAACTCCATATGCAAGCTTCCTTTGCAAATTAAGGTAATAAAATTTTTCCGCTTAAACTTCCTACTGGTAATTGTTATATAACATGGAAAAAATTAACAGAATATTTAAACATGGCGCAATCTTCATTAAAATATAAATTGTCTGAAAGCTTTTTTAAAGCATTTATCAAAGCATTAATTAGTAAGGCAGTATAATTTAAGCCTGCCAATTATTTCGACACTCTAGATGAAACCTCCTTGTTTGGTACTCATCAAAAATAATATCTACAACGTCGTTTACCTACGGAAAGAGAGGTAAAAGGACAAGGACCTTTTCGCGTAATATGTTTTACACTTTGACTATCATTTATTGTTAACCGTGGATGCTAAATAAATATTTTGAAAGCTGCTATTTTCTGTAATCTCAATATTAGCAATTTATAATTCTCTGATTGGAAAATTTTACTTACGCCCATGGATAGCAGTTTTATTTACAGTATAAAGTGCAATAATTACACCTCGGTCGGAGCTTTCTGTAACATAGTCCTCGATTGTTTTCCAAAATCGTTACGTCGAATAATTATATGTTTTCCTGATTGGGCTGTTAGTAGGTAAGCGTATTTTACACCGTGTTAGTAGGGCCCAAACACCTGTCAGTATATTAATTTCCTTGGTAACGTTTGATTTTGACGAGAAGTGAATGTATTATCGTCTTAATATTTAACCAGAGAGCCTTCACCTTTTTCAGTCCAACTTTAGAGGTAATATTATAAACGATTTCGTACAAATACGTGTGCACTCCATTGGCTCATATTGAAAATATTTCCAATTGTTCAAAAACGCCAGTTACGGTTATCAGACAAATATTTCATCTATCTGATATAAATTTCATAATATCTAATATATGATTGTACGATTGTTCAAGGCGTCTAAACAGAAAAATACACTTTTATTCATTAAAGAGACATTGCATCAAAATAGAGTACTATAACCATAAACTCTCTTTTGATTCTCTCATATAAGGAACAAAAAACTCTTAAAAATAATTTTTACCAAAGGTTCAGGAAAACGTTACGTGACAATACGTAAGAGGTAGAAGGAAAGAGAAATTGAAATTCGACTAATAAAAGCGTTACCTACCTAATTCATGGCCGATCCCTTTACTTTAAAGCATACAATGAAACAATCAACTTGCAAATTCTCCAAGAAGAGTTCAAAAAGGTGCCTGAATGCTTAGTTTAAACACATGTTACCGTTTATTTTCCAAATCCTTTGAGAAATAACAAACACTGTCGATGATTTAGATGGCTAACGCATATTTCTTTGTAGAGCTATTATTTGATTATTGTTTAAAGATTTAATGTGTCTATTAGGTATGTTCTAGAATCTAATAGAAAGTATTCTGAATCACAGAGTAATAGATGCACAAAACTCTCTCTATTTTTAGATATTAAATGCCACATTACGGGTTACGCGTCATGATCTGTGCACGACCTAAAACTGTTACAATTCATGCAGTTTAAAACGAATATGAAAGAAAAAATGATTTATTAATTTATGATTATGTAAAGATATTTGAGAACAATCTAAAATTGCTACACATTTAAACACAAATAGAGTGTAAAAAAATTTTAAATTCTAATATACGTCCAATGGCATAAAAATGGAGACATCATCATCTTATGTCAACAGAGAATCAAAATCCAGGTTCCGTAATTGGTTAAATAAATTTCTAAATAAAATAAAATAAATACCCCCTCAAGCAGCTGCTTGCCACAGAGGTCTGACAGGAGCCTGTCAGTTTATATGCTACAGTAGGAGATCTGAGAGGATGGCAGGACCTCAGCAGAAAAACGACACACACATCCATGCCTAATCCGGGGCTCGAACCCAGGTCCCTTAGATCAGTAGCCAAGCGTGCTAACCACTCGGCCACGGGACGACTATAAATTTTTACTCTAAAATATTTCAGTTTTGAACAATGTCCGTTTAGCACTTTGAGAGTTCTAGAAATTTGAATGTTGAATAATAGAGATGTGAATACTTCAGAAATTAATGAAACTTTACGTATAATTTCAAACTACTGTATTTAATAAAACAGGTGTACGATTTAGAATTTTGTGCACGTAGTTTTCCAAATATTGTCAGTTTTATATAAGTTTCTTTACGCCTGACTTTGCTTCTGTTAAATATTTGCGCTTCTATATTTTTGAAATACCCAACAAATATTGCTGAAAATCGGAATTAGAAAGATTTGAATGAGATTTTAATTTATCTAGTCCTATTTTCTTATAAAAAGCTGACTGCAGAAATTACGGATCTTCGAATTTGACTCTCCATAGGCTTAACATGGGAATATTTCCATTTTTCTGTCCTGCATTTGCATATATTACGCCAAGTTAGTGTACATGCTCTCTTCGCAGTTTTCAAGATTGCTTTTAACACTAGAATACCACCCAGTGACCGATAAGAACCTACTAGGATCAGGAAAGAAGAGGATTAATATGTTCACATGTTGATTTGATTTCAACAGAAGGTTATGAGCTAGATAAACTTCGTGATAAATCTCTTTAGACTTTTCAAACATTTAATTGCTTTTTATGTTTCACGTTTAAAAAGGAAAAAGAAATATAAAGATGTTCAAAATATTATCACTCAAGAACTCGTAAGACATAAATATGGAAATCATATTAAGATTTTGTATAATGGCATTATGGTATTATGGGGAAATGTTTTCAACGAATATATTGTTACGACAGAAGGAATCTGGCAACCGAAAGCAAAAAGTTTCAGCCAACGAATAAGAACTTTGGGAGAATTTGGAGAAGAAGAGTGGAGCGTTAACGGTCGTTGTGTTGTAACGGTCGTTGTGTTGTAACGGTCGAAGAGTTCGAAAATGGCCGGTGGGCTGTTCTGAGACAGTGCGCGTTAAGTATCAAGAAGTAACTTGATGTGTTGTGTATACGCGGAAGGATAAAAGTGGGATCTTTTATCGTTAAGTATCAAGAAGTAACTTGATGTGTTGTGTATACGCGGAAGGATAAAAGTGGGATCTTTTATCGTTAAGTATCAAGAAGTAACTTGATGTGTTGTGTATACGCGGAAGGATAAAAGTGGGATCTTTTATCGTTAAGTATCAAGAAGTAACTTGATGTGTTGTGTATACGCGGAAGTATAAAAGTGGGAACTTTTATGGCTAACTTCGAATGTCTACACGGACTGTCTTTTTGTTCGGCTAGTGTGTGAAAAGTTATTAGCACAGGACGAGAATTGGTTTACGAGTGAAGATCTCCGGGTGACCTGGTAAATCAAGTAAAAGGTGGTATTTAGTAAAATACACAGAGCTGATGTTGTGTGCTCACGCAGGAAGATTGATGACTTGTGCATGTTAATAGTTGATTTGTTAATAAGATACTTCATCCATATTTCCTTTGTAACAATTTACCTTGTATTGAATTTGGTTTTGAAATATAGCTTTTAATACTCACGCTCAGTGGCTATCCATTTTTGTGATCCGCAACATTTGGTGTCAGAAGTGGGATTATAATAATTTATTGAATGCCGTTAACTAGAAGTATGGATGAATTAGTAAAGTTGATAAATGACTTGAAAGCCGATATTAAAGGTGATCTAGCTGCCCAAAGCGATAAAATAGGTGACTTGAAAGCCGATATTAAAGGTGATCTGGCCGCCCTAAGCGATAAAATAGATGATTTGAAAGCCGAAATGGCCGCACGAAATAATGAGTTGAGGACTGAGATAGTTTCTCAAAAAGATGATTTGAAAGCCGAAATGGCCGCACAAAATAATGAGTTGAGAACGGAGATAGTTTCTCGAAAAGATGATTTGAAAGCCGAAATGGCCGCACAAAATACTGAGTTGAGAGCTGAAGTGGCTTCTCGAGTTGGTAAGATTATTGATCACTTCAAGGATCATAAAACCGAACTCAATAGACAATGCAATAGTTTAAATGTTGAATTTGTCAGTGAAAAAGATGATCTTGATAGTGTTAAGTTAGATTGTAAACATGGAAAAGAAAAAGAGAAAGGCAACGCATATAAAAATGTGGATCTGCTACTGGAAATCAAGAATCGTAGAGATAGCGCAGATAATGCCTTTGACCACGCAACTACTGGTGATGCATGGCAGAGTGTCTATGTCGCTGGTGACATGTCTAGGAACTGTGAAGAACAATCACACAGATCAGAGAGCTGTGAGACTATACAGTACGCTTTGCACTTCAAAATACCTAGGTATACAAGTCTGGCACGATCTGAAGAGAGATCCACACGAAAGGTATTCTATTCCTCGCCGTCAGCAAAATGCGTCATGGACAATTATCGCAAAGGCAGAGTAACGAGTGGTAATGAAGGGGAACGAAACAGAGTTTACGTTTCGCAGAGTGGTCCGAGTAAAGAAGAGGCGTCCATTCATCATAGATACAAAGTGCCCTTCGTCGTTACCGGGGAAGTCGGAGAGATTTTTCCGAAGCATATAGCCACACTTGAATCGTTTATAGAAAGTGGGGATTTAAGGAAGAGGAATTCCGAAGAATGGCTTAGAAGCATAACAAGTGATGCTAGTAAAAGAGCTTCAGGCGGAGACGGTACTTCAAAGACTAACTTTCTGGATGAAACTAAGCCTCAGAGTTACGTTCAGAGAGAAGTAAAGCCCTCAGACAATCTCAACGAAACCATGCTGAAACTTTTTGCTTTCGGTTGCCAGATTCCTTCTGTCGTAACACTGCCCCCTTCCTAGGTCTTGTTCGTCCCGAACAATTCTGGATTCCAAAGTTTCTTCAGTTCTTCGATGAAACGGGGTCAAACGATCCACGTGAACCACCTTGCACTTTGTAGCTGGACATCGACGAATGCGATATACCATATACAATAGTTAACAGGATTAATGACGTGGTATATCGCATTCGTCGACGTCCAGCTACAAAGTGCAAGGTGGTTCACGTGGATCGTTTGACCCCGTTTCATCGAAGAACTGAAGAAACTTTGGAATCCAGAATTGTTCGGGACGAACAAGACCTAGGAAGGGGGCAGTGTTACGACAGAAGGAATCTGGCAACCGAAAGCAAAAAGTTTCAGCCAACGAATAAGAACTTTGGGAGAATTTGGAGAAGAAGAGTGGAGCGTTAACGGTCGTTGTGTTGTAACGGTCGTTGTGTTGTAACGGTCGAAGAGTTCGAAAATGGCCGGTGGGCTGTTCTGAGACAGTGCGCGTTAAGTATCAAGAAGTAACTTGATGTGTTGTGTATACGCGGAAGGATAAAAGTGGGATCTTTTATCGTTAAGTATCAAGAAGTAACTTGATGTGTTGTGTATACGCGGAAGGATAAAAGTGGGATCTTTTATCGTTAAGTATCAAGAAGTAACTTGATGTGTTGTGTATACGCGGAAGTATAAAAGTGGGAACTTTTATGGCTAACTTCGAATGTCTACACGGACTGTCTTTTTGTTCGGCTAGTGTGTGAAAAGTTATTAGCACAGGACGAGAATTGGTTTACGAGTGAAGATCTTCGGGTGACCTGGTAAATCAAGTAAAAGGTAGTATTTAGTAAAATACACAGAGCTGATGTTGTGTGCTCACGCAGGAAGATTGATGACTTGTGCATGTTAATAGTTGATTTGTTAATAAGATACTTCATCCATATTTCCTTTGTAACAATTTACCTTGTATTGAATTTGGTTTTGAAATATAGCTTTTAATACTCACGCTCAGTGGCTATCCATTTTTGTGATCCGCAACAATATTATTTGTGGGAAGTAGGGATTTCGTTCGCAAGTTTCATTGCTTTTTCATCGATCTGTACTTGAGAAATCCACTTACACCCTTAGAATAAAATTTTATGAAAAAAACGTGATTTACATATTTATTCAATATGTCATAGCTAATGCGGAGAATTAGTAACTCAACCGAGAACCTGAAGACGACTTTCCAAAACCTGAAAACTCACTTTAACCCACTTTCGTAAAAAAAATAAAAATATATGAACTTTAAATAAAAATCAAAGAATTCATGACGAATTCCTGAATTCATAAATACGCTTTCAAACACGGAGACTTGGGGTCAAATCCGAAGAAGTAACAACTCGAAATAAAATCTCCGAGCAGGGAACAACACTAGATTTGACTTAGTTTGAGTCTGCCTCCGGATCACGAGGAGCAAACAGATGAGCATTACAACGGGATCATAGTCCCATGGTGTTGCTCTCCTATTTGCTCTAAACTCTGACTAAGGCAGCTATTACAGCAATTTGATATTAACTGCAATTTGTCGGCCTCTATATCATCGAAGTGTCTTCCGTGAGTTGTAGATATTGATCATTTGGCACGTATGCGTTACATTTTAGATGGAACTGTTCACTATTTCAGGGTGGAGCAATTTTAATTTTACTCAATGTATAATGTGACATTACATTTTATAATGTAATGTACAGGTTAGTTATAATTAAACTGATATTACTCAGAGCGATATAGAGAAGGATCTACTGGACGGATCACAGCGAAAAGTGATAGATACCCTAAACATTACATGGGGTAGAGAAATTGCCAATAAAAAAAATAGTTTTAGTTATACCAGGTGCCGTGGGTGCGCTAAAAACATGGTAGATCATGATAATTTCTCGTAACATTGTAGCCAATCACACGTGAGAGTCGCATGAGGCACACTATAAAGTGTGATGTTTTCCTTGTAATCGCTAGAAGGAACTAAGGGTATCTGCAAGAAGGACCGAGCTTTGCTAGTGAAACTCTTTTACCAAAACGGCATTAATGCCACCGCTGCATTAAGCGAATATCGTCGTCTGAAAGATATAAGGAAAGGACCTTCGTTGCTAATTGGACTGAAGAATGTGTTACAGATATTCGAAGAAAGAGGCGAGTTGGATGTGACTCCGGGTAGAGGCTGGCGGCTTGTTGTAGAAAGCAATGTGGAAAACGTCGCAATTACCATTGCAGAAATCGAATCGCAATCGGAGCTACCCATAATTAGTGCGAGACAGGTATCCCGGAAGCTGCAAATTCCGTGGTCAACTGTCCATAAAATTATACAGTCCATCCTCAAACGATATCGTAATATAATGCATAGGATGAGCATATGCAACCACGTAACCCTGAACAGTGCACCGACTTCCCTTCGCGATTTCTGGGGAGGATGCAGCTCGACGACATGTGGCCTTCAAAAGTCTCATGGACCGATGAGGCGCAGTTTCCCTATATGGAGCAGTGAATACGTACAACTGCGGAATATGGGAACCTACACATCCGCAATGCTGTGCATGATGTGCCCCAAAATTCCGGCTATGTAACTGTATGGTGCGGGTTTACCGCAAACTTTATAATCAGATCATTTTTCATTGAGGAGATCACGCCTGAAGGCACCGTGGGTCGATCAGTGAATGGACCACCTTACACAGATCTTCTCGCCACAAGATTATTCCGCCTTTGCAAGAAGGAAATTGCTTAGTATCCATAACTTCCATGCATGATGTGGAGCCACCCCATATTGCAGGTATGTCAACGCAATTGTTACGTACCATATTTGGTGAGGACAGAATAATTTCTCGAACGTTTTCCAATGCTTGGCCACCACCTTCCCCCGACCTAAAACCATGCGATTTTTGGTTGTGTTTTTTTTTTTTTGAAAAACCGAGTTTACCAAGGCAGTGTTCACTCGCTTGCTTACTGAAGACAAGAATAACACAGCATGTTGCAGCTATTCTCCGAGACATATTTCAAGCAACTGTGGACCATGCAGTATTACATTTCCACCACATCTTCCATACAAATGGTCCACATATTGAGAATATTGATTTGGAAAAAAAAAGTTATGTTTTCTTTATTTTAGCGCACCATGCCACCTGGTGGCACTAACACTAACTAATTTATTTTATTCGCAAATTCTCTACCCCATGTTCTTATTCAGGTATCCACCACTTTTTGCTGTGATCCGTACAGAGCGACTTAGAGAAATCCTTGTCTACATCGATCTGAGTAATGTCAGTTTAATTATAACCACCCTGTTTAATACCTTTATGATATTAATCGTTTACCATCTCATAAAAATATAAAAGATTCAATAATCAAATTTTTAGATATATTTTTCGTTTCTTAATGGTACTTATGTCTCGTTTAATCCACTGTTCTGCAACCTGAATACCAAGAATCGGCGATAATGTCGTGCTCACCTTTGGTGTGAAAATCTGGAAACGTGTCGATGCTGGCGGAGTCTTATCCGCCATTTCCTACAGATTGATAGTGTCACTTTTCTCCGCCATTTTGCTCGGAACTCGACCACGAAGGAAGATGCTGCCGCCAGTAGTGGAATCCCATCATATGGTCAGCGTGGGTCCCGGATGAGGGAGTCTACGTGACCTGCAAAATGCGTAAACAAACGCCAACTTGGCTCGAAAGATTCGCACCTCGACGGTACCAGCCAATGACAGACAGCCACGATTCAACAGATGATGACCTTTAATCTGCAAGAGATACGGCCAAGGAGACAAAAGCGGACACTCGTGGCTGCCACGTTGTCGAACTAAGACGGAAGAGTCTGAGTCTGTTGCCACACCCGGAATTGGCCACAAGACTGCGTGAAAAAGGCGATAGCTTTCCATCGAGGTGCAAGGCCGTCGGGCGTTATGATGCAGGGTGCAGCCTGAGAAGAGCAACGACATTTTTCTCGCCCACATGAGTACAGAGGTAAGGGGTCAATTTCTCTTATTTGGTGTTCAAGGTCAGGTAGATTAATTGTCGTTGCAACGTTGCCTCGAGAGAGCTTTTGGAGCCGTTCATGTTCCAGGCTCCGCACGAACTTTATGCTCAGACTATGTGGTTCAACTGTCTCGCCCAAGACCGTGGAAAGTCACACAGCGCTGAGTTCGCTGGTGGGAAATCTCCTGATAAAATATGTCAAGTTAATGTGTTTTTGTGTTAAATATCTTAGAAGTTGTTCTGAAGAAATAAGGTAAATAATTGTTTTGTATTTAAGTAAATGGTTGCGGAAATGTATTGGTGTATAATGACCCTGGATTGAGATTACAACCTGTTTTTTCCCATCCCCTCATTTTTATAAGCTCGCCCCTAACGTTAATCAACCACCTCCAAAATACTAAAAGGGTGGTTATGACACTGAGTGAGCAATTCTGAAAAGGTTTCATGTACAAATAACGAAATAAACTTAGTTTTAAAACACACGTAGCTCAACGGAGTAAAATATTAACTCGGTTGAGTTATACGTAATAACAATAAACATTTGTTATTATTTATTTAATCTTTTAGTTTAAGTTACGAAACTATTGGAAAAGTTTATTTGTTATATTGGAAATTGTAAATCAATAGGTAGTTGAAAAATAATCACTCTTGAAACCACAGGCTCACTGAAAATTGGCAAAAATTGCAATTTTAATCTGTGAATGTCATTTGAAATTGCAATGAGTCTTTAAATGTATCGTGGAGTGATGAAGGTTCCAGAGCTATGGTTTAACCTAGAGAGTTACCTAGAGAGTAATTCTATACCAATTACTACAAGTCTTACCAACTCTCACTTCTTCTTATGACCGCAACAGAACAAATGGCTAGTTGACAAAATATTAAGAACAAAGTTTGTTTCAATGAATTATTGGAGAACTGATATTACTTTAACTTTCCAGCTGAATGTAGCGCAAAAAATATGTAGGTATATTTCAATTTAGTTGTTTTCGTATTCCCTTTTATTGGCTTAAGAGATAAGCCACTGACCTAAATTGCAATCGATTAGAGTGTATCGGATGTCAGAGATCATAGTTGACTGTAGTAGAGTAGCGTGTGCATTGCACCAAAACCTCCTTCATCTAAACAAGGCCAATTTGGATGATGAGATGCACACATAAATAAATGAATAAATCAAAAATGACATGCCACAACCAAATATTTGCATGGCGGACAAAAAAACAAGCACAATTCCTTTGCTGTACAATCGGTAAATCAGGAGGAAGTCCAAGCTAGGAGAAAATGGTCAAGACTCTAAAAGTAAGGACCTAGGCCTCTTTGTACTTCTGTTGATATTCATGGTTAAAAATAAAATAAATACCCCCTCAAGCAGCTGCTTGCCACAGAGGTCTGACAGGAGCCTGTCAGTTTATATGCCATAGTAGAAGGTCTGAGAGGATGGCAGTTATAATCTAAAAATTCAGTGATGACCAAATTAGGATGAAATTTCATCTTGATAAAGAAGTTTGTCGAAGTAGTTCTAATAAACGTCTTGGGCAGAATCGACATTGAAGTCTTTATGTAAGTTACTGTTTTTTATGAACCATGGAGCTGATGCAACGTGTTTCATTTTGAAACGTTTCGAGCCTTGAGATGGTCGTATCCTTTGTACAGCCCCAAAGTGGGCAGAAATGGATAATAATTGGTTGAAGGATCATTTTGCATATTATTATCATGTTGTCAATGGAAAGTTTCGAGTACCTTTCAAGTAGTATATTTAGGCTGCATTTAAACGATTTGTGCTTTATTCAAAACATTTGTGACACGTTGATTCCAGCTGAGTAGATGATTCAGGATGATTCCCAGGTATGGTGCAGAGTACTACCCTTCAATTTTGGTATCAAAAATACAAAGACCGGGGACTTCATACATCCTTCTATGGGTGAACATTATTTCATTGGCCTTTGTGGTATTGATTTTAATTCGCCAATTTGTAAACCAGGTTTCAAGTTCATTAAGACTCTTTTACTCTTCTGGCTGCAAGTTAAGAGCTTAAAGATGAGGATATCAATGCAGTATCATCTGCGTAATGCCACTATGACAAATCCAAAGTCAGGCATGTCACAAACGAATAAGTTAAAAAGGACGGGTCTCAAAAGGGATTCTTATGACAACTCCTGAGTTAATATATTCTGATTTTGAGAGAATTATTGATAGAGACTTGATATGTTCTTCCATGCAAATAAGAAGAGATAATCGTGACTAGTGGTGGTGGAAAGTTCTTATCAATGAGCTTGTAGAGAATGCCATTTATCCATATTTTATCAAAGGCCTTGGCAACATCGGGGAAGACAGCTGCAACGGAGGATTCCTCCTTATTCAGACTATCGGTGATAGTCTCCACTATACGTAACAACAGATGGACAATTGAATGTTGTTTCCTAAAACCGAATTGTATGAGTGGAATTATTTTTTATCTTGTAGAAAGGTCTCTATCTCATGTTAAGGATAATTATTTCAAACATTTTGCCAATGCAGGATAACAGACTAATAGGCCTATAATTTTGATGGCAATTACAGGTCTGTCGTGGTTTGTGAATCACTGAAATGAAAACTCTCTTCCAAGAGTCTGGGAAATGATTGTGCTGAGAAGCTTGTTGAAGATCCAACAAAGGCGCGAATTTGCTTGTATTGGTAATTTCTTGAGCATAAGATTAGTTATTCTGTCTGCTCCAGGTGCTTTTTCTGTTTTCAGTTTCGAGATCACTTTTCTGATTTCTCTCATTATGGTAAATTTTTTTTTCTGTCTTGTCCTCTTTAGGTTTTCGAATTGGTATGACATGTTCTATGAAGTCATCGTCTGACAGGTCAACGTTTGGAAGAAACTGCATCTCAAGAACTCTGCAAAAGCTTCTAGTATAATCTATAATTTTAGTTACTTTATTTTATTTTGCTCTGTTTACTTCTGTTTTTCATTTGTAGTAGTAAAGGCAACTCCTCCAGAAAAAGAGGGCCTAGTAAAATCTTTCAAAAGTTTACACACTAGGTATCACACAAATTAACTTCTGGACATTTGTACATTTCTATAAAAGAGATCGCGAATGAAATTTTGGTTTTGAAAATATAATTCTATGCATAGAGAATAAATTCCTACAGTCGGAAATTTCAAAGACTTGCTCAAGACTGCAACCATTCAGATTAACAGAATCACAGCCTGCCTGACCAATTTTCATCACTTTAGTTTTCTCTCTGTTTATAACCAAACAAATACAAAGTACAAAGCTACTCTGTTACCAATTTCATCAACAGGTCGAATGAAAGAGTTCATCTCATCAACATCATTTGCCGAAAGGGCTAAATCATCACCATTAATCTAAATCAGAAAGTTTCGTATCTCCAGCCTATTTAAGTCCAAAATCTTTCCCTTGCAGTGAATTTCGCATAACATAATCAATAACCAAACTAAAGAGAAAGGGAGACAAAATGCACCCTTGTCGAACACCAGAAGAAATGCTAAAACCAATTGCTACAAGCCTTACCAACTCTCACATATGACTCGGTGTTATTATAGAAAGCCTTCATTATAATAACTAACTTGTCTGGTATACCATATGATCTCACAAATAAATAAATATCCCCTCAAGCAGCTGCTTGCCACATAGGTCTGACAGGAGCCTATCAGTTTACATGCCACAGTAGAAGGTCTGAGAGGATGGCAGGACCTCAGCAGAAAAACGACACTTACATCCATGCTTTACCCAGGACTCGAACCCCTTAGATCAGTAGCAAAGCGCGCTAACCACTCTCACAATCAACCACAAATTATGACGATCAACAGAGTCGAAAGCCTTTTTGAAATCAACGAAGCTGGCAACCAAAGGTTTCTGAAACTCTAAACGTTTCTCAAGAATCTGTCTAAGTGAAAATATCTGATCCACACATCCCCTACCACATCTGAATCCACATTGCTCATTACGCAATTCTCTGTCAACCAGATTCTTAATTCTATTAAGCACAATCATGCCAAAAACTTTACCTGGAACAGAGAGTAGGCTGATACCCCTATAGGTATCACACGAACTAAGATCACCTTTTTTGAAAAAGGGATAATAATAGCTTTGGTAAAATCCTTAGGTATCATGCCTTTATCATAAAATATATTCAAAATTTCAGTCTTCTAAGTGGTAACTGAAATATTCCTAGTTCTAAGCATTTCCGTAGTAATTTCATCTACCCCTTGGGATTTATGTAGTTTAAGTTTAGAAATTGCAAAAATAACTTCAGATTGTATTATAGGGCCAACATTAAAGCCAGTAATGCATCTATCATCATTGCAAACAATTGGAGTAGCATTAACCGCATTGTTCAGAATATCTCTGAAATGCTCAGCCCACCTAGCCATGACAGAATCCTCACCTTCTATAACCTTACCTTGTTTATCCTTCAATCCCTCTATACCTGTCCCTTTTCTACAACATAAAACATTAACAATCTGGTATAGCCCTCTGCTGTTGTGCTGTCTAACTGCTTCCATCGGCTTTGTCAGCCAAGCCATCAAGCCAAAGATTCTTATCAGTAGCTAACTGATCCTTTACACGTTTATTAAGATCTCTGTAATGCTTTCTATTCGCACTAGTAGGGTATTGATTAAGGACATTCCCGCAGTTATTTCTTTCTGGAATAAGCCCAAGTGCCTTAGCACTCAAATAATTTTGTCTCCTCTGCTCCTTTTTTTCCTAAAAGGGTACTGTTAGTTTCCAAGACAGCCTGTTTAAAATGGTCCCATTCTTCCTCAACTTCAGTAGTATGCAAACCATGACTGTCATTATGACTAAGTAATCTATCATGGTAAGCTTTACCTATAACTGGGTCTTTCAGAGCTTCAGTGTTAAAGATAAATCTTTTAACCTTAGCACAACACTTTTTAAGTTTAATTTGCAAGACACTTTTAACAAGGTATTGGTCAGATTCAATTTTAGCTCCCCTATATGCCCTGGTATTCCTAACAGAACTTGCCCATTTGTTGTTAATTAATATATAATGCTATGATTAATATATATTCTGATGGGCTGCATAAGAATATATGCAGCCCATCAGGTGAAACCCGTATGTACTTATGTGTGTCATGGTGTTTGTAATAAGAGTTAGTTATTCTGAAACCATTGAGTTTACTTACATGTAGGAGACATTGCCCATTGCCACTGCATCTACCAATACCAAAAGGACTTATCACCCCTTCCCAAAGGTCAGAGTCTGTACCAATTTTGGCATTGAAGTCACCTAGAACAAGAATAATATCTGCTTTCTTGACAGAATACAAAATATCCAGAAGTTGTCCGTAAAACCTATCCTTCTCATCCTCATAGGCATGCTCATTGGGAGCATAACAGCAGATAACATTCAAGTCTTTAATGCTTTTCAAAAATTTTGCTCTAAGAATACTTTTATTAATGCCCAATATTATCATTAAATAATTTAAATTTATCATTGAATAATTGTAAAAAATATTTTTCTATTTTTACTGAAAGCAGGCTGGCAAATACTATTTTACCATATTTTCATAGCTCGCTGCTTTTCGAACAATGCGGTATTAAATATATTGTTGCGAATTACCAAAAATGGATAGCCACTGAGCGTGAGTATTAAAAGCTATATTTCAAAACCAAATTCAATACAAGGTAAATTGTTACAAAGGAAATATGGATGAAGTATCTTATTAACAAATCAACTATTAACATGCACAAGTCATCAATCTTCACGTAGAGCACACAACATCAGCTCTGTGTATTTTACTAAATACTACCTTTTACTTGATTTACCAGGTCACCCGAAGATCTTCACTCGTAAACCAATTCTCGTCCTGTGCTAATAACTTTTCACACACTAGCCGAACAAAAAGACAGTCCGTGTAGACATTCGAAGTTAGCCATAAAAGTTCCCACTTTTATACTTCCGCGTATACACAACACATCAAGTTACTTCTTGATACTTAACGATAAAAGATCCCACTTTTATCCTTCCGTGTATACACAACACATCAAGTTACTTCTTGATACTTACGCGCCTGTCTCAGAACAGCTCACCGTCCATTTTCGAACTCACGACCGTTACAACACAACGACGGTTACAATACAAAACGACCGTTAACGCTCCACTCTTCTTCTCCAAATTCTCCCAAAGTTCTTATTCGTTCGCTGAAACTTTGCTTTCGGTTGCCAGATTCTTCTGTCGTAACACTGCCCCCTTCCTAGGTCTTGTTCGTCCCGAACAATTCTGGATTCCAAAGTTTCTTCAGTTCTTCGATGAAACGGGGCTAAACGATCCACGTGAACCACCTTGCACTTTGTAGTTGGACGTCGACGAATGCGGTATTCCACGTCTGTGTCAAAATGAAAGCGAATCTCATTATGACTTAGATTTCTTTTCTGACTGAAGCCTCGTCCACAAATATAATACGTGTAAGGCCTATAGCCCTTGTGAACACGTTTATGTCTCCGCAGGGAGAAGAATCGACTAAGAGTTTTCGTGCAAAACCTGTAAAAAGTTTTCTTCTTTGTCGAAAGTTTTCTTCTTTGGATTTTTACTTCTATCAACAGTAACAAGGAATGAAAGTCATTAGTGACATAAAATCTAGGGAGGAGTTTCATCCTCCAGTCTGACCCTTTTGTCAGTTGACTTTCACTTAATTCAGAACTGTCGTGATGAACCTTCAGCCATATTTCACCTGATTCAATTTGATCCCCAAGGTGCTTCACAAATATATCAGCTCCATAATTCTTTTTAGCTCTTCGGTCCATCTCCTCCTTCCATACTCTTGCTAGAACTGCAGCTTCTAATCCGACAACCTTACCTGTTTCTCCTGTATAAGTGAAATCAGTGATGTGTCGGGCTGCTAGCAATATTTTTTCTGTTTTACCTTCACATAGCCAGCTTGCAACATCTTCAGATACTCCTTGTTCTATTAACATGTTACGAAACTTGTTCAAAGCATTGCCGTTATGCAGAACCTTACGGACACGTGATGCTTCATCTACCCTATTATCCACAATGTTCACCAAACGCAGAAGTTCTCCTCCTAACTCTTCGACGAGCTCTTGCAGTTCCAAGGATCCGTTACCAAGGAAACACTGAACAGCTTCCATCACTTCCAGAGAGTTGTCAACAGAGTTTTCAAGAGGTGAATCCATGTTGCTGATAACAGCTGAACTCTTCATTCCACGAGCTTGTGATGCTGCAACCATTTTCTTAACTAAATCAACAGCGTCTTCTGTACTGATGAGATCAATAGCTCCTTTTCCGAATTCAACATCATAAACCAAAGCGCACACTCCTTCAGCCAGCTTTTTGGACACAATTGAGCATCTCATTAGAGGAACGCTATCTACGGTAGCCGTCAGATCCTTGCAGCGGTAAATCTCCTTATCTGTTGGCACCAGCTCCACTGTCTGTCCTACGATGCAGCATCCGACGTCTTCCATCATCTGCTCGATTTTATCTTTAGTGCAGTCGACTGTGAAGCCAGGGATGGATTCCAATTTGTACAGAGTATCTCCCGTCAATTGGAGAGCACGACCGGAGATCATAGGGACCTTGAGACCTAAAGCAGCAAGTGCAGGAGCCAAGACAAGACTCACTTTGTCGCCGACACCTCCTGTACCGTATTTATCTACCATCCGATGGCGCCACTCGGGTCTCCAGCAAAACACATGACCCGAGGAGGTCATAGTTGCTGTTTCTTCGGAATTCACTTTCTTGGAGCTCTCATTGTAATTAGCCAGGGAAACATCAGTCGTGATTGCCAAATTGTTCATTCTGGAGATCAGCGACGAGTTTTGTAACATGATATTGTCCACTTTAGAGCTCTTGTAGTCGTGATAAAACTTTTCTATATCCTTATAATCTAAATGGTTATAATGTCCAAATCTGCACATTGACTGTTCAGAAAAGAAATTCAGCGTGGCTACGTTGAAATTATCTGAGGGATTCACTTCTCTCTGATCGTAACTCTGAGGCTTAGTTTCATCCAGAAAGTTAGTCTTTGAAGTACTGTCTCTGCCTGAAGCTCCTCTACTAGCATCACCTGTTACGCTTCTAAGCCATTCTTCGGAATTCTTCTTTCTTAAATCCCCACTTTCTATAAACGATTCAAGTGTGGCTATATGCTTCGGAAAAATCTCTCCGACTTCCCCCTCATTACCACTCGTTACTCTGCCTTTGCGATAATTGTCCATGACGCATTTTGCTGACGGCGAGGAATAGAATACCTTTCGTGTGGATCTCTCTTCAGATCGTGCCAGACTTGTATACCTAGGTATTTTGAAGTGCAAAGCGTACTGTATAGTCTCACAGCACTCTGATTGTTCTTCACAGTTCCTAGACATGTCACCAGCGACATAGACACTCTGCCATGCATCACCAGTAGTTGCGTGGTCAAAGGCATTATCTGCGCTATCCCTACGATTCTTGATTTCCAGTAGCAGATCCAC
This sequence comes from Ryuthela nishihirai, assembly GCA_038380435.1. NCBI lineage: Eukaryota > Metazoa > Arthropoda > Arachnida > Araneae > Heptathelidae > Ryuthela > Ryuthela nishihirai. The sequence goes on from JAWZYU010000026.1 coordinate 57,476,530, forward strand.
ATTTTTATATGTGTTGCCTTTCTCTTTTTCTTTTCCATGTTTACAATCAGTTTTTACAATTTCAATTTCGTGTTTATAATCTAACTTAACACTATCAAGATCATCTTTTTCACTGACAAATTCAACATTTAAACTATTGCATTGTCTATTGAGTTCGGTTTTATGATCCTTGAAGTGATCAATAATCTTACCAACTTGAGAAGCCACTTCAGCTCTCATCTCAGTATTTTGTGCGGCCATTTCGGCTTTCAAATCATCTTTTCGAGAAACTATCTCCGTTCTCAACTCATTATTTTGTGCGGCCATTTCGGCTTTCAAATCATCTTTTTGAGAAACTATCTCAGTCCTCAACTCATTATTTCGTGCGGCCATTTCGGCTTTCAAGTCATCTTTTTGAGAAACTATCTCAGTCCTCAACTCATTATTTTGTCTAGCAAGGTCACCTATTTTATCGCTTTGGGCAGCTATATCACCTTTAATATCGGCTTTCAAGTCATTTATCAACTTTACTAATTCATCCATACTTCTAGTTAACGGCATTCAATAAATTATCATAATCCCACTTCTGACACCAAATGTTGCGAATTACCAAAAATGGATAGCCACTGAGCGTGAGTATTAAAAGCTATATTTCAAAACCAAATTCAATACAAGGTAAATTGTTACAAAGGAAATATGGATGAAGTATCTTATTAACAAATCAACTATTAACATGCACAAGTCATCAATCTTCACGTAGAGCACACAACATCAGCTCTGTGTATTTTACTAAATACTACCTTTTACTTGATTTACCAGGTCACCCGAAGATCTTCACTCGTAAACCAATTCTCGTCCTGTGCTAATAACTTTTCACACACTAGCCGAACAAAAAGACAGTCCGTGTAGACATTCGAAGTTAGCCATAAAAGTTCCCACTTTTATACTTCCGCGTATACACAACACATCAAGTTACTTCTTGATACTTAACGATAAAAGATCCCACTTTTATCCTTCCGTGTATACACAACACATCAAGTTACTTCTTGATACTTACGCGCCTGTCTCAGAACAGCTCACCGTCCATTTTCGAACTCACGACCGTTACAACACAACGACCGTTACAATACAAAACGACCGTTAACGCTCCACTCTTCTTCTCCAAATTCTCCCAAAGTTCTTATTCGTTCGCTGAAACTTTGCTTTCGGTTGCCAGATTCTTCTGTCGTAACAATATACTGATTACGTTAATAAGCTTAAAACTTTAAAAATATTTTATCGTATATTCACAAATTTTGACTCATGTCCCGCAGACAACTGCTGGGCAATTTTGGTGATTTTCGGAAAACATGCGGTATCGAGATTCACTTCATTGAACATTTTTTCACTTCATTGAATAGGGGTAAACTTCCTTTGGCAGACGCAGTACGCTAAGCCTCAGGATATCTGTAACTCAGTAGAACAAGTTAGTACTTCCCCCAGTACGGGGGAGAAAAGATCGAGCCACAAGGGCTGACCTTGACCCCGGAGGGTCGGTAGATCTCCAGGCAATCGAGAAGCAGGCTGTTGCGGAACTTGAGCGGTATTTTGGTTCCATACTCAACTAATTCACTCCCACTGTGGCCTTATATTTTTAATGGCTTATTATAAAGCGGCCAACGAATTCACATGTAACGGTTCCATACTCAACTAATTCACTCCCACTGTGGCCTTATATTTTTAATGGCTTATTATAAAGCGGCCAACGAATTCACATGTAAAGAAGATTCATAACTGTACTTTTGAACATTTATCACAAAGAAATTATAAAATTGCACTATTCTGCTGGATAGCACTTACCGGTTACTGTCGCCATTTTCATCGCTTCATTTTCTAACAATAGCGATGTAATATTCGACGTTTGCATTATTAAAATTTTAAGTATTTACTCTTATGGCTTCATACGAATCTGCTGGCCGCTTATAAAAAAACCACTAAAAATATGTCACAGAGGGAATCAGTGAAGAGTGGAACCAAAATATCCAATTATTTCTTTACTGCATGTTCTAGGAAAATCGCCAAAATCGATAGTTGGTTGAGGAAATTTATTTTATCGTATAGTCACGAATTCTGAATCAATCAGCCGCATTATAAAAAAAACCATCAAAAAATATATGGTCTAAGAGGGATTGAATCAGTCAAATGTGGGGAAAAAAAAAAGTTTATAATCGCGTTACTGCATTTTTACCAAAATGCCAAAAATCGACCAATCTGCAGAAAGTGAGCTAATGAAATATATTTAAAATTTTATTAAGGTTAAATCCAGTAGCGACCAGCTGATTCTTACAAATCACGCTTCGAATAGCTTAAAACACATTGATACATTTTTTTCCTTTTTTGACATTCAAATATCCATCCATAATTGGAAACTTTTTTTACATTGAAACTGGTTTAAGATATTGCAGAATAGCGAATATTTCTGTAAGATTTTATTCGTTAGGTTGATATTAGTAGTTGATGACGCACTCTTTATGTAAGTCTTTTGTGTTGCAAGCTAAATAACGTTTCAAAGGAAAATATCGATTACAGGATATAGCTATGACTTATTCGACTTTGACCACCTGAGGATAACAGTTAGAAAACCTTTTAACAAAAATAAAAACCCGGTATTAGTATATTTTCTTTTAGTAATTATTTTTTAATAATGTGACAGGCAGGTTTTTATTTAATACAAATGGCGGCGATTGAACGAACTGTACCGTATGTTCATCGAAATGTTACCACTAGATTTAGCATTTTCAAGAGACACTGCTTAAATACTAAATTAAGCGAGTTTTAGCGACTCTAAGTACATTTATGCAGAATTAAGCAAAGTTCACTCTATTTAAATTAATGTTTGAATCTAAGGATACCTGTAACCAAAACATTTCGACAATCGTTGTGACCACGTCACTGAATTATAGGAATACATTAGCATCTGAGGAAATAAAACCTTCTATTCTTGCTTACTTTATTAGAATTACTCACCTGAAATGAAACTTTTCAGAACTTTCACTCTACCTCTGAAATCTAATGAAGATATATCTTGTTGCCAGATACTTTTCACATGATTCCAAAATAAAATAAATTTCAAAATACGACAATTTTTCCAAAATTAAATAAAATTAGTCACTATACCATTTGACAATCATTTTAATTTTTGACCTCACAAAACTGGCGTAAACAAGATTTTCTTATATGGGAAGTCTAAATCGTTACACACAAAATTGCTTTCTTTTTCCGGTCTGCCCAACCCGAAACTCCAAAAAATGCAAGCGGGATTATTTTAATTTTTTCCAAACTTTTTATATTTTATTTATGATAATTAACCATTGCATCATAAAATTATTAGAAGTCGGTTTTAATTATTCAGTATGAGACTGAAGAGTTTGTTTTCTTGCAAAAATCATTAATTCTCAGGTGAATTCTGGATAAAGAACTCACAGTTCTACTTCTATTGACAAAAAAGGATTTCTTTGTGTATTTTTAATATTCTTCAAAGAAGAAAATAACTGTTTCCCATAATTTGTACTTCATTTTCTTGGAGATAATTGTTTAATAAGAATGGTTTCATATCCATGCCTCCAATTTTAAGCTGCTTGTCATTCGCCAAAAACGTTTTCCAAGAAAATATTTATTTTTAAATTGATTGTTCCCTGCTGTGTGATCGAAGGAAAGTCTTAACCAACTAATTGCTGAAACATCGACAGGACGTATATGACTTACTTTGACTACGATTATCTTTTCGTTTTAAACCATTAAATATATAAACTGGCATTTTATGATGGTACACGAAACTAGAAAAACAAATCTCTCCTAGGGTGAATATGGGACCTTTTTTTTTTCAAAAAAATAATCCTTTTATATTTTTTCCCTTTACCACCCTGTAAGATTACTTAGGAAGGAATAATATTATAGAATGTTAAATGTCTTATGGAGCAGACCAGTAAATGCTTGAAAATATAATTTCTGGATATTGGGGAAAAGTCTCTTTTTCTTAAATATTGGACGTATTGTTAAGATATGTCCGTGATATAGTACACTATAATGAATGGAATAGCGAATGTCTTTGATTGAACGAAATATATTATATTGAAATGTTGTATAAATCAGGCGTAGCTTAAAGAAAAATTCTCCCTCATTCTGATTTTATCAGTGGTACCCGTGGACAGCTGGTTGTAACTGGTTTCTGTTAGGCCTGCAACCGCATATGTTGATGCCAAATATTTAAACGATATTTGACATTATTTGCTATTATGATCATTGTTACCAAGTTGTATATAATGAAATTACATTTGTAATTTAATCAGTGAAATATTTTGTTTGTATAAAAGTATAGCTTCAGTGTATTCTGTTTTTGAAATTTGGTAAAAAGTGTTTTTGCAGAAGAATTGGCGCCAAAATGTCGCTAGATCTTATATAGTTGCGATATTGTAAAAACGATTATATATTTAATTTTTTCATAAACAAAAAATATTTGAAAATTATCGTTAAAATCAGGTTTGTAAGAAAGTTCTACGGATTTAATAATGGATAATTAGAGAACTTTTCGTTTTCATACAAGATCTACTAAAAATTAAGAGGAAGAAAGAAGAAAGCCTCTTATATCATATTAAGCCTGGACAATGCAATGACAAAAATTAATTTTAGAATACATAGCTATCAATATTAATTTTTTATTATATTTTTCTGAATTGGTAGCTTTTGATTTTCAATAATCTGTTAAGAAGTTTTGAAATATTCATAAATAATTTAACCTAGTCGTAATGAATTATTTTAGATTATTTAAAATTTCAGCAGAATATTGTGAAATATTAGGCATATTTAGTTTCTTTTCCTGAACTGCTGTGTCAAGGTGGCCTTGAGAAGCCAAGTGACGCAATCGAGGTGGAAAAAAGTAAAGGGGCAAAATATCGGATTTTATTGCATTATAGCATTTTTCTCTCCGTTATAGAGTTATTTAAAAAACGTTTGAGTGAAATATTCACAAATTTAATAATTTTTTGTCTCCATTACATTTACCAGCATTCTCAGGGGAAGGAGAGGTTCTTCCAAACTGTTCTATTTCGTGTAATTTTTATTCTCTTTCGTTTTAGTGTTCATTCAAATTAAATAGAGTCGTAATAAATTAGAACGTATCGTTTTTTACCGCCTGTACGTACAATATAGTCGTAATGTTAAACGTTTTTAGCAATTTTCTTCAGAAATACGTCTAATAGATGTACGTTTAATTTTTCTCCTCCTCTTCGGTTATTGGAATTACTAAAAGGCAGAGAGTCGATCCCCTCTCTCCCTCTATAGATCGGACCATGGCTCAAAGCAGTTGGGATCAATGGCGTACCCAGAAAATTCCAATACCAATCGAGGATGACACGTTCGAGTTTTATTTAATGCAATTCAGGTCTCTGTTTTCCGAAGACTGCCATAGAAAATATATAATTCTGAAACATTAATAGCTGGAACGGTATTATACACTTTGATACTCCACGGAGTGTAAAAAATAACTAGTGCAACACTAGGAAATGACGAATTTTATATATGACAATATGTTTATATATGTTTTACAAAATAATCTATGGGAAAATAAAAGTTTAGTAAAAGCTTTAATATCCAAAATCTACAACAGGAGTTACAACTCAAATATGGTACCAGGCCAAAATCGACTTGTAACGCACATAATGTTATTATTTGTGTGATGCTACTGTAAGTGAGGATCTCAACCTGGGGAAATTACCATCAGTTGGTCGTTCTGCCTATTTCGTGGAATTATGAGCGAGCACTGTGGAGTATCCTACCATTTCTTGTTATAATTAATTAGTAAATATTAATTAATGCAATCGTTTTGGTGAAAACTAACAGGAAAAAAAATAGATTTTCCTTTGAATAGAAACATGCCACAGACGTCTGACATAATGTTGATATGGAGAAGATCTGAGAGAAAGGGTGCATCCCAACAGAAATATAGGAAAGTCCTGGCTGTCCATTGATTAGCGTGCTTTTCTGCTCATCAAAGAGACCAGGGTTCGAGCCCAGATAAAGGTTAACTCTTTTTCAATATTTTCTAGACATCAACTAATTCAATGACACAGGTGCTCTCGACTCTGTATCGAAGTATGCACATCGCCTACATTTCTGGCAAGGTAATTTCGTTTAAACCAGGGTTCCCCAAACTTCTGAGTCCATCAACTCATTCATGAGCTTATGAACTTCTTATCGACCCCAAATGATTCGGAAATATCAAGTACCGAAACGTTTCTCCGATTTGATGATTTTGAAACAAATATAGTAGAATGGAGTTCTACTTCAGTGATTTTGGAACATAAATACCCGAACTGCATTGCGATTAAATATTTTTTTGCAACGCTAATTTCGATATTTTCCCCTATTCTAAAAAGTCTAGCATCGCCACTAATGTCTAAAATTTTCCCGTTTCTCCAGAGTTAAGTGAATTTTGAAATCAATCATGCAAAAATATTTGTGCATTAGACAATAAAGACAAGAAACCCGATTGCTTTGATTCTGGATTCTTGCGTAGTATCTTGGGCATTTGGTGGTTTGACTTTGTAAGTAATGAAGAGGTTAGAAGAAGAAATCATCAACCTCCTTTGAGCAACATTTTGTGCAGAGAGAGACTGCGTTGATTTGACCGTGTTGTCGGTATGCACAGCTGCAGATTGGCAAACAAGATTATGAACAGTGTATCTAAGGGCTTCAGGAAAAGGGTGAGACCTAGGACGAGATGGACAGCCAATATCAAACAGAACCTTGCTAGAAATGGCCAACAGTGGCAAAATGCGGCACCTGTAGCACAGAACAAACAAGTCTGAAGAGGAAAATTACACAGTCTGTTAGGACCTCCGTAGCCCATGATTGCATGGTGATTTTGCATGTATACGCATATATGTAGACAATATTTAGGACTAAGAATCGTTCCTTGCAAGAGCGTTTCTACATCACATTGACTAAACTTTTCACAAAGGGCTGTCATGTATGCAGTCACACAATTATACAGCCCTGGGATTTAAAACTATCATTCCACAAAATGCAATTTACATGAACACTCCACAAATCGCTTTCCTTCAATGGAACATTCGCCAAAGTAAATGAACTTTACGATGGATGAATGAATTCTGATGATCAGTCAGGAATCGGATCTTATCTGGACTTATCTCGAAGGAGTGCGTTTCCTCGTTGGTTCCAGATGTGATATTGCATGCACAACTCAAAGGGCTTTTCATTTGAAGCGGATCGAAGGAGATACAAAACCCTTGGTGTATCTCACATTCAATCCTTCTTTACATAATCCATCCTAAAATTGTCGTTTCTGTATCATGAATTGTCACTTCCCTTTGTCATTTATTGTGAACCTCTCAGCTGGGTGCAAAATTTTCGTTGCCTTCAGCTGGTGGGAAGTTAATGCGCTCTTCATATAAATTTCAACATTCCATTTGACTGACCTATATGTTTAACAATGATTTGGGGGACAAGGTGGGCTCGGTTTTTAGAGTGCCAGTCTAATAATCCCAAATGGGCTATCGTTGTGATTTTTCTGTGAAAAATCCTACACACTACAGCCAAGGAGTGTCTAAGGGAAAAGAGAGCAAGCTTCCATAGACGTAATGTAAACTTTTCGATTGCAGCGCCGTCTAAACATGGCAAATTCGTGCATTGCAGTGAAGCCACCTAGCCAGGGAGAGGAGCAAGTTCCCTGCATTATTTTTCCACCGCCAAGCAAAGTTTTCAATTGCTAAACCATGTGACTAATTTTACATACACTTTGACTCCGAAAAATGTTTATTTTCTTCATGAAGTACACTCAAAACTTTTTACTTTTCCTTTAGATAGAAATTTTTATCAAGAAGTAATGAAATCATTTTTTTTAATAATATCCAATTTTGTAAAACTAGTAGTAGCTACGCTAAAGAACAAAATTTTAATATTGTGAACAACCTACAGCATTTAGTATACTATAATAAATTGATATTTATGTGTCAATGCACGATAACATAATCTCTATAATTATATTTTATACAATTGCTGATATTTTCAATAAATATCATATCGAGTTTTTACTTGTATAAATGTTCAACAGACGGCAGCAGGCACTTCCCGTATCAACCATAAAAAATAATTACACTGTTAGAGCAAAGTGCAGAAACCTATTTACATCGATATGCTCCAGGGAACACAAATCTGCATATATTGACTTATATATATTTGCAAGATGATTAAATGTATTAATTTAATACATATATATACCAAGAGTAACACAAACCATAGCTGCAGTGGGCTAAAATGATTACACTGCGCATGCGCAATTTGCCCCTTACAGTTGTTTTTGTGCCTACACATCAATTTGCCACGTTCAGCTTCGGTAAAATTCCGCAGAACGGCACCACTTACGTTTGTGCAAAGCTAGCCTTCTCCTTAGACCTTCTTTGCTACAGCCCTCGGTAATAAGGGACATCAGTGGACTTCGAAAGGCTGTCATTTGTCGGATGGGACATTGAAATGACTTTCAGAGGTAAAATAACCGAACACAATTTAATGTAAAATTCTGCACCAAAATTTTTTTTTCTCATATTGTGTGTTTTTTTTATTCAAAAATGATTTTTCTACAATAAATCATTAAAATTTTAAACATTAAATAATTTAATAAAATAATAAAGCATTAAAAAAATCATAAACATTACGATATATAATACATTAACTGTTACAGAATCGCTTTCAAATCTGGTGCCAAAATACCTTGACCTGCGGCATTGAAAGTGTCCATTTGAATTTTATTTACTTTGAGGATTAATAACACTCCATTAGATGATGGAAAGAAACAAGTAATTCTGACTATATCTGTGTTTCTTACTGAAAACCGTGCATTTTTCAAGCGCCTAATGAGTCGTTTACCTCATTTCCGGTTAAAAAAAATAATGGGTGCGACATCTTTCTTCTGGTGACCACTAATTTGCACTGTTTCTTGAAACTGTCTCCGAATCCTTGAGAGAACATTTTGTGAATATTTAAAATCCTTTATTAATCCCTCATCATCCTACATATCAATCTCCACACGATCATCCCTGTCTTTGTGGCACGGTGAAATCGAAATGATACTCAACGTCAGACTGAATTGAATGAAAATGGTAGCATCTTCGGCCATGCCGATTAACAGCAACTAATGATAAGTTCCAGCTCTATACCGCCCGAAACTGAAATTATTGAATCCTAGCAAAAACAGTTTCAATGATTATGAATCCGAACATCAATCACCTCCATTCTGACACCTGTTGGAGGGAAATATGACACATCATAATATATCCGGAAATAGATGCTGTTAAACTTTTTTAAGTTTTCGAAATATAGACTATTATAAGAATTGTCATAATGTACTTATTTGAAGACTAAATTGAAATCTTGATGTTACTTGCAACGAAAAATAATGAACTAATTCGTAATCATTATAAAGTCTATGGACAAATCGTAAACGAAAGAGAGAAGGAAAACACTCATAATGAAGAGAGAAATATATTAAAGGTTGAATGTGCTCATTTTCATTAGTTTAATACTGCTTAAAATGTAGAAATTTTATAAAAAGAAATATATTTATATATTCAACAAATAGCTGTTTGACACAGAGGGCTGACAGAACCCTTTCACTATAATACGACCAAGTGGAGATCTGTGCTAAAATTATTCTGCTGTTCAGTGTAAGAACAATGCAAGAAAGAAAACATGCATACCTTATTCAGGACTGGAACTCGGGTCTCTTTGATCAGCAGTCAAGCACACTAACCACTCAGTCACCGTGATGGTAAAATAATCAAAAAAAGCATTAATTTTATTATTTTTAAATAATCTTTATCCTAATTACAATAAAAATTTGTAATTTGACTCGTACTGAGCCGAACTTATATCTAGAAGTGAAAAGTTAATGCAAAAAACAAGTTAGTGCAAAGTATAAGAGTATATAAGAATACAACGATCTGTATACAAAAATATGAAAGGAATGATTTCACATTAACCACCACTGAATTTATAGAAAAAATAAACTTTAATAAAATACCTTTCGTTCAATCACTACAGTGGTCTCGATAATGAGATAATTGTATATCACGGATATATCTTAGATATGTCCAAAGTTTTACAAAAAAGAAATCCGTGAAATGCGTCAATGATATTCTCTGGTATTCACTGAATGTCTCCATTAATATGTTGTATTTGCATAATCACTATTGTTTCTTAGAGTAGTGTACAAATCACTTTTCATTTATTCGATCATATTAAGATATTTTGACTAATTTATATTTTAAGAGGCCCTTTAATCGAAAATTAAAATTTAAGGAAAATCTTTGTTCCTATACAATGAAAACCCTTTAAGGAGAATCTTTGTTCTTATGCACCGAAAATCTTTAAGGAGATGGGATGAAATTTACAATTACTCTTTTATATTTCCTGTCAGCATGGAACCTGGAAATTTCATTGCTTTTGAAGTATTATATTGTTTAAAGATAATATTTAGCATTATTGATTTAATTATTTGTAATAACCTTTATTTCATAATTGCTCATGGAATTGCTCATAGGCGGAACACGCTCTAAATTCAGCAGGTTGGGATAAAAAAACCTTTTCCTGTTTACCAAAAGGGGAGAAAAGTTGCCTATCGGGCTCCTCGACAAGAATACAATTCTTGTTGTCCTAACCCTTGAACCTTTTCTCATTAATATTGTTCTAAAAATAATTTTTTTTGTATTCTGGATTTAAGCACTTCGCTTGGTTAAATGCGTTTTTCACAAAAATTAGTCAGGAAATGAATTTTATGCGTAAGCTTTATAAACCATAGAAGTTCAGAAGCTTGTCAGTGGAAGTTACTGTCACATTTCAGAGCAGGAGGATGAAATGCTGATCGGAAGATCCCTGGAATCACATACCATTGTTTAGATATTTGGAGGGTGACAGACTGTATCCCTTGTTTCTAATATGTTATGCGAATGATAATAGTTTCTATGGCAATTTTAGCCATTGTCTTTGTGGTAGTTAATGTATGTTTTCTGTATCTGGTTAGCCTTTCGTCACCTCATGCCAAAGTCCAAGGAAGAACACCGGACGAATTTATAATTTATTGGAATGATTTATTTATACAAAGTAGCTAAGAATGTAAAGAAAAAATGTAGAACAGGGAAACGTGAAAGAAAAAAAAAGTGTGAAGGTCGTGAAACGGTATAAACAACACTTGATACTTAGCTCTGTTAATCAGTGTTATTCTTTTTCTTCATATGGGAAAGGCAGTGGACTTAAGAGAGTTTGTCAAATGCCAAATTGTAATGGCCAGACGACTGGGTCAGAACATTTCCGAGATGGCAAGGATTGTAGGATGCTCATAGTCAGCCGTGATGAGTGCCTTCAAAAAGTGGTCTGAGGATGGAAAAACCATATGATGTGAGCCGACCACTGCTCATTGATGCTAGAGGTGAGTGTAGGCTATCCCGTATGGTAGGAGCCAACAGACTGTGGCGCAAATCGCCCGTGATTTGAATGCTCGTGACGGGAGTAACGTGTCACAACACAGAGTACATCGAATCCTGCTGAAAATGGAGCTGTGTAGTAGCAGGCCACTCCGAGTGCTCGTGCTAACCTCGGTTCACCGTCAAAAGGGCCTAACATGGGCATGCGAGTACCAAAACTAGACCTTGAATAATTGAAACAAAGTCGTCTGGTCCGATGAATCTCATTTCCTGTTGCACCATGTCGACGATAGAGTATGTATGCGTCGTTTACCTGTGGATGTATTGGCCGATAGAGGAAGCCTATAGAGGAAGTGTAATGCTTTGGATAATGTTCTTCTGGGAAACCCTGGATCCAGTCATTCATGTGAAGGAAACCATGACGTCTACCACCTACCCAAACATCATTGCAGACCAGGTGCATTCTTTCATGGCAACGGTATACCTCTCTAGTAGGGCCTTGTTTCAGCAGGATAATGCGCCATGCTACACTGCCCCGATTGTTTGAGAATGGTTCGCGGAACATGAGGTAGACTTCCAGGTATTGCCCTGGCCTCCAAATTCCCCAGACATCAATCCAATCAATCATCTGTGGTTTGTGTTGGAACAGCATATCCGATCTGCAGCGGCTCAACCACGAAACTTACGAGAGTTAAAAATTCTTGATCAGCAGATTATCATCAGTAGTCTTACAAGAGTTGAAAATTCTTGTAAGTCTGCTGGTGGTTGAATCTGCTGGTAACGTGTTGGTACCGATACCACAAGACACCTTTAGAAATCTTGTAGCGTCCCTGCCTGACCGGGTAAGAGCTGTTTTGGTAGCACGTGGAGGACCAACATCATATTAGGCAGGTGGTCATAATATTTTGGCTCTTCGGTGTATATCAGTTCATTACCGAAATATGCGAATGAATCTATTATAAATGAAACATTCACGAGATAGTAATGAAATACATATACGTTTCAGACAATTGAAGTTGGATCATCTTGTTACAGATATATACCTGGCATTAGATTTGTTATATAAAGATTTACAATCATTTATTATTTCTGGGCTTCATAATATCCTGCGCTTATAATTAAGGCGATGCTAAACAACTGCAAGTGTATTACTTCACTTAATTCTTATTGAATGGGGAGAAACTGGCAAGATGTCTTAAGAAACAAATATTCATGCATATTATTATTTTCATTACTCATTTTAATTCGGAATTTGATATTTTATTTTATATTATAGAAATTTGGTGGGCTTCACCCAATGCCTCCTTGATACACTAGGTCTGGACTGCCTTGAACAAAAGGAGGGAAGAAAAGAGGGAAATTAATTATGCATAAACATAATTCATTTCGTTATTAATTTAATTGGTTTAAAATTTAAGTAAAAGCCGTTTATATTAAACCATTTAAAATAAAATAATTCATTCATTAGCATTTTATTCAAATATTAGAGAATGATATAAAATTGATTACCAATTTTTTAAAAATAAATAACTACCAGTTGAGTTTTCAGAAATGGTTGTATAATAAAAATTGCAATTTGAAAATTAGGTCTTCTGAGTCTGTTAACGTAATATCCAGGCTTGTTATATCGAAGTGACCTTGGCCTGACCTCTCTGACCACTAATGACGAGCCGCCTATGGATATAGCAAACTATGCAATTCCCCACTTTTCAGGGAGCGGAGAAAGAACGGGTGGTAAATGTTTTGTAACCTTTATTAGTGATGAATCCCGTTTCTGTCTGGTTGCTGATGATCGACGGGTCTATGTATGAAGACAACCTGACAAGAGGACGCATCCAGCTTTTGTTCGCGAATGGCACACCGCCTGTCAGTCAGGCATAATAGTACGGGGTGCTATTGTATCTGACAGCAGGTCACCTCTTGTCTGCATTACGGGAACATTGACAACTGCACGATACCTTAGCACCGTTCTGCAACCCGTTTTGTTAGTGTTCCTGGTAGGCATGCAGCAGTCCATTTTCCACCATGACAACGCCCGTGTACACACTGCTAGGGTCTCCAGACAATTTTTGCAACATGTTCAAGTATTTCCATGGCCAGCACGTTCCCCACATTTATCCCTAATAGAAAATCTGTGGGACCACATCGGACGATGTCTGCAATCCTCTCACCAGCCGTCGCGGAACCTTGATGAATTATGAGAACAAGTCAACGCTGCTTGGTGTGCAATTCCTCAGGACCATATCCGTCGACTGTATTACTTCATGCCACGCCCTATTGCTGCCTGTATTGCCGTTCACGGCGGTGCAACCACCTACTGAGGCAGTCACATTGGGCTGCATTATCTCATCTTCTAACCGCTGTAAGTGGCTGCGAATTAAATCAGATGATGACAAAATATATTGCTATGTGTGTGCTTCATTTCACCCTTATCAATTTCAATGTCGTGAAGTATATATACAGGTCTAATAATATCCTACAGAAGAAAAGTAGTTTTAAATAGCAGAGTTTGTCATTTTCTATTTCTATGTCGGATGAAATTTCGATTAACCGGTTTAAAGTTGGGAATACAGATTCGGATAATAGAAGAAAGTCGTTTATCCAGACTTAAGGAACAATTGGATGGTTGCTCTAAAAGATAACGAATTGTTTTAATTTTTCAATTTTGCCCCAGGTAACATTGGAAATACGAACTAATGGATGATTTAGAAAAATAGCAATAATGTTTGGTTTGGTTTTACCTCTGAGCGGCACTTTTTTGCACACCATGGGCTAAATGACCAGGTCACAAGGACCCCGAAGGCTCAGAGATGGTTGGGGGAGGGGACCCACTGGAACGGCGGTTGGGAGACAGATGGTAGCCTCCCGTCAAGGCCATCCAGCGTGTTCTTTAACGTGCACAGGGTATGGCTCTCCCGCATACGGGGCAACGGCTTAACATCCCATCCGAGGGACGGTGGCCTTTTCAAGCCCATCGGTGTCCCCTACTGACCGTGGGCAGGGCGGGGAGTTTGGCGGAAGAGTAATAATGTAATGATACATGCAAACCACAAAAAAGTCATTGATTATACATGAAGCAAGGTCCGCCATATTCAACAGAAGATACGAAGGGCATATCCTGGAAGCAAATTATCGGCTGATGGTTAGTTTAAATGGTAGAGCGGTCTGGCATGTATCTAGAGAATAGCGGGTTCGAATCACGCACTGTCGGCACTAATTTTTTTCAAATAATTGTTAATTGAATTAGGAATCTACAGGTAATCTGTGTACACCTATCCCTCGATTTACACTGAAGATAGGTTCCGCACAAAACCGTGTAAATCGGAATATTGGATTTTGCTATGTAAAACCGTGTAAAACGAAAAAAACACTAAAATGTGCATAATTCAGTTTTGATTTACACGGTTTTGATTTCGATTACACGGATTTCGATTTACACGGTTTTGTGCGGAACCTATCTTCAGTGTAAATCGAGGGATAGGTGTATTTACTATGTATTGATTCATGATTATCTCACATATATCTTAAAACGATAATGTTTCACTTTCCCATCCCTTTGGGGTTATGGGAGAAAATTAAAACAAACCCTTTGATCATCACACTCCACCACCTAAATTTTAAACCTTTCTCTTGGTATATTACTTGTAACATTTATTTTTACTTTCTGTATTTCCGTATTTAAAGAACTGAATCGTGACTTTGAATCTAGATCATTATTACTTGTTATTTAAATATTAAATAAACTGATTTCCAAAAAATAAGGAAAAATGAGAAAATTGCGATAATTCGCCAAAACGTTGTGCGATTCTTACCAAACTTGTTCATGTAACCAGTAAAGTAATGCTGAGTGAGCATGTGGTATGCAAAGTGAGCATAAACTTGCGTCAATTTGCGTTATCGGATAGCGGTATAAAAACGGCTGTTTTAGAGTGAATCGTAATTTTGTGTTGTAAATGTGAGAAAAGAAATTCGAAATAGCCATTTTGTAAGAATGACTACCAAAGTCAGACGTGGCACGATGACTGAATGTGAGTCCTTCTGTGGTCCATAGACTGTGGAATCAATTTCTTAACTTGGATTCCGCGTCTCGGAGGTTTAGCCGAGGAAGGGCTAGAGTTACGACCGCTGTACAAGACCGATATCTCTGATTAACAGCACGAAGGAGTAGAACATCTACTCCCTCTCAGACATTGGGAGGGTTGTATCAGCTTCTACTGTGCGTAGAAAGCTTCGTGAGGGAGGTGTGTACGCTAGAAGCCCAGTAATTTGTATACCCCTTCACATCACATCACAGGAAAGAGCGGTTGAATTGGGCACGCACGCATGTTAACTGGACAAAGGAGCAATGGAGGTCCGTACTCTTCACAGATGAGTCCAAATACTGCTTGCAGAGTGATTCCGCACATTGTTTGAAATGGATAGAACAAGGTACCTGCTATCATCCCAGTAACATCCGTCAAAGAGACAGTGACGGCAGAGGTAGCGTATGTGTTTGGGGTGGCATTTCCTTAGGTGCACGCACATACCTCTATGTGTTGACGAGTGGGAACCTCAATGCTCAAAGGTATGGAGATGACATCTTGGACCCTTATGTACGTCCTTACGCTGTTGCATTAGGTGAAAATTCATCTTACAAGACAGTAACGCTCGTCCCCACAGAGCTCAACTAGTGGAACAATACTTTCAAGAAGAGATTATTATGCGCATGGAGTGGCCAGCTCGATCTCTCGACCAAACTCCGATTGAACATGTGTGGGATGCTCTAAGCATGGGTGTTGTTGCCCCAACCCGCCACCTGAAACAAAGGGGGAGCTTATTACTGCTTTAAAGGAACAATGGTCTTTACTCCCTACTGAGCTGATTCACAACATCATAAACAGCATAGAACATCGCTGTAGTGCCTGCATTGTTGTAAAGGGTGATCACACTCCTTATTAAAGAACTTTGCCCATTGCATTCTGACACCTCATTTTTGGACAAGTTCCTGTATGTGTTATTTGTTGACGAAAAATGATCCTAATGTAAAATATCTTATGCCATTCTGAAACTAGCATTGTAATTCATGTTTTCTTCAATTTCATTTAAATCATTCATATAGTTTTTTGTGTATCATAATTTTTCTGAGTTTTCCTTAATTTATCGAAACCAATGTAGATTATTAATTAGAGAAATTCATAAAAATTATTTTTTATTTAAATAATATTTTTTTTAGTTTTTTGTATCAAAAATGATCAGTGAAGTATAATCACCCAAAAGAATTTAAATATATATTGCAATATGGTATGGCATAAATATGAATTAAGATAAACTTCAAAATCCTGAAATATTTTTATCGATCCTTATTTTAGCAATTACATAGCAGTTGTTACACACATTATTGAGAATATTAGCATTTTATTTCCAATATTTTGTATGCTAGCCCTGTACTTAAACGACTGCTTTACATAATTTTGGCATTAATACACTAATTTAAGTTCGTCTGTAACAAAATACTAATAAAAGGAAACAGGAATGCTTAATTAACTCACTCTTATTTTGAGGCTTCTTCTTTACTTATTCTGCACTAGAAGCTCTCGATAGGATTAAAGTGTAGAGACTGTCCAGTCGATTTAATCCTTGTAATCGTGCTATCTGCTAACAACTTGAACAACCTTTTCACGCTGACAAAGTGCATTATTATCCTGTTAATTAAACTCTCTTAAAATATACATTCATCCAACCATGTATTCTTAACTGCTGGTAGCAATTTTTGTTTCCGGTATTTTATGTAGTCCTCAGCTTTTACTATTCCTTTTAGGATATGTAGCCTTCCAACACCCTGACAGGACATACAATACAATGAATTTGGTTGAATATTTCACATTTACTATATGACATAAGTTCTGAGTTATTTATGAGAACTTTTTTACGAGGACACTGCTCTGATGCCCAATAAAGCAAAACCCATTTTTATCTCTTAAATTCTCTTGCAGCGAAAAACTGTCTGTAAAGGTTTGAAACATCGCAATCCGATTTCTAGGAGTTTTTTTTCTTTCTTACAGTTATTGAGCACACATTGATGTTTGCAGCAAAATACGTCCTTTCAGAAATTGTGGTGAATTCAACTTTGCATTCGAAAAGTGTAATCCTATGTTTGTCAGCAAGCAGATTTGTTTTTCTACGTCTTTCATTTCTTTCTCTATCAGTAACAGGCATAGTTTCAGAATGACTTCTCAATGTTCCCAAAACAGTAGAGAGTCAAGACACACTTCGGCAACGATTTGACGAATGTACCATGTGAACATGTTCAGTTTTAAAGTGCATTGAAATATATACCAAAATCAGCAATACCACTTTTATGGTTACTTATCTATGATTGGTCACCATAATAGAGAATCTGATCGATTGCACAAAGAGCCTGATCTCTCCAAATATCATCTTGTGTTTGTAGCTTTATGGTAATCCTATTTTTCAGGGATGGCAAATGCGTTTATGTCACGGTGAAATTTAAGAAAAAAATGAGTGAAATATCTTCCAGTGTGTCAAAGTAACATAAGGGTTTACAATTATAAAACAGAATAGCATTGATATTTTATTTCTCAAATATTGCAGACTTTTAATAGCAAAACGTATATCTAAATTTCATTTGTAATGACTTCATCTATGTCGGAAAAGGACCAGCTAGTTAAGTCGAGTCAAACTAATAAAACACATTCACCACCATGGTTATGATAAAACAATGAATTTAATTGTTGGGGAAGACACAAAATCAATTCGCGGGGGCGAATTTGGTACCCCTGATATAGTCCAAGTTTCAATGCTACATCGAATACACTGTTTATACCTACGATAAACTAAGCACTTAACAACCAGATACCAAATATATTAATAAACAGCAAGTCATTCCTTTGCCTCGGTTGCTAAAATAAGTGAAATTATCCTTTCTTAAAAGAAGACATGAAACATAAACATTCAGAAAATTTTTACCAGATATGCCTCGACATGTTTAGTAAAATCAATACCTCAGAAAAAGTCAAAAAGGTCAGCATCTATAAGAAAAAAAAAACGCATACGATCTGCGGATTACTCAGGTGAATTACTCTTTGTGAAATTTTCTAGCGTGAGCTCCACTTCTTCGTTGTCTTTTCGCATCGAGGAACATGTAATGTCACAAAGTTGTTTTGCCAATATGCAATTTTAACTAAACTGGAACAGAACGTGAATGGAAACTCTGAAGTATCCGTTAAGATTTACTCGATTAATGGATGGGCCCTTATATGAGTTGGGTTGTTTTACCTCTGAGCGGCACTTTTTTGCACACCATGGGCTAAATGGCCAGGTCACATGGACCCCGTAGGCTCAGAGAAGGTTGGGGGAGGGGACCGACTGGAACAGCTGTTGGAAGACAGATGGTAGCCTCCCGTCAAGGCCATCCAGCGTGTTTTTTAACGTGCACAGGATATTGCTCTCCCGCACACGGGACCACGGCTTAACGTTCCGTCCGACGGACGGTGGCTTTCCAAGCCCATCGGTGTCCCCTACTGACCGTTGGCAGGGCGGGGAATTTTGCGGAGATAAATCTCAACGCTGACCCAGCTGGGACTCGAACCTGGGAACTACAGATTACGAGCCTGGCGCGTTACTGACTGAGCCAACCCCGCCCCAGGCCCTTATATGAACAAGTAATTGCATGGGAAGGGAAAAAGACTTAAATCACAGCCAGTTTCTCCTCTTTATATAAACGTCTTGAAACTGATACTCTTTCACCATATTTTTTTTAAATTAGGATTTAAAGTTTCTCCACTGGATTAAGATCACCTTAATACACCAGGCCTGGACAGCCTTGAACAAAAGGAGGAAAGAACGGTGAGAAATTAATTTTGCATAAACATGTAATTCATTTAATTGGTTTAAAATTTAAATTAAAGTCATTCATTTCAAAACCAGTTAAAAAATAATTTATTAAGATTTTATTAATGTATTTGAAAATATTATAAAACTAATTACCAAATTTTTTAAATAAATAACTCTTAGTTGAATTTTTAGAAAAGAAGTCAATTAAAACTGCTATGTTTTTGAAAATTAAGTCTTCTGTTACTCATTGTCCAGGTCTGTTTTATCGAGGGAGCCTTGACTGTGTACGTACTGCACTGGAATTATGTTAACAAATTGGACTACATTTATTTGCGGAAGCGAATCACGAATTAACGGATTATTTTCTTCTAGAATTGAACTAGTAGCCAATTACATACTTAATGAAATGCGTGTATGCAGTGTTGAATGTCAGTAATCAAAAAGAAACAAAATCTTAATATCAGTTCCGAACTTGTTAAATAAGAAAGAATATAAGTTCAGGATCTGCATCTACGTTTTAACAGTTATTTCATTATTTAAAATAGTGTAAAATATCAAAAACATTGAAAAATCCTTACATCAGCGTCTACCAATATGCTTTGTTCCGTGAACAATTTTATATCACAATTTTGTGTGTTTTTTAATTTTGAGGACTTTTTCAAAATACCAATATCAAAGTCATCTTAGATTAAATTCGGCATTGATTCTCTTAAAATGCATAAAATGCAGTCAACATCTTTGGTTAATACTTCGGTTCCAAGAGACATTCTGCAAGTATAGTTTCCCTCCCACCCCATACTACAGATATGCACTTCCACTACTTTTCACTTCTCTAACACAATAATGAAACTGTGTTTTGGTACTTTAAAATATAACACAATAATGAAACTGTGTTTTGGTACTTTAAAATATAACAAAATATTAATTTATTGTAGGGATTTTTTTATAAGGAAGGGAGTTGTTATATATAACAATTTTGTGTGTTTTTTTAATTTTGAGGACTTTTTCAAAATACCAATATCAAAGTCACCTTAGATTAAATTGGGCATTGATTCTCTTAAAACGCATAAAATGCAGTCAACGTCTCTGCCTAAAACTTCGGTTCCTCGAGACATTCTGCAGGTATAGTTTTCCCCCACCCCATATTACAGATTTGCACTTGCACTACCTTTCACTTCTCTAACACAATAATGAAACTGTGTTTTAGTACTTTAAAATATAACAAAATATTAATTTCTTGTCGGGATTTTTTAATAAGGACGGGAGTTGTTACATATCACAATTTTGTGTGTTTTTTAATTTTGAGGACTTTTTCAAAATACCAGTATCAAGGTCATCTTAGATTAAATTGGGCATTGATTCTCTTAAAACGCATAAAATGCAGTCAACGTCTCTGCCTAAAATTTCGGTTCCTGGAGACATTCTGCAAGTATAGTTTCCCCCACCCCATACTACAGATATGCACTTGCACTACCTTTCACTTCTCTAACACAATAATGAAACTGTGTTTTGGTACTTTAAAATATAACAAAATATTAATTTACTATCGGGTTTTTTTTTTGTAAGGACGGGAGTTGTTATATATCACAATTTTGTGTGTTTTTTAATTTTGAGGACTTTTCAAAAATGCCAATATCAAAGTCATCTTAGATTAAATTGGGCATTGATTCTCTTAAAACGCATAAAATGCAGTCAACGTCTCTGCCTAATACTTCGGTTTCTGGAGACATTCTGCAAGTAGAGTTTCCCCCACCCCATACTACAGATATGCACTTGCACTACCTTTCACTTCTCTAACACAATAATGAAACTGTGTTTTGGTACTTTAAGATATAACAAAATATTAATTTACTGTCGGGTTTTTTTTTTGTAAGGACGGGAGTTGTTATATATCACAATTTTGTGTGTTTTTTAATTTTGAGGACTTTTCAAAAATGCCAATATCAGAGTCATCTTAGATTAAATTGGGCATTGATTCTCTTAAAACGCATAAAATGCAGTCAACGTCTCTGCCTAAAACTTCGGTTCCTGGAGACATTCTGCAAGTGTAGTTTCCCCCACCCCATACTACAGATATGCACTTGCACTACCTTTCACTTCTCTAACACAATAATGAAACTGTGTTTTGGTACTTTAAAATATAACACAATAATGAATCTGTGTTTTGGTACTTTAAAATATAACAGAATAATGAAACTGTGTTTTGGTACTTTAAAATGTAACAAAATATTAATTTATTGTCGGGATTTTTTTATAAGGACTGGAGTTGTTATATATCACAATTTTGTGTGTTTTTTAATTTTGAGGACTTTTTCAAAATACCAATATCAAAGTCATCTTAGATTAAATTGGGCATTGATTCTCTTAAAACGCATAAAATGCAGTCAATGTCTTTGCCTAATACTTCGGTTCCTGGAGACATTCTGCAAGTATAGTTTCCCCCACCCCATACTACAGATATGCACTTCCACTACTTTTCACTTCTCTAACACAATAATGAAACTGTGTTTTGGTACTTTAAAATATAGCAAAATATTAATTTATTGTCGGGATTTTTTTATAAGGACTGGAGTTGTTATATATCACAATTTTGTGTATTTTTTAATTTTGAGGACTTTTTCAAAATACCAATATCAAAGTCATCTTAGATTAAATTGGGCATTGATTCTCTTAAAACGCATAAAATGCAGTCAAAGTCTTCGCCTAATACTTCGGTTCCTGGAGACATTCTGCAAGTATAGTTTCCCCCACCCCATACTACAGATATACACTTGCACTACCTTTCACTTCTCTAACATAATAATGAAACTGTGTTTTGGTACTTTAAAATATAACAAAATATTAATTTACTGTCGGGTTTTTTTTTTGTAAGGACGGGAGTTGTTATATATCACAATTTTGTGTGTTTTTTAATTTTGAGGACTTTTTAAAAATACCAATATCAAAGTCATCTTAGATTAAATTGGGCATTGATTCTCTTAAAACGCATAAAATGCAGTCAACGTCTTTGCCTAATACTTCGGTTCCTGGAGACATTCTGCAAGTATAGTTTCCCCCACCCCATACTACAGATATGCACTTCCACTACTTTTCACTTCTCTAACACAATAATGAAACTGTGTTTTGGTACTTTAAAATATAGCAAAATATTAATTTATTGTCGGGATTTTTTTATAAGGACTGGAGTTGTTATATATCACAATTTTGTGTGTTTTTTAATTTTGAGGACTTTTTCAAAATACCAATATCAAAGTCATCTTAGATTAAATTGGGCATTGATTCTCTTAAAACGCAAAAAATGCAGTCAACATCTCTACCTAATACTTCGGTTCCTGGAGACATTCTGCAAGTATAGTTTCCCCCATCCCATACTACAGATATGCACTTGCACTACCTTTCACTTCTGTAACACAATAATGAAACTGTGTTTTGGTGCTTTAAAATATAACACAATAATGAAACTGTGTTTTGGTACTTTAAAATATAACAAAATATTAATTTATTGTCGGGATTTTTTAATAAGGACGGGAGTTGTTACATATCACAATTTTGTGTGTTTTTTCATTTTGAGGACTTTTTCAAAATACCAGTATCAAAGTCATCTTAGATTAAATTGGGCATTGATTCTCTTAAAATGCATAAAATGCAGTCAACGTCTCTGCCTAAAACTTCGGTTCCTGGAGACATTCTGCAAGTATAGTTTCCCCCACCCCATACTACAGATATGCACTTGCACTACCTTTCACTTCTCTAACACAATAATGAAACTGTGTTTTAGTACTTTAAAATATAACACAATAATGAAACTGTGTTTTGGTACTTTAAAATATAACAAAATATTAATTTATTGTCTGGATTTGTTTTATAAGGACGGGAGTTGTTATATATCACAATTTTGTGTGTTTTTTAATTTTGAGGACTTTTTCAAAATACCAATATCAAAGTCATTTTAGATTAAATTGGGCATTGATTCTCTTAAAACGCAT
The DNA here is from genome assembly GCA_038380435.1 of Ryuthela nishihirai. NCBI lineage: Eukaryota > Metazoa > Arthropoda > Arachnida > Araneae > Heptathelidae > Ryuthela > Ryuthela nishihirai. The sequence continues at coordinate 57,499,802 of JAWZYU010000026.1, forward strand.
AAAATGCAGTCAACGTCTCTGCCTAATACTTCGGTTCCTGGAGACATTCTGCAAGTACAGTTTCCCATCCCACCCCATACTACAGATGTGCACTAGCACTACATTTCACTTCTCGAAATCCAATAATGAAACTGTGTTTTGGTACTTTAAAATATAACAAAATATTAATTTATTGTCGGGATTTTTTTATAAGGATGGGAGTTGTTATATATCACAATTTTGTGTGTTTTTTAATTTTGAGGACTTTTTAAAAATGCCAATATCAAAGTCATCTTAGATTAAATTGGGCATTGATTCTCTTAAAACGCATAAAATGCAGTCAACGTCTTTGCCTAATATTTCGGTTCCTGGAGACATTCTGCAAGTATAGTTTCCCCCACCCCATACTACAGATATGCACTTCCACTACTTTTCACTTCTCTAACACAATAATGAAACTGTGTTTTGGTACTTTAAAATATAACACAATAACGAAATTGTGTTTTGGTACTTTAAAATATAACAAAATATAAATTTATTGTCGGGATTTTTTTATAAGGACTGGAGTTGTTATATATCACAATTTTGTGTGTTTTTTAATTTTGAGGACTTTTTCAAAATACCAATATCAAAGTCATCTTAGATTAAATTGGGCATTGATTCTCTTAAAACGCAAAAAATGCAGTCAACGTCTCTACCTAATACTTCGGTTCCTGGAGACATTCTGCAAGTATAGTTTCCCCCATCCCATACTACAGATATGCACTTGCACTACCTTTCACTTCTCTAACACAATAATGAAACTGTGATTTGGTACTTTAAAATATAACAAAATATTAATTTATTGTGGGGATTTGTTTTATAAGGACGGGAGTTGTTATATATCACAATTTTGTGTGTTTTTTAATTTTGAGGACTTTTTAAAAATGCCAATATCAAAGTCATCTTAGATTAAATTGGGCATTGATTCTCTTAAAACGCATAAAATGCAGTCAACGTCTCTGCCTAATACTTCGGTTTCTGGAGACATTCTGCAAGTATAGTTTCCCCCACCCCATACTACAGATATGCACTTCCACTACTTTTCACTTCTCTAACACAATAATGAAACTGTGTTTTGGTACTTTAAAATATAATACAATAACGAAATTGTGTTTTGGTACTTTAAAATATAACAAAATATTAATTTATTGTCGGGATTTTTTAATAAGGACGGGATTTGTTACATATCACAATTTTGTGTGTTTTTTCATTTTGAGGTCTTTTTCAAAATACCAGTATCAAAGTCATCTTAGATTAAATCGGGCATTGATTCTCTTAAAATGCATAAAATGCAGTCAACGTCTCTGCCTAAAACTTCGGTTCCTGGAGACATTCTGCAAGTATAGTTTCCCCCACCCCATACTACAGATATGCACTTGCACTACCTTTCACTTCTCTAACACAATAATGAAACTGTGATTTGGTACTTTAAAATATAACAAAATATTAATTTATTGTGCGGATTTGTTTTATAAGGACGGGAGTTGTTATATATCACAATTTTGTGTGTTTTTTAATTTTGAGGACTTTTTAAAAATGCCAATATCAAAGTCATCTTAGATTAAATTGGGCATTGATTCTCTTAAAACGCATAAAATGCAGTCAAAGTCTTCGCGTAATACTTCGGTTCCTGGAGACATTCTGCAAGTATAGTTTCCCCCACCGCATACTACAGATATGCACTTGCACTACCTTTCACTTCTCTAACACAATAATGAAACTGTGATTTGGTACTTTAAAATATAACAAAATATTAATTTATTGTGGGGATTTGTTTTATAAGGACGGGAGTTATTATATATCACAATATTGTGTGTTTTTGAATTTTGAGGACTTTTTAAAAATGCCAATATCAAAGTCATCTTAGATTAAATTGGGCATTGATTCTCTTAAAACGCATAAAATGCAGTCAAAGTCTTCGCCTAATGCTTCGGTTCCTGGAGACATTCTGCAAGTATAGTTTCCCCCACCCCATACTACAGATATGCACTTGCACTACCTTTCACTTCTCTAACATAATAATGAAACTGTGATTTGGTACTTTAAAATATAACAAAATATTAATTTATTGTGGGGATTTGTTTTATAAGGACGGGAGTTGTTATATATCACAATTTTGTGTGTTTTTTAATTTTGAGGACTTTTTCAAAATACCAATATCAAAGTCATCTTAGATTAAATTGGGCATTGATTCTCTTAAAACGCATAAAATGCAGTCAACGTCTTTGCCTAATACTTCGGTTCCTGGAGACATTCTGCAAGTATAGTTTCCCCCACCCCATACTACAGATATGCACTTGCACTACTTTTCACTTATCTAACACAATAATGAAACTCTGTTTTGATACTTTAAAATATAACACAATAACGAAACTGTGTTTGGGTCCTTTAAAATATAACAAATATTAATTTATTGTCGGGTTTTTTTTTTTGTAAGGACGGGAGTTGTTGCATATCACGATTTTGTGTGTTTTTTAATTTTCAGAAATTTTTCAAAATACCAATATCAAAGTCATTTTAGATTAAATTGGGCATTGATTCTCTTAAAACGCATAAAATGCAGTCAAAGTCTTCGCCTAATACTTCGGTTCCTGGAGACATTCTGCAAGTATAGTTTCCCCCACCCCATACTACAGATATGCACTTGCACTACCTTTCACTTCTCTAACACAATAATGAAACTGTGTTTTGGTACTTTAAAATATAACACAATAACGAAACTGTGTTTTGGTACTTTAAAATGTAACAAAATATTAATTTATTGTCGGGATTTTTTTATAAGGACTGCAGTTGTTATATATCACAATTTTGTGTGTTTTTTAATTTTGAGGACTTTTTCAAAATACCAATATCAAAGTCATCTTAGATTAAATTGGGCATTGATTCTCTTAAAATGCATAAAATGCAGTCAACGTCTCTGCCTAAAACTTCGGTTCCTGGAGACATTCTGCAAGTATAGTTTCCCCCACCCCATACTACAGATATGCACTTGCACTACCTTTCACTTCTCTAACACAATAATGAAACTGTGATTTGGTACTTTAAAATATAACAAAATATTAATTTATTGTGCGGATTTGTTTTATAAGGACGGGAGTTGTTATATATCACAATTTTGTGTGTTTTTTAATTTTGAGGACTTTTTAAAAATGCCAATATCAAAGTCATCTTAGATTAAATTGGGCATTGATTCTCTTAAAACGCATAAAATGCAGTCAAAGTCTTCGCGTAATACTTCGGTTCCTGGAGACATTCTGCAAGTATAGTTTCCCCCACCGCATACTACAGATATGCACTTGCACTACCTTTCACTTCTCTAACACAATAATGAAACTGTGATTTGGTACTTTAAAATATAACAAAATATTAATTTATTGTGGGGATTTGTTTTATAAGGACGGGAGTTATTATATATCACAATATTGTGTGTTTTTGAATTTTGAGGACTTTTTAAAAATGCCAATATCAAAGTCATCTTAGATTAAATTGGGCATTGATTCTCTTAAAACGCATAAAATGCAGTCAAAGTCTTCGCCTAATGCTTCGGTTCCTGGAGACATTCTGCAAGTATAGTTTCCCCCACCCCATACTACAGATATGCACTTGCACTACCTTTCACTTCTCTAACACAATAATGAAACTGTGATTTGGTACTTTAAAATATAACAAAATATTAATTTATTGTGGGGATTTGTTTTATAAGGACGGGAGTTGTTATATATCACAATTTTGTGTGTTTTTTAATTTTGAGGACTTTTTCAAAATACCAATATCAAAGTCATCTTAGATTAAATTGGGCATTGATTCTCTTAAAACGCATAAAATGCAGTCAACGTCTTTGCCTAATACTTCGGTTCCTGGAGACATTCTGCAAGTATAGTTTCCCCCACCCCATACTACAGATATGCACTTGCACTACTTTTCACTTCTCTAACACAATAATGAAACTCTGTTTTGATACTTTAAAATATAACACAATAACGAAACTGTGTTTGGGTACTTTAAAATATAACAAATATTAATTTATTGTCGGGATTTTTTTTATAAGGATGGGAGTTGTTATATATCACAATTTTGTGTGTTTTTTAATTTTGAGGACTTTTTAAAAATGCCAATATCAAAGTCATCTTAGATTAAATTGGGCATTGATTCTCTTAAAACGCATAAAATGCAGTCAAAGTCTTCCACTAATACTTCGGTTCCTGGAGACATTCTGCAAGTATAGTTTCCCCCACCCCATACTACAGATATGCACTTGCACTACCTTTCACTTCTCTAACACAATAATGAAACTGTGTTTTGGTACTTTAAAATATAACACAATAACGAAACTGTGTTTTGGTACTTTAAAATGTAACAAAATATTAATTTATTGTCGGGATTTTTTTATAAGGACTGCAGTTGTTATATATCACAATTTTGTGTGTTTTTTAATTTTGAGGACTTTTTCAAAATACCAATATCAAAGTCATCTTAGATTAAATTGGGCATTGATTCTCTTTAAACGCAAAAAAATGCAGTCAACGTCTCTACCTAATACTTCGATTCCTGGAGACATTCTGCAAGTATAGTTTCCCCCATCCCATACTACAGATATGCACTTGCACTACCTTTCACTTCTCTAACACAATAATGAAACTGTGATTTGGTACTTTAAAATATAACAAAATATTAATTTATTGTCGGGATTTGTTTTATAAGGACGGGAGTTGTTATATATCACAATTTTGTGTGTTTTTGAATTTTGAGGACTTTTTAAAAATGCCAATATCAAAGTCATCTTAGATTAAATTGGGCATTGATTCTCTTAAAACGCATAAAATGCAGTCAACGTCTCTGCCTAAAACTTCGGTTCCTGGAGACATTCTGCAAGTGTAGTTTCCCCCCCCCCCCAATACTACAGATATGCACTTGCACTACCTTTCACTTCTCTAACACAATAATGAAACTGTGTTTTGGTACTTTAAAATATAACACAATAATGAAACTGTGTTTTGGTACTTTAAAATATAACAAAATATTAATTTATTGTCGGGATTTTTTTTATAAGGATGGGAGTTGTTATATATCACAATTTTGTGTGTTTTTTAATTTTGAGGACTTTTTAAAAATGCCAATATCAAAGTCATCTTAGATTAAATTGGGCATTGATTCTCTTAAAACGCATAAAATGCAGTCAAAGTCTTCGCCTAATACTTCGGTTCCTGGAGACATTCTGCAAGTATAGTTTCCCCCACCCCATACTACAGATATGCACTTCCACTACTTTTCACTTCTCTAACACAATAATGAAACTGTGTTTTGGTACTTTAAAATATAACACAATAACGAAACTGTGTTTTGGTACTTTAAAATGTAACAAAATATTAATTTATTGTCGGGATTTTTTTATAAGGAAGGGAGTTGTTATATATAACAATTTTGTGTGTTTTTTAATTTTGAGGACTTTTTCAAAATACCAATATCAAAGTCATCTTAGATTAAATTGGGCATTGATTCTCTTAAAACGCATAAAATGCAGTCAACGTCTCTGCCTAAAACTTCGGTTCCTGGAGACATTCTGCAAGTATAGTTTCCCCCACCCCATACTACAGATATGCACTTGCACTACCTTTCACTTCTCTAACACAATAATGAAACTGTGATTTGGTAGTTTAAAATATAACAAAATATTAATTTATTGTCGGGATTTTTTAATAAAGACGGGATTTGTTACATATCACAATTTTGTGTGTTTTTTCATTTTGAGGTCTTTTTCAAAATACCAATATCAAAGTCATCTTAGATTAAATTGGGCATTGATTCTCTTAAAATGCATAAAATGCAGTCAACGTCTCTGCCTAAAACTTCGGTTCCTGGAGACATTCTGCAAGTATAGTTTCCCCCACCCCATACTACAGATATGCACTTGCACTACCTTTCACTTCTCTAACACAATAATGAAACTGTGATTTGGTACTTTAAAATATAACACAATAACGAAACTGTGATTTGGTACTTTAAAATATAACAAAATATTAATTTATTGTCCGGATTTTTTTTATAAGGAAGGGAGTTGTTATATATCACATTTTTGTGTGTTTTTTAATTTTGAGGACTTTTTCAAAATACCAATATCAAAGTCATCTTAGATTAAATTGGGCATTGATTCTCTTAAAACGCATAAAATGCAGTCAACGTCTCTGCCTAAAACTTCGGTTCCTGGAGACATTCTGCAAGTATAGTTTCCCCCACCCCATACTACAGATATGCACTTGCACTACCTTTCACTTCTCTAACACAATAATGAAACTGTGATTTGGTAGTTTAAAATATAACAAAATATTAATTTATTGTCGGGGTTTTTTAATAAAGACGGGATTTGTTACATATCACAATTTTGTGTGTTTTTTCATTTTGAGGTCTTTTTCAAAATACCAATATCAAAGTCATCTTAGATTAAATTGGGCATTGATTCTCTTAAAACGCATAAAATGCAGTCAACGTCTCTGCCTAAAACTTCGGTTCCTGGAGACATTCTGCAAGTATAGTTTCCCCCACCCCATACTACAGATATGCACTTGCACTACCTTTCACTTCTCTAACACAATAATGAAACTGTGATTTGGTAGTTTAAAATATAACAAAATATTAATTTATTGTCGGGATTTTTTAATAAAGACGGGATTTGTTACATATCACAATTTTGTGTGTTTTTTAATTTTGAGGACTTTTTAAAAATGCCAATATCAAAGTCATCTTAGATTAAATTGGGCATTGATTCTCTTAAAACGCATAAAATGCAGTCAAAGTCTTCGCCTAATACTTCGGTTCCTGGAGACATTCTGCAAGTATAGTTTCCCCCACCCCATACTACAGATATGCACTTCCACTACTTTTCACTTCTCTAACACAATAATGAAACTGTGTTTTGGTACTTTAAAATATAACACAATAACGAAACTGTGTTTTGGTACTTTAAAATGTAACAAAATATTAATTTATTGTCGGGATTTTTTTATAAGGAAGGGAGTTGTTATATATAACAATTTTGTGTGTTTTTTAATTTTGAGGACTTTTTCAAAATACCAATATCAAAGTCATCTTAGATTAAATTGGGCATTGATTCTCTTAAAACGCATAAAATGCAGTCAACGTCTCTGCCTAAAACTTCGGTTCCTGGAGACATTCTGCAAGTATAGTTTCCCCCACCCCATACTACAGATATGCACTTGCACTACCTTTCACTTCTCTAACACAATAATGAAACTGTGATTTGGTAGTTTAAAATATAACAAAATATTAATTTATTGTCGGGATTTTTTAATAAAGACGGGATTTGTTACATATCACAATTTTGTGTGTTTTTTCATTTTGAGGTCTTTTTCAAAATACCAATATCAAAGTCATCTTAGATTAAATTGGGCATTGATTCTCTTAAAATGCATAAAATGCAGTCAACGTCTCTGCCTAAAACTTCGGTTCCTGGAGACATTCTGCAAGTATAGTTTCCCCCACCCCATACTACAGATATGCACTTGCACTACCTTTCACTTCTCTAACACAATAATGAAACTGTGATTTGGTACTTTAAAATATAACACAATAACAAAACTGTGATTTGGTACTTTAAAATATAACAAAATATTAATTTATTGTCCGGATTTTTTTTATAAGGAAGGGAGTTGTTATATATCACATTTTTGTGTGTTTTTTAATTTTGAGGACTTTTTCAAAATACCAATATCAAAGTCATCTTAGATTAAATTGGGCATTGATTCTCTTAAAACGCATAAAATGCAGTCAACGTCTCTGCCTAAAACTTCGGTTCCTGGAGACATTCTGCAAGTATAGTTTCCCCCATCCCATACTACAGATATGCACTTGCACTACCTTTCACTTCTCTAACACAATAATGAAACTGTGTTTTGGTACTTTAAAATATAACACAATAACGAAATTGTGTTTTGGTACTTTAAAATATAACAAAATAATAATTTATTGTGGCGATTTGTTTTATAAGGACGGGAGTTGCTAACATGAACAAATATGCATCGTAAAGGACACGGCTTTGCGCATGCGCCACCTCCAACATCTACGCACGATCTAAATATTTTCTACTTCAAATTTACATAAAGTCGAATTTAGGTAAGTGAATGTTTACAACACATTTAAGTAGATGACTGCCTGTACTTTTAACTCTGCATTTTGTGCTGTAAGAGAGTCATTACCGTATTCCCTTTTCGTGCGAAATATGTTAACGTTGTGCCACTGTTGCAAGATTTTACAATTAGTATGGAGATACCCAATGAATATATGAGGATATGTTTGTGCATTTCGCAGTAATATTTGCTTTTCTTAAAGGATGGACATATCGCTTAAATACATCTGTGATATACTGTTATGAACTGTTTAATGAACATCTTCTTCATTAAATGAACTAAAGATAATTTAAACATATTGTTTCATAAACAGGTGCTTGTTAATTGTCAAATTTCAATTCTCATTTTAACTTCCTTTCCCATTGCCCTTACCTCGTAATTTGTTGTGTTTCGAATTTGTTTTATTAATTCGTAATTTGTCAGGTAAATAGATTGAGTTAAAATAAAATAAAATGTCATATCAACACAACTGGCACACATTTCTATCTTCTATTGAAAGTTACGAAACGAGAGAGATTAATGGCGGTCCCAACAAGACGAGAGCAGAGAGAAAATAAATAAATAGGGCCATACGTTAGGTGGCGCTGCACGACAGTTTGAATTAGTTACTTATCTGTCTTCTCCTTTATCAATGAACTTTACAGTACTCTCATTAGTGAGCCACTTGCCCAACGAGACATCTCCGATGGCATCTTGACCTCCGATTGGTGGTCGTGACATGACATGCACGTGGCAAGGGCAGGCTACATATGCAGATGAAAATGGAGAGAGTGTGTTTGGGGGGTGCTATGGAATTTTCCAGGAGTTTCCCAGAGCAAGATTCTTCTTCGCTGTTTTTCACGGAAACAGATCAGGGGGGCGAAATATAGAATCGAGAAAGGGGAAATGGTAAAAAGCGGCAAACCATTTCGAAATGGCGCCAGTTGGAGGCTATAGAAAGAAATGTCGAAACTATATCGCGGGCATAGGGTGACGACATTACGACCGTCCTCACAAAATACCGATGGGCTTGGAAAGGCCGCCGTCCGTCGGATGGGAGGTTAAGCCGTTGCCCGTGTGGAGGAGAGCCATACTCTGTGCACATTAAAGAACACTGGATTGCCTTGACGGGAGGCTACCATCTGTCTCCCAACAGTCGTTCCAGTGGGTCCCCTCCCACAACCTTCTCTGAGTCTTCCGGGTTTTTGTGACCACGCCATTTAGCCCATGGTGTGAAAAAAGTGCCGCTCAGAAGTAAAACAACTCAACCTAACCCTCACAAGATAAGCTTTCATTTCACAATCCAACTGCGGATGCTCATGTTTGGAAGAAATAAGAATGATTTGAATATTAACCACTTCTTCGTGGTAGAAAATTACCTGGACAAAATTTTTATATTCTATAAAGCTTCCGACCTCCCAGGCTTTCATTTAGTACACAATATGCTATGTTCGATGGAAAAACTGCTTTGACAAACACACAAAGTGACATCATTTGTCACATTGTGTGTTTATCACATAACTGATAAAGAAATAGATATATAACGAGCGCAAAACAATACGAAAATAGATTTTGAAAAAATGCCAGAGAGACGTGAAATGGTCATAAGGTCTGTGAACTTCAATGGTTTTATTTCTTCTAATATATTTATTTCAAAAAGTCTAATATTCTCATTAAGCTGTGTAACAAATGCTGAGGTAACGATTAAAATAAGATTACAATTAAATATTCACAAATATTTAGTTTCTTTTAATTTATCCGTATTTATCCTTATGCAATTTCTAGTGGAATGTGTTCAGGGAATTAATAGCAGAAAATAAAGTTTTGAAATCAGCTTAAAAGAATCAGCTTTTAGAGTGATTGATAAAAGTTATACAAATTTAAACGATTCCTTCGCTTGAAATTCCTAGAACAATATTAACGTACGAAAACAACAAAGTGTTCAGGACTTTTTATTCCCAGTACAGCTGTTATCGTAATACATTGAAAACCGCAACTTGTTATGATGAGGAAGTTCTTGACGCAGAACTCTTACAAGAGGCTAAGTTAGTTTAATACACCATAGACGTCCGAGCAACGGGAGACCTCAGGAGAAAAGGGGAAAATAAATTTTCAGTAGAAGTTTGAGCCATTCACTTTTATTCATGGACAAGTACTCTGATCACTTGGTTACAGGTATACAGTATATCACCTTAGGAATGCTTAATGAAAGTATTTGGGAATTATTTAAATCTTCCACGCTAAACCTCAAGACATAAATGATATATTGACCATAACTCATACTTACTTTCCTCTCCTTTTTTTGCATTTTTTGACAGTTATAACCAAAATTCAGAATTTAAATTACGACTGAGACCAATCTGAAATTGTTCGTGTTATTTCAATTCCGAACATGAATGAATTGTACTGGGTAACCAAGAAACTGAATAATATCTTGGAAAAGACGGCGTCCATTGATCAGGCTTTAAGCCGCAGCTGAGTGTACAAGACAGCCATATTCGGTGCACCTTAAAGAACAAACGGCTTTAACTTCAAGGCAGGAACAGGGGACCGCATTCCCCTCCATCTTTCAGAATGCTAGTAATGATAACAGAGACAAAATTGTTAAACTTATTTGCATTTTGTGCATTTTTCAAGAACTATTTGAAAAATATATCTAAAACGGAGGTGAATGTTATGCTGCATTGGGAATCCAATCTCTTGCTTCACTTCCCCCCACTCCATTACGTTTTTTCGTCTTGATTCTGTTTCTAGACCGTTTATTTTTTTCCATATCTGGTTCTGTTACTTTTATCTGTCTTCTAACAGCTGTCTAGTGAGTTCTCTGCTTACAACCTTCTCTGAGCTTTTGGAATCCTTTTGACCTAGCTATACACTCAAAAATATACGTTTCATACTTTTATAAGGAAATTAAGTTCGAAATTTCGGATGCTCACAGAAAGGTTCATCCATCGCATAGTAGTAGGATGAAATCGGTCTAGGAAAATTGGATGGGTGACAACTGGGAGGGAGACAATTGGGTGGGTACTAAAACTAGGAGGATACGACAGTTGAGTGGACGACAACTGGGTGAATGCGACAATTGAGAGGATACGACAATTGAGAGAATACGACAATTGAGTGGACGACAACTGGGTGAATGCGACAATTGAGAGGATACGACAATTGGGTGCACGACAACTGGGTGAAAGACAATTGGGTGGAAATAAGGAAATTATGAGAAATAATTTGGATTACTATCACTAATGATAAAATTTCTGCCGAGAACAAGCAATTCAAAATTCCTCGGAAGGACCTTGAAACCAGGCACTTAATAAAACGAATTTGCTTAGGTATCCACATAGTCCATAACTACTTCTATTATCTCTAAACCAACATTGAATACAACGATTCTTTTAACAAATTTATTCCTTGTGTCCGAAATAATTCTAAATCACACGAAGGAACTGCAATATTTGTATCTCAATTCCAATCAAATATTTTTATTTTTGATATAAATATACATTATTACAATGTAAATAACCCAAGAGCATATGCTCATTCAGGTTATTGTAATAATTAACACAGGAATAAAGTAGTGACAACACATATACAGGGTGATTCAAAACTTGTCGTTCAAATTTCTTGGGGAGGTAGGGAATACGTCAGGAAACCGATTTCACATAGGAAAGTATGTCCTCAAACGTCATCTACATGAACAAAATGGACAAGTAAAGTGAACACAAGGAAACAGCACAGTTAAGTGGTAACGAATGTGACTTTTATTCCAACAAGGTAAGGTACAGGTTCACAGTAGGTGCTCAAAATTGCGACCATTTACACGGACACAGGATTCACAGCGCCGTTGCATTGACCGCCGAACATTTTCAAAAACGCCTGGCATATCACGGACAATGCCTGCGGCGGCAACTATTCGTGTAACAAGGTCCATTTCACTGTCGACGGGGGTCTCGTACACATGGTATTTCATGGCCCCCCACAAAAAGAAATCCATGGGCGATAAATCAGGTGACCTGGGTGGCCAAGCGATCGGTCCACCTCTACTGATCCATCGAGCTCCGAATGTTCGGTTCGGTTAATCACGCGCAACAATTGTGCTATGGGCTGGAGCCCCATCATGTTGATACCACATATCTCGGCGGATATGCGCAGGAACAGCGCCCAGAAAAGTCGGTAACACTGTCTCGAGAAATATTAGGTATTTCCGGCCGTCCAATCGGGCGGTAGCAAGTAAGGTCCCAACAAACAGTCACCAATGATTCCAGCCCACACATTAACGGCAAAACGATGTTGCGCAGCGTGACTTCTCGTACCATGCAGGTTGCCGTAAGCCCACACATGTGAATTGTGTGCATTGAACACACCTTCACGAATGAATGAAGCTTCATCTGTAAAAAGGACAGAAGCTGGAAAACTGGGGTCCACGGCACCTTTCTGCATGAACCATTGTGCAAATTCCACACGCTTCGGATAATCGTCAGGATGCAGTAACTGCACCCTTTGCAGATGGGAAGGATGCACACGTTCCTCGTGCAGTATCCACCACACTGCTGACTGAGAGACCCCAAGCTGCTGAGCAATAGCTCGTGTGCTGGTATTCGGATTATCTTCGACGGACTGTAGGACTTGTTCTGCGACGTTGACAGTCCGCGTCAGTCGTCTTCTCCCCGTATCCTGCATGTTGCTGCACAGTGAACCACGTTCGCGCTGATTGCGATGCACACGTGCAAACATTTGATGCTGTGGTATTCTTCTGTTGGGGTATCGGTCTTCGTAAACTTGCCTAGCTCGGCGGCCGCTTTCGCCAGCTATCCCATATGCGAGATGCATATCCGCTAGCTCTTGATGCGTAAAACGATTCATCTTATCACTAGTAAGTCAGCTTGTACACTGATGACAGCGGGAGTGGTCGGGCGAGCTGTTCACTGGTTGGGTACACACAGCGCCCTCTACATACGCATGCGTACATTTGCGGACATTTTTTCCTATGTGAAATCGGTTTCCTGACGTATTCCCTACCTCCCCACGAAATTTGAACGATACGTTTTGAATCACCCTGTATAATCTTAATGAATCAATTTTTCGCTGTCAAATATTTCGCGGAACGCAATGAAAAGCCTATCTCATCCAAAATTATCTATAACAGTCAGATGCAGAATTACAAAGGAAGATGTCCATACACTTTGAAAGTTAGTGGGAAAATCAGAATTGCCAAAATTTGCTAAAGGTACAAGTAGTGATGTTGAGTCTTCCATTTGTACTAACCAGTTATTCTACGGGATAAGCAGATGTCCCACTAATCGAAATTATCCGCACCTACATTTTTCTCTTCAAGAAAATTAACGATTGACTTAACGATTGAAATATTTTTAAACTTGGTTAAAGGCAAATGTACCGTAAAATAGGTTTTCTTTTAAATAATTTAGGATATTTAAGTAAAAGCTTTATGTTGTTTACTTTTTCTTTTCATAACGGGATTTCTTTAGCCCAATTTTTAAATAAACTTTAATGTATTGAACACTACATAGTTCAAACGTTTTCAAACATTAATATGATGCTTAAGAGGGTGGTTGTTAGTTTTTTAACCTAATATCATTAAAGACATTCTAATTTTAAACCAAAAATCCCTTCTTGTCTTTATACTAACATTCATTATAATTCGATCTTATGTGAGTTCCAGTGAATACACTGATGCTATTATTAATGTTTACAAATATTTTTAGACATATATATATAGACTTTGTTGAAAAAAATATCCGGACACTTCATGTTATGTGAATGGAAAGCCACTTTCAAAGTTCCCTAACATTGAAAATAAACCTTTTACGCACCAACTCTTAATGGCGATAAATTTTAGATGTCATCAAATCTCTCTAAATTCGTTTCCCTTAATATTCATTTCATATCTATAAAATGAATGGAAGCTGAAGCATTTATCTTCAACTTTTGACACTTGTGAAAAAATGCTTCAATGGATAAAACAGAACTCTTGTAACAATTTGTTCACTAACATAAATTAAATATCTGAAAATTGTATGACGATTTTTGAAGATTTTATTAATTTGGAAGCAGTGACAGTGTAAATTTCCAACAATATTCGATCAATATTTAAAGAGTTTTTGAAGCGGGACCATTTAACAACAGACGACACTGTCACATTGCCTCCAAATTGATGAAATCTTAAAAATCATCATACAAACTTTAGATATTTAATTTATGTTAGTGAACAAATTGCTACAAGAGTTGTGTTTTATCTATTGAAGTATTTTTTCACAAGTGTCAACCGTTGAAGATAAATGCTTCAGCTTCCATTCATTCTTTAAATATTAAACGAATATTGCGGGAAATATATTTAGAGAGATTTGAGTGACATCTACAATTTATAGACAATAATAGTGTTTGTGTAAAAGGTTTATGAAGTTCATTCCAGCTATTGACTCTAGCGATTACTTCGAATTAGGTCCAAAACACTGCCCAAGACGGTTGATCATCATACGTGGAAGATTTGGTTGTACTTCTTTCAATATGCGTTACCACATTATTATCACTAACATTATTATTATTATTACAAGAAGAAGATAATAATTCAGTTCTTAGAAACTGAAACTGATGTTCACAATCTGTTTTAACGCTATAATTTTGTTGTGCATAGTCGAATTTAACACTGTCAAATCTGGTATTAGAAACATAAGTGATTTCATTAACATTACACTTTATACCAACCCTACTGAGGAGTGGTCAACTTCACAGAGTCCTGGTGCTGACCATTTATACCCACTAGACTGTACTCGTTTATGGATCTGAGATTGATTATGGATCAAGGATTTGCTGCACTGGTTGGCCTCTGTTGAGAGAGACTCTGCCGCTGAGTTTCCTGTTTGCTTCTGGGTTGCCAACCCTAAGTTAGCAGAGACACGAGATACTTTAGCTATCTCAGGTATCTGAACCTCACTTAGCTAGTTGGGCATCGTCAATCCTAAACTGGAGTAATGTGTCCCAGGCAGGTGTATGGCTTTCGAAAAGGTAGTGCCTGAAGTTCCTCTCAGCATCGGTGACTTCAGCCTTTAGCGGAGGAGGAACTGTTTTGTGCCCTATGTCTGTGATCAGGGGATTGTTTAACATTGTAGGTCCTACCTCTCTCAATAAGCTTAGTTTATTAAAAAATCATACTAACCATTTTCTCTCTGCAGGAACGTGGAACGTTAGGACGTTATACAGGGTGTCTCAAAAATATAGGTACAAACGTTTAGGGGAGGTAGATAATATCTAAAGGAATGAGAATTGCATGGGAACCCTTAACCAGAAACGTCATGGGAAAGTGGTAGCAGAGGTAGAGGATCTGAAAGGACACAAGACAATGATTAATGGGAAAACATTTATTAGACATGATTATTACAAATGGCGTACTAGATGATATATTTCATAATGTTACAGCATATGCTCGAAGTTTTCATTATGAGACGTAATGGATGCGTGACACCGACGGAGCATTGATTGCCGGACACAGTCGAACACAACTGGAGTTTCTTTGATAGTAGCAGCAGCGCAGACGAGCCTTGCCACGAGATCCATGTCAGACTCCACAGGCGATTCATACACGGTAGCTTTGAAAGCCTCCCACAGAAAGAAATCGACGCTCATTAAATCAGGTGAGCATGGGGGCCAGGCAACTGGTCAAGCACTCCCAATCCATCGTTGCCCAAAAGACATATTCAAATGCGCACGAACACACTTTCCATAATGGGGAGGCGCCCCATCATGTTGAAACCACATGTTGCGTCTCACATTTGCTGGAACATGGGCAAGTAAGCCTGGTAGAACCTGTTCCAGAAAGATCAGATGCGGGATGATAAAAGGTATGGCCCGACTAAGCAGTCTCCGACTAAACCTGCCCACACATTTACTGTGAAACGATGTTGTGCCGCATGGGTGCGCACACAGTGGGGGTTCTCGTGAGCTCACAAATGCGCATTGTGCTGATTGAATACGCCATCCCGAGTGAAACTGGCTTCATCAGTAAACAAAACATAAGCTGGAAAATTCACATCTTGGACACTTTCTTGGAGATACCACTGCGCAAAACGCACACGTATAGGATGATCTGCAGGGAGAAGTAACTGAACCCTTTGGAGATGAAAGGGTTGTAAAGGACTCGCCGTGCAAAACACGCTGTACACTGCAACGAGACATTCCTAAGGCAGAGGCAACGACATGTGTACTGGTACTAGGATTAGTCTCCATAGCATCCAGCACACTTTCTTCCATGGCGGGAGTACGCGTCGATCGTGGCCTGCCCTCACTTCTGCTACCTCTTAATGACCCATAATCGCACAACTTTTTATGCGCACGCGCAAACAAACGATGGCCCAGTACATGTCTGTGTGGGAAGCTTTCTTGATACATTCGTTGAGCAGCTCGTCCGTTGCCCTCAGCTATTCCATACACTAAGTGCATGTCTGCCAGCTCCCAGTTCGAATACCTTTGCATGCTCTTCGTCAGCCGACTACCGCTCGAATGAGGAAATCCGAAATTTCCCCTCTAGCGCACTGATGAACAGCGCCGCCTATTTACTTACGGTGACGTTTCCGGTTATGTTTTCCTATGCAATTCTCATTCCTTTAGATGTTATCTATCTCCCCTAAAAGTTTATACCTATATTTTTGAGACACCCTGTATGGATATTATTCTCTTGATGTCCTCACGCAGGAATTCCAGCGCTATAACCTAGATATTCTAGGCTTGCAAGAGACCAGATGGACAGGTAAAGGTGAGATATATAAAAATAATTTTAAATTTCTCTTCTCAGGGAGGAAGGATGGAAAGTATCTGCAAAGTGTAGGTTTCCTTCTCAGCAGACACGTCACTGTTGCTGTTCTAGGATATGACTGCATCAATGAAAGATTTCTTAGTACAAAATTTAAAACAAAAATTAAAGATTTGAATGTCATCTGTTGTTCTGTCCCCACAGAGGAATCTGATGCGAACGAGAAGGATACCTTTCACAGCCAGCTCAGGATATTTTGAATTCTTTGAAGAAAGGAGATATTTCTCTTGTGCTAAGTGACTTCAATTCTAAAGTTGGTACTGACTCTGACATTTGGGCTGGAGTTTTAGGCCCCTTTGGCATTGGTAGTTCCAATGGCAATGGAGAACGTCTTCTACAGGTAAGTAAACATAATGGTTTGCGAATTATTAACACATACTACAAACACCGAGACATTTGCAAATATACGTGGGTTTCACCTCATGGGTTACTAGGAATATAATAAATTTTATTTTAATCAAGATCAAATGGGCTAGTTCAGTTAGGAATACAAGATCATGTAGGGGAGCCAAAATTGGGTCTGACCATTACCTGGTCAAAGGTGTCTTGCAGCTGAAGCTCAAGAAATGTTTGCTAAGGTTAAGAAAATTACCTTCAACCCTGAAGGCCTGAAAGATCCAGATATAACCAAAACATACCATGGTAGGCTACTTAGTTATTATGACAATCGTTGTTTGCTTACTGCTGAAGTTGAGAAAGAATGGGATCAGTTTTAACAGGTTTTCTTGAAACCAACAGTATTCCTTTGGGAAAAAGGGAACAGAAAAAACAATATTATTTGAGTGATAAGGTTATGGAACTTATTTCTGAAAGAAGAAAGTGCAGGATTAATATGAATCAACACCCTACTAGTCCTAACAGAAAACATTACAACGAACTTAATAAACATGTAAAGAATCAGTTAACAGCTGACAAGAATCTTTGGCTTGATAGCTGGGTTGACCAAGCAGAGGAAGCAGTTAGAAAATGCTGTTCTATGGATATGACTGCATCAATGAAAGATTTCTTAATACAAAATTTAAAACAAAAATTAAAGACTTGAATGTCATCTGTTGTTATGCCCCCACAGAGGGTTAAAAAAAGCAACAGCAGGGGGTTGTACCAGATTTTTAATGTTTTATGTGGGAAGAAACACAGATACACAGGGATTGAGGGATAAACATGGCGAGGTGGTTGAAGGTGAGGATTCTGTGATGGCTAGGCGGGTTGAGCATTTAAGAGACAGTACTAAATAATGTGATTATTTCTACTCCCATTGTTTGTAATGAGGATAGATGCATTACTGGCTTTAATGATGACCCTATATCACATTCCGAAGTTGCTTTGGCTATCTTTAAATTAAAACTGCATAAATCCCCAGGGTTGGATGAAATCACCACTGAAATGTTTAGAACTGGGAACATTTATGTTGCACATGACTGACTGAAATTTTGAATTTTTTTTATGATAAAGAGCAGTGATTGTCCCAATTTTTAAAAAGGTGATCGCAGTTCTTGGTATAATTATAGGGGAATTAATTTACTTTCTGTTCCAGGTAAGTTCTTTGCATTATTATACTTAATAGAATTAAGAATTACTTAATGGACAACTGCGTGATGAACAGGGTGGATTCAGAAGTGGTAGGGGATGTACTGATTAAATATTTTCACTTGCGCAAATTCTTGAGAAATGTTTGGACTATCAGAAACCTGTGGTTACTAGCTTTATATATTTCAAAAGACTTTTGACACTGTTGATCGAGATATTTTGTGGCTGATTGTTAGGTCATATGAAATACCTGATAAGTTAGTTAATATAATGAAAGCTCTCTATAATAATATTACGACAGATGAACGAGAAACAATCAAATCGTTATGTGATATATCATTTTGATGATCGCATGTGCTAAGCGTGAGCATTACGTCACCAGCCATTTCGAACAAACTTCGAAAAAAAAATAATACGTTGTTGTAATTAAGAGGAATTGGAGTGTGAAGGAAAACATAGTTTGACTTAGTCTGTACACGACGGTCTAAAGAACAAATATTTTTATTTGGTATGTGCGCGAGAGGTTAAATACGTTTATTAGTATTGATTCTGTTAGTGGACTGGTAGAAGAAAAAGAAAGATGCTTAGGACACCTAAAGATGTGGCTGAGGATGCTATATGTCGGTCGAACAAGCAGAGCTGATCTCAACTTTTGTGTAGGAAGAGGTTATCGTTTGATGCCTAGTTATATTTAGTTCGTTTAGGAATTGGAAAGATCATTCTTTATAGATTGCAGGTTTCTTCACAAATATGATTGTGCAGCTTATCGAGTGTTGTAAAAAGCCTTATTTTATGTTTTGAGTAGAGATAGTAATTATAGAGGAAACATCTGTGTGCAGGAATAGTAAAAAGGTGCTATGTTCTTCTAAATCTCAATTTTTATATTGATAAATAATTGTGCTGGTGGAATTTAGTTTATATAAATGTTTTCACTCATACTTTTGCAATAAATTACATTATTTTAGCCATTGCTAGTGGAGTAAGACAAGGGTGAATTTTTCTCCTTTTGTCTTTCGTTTAGTTATTGATTATGTTATGTGAAATTCACTTCAAAGGAAAGATTTTGGCCTTAAATGGTCTGAAGATACGACCATTTCTGATTTAGATTATGCTGATGATTTGGTCTTGTTGGCTAATGATGTTGATGAGACTGGTAATAGTGTAGATTTGGTGATAAACAGAGGAAAAAAACTAAAATGATGAAACTTGGTCTCGCAGATGATACTTCAGTTACTTTGAATGACTGCACTTTTGAGCAAGTGTCTCAGTTCAGTTATCTTGGAAGTTATGTAACAGATACTTGTGATGTGCGATATGAGATAAATAGAAGAATAGGGATTGCCGCTGGGACATTTAAGAGTCTATGGAGAGTGTGGAAAAATAAGCGTATACACTTAAAGACTAAAAATAGGCTGTATAATAGTTTGGTTCTTACTAAGGTTAGTTATGATAGCGAAACATGGACCCTTTGTAAGCAGGAAAACAAGAACTCGATGCCTTTGATTCTAAATGCTTACGCACTATCCTGGGCATTAGGTGGTTTGACTTTGTAAGTAATGATGAGGTTAGCAGAAGGAGTCATCAACTTCTTTTTAGCAGTATATTGTACAGAGAGAGATTGCTTTAGTTTCGCCATGTTGCCCGTATGCATAGCTGCAGATTGGCAAACAAGATTAAGAACAGTATAATGTACCTAAGGGTATCAGGAAAAGGGAGAGACCTAGGATGCGATGGGCAGACAATGTCAAACAGGACCTTGCTAGAATTGGCATAGGATGGCAAAAGCAGCACCTGTAGCTCAGAAGAGACAAGTCTAGAGAAAAATTTACCGTCTGGTTGAACCTCCGTAGCCTATGGCTGCCTGAGGATTTTCTGTGTATGTATAATTTTTTTCGCAATCAATTTCAACCTTTAAACTATCAGATTCTCTGCTGAGTTATTTTTTTTATATTTACATTGATCAGTTATCTCACTGATTTAACTGCTTTGAGTAGTAATTTAAGCTTTTAAATCATCATTTTGAGCAGCTGGTTCGGCTTTAAAGTCATTATTTTGAGTCGTTATTTCATATCTCATATCAGTTATTAGTTTTTTCAACTCATCCATACTTCTAGTGAAAGGCATTCAAAATAATCCCATTTCCGACACCAAATGTTGCAAATTTTTTGTGGTTTACCGAACGCTAATTCAAAAATAGATAAGTACACTATAAATGAACAATACATGAAAAATCTAACTATAAATGAACTTATTTAATATCTAAGGCAATAAAAACTACATCAATCACAAACAATTTCTCAATATATATACACAAAACACCAATATGCTCTCTATCAGTACAAAGTGACCCGATAATCACAATTACCAGATTATTTTCCTCTAGACTACTTAACTAAGTACAACAAAAAGTATCAGCGATACAGGTAAAACGCTTTTAGTTTACCTTTTTCTTTAGTTACCAGTTTATTAACAAGATCCACGTTAATAAATATTTTTGATCCTCTCGCTCGCACACGAAATAAAATAATTTTTCATGGACTAACACACACTAAGCCAAATATAGTAACTTTCTACTTGACACTATTTCTTCCGAAAATCCAACTATTTCAACTAGTACAAGCCAGCTGAGAACGACAAATCGAATTCTCTATCTTTTTAAAGTTTATTCCTCATTCGAAATTGTAGGCGACGTAAATTACGTACTCCGTGTTATATTTCGAGTTCTTCCTAATACCATAGTCCGGGTTTCATTGTTGCACTTTCTGCTTTCGTTACAATGCATATTCTCTCTAATCCAGACTTCAATAAATGGCAACGTTGTAATTTCATTTCTTCCTAACGAATAAGATGGAAATCAGATGAATACTCTCGGTTACGAGGAAATCAGGAATTGTATTTAGTTACTGAAATAGGAATTTCAATAATACGATGTTTTTTTAATTTTATTTCTCCTAAATCAATCAGTCGAAAATTGAAAGAATTCACCGCAGGAAGATGAAACGAATGTTAATTTTTTAATACATTTCTTTTTAATAATCAATGGGAAATCGAATAACACACATATATCATATGCAGGGGCTCAAAATTAAAGGAAATCGACAAAAACGTATATAGCTGCTGATATATGCAAAAGAATGCACTGAAAATGGACGAACATGGAAAATACGTTAGGTGGAAAACTATCCAGCATTTACAGTTGTAGCACTTAAGCGGGAATATGCAAATTAGGAATGAGTTAAAAGACGCGAGAGTCTACTTGCAGCTTGCAGCTGTTCTAGGCACCTCCTGCTTTAATTACAGTGGCACGTCGAGCTGATTATGTAACCAAAGATATCGTCTGGGTGATTTTCTGCTTGGAATGATGGAAGCAGGTCAGTCGCAGACGGAAGTTTCCAGAGCATTGAATGTTCCACAAAATGTCCTGTCAAGACTCTGGAGACAGTTTCAACAGACAGGAGATGTTCGTCGTCAAAATGGACTAAGTCGTCACAGAGCCACAATTGTTGCAAACGATCATTATATGAGTCTTACTGGCAGATGAAACATAGTGACGACCGCTAGGCAACTCTCTTTGGAGCTTGCGGCAACTATACGAACGAGGCTTTCCAGGCATACTATTTACAGGAAACTTTGTTAGCTATGTATTTATGTTAGGAGACCTGTTATTTGCGTCTCTCTAACTAAATAACCCCTTCTCAAATCACTCCAAGAACCCAGAAGTGCACTTGTCGAGTAGTGGTCATTAATCCCTCAAGACCGCATCAATAACCTCATAAACAGCATGAGGGGTCATTTCTTGAGCTGCATGGCTGTCAGGGGTGATCATACTCCATATTATCATAGCGCATGTCGTACGTATGTAACAGAATTTAGGTATTGTTCCATGGACTGCTTCTTCGTGTCAATTACACGATTATGATCTTAACGCATGTACATTACACGATTAAGAATTTCTTCTGCTTGATTTACATTTCTAATGCAATAATAAACCTCTTTACCAAATTTCATTGGATTCCCTTAAAAATACTTCGAGTTATGTATGAATTTATAAATTATCCTTTAATTTTGAGTACCAGTGTTTATTTCCTGTAATCCAGAATTCAATGAAACAGAGTTTCATTATTCATTTTTGTTTCTCAACAAATCACTCGGAAATCAAGCAACGCATTCCAGGACAATGACACAAAAAAATTAAGCCATTCTTCCTAATTTCTCTCTGAATTCCTACATATTCCTACACATAGAGCTACAGCTCAGCATCTTGTTAGATGGCCATTGGCTTTCCAATAACAATAAGATTCATTTCCTCATAGAAATCAAAGTCTGTCGTGAGGAGAAAATCTCAAAAATAATGCTCAGTTATTTATCCAAAGACATTATAAAAACTGATATTTCACATTATAATATAATAATATCTTCACTTTTTTATTTTTTATTAAAATATTAGAAAGGAACAGGGTATATTAATATTATTAGAGCAAGTTTTTCCAAAGTTACGGGTGGCTCAGTCTGTGTTACCGGTTAGGGGTGGCTCAGTCTGTTGCGCACCACGACAACGCCACCTGATATGCTCACAGATAAGGGAGGACCAGACACGCAACCCTCATAGGACCCATGATAACTGAAATACGATAGTAGCGCCCTTATCGGTTGTTCACAAATGCTTCTTTACGGTTTCCTTCCGGTTTGTGTGGATATATTCTTTAATATTTAACAATACTGGCAATAATATTTTTAAATGTTGTATTTAACAATTTTTTCTCCTTATAAATATTTAAGCTGTATTTTTTGCAGTTTTATTAGAATGGATGAAGCAGTTTATCGATTATGTCAGTGGTGTAGACAGGAAAAATTCATTGCTTTTACATATTTTTCTTTGGGGACATTTTTTTTTGAAGTTTTTACCATATTAATGTACATCAAATTTTGCAAACTGAACATTTTACCTGTTCCTGTCTACTCCACTCATTTAAGACACTATATTTTCTATACCTTTAGTTACAATGCCCCACGAAAATACCTTTTTTCTAAGGGAAAAAAAATATTTGTTAAATGATCAAATAATTCTTATTTATTCTACTGACTTAGCAGAAGCATTAATTTCAAACATTAAAAAATTGTATATTTTTTAAAGATAATTTTTTTATTTCATTTCATTTTAACATGTATTAGTGCCAAAATTATTCAAATTGATTTGCACTGAAAAACATTGTTTTATTTGAACAAATACATTAAATTTGCACATTTTTGTTTTCTTTGCATGAAAAAAAAAAATAAACTGAAACAACAGAGATATTTGAAACAAAATTCCTTCTATTTAAAGCAAAAAAAAACACATCCATATATTTTCCTAGAAGAACCTGAATGATGCATTAATAGAGTTCCTACACGGAGAAAGGTTATTTGATATATCAAAAAAGCAACTTAAATAATTTACTGAACAATTTTGAAGAACTTTCCTGCAGGTGGACAAATACGTATACCAGTAATTGGACAAAAAGTCATATACAGTAAACAAACAAGGCATGCAAAGTTTTTTTGGGGGAGGGATTATGAAGCTTCCGACATTGCTACTCGCTATGGCTCAGACACTGTTACTCGCTTCTTCACCAGAGCTGTTCCTCGGTCTTAACTGGTCAGCTTCCAGGACTGAAATGAACAAGTGTGCGACCCACCCAAGAGGGTGCCACTTTCTCCATACGAGAGTTTTGCATCTGGTCCTACCTTATCTGTGGATATACCAGGCCTCGACAACCTTCAATGTCAGGAGGAAAAAGGGAAGGAAATTAATTATGCATAAATATATAATTAATTTAATTCCCTTAAAATTTAAATTAAAGCCATTTATTTGAAAATCGGTTAAAATAAACTAATATACACATTAGGGTTTTTATTAAAATATTTGAGAATATTACAAAATTAATTACAATATTTTTATAAATAAACAATTACTAGTTGAATTTTTAGAAACGCAGTTAAATTATGAGTGCTTACTTTTTATATTTTTTTATTTTTAAAAATATAAATGAGGTTAGGTTACTTTTACTCTGAGTGGCATTATTTTTGAACAAAATGGACTAAATGATCAGATCATGAGGACCCCGAGAATTCATTATATTATATTTTTAAAAATTAGATATTCTGTTAGTGTCCAGGCTGTTGTATCGAGGTGGCCTTGACCAGGCACGTAAACTGCAGTCCCCTGCAAAATTCGATCCAGGGTCGATTAATCTCCTGATCCCCG
Source organism: Ryuthela nishihirai (assembly GCA_038380435.1). Classification (NCBI taxonomy): domain Eukaryota; kingdom Metazoa; phylum Arthropoda; class Arachnida; order Araneae; family Heptathelidae; genus Ryuthela; species Ryuthela nishihirai. The sequence goes on from JAWZYU010000026.1 coordinate 57,524,538, forward strand.
CTCCCTTTCTGCCCAAGGTAAATAGGGGACCGATGGCCTTGGAAAGGCCATCCTCCGTCAGATGAGACGTTCAGCCGTGTCTCATGTGAGGAAGATACGTACCCTGTGCACGTTAAAGAACGCACTTCATGGCCTTGACGAGAGGCTACCAGCTTTCTTAAAACAGCTGACCAGTGGGTTCCCTCTCCACCTCCTCTGAGCCATCGGAGTCCTTGTGACCGGGCCATTACTACCATGAATAGTGATCGTTGTCTCTATAGATTTAAAGTATAGAATGTGTATCTCTTTGTATGCAATCACTAATAACGAGAAAATATTTCCTTTAAAAGTTGGAATATTAATATGAACTAAAAAAAGTGATGATATATACACTCTCTGATCGTTAAAATCAAACTTTAGCAGGTTAATATATCGTTCTCTAGCCAGTCGGAAATTAGTGTGTCTTTGCTTTTAGAAATAAATAAGACTTCACCCTGCTAATTGTCGTAACAGTTACCTCTCATACGAACCCGTAGAAGGGGTAAGAGAATGCCGATGGTGTGTAAACAACGTTCATGTCTTACTATGGATCAAATATCAAAACACTATGGCTGATTACATAATTCTGAAAAAAAAATATCAACCTTCGTCCCTCAGAATCGAAATTAGTACGGACTTACAGGACTAATGCTCCATAGACAGTGTTCTTTCCAAACAGGATACATAACATTATCAAAAACAGTGTGCTTGCCCGAACCACTTTCACATAGTACCGCTTGTTCTAAGACTTCCACACTGGTGTAGAAATAGGAGGAAAAATAACTAAACAGACATCTCTCTGTTAGATTATAGGGATACACCGTATCTTTTGTCGAAAAGTTTATGTCTGCAGCCAGGGCCGTGCGGTAGATTTTTTCATTATGATGCAAGTCTTCGAAATGCCGCCCCTTAAATGTTTTTTCTTTAAAATAACCTTCGATTGTGATTTAAAAAAAACTGCACAAAATGTACGAATACTCTTTTTAATTTGAAAATATAAACTACTTTAAAAGAATGATATCAACTACAACAATCTACTACAGTTTTACCCTTCTAACTTTAACAAATTCGTTAATTAGAGATGTGTAGTCTAGAGTGGCAACCAATGTAGATTCAATAGAAATTAATGACAGATTTCTAAGTTTTGTTTGGCTTATTGAACTTCTTAAGTAGTGTTTTATTAATTTTAATTTGGAAAAACTTCTTTCCCCCTAGCTACAGAGACAGGGAGTGTTAATAAAATTCTCAGAGCTACAACAGTATTCGGATACAAAGCAATTAAGTTATTTTGGCACAAATAATTTAAAACATCCAAAGGTTTCATAGAATATGGTAGCATTCGGAATACATCACGTAATTCTTCTTGAAGATAACCTTCGATTGACTGGAGACTGGTACTATAATTTTCTAGCGTTTTGTCATCTATATCCTTGAGTTTTAAAATGTCATATAAAAACTGAAAATTTTTGCTATGGGTTTCCAGAAGCGTGAATCGTTCATTCAGAGAATTAAGGGTAATGTCCAGAATATAATTGAAAAAGTTTTTTTTTTAATTTATTCTCCTCTGCTAAGGGTTGATCGACAGCTTCTTCATAGTCAAATTGACGCTTTTTCCTTCTGGCTCTAACTTCAGTTTCGGCAGGAAATTCTGCACTGCATTCAAGATTCTCTGCAATCTCATTAGCAGCAATTTTCATCTGATCATATCCAGATTGTCTATAACTTTTCACTTTTTGTATGGTTTCTGATAACATCCTTACACAATCTGACAAATTTATAGTTATAGATTGCAATAGCTTCAAATAAAATATCATACCAAAGAATTACACCGCATATGGCCGAGTGGTTAGCGCGCTTGGCTACTGATCTAAGGGATCTGGGTTCGAGCCCCAGGTAAGGCATGGCTGTTCGTGTCGTTTTTCTGCTGAGGTCCTGCCATCCTCTCAGACCTTCTACTATGGCATATAAACTGACAGGGCTCCTGTCAGACCTCTGTGGCAAGCAGCTGCTTGAGGGGATATTAATTAATAAACTTGTAATTTTTAATAATTTTTGCTAATCATCGTGCTTTAACTTTAGTTTCTGCATCTCTGTTGATGTCTTCTATTATTTGGAATAATGCATCATAGATTTCGCAAAGTTGAAATCGTAAAGGTTTTAACGCATCTACTGTGCTTGACCACCTAGTAGCACTCAATGGTTTTAGAGTTAATTGTGAAACTTTTTTTAGCACTTCCCAACGCTTTGTAGAACCAGAAAAAAAAAGTGTAAAGTTCTTGTACAATGGAAAAAAAAAGTTGTTGTTTCTGTAGAAGAAGACGCTGCATCATTAACAACTACGTTTAAAGAATGACATGCGCAGGGCACATAAAACGCCCTTGGATATTTTTCAAATATTCTATTTTGTACACCCTTTCTTACTCCTTTCATATTAGCTCCGTTGTCATAACCTTGTCCTCTAAGCCACTTTAACTCAAAACCTAACTTTCCAAATGTGTCAGAATAAGTTCTGCCAAACCCTCTCAGGTTGAATCACTAGCTTCAAAAAAACCAATAAAGAATTCTTCAATTTCATATTTATTTTGAATGGAGTTTAAAGCGACAACTCTTATTGTTAATGAGAGCTGTTCAATATGACTTACGTCTGGGGTACAATCGGCGATTATCGCAAAATATTTAGCGATTTTTGTTATTTCGACAATTTTGCTTAAAATTATATTTCCCATCAAATTCATCAATTCATCTTGTATATTATTGCTTAGATAAGTCACAGACCATTTATCAGACTCGCGTTAAACTCTTCCGATATGTTCTTCCATAACTGGATCAAACTCAGAAAGCAATTCTACCAACTTTAGGAAGTTTCCGTTATTAGGCTGAAACAAATGTTCAGTTGTTCCACGAAAAGCTAAGCATTGTGAGGCCAATAGTCTAATTATTCACATAATTCTTTTTAGAACTCCTCTCCAATGCTGAATTTCCACATCCATAATTCGTTGATATTCAGCGTCAATAGTTATTTTCTGCTTTAATCGAATGTCCAATTCTTTCCATGCTCTAAAAGCATTTCTGTGATTTACAGACTTTTCGTGCATTGTGAGGGCTCTTTTAAGATTTCCCCAGTCAGAATAACCTTTTTTGGGCCAGTCATTAATAGCAGACGAATTATCAAATAATATACAACAAAAGCAAAAAAGGCATCATTTGTAACAGAGTAAATCAACCAACTTCTCTCAACGACTTCACTATTGCTCAACACTTTCAAATAATGCGAGGGCCAAAATCTACGCCTTCCTTTATTAATAGGAAACTCGAATTCTTTAATTTGATGTGGACCCCTCTCAACCAGTATTTGAGGAGTTTCAGATGACATGCAGAAAGCATTCCATAATGCAGGAGCAGAAGGAATTTCGTTTAATATCTGCTGGCTGCCACTGCTACTGTTACCCGGCTCTTGATGAACTTCTGATGGTGTTATTTTTTGGCTCTCTTCAACAACTTCTTCTGGAAGTGATTGGGGCGGCACTGAGTTTTTATTTGCCAAATCCAAAGCAGTCGCTGTTGATGTGGATGTGGACGACTCATGTAAACAGGACTTTTGTACTAAGAATTCCTTCATAACGTAGCTTAGCTTTCTTCCTTGTTCCTCTTTCTTTAAGCGTTTCTTTTTATATTGACTTACAGACAAGTTTTTCCTTTTCTGTTCCATACTGTAATAAAAAATATTAAATAAAAATTCACAGTCCTTCGCAAAAATGCAACCGGGGGGGGGGGGGGGGGGTCATTGAAAATGATTAAATATGATGATGCTTATCATGCTATTAAAATAGGGTAGATAAAATAACGATAGAAATGAGTTGCAAAGCTAGTAAGATTTGTAAGTAACAGAACATAATAAATAGATAACGAATATCTGTCAAATTGACGGCTAGCAGCCGTTTTGACAAATGCCTTTCTTTAACTTGTTATCGTATTGTCTCCACTTCAACGTATATGAATTTGGTAAAAATACAGCAATAAATAACGAACGCAAAAGTAGGCAAATGCAAATATTTCCTAAGCAACTCTCTCTCTATCACACACAGAAGGCAAAAGTAGCCCAATATTACCTAAATAACTTTCTATCTATCACACAGAGGCCCACGTTTCGCACCTGAGATATACCCAGTCCATGCAATTAATTCAAGTCCCTATTGTCATAACATAATCATTTTCAGTGATAATAAGTAACTACATTGCTGTAAAAAACAATAATTCTCTTACCTGATCTACTTTTTAAACACAAAAACTGAATTAGTATAAATGCACAAATATTATACTGATACAGATATATTATATATCTGATTTACTGATTTAAATACAGCACAGCCACTTGCCACTTCTCACGACAAACTAACATTAAAATCAAATATTGTCAATAATTGTAAGCTCAAAGCAGAACTATCAACACGTGCAATTGTCTTTTGTGATAATTGCCGCCTCAGCTTTTAGGAGTGGCCGCGCGGTATATTAGAAACAAAAATAATAACTTCGCGCTGTCAGATCAAAAGTCTTTCGGCGAGCGCTCACCAACAATGCACTTGCACCAGAAACCGAGATCAAAGGGTACCGAAAGCGCTGAGGCAGAGGCGTACGATAAATCATAAATCGTATACATCAATATCGGAATAACATAGACCAATATAGAAAAGCGTTGCGTAAAGATTTTTAATTATTAAATGGTTCAAAACGTATTTTGATTTCGCTGCTTATGCCGCCCCCTTACGGTGCCGCCTGATGCGGCCGCCTCTCTGCATCATAGCACGGCACGGCCCTGTCTGCAGCTAGCCACCTTCACCTGCACTTATTCAAACGTGGTGAGAGGGCTGAAAAGAGAGAGCGCATTGGAATAACTGTCGACAGAGTTAGGTCTCGATTCTGGGGCCCGACTTTTCGTGGAAATATTGTAAACAGTGAGTTTTCAGATTTTAAATTTCCAAACTTCTGTGGTCCTTTACGGATGTTTACTATGTGCAAAGTATTTTGTGATATTCATCCACGTGTACGCAATGGACGTGATTTACTAGCGTGGGGGGCTTAATAATTTATGATTTTTCCTGTATTACTCCTTCTGCTACGGTGTGACTTTTAACCATCATTTCTTAGATGGCACATGTTAATAGTCGTTTTTTCCATTTTACAGTATTTGTGCTGTAATCTGTTGTTTTTACAGCCATCCCACTGCATTTTTATACTTTCTCTCTCGTCACAGTTATTCTGCCTTCAAAAGAATTGTGAAATTATTCACCTATCCAGTGAAATGTGTGCGAATTTACAGGTATCCGTTTACATTTTCGTTTATGCACGTAATTTAGTTAAACGACCTTGTCACGTACTGTATCGTGGGTAAAGTACTGAATAGGCTATTGTGAGATACGTCGTAAGCAGATATATGGAATCAGACCTGATGATGCTTGCAATTTATCTACTTTGATCATATGGTTTATTAGAAAGGGAAGATGTATTAGTGTTTGAACTTTATGTATGCTTTCTTTCACAAAATAATTAATGACCGTTTTACGAATCTGTGTAGTGAAGCAAACTCAATTTTTCATTTTAAATGCTTACTCGGCCTATGGATAGGTAGTTTGTCGGTGTAATGACAAGTCTGATGCGTAGATAGACACTTTGATTAACGAATGTCAGAAAGAGTCGTTGAATGTTCCCTTGTGATCCTGACAGCTCAACCGCAGAAGTTGAAACATCCCTTGTGATCCTGACATCCCTTGTGATCCTGACAGCATCCTGACAGCGTTGAAAACATCCCTTGTGATCCTGACAGCATCAACCGCAGAATGAACTCAGAAGATTGTTGGTCGGAACTTTACAGAGGTCTATTCATATTTGATAATTTCTCGAGGGTTATGATAGTATAGTGAGCAAGGATCCCTGTCTATATTACTGTTGTCAAGCTCTGTACATCACATTTCACATAAGTCCATTCACGGTTTTAATGACTTTTTTAGTTCTTCACTGTCTATGGTATTCCAAGTTTGTTTTCTAGTGCACAGTCCTATCGTTAGTGTGGATCGTCCTTTGCGTCGAAGTCACTCGCATTCCACAGAAACTGCGCATTATTGCAGTTGGAAAAAATAAAGTTTGAAACTTAACCCCAGAATGTCATAAGAAAATTTAAAGTGAGCTTGTATAAGGATGTTAATACTACCACCTAACAAAGGACACCGGGAATGGATTTGTTCCCTTTTCTAATGTACGAGGTCAAATCCAACTCTTCTGAGTCGAAACATACTCCTTTAACTCATGTTGGAACTAATGTTTTTTATGGAAACGTATGAATTCTGCTTTTAACATCCTGCCACACTGTCTTTACCCTGTAAAAGCATGTAACTGGGGATGCATCGAGTAGCGTTACTTCCTAGGAAAGAGATTGCGTCATGTACTGAGGATACAGTCGTAATAAGTGTTTTTAACAACGTCGCGTAACGGGTAATTTTTAATTTCATAGGACTTTTGTTAAAAACCATCCGGAGTGGGGATCCGAGCACGGATCTTTTAGGTCGACCCTATTACCTTCAATATTTTTCATCATGAGGAATAAAATCAGATTTTTCCTTTTATTATTTTTTTTTATTTTCTGCGGGACTGCTACTATGAGGTAGTCCTTCTTCTAGCAAAAATGTGACAGCCAATAGTCACCGAGTTAAAAGAAATAAGTGTTGATTAAAACGAGCTTTACATCGGTTATACGTATATTAATATGAACAGACTGTGGGGTTTTGGTGTAAGATCTAAATTTTAGAAGTGGAGAGGGATCCTGCCCGAATTAGGCATCTACAGTATAATGAACTCCGAAGATTGTGTGGTCAGAGCTGTATTCATCTTTGATAATTTTCGCAAGCATCGAGGGTTATAATAGAGAAAGCAGTCTTGAAGTGAGAATATATAAGGATTTAAATGCTAAAGATTTCGTATTTTTTCCACGGAATTATACGCCACACATTTCCTGTGACATTCAAAATTGTTCCCTATTCTAATGTATGAGTTCGAATCCTTTTTCGCTACATACTTTAATTGTAATGTCGGTCTTGCAAAACCAGCTGAGCGCATGGAATTCTGATAGCGTATCATTCAACGGGAGTGACTGGTCATGCATTCCACTGCTGCCCCATGACCTTTTTACGTCACCAGCTTGCTGTGTCCACCGTTCAGATCACATGGGCATGAGTGTAGAAAGTGTCGAAACGAGGGGGGAAGCACTAGGCGCGAACATTTCATTTCATTTTCAGGCACAGGTCAGAGCATATAGCGGATTCGAAGAAGTATTTTGCTAAATTTTGACTATCAGTCCCGTTGCAAATAAAATTTCAGCGGATTAGCATAAACAAGATGAGAGGGGTGAACTCAAGTGAGACTTATTATTTTTTATAGCTGAAGTATTTGCTAAAACTAATGTTCCCCTACTCCATTAACGTGCATTCGTGATGGAACTAAAGTTTTTTACGCAACGTACTTTTAACATTCTTACTTTCTATATCATTACCTCGTACAAAAAAATTTATTTTTTCACCCGATTTCATCAACGTGATGAGACATACGTTCACTGGTAAACGATGGAGGAGACGTATTTTAAAAACTGTTTTACCTGATTTTTCTTCGAACAGTGTTACTCCCCCGTAATAATGATGCAACGGTAATAAATATTTTTAAAACATGTTGCTCAACGGATATATAGGAAATAAAACAGTTAGCTTATTAGTCATACTTTCGCAATCACGATGTTTTTGAAGTGAACTAGTAAAGGAAATTGGGAATACGGAGAACCACCTCTGGACTTGTAAAAATTTCGAGTCTTTAAACACGGGTCAAGGCTGTGAGTGGGTTTTCACAATGTAAGGCAGCACTCCTGATATGGAAGCAGTACAGATCCAAGATTCATTCGTCAATAAAAGCCTTGAGTTTCCCCGTTTGGAATAATTTCATAGGGCTTAAGCATCCATCAGTGAAACGTTGTCTGGGGTGAGGATCCGAACATGGAGTCTTTTAGGTCGATCCTATTACTCCTCAATATTTTTCATCATGACGAGTATAACCAGATTTTACTAATTTTTCACCCAATAGCATTTTTTATTTTCTGCGGGTGCATGTTACTACGGTGTAGGTTTTCTTCTAGTGCGACAGCCAGTAGTCGCTAGGGCTAAAAGAAATAAGTGTTGGTTTAAAATGGGTATAAAAATACGTATATGAAAAGACTGTTTGGTTTTGGTGTAAGATCTAAATTTTAAAAGTGGAGAGGGATCCTACCACCAATAACTACGCTATAAGAGTTATTAATCCTAACACACTGTGTAAAATTATACTGAAGGCTAAATATCCCTATGAAATTTACTCTGTTAACAGGGTGATAGAGAAGAAAGAAATGTATAGATAGAAAAGAGTTGTGAACAGAAATTTTGCGATCGATAATCCCTTCTACACAAATGAAGTGGTTCTGAAACGAACCTTTCGTTGCTGTTTTTTCAGTTATTCCATAACTTCCACAATGTTGGCGATCTCTATCGAGGTCATGGCATCCTCGAGCACCGATAGATAGTCCATCCATTTGACGTGCTTTAGCGCTGCTACCAAAGTAACGTGGAGTGACCAGCTCGTGACACTTCACTTGCCCTTAGAGAACAACAACTTCTATTTTGAAACCTTATCAGTATCAACAATCACATTGAGCGCTGGACACTCGACCTTCCGGGCGATTGCACCATGTGTCACGTGATGTTTTGAAACTTGCTACCTGGCCGATAAGGGACTTAAGGGATGTCGACACGTAGTGCATGATTAAACTCCAGCTGCACTCTCCCCCGATAAAGCGATTGCACCACGCACAGTTTCAAGAATGTCGATAACGGAGTTTGAAATTTTTCCATTACAGACGTATGTTCTGAAACAGGTTTAACATGTCGTTCCTACGAATAATTTAAACCGTTATTAATTTTACTCTGTGCTATTTTCTATGGTGACAGTTACTGTCTAGGGTAGTTCTTCTAGTGAAAGCCGTAAAATATCGGGTCTTGTTGAAGGATTGCATCAACTATTCAACTAGGAGTTGGCAAAATGAGCTTGAATACTGAGGTAGTGCTTTCGAATCTCATTGCGGAGTGAAGGATTTTTTTTTTCGATTAAACACATCTACAGAAAACTGATTTATTTCGACAGTACGATGATTTTTAATAAAGGTAAGGGAATTTTGATGAGTGTTTAATTACTAGGGAGTTTCATAGCAGGGAATTTTAATTATAAAGGAATCGTTTAGCCGTCTTGGCAAAACGAATAGCAAAGGATTTTTAATAGAAAGGGTTTTAATTACTAAGGAATAAATACAACTTTGCGATTTTCATTTACTGTTAAGTTTTACAATTTGAGATCTGCATTAGACATTCAAAAAGAGTTGAGTGGCCTTGTAAAGGGTTAGAAACTGAGGGAGTTTTTAAATACAGGAGATGTACTAAAATACGCATTGGACATCTCCGATTAAATTTTTAAGGAAAGGGAGAGTTTAATAAGAATACAACTTTGATTTTATGTGTGGAGGTGGTTTTACAATTGAGACTGGTATCACCCCTTTCTGTGCAATTATTCTGAGACCTGCATCAACCATTCAGCTAGGACTTGACAAAATGAGCTTGGGCACTGAGTTAGCGCATTCGAATCTCGCTGCGGGGGTAGGATTTTTTTTTTCCCTATGAAAACCCATCTACAGAAAACTGATTTATTTCGACCATACGATGATTTTTAATAAAGGTGAGGGGATTTTGATGTGTGTTTAATTACTAGGGAGTTGATTAGTTTACTTGGAAAAATGAACACCGAAGGAATTTAATAGCAGGGAATTTTAATTATAAGGGAATCATTTACTAGTCTTGGCAAAATGAATAGCAAAGGATTTTTAGTAGAAAGTGGTTTTAATAGAAAGGGTGTGAGTTGAACTTTGTGTGTTGATTTTCTGTTAAGTTTTACAATTGCAACCTGCATTAGACATTCTGAGTGTCGCCATTCAAAAAAGAGTTGAACGGACTTGTAAAATTTCAGATGAATACCAAGGAAGTTTTTAAATACAGGAGATGTACTAAAATACACATTGGACGCAGCCAGTTAAATTTTTAAGGAAAGAGAATTTTGGTAAGTATTTAATTACTAGTGACCTGATTTTCTGTGAGACGTTGCTTTTACAATTGTATCATCTCTTTCTATGCAATTATTCTGAGTCTTACATCAGCCGATGCTCGGGAAGGAGGGGGCTTAAAATATAGGTAGGACTTAAAATATAGGTCAACCAGGGGGCGGTCTGCAAAAGGAGGAGGACTTAAAATATAGATCTGAGGATCATGAGAAGTCTGAAATAAAGAAAAATCGGAAATTAGAGTTAAAATAAGGGTTTTTTCCAAAAATAGTAGTCTTCGTTGTCAACAGATGGCGCCAGGGTTTTTTTTTTTAATAAGGGGGAAGGAATTTTTAATAAGGGGGTGTAATTTTTAATATGGGGAAATCAAAAATCAAAGAATTAGAATTAAAATAAGGGTTTTTGGGGAATTAGAGTTCCTCACAGGCACCAGATGGCGCCAGGGGTTTTTTCATAAAGGGGAGGAATTTTTTATAAAGCGGGAATCAAAAATCGAAAAATTAGAGTTAAAATAGTTTTTTTGGGGGGGGATTAGTGCTCTTCATTGCCAACAGATGGCGCCACTAGGGGTGAAAGGGGGAGGAATTATTAATTATGGATAAGGGGCCGTGGCCTGTTATGTAATGATTACGTAATGATTGCATCATGTCACATCATAGGGGTAGGGGGAGGGGGACGGAAGTGGGCGTGGTATGTAACGTCATATGGGGAAAGCCTAGTGGGAATTCCGTAGGGTGTGATGATACTACTAGCGAGATTTAAATTTAATAACAACTTAAGATATCTTTCAGCTTTTACGTTTCATTTTATTTCAAAATGAGCTTTATTAAAATTCATTATGATTCATTGTTTTCTAATTCAGAAATATATTTATGAAACTTGTGAAATAGAAATATAATGGTAACTTTAGTCAGACGCGGATTGGTAAGGGGCGCTGCAGTGCCCCTGGGATTTCATAAAAGCAGGATTTTTTAAATACTAAAAATTTTTTTGAAGAAATTCCGCAAAATTGGTGAAATTTTATTTTGAGCTTCACATAAGAACTCTCAAAAGATTAAGTATTGAAATCTTGAAAAAGAAGGGATTGCTTTTATCGCACCCCTCCCCCCTCTTCTACAGCTGAGTCCCTTAAAAATTGTGCCAATTCGCTTCTGACCCTAATACCTTTAGAGATTCTTTGCCATTTTATTATATTCTTTAAAAAGGTAGTCTTAAATTGTTAGATGAAAGCAGAGAAGATAAATGTTTATTATTCACCACATAGTGTAGAAACAAAAATATGTGACCTATTTGCATAACGGAAGTTCTGCTAATGGATATTGCATTGGTCTTCTATTTCTCAAGAAGGTATCAAATTGAAAGCTGCTCTTCTGCAATGATTACGATATTACTTAACGAAACAGTTAACACATTTAGGACGGTGGTAGAAGTCGGTAGCATGACAGGCTCATACGTTCCCACGTTCGGGTCCCAACTCTGCCAACGTTGATATCTATCTGTGCTAAATCTTCACCCAGCACTCAAGAATATTACCATTGAAAATGGGCTTAGAAAGGACATCATCAGTCTAATTGGATGTTAAGTCGTGGCTTCGAGTGCAGGAACTCAACATATATATATAACATGTTAAAGAAGGTGCTGGATGGCCTTGACGGGAGTCTGCCACCTGTCTCTTAAGAGCTCAACATATATACTCAAACATATATATATAACATGTTAAAGAAGGTGCTGGATGGCCTTGACGGGAGGCTGCCACCTATCTCTTAAGAGCTGTCCAGTGGGTTTCGTCTCCCAACATTATGTGAGTCCTTCGGATTTCTTTGGAGTGGCCATTTAACCCATTATGTGCTTAAAAGTGCAACTCAGTGGTGAAACATTGCAACCCACAAACTATTAAATAAACGGGTCTTTTTTACATTCATGTTCGAAAGTAGAATAGAATAGGGGCGAAAGACATTTAACAGACATTTATACTTAATTTTTTAAAATACTATTAAGTAAGACTATTAGATATTTAAAGTATCATACTTATTTATCATTATTACACCAAATTAAGCACTTATATATATATAATGGATACATATATATAATTGGATTGTGGGGAACTCATTACACAACACTTAGGAGACAGACTTAGGAGACAGAATTTCTTCAATGACATCATCTAGTGGGTGTTTTAACGCTCGCATTATATGCGTTTTCAGCACACAGAGATACAGCTCAGCATCCCATTAGATGGACATTGGCTTTTCAATAACAATAGATTTCAATTTCTCATAGAAAGCAAGGTATTGGCTTGAGGAGAAAATCTTAAATGTGGTGCTCAGTTATGATTCTGAAGTCATTTATAGAATGAAATATCATAAAACCTGCTATTTAACATCATAATATGCATCACGTTTAAACTTTTACTTTTTATCATTAAAATATTAGAAAGGAAAAAAGAATATTAATGCTATTAGAGCAACTTGTTTGCAATTGCGAGCGGGGAGGGGGTAGCTTACTCTGCAACGCAGGAAGCTCATAATCTACAGTTCAAAGGTTCGACATTGACCTTGTCGAGCGTTGGGATTTATTTCCGCTAAGTCACCCGCTTTAGGTCAGTAGAGGACAACAGATGGGCTTGGAAAGGCCACAATTGGTAGGGACGTTAAGCCGTGTCTCCGTGCGTAGGAGAGCTATGCCCTGTGCACATTAAAGAACAGGCTGAATGACCTTAATAGGAGGCTACCATCTGTCTCCTAACAGCTGTCCAGTGGATCCCTCCCCGCCTTCTCTGATGGGTCCTTGTGACCTGGCCATTAGGGCATCAGGGTCATTATGACCTGGCCATTTTTTCCATTTTGTGCAAAAGTAGCACCGCTCAAAGGTAAAACAACTCAACCGAAATGCTACCCAAGGTCTTTTACAGCACTCGAAAAACAGAGGACATTTTAATAATCGTCATGTGTCACAAATCACACACTGTTGTAACGATCAGTTAAAAGGTGAGGGATTTTTCTGCTATGACGTCTATACCTGTAGCAATATTGTGTAATGGATATGAGTAGCCATTTCAAGAACTAGAAAAGACTGAAGGCTTATTACTGCAGCACCTCGACATCTGATGAAGCTATCTACGTATCATCGTAAAGGTTTACCCGAAGTGTATGACTTAGAATTATCACTATCCCTTGGAAATCAAATTGTTTTTCTGCACTTGTTTGAAACTTGAAACAAAGCAATAACTTTCAATGAAAAACTCGTAGATATTTTCGTAGCAAATAATTATGTTCTCCTCTGCAACATTTCTCAATGTCTGGTTCTTATTATAACCGTATTATTATAATAACAGTAATTCCGGGCGATCACGAATTTCTTGTTAACGAGCTGTGTAACGTCATCGGTGGCAAAAATTTTCCTTTTCATATGGTTCAAAGGGTACTTGAGCGACGGCTCCCAAATGAGGTGTGGTGGCGAATTTATCAAGCGAATTTCGTTTTACCCCTGCTGTGATAACAGATTAGGTTCCTAACTGCCTCAGTCGAGAGTATACCCTCTAAAAGTGTCTCAAAATTCTTGGGGCGCTGTCTTCACCAACCTCGTGAATGACTAAGTAGGTTATCGGCAGTATTTTTGAGTGGAGAGGTACATTAACGGTGGAAATCTATGAATGAAGTTATCAATGGGAAAAGGCATCGATGGACATATTTTACACAACAAATATTCGTAGTGGTTTAACTAATATATACATAACTAATGGGCAACGGATATATTATAATATCCATCGGAATTCCTAATTAGCTGTGAAACGTTTCCTATATACTGGCATAATATCTCTGTGAGAACATGATACACTTGTGCGAAATATTATGCCTTAACCGAAATATCGAAATCACATGGCAGTTTGCGTCAGCATGCCTAGCATAGACGTTATTTAACACTTTCTTTTGCGAAGAGGAAGAATCAAAGCTACAAATAAATAACGACGCTAGTCTCAGTGTTCTTAAATCTTGTTCTTTGTTCCATCTTTCATATGAGTACTAATTGATAAACGTGTTAGAAATAATAACAACTGATGAGTTGTAAATGTCTGTTTTCTCTTCGTATAAATATAAAGGAAGTGAGAGACCGAAATGTTAGGGGAAACAGTAACTTCAACTATAGCAGTTGCAATAAACGTTGCGAAATCTAATCAGAGACAGTCTAAAACAACTGTTAATTATTAAAATTTATCCTCATTAAATTTTCCCTGCCTAATCATCTTGTTAATATTCGATGGGGTCATGAACAATATTTTAGGTGTTACGATGTATCAGAATAGAGCGAAACCTTTCGAGTCAAAATATTTATTAAAAGTCAAATTAAAATTGATACTGAAAATAATTTTGTAAGAAAAATTGTTTTAAATTTAATGAAACAGTAATATTGGTGCTGCTAAACTATCATTAACTTTATCAAGCATATTGTAAACAATGAGAAATTTGAGAATTTTGAATTTGAGAACTATTGAAAATCATTTTCTTCTTTGTCAAATCAAGGTTCCATTGTGGAAAACACATTATTCAAAATCACAGTCGTCAAATTATCTGCTTTCATTTTTCTTCTCACCTTCTATCCGTCTCTCTATTTTTCTCTCCTTTCCTTCCTTCCTCAATCAAGATTGACGTCTTATTATTAACATTTGATATGGAGATATTTTACCCTCATCTACTATTTAGCGTCTGTTTTATTAGCAAAATTATTTGAAAAATTCCTATCACAGTGGTATGAATTCTAATAAGTTGTTATGTGCCTTCCTACTGAAAATAAACTTTGCATTCAAAACGAAAGTGATTCTAGCGCCATACTCTTCTCAGGCCACAAAACCACAGCTAGCATGATAGTTTTATTAGTAGCTGTTATCTTAAATATTGAAACTTAATCTCCTGATCATTAAACTATCAGAGTTCATATCTATTAAACACAATACTATTTAATAATCACAATAGTTTTATTAATATCGTACGAGTATATAATATATACCGTATTAGACAGCTTGTGTACTAGCTATACTGACATTACTAAACGCCTAAGCTATGGCTTGCCGCAGTGATTGCAAATTTAAAATTATTTAACCGCATAGTAGTAATAATTAGTATGCTAGTGTAACTCTTTCGCATATTAATCATTGCATAATAAATGGTTACTTACCAGACTCCACAGTTTTAATGCAAATGGAATCCATATTAGACGCTCGCCAAGACTAGATATCATGGTAAAGATTCGATGCTTTTAAAGAAGTAAAATTTATATTCGTAGGAAATAAATCCCAGAAGATTCACACAATTATCTGTTAACGATGTAACAAAAGTTGCAGAATAATCCAAGAAAAAAACAAAATAGGAGAATGACACATGACCGCTTCGTTCCACAACATAACGCTCAAATCGTTTCCAACTACATTCCGAAGAAATCGCTAGTGCAAATCGAGGGAAAATTGCAATTTTCGTGTCGCTAGCCTGTTGCATCGCAGCTGAATTGCGATTCCTGCGGTGTGCGATACCTCAGCTTTGTACATGCACTTCAAAGAGGCAACTGCAATCATCGTCGAATTGCTGTTGGAAATTGCTGCACTTAAAGTTGAATAACCCAAATAACTAGTGCTGGTTAATTTTTAAATCACCTTTTGTTTCTTTCATTTACTGAGAGCAAGCTGCAATTTACTTTCAGATATTTAAAGTATGTTGATTTCAGCTGTGTTAACTGATGCTTAGTCATCATAAACACAACCGATCCCTGTTGAAGAATACAATCTCTCCGAAGCAGGATTTGGTTTCTTTTACAAAACTTAAAGAATTAATTGATTATCTTTAGGAAGAAAATTGTAGAAAAGGTCTAAAAAATCTTAATGATCTGTTCAACACGGAGATAGTATGTTTTTGATAGCTGTGATGTTTTCACATCTTGCTAAATTTCCTTATGAAGTCAGTAAGTCCATTCTTGGATTATTTCATACACAAAAGTAAAATCATAAGAATCGATAAAGCTTTTCTTGTCGGTTTAGATTTATTTATACAACTACTTCAATGTGCTATTTACATGGAGCAGAGCACTTTCAACTGCACTCAGCAGTCATCATCAAGACGGCGTACAGTTCCTTGGAGAGGTGGATTGTTGGTTGGTTAAGCAAAAACAATAACTTTTTTGTAGACATTTTCACTGAATATAATATCGCGCCTTGCGCGCCTGTGATTCCCCAACCATCCTGTAAAACGAAATCAGCTTTATCTTTGCCACCGGGAAAGATTACTTTTTACTGGGGTAATTTCTTCATTATGTAAACAAAATCTACATAATGAAACCAAAATAGAAGAGATAATAAGTTATTTAAAATGTAAAATGCCTATTCTATTTTTTTCCCTTATATACCAGAAAAAGAAATTTTTGATACTATCAAGGAACTAAAGGAGAGAAAGTCACCTGGTTTGGACGAAATTACAGTTACCACTATTAAAAATATTTTTCCGGAAATTAGAACTATATTTTATAAATTTGTAAACTTTTCTTTTGTAGAAGGTGTGTTCCCTGAAATTTTAAAAACTTCCTTAATTATTCCAGTGTTTAAAAATGGTGATACTAAGGCAATTGAAAATTACAGACCGATTTCGCTTCTATCAACTTTTTCTAAGATTATTGAAAAAATTGTTAAAAATAATTGTTAACTTTTGGGATATGCACAATTTATTTGCCCCCAAACGAATTTGGATTTCAAAACGGTTTGAATACTCAAACTTCGATTTTAGATATGACTACGCAAATTTACAGAAATTTAAATCAAAATGTTAAAACAGTTTTTTTTTTTTGGATTTGAAACAAGCTTTTGATTCAGTGAATCATGATATATTATTAGAAAAGTTAACAACCAGTGGTGTTAGGGGAAATTTGTTTTCATGGATTAGGAGCTATTTAATGAATAGGAAGCAAAAATTGAAAAATGTATTATTGAAGAAACAAATGTACAAGTTGGTGTCCCTCAGGGTTCTGTTTTGGGACCTTTATTTCTTTTTACTTTCTATAAATGACTTCTGTACATTGGATTTCAATGGTAAAATAATTTCATTTGCAGATGATGCTGCACTAATATATTCTGGAGAGGAAAAGCAAATTTCAGAGAATATAAATAGCGACTGGATAGAAATAAGAACGTGGCTAAAATTTAATAAACTCTTTTTAAATACAAAGAAGACGAAATATATTTATATTAGACCAAGAGAAAATGAGATTGATTTTTTTCGTTACAGGATCATTTTCCACTCTGAAGTTTGTGCTGGAAAAAAAAAATTGCAATTGTGACAACATTGAGGGGGTTGAATGCTATAAATATTTGGGTAATGTTATTGACAGAAAGATGTCCTGGAAAATACAATTATCTGATGTTGTTAAAAAGATTAACTGCATTATACATAAAATTTATTATATCCGGAAATTCGCAAATTTAGCTTTATTGAAAATTATGTACTTTTCTTGGATTAAAAGGGGCGGGGGTGGCTCAGTCGGTAGCGCTCCAGGCTCGTAATCTGTAGTTCCCAGGTTCGAGTCCCAGCTGGGTCAGCGTTGAGATTTATCTCCGCAAAATTCCCCGCCCTGCCCACAGTCAGTAGGGGACACCGATGGACTTGGAAAGGCCGCCGTCCGTCGGATGGGAGTTAAGCCGTGGCCCCGTGTGCGGGAGAGCCATACCCTGTGCACGTTAAAGAACACGCTGGATGGCCTTGACGGGAGGCTACCATCTGTCTCCCAACAGCTGTTCCAGTGGGTCCCCTCCCCCAACCTTCTCTGAGCCTTCGGGGTCCTTGTGACCTGGCCATTTAGCCCATGGTGTGCAAAAAAGTGCCGCTCAGAGGTAAAACAACAACAACTTGGATTAAATCTTATTTGCTCTATGGTTTACTATCGGGGGGTGGAGTCTATTTGACAACAATCAACCGTTATTTTGTGCAAAATCACATAATCAGATGCATGATGAAACTAAGAAAATTTGAAAGCGTTGCAAATGTATACAATGAATGAGGTATTTTACAAATAAGGAGATTATATGTATTTCATGTACTGAAATACATAAGGATGAATTTTAATGTTCAAACTTTACGGAGATTTGAAAAGAATACTCGACTGTCAAAAAACCTTTTCTTACTTGATTTAAAAGCGAACAAAACTATTGTTGAAAAACATTATGTTTATTTGGTGCCAAAGTTTTTTAACTGCTTACTAGAGTACATCAAAGGAATAAGGAATGATACTTTTTCTATAACGAATTAAGAAAATGGATTTTGAATGTGGTAAATATTGAGACTATGTTTTAGAAATAAAAGAGATTTAAATGTAATATAATTTCATTTGCTACTGAGTTGCCCTTAAGGTGCTCAACAGAATCACTTACTAATTATATTATTCAATATAGATTTTTATTTTTTTTTCTGTTTTCTACTCAGTAAAGTTTTTTATTTTTTTTATTTCATTTATTCTAAATGATAATTTTCAAACTTTTAAATTGGTTAAATATTTACTGAGATTTTTTGATCAAGCTAGCAAAGTGTGAGGAAATGTGAAACTGAAGCATGTTGCCTTTTCATTTTATGACAACATAACTGTTAAATTTCTTCCACAAGCGAGTTTTTACTCTCGTGGAAGACTCAACATTTTTTCTCAGACTTTTACTGAAAAATGTAGGTGAAATTATAAAACACTAATGAAATATAATATTAAAATTTTCCATATATATGGTATGAATAAATATATGATTTTTATTGGACAAACTATGTATAAATAAGAATATATATTAGAAAATGTAATATTTTAAAATTGTGTATCTGAGATATACAACATTATATATATTTCATTACAAATTCAGTTCTATGGTAAAAAACATTTAAATGTAAAGTACTGCATATTCTGAGAATAAATTATATATCTATCTATTTATCTTATACTAATACCTTCATCAACAGAATTCTTTACAAAGCTAAGCATAAATTTCACAATCACCCATCACCACCCCTTCAACCACAGCATAACTTCACTCTCTCCATTACCTTCTCCAATATTGTACCACTTGTTAGCAATCTCCTAAAATCATTAAACCCAAAATTTCCTTTCAAAACACCACCGAATCTTTTTAAAATTCTTAAGCATTGCAGAGATCCATTATCCAAGATGACAAAGGCGGAATCTACTTCTTTCCCCTAATACCCATTCCACCCGTCGATACCCTCTCTTTCTATATCGGCTGCACTACACGCACTTTAAAACAAAGGATAGACGAGCATAAAATGGACATTAGGAAAAAAAATCCACGAACCTCCCTTTCTAAAATCGTCCTTGATGACAAGGTAGTCCCCCAGTTGGATTCCGCATTCATCGTCTCCTCCCCCTACTCCAAAACTCCAGTTCCTTTCCGTGAAACCCTCGAAATGTTCGCCTTCCGAGAGAGATGTTGCAATTTTAACACCCCTTCCTCCTGCAGATGGGCGCATCTTGCCACGTCACTTCCCACCCCCAACATCCGCCACCTTTGACCAACCGGACGAACCCCTCCTCCCCGCTTCACAAGACAAATTCGACACTTCAACTTTGCAGCATTGTTCCTCTAACGTTAATGACCAGCACGAGGGAAAACGACTCACTGCTCTTCACCCTCGCTACTGAGACGTCACCTTGATGAATGGTGATTTTTAGTATCCCTTCACAATTCTTTTCGAATTAGCACTGGGATACATCTATTTGAAAGTAATACGTTATGATTTTACTTTTGTAGAGAATATAGTGGTAAATCGATAAACGATTTCACGGCATCATTAATAACTCAAGAGAATGGATAGCAAGTACTGCAATGTGGTATTTGCATAGTTCTATTACAAATTACATACTGTTACAAACGGATTACACCTATAAGTGATACTAGAAAAGCACCGAACTGTTGCTACCTAGTGACGTTTACTCCACTAGCATGATGAAACCTCTTTCTGCTTCAAGATTCTCGTCAGCGAAATTGTCTGCAAAAAAAGGTTATTACTTTTGCTTAACCTAACCTGTTGCCAACATTCCGCCTTTCCAAGGAACTACTGTACACCACCCTAATGATGACTGCTGAGTACAGTCGAAAGCGCTCGGCTCCATGTAAATAGCACATTGCAGTACTTGTTATCCATTCTCTTGAGTTAATAATGATGCCGTGGAATCGTTTGTTGATTTACCACTATATTCTCTACAAAAGTAAAATCATAACGTATAACTTTCAAATAGATATATTCAAGTGCTAATTCGAAAAGAATTGTGAAGAATTACTAAAGAAATCTGCATTCATCAGGGTGACTTTTCAGTTTGAGTCTTCTCGACCACCTTAATCAAATTTGAACGTATTCAGAACATTTGAATGGCATCAGTGCTTTCAAATTATCTCCTGCTGACCGGCTTTAGCGCTCATTTCTGATGAAAAAAAATCATAAAAAAATTCAGTGTTGCTGTTGAAGCGAACAGCGCCAAGAGACACTTTTTAGAGTGCTTAGAGCCGCTGGTTCCCAACCCCTGCTCTAATATATTGACCGCGGTATCGTCACTACTGCTCTTTGAAAGTCATTGATTATATTTTCAAAAACTTGTTTACTTATCATATCGAAATTGCTCAAGTTTCATGTAATTATCATTTTTTTACTTCCACGAGAAGTTGAATTTCCTGTAAATAATTTCGTTCCTATGTGTATTGTTAAGTTAAAGCAGCTGCATTCTTGCGAATGGGAAATCTAAAGCAGTGCATGTATAACGTTCAACTGAAAATAGGCAAATTAGACTACCAGTTTATCGACATTGATGCTTTGACTCAACAGTTTGTTTCTGATGAAGATTTCTTGAACCTTTTTTCTCATAGCTATCAAGGTAAATTGATCACACTTTCCTAATCTTTAATTACTTGCCGTTACTTTCCTGGAATATGGAAAACAGACTGGAATCAATCACTTTGAGAGACATGTATGTTCAAAAATTCACTTGCAGTCTCGTCATTAGATTTTAAACTTTACATGTAAATAATTGTAAGCAACTTTACACAGGAGTTTGTTTCGAAGAATCTTTTTCGGGTGGGGGGGACGAAAATTTAAATTCCAGGATTTCCGGGAATCTATTAATTAATTTACTTTTATTTATTTATTCATTATTTCTTGGAGGGGCGGTCAAATCACTCAATTTAGTTTCGGAATCAAACGTTTCAGTTTCGGGGACGGTTCGACAATTATTTGTTTGGAGCGGTGGTCTCTGAGAATAAGAGAATAATATATATACAGGGTGGATCTGAAAAAGTGGACAAAACTTTACTGGGTGGTAGAACACAGCTATACGAGCAATATTCGTCATAGAATGTATGGTCGGAACGCAAACGGCGAGCCGCTAGGTGGCGTTGGAAATGGTATAAAAGAGTCGGTCCTCGCACCCAACGGCATTTCTACCATGGATTGCCGAGAGGATGGCTGGTTATACTAACCACGAAATGGGGGATAAGCCTAATCTACGAGTGCCCCATTGAAACCGATATGGATCTAGTCGCCAGGATCGCCGTTGTTGCCGGCGATATTCAGGAAATGCCTGGTGTCTTCGCAAATGTGCGTCGGTCCCTATCCCGCAGGTGTGAAGCCTGCATTACAGCTGGCGGCAGCTCTTTTGAGCAATTTCTTTGAGCATGTACCTCAATTACATTCCTGTTAATAAAATGTTTTCTGAAGTATCTCCTCTCCTTCTTGTGTTCATTCTTTAAATGTGACACTGGAAAACTACCTTTTAACTTCTCACCGCTTGTGTTCCGACCATACATTCTATGACGAATATTGCTCATATAGCTGCGTTCTACCACCCCGTAAAGTTTTGCCCACTTTTTCAAGATTCACCCTGTATGTACAACCCCAAATCATCCCTTAAAATACATACCTGGTTCTCTGATTTTTCTCCCTACATTATTTTGAATATCGTATTATGCATTTCATTTTTTTTAGGGAAAAATCTTTTATTTTTAAATAAAGAATACTAAAATGTAGTAATGTGACAACTTAAATTAAACGTGGTACGAGGAAGGAAAACAAAATGTGTAACTTAGGTTTCCCATGCATTTGAGAGTAAAGTCAACTATCAAAGTTAAATTCTCTTCCATAAAATGCTAAAAATAATGTCGATAAATAATACAGCCGTTATTTATTCTACACATGGAAGTACATTTTCATGTGATTTAATATCGGAACGAAAGAGCAAGAAACGAAAATAAAATGCCAAGTTCAGTGCGAACGAGTCTAGTGGCGTTTGTAGATACCGGACCAAGTGGATCAGTGACGGCAGAGGATCAGCTCAGTGTCATGACCACTCTTTCTCATCAGCCTCGTCGTTCTGTCGATATTCCTCGTGCCTGCAGAGGGAAGGGGGAGGGCTATATTTGGCAGCTGCGTGCACTTTGGTCTCTAAACTTCGCTAAAATGCAGTCAATGCAAATTTCATTGATTGATACTGTTTGCGATCCATGGCATTGTTCACAATAGCGCCTGCTGAATTTTGCTAGCACGCTAGAGGAAAAGCTCATGTTTTAGGAGCGTTCCTTTCCATTCGCACAATTGTTTGTTGATAAGTCTTATTATTCTTTTGTTTATCCTCTCCCTTCCACGGCTTTACAAACATTTTTATATTGGCCAATAGGGTCAACGGTTGTCTCAGCTGCGCCCTGTTTATCTCTTGCTCAGCAGAACTTTTTGGACGATAAAAAATGGCCAAAATAAAGGGGAGAGGGTATTGATGATAGCGACCACCATGGCCAATGGAATCGTACCCTGCACACCTAAAGTTACTAAGCAGCATGAGCTTGTGTGCAAAAGAACTATTCTACATCGTTGTTAGGTTGTCTTTTCCCATTTGTTTAATTACATATGGAGCAAGCAAGTGAATCTGGGAATATGCGTAGGCGTAGGTATAAAGTTTCCAGGTGGGGGAAAGATTGCTTCAGGGTGAGATGCAAGAGAGAATTGTTGCAAAATACAGAAATTTTTATGTCGAAGCTTTTCATAGATGATTGCAGTTGCAAACAAGCAATCATCATACATCACACTAAAATAAAACTAAGGATGTCCGAAAACGAAATGATAAGAAGTTTAATTGTGATTAAAAATTCATGTAAAAAATGTTTTCCGTAAAAATTAAAAAAAAGTTACATATGTAAAAAAATCTTTTGAAAATAAAAGAAAACGGGAAAAAATTACTTTTCGTGAGGAGAAAATAGAAAACATTAATTTTTGGCACATATGATACAATTTTCCATAAATTAATTTTTTAAAATTTCCAAGCGGATTTATCAAGGGCAATTCTTCCATACCTCCACTGCCGACGTCCATGCATACAATCACGCATATACATCGAAATCAAATTTAGAAAATTGTTTTGAGTCGGGTGGATAAGAACTCACGATACCTGTACAAGAAAAACAATTCTCTGTCACTTGAAGGCATTGTCTTCCTCGCTTACAAATAACATCCGAAGTCAGCGGCAATACCTAAGTGATTTGAAGGTAAGGGTTATAACCATCGTCCTTGAAGGGTTGAATATTTCAAAGGCGGTCCCTTAAAATCAGACTCAAGCATGTCTCCATTATAACTTTTCTTGTAAACTTCTGGTAGTGTACAACTCGAGTGCAATAACCATTCAGATTAGTTAGTCAACTCCTTCATTTCCATCAGCTAAAAGTTCATGAAATCATTCTTATCCAGTGATATCAATCTCAGATCAGAAATGTTTCAAACCAGGCATGATACTTTTTTTTTTGATTTGCGACATATAGGACAGAGAAGAGTCTTGGAAGCTACTCCTAGCTTAATACAGGCCTTCTCATACAAGGACATGCCCTACTAAGACCGAAGTCACTGCTGACCACTGCCTTAGTTAGAGCTAACACAACACACAAATTTTGCCTTGCTGGAACAATCGCTAGCAGCCTAATCACTATTCCAGTTAATACTAACCACGACATTATGATATCGTGCAGATAGCTCCATCCAGGTGAATACAATTTTCCTCTGAATCTAGTAAAGATGAATTAGTTATTTCCTGACTTTCCAATTCAGCTAAATGACAATTGAAGAACTAAGCTAAAAGAACTGGCTTTTGGTGAAGTGAGAACAGGACCAACGAAATTTATAAACTTCGTATTATATTCGAAATATATATTACTACCTGTTTCGGAATACTAGCTGGAGGCAGAGAGATACTATTACTTAAATAAAATATGATTTTTCTCAGGTAAGATGATGAAAAAAACAAAACTCGCATTTTCCACACTCATTACTAGAATTATTTTTATTTATATTCTCTTTGTTTCAAAATCGTAACCATTTTAAAATCACATTTCTGTATTTATTAATAGAGTAAAATTCACATTCGTATGTTGTTTTATTGAATATCGTTTACTATAAATATATTTAAAATTATTGAAAATTATTGCGCTGGATATTAATAATTGATGGAATTAGAAATACATAAACATTTTGGTCATTATTAATATGAATATTAACAAATATCAGAAGTAGCTTTTCGTAAAATACTCTCTGTGTATTATGCTGTTTCTCAACTCGTGGAAAGTGAAGGTCGTCCACGGCTGTGATGTCTTCAAAACAAATTTTAAGAATTCAGAGATAATCATTACACATTTTTTTGAAATTCTAAATAAAATTATTACGATATCTCAATGTTCCTTAAGGTTGTTCGCAAAGATGTTTAACGTAACTATTCTTTTCCCTTTCGTAATTAAAACTTATTCTTATTAAAATTATTGCATTATTTCTAAGCAAAAGAGTTTAAATGATTAATATAAAACCAAAATACATAAAAAAATAAAATAAATACCCCCTCAAGCAGCTGCTTGCCAGAGGTCTGACAGGAGCCTGTCAGTTTATATGCCATAGTAGAAGGTCTGAAAGGATGGCAGGACCTCAGCAGAAAAACGACAGATACATCCATGCCTTACACGGGGCTCGAACCCAGGTCCCGTAGATCAGCAGCCAAGCGTGCTAACCACTCACATTACGTAAAAATATTATATTTTATTTTATCGCATAGTACTAATATTCTTTAATAAATTGTCAGTGAGACATAGTTTTCAAAAGGTTGAGAACCACTGTTTATGACACTTTTGTATTGGATGCAATAATGATATCATTGATATATTCAGGAGACTGCCTTAAGAAAGCATCATTCAAGTACTTAAGAAGATTGTAGACTTTCAGTAATATCCCCAAACCTAAATCCTGTGAACGCCACTGCACATTATTTTGCACTCTAGGCCTTTTGGTTGTTGGACATTCGTTTTATCAAAATATGCCTTGCGTGTTTTATTATAATTTCTCGTACTTTATTTGATTACGCATTTTACATTCAAGCTATAACAAGCAAACGACCTTTAAAGGTATAATAATACCTTTAACTTCTTTTACACTTCTTTTAATCGTCTATAAAAATATCGGTATTCATCGAGATACGACTTTTCACATTAGTTGGGATAGTTTCTCTATGGGAGAGATTCTGAAACTGTGAAACAAAAGGATGTGAAGGTTTTATTTTTAATAATGAACTTGTTAACAAGAGGGCTGATGATAAATTATAGGTGGGGAAGAAAGAGGGTTTTTCAAAATCCAAAATGAGGGTGTGATGCCGAAAGGTGTAGTAACCCCTGATCTATAGCATTTGAGAGTAAAACATCAAAGACATAAAGCTTGAGAAAAGCTTTTATTACAAATATGACACAAAAAACATTTACCTTCCAGTGGAATGCCTATAAAGGTTACTTTTAATAATTAAAGTACCTGCACTAATTTTAAGAAAAACATTGCTATGTTTTAAATTGTAAAATTATTACTTTTGATATGCACATCACAACCATGAGGTGTTCCTTTTCCACTATGTTAAAATAAATTCCAATGCTACATTTCTCATCAAAAGGTTCATGAGAAACATAGAGAAATGAAGAATTTACTCGATCATGTCAAAAAATGTCTTTTCAGATGTGATGAGAAAAAAAGTTTTATTACAAACAGGCAGAGGCTTTTTATACCTGTGTGCTAAAACCGGTTTTTTTTAGATTTGATGTGTGAGAAAAGCAATTATTGCAAATATCACAATCACGAGGCTTCTCTTATGTGTGTTAAATGATGGCTTTTCACAGTCAATATTTGAGAATGGCTTTTTTGGCAAGCAAAAAATAACCGGCTTTTAGGGAAGCCAGTTTTGAGTTTGTGCTTGAAGCTTTTGTTTTCTGTGCATTAAATGATGATTTTGCAGACTTGATATAAAAATATTTTTATTCGAAACATCATATGCATAAGGCTTGTCTTTTTGGTATGTTAAAAGATGTCATTTCAGATTTAATAACTTCGAAATATTTATTGATAACACCACAGTAATGAGGATTTTCCTTTGTATATGCAAAAAGATGGCCTCTGAGAGTTTCCTGACAAAAGATTTTATGACAGACATCACACAGGAGGCTTCTCTTTTGTGTGTGTTAAAAGATGGCGTCTCAGGTTCGATGTCAGAGAAAAGGCTTTATGGCACACGTCACATACATGAGGCTTCTCTTTTGTGTGTGTTAAAAGATGGCGTCTCAGGTTTGATGTCAGAGAAAAGGCTTTATGGCACATGTCACATACATGGGGCTTCTCTTTTGTATGTGTTAAAAGATGTCTTCCAAGATTCGATATATCAGAAAAGGTTCTATTGCAGGCATCACATGCATGAGGCTTCTCTTTTGTGTGCGATAAAAGATGGTTTTTCAGAGACGATGTCCAAGAAAAGGTTCTATAGCAGACATCACATGCATGAGGCTTCTCTTTTGTGTGCATTAAAAGATGGCGTTTCAGAGACGATGTCTGAGAAAACGCTTTATGGCAGACATCACATGCATGAGGCTTCTCTTTTGTGTGCATTAAAAGATGGCGTTTCAGAGATGATATCCGAGAAAAGGTTCTATGGCAGATATCACATGCATGAGGCTTCTCTTTTGTGTGCGTTAAAAGATGGTTTTTCAGAGATGATGTCCAAGAAAAGGTTCTATGGCAGACATCACATGCATGAGGCTTCTCTTTTGTGTGCGTTAAAAGATGGTTTTTCAGAGATGATGTCCAAGAAAAGGTTCTATGGCAGACATCACATGCATGAGGCTTCTCTTTTGTGTGCGTTAAACGATGGTTTTTCAGAGATGATGTGAAAGAAAAGGTTCTATGGCAGACATAACATGCATGAGGCTTCTCTTTTGTGTGCGTTAAAAGATGGATTTTCAGAGATGATGTCCAAGAAAAGGCTTTATCGCAGACATAACATGCATGAGGCTTCTCTTTTGTGTGCGTTAAAAGATGGCATTTCAGAGACGAAGTCTGAGAAAAGGCTTTATGGCAGACATCACATGCATGAGGCTTCTCTTTTGTGTGCGTTAAAAGATGGATTTTCAGAGACGATGTCAAAGAAAAGGCTTTATGGCAGACATAACATGCATGAGGCTTCTCTTTTGTGTGCGTTAAAAGATGGCATTTCAGAGACGATGTCTGAGAAAAGGCTTTATGGCAGACATCACATGCATGAGGCTTCTCTTTTGTGTGCGTTAAAAGATGGTTTTTCAGAGTTGATGTCCGAGAAACGGCTTTATGGCAGACATCGCATACATGAGGTTTCTCTTTTGTGTGCGTTAAATGATGCCTTTTCAGAAGCGATATTCGAGAAGAGTTACGAGTTTTGAGAGCCAATGACTTAGGAAAGTTCTTATTATGCACGTCATGGGTATGAGATTCCTCTTTTGTATGCATTAAGCAATACATTTTCAGATTTGACGTTTCAGCAAGACCTTTATTGTAAATGTCACCAGAACAAATCTTCTCTCTTATATTTCTGAAATGGCGGCTTTTCGAATGCGACTGTTTTTTATCATACGGAGGAGGGTTTATTCTATTGTGAGTATAAATATGTTTCTTACATACTTTTGTGGCTAGAAAATTAACAGAAACATGACATTCATGGGCTTTTTCTCTAGTATGTTTCAGATGCCTTTTTTCAACATATATTTTATAAGGAATATCAAAACCATTAATTGACTCTTTTATAACTGTCTTAGATTTTGTATTTCTTCCTCTACCAGTCTTCTTTTTACAGATATCATTGTCATAATACTGTTTTTTATCAGCAGTGAATGAGAGTCAGATGTCTTCGCCTAAGAAATATTTTCCGATAAGAATAACAAACATAGGGATATTTATTTCTTCTTTTCACCATTTTGTTTATAAAACTAAAATCCTTATCAGACATTTTTTAGTTTTTGTGCACACACTAAGTAATATTAATTACAATACATTAAGAAATGTTTCTACAGGAATACTAAAGCTCTCTTCAGTATATCTTGTTTGCAGCATATTAGTGTTTATTACATGTAGAGTTGTTACAAAATATCTCTACGAATAGTATATTCATCCTGTGCATTATAGCCTACTTTTAAAAAAATGATTTTACTACAAATAAGACATATTTATCCCATAGGAATAAAAACCTTAGTATGATATTATGGATTATGAGTTTGTGGGAAATAATACACTTCTTATGCCATTAAATATTTTGAATTTCTTGGCTAATCATTCCATCGCAATATATTCATTGCAACAGCATTGTGAAAGTGCAAAAGTACATGTTTTAAAATGAAGAACGAATCTTCACAATGAAGACAGCATACTTCGTGGCACACCTTCTACCTATAAGGAAATAAAACAAGAAAACTGAAAGGAAAACTTATTATTTGGAATATATTTAATAAAGTGCTGAAATTATACTATAAAGAAATCTTTAATCATATCATTCCAATGAATGAGTGCCGTTTTCAACACTTCAAAATAACACAATATATTTAAAGCAAAAACGATATGTATACAGAGAATAACGTATTAACGCCTCTGACGCATATGGGAATCGTCCATATACCGTATCGATATAAATATATTACCTTATCCATATATATATTTCCGTTTCAATATTATATATGTAGTAATGTTTAACGATATACATTGAAAGCACCTAAATATTTGAAAAATGAGAATTATCATATTTTGTTTGTACCAATCGAAAGAAAAAAAAAACGAGTTTTCCAATTATCCATTAAAATAAAATAGTTGAGTGACCACCCACCCAGGGGTCAATTCATTGTTGCCAATGGAAACTGCGGCTTTCACCAACATTTTATGTTTCAAGCCTAAATACATCAATCGCAATCTTGATTAAAAATTTGCAATTTTTGATTTTTCCACCGTTTATAAAGCGCATTTATAGCTTTTGGGAAATTCGGAAAGTTCAAATCGTAATATTTTAGACATACTTATCCAACCTAAAAAGAGGTTTTAATATATCCCTAAACTCACAGAATTATCTATTGAAATCAAACAAGCTGCATTGCATTTCCCTCTCCCACTGAGTCACAGGGGTTAACCCATTTTTGCCTAAGGCAAATTCGTGACTTTCACATTCCTTCACCAAAATTTCAAATTTCTATGATAGCTAAATTGTTTGCAATATTTGTCTTAAAATTTCAAATTTTTCCACCATTAGAGGGTGGAAGAGACGGTCATGCAGACGACAAACGTAATAAAAATTTGATTAACTTTTTAAAAGTAACGATCTTCCTGGCTTTAAGCAAAAACTAAAACTAAAACATACACATGTTGAAATGACTTGCTCTATTGATGTTCGTGTGAAAGGAAGATAGGAAGCCAGCAATTTTTTTGACTTCGTTAATCGGTGCCATAAAATTGTCTCATTATAGGAGATAATATGTGAAGGTTATCCAACGCGTAAAAGGGCAATAAAATAAAATGGTTATTTAGATATCCCATAGAAATATTATCGCCAGAAGCCTCAATTTCAGATATAACTTATTGTCTTCGACTACTTGAAATTTCCGTCCCATTTTTTTTTCAATGAGTTAGAAGGGTAGAGGCGAAACTCGAGGTCCGCACATCACATGCTTTCATTTTCGGAGGTAAAACAGGGACGGTGGGAGAAGGGCTTACAGCCTATGATACTCTGAGCATGACAAGCTTTCATCTGGCACATGAGCGTCCACATCGATTAATTGGTGGGGAAGCTATGGCGGAACCAATGATAAATGCAGTGGAACAACCGTTTCCAGAAACACTAACTGAGAAAGGAGAAATGAAAAGCAGTATGAAGATAGGTAGAAAGATGTACTATACTCAAATTTTTGCATCTTTCGCATTATTGTGATCAGCATGGAAATATCACTAAAGCTTATTAACATTATTGTAATCAACACGTTTTATGATGTTTCAAGTTTTTTATTCTTTGATGAATGTAGTCCAAATTTAATACAATAATAAAAGAAATCAATGAATACCTATTAATAGTTGTTTAAACAATTTGTATAAATAGAATAATTTCACAGATTTTTATTTAATATTTAGGCAAGTTTTGCGATATTGCACTATTAAAACTGTATGTTAGTTTAAAGGTATACACTTGCATTGGTTAGATAAAAGATTATAAATACCTTTAGACACTCTTTAGGAATATTGACAAAATCCAGTTCTTCACAGCAGAGTTGTTCTGAAATGTAGAGTTTATAAATTAATATAATAATAAACCTCCAACTGCACATTTGGGACAACTCTGCTCTGAAGACCCGGATTTTAGCAATATTCCAAAACAATGTCTAAAGGCATTTATGAACCTTGTATCTAACCAATGCAGGGATATATCTTTAAACTGCCCTACAGCTTTAATTAATAGTGCATTATCGCAAAGCTTGTCTGAATATCTATTAATACATTATTGTCTTAATGAGTAAAGCAAATAGATATATAAAATAATTGAATATAAATGCCTATTTTTTTTATGTCGAACTTGCATGGCTAAAGAACTATATCTATACGAGGGATAGCAGGGACAACAGGGATGTTCAACCTTTCTTCACAGCAGAAATCTTTCAATAATGAAAGCAACATGTAAGCTCAATCACGCGAAAATAATGATGTACTTTTACACTGACTTAGTGAGTTAGAAGAAACTTATTTCCGTGTCGTGTCGCAGCCTCAATGTCACATTTTGTATTTGTAGACTTCTCCCTTCACCACATAACGTATCCATTTGCACGATCACCAATGCGAAATGCTTCTCATATCAGCCAGGATTATGACGATTGCCACTAAACGGGCGTATAATTTATCTTTGGTGGTATTCACAAAAAAAAATGACAGAAGCCTGTCAGCATACGACTTTATAGAGAAGATCTGTAAGGAGACAAGACCTCGATAGAATATGCAGTTCACAATCGATCATGTCCCTTTTCAAAATGCCCTAATTGTCACCTGCAATCCTCTATTAGACATGAACTCCGTAGACAAATAATGCAATCTGTTCTCCTCGTTATTCCTGCAGCCAGAAGGATAAAGTACTTTTGTATAATTACATAGTAGCCATATTGCGGTGGTATTTTGATTTAAAACAAAGTGCAACTAGAAATTATGTACACATTCCAGAATCGCAAAGCTAGCTTCGACAAAAATATTGCATTTTGTTATAAGAAAATGCAATATTACTACGATTCAACTTCGACAAAACAAAAAGCAATATTTTTGCCGCTGAAATTCATTGTTCTCTTTCTCAGTTTGCATGCACTTTGTAACAAGACAAATCTATTTCCTTTAAATCTCGGGATGCCAAAGTACGAAAATGTGTTCTTTGAGTCCCGTATTATAATTCAGTAGTTTTTGAATACACTACAGGAAAAAAAATTGCGACATTTGGAACGATTAATGCCATTTTATTAAAATGTGGGCAGTTGTTAGTATACACTGAAATGCGCGATTGTAGACATTATCAGAAAGAAAGTATGGAAATTACTACTTTACCTGCCCGGTAAAGTGGTATTATTAGTATGATGTTGAACCGCCCCGCACAGCAATGCATTCACGAAGATGGCAATGGCAGGAAAGACTCTCATACAGCACTATAATGTTCTCCTGAGAGATAGAATGGTAAATAGCACGAAGTCACTGTTCCATTTCAGCGACAGTTGTTGGCGCACCTCTTGGATGTTGTTGGAGCTGTCGGCATCATGTCGCAGACGTGTTCAATAAGTGGAAGGTCCTGCGAGTGTGTTGGCTATGGTAATTAGCTGAACGTTTTGCATGTGTAGATACTGCAGACTAATGCGGGCAGTGTGGGGATGGGCATTATCTTGCTGGTAAAAGGTTTCATGCTGCTGAACAAATGGGATAGTCACTGGCTGCAAAATGTAGGTAAACATATCGTTGGGCAGTTAGAGATTCCCTTATGATGTCCAGTTCTGACCGAGATGTCCGACTAATGGCACCCCACACCAAGACAGCAGATGCTGGAGCTGTGTAACAATGTAGCAGGTACTGTGTGGCGTTCCATTCCTGTGGATGAAGGCGAACACGTTGCCTATTGTCGTGCTGACCACAACAAAAACGAGATTTGTTATTAAAAATCACGGAACTCCACTCTTCTTCATTACAGTTCTGTCTCAGGCGACACCACTGAAGACGTGCTTGCATATGGCCAGATGGGAGGTGCAAATGCAGTGCCAGACGATGTGCTCGCAATGAAAACTGTAAAAGCCTAATGTTTACCTGGTAGGTATTCGATATGTTACCTGTTGCCAGTCCCTTTGCAGTTGCGTTATAGTCGCGAATCTGTCACGCAATGTCATGCACTGCAAATGGCAGATACCCAAATTTCGATACACTTGCATAACTTTTTGCAAGTAATGCATTTTTCTTCCTGTAGTGTATTTATTAATGCTCTAAACATATATACCCATCACTCGATTTATACGGTAGATACGTTCCACGAAATCACAGTGTAAATCAAAACAAACAACTTATGGAAAAATGGCCGATAAGTTTAAAAAATATCGCGCTCATGAAAAAAAAAACTGTTGACAGTATTATTTATACATTTCTATTTCAAATTTCACTTCAACAGTACTAATAATTAATATATTCTCACATATTTCTTTCTGATTACCAAATATACTCATTATTAATGTATACGTACACTACTGAAATTTAAAACGAAATTTGAAAGAATAATATTAATGAAATGAATATAAATTAGAAATAAAGTACTTACGAATCATCTGTATTAATCTGTATAATAGTCTGCAAAGTTAAAAGTTGCTAAAAATGAGATAAATCGCGGTTTTTACTACTCCGAAAAATTTAGTCTAAAACTTAAGATCTCTCTGCCGGTTACAAACAGACTATTTCATTTAGATGTCGCGAAACAGATTGCATTAAAATGGCAAGAATATTCGCGAAAGAATATAAATATAGCTTGTCACAAATGAATTTATTAATATATAAATTTATTCTTAAAAATAAATTATATCAATTATAATCATTTAGTTGATTTTTACTTTGGGATGACAGTCTAATAATCTCCCTTGACGCTATATCACTCTTACTTCACAATATGTATTATATCTGCACCTATATATAAGAAAAAGATATCAATCCGTACCTTGTAAAACCGAATCAATCACATATAAATCGAAGCTGGTTGGATTTTATGACAGTGTAAATCAAGCACCGTTTAAATCGAGGGAGAAGTGCATATGAATCGTTCAAATGAAAAGTGGATAACTCCTGTATCCGGGAAATACGGATAACGGGATGGGTGATCTTTGTACTCTAACGCAGGGAAATGGGCAAATAATATAGAAGAAACTTCTTTACCTGAATGAGTGGAAAGTATCGACCTGAACGTGATCGACGACGATTGCAGACAAACCCCTGATGGGAACATCCAAAGTTGAAAAATGTTTAGTATGTTGACGTTTTAATTTGACCATAAAAGCCAGGCTTTCAGTTTTCGTACCGTGGTGTTATACCGTCAAGTCGATGTTGCTACTTTGAGCATTAGAAGACAGACAAATAATGGCGAAAAGCCCTCCGCTCCCATATTGTCAAATAACAATAAGAACATTCAACAGATATGGTCTAATGTGTTCCTAATGTACTGCATTGATTATAAAATATGGTCATGTACTCTGTGCACATAAACCCGGATGTTTATTATGAAAACATTTGGGTGTATTATTGTTCTTTGACAATATGGGTGTAAAAATCTTTATGGTCATCCGTAAAATCTCTTGCAGCCGAATGTAAACGTATATCAGTAAATATATACATTCGGATTATCAGATTAACTAACATCTCCTTCCCTGTTCTTCCTATACAAAAGACTGTGATAAATCGAATTAAAACACTGAAGGATGCTAGTGAAGCTGCTTCTAGTATATACACAATAAAGTAGAGATATTTACTCTGAACATTTAGGCTTTGCATACTTTTTCGGAGTTTCTGAAAAGCGAATCCGTCTTTGGCATTATAAAAATGCCGCCATATCTAAATAACCCTTTAACTTTGTAATCAATGATGCGCCATAAAAGTCCGAAGGGGGGAGGGGAGATTTGTTATGATCGAATCTCTGATATTCGAGCATTGTATTACAACATATCTGATATTTAAGCCCCCCCCCCATTCATCTTTCCTGGATACGTCACTGTTTTTAATATTCACGATTTATCGCAGCTTTATTAATCAGCTATAATCTATTTAGCTTTAGCGTGTTTTCGTAATGCGGATCTCGAATTCATAGCAACCACAGACTTTATTTATATGGCCAAAATCGGTTATTCCTGTGCGACAAGGTCCCCATAGACTTACAGTTTGACATTCAGGTCTAACAGAACAGTCCAGAATTGATCCGGTTTACCGTACTGGTGAGTGGAATGGCAGAAGATACTGAACCTCCTGAACTGAAGTGTCAGCTGATGTTCGTAGCGCTATCTGTAGGCCGATCCTCAGTCCGTCCAAGTTTTCGTATACCGTAAACATCGGTCTGGCCATCTCGTGGCCGAGTGGTTAGCGTGCTTGGCTACTGATTAGACGGACCTGGGTTCGAGACCCCGTTAATGGCATGGATGTTGCTCTGATCCTTCTGCTGAAGTGCAGACCATCGTCAGAGGCATACTACTATGGCGTATAAACTGGCAGGTTCCTGTTAGATCTCTGTGGTACTGCTTGAGGAAGTATTTATTCATTTTAAAACATCGGTCTTATCTGCTGTTCCCTACATTCATTGATTTGTGTTTTTTTGAAGATGATCCCATTGTGCGAAAGATTTCATGTTGTAATTCATTGAACACTTTCGTGAGAATCAGTCTTGGTTGTAAATAATAATGAAAGTTTATCATGACAGAAGAAAACTAGAATAACGCATATTGCCTCTAGCGCATATGAGAATCTCGTTTTCAAAGGGAATAAAGTTTTTCCTTTCTCTACTGTTCCATTCCTTAATATTTTAATTGGAGCTAGTGTATGATGGAAAAAATGCAAATAATATTTTATTACTAATTATGCAACATGAAAATATTCGTCTTTTAATTCATAAATTTAAAAAGCTGCATTTCGCAACCTCTATCAGAAAAATGGGTAGATTATAGCTGACAATGAAATATCTCCTAAAAACTACCACTAATTCCTCAAATTTCTATTCTATACATATTATTTGGGAAAACTCGATAACAATGCTGCCATCTCATATTAAGTGATCTGTAAAGATATATATATTAACACTAATAAGTATTTGAAAAAATACGAATTTTATTTCTTAATACCAATCAAACTAAAAAAAAGTTTTCCACTTATTATTTTCATTGTTTCCAATGGAAACTTCATGACGGTAACATTCACCACAAAAATTTCATATTTCTGTCATTAATAAATACATCGTTGCAATATTGGTTTGCAATTTTTGTAATTTTGAACCTTTTTCACCATTAGAGGGCGCAATTATAGTGTTCAAAAGATTCCGAAAGTGTAAATCATAATATTTTATCAATTCCTACTTAACCCTAAAAAGATTTTTTATATCGAAATACAAACAGTTATCTGCTAAAACAAAAAATCCCCCCACCCCTTCTTGGGTCTAAGATGCCAATTCATTGTTGCCAATGGAAACGTCATAACGTTCACATTTCAAAATTTCTAGCTTAAATACTATAAATTAAATAATGTTCGCAATATTTCCTCGAAAGTTTGAAATTTGCAAATTTTTCCACCGTTAGAGGAGGCAATTACAGTTTTAGGCAGATTTAAAAAGTGTGAATCGTAATATTTTATAAATTCTCATCTAAGGTAAAAAGAATTTTTCATTTAACTCTGAAAACAAACAATTATCTGCTAAAACTAAAATGGTGTGTCAACTCATTGTTGCCAATGGAGACATAGTGACGTTCACATTCCACCACCAAATTTTCGAATTTCTAGGATAAATATGTCGTATGCAGTATTTGTTTGAAATTTTGAACTTTTTCTCCCACTAGAGGTCGTAATTATAGCTTTAGAGAGATTCTAATGGTGCATATCGTAAAAATTTATCAATACATATTCAACACAAAAAGAATTTTTAATTTATGTCTGCAAACGAAAGAAGTTCGAAATCTAGAGACGGACAGACAGACGACAAAGCGAAACTATTATCTCATTTTCTTTGAAAACGAAATAAAAAATACGAAGTGCTGGTCGCAAAAAGTGAAACGAGTGGATCCTACTGCCAACAGGTAAACTCTCACAAAAAATAAGTAATATATGGAGCTCTTTTCAAAAAGAGGAATAATGAATTCTAAAGTGTCCCGCACTACTGCAGACGACTTCTACATACCTAAATTTTGTTACTACGATTATTTATTGTATATGATCGATCA
The DNA here is from genome assembly GCA_038380435.1 of Ryuthela nishihirai. Taxonomy (NCBI): domain Eukaryota; kingdom Metazoa; phylum Arthropoda; class Arachnida; order Araneae; family Heptathelidae; genus Ryuthela; species Ryuthela nishihirai. The sequence goes on from JAWZYU010000026.1 coordinate 57,561,539, forward strand.
GAATGTTCTTTTGAGTTCGTTATTCGGTATACAAGAAAGAGATAGTGAGGTAAGTGAAAGCAGAAACTAATAAGTTAATGATAATTCATTCATTCAAAACGTTTTAATTGTACATTACGTATTTAATTAGCACAATCCTCGCCAACATTTCGCGGGATGGAAATACATATTATTTTATTCGGTAGTCTTATAATCGAACTCGGGTCCTATTATAGCTGTAGACAGGAGAATAGTAAAACAAAATGCTGTCTAGAACTATAACTCGGTCCCATTAAAGATAGAGGCTGGATTTTGGAATGCAATTCGATATTTCGCAAAAGAACCCAATAGGGAAAATTTGGAACCGATTAGACAATTTTCTGGGAAGTTCTGGTTCCCCGAATCTATTAAAAGTTTGTGAAATAAATTCTAATTTCAGTGGCGCTGATGGCAAACGACTTTCACTTTGACGACGACAAATATAGACAGCGGAATACACTCAGAGCCCCTATAAAATATGGTTATTTGTTATAGCTACTTGATTATCAAAACGAGTGACTGCTTCATTTTCGTCTCCTATTTTAGCTTCTTTTTATTAATAAAATTAATCTTTTTCTGTTTTGCAAATACTAATAATTTATTGCAATTTGCTTTTTCCGATTCAGTATTAATTGAAATTACTATTACAGTGGTTATTAAAGTCGTAAAAATATAAACTATATTGTCTTCTAAAGCGAGTATCCCATTATCATTGAAGTGATTTGCATTTTTATAGTTATAAAGATTGTAATACAACGAAGAAAAACTGAAATCCCCATATCAGGCAATAGTAATATTTCAAGTAATGCAGGTTATGATCAGAGGACAGGCTAAAAACTAATCTCCCACTTGTGTTTTATATGCAGCTATTTATCATGCGGTTTATTCTCTTGTGTCGTAAGAAACATTTCTTTAACTGTTTAAATGCGAACTATAAATATACGAGTGATTTTAATGTATAAAACTTCAATTTCTGAGAAGTTTAAATTAAGAATTGCCTTCCTTTTCAATAGCCATTTCTTACCCACATGGATTTTGATTTTCTATTTTGGTCGATTGGACAAACTACGACAGCTTATTATAATTCATCAAGCTTCGCCATCCCTGGCACCATTCACTCCAAAGACAAAGGAAATTGAGCAAATGCCCTCATGTGAGCAACGTTTCCATTAGATCTCAAGGCAAAAAAAGTGATGTCTGTTTAGGGTTACCAGATGCCAGTGTTCTTCAAAAAAACTAGAAATGAAGGACTAAGGAGGACAATGAAACAAAAATGGAGGACATGATCTTAATTTGTGAAAAAAAAATTTCTTTTCCTACTATATTATATTTCAGGTACCGATTAATAGTTGAATCAGAAAAACATAATACTTATTAAATATATTTTATAAATATATGATTGACGAGTTTCATTCCTTACTTGATAAGCAATCAAGCGTTATATTGCAAGTGGTACAAAGTAAATTATCTGGTGTTGCACAAGGTAAACTTTGTTTCTATGAACTCTGACTGAGGTATTGGTCAGCATCAGCATCGATTTGTCTTGGTAGGGCATGCTCTTGTATGAGAAGGTTGCTATAAATTAAGTCTTTTATATTGCAAAAACAAATGCTATCAACTTTCATAGTTCCATCTAGATGTCGGCGGAAGCAAAATTTTTGGCAGTTTTTTAAAACTCATACTGTTCCAATCTGGCATATAATTGAACATATTGAGATGACAGGAAATAGTAACTTTTACAGCATTAACGGGATTAATTTAGCATTCATGATTTGCATTTACAGTAAATTAGTTCACGGTTAACAGTAAATGATATTAAAATTATTGGCTCAAGAAATTTAAAAAACTGAAATTCCAAAAAGGAGTGTTTTAATTTTAGTTTGAAACATGAGTTTATATAAAATTGACATTTCAGGTTTTTTCAAAATTCTGGGAGGACATGACATGAAACCTGTCCTCCTTTTGAAGGACATATGATAACCCTAGGTCTCTGGAACCCTTAAGGTGTTAATTAAAATGATGGACCATTTTTAAAATGATATGACCTTTCGTCTATATTTGCCATCTGTTTTTCCTTTTGACAAACAACGCTCGTTTTTTTGGGAGTACAATGGATCTCTATGTTGCGATGTTGTGCAACCACGGCAATTCCCGGTTCCGCCTGACAGCACTACCTGGTTAAAGAAAAGCCATGACTATCTAGAGCCGGGGGCAAGGAATACGCCCTATAGGCGCACCTCAACCCCGGCCTCACATGGCAGCAGTCCTATAGAAGGAAAGCTGACCACCGGAAGAAACCTAACTTTAATCTATTCCCCGGTTTGCAAATGTGCAAGGATATAAAGATCCAAGCTCGATCGGCACCCGGGGTGGAGACTCTTAGTAAGACCCAGACTTTTTTGACAGCTCGTGCCTAGAGGCGGGTTCAGACCTTTCGGCAGAGCCGTCGAACAGACCACACAGGTCTCCTGAGAGGTGAGGTCTCCAACGCCGTCACCACCCGACCGGCAATCAAGCCGGCCAGCAGCGTCTTCAACCTCGGGTGGCTTCAGCCGGGGGCCACCCCAACCGGCAAAACCTTGGAATGCTCCAGCTGGTGCCCACTACAGCCGGCAAATCCTCTGGCCTGCTCCAGCTAGGGATCATCCCGACCGGCAATGCCTCCTCAGCCGGGTTGCTGGGCCCTAGGCCCCCCCACCACGACAAGGTGGTCATACGCCGCATACCATTTTACGCATTTCACGGTTTATTAGTTACAGATTTTGGCAGAAGTGCAGGGTATTATCCTCAGCCGCCATTTTGTTTCATTTCGCCGAGGTGGATTAAAGTCAGAATGGTTAAAGTAGTCCGTTCCGCATCTACTTTGAGACACGTATTGAGTACATATATATATAATTCAAAGGATATATATAAAAACAGATTTTGGCAGAAGTGCAGGGTATTATCCTCAGCCGCCATTTTGTTTCATTTCGCCGAGGTGGATTAAAGTCAGAATGGTTAAAGTAGTCCGTTCCGCATCTACTTTGAGACACGTATTGAGTACATATATATATAATTCAAAGGATATATATAAAAGAAATATGCAGCGCTACATAAAAGAAAATCATGTTTCTGCACTTAAGAAAATTACTGAGAATTTCATCAAAACAAAATTTTATCGTTACAAAATAAAGTTTCGTTTCGTATTTATAAAAACCCGAATATTAGATTTTATTATCAACTCTTATCGCTAAACAATAACACTTTGCTCTTTACTGAAAAAAAGCATAAAATAATATAATCTCATCAAAAGATTTCAGTAAAAACGTTTATCGCTAAACAATGAAACCTCGTTTCGCACTCAAAAAAGCCCTTAAAACAAATGTAAAAATTTCCTTAATAACACTAATCGCTAAAGAATCAACTTAAGCCCCAAAAATAAATAATCTCATTAGAGAGAACTATTCTTAAATAGTATATATCAGTCAAAAACAATAGAACATGCGGATGGATATCATATTGCAACTCAACGTTACAGGTTTTCCCGGGGAAGAGTACAACATGGTGGCTGATGACCCTACAATGCACTGTAGATCAGATTTTAAATATACAGTTGGTGATATTTCTGTTTACTCCATTTTCAACTGGACGACAATTCTACAGTTACAAAAGCATAGAACGAAATGGTGATATTCTACCCATGAAAAAAGACTCAGATTTACTGTCTGTTATTAAACTTCTCTTAGAGCGATTTTATGAACTTTTTATGTTAATTAATATTTTTGTGTTACTTTCCCAGTAAACTACATACATTAAAATATATTTTAAACCAGCTACAATTTAACGTATTTCCATTCACGTGGACATTTTCTCAACTACCAGCAACTCCTACAACATAATTGTTTTCTAGTAAAGCGCTGGTGAAAAACATGTCACTAAATATAAATGTTATTAATATTCAGAGAGAGAGAGATAAGTACAGACAATACTTTCCATATTTTAGGCTTAATAAAATTCCTAAGATTAAACTTCACACAAAACATGTCTGTTTTGAAAATCGATTAGTTTTTCGTAACGCTATAAAGATTACAAGATCATGAAAAGATAACTTCCAATAATATTATACGATTCCTTCATGAGAATAAGGTTTCTAATAAAACATCTAACAAATTATACGTGATACTTTCAATATTAATAATATTACCTTGCAACAAGATGAAACATAGACTGCAAAATCAGAAATCGCTCATTCTAATTCGAAACCAGAAATTGCTAATTTTCAAATCGTTAAATGCAGTTGCCAGTTTTCAAATTTAAATATCACAAATTGCTATAAATCAAACTCGTTACCTGTTTTCATTGACCATTTGGGAATTTCAATGGATAAATCGGCTTAAATAAGGTAGGCAATTTTCTGATTAATTGAAATTATTAAGGCTTTTTCGCGAAGCTCTTGAAAAAGCAAAAGGCTGTATTTTGGCTAGTGTGTTGTATTTCTCTGTGTTTTTTCTGAGCTTTTGTTCACGAGAATTACCGAGAGCATGGGAGGGCAAGAGAAGTAAGAATTCTAACGTTAATAATAAAATGAAAATAACCACAGGAATTACCGATAAAATCAACTGAAAAATAACAAATGAAAAATATTAAAAAGACATGTAAATAAATTAAATTTAATCTAGGAAAATAGATCAATGTCAACAAGTGACTTAACCAGTTTAATGGACAACTCGAACATATTTGATTTCCATAAAACTGATAAACAATTCACTAGAACTTAAAATATTACTGAATTGGATAAACATAATGAAATCCTCCTAACTGATACTATTGATGGCATAACACATAATTCTTCATATGAAGAATCGTTGCATGACTGTGATGTTAACATAATAGATGAGAATAAAAACATCACTATTCATAATAGTACATCAGAGGAACTGGCTTTGATCTTTTTTAATAAAAATCGCAAAGTTTCCGACCTAAATCATGGCCAGATCACTGATTCCTTCTTTTAACTTCTAAAAACGGATATTCAGTGGCGTTTTACCCGCAAGGGAGATATTATTTTATTCCCTGAAAACGACGATGATTTAGCTACTTTACAAAAGATTGATAACATCCTGGATATAGAGGTTGAGTCTAAAATTCCCTCTAAGGACTTCACAATGGGGAGATTGATGAATGTCAGCCTAAAATACACGGACGACGTTACTCCACAGTTTGAAATGTCGTAATGTATATAAGTCCGAAGCATGTCTCGATATATGCCCAACTCTTCCAATGATGAGTACCTGAAAAGATAGACTGATAACGATGTTATCTATTCTACAAACCAGAAGCTACCCAAGGTTATCAATATCGTTTTTTCTAAATTTATAATAAAGGGATATTACGGATCTCTGGCTGTTTGCGGAAATTGCTTTCGCTGGGGCAATATAGCAACATCATGCCGCAGCGCAACCCGCTGTAAAAGATACGGAGGACAGCACACCTACAGATTGTGTCAAAATAACGAACTTCATTATGCAAATTGTGGGGCACAGCATCCTGCCACCTATTATGCATGTGCTATTAAACAAATTGCGTGCAAAGTAATGATATTACAAACTACAATGCACTGCAGCTGGGCCGTCGCATTCTCTCTTGCCAAGAAAGATTCAGCGTACTCCCAGGGCCGTGGGAATCGTCATTTCAATCCGTCACGGAAGAATGCATCTAATGAAATGCTAACAGATCAAAGCGACTCAGAAAAAGAATCTTCAGATGAAGATGAATTCACTTGTGAACTAGCTTTAAGCAAGATGACAAAGACTGCATTTTTACGCAGACTGGACTCTTATACCGCATTGGAAGGAAAAAAATTAAATGAGTCTAATTCTCAAATAAGACAAAACGAAAAAGAACTATCGATACCCTACACTTCCAAGCAGAACATGTCCGAAAAAACAGTTCAAGTTGTGGAAAATTTAAAAAAAAATGATGGAAGTTACTAAAAACAAACAAAGAAAACTGAACAAAAAACATATGCTGAAATTGCCAAGATAAGGAATAAAAAAAAGTAACTGTAAATAAGCCAACATTATCTCCAAACGCTATTGCTGAACAAATAGGCTCAAATAATGTCACCAATAATCTTATTATAGACTTAGTCTTACATCTGATAAAATTCATCTGTCCGACGGACGAAACTTACAAAATAATCAGTGATATTTTATCACAACTCAAGAACTTAAAAGCCAATAAATATTATTAAAATATTCTGCAATGAAATTTCAGAAACCTTCAATCCAAAAAAGAGAAACTAATTCTTTTTAGCGAATATACTAATGTAGACATCTTCGCGCTTCAAGAAATCAAAACCAAAAAACATATTAAAATTTCTAACTATCTTTCATTCTTTTATTTCTCTCCGTTCAGTGTGAATGGAGTAAGTATAATTATTTATAGAAATATAAAACCGAAATTAATTCCAATTAATTTTAGTCATCATAATCTTGAAATCATTGTAGTACGAATTTTAATACATAATTTTCAATTCTCAATTATAACTATATATAATCCCGGTTTAGCCATTCCAGAAAAATTCATACATGATTTAATTAAACAAATTCCAGAACCCCACATATTTCTCGGGGATTTAAATAGCCATCATCCCTCATGGTTTTCTTATATCACCAACTATCCAGGTACTTTATTAAGTAAATTTATTTTCAACTCTGACTACATCCTATTAAATCGGAAAATTAGCACACACGAAAACCCTAATAATAAAAGATCCATAATTGATTTAATATTAATTTCTTCTTCTTTATCAGAATCATTTAAATGATCACTGCTCTCAGATACCAGAGGCTGTGACCATCGCCCAATTTTGTTAACTCATAACGTTAATTCGAAATTTCAAAAACTAATCTGTCTAACTAATTGGCCACTTTTTAAAATATTACTAGACAAAAGCATAGCAATAGATAACACAAAAGATTACAATACATTTTTTTTTATAAATTTTAGATATAACTAAACCCACTTTTAAAACAATTCTAAATGAAATACCCAAGCTTACGAAAAACTTCTGGCATCTGAATAACTGATTGCAAATAATTATTGAAAATAAGGCTAAAAGAGCCAGAAAATTTTAATACATAAATAAATTTAAAAATATTAATTCACAAGTCAGAAAAAAGTTAAAGGAAACATAGAGAGAAACTGGATGAACTTTGTGAGTCAACTTCACCCAATTTCATCGAAACACAATTTATTGAAATAATAAGTTCCCCAAACGCGCAAAACGTTCCCATGGAAGAAGTTGCTATTCATAACAATATAAATTTGGCAGAAACCGCAAATTCATTTGCTCAAAATTTAATGATAACACAACAAGTAATCCTTAATAACTTTGAAAAAAATCTAAACAAAACAATCAGTTCAAAACTAAAAAATATTAATTATTCAACTTCAATTGTTTATCAACCTTTTACAATTGACGAATTGAATTTCGCGATTAAAAAAAATTAATCTATTCCCAACGCCAGGAGCTGATGAGATTTCAAACAAATTTTTAAATTTCTCCCACAGGCCTGGAAAATAAAACATTTAGAAACTTTCAATTTCATATGGGAACAACACACTTTCTCCTTAACTTTTGGAAACATATTTTAATTATTTTTCTAATTAAACCTGATAAACCTGCAAAAGAAATCACCTCTTATTGTCTTCTCTATTATAAATATCTCTTTATTGCCCATCTCACTAAATCTATTCGGGAGAATAATTTTTAAAAGACATAATTGGTTCTTTGAATCAAACAATTTTTTTCCAACAACTGTTTTGGTTTTAGAAAAAAATTATTCGGCTAAAGAATGTGTTTCTTTACTTTTGAAAGACATAGTAATTGCAAAAAATAAAAAGCAAATTTTAGTGGCAATTTCAATTGACTTCACACAAGCTATTGATTCTGTCTAGTTAAATGGCCTAATTTATAAACTGTTAAATGTAAATCTTAGTACAAACTGTATTCTTTTTTTTTTTTTGAGAATTTTTGCATCGGACCTTGCAAGTAAAAGCAGAATTATATCTTTCACAAAAATATCTAATTAAATAAGCACTCTCCCACAGATCCATCCTCTCTCCAATTCTCTTTAATTTCTACATACACGATATCAATGATATAATTAACAACAATAACATCACATTTACAAGCCATGCTGACGATTTCATATTTTGGTCATCGCATATTAATGAAGATTTTCTCCAAAAGAAACTACAAACTCAATTAAACAAAATTATTACATACTGCAATAAATGGCATTTTAAAATTAAAGTCAAACAAACTTTCTGAATTCTTTTCTACAGAAAAAGGTTATTTTCCCCCCAATTCGTTTTAAAAATTGAATGTGAAAAATTTGTACAAATCTCAAAAAATTTAAATTCTCGAGATTCATCTTGATTCCAGATTAAATTGGCTTTTCCACTTGAATAAATTATATGAAAAAAGGATTAAAATTAACAAACCTATTAAACTTTTTACATTCAAATTTAAAGGGACACCACAATTTTATTTAATTACATTGTATAAAAACCTCGTAGGAGCCAAACTAGAATATGGCGAGAGACATGGGACATGGAGCTCTGACTTCGAACGGTCATGACGTGTTTTCTAATCGCTCCTGGATTACTTCAAGTACTAATGCTTAGCTAACTATTTACTTAAATTTCCTATTAGCCTTAGGCAAGACTGGGTTAAAATCCTAGTGGAGCCTTTGCTAGGAAGGGTAGCTAGTATAGCTAATCTTTTACTTAAACTTGCAGTTTATTAGTTAGGGTTTTTACAGGTTTATTTTCTACAATTATGTGTTAATAAAGTCTCCGGCTTTCGACATACTAATCTACATTAGATAAGTATAAGTACAAGTCAATAGCAGACGTGAGTTGGCTGGGACCTCTTCTCAGACTTAACTCCGTCCTATCCATTGACCATAAGCTTTTGCTCTACGACATGGTCATACGTCCTATCATTTCCTATGCTTCCCCTATTTGGGCGAACACTACTGCCACGAATATCCACAAGATTCAGATCTTGCAGAACAAGATCTTGAGATGTGCGGTCGATGCCCCTTGGTTTGTAACTAACAGACAAATCCACAAAGATCTGGGCATCGACGGTATTTACTCTTATATTAAGTTTCTTTCACGTGGTTTCTTCGCGTCAGTCCAAAGCAATCCATATGAAATCATATACTGCTTGCTTGACTACAATCATGAAGTCATGAATAGTTAGTTACAAAAGGCCTAAAATGATGTCTTTCAGCAAAGATAGTCATCCATTTTAGGTCTCTTGTGCATCCTTACTACTTTTATGTTGATTTTTATTGCCCTTCGGGGCCCACCATTGCTGGTTTACTTTTTATTTGTGTTTACACTGATGCCAACTAGGCACATGTTCAGATGGAAGAGGTTATGGGTACCCATAACCTCTTCCATCTGGTACTCTGAAAATCAGTTTCCGATCTATGATCTATGTCGTGAGTTGGCCGCTATCAGCATAGGAAAAGTACGCGCCAATAGACTTTAAGTTGGCCGTTATTGGTGTTCGAAGAGTACTTGCTGATAGCCGACTCATCGATTGGCCATTATTGGCTTGGAAACATACTATACAAGTAAGCATTTCTTCTTTGAAAATCCTCCGTTGAGGTATTCTAGCTCTACGTTTTTCGTATTTTATTCCATTTTAGTCGCTACTGGAAATATAGCGTTTATGAAATTTTTCATTTTATTCGATTCTATTCGCTACTGAAAAGCAGCTTTTTTGTATTTTATCTTTCATTAGATTTGTAATTTTAGATTTATTCAGATATTTTATACTCATTTTTGAGTTTTAATATTGTTTTTGGACAGATTACTGTTATTTTACAGTAATTCTGTCCTTTTCAAATCCGGTCTGAGCCGGTTCTTACAGTTACAACTGTCAACTTTTACAGTTGCAACTATCAATTTGATATTTGAAATTTTAGAATAGTTTGCAAAATTTTATGTAAATTTGTTCTATTTCTTTTATTTTTATCTTACTCATACTTATTTATTTATTTTCAAATAAATAATATCTGATCAATAATATAAAATCTGACATTCATGAAATTTCTATCCCGGTCCTGATAGAGAACTGCTCTGTGAATGACGTTAGTCCGGACCTCTCAGAGACCTCTGAAGCTCAAGTCTTTATGGATAGTTCACAACTGACTTATAACGCGCAATTTTGCACGTTTCTGTAGGAGAAAAATAAACTTCTGTTAGATTTAAACTCAACTTTGGCAACTTTACCTTCTATGAAGGAATTACACAGCCTTTTACCTGATGATCGCGTCAAATTCAATGATGCAATATTGGAAAGGTTTCATCTTGAGAAAGATATTAACGAACATGTTTGCTCTGGACTTTGCTCTAATCAAACAATTGTTTTGGAAGTTGTTCAGGATTTGGATCCTGCCCCAAAACATGGTATGGATTTATTTCAAGATATTTCTGATGCTGCCAAAAAACCTAAAAGGAAGGGTGTTGGCAAAAACTTAAAGAAAATACACGAGGGCCTTGTCTCCCATCACTGACTCTGCCTATGCCTCTAAGACCAGATTTTCGGTCTTAGAGGAGGAATACTTGGACCCTACAGTTTCTGAAATGGAGGCTTCTGACTATTCCGCTACTCCTAAAGGGAATAGCAATAATAGTGGGAAAATACCTCCCATCATTTTACATTCCCTTAATAACTGGCTGAACACTTACAAAGAATTGACTAAAATTGCTGTGAAAGCTTTCACTGCAAAGACCTCGGGAGGAACGGTCAGATTACAAACCAAATGCTTGTCAGAATTTTTGAAGCTTCAAAGCAACAATTTAATAAGCACAAATTAAAAGAGGAGAAAAACCTCAGAGTGGTAATCAAAAATCTACCCAATGACATTACCACTGATGATGTCCGAGTCGCCTTGGTGGACTTGGGCTTTACAATTATTAAACTCTCACAGATGAGATGAGGAAGAGACATACCTCCGATCCCTTTATTCTTGGCAGAATTGCCTAAGGATGCTGTAAATAAAAAGATATACAATGTCATAGACCTCTTTCACCTGAAAATACATGAGGAGAGTTACAGGTCGAAGAAAACACCAACACAGTGCCATAAATGCTAGCGATATGGCCACGTGCAGAGTGGCTGTTTTATTCTGCCACGCTGCGTCAAATGCGCTGGAAATCATATGACGAAGGACTGTCTTCGTAAGAAGGAAGAGAGTCCGCCAAAATGTGCCAATTGTGGATTGGAATTCGAGAAAATTTGGATTCCAGTTGGATTTCCAGAACTTGCAATAAAAATGGTAATCTACTCTTAGATTATGCCAAGTCAAATGGCATCAACGTTGACGCTCCTAGCGAGCTTACCATTTACTCGTTTAATTCCATGCATAGACCGGATGTTTTAGACCTGGTTATGTTTGGGAATTTTTTACCCACCTATGAACTTAGTGTTCATAATGATCTGAATTCCGATCATTTTCCGGTTGCCATTGGCCTTTAACTGTCTGTTACTATTGCTCCAGACACTTTTAGTGTTGTCAATTGGGAACTTTACGAAACAATTGTCAAAGAAAAAGTTTCTGGATCATGCAAATCTCTTTCTCTCAGAAAGATAAATGATTCCATACTAACATTTACTGATTTGTTGACTGATTCCAGAAATAAGGCCAGTACTCTACGAAAACCTCACAGAGACTTTTATATTTTTCCAAAGGATCTATCGGATCTTATTAAATTTAAAAACAGAGCCAGATATAATTGGCAAAGATCCAGAGATGCTCACGATAAAAATGTTTATTACTCCCTCAAGTTCGAGGTTCGACAAAATATCAAGGATCACCGTAGCTTTATATGGAACAAAAACTCAGCTCACTCTCTACAAGTGACAATTCTATTTGGAAGATGGTTAAATCTTTCAAGAACCCTCGTTCTAAATTTTCCCTCATTCATGGGGAGTCAGGTTTATGTTACATCGAGGATGATAAATCCGAAGCATTTGCTGATGCCCTTGAATTACAGTTTCAAGAGAATTTTGTTCTTTTTGATCATGTCACCTGTGAAGAGGTAGAAGAAACTCTTTTTCGTTTCGGACAGGAAGAAAGATAAGAGCTACCCTTTACATCTCCTCTTGAGCAGTCTCAAGCAATCAAGAAATTGAAACCTAACACGGCTTCAGGCCCTGATAATATTTACTAAAGAATGCTGAAACACCTTCCGAAGAAAGCCATTACGCATCTCTGCGGGATTTTTAATTTCCTTCTCCGTCACTATGTTTTCCAGAAGCCTGGAAAAACGCTTATGTCGGACTGATGCACAAACCAGGAAAAGACCCTGTGTTTCGTGACAGCTCTCGACCAATCAGTCTGCTTTCCTGCCTAGAAAAACTGTTTGAATGTATTATCCTCAATAGATTGGAAGATTTCCTCTCAATCCATCCTGTCTTACCTGAAACCCAATTTGGTTTCAGGCGTAAAAGATCGACAGATCATCAGGTCCTCAGAGTTGTGGAAACTATTTCTGAGCACTGAACAAGAAGGAAACAGTTGCATCGGTCTTTCTAGACGTGGCCAAGGCTTTTGACCGTATCTGGATGGACGGACTAATTTACAAACTCTCCAAGATTGGAATGTCTACGGGACTGACCTGTATCATTCAATCATATCTCTTAAATCGAACATTCCAGGTTCATATTAAATCTTCCATTTCTACCAAGAGAGTAGTGGTCGCTGTAGTTCCCCAAGGCTCTCTCCTAGGCCCTATTCTCCTCTCATTATATCTCTCTGATATTCTTGCATTTGAAGGAGCATTGAAAGGATTTCCTGCATTGGGAGGATTAAAATTCCTCTAACTTTACACTTTTTAGATGAACAATTCAAGTGGCAGGAGACTGTCAAATATTTGGGAGTCACTCTGCATCAGAAGCTTAAATGGGATCCCCATATACACGGGATCATCACAAAAGTTAACTCTGTCAGATGTCAACTGCGGACTCTTCTAGGAAGAAACTCAGTATTATCCATTAATAATAAAATACTAATTTATCACATGGTCAGTCGACATATGATATCATATGCTTCCCCAATTTGGGCGAACACAACTCCCACGAACATTCACAAGATACAGGTCTTGCAGATTAAAATCCTGCGATGTGTGGTAAATGCCCCCTGATTTGTAACCGACAGACAAATGCATAAATATCTGGGCATTGATCATATTTACACATATCTTAGGTTTGTCTCGCGAGGTTTCTACGAGTCAGTGCAGAGAAACCCGCACGAGATTATATCCTGCCTTCTGGACTACGATCATGATGTCCTTAACAGATACAAGAGGCCTACGATGATGGCTTTCGCTAAAGAAAGTTGTTAATTTTAGGTCTCTTGTGCATCATTACTACTGTTTGTTTTATGTTTTTTTGGCCTTTGGGGCCCACCATTGTGTGGTTTACTTTTGTTTGTTTTTTCAAACTGATGCCAATTAGGCATATTTCCAGATGAAGAAGGTTATGGGTACTATTGTACCTGGTACTTCATTTTATGATGTAACGATCTACAATCTACGATCTACTAGAATATGGCATGGAATTCATATCTGGACCCCATCTCTCAAAATTAAAAAAAATTAATACTTTTCAAATGAGATGCATGAAAATTGCATTAGGCCTTTCATATTTCTGCTCCACAATGTCTATTATCGCTAAATCAGCTAACCGACCTTTCTAAATTAGACACAAAATTCTCCTTATTAAATGCATTCTGAGACTTCATTTTAAACTTCCATTACATCCTTTGTATCAAAATTTTCAAAATGGACCTACTATAAATTTATACAAAATGACTCATAATTGATTGAATTTTTGAATAATAAACTGGGACAATTATCTAAAGGAGACATTCCTGATTTAATAACTGTTTGGACACATTCCATACGTAATATTATTTCGGGAATTCCTTCCAGAAATTCAAATATATTATATATGCAGAAACAGCACGAATTCTATTTAACAGCTATGATGATGAAAACTTCAATAACTTCATCAAAATATTTACAGATGAATCTGTTATATCAGACTCGGGTTCAGCAGCGGCCGCTTTTTATGCTCCATAATTTCAATTTTACAAACTTTAAACTTCCTTTTAATACACGAATTTTACACGCTGAACTATTTGCCATAATTGAATCTTTTAAATGAATTTTATTAAATTTATCAAATTCCAATATAGTAATTTTTGTTGACTCAAAGGGAACGTGTACTTGTATTCTACTTTTGAATTTTGCATACTTTCCTGTACAAAATCAAGCCTGGTATTTGCTGTATACAGCAAAGTAATACTGATCTTTAATCCAGCTTGTAAAAAAGTTTGCAAGTTCGAAATTTACTTGCAAAAAGTTTTTACAATTATTTACTCCTCTTATTCAGTAAATTAGAGCTTGACATTCGTTTTTTTTTGTGAAATTCATGTAAAATTTCACAATATTAGCGACCACTAAAATTTAAAAAAATGGATTGAACAAACAGAAACACCGCAAGTCAAAATTTCTCAATCGGATCTCTCAGAGGCACAAAAGTTTGGAAATTCGAATGCAGTAACGACTCCCATACCGGCCCGCACAGAGGCATCCGAAGCTGTAATTTACAAATCGACCACCAAGAGAGCTCGTATTCTGGGAAAACTATGCATGGCTGTCAAATCAATCAATGATCAGCAAATGAAAATTTTGAAAGCACTCAATAAAAAGATTGAGTTGCTTCTTTCACATCATGCTATTAATAATATGAGTCCAGAGCAATCTGAAGAACTCAACCATGCCATTTTTCAGGGTTTTTATTTAGAAAAAGCAGTTAAAGAGCACAACTTCTCTGAGGAGTGTTACAGTAATGCTATTATGCAGCTCATTGCTGCCACCAGTGTTGATATTACGGATCCTTCACCTGTTGAAGATAATGACCAATGTAAGTTAGATGAGAGTGATCAAGGTTTCAAATCTGTTAAAAAGGGATGCTAAAGGCTCTTAAATACAGATGAACCTTGTATCACTAGTCAAAACAAGTATTTCTTACTCTCTAGCCAGTGTGCTTCAGAAGAAGAATATGACATAAGTGACGATGTAGGAACATCCTCACAAACACAGGTTTCCTCGCTTCAGAATAAAGTTAAGAGGGACAAAATACCACCAATAGTTTTGAGGCAACCTAAAAATTGTCTGAACACTCATAAAAAGCTGGTATACTGGCTGTGAAAGCATTTTCAGCAAAACATTCTGGTGAGACCATTAGAGTGGAAACGAAATGTAGCCAAGACTATAGAAGTTTTATAACTTCTTTCAGAAAGAAAAGTTCGCTTTTCATACCTGCTAGCTGAAGTCAGAAAACTATTTAAAGGTGCTCATCAAGAACATTCCTGATGATATCACCTGTGAATAATTGGCTGAGGAACTGTCCGGAATGGGCTTCACGTCCCTTACAATTTATCAACTTAAGAAATACAGGGACAAGACTCCCTCACTTATATTTCTCATTGAATTGGCAAAAACAGATGCTAACAAACAGATCTTTAACCTAACTGATCGTTTCCATCTAAAGAGCACTCTTGAGTCCTTTCAAAGGAGGAAAGAATGAACACAATATTACAAATGCCAGCGTTGATAACAGCCACACTCAGGGTAACTGTTTCAACACCCCTAGATGTGTGAAATGCGCTGGCAACCATCTTACTACTACCTGTGCAGGACACACAAGGATGGTCTACCGACCTGTGCTAACTGCGGGAAAGATCACACAGTCAATTAGAGAGGCTGTAACATTTTTCCAAAACTTCCCAATAGAGGAGTACCTTTGGAAAAACCGAAACAGGCTGAAAATAAGGTACCCCAATATGCACAACCCAATAAGAACTATGCACAAGCTACCAGATCTCCTGAAGAGATTCCCGGAAAATCTCACACTGTTCCTCCAGCTACTAAGCCTTCACACAAAGGAAAGGCCACAGTTAACGTACCAACTAAAAAGAGCAAAGCAAATGAAGAGGAATCGTTTAACTTTGCTACGGAAATTAAGAATTCTTTAGGAAATTGAATTTCGGTAATATATTGCTCAAAGTTAAAACATTTCGTTTAAGATGGCTAAGGATTGGACTGAGAGGATCTCAGTAGGCGTCCAATCCTTTGATTTTGTTGCATCTCTCTTGGACGGTTAAGTGACCCGGACTAAAGATCCTTGATCTATTACGATCCTTGGTTTTTTGACCAATTCAGGCGTCCAAAGATATGGTGTTTGAAACTCGCTTGCTTTACTTTTAGTTGTGTTTGTTTTTAGTAAATTTGTTTTGCCCTTGTGGCCCCTTTGGAGTTTATGTTTTTTAACATTTGTTATTGCCAATCAGGCACTATTTTAGACTTCGAGATATAAGCCCTAGGCTTCGAGCACAATAAATTAATTCAAGATATCAGGTATCAGATGTTAAAGGGGACACCCCTGATAGTCTGAAAACTTCCTCCAGAAAAGAAATTATTTGTTTATAAGACTCTTCTGCGACCAGTTCTGACATATGCCTCACCAGCGTGGGGTAATACTACCAATACCAATGTCAGGATGCTTGAGAGCTTCCAAAATAAAATCCTAAGATCTTTGGTCAATGCTTCCTGATTTCTGAAATATAATACCATTCACACTGATTTGAGCACTGACCACATATACACTCATATTCGGAACCAATATCCGCAGACCTTTTTCGAGGCAGTGGAAGATAATCCTTATGATACAATTAGATCTTCGATTGATTATGATCCATTGTTTTTGAACCAATTCAAGCGTCCTAAGATTGTGGTGTTTGACACCGGCATGTTTAACTTTTAATTGTGCTTCTTTTGCAAGTTTGTTTTGCCCGTGTGATCCCTATGGAGTTTTGGTGTCTTATTTTTGTTATTGCCAATCAGGCACTATTTTAGACTTGGAGATATAAGCCATAACCTTGGAGCTCATAATACTAATTAAAGATATCAGTTATTAGATTTTAAGGGAGATATTAATTTAGCACCAAGAACTCCTTTTGACCGTGCTTTCAAGCTGAACATTTTAGTATTGGTTAAGTGAATGTCGAAGACTCATTTTCTCCCTCATATCAAGGTACCTTGATTATAAATAGGATGTCTTTCAGGCATTAGAGAAAGGCTAATCTTTGTAGAGTTTGTCCTGATTTCGACGATCTAATTTGAGCTCAGTAGTAGTTAAGACTACTAGATCTGTCAAGAAAAAAAGTAAAGCCATGGCTCTGCGCCTTCCAAGGATATTAGTAAACCTGAGAAAAGAGATGTAGCTATTAGGTTGACAGACCTTGTTGAAATAGAAGAGAACCCTGTTTCCGAGCCTGACGGACATGATTATAATATGATAGATAGCGATTTTGATGATGACAACATAGGTGAATTCCAGGTGCCCTCCCTGCAGCCTGAAAAAATTTGGATTTCTTTACAGTAATCAAAAACGGGAAAAATAAAAAGAATTGGACAAGCAAATCGTTACAAAATGTAGAAAACAGGAGAATAGTTTCAATTCTGTCGTGAATCAAAGAGGTTAAATTCTTTAAATGCACTATAGGTAACAAAATCACTTGAAAATTTCATGGATTTTATAGTTAAAGGAAGGTTTCCCAGAAAAGGTAATCTGCTTATTGACCTTGAAACACAATAGCAAGTTGAAAAACTGAAAAAGCTTAAATCAATGTTGGGCTTGTATATTTCTTGAAGTTTTCCAATCAGAAATTTCAAAACAATGGGGTGAATTTCGGATGTTTGCGAGGATTTGTCCGAGACAGGATTGTCAGATGCTCTAAAGGAGCAAGGAGTTAAGCATTGTACAGTCGCTCAAAAAAATATCCGAACACCATGGTTGATTACAGAATTCAGAAAAATATCTGGCAACGACTTTTTTTAGAAATTAGTGATCTCGCAACCTTCGTGTCACGTGACACGAAGGTTGCCAGATCACTAATTCCGAAAAAAATCGTTGCCAGATATTTTTCCTGAATTCTGTAATCAACCATAGCGTTCGGATACTTTTTTGAGCGACTGTAGAAGTATGGTCAGATTTTTCGAAAGGGGGCAAAGGCGTCCCACCTGAAAGAATAATTACTAATAATATTGTGCTAACTTTTTCCATAAGAAAACTACCACGTAATATTTATTTAGGAGCTTGATATTTCCTGTTAAGGAGTATTTTAAACCGTCTATTCTTTTCTTGAACTGCAATGAGCATAGGCACGAGCTGCCATGTGCAAAAACGCAATAAAATGTAAAAGATGCGCAGGAGACCATAGATATAAAGAGCGCACTGCTGAAGCATTCTGTTGTCCTAATTGTGACCTTGATCACCCAGCCATATACGCAAAGTGCAAGGAAAACTCAAAAGCTTTTGAAATTAAAAAAACTACAAGTGAAGAAAAATATTTCATGGGCCGAAGCTGTCATAGGGTATAACTCTTTCCCTCAAACTTTCAACGACACTAAAGTTGTAACCTACCCTAAAAGACAAAATTTCAGGCCTCTTCTGCCCCTGTTTTTGCATGATTTTCCAAAGCTTTCTAGCTGTAGAGAAGAAGAAGATGCCGCCATTGACAAAACACAAAACTATGTTGACAAATTGGTAGTTCTTGCCCTCAAGTGCATCGATTTCATTAATGCAAAAGTTTCATTAAACGAAGCAGAATTTAACTCCTTAAATGATATGAAACACCAAATCCAAAATGGCCAATTTTAAAGATTCTTATAATAGTGTAAAATGGAACTGTCGTAGTATTGGAAACAAATATTTTAATTTAAATATATTAATTTCCCAATACAATTTAAAAGTCCTGTCACTTCAGGACATCTTTCAGAAACAAGTGAAGTTTTGTTTGTTACCAGAAGAATAAAAAACAGAGAGGAGGTGGAGTGGCTATACTTGTAGACAGAACTTTAATTCAAAAGCAGCTTGTTTTACCTGATAATCATTCATTAATGGAAGCAGTTGCAGTTCAAATAAAGATTTATAATAAGAAATTCACTATTATTTCTTGCCATAACAGAGAAGAAAATGTTCGTTTTGAAGTATTTTACGGCTTATTAAAGGCCTGTCCTCTCCCTAGAATATTATTGGGCGATTTCAATGCCCATAACACCCTGTGGGAATTAAAAATTTAATACATTTTTGCTTCCGCCGTCCGATGGCCGTGTGGTTAGCACGCTTGGCTACTGATCTAAGGGACCTGGGTTCGAGCCCTAGGTAAAGCATGTTTGTGTGTGTCGTTTTTCGGCTGAGGTCCTGCCATCCTCACAGACCTTCTACTGTGGCATATAAACTCACATGCTCCTGTCAGACCTCTGTGGCAAGCAGCTGCTTGAGGAGGTATTTATTATATTTACTACAATTCTCAGGGGATGGGGAGCTTTTTCCAACCAATTCTAATCAGTATAATATTTTTCATTCCATTTTAGCGGTTTTAGCAAATTTCCTCAAACGTACGTTTAATAGATGTAACTTAATTCAGGCGGGTTCAACCCGCGGCCCTGGACAGCTAGTAATGCGACCCACAAAATCGTAAAACTTTTGTGTTTACGACATAAGCTTTCAACATGATTATGTGATTTTCAGCGAGTTTTTAATATCCCACTAGTTTTATATTGCCCTTTTTTTAATTTTATAATAAAAAACATAAGAAAATAAATGAAGATTTATTATTCATATACATTAACTATATTATATATTTTATGTGCGGCCCAAAACAATTCATCTTCACTCAATGTGGCCCAGAGAAGTCAAAAATTTGGACACGCCTGCTTTAATTTTTCCACTCCTTTCCTGTTATTAGAATTATCAAAATGCATAAGGTCAGTTCCCTCTTTCCCTCCATAGATCACTCCATGGGTAAGTTCCCCCCCTCTCTCTTCATAGTTCGCGCCATGGGTAAGTTTCCTCTCTCCATAGATCGCTCCATTTGTAAGTTCCTTCTCTCTCTCCATAGATCGCTCCATGGGTAAGTTCCCTCTCTCTCTCCATAGATCGCTCCATGGGTAAGTTCCCTCTCTACCTCCAAAGATCGCGCCATGGGTAAGTTCCTTCTCTCTCTCCATAGATCGCTCCATGGGTAAGTTCCCTCTCTCTCTCCATAGATCGCTCCATGGGTAAGTTCCCTCTCTACCTCCAAAGATCGCGCCATGGGTAAGTTCCTTCTCTCTCTCCATAGATCGCTCCATGGGTAAGTTCCCTCTCTCTCTCCATAGATCGCGCAATGGGTAAGTTCCCTCTCTCTCTCCATAGATCGCGCCATGGGTAAGTTCCCTCTCTCTCTCCATAGATTGCGCAATGGGTCAGAGCAATTGGCATTAATGGCGTACCCATAAACTAACAATCAATAGGGAGACACTTTCGAGTCTTATTTAACGTACTTCAGGTCTCAGCTTTTCGAAGACTGCCTTAGAAGATATGTAATTCTGAAACATTAAGGGGTGAGACGGTGTTATACAATTTGATACTCCATTGATAGTAAAGAATAAGTGCAACCTTAGGAAAAGACGAATTTAATGAGTGATCGTTTTTACAAAATAATCTGTCAGAAAATAAACATTCAGTGAAAGCTTTAGTATTCAACATGTACAACATGAATTACAACTGAAATATGAAACTAGGTCAAAGTCGACTTGCAATGCACGTACTGTTTTTATATGCATGATGATACTACAGGTTTGGATCTCAACCTGAAGATAACATTTTGACTTCTGTGGGTCATTCGCCCTATTTCGCGGAATTATTAGCTAGTACTGTGGAGTATCCTAACCCTTCTTCTTATAATTAATTAGTTATTATTGATTAAAACAATCAGCCTGATAAAAAAGAACAGGAAAGTACGTAAAAAGCAAACAGATTGCCTTTCAAACAGCAGCAATGCCACAGAAGACTGTCCGAGATTATAATGCTGATATGGAGATCTGAGAGGAAAGGCGGATCCCAGTAGTAAAATAGGAGGTCCTAATCCGCCATTCATTACAATATTTCTCTACTGATAAAAGGGACATCGGTTCGAGCCCAGAAGAAGCTTAGCTCTTTTTCAATGCTTGCTAGACATCAACTGACTCAACGAGACAGGTTCTCTCGACTGTGTATCGACGCATGAGTTTCGCCTACAATTGTGCTCAGGTAATTTCGTTTAAACTAGAGTTCCACAAACTAAGTGCATCCACACATTGATGAGCTTATGAACTTGTCATCGACCCCCAATGATTCGGAAATATCAAGTACCAGAATGCAATTCCTTTTTAATGATTTTGAAACACATTTACTAGAACGTAGCTTCAGTTCAGTGATTTTGAAACAGAAGTGCCAGAACAGCATTACGATTTCATTTTTTGCAGTGATTTTGGTGATTTTTTCCTCCTATTCGAATAAGTCAAGCCTTTCCACTGATGTCTAAAATATACTCAAATCTCAGGAAATAAGTGAATTTTTAAATCATTCATGCAAAAATATTCGTGCGATAGGCAATATTTCGAATTTAAGAATCGTCCTTGAAAGAGTGTTTCTGCGGTCCACAGGCCGCATTCGGCCCAGTTTCTCACAGTGTGCGGCCATGAGTGCATTCATACGATTTGTTAAGCCCTCGGATTTAAAACTACCGCAAAACAAAGTATAATTTATATGCACAATCTAAAAATTATGTTCCTTCAATGTTCTGAATTTTCCTATATTTGCACAAGAAACATTCGCAAGTGTAAATGAGCATTACAATTGATCAATGGATTCTGATGATCAGTCAGCAATCGACATTTAAACGTATTCTGGACTTTTTTTGGGAGGAGTACGATTTCCCATTCGTTCCAGATGTGATATCGCATGCACATTTAAAAGAGCTTTTCACTTGAAGCGAAACGAAGGAGGTATAAACCCTTGGTGTATCTCCCATTCAAGCCTCCTTTATATAATCTATCGTAAAATTGTGTTTTCTGTGTCAGGAGACATTACCTAGCTGACCTTTCCCTTTGTGATTTGGTTGTAAACCTCTTAGTTGTACACAGAAATTCCGTTACCTTCATCTGGTGGGGAGCTAATACACTCTTCATATAAATTTCAACTTCGATTTGTCCAACACTTATGGTAGTCTCAGTTGGTAGTGTGTCAGGATAATAATCCCAAATCTGCTAACTTTGCGATTTATCTCTGCAAAGCCCTACACACTGTCCATAGTCAATAGGGGACATTGGTGGTTTTGGAACGCCGCCTTTAGTCGGATGGAACGTTAATCCGTGATCCTTTGTGTTGGAGACATTTGCACATTAAGCAGCTTTGGACGCGGTCAGTATCTGGGATCAATCACCGAAGTTAAGCAGCTTTGGGCGCGGTCAATATCTGGGAGGGTAACCAACCTGGGAACACCGCGTGCAGTTGACAAAAAAATCTGCTGAGGACATGCCATCGTCACAGATCCCTCTATTATGGCGTATTAAATTGACAGGCTCTCTGTGGCAAGCAGCTGCTTGAGGAGGTATTTTACTTCTTTTTATTTATAGTTAATGATAAAGAAAATAGTTCATGAATGAGGCCAAAAGAGGATTCAAAATGACTAACAAAAAGTGCGTCGTTATTAACCGGTATAACAACCGGTTGTAAAATATACTGAGTTGTAATCGTCGACCTGGTGATCAAGGGGTTTGCACCCTTCGCTTCAAATATATGGGACCTGCGTTCAAGACCCTATAGCTATGAATTTTCCTTCTGGCATTGTCTTTCTGCTGAAATCGGGTCTTCAGATTCTTTTCTTAAATTGACATGTTCTTACGAGACCAGTGAGAAAACAGCTATTTGAGAGGTGAAAAAAATGAATCAACTAAGATTTAATTCTTTAGTGCTTTTTCATTTTACAACATCCCTTGGAATTTAACCTTCGGTGTCTCAAGTTATAGTATTTGTATACATACTAGATACGTCAAACTGTTTCGGTTCCCAAAATATCAGAATCATAATAATTAAATAAAAATATTGATTTTCAACATCTGATAAATATTATTATCAACTTTTTAATTACACCAAACAATAATTTTGTATTAAAAATAATGCTAAAGCGTGATTTCGGTTTTTACCTTGACGAACAATGGCTGTAGAATTGAACGAAAAAGCCCAGCTGATTCGCATTATATATGCAAGCGAAGTTATTTTAAGTTGATGTTCCCTTTTTTGGAAGCTTTCATTTATCGGAGAAGAGAAAGAATTCTTCCAGGTCCATCAAAAGACTGGCAATTAGACGGCTGAACAATTAGAGCTTCCTCTTAAGGGGGAAATGAAGCAAGAGCATCAGATAAGGAGGCTTTTGGGCTGGAATAGTAACCAATTAAAGCATGAACGTATCATACTATTAAAGCATGAACTTTAATAGTAATCAATTAAAGCATGAACCAACCCTTGACCAAGGAAGAATTTTAATTCTGTGGTCAATGGAAGGAGAGCTATGCACCAATCCCCTGTGATGATGCATAGAACTGGCCAGGCCTAGCACTTAAAGTCGGACCCCGCCTTCTCGTGGTGCAGACCGTTAATACCTTTCAAAAGAGATACTCTTTTGTGGAAGTGAACGGAAGGGCAGAGCTGCCAGATTAGTGTGGCCTACTGATCTGGACAACTATGGCTACTTTTCTTTTTTTTCTACCCTGCTGAGGAGTGGTCAACCACACAGGTGCTGGTGCTGACCATATAAACCTACTGGACTGGACAGATATATGGCTCTGAGCTTGATTATGGATCCTGAATTTGCTGCACTGGTGGGTTTCTGTGGAGGGAAAATCTTCCGCTGTGTTTTCTGTTTGTTTGTGGGTTGACAGCCCCATGTGAATAGATTCACAGGATATGTTTATCACCTGGTGGAAAATCCTGAGCAAAGGTTATCGCAGACACCTGAACTCTTTGCTTCTATTGGCATCGTCAAATTCTACATTGGAGGAAGTCTTCCAGTGTAGATGGCTTCAGCCTTTAGTGGTGGGGGAACGGGACTTTGCCCCATGTCTGCGATTAGGGGGCTGTTTGATATTGTCGGCATTCCCTCTCTCAATAAACATAGTTTCTTTAAACATCCCACTAACCATTTTCTCTCCATAGGTAGTTGGAATGTGAGGACTCTGCACACAGCTTTTTCTCTTGATATCCTCACACAAGAATTCCACCGTTATAATTTAGATTTTCTCGGCCTGCAAGAGACCAGATGGACAGAAAAAGGATAGATTCTTAAAAATAATCTTAAATTTTTCTTTTCAGGGAGGGAAGATAACAAACATCAGCAAGGCGTGATTCTGCTTCTCAGCAGACATGATAGTGATGCGCTTCTAGGATATGAGTGCATTAATGAAAGGTTTCTTACAGCAAAATTTCAGACAAGCGTTAAAGACTTGAATGTTATCTGCTGTTATGCCCCCACTGCCGATGAGGATGAGAAGAGGATGCCGATGAGGATGAGAAGAGGATGCCGATGAGGATGAGAAGGATAGGTTTTATGGACAAGATATTTTGAATTCTGTCAAGAAAGGAGATATTACCCTTGTTCTAGGTGACTTCAATGCCAAAGTTGGTGCTGACTCTGACCTTTGGGGAGGGGTGATAGGCCCTTTTGGTATTGGTAGCTGCAATGGCAATGGGCAACATCTCCTACAGGTAAGTAAACTCAATGGATTCAGAATAACTAACACTTATTACAAACACCGCGACATACATAAGTACAAATGGGTTTCACCTGATGGGCTGCATAAAAACATGATTGATTATATATTAATTAACAGCAAATGGGCTAGTTCTGTTAGGAATACCATGGCGTATAGGGGAGCTGAAATTGGATTGACCATTACCCTGTTAAAAGTATCTTGCAACTTAAACTTAAAAAGTGTTGTGCTAGGGTTAAAAATTTTGCTTTTAATACTGAAGCTCTGAAAGACCCAGTTATAGCCAAAGCTTACCATGATAGGTTACTTAGTCATTATGATAGTCATGGTATGCTTACTACTGAAGTTGAGGAAGAATGGGATCATTTCAAACAGGCTTTTTTGGACAATAACAGTACTTTTTTTAGGAAAAAGGGATCACAGGAGGCAGAATTATTTGAGTGATAAGGCACTTGAGCTTATTTCAGAAAGAAAGAACTGCAAGAATGTCGTTAATCAATACCCTATCTGTCCTAATAGAAAGCATTACAGAGAACTTGATAAACGTGTAAAAGATCAGTTAGCTGCTAAGAATCTTTGGCTTGATGGCCTGGCTGACAAAGCTGAGGAAGCAGTTAGATAGCACAACAGCAGAGAGCTGTTCCAGATAGTTAATGTTTTGTGTGGTAGAAAACGAACAGGTATACAAGGATTGAAGGATAAACAAGGTAAGGTTATAGAAGGTGAGCATTCTGTCATGGCTAGGTGGGCTGAGCATTTCAGTGATATTCTAAGCAATGCGGTTAGTTCTACTCCCATTGTTTGTAATGATGATAGATGCATTGGGCTTTAATGTTGGCCCTATAACACAATTTGAAGTTAGTTTGGCTATTTCTAAACTTAAACTTCATAAATCCCCGAGGGTAGATGAAATTACTACAGAAATGCTCAGAGCTGGGAATGTTTCTGTTAACACTTGGATGACTGAAATTTGAATATCTTTTGTGATAAAGGCATAGTTCCTAAAGATTTTACCAGAGCTATTATTATCCCTATTTTCAAAAAAAGGTGATCGCAGTTCTTGTGATAACTATAGGGATATCAGCCTACTCTCTGTTCCAGGTAAAGTTCTTTCCATGATTGTGCTTAATAGAATTAAGAATCTGGTTGACAGGCAATTGCGTGATGAGCAATGTGGATTCAGAAGTGGTTGGGGATGTGTTTCTCAGTTTCACGTACGCAGATTCTTGAGAAATGTTTAGAGTTTCAGAAACCTATGGTTGCTAGCTTTGTTGATTTCAAAAAGGCTTTCGACTCTGTTGATCGTCATATTTTGTGGTTGATCGTGAAATCATATGGTATACCACACAAGTTAGTTAACATAATGAAAGCTCTCTATAATAACACTGAGTCGTGTGTGAGAGTTGGTAAGGCTTGTAGCAATTGGTTTAGCATTACTTGTGGTGTTCGACAAGGGTGCATTTTGTCTCCCTTTCTCTTTAGTTTGGTTATTGATTATGTTATGCGAAATTCACGTCAAGGGAAAGATGTTGGCCTTAAATGGGCTGGAGATACGAAAATTTCTGATTTGGATTACGCTGATGATTTGGCCCTTTTGGCAAATGATGCTGACGAGATGAACTCTTTCATTCGAGCGTTGATGAGACTGGTAGTAGAGTAGGTTTGGTTATAAACAGAGAGAAAACTAAAGTGATGAAAATTGGTCAGGGAGGCTGTGATTCAGTTAATCTGAATGGTTGCAGTCTTGAGCAGGTGTCACAGTTTAATTATCTTGGGAGCTATGTAGCAGATAATGGTGATGTGCGGCATGAGATTAACAGACGAATAGGGATTGCTGCCGGGACTTTTAAGAATCTATGGAGAGTGTGGAGAAATAAGCGTATACACCTAAAGACTAAAATTAGACTGTATAACAGTTTGGTTCTTTCTAGGGTTAGTTATGGTAGTGAAACTTGGTCACTTTGTAAACAAGATAACAGGAAACTAGATGCTTTTGATTCTAGATGCTTACGCAGTATCTTGGGCATTAGGTGGTTCAACTTTGTAACTAATGATGAGGTTAGGCAAAGGAGTCGGCAACCTCCTTTAAGCAGCATATTGTGCAGAGAGAGACTCCGCTGGTTTGGCCATGTTGCCCGTATGGATAATTATAATTTGGCGAGTAGGGTTATAAACAGTGTGCCTAGAGGCCTCAGAAAGAGGGGGAGACCTAGGATGCGGTGGGCAGACAATGTCAAACAGGACCTTATTAGAATTGGTGTGCAGTGGCCAGATGCAGCAGATGTAGCTTAGGACAGACTTGCTTGGAGAACTAAATTGCACGGTTTGGTTGGACCTCCGTAGCCCATGGCTGCTTGAGGATGATGAGGATGATGATAATGATGATGGTTTTAGTGTTGTTGAATCGCGAAATATTTTTCATTAAGGCGAAAACAAGCGCATACCAAATTAAGCGTGCCGACAAATACCTGTATCTATCATGTGTAAAGGTAAAATGCAGAAAGGTAAAACGAAATTTACCTCTCTGCAGGTATGGTCTGAAGAATTTACTTTTCGTACTTCAGGTATGGCCAATCTATGGTGCCATGAGCAGGGTGGAAAGCTAGATGATTTTGAGTGGTACAGTAGCTCAAAAAAGTATCCGAACACTACGGTTGATTGCAAAATTCAGAAAAAATGTCTGGGAACGATTTTTTTAGAAATTAGTCATCTGGCAACCTTCGTGTCACGTGATTACAGAATTCAGGAAAAATATCTGGAGCGTGTACAGCAACTGTACATGCTCCAGTTACCGTAAAGCAAACCAGAAAACTGGAGCGTGTGCAGTTACTGCACACACTCCAGTTTGCTGTGAACGGTAACTGCACACGCTCAATATTTCCGTGAGTGAGCCCACACGATCTAGTATCAAAATAATATGACCACCTACAGTCGCTCAAAAAAAGTATCCGAACACTACGGTTGATTACAAAACTCAGAAAAAATATCTGGCAACAATTTTTTAGAAATTATTGATCTGGCAACCTTTCAGCGACAGTACTCAAGACTGCTTAGAAAAATCTGTTTTTGGCAAAAGTCACGCTTTTCCTACCGCACTTTTGATTCGCGAACCCTGCAGTTTTGCATATATAGTGTATCGGGAAAGAACAGACGTGAAATTTCCATATTTCTTATAATCATTGATTAAACTTTATGAATTTTAAAGTTTACCCTGAATCTTTAATAAATGTTATTCCAAAAAAAAAATTGGGTTTAGATTATGCAAGCTGAGTGATCATAATTACAAAATGAGTCAAAAGTTTCTTTTTTTCTAAAAAATTGCGTACTAAAATAATTTGAAAGTACTAAATAATTTAAAAAAATATCTACATATTATATTTTTTCAATAAGACTGAAATCCAAGAATAGAACGGAATTAGTAAGTATTTTGGTATATTAATATTTTTTCACATTAAAAATGCATAAATCATTCGCTATTTATGTAAAACATCGAGTGAAAGACAAAATACAGGGACACTGTACTTTCGCCACTACAGTCCAATGACTACGTAATGGGAAGGCGTGCCGTGTTCCGCGATTCTCCATGTTAGCAAGCGCGCATAGGAAGCTTCAGAACTTGCCACATGAGGGCAGCACCGTTCCGCGGTAAGCTCAACTACGCTAACGGTAAAAATATAGCGATCTGGTCGAAGTTATGTGGTAAAGAATCGGACAGATGGTTAATCAAATACAATAAACTAGAATCTTTCTCAGAGATACAACTCGAATAATCATTTAAACTCTCCATAACTAAAATTATGTTTAAAAATAATCGTGTTACAATTTAAAATTATTTTCCATTAAAATCCGAAATTTTCAAATGTTTACCCAATAATATTCTTTAACGGTAAATCTTTAAAGAAAAAAATTTAAATTTTTTCCAAAGCAATTCTGTATCTAATTTAATAATTTTAATTTCTGTTGCAATAGAGCTTATTGTTAAGAAAAATTCATAAGTAATAGATTTAGGCAAGATTATTTTAATATTAATACTCGATTTTTCTAATTAAGCACAAAGAGGAAAATTTGCTAAAAAATTAAAAAGATTAAAAGTAATAGTTTTTTAAGTGCAATAGACGCAAAGTTTATGTTTCAGTACATAATTGACTGTTTATACGTTCGTGTGTTTATTTCAATTACTTCTCCCGACCTAAAGGTCCCCTCCTGTTTATTTGCTTGTTTTAAAATATTATTTTTTATCGTGTCAATTGACGATTTTATATAGAGCAGTCAATTTTCATTATTTTTCCGTTTATAAGGATAAAGGGGCTCCATTTAGAACATAGCTCTAAGGCTCTTATTTAGAACTTTGTTCCAGGAGACCCATTTGTCTCCAGGTATCTCTATTGCTTAATGCGTCCTGTTTCACACCCATATTCGTGCAGTTGAGAAAGCTCACAAAAGGTTATAAACTTCAACTTTCTCTTAGTCATACATGTACATGGCTGGTTTCAGAAGAGATGGGGGGAGGGGGCCAAGAGTGTCCGAGTTCGAAGAAAATGAGAGACATTTTTACTACTATACCTGGGACAATTTTTCTTTAATAACACAATATTTGAATTAGTGAAAAATTTTAAATTAGTAGTAACAATATTATGCTCAATGAAAGAGCTATAGCACTGGGGCTCAGTCGATAGCGAGCCAGGATCGTAATCTGCAGTTCCCAGGTTCGAGTCCCAGCTGGGTCAGCGTTGAGACTTATCTCCGCAAAACTACCCGTCCTGCCCACGGTCAGTAGGGGACACCGATGGGCCTTGGAAGGGCCACCGTCCGTCGTATGGGACGTTAAGCCGTGGTCCCCTGTGCGGGAGAGAGTCATACCATGTGCACGTTAAAGAAAACGCTAGATAGCATTGCGGGAGTCTACCACCTATCTCCCAACAGTTGTTCCAGTAGGTCTCTTCCCCAAATCTCTAAGCCTTCCGGGTCTTTGTGACCTGGCATTTAACCCATGGTGTGCAAAAAAAATGCCGCTCAGAGGTAAAACAACCCAACTTGACTGGCCCTGTGTTATAGGACGTGGAAGAATATTTCACCTGATTAATGTTCCCTGGTGGAATATTGTTCCATGTGAACCCATTTGGGTAAAGAGCCTAACAGGTACCTCTGGGGTCGCTAGATCTAGTAACAAAGTCGCTAAATTGGCATTATTATACTATAACTATAGTTTTTATCTATCTATAAGTTACATACACATTTTCAGGGGGTATATGAAGCATAAAAGTTTGAGAACCACTGGCCTAGAGGAACGTTTTGAGCTACCGAGTTTAAAATCCACAATTAGGATTTTTTTTTATCTATTTTGATTTATATTTCCCATGTTGGATATTGAAACAATTTTCAGTAATTTTTTTACCCCATTAATCAGTTAACATTTTGGTGAGACAGTTACTTTCAATATTATGTTCCCATAAAAAGGAAAAACGCAACGGTTTTAGGGTAATTTGCAGGGGAAGAAAAGGCTGTTATAACAACAGTTATATCTTATTTTTAAATTACCCCCTCAAGCAGCTGCTTGCCACAGAGGTCTGACAGGAGCCTGTCAGTTTATATGCCACAGTAGGAGATCTGAGAGGATGGCAGGACCTCAGCAGAAGAACGACACACACATCCATGCCTAATCCGGGGCTCGAACCCAGGTCCCTTATATCAGTAGCCAAGCGTGTTAACCACTCGACCACGGGACGGCATAAAATAAATACCCCCTTAAGCAGCTGCTTGCCACAGAGGTCTGACAGGAGCCTGTCAGTTTATATGCCACAGTAGGAGATCTGAGAGGATGGCAGGACCTCAGCAGAAAAACGACACACACATCCATGCCTAATCCGGGGCTCGAACCCAGGTCCCTTAGATCAGTAGCCAAGCGCGCTAACCACTCGGCCACGGGACGGCCCTTAGCATAAGTTTAAAAATATCTTGTTACCACAAAATATGCATTTTTTTTTTCGTATATGTTGAGATCAGAAACACCTTTTATTGTTTGGATATTCCATTTCAATTAATATTCTTCACTGTAATTGTATTCAATATTCTATTGAAGGTACTCCAAATAAATGCAGTGTACAAATTAAAAGAAGACAAACTTTACATCAGAAATTAGAGAAGTAAACAAAGTTTGTATTGAAAAGAAGTAAACAAGAAACTACTCCCAGCATGCACCGAGTCGATGGCTTCGCTAACCGAACACCTTTTGCGTCTCATGTTCCTATAATGTAGCAGTATCAGGGGCGTAGCTATGGGGGAATGGGGGATAGGCTTCCCCCAAAGTAATTCGGAGTTCACAAAATTCGGAATGACTTTGCAAAATATTGGGGAGTTGGTAAATTTTAAGTGAGATGTAAAAATTTGGATTTTTTTTCCGTAAAATTATGGCGAGTTGGCAAAATCTAGGGGCAACTGGCAAAATTCGGAGTGACTTGGCAAAATCGTGGGGGGATTGGAAAAATTCAGGTGAGATGTAAAAATTAAATTTTTTTTCTGTAAAATTATGGCCAGTTGGCAAAACTTAGGGAGACGGCAAAATCTAGGGGGATTTGGCAAAATTCAGAGACTTGGCAAAATCGTAGAGAATTGGCAAAATTCAGGTGAGATATAAAAATTTCAATCTTTTTTCTGTAAAATTATGGCATGTTGTCAAAATCGAGGCAACTTCGCAATATCTAGGAGAATTGGCAAATTAGGGGGAAGTTGGCAAAATTCAGAGTGACTGCAAAAATCGGGTAAGATGAAAAAATTGAGATTTTTTTCTGTAAAATTCTGACGAGTTGGAAAAATCGAGGAAACTTGGCAAAATTCGATTCCACTTAGTAAAATACGGGCGAGTTGTGAAAATTTGGATTGTTTTTCCGAAATTAGGGAAAGTTGACAAAAATGAGAAAACTTGGCAAAATTTGGGGTAGTTTGAAATTTTCAAGTGACTTGGCAAATTCAGGAGAGATGTAAAAATTGGGATTGATTTGCGAAATTAAGAAGAAGTGAACTCGAGACAACTTGCTAAAATCTAGGGAAGTTGGCAAAACTGGAAACCAATTGGTAAAGTAAAACCGAGAACTCTTGGCAAAATCTAGGGGAGTTGGGAAAATTGGAAGCCACTTTGTAAAATACAGGGGAGTTGTGAAAATTGTGCCTTTCTTGTGCAATTAAGGAGAGTTGATAAAATTCGAAGTGACATGGCAAATTCGGAAAAGATGTAAAAATTGCGATTTTTTTTCTCTAAAATTACGGCTAGTTGGAAAAATTCGGATCCACTTGGTAAAAAAATATAGGCGAGTTGTGCAAATTAGGATTGGTTTTGTGAAATTAAGGAGTGTTGAACAAATCGAGGAAACTTGGCAAAATCTTGAGGAGTTCGAAAACTTTGAAGTGACTTGGCAAATTTAGGAGAGATGTAAAAATTGGGATTGGTTTTATGAAATTAAGGAGAATTGTCGAAATCAAGGGAAGTTGGGAAAATTTACACTGACTTGCTACAATTGAAACGAGATGAAAATATTGGAATCATTTCTGTGAAACTATGGTCGGTTGACAAAATTTGGAAGTCAATGCTAAAATGCAGGATAGTTGTGAAAATTTTCTCAACCCCCCCCGCCCCCCGCTCGGAGCGAAAATCTAGGTACGAATAGAGAGAGACTTTATTTTCTCAGTTGGCAAAATTTGATTTTTAAGTTAGAAAATTTTTGATTCCCCGCCGTCCCGTGGCCGAATGGTTAGCACGCTTGGCTACTGATCTAAGGGACCTGGGTTCGAGCCCCGGATTAGGCATGGATGTGTGTGTCGTTTTTCTGCTGAGGTCCTGCCATCCTCTCAGATCTCCTACTATGGCACATAAACTGACAGGCTCCTGTCTGACCTCTGTGACAAGCAGCTGCTTGAGGGGGTATTTATTTTTTGATTTTACCCCCCAACCATAGGTCCTTCGCTACGCCACTGAGAAGCATTATCTGGGAATTATTTTCCGGAATAGCTGCATTTTTAATGAAATTAATTTGTGTTAAATTCCAAACTTTTATCTATAAACTCTGTGGACAGGTGAGGACAGGTGATTAACTTTTGAAAATGTTTTGATCAACATTCCAAATTTTGTATCGTGGTACTGAGTAATTTTGAACTTAAGTGCATCGAACGATCGAAAGAATGAATTATACTAAAGTGTGATGTGAATAATTTTCCCGAATAGCTGCATCCTAAATAAAAACACGAATCTAAATGAAATATAATGTCTTCTCAGAGTAATATCAGATGCGCGTTTTGAGAGAAATTGTTTTCGATTTTCCACTAATGGGTGATTGGTTGTTTTCCCGCTAAGGGAACTTTTTTACTTTTATGCACACAGAGGGCAGGTCACAAGGATCCCAAGAAGATTGAAGGAAGGGGACCCGCCCAACAGCTGTTACGAGAGAGATGGTAGCCTCCTTTCAAGGTAATCCGGCGTGTTCCCTGATATGTACAGTCGCTCAAAAAAATATCCAAACACTATCGTTGATTACAGAATTCAGAAAAAATATGTGGCAACGATTTTTTTTAGAAACTAATGATCTGACAACCTTCGTGTCACGTGAGATCACTGATTTTTAAAAAAATCGTTGCCAGATAATTTTTCTGAATTCTGTAATCAACCATAGTGTTCGGATATACACGAAGGTTGCCAGATCACTAATTTCTAAAAAAATCGTTCCCACATATTTTTTTCTGAATTATGTAATCAACAATAGTGTTCGGATATTTTTTGAGCGACTGTACAAGATATGGTTCTCACGGTGCACGGATTAATATTCTACACGACGGACGGCTGCCTTTACTGGCAAAAGCAGATCAAACGAAAAGCATCCCGCCAAAATGGAATATTTTACAATTAATCTTAAAAACAGAAAGAGTAAATAGCAGAAAAAATAAATCAAAAATTGCTTTAATGTGGCGATGATATGAACAGAAAATTTCCCAAAGTAAATATATTGAAATAATAACGAAAATTACAAGACCGATTACGGGACCTAATAAATAGAATAAATTACCCTTTAATTAGCCGCTTGCCACAGATATCTGGCAGCAGCCTGTGAGATTCAATAAGCCACAGGAAAGATCTGTGAGGAGAACGAGACAAAAACAAACTTTCATGCTTTATCGGGTCCCCGCCCTTCCCACGGTCAGTAGGGGACATCGATGGGCTTGGAAATACCGCCGTCCGTCGGATGGGACGTTAAGTCGTGGCCCGTGTGCGGGAGAGCTATACCTTGTGCACGTTATAGAACACGCTGGATGGCCTTGACGGGTGGGTTGTTTTACCTCTGAGCGGCACTTTTTTTGTACACCATGGGCTAAATGGCCAGGTCACACGGACCCCAAAGGCTCAGAGAAGGTTGGGGGAGGGGACCCACTGGAACAGCTGTTGGGAGACAGATGGTAGCCTCCCGTCAAGGCCATCCAGCGTGTTCTTTAACGTGCACAGGGTATGGCTCTCCCGCACACGGGGCCACGGCTTAACGTCCCATCCGACGGACGGCGGCCTTTCCAAGCCCATCGGTGTCCCCTACTGACCGTGGGCAGGGCAGGGGCCTTGACGGGAGGCTACCGTCTGTCTCCCAACAGCTGTTCAAGTGGGTCCCCTCGCCTTCGGGGTCCTTGTGACCTGGCCATTTAGACCATGGTGTGCAAAAATGTGCCGCTCAGAGGTAAAACATCATCATCATCATCATCATCCTCAAGCAGCCATGGGCTACGGAGGTCCAACCAGACCGCGCAGTTTAATTCTCCAAGCATATCTGTCCTGAGCTACATCTGCTGCATCCGGCCACTGTACACCAATTCTAACAAGGTCCTGTTTGACATTGTCTGCCCACCGCATCCTAGGTCTTCCCCTCCTTCTGAGGCCTCTAGGCACACTGTTCATAACCCTATTCGCCAATCTATAATTATCCATACGGGCAACATGGCCAAACCAGCGGAGTCTCTCTCTGCACAATATGCTGCTTAAAGGAGGTTGCAGACTCCTTTGCCTAACCTCATCATTAGTTACAAAGTTAAACCACCTAATACCCAAGATACTGCGTAAGCATCTAGAATCAAAAGCATCTAGTTTCCTGTTATCTTGCTTACACAGCGTCCAAGTTTCACTACCATAACTAACCCTAGAAAGAACCAAACTATTATACAGTCTAATTTTAGTCTTTAGGTGTATACGCCTATTTCTCCACACTCTCCATAGGTTCTTAAAAGTCCCGGCAGCAATCCCTATTCGTCTGTTAATCTCATGCCGCACATCACCATTATCTGTTACATAGCTCCCAAGATAATTAAACTGTGACACCTGCTCAAGACTGCAACCATTCAGATTAACTGAATCACAACCTGCCTGACCAATTTTCATCACTTTAGTTTTCTCTCTGTTTATAACCAAACCTACTGTACTACCAGTCTCATCAACAGTTCGAATGAAAGAGTTCATCTCATCAACATCATTTGTCAAAAGGGCTAGATCATCAGCATAATCTAAATCAGAAATTTTCGTATCTCCAGCCCATTTAAGGCCAAAATCTTTCCCTTGAAGTGAATTTCGCATAACATAATCAACAACCAAACTAAAGAGAAAAGGAGACAAAATGCACCCTTGTCGAACACCAGAAGTAATGCTAAACCAATTGCTACAAGACTTACCAACCCTCACACATGACTCAGTGTTATTATAGAGAGCTTTCATCATGTTAACTAACTTGTCCGGTATACCATATGATCTCACAATCAACCACAAATTATGACGATCAACAGAGTCGAAAGCCTTTTTGAAATCAACAAAGCTAGCAACTAAAGGTTTCTGAAACTCTAAACATTTCTCAAGAATCTGCCTAAGTGAAAATATCTGATCTACACATCCCCTACCACTTCTGAATCCACATTGCTCATCACGCAATTGCCTGTCAACCAGATTCTTAATTCTATTAAGCACAATCATGGAAAGAACTTTACCTGGAACGGAGAGTAGGCTGATACCCCTATAGTTATCACAAGAACTGCGATCACCTTTTTTGAAAATAGGGATAATAATAGCTCTGGTAAAATCTTTAGGAACCATGCCTTTATCATAAAAGTTATTCAAAATTTCAGTCATCCAAATGGTAACTGAAACATTCCCAGCTCTAAGCATTTCCGTAGTAATTTCATCCACCCCTGGGGATTTATGAAGTTTAAGTTTAGAAATAGCCAAACTAACTTCAGATTGTGTTATAGGGCCAACATTAAAGCCAACAATGCATCTATCATCATTGCAAACAATGGGAGTAGAACTAACCACATTGTTTAGAACATCACTGAAATGCTCAGCCCATCTAGCCATGACAGAATCCTCACCTTCTATAACCTTGCCTTGTTTATCCTTCAATCCCTGTATACCTGTTCGTTTTCTACCACACAAAACATTAACTATCTGGTACAGCTCTCTGCTGTTGTGCTGTCTAACTGCTTCCTCAGCTTTGTCAGCAAGGCCATCAAGCCAAAGATTCTTATCAGTAGCTAACTGACCCTTTACACGTTTATTAAGTTCTTTGTAATGCTTTCTATTAGGACTAGTAGGGTACTGATTAAGGACATTCCTGCAGTTCCTTCTTTCTGAAATAAGCTCAAGTGCCTTATCACTTAAATAATTCTGCCTCCTCTGCTCCTTTTTCCCTAAAAGAGTACTGTTAGTTTCCAAAAAAGCCTGTTTAAAATGGCCCCATTCTTCCTCAACATCAGTATTAAGCAAACCATGACTGTCATAATGACTAAGTAACCTATCATGGTAAGCTTTAGCTATAACTGGGTCTTTCAGAGCTTCAGTATTAAAGGTAAATTTTTTAACCCTAGCACAACACTTTTTAAGTTTAAGTT
Organism: Ryuthela nishihirai; assembly: GCA_038380435.1. NCBI lineage: Eukaryota > Metazoa > Arthropoda > Arachnida > Araneae > Heptathelidae > Ryuthela > Ryuthela nishihirai. The sequence goes on from JAWZYU010000026.1 coordinate 57,598,169, forward strand.
GCAAGACACTTTTAACAAGGTAATGGTCAGATCCAATTTCAGCTCCCCTATATGCCCTGGTATTTCTAACAGAACTAGCCCATTTGCTGTTAATTAATATATAATCAATCATATTCTTATGCAGCCCATCAGGTGAAACCCATGTGTGTTTATGTATGTCGCGGTGTTTGTAATATGTGTTAGTTATTCTGAAACCATTTAGTTTACTTACCTGTAGGAGACGTTGCCCATTGCCATTGCAGCTACCAATACCAAAAGGGCCTATTACTCCTCCCCAAAGGTCAGAGTCGGTACCAACTTTGGCATTGAAGTCACCAAGAACAAGGGTAATATCTCCTTTCTTGACAGAATTCAAAATATCCTGAAGTTGTCTGTAAAACCTATCCTTCTCATCCTCATCAGAATCCTCAGTGGGGGCAAAACAGCAGATAACATTCAAGTCTTTAATGCTTGTCTGAAATTGTGCTGTAAGAAACCTTTCATTAGTGCACTCATATCCTAGAAGAGCATCACTAGCATGTCTGCTGAGCAGCAGACCCACGCCTTGGTGATGCTTTCCATCCTCCCTCCCTGTAAAGAGAAATTTAAAGTTATTTTTAAGTATCTCACCTTTACCTGTCCATCTGGTCTCTTGCAAGCCTAGAATATCTAGGTTATAGCGCTGGAATTCCTGCATGAGGACATCAAGAGAATAATCTCTATGTAATGTCCTCACGTTCCACGTTCCTGCAGAGAGAAAATGATTAGTAGGATTTTTAAAGAAATTAGGTTTATTGAGATTGGTAGGGCCAACAATATCAAACAGCCCCCTGATCGCAAGCATGGGGCAAAGACCTGTTCCTCCTCCGCTAAAGGCTGAAGTCACCGATGCTGGTAGGAACTTCAGGCACCACCTTTTCAAGTGGACTTTTTCAAGAACCATATATCCTGCCTGAGACACATTACTCCAGTTTAGGTTTGACGATGCCCAACTAGCAAAGTAAGGTTCAGGTACCTGCGATGGCCTCTGATTAGGATTATCCACCAGCTGATATAAGGTATCCCATGCCTCTGTTCACTTAGAGCTGGCAACCCAGAAGCAAACAGAAAACACAGCGGCAGACTCTCCGTCAACAGAGGCCCACCAGTGCAGCAAGTCCAGGATCCACAATCAAGCTCAAATCCATAAACAAGTCCAGTCTAGTAGGTATAAATGGTCAGCACCAGGACCCTGTGAAGTTGACCACTCCTCAGCAGGGTTTAAAAAAAAGAAAAAAGTGGCCATAGATGACCAGATCAGTAGGCCATACTGAACTGGCAGCCCTCCCCTTCCGTTCCCTTCCAAAAGAGAATATCTCTTTTGAAAGGTACTAACGGCCTGCACCACGAGAAGGCGGGGTCGGACATTAGGTGCTAGACCTGGCCGGTTCTGTGCATCATCACTGGGGATTGGTACACAGCTCTCCTTCCAGTTTACGCCTAGCTACCTTTTACAAGCCGAGGTAAAACAACCGAACCGAAATGCTTTACCAAGAAGTCGAACCCAAGTCTCTTTCATTATTTTCTAGAAAAAATATTCACGGGGGGTGGGAGGGGGAAAGAAACACAATCCAGCAAAAAAAATGCGAAAAGACTGAATTTCTTCTTTTACCATTATTTCCATTCTGAAGCGGGACATTGCCTGCCACGCACCCCTACATCCGGCCCTGCTTTCATTAGTAGCGAATCACGGTAATTACTCGGCCACAGCAAAATGTAAACGGGAAGCATTTTGGAAGATGCTTGCTGAAAAAGTGAAAAAGATGTTGAAAGTTGATTCCCAGTTACCTGAGAATGTAAAGAAATAGAGACAATGGACCATGTTCTACAAAACTTTCAGATTTAAGAACCAAAGAAATAGTCTAAAAGTTAAACTGGGAATAAATCACTAACAGATAATCTCTCCATTAGACCAGCGTTTTTAAAATTGCAGTCGCGACCCATTTGTGGGTGGCAAAATCAATTTACTGGCCGCGATCTGCATTTTTTTACATGAAATAGAAAAACTTATGTAAAATGTATTTCTTACTGTTAGTCGCTTTCAAAAGAGTTTTAAAACACTGCATTAGACAAATCTTTAACGCCGAATAGAGGAAAAAGGAAACAGAAAACTGGAATGCAATCGTTTTGCTTTTTAAAGAAACTAAACTTTATAACAGAATATTTAGAAAAAATGCGAAATAAAGATAGGATTTTATTATTTAAGAAAAAAAGGTGTTGAATCAGAGGTTTTCCCATGGTCATGACGACAAATGCCTTTTAGAAATAATCGCTCTATATTAAATGGGAATCCTTAAATAAATCGTAAAATATGCATATTTCAAACTTCCGAGGCCTAAAGAAACTATCAAAGAATTCAATATGTCGCAGCAACCGAAATACCCAGCACACCTGGATCGTACACTGCATTCTCTTCCCACTTAATACTGATAACAGCATTGAAATGGAGCTAATCCTTTGGGCTTTCGCACCCAACAAAATTCACATGTGGTCCTATAGTCACTCTTTGACCTCTAATCCCTTCAGGAATGTTTTCTACAAAGGTGGGACATATAATTTAGTAAAACAAAAGACTACTATCTGCAAACAAAGTGCGTAGTCCACACTCCAAATTCAGAGTACAATCGAGGCTCTCAGTGGAATGTACCCAGAAAAATAAATGCATATATATATAAATTCTACAGAGAAAGAATAACCAACTTATGGATTAAACGCCCCATCAAGAAAATCTATCTAATCTAAATGGAAAGTATTCTAATCAAAAATTCACCCTCATCTACAAAACATAAGATCTGTGAAAATAATTAATATGTCAAGAAGTTAATATCTTGGAGGAATTACCTAAAACGTTGCAATAAAACTAAAGGACATTTATTGAATAAGCCACTAGAGTCAAATGCAGTGAAACAAAAATCATAATGAAGAAATGGGCCAGAGTTGAAAAAGAAGTGTAAATTTGACTTTAAAGGATATCTTCAGCCCCATAATATAAAAAAAATAAATTACCACTCAAGCAGCTATTTGACACAAAAACTTGTCAGTTTATTACACCACAGAGAAGATCTGTGAGAAAGACATCAGAATTAAAACAGAAACATTCATTTTGTCCTATGATTAGTAGCCAAACGCGCTATATTCAAAAGAATCAAAATTTTAGGATTCTTTGTGTGCAAACTTTTCAAAATAAAAATCAACACAAACAAGTATATATATATGTGTGTGTATTTGTGTAGAAGGCAGAAGACCACTTAATTAAAAAAAAGTACAATCTTTAAGCATTTCAACAGCCTTGATCTGCAAAATCAGCCTTTTCCATCTCTGAATTGCCTTTCATTAATATTATAACCATGAATGGTCAAAGGGGTCTTCCTAAAGAATTTATCAAATTTCTAGCCCAAACACATCGTTTACAATATTTGTTCAAAATTTTGAAATATTTTCCCCCGTTAGGGGGCGCGATTAGTTTTGGGAGATTTCAAACCTATGAATCTTAAACGTTGATCACTAACTATCCAACCTTAAAAGATATTTTAATTTTTTCAAAAAAAAAATCAATTAATTCTCATAAGAAACAAATCTAGAGGTAAAGGTGAAAAAATCACTGCTGTTAGTGCAAACTCAGTGACGTTCACATTTCACCACCAAGGTATCTGACATAAATACATCGCTTTCTAATACCCGTTAAAAATTTGGTCACTTTCAAATATTTTCATCGTCAGAGAGCACAATTTAGCTTTTCTGAGATTCGAAAAGTGCGAATATTAATATTTCCTCAATACCTTTCCAACCCAAAGAGCATTTTTATTTTATCTCAAAAAACAAGGAAGTAGAATATGAACAGACGGACAGACGACAAGGTCAAAACATTAACTGGATTTTGTACTGAAAACGAGCTCAAAGGGTTTACCTCTGAGCGGCACTTTTTTGCACACCATGGGCTAAATGGCCAGGTCACATGGACCCCGAAGGCTCAGAGAAGGTTGGGGGAGGGGACCCACTGGAACAGCTGTTGGGAGACAGATGGTAGCCTCCCGTCAAGGCCATCCAGCGCGTTCTTTAACGTGCACAGGGTATGGCTCTCCCACACACGGGACCACGGCTTAAAGTCCCATCCGACGGGCGGCGGCCTTTCCAAGCCCATCGGTGTCCCCTACTGACCGTGGGCTCCCTGTGACATAAAAGAGCAGCTAAGAGGTAAATTATCTCAAAGTATAGAGAAATATGATAATCAGCCCACGTTAAACAAAATGATTCAATAGTCACTAAGTCATTTTTTTTCCTTTAAAATGAAGTATTTATTTGTAACATAAACCAGTCTGCCATCTGATTCATGGGCACTTTTCTTGTTAATTAATATACTGTTTGCGATCCGAAACGTGATTTATTAAAAGAATCGATTTCTAATATCGAGGTCTTTTATATTTCAAATTCTGCCCGTTGTATTCTTTAAAAATACTTCAGATGCGAGAATCTAGAATTATTTCAATTATCAAAAAACCTTACAATTAGTTGAACAGCAATGGAAGTTTTTCGATTTATATTATTATATTACTATTTTAATTACTTATATTCCATGCTTTAAAGAATAATAAAACTTTTTGAACATGGTGCGACAAAAAAAGGGTGTCAACGTTCATTTTTTTTTTTTTTTCGAATCCACGGCTCGATCCCCGAATGGGAGTGTGGACCATAGTTTTCACTCACTGCCGAGAGATGGCGTCTGTTACGAGTGGAAAGAGAGCAAGAGGGCGCTGCAATCGAACTATGGAACCATTGAGTCACTGATTTAGTCTTGAGTCTAGGCACAGCTGTAAAGTCTAGGGAGGCAAAGTTGCCTAAAAAGCAAGCTATCTGTGGTTGAGAAGCAGGCTTGTGGTCATTTTGTAACGCGGAAAATTTTTTTCTTCTTGTCGATATCGAATGTCCCAAATGTTATGCTCAGAAGTATTCTTTAACGATCAATTGGGTATCTGCGAACTTGCTGCAAGAACAAAAGATGATTAATTGACGACAGTCATGGAATCCCACGAATCACTAAAGGTAAGATTGCCGTTTTTCGTTTCTTTTTCTTTTCAGAACAAAGGAAAAAAATATTTTTACTTTGTCGTCTGTCTGTTGGCCTGCGGACATTCAACTTCTTTGTTGTTCGAGATAAATTTAAACTATTAATGTTTGGAATCTTACAACAGCTATAACTGCGCCATCTAATGGTGGAAAATTTTGAAAATGACAAAATTTTAAACGAATATTAGAAGCGATCTAATTAAGTTAGAAATTTGAAATTCTATTGGTGAGATATGAATCACGTTGGCACTGATAACAATATATTTTTAAACAGATAATTATTTGTTATTTTGATAATTGTACATTCTTTTAGATTTAGAGTTTAAACACTTTTTGAATTTTTGAAAAGATTATTGAAAAGTTCATTTTGTGCTGAATAGGTATTGACAAAATACAGTGGACCCCCGATATAACGCGCATATCGGGCGGGAAACAACACCCGCGTTATACCGAGCGGCGCGGTGGGGATACAATAAATTTACTCAGAACGATTTGAGCTATATACTGAAACATCCCATCAACTATATATATTTATGTATTTTAATAAAAAAACCAATTTATTAATTAAGTGTTTTATTAAAATTCACATAACATAGTTATACATCTTAATAAGTACATATATTTATTAATTTATTTACGTACCTAAGGTACGCTTGAAAATATATAAAAACAAACACTATCTATAATTTATCGCGAACATCGCTCGCGCTATAACCGAGTGAGCGGTGTAGCGAGCAGCGCTATAACGAAGGTCCACTGTATAATGATTCGTAAGTTTCAATACCTCAAAACTTTATTTTACATCGTTAAAGGGCGCTAAATATAGAAAATGTAATTCTTGAAGAACTGAAGCAAACCATATATTTATACTAGAAATTATGGTGGCAGAGTGTGTTGATGAAGAACAGCTACCAACATAAATTACTAACAGAAATGTAAATGAGATTGATATCAGTTCCTATTGCTTTTGGTTTTGACGGTTGATCGGTTTGTGGATTTGACAAAACGTTGTCCACCACATCTTTCGAACGCAATGGAGAAATTTAATGATTTATGTGCAAAATTAAAACTTGTGACACGGGGAGTGTCATAGGCTATAACAAAATAGACTCCCGTGATTTCCTCCCCTATAAAATAGGGAAAATATGAAAACTGTTCTTAAGCTATATCTCCAGAACGCAAAGGCCAAAAGCAACAAACTATACGTCGAATGAAAGCTACTGTCGCGGGGATTGTAATAGGCTACCAAAACTTGAACCCCGTGTTTCCTTCCCCCCTTAAAAGGGGGAAATGCGAAACAATTGTTCCGCTAATAAATAATAATCTCCAGAACGCGAATGCCGAAAGTAACAAGATATTCATCAAAGGAAAGCTTGTAACGCGGGTAATGTCGTAAGATATGAAAAATTGACCCCCCCCCCGCGATGATTCCTTCTCCCCTAAAGGAGGAAACATGTGAAATTATTGTTCCTGTACATCTCTTGACCGTGATTGCGGAAAGTAACGAGCTAAATGTCGAACGAAAGCTTGTGTCATGGGAGTATCATAGGCTATAAAAAATGAACCCTTATGCTCACCTCCCCCCTGCAAAATGGGAAAAAGTCGTTCTGCCATATCATCGGAACGCCAGGAACCATAATGACGGTTGTGAACCATTTCGAATTTCGCCTCCACTTCCCCCCCCCCCTGCGCGCGCGCGGACGTCGGGGAGGGGATCGTTGCGGGGGGTCGACACTTTAAATAGTCATATCTCAAAGATTGTGACGTCGCCAATTTCGTGGTCTATCTGACTGAAGCCTGAATTCAAAACGGTGGTAAATGTGATGGATGTTTATGAGTCATAATATATCAAAATTTTTGGTGAAAATCAAAAAAATATAAAATAAAAATTTTAAAAGATAACTATCTCCCTACAGTGACCTAAAAAGTGGAAAATAAACCTGAAGCATGTCGATGGTGCAATCGGTCACTGAGTTCGTTTTCACTTCAAAGGAAGATAGGGCGCAGGCAATCTTGTCGAGTAGGTAAATCGGTGCCCTATCGTCTTTCGAAGCGAATATGAACTCAGTGAAATGATTTCATCATCGATATGATCTAGGTTTATTTTCCACTTTTTAGGGCACTATAGGGAGATGGGTATTTTTTTAATTTTCTGTAATATTTTAATACAGCATAAATAAGAAACAATTTATTTTATTGTATATACATTTGAGTTATTTTCCCCTTCGCTTCAGGAGATGAGAAAGTGCAACTTTTTCACCTCAAGGGATAAATACGTTTTCCTTTCTGTGGGGATAAAAATATATTAAAATTACTGTTTACATTTTCCAATCAAACAATCTTACGAATTGCTGCTGCTAAAGGGCGCAAAATTTGCAAAATGGAAAAGTTTTCTCCGATAGAGTTGGGTTGTTTTACCTCAGAGCGGCACTTTTTTGCAGACCATGTTCTAAATGACCAGGTCACATGGAACCCAAAGGTTCAGAGAAGGTTGGGGGAGGGGATCCACTGGAACAACTGTTGGGTGACAGATGGTAGCCTCTCGTCAAGGCCATCCAGCGTGTTCTTTAACGTGCACAGGGTATGGCTCTCCCGCACACGGGGCCACGGCTTAACGTCCCATCCAACGGACGGCGGCCACCCTACCTACTGGTAGTACGCAGGGTGGGGAATTTTGCAGAAATAAATTTCAATTCTGACCCAGCTGGGACTCGCACTTGAGAACTACAGATTACGAGCCTGGCGCGCTACCGACTGAGCCACCCCCGCTCTTACTCCTTTAGCGTAATGTAAATAATAATAATAATCTCCTCAAGCATAAGGTATTTAATTAATAAAATTAAATTTCAAAAATCTATTTTTCTATGAATTTACATGAATAAAAAAAACTCAGAAAATTTTAATCCCTGTCCGAAACTTCAAATTCATATTTAAATTTCTGTTATTCTCAGAAATGTTAGAATTTTCAATTCAGCAAAATATAAATTATTTACAAAAATATATTTTTACCAGAAGCAGCTGCTTCCCACAGAGGTCTGACATTAACTTGTCAGTTTATATGCCATAGTAGAAGGTCTGTGATGATGGCAAGACCTCAGCAGAAAAACAAAACAAATATCCATGCCTTACCCGGGCATGGATATTTAACCCTGGTCCCTTAGATTAAAAAGACGAAACTTAGGAAACCACAAAATATTTTCTTGCAAAGGATTACATTTCAACGTCTAACTCAGTTCATATCATTTCTTTGATTTGTTATCCCGTTTTCCCATTTCTGCTTCTGGTAGTGATTATGACCGAACCTAGACTACTACGGCGGATGCGCATTGTCCGTGGATACTTACCGAACCTAGAATACTACGGCGGATGCGCATTGTCCGTGGATACTTAACGACTCCCCGAGGCACGGCTTAGGTTGGAATCACCTTTGTCTGTCTAGTTCTGCTCTCTTTTCCCAATCTGCTTTTACTAATTGCTCAGAGAAAACACTACTTGAAATATTTGGATTAGCACTCACTTTTCGCATTCCCTGTCGGCAGAAATGAAACTTCAAGCGCCTCAAGTATGCGGTTTTCAAGCAGTAGGTATTTAAAGGGTTAAATTATAGTAGTGTAATTAAAAATCGAAGAATTTTTCTTAAAGGAAACGATTCGCTTTTCCAAAAATTAAATGCTCGGTTGAAACAGTAATGTGTAAAGAAAATCATTAACGGAGCCACTACTGAAAAATGTTTTACTGGTACGTCGTACCGGCTAACTTTCACCACTGCCTATTTCTAAAATAAAACTCTACTTAGTCTCCAATTTTGTTTAGTCTGTGGAACCAAAAAAACAGGTTAGTGAAGCATTCCGTCAGTTCAATTACAAAGATATTTCGCCCAATGCGACTGCTGTGTTGACTAAAAGAAGTTAAAACCAAATTCGTTCCTATTTGTCGCCTACATGGTGAGTGTAATTTTTATTTTGTTTCAACACTTGGTGCACATTTGATTTATATTATATTAATAAAATCAGCCCTGGATCTAGACTGCGCCTTCCAAGTAGTCTTTAAATGAAATTTTTGTTAAACTAAAGCAATATTTTTTCCCTCCCCTCCTTTTACTAGCATTATGAAAGGGGGAGATGCACTTCTTTCACGACTCCTTCTGCTAAAGAACCGGATCTGGTTCTTTTAGTAACCACACTATACCCTATATTCATAATCAGATATTTGAATACAAATATAGGGTGTAGTTGATTTTAATTCCTTAAATTGAAATCGAATTGGTTAAAATCCACTACATGGTCTTTTCGTTTTAGCTTGTTTTCGGAAGAAATCGAACTGATGTTTTCGTTTCGTCGTCAGTCTTTCTGTATACATTCTTCTTCCTCGTTTCTAGGGATAAAAATGCTCTTAGGGTGGAATAGGTATTAATGTTGGGTTGGGTTGTTTTACCTCTGAGCGGCACTTTTTTGCACACCATGGGCTAAATGGCCAGGTCACATGGACCCCGAAGGCTCAGAGAAGGTTGGGGGAGGGGACCCACTGGAACAGCTGTTGGGAGACAGATGGTAGCCTCCCGTCAAGGCCATCCAGCGCGTTCTTTAACGTGCACAGCGTATGGCTCTCCCGCACACGGAGCCACGGCTTAACGTCTCATCCGACGGACGGCGGCCTTTCCAAGCCCATTGGTGTCCCCCTACTGACAGTGGGCAGGGTGGGGAATTTTGCGGAAATAAATCTCAGTGCTGACCCAGCTGGGACTCGAACCTGGGAACTAGAGATTACGAGCCTGGCGCGCAACCGACTGACCCACCCCCGCCCTAGGTATTGATGTAATATTAATATTCGCACTTTTCAAATCCCGGAACACTAAAATTCTAGCGCAGTAGCTGAAAAATAAATGAATAGCCCTCCAACGGTGGGATAATTTGAATATGGCAAAATTTTAAACAGAATATTTCAAGCGCTGACTCTGTTAGAAATCTGAAATTTTGGCGGTGAAATCTGAACGTAGTGGAGGCTGCTTTAATAGCAAATGATTTGCATATTTCTTTTGTTTTGAGAATTATTTGTTCTTTCAGATAAAATTCATTTTGTGTTGGATAGTTATTGATAAACTATTAAAATTAATACTTTTCGAGTCTCCGAAAAGCTTTATTGCTCCCTCTAACGATGGCAATTTTTTATAATCCAAAGGAATATTGCAAAACGATATATTCAAACAAAAATTCTGAAATTTTTGTGGTGGAATGTGAAGGTCAAAAAATTTCCTTTCGGAACAATGAGTTGACCCAGGGGAGGGTGGGAATTTGCAATTTCTTTTGTTTTAAGTGGTACAGTCGCTCAAAAAAATATCCGAACACTACGGTTGAATACAGAATTCAGAAAAAATATCGGGCAAGGATTTTTTAGAAATTAGTGATCTGGCAACCTTCGTGTTACGTGAAGATTAACTACAGATTACGAGCCAGGCGCGCTACCGACTGAGCCACCCCCGCCCCACCTCTGCAGATAGAAAGCATAAACTTTAATGACTTATCCATAGATGTAGTCCTCTTTACTATATCAATGGCCTTATCCAGCTCCTTTTGATTAGTAGTCAAACACGATAATCAGCTGGCGACAGCAATACGCAAACAGGAAGCATTTTGAAATATGTTTGCTAACATAAACTATTAAAAAAGTTCTTTACTCTTAAAAATTATGAATCCAGATTCTGTGGCACAGGTAAAAAACAGAGAGAGTTGGCTATGTGCTGTAAAATTCTCAGAGATTTTATAGAGAAAGAGATTGTCTGGAAATGAAATTGGCTAAACCACCAACAGATAATCTCTCTATTAGGCAACTCCTTAACAACGAATAGAAGGAAAAAATAGTAAAATTGGAATGCCATCCTTTTGTCCTTTAAAGAAACCAAATTCCCGAAGAGAATATTAAAAAACAAGATAAATAAAAATGACATTTCTTGCAGAATTGGAATAAATAGATTTTAGGAATAATTGCTCTAAATGAAATGGGAATCATTAAAAATATCCAAAAGTATGCATATTCCAAACTTGTCCTTTTATTTCATTTCGGAATTGAAAAACCATCAAGGAAATCAGCATATTCGAACAACTCCTATGGCTATAGCGATAACACCCTGCCCTTGCACTGCTTTTGTTTTCCATTTCCTGCTAATAAGAGCATTGGAATGGAACTAATTCCTTGGGCTACTGCACCCAAGAAAACTAATCCTTTTGCTCTTAACCTCTGACCCCATCAGGAATGTTTTCTACGAAGGTGGGGGGGGGGAGAGGACAGCTGCATTAAACGCCAAGACACAAGGCAGTCCTGAAACAAGGGTTGTTATTTACAATCGAAGTACGGCGCCTACACTTCATTTTCTGACTCCAACGGAGACTCACAGGAATATACAGTCGCTCAAAAAAAAAAAAATCCGAACACTATGATTGAATTCAGAAAAAATATCTGGCCACGATTTTTTTAGAAATTAGTGATCTGGCAACCTTCGTCACTGATTTCTAAAAAAAAATCATTGCTAATATATTTTCTGAAGTTTGTAATCAACCATAGTGTTCGGATATTCTTTTGAGCGACTGCACCATGAAAAATATATCTATTTAAATATTTTACAAAGAAAGACCAACTTACGATTGAAGAAACCAACTTATCGATTAAAGACCCCGTCAAGAAAATCTACCTACTCTAAATGCAAAAAATTCTAATCAAAATTTAACTCTGATCTATAGAACAGATCTCTGAAAAGAAATAACTTGTTAAGAAGAAGTTAAATTTCTTGGAGCAATTTCCTAAAACATTTGAATAAGAGTAAGTGACAATGAAGAAAGTCATCAGATTTAAATACTGTGCAAGCAAAACTAATAAGAAATAATAATAATAAATACCCCCTCAAGCAGCTGCTTGCCACAGAGGTCTGACAGGAGCCTGTCAGTTTATATGCCAAAGTAAAAGGTTTGAGAGGATGGCAGGACTTCAGCAGAAAAATGACACAAACAGCCATGCCTTACCTGGGGCTCGAACCCAGGTCCCTCAGATCAGTAGTCAAGCGCGCTAATCCAGAGTTAAAAAAAAGAAATACGTCCTTCTTTTTGAAGAATATCTTCAGCCCTCTAATGCATTACAAAAATAAATAACTAACCCTACAAGCAGCTGCTTGCCACAAAGGTTTCACAGGAGTCTGTCAGTTTATTACAACGCGGAGAAGATCTGTGAAGAAGGCGAGACCTCAGAATAAGGGGGCGGGGGTGGCTCAGTCGGTAGCGCGTCAGGCTCGTAATCTGTAGTTCCCAGGTTCGAGTCCCAGCTGGGTCAGCATTGAGATTTATCTCCGCAAAATTCCCCACCCTGCCCACGGTCAGTAGGGGACACCAATGGGCTTGGGAAGACCGCCGTCCGTCGGATGGGACATTAAGCCGTGGCACCGTGTACGGGAGAGATATATACTGTGCACGTTAAAGAACACGTTAGATGGCCTTGACGGGAGGCTACCATCTGTCTTCCAACAGCTGTTGGAAGACAGATGGTAGCCTCCCGTCAAGTGTTGAAACAACCCAAACGTTGGAAACCCAAACGTTTGAAACAACCCAAATGTTGGAAACAACCCAAACCTCAGAAGAAAGAAAACGCAAACCATTCCCTGCCGGGAACTCCAGCGCAGCACCCTTTGCTCCAAACATTCTAAATTCAAAAAAAAATTTAAATTTGAGGATTCTGTGTCCGCAACTTGTTTAAAATAAAATTAAATAGAAGCACGGATATCGCCTCTGACGAATATGGAAACTTTTTAGTCTACCTGATTCTTCACTCCTGAAATTTTTAAATTTGAGCTTACGAATGATTGGAAATGTGCAAATATTAGTGTTTATTAGTAATCATACAACATAAAAGTACTTAACTTTTATTTCTTAAATTAAAAAAATTCCTTTAATCCCACCCCTGGGTAAAGATTATAGCTTTCAAAGCAATATCACTTCGCATTCTCCCAACGAAGTTAAAGGGTGGCTCAGTTGGTAGCGTGCCAGGCTCGTAATCGATGGAGGGCTATTCTTTAAAATCTGCAGCTCCTAGGTTCGAGTATTTGGGAACTGCAGATTACGAGCCTGGCACGCTACCAAATTAGTCTTCGATTTTGTTTACTCTGTCGAACCAAGAAAGGTGGGGGTGGGGGCTGCTCAGTCGTAGCGCGCTAGGTTCGTAATCTGCAGAGTGTAAGTTCGAGTCCCAGCTGGGTCAGCGTTGAGATTTATCTCCGCAAAACTCACCTCCCTGCCCACGGTCAGTAGGGGACACCGATGGGCTTGGAAATGCCGACGTCCGTCGGATGGGACGTTAAGCCGTGACCCAGTGTGCGGAAAAGTCATACCCTGTGCACGTTAAAGAACATGCTGGATGGCCTTGACGGGAGGCTACCATCTGTCTCCCAACAGCCGTTCCAGTAGCTCTCGTCTTCCAACCTACTCTGAACTTTTGGGGTCCTTGTGACCTGGCCATTTAGCCCATGGTGTGCAAAAAAGTGCCGCTCAGAGGTAAAACATCCCAACGAAATTTCAAATTTTCAAAATAAACTGATACTTTGCAACATTTATTATAAGTTTTACCTTTTCCATATTTAGTAATCTCTAACGAATTAAAATTACGTACGAATGATATTTCATTAACGCTAATCCAAAAAAAAAAGTTTACTAGTTAGCTCTGAAAACAAAAAATATTGACTTTCCCCCACTCAATGGGGTCACTTCATTCCTGCAAATGGAAACTTCATAACCTTTACATTTCACCACCGAAATTTCAAATTTATCGCATAAATTCATCATTTGCAATATTGAATAAAATATTTAGAATTTTCGATATTTTCTTTCACACGGCGAAGTTATAGCTTTTGATATTCGAAAAGTGCATATCGTAATATTGCATCAATATCTATCCAACCTAAAATATTTTTTTATTATGTCTAAAAACAAACAGTTACAGTCGTTCAAAAAAGTATCCGAACACTACGGTTGAATACAGAATTCAGAAAAAATATCGGGCAAGGATTTTTTAGAAATTAGTGATCTGGCAACCTTCGTGTTACGTGAATATACTCCTGTCAGACCTCTGTGGCAAGCAGCTGCTTGAGGGGGTATTTATTATTATTATTTCTTATTAGTTTTGCTTGCACAGTATTTAAATCTGATGACTTTCTTCATTGTCACTTACTCTTATTCAAATGTTTTAGGAAATTGCTCCAAGAAATTTAACTTCTTCTTAACAAGTTATTTCTTTTCAGAGATCTGTTCTATAGATCAGAGTTAAATTTTGATTAGAATTTTTTGCATTTAGAGTAGGTAGATTTTCTTGACGGGGTCTTTAATCGATAAGTTGGTTTCTTCAATCGTAAGTTGGTCTTTCTTTGTAAAATATTTAAATAGATATATTTTTCATGGTGCAGTCGCTCAAAAGAATATCCGAACACTATGGTTGATTACAAACTTCAGAAAATATATTAGCAATGATTTTTTTTTAGAAATCAGTGACGAAGGTTGCCAGATCACTAATTTCTAAAAAAATCGTGGCCAGATATTTTTTCTGAATTCAATCATAGTGTTCGGATTTTTTTTTTTTTGAGCGACTGTATATTCCTGTGAGTCTCCGTTGGAGTCAGAAAATGAAGTGTAGGCGCCGTACTTCGATTGTAAATAACAACCCTTGTTTCAGGACTGCCTTGTGTCTTGGCGTTTAATGCAGCTGTCCTCTCCCCCCCCCCCACCTTCGTAGAAAACATTCCTGATGGGGTCAGAGGTTAAGAGCAAAAGGATTAGTTTTCTTGGGTGCAGTAGCCCAAGGAATTAGTTCCATTCCAATGCTCTTATTAGCAGGAAATGGAAAACAAAAGCAGTGCAAGGGCAGGGTGTTATCGCTATAGCCATAGGAGTTGTTCGAATATGCTGATTTCCTTGATGGTTTTTCAATTCCGAAATGAAATAAAAGGACAAGTTTGGAATATGCATACTTTTGGATATTTTTAATGATTCCCATTTCATTTAGAGCAATTATTCCTAAAATCTATTTATTCCAATTCTGCAAGAAATGTCATTTTTATTTATCTTGTTTTTTAATATTCTCTTCGGGAATTTGGTTTCTTTAAAGGACAAAAGGATGGCATTCCAATTTTACTATTTTTTCCTTCTATTCGTTGTTAAGGAGTTGCCTAATAGAGAGATTATCTGTTGGTGGTTTAGCCAATTTCATTTCCAGACAATCTCTTTCTCTATAAAATCTCTGAGAATTTTACAGCACATAGCCAACTCTCTCTGTTTTTTACCTGTGCCACAGAATCTGGATTCATAATTTTTAAGAGTAAAGAACTTTTTTAATAGTTTATGTTAGCAAACATATTTCAAAATGCTTCCTGTTTGCGTATTGCTGTCGCCAGCTGATTATCGTGTTTGACTACTAATCAAAAGGAGCTGGATAAGGCCATTGATATAGTAAAGAGGACTACATCTATGGATAAGTCATTAAAGTTTATGCTTTCTATCTGCAGAGGTGGGGCGGGGGTGGCTCAGTCGGTAGCGCGCCTGGCTCGTAATCTGTAGTTCCCAGGTTCGAGTCCCAACTGGGTCAGGGTTGAGATTTATCTCCGCAAAAATTCCCTGCCCACGGTCAGTAGTGGACACCGATGGGCTTGGAAAGGCCGTCGTCCATCGGATGGAACGTTAAGCCGTGGCCCCGTGTGCGGGAGAGCCATACCCTGTGCACGTTAAAGAACACGCTAGATGGCCTTGACGGGAGGCTACCATCTGTCTCCCAACAGCTGTTCCAGTGGGTCCCCTCCCCCAACTTTCTCTGCGCCTTCGGGCTCTATGTGACCTGGCCATTTAGCCCTTGGTGTGCAAAAAAGTGCCGCTCAGAGGTAAAACTACCCAACCCAAAGAAAAAGAGTAATCCAAACCATATCTAAATTTTTATTCATGAATGATGCAACGAATAGCCCAGTTGCCCTTTTTTAGCCTTCCAATAGGTCGCATGCACTGGTTCTCAGATTCTTTAAAAGCTACTTAGAGTGGTGATAAAGTGGATTTACTATCACTGTATCATTTGCATAAGAATCATAAATACTTTGGGATAACTATAACTGTTAAAGTTTAACTTTCTGGGGAATAAACATTTAACACCCTTTCATTCGATTGTAACAGAAAAAAGAATGTAAAGTACTATTTAGCCGGATGGTGCAGTCAAGTTGCCATTTTATGAAAACTAACTTCTGATAATATATAAATTAAAAATGTCCCCTCAAACAGCCTCTTGCTACAGGATCCTGCCAGTTTATACGCCACAGTAGGTCTGTGAGGATGGCGGGACCTCATCAGAACAATAGCGAAGCGCAGTAACCACTTGGCCACGAGACGGTTTCGGGAAATTTTTTAGCTTATACCTAGACCAACAATAATAGGGTATAGGCCTGCCCAATTCGAGTTTTCTCGAGGCATTCCTATGCAAAAAAAAGCCGTTAGAGGGCGCTCAAACACTCCACAAATAGAACCAATCAATCGCATTGTCTGCAAAAATTTGCATATTATGTTCTCCCCGTTCGAAATTTAAACAGCAATTGTTTTTATATTTCTGATTTCTAAAGCAGAGAATTTCGATTTTTATCCATTTTTAAATTGAATCGAGTAATATTCAGTCGTTTTATTTGCTTAAATAAAAGAATTGTTCGTTCACTGCTTGCGCGCCATCTAGCGAGATTTTATATTATAGAAGACTACGCTTAAAACTATCTTTTTCGAGCATTTGGTCAAGCCTGTAGTCTATCATTGATGGCCAAGCTGATACTCGATTGATAATTTACTTTTTCCTTTAGCAACCTGCCTCACGTTACACACCGAAAGAAATAGCATATTATTATATACAGCCACTTACCCAGTATTTACTCCAGATTCCGGGAGCTCCGGGAGGGGGGGGGGGGGGGCTCAATCGGTAGCGCGTCAGGCTCGTAATCTGTAGTTCCCAGGTTCGAGTCCCAACTGGGTCAGCGTTGAGATTTATCTCCGCAAAATTCCCCGCCCTGCCCACGGTCAGTAGGGGACACCGATGGGCTTGGAAAGGCCGCCGGCCGTCGGATGGGACGTTAAGCCGTGGTCCCGTGTGTGGGAGAGCCATACCCTGTGCACGTTAAAGAACACGCTGGATGGCCTTGACGGGAGGCTACCCTCTGTCTCCCAACATCTGTTCCAGTGGGTCCCCTCCCCCAACCTTCTCTGAGCCTTCGGGGTCTATGTGACCTGGCCATTTAGCCCATGGTGTGCAAAAAAGTGCCGCTCAGAGATAAAACAACAACAACAACAACCCGGCAGCTCCGCGAATTTAGCTTCTCTAGTGGTTGTGGTGGGGATCTGAGAATAAGACATGAATAGCATTTCCTAATTACTAAAATATTTCCCCAGCAGGAAAGGTTAAAATAATATTCTATATGAAATGATATTTTATAGCTTTTTTTAAACCCATTTTTAATGTCGCACATAAAGTATGGGGCTAAAATAAAATTATAAAGGAACACAACCGCTTTGGATTTCAAACAGCTAGACAACAGTGAAATTTAGAGTATGACGACATGATTTTAGGAGGAAAAAAGTGTCCCCTCCCCCTCTGGGTACATCCCTGATTATATATATATATTATGGTTTATCCATCACCTCAGCGGTTAATAACTGAGCCAACGTAGGTTTCTTTTAAAAACATACCTAAATTTTTCTGGGGAAGTCAACTTCTCAACTCTTAGAATTTAAACATTGATTAAGTTCCTTTATATACCTTTATCATAGAGATTTTTCCGTGTTGCCGTGCTTAAATAAAGTGACTTTCCATTTTATACCAATGGGAATCTCAATTCTAAGTTACATAACTTCTAAAATATACACAGTTGTATCAGAATAATGTGACCACCTACCATACATACACTATGGTAGGTGGTCATATTATTCTGATACGATTGTGTATATTTCGCGTAAAAATGTGACTGTAGATAAATTAAAGATCATAATGAAAGATATTTTAATATCGATTTTCAACAATCCTTTTTCACAATTTAAAGAGTTACGGAAGCTGTAATATTTCACAATAATAATGCGTCATAAATATTTACCTCTGAAACTATGAAAATTTAAATACAAAATAATTTTTCATCCATTTATTGGCTAGTCTCGTGTTGAGTGAACATTTTCAGTACCGTAATAATTATTTCAATATTAGAAAACTCTGAATGATTTTGATTAAAAAAAAGATATTCTGTTAAACATTGCGAATTCTACTCTTTAAATACTGAATGAATATTGGTGAATATCAAGATTTAGATAGATCTGGGTATGGTCTTAATTTATCTTCAATAACAGTTTTCCACTAAATCCATATTTTAAAAGTTGTAGAGTTTCGAAGTCACACTCAGAATAGCAGATTTCTTAATTGTGGAATTGCACTCAACACTAACTGATTTTCAATCTCTTTACTCTGTTTTATTTTACACTACCTCCCCCAAAACATACCTTTAGCACAGATTCAACACATAGAATTGCCTGGCGTTTGCTCAGGGCACTGCTGACGTCAGCGCTGGCTCAAATAGTTTCATAGTCGGTGGCTTCGTTTCCATGCAAATTTTATAGATTTTTATTTTCATTTCGAAAGATTTTCGCATCCTGTGGTTAACAAGATATCGACCGAATGGCCAGATACGTCGTACAGGGGCCATCCTGTGTGGCTTCTTCTTGGGTTAAAAAAATTCATATGCCTGCCTGCAAAGGGACGCCTCAAAATAATAATGCTTTTGCGGTATGTGAGGGATCTGGCAACGGAGTCAAATTTACATATTGTTATTTAATTTTTTTTATTTTGCCGTCCCGTGGCCGAGTGGTTAGCGCTCTTGGCTACTGATCTAATGGACCTGGGTTCGAGCCCCGGGTCGAATGTCGTTTTTCTGCTGAGGTCCTACCTCCTAACAGACCTTCTACTATGGCATATAAACTGATAGGCTCTTGTCAGACTTCTGTCGCAAGCGGCTGCTTAAGAAGGTATCATTTACTATTTTTATGTTCACAGTTAGGGAACAGAAAATGGCAACAATGGATTGGTAGCGATTACCGAGTCCCATAGGAATAAACTACCCCTCAAGTAACTGCTTTCCACAGAAATGTGACTGGAATCTGCCAGTTAATACGCCATAGAGAAGCCCCCCCCCCTACCCCGATAGGGGACCACCTTGTCGTGGTGGAGGCCTTTGGGCCCAGCAACCGGTCGAAGGCTTTGCTGACCGGATTGGGTCCCCGGTTGGACAGAGCCAAGACCAACCGAGGTCGAAGACATCGCTGACCAGTTTGGCGGGCCGGTTGGACGGTGTCAAGACCTCAATCAGGTTCTCCGTGGAGCAAGTTCAAGGGAATGGCTGAAAGGATTTGGTCACCTAGTAGGCACGAGCCCTTTCAAAGTCTGGGCCTCACTAAGAGTCTCCACCCCGGGTGCCGAGCGAACTTGGATTTACATATCCTTATTCATGGCTAACCGTGGAACAGATTAAATTTCAGGTTTCTTCCGGTGGTTAGCTTTCCTTTTATAGGACTGTTGCCATGTGAGGTTGGAGATGAGATGCATCTATATCGTGTATTCTTGCCCCTGACTCTAGATAGTCACGGCTTTACGTTAACTTGGTAGTGTCGTGAGACGGAACCGGGGATTGCCGTGGTTGCTGAACATCTGGCAACAAATAGTACGCCATAGAGAAGGTCTGAGGAAATCGAGACCTCTGCAGAAAGAAAAACAAAAATATCTACGCCTTACCCGGCGCTCGAACCCAGGTCCCTTTGATCAGCAACGAGGCATATTATCCAGTATCGGAAACATTTTTGCTCTAGCAAGCCCTGTTTTTTAATTTTGGCATAAAATTCACACGACAAGAAACACTTTGTAAATTTTAGAAGCACTTACCACGATTCCCCGATGAGTTATGTCGGCCAAAGACATTTTATTTTAGATATCATTTACCATTTTCCTGTTCTGAATAGTAGAGCATCATACATGTCTAATATTCTGAACCTTCCGTTTACGTTTGCTAAGCCACGATCCGTTGCCCCCATCACCCTCCTCCTTGGTACGACCTTGCCAGAATACGTTGAAGAGCTCCTGAGATATGTTGAACAAGAGACTTAAAAAACCTGAAGAGAAATATTCATCAGTTTAGTGTTTGGCTTCATCACTAAACCCCAGGCGTGAATCTGGGGTTGGGAGGAATATGCCTTTCCCTTTGAGAATGCTCAAATGGGGGCGAAAAATTATTAAGCATATGCAGACTCGGTGATAGAAAAAAACGAGAGGAGATTGATACTTTTTTGTTTCGGATACTTTTTTGAGCGACTGTACTTTTAATTTTTTTCTTGATAGCCCCTGCTATTACCAATCACATCAACAATCCTAATAAAAACATTTTTTTTTACCAAAACAAGGCATCATCATCATAATAATTCATATATTCAGATCATTCTAGTCCTCAGTGGTTCCTCTTACAGTGAATTTTGAATACCGTAATCGATAATCAAAGTAAGGAAAAAGGGGCACAAAATGCACACTTGTGGAATACAGTAGAAATGCAAAACCTATCACTTAAGCTTTACCAAGTCTCACATACGACTCACTATTGTAATGCAGAACGATGATTATGTAAATACTCTATGTTATATTAACATTACTATTTTTTTTTTATCTAATATTGCTTTTTAGATGTACTTTAACGATCAGCAGATCAAAAGTTTTTACTATCTCATTATCGTACTGACTCTCTCATTTAAAATTTATCCAATCCACATTCTTTGGGATATTAGCTAAAAATTATTTTCACTCTCATTTTTCAGAAATTGTCCGTTATAAAGAATGGACGGTTTGACCAGACGACTTTTATGCAGTGTTCTGACATATATGTACTTAACTATTTGCATGTTAGCTGATCAACGTATGTAGTAAAAGGTCGAACATGTTCCGAACATCGCTGACAGAGAAATCTCATAAAAAAAATAAATAAATACCCCCTCAAGCAGCTGCTTGCCACAGAGGTCTGACAGCAGCCTCTTAACTGGATATAAATTGGGGCTAAATATCAATGAGGAAGCAGAAAGGTGAACGAAATACTGCGAAGAGTGTGCAATGCCTTTAACATGCATAAGCTAGGGTTGGGTTTTTACCTCTGAACGGCACTTTTTTTGCACACCATGCGCTAAATGGCCAGGTCACAAAGACCCCAAAGGTTCAGAGAAGGTTCGGGAAGGAGACCCACTGAATAGCTATTGGGAAACAGATGGTAGCCTCCCGCCAAGGCTACCCAGCGTGTTCTTTAACGTGCACAGGGTATGGATCTCCTACACAGGGGTTACGGCTTAATGTCCCATTTGAGAGACAGCGGCTTTTCAAGCCCATCGGTGTCCCCTACTGACCGTGGGCAGGGCGGGGAGTTTTGCGGTGATAAATCTCAACGCTACCCAGCTGGGACTCGAACCTGGGTTGGGTTGTTTTACCTATGAGCGGCACTTTTTTGCACACCATGGGCTAAATGGCCAGGTCACATGGACCCCGAAGCCTCAGAGAAGGTTGGGGGAGGTGACCCATTGGAACAGCTGTTGGGAGACAGATGGTAGCCTCCCGTCGAGGCCATCCAGCGTGTTCTTTAACGTGCACAGGGTATGGCTCTCCCGCACACGGAGCCACGGCTTAACGTTCCATCCGACGGACGGCGGCCTTTCCAAGCCCATCGGTGTCCTCTACTGACCGTGGGCAGGGCGGGGAGTTTTGCGGAGATAAATCTCAACGCTGATCCAGCTGGGACTCGAACCTGGGAACTACAAATTACGACCCTGGTGCGCTACCGACTGAGGCACCCCAGCCCCCATCCATAAGGCAACGTTTGTAAACAGCTTAAGGAATTTGAAAGGTGTTGGATGGTTGGTTTCTTAGAGACTGGTGGATCAACCCAATAAATCACACCTGAAGTGGTTTATGATGACCGAACGATTTCATGCTTCAGGAACCATGGATACAAGATGGCGCCCGGATAAGGCTTTAGTGCTTCAAAAGAAGTCCGAACAGGAAGCGGGGAAATGGATAGCGACAAGAGACAGGGCTCTGACAAGCCACCACATTTTCAAGAGCATACCATCTTTCTCTGTTCATCTGTCAGAGAGCATGATTAGAAGACTACGAAAAACTGGCCGTGCATTTGCAACGTTCCTTGCTTCGTCTATATGTCATATCATATTATTATCATCTATAATTTTCCTGGGGGAGAGCTGCTGCTTATATCTAGTTGCTTTTAATGACCAATCACTTCTCTGTTTTGGATCCAGAGACAAACATATGCTTGCCTCAAGATATGCTGGGACAGAAGCATACAACCAACATCAGGGAATAGTATAATGGGCCAAATTCTGGAGTAATGATATGAGAAACTATCAGTTACAAGAGCCTTTCCTGTCTGGCCATTATTGATGACAAGACTTTATGTTGAAACCATTCCGAGTCCAACGCTTCTGTTCATTCTGCCCTCTACCCTAAATACTACTAATTAGCATCACATTATCCACCTACAGATGTTTTCCTGTGCTTGCCTCAAGATATGCTGGGACAGAAGCATACAACCAACATCAGGGAATAGTATAATGGGCCAAATTCTGGAGTAATGGTATGAGAAACTATCAGTTACAAGAGCCTTTCCTGTCTGGCCATTATTGATGACAAGACTTTATGTTGAAACCATTCCGAGTCCAACGCTTCTGTTCATTCTGCCCTCTACCCTAAATACTACTAATTAGCATCACATTATCCACCTACAGATGTTTTCCTTTTCCCCACAGTGGTTATACGACACAAGCATGCCTTCTTGCCCTACACATTTTACAGTTCTATCGCCCATCCAACACTTTTGGTATATGAGTTGTTCACCGATCATTGTTATCCATCTCACAGCTGTGATTAAGCATTTTCGTAAGTGATTAATGCTGATTTGATAGCATTTAACCATTTCTTGTCTACATTGCTATGTCATTCCACTAGTTCTGAACTGAAAATGAACATTTCTTGTTTAATTTCAGTTCAAAACTAGTTCTAGTAGTAGTCATTAATTTTTCAAAAATTTGGTAACTAGTTGTGTATTAGAGTCCGTTTTTTAGTGTTGTTAAAAATATCTGTATGAATTCATCACTTAAACAAATCGTTTCTTTTTTCAGGCTACTGGAAAACATCAAAAAAGGAACACTGTCCAGTCTGGAAAGCTCATGAATATCATGATGAATTTCATCAACATTTTCCTGAACATTAATGGATTAAGCACTCACAAATAGAGCTACACACAAGACAGAAATCTTTCGAATCACTCTCTCTCCCATTACAGACAATATATATTTTTTTATCATTAACAATGGCAATCATTCGACCCCTGAAAGATCTTGCAGCAGTCAAAGTTGCTACAGAGATATGCAATCATCCTGATATTAAGAAAGAACTATTCAGTGTTCCTTGTTCAATTTCTGAAAACGCCAAATGGGAAATCTTTTCTATTTCGAATCCAGAAAATGAGTGGAATGAGAGATTACAGGAAATGGCATCAGCTATAATGATCAACTCAAATTTCCCGAAAATTTTTCAAGAACAAACGTTGAATTTTTTAATGCCAGTTGCACGACGAATATTGATTTGGGCCAAATATCATATCTAGTACTTACTTAATGAATTTTTCAAGAAGTTCTCTTTACCTATCCAATGGATTAATCGATGATATAAAAGCAGCAGATATACTCGTAAAAGATGAAACATTACCAGTTGACATTCGTTTCAAAATAGCCTGCCATTATTGTTGCACAGAAGATATCTTTTCTTTATATTGCCAGATACCAGATAAAGAAAAAAGGAAATATATTAATTGTAAAAACCCATGGGAGGCAGATCAGTCTGCATTGGTCAAATTTTGGTCATATTTCATTGAGCGTGAAATAGATACTTTGAAAGGGGAACAGGATATCAATTGGTATGGACTGATTAAAGCTATTGATTCTGGCAGTAAAACTGCAGTACAATACTTTTGGGGAAAACTGAGTAATAGGAGTAAAAAGGATTTTGCTCCACTTGTTGCATTCAAAACTTTAGAAAGGATTAATGATTCACAATTTTGCATATCGCAAAGGTATTTTGTCGATATCTTATTTTTTCTCTTTTGTGAAATGGAAGAGGATCAGCAGGTTGAATCTTTGAGAAAACATATTGAAAACGTAGATAGTATTTGTATATTAGATCAATGCTTGAAATGGCCCTACCAAGACCTGTTCATGAAAATAGTAAATCTAATTTGGGATATTCTACCAGAAGACCAATTTTATGATATTTTGCTGACGATTTCTGATATAATTGTATCAGACCAAAATGATTTTATACGAGGTGAAGCAAAATGTTACGATTATAGAACACTCCTAACAGATTTTTGGTGTGAAAGCCCTGATCACTTTAAACGATTCATCTTTAAATACGATACTGACTATAAAGGGCCTCAGTTCCTAATCCCAAATTCTGGCGCAGAACTCTTACTTAGCCTCTTTCTTCTCAATGACTTAACCGCTATAGACAAGAAAAATATCGATCTAATTCTATCCGCTGCAACAGAAGAAGAAAAACTGCATATTGTTCACTCTTACGCAGGAAGTGAAATTTGCACTCAACTAGCAAGTACAGCTAAGTGGGAAATATTAGACGAATTTTTAATGAAGTGTTTTCCATCTGAAGAGTTCATTGAGATTTTCAAAAAAACTTGGAGCGTTTCCTCACCCGGAATGTGTCTTTGCATAAGTTTTGTACAAGCAGAAAAATGTGATTCAGCCGAGGAATTTTTAAAATGGAGTGCTTTATCTGAAGAGGAGATAATTGAGTTGAAACGAAATGTCCTTTTTTCTGAGTCAATGGAGGAATATCTCATAAAGTTACTTTTGAGAGGAAACAGAATAGAAGCTGCCGAAAATATCGTGAGGTGGTTCCTTTTATCAGAAGGAGATATCAGTAATTTCAAATGTCGGCTAATATTTTCTGAAAGGGCAATAGATAACTGCTCAAAATTGATAGCTCGTAACACTTTCAAATGCATAGAATGTATCGAAGAGTTTATTGGATGGAATAAGATGAATTCGGAGGATGAGATTAAAATGTTCAAAATGAATCTCGCTTACAGGAGAGGAGATTTGATTTGCAAAAGCCTTATTTGTAATAGAAGATGGGAACAATTAGAAATATTTTTAACGTGGTGTTTTAATTCCGAAGAAACGTTAATGGAGTTTAAGAAGATTGTTTCCTCTTATGAATTACGAGAAAGTCTCCATTTTAATTTAATCAAAAGCAATAAATGGCAAGAAGCAGAATATTTTTTGCTTGGTTAGGCTTTTCTGCATTTGAAATAAGAGAACTAAAAAAATAAACACTTTTTAGATACCAGCCAGCCAGGATTATGTTCGATGACTTAGTATTTTGTACGGAAGGAACCAAAATATGTCGTAAATATGGTGGTAAGTTGGTGGCAATTGAATTGTTTCTCAGATGGTATCTAACAGATAGAGAGGCATAGAAGAAGAATTCAACATGATTTTGAACAACGTCATCGGCATGTAATTGGCATGATGTCTGCAATAAGAGCATTTCGACTGGTGATAGAAGAACATTTGAAAGCTTTGAATAAAGAGCAGATTCTAAAGACGGGTATAAAGCGAAAATTTGAAATCTGCAATCAAAAAGAAATATTCCAAAATCTAAAATGAGATCAGTGGTGCTTCTCAAGATTTAAAAGTTAGTTTCGAGAAGTGATTCAGGAGATATTGAGGACATTTGTTGAAACAAAAAAAACTTCGAGGAACGAATTCGAATGATGTCACTAATGTTTCAATTTCTTTATAACACTCAAAGAACAACTTAGAAAGGTCTTTTTGATAATTTGTTTTCAGCTGAAAAGTGCACATTTTTATATGAAATTTTGAGGTATATTATTTAAATTTAAGCAACATGGGAAACATCGAAAAGCTTTTTTGAATATATAAAAGTATCGTCCACAAATTTAACTTTCTACTAAGTATTCAGACTAAAAAGCCCTCTAATCCGCACTTACAGAAAATTCAGAATGGTGTGATATTAGTACTAATATATTTTCAGCAACAGAAAGAATAAAAAAGCATAGTGCCAGAGAAAGATATCCAAAGTGCTGCGATGTTGTTTGTTTTTGAACATTTCAATAAAATATTTTGTTTACTTTGTAAAACTTATTGAGATTTCGTTTCATTTCTTTAAAAGAAAGCTATGTTTGCAGCAAGTAAACTCTCTTTAAAAAAAAGCTCAATGGAAACGAAGAAAGCTTGAACTTTTTATTCTGTGCTAAAATATGTACAAAGCAGTTAAAAAAAAACATAATTAAGGAACCCGTAATACATTCTCACCTACTAGAATGTTTTTGTTCCTACATTGAGTAAATAATTTTGGCAACTTTACTACTAAATAGCTGGAAATTTTGCATGTCTCATTCTTTTCCTTTCCTTCATCACTATCGAGCTCTTTCAATACCATATCTTTCTTCTTTAAAATAGGTTTTGTTTTTTTTTTGGGGGGGGGGGGTTGCTTTCCGTCACTCTGAAGAACTGTGTTCACTTTTGCATTATCACTTAATGATATCGCATCCAACTGATTATGAACCTATATGCTATTGTCATACAATAAAATCTATACAAAGAGACTCTAATCCTAAACTAACATTAAACAAGTACTTTCTGTGACAAATGGGAAAAATGCTTATCTGCAGCTTTGCAGAATGGTGGAAATATTGGGACATTTGTTGAAAAAAAAGCATTCCACGAACGAATTCGAATGATATCGGTAATGTTTCAATTTCTTTATCAAACTCGGAGAAGAACAATTTAAGAAAGATATTTTTAAACATTTTGTTCTCAGTTGAAAAGTGCACATTTAAATGTGAACCTTTGAGGTGTATTATTTAAACACCAAATTACATATTTTTTCTGATTGCTTTTGGCTTTGACGTTTGTCGGTTGGTCAGTTTGTGGATTTGGCAAAGATTGTTCGACCACGTCTTTCGAACGCGATGGAGAAACTTGATTTATGTGTCAAATGAAAGCTTTTGGCGGGGAGTTCTATAGATAATAAAAATATTGCCCCCTGTTCTTTCTTCCTCCCAGATAACGGGGAAATGTGAAAACTGTTCTTAAGCTATATCTCCAGAACGCGAAGGCTAAAAGTGACAAGCTACAAGTCGAATGAAAGCTTCTGACGGGAGGAATGTCATAGGCTACGAAACTTTGACCCCCTATAAAAAGGAGGAGAAAGGAAATGATTGTTCTCCTATATCTCCTGAATGCGAGTGTGGACAGTAACCAGCTATGTCTCCAATGAAAGTTTGTGATGCGGCGAGTGTCATGGACTGCACAAAATTGACCCCAGGCGCTTTCTTCCCCCTTAAAAAGTGGAAATTCGAAACAATTGTGTCGCTATATCTCCAGAACGCGAATGCCGAAATTAACAAGTATGCGTCAAGTGAAACCTTCTAACGCGCGGAAGTCCTAGCTATGAAAATTTGCACCCCCCCCCCCCCTTTGCTTTCGTCTCCCCTAAAACATGGGGACAATATGAAAATGATTGTTCCCCTATATCTCCTGAATGCGAGTGTAGAATGTAACGAACTATGTGTCGAATGAAAGCTTGTGATGCGGGGAGTGTCATAGGCTATAACAAAATTGACCCCTCGTCCGTTCTTCCTCCGTAAAAAACGGGAGACATGAAAGCAATTGTTAAACTATATCTCCAGAACGTGAAGGCCGAAAGCAACAACATCGTTGAATGAAAGCTTTTAACAAGGGAATATCCTAGGCGATGAAAAATTGATCCCTGATGCTTTCTTCCTCCCTAAAGAAAAGGAGGGAAAATGTGGAAATAATGATTCTCCTATATCTCCTGAACGCAAGTGACGAAAGTGAAAGGGCATGGGGTCAATTTTTTGCAGTCCATGACACTCCCCGCATCACAAACTTTCATTGGAGACATAGCTGGTTATTGTCCACACTCGCATTCAGGAGATATAGGAGAACAATCATTTTCTTTCACCTCCTTTTTTTAGGGGATCAAAGTTTCGTAGCCTATGACATTCCTCCTCGGGTCATAGCTTTCGAATGAAAGCTATGACCCGAGGAGTGTCGATTATAAAAATCCAACCCCCATTCTTTCTTCCTCCCTAAAAACGGGAAATATTAAAGTCGTTCTACTCTATCAGAATATCAGAACTTTCTTCGAATAATGACTTTCGTAAACTATTTAGAATTTTGCCCCTACTATTCCCTTCTGATAAAATGGGGGGTCGGATTTTCTCGGGATACGTCTTCAAAGTGTCGTATCTCAAATTAAAAGTTGTGTCATCTGCAACGTCGGTGAAAATGCAGACTCCAAAAAAGGAGTAAATGTGCTCGATGTTTACGAGTCATATCAAATGAAAATTTTTGAACGTGTTTTCAATGACAAGAAAAAAAATATATATATTAAAAAATTTAAAAATACATATCTTCCTAGAGCGCCCTAAAAAGTAGAAATTAAACCTAAAGCGGATGGTGTAATCGGTCACCGGGTTCGTATTTGCTTTCAAGATAGCGCGTTGATTTCCCAGTTTGACAAGATTGTGATGTCCTATCTTCCTTCAAAGTGAATACGAACTCATTAACTGATTGCATCTCGATATGCTTTAGGTTTATTTTATACTTTTTTGGGCCCTCTAGGAGAATAGGTAGTTTTTAAAATTTTTAATATGTATAGTTTTTAAAAGAGAATAACCCGTGGCAGAGTGGTTAGCGCGCTTGGCTGCTGATCTAAGGGACCTGGGTTCGAGCCCCGGATTAAGGCATGGATGTTCGTATTGTTTTTCTGCTGAGGGCCTGCCATCCTCTCAGATCTTCTACTGTGGCATATAAACTGACAGGCTCCTGTCAGACCTCTGTGGCAAGCAGCTGCTTGAGGGGGTATTTATTATTTTATTTTTTATTAATGGAAGGAATCAAACAACAGCGCGTTTATATTAAGTTTTGTTTCAAATTCGATAAAACCACTTCATAGTCTCACGAAATGCTTAAACAATGACGCTATGAACGCTATGACGCTATGAACCGAATTCAGACTTATGAGTGGTTCTTGCGTTTGAAACGTGGGTAAACATCGGTAGCACATTGAGAACGTTTTAGCTTGTCCTCAACAAAGTGAACACACGAGAATGTGGACAAAATATGTCAGGACATCCACGAGGACCGTCGACAAACAATTGATGACATCTATGGGATTGTTCGACTAATGTACGGACCGTAACGGAAGAACTCTACACGAGGGAGATTGCTGCGAAATTTGTGCCTCGACTCCGGACCAAATACAGCAATGGCTCACTGTGTGCAGGAAACTTCAGGAGTTAGTCAAAAGGGAACGAAACTTCCTTTTAAAGTAATAACTGGTGATGGTATTTGGCCCTATGAGTGTGATCGAGAAACCAAGCAGCAATCATTCCAATGAAAGAGTCCTCCTTCCCTGTGATCGAGAAACCAAGCAGCAATCATTCCAGTGAAAGAGTCCTCCTTCGCTGTGATCGAGAAACCAAGCAGCAATCATTCCAGTGAAAGAGTCCTCCTTCCCTGTGATCGAGAAACCAATCAGCAATCATTCCAGTGAAAGAGTCCTCCTTTCCTGTGATCGAGAAACCAAGCAGCAATCATTCCAGTGAAAGAGTCTTCCTTCCCTGTGATCGAGAAACCAAGTAGCAATCATTCCAGTGAAAGAGTCCTCCTTCCCTGTGATCGAGAAACCAAGCAGCAATCATTCCAGTGAAAGAGTCCTCCTTCCCTGTAATCGAGAAACCAAGCAGCAATCATTCCAGTGAGAGAGTCCTCCTTCCCTGTGATCGAGAAACCAAGTAGCAATCATCCCAGTGATAGAGTCCTCCTTCCCTGTGATCGAGAAACCAAGCAGCAATCATTCCAGTGAAAGAGTCCTCCTTCCCTGTGATCGAGAAACCAAGCAGCAATCATTCCAGTGAAAGAGTCTTCCTTCCCTGCGACCAATGAAAGCCAGGCAGGTGATGAGCAATATGAAGTGCATTCTGATTTGTTTCTTCGATGTGAAAGGAATCGTGGACAAGAAGTTTGTTCCTAGACGCCACACTGTGAATCAAAAGATTTGAGGGATAGTGGAAGGAAAAATATCCAGGAAAACGATGCGCTTGGGACGAGTGGGACATTTAGCAGCTTTTGGCCAAAACTAACATGGTGGTGGACCCCCAGTCTCCTGACTTCCGAAAAATATTGGAAATCAGGGAGACTTCCGAAAAATATTGGAAATCAGGGAGACTTCCGAAATCTATGAAATTGAAACTCGAAACCGAAAATAATGAAGCCCCCCCCCCTTCTTTTCCTAACATTATGGTGGTACCCTAGTTCCACTGCGACTGCTTCCTGTTCCCCAAGATGTTCCACCTTAAGGATCGATCATTTGACTGCGTCACTTAGTGATTCAGGCCATCAGGCAGAATCGAAGGAGGTGATGAATAACATTTCAAAACAGGAGTTCGAGAGCATTTTTCAGCAGTGTGAGAAGGACTGGGCTCTCTGTATTAGCTCCCAAGTAGACTTTGAAGGGCATAACAGTAATTGAAACTTAAGGTAAACCTGCATTTTTTTATCAGTACAGTCGCTCAAAAAAGTATCCGAACACTATGGTCGATTTAAGAATTAAAAAAACTATCTGGCAACAATTTTTTTTCTGGCAACCTTCGTGTCACGTGACACGAAGGCTGCCAGATCATTAATTTCTAAAAAAAAATTGTTGCCAGATATTTTTTCTGAATTCTGTAATCAACCATAGCGTTCGGATACTTTTTTGAGCGACTGTAGGTGGTCATATTATTTTGATACTAGATCGTGTGGGTTCATTCACGGAAATATTGAGCGTGTGCAGTTACCGTTCACAGCAAACTGGAGCGTGTGCAGTTACCGTTCACAGCAAACTGGAGCGTGTACAGTTGCTGTACACGCTCCAAATATTTTTCCTGAATTCTGTAATCACGTGATACGAAGGTTGCCAGATCACTAATTTCTAAAAAAATCGTTGCCAGATAAAAAATAAATACCCCCTCAAGCAGCCGCTTGCCACAGAGGTCTGACAGGAGCCTGTCAGTTTATATGCCAGAGTAGAAGGTCTGAGAGGATGGCAGGACCTCAGCAGAAAAACGACACAAACAGCTATGCCTTACCCGGGGCTCGATCCCAGTTCCCGTAGATCAGTAGCCAAGCACGCTAACCACTCGGCCACGGGACGTCTTAGTTTTTTCTAATTCTGTAATCAACCATAATGTTCGGATACCTTTTTGAGCGACTGTACAATATGTTACCTTTAGGATTGCACCTTGAATATAGAAAGAAATACCATAGAGAAGAAACAAGGATACTGAATTAAACAGAAAAGGACCACAACCACTTTTCGCTTCGTTCTCCCTCGAAACTTTCATTTAAATAGTGTATTTGGATTTCAATTCAGTATCGGCAAGAATTGGGTTGTTTTACCTCTGAGCGGCACTTTTTTGCACACCGTGGGCTAAATGGCCAGGTCACATGGACCCCGAAAGCTCAGAGAAGGTTGGGGGAGGGGACCCACTGGAACAGCTGTTGGGAGACAGATGGTAGCCTCCCGTCAAGGCCATCCAGTGTGTTCTTTAACGTGCACAGGGTATGGCTCTCCCGTACACGGGGCCACGGCTTAATCATCCGACGGGCGGCGGCCTTTCCAAGCCCATCGGTGTCCCCTACTGACCGTGGGCAGGGCGGGGAATTTTGCAGAAATAAATCTCAACGCTGACCCAGCTGGGAGTCGAACCTGGGAACTACAGATTACGAGCCTGGCGCGCTACCGACTGAACACCCCCGCCCATCGGGCGAGGATCTGGTGGGGGAGTGGTAGGAGGAAGGATGCCATCACATCCCTTTGGAAATGCGCTAATAACTGGAATGGAGAAGGTTAAATTAAGCAAGAAAATGTTATACATCTATATAACATGTATTTTCCAAGACTTCTTTAGCTCACTAAAACGGAAAAAAAAATATAGCACAACGGCGTTCTGTCCCGATCTGGGTATCTCCATATGAGTCGGATCATTTGCCTTCCCCCAGCCCCCCCATTTCTTTGTAGATCTCGTTTGATATCAAGCATCTCCCCATTTGTTTTTTCTTTAGACCAAATCCTGGCTTAGTCAAAGTGCCCACCAAAACGATTTGTGATGTGCCCCCACTGGTACTCTTGGTACAAAATCAGGAACTTGTCTTCAATCGTTTAAGGGATGACATCTGTACATTTGGTAATCATTAAATACTGCTTTATTGTATATGTTACCGCTAAAGTGCAGAAATCAGTTATTCTACAGATTATCTAGTATTTGCAGATTAACTAGGGTGATCCGTTAACGTGCGGAAAATTGTTTCATTTCTCAAATTACCTAGGTAATCTGCAAATTACCTGGATAATCTGCACATTACCTACTAGGCACTCGTTAAAGTGAAAATAAGATCTTTGCTAGAACAACAGGAACGTTTCTGTACGCTTAAATTAACATAATGTTATTTATCTAGTGTCCGAGAGTAGAGTTGAAACCAGGGTCATCCCTCTGTCGACATGAATCAGTCGTCCTAATTATAAAAAACGCCCCCAAAATGAGCAGGCCAAGTGAGAACGAATCATTTTAGTGATTCGTTATCAAGAATGAATCACTTTACCGATTCGTTCTCACTTGGCATCCGCTCATCCGGGGCGTTTTTTATAATGCGGACGAGTGAATCACGTGACGCGAAGATTCATATTCAAGAGATTCACCACTATGAGAGAAACAAACTTTTGAACTTTAACGATACGGAAGCCGTTAATGTGCACATTACCTAGGTAAAATGCGGAAAACTCTTGATTCCGCACGTTAACGGAGCAAATCAGTTAATCTGCAGATTAGCTAGGTAATGTGCACATTAACGGCTTTCGAGCTTTAGCGGTAACATATATATATGGTAAATGCCACATTCAAGTTCATCTTTCAATATTTTTTCGATTCTTTGGTCGAAACTGAACTGCTGAGCTTAGTGGGTCTTTCCAAAAAGGATATGCTCCCACTTATATTTCCGGCTTTGGGTTGGGTTGTTTTATTTCTAAGCGGCACTTTTTTGCACACCATGAGCTAAATGGCCAGGTCACACCGACCCCGAAGGCTCAGAGAAGGATTGGGGAGAGGGGATCCACTGGAACAGCTATTATGAGACAGATGGTAGTCTCCCGTCAAGGCCATCAGAGTGTTCTTTAACGTGCACAGGGTATGGCTCTCCAGCACACGGGGCCACGGCTTAACGTCCCATCCGACGAACGACGACCTTTCCAAGCCCATTGGTGTCCCCTACTGACCGTGGTCAGGGCGGGAAATTTTGCGGAGATAAATCTCAACGCTGACCCAGCTGGAATTCGAACCTGGGAACTGCAGATTACGAGCCTTATATTTCCGGCATTGCCCTTGCTTAGCCAAGGCCATGAGAGCGATACTGTGACGTCACAGACGGAGGGGGAACAGACTAATGAAGTATCTCCGTTAAAGTCAATGCAGCAAACAAGCTTTTACACAACGCAGTTCATTCACCTGTTCTCCCTGGAGGGATGACGTCACAGTATCGCTGTCATGGCCTTGGCTTAGCTCGGTACTTCTCATACTTCCCAGTGTGTCTACCAAATGAATTTTCACCCCGTGAGAAAAGAGGACCTTCCTGTTAAGATTCCTCACTCACCTTTCCAGGTTGAGGCAAATTGTCCAGTCAGTTGGTTGGTTGTTTTACCTCCGAGCAGCACTTTTTTCACACCATGTGCTAAATGGTCAGGTCACATGGACCCCGAAGGCTCAGAGAAGGTTGAGGGAGGGGCTGTTTGGAGACAGATGGTAACCTCTCGTGAAGTCCATCCAGCGTGTTCTTTAACGTGCACAGGGTATGGCTCTCCCACACACGGGCCACGGCTTAACGTCCCATCCGACAGACGGCGGCCTTTCCAAACCCATCGGTGTCCCCTACTGACCGTGGGCAGGGAATTTTGCGGAGATAAATCTCAACGCTGACCCAGCTGAGGCTCAAATCTGGGAACTGCAGATTTCGAGCCTGGCACGCTACCGACTGAGCCACCCCCACCCCGTCAGCCCAAGCATGCCAGACAGGGGCTAACTGTCCGAACTTCGCAATTCTGTAAAAGAGATCCCTCAGATGGAAAGTTTGGTTATGATCTATTGTTCAGGAGAGCAGCATCCTGTGCACATTAAAGAACAAAGCAGCATGCCCTTGATGGAGGCTTGCATCCGTCACCTAACAGCTGTACAACTAACACCTTCCCGAGTATTACCTGGGCGCTTGTGACGTGGCCATTTAGCCGTTTATAAATAAAAGAGCTCGAAATATCAAATCTTTAGAATCAATTCGTGATTTAAAATATTTCATACAAATTTTATATTTTTCAAATTTAAGCATGCTGATGGTTAAGAATGAAAACTATTAGAAGATTCTGAAAATGCAGAATTCAATATTTCATTACTATTTATTCCAAATAGAAATTTGCATTTTTCTGCTAAGGTAAAATGTTGCGTTAAATAGAATGTTTATAATATTTGTATAAGCTTTTATACTTTCACCTTAAGAGACTTCTAATAGAGATTTTTAAAAATATCAGAAGTTTAAAAGTTCGAATATTAGTATTTTAGAAATATCGCCATACTCCAAAAAAAAAAGATTAAGAAACAAATTAATTTTTTTTTGTAAGAACAAGAAGTTAAACACACTTTTGAATTTTTCCTTCAAAATCAATAGTTTATTATCACTTAAATTGAACTAAAAACATTTTGTTATATTTGGCGACTAAGTGTGCCGATAGCTACTACGTGTTCAAGAATTACTTTGTGCGGAAAAAATGACTTGCTGCTCAGTGGGATTCGAAACCAGGCTACTCAGTTACATGCCAGGTGTTCCCACCACTGCGCTTTCAGCAGCTGCATGATTTATCCTCTAAATGTGACTTTTAAATGCTGAGATCCATGTCAACAGGTTTGGGTTGTTTTACCTCTGAGCGGCACTTTTTTGCACACCATGGGCTAAATAGCCAGGTCACATTGACCCCGAAGGCTCAGAGAAGGTTGGGAGAGGGGACCCATTGGAACGGCTGTTGAGAGACAGATGGTAGCCTCCCGTCTAGGCCATCCAGCGTGTTCTTTAACGTGCCCAGGGTATGGCTCTCCCGCACACGGGGCCACGGCTTAACGTCCCATCCGACGGACGGCGGCCTTTTCCAAGCCCATCGGTGTCCCCTACTGACTGTGGACAGGGAATTTTGAGGAGATAAATCTCAACGCTGAACCAGCTGGGACTCGAACCTGGGAACTACAGATTACGAGCCTGGCGCGCTACCGACTGAGCCACCCCGCCCCATGTCAACAGACAATCTGTTAGTTTACTATTAACGAATTTCTTTTTAATCAAAGAATCCAATCATACAAGTGGTCTGTTACTGGGTGAAATACTATGTGTATATTTTGGATGTTGTTAATCCCAGTATTTAAAGCTAAAAAAATACTTTTTATTATTTCAAAAGAAAAAATTATTTATTTCTTCTAGACAAATACAATATTTGAATATTTATAATTTTGGAAAATTTCAGTATGTCCATCTAATTATTTGCAACATGTGTAAAACCTGTTGCATTATATGGCGCTTGTTCATTAGGGGCGGCAAAATCAGGATTTCCTTGCTCTCTAGGGGCGGGGGTGGCTCAGTCGGTACCGCGCCAGGCTCGTAATCTGTAGTTCCCAGGTTCGAATCCCAGCTGGTTCAGCGTTGAGATTTATCTCCGCAAAATTCCCTGCCCACAGTCAGTAGGGGACACCGATGGGCTTGGAAAAGGCCGCCGTCCGTCGGATGGGACATTAAGCCGTGGCCCCGTGTGCGGGAGAGCCATACCCTGGGCACGTTAAAGAACATGCTGGATGGCCTAGACGGGAGGCTACCATCTGTCTCTCAACAGCCGTTCCAGTGGGTCCCCTCCCATAACCTTCTCTGAGCCTTCGGTGTCCTTGTGACCTGGCCATTTAGCCCATGGTGTGCAAAAAAGTGCTGCTCAGAGGTTACCCAACCCATTTTGCTTTTTTGTTTAAACGCTTTGCTGCAAACGTCGCATGATATATTCATCTCTGAGGAGTGGTGAACCACACAGGGTCCTGGTGCTGACCATATAAACCTACTGGACTGGACAGATATATGGCTCTGAGCTTGATTATGGATCCTGATTTTGCTGCACTGGTGGGCTTCTGTGGAGGGAAAATCTTCCGCTGTGTTTTCTGTTTGTTTGTGGGTTGTCAGCCCCAAGTGAATAGCACCTGAACTCTTTGCTTCTATTGGCATCGTCAAATTCTACATTGGAGGAAGTCTTCCAGTGATGTCTCCATACCCGTCATATACTCCTAACCGTTTTCTCTCCATAGGTAGTTGGAATTTGAGGACTCTGCACAGAGCTTTTTCTCTTGATGTCCTCACACAAGAATTCCACCATTATAATTTAGATATTCTCGGCTTGCAAGAGACCAGATGGACAGATAAAGATCAGATTCTTAAAAATAATCTTAAATTTCTCTTTTCAGGGAGGGACGACAATAAGCATCACCAAGGCGTGGGTCTGCTTCTGAGCAGACACGCTAGCGATGCTCTTCTAGGATATGAGTGCATTAATGAAAGGTTTCTTACAGCAAAATTTCAGACAAGCGTTAAAGTCTTGAATGTTATCTGCTGTTATGCCCCCACTGAGGATGCCGATGAGGATGAGAAGGATAGGTTTTATGAACAACTTCAGGATATTTTGAATTCTGTCAAGAAAGGAGATATTACCCTTGTTCTTGGTGACTTCAAAGCCAAAGTTGGTACTGACTCTGACCTTTGGGGAGGAGTAATAGGTCCTTTTGGTATTGGTAGCTGCAATGGCAATGGGCAACGTCTCCTACAGGTAAGTAAACTCAATGGATTCAGAATAACTAACACTTATTACAAACACCGCGACATACATAAGTACACATGGGTTTCACCTGATGGGCTGCATAAGAATATGATTGATTATATATTAATTAACAGCAAATGGGCTAGTTCTGTTAGGAATACCAGGGCATATAGGGGAGCTGAAATTGGATCTGATCATTACCTTGTTAAAAGTGTGTTGCAACTTAAACTTAAAAAGTGTTGTGCTAGGGTTGAAAAATTTATTTTTAATACTGAAGCTCTGAAAGATTCAGTTATAGCCAAAGCTTAAAACGATAGGTTACTTAGTCATTATGACAGTCATGGTATGCTTACTACTGAAGTTGAGGAAGAATGGGATCATTTTAAACAGGCTTTTTTGGACACTAACAGTACTCTTTTAAGAAAAAAGGAGCAGAAGAGACAGAATTATCTGAGTGATAAGGCACTTGAGCTTATTTCGGAAAGAAAGAACTGCAGGAATGTCTTTAATCAATACCCAACTAGTCCTAATAGAAAGCATTACAGAGAACTTAATAAACGTGTAAAAGATCAGTTAGCTGCTGATAAGAATCTTTGGCTTGATGGTTTGGCTGACAAAGCCGAGGAAGCAGTTAGACAGCACAACAGCAGAGAGTTGTACCAGATAGTTAATGTTTTGTGTGGTAGAAAACGGACAGGCATACAAGGATTGAAGGATAAACAAGGTAAGGTTATAGAAGGGGAGGATTCTGTCATGGCTAGGTGGGCTGAGCATTTCAGTGATGTTCTAAACAATGTAGTTAGTTCTACTCCCATTGTTTGCAATGATGATAGATGCATTGGTGGCTTTAATGTTGGCCCTATAACACAATCTGAAGTTATTGTGGCTGTTTCTAAACTTAAACTACATAAATCCCCAGGGGTAGATGAAATTACTACCGAAATGCTTAGAGTTGGGAATGTTTCGGTTACCATTTGGATGACTGAAATTCTGAATATCTTTTATGATAAAGGCATGGTTCCTAAGGATTTTACCAGAGCTATTGTTATCCCTATTTTCAAAAAAGGTGATCGCAGTTCTTGTGATAACTATAGGGGTATCAGCCTACTCTCTGTTCCAGGTAAAGTTCTTTCCATGATTGTGCTTAACAGAATTAAGAATCCGGTTGACAGTCAATTGCGTGATGAGCAATGTGGATTCAGTAGTGGTAGGGGATGTGTGGATCAGATATTTTCACTTAGGCAGATTCTTGAGAAATGTTTAGAGTTTCAGAAACCTTTGGTTTCTAGCTTTGTTGATTTCAAAAAGGCTTTCGACTCTGTTGATCGTCATAATTTGTGGTTGATTGTGAGATCATATGGTATACCAGACAAGCTAGTTAACATAATGAAAGCTCTCTATAATAACACTGAGTCCTGTGTGAGAGTTGGTAGGCTTGTAGCAATTGGTTTAGCATTACTTCTGATGTCCGACAAGGGTGCATTTTGTCTCCTTTTCTCTTTAGCTTGGTTATTGATTATGTTATGCGAAATTCACTTCAAGGGAAAGATTTTGGCCTTAAATGGGCTGGAGATACGAAAATTTCTGATTTAGATTATGCTGATGATTTAGCCCTTTTGGCAAATGATGTTGATGAGATGAACTCTTTCATTCGAGCTGTTGATGAAACTGGTAGTAGAGTAGGTTTGGTTATAAACAGAGAGAAAACTAAAGTGATGAAAATTGGTCAGGCAGGCTGTGATTCAGTTAATCTGAATGGTTGCAGTTTTGAGCAGGTGTCACAGTTTAATTATCTTGGGAGCTATGTAACAGATACTGGTGATGTGCGGCATGAGATTAACAGACGAATAAGGATTGCTGCCGGGACTTTTGAGAATCTATGGAGAGTGTGGAGAAATAGGCGTATACACCTAAAGACTAAAATTAGACTGTATAATAGTTTGGTTCTTTCTAGGGTTAGTTATGGTAGTGAGCCACCCCCGCCCCACTACAAATGTGTGGCCGCTCTCCTGTATGCATTTTTATGTGTGCATAAAGACTGCTCTTTTGTGTGAACGTTTTACTGCAAATATCCCAACTGTGTGATCGTACTGTATGAATTAATATGTGTGACATTAGGTTCTTTTTCACTCTAAACGTTTCATTTCAAATATGTGGGCGTTCTCCTGTGTGTATCGACATGTGTTTCTTTAGATTACATTTTCTTGTAAACGTTTTACTGCAAATATCGCTTTTGTTTTGGCATTCTTCTGTTTGTATAACTGCGTGTGGCATTAGATTCGTATTTTCTGTTAACTTCTGATTCAAAATATTGAAACTCTGTGTGCATTCATTTGTGTATTAGCATGAGTCTGTTTAGATTGTTTTTCGCAGTAAACTTTGCACTGCAAATATCGCAATTGAATGGTCACTCTCCGGTGTGTATTAACATGTGTTTTTTCAGATATACTTTATCTCTTAACTTCTTATTGCAAATATTACAATTGTAGGGGTGTTCTCTTGCATGTATTATTATTTGGGGCGGTGGTGGCTCAGTCGGTAGCACGCCAGGCTCGTAATCTGTAGTTACCAGGTTCGAGTACCAGCTGGGTCAGCGTTGAGATTTATCTCCGCAAAACTCCCCGCTCTGCCCACGGTCAGTAGGGGACACCGATGGGCTTGGAAAGCCCGCCGTCCGTCGGATGGGACGTTAAGCCGTGGCCCCGTGTGCAGGAGAGCCATACCCTGTGCACGTTAAAGAACACGCTGGATGGCCTTGACGGGAGGCTACCATCTGTCTCCCAACAGCTGTTCCAGTGGGTCCCCTCCCCCAACCTTCTCTGAGCCTTCGGGGTCCATGTGACCTGGCCATTTAGCCCATGGTGTGCAAAAAAGTGCCGCTCAGAGGTAAAACAACCCAACAGACAGGAAATAAGAGTCCATACGGTTCTTACAAACTGTACACGAGATTTTGGAAGAACCCATTTATCATGTGAATAGGGGGACTGGACGTACATAATTAGTGAAAGAAACGTTTAGGAATTCACAAATTTTAAAATGTTGCTTACTAAAAGAAATTAACTCTCAAGCAGCTGTTTGCCACAGAAGTTTGGTTTGTTTTACCTCTGAGCGATACTTTTTGCCACACAATGAGCTAAACGGTTCTGTCACTGAGACCCGCTAATGGCTCAGAAAGAGATCCTCTGGACAGCTATTAACGAATAGATATTAGCCTCTGATCCTCCCATCAAGGCCATCCAGCGTGTCCTTTAGTGTGCACAGTACATATCCTGTATATAGGGGCGGAGGTGGCTCAGTCGGTAGCGCGCCAGGCTCGTAATATGTAGTTCCCAGTTCGAGTCATAGCTGGGTCAGGGTTGAGATTTATCTCCGCAAAATTCCCCGCCCTGGCCACGGTCAGTAGGGGACACCGATGGGCTTGGAAAGGCCGCCGTCCGTCGGATGGGACGTTAAGCCGTGGCCCCGTGTGCGGGAGAGCCATACCCTGTGCACGTTAAAGAACACGCTGGATGGCCTTGACGGGAGGCTACCATCTGTCTCCCAACAGCTGTTCCAGTGGGTCCCCTCCCCCAACCTTCTCTGAGACTTCGGGGTCCATGTGACCTGGCCATTTAGCCCATGGTGTGCAAAAAAGTGCCGCTCAGAGGTAAAACAACCCAACCCAACCCTCTCAGCGGCCCTGTCTTTGTCTCTGCACAGTTCATATTGACATTTAGAGTTCTCTGCATCCCACTGCAGTTAACAATGTTAGTTGTGCTATCTCTGTCTCTCCGGTGTTAATAATGTTGTTTAAGTGTTTTCTCTGTCTCACTGCACATAATGATGTTGTTGGTTAAGTGTCCTCTGTGTCTAACCACAGTTAATAATGTTGCTAAAGTGTTCTCTGCGTCCCACTGCAGTTAATAACGTTCGTTAAGTGTTATCTGTATCTTTCCACAGTTAATAAAGTTTGCTAATTGTTCTCCTAGTCTTACTATAGTTAATAATATTGGTTAAGCTCTCTCTGTGTCTCTCAATACAATATTGGTTAAGATTTCTCTGCGTCTCATCGCACTTAATAATGTTTCTTAAGTGTTCTCTGCGTCTCATCGCACTTAATAATGTTTCTTAAGTGTTCTCTGCGTCTCATCGCACTTAATAATGTTTCTTAAGTGTTCTCTGCGTCTCATCGCACTTAATAATGTTTCTTAAGTGTTCTCTGCGTCTCATCGCACTTAATAATGTTTCTTAAGTGTTCTCTGCGTCTCATCGCACTTAATAATGTTTCTTAAGTGTTCTCTGCGTCTCATCGCACTTAATAATGTTTCTTAGTGTTCTCTGCGTCTCATCGCACTTAATAATAACAGTTAGGTGTTCTGTGCGTATCTCTAAAGTTAAAAAAGTGTTGGTTAAGTGTTCACCACAGTTAGGAATGTTAGCTACACATATTCTGCCTCTCATTGTAGTTAGGAATATTAATTACATATTGTTTATGTTTCAGTAAAGTTAAGAATGTTATTTTTTAAATTTTTCTATTATAATTTATTCCATGCAGAGAATTACAATAAAGGCAAGGTACAGGTAATTTTAGATATTAATTAAAATGTTCAAGTGGCTCGATCGGGCGATAAATTTTTCCCTGTTTTCTTTGTTTTTGAGATAATTCCGATTTATCTCACTTTCGTTCCAGATTGTTATCGAGGAAAACGGACTATTTTCGTGAAAAAAAAAATGGTGATCAACCGTAGCTCTGCGATAAGTATCGTTATTTGTATTAGAATGCTCTGACCGAAATACTTTATGCAAAGAAAACATAATAATTTTCGTAACTCATCGATTACTTTTTTTTTATTCAAACGTTTTCATTCGCAAGGAGGATCGGATGCTTTAGAAATTAACTAGGTAAACAATTTAGAAGAACGCTTTCTTATGCTTATTTCTTATTCAACATCTGATGTTGTTTGTTATTCAACAGAGGACACGAATCACAGAGTTATTTTGTAACAATTGGGTGTTATTTGACGTAATAGGAAGAAATTAAAAGTTCAAACATCCTTTGTCATGCTGAGATTTCCGGTGTTTGATATTATATTAAGGCTGATTTTTAATTTGGTATTATATTAACGTCCTGAGGTCCTGGGAAAAGTGTAAATATCGGGCTGCGTCCTTTCAGGTAAGATTAGGTTTTTATCATTAGGTTAGTTATTCAAATCATTGAAAAATAATAAGAATTGTGTTCGATAAGATCCATTAGCAAAAACCATGTTTCTCCACTATTCGCGGAAATCCTAACTTTAGATTCCACACGTTACATAAATATTTCAAATTTAGTTTTATCAGCTTCCTCTTGGAACACATTGAAAAGGCAACTGAAATTAAAATCTAATTTTGTCCTTTGAAAGATAAAATGGTTGTTTTCAACCGCTTTGGAATCACCGCCCTCTTCTATCCAGTTTTGTCATTTGAAATAAATTCAACCTTCACTTTCCATATCGACTTTGCATTGTAAAATAGCATTTGTTGAGTTCTTTACCTCCCCACTTACTGTAATTAAAGGATTTTTATTCTCTTATGATATTTAACTTTTTTATTCATAAAGCCAATGATTGAGTCCAAAATAATATAATTAGGATTCTGTTTCCGATAATTTCCTATTAGCATGAACCTTATTATTTCTGCTGCATTTGTCCAGATCTTAACTATCAAATCCATACATTACGTAAATAATATAATATCTAATAATATAACACAAAATAATATCTGATGATTTAAATTCTCTGAAAATCTTTAGACTAAGGAGTTTGTACCGAACTAGCAAATTGTATAATCATAAAAAGTGCATAGAAATCAGGTCAAAAAAAGCAACTAGACCTGATTTTTAAGCAGGGTCTGATCGCAGGGATGCCCCTCCCCGCAAATGCCAATAACGGTAATACAAGCAAAAATTAAACTCATTTATATTTTAAGCACTTTTCAAGAAATTTTGTAAAGACTTGTAAAACGTAGGGGAAAATGCTATATTGCATAGAAAATCTGGGACCTTCCTCACCCCCCCCCCCCCCCCCACAACACACACACACTGAGACTCTTTTCTAGATCCAGACCCGACTATAAGAAATCTGTAAAATTATCTTTTGTATCATTCGACCAGCGCAATGCACTTTGGTACTAAAGCCTGTTCTCTTAGGGGGGCGGTGGTGGCTCAGGCGGTAGCGCGCCAGGCTCGTAATCTGTATTTCCCAGGTTCGAGTCCCAGCTGGGTCAGCGCTGAGATTTATCTCCGCAAAATTCCCCGCTTTGCCCACGGTCAGTAGGGGACACCGATGGGCTTGGAAAGGCCGCCGTCCGTCGGATGAGACGTTAAGCCGTGGCCCCGTGTGCGGGAGAGTCATACCCTTTGTACGTTAAAGAACACGCTGGATGGCCTTGACGGGAGGCTACCATCTGTCTCCCAACAGCTGTTCCAGTGGGTCCCCTCCCCAACATTCTCTGAGCCTTCGGGGTCCATGTGACCTGGCCATTTAGCCCATGGTGTGCAAAAAAGTGCCGCTCAGAGGTAAAACAACCCAACCCTGTTCTCTTAGGTAGTGGTTATCAATGGAAGTATTTTAGAAATGTGGGGGAAATTTTTCAATTTTGAATTTTTCAAAGAATTTTTTAATTTTTCAGAAGAAATGGATTAATTGGCAATTCCGCGCTTCGTTTCGAAATAAAACCCGTAGAAATTCATGAGTAAAGGAGACGTTAAAAATAAACTCTTTAAAAATTAAATGGAGTGAACTTCAAAAATTTCGTAACAGTCGGCAAATATGTTTTTTTTTATTCTAAACGAAAGTTATTTAGTTATGAATGAAACATATTGAGTCGTTTTTCAAAAAATCACTGATATATTAACTTTTGTGCATATACTATATAAGAAAAATTAATGAATTTTTTCAGATGTCATTAATATTTCTTTTTTTACTACTTTTAATATACTTTGATATCAACATCCTCACTTTCCTACTCATTAGGTTAGGTGAAAATACCATCATAAATTAAATCGGATCCTTTCCACGGATTTGCATTAGAATGAATTTTATTTCTGCTCTATTGGTGTAGATCCTGACTTAATCACTACAGATTCATACATTAGAGAAAATATACGCTGATATTATTAAATATTTTGCATCTGCTATAAA
Source organism: Ryuthela nishihirai (assembly GCA_038380435.1). Taxonomy (NCBI): domain Eukaryota; kingdom Metazoa; phylum Arthropoda; class Arachnida; order Araneae; family Heptathelidae; genus Ryuthela; species Ryuthela nishihirai. The sequence goes on from JAWZYU010000026.1 coordinate 57,642,523, forward strand.
AGAATCTTTGGATCTGTGGTCAGTGCTCCATGGTTTGTGGAAAAGAAGACCATTCACACTGATTTGAGCACTGACCACATTTACAATCATATTCGGGATCTCGCGCAGATCTTTTTTAAAGCAATGGGAGATCATCCTTATGATACAATTAGATCCTTGATTCATTATGATCCCTTGGTTTTAAACTAACTCAAGCTTCCGAAGATTATGGGGTTTGACACCCGCATGTTCACCTTTTAGTTGTGCTTTTTAGGCGAATTTGTTTTGCCTTTGTGGTCCCTTTGGGGATTATCTGTTTTAACATTTGTTATTACCAATCAGGCACTATATCAGACTTCGCCTATATCAAACTTACATCTTATATATATATATATTCTGTTTTAAGTTACTATAAAGATAAAATTCCATACAGTGGATTATTGTTACTGTAAAGATAATATTTCACATAATTGACTTTCGTGACTGTCTAGATATGAGTGAGACTTCAAAGAGTGACCTGCTGTGATTGTAAAAAAAGATTTCTTATAGTGCAGTGCTTTCCACATTTTCGCTCTGTGACACACTTCCGATATAGTCCATTTACCGCGAAACACCTGCGCTAAAAAGTTGTTTCTGTTTCTTGTTTAATAACATATAACCCCAGAATTCCATTTATTTAATGACTGATGATAAATTAAAGATCATAATCAAATATATTTAAAATGTGAGAATAAAGATAACATTTCATGTAATAGAATTATTTACTTTTTTCAAATTATTAAATGTAATTCCTTTAAAACAAATTATTTGTTTAAGCAAAATATTTTCCCAGCTTTTCACTTAATATTTATACAAGGTTGCGATAATGCACTATTAAAGCAGTAGGGCAGTTTAAAGGTAAATAGCTGCATTGACACTATTTTAGAATATTGCCAAAATCCAGTTTTTGAGAGCAGAGTTTTCCAAATATGCAGATGTTTTCTATTTAAATCTCGATTTGAAACCACACTCCTTCACTATATAAAGAGTTATATAGTGAAGTGGAACATTTCACAACCGTAATACGTCATAAGAATTTGCTTCAAAAATAAATTAAAACTTAAATAATAAATATTGTTTCAAGCTATTTAATTAAATAAATATACATTTTAGAATTTTGCATAATGATTATTTTAACATCAGTTAATTATGAAGGATTTGTATAAAACAAGATACTTAGTTTATTGTTAAATATTCCAACTTCCATAGCTCTTTAAATCTCAATCTCATACCTCCTCAAGCAGCTGCTTGCCACAGAGGTCTGACAGGAGCCTTTCAGTTTATATGCCATAGTAGAAGGTCTGTGAGGATGACTCTTTAATACTGAATGAATATTTTTGAAAACAGAGATTTAAATAGATTTATAATGAACTTTACTTTTTCCATTAAATAATTGGAATCAATCCACAGTTTTCTGTTAAATGCATATTTCGATATTATAGAGCTTCTAAATTAGATTGCTGTATATATATTTCTGCATAGTAGGCTATCATACTTGAATCTTGATGCTAAATTGAAAGCAGGCGATGATATACATATACATAGTTCTAATAAAATGTATTTATCCTGTGTAAAAATAGCTAATGTATTGATTAATAAGAATGAAAAATTCATATATTTGGTATCTTTACTTTACCACAAATAAACTTTACTGATGGCAGTATCATCACTCTCCTATAAGCATTTGGAAAATGTTCCAAATCCATCAGAGATTAATTCGAATCTTTATTCTAATCTTTATTTTTTGGACCTGCAACTTATTCTCTGGTATTATTCCTTTGTTAGAATTTGCTTAAAATCAAGAATTCAAAATCGTCTTAAATTAATTTCTCTTGAAGTCATAATTTTCTAAAAATTGCTCAAATGCAAGTACTTCCGTTTCTAAATTTTAATGCCCCATCGTATAATAAATACGAATAGCTGAACAATCAGTTCTTATATTTTAGAATCCCTGAAATCTTAGTTTAAATTTTCTGAATTCATTTTTTTTCGAACTCTCAATTTCTGTAAGAATCATTTATGTAAAACCTGCAATGAAGCATATTTTGGTTTTAAATTAGAATGCCTATAAAATGGTGCCTATAATTGGTCTGTAAATGATAGCTAGGCATAAACTGGAAGGAGAGCTGTATACCAATCCCTAGTAATGATGCACAGAACCGGCCAAGTCGAGCACCTAATGTCCGACCCCGCCTTCTCGTGGTGCAGGCTGTGAGTACCTTTCAAAAGAGATATTCTCTTTTGGAAGGGAACGGAAGGGGAGGGCTGCCAGTTCAGTATGGCCTGCTGATCTGGTCATCTATGGCCACTTTTTTTTTTTTTTTTTTTCAAACCTACTGAGGAGTGCTCAATTTCACAGGGTCCTGGTGCTAATCATTTATACCCACTAGACTGGATTTGTTTATGGATTTGAGTTTGATTATGGATCCTGGACTTGCTGCACTGGTGGGCCTCTGTTGAGGGAGAATCTGCTGCTGTGTTTTCTGTTTGCTTCTGGGTTGCCAGCCCTAAGTGAACAGAGGCATAGGATACTTTATATCAGCTAGTGGATAATCCTAATCAGAGGCCATCGCAGGTACCTGAACCTTACTTAGCTAGTTGGGCATCGTCAAGCCTAAACTGGAGTAATGTGGCTCTTGAAAAAGTCCACTTGAAAAGGTGGTGCCTGAAGTTCCTACCAGCATCGGTGACTTCAGCCTTTAGCGGAGGAGGAACAGGTCTTTGCCCCATGCCTGCGATCAGGGGACTGTTTGATATTTTTGGCCCTACCTATCTCAATAAACCTAGTTTCTTTAAAAATCCTACTAATCATTTTCTATCTGCAGGAACGTGGAACGTGAGGACATTACATAGAGATTATTCTCTTGATGTCCTCACGCAGGAATTCCAGCGCTATAACCTAGATATTTTACGTTTGCAAGTGACCAGATGGACAGGTAAAGATGAGATACTTAAAAATAACTTTAAATTTCTCTTTACAGGGGGGGGGGATGGAAAGCATCACCAAGGCGTGGGTCTGCTGTTCAGCAGACGTGCTAGTGATGCTCTTCTAGGATATGAGTGCATTAATGAAATATTTCGTACAGCAAAATTTCAGACAAGCATTAAAGACTTGAATGTTATCTGCTGTTATGCCCCCACTGAGGATGCTGATGAGGAAAAGAAGGATAGGTTTTACGGACAACTTCAGGATATTTGAATTGTGTCACGAAATTAGATATTATCCTTGTTCTAGATGACTTCTGACTCTGACCTTTGGGGAGGGGTGATAGGCCCTTTTGGTATTGGTAGCTTCAATGGCAATGGGCAACGTCTCCTACAGATAAGTAAACTCAATGGTTTCAGAATAACTAACACATATTACAAACACCGCGACATCCATAAGTACACATGGGTTTCACCTGATGGGCTGCATAAGAATATGATTGATTATATATTAATTAACAGCAAATGGGCTAATTCTGTTAGGAATACCAGGGCACATAGGGGAACTGAAATTGGATCTGACCATTACCTTGTTAAAAGTGTTTTGCAACTTAAACTTAAAAAGTGTTGTGCTAAAGTTTAAAAATTTACCTTTAATACTGAAACTCTGAAAGACCCAGTTATAGCCAAAGCTTACCATGATAGGTTACTTAGTCATTATGACAGTCATGGTTTGCTTACTACTGAAGTTGAGGAAGAATGGGACCATTTTAAACAGGCTTTTTTTGGAAATTGACAGTGCTCTTTTAGGAAAAAAGGAGCAGAGAAGGGAGAATTATTTAAGTGATAAGGCACTTGAGCTTATTTCAGAATGAACGAACTGCAGGAATGTCCTTAATCAATACCCTACTAGTCCTAATAGAAAGCATTACAGAGAGCTTAATAAACGTGTAAAGGATCAGTTAGCTGCTGATAAGAATCTTTGGCTTGATGGCTTGGCTGACAAAGCTGAGGAAGCAGTTAGGCAGCAGAACAGCAGAGAGCTGTACCAGATAGTTAGTGTTTTATGTGGTAGAAAATGGACAGATATACAGCGATTGAAGGATAAACAAGGTAAGGTTATAGAAGGGGAGTATATATTCTGTCATGGCTAGGTGGGCTGAGCATTTCAGTGATGTTCTAAACAATGTGGTTAGTTCTACTCCCATTGTTTGTAAGTAGGATTTCTGAAAACTCGGGTTTTTAGGACTCGGCGAGTACGAGTCCCAAATTTTGAAAACTCGTCGAGTCCGAGTCGAATCCGGATCTAAATCTAAACTCAAATCAATAAGCGAAAACGTTTAATATTTTGGAGTTCAATAACAATTCTCATAGCTAAAGTCTTTGTAACAAAATAAAATTACTAAAATTTGTCAAAATTAGAATTATTTATTATATTGCAAGATTTTCAACTGAGATTTGTGGTCGTGCCAAGAAAGTATAAAGAAAATGTACTCAAATTTATTTATTAATCAATTCATTTATTTTCAAAAATTAAACTTTAAAACTAGATATAACTATTTGAACATTTATTTATTTCAATTTAATTGCTTTTTTACCTTCAGGTAGAAATATTTGAGAAATACTAACGAATTAAGAGACTTGTCAGCAAGTCTCGATCTGAATGTAGTACAGAAGCTGCCACTTATTGAAAATGTCTTTCATTAGAAGTTGAAGTTGGTTTTATGGAGGAAAGTGCGTTGTACAGGTCATCAAGATTACTTGTTCGTTTTCCAGTATTTCTGAAACGCAAAAATTCTTGTTTATGTTTGCTATATATCTCGGATTCTTTTGGAGTTGCAGGTTCAGCTGCGTTTTTCAAAATTAAATCAAGTTCTTCCTCCATTGTCAAATTTTTTTGATTTTCAACTATTATTAATTCTTGGTCTTGCGAAGCTTCCGTTGATTCATTATTATCTTCTTTTTGGTAAAGTCTTTTTAATAATTGTGTGGCTAAGTCTAAAGACTGTTTAGTAGGTACAAATTTTGGATCTTGAAGCGCTTTGAACAAATTCATTAAATCTATATTTACTCGCTCATCAATTCTCTTCTTTATATTTTCTAATAATTCACACGCTAGTTTATTTTACAGTTCGAAATTTTTCTTTTCATGTAGTCCAATGTAATGCCAGCTGAATGCAGAGTCGTATCGTTTCGGCTTGAAACTTCAATTGCCAATTTGGCAGGTTCAAGCGAATTCTGGAGATCTTTGAGCTCGTTAAAATCGATGTCATCAAGCATGTGTGAACAGTTGAGATCTACTAAAGCTTCCTCGATGAATTTTTGTAGTTTCACAAACATGATTATCATATAAGCAAGAAAACTCCAACGAGTTTGACAATCTAAAACTAACTCAAGATTGTGGCCCAGTTTAGCTCACTCGGCTGTTTTGTGAACTCGTGACTCGTCGAGTATTAGAGTCGAGTCGCGAATCCGAGTAACTACCCAAATACTCGACGAGTCCGAGTCGAGTCGCGAATCCGAGTAACTACCCAAATACTCGACGAGTCCGAGTCGAGTCGAATCGATTACAGAAACCTTATTTTTAAGGATGATAGAAACGTTGGTGGCTTTAATGTTGGCCCTGTAACACAATCTAAAGTTATTTTGGCTATTTCTAAACTTAAACTTCATAAATCCCCAGGGGTAGATGATATTACTACGGAAATGCTCATAGCTGGAAATGTTTCGGTTACCACTTGGATGACTGAAATTCTGAATATAGTTTATGATAAAGGCATGGTTCGTAAGGATTTTACCAGAGCTATTGTTATCCCTATTTTCAAAATAGATGATCGCAGTTCTTGTGATAACTATAGGGGTATTAGCCTACTCTCTGTTCCAGGTAAAGTTCTTTCCGTGATTGTGTTTAATAGAATTAATAATCTGGTTCACAGTCAATTGTGTGACGAGCAATGTGGATTCAGAAGTGGTAGGGGATGTGTGGATCAGATATTTTCAATTAGGCAGATTCTTGAGAAATGTTTAGAGTTTCATAAACCTTTGGTTGCTAGCTTTGTTGATTTCAAAAAGGCTTTCGACTCTGTTGATCGTCATAATTTGTGGTTGATTGTGAAATCATATAGTATACCAGACAAGCTAGTTAACATAATGAAAGCTCTCTATAATAACAATGAGTCGTGTTCGACTCATATGTTACTTCTGATGTTCGACAAGGGTGCATTTTGTCTCCTTTTCTCTTTAGCTTGGTTATTGATTATGTTATGCGAAATTCGCTTCAAGGGAAAGATTTTGGCCTCAAATGGACTGGAGATACGAAAATTTCTGATTTGGATTATGCTGATGATTTAGCCCTTTTGGCAAATGATGTTGATGAGATGAACTCTTTCATTCGAGCTGTTGATGAGACTGGTAGTAGAGTAGGTTTGGTTATAAACAGAGAGAAAACTAAAGTGATGAAAATTGGTCAGGCAGGTTGTGATTCAGTTAATCTGAATGGTTGCAGTCTTGAGCAGGTGTCACAGTTTAATTATCTTGGGAGCTACGTAACAGATACTGGTGATGTGCGGCATGAGATTAACAGACGAATAGGGATTGCTGCTGGGAGTTTTAAGAATCTATGGAGATTGTGGAGAAATAGGCGTATACACCTAAAGACTAAAATCAGACTGTATAATAGTTTGGTTCTTTCTAGGGTTAGTTATGGTAGTGAAACTTGGATGCTTTGTAAACAAGATAACAGGAAACTAGATGCTTTTGATTCTAGATGCTTACGCAGTATCTTGGGTATTAGGTGGTTTAACTTTGTAACTAATGATGGGGTTAGGCAAAGGAGTCTCCAACCTCCTTTAAGCAGCATATTATGCAGAGAGAGACTCCGCTGGTTTGGCCATGTTGCCCGTATGGATAATTATAGATTGGCGAATAGGGTTATGAACAGTGTGCCTAGAGGCCTCAGAAGGAGGGGGAGACCTAGTATGCGGTGGGCAGACAGTGTCAAATAGGACCTTGTTAGAATTGGTGTGCAGTGGCCGAATGCAGCACATGTTGCTCAGGACAGATATGCTTGGAGAATTAAACTGCACGGTCTGGTTGGACCTCCGTAGCCCATGGCTGCTTGAGGATGATGATGATGACTTTGAGGATGATAAAATTAAAGATCCCATAGTGATATATAGGAGAAGTTTGCATATTCTATATTAATAGTTTATACATATAATAAAGTGTATATAGCCTAAAGAGTTACTAAAGAAACAGTGTAACGCATTTCTAATTTTAACCTCTATGGCATAACAGCTAAAATCAGAACTGTGGGAATGTGAAGTTGTGAAATTATGTCTCTATAATCTTTTATTATTTTGTTTGTACATAGTTGTACACAGTTGAATTTTGTTGTTTTGGAAACAGTGGATGGTATTATATATTCTATGTAAAATATATTTATATTAAGTACAAATAGGTGATAATTAACAACTGAATGTTAGATAATGAAAATTTAAATGTTATATATCTTTTAAATTTTACCTTATCATAAATAAACTTTACTGATGGCAGTTAGTCACTCTCCTATGAGCATTAGGAGAGTGCTTCATATCCAACCAGATATTAATTCGTATCTTAATCTAAGGTTCTGTATTGTCATGAAGCTTCCTTCTGCTTTACTTCTCCAGATCCCGATTAGTTGATCCGTACATTAAAGAAAACACCTAACTATTAGATCATCACATACTATCATTTGCTGCTGAATCCTATTCTCGGGGATTATTTCTTTGTGAGATTACTGCTAGAAAAACCATCAGATGTTGACTAAAATCGACTTAGAGTAATTTGTCCGCCTTTGATTCTAGATGCTTGCGCAGTATCATGGGCATTAGGTAGATCAACTTTGTAAGCAATTCAGTAATACATGATCACAGGAAAACATCCTGTAGTCAAGAAATACTTGAAAAAAAGAGTTAGAAAAAAATTGGCTCTCCTGACTTGGGTTGGGTTGTTTTACCTCTGAGCGGCACTTTTTTGCACACCATGGGCTAAATGGCCAGGTCACATGGACCCCGAAGACTCAAAGAAGGTTGGGGGAGGAGATCCACTGGAACTGCTGTTGGGAGACAGATGGTCAAGGCCATCCAGCATGTTCTTTAACGTGCACAGGGTATTGCTCTCCCGCACACGGAGCCACGGCTTAACGTCCCATCCGACGGACGGCGGCCTTTCCAAGCCCATCGGTGTCCCCTACTGACCGTGGGCAGGGCGGGGAATTTTGCGGAGATAAATCTCAACGCTGACCCAGCTGGGACTCTAACCTGGGAACTACAGATTACGAGCCTGGCACGCTCCTGACTTGGATTCTAACCCAGGTCTCCCAGAAACATGCTGGGTGTATAGCGGTTATGATGTCTGGTATGCTTCTGGGTGACCTAGGTTCGAATCCCAGTCAGGACAGGTAATTTTTCTTCAGTTCTTTATGCAGTTTAATATAATTTTAATATTTTATAATATTTTATTCATTCTTTTTACTTTCTTTACACAAAATACACCCGAATACATTAGTCTAGCAGAGTGGACACAAATATTTCAATGGAAATTTGCAGAAATCCACAAAAGTTTATATACTCGCATGGGGAATTTATTAAAACTCAATATCTGATTAATCATTCTTGGCAACAAAAAGTCTAAACGTTTTAAGCATTTTTAAAATAATCGAAGAACAAAATTTTTTCAACAAATGGAAAGAAATAAGTTTGATGAATGATCAAAAATATGTGAAATTTTGTTAAATACAGATTAGTGTAGAATTAAAATATGTGCTGCATGTTAAATCGTTTTGGGTTTTAATTATTTAACAAGTTATTTGAAAGGAGTTTTTTGCTTGTTCTTTGAATACAATCCTGAGAATCCCTTGAACTTTACATTTCAAGTTTCTATTTTCAGCACTGACAGAAGTAAAATTTTAAAATTTGTGTTAAATAAAACTAAATTTTTTAGTGATTGCAATAAACATCTCTTGCAAAAATGAGCGAATTTCCATGTTATGTGAATGAGAATCTAATTTCGAAGTTCTCTAATATCTAAAATATGACTTTAATGGAAAAACTCTGACATTAGGTAAAGATCATAATCAAATGTATTCTAACTCGATTTTCAACAATATTCATTACGTATTTAAAGTAATGGAAGCTATATTTAAAGTAAGAGACTGGCTTCTGTCAGATCTCAGTAGCAAAGCTGTTGCTTGAGGTATCACTTTCTATTAATGCATGTCAAACTTCTTTATAAATGGCAGATGTGTTAATTATTGTATGTTGGATATTGCGAGGCAGAATTAATATTTTAGATATCTCTTCATATTTGTCTGGTTTTGGAAAAAACAAATGAGGCAATGTGTACCTTTGTCGTATGCCTTGATGTCTGTCCGTCTGTAGACAACGAAATGTTCTTTTCATTGTGATGAATTAAGAACTCTTTTTCGGTTGGATGGGAATTGGTGAAATATTACGATTCTCACTTTCCGAAAATCCCAAAAGCTCTAACTGCGCCCTGTAGCGGTGAAATTTTTTCAAATTGCCAAATTTTAAATCAATACTGCAGACGATGTATTTATGCTAGAGTTTTGAACTTTGGTGCTGGAATGCGAAGAATGGTGCTGGAATGCGAAGGTCACGAAGTTTCCACTGCCAACAATTAGTTGACCCCTTATGCGCAGGGTGGGTGTAAACACGATAGTTTTGTTTTAAGAGATAATTGGAAAGTATTTAGTTGAATTTAAACTAATGAAATGTTATAATTCGAAATTTTGTAATCCTCGGGTAGTTTTAATTGTATCGTTAGATATCACTAAATATGGAAAGGACCTTACCTTTAACGAATCTTGCAAATGATATACTTATGACAGAAATTTGAAATTTCGGTGGTAGAGTGTCAAGCGATATTCCACTGATTGCAACAATTTGTCCCTTTAAATCAGAAGTGTGTGAGAAAAGCAACTTTTTAAATTGAAGAAATAAAAGGCAAATTCTTTTTACGTTGTATAATTAATAATAAAGTATTGCTTTATGATTATAATATTGCAAAGTAATATAACATTTGTATTTTGCCTCCATCATTCATTAACTGGAATTAAAAGTTTTAAGGAGTGAAAAAGTAGGTAAACGAAAAATCTCATTCTCTTTGAAAAGGAGATTTCCATATGCATCAGAGGCGATATGAGTTCTTCTACTTAACTTCTATTAATGAACTTTCACTGATGGTTTGTTAGGCACCTTCCTATAAGCATTAGGAAAGTGTTTCATATCCATCAAAGATTAATTTGGATCTTAATCTAAAGCAATCTTAATCATAATCTTAATCGAATCTGGATTAGCATCAATTTCCTTCTGCTTAACTTGTGCAGATTCTGATTAGTTGATTCGTACATTACGAAAAGCACTTAATAATGGTAGTTCTCCATTTGCGTGGTCGAAAACTTTACATTTACGCCTTTTGAAATGCACCTTAAAAGAGCAATGCGAGAAAACATCGCAACTCCGTTGATAAAACACTCACTTTTTAGAAAATGTAGAAGAAGCTCACAATACGCTTCCATCTTTGTGGGGAATCGATCGTGTCATAATACAGAATCTTGGTATTATGATCTTTACCCACATATAAAATAATAATTATCCATAATAAGCCTTTACTTGATTTAAAAAAATGCTAGTAGATGGTGAGATTACAATAAAAAGCAAGTAGATCGCAGTGCTAGAGATATTAAACAGCACTGAGTTATATTGATTTCAATTAAATGGTATTGTGATATATATATGTTAAGAAGAAACGAAGTCATAGATATATGTGCATTGATGGTGGGATTACTCACTTTCCTACTCATTAGTCTGGTGATAAAAACCATCGAAAATGAAGTCGGATTCTTTTCGCTGGGCTCCAGTAGCACGAACCTTATTTCTGCTTTATTTGTGGAGATTCGAACTTGAGGATCCATACATTATACAAAATATCTAACCGTCTCATATCGATTAATCTCATAAGTTCTTAAAAAAAAAAACTAAACTTATGCAGTTTCCTATCGTATAATATCGTATTTGTAATGGAAGATTTAATAGGTTAAAAAAAAATCACCAAAGAATATCAATTAGTTTGTGACTAAACTTACTAAGACTAACTTTTCAATTTACCATGAAATGTTAACTTATTTTACACGTTACGGCATAATTTATCATTTGTACTTAAATTTTACTGATGACTGTATCGGTTCAGTTGTTGTTGGGTTGTTTTACCTCTGAGCGGCCCTTTTTTGCACACCATGGGCAAGTCACATGGACCCCGAAGGCCAGGTCACATGGACCCCGAAGGCTCAGAGAAGGTTGGGGGAGGGGACTCACTGGAACAGCTGTTGGGAGACAGATGGTAGCCTCCCGTCAAGGCCATCCAGCGTGTTCTTTAACGTGCACAGGGTATGGCTCTCCGCACACGGGGCCACGGCTTAACGTCCCATCCGACGGACGGCGGCCTTTCCAAGCCCATCGGTGTCCCCTACTGACCGTGGGCAGGGCGGGGAATTTTGCGGAGATAAATCTCAACGTTGACCCAGCTGGGACTCGAACCTGGGAACTACAGATTACGAGCCTGGCGCGCTACCGACTGAGCCACCCCCGCCCCATATCGGTTCACTAATATATAACGATATTATGATGATGTATTGGTTCACTAACATAGAAACATTTTATTAGATAACAAGTTTAAAGCATACTAGGTTTCTAACGTCTTAGTTTTTCAGTTGGTTCCATTTATCAAATGGATACTAAGGAAATTTTAAATTGATCATTTTCAAAATTAAATAATATCAGTATTCGAACATGGAAATTTCGAAGCTAATAATGTGAATATACGAAATGGAAAATTTTGTTAAATAAAAATTAGTGTAGAAATATAGTACGTGTTGCATTTTAAATCATTTTAGCCTTAATTATTTAATGAGTCATTTGAAAAAAAGAGTCTTTAGAATTTCTGTTTTCAGTACTGAAACGAGTTAAAATTTACGCAATTTAAGTGGAGAAAACTAAATATTTTTATAAATTTAAATGCAGTAATACTGAGGGTGGATATAAGTAAGTATATTTTACAATACAAATTACAAAACAATGCAATTTATTACAAAAGCATCGAAGGAATTACTTATAAACAAACTAAATACTATCGTATATAAAGTAATAATCTTTTCCTACAGAACAGTCAAAACTTGTTCTGTCTACTCAATTGATCATAGTTTACCTCTTATTTTTTTAAAGTCAACGTCCATCTTTTTTATTCCTCAGTTCAGACACAAATCATTCTAATTACCTGTGTTAACTCATTAGATTTTATACTAAAAAAACTAATCAACCTGTCGCGCACTTACCACATAAAAATATTTCTTCTTTATTTTCACTTATCACGTATTTACTGACTTAACTGCGTCTTTTTTTTACGTATCCACAACTCAACATTTCAATTCTATCTTTCTTAAATTTCAGATCTGTTCTATGTTCCAATTCGTTTGTTACATAAATCTCACGCAGAAGCATGGGCGGGCGTTCATGTTACGTTTTTTATAAGCTCACTGCAGCACGTTCATCTGTCGTAACAATATTTAGTGATTAGATCTATATTATGCCCAAAGTAAATCACTTGATTCAATTGCAGTAATTCCTGATATAACAGCGGCGTAGTTATGTTACTTAAAACGAACGTTTAATGCTGGGATGATTTTCTCATTAAAAATAATGGGAACGAAGGGATATATATATAATTTATTCCATGTAGGGGGATTTACAGTAAAGCCAAGGTACATGTACTTTTAGATATTGGTTTAAATGTTCGAGATAAATGTTCCCAGGTAAGGAGGCATGGATGATTTTGTTATCTTTCTGCTGAGGTCTCGCCTTCCTCACAGATCTCCTCTAGGTTCTTTTAAACCGACAGGCTCCTCTCAGATCTCTGTGGCATGCAGCTGCTTGAGGGGTTATATATATATATAATCCTTTGCTTTTACGTAGTGGAATTTCAAAGTTCATTTCTATTGCAGTTCTTAAAGAAGTTAATGATGCGTATTATAGATGAGTTCCGGCTCTGGCTGAAAATAGCAGAGACGATTTCGGACTGAGATTAATTTGAATTTCAAATATTTCGTCTAATTGCGCAAAAAAAAGAGCAAAAATTATAAAAAAAAGTTTGATTACAATTTCAACCTTTTAATTAGCCTTTAATAATTAAAAATAAGTATCAAACGGCTTTTGAATATTTTTTCCTTATTCTCAATCTTTAATAAATTAATGGCTAATTGCCTTTATAATGATGCGTGTATAAACAAGAGCTTTCAGTTTCTATTGGTATCCCAAATATTTTTCTTTTCAAATAGCATTAACATTTTAATTTTATCAGATTTGGGTTGGGTTGTTTTACCTCTGAGCGGCACTTTTTTGCACACCATGGGCTAAATGGCCAGGTCACATGGACCCCGAAGGCTCAGAGAAGGTTGGGGGAGGGGACCCACTGGAACAGCTGTTGGGAGACAGGTGGTAGCCTCCCGTCAAGGCCATCCAGGGTGTTCTTTAACGTGCACAGGGTATGGCTCTCCCACACACGGGGCCACGGCTTAAAGTCCCATCCGACGGACGGTGGCCTTTCCAAGCCCATCGGTGTCCTCTACTGACCGTGGGCAAGGCGGGGAATTTTGCGGAGATAAATCTCAACGCTGACCCAACTGGGACTCGAACCTGGGAACTACAGATTACGAGCCTGGCGCGCTACCGACTGAGCCACCCCCGCCTCACCACTGTCATAGAAGAACGATTGCTTGACGAACACAAACCAATAAATTGACGAACAGAAAAATGAACCAAAAACAAGAAAATGAGTTCCTTTCAAATTAGGATGGAAATTCTTCAGGACCTGTTAAATGTTTGAGTTTTCATAGACTCAGTTAAAGCTCAGAACATCTATTATTGAAATTCTAGTTTGAAACGTAACGGATTGTGGTCTGAATTTCGAACTGTCATAACGAAATATTTCCAGCACAGAGTGAATAGACAAAGTCAACCACTCTTTTTGATTCACCACGAACAGAAAATCTTCAAACTACATCTATCCCTCGATTTACACGGTACTCAGTTCACACAATTTTGGCTTTGCACGGTCAAAAAATGCAACCAGTTTCGATTTACACGGTACTGACTGAGATTTCCTTTCTGTGTACGTCTCAGTCAGTACCGTGTAAATCGAAACTGGTTGCATTTTTTGACCGTTCAAAGCCAAAATTCTGTGAACTGAGTACCGTATAAATCGAGGGATAGGTGTAATTCTACATGACGTCATCCTGTCCACCGCCGCAATATGCGACAATCAACGTACTTTGAAAGAAATATGAAATATAATAATTTTTTATGATTATTATATTTTTAACACATAATGCATAAATAATATATAGAATTCTAACAATACATTTCAAATATTGAGCATTTAGACTTAATTGGGGATAACAAATTGCAACGTATAGATAACGATACACGCATAATGAATGTTTACAGCAGATCACACATGCCCACACGAATAATCCAAATGACATATATTTTTTTTAATATGCATAACCAAGGCCCTAAAGACAAGCTCATCCGTTACAAAACAAAATTAATTATTTATTTTTTCAAATTAAGTTAAAATCATAAGAAATAAAAAAAAATAAATGAACAAAATGCCGGAAGAATTCATCTTTATTTGAAACGATAAAAGATATTCATTTAATAATATTTTGAACGTTCTCAAACGTTTCTAATTTCTGATGGTAATGTTAATTTTTTTTTAATATTTTAGTTCTATGAAAAAAGAAATATCTATGGAAGATTTTCTTATTGAATTTCTCAATATGAAATTTCCAAACCTATACCCTAGAATTAAAATTCAAAGTTTTTACTCATACTAAATTTTTATTTTTTTGTCAGAAAATGAATGAAATATATATATATATAATTTTTCTCAAAGGCAATGTTTTATAACTGTGATATAGTGAATTTATATTAGAACAACAGTTTTCAGAAATTAGAAATGACGAGCGACAGCAACAGGAAGATGGGTAAAAATAAATTTCGAATGCTGAAATATTTTCTTGCACATAAAGTAAGCACCCCCTCAAGCAGCTGCTTGCCACAGAGGTCTGACAAGAGCCTGTCAGTTTATATGCCATAGTAGAAGGTCTGAGAGGATGGCAGGACCTCAGCAGAAAAACGACACACACATCCATGCGTTAATCCGGGTCCCTTAGATCAGTAGCCAAGCGCGCTAACCACTCGGCCACCTAATATTCATTAATTACTTGAACATAGTGTAATCTACTGAAATGAATTCCATCGTTGAATTTCATCATTCAAATGAAATGAAATCCCTTTCTCTTCCCCCACTCCGCCCCCATTAATTCTGAGCCCGGATGTAGACAAATAAGTTTCATCCTATTGGTCTTTTTTCATTTAGAAACCGCCAAGTGCTTCGAGTGCCCCATCGTCCCCTCCCCCAAATATATATATATATATCGTCTTAACATAATTCTTCTGAAACTAACATTTTCTCTGTGTGTCGTTTTATTTAATGTTTTTTGGCCCAGTTCTTGTTAGCTTCAGCGTTACGACGTCATGCTCCATCTACCTCCCTTATTGGTCTGTGGTTTCTCCAGATTAATTCTACATTTTCTGTACAGAAAACATAATGATTTCGTAACTGATCGATTATTAAATCAGTTTTCTCCAATTATTCTTTTTATTGACCACCCCGTGGCCAAGTGGTTAAAGGTTTCTCTACTGATCAAATGGATCTGTGATAAGGTGTAATTATTTCTTTTCTCCTGATGCTTCACTTTCCTGATATATTTTCTCTAATGTGTACTGTATTTTAGCGACAGGTTCCTCTCAGATCTCTATGGCAAATATATTCTTAAGGGGTAATTAATTAAATTTTATTTCATTTTTTAGACTGTTTTCTT
Organism: Ryuthela nishihirai; assembly: GCA_038380435.1. NCBI lineage: Eukaryota > Metazoa > Arthropoda > Arachnida > Araneae > Heptathelidae > Ryuthela > Ryuthela nishihirai. The sequence goes on from JAWZYU010000026.1 coordinate 57,658,469, forward strand.
CTAAAAGGATGGCATCTTGTTTTAGAGTAAGTTAAACAATTAAATTAAACCGCTTTGTGAAGACATCTGACATTGATTATTATTCAACAAACACAGAGTTGCTGTGCAACAATCCGACGAAAGAGGAAGAAGATATTAAAAATTCCAACATCTGTTATCTCTGCTAAGATTTCCGGTGTCTCGTGTGAAGACGTGGGACTCCTCAGCTCCTGGAGAAACACATCAACATCCTTTCTGCATCCTTTAAGGTAAGATTTCAAATTAAAAAAAAAAAAACTTATTGTAATACTTTTCATTTGATCTTGTTGTAAATGTAGCTTTCTAGATTGAAAAGTAGAAGTATTTTGATGTTTAGTGTATTGAAAGTCACAGAATCTCTTATAAGTTGTAAAATTAGTATTTCTGCGACCAAATCTTACTCAACACAAATTGACGATTTAACTCAAGTGTCTGAACTTTCAATTTTAAAAATATTAATTCAGTATTTAAAAGCTGCTCTTGACATAACGTGTAAAAATAGCGTCATATAACAAATAAATATATAATAAATAAATACCCCCTCAAGCAGCTGCTTGCCACAGAGGTCTGACAGGAGCCTGTCAGTTTATATGCCATAGTAGAAGGTCTGAGAAGATGGCAGCACCTCAGCAGAAAAACAATACACACAACCATGCCTTACCCGGGGCTCGAACCCAGGTCCCTTAGATCAGTAGCCAATCGTGCTAACCACTCGGCCACGGGACGGCTTGACTGCGTCTATTTTTTTTCAAAAAACAAAGATGTAGTTTTTGGATCCTTAAAACAATCATATCTAATTTACTGTATGAAATCACAATAAAGGTGCAAAAGGTTTTAGCTGATGCAGGCAGGAGCGTAGCTATAGGGGGATGGGGGGAGGCTTTCCCCCCCAAAGTAACTCGGAGTTGGCAAAATTCGAAGCGACTTCGTTAAATCTAGGTGAGTTGTGAAAATTTGTAATATTTTTTTTTTGTAAAATTAAGGGGAGTCGTCAAAATCGAGGCAACTTGGCAAATCTAGGGCAGTTTAAAAAAATGGAGAGACGGCAAAATTTAGAGCAGTTGGCAAAAGTCGAAGCCACTTAGTAAAATACAGGTGAGTTGGCAAAATCTGGACAACTTGGTGAAACCTTGGGGCGTTCCCAAAATTCGGAGTGATTTGGCAAAATCTTGGGTAGTTCGCAAAATTCGGAGTGATTTGGGAAAATCGTGGGGAGTTAGCAAAATTCAGGTGAGATGTAAAAATTGAGATTTTTTTCTGTAAAATTATGGCGAGTTGGCAAAATCTAGGGGCAGTTGACAGAATTCGGAGTGACTTGGCAAAATTCGGAGTGTCTTGGCAAAATCGTGGAGAGTTGACAAATTTCAGGTGAGATGTAAAAATTGCCATCTTTTTTTCTGTAAACTCATGGCATATTGGCAAAATCGAGGCAACTTTGCAATATCTAGGAGAGTTGACAAATCTTGAGGGAGTTGGCAAAATTCAGAGTGACTTTAGAAAAATCAGGTGAGATGTAAAAATTGGGATTTTTTCTTTCTGTAACATTGTGGCAAGATGGAGAAGACTTGGCAAAATCTAGGGCAGTTGGCAAAATTCGAATCCACTTGGTAAAATACGGGCGATTTGTGAAAATTGGGATTGTTTTCGTGAAATTAAGGAGAGTTGACAAAATCGATAAAACTTGACAAAAGTTTGGGGAATTTGAAAAATTTGAAGTGACTTGGCAAATTCAGGAGAAATGTAAAAATTGGGATTGTTTTGCGAAATTAAGGAGAGGTGGTAAAATCGAGGCAACTTGGTAAAATCTAGGGAAGTTCGCAAAACTGGAAACCACTTGGTAAAGTACAGGTGAGTTGTAAAAATTGGGATTGGTTTTGTGAAATTAAGGAGAGTTGTAGAAATCGAGGAAATTTAACAAAATGTACGTCAGTTGGCAAAATTCGAATCCATCTTGGTAAATAAGGGCGAGTTGTGATAATTGGGATTGGGTTTTTGAAATTAAGGAGAGTTGACAAAATCGAGAAAACTTGGCAAAATCTTGGGGTGTTTAAAAGTTCTGAAGTGACTTGGCAAATTTAGGAGAGATATAAAGATTGGGATTGGTTTTGTGAAATTAAAGAGAGTTGGCCAAATCAAGGGAAAAATTCACACTGACTTGCTATAATGCACACGAGATGTGAATATTGGGATTATTTCTGTGAAATTATGGCTAGTTGGCAAAACTGGAAGTCAAATGGCAAAATGCTGTAGAGTTGTAAAAATTGCCTTTAACTCTGTCCTCCCCACTCCTGGGGCGGGGTGGCTCAGTCGGTAGCGCGCCAGGCTCGTAATCTGTAGTTCCCAGGTTCGAGTCCCAGCTGGGTCAGCGTTGAGATTTATCTCCGCAAAATTCTCCGCCCTGCCCATGGTCAGTAGGGGACACCGATGGGCCTGGAAAGGCCGCCGTCCGTCGGATGGGACGTTAAGCCGTGGCCCCGTGTGCGGGAGAGACATACTCTGTGCACGTTAAAGAACACGCTGGATGGCCTTAACGGGGGGCTACCATCTGTCTCCCAACAGCTGTTCCAGTGGGTCCCCTGCCCCAACCTTCTCTGAGCCTTCGGGGTCCATGTGACCTGCCATTTAGCCCATGGTGTGCAAAAAAATGCCGCTCAGAGGTAAAACAACCCAACCCCACTACCTCCACCACCACGGAGCGAAAATTTAGGGTAAAAACGTGACAGACATTATTTGCTCAGTTGGCAAAATTTGATTTTCGAGTTGGAAAATTTTTTATTTCTCCCCCCCCCCCCCGCAACCGTAGTCTTTCGCTACGCCCCTGGATGCAGGTTATACTGTAATATCTCTAATATCAGACAAAATAAAAATAAATGAATACCCCGTCAAGCAGCTGCTTGCCACAGAGGTCTGACAGTAGCCTGTCAGTTATATGCCATAGTAGAAGGTCTGTGAGGCTGGCAGGATCTCAGCAGAAAAACGACACATACATCCATGTCTTACCCGGGGCTCGAACCCAGAGTCCCTTAGATTAGTAGCCAAGCACGCTAACCACTCGGCCATGGGACGGCCAATATCAGACAATAACCGTATAAACAGAAACATGTTTGAAATTATGTGTGGAGGGAAACTGAAATGTAGCATAGCTAACCCATTTGATAAGGATCACCAAATATTTTTCTTGTTTGACACAGTGCATTTGTTGAAGTCAATAGGAAACAAATGGTTCAGGCAACTGGATAATGAGCAATCATTTATGGTCCCTTCATTTGATGATCAAAATTTAGTAAGGTCTAGTGCAGTGTCTCGCAAACTGTGTGCCGCGAGAGATTTCCAAATTGACACTAGATATTCGAAAGATTTTGACTAGACTTGTGTTATCGACGTGCTTTAATAAAAATCTTTCAGATTTTATCAACTGGGATCTTGTAAGTATTTATCAAGCTTTTTCCAAATTTTGGTATTAATTTTTGATTATTTCAAGCCATAGAATGGACAAATATTTAAAACAAACACCGAGTTATGATTAATTATATTTATTATTATATTTATTTTAAATAAAATGCATTTAACGAAACTTCAATTTTCCTCTTTTTACGTAACCATCAAAAATTCTTTTTTAGGTTTGCCGCGGAAAAAAAAATTAGATTCAGTGTGCCGCAGAGTAAAAAAAAGTTTGCGAGACACTGGTCTAGTGTGTGACACAGAAATTAAACCACTTCTTTTCCACCTACTTGTCTACATGTGTGGTAAGTTTCGTCTGCTTTCGTGCATTCCTTCATGGCCTTCTCGTGGCCGGGTGGTTAGCACGCTTGGCTACTGATATAAGGGACCTGGGTTCGAGCTCCAGATACGGCATGGACGTTTGTGTTGTTTTTTCTGCTGAGGTGCTGCCATCCGCACAGTTGTGTTGTGTTGTTTTACCTCTGAGCGGCACTTTTTTGCACACCACGGGCTAAATGGCCAGGTCACATGGACCCCGAAGGCTCAGAGAAGGTTGGGGGAGGGGACCCACTGGAACAGCTGTTGGGAGACAGATGGTAGTCTCCCGTCAAGGCCATCCAGCGTGTTCTTTAACGTGCACAGGATATGACTCTCCCGCACACGGAGCCACGGCTTAACGTCCCATCCGACGGACGGCGGCCTTTCCAAGCCCATCGGTGTCCCCTACTGACCGTGGGCAAGGCGGGGAATTTTGCGCAGATAAATCTCAACGCTGACCCAGCTGGGACTCGAACCTGGGAACTACAGATTACGAGCCTAGCGCGCTACCGACCACCCACGCCCCATCGATCTTTTTGACACAACAAGAAAAATATTGAATCATTTCACGGTTCATTCATAGTTTTGATAATCGGCTTTTAGGTTGTTGTCGTTTTCGAACATGGATATATCGGTGAAAACTATATTATCAAGATCACTCGCCAAAATATTTTTGCACTTCAGTTGGTTGGATTCGAAAAGTCGAAATGGTTTGCAAACGCTGTTCCATGCTCAAGAAATGGGCAGTTTTTCGTCACTTAAACACAGTCGGGTGTTTTTACGAACATGAGCGGAGTTTATTTCTGCGTCTTTCTGGCTTTGGCTGAACAATTTTACTATCAAACCATTTATTTTGTTTCAGACTTTACGTGCTGTCATAGATAAGAAGGCTTCCAAATGACGTAAGAGGGTCGAAATATCCGGTGCATATCTATGGAAACCACTTGTTAAGCAACCATTTTTACACATTTCAATATCTTTTAATATACTACTAGTGATGTTTCCAATTTGCTTCTCGAAATACTTCTTGAAATCTTTAGCATGATCAGAGTAACAGAATACAGCTTGGCACCAACTGTTTCAACTTTTTCGAACGAGAACCAGTGGCTTCCTGTATCTTTTTCCTTAACGAAATACCCTAAAAGGAGTTTTACATGCAGGACAAAAGATAAATCAGTGTTTAATCATCACAATCATAGCATTAACAGTTTTGAAATCTCGTTGAAATATCTCACCAACAAGATTTTGAAGATAAGCATTACACGTGGTGATTAGCATTAAGAAAAACACTAAGATATTTACTCAAGATTTAAACATTGGATTGGATTGTTTTACCTCTGAGTGGCACTTTTTTGCACACCATGTGCTAAATGGCCAGGTCACATGGATCCCGAAGGCTCAGAGAAGGTTGGGGGAGGGGACCCACTGGAACAGCTGTTGGGAGACAGATGGTAGCCTCCCGTCAAGGCCATCCAGCGTGTTCTTTAACGTTGGATTGTTTTACCTCTGTGCGGCACTTTTTTGCACACCATGGGCTAAATGGCCAGGCCACAAGGACCCCGAATGCTCAGAGAAGGTTGGGGGAGGTGACCCACTGGAGCAGCTGTTGGGAGACAGATGGTAGCCTCCCGTCATGGCCATCCAACGTGTTCTTTAACGTGCACAGGGTATGGCTCTCCCGCACACGGGACAACGGCTTAACGTCCCATCCGACGGACGGCGGCCTTTTCAAGCCCATCGGTGACCCCTACTGACCGTCGGCAGGGCGGGGGAAATTTTGCGGAGATAAATCCAAGATTTAAACATATGCATAGCATTGTTGGTAACAAAAGCTGTGACAACAAAATATTCTAATTCAGGTTTATTTCTACATAGAATAATTGATTCTCTGACAGTGAAGAGCACTAGGTTGGGGATAATCTGGACTTCAAACACTTAATTCCACATTTCACCAGGGTGCTGCACTCTGAAGTGCCATTGAATTAGGGATAGCAACCTAGTAACATGTTGGATTCCCTCTGGTCCTGATAACAGTCGCCACACGACGAGGCAAGGACTCCACAAGCTTGTGTAAATGCTCCACAGGTATGGCGACCCATGCATTCTCCAGAGCTGTTCACAATTCTCTCAAGGTCGTCGCTGATGGGCAAGGGCCCGAACACTGCTCGACGGTATCCCAAGGATTTTCGATGGGATTTAAATCTGGGCTTCTAGGTGGTCAATTTATTGTTTCAAAGTCAGCAGAATGCTCCTGCAACCATGCAGTTGCCAACCTCGACCTGTGAGATGAACAGTTGTCTTGCTGGCAGACGCCATCTTCATTGGGATGCATGATGGTCACAAATGGGTGTAAATGCTGACGTGATGCATTGATAGTCGTCTGTACACATACCAAAGGCCCCACAGACCCCAGGCCATCACTAAGCCACCACCAGCTTCTACTGTTCCGACCTGACATGCAGGATCCATGGCTTCATGGGGTTGGTGCCATACCCTTAGTCTCCCATCGGCATGACGAAGTTCAAATCGGGATTCAATAATCCAGGCTATCCGTTGCCAATTTTCAATTGTCCAGTTTCAGTGTTCTATAGCCCAGGCAAGGCATTGATCCCAGTGTCATGCTGTTAGAAGTGGGACTCTCGTAGGTTGGCAGCTGCCAAAGTTAAAATGATGACGTGAGCATCGCACAGTCCGTGAACTGACTTCCTGGTTGGAATCCGCATTCAGATGGGAGGTGATTTCAGAAAATGTCTGGCCCTTTTCTGTCTGTATGATGCGGGTCAGATGGCGAATCCCACAATCATTCAAGGCTGGTCAAAGTTGACATTTGCAATTTGTCCGGGTGCTTGTTTTTTTGTCGGAATTTTCATATTCCCGGAACACACTTGAAACTGTCGTAAGAGAAAATTCAAGTTCATTGACAATTTCGGAAATCGAGTGTCCCATCCGTCGGGCACCTACCATCTGCCCTCTGTCAAATGCATCTAAATCTCGCGCCTTTCCCATTACGCTTCTCACGACGAATGCTTGGAGAAGCGAAAGCTGACAGCTATATATGACCAGAGTTTCAGACACGTATGCGCGCAAATCCGGAACTTGTAGTACTGACTAATTCAATGGCACTTTAGTGCATAACTTTAGTGAAAGTAAAGTTATTAGAGGATATTACAAGATTTAAAGTTTGAATGTGGTGAGAAATTTACAACTCGGGAAAAGTAAATAATTAAGCACTTCAGTTGGTTTTGGGAAATTGGTGTAAAAGTCATATTTCTACATCTCTTTCCCAAAACATGAAAAGTTGCAGAATTTTAGAGGAAAAAAAAACATTAATATTTGCGGAATCATAAAAAAGGGCAATTTGCGGAAATTTAAAAAAAAGTTGAAATTCGCGCTGCGAAAACTTGAGCTCTAATAATAAATTCCCGAATTACCTGTTGAAATATAGTTCAAGAAATAATTTTATGGGAAACACGAGTTTTGCCGATGAGTGAGGTTGAACCCATGCCTCCCAGTTACATGCCAGGTGTTCTAATCACTAAGCTATCACCAGTTCTGTCATTTATCAACTCGGATGTGACTTTTTGATATCACTGATCATGTCGCCATCTGTGATCAGGAAAGGCAACTTATCCAGTATTGCTGAATATATAGATGTTATCGCACTTGATTAGTGATCAAAGGGACCTGGGTTTGAGCCCAAGATGAGGATTGGATTTTTGTGTTGTCTTTCTGCTGAGGTCCCGCCATTCTCACAAGCTTTCCACTATAGCATAGGGGCAGGGGTGGCTCAGTCGGTAGCGCGCCAGAGTCGTAATCTGCAATTCCCAGGTTCGAGTCCCAGCTGTGTCAGCGTTGAGATTTATCCCTGCAAAACTCCCCCACCCTGCCCACGGTCAGTAGGGGACACCGATGGGCTTAGAAAGACCACCGTCCGTCGGATGGGACGTTAAGCAGTGGCCCCGTGTGCGTGAGAGCCATACTCTGTGCACGTTAAAGAACACGCTGGATGGCCTTGACGGGAGGCTACCATCGGTCCCCCAACAGCTCTTCCAGTGGGTCCCCTCCCCTAACCTTCTCTGAGCCTTCGGGGTCCATGTGACCTGGCCATTTATTCTATGGTGTGGAAAGAAGTGTCGTTCAGAAGCAAAACAACCAACCCAACTATAGCATATAAACTGACAAGCTCCTGTCAGACCTCTGTGACAAGCAGCTACTTGAGGGGATATTTTTTTATTTGAATAAGAAATTCCCTCATTCTTAAGCATTATTAATGTAAGAATCGATCAATAATGAATTCACAAATCTGTAAAGTCATTATTGCTCGATTCTTACATTAATAATGCTTAAGAATGAGTGAATTTCTTATTGACATTTTATTATGAATTATATATTCATATTATGAATTACCTGTTGACATTTCCCCACAAAACCGTTTCTTGAGGTTATCTCCGAAAATATTATCGATTGATTTGTGCTTTAATAATGCTTTAACGTGAGTGACATCCTTATTTAACATCTATATATGGGGCGGGGGTGGCTCAGTCGGTAGCGCGCCAGGCTCGTAATCTGTAGTTCCTAGGTTCGAGTCCCAGCGGGGTCAGGGTTGAGATTTATCTCCGCAAAATTCCCCGCCCTCCCCACGCTCAGTAGGCGACACCGATGGGCTTGGAAAGGCCGTCGTCCGTCGGATGGGACGTTAAGCCGTGGGCCCGTGTGCGGGAGGACCATACCCTGTGCACGTTAAAGAACACACTGGATGGCCTTGACGGGAGGCTACCATCTGTCTCCCAACAGCTGTTCCAGTGGGTCCCCTCCCCGAACCTTCTCTGAGCCTTTGTGGTCCATGTGACCTGACCATTTAGCCCATGGTGTGCAAAAAAGTGCCGCTCGGAAGTAAAACAATACAACCCAACACAACATCTATATATTTAGCAACATTCGATAAGTTGAAACAACCTGATCATAGATGGCGCCATGAGCAACAAGGTCATTGAAATTGAAAATTCACAAGTAAGTAGATATATAAAAGAGCTCTTGATAACTTAGTGGTTAGAGCACCTGGCAAGTAACTAGGAGGCATGGGTTCGAATCCCACTCATGGCAAAATTAAATTTTTCAACAATTTTTTTTTTAGCAATATAGTCATTTTGTTCTTGGCAGAAATGTTAATGTTAATTAGCAGAAGCAGATTTAGAGGTCTGGGGCCCTTTGGGGTTTTAAGAAAAAAAAATAGTTGTAAATTCCCAGAATGATTTGGGGCCCCTCAGTAATCACGACGCTGAGCGGCCGCCTATCACTTGGCGGTTTCTAAATCAGAAAAGAGCAATACGATGAAACTTATTTGTCTACATCCGGGCGCAAAATTAAAGGGGGCGGAGTGGGGGGAGGGAAAGGGATTCGATTTCATTTCATTTGAATGTTGCAATTCATTTCAGAAGGCATTCAAGAAATTAATTAATATTTTGCGCAAGAACATATTTCACTATTCATCTTTATTTTTAAAAACATAAAAATAAATGCCCCCCTCAAGCAGCTGCTTGCCACAGAGGTCTGACAGGAGCCTGTCAGTTTATATGCCACAGTAGAAGGTCTGAGAGGATGGCAGGACTTCAGCAGATAAACGAAACAAACAGCCATGCCTTACCCGGGGCTCGAACCCAGGTCCCGTAGATCAGTAGCCAAGCGTGCTAATCACTCGGCCATATTACATTCACAAAAAAAAAACACATTTCTAATTTCTGAAAACTGTTGTTCCAATGTAAATTCATATATCACAGTTATAAAACATTGGTTTTGAGAAAAATTATATATGTACAGGGTGTCCCTGAATTCATGGCGCAAACGTGAGGGGATTTCAAACAGAGGTTTCCAGAGCCCAAACAGAGGTTTCCAGAGTGACATTTATTGGAGAACATTACAACAAATGCTCCAATGTCTGCCCACCAACGTTGATACAAGTGGCACAATGGCGGAGCAGTGATCAGAGCACCTGCTCGTGAACACCAGGCTTGTCGCGCATATCGGCGGCTGTGATGGACAGTCGGGCTACCACATACTCCATGGACTGCACGGGCATCTCGTACATGACTTCAAATGTCCCCAGAGAGAGAAATCGATACAAGAAAGATCAGGCGATCTGGGGGGCTACGGGATGGAACCACCATGCCTAACCCATCGGTTCCCAAATGTGGTATGAAGATGCTGACGCACGTCCATGCTGAAATGGGCGGGTGCCCCATCATGCTGGAACCACATACAAGCAGAGATTGCGGCTGGTAGATCCTGAAGCAATTCTGTCAAAACCTGTTGGAGAAAAATCTGGTACGTTCGCACATCGAGGCAGTCCGGCAATAGGTAGGGACCAATTAAGTAGACATCCACGACCCAGTCATTCACGGCGAACCATTGCTGGTTTGAATTTGGACCTGTACCATAGGGGGTTCTGGGTGCCCACAAATGCGCATTATGGACATTCACTTTCGCCTTCATGTGAAAATGTTGATTCATCCGTAAAGAGCACATTCACGGGGAAATCGCGATGTGCGGCACTGTGCTGCAGGAACCACTGGGTGAAATCCATGCGCAGAGGATAATCAACAGCTGTCAAAGCCTGAACTCGCTGCAAGTGATAGGGATGTAGCCCTTCTTCATGCAGTACTCGCCAGACACTGTTCCGATGCACACCCAGACTCTGGGCAGTGGGTCGCGTGCTTGTACCTGAGTATCTGTCACAATACGCAAGATGTCCTCGCTCATAGCTGGCGTTCTGACTGTCCGTGCTCATCCGGCATGATATCGACTGACGCGGAAGCTGCCTGTCTCAAGACAGCTGGCGGTGCAGTCGTGCAAACATTTTATGATCGGGCACTCGACTCGTAGGATATTGCTCACGGTAGTCTTTCCACCACTCGACCATTTCCCTCGGCTACGCCGTACATGCATATTGGCTTTCTCTGCATTCATAAACTGCTCCATCTCGTGTCCGGTCGATGCTGAGAGTGCTGGGGTTTGGCCGATCCAGCCATTTTAAGCCGTGCCGCCTCGTCTGCGCCCCCTACCGGCAATGGGCTGCGTTTGCGGCCGCATATTCTATGACAAATATTGGTGGGTTCAGTGTGTACTACCATCCCCTCACGTTTGGGCCATGAATTCAGGAACACCCTGTATATATATTTTTTTCTATAATTTTCTGACAAAAAAAATCAAAATTTAGTATCAGTAAAATCTTTGAATTTTAATTCAAGAGTTTCTTTGGAAATTTCATGTTGGGAAATCCAATAAGAAAGTCTTCCATAGAAATTTCTTTTTCATAGAACTAAAATATTTTTAAAAAAAATTAACATTACCATCAGAAATTAGAAATGTTTGAGAACGTTGAAAATATTATTAAATGATTACCTTTTATCGTTTCAACTAAAGATAGAACTTCGCCAGCATTTTGTTTATTTACAGAACAACAGTTTAACAACAAAAATTTTCAGAAATTAGAAATGACGAGCGAAAAGCAACAGGAAGATAGGACAAAATAAATTCGAATGCTTAAATATTTTCCTGCACATAATATTAATTAATTTCTTTAACATAGTGTAAACTTCTGAAATGAATTGCATCATTCAAATGAAATAAAATCCAATCCCTTTCTCTTCCCCCACTCCGCCCCCATTAATTCTGGGCCCGGATGTAGACAAATAAGTTTCATCCTATTGGTCTTTTCTGATTTAGAAACCCCCAAGAGCTATGAGTGCCCCATCCTCCCCTCCCCCATATATATATATATCGTCTTAACATAATTTTTCTAAAAAAAATATTTTCTCTCTGTGTCGTTTTATTTAATGTTTTTTGGCCCAGTTCTTGTTAGCTTCATCGTTACGACGTCATGCTCCATCTACCACCCTTTTTGGTCTGTGGTTTCTCCAGATTAATTCTGGAGTATTCTGTACAGAAAACATAAGGATTTCGTAATTGATCGATTATTAAATCAGTTTTCTCCAATTATTCTTTTTATTGACCACCCCGTGGCCAAATGGTTAAAGGTTTCTCTACTGATCAAATGGATCTGTGATAAGGTGTAATTATTTCTTTTCTCCTGATGCTTCACTTTCCTGATATATTTTCTCTAAGTTGTACTGTATTTTAGCGACAGGTTCCTCTCAGATCTCTATGGCAAATATCTTCTTAAGGGGTAATTTATTCAATTTTATTTCATTTTTTATACTGTTTTCTTCTAAAAGGATAGCATCTTGTTTTAGAGTAAGTTAAACAATTAAATGCAAACGCTTTGTGAAGACATCTGACATTGATTATTATTCAACAAACACAGAGTTCATGTGCAACAATCCGACGAAAGAGGAAGAAGATATTAAAAATTCAAACATCTGTTGTCTCTGCTCACATTTCCGGTGTCTCCTGTGAAGACGTGGGACTCCTCAGCTCCTGGAGAAACACATCAACATCCTTTCTGCATCCTTTAAGGTAAGATTTCAAATTAAAAAAAAAACTTAGGGTAACACTTTAAACTTGTTCTTAGTCTAATGCAGCTTTCTAGATTGAAAAGTAGAAGTATTTTGATGTTTAGTGTATTGAAAGTCACAGAATCTCTTATAAGTTGTAAAATTAGTTTCTCTGCGACCAAATGTTACTCAACACAAATTGACGATGTAACTCAAGTGTTCATCAGTTTGAAAAAGTCTTTTTCAAGATTATTTATGGCATTAATTGGTTTTGTTGTATTAAAATCTAAGTAAGGTTTCAGCCATGGTTTTTCATCAAATTTCAAGATTCTATGCACCTGTTTCACCCTCAATCCCAGTTCCACATAGAGTTTAAGTAACCTAGAGTGAACGACATAATTTTGTTTGTCGAACAGATTTGGAATCGAGAATGACACATTACTATCAGAGAGTTTCAATTTTTCAGGAGCCAAGGGGAAATCATTGTTTTAAATCGTGTAGATGTGCCGGATATTCTTGATCAACTTCGAAGAAATAACCCTTTTTGCTGTCGTCTGGAATATTAAACAGGTCAATATCATTTACCCATTTGAAATTACCAGTTGGAAGAGGCTGAGACATTGCCGAGCCATATAAATTGTTCACATCAAAGTGCGTGATATAGTTTTGTGGTTTACTTCTCTCATGTGGCTCTACTAAAGGATTGTTGACCTGTGCAAACCTCTTAGACACTAAAGATATTCCTCCTCGCAGAGCTCTTTCTATGAAAAAATACATATCACCTTTTATAAGTTCCACCTTAATTTCTGTCATTTTTAAACAGGCAGCATAGGATAAGCCAGGAGAGCTAAAATAATGACAAGGATCGAGTTGGTAGTTATTCATACATGAATTTCTGTAGCTTTCAAATATATATATATATCCTAGCAGTAATACATCGGTGATCATGTACAGATCGTGATATTCCCCAAAGGTAGCAATAGAAAAGGCTTTCCACAAAATTTGAGCTCTGTCGTATTGTTCATTGTTTTGAAAATTCTCTTTGGATGGAAGTGACGTTTGCAAAAACTGAGCACTCTGTTGCAAGTACTCATATGGAACACTTCCTTTGCTTTTCAAAAGTTCTTTCTGTGAGTCATTCAGATTATGTTGTCTGCAGTATTGACTTAGGATGTAGAAATTTTCCACATTTTTCGACAGTGAATCCAGTGAAGAACTGAGGAACATGAATGAATCAATAAATTTAATTTGACCGAATTTAATGCATATGTATTTTTCTGTAGTTTGTGGAATAGAAGAAATTTTCTTCTTATCTTTAAATTTCCGCAAATTTTTACTATGAAGTGGCCATCAAATCCTTTGAGATTATGAAACAACACTGGTATTTCAAGTGAGAATTTGTATTGAAGATTACATTTGTTGTGAACAGCACCTCTGTATTTTCCAGTTAAGTGATCGTGGTCCCTTACTCTATCAGTTCCTAGAATGTTCCCACAAATATTACAATATTTTGCTCCAGTAAAAATTTGCCTATCAAAATCAGTCATCTTAACATTTCTTCAAATCATTGATCAAATTTTCGGCTTTGATCATTTCATTCAAAAAATGTTCACTTACATTTTTCCCTCTGTATATTCTGGTTTTGATCAGTTTACCTTCCGATCCAACTATAATATATGCAAATCCTGACGGTACTAAATACTTAGTTCGCACCCTACATGGATTATTTTCAATTCTTCTACATTTCGAAAAGCATTCGAAGTCTGCATAAATCACATATGGGTGACTCAAACCGTTTTTAATTGTATGGAATTTCGTACTATTTGCTTCGGGAAACTTGATAGTTTGTAAAGTGTTTGATTTGCAATTATCTACGTGATTCTTTAATAAATCGTCGCGAGTGAAATTATGAAGACAGTATGGGCAGGGATAGGATTTACCATTATGTCTTGAAAGGTATGCTGTAACCCTACTAATATTTTTAATCCAACAATAGTGAGAATTACTGCCGTCTTTTACAAGTAAAAGTTGTGTGGATTCTTTAACAGGATTCTGTGAAATATATAACGTATGCAAACCATCTTTCTTAGAATTAAAAACATTTATAGAAAGATTATTTAAAATATCGGGTTACTGGATAAGTCAATGAAGATGTGTCTAAGACAATTTCAAATATTTTATCTTTTTCCACACTTTGTGGATGGTCTTTAGCAGGATGTAGAGCTGATAATATTGACCACAAGAAACATTTGTTGTCGTAGATTTTAACATTCACTGTTCCTTTTATATATTTCAAATGTTCTGGTAAATTTACGAAAGCAGATGCTCCAACTGCATTATACTGAGGCATTTGAATTTCAATAGAAATTATTTTGTCAAACACCCATACAATTCCCTTTTGTATAAAATTTTCAAAGTCGTTATCAATTTTCTCATAAGAATTTTTTAGTAATTCATTGAGATAGGAAGGCAAACTGATTATTTCGTTACATGTCGAAAAATCTGTCCTTCAGGATCCGTTTGCTTTTTAAATTTTATTTGTAATATGAATATAACTTTTAAAGGCTGACTGAGTTTCTTGCGAATTATATGTTTCCAATTATTGTTATTTTTCTCCAGGAAACTTTTTATGCCTTCTCTGACATTAACGTTATCAATTTTATACCTGCGAAAAGTTTTCCGAAAAGCGCTGCTTTTATTTATATGATATTGATTCAGATGATGATTGTAATTGTCTTTTCTGTTAAAGCTGGAATTGCAAAATTCGCATATTTCAAATGTTCGAGAAGTGCATGCAGTTTTCATATGACGGTTCATATTGGATTTGCGAATAAATACCCCACATTTGGTACATTGAATAGTTGCGCTCATCTTTGAGTTAGCAGTTATACCCTCTTCATTATATACAGTAGCTAAAAATCATGGTGGGAAGTTGAAATAGACATGACTGTAGTGTGTGTCCAAGAGTAATTTTCTAAACAATTACCGATGTTATTGAACATAATCTTATGTTCCTTTTTGTCAATAATATCGTTTTTTAGCAAAATATCCAAAATTTCGACAATTTCATTTACCACTTCTGTACTGGTGTTTCCAGCTTGTTTACAGGCAACCAATATTGATGATTTTTCGCATATGTCGTCGAAACTCTTGTATAGTCCAGAACCAAACTGTTGACTTTCTATTACTGTGAGCATCATTTTAATCGACTTTAAATATTTTCTAAGTGCCTCAATATGATTATCGATAATTCGATATTTCTCAGTAGTTCTACCATAACGTTTGGTTTCTGTAGCCTTATTGCCCCTCAGTTTCTGAAGATGGCCGATTGTTTGGTAAATCATTTCTTTCAGCTCAGGAATGGGATTTCTCGCCTCTAAGATATCACTCGGAAGTTTTAATTTATATTGGTTTAATATAAACTAAATTGGTTTAATATTTCATCTTGCAAGTTGTAATCTGGATTATGAACGAACATTTTTTCTGGCATCTCAGTGGGCTCTTCTGGCTCTAAAGTTTTCACTACATCTTGTAAGTTTTTCGTGGTTTCTTCACGCACAGTTTCCAGACCTTTTAACCGTTCGAGCACTGGCTTGTGAAATTCTTCGAGCGTTTCCATAACTCGGTCCTCTCCCAAAATAGTGTCTTCAATTCTCAATTTTTTAGTTGCTCGCGAATCGCAGGCATGGAGAAAAGACCCGTTCCCCCACCACTAAAGGCCTACCTCCAATGTAGAATTTGACAATGCCCGTAGAAGCAAGAGTTCAGGTGCCTGCGATGACCTCTGCTCAGGATTACCCACCAGCTGATAAAACATATCCTGTGAATATCATTAGGACTGTTAAACAACCAACAAACAGAAAACACATCGGAAGATTTTTCCCTCCACAGAAGCCCACCAGTGCAGCAAATTCAAGTCCATAATCAAAATCAGAGCCATTTTTCCATTCAGGTTGTTATATATGGTCAGCACCAGAACCCTGTGTGTTTGACCACTTTTCAGTAGGGTAGAAAAAAAGGAAAAGTAGCCATAGCTGTCCACATCAGTAGGCCACACTGATCTGGACAGCTATGGGCTGTAAAGGAGGAGAGGGGGGGGAGATTATCCGCTCAGTGACAATATCGTGTCGGCTGATGTAGAAGCGAGAAAATTGCCGAGGCCGTTGCCTACCTCTTTTGTCGTTGTGGTCCTTTGGATAATGACAATACAACAGTGAACAATAAAAGAAAAAGTAAAATTTTCATCATTTTGTTTAAAAAATATTTTAAGAGTATTAATTCCTTCATTTGTAAGGTTTTTTTTTTTAAATCACATTTAATTCTAATGTCCAGTAGCATACTTTTAATATCTGTCTCAATCCGACCTCCTATCTGTCTCAATCCAACCTTCTATCTATCTCACTCCTACCTGCCCTTTGTCACAATCCGACCTTCTATCGGTCTCAATCCTACCTGCCCGCTTTCACAATCCGACCTTCTATCCTACCATTGGCAAGTAAAGACATTGAAACTTGTGAACAACACGAGTCGTGCTCTCCTCCACGTCATCAGTCAATTGTGATCAAGAAATCAAAATGTCGGAGAAAGAAGTGCCCAGCAATGTTTCACAGAACATATGTTTCGAATTTGTCACGAAGAAAGGTGTCGTTCCTTCCTAATTCTTTGCCATTGCTTCGAGCCCAGTTTGAGAACGATTACTGGTCACAGACAAGGATGTACAATTGGGCAAAAACATTTTGAGAAGGACGAGACAGTGTCGAAAACGATCTTCGTACTCCAAGAACAAACACTTCCGTCGCTCCCGACGATGTTGTCAAAATTGTGGAACATACCCTAGAAAATCGTCGTGACTGTTCGTGAACTCTTAGACTGGAATTAGTGTAAGGAGTGTTGACGAAATTGTGCACAAGAGGTGAAATTAAATGAAGTGGCCCACGTCTTCTGGTCACCGGAGAACAAGGACACCTCACAACGGCCGCTTGGGCGATGTGAGAACGACCACTGACGCTGGTCCTCACACCGGCCGCTTCGGGCGATATGAGAACGAGCAATGAAGGGTGGTCCTCACACCGGTCGCTTCGGGCGATGTGAGAACGAGCACTGAAGGCTGGTCCTCACACCGGTCGCTTTGGGCGATGTGAGAAGGAGCAATGGACGCTGGTCCTCACACCGGTCGCTTTGGGCGATGAGAAAACGAGCACTGAAGGCTGGTCCTCACAACGGTATCTTTGGGCAATGTGAGAACGAGCACTGGACGCTGGTCCTCACACCGGTCGCTTTGGGCGATGTGAGAACCAGCAGTGAACGCTGGTCCTCACACCGATCGCTTTGGACGATGTCAGAACGAGCAGTGGACGCTGGTCCTCACACCGGTCAGTTTAGGAGATGTGAGAACGAGCAGTGGACGCTGGTCCTCACACTGGTCGCTTTGGGCGATGTGCGAAGGAGCACTGGACGCTGGTCTTCACACCGGTCGCTTTGGGCGATGTGAGAACGAGCACTGAACACTGGTCCTCGCACCGGTCGCTTTGGGCGATGTGAGAACGAGTACTGTAGGCTGGTCCTCACACCGGTCGCTTTGGGCGATGTGAGAACGAGCACTGAAAGCTGGTCCTCACACCGGTCGCTTTGGGCGACGTGAGAACGACCACTGAAGGCTGGTCCTCACACCAGTCGCTTTGGGCGATGTGAGAACGAGCACTGAAGGCTGGACCTCACACCGGTCGCTTTAGGCGATGTGAGAACGAGAATTGGACGCTGGTCTTCACACCGGTCGCTTTCGGCGATGTAAGAACGGGTACTGGACGCTGGTCCTCACACTGGTCGCTTTGGGCAATGTGAGAACGAGCACTGGACGCTGGTTCTCACACCGGTCGCTTTGGGTGATGTGAGAACGAGCAATGGACGCTGGTCCTCACACCGGTCGCTTTGGCCGATGTGAGAACGAGCACTGAACGCTGGTCCTCACACTGGTCGCTTTGGGCGATGTGAGAACGAGCACTGAAGGCTGGTCCTCACACCGGTCGCTTTTGGCGATGTGAGAACGAGCACTGGACGCTGGTCCTCACACCGGTCGCTCTGGGCGATGTGAGAACGAGCAATGGACGCTGGTCCTCACACCGGTCGCTTTGGCCGATGTGAGAACGAGCACTGAACGCTGGTCCTCACACCGGTTGCTTTGGCCGATGTGAGAACGAGAACTGAAGGCTGGTCCTCAAACCGGAAGCTTTGGGCGTTGTGAGAACCAACACTGAAGGCTGGTCCTCACACCGGTCGCTTTGGGCGATGTGAAAACGAGCACTGAAGGCTGGTTCTCACACCAGACGATTTGGGCGTTGTGAGAACGAGAAGTTGACCCTGGTCCTCACACCGGTCGCTTTCGGCGATGTGAGAACGAGCACTGAAGGCTGGTCCTCACACCGGTCGTTTTGGGCGATGTGAGAACTAGAAATGGACGCTGGTCCTCACACCGGTCGATTTGGGCGATGTGAGAACGAGCAATGCACGCTGGTCCTCACACCGGTCGCTTTGGGTGATGTGAGAACGAGCACTGAATGCTGGTCCTCACACCGGTCGCTTTGGGCGACGTGAGAACGAGCACTGAAGGCTGGTCCTCACACCAGTCGCTTTGTGCGATGTGAGAACGAGCAGTAGGACGCTGGTCCTCACACCAGTCGCTTTCGGCGATGTAAGAACGGACACTGGACGCTGGTCCTCACACTGGTCGCTTTGGGCGATGTGAGAACGAGCACTGGACGCTGGTTCTCACACCGGTCGCTTTGGGCGATGTGAGAATGAGCAATGGACGCTGGTCCTCAAACCGGTCGCTTTGGCCGATGTGAGAACGAGCACTGAACGCTGGTACTAACACTGGTCGCTTTGGGCGATGTGAGAACGAGCACTGAAGGCTGGTCCTCACACCGGTCGCTTTGGGCGATGTGAGAATGAGCAATGGACGCTGGTCCTCAAACCGGTCGCTTTGGCCGATGTGAGAACGAGCACTCAACGCTGGTACTAACACTGGTCGCTCTGGGCGATGTGAGAACGAGCACTGAAGGCTGGTCCTCATACCGCCCGCTTCGGGCGATGTGAGAACGAGCACCGAAGGGTGGTCCTCACACCGGTCGCTTCGGGCGATGTGAGAACGAGCACTGAAGGCTGATCCTCACACCGTTCACTTTGGGCGTGTGAGAACGAGCAGTGAACGCTGGTCCTCACACCGGTCGCTTTCGGCGATGTGAGAACGAGCAGTGGACGCTGGTCCTCACACCGGTCCGTTTAGGAGATGTGAGAACGAGCACTGGACGCTGGTCCTCACACTGGTCGCTTTGGGCGATGTGCGAACGAGCACTGGACGCTGGTCCTCACACCGGTCGCTTTGGGCGATGTGAGAACAAGTACTCTAGGCTGGTCCTCACACCGGTCGCTTTGGGCGATGTGAGAACGAGCACTGAAGGCTGGTACTCACACCGGTCGCTTTGGGCGATGTGAGAAGGAGCACTGAAGGCTGGTCCTCACACCGGTCGCTTTAGGCGATGTGAGAACGAGCAGTGGACGCTGGTCCTCACACCGGTCGCTTTCGGCGATGTAAGAACGGGCACTGGACGCTGGGCCTCGCACTGGTCGCTTTGGGCGATGTGAGAACGAGCACTGGACGCTGGTTCTCACACCGGTCACTTTGGGCGATGTGAGAAAGAGCACTGGACGCTGGTACTCACACCGGTCGCTTTGGGCGATGTGAGAACGAGCAATGGACGCTGGTTCTCACACCGGTCGCTTTGTCTGATGTGAGAACGAGCACTGAAGACTGGTCCTCACACCGGTCACTTTGGGCGTGTGAGAACGAGCAGTGGACGCTGGTCTTCACACCGGTCGCTTTGGGCGATGTGAGAAGGAGCACTGACACACCGGTCGCTTTGGGCGATGTGAGAACAAGTACTCTAGGCTGGTCCTCACACCGGTCGCTTTGGGCGATGTGAAAAACGAGCACTGAAGGCTAGTACTCACACCGGTCGCTTTGGGCGATGTGAGAACGAGCACTGAAGGCTGGTCCACACACCGGTCGCTTTAGGCGATGTGAGAACGAGCAATGGACGCTGGTCCTCACACCGGTCGCTTTCGGCGATGTAAGAACGGGCACTGGACGCTGGGCCTCACACTGGTCGCTTTGGGCGATGTGAGAAAGAGCACTGGACGCTGGTACTCACACCGGTCGCTTTGGGCGATGTGAGAACGAGCAATGGACGCTGGTTCTCACACCGGTCGCTTTGTCTGATGTGAGAACGAGCACTGAACGCTGGTCCTCACACTGGTCGCTTTGGGCG
Source organism: Ryuthela nishihirai (assembly GCA_038380435.1). NCBI lineage: Eukaryota > Metazoa > Arthropoda > Arachnida > Araneae > Heptathelidae > Ryuthela > Ryuthela nishihirai. The sequence goes on from JAWZYU010000026.1 coordinate 57,679,020, forward strand.
ATGTGAGAACGAGCACTGAAGGCTGGTCCTCACACCGGTCGCTTTGGGCGATGTGAGAACGAGCACTGAAGGCTGGTCCTCACACCGGACGCTTCGGGCGATGTGAGAAGGAGCACCGAAGGGTGGTCCTCACACCGGTCGCTTCAGCCGATGTGAGAACGAGCACTGAAGGCTGGTCCTCACACCGGTCACTTTGGGCGTGTGAGAACGAGCAGTGGACGCTGGTCCTCACACCGGTCGCTTTGGGCGATGTGAGAACGAGCAGTGGACGCTGGTCCTCACACCGGTCGCTTTCGGCGATGTGAGAACGAGCAATGAAGGCTGGTCCTCACACCGGTCGCTTTGGGCGATGTGAGAACGAGCAATACACGCTGGTCCTCACACCGGTCGCTTTGGGTGATGTGAGAACGAGCACTGAATGCTGGTCCTCACACCAGTCGCTTTGGGCGATGTGAGAACGAGCAGTAGGACGCTGGTCCTCACACCGGTCGCTTTCGGCGATGTAAGAACGGGCACTGGACGCTGGTTCTCACACCGGTCGCTTTGGGCGATGTGAGAATGAGCAATGGACGCTGGTCCTCACACCGGTCGCTTTGGCCGATGTGAGAACGAGCACTGAACGCTGGTCCTCACACTGGTCGCTTTGGGCGATGTGAGAACGAGCACTGAAGGCTGGTCCTCACACCGGCCGCTTCGTGCGATGTGAGAACGAGCACCGAATGGTGGTCCTCACACCGGTCGCTTCGGGCCATATGAGAACGAGCACTGAAGGCTGGTCCTCACACCGGTCACTTTGGGCGTGTGAGAACGAGCAGTGGACGCTGGTCCTCACACCGGTCGCTTTGGGCGATGTGAGAACGAGCAGTGGACGCTGGTCCTCACACCGGTCGCTTTCGGCGATTTGAGAACAAGCATTGGACGCTGGTCCTCACACCGGTCGGTTTAGGAGGTGTGAGAACGAGCAGTGGACGCTGGTCCTCACACTGGTCGCTTTGGGCGATGTGCGAACGAGCACTGGACGCTGGTCCTCACACCGGTCGCTTTGGGCGATGTGAGAACGAGCACTGAACTCTGGTCCTCACACCGGTCGCTTTCGGCGATGTGAGAACAAGTACTGTAGGCTGGTCCTCACACCGGTCGCTTTGGGCGATGTGAGAACGAGCACTGAAGGCTGGTCCTCACACCGGTCGCTTTAGGCGATGTGAGAACGAGCAGTGGACGCTGGTCCTCACACCAGTCGCTTTCGGCGATGTAAGAACGGGCACTGGACGCTGGGTCTCACACTGGTCGCTTTGGGCGATGTGAGAACGAGCAGTGGACGCTGGTCCTCACACCGGTCGCTTTCGGCGATGTGAGAACGAGCAGTGGACGCTGGTCCTCACACCGGTCGGTTTAGGAGATGTGAGAACGAGCAGTGGACGCTGGTCCTCACACTGGTCGTTTTGGGCGATGTGCGAACGAGCACTGGACGCTGGTCCTCACACCGGTCGCTTTGGGCGATGTGAGAACGAGCACTGGACGCTGGTCCTCATACCGGTCGCTTTCGGCGATGTGAGAACGAGCAATGGACGCTGGTCCTCACACCGGTCACTTTCGGTGATGTAAGAACGGGCACTGGACGCTGGGCCTCACACCGGTCGCTTTGAGCGATGTGAGAACGAGCAATGGACGCTGGTTCTCACACCGGTCGATTTGTCCGATGTGAGAACGAGCACTGAACGCTGGTACTAACACTGGTCGCTTTGGGCGATGTGAGAACGAGCACTGAAGGCTGGTCCTCACACCGGTCGCTTTGGGCGTTGTGAGAACGAGCCGTGGACGCTGGTTCTCACACCAGTCGCTTTGTCCGATGTGAGAACAAGCACTGGACGCTGGTTCTCACACCGGTCGCTTTGTCCGATGTGAGAACGAGCACTGAAGGCTGGTCCTCACACCGGTCGCTTTGGGCGATGAGAGAACGAGCACTGAAGGCTGGTCCGCACACCGGACGCTTCAGGCGATGTCAGAAGGAGCACCGAAGGGTGGTCCTCACACCGGTCGCTTCGGGCGATGTGAGAACGAGCACTGAAGGCTGGTCCTCACTCCGGTCACTTTGGGCGTGTGAGAACGAGCAGTGGATGCTGGTCCTCACACCGGTCGCTTTCGGTGATGTGAGAACGAGCACTGAAGGCTGGTCCTCAAACCGGTCGCTTTGGGCGATGTGAGAACGACCACTGGACGCTGGTCTTCACACCAGTCGCTTTCGGCGATGTGAGAACGAACACTAGACGCTGGTTCTCACACCGGTCTCTTTGGGCGATGTGAGAACGAGCACTGGACACTGGTCTTCACACCGGTCGCTGGTCCTCACAGCGGTCGGTTTCGGCGATGTGAGAACGAGAACTGGACGCTGGTCCTCACACCGGTCGCTTTGGGCGTTGTGAGAACGAGCCGTGGACGCCGGTTCTCACACCGGTCGCTTTGGGTGATGTGGGAACAAGCACTGGACGCTGGTCCTCACACCGGTCGCTTTGGGCGATGTGAGAACGAGCAATGGACGCTGGTCCTCACACCGGTCGCTATAGGCGATGCGAGAACGAGCACTGAACGCTGGTCCTCACACCGGTCGCTTTGGGCGATGTGAGAACGAGCACTGAAGACTGGTCCTCACACCAGTCGCTTTCGGCGATATGAGAACGAGCACTGAAGGCTAGTCCTCGCACCGGTCGGTTTAGGCGATGTGAGAACGAACAGTGGACGGTGGTCATCACACTGGTCGCTTTGGGCGATGTGAGAACGATCACTGGATGCTGGTCCACACACCGGTAGCTCTGGGCGATGTAAGAATGAGCACTGAAGGCTGGTCATCACACCGGTCGCTTTGGGCGATGTGAGAACGATCACTGGATGCTGGTCCACACACCGGTAGCTCTGGGCGATGTAAGAACGAGCACTGAAGGCTGGTCCTCACACCGGCCGCTTCGGACGATGTGAGAACGAGCACCGAAGGATGGTCCTCACACCGACCGCTTCAGGCGATGTGAGAACGAGCACTGACTGCTGGTCCTCACACCGGTCGCTTTGGGCGATAGGATAACGAGCAGTGGACGCTGGTACTCACACCGGTCGCTTTTGGCGATGTGAGAACGAGCACCGAAGGGTGGTCCTCACACCGGTCGTTTTGGGCGTTGTGAGAACGAGCAGTGGACACTGGTCCTCACACCGGTCGTTTTGGGCAATGTGAGAACGAGCACTGAAGGCTGTTCCTCACACCGGTCGCTTTGGGCGATGTGAGAATGAGCACTGAAAGCTGGTCCTCACACCGGTCTCTGGGCGTTGTGAGAACGAGCAGTGGACGCTGGTCCACACATCGGTCGCTTTGGGCGATGTGAGAACGAGCACTGAAGTCTGGTCCTCACACCAGTCGCTTTTGGCGATGTGAGAACGAGCAATGGATGCTGATCCTCACACCGGAAGCTTTGGTTGATGTGAGAACGAACACTGAACGCTGGTCCTCACACCGGTCGCTTTGGGCGATGTGAGAACGAGCACTGAAGGCTGGTCCTCACACCAGTCGCTTTCGGCGATGTGAGAACGAGCACTGAAGGCTAGTCCTCACACCGGTCGATTTAGGCGATGTGAAAACGAGCAGTGGACGCTGGTCCTCAAACTGGTCGTTTTGGGCGATGTGAGAACGAGCACTCCAGGCTAGTCCTCACACCGGTCGGTTTAGGCGATGTGAGAACGAGCAATGGACGCTGGTCCTCACACCGGTCGCTTTGGGCGATGTGAGAACGAGCACTGAAAGCTGGTCCTCACACCGGTCGCTTTGGTCGTTGTGAGAACGAGCAGCGGACGCTGGTCCATACACCGGCCGCTTTGGGCGATGTGAGAACGGGCACTGAAGGCTGGTCCTCACACCGGTCGCTTTGGGCGATGTGAGAACGAGGAATGGACGCTGGTCATCACACCGGTCGCTATGGGCGATGTCAGAACGAGCAATGGAAGCTGGTCCTCACAGCGATCGCTTTCGGCAATGTGAGAACGAACACTGGACGCTGGTCCTCACACCGGTCACTTTGGGCGTTGTGAGAACGAGCCGTGGACGCCGGTTCTCACACCGGTCGCTTTGGGTGATATGAAAACAAACACTGGACGCTGGTCCTCACACTGGTCGCTTTGGGCGATGTGAGAACGAGCAATGGACGCTGGTCCTCACACCGGTCGCTTTAGGCGATACGAGAACGAGCACTGAACGCTGGTCCTCACACCGGTCGCTTTGGGCGATGTGAGAACGAGCAGTGGACGCTTTGGGCGATGTGAGAACGAGCACTGGACGCTGTTCCTCGCACCGGTCGCTTTGGGCAATGTGAGAACGTGCAGTGGGCGCTGGTCCTCCCACCGGTCGCTTTGGGCGATGTGAGAACGAGCAGTTGACGTGGAACGGTCGCTTTGCGCGATGTGAGAACGAGCAGTGGACACTGGTCGTTGCACCGGTCGCTTTGGGTGTTGTGAGAACGAGCAGTGGACGATGGTCCTCGCACCGGTCGCTTTGGGCGATGTGAGAACGAGTAGTGGACGCTGGTCCTCGCACCGGTCGCTTTGGGCGATGTGAGAAAGAGCAGTGGAGGCTGGTCCTCACACCGGTCACTTTGCGCGATGTGAGAACGAGCACTGAAGGGTGGTCCTCACACCGGCCGCTTCCGGCGATGTGAGAACGAGCACTGAAGGCTGGTCCTCACACCGGTCGCTTTGGGCGTTGTGACAACGAGCAGTGGACGCTGGTCCTCACACCGGTCGCTTTGCGAGATGTGAGAATGAGCAGTGGACGCTGGTCCTCACACCGGTCGCTTTGGGCGTTGTGAGAATGAGCCGTGGACGCCGGTTCTCACACTGGTCGCTTTGGGTGATGTGAGAACTAGCACTGGACGCTGATCCTGACACCGGTCACTTTGGGCGATGTGAGAACGAGCAATGGACGCTGGTCCTCACACCGGTCGCTTTAGGCAATGCGAGAACGAGCACTGAACGCTGGTCCTCACACCGGTCGCTTTGGGCGTTGTGAGAACGAGCAATGGACGCTGGTCCTCACACCGGTCGCTTTGGGCGATGTGAGAATGAGCAGTGGAGGCTGGTCCTCACACCGGTCGCTTTGGGCGTTGTGAGAACGAGCCGTGGACGCCGGTTCTCACACTGGTCGCTTTGGGTGATGTGAGAACAAGCACTGGACGCTGGTCCTCACACCGGTCGCTTTGGGCGATGTGAGAACGAGCAATGAACGCTGGTCCTCACACCGGTCACTTTAGGCGATGCGAGAACGAGCACTGAACGCTGGTCCTCACACCGGTCGCTTTGGGCGATGTGAGAACGAGCACTGAAGACTGGTCCTCACACCAGTCGCTTTCGGCGATATGAGAACGAGCACTGAAGGCTAGTCCGCACACCAATCGGTTTAGGCGATGTGAGAACGTGCAGTGGACGCTGGTCCACACACCGGTCGCTCTGGGCGATGTAAGAACGAGCACTGAAGGCTGGTCCTCACACCGGTCGATTTCGGCGATGTGAGAACGAGCAATGGATGCAGTCCTCACACCGATCGCTTTGGGCGATATCAGAACGAGCAATGGACGCTGGTCCTCACAGCGGTCGCTTTCGGCGATGTGAGAACGAACACTGGACGCTGGTCCTCACACCGGTCGCTTTGGGCGTTGTGAGGACGAGCAGTGGACGCCGGTTCTCACACCGGTCGGTTTGGGCGATGTGAGAACGAGCAATGGACGCTCGTCCTCACACCAGTCGCTTTAGGCGATGTGAAAACTAGCACTGAACGCTGGTCCTCACACCGGTCGCTTTGGGCGATGTGAGAACGAGCACAGATGACTGGTCCTCACACCACTCGCTTTGGGCGATATGAGAACGAGCACTGAAGGCTAGTCCTCACACCGGTCGGTTTAGGCGATGTGAGAACGAGCACTGGACGCTGGTCCTCACACCGGTCGCTTTGGGCGATTTGAGAACGAGCAGTGAACGCTGATCCTCACACCTGTCGCTTCGGCCGATGTGAGAAGGAGCAGTGGAAGCTTGTCCTCACACCGGTCGCTTTGGGCGATGTGAGAAGGAGCAGTAGACGCTGGTCCTCGAACCGGTCGCTTTGGGCGATGTGAGAACGAGCACTGGAGGCTGTTCCTCACACCGGTCGCTTTGGGCGATGTGAGAAAGAGCACCGAAGGATGGTCCTCAGACCGGCCGCTTCAGGCGATGTGAGAACGAGCACTGACTGCTGGTCCTCACACCAGTCGCTTTGGGCGTTGTGAGAACGAGCAGTGGATGCTGGTACTCACACCGGTAGCTTTGGGCGATAGGAGAACGAGCAGTGGACACTGCTCCTCACACCGGTCGCTTTGGGCGATGTGAGAATGAGCACTGAAAGCTGGTCCTCACACCGGTCTCTGGGCGTTGTGAGAACGAGCAGTGGACGCTGGTCCACACATCGGTCGCTTTGGGCGATGTGAGAACGAGCACTGAAGTCTGGTCCTCACCACCGGTCGCTTTTGGCGATGTGAGAACGAGCAATGGACGCTGGTCCTCACACCGGTCGCTTTGGGCGATGTGAGAACGAGCACTGAACGCTTGTCCTCACACCGGACGCTTTGGTTGATGTGAGAACGAACACTGAACGCTGGTCCTCACACCGGTCGCTTTGGGCGATGTGAGAACGAGCACTGAAGGCTGGTCCTCACACCAGTCGCTTTCGGCGATGTGAGAACGAGCACTGAAGGCTAGTCCTCACACCGGTCGATTTAGGCGATGTGAAAACGATCAGTGGACGCTGGTCCTCAAACTGGTCGTTTTGGGCGATGTGAGAACGAGCACTCCAGGCTAGTCCTCACACCGGTCGGTTTAGGCGATGTGACAACGAGCAATGGACGCTGGTCCTCACACCGGTCGCTTTGGGCGATGTGAGAACGACCACTGAAAGCTGGTCCTCACACCGGTCGCTTTGGTCGTTGTGAGAACGAGCAGTGGACGCTGGTCCATACACCGGCCGCTTTGGGCGATGTGAGAACGAGCACTGAAGGCTGGTCCTCACACCGGTCGCTTTGGACGATGTGAGAACGAGGAATGGACGCTGGTCATCACACCGGTCGCTATGGGCGATGTCAGAACGAGCAATGGAAGCTGGTCCTCACAGCGATCGCTTTCGGCGATGTGAGAACGAACACTGGACGCTGGTCCTCACACCGGTCGCTTTGGGCGTTGTGAGAACGAGCCGTGGACGCCGGTTCTCACACCGGTCGCTTTGGGTGATGTGAGAACAAACACTGGACGCTGGTCCTCACACCAGTCGCTTTGGGCGATGTGAGAACGAGCAATGGACGCTGGTCCTCACACCGGTCGCTTTGGGTGATGTGAGAACAAGCACTGGATGCTGGTCCTCACACCAGTCGCTTTGGGCGATGTGAGAACGAGCAATGGACGCTGGTCCTCACACCGGTCGCTTTAGGCGATGCGAGAACGAGCACTGAACGCTGGTCCTCACACCGGTCGCTTTGGGCGATGTGAGAATGAGCACTGAAGACTGGTCCTCACACCAGTCGCTTTCGGCGATATGAGAACGAGCACTGCAAGCTAGTCCTCACACCGGTCGGTTTAGGCGATTTGAGAACGAGCAGTGGACGGTGGTCATCACACTGGTCGCTTTGGGCGATGTGAGAACGAGCACTGGACGCTGGTCCTCACACCGGTCGCTTTGGGCGATGTGAGAACGTGCAGTGAATGCTGGTCCTCACACCGGTCGCTTTGGGCGATATGAGAACGAGCACTGAACGCTGGTCCTCGCATCCGTCGCTTTGAGCGTAGTGAGAACGAGCAGTGGGCGCTGGTACTCGCACCGGTCGCTTTGGGCGATGTGAGAATGAGTAGTGGACGCTGGTCCTCGCACTGGTTGCTTTGTGCGATTTGAGAACGAGCAGTGGACGCTTTGGGCGATGTGAGAACGAGCACTGGACGCTGTTCCTCGCACCGGTCGCTTTGGGCAATATGAGAACGTGCAGTGGGCGCTGGTCCTCGCACCGGTCGCTTTGGGCGATGTGAGAACGAGCAGTTGACGTGGAACGGTCGCTTTGGGCGATGTGAGAACGAGCGGTGGACACTGGTCCTTGCACCGGTCGCTTTGGGCGATGTGAGAACGAGCAGTGGACGCTGGTCCTCGCACCGGTGGCTTTGGGCGATGTGAGAACGAGCAGTATACGCTTGGCCTCGCACCGGTCGCTTTGGGCGATGTGAGAACAAGCAGTTGACCCTGGTCCTCGCACCGGTCATTTTGGGAGATGTGAGAACATGCAGTGGGCCCTGGTCCTCGCACCGGTCGCTTTGGGCGATGTGATAACGAGCAGTGGACGGGATCTTCGCAACGGTCGCTTCGGGCGATGAGAGAATGAGCAGTGGACGCTGGTCCTCGCACTGGTCGCTTTGGGCGATGTGAGAAAGAGCAGTGGACGCTGGTCCTCGCACCGTTCGCTTTGGGCGATGTGAGAACGAGCAGTATACGCTTGGCCTCGCACCGGTCGCTTTGGGCGATGTGAGAACAAGCAGTTGACCCTGGTCCTCGCACCGGTCATTTTGGGAGATGTGAGAACATGCAGTGGGCCCTGGTCCTCGCACCAGTCGCTTTGGGCGATGTGAGAACGAGCACTGAACGCTGGTCCTCACACCGGTCGCTTTGGGCGATGTGAGAACGAGCACTGAATGCTGGTCCTCACACCGGCATCTTTGGGCAATGTGAGAACGAGCAGTTGACTCTGGTCCTCACACCGGTCGCTTTGGGCGATGTGAGAACGAGCAGTGGACGATGGTCCTCACACCGGTCGCTTTGGGCGATGTGAGAACGAGCAGTGAACGCTGGTCCTCACACCAGTCGCTTTGGGCGATGTGAGAACGAGCAGTGAACGCTGGTCCTCACACCGGTCGCTTTGGGCGATATGAGAACGAGCACTGAACGCTGGTCCTCGCATCCGTCGCTTTGGGCGTTGTGAGAACGAGCAGTGGGCGCTGGTACTCGCACCGGTCGCTTTGGGCGATGTGAGAAGGAGTAGTGGACGCTGTCCTCGCACTGGTTGCTTTGGGCGATGTGATAACGAGCAGTTGACGTGGAACGGTCGCTTTGGGCGATGTGAGAACGAGCAGTTGACGTGGAACGGTCGCTTTGGGCGATGTGAGAATGAGCAGTGGACACTGGTCCTTGCACCGGTTGCTTTGGGCGATGTGAGAAAGAGCAGTGGACGCTGGTCCTCGCACCGTTCGCTTTGGGCGATGTGAGAACGAGCAGTATACGCTGGTCCTCGCACCGGTCGCTTTGGGAGATGTGAGAACAAGCAGTTGACCCTGGTCCTCGCACCGGTTATTTTGGGAGATGTGAGAACATGCAGTGGGCCCTGGTCCTCGCACCAGTCGCTTTGGGCGATGTGAGAACGAGTACTGAACGCTGGTCCTCACACCGGTCGCTTTGGGCGATGTGAGAACGAGCACTGAATGCTGGTCCTCACACCGGCATCTTTGGGCAATGTGAGAACGAGCAGTTGACTCTGGTCCTCACACCGGTCGCTTTGGGCGATGTGAGAACGAGCAGTGGACGATGGTCCTCACACCGGTCGCTTTGGGCGATGTGAGAACGAGCAGTGAACGCTGGTCCTCACACCGGTCGCTTTGGGCGATGTGAGAACGAGCAGTGAACGCTGGTCCTCACACCGGTCGCTTTGGGCGATATGAGAACGAGCACTGGACGCTGGTCCTCGCACTGGTCCCTTTGGGCGATGTGAGAACGAGCAGTGGACGCTGGTCCTCGCACCGGTCGCTTTGGGCGATGTGAGAACGTGCAGTGGGCGCTGGTCCTCACACCGGTCGCTTTGGGCGATGTGAGAACGAGCAGTTGACGTGGAACGGTCGCTTTGGGCGATGTGAGAACGAGCAGTTGACGTGGAACGGTCGCTTTGGGCGATGTGAGAATGAGCAGTGGACACTGGTCCTTGCACCGGTTGCTTTGGGCGATGTGAGAACGAGCAGTGGACGATGGTCCTCGCACCGGTCGCTTTGGGCGATGTGAGAACGAGCAGTTGACGTGGAACGGTCGCTTTGGGCGATGTGAGAACGAGCAGTTGACGTGGAACGGTTGCTTTGGGCGATGTGAGAACGAGCAGTGGACGATGGTCCTCGCACCGGTCGCTTTGGGCGATGTGAGAACTAGCAGTGGACGCTGGTCCTCGCACCGGTCGCTTTGGGCGATTTAGAGAACGAGCGCTGTTCCCCCCACCGTTCGCTCTGGACGATGTCAGAACGAGTGCTGGTCCCCCCCCCCACCGGTCGGTTTGGGCGATTTAGAGAACGAGCGCTGTTCCCCCCACCGTTCGCTTTGGACGATGTCAGAACGAGCGCTGGTCCCCCCCCCCCCACCGGTCGCTTTGGGCGATTTAGAGAACGAGCACTGTTCCCCCCACCGTTCGCTTTGGACGATGTCAGAACGAGCGCTGGTCTCCCCCCCCCACCGGTCGCTTTGGGCGATGTGACGACGACCGCTGGCCCCCCACCTTTCGCTTTAGGTGATGTGAAGACGAGCCCTGGTCCCCCCCACCGGTCGCTTTGGGCGATGTGAGGACGAGCACTCGACCCCACCACCGGTTTCTTTGGGCATGTGAGGACGAGCGCTGGTCCCCGCACTGGTCGCTTGGGCAATGTGAGGACGAGCGCTGGTCCCTGCACCGGTTGCTTGGGCGATGTGAGAACGAGCGCTGGCCCCTCACCAGTTGCTTGGGCGATGTGAGAACGAGCGCTGGTCCCCGCACCAGCCGCTTGGGCGATGTGAGAACGAGCGCTGGTCGTCACACCGGCGCTTGAACGATGCAGACTGTACGGAAATTGCAGTGGAATATTTTCCCTCATCCACCGTATAGTCTCGACTTGGCTTCGTCCGATTTTCATTTCTTTGAACCACTAAAGAAGTCTTTTTTGGATGAAAGAGGTTCCGAATCAATGATGAGGTCGTTGCAGCTAGACAAAGTTAAACTGACAAACAACCAAAAACCTTCTTTGAAATTAGAATTAAGAAACTTCCAGAACGTTGAAAGTTAACAGGACTACGTTGAAGTCCTGGACTACATTGAAGTTAACAGGACTACGTTGAAAAGAAGTATTATGATGTTTCTATTTTATTTCGAATTTTTTATGACAGTTTTCAACAAATCAAATTTTGTTACTGTGAATATAACTAATGATATTAAAACTTTTTTAAAAATAACTCAAATATAGTAGCAGATGCTTAAGCCTTGATATAATGAATCAGAGTAGCAGATATTCGGAAGGGTTTATTAACACTCTTTTACGTTCAGGGTGACGTCACCAGAGGCCGAAGTCTTCGTCTCCTCGTAATTCCGAAAGTACTCTATCGATCGGTTCCGAATTTGACACGGTGGACTCCACTTACCTCTCGGTGCATTGAGTTTAGAGATCGTGTTCCTAGCTGCGATAGGTCTAGATTTAAAAATAAAAAAAATACTCTCTCAAGCAGCTGCTTGCCACAGAGATCTGACAGGAGCCTGTCAGTTCATATGCCATAGAAGAAGGTCTGAGAGGATGGCAGGACCTCTGCAGAAAAACGACACATACATCCATGCCTTACCTGGGGCTCCAACCCAGGTCCCTTAGATCAGTAGCCAAGCAGGTCCCTAAGATCAGTAGCCAAGCAGGTCCCTAAGATCAGTAGCCAAGCGTGCTAACCACTCGGCCATGGGACGGCGTCGGTCGAGATTTAACTCTCCGCAAATGTCCGAAATCTCTGGTGGCGCTGCTTTCGCCTTCCTTATAGATGGAGAGTTGAAAGTTGTGAATGGAGGTAGTAGTATGTTATCGATGAACAAAGTTATCAATGGACTGACGTTTCGCGCCAACTTTTATGGTATGTCCTAATTTTCTGGGGAAGAAAACCTCACACTGTACTGAGATGAAGCTGCAGATAACGTTTGGTGGTCTTTGCTCTGACCGTTTAGGAGGAGATATCGTAAAAACAGACCAGCAAACTTTCTAGAATAAATAATAGATATAAAAGGTAATATTATTACTGCACCTGAATCAAGATTATCTGAATTACAGCGTTACATACTCAAGGAGACGAGGTCTTTTATTCATTATACCGAAAGACGAAAGAAACGATACTCCAGCATCATTTTAAAACCCTTGGTCCAAGAAGTTTCAGCTCTTTTGACAGCAACATTTAGAATTTGAAAAAGCCTTATATCTTTGTAAAATATAAAGGGAAGTTAGTTATGATGCCATTACAAGTTAATTGTGCCTTTACAGATGCAGACATCTGTCTGAATCCTCACGAACAGGGGCGGGGGTGGCTCAGTCGGTAGCGCGCCAGGCTCGTAATCTGTAGTTCCCAGGTTCGAGTCTCAGCTGGGTCAGTGTTCAGATTTATCTCCGCAAAATTTCCCCGCCCTGCCCACGGTCAGTAGGGGACACCGATGGGCTTGGAAAGGCCGCCGTCCGTCGGATGGGACGTTAAGCCGTGGCCCCGTGTGCGGGAGAGCCGTACCCTGTGAACGATAAAGAACACACTGGATGGCCTTGACGGGAGGCTACCATCTGTCTCCCAACAGCTGTTCCAGTGGGTCCCCTCCCCCAGCCTTCTCGGAGCCTTCGGGGTCTATGTGACCTGGCCATTGAGCCCATGGTGTGCAAAAAAGTGCCACTCAGAGGTAAAACAATCCAACGTTAAAGAACACGCTGGATGGCCTTGACGGGAGGCTACCATCTGTCTCCCAACAGCTGTTCCAGTGGGTCCCCTCCCCCAACCTTCTCTGAGCCTTCGGGGTCCATGTGATCTGGCCATTGAGCCCATGGTGTGCAACAAAAGTGCCGCTCAGAGGTAAAACAACCCAATCCTCACGAATATTCCCATTGACTTTGAATTTTTCGAAATGCTTTCAAAACACCAACTCCCCGCAGCACATAGAGGGAGCCACACATGAGACAGACATAAACCACTGATCTTCGTTCACCCAGACTTCTCTAATACTACTTCCAGTGCACGTAAGTCTTGAAGCTTATATGCTCGACGTCATACGTGTAAGTTGCCTAGCTGCTATTTTCCGTGTGTGGTCTTCCTGTTAAAATCGGATAGTGGTCCTTTCGCTATTAAAAACAGACAGGGGCGTAGCGAAGGACTGTGTTGGGGGGGGGGGGAGCGGAGGGAGAAGTTCAAAATTTTCCAACTCGAGCAAATTTTTGGCAAAAATTGCCAACTGAGCAAACTTGCTTAGATAAACTAAACCCAATCTTTAAATCTCTCCTAAATTTGCCAAATCACTTCAAATTTTCAAACTCCCCAGTTTTTTTGTTTTTTTTTGAATTAAGGGGAGTTGTCAAAATCGGCGTAACTTGGCAAATCTAGGTCAGTTTGGAAAATGGAGAGACGGCAAAATTTAGAGCAGTTGGTAAAATTCGTAGCCACTTAGTAAAAATAGGTGAGTTGGCAAAATCTTAGGGAGTTGGCAAAATTCGGAGTGACTTGGTAAAATCGTGGGGAATTGGCAAAATTCAGGTGAGATGTAAAAATTAGGATTTTTTTTTCTCTAAAATTATGGCGAGTTGGCAAAATCTAGGGACAGTTGGCAAAATTAGGAGTGACTTGGCAAAATTCAGGTGAGATGTGAAAATCTGGATTTTTTTTCTGTAAAATTATGGGGAGTTGGCAAAATCTAGGAGCAGTTGAAAAAATTCGAAGTGACTTGTCAAAATCGTGGGGACTTGGCAAAATTGATGTGAGATGTAAAAATTGGGATTCTTTTCTGTAAAATTATGCCATGTTGGCAAAACTTAGGGAGTTTGCAAAATCTAGGAGTAGTTGGCAAAATCGTGGAGAGTTGACAAATTTCAGGTGAGATGTAAAAATTGTAATCTTTTTTTCTGTAAAATTATTAAATTATGCGTGTTGGAAAATCGAGGCAGCTTCGCAATATTTAGGAGAGTTGGAAAATCTTGGGGGAGTTGGCAAAATTCAGAGTGGCTTTACAAAAATCAGGTGTGATGTAAAATTGGGATTTTTTTCTGTAAAATTGGGATTTTTTTCTGTAAAATTGTGGCGAGATGGCAAAATCTAGGGCAGTTGGCAAAATTCGAATCCACTTGGTAAAATAGGGGCGATTTTTGAAAATTGGGATTGGTTTTGTGAAATTAACGAGAGTTGGAAAAACCAAGAACTCTTGGCAAAATCTAGGGGAGTTGGCAAAATTGGAAGCCACTTGGTAAAATACAGGGGAGTTGTGAAAATTGTGCCTTTCTTGTGCAATTAAGGAGAGTTGTGAAAATTGTGCCTTTCTTGTGCAATTAAGGAGAGTTGATGAAATTCGAAGTGACTTGTCAAATTCAGGGAAGATGTAAAAAGTGCGATTTTTTCTGTAAAATTGCGGTGAGTTGGCAAAATCTAGAGTAGTTGGTAAAATTCGAATGCACTTGGTAAAATATAGGCGAGATGTGAAAATTGAGATTTGTTTTGTGAAATGAAGAAGTGTTGGAAAAAATGAGGAAACCTAAAACTTTCAAACTCCCCAAGATTTTGCCAAGTTTACTCGATTTTAATCAACTGTCCTGAATTTCACAAACCAAATCCCAATTACCACAACTCGCCACTATTTTCCAACTGGATTCGAATTTTGCCAACTGCCGTACATATTGCTAAGTTTCCTCGATTTGTCCAACACTCCTTAATTTCACAAAACAAGTTCCAATTTCACAATTCGCCTGTATTTTACCAAGTGGATTCGAATTTTGCCAACTGCCCTAGATTTTGCCATCTCGCCACAATTTTACAGAAAATTATCCCCATTTTACATCACACCGGATTTTTGTAAAGCCACTCTGAATTTTGCCAACTTCCCCAAGATTTTCCAAATCTCCTAAATATTGCGAAGCTGCCTCAATTTTGCCAACACGCCATAATTTTACAGAAAAAAAGTTTACAATTTTTACATCTCACCCGAATTTTGTCAACTCTCCACGATTTTGCCAAGTCACTCCGAATTTTGCCAACTGCTCCTAGATTTTGCCAACTCCCTAAGTTTTGCCAAATCGCCATAATTTTAGAGAAAAAAATCCCAATTTTTACATCTCACCTGAATTTTGCCAACTCCCCATGATTTTGCCAAGTCACTCCGAATTTTGCAAACTCCCCAAGATTTTACCAAGTCACTCAGAATTCTGCCAAATGCCTAAGATTTTGCCAACTCACCTGTTTTTACTAAGTGCCTTCGAATTTTGCCAACTGCTCTAAATTTTGCCGTCTCTCCATTTTCCCAACTATCCTAGATTTGCCAAGTTGCCTCGATTTTGACAACTCCCCTTAATTTTGCAAAAAAAAATATTACAAATTTTCGCAACTCACCTAGATTTTACGAAGTCGCTTCGAATTTTGCCAACTCCAAGTTACTTTGGGGGGAGACTCCCCCCATCTCCCCCCCCCCAATGGCTACGCCCCTGAAGACAGATAGTGGTCATCTTGATGTTAAATACAGATAGCTATTGTCTTGATGTTAAAGACAGATAGTGATCATCTTATTATTTAAGAGAAGTAGTGGTCGTCTTGCTGTTAAACACAGATAGTGGTCGTCTTTCTGTTAAATAGAAATAGTGGTCATCTTGTTGATAAAATCAGATAGTGGTATTCTTCATGTTAAAGACAGATAGTGGTCATCTTATTATTAAAGATAATTAGTGGTCATCTTTATGTTAAAAACAATAGCGGTCGTCTTGCTGTTAAATAGAGATAGTGACCGTCTTGATGTAAAACACAGATAGTGGTCGTCTCGCTTTTGAAACCGATAGTGTACATAATACTATTAAATATAGATAGTGGTAGTCTTGCTGTTAAATAAAGAAGTGTTCGTCTTGCTGTTAAAGACATGTAGTGATCGTCTTTATGTTAAAGACCTGTAGTGGTGGTCTTGTTGTTAAAGAGAGATAGTGATCGTTTTGAATTTAAAAATTAATAGTGGTCGTCTTGCTGTTAAATGCAGAGAGTGGTCTTTTTGGTGTTAAAGAATAATTTTGGTAGTCTTGCTGTTAAATGCAGATAGTGGTCTTTTTGGTCTTAAAGAATAATAGTGGTCGTCGTGAGACGTTATGGTCCTGTAATGATCTTGTCCTTTTTTCCGACTAACCTCTCCAAATGAGAGCCAGCAGCAATTTTTCCAGCGGGAGGCTAAAAAGAAAGTCAGTTTTTCGAGATAGAAACGTTAATGTCGTAAGAGGGCAGTGTGCAAAGTCTCTTTCTGAAGCCAGGGGATGAACTCAATATAAATGCATCTCTCTCTCTCTATGAGAAGCTAATTAGTCTAAACGATCATGTGTTTTGGTTTGGGATCTTGCGCGTCCTCAACAGCTGAAATCTTTCAGAGCCCTGAGATCTACACAAACTGATAAGGCGGACGGGCAGAAGTGAGATATCTATTTTTTCAAGGGCTGGGTTTATTTTTTTCCCCTCTGAGGGCCACATTTTTTGCACAGAGTGGGCAGATGATATGGATCCTAAGGGCTTAGAGAAGTGTGGTGGAAGGGGAACAACTAAGAAGCTATTAGGTGACAGATGGGAGCCTCCCATCAAGATCATTCAGTGTAACGAGCTCTGGGTATGACTTTCTTGAACAAGGGACCACGGATTTAGGTCCCATCTAATGAATGGCGGTCTTTACAAGCCACCCGGTGTGGCCTTTCTGATCAGCGGCAAAACGGAAGTTAGTGGATAAAATTATCAATTCAAACGTAATTGGGATTCGAATCTGGGAAGTACAGATTACAAAACTAGCACACTACCAATTGTGCCACAGTTCTTCCATTTTCAGGTTCCTAAAAACCTGTTCCTAACCGAAAAACTGGGATGGATTTTTTTTTTCCGTTCGAAACCATAAAACTTTCTTCATTCTTCGCATGGAAAAGGAAAAGCAAAAAAGATTATTTCTCTGTAGATGAGATCCTAAAGCTTTCACTTGATTCGTTGATCAAATCTCTACCTTTTAAGCCCAACCAAGTTGTGCAGCCAATCGCTTAGTGCTGCTATTGGGGCGGGGGTGGCTCAGTCATTAGCGCGCCAGGCTCGTAATCTGTAGTTCCCAGGTTCGATTCCCAGCTGGGTCAGCGTTCAGATTTATCTCCGCAAAAATTCCCCACCCTGCACACAGTCAGTAGGGGACACCGATGGGCTTGGAAAGGCCGCCGTCCGTCGGATGGGACGTTAAGCCGTGGCCCCGTGTGCGGGAGAGACATACCCTGTGCACGCTAAAGATCACGCTGGATGGCCTTGACGGGAGGCTACCATCTGTCTCCCAATAGCTGTTCCAGTGGGTCCCCTCCCCCAACCTTCTCTGAACCTTTGGGGTCCATGTGACCTGGCCCCTTAGCCCATGGTGTGCAAAAAAGTGCCGCTCTGAGGTAAAACAATCCAATCTAACTCAGTTGATCCAATTCTTTTAGATTTCGAGATCTGAGAACAGATATCAACTCAAATTCCACTGGTAATTGTCATGCCCACGTGATTTCATAACGTGGACATGACTGTTCGAAAAACGGACTAGTAACGAACATTCTACAAATCCTTTGATTCCCCTCCGGCACTAGAACTGAGGTTACGCGCTCCAGTGCAGTAAGCGGGAAGACAATGGGTGGGTGCTTGCCCGCACCTCGATCAGCTCCACCAATCAGCGTCATCCACGCCAGGTCAACAAGGTGACCTCCGCGAGGAATTCGCGGTAAAGGACGGAAAAATATTTTTCTTCGAATACCTGACGCTTGCCCTCTGGTCCGAGCCGTGCAGTGGCCAGAGAGGAGAGTGTGCTTCTTCTTGTGTCGTCCGAGTTGTGCGGAGGTCCGCGACAAGACTCTCCAGCGAGCTGAACTTCCTTAGCAAGGAAAAATGAGGGGTGCAGCCGATTGTTTCAACTTACCTACAGCCAGCAATGCTTACCTCTAGCGATATCTTCTGCCAAGGTAAGGAGGGACCTAAATCAAATCTGCGGACATGTTTTCCACGTAAAAGTGTTTCCGGGACTTAGTATCTCTACGTCCCCACATAGGGACCTGTTAACTGTTATGAACCGCTCAGGTTACGAGCAGGTAGCTCGCTCAGCACGCCTCAATTGTTTTAATGAACTGAAATGTGCAAAGAAATATTAGGTTGTTAAATGATACAATAAGCTTGAAATGTGTAAATAAATATTATGTTGCTAAAGGATACAATAAGCTCAGTGCTATTCATTGCAATTGGAAGTTCAGTGCTATTTATTTTAATTGCCTATCCATGAGATTGTTAATTCAGGCTTTTGCCTTGGTTAGAGAGAAAAAGATACGCATCACGGCCGGAAAAGTTGTACCACCCACAAATATCAAAAGGGGGGTCAAGACAAATTGGTTCCAGTGACCAGGATATTCGAACCTGAGGGTTATTGCGGCCAGAAATTGAAAAATGAATAGTGTTCTGAAATTTGTTAAAGAATTTAACGATGTTGCTTTTATGACCATGATTTCCTCGAATCTGCGAGTTAGTATTGTTAGAAGGTAGAAAATAGTTGGTGTTCAATGAAAAAGTATCAATATTGTAAAAACTGCAATTTTATTGTTAAATGCGTAAACTCGAGTAAATTTCAAATAGAATCGATAAAGTTGATGTTCCGTGAAAAGCATATATATATATTACATAATTACTGTGTTGAAGCGAGGCAGCAGCAAAAGGATGTAAGGAAACCCTTAGAAGTTAAGATTATTGTGATTATATAAATGTTACGCCGTATGAACCATGTCCTGTGAATATTTTTAGCGAGGACTGTGATACATGTATTTTTAGTGAGGATTTTCAGGAACATCTGTCAAAATAAAATGTTATTATAAATTATAATGGAAAATTAGGAAATGTATATTTGTGCACTGCATATTTCAGTAACTTCAAAAATAGATAGGCCCAGGAGTAGTTTGTACGAGGAGAAGTAGCGAATCGACTAGGGAACCACTGCATTCAGTAATCTTTTAGTCAGGAGTGATTATTTTCCTTTCATGTCTAATGTATTTCTGTGACACACCTCCCTGCACTTTTGGAGGATTACCTAAATACGTACACCAGAACAACACTCAGCACTCCGGGGAAAGGAGGGACAAGTGAATAGATACATTAACCAATATAATCCGGATCCCACGTGTAGGCTAAATTTTGAACGCTTCGTACTTCGTAACTGAAATTTTGTGTATTACATTACTTAACTTCTATTGCCCAAAATGGCAACTCAATCAGCAGAACCCCCACCCATCACCCCGGGAAACGAAAGTAGGAACAGTAATGTCCCTGTGCTAGCGGGATTTGTCAACCTAGTTAGGTCCTACAAAGGTGACAAGTCCCCCTCAGCGGCGTCGTTCTTTACCCATTTGGAAGGAATTGGTCGGTCAGCGAGATGGAGCAAACCGGATATGATGATGATGATCGCGAAATCTAAATTTGAGGGTTTAGCTGCGACTTTCTAAACGAATCGCCCGAGCTCGATTTAGAAACAGATTATGATAAATTCAAGAAAATAGTCACAGAGAGATTCGACATTGAAGACCCTTTGGCTGTAAAAATCCAGAAATTCTCTGCCTGTAGACAAAAGGTGAGCGAAAGCGTAAGGGAATATTCTGACAGAGTGAGGACCTTAACGTAAAATTTATTTAAGGATAATAATGACTCCGCAAACGGCTACCCCGGGTTCCATGACCAATTCAAGCTGTCACAGTTTGTCGCAGGCTTGTTGCCGAAGCTGAAACGATTCGTACTTTCGCATAACCCTGGGAGCTTTGAAAAAGCCATTACCCGAGCGACATTAGAAGAAAGCAATGAAAAACTCGTGTCAGATAGATCAGCTAATATTTGTTCCGTAGAAACCGAATCAAAATCTAACATCAGACCAGACGAATCAGGACATATGCAGGAGATTTATAAATTACTGAGAAACCGGTCCGACGATAATGAAACAATACTCCATAGCATAAGTACGGGACTGAAGGAATTATCAGATAGAGTGAGGGTGGTGGAAAAATCAATTAAGGACGAAAGTGAAAAGGGAAGGCCCAGAGATCCGCCCCCCATGCAACAGAATGTCCGTGGAAACCACATAACGTGTTATGCCTGCGGAAGTATAAGACACTTTGCCAGAGAATGCAGAAACACTCCAGTCCCCTACGGGAGATCTAGCATCCCAATGGACAACGCGAATGGCAGAAGCCCGAGATACCCCTCTCGACAGTGGGAATACAGACGGAACCAAAATCCCAGCGGCCCAAGAGCTCAAGGCTTCGATAACGCCTATAGACAAAATCAGGCTTTCCAGAATCAAAATTATAGCAGGAGAAACCAGGATCATCCCCAGACCCGTCATTTAAACTAACAAGGGAGGTGAAATCTGGGCGTATTTCCCACTATCCCAAGCTCACTTCAGAGGCCCATATGGCTTCGTACGCTACCATAGGTGATGACGACACTGAAGCACCATTAATTAAGGGGAAGATCGAAAATGAAGAATTCACTTCCCTCATAGACACAGGGGCGACCATCTCAATAATCGGACTGAGGTGCTTCAGGAAAATAAGAGCAAAATTACGCAGCAAGGCATTACCCGTTAGGATAGGAATAAAAGTAATCTGTGGTGCAGACTTGCCCCTGCTAGGAAAGTATGAAGCAGAGATCCAGGTGGCTGGTGTCCAGTTTAAGCATCCCATTTATGTGGTGGATATGGAAGTCAGCAATAAATACGATGCCATTTTCGGATATGACCTTTTGAGGTCCCAGAGGTTCACAATCGACCTAAGAGGGGGAACGGTGAGGAATAATGAGAGAAATAGAAATGAAGGAGGCGGGAAATTACAGACAGCCCCCGATACAGCTAATGAAATGGGTAAAAATCGTCGATTCAACCATACTACAAGTCTCCCAGCTGAGGTAATAGGAAGAGCATATACTAAAACATTGATTCCCCCAGGACGGAAAAAATCATTTTAGTGAGTTGTACCGACAGAAGCTTGCAATCCAAAACCGTGTTTACACAGCAGAACAGCAAATTGAAACAAGGCGCCATCCGGGTAGCCAGATTCTTAAACGTTGTCAGTAAGGAAGGATTGATAAATGTCAGAGTCGCTAATGTTTCCCATTACCCTGTGTGGATAAACAAAAATATGAAATTAGCCAGCGTCGAAGCCATGTGTAGGGAACAGATCAATAGCATTGACAGCTCGTGCAAAAACAGCAGCCCTGTTCATCAGAAGCGCAAACACCCATTATCGTTGCAAGATTTCGAATTAGATCACGTCAGTAGTGTCATCCCATTATACGGATCCCCCTTTGCACAGTGCTTTCCCCCCTATGACGTCACAAGCCACGCCCACTTCCGGTCACGCCCTATGCCGTCACAGGCCACGCCCACTTCCGGTCACGCCCCTATGACGGAACATGACGTAGTCATTACATAATCATTACGTAACATGCCACGCCCCTTTATTAATAATTCCTCCCCTTTATTAAACCCCTTTCCCCCCTCCCCCCCTCAGTGGCGCCATCTGTTGACAGTTAGAAGTACTATTTTCCCAAAAACTCTTTATTTTCACTCTAATTTCTTGTTTTTGGACCCCCCGCTCGACCTACCTATATTTTAAGCTCTCCCCCTTATTAAAAACCCTCCTGGCGCCATCTGTTGACAGTGAGACGTACTATTTTCCCAAAAACCCCTTTATTTTAAGTCTAATTTCTCGTTTTTGGACCCCACGGTCGACCTACCTATATTTTAAGCCCTCCCCCTTATTAAAAAACCCTCCTGGCGCCATCTGTTGACAGGGAGAAGTACTATTTTCCCAAAAACCCCTTTATTTTAAGTCTAATTTCTCGTTTTCGGACCCCACGGTCGACCTACCTATATTTTAAGCCCTCCCCCTTATTAAAAACCCTCCTGGTGCCATCTGTTGACAGCGAGAAGTACTATTTTCCCAAAAAACCCTTTATTTTAAGTCTAATTTCTCGTTTTCGGACCCCACGGTCGACCTACCTATATTTTAAGCCCTCCCCCTTATGAAAAACCCTCTGGTTGACCATTTTAAGGCCCCACTCCTTCACTCGGCTGATGCAAGTCTCAGAATAATTGCATGGAACGATTGACTGGTCTTAGAATAATTGTACAGAAAGGAATGATACAAAATTCCTTAGTAATTAAACACTCATCAAAATTCCCACATTAAAAATCATCCTACAGTTGAAACTCATTTTACTGTTACTGTTTCCATAGAAAATACCATAGGGTGAAATTAATAATGGTTTAAATTATTCGTAGGGATGACATGTTAAATCTGCTTTTAGAACACACGTCTGCAGTGGAAAAATTTTCAAACTCCGTTAATCAACTCCCTAGTAATTAAGCACTGGTTAAAATATTCCTCACCTTTATTAAAATCATTCCACGGTCAAAATAAAAATCAGTTTTCTGTAGAGGCGTTTCACCGGAAAAAAAAAAAAATTCTTCCCTCGCTGGGTGGATTCCACAGGACTATGCCGTGTACTTGTTGTGGCTTAGATGTGTGTCGAACGGGTCAGACATTAACCTAGCAGTCTTTATAACTATCTTTTTCTATGTATTTCTTACACCAAAACCCGATAGTCCTTTCACATTAATATATGTATTTTAAGTCCGTTTCAGTAACATTTATTTCTTTTAACTCCACGACTGTCGCTTACTAGATCTATCCACAGTAACTGTTTTTTAAAGGACTGTCCCGCAGAAAATGCCGATGGGTAAAAAATCTGATTTTATTCGTCGTGATGAAAAATATTGAGGAGTGATAGGATCGACCTAATAGGCTCCGTGTTCGGATCCTCACCTCGGACAGCGTTTCACTGACGGATGGTTAAGTCCTACGAAAATAAAAAATTCCAAACGGGGGATCAAATTGACGAATGAATCTGTGCTGCTCCAAGCATTAGGCGCGCTGTCTTACATCGTGAAAACTCACTGGCACTCTTTATCGTGGATTTCGGACTCGATATTTTCCCCAAGTCCGGAGACGGTTCTCTGCACAACCCTTTATGAGAGGTTTCAACGCACCCCATGTAGACTTTTGAAATGACACGTCCTAAACCTTCAAGAGTTGTGCGTATTAGTCTCCATCGGGTTGGTGCCGTCAGATATCTGTGTTTCCACGTAGTAACGCAACACCGAAGAAAAAACGTCTCTCCCATCGTTTGCGTGCGAGCGTATGTCTCATCACGCTGATGAAATCGGGTAAAAAATAACTTTTTTGTACGAGGTAGAATGTTATAGAAAGTAAGAATGCTAAAAAACTTTCATCATGAATGCATATTAACGGAGTAGGGGAACATTAGTTTAAAACTTCGACTATAAAAATAATACATTGCTTCACGCACCTCCACTAATCCACTGAAATTATATTTGCAACGGGACTGATAGCCAAAATTTAGCAAACGAAACCGCTTAACTGACATATATGCTCTGATCGCGCCTACTGCTTACAAGAGAGACGACCTTCTAACCCGTTTCGATATCTTGTACACTCATCCCCATGTGATCTGACAAGACACAACAAGCGTGTGGTATGCAAAGGTCACGGGGACCAACGTGGAATGCGGCGTCTTTGAGAAGAGTGGCGGGTCCGTCCGAAAACCTAATGGGAAAGTTAAATAATTACTGTTTCCTCTCGAAATACAGAAGGAATTCTTCTGCTGATAGACGCACTTAAAAATAGGAATTTATGAAATTCAAAGGGAGATTGTTGTTTTTACATATTATCGGGTTACAATTAATACCGACTCCCTGCCCTTTAGGTTATGAAATATAACTGGAACCTTATTAGATCACTTAAAATTGAGTTGACACACCTTATGACCGACTCCTCGGAGAAGTGCTAAATCTATGTGGCGGAATACTAAAAATAGAATTCATACGTTTCCGTAAAAAACTTTAGTTCCAATATGAGTTAAAAGGTTATGGTTCGACTCAGGAAAAATAGGATTCGACCTCGGACATTAGAAAAGATGTGCGCCATATAATTCCGTGGAAAAATACGAAAATCTTTAGCAATATCTCAGGCGTCCTTTGTTAGGCGATAGTATTAACATCCTTATACGTTCTCACTTCAAGCTTGCTTTCTTTATCATAACCCTCGATGCTTGCGAAAATTATCAAAGATGAATAGAGGTCTGAATGTACAATCTTCGGAGTTCATTTTACTGTAGATGTCTAATTCTGGCAGGATCCCTCTCCACTTTTAAAATTTAGATCTTACGCCAAAACCCGATAGTCCTTTCATATACGTATTTTTATAACCCACGTATTTTAAGTCCGTTTTAATCAATACTTATTTCTTTCAACTCACTCCCTCGTGACTATTACTAGAAGAAGGGCTACCTCACAGTAGCAGCAAATAAAAAATCTGATTTTATTCGTCGTGATGAAAAATATTGAAGGTGATAGGGTCGACCTAAAAGATCCGTGTTCGGATCCTCACCCCGGATGGCTTTTAACAAAAGTCCTACGAAATAAAAAAAAAAACTCCCCCGTTACGGGACGTTGTTTAAAAAAACTTATTATGGCTGTGTCCTCAGTACATGATGCAAACTCTTTCCCAGGAAGTAACGCTATTCGATGTATCCCCGGGTTACATGCTTTTACAGGGTAAAGCCTGTGTGGCAGAATGTTAAAAGTAGAGTTCATACGTTTCCGTAAAGCTTAAGTTCCAACATGCGTTAAAGGAGTATGGTTCGACTCACTTTGAGAGGAGCAGTCGCTCGGACCAAAAGCCTGATGGGTCTCCCATTACATCGACAAACTACCTGTCCATAGGCTGAGTAAGCATTTAGAATGAAAGATTGAGTCTGCTTCACGACACAGATTCGTAAAACGCTCATTAATTATTTTGTGAGAGAAAGCATGCATAAAGTTCAAACACTAATACATATTCCCTTTCTAATAAACCATACGATCAAAGTAGATAAATTGCAAGCATCATCGGATCTGATTCCGTATATCTGCTTACGACGAAAATCTCACAATAGCCTATTCAGTACATTAACCTCCCGATACAGCATGTGACTAGGTCGTTTAACTAAATTACGTGCATAAACGAAAATGTAAAGGGATATCTGTAAATTCGCACAACGGGATAGGTGAATATTTTCACAATTCTTTTGAAGGCAGAATAACTGTGACGAGAGAGAAAGTATAAAAATGCAGTGGGATGGCTGTAAAAACAACAGATTACAGCGCAAATACTGTAAGATAGAAAAGACGACTATTAACAAGTGTCATATAAGGAGCGACCGATAAAAGTCACACCGTAGCGGAAGGAGTAATACAGGAAAAATCATAAAATATTAACCCCCCTCCCCCATGCTGGTAAATCACGGTCCATTGCGTACACACGGATGAATATCACAAAAATACTTTGCATATAGTAAAGAACCACCGAAGTTTGGAAATTTAAAATCTGAAAACTCACTGTTTATAGTATTTCCGTGAAAAGTCACCCCCCAGAATCGAGATCTAGCTCTGTCGCCAGTTATTCCAGCGTACTATCTCTTTTCAGCACGTTTGAATAAGTGCATGTGAAGGTGGCTAGCTGCATACACAAGCTTTTCGACAAAGATAGGATGTTTCACTACGATCTAACACGGAGATGTCTATTAAGTTATTTTTTCCTCCTATTTCTACACTAGTGTCGAAGTCTTAGAACAAGTGGTTCGGGTTAGCACACATTTTTGATATTATCTTGTTTGGCAATCTGAAAGAACACTGTCTGTGGAACATTACCCCCCTGCAAGCTAGTACTAATTACTTTACGATTCTGAGGGACGAAGGTTGTAATCGTTGGCAGATATTTTTCAGAAATATGTAATCAACCATAGTGTTCGGATATTTGATCCATAGTAAGACATGAACGATGTTTACCTGCCATCAGCGACCCCTTCTACGGATCGTATGAGAGGTAATTGTTACGACAATTAGCTACGTGAAGTCGTGTTTATTTTTAAAAGCAAAGACACACTAATTACCGACTAGCTAGAGAACGATATATTAACCTGCTAAAGTTTGATTTTAACGATCAGATAGTGTATATATCATCACTTTTTTAGTTCATAATAATATTCCAACTTTTAAAGGAAATATTGTCTCGTTATAAGCGATTACATACAAAGAGATACACACTCTATACTTTAAATCTATAGAGACAACGATCACTATCCCAGGAACACATCTGTGAAATATCACCACATTTTTGTTTTTAACGTACGGTTGAATCGTTCTACGATGCTAGCTTTGGTTTCCCATCCCTTTCTTTTACACCCACCCGATATAAAACATTCGACCCAACATAGCTTGCTAGCTGTGCGAGGTCTTGATACAGAGAACAATATTAACACTTCTAAGGCTGACCTTAAAATCCCCATTAACTATACAAAAGAAATCACATTAACAAAAATATCAGAGACATTCATATTTATTTACATTAAGGTCACATTAATATTTAGTTCGTACATACCAGTTCACCGTGCACCTCTTTTAGTACTGTTGCAAAGTTCAATTTAGACATAAACGCGACATTAGCAGGACGATTTAGTTCGATACATGATTCTTCCACAAAACTTACGGCAATATCAGTTAGATTAACGTTTCTTACCACTTCGGGGAAATAATCGTAAGCTGATTCAGCGTTTATGGTGAGGCACGAATGGCGAAGTTGACTCGGATGATCCACTTCACACCCGAAACAGTTCTTAGGTAGCAGCGTAAACAGTTCTTTTCGGAGATCTGTTTTCAAAGTCCGCTTTAAACAGTCCATAAGCTTTACGAAATCACTGCTGTCTTGTTCAAGGGGTCGATCGTTAGATGGTGGGCTTCGAGGAAGATTTGCCGCTAATTCTACCTTCCGCACTGCATTCCAAAATTTACCGTTTTCAAACTTCAGAGCCATCAAACTGTAGGTGATTGGATCGCATAAATCTGTCAACCGCTGCCACTGTTCGACGCTGAGCCGAACCGATGACGAAAATACAAGTTCTCCGTCACGGGGGATGCTTTTTTTAATGACCACGCCGTGTCCACCTTTGAGCACGACGAGGCAAACCATAGCGTCCAGTTCATACTCGCCGTATTCGACATCTTCGAACGCTTCGACGATTGTAGACACATACGAAACCAGTCCATGCCACTGCTCTTCAGACAGCATCACACCGTCCTTTGTAGGATATAGTTTTAACGAGTCATCACTCTGGAACACACGTATGTGCACTTTAGGATATGACCGATATTCACAAACGCTCGCAAACAAATCCGATCCGAGTTGAAACATATGGCTGTCATCATCTCTAACAGCAAGTCGCTTCGCAGGAAGATCACCATCGGTCAGGGAACGTTTAGCACAAGCCATAGCAAGTCGATACTGGAAAAAATAATGCCTTACAGCCCGTCGAAGGGTAATACTTATACCTTAAACCTGTGACGTGTCCCTGTAACTCCATCCCATTGGTCGAGATCTGGTAGATTTGCCATCTCTTAGTAAACATGATGACGTCTACAAATATTTACGAGAGTGTATAGACGTGCTTTCGAAATATGCATGTGGTGCTCCTTTAAAACGGAAATCGTGGGAGCTTTTGATCACAAAAAACTTTCAGAATATCTCTGAAATTACAAACAGATAAGGGGGGTTGAATTCATTAACAGAGTATTTCAAAAGTATCTTAAAAACACACTCATAATGAAACCAAAGCTAGCATCGTAGAACGATTCAACCGTACGTTAAAAACAAAAACGTGGTGATATTTCACAGGTGTGTTCCATGGAGGCGCCCAATTTCAGAGATATTCTGAAAGTTTTTTGAATCAGCGTCAATTAAATCATGAATCAGCATTCATGAATCAGCGTCAATTAAAGTGGAGAAGAAATGGAAGCTTAAAAAAATGCAGCGGACCCAGGCGGCGCTTTATGAGAATCCACTCCCACGTGTCCTCGAAGAACGAAACACCGACACAGACCAGAGTGCCGAAGCTGTCCGATGGCTGAAAGCACGTCCTGCCAGCTTCCCGAGCGCCCACCGCACCGCGGGTCCGACCGCAGCAAGAGCACCGATAAACGGAGGGAGCCGCTGCCGCTACCGCAGCGCCCCCTACGAGCGAGGCGCCGAGAAGCAGAGCAGCACGTCTCGCTTTGCGTTACCATGACAACCCAACAAGTGACCTGCCAGGAAAGCAGAAGATGACGTCATTTCGGCATTGCAGCGGGCCCGCACGAGCGCAGCTGAATCACCGTTTGAGTGACTTCTCACCGGACAGCCCCCCCCCCCCTGCGTCATTAGCCGATCAGCCCCAGTTGAGTCCGTTCAATGGAGCCCGCCAGCACTCAGAAAGCGATTACTGCGCGAGAGTCATTGAACCGATGGGCGTCCCTCCCTCCCCCACATTTATACCACTTCAGGGGACACAAATTCAGAATGCCGGCTGAGATCCTGTAAAGTCGTGACACCCTGCTCAATGTAATTAGAAATATGCATTTTTTTTGTCCATGACAATGTACGTGAGTGTTGAGATCAAATTGTATATTAATGTCATTGATTAGCGTGAAGTGAAAGAGAAGAGAAGAATTTTTTTTATCTTTATATGTTAGATTACGATCAAGCTAAATTAGAGTTGTTAGAGAACTTGTTGACCACATATCTATTCAGTAAATGAAGACTGTATAACGTAGATCGTGCAGCATTGTGTAAGTGCTAAAATGTGTTACATGCCATCAATTACCGCGGAATGGAAAAAAGAAGATCTTTGTTTTTCTCCCTTTACAGACTATCACATGCTTAAGCACTTTAAGTGAAGGGACGAGTCGAGTTGTAATCTATGTAAAACTTAACTTGCGGCCAGCAGCCTCGTTATGAGAACGCGGCGAACCGAAGCGATAATTTGTACGGACTTAAGCCATAAAGTAATGAAGTCTTCCGAACATATTTGTAGAAAGCGCTAGTGGTGGTCCCTAGAGTAATTTTAAATTTGTACACGTTTTGTTAGTTATTGTGACAATTCCATGTAAATGTGAGGAGACGTAAGGATCAGTTCGGCATACACTATGTATTGTATAACATTGATTGTGTGGAAAAAAGAAAACCCAGATTTTGACCCCCCTCCTTATTTCTTTCTATTTCATGTATTGCTGGAAGATTTCTTCACGCCAAACCGAGGATGATGCAAGGCCAACCCAAGAGGGCAGGAAGCAAGGTGGCTCCTGCCAGTGATACTTCGAGTGTGATACCTCGTACCTTGGAATCCCATATCAGTGGCCCTTGAAGGGGGGTGCGAGGACTCTTCCCAGCCGTTCAATGGAACTTATCGGTCATCTGCTCGCCCCCCCCCTACTGTGTAGGTATGTCATGCCCACGTGATTTCATAACGTGGACATTACTGTCCGAAAGACGGACTAGTAAAGAACATTCTACAAATCCGTTGATTGCCCTCCGGCACCAGAACTGAGCTTACGTGCTCGAGTGCAGTAAACAGGAAGACAACGGGTGGGTGCTTGCTCGCACCTCGACCAGCTCCACCAATCAGCGTCATCCACGCCAGGTCAACAAGGTGACCTCCGCGAGGAATTCGCGGAAAAGGACGGAAAAACTATTATTTCGGGGAACCGAGCTATTATTCTGGACCGAGCCGCGCAGCGGCCAGAGAGGAGAGTGCTCTTCTTCTGTCATCCAAATTGTGCGGAGGTCCGCGACAAGTCTCTCCAGCGAGCTGAGCTTTTGAGACAAGGACAATGGGAAGTGCAACCGATTGCTTTAACTTACCTACAGCTAGCAATGCTTATCCCTAGCGATATCTTCTGATAAGGTAAGGGGGTCCAGACCTAAATCTAATCTGCGGACATTTTTCCACAAAAGTGTTTATGTGAACGAGAATCTTTACGTCCCCACATAGGGATCTTGTTAACCGTTATGAACCGCTCAGATTACGAGCAGGTAGCTCACTCAGCACGCCTCAATTGTTTAATGAACTGAAATGTGCAAAGAAATATTAGGTTGTTAAATGATACAATAAGCTTGAAATGTGTAAATAAATATGTTGTTAAATGATACAATAAGCTCATTGCTATTCATTTTAATTGTAAGTTCAGTGCTATTTATTTTAATTTCCTTTCCATGAGATTGTTGATTCAGGCTTTTGCCTTGGTTAGAGGAAAAAAAGATACGCATCACGGCCGGAAAAGTTGTACCACCCACAAATATCAAAAGGGGGGTCACGACACTAGGGTTAAAAAATTTACTTTAGGTACTGAAGCTCTGAACGACCCAGTTATAGCCAAAGCTTACCATGATAGGTTACTTAATCATTATGACAGTCATGGTTTGCTTACTACTGAAGTTGAGGAAGAATGGGATCATTTTAAACAGGCTTTTTTGGACACTAACAGTACTCTTTTAGGAAAAAAGGAGCAGAAGAGGCAGAATTATCTGAGTGATAAGGCACTTGAGCTTATTTCGGAAAGAAAGAACTGCAGGAATGTCTTTAATCAATACCCTATCTCTCCTAACAGAAAGCATTACAGAGAACTTAATAAACGTGTAAAAGATCAGTTAGCTGCTGATAAGAATCTTTGGCTTGATGGCCTGGCTGACAAAGCTGAGGAAGCAGTTAAACAGCACAACAGCAGAGAGCTGTTCCAGATAGTTAATGTTTTGTGTGGTAGAAAACGGACAGGTATTGAAGGATAAACAAGGTAAGGTTATAGAAGTTGAGGATTCTGTCATGGCTAGGTGGGCTGAGCATTTCAGTGATATTCTAAGCAATGTGGTTAGTTCTATTCCCATTGTTTGCAATGATGATAGATGCATTGGTGGTTTCAATGTTGGCCCTATTACACAATCTGAAGTTAGTTTGGCTGTTTCTAAACTTAAACTTCATAAATCCCCGGGGGTAGATGAAATTACTACAGAAATGCTCAGAGCTGGGAATGTTTCTGTTACCACTTCGATGACTGAAATTGAATACCTTTTGTGATAAAGGCATAGTTCCTAAAGATTTTACCAGAGCTATTATTATCCCTATTTTCAAAAAAGGTGATCACAGTTCTTGTGATAACTATAGGGGTATCTGTCTACTCTCTGTTCCAGGTAAAGTTCTTTGCATGATTTTGCTTAATTGAATTAAGAATCTGGTTGACAGGCAATAGCGTGATGAGCAATGTGGATTCAGAAGTGGTTGGGGATGTTTAGATCAGATAGTTTCACTTACGCAGATTCTTGAGAAATGTTTAGAGTTTCAGAAACCTTTGGTTGCTAGCTTTGTTGATTTCAAAAAGGCTTTCAACTCTGTTGATCGTCATAATTCATGGTTGATTGTTGGATCATGTGGTATACCAGACAAGTTAGTTAACACAATGAAAGCTGTGTATAATAACACTGAGTCGTGTGTGAGAGTTGGTAAGGCTTGTAGCAATTGGTTTAGCATTACTTGTGGTGTTCGACAAGGGTGCATTTTGCCTCCTTTTCTCTTTAGTTTGGTTATTGATTATGTTATGCGAAATTCACCTCAAGGGAAAGATTTTGGCCTTAAATGGGCTGGAGATACTAAAATTTCTGATTTGGATTACGCTGATGATTTGGTCCTTTTGGCAAATGATGCTGACGAGATGAACTCTTTCATTCGAGCTGTTGATGAAACTGGTAGTAGAGTAGGTTTGGTATAAACAGAGAGAAAACTAAAATGATGAAAATTGATGAGGCAAGCTGTGATTCAGTTAATCTGAATGGTTGTAGTCTTGAGCAGGTGTCACAGTTTAATTATCTTGGGAGCTATGTAACAGATACTGGTGATGTGCGGCATGAGATTAACAGACGAATAGGGATCGCTGCCGGGACTTTTAAGAATCTATGGAAAGTGTGGAGAAATAGGTGTATACACCTAGAAACTAAAATTAGACTGTATAATAGTTTGGTTCTTTCTAGGGTTAATTATGGTAATGAAACTTGGTCACTTTGTAAACAAGATAACAGGCAACTAGATGCTTTTGATTCTAGATGCTTACGCAGTATCTTGTGTATTAGGTGGTTCAACTTTGTACTAATGATGAGGTTAGGCAAAGGAGTCGGCAACCTTCTTTAAGCAGCATATTGTGCAGAGAGAGACTCCGCTAGTTTGGCCATGTTGCCCTTATGGATAATTATAAATTGGCGAATAGGGTTATGAACAGTGTGCGTAGAGGCCTCAGAAAGAGGAGGAGACCTAGGATGCGGTGGGCACACAATGTCAAACAGGATCTTATTAGAATTGGTGTGCAGTGGCCAGATGCAGCAGATGTAGCTCAGGACAGACTTGCTTGGAGAACTAAATTTCACGGTTTGGTTGGACCTCCGTAGCCCATGGCTGCTTGAGGATGATGATAATGATGGTTTTACGGTTGTTGAATCGCGAAATACTTTTCATTAAGGCGAAAACAGGCGTATACCAAATTAAGCATGCCGACAAATACCTGTATCTATCATGTGTAAAGGTAAAATGCAGAAAGGTAAAACTAAATTTACCTCTCTGCAGGTATGGTGTGAAGAATTTACTTTTCGTACTTCAGGTATGGCCAATCTATGGTGCCATGAGCAGGGTGGAAAGCTAGATGATTTTGAGTGGTACAGTAGCTCAAAAAAGTATCCGAACACTACAGTTGATTACAAAATTGAGAAAAAATATCTGGCAACGATTTTTTTAGAAATTAGTGATCTGGCAACCTTCGTGTCACGTGACACGAAGGTTGCCATAGGTCTGACAGGAGCCTGTCAGTTTATTACGCCATAATAGAGGGATCTGTGAGGATGGCGGGCACTCAGCAGTTTTTTTGCCAACTGCACGCGGTGTTCCCAAATGGTCACCCTCCCAGGTACCGAACGCGCCCAAAGCTGCTTAACTTCGGTGATCGGACGAGAACCGGTGTTCAGATTCAAATTTATAGCATTTGTTATTATATTATGAAAGCATTTACTTCAACCGAAGCAGTATTATTAAGTGTATTGCCCGACACAGTACATAACTATTTGATGAGGGGATTGAACTATACATTGAAAGAAAAAATAGAAGCTTTTGTTACCTGAATTTCTTTTTCTATTTGAGTTTACTTTACAATTTTATGCGTTTTCCTCTTAATGCTGCTGCAGCTCATTTGTTGTCGCTCTCTAATGCGACAACGAGAAAATATCTCCTGTTAACTACTATTCTAGATGCTGAAGTGTCGGTGGTTTGACTAAGCAAATAATGATGTGGTTAGAAGATGGACATCAACAACTTTTGACTAGCTTCTTGTGTAATGCGAGAGACAGGGACGTACGTACCCAGGGGGGGTCGGAATATTGTATTGTTTTGTGCGCACAAATTTGTATTGTTATTCACCCATTCTGTTTTCCGTGGTCCTAGGGTCTTAGGTTGGGACCCGCTGACCCTGCTCCCCCCCCCACACACACACACTATACCATGGTGCCTTAGGCATGGACCATGCTCTTTTCATTTTCCATACTCTCTGCTTGTTTTAGTCATTTGCTTAATTGAATCACTGAATTACTTTCCAATGTAATTCATAAATAAATTAATGATACACAATTTCATTCTTTTCACTCTCCCAAGTTTAGATTGTGTGGTCCAGATCAACTATTACTCTCCACTTATTTTTATCTTTGCAATCTTTATCTTGCCTTATTCATATCTCATACTTCTCTACCTACTTTGAAATCCAAAACATTTGTATTTGGAACTAAAAATAGATAGAGTTGCATTTGGAATACTAAAAATAGATTAAAAAAAAAAACTTAAAAATATTATTATTATTTATTAGCATGCTTTTCTACTGATCAAAGGGACCTAGGTTTAGAGCCCCGGATAAGGCATGGATGTTTGTGTTGTTCTTCTGCTGAGGACCAGCCATCCTCACAAATCCCTTCTACTATGGCGTATTAAACTGAAAGACTCCTGTCAGACTTCTGTGACAAGCAGCTGTTTGACGAGGGTATATAGATAATATCTGTGCCCTCGGGGAGAAAATATGACACTGAGGGATTGGGAAGGCCGACGTCAGTTAAATGAGAAGTAAAATTTTAGCCTCGTGTGCAGATACTGATAACTATAGGCTGTGCCATTAAAACAATAAGATTGAGGCAGGCTTCCATCTGTCTCATAACAGCTGTATAGTGGGTCTTTGCTGTAATCAGGACATTTAGCCCATTGTGCAGAAAACAGAGCCGCTCAGACGAAATACGTTAACTGAAGCATCATTCCATCGCCTCACCCCAATAGACACGAGCAGGCCTGGATCTGAAAAAAAAAATCAAGATGAGAGGGAAACAAGAAACACAATCGAGACGAAAGAACTTAAAGGAGGGGGGGGGGGTAAGAGGCTGTATTTCCAATGCAATATATCATTTTCCCTACGTTTTATGTCTTTTAATTTTTTTGAAAAATTCATGGAACATAAATAAGTTGAATAATTTTTGATTCTATTAACCTTACTACGATAGTTTCTGAAAAGGAATAGGAGATGCCCCCCTCCCTAGATCTTGTCCTTGGACTCGAGTATGTAACCCTCCACCCATAAGACTTTTTAGGTACATTACTGATGATCTAAAATGCAAAATAGAACAGACTACTTTTGATTTAATCATTTGCTGAATTGAATCACTTACTCAATTACTTAACAATGTAGTTTATAAAAAATATAATGATACAAATATTTTATTCTTTTCACCTTCCCAAGTTTAAGTTGTTTCCAGTCAGCTCTCTCTATCCGCTTATTTTTATCTTTGCATTCTTGCTCTTAAACTCTTCTTTTCGGCAATGTTTGTTTCATACCATTTTTGCCTCTCTTTCACTGTCTTCTTCCAGTGGGTTCTCATTTCCATATTAAATTTAGCCATCTTCCATTATCCATCATAATCATAAGCCTACCTCATTTTGATAATATTTTTTACCACCTCCAATATTTTTATATGATCTTTGATTGCCTCAGTTTCTTTATTTCTCATTTTATCTAGTCTTCGCTTCCTCGGATATCTTTTGCAATATCCACTTCGGTTACTTTTATCTCAGATGCAAACCTTTCTCTCAAAATTATTTTTGATTCCTATGTTAGAGTACTCTCTACAATTGTGTTAAAACTATTCTTTAAAACTCAATTCAGCACTCTTAGTGCTTTCTTTTTTTGGTGCTCTATTTTAATCATCTTTATTTTTTTTTCATCATACATTCGAATATTAATAACAGCGTTCTCTTTGCTGGATGTAAGAAAACTGGCATTAGAATTCAAAAAATGTAAATATTTAAAACCTTTTTCTTTCTAAAATTTCTAATTGATATCTATTTCATGTAAAAAGATGTAATTCAAATAATTACAATTTTATGCCCGTTTTTAAATAGAAAACCAATAAAGAGCTTTTTAAAATTACTATTAAAATTAATATTACAACATATTGCAGATTACTGCACTTGATGTTAATAATTGATGGCATTTGAAACATAAATATTTTGGTCACTATTGATAAGGATATTAACAACTGTCAGAATTAGCTTTTTCTTTAATGGACTTTGTGTATTATGCTGTTTCTCAACTCGTGGAAAGTGAAGGTCGTCCATGTTGGCTGCGATGTCTTCAAAATAAATATTAAGAATTCAGAAATAATCATTAAACCTTTTTTCAAATTATAAATAAAACTATTACTATGTTTCTCAAAGTAGTACCTTTAAGTTTTTCGCAAAGTTTTTTTACGCAATTATTCTTTTGCCCTTTCGTAATTAAAACTTATTCATAATAAAATTATTGCATTATTTGTGCCAAAAATTATAAATGATTAATATAAAACCAAACATTTTATCGAAATATGTTTTGCATATTTCATTATGTTTTCTCATGCTTTATTTGACTAGGCATTTTAACTAAAAGCTATAACAAGCAATCGACATTTAAAAGTATAATAATGGTCAGTACCAATTTCACTTCTTTTATTCGCATATAAAAATATCAGTATTCATGGAGATACGACTTTTCAAATTAGTTGGGATACAGTTTATCTATAGATTGTGAAACTGTGGGGCAGAAGGATGTGAAGGTTTTATTTTTAATAATGAACTTGTTAACAAGAAGACTGATGAAATATTAGAGGTGGGGAAGAAAGAGGGTTTTTTCAAAATCCAAAAGGTTGATGTGATGCCGATAGGTGTAGTAACTCCTCATCTATAGCATTTGAGAGAAAAACTCTAAGGTGTAAAGCTTGAGAAAAGCTTTTATTGCAAATATTACACAGAAAACATTTGCATCCCTGTGGAATGTCTATAAAGATTACTTTTAATAATTAAATTATCTGTATTTGTTTTAAGAAAAACATTGTTTTAATTGTAAAATTATTACTTTTCAAATGCACATCACAACCTGAGGTGTTCCTTTTCCACTACGTTAAAATGTAAATTTAAATCCTACATTTATCATCAAAAGGTTCATGAGAAACATAGTAGAAATGAAGCATTTACTCTATTATGTGAAAAGATGTTTTCAGATATGATGAGAAAATAAATAGTTTATTACAAACAGGCATGAGGCTTCCAATTCCTCTGCGCTAAAAGATGGTTTCTTAGATTTGATGGGTGAGAAGAAACGTTATTGCAAATATCATCACATTCATGAGGCTTCTCTTATGTATGTGTTAAATGATGGCTTTTCAGAGTCAATGTCTGAGAATGGTTTTTTGGCAGTCAAAAGAAACTGGAACTCATGAAATAATTAGCTGAAAAAAATGGGTTTTGCCAGGAGTGTGATTCGAATCCACGTCTCCAGGAAACATGCCTGTTATGCTACCATTACACCACCAATGGCTAATCTTTTCTCAGTTTGTGTGACCTTATAAACTTTCCGGATTTGATTTGATTCGCACAATGGCACCATCTATCTGGAACTGGACAACTCTTTTGCCTCATACAGACGTTATTAATATTTGTCACTCACGCACATGGCGTTAATCGATAAATCAGTAGTAAAGAATCACAGGAAATGTCTTATGAGTTACATATCTACTGGACATATCCCGTGATTCTTTACTACTTTGAAAATTATTAATTTGATGAGTTGTTAATTTGATTAATTAGTTGATATGAAAATATTGCATTCAAAACTTCATATGCATGAGGCTTGCCTTTTTGGTATGTTAAAAGTTCTCGTTACAGATGTAATAACTTTGAAAATTTTTATTGAAAACACCACCATAATAATTTTCCTTTGCATGTGTAAAAAGATGGACTCTCAGAGTTAATGTCTGAGAACAGGCTTTATGACAGACATCACACACGAGGCTTTTATTTTGTATGTGTTAAAGATGCCTTTCACGGTCGGTTTCTGAGAAACAGCCTTATAACAAGCATCAGATATATAAGGCTTCTCTTTTGAATGTGTGAAAAAATGAATCTCAGAGTCGATGTCAGAGAAAAAGATTTCTGTCAAATATGACATACATAAGGCTTCTCTTTTGTCTGCGTTAAAATGTGGTTTTTCAGAGAATGTCAGAAAAAATTTTAAAGCAAAAATCACATAGATGAGGCTTCTCTTTCGTATGCATTAAAAGATGGCTTTCCAGGTACTATGTCTGAGAAAACTTTATGCCAGGCATCATATACACGAGGTTTTTCTTTGGTGTGCATTAAACGTTTTTAAGATGTCTGAGAAAAGCCTTTATGTCAGGTATCACAAACGAGGCTTTTATTTTTTATGCGTTAAAAGATAGTTTTTCAGTGACGACGTCTGAGAAAGGCTTTATGGCAGACATCTCATATGACACTTCTGTTTTGTGTGTTCAAAGGTGCCTTTTCAGAGACGATGAATGAGAAAAGGCTTTACAGCAAACATCACATGCATAAGAAATCTCTTTTGTGTGCATTAAAAGATGGCTTTTAAGAGACCATGTGCGAGAAAGAGGCTTTATGGCAGACATCACATATATGATGCTTCTCTTTTGTGTGTTAAAAGATGTTTTTTCAGATTCGATGTCAGAGAAAATGCTTTATGGCACACATCACACACACAAGGCTTCTCTTTTGTGTGCGTTAAAAGATGGTTTCTCAGGGTCGATGTCTGAGAAAAGGCTTTTTGGCACACATCACATACATGAGGCTTCTCTTTCGTGTGCGTTAAAAGATGACTTTTCAGAGTTGATGTCCGAGAAAAGGCTTTATGGCAGACATCACACACACAAGGCTTCTCTTTTGTGTGCGTTAAAAGATGGCTTCTCATGGCCGATGTCTGAGAAAAGGCTTTATGGCACAAGTCACATGCATGAGGCTTCTCTTTTGTGTGGGTTAAAAGATGACTTTTCAGGGTCGATGTAACAGAAAAGGCTTTATGGCACACGTCACACACACAAGGCTTCACACACACAAGGCTTCTCTTTTGTGTGCGTTAAAAGATGGCGTCTCAGGTTCCATGCCAGAGAAAAGGCTTTATGGCACATGTCACACAAATGAGGCTTCTCTTTTGTGTGTGTTAAAAGATGGCTTTTCAGGGTCGATGTCAGAGAAAAGGCTTTATGGCACACATCACACACACAAGGCTTCTCTTTTGTGTGCGTTAAATGATGGCGTCTCAGGTTCAATGTCAGAGAAAAGGCTTTATGTCACACGTCACATACATGAGGCTTCTCTTTTGTGTGCGTTAAAAGATGGCTTCTCAGGGTCGATGTCTGAGAAAAGGCTTTATGGCACACGTCACATACATGAGGCTTCTCTTTTGTGTGTGTTAAAAGATGGTTTTTCAGGGTCAATGTCAGAGAAAAGGCTTTATGGCACACATCACACACACAAGGCTTCTCTTTTGTGTGCGTTAAAAGATGGCGTCTCAGGGTCAATGCCAGAGAAAAGGCTTTATGGCACATGTCACATACATGAGGCTTCTCTTTTGTGTGGGTTAAAAAATGGCTTTTCAGAGACCATATGAGAGAAAACGATTTATGGCAGATATCGCATACATGAGGCTTCTCTTTTGTGTGTGTTAAAAGATGACTTTTCAGGGTCGATGTCAGAGAAAAGGCTCTATGGCACATGTCACACACACAAGGCTTCTCTTTTGTGTGCGTTAAAAGATGGCGTCTCAGGTTCAATGTCAGAGAAAAGGCTTTATGGCACATGTCACATACATGAGGCTTCTCTTTTGTGTGTGTTAAAAGATGGCTTTTCAGGGTCGATGTCAGAGAAAAGACTTTATGGCAGACATCAGATGCATGAGGCTTCTCTTTTGTGTGCGTTAAAAGATGGCTTTTCAGAGACCATATGCGAGAAAACGGTTTGTGGCAGACATCGCATACATGAGGCTTCTCTTTTGTGTGCGTTAAAAGATGGCTTTTCAGAGACCATATGCGAGAAAACGGTTTATGGCAGGCATCACATACATGAGGCTTCTCTTTGGTGTGCGTTAAAAGATGGCTTTTCAGGGTCGATGTCAGAGAAAAGGCTCTATGGCACACCTCACATACATGAGGCTTCATTTTTGTGTGCGTTAAAACATGTCTTTTCAGATGCGATGTTTTAGAAAAGATTCTATGGCAGACATCACATACACGAGGCTTTTCTTTTTTGTGTGTTACAAGATGTCTTTTGGAATGGAATATCTGGACAAAGGTTTCATTAGAAGCATACGGCTTCCACTTTCTGAATGATAAAATATCTCTTTTCAGAGGCAATGACTTAGAAATGTTTTTATTATGTACATCATGGGTACGAAATTCCTCGTTTCTATGCATTAAACTATACGTTTTCAGATTTGGAGCTTCACCAAGACCTTTATTATAAATTTCACCACAACACAACTTCTCCCTCATATTTGTGAAATGACGACTTTTTGAATGCGACTGGTTTTCAGCATACGAATAAAGGTTTCTTTTATTTTGGGTATAAATAATTTTCTCATGTACTTCTTTTTTTTCTAGAGAATTAACAGAAACATGACATCCATGGGCTTTTTCTTTAGTATGTTTCAGATGCTCTTTTTCAATAAACGTTTTATAAGGAATATCAAAACCATTAATTGACTCTTTTATATCTATCTTAGATTTTGTATCTCTTCTTCTATCAGTCTTCTTCTTACAGATATCATTGCCAGCATACAGTTTTTTATTAACAGTGAATGGGCGTTTCATCAGATTTATTCGCCTAAGAAATATTTTCCGATAAGAATAACAAACATAGGAATATTTATTTCTTCTTTTTACCATTTTGTTCATAAACTAAAAACCTTATCAGAAATCTTTTATTTTTTGTGCACACACTAAGTAAATATTAATTATAGTACATTAAGAAATGCT
The DNA here is from genome assembly GCA_038380435.1 of Ryuthela nishihirai. Taxonomy (NCBI): domain Eukaryota; kingdom Metazoa; phylum Arthropoda; class Arachnida; order Araneae; family Heptathelidae; genus Ryuthela; species Ryuthela nishihirai. Next base: position 57,719,406 of record JAWZYU010000026.1, read on the forward strand.
TCTACAGGAATACTAAAGCTCTCTTCTGTGTATTTTGTGTGCAGCATTTCAGTGTTTATCACATGCAGAGTTGTTATAAAATATCTCTATGAACGATATATTCGTCATCTTGTGAATTGTAGCCTTCTTTACGAAGAAATTGATTTTACTGCAAATATGACATATTTATCCCATAGGAATAAAAACCTTTGTATATTATGGATTATGAGTTTCTGTGAAAAAATACACTTCTTATGCCATTAAACATTTTGAATTTCTTGGCTGATCATTCCATCGCAATAAATTCATTGCAACAGCAATGTGAAAGTGCAAAAGTACATATTCTAAAATGAAGAACGAATCTTCACAATGAAGACAGCATACTTCGTGGCAACACCTTCTACCTAAGGAAATAAAACAAGATAACTGAAAGGAAAAGTTGTCACTTCGAATATATTTAACAAAGCGCTGCAATTATTACTACATAGAAATCTTCAATCATTTGTTATTCCAATGAATAAGTGCTTTCTTTTAATATTTAAAAATAACACAATATATATAAAGTAAAAATAATGAGTATAAAGCAAACAGAATAACGTATATCGCCTCTGACGAATATGGGAATCGGATTTTCGAAGAGAATAAAGCTTTTCGTTTACTTACTTTTGCACTACTTAGAAGTTTTCATTCGAGTAAACAGATCAATGGATTTCCCCATCATCCATTATGCATTGCGAAGTATTTATTTAGTAAATTGCATTTCAAAGTATTTATTTAGTAACTATAAATCATAAAAAGTATTTGTCTCTTATATCTTAAAGTTAAAAAGTTGATTTTTCTCACACCTATCTGAGAAGAGGGGACAGATTATTGTTGTCAATGGAACTGACACTCTATCACCAAAAGTTCAATTTTCTACCATAAACAGATCGCTTGCAACATTCATTAAAAGTTTTGCCGTTTTCCATACAAAGTGATGTTTAACCATATCCATTGAAACCACCTAAATATTTGAAAAATGCGAATTCTCAGATTTTGTTAATAACAATCCAAAGAAAAAAAAGTTTTAGAATTATGTATTAAAATAAAACAGTTGCGTTTGCCACCCACTCTGGACGTAAGGGATCAATTCATTGCTGCCAATGGAAACTTCGTGTCCTTCACCAACAATTCATGTTTCAAGCCTAAATATATCATCATAATATGCGTTAAAAAATTTGAAATTTTTGACTTTTCCACCGTTAGAAGGCGCATTTATAGCATGTGGGAAATTCGGAAAGTTCAAATCGTTAATATTTGAGCCATACCTATCCAACCTAAAATGAATTTTTCATATATCTCTAAACACACACAATTATCTATTAAATCAAACAAGCTGCACTGCATTTCCCTCTAAAATTCATTCGCCTACGAAAATTTCGTGAATTTCACATTCCTCCACTAAAATTTCAAATTTCCAGCATAACTAAATCGTTTGCAATATTCGTATTAAAATTTCAAATTTTTCCACCATTAGAGGGTGGAAGAGACGGTCATGCAGAAGACAAACATAATAAAAAGTTAATTAACTTTTTAAAAGTAGCAATCTTCCTGGCTTTAAGCAAAACCTAGAGCTAAAACATACCGATGTTGAAATGACTTGCTCTCTTGGTATTCGAGTGAAAGGAAGATAGGAAGCCAGCAATTTTTTGACTTGGTTAATCGGTACCTTATAATTGTCTCATTATAGGAGATAATATTTGAAGGACATCCCACGCGTAAAAAGGCAGTATAATAAAATGGTGATTTGGATTTCCCACAGCAATATAATAGCCACAAGTTTTAATTTCAGATATAACGTATTGTCGTCGACCACCTGAAATTTCCGTCCCCTTTTTTTCTGTGAGGAAGAAGGGTAGAGGTGAAACTCGAGGTCCATACATCACATGCTTTCATTTTCGGAGGGGGGGGGGAATCCCAATGATACTCTGGGCATGACAAGCCTTCATCTGCCACATTGAGCGTCCAGATCGATTAACTGTTGGGGAAGATACGGCGGAACCATGGATAAATCCGTTGGAACAACCGTTTCCAGAAACCCTAACCGAGAAAGGTGAAATGAAAAGCACTATGAAGATAGGTAGAAAGATGCACTATATTCAAATGTTTGCATCTTTCGCATTGCGATCAGCAGGTAAATATTGCTAAAGCTTATTATCATTATTGAAATAAACACATACTTTATGATGTTTCACGTTTTTTATTCTTTGATGAATGTAGTCCAAATTGAATACAATAATAAAAGAAATCAATGAATATCTATTAATAGTTGTTTAAACAAAACAAACTGTTTAAACAGAATAATTAAACAGATTTTTATGTAATATTTAGGAAATTTGTGCGATAATGCACTATTAAAGCTATAGGGCAGTTTACAGATATACACTTGCATTGGTTAAGTACAAAATTATAATTACCTTTAGACACTGTTTAGGAATATTGACAAAATCCAGTTCTTCTGAGTTGTTTCTAAATGTGGATTTTGGCAATATCCAAAAAATGTCTAAAGATATTTATAACTTTGTATCTAACCAATACAGGGGTATAGCTTTAAACTGCCCTACAGTTTTAATAGTGGATTATCGCAAAACCTCTCTGAATACATTATTGTCTTAATTCTTGTATTCGGGAAATATGGGTAAAGGACGATCTTTGTACCCTAACAGAGGGAAATGGGCAAACATAGAAAAAACTTATCAATACTAGAATTAGTGCAAAGAATCGACCTGAACGTGATCGACGACGATTGGAGACAAACCCCTCATGGGTACATCCAAAGTTGAAGAATATTCAGTATGTTGATGTTTTAATTTGACCGTAAAAGACAGGCGTTCAGCTTTCGTACAATGGTGTTATACCGTCGTCGATATTGCTAAACTTTGGGCATTAGAAGACTGACAAATAATGGCGAAAAGCCCTCCGCTCCCATATTGTCAAATTCTTTGATGAATGTAGTCCGAATTGAATACAATAAAAAATATAGAAAAATATAAAAATAGCGAAAAGCCCTCCGCTCCCTTATTGTCAAATAACAATAAGAATATTCAACAGATATGGTCTGTTTAATTGTTCCTAATGTACTACATTGATTATAAGATATGGTCATGTACTCCGTGCATATAAACCCGAATGTTTATAATGAAAACATTTGGGTGTATTATTGTTATTTGACAATATGGGTGTAAAAATCTTTACGGTCATCCGTAAAATCTGTTACAGCCGAATGTAAATGTATATCAGTAAATACATACATTCGGATTATCAGATTAACTAACATCTCCTTCCCTGTTCTTCCTATACAAAAGACTGTGATAAATGGAAATAAATCACTGAAGGATGCTAGTGAAGCTGCTTCTAGTATATACACAATAAAGTAGAGATATTTACTCTGAATACTTGCATACTTTTTCGGTGTTTTTGAATACTGAATCCGTCTTTGGCATTATAAAAATGCCGCCATATCTAAATAACCCTTTAACTTTGTAATCAATGATGCGCCATAAAAGTCCAAAGGGGGGAGGGGAGATTTGTTATGATCGAATCACTGATATTCGAGCATTGTATTACAACATATCTGATATTTAAGCCCCCCCTCTCATCTTTCCTGGATATGCCACTGTTTTTAATGTTCACAATTTATCGCAGCTTTACTAATCCGCTAAACTATAATCTATTTAGCTTTAGCGTGTTTTCGTAATGCGGATGTCGAATTCACAGGAACCACAGATTTTATTTACATGGCCAAAGTCGGTTATTCCTGTGCAACAAGGTCCCCATAGACTTACAGTTTGACATTCAGGTCTAACAGAACAGTCCAGAATTGATCCGGTTTACCGTACTCGTGAGTGGAAGCCGCTTTGACTGTTCAGGCCAAGAACTTTCGGAATGGCAGAAGATAATGGCCTCCTGAACTGAAGTGTCAGCTGATGTTCGTGACGCTACCTGAAGGCCGATCCTCAGTTCGTCCAAGTTTTCGTACCGTAAACATCGGTCTGGCCATCTCGAGGCCGAGTGGTTAGCGTTCTTGGCTACTGATTAGAGGGACCTGGGTTCGAGCCCCCGGTAATGGCATGGATGTTGCTCTTGTCTTTCTGCTGAAGTCAGGTCATCCTCAAAGACATACTACTATGGCATATAAACTGACAGCTTCCTGTCAGATCTCTGTGGTAAGCAGTTGCTTGAGGAGGTATATATTACTACTACCTACATTTAGTGATTTGTGTTTTTGTGAACATGATCCCATTGTGCGAAATATTTCATGTTGTAATTCATTGAACACTTTCGTGAGAATCAGTCTTGGTGTAAATAATACTGAAAGATTATTATGACAGAAGAAAACTGGAATAACGCATATTGCCTGTAGCGCATTTCAGAATCTCGTTTTCAAAGAGAATACAGTTTTTCCTTTCCCTACTGTTTCATTAATTAAATTTTAATTTGATCTAGTGCAGGCGTGTCCAACCTTTTGACTTCCCTGGGCCATATTGAGTGAAGATTTGACTTCCCTGGGCCACATTGAGTGAAGATGAATTGTTTTGGGCCGCACATAAAATATATAATATAGTTATGAATAATAAAACATTTGTTTTCTTATGTTTTTATTATAAAATTAAAAAAAGAACAACATAAAACTAGTGGAATACCAAAAACTCGCTGAAAATCACACAATCATGTTGAAAGCTTATGTCCTAAGCACGCAAACTTTACGATTTTGGGGGCCGCTTTACTAGCTGTCTAGGGCCGCATGAGACCCGCAGGCCGCGGGTTGGACACGTCTGATCTAGTGGATGATGGGAAAAATGCAAATAGTATTTTATTACTAATTGTACAACATTAAAATATTCATCTTTTAATTCATAAATTTAAAAGTTGCATTTTCCAACCTCTGTCAGAAAAGTGAATAGAGTATAGCTGGCAATGGATACCTCTTAAAACTACCACTGATTTTTCAAATTTCTATTCTATACATATTATTTGGAAAACTCGATACAACGCTACCATTTCACATTAAGTGATCTGTAAAGATATATATATTAACACTAATAAGTATTTGGAAAAACGAAAATTATATTTCTTAATAAAAATCAAACTAAAAAACAGTTTTCTACTTATTATTTTCATTTTTTCCAATAGAAACTTCATGACGATAACATTCCACTACCAAAATTTCATAATTCTAGCATTAATACATCGTTGTAATATTGATTTGAAATTTTTGGAATTTTCAAACTTTTTCACCATTAGAAGAAGCAATTAGTGTTCCAAAGATTCCGAAAGTGCGAATTATAATATTTTATAAATTCCTATTTAACCCTAAAAAGATTTTTTTAAATCTAAATACAAACAGTTAGCTGCTAAAACAAAAAAAAAACACTCGTAGGTCTAATAGCTCAATCCATTGTTGCCAATCGAAACGTCATAGCGTTCACATTCCACCACAAAAATTCCAAATTTCTAGCTTAAATACGTTTTTCGCAATATTTGCTAGAAATTTTGGAATTTGCAAATTTTTCCACCGTTAGAGGGGACAATTATAGTTTTCGGCAGATTTAAAAAGTGTGAATCGTAATATTTTATCAATTCCCATCTATCGGAAAAAGAATTTTTCATTTATCTCTGAAACAAACAATTATCTGCTAAAATTGAGACGGTGTGTTCCCCCCCACCCCCCCTGTGTCTAAGGGATCAACTCATTGTTCCCAATGGAGACATCATGACGTTCACATTCCACCACCCAAGTTTCGAATTTCTAGGATAAATATGTCGTATGCAATATTTGTTTGAAATTTTGAACTTTTTCCTCCACTAGAGGGCGTAATTATAGCTTTAGAGATTCTAAAGATGAATATCGTAAAAATTTATCAATATAAATTCAACACAAAAAGAATTTTTAATTTTTGTCTGCAAACAAAAAAAGTTCGATGTCTATAGACGGACAGACAGACGACAAAGCGAAACTATTATCGTGTTTCCTTTGAAAACGAGATAAAAAAAAATACGACGTGCTGGTCGCAAAAAGTGAAAGGAGTGGATCCTGCTGCCAACGGGTAAACTCTCACAAAAAATAAGTAATATATGGAGCTCTTTCCAAAAAGAGGAGTAATGAATTCTAAAGTGTCCCGCATTACTGCAGACGACGTCTACGTACCTGAATTTTGGTACTACGATTATTTATTGTATGTGATCGACCAGAATGTTCTTTTGAGTTCGTTATTCGGTATACGAGAAAGAGATAGTGAGGTAAGTGAAAACAGAACCTAATAAGTTAATGATAATTCATTCATTCAAAAATGTTTCATTTTATGTTACTTATTTAATTAGCACATCCCTCGCCAACATTTCGCGGGATGGAAATACACATTATTTTATTCCGTAGTCTTATAATCGAACTCGGGTTCTATTATAGCTGTAGACAGGATAATGGTAAAAAAAAATGCGGTCTAAACTATAGCTCAGTCCCATTAAAAGATAGAGGCTGGATTTTGGAATGCAATACGGTATTTCTCAAAAGAACCCAATACGTAAAATTTGGAACCGATTAGACAATTTTCTAGGAAGTTCTGGGTTCCTCAAATCTGTTAAAAGTTTGTGAAGTAAATTCTAATTTCAGTGGCGCTGATGGCAAACGACTTTCACTTTGACGACGACAAATATAGACAGTGGGAATACACTCAGAGCCCCTATAAAATATGGCTATTTGTTGTAGCTACTTGATTATAAAAACGAGTTACTGCTTCATTTTCGTCTCCAGATATTTTGCTTCGTTTTAATGAATAAAATTAGACTTTTCCTGTTCCTTTTTCCGATTCAGTATTAATTGAAATTACTATTATAGTGGTTATTAAAGTCGTGAAAATATAAACTATATTCTCTTTTAAAGCGAGTATCTTCATTATCGCTGAAGTGATTTGTGTTCTTATTGTTATGTAGATGATATTACAACGAAAAACGACTGAAATCCATGTCAGGCAATAGTAATATTTCAAGTAATGCAGGTTATGATCAGAGTACAGGCTGAAAAATTACTCTCCCACTTGTGTTTTATATGCAGCTATTTATCATGCGGTTTATTCTCTTGTGTCGTAACAAACAATTCATTAACTGTTTACATGTATAAAACTTCAATTTCTGAGAAGTTTAAATTAAGAATTGCCTTCCTTTTCAATAGCCATTTCTTACCCACATGGATTTTGATTTTCTATTTTGGTCGATTGGACAAACTACGACAGCTTATTATAATTCATCAAGCCTCGCCATCTCTGGAACCATTCACACCAAAGACGAACGAAATTGAGCAAATGCCTTCATGTGAGCAACGTTTCCATTAGATCTCAAGGCAAAAAAAAGTGATGTCTGTTTAGGGTTAACAGATGCCAGTGTTCTAAAAGGAGGACAAACAAGCTAGAAATGAAGGATTAAGGAGGACAATGAAACAAAAGTGGAGGACAAAAGTGGGAATAAAATAATTTTCTTTTCCAACTATATTTTATTTCAGGTACCGACTAATAGTTGAATCAGAAAAACATAATACTTATTAAATATATTTTTAAAATATATGATTGACGAGTTTTATTCCTTACTTGATAAGCAATCAAGCGTTATATTGCAAGTGGTACAAAATTAGTAAATTATCTGGTGTTGCACAAGGTGTTTACCTTGTGCAACACCAGATAATTTGTTTCTATGAACTCTGGTCAGCATCAGCATCGATTTCTGTCTTAGTAGGACATGCTCTTGTATGACAAGGTTCCTATAAATTAAGAGTCTTTTATGTTGCAAAACAAATGCTTTCAACTTTCATAGTTCCATCTATCTGTGGGCGGAAGCAAAATTTTTGGCAGTTCTCTAAAGCTCATACTTTTCCAATCTGGCATGTAAATTGAACATATTGAGATTACAGGAAATAATAACTTTTACAGAATTAACAGGGTTAATTTAGCATTCATGAGTTTCATTTACAGTAAATTGATTCACGGTTAACAGCAAAAAATATTATAATTATTGATTCAAGAAATTTAAAAAATGCAATTCCAAAAAAGGGTGCTTTAATTTTAGTTTGAAACATGTTATGAGGTTACACAAAAAGGACATTTCATGTTTTTTCAAAATTCTAGGAGGACATGAGATGAAAATGGAGGACATATCCTCCTTTTGAAGGACGTATGGTAACCCTACGTCTGTGGAACCCTTAAGGTGTCAATTAAAATGATGGAGCATCTGATGATATATATGACCTTTCGTCTATATTTGCATCTGTTTTTTCTTGTGACAAAAAGGCTTGTTTTTGTGGGAGTTACAACTATACGCCGTATATCATTTCATTTATTTCACGGTTTACTAGTTAGTTAGATTTAGGCAGAAGAGCAGTGTATGGTCCTCAGCCGCCATCTTGTTTCATTTCACCAAGGTGGATAAAAAGTCTGAATGGTTAAAGTAGTCTGTTCCGCATCTACCTTGAGACGCATATTGAGGACATATACAGGGTGATTCAGAATTCATCATCAATATTTGGTGGGGAGGTAGGTAATAAGAAACGAAGGAGATTTCACATAGGAAAGCATGGGCGCATATGCCATGTAGTAGGGCAAAATGACCCCAGTTCAATGATGGAAAGAACACATAAGAAGAAAGTGGTAAGGAAAAAACATTTATTCTTACATGTAACATTTCTTTGCATTGGTTGTACAGACTTACAAGAGGTGCTCGAACTGCCGACCATATGCTAGAATGCATGACTCACAACGGCGTTGCATGGACAGCCGGACCCTGTGGAAGATGCCTGGCATTTCCCGGATGTTTGAGGCAGCAACTGATATGCGTGCTACAAGATCCATAGCACTATCAACAGGGGTCTCGTACACCATGTTTTTCATAGCACCCCATACAAAGAAATCGATTGGAGATAAATCCGGTGAACGTGGTGGCCAAGAAACCAGTCCACCGCGGCCAATCCATTGACCACCAAACTGTCTGCGTAGGTAAGCACGCACAGCATTTGCGAAATGTGCAGGAGCGCCGTCATGCTGGAACCACATTCGCCGGAGACTACCATCAGGAACCTCGTTCAGAAGATCCGGTAACACAGTCTGAAGAAATGTTAGGTACTTGGCACCGTCCAAACGGGATGGTAGTAAATACGGGCCCAACAAACAGTCACCGTCAATCCCAGTCCACACATTGACAGCAAAACGTTGCTGCACAGCTCCAGGTCTTGTACCGTGTGGGTTCTGATGAGCCCACACATGCCAATTGTGTGTGCTGAAGACACCCTCTCGAGTGAACAATGCCTCATCGGTGAAAAGAACATACGTTGGGAAATTGGGATCAACAGCTGTTCTCTGCATGAACCACTGACAAAAAATAACACGCTTGGGATGGTCGTCTGCTGCCAATAATTGCACTCTTTGCAGATGAAACGGATGTAACCCTTCATCGTGTAATATCCGCCACGCTGTTGCTTGCGAAATTCCAAACTGCCTAGCCATACCTCGTGTGCTAGCACCAGGTTGTTCCTCGATTTCCTGTAGGACAGCTTCCTCAACTGCTACTGCCCGTGCCGATCTGCGCCTCCCTCGATTAACATTACTAGCAGCAAACGATCCTGTTTCACGCAGTTGGCGATGAATACGTGAAAACATTTGATGCTGTGGCACATGGCGGTTTGGGAAGCGCGCTGCATACAATTGCCTGGCTCGAAGACATCTTTCTCCTGCCGCACCGTAAGTTACATGCATATCTGCACATTCATTCCACGTATACCGGTTCATGTTACTTCTGCAAATTCACCTTGTCGAATGACAACTGACTGCACGCGTCAAACAGCTGTGCTTCTGTATGAGAGGTGTGTACACACAGCGCCCTCTACACCACCATGCGTTCGTCTGCCCCCATACTTTCCTATGTGAAATCTCTTTCTTTTCTTATTCCCTTCCTCCCCACTAAATATTGATGATGAATTCTGAATCACCCTGTATATATATAATTCAAAGGATATATATATAAAAGAAATATACAACGCTACATAAAAGGAAATCATGCTTCTGCACTTAGGAAAATTACGGAGAATAATTTCATAAAAACAAGATTTTATCGTTACAAAATGAACCCTCGTTTCGTACTTAAAAAAGCCCCGAAATTCATATTTTATTAACAACTCTTATCCTTAAACAATAACTCCGTGTTCTTTATTGAAAAAAAAAAGCCCCAAAATCAAATAATCTCATCAAAAGATTTCATTAACGCTTATCGCTAAACATTGAAACCTTGTTTCGCACTTAAAAAAAGCCCCTAAAATAAATATCAACTAATATATAATTATATTACTATATCAAAATATCAAATAATACTCATCGCTAAACAATCAACTTAAGACCCAAAATCAAATAATCTCATTAGAGAGAACTATTCTAAATAGTATATATCAGTCATAAACAATGGAACATGCTGATGGATACCATATTGCAACTCAACGTTACAGGTTTTCCTGGGGAAGAGTACAACATGGTGGATCATGACCCTACAATGCACCGTAGATCAGATTTTAAATATACAGTTGGTGATATTTCTGCTTACCCCATTTTCGACTGAACGACAATTCTACAGTAACAAAAAGCATAGAACGAAATGATGATATTCAACCTATGAAAAAAGACTCAGATTTCTTTATGATTAGACTCAGATTTAAGGTCTGTTATTAAACTTGTCTTAGAGCGATTTTATGAACTTTTTATGTTAATTAGCATTTTTATGTTACTTTCCCAGTAAACTATACACATTAAAATATATGTTTGACCGGCTGCAATTTAACGTATTTCCATTCAGGTGGCCATTTTCTCAACTACCAGCAATTCCTACAACATAATTGTTTTCTAGTAAAGTACTGGTGAAAAACATATCACAAAATATAAATGTTATTAATATTAATATAAGTACAGACAATACTTTCCATATTTTAGTCTTATTAATATTCCTAAGATTAAACTTTACACTAAACATGGTGTTTTGAAAATCGATTACTCGTAGTAACGCTATAAATATTTCAAGATCATGAAAAGATAACTTCCAATAATATTATACGATTCCTTCACGAGAATAAAAGTTTCTAATAAAACATCTAACAAATTACACGTGATACTTTCAATATTAATAATATTACCTTGCAACAAGATGAAACATGGAGTGCAAAATCTGAAATCCCTCGTTCTAATTCGAAAACCAGAAATTGTTTAATTTTCAAATCGTTAAATGTAGTTGCCAGTTTTCAAACTTGAATATCACAGTTTGCAATAAATCAAACTCGTTACCTGTTTTCATTGGCCATTTTGGAATGCCAATGGATAAATCGGCTTAAAAAAGGTATGCAATTTTCTGATTAATTGATATTTTTAAGGCTTTTTCGCGAAGCTCTTGAAAAAGTAAGAGGCTGTATTTTAGCTCGTGTTATGTTTTCTTTGTGTCCTATTACTTATGGTGTCTTTTCTGAGGTTTTGTTCACGAGAATTACCGAGAATATGGGAGGCAAGAGAGGTAAAAATTCTAACGTTAAAAATAAAATGAAAATAACCACAGGAATCCCGATAAAATCAACTGAAAAATCACAAATGAAAAAAATTAAATAAACATGTAAATAAATTAAATTTAATCAAGGAAAATAGATCAATGTCAACAAGTGACTTAACCAGTTTAATGGACAACTCGGACATATTTGAGTTCCGTAAAACTGATAAACAATTCCTTAGAACTAAAAACATTACTGAATTGGATAAACTTAGTGAAATCCTCCTAACTGATATTATTGATGGCATAACACATAATTCTTCAAATGAAGAATCGTTGCATGACTGTGATGTTACATAATAGATGGGAATAAAAAGATCACTATTCATAATACTACATCAGTGGAACTGGCTTCGATCTTCTTTTAATAAAAAACGCAAACTTTCGGACCTGGATGATGGCCAGATCTCTGATTTCTTTTAACTTTTAAAAAAGGTTACTAAGGGACGTTTTACCCGCAAAGGAAATATTATTTCATTCCCTGAAAGCGACGATGATTTAGCTACTTTACAAAAGACTGATAACATCCTGGATATAGAGGTTGAGTCTAGAATTCCCTGTAAGAACTTTACAATGGGGAGATTGATGAATGTCAGCCTAAAATACACGGAAGAATTTTAACTTCAAAGTTTGAAATATCATAATACATGTAAGGTCCGAAGCATGTCTGGATTTATGTCCAACTCTTCCAATGATGAGTACTTGAAAAGACAGACTGATAACGTGATTATCTACTCTACAAATTGCATCGGAAGGAAAAAAATTAAAATAGTCTAATTCTCAAATAAGACAAAACGAAAAAGAGCTATCGATACCCTACACTTTCAAGCAGAACATGTCCGAAAAAACAGTTCAAGTTGTGGACAATTAAAAAAAAAAGAAATGATGGAAATTACTAAAAACAAACAAAGAAAACTGAACAAAAACATTATGCTGAAATTACAAAGATAAGGAATGAAAAAAAAAAATAGCTGTAAATATACTAACATTATCTCCAAACGCTATTGCTGAACAAATAGACTCAAATAATGTCACCAAAAATCTTATTATAGACTTAGTCTTACATCTGATAAAATTCATCTGTCCGACGGACGAAACTTATAAAATAATCAGTGATATTTAATCACAACTCAAGAACTAAAAAGCTAATAAATATTATTGAAATATTCTGCAATGGAATTGCAGAAATCTTCAATCCAAAAAAGAGAAACTAATTATTTTTAGCAAATATACTAATGTAGACATCTTCGCACTTCAAGAAATCAAAACTAAAAAACATATTAAAATTTCTAGCCATCTTTCATGCTTTTATTTCCGTCCATTCAGTGTGAATGGAGTAAGTATAATTATTTATAAAAATATAAAACGGAAATAAATTCGAATCAATTTTGATTATCATAATCTTGAAATCATTGTAGCACGAATTTTAATACATAATTTTCAATTCTGAATTATTAATATATATAATCCCGGTTTAGCCAATCCAGAAAAATTCATTCATGATTTAATTAAACAAATTCTAGAAACCCACATATTTCTCGGGGATTTAAATAGCCATCATCCTTCATGGTTTTCTTATACCACCAACTATCCAGGAACTTTATTAAGTAAATTTATTTTCAACTCTGACTACATCCAATTATATCGGAAAATTAGCTCACACAAAAACCCAATAAAAAAAATCCGTAATTGATTTAACATTAATTTCTTCTTCTTTATCAGAATCATTTAAATTGTCACTGCTCTCAGATACCAGAGGCAGTGAACATCACCCAATTTTGTTAACTCATAACTTTAATTCCAAAATCGATGTTAAACAATTTTAAAATCTGTTTTGATTTAAAAATTATTATGCAACACTAATTTTGTGATTAGTATGCAAAAACTGATGTTAATATTATTGAATAAATTTCTTCGATTAGCTGTAAAAAAACTTTCTGCATTCCTTTCTACAAAAAAAGATTATTTTCACCGCAATTCGTTTTAAAAACAGAATCTAAAAATATAGAATTTGAAAGGAAATCGACGAAAGTAAAAATAATATTGATGTCAAATAAGTTTCAAATCTGTTCTGAGTTCCAAAAAATTGAATATTGTACATAATTATTTTTTGCAATTTCATGTCCTTTTTTCTTTGATTGTTCATAAATATGATTTGGGAAAGCTTGCAAGGAGGACCTCCCAATTTCTGTAGTGTGTAATAAATAAATAAATAAATTGAAATTTTAAAGTTATTCACACATTTTAGGTAAACTATGTTACATTGGCCCTTCTGGTCTCCTGAAATAAATGTTATACTGATACCAGAAAACAAGTACCTGAATTTTTTTTACCTTCAATAAAATGTATCGATGCAGTCCTCCATAATACGAAAATTTTACGTTTCTACAATCTTTAAGCCACAGAGTTTTACATGTAGTTTATAAAATATATAGTATTCCATAGTTATATTTATATATATATATATACCTATATTAGAGTTCTATATATAGCACTCTGAACTTTAAGCATTTCGTTTTAAGTTACTGAATATAATTCGATGAATCTATACTTAATTAAAAGCATTGCGAACTTTTATCGTTAGGCTACCTTCCGATGTGAAATTTACGATTATTAAATTCATTTTTGTTTTATTTAAATTTGCATTTTTTACGCGAAAGTTGAAGCCATTTATTTTCAGATGGTAAATAGCATGTAATGAATTCAGTCATAGCAATATATTGATTGTTTATTCATATCTCCTGAATTTTATAGCTGTTTGGGATTTACTGGCAATCGTGAGCTTCTGAACTTACGGAGCGATTAAATATTTATAAAAATTAATTCATTGCTAAAAAAACATTGGATGAGTTGCAATTAAGTGGAAAATATGATTAAAATTGATGTAAGAAAAATATATTTATTCCCGCTAAGTTTCATAAATGCAGGTAGCAGCATTATAAATATTTTATAGGAAAATCAACACACACTAAAAGTTGTTTCTTATATTTTAATCCTTTTTCTTTCTTCCAATTACGGGCTGAGTGTCTTTTGTACGAGAATGAAAACCTGTCTTAAACGGAATGGACTGGTTTGGTGTCCCATCCTCCCATACACAACTTCTCGAACTCCTGATTTCAAACATCACACATTAGTATCTTACAAAAGCCTTCTCCGCATTTTATTAAATATTCAATATCATAAATATATAATAAAATAAAATAAAAATAAATACCCCCTCAAGCAGCTGTTTGCACAGAGGTCTGACAGAAGCCTGTCAGTTTATATGCCAAGTAGAAGGTCTGAAAGATGGCAGGACCTCAGCAGAAAAACGACACATACAGCCATGCCTTACCCGGGGCTCGAACCCAGGTCCCTTAGATTAGCAGCCTAGCGTGTTAACCACTTGGCCCTGGGACGGATATATAATATAAACCGAGATAAAAAAATTTATTTTGAAAAAATTGAATTCCAGCAAGAGATTGTTTTATTTCTGAGCGGCACTTTTTTGCACACCATGGGCTAAATGGCCAGTCCCCGAAGCCTCACAGAAGGTTTGGGAAGAGGACCCACTTGGATGGTAGTCTCCCGTCAGGGCCATGCAGCGTGTTCTTTAACGTGCACAGGGTATGTCTCTCCCGCATACGGGGCCACGGCTTAACATCCCATTCGACGGACGGCAGCCTTTCCAGCAAGAGATAAAACTGAAAATATTCCAGTTACAGGTGAAAAATGTTTGTCCCATGTAACTCATTTGAAGCCCAAAATATTTAGTTATATACAAGTTTCTGTAAAACTTATCTTTAAGTTTTTTTTTCTTTAAATTTCATTCTCTATTGTTACATGAACTACAGCACGATCTACAGCTACTGTTTTCAGAGTAATATTTTACTGTTTAGAATACCAGTTGGGTAGATAATTTTCTATATCAGTTCCTAAAGTAAAGTAATATTCGCATCAGTATATATGCGACAAGGCACTTTGTTAACGGTACCATCAGCTACTAATCCATTGTTTACACCATACAGTGATGAAATGTGGGCGCCTTCCCCTGGGGTCAACCAATCATTAGCCAGCCTTTGCCCCTCAAGACTGACTAATTTCCATTTCATCTTCCTGTGGTCTAGTAGATGGACTTGGACTCATTCGTTTCTTATTACAGTTAGCTCAAATATATCCAGTTTTTCCACAGTTCCACACTGAAGATCTGTAGAAGTCTGTGGAAGAATTTTTAACCACTTTTAAAACAGATATTATTGCTTTGGTTTATTCTTGTATTTCGCTATACTTTTCTGCAGTTTCTTCAAAATTTACGAATCTCACTGTGAGTTTGTTAGCTCCGAAGGAGAGCCTGGTGCACTCATATTTCATTGCATGTACCAGAGCTGACTTCATAGTCCAACATCCTCAGACATTGTTGAGTTTCAGAGTCGGTAATAGAATCATTAAATTGCTGTTGGGCTAAGCTATCCTGGATATCTGGTGGGCAGTTACTATAAGCTAGTAACTGCCTGCCAGATAATCTATGCCAGGCGTTCAGTATCGTTGGCTGGTTCTCACAGACTCTCACCACTCTTGTATTCGATGTTTGAACTGAGTTATTTGAAACAATATTTTGTAATAATCATGAAACCTTAATTCTAAGGCAGATACTAAACTCTGATTATTAAGTCGTTTAACTTCTAATATAAACTATAAAACCTCTGCAACAGCATTTTGTAAAGAAGCTGCAAGGAAACTGGCCTTGTCAAGTTCATTCCATCCATTCGCTCTAGCGATTACTTCGAATTAGGTCTGAAACACTGCTCAAGACGATTGACGATTGACTCAAGACGATTGGATATGTGGAAGATTTGGTTGTACTTATTGCAAGATGATTTACCACATTATTATCACTAATATTACTATTATTACGAAAAGAATATAACAATTGAGTCTTAGAACCTGAAACTGATGTTCACAACCTGTTTTAACACTATCATTTTGTTCTCCATAGTCTGATTTAACACTGTCAAATCGTGTTAAAATCATAATTGATTTCATTAACATTACACTTTATACCAACCCTGGTGAGGAATGATCAGCTTCACAGAGTCCTAGTGCTGACCATTTACCCAGTAGACTGGACTGGTTTATGGATTTGAGCTTGATTATGGATCATGGATTTGTTGACTAGTGGGCCTCTGTTGAGGGAAAATTTGCCACTGTATTTCCTGTTTGCTCGTGGGTTGCCAGCCAGAAATGAATAGAGACACGGGATTCCTTATATCACCTGGTGAATAACCCCGATCAGAAGTCATCGCAGGTACCTGAACCTCACTTAGCTAGTTGGGCATCGTCAATCTTAAACTGGAGTAATGTGTCTCAGGCAGGTCTATGGCTCTTGAAAAGATCCACTTGAAAAGGTGGTGCTTGAAGTTCCTACCAGCATCGGTGACTTTAGCCTTTAGCGGAGGAGGAACATGTCTTTGCCCCATGCTCTGATCACGGGGATGTTTGACATTGTTCGCCCTATCTCTCTCAATATACTTAGTTTCTTTAAAAATCCTACTAATCATTTTCTCTCTGCAGGGTGGGGGAACGTGAGGACGTTACATAGAGATTATTCTCTTGATGTCCTCGTGCAGGAATTCCAGCGTTATAACCTAGATATTCTAGGCTTGCAAGAGACATTATGGACAGGTAAAGGTGAGATACCGAAAAATAACTTTAAATTTATTTTTTCAGGGAGGGAGGATGGAAAGCATCTCCAAGGTGTAGGTTTGCTTCTCAGCAGACACGCCAGTGATGCTCTTCTAGGATATAACTGCATTAATAAAAGATTCCTTAGAGCAAAATTTAAAACAAAAATTAAGGACTTAAATGTCATCAGTTGTTATGCCCCCACAAATGATGAGAACGAGAAGGATGCGTTTTAGAGCCTGCTTCAAGATATTTTGAATTCTTTGAAGAAAGGAGATATTTCTCTTATGCTAGGTGACTTCAGTGCTGAAGTTGGTACTGACTCTGACCCTAGGGCAGTAGTTTTATGTCCCTTTGGCTTTGATAGTTCCAATGCAATGTCTCCTACAGGTAAGTGAATTTAATGGTTTACAAATAACTAACACATACTGCAAACACCGGGATATTTATAAATATTCATGGGTTTCACCTGATGGGTTGCACAGGAATATGATAGATTATATTTTAATTAACAGCAAATGGTCCAGTTCAGTTAGGAATACTAGATCATACAGGGGAGCCGAAATTCAGTCTGACCATTACCTGGCCAAATGTGTCTTGCAGCCGAAGCTTAAGAAATGTTGTGTTAGGGTAAAGAAAATTACCTTCAACATTGAAGGTAATGTTGTGTTTGGATAAAGAATAGTATCTTCATCACTGAAGGTCTGAAAGATCCAGATATAGCCAAAGCATACCATGGTAGGCTACTTAGTCATTAATGCATTCGTGGTTCGCTCACTGCTGAAGTTGAGAAAGAATGGGATCAGTTTAAACAGGCTTTTCTTGAAACCACCAGTACTCTTTTGTGTAAAGGAAACAAAGGAAGCAAAATTATATGAGTGATAAGGCTATGGAAGTTATTTCTGAAAGAAGGAAGTGCAGGATTCATATGGATCAAAATCCTATTAGCACTAACAGAAGGTATTGCAACGAGTTTAATAAACGTGTAAAGGATCAATTAACAGCTGATAAGAATCTTTGGCTTGATAGCTTGGCTGACAAAGCAGAGGAAGCAGTTAGACAGCACAACAGCAGGGGTTGATACAAGATTGTTAATGTTTTATGTGGAAAGAAACACATAGATACACACGGACTGAGGGATAAACATGGCAAGGTGGTTGAAGGTGAGGATTCTGTGATGGCTAGGTGGGCTGAGCATTTCAGAAATGTTCTAAATAATGTGATTATTTCTGCTCCCATTGTTTGTAATGAGGATAGATGCATTACTAGCTTTAACGATGGCCCTATATCACATTCCGAAGTCACTTTGGCTATCTCTAAATTAAAACTAAATAAA